>OV702293.1:445330345-447830345 GCA_916181665.1 Avena sativa | reverse complement strand
ATCAGAACCATCTATGGACATCTGGTATTCCTGGGATCCTTCAGATGATCCCATTCTCCAGCCATCAGAATTCTCAATAGGAAGTTCTGAATCAGAACCGTCCTCTGAACCCTGTGGTACTGCATACCTCATATCTAAAGTAGGATCATATATAGGTGCAGACCTTGGTGAATAAGGATATGGTGTAAAAGATTCAGGATCTATAGGTATATCCTTAAAGATAGGTTTTGCACTACTACTTTCTTCCTTCTCCAACTGGAATGCTAACTGCTTCCTCCTTTCCAGATCAGTTAGATCCTCTAACATGTCATTTTTATCTTCGACAATCACTTGATGTGTCTTATAAAAAGACGCAACGAGCATTCGATATCTATCCATATACCTGGAAGCTAACTTAGGATGCTTCTTAACCAAACTAAGATGATCCGGTACAGGCTTCGAGTCTATAGAATCATGAGGTATCACAGAAAATATGCTACCTTCCAACTCCTTGGCTTTATGCTCCCGGATATTAGCTATCGCCTCCACAACAGCAACATGATATGCTGCTAAGTGACTCCTACCTTCACCTATAGGTAGATCGTGATATAGTCCAAGCTCCCCTGGGAGTTGGATACTCACACGATACTTGGATAACATACGACCATCATAATAGGTTATGGTGTTCACTGGAATTTTACTTGGACAACTAAAAATCTTTAAAAGTTGATGAAGTTGGTCTGTAAATGATCCTTGATAATCATCAAGAGTCTCCTCTTTCCTTACCAAAGTCTGTTTTGGAAACTTTGGTGCCATAGCTCTGTATATAACAAAAAATATTTTTATAACCAATAATATATTGCATCATAACAAAGAATTATCGCACTAAAACATATAACAGAATATTCTCATTCGAATACCCATTATATTTATTTTAGAGAATTCTTTATTGTTGCTACACACTCCTACAGGTAATACCCTTTACTAGGTTTCCAACCTAAGGTCAAAGCAATTTGCTCTGATACCAACTGCAGTGACCCAGCATACCACTGCATGTGTAGTACACTATAGTCGTGGACATGCCACCCATAGAACACTGTTCTGTAAATATCACATCCCTCAGAGTGGTACAACAGAAACATTGCGGGTCCATATTACAAACATTCACACATTATTATTATTACAATACTATAAGTTCAAGACTTAGAAAAGATTCAACTTACAAACCAAAATATGAAGTGTTTCAGCGGAAATTAAAAGTAGCAACTCCAACTGAGAGTTGAGCTCAGCAGCTTATTTTATATGGTTCATGCTGCTCGGCTCCGTCGGTTACTACTAACTAGGGTACTTAGTTTGACTCGTTGTCATCGACACCATAGCGGATTTCGTAATCCACTCCTTCAACACCTCCGGACAGGTCAGGCTCCTCATATAACACATCTTCTTGGCATTCAGCTGCATACATTGGCGTGTCTTCGGGATCCTCAGAGTCTAAGCAAGGGATCAAAGGAAAGGATGAGTAATAGAGTTACCCAGCAAGTTCATTATATGCAAGGTGGGAAGTTTGATGCTCTAACTACCACCTCGGACTATAAGTCCTTGGCACTATGCAGTTTTTGTAAATCTTTCTTCAAATATTGATTTTATTATGAAAATCTATGACCATCAGCCTTCACAGGTTGACCAGAACTTTCATGGAGTTCCTTTCGTGCCGCGTTCGTAGCTTCTTCCCGGAACAGGGAGTAACAAGTTACAATTCTTACACTATGCAGAGGTGCGTTACTTTACCCATGAGAGATCAAATCCTTGTTGCACAACCGGGCGTACTTTCCTGTCCACAATTCCATGATGTGGGGCCCAGTAGGTGATCCAAGACAATCACTGCCTCCTTCACGACCTCGCATGCCTCCTTGGTGTACACCATGCCCATATATTGAATTACAGCAATGGTTTGTATAGACCGTTAGATGCCAAAACTATCGTGGGACGTTGAGGGTTCCCACCCATATGCTGCATATCCTCTACGAATTACCAATTAATATGCATGCTACGAGTGATAACAGCCACGACCTGCACATCTGGCTACATGCGAGAGGAAGAAGATACAGCTGACTTCTCTGTCGCATTCCAAATCTCATGGTTAACGCGTGATATATGGCGCTAGAATCACTGATGTCATGGGTTATTAAGTTCCTAACTGATCCTTATTGTTTCAAATAGAACCCTAAGTTTTATCGCTCCATTATATCATCACTTAGGATGATACCTAAGATTTCTTTATTTTAGAAAATAATATTTTGTTTCTTTGGAGTATAGATGATAACACACAATCTTGCAAATACTTTAATAAAGACTCTTCAAAGGACATGAGCAAGTGATGAACTTGTCTTGTGATCGCAAGATAGTGAAGTTGGATGCTTGCACTGGACCTTGAGCTTCTATGTCTACAAAACATCATTATTGCCCAGTAAGGACAATATTTAAAGAAGCAAAATGATTATGCAAAGTAACGTAATGCATCATTTAGTTTTGTGTGTAAGCTCCCCCATTATTTAAATTATAAAAATTCTTTTCATAATTAAAGAATTTATAAATATTAATTATTAATATTTATTGTATATTATATTACTTATTTTCTTTCATTTTATTTCAATTTTACTTATTTAATAATTCCTTTAAGAATTATCATTTTTATTTTATATAAATATTTTTTTTAATATTTTTATAAAATACTACAATATTGGGATATAATAAAAGTGATTTTTATTTATTTTTATCATCTTCCTTTAATTTTATAAAATTCCAGAAGGAATATATATTATAAAATTCTTGATAAAAATTATATGCCTAAAATTTTATTTCTTAATTTATTTAGATAGATTGAATTATTGTGAATCCAAAAATATTTTATTTATAATTTTTGGATTTTTATTTGATTTTCTAGAATTTATTTAAATTCAGGGGCATTTTGGTCTTTTCATAATTATTAATACTTCCCTTTAAGTTGCTGGGCTGGCTTTGTCAAGCTTATTGGGCTTATTGGGCCGTTTTGGCCCAAGTGACTATAATCAAAAGGGCTCCCCAAAGGGATACTGGTCCTATCGGCCCACCCACTCTATCTCTCTCTCTCGTCCTCTCTTCTTCTCCTTCTCGACCCCGTGGTCGTCGATGCCACCGCCGACGATTCACGCCGCCGTGGACCTTCCCGGCCGCCGCCGTGATGCATGGTGTGGTTATTGACCCTGCTCCTCCTTCCTGTCCATCTCGATTTGGACCTGGGGCCAGACCGGCTCCGTCCCGAACCCTAGGGTTTGGAGTGGTGTTGCCGCCGCTGTTGCTCCCGTGGTGCTGTGGTGGTGTTCCTCGCCTTTAGGTGTGGCTATGGTCGCCGCCTTGGCGTGGTGCGGGTCGTAGTGTCCCCTTGGGGTGCTCCCCGTGCCGCCGTGCTTGTTGACACCCTCTGCTTCCTCTTCTCGCCCAGAGCAACAACCTCCAGTAAGTTGTTCTTTCTTCCTCTCATGTCCTCTGTGCTTTGCCGCCCTGTGCTATGTGTTTCTAGTGGCTACCTATGGCTAGTGTTCATGTTCTGATTAGGGTTCAGATATTGATTAGGGTTTGTATCCCTCTGTTGATAATATATATATGATGATTTGGGCTAGTGGTGATGATTCTTGAGCATGATGAATGACTGTTAGATGTGGATTACTGCTTATGGTTGGGCTTTGATGATGCTAGTGGCTTATCAGACTAATTCCATTGGTTAATTTGATATGGTTCAAATGATAGTGTTACTATAGAATCACTACTTGGATATCCTAGTGATTTGAAAGTTCACCACTATCATTACTTGATTATTGACAGTGATTTGTGAGTGATGTAGTCACTGTATCTGTAATTGTTGGTTTATGGATTCATATACAGGTTGAGATTAATTGGTCTCTTACAGTGCTGTTATGTATAAATATATACCTGGAAATGATTCCTGTGATTAGTACCAGGAAAATGATGCTTAGTTGTCTGTGAGTTTATCTGTGAAAGCTAGATACTCAATATGCTTGGTTTAGAAGCTGCTCTTGTGATACCATCTTAAAATGGCACATAAGTCTAGGTTCTACTTCTTGGCTTGATTTTATTAATGCTTAAGATTGGCTTAATACCAAAGATAAGTTGAAACTTCTTTCTTTGAACCCCAATGCCTATGATGTTGGTCTGAGGCTTAGGGACTAGGTCCTTATCTTGTTGTTCCTCATGGATCTGTTCTGGTAGTGATACCTGCTACTAATTCTTGTGTCATAGTTGAGAGAATAATGGGTGTGCTAATGGTTTTGCATGGATCCATAAGATTTAGGGATTCTGAGGTGCTACTCTTTTAAGAGATGTGCCTAGATTTCATAATCTTGCCTTTGGCTATATTGAAATATAAGATTTGGCTTTTGTAACCAGGATCAATGATGTTGGTCTAAGATCCTGGTTATACTTGTATGGTTATCTTGTGGTTATGACTTTAATTTTCAAACCTTCTAGGATGGATTCATCCCACTTGGATGAATACTGAGAAGTGAGATATAGAACAACACATGAATCTATTATATTGATATGATAAACAGATTATGTGATAGTTTTATATAACTCACCACAACAGTGGGTTGTTGTTGTGGTTGTAACTTGTTGATCTGGTGGCCTGATCTTGCTGGTTTGATCTGGTCCTTCTCTTGTTGTTGTTCCTACTGTTTACAGCTCCTGGAACTTGTCCTTGATCTTGCTATCCACCTTCTGGTTCCTGGTAGCTTGGTCTTGACCTTGCTATCCTCCTGATCCACCCCCTCCTTATGTCACCATCCTGGTGGGATGATCAAGTGTGTGGTTGGTTTGGTTTGGTTTGGTTTGGCTGCTGGTGCTAGATGTGTATGAACAAGAAAATGATGTTGTGGTGCTTGCCCACGGCTTTGTTGAGTGGTTTTGTTTATGTGGGTTGTTGTAGCTGTGTTGACAGCACACACCATGCATTTATGTGTGTATGCTGCCTGTGTGCTTGCTACACCTTTGTGGATATGCTTTGGACAGAAAGTTACCTTTTTATATGTTTACCACTTAACTGCTTGGTGAAACTTGCCCCTCTCTCTGATTGAAATTATTTGACTTGTGGATTATGTATTATGAAAGATTAAATTCTTTCATATTGGTGAAACTTGCCCCTAAGATTTACTCAGTGATGTAAAGTTGAACAGTGCATCTCACTGTCACTACTGAGAGTAAAAATATCCTAATCTTTTATTTTCTTTCTTTTTGTTTATTCTTTGTTTTACAGGTACAAGACTTGGAGATTCAAGATTTAGATTAGGTTTTATTTTTCTTTATAGAATAGTCCCCTTACAATATTTATTTTATTCTTTTGTAATCTTTATTTTATCCTTTTGTAATAAAGATTATAATATGACTCAATATATAAATGTTCTTCTTTTATTCTTTACTATTGTATAAAGATCCTTGATTACTTTTATAAGTTACGTTTTGTAACTTATTTATTGAATAAAGATATGGGATGAATATTCATTTCCTTGATTATGTTATATTATTTAAAGTTTGAGTTACTAAATGTTATTGCTTGATTAAATAAGATTACTCAAACATAATTCTAATTCCTTTTAAATTATAATTCTAACATTCAAGTTTAAATTCAAATTTCATTTTCCAAAACACACTGATCCATAAAGATCATTTCAAAGTTTATAACGGTCATTCTCCAAGGCTATTCCTAAACTTAAAGAGTGAAATAAACTTTGATCACTTTAGGTTTTTATTTGGCGAAAAATTTACCCACATTTTTACAGATGAATGCATGCAATTGCACAGATTCCTAAATCTACCCTTCGTTGGTTCCTAAATGCTGGGATGTTACAGACTTTCCCCCCTTAAATTAAACTTTGTCCCAAAGTTTATTGAGGTGTACCTGAACAGTTCTGGATAGGCTTTTCTTAAATCCTCTTCTTTCTCCCAAGTGGCTTCCCTTTCGGGGTGATGTTCCCACTATACCTTGCAGTATTTGATTGCCCTGTTCCTCAACCTTTTCCAGTTTTCTTCTAAAATTTTACAGGGTTTCTCTACATATGTCAAGTCTGCTTGTAATTCTATCTCTTGATGTGTGATTGCATCATCAGGAACTTTCAGACATTTCCGGAGTTGTGACACATTCAAACATAATTCTAATTCCTTTTAAATTATAATTCTAACATTCAAGTTTAAATTCAAATTTCATTTCCCAAAACACACTGATCCATAAAGATCATGTCAAAGTCTATAACGATCATTCTCCAAGGCTATTCCTAAACTTAAAGAGTGAAAGAAACTTTGATCACTTTAGGTTTTTATTTGGCGAAAAATTTACCCACATTTTTTGTAAGATCCCTCCTTTATAAAGGAAAAGGATCCCTGTGATTGCAATGCTAGTCCCTGGATCAATGCTAGCATCCACAGTTTAAGATGAAGTACACAGAAACAAAGGTCATTATTACAGTCATTCCAGAGATAACATAGTCTTTTACAACTCCATGGCCATAGGCCTAGTGCAAGAGTTTAAATAAGTAATAGATAAATAAGTCTTCATCTTCATGTGCCACAGGCAAGCATGTTGAGTGTAGACTCATGACTCCTACTCATCATCAGAATAACGTGCAACATAACAAGTTACAGCCACAGTGGGTCAATACATTGGAATAGTATTGGCAAGTGATACCTTAGTAGAGTATTGGTGGACTAGATACTATATGCAATTTGGCTAAGTGTATCTTAGGCTTGCTTTGCTCAAAATAGATTTTGCCTATTAGTTGAAAACACTAAGTTTTTCATTTATAAAACTTTCCCAAGGAACCACCAATAGACATTGGTGAACCTTCACCCTTGTTCAACCACAAGTTTTTTTTACTTAGAAATTGGGATGAGGAGATTCTTGATAGCTTCCATGTCTTGATGCTCAAGTTGTCCAATACCATGGACATGGCTAAGTACTTAGATTCTTCCATCTGCAGAGGTTGTGCACTTCCCCCACAAGCCTTGATTTTCACCAAGACAGGACCTTTCAGAAGCCTTCCCTTAGACCAAATGGACGCGTTCCAACCTATCATCCCACTACCACCAACTGTCCAAATGGCTAAGTTATTGCAACCTATATGATCCAGGCAGATCCCATATTGCCAAGTGGTTGTACTAGAAGCTTCTTAACATATGGCATCTCAAATCCCTTTGTTCCTGGGTGGCTTTCCACAAGTGAGATACACAAGGTAAACCATAGAAATGGGCCTTGTGTAACCACTCAACATAACCCAATCTTTCCATTCCACCCAGGTGTTTCATTCACTTAGTTGTTTTATTAAACAAAAACATAGTCCAAAGACTTAGAAATATTTATTCATAGCATGAATATAACCACCCTTGGTTGCTACTAGCTAGGCTAAGCATGGCATTGATAAGATTTAGAAATATTTCTAGAAATTCTACAACTACTAGGATTTCCCAAGCATAGCATATAGATCAAAAATATCCATGCAAGTCTAGCAAAATATTTCTAATTCATATTTGAAAACATAGGAATAAATCATGAAGCACCACTTGCCTTGGTAGTTTGGAGAGTAGCTACACTCCTCACAATCACAATCACTATTTGCACCAAAATCTACACATAAAAATCATAGCACCAAATCACATACAAAATAAATACAAGCAAAAATATATGGATGCATGCAATATGATATGTGATGATTTCCTATACTCAACAAGGCATGTGCACAGTACTGAATCATAATCAAGTTTAAAACTTGCCAAACAACCTTTATTTGAACATTAAAACATTTCCTAAATATTTGTTACACACAAAGTAGGCCTACACATGTTTCTGTAAATAAAACCATTTTAACAGAAACAAATCTTTAAACACATTACATAAATGGAAAGGGCTTTCTCTCCTGATTCCATTGATATAAAAATTGTCAAATTTGGACGTGGCAATCAAAAGTTATGAATTAAACAAATTTAAACATCTAATAGATTTAAATCAGAATTTTAAAACGAAGAACATGCCACGCAGCGCTATCTTACTGGCTGGTATCGTTTCGCGCTGGATCGCGTCTGCGAGCCGTTGGATCCAACTTAATCGCGCGGCTCAAATCAAAACATACCGTTTCACTTATGATCTATCGTATCGACTAGATCTAAATCTGACGGTCCTAAGTATCTGACCATCAAGTGGCGGCGCTAGCGGCGGCGACAGGCGGCGGCGCTCTCTGACAGTGGCGGTGCCGGTGAACTAGGTCGCCCGGGGAGATGGGAGGATGCTCACCAGAACCGCAGTGACGAGGAGAAGCTCGACATGTCCTTGGTTGGCGAAGGGGCGCTCGGAGTCGTCGCGGATTGCTCGTCGGAGTAGTCCCTGGCGGCTGTGGCTTCTGTTCGTCGATGTTGGCGATGCTCTGGGCCGCGCTAGGACAAGAGGAGGGTACCGTTAGATGCGTAGGAAACTGGGTATCTTACGCGTATCAAACAGAGGGCAAGGGGAGGCTGGGACTTACGGGGAAAAGGTCGCCGAAGTTCGAGCAGAAGCGGCAAAGCTCAGTCGTTGACGTTGCCGAGGCTACATTCCATGCGCGAGCAAATGGAAAGTGTCAGTAGATGCGCACGGAGACGTAGAGCAAGACAGTATGAACCATAGACAAAGGGGCGCTCGATGCTCACCGGAATTCGACGATGATCTCGTAGGAGCAGCGGGGTTGCGGCGAGGAATTCGCGCAGCCTGGGGGTGCTCTGTGCTTGGGGTTTGGGGGAAATGGAGAGGGGGCAGAGGGGGTTTAAGTAGCAAGGGCGCGGCGCGATTAACTCCAACATTGAACGAGAATTGAAGCCGCAATCAAACAGGAAACACCCGGCGAGATTTTGGGGATGAACTGGTCGCCGGGGTGGAGACGACGACTGCCATGTGGGCCGCGGCTGTCAGCGAGAGAAATAAAGAGGGAATGGGCCCAAGCAGTCAGTGACTCAGTGGGTATGACTGCGAGTGAGAGAGAGAGAGAGAAAGGGGAACCCGGGTGGGCTTAGTGGGCTAGTTTCACTGTTGGGCCAAATGACTGGCGCCGGCCTTTTTCCTTTTCTCTATTCATTTTCTAATTCTGTTTTGATTTTCTGAATCCATTTTCAAACAAATTCAAATGCCATTTGAGTTTAAAATTTGTTCTGGATTTCTGTAGAGTGCAACATTAATAATTCTGGGCATAAAAACATGTGGTCTCTCTGTAGAAGCTTGGTTCTTTTGATCAAATAAAATAAACAGTGACATAGCACTTGGTTTGATCAAGTTTTGAAAATGGTTTTAAAATCCATATTTGTTTTGTAAATTTTGGTTTAAGCACTAGCAATCAAGGAAAACAAACTGAGAGCAACAAGGTTTGGTTTTCAATCAAATAACTTCTCATTGGAGAGTAGAATTTGATTTAGTGTTGATCACATAAAATAATGAGCATCATATGCTCCTGCTTTGAAATGGTTTTGAAATGAAACCCTAAATGTTCATGGATGCATGGATGATTTGCATGAGTTTTGAAACATGATTTTAGGGATGTTACATTTTTATAGATGAATGCATGCAATTGCACAGATTCCTCAATCTACCCTTCGTTGGTTCGTAAATGTTGGGATGTTACACATACAGCTGCATCCGGCCGCCTCCGCCCTCCCTCGCGACACCGGCCGGCCACACCACCTCCCACCGCTCCTCCTCCGCCCTCTCCACCTTTGGCCACCTCCGCCGCACCATCTCCACCCGCATGTACGCAGGTCGCCGCCCGCCCGCCCGCCCGCAGGGGCACTACCACTCCGGTGTGGAGAGTGGGATACCTCCCTCCGGTGTGGAGGATGGGCTGATCGTCTTCGGTCGTCTCCTCGTCCCTTACCTCTCCCCTTCGGCCGCACCTCCTTTGCAGGTACCTATCCCCTCCCCTACCCTCTCTCAAATCCCCTCCCTCTATTCTAAAATAATTTGTACATTGTGAAAATGTTGTATGTTCTTGTTAATTGATGTAATTATTCCACTTAGATGAATCATTGTAACATATGACTATGAAATTGTATTTGGTATACAAGTGTTAGTAATGTATATATTTCACTTAGATGATATTGGTAAATGTTACATGTGCTTGAGCTTGTAGGAGTTGCTTGTAGGAGTTTTTTGTAGGAGTTGTTTGTAGGATACATGTGCTTGAGCTTGTAGGATACATTGTGAATATTTTTGACCTTTTAGGAGTTGCTACATTGATTGGTATTGGCTAGTTTGTGTGTTGTAAGCATGTGCAACATATATGATTGATATTGGCTAGTTTGTGTGTATGAATTGCTATGGCAGTGCAAAATGAGTAGGTTAGAGCAATGGTATTTTAGGGTGATTATAGATGGCTTGGTATTATTGGTTGCACATTGTCGCAATTTGTTAGGTATTGCATTCTGTAATGGATGCTTTGGTATTTGTTTTGACTATTAATATAGATGGCTTATGCAAAAGTCCTTCATGTGTATCACGGTGGGCGTGTTGTGCAATCGGATTGTGGTGCTGAGTTTGTGGATATGGTAAAGACTGTGATATATTTTCCGACTAGTCCTAGTCTTAGTGATGTTGTTGTCAAGGTTAGAGCCGCCCTTGGATGGAGTGACAAAGGCGATGAAGTTGTTTTGGAAGGAAGATATGATGCAGGTGGCTCTAGATCTTATACTAAGATGATCCCGATCAACGGTGACAACGAGTGGGATCTATACAAAGAGCTAGTGGAGAACTCGCAAATAAAATATTTGGTCATGTTTGCCGTCAAGGTCACCAGGCATGCCCATCTTCTCATCGACTTGAACAGGCGGCCCTCGGTTATCGAAAGAAACAACTATGGTAGTCCTGAGGATGTGTATGATGCGGGTCCAAGCCAACTGCCTGTGTGGGACACAGAAAATCAACAAGATGAAGATTACTTGGAGGAGATTATGGAGGAGCCCAGTTCTATTGAAAGAGAACGAGTAGAGATCATCGAGGAGAAAATGAATGTTGAAACCTTAGAGCCGATCGAGGAAGAGTTTGTAGCTGTCTCGCCAATCAACATTCCATCATCGCCTTGTGTACCTTTGGTGGCATCCTCGATGCTTGAGGGAGATCCATATACCTATGAAGATGACAATGAAGAGGACGAGGGGTATGAACATGCTTACACTGCGGACTCAGATGATGATCGTTCGGTTCCCAAGTTTTAGGAGAAGGAGACTGATGCATTTGTCAAGGTGTGGGGCAGAGATCCTAATGTTCATGAGTTCAAGAATGTTAGGGAGGCTCACCTAGCCGTGGCAGACTCGAACCTGCGGGAGCCAACACCAATCATGACTGGTGCAGGATCCTCTTCAAGGAAAGGGAAGAAGATAGCCTTTAAACTCGTAGGGCCTCGTAGTGTTACATTCCTCCCACCAGACATGCCACCGATGAATGAACTAGACGGTCATGTTCCATGGATCATACAGTGTGATTGCATGGTGGGATGATGCTACACAGCTGATGAAGCCAAGATCAAGAGCGGTGGGCTTGGCGGAAAATTGGGATTTGTGTGCGGCCACGGCCAGGGTCCTACACCCTATTTCTTAAGAACTCTCTCCTTGCTCAATTTTTTTACTAGGGGTAGAACTCTCTTCTCGCTCAATGTTTACGCTAAAAATTTATATTATTCAATAGGCGGGATCGCGATGTGACAAGGATTTCTGGTTTGAAGACCAAAGACAGTACGAAGTTTACTGGTATGGGGAAAAAATATGTGCATAAAAAAGAGGCCAAGGAGCTAGAGGAGAAAATAAAGGGAGATCACAGACATCATAACCAGAAAGCGTTCGAGGAATGGTGTTCTAAAAAGATGGCCAACAAACAAAACAATTAGGATAAGTACGAAAATTGCTAGACACTCGCATTTCCTTTTAATTTAGTTTCCATTTCAAAAAGGTGCTCTTGTATCTTCGATTTAGAGGGGTCAATGGTTTCCATTCCCCGAGCACCAGCAGTAGCAACAAATAAATTGTACCGTCTAGCAATTTATCATTATTTCGTGCTATGCAATGTACTTATCATCTCAGTAGAAAACAATATGAGCTGCAAATATTTCATCGACTTCATCATCTCAAGTACTTATTACAAACATAATGAAAATGGTGCCAAATTAGTTCCACAGCTTACAACCAAGCCTAATACATGATGATATCAGAATGTGCTTAATAGTTCCACAGCTTCCACTTTGTGTTTTCCTTATTCAACCAAGCCTTGCTATCTTCCCACTCTTTCCTTCTCTTCTCTTCCCTTTGTTCTTCTTTATTCCTTACCTCTTCTTCTTTCTTCCTTTTAGCTTCTAACTCGTACTTCCTTGAGTGCTCCTTTTGTGCTTCTTCAATCCCTTGCAACTCCAAGTTTATTTCATCCTCATGCTTCTTATTCTCCTCATCGAAAACCTTCCAAGACTCCTCCAAAGTGTCGGGCCCGTAAAGGGGACACCACCGTGTCATATCTTGACAATGCTCGCACCAAACAAGTGGATGAGCCTTGGACGTGGTCTCGTGTAATTTCCAATACTTAGGTGGAGATGGAGGAGGACGCATAATGCGTTTCCACCTCTCGGCTGGTTTCGGGCCCAAAAGAATGCTAATATCCCATGAAAGAAGATAGTCATCATAACACTCGGGGCCATCGATCCACTGGAAGAAATAGCATGTGCAATGTTCCTGTCAAATAAACTTTACCATATCAACAATCAATGATGAATCAAGTATGATAGATACCATGTCACAAGCCAACAAAACTCACACATGTATCGGGGCAACAGTAGAATGCGCGTCCAGCAGTAGTGTGGTAGTTAGATTGTTGAATATGACAAGTTTTACCACAACAACAATTTGGTACCGGATATCTTGGTAACACCGGAGCATCTTTCGATGACATATTGGGATACTTGCCTTTGGTACTTTCCGCAAACTTCATCTAACGTGCAATCTCCGTCCACATGTCCGGAGAATCTATAAACATTGTGATAATTAACATAGCAAACACTATAACTTATAATGTCCTAAGCTACATTATTATACAACCGGCTAATTTTCCATTGAAGTGCTCCCCAACATAGCAAACACTAAGATAAGCTCATATCCAATGCATACATACACTAGCAAACTCTATAGAAATAAATCCCTACAAATATATTCCCACATGTGCATATTTTGGTTTTGTCATATGTAAACTAAAATAGCAAACACTAAGATAAAGCTCCTATAAAATGCATACATAAACTAGCTACAATTTATTCAAACAAATATTAGTTACAAAGAAATCTAAATAACATATCTATGATCTTCTAGGGTTTCAACAAAAAAAAGATGAATGAGATGAAATTTGACATTCTAATAGATGGAATCAAAGGGGATTTGAGAGAGATTACCTTTAAGAAGACTTGCCATGGTCCCAATCCAAGAAATCTTTGAGTTTCAACAAGATTTGAAGAGCAAGGCGAAAAACAGGAGAGAGAGAGAGAGCTTATGGCGGTTGGGAGGAGAAAATGGGAGGGCCAAGGAAGGGAAACTGGTCAATTGGATATAACCCTAGGGTCGGTGCCATTAAATGGCGCTAACATAGTGGCCACGTCAGCCCGGCTGCCTACCCTAGTCGCTAGCTCGGTGCCATCGCCGACATGTGTTACGTCGGCGCCATGTGAAGTGGCGCCGACATGAGGGGTCAGATTCCAAATTAGTTTCACCCGGGAGGCAGAGTTGGTTGAACTTCGTCAGTTTGGTCAGATTTGTCAAAAAATACAATCGGCAAAGGGAAGTGCGCAAATGTTCATTTGTCCAAATGGGAAAATTCAAAGTTGCGCCTAGGCACATGGTTTAAAAAATATGGTGTTTCAAGTTTTATAAAAAATATGATAAAAATGCACAAGTTTATGTCCATGTTGCACAAGCACTTGTGAAGTTTTGTTGACAAAATACATGCTCGTGGGACTGTGTTAAATAAACAAATCCGGTGCTTCTAAAATTTCTTTCTAGAGACCCTAAATTTTGTCTAGGGCACACCACATGTTTTTTCTTCACGAAAATTTCCAGGCACCTAGAAGACACAAACATCTAAGTTCTACAAAAAAACAGTTTTTTTTAGAACTTTTAAATACGTTTTTGCAGCCAAAATGCCGCACTATCCTAAGTGGCCCTTGTGGCAGAAAAATGGAACAAGTGGCAACCTCTGAAACATTATAAAACTTCTGCCCTAGACAACTGGCCACGTAGAAGACACCGACATCTAAGTTGTCCAAAAAAATCATTTAAAAAAATAAAGAGTAAATTCTAGTTTTTATTCCTAGTTTTCCATGTTTTATGCTAATTACCGCATTTTACTACTTTTCATTGTATTTACCCTATTTGTTAGAAGATGTGCTAATTTTAACCCCTTCTAAAGATTTTGTAAGCATCTCGACGGATGTGTCACAATAAGAAGGTATGGATATTGGTAGTTCTTTTTAGAGAATAAATTTGAGAAACTAATTTCTACGCGCGAGGGGCGCATGTTCTTTAGTAGAGTTGGATTGAGACAATCTATTGATCTCTTCATTTTTCAAAGCAGCTTTGAAAAACATTTATTAAATACTTGTAAAACCTTAGTTTTGGGAATAGTGTAGAGACACAATATTATTTATCCCCATAGTTCCATAAATAGTTTGTATTGAAAGCATTTGACTTTACAAACTCAATATTGGCTCTTTTCTATTGAGGAAATCAAATAGTTGAAACCAGAGTTTTAGCCAATATGGTATTTAGCAATAGCTCTAGTATGACAAGGCACACATGTATAACAAACAGCTATGAAAAACTAACTCGTCCTAATTATTAACAGAAGTTTTTGTTGGTAAATATTTTTTCTATAATCCAGCTTAACAACCAAATTACAAAACTTGGGATTTTACACGCATCAACGAGAAAATAAAGTATATTGCCAACTGGTGGCTTTGGAGTAGGGGTGCCAATGGGTACACATTACCCACGTATCCGGCGGAAAAAACCCATTATTAGTACGGTCATGGGACAAAACTTTACCCATGGGTATGTAAATAGGAAATATCATACCCATCGGGTTGAACGGGGACGGGTATGAGATCCAAGAACCCGTGCCCGCGTACCCATGTAACCGTCAAATAATTTATAAGTGGGTCACTATTATATTTTGAAACACTTAATGTTGTTGTCAATTTGTGAACCTAAAGTGTATGACTATGTTCTGATGTTTATGATTATCAATTGTTGTTCATTTTTATGATATGTTCTTTATGAGCAGGTCTTGCTACTTATGGAAATGTGATGTTGTTTATAATATGTTGTTGCTCGTAAGTACATGTTAATGTTTATAATGCATTGTTGTTTATAAGTTATGATTATATGTTTTTGTTTGAGACTATTTTTTTTGCTTAATTTGATGTGTTGTAAACACGGGTATTTTTACCCGTGGGTACCTGTTTATATTGCCGGTTCACGGGTATGGGAAACAGTTGTACTCGTTGACGTGTATGGGTATGGGTGCCGAGTAAGATCAACATTAATATGCATGTGTATAGGATGGATCCACTAGTACCCGTACCCATACCCTACGGGCGCCATCCCTACTTTGGAGATAAAATGCGGCTTTCGATAGAACTCGGAAGATCCATGGTGCAACTGAAATGTCACGACACCGCAAGAAAGAAAAGGGCCGCCCTTCACATGTTGCTGCTTCTTATAGGAAGAGATCTAACCACGTCGATAATGACGGAAGGGCGGCCAATGTACACCTCACATGCAAACTTAAAATCTTATACATGTAAGATGGAGCTAGGGGCCACGTCATGGAGACGAAGGCTATAGTACCTGAGCAGGTCTTGCAGAAACTTGGACCCTGGAGGGTATAAGACACAATCGATGTGCGTGGCAAACTCCCCTGAGCGCGGAGTTGGGAACTCCTCCCCTTCCGCCGCCCGCTAGCCGTACTCCTCCTCAGACGATAGCAACACGATGTCAACGAGGGACTAGATTTGGTCCTTGGTTACGGTAGTGCTGCTCTAGTTGCAGGAGATCTTCTTCTCCTAGGGTTCATAGTCGCGACTCTCTTCTTTGGAGGCAGGCGGGTATGTGGAAGGTTTGAGCTCACGGTGTTTCTCTATCTATGTGTGTGGGAGGGGAGCGTCAAGAGGTTGAATAATAAGTGAACACGAAAGAAGGGGAATAACCACAATGAAAACCAGTTTCCTTAAATAGGGCAAGAATCCTAAAGGTCCATAGTTATTAATTGTGGTAAAATTGGAAGATTGTGGAGGTGATGCATAATTATCGTATTCGGTAAAACTGGAAGATTGTGGAGGTAGTAAAATTGGAAGATTACGTGTACTTGGCTTAGTGTTTAATTATTCGTTATCTGTTTCAGGAGCTCACAAAATTCATGTCAATCGGCATCCGGACTAATGGAGTAATGAAAGACCGAGTAGCTCGGGAACTAATAATGGAGAAATACCAAGTTGGATAGGCCAACAAGATGAATACATCCCACAATACAAAGGAGGCCCACAAGACCAAAGGCATGTATGGCCGACCGATGGCCATCATCCTCCTACTGGGCTTACACGGTGAATAAAGGCCTAGGCCGACTAACTCCCTTAGGCAGTTCAGGATAGTCGTGGATCAAGGCGGTAATAGAGACATGGCACACAAGACAAGAAGATAATAGCTAACTCCATCAGGACTCTTACTCCCTATCCAACACAGGAGGGTTGTAAACCTTAAGCCGGTCAATATAAGGCCAACTAGGACCTCCCCTAAAAGGCATGAAACACCAGAGCTTAGAACTCGCCACGTAAGCATAGAGCTTAGCCGGCGAAACCATGTAATCAACTTACAATCAATAGAAACAAGGCATAAAGTAGCTCTTTAGCTCTAGAGAGAGTGGTCAAACCTAGGTGCACCGTGTGTATTGATACCGTTACTCGATCCTACGATATATCTTCACTCTGTTTCCATTGTTCCTATAAGATGATGTGGATTAGTGCCATGGACAACAATGAAGAGCGGCGAATTCACGGAAGGTTAGGAGCATTTTTCTTTGAGTAAGATGGGTGGTGAAGAACTCGATTGTGCTTATACTCTCCATGATGCATATGAGGTGGTCCACATGACCTCCCTATGCTGGTGCACGAGGTCTTGGGATATTCGAGCCACCGTTGCAGTCGTACAGGAAGATCGGGTTCTAGTTGTGCTAGAGCATTGACCGTCAAGAGGTCGATAATGGCAAGGGTGATACATCGAAAACGTATCTATGATTTTTGATGTTCCATGCTTGTTTAGTATCTAATTCACTTTGCTTTGTCTACAATTTGAGGTGTTTTTATATGTTTTTCTAGACTAACCTATTAACAATATGCCACAGTGCCAGTTGCCTGTTTTCTTATGTTTTTGGTTCCAGAAAAGGCAGAAAATTAATATTCTCGAAATTGGACGGGACAAAAGCCAAAGTCAATATTTTACCATGGGGAACACGAAGCCAGAAACGAGACGGAGGGGAACCACCAGGGGCACACCCCTGGCCGCGTGGCTAACCCTATCCCACGCTTGGGGGGTGTGATGCGTGTAGCATCACTTCGTTGGGAGACCCCAAGCAGAAGGTATGATGCAGTACAGCAGGAAGTTTTCTCTCAGTAAGAAACCAAGGTTATCGAACCAGTAAGAGGAAGGAAATGTCCCAAAGGTGTTGCAAGCAACATGGAAACCTGCACAACACAAACTCAAGACTTTGCCCCAACTAACAGTGAGGTTGTCAATCTCACCAGTTGCTGTAACAAAGGATTAACTGTATGGTGTGGAAGGTGATGATGGTTTGCAGCAAGTAAACAGTAACAGTGGAAGATGTATCAATGGTAAAGATTGGACCGGGGTCCATAGTTCACTAGAGGTGTTCTCCTTATAAACAAACATGGCATGCTAGGTAAACAAATTATAGCAGGGCAATTGACAAGACTGAGCAAGGCATAACAATGCAATACTAGACAAAAAGATCCTATGAGATTCGATTGGGCAATACAACAATATGCATAGACCGCCATCCAACTGCATCTATGACTAGAAGTCCACCTTTAGGTTATCATCCGAACCCCCTCGAGTATTAAGTTTCAAGCAACATACAACTGCTTTAAGCAAAGTGTGTAAGGTAAACAATCCACTTGTTCCATGAACAAGAGACCGTTGTTTTCTCCCTAGTGGCAACAACACATCTACAACTGAAGAGATTTCTGTCACTTCCCTTGGTAAATAGAGGCATGAACCCACTATCGAGCATAAATACCCCCTCTTGGAGTCACTAGCAACTACTTGGCCAAGTAAGCTACTAACAACAGAGAGCATGCAAGATCACAAACATCACAGACATGATGGAATCAATAAGACAAAAGCATTAATCAATCTGACATAGTAATCTCAATATCCATCAGATCCCCGCAAACACAACATGCATGATTACAAATAGATGAGATCTTGATCATGAACGGAGCTCACAATATCTAGATATGAAAGCACAAAGGAGGAGATACAAACATCTAGCTACTACATGGACCCGTAGTCCAAGGTGGAACTACTCACGCTTCATACCGGAGGCTGCCATGACGAAGAAGAAGGCCTCCGGGATGATATCCCCCCGGAAGGGTACCGGGAAGAGATTCAGATCCCCCCGATCTAGGGACGATGGTGGCGGCGGTGCGGTGACCCGGCATACCACTGCATGATGTAGTATACTATAGTCGTTGACATAACACCAATGAAACACCGTTCACTAGTATTGCATCCCTCAGAATGGCACAACAGAAACATAGCGGGTCCAATACATGGATAAAGGTTACAACTCACTCTTTACACAAGATCCAGAGAACACTCTAGGTTAAAGAGAGAGAGAAAGAAACTTCTTACAAAGAAGAATCAGAAATAAACAATTCAAAAACTATCATATTATTAAGACTAGTATCTTTACTAATGGTCTGGCATTGCTGCTATCGCAATACACTACAGAAATAGGTTCCATGGCTAGAGATTATATTCCTATCTAATCAGTGACTTCTTCTTCACTTTAGTCGGTGTATATGTTGAATTTCTTGACTTCATTGAAGAGCTTCAGCTTTTGATAATGATTCTTGGAGCATGACTTGATGTAGACGTCATCTTAATGGCTTCAGAATCTAGCAAGGGTTAAGAAGATACGTTGAGTACGAGCGTACTCAGCAAGTTCACTAGAAAAGGAGTGTTTGATGCACTATATCTATAGCCACAGACCGTAGGTCGTAGGAAATGCAAGTTTTCATAAACATTTCTTCAAAAGTTGCTTTTATTCTGAAAAGCTATGTCCCTCAGTCTTCACGGGTATACCAGAACTTTCATGGAGTTCCTTCCCCGCCACGTTCGCAGCTCCTTCCCGGAATAGGGAGTAACAAGTTTCAGTTCTTACACTCTGCAGAGGTGCGTTACTTTACCCATGAGAGACCTTAGCCTTGTTGCACAACCAAGTCATGACCTTGTCCATACTTCCTTGGTATGGGTCCCAGTAGGTGATCCAAGCCAATCACTGCCCCCTTCGCGACCCCGCATGCCTCCTTGGTGTACATCATGCCCACATTAGAGCTGAGGATTTTCTATTGTCCCATCTATTTTCTTTAAGATGCAAAAATAAGAAAAGATGCAATAACATGATTTTGGAGGGATGACCTGTTGTGTTGGAGTTGTGGTTGCTTTTGTGCCTATTATGGATCACTGTTGTGCCAACCCTTTCCTCACCTCCTTACTTGATCTCTTGGATTTTCTACTGCTCATTACTTGTAAGCCTGATCCTCCTAGCTCTTGGCCTTCTTCTGGTGCTCCTAGATGGCTTTCCCAAGCAACCAGGGTGATGGTGGGAGCTTTATTGTTGAACCATGTGTTCTGGGGTTGTGGATGTGGACTGGTTGGATGTTGGATGGTATGGTTTGCTAGCTGCGGCTGTGCTCTTTGTTTTGTACTTCCTGTGAGGCTCCTGGTGTTGACAGCACAGCTGCTGCATGCAGTGTGTGAGCTGCTTACTTGTGGCCCTTCTCTGGTTCAAGTTACAAGAATTGTAACTTATAAATTGTGGATCAGATCAGGTAAAAACCTAATGTTTACCACCTGCACTTTTATTTGACTTTGGTGAAAATTGCCCCTGGCCAATGATGGTGTTCTGAGGCTTAATCTGATAAGAACAGATTCTATCTTATTTGGTGAAATTTGCCCCTTTTAGGATTAGCTCAATGATGAAATGATTACATGCATTACACTGTTCATTCTAAGAGCAATCCCCTCTTTTACACTTACTGTTTTATTTTTTTGTTTGGAGGTATAAGATCAGGAGTATGAAGAGAGGATTTAGAAGATAAATAAAATGAAGTTGAATTTTAGTTTTAAGTTTTTTATTTATTCTTTTGTAATCTACTTTTTCTTTTGTGAAATGTAAAGCATTGTAATTAAGGAATTATTTTTATTTATTCATTCTTCTTTTGTAAATAATATTGTATTGTTTATTTAATTCAATAAAATATACTAGTTTCCTTTTTCTTTTATAATATATTTGCAAAGACAATGTAATATTTATATCTGTTTTTAATAAGAATCTTTTTAGTTCTTTATTTATGTATTTCATTTTTTTATATTTATTTGTTTTATAATAGTGTACCTTTATTCTTCATTTGTTTGGAACTTAATAAAAATAGTGAAATGTTAGTGAAATTATTGTAATAAAATGTTTACCTTATTATCCCTTTGGTTCATAATTGTAAATATAATATAATAATGTGTAATGTAAATAAGATTATTCTTTATCCATTCTTGTTTATTATGTCATTATTGTAATATCATATTACATTACTCATTTACTCATTTCATTTAAATTTCCACTATCTCTTTTTTATTTGAATAAAATATTATACCTTGTTTATAAATGAGAGTTCACCGCTTATTTTCTATTAAAATTTAGTTTCCAATTATTATTCCACTTCAAATTCTTTTAGAATTCAAAATCTCCAATTGAATAATCAAATTTGAATTTCCTTCCCCTCAAACACAAAAGTACAATAGAGGTCATGTCGAAATCCATCGTACTTGTCCTGGTGTTGCCATCAGAACAAGAGAGATCTCAATCCCTCTATAGCTCTTTTCAGTTTTGCCGAAAATTACCCGTATTTTCTTATGCATGAATGCAATGCACAACCCTGTGTCCTCTTTATTTCTAGGTGCTAATCCTAGGATGTTACAGGCGGCTACAGACGGTTTTGTGGAATATTGATCGTGTGCTTAGGGTTTCGGCATCGGGGCTTCTTATAGGCAAAGAGGTGAGGCTAGGAGGCGGCTAGGGGGCTCACACCCTGCCCAGGCGTGGGCCCACCCTAGGCCACGCCTGGGTGGGTGGCCCACCTATGGCGCCCTTTCGTCTCTCCTCTGGACTCTGTGTTCTCCTTGATGAAATATTAACTTTGGATTTTGTCCCGTCCAATTCCAAGAATATTTCCTTACTAGCTTTTTTGGAACCAAAAACAGCATAAAACAGGCAACTAGCACTGTGGCAACTTGTTAATAGGTTAGTACCAGAAAACATGTAAAAAGCACCTCAAAGTGTGGACAAGCAAAGCAAAGTAGATAGTAAACAAGCATTGAACATAAAAAATTATAGATACGTTTACGACATATCAAGCATCCCCAAGCTTAACTCCTGCTCGCCCTCGAGTAGGTAAGTGATAAAAGAATAATTTTTGAGGTGACATGCACCATCAAAACCAAGATCAAACCATTTTTAAGCATTGAAAGCTGGGATCAAAGAACTCTAACAATGTGCATGAAAGATGGAGTTCTAACAATAAGACAAAGTAACTATGCATGCAACATGAAAGGCTATAAACAAAGATCATGAATAACATGCATTGAAAAACGTTTGTTTGTTTCACATACAGAAAACATGGCATAGTGGCATTCAGCTTGTCCCTCATAGAGTAGCAAATAGATGCATAGGACACCTTCAAAGTTTATAAGAGTGACTAGATACAAATAGCACAAGAAGAAGCAATATCAACAATATGCATCGATCAATAAGTTTTGGGACACTGCACACAGAATGGCAACTATGCTCTCTTAATGGTGCCTAAAAGTAGAAGGTGGAGACTCAATATAATAGTGTAAGAAAGGCCCTTCATAAAGGGAAGCAGGGATTTCAAGTTTCAAAAAGAGCTTGCAAAAATTATGGTACTTGTTAGCTTTCAGCCCTCATTGCCCCTATCATAAGCATCTTGAAGTGATTTAGGTTAAAGTGAACAAACTATGGAGTATATGCTTGACAAAGTATAAGTTGGCAATCTCATGTCCCTTGAATACGAGGGTCGCACCTCATGCTACTCAACTTTAGTCACCTGTAAGTTCTTGTCATAGTAAGTACATGTGTATCATAGAGAACCGCCAACGGGGTGCCCCTTGCACGTGGTACAAGAGCTATCCCATAACCAAAATGACAAGGCAAGCAAACAATGAGCATCCCAGCGATCTTTTTATTTACTATGTGCATAGCTCTTTATTGAGGATACTTCAGAGATTGCTCATTATGGTGATGCTGCAAGTTTCCACCATTATTAGGCATGTCTTAAGGTAGTGTCCTAGGCGTTTCTCTAACACAAAATACGTAACTCCATGGACTTACAAGCTCTCTCTTTATTTCACATCGGCGACATCCATAGACAAAAGAGCATGATATCAACTATGTACAAAGTACAAGTGCAATGTTGAAAACGTTACCCATGAAAGTATGGTTCTGCTAATTCCAATGTATAAGTGCAAGCATATACAACTTAGATGACATAATGGTTCAAGTTTATTAGGGGAAAGGAATATAAAGTGTGCCATCAATTCGTGAGGGCTTTAATCACTAAGTTTTCACATAACAAAATACTTTTTAATTGGAAGATAGGTGAAAACAAGAATATAATTGGAATAGTGTAACACAGCATGCATAGGAATTTATAGTGGACACTTTGGAATAACTTGGCTTCTTGGGAGTTGGAAACATGAGTAGAGCTTACTCATACAAGTGGAGGCTAGCAAAAGTCTGGGAACAACCAACTAAGAGATCAATAATGGCCATAATCATGCAGAGCGACAAAACATTACTAATCAAAGCATAGGGTGGTACTACAAGTTAAGGACTAAATGATCATAGAGGATATGGTGACTTGTACATAGTCATAACATGGTGTGAGCATGTGCTAAGTCAACTCAAACAAAACATCAAAGGAGAATACCACAATACTATGCTTTTGCATGCTAAAACAACGCATGATTTCTTCAAGGCACACTAATCAATCCCAATTGTTTGGAACAAGTCATGCTACAGCAATAATCACTAAGCATAAGGTCAAAACAAAACCTAGCATGACATGCTAAAGTCTAAGTCACAAACAATGCAAGCTCCTCTTGCACTATCAAGCAAGAACTTTCTACTCCTTTCCAACACCAATCAACTTATTTGAAACA
The DNA here is from genome assembly GCA_916181665.1 of Avena sativa. Lineage (NCBI taxonomy): Eukaryota > Viridiplantae > Streptophyta > Magnoliopsida > Poales > Poaceae > Avena > Avena sativa. Next base: position 447,806,753 of record OV702293.1, on the reverse strand, counting down.
ACACAACAAGAACGGGGGTCCAAACTACTTTATTCAAGCAAACTAAACGAACTAAACAAAGCAAATGAAAACTAAGATGCTCCAAGAACAAAACAGCAGTACATGAAAGAGTAAAAACGAACTATCTACAAAGACCTGAGCTTTTTATTGATGAAGGGGATGACTTGGGCATCCCCAAGCTTTGAAGCTTGTACCTCTTGGATATTTCTTGGGGTGACACCGGGGTGGCATCCCCAATCTTGAGCTTTTTGTCCATTCTTCATCTCATTACATCATTCTCTCTCCACACCTGATTTTTTCCTTCATACAAAACTTCACACAATCTTCATTAGCAACATTAGTGTATTCAAAAGATAATAGACCTTTGGGTTTAGCTTTATAATAGCAAAACTTTTCAATAAAAACACAATGTACTGTAGCAACTTCTTCAAAAAGCTCAATTTGCCAAAAAGAACCTCAAAAAGGAATCAATAAGAAGCAAATGCAAATAATGGCAGAAATCTGTCAAAACAGACAAGCAGGTAGAAACCGATTTTTTCGAAGACCTTATGTTTCTCAAATAAAAACGTGTTGAACTAAAAAAAAGTTAGCTAACATACTGGGGGATTTATTCGTAAATTTTTAGCTTAATCTGACTTATAGAGATGCCTTACGAATTTTTATGGTGAAGGACATAAATCTGTTTCGGGACAGCAACTCCCCAAATCTTACTTCCCTCTCATTAGAGGTCATTCTTGGCACAAAAAGCAAACAAAAAGGATAAGAAGAGGTCATTACTGAAGTAATAAATTCCAAGACTCAAGGACACTCTTCGATTATCTCCCAACAAGTACTTTTCTTTAACGCCTTTAAGTTAGGCACAAGAAGCAAGAAATCAAGTATTTTCAAATGAGGAAGCATTAACATCAAACCTTGCTTTTAAAGGAGGAGCAAAAAGAAACTTATCTCTCCTCATAGGGAAGTGTTCAATACCTTTCTTGAATGGAAATTGATATCTAATGGTGCCTTCTTTCATATCATTGATGGCACCAACAGTTCTAAGAAACGGTCTTCCCAAAGTAATAGGACAAGAAGCATTGTATTCAACATCCAAAACATAGAAATCAACAGGGACATAAGCATTGTTAACCATAATGATAACATCATTAATACTCCCCATGAGTTTCTTCTTAGCATTATCATTAAGTGGGACATCCAAATAACAATCTTCCAAAGGTGGCAAATCAAGCATTTCATAAATCTTCCTAGGCATAAGAGAGACACTAGAACCTAGATCACATGAAGCTTTGAGATCAAAGTCATTCACTTGCATATTAATAATGGATTCCCAACTATCTTCTACTTTCCTAGGAATAGAAGCTTTGTGTTTTAACTTCTCTTCCTTAATCTTAACAAGAGCATCTGTAATGTGCTTGGTGAAAGCAACATGCATATCACTAGCATCAGGACTTCTAGTAAGATTTTGCAGGAACAAAATCACTTCACAAATATTGCAACCATCTATATCAAAATCAAACTTAGCATCACTAGTAGTAGACTCATTAGGCTTAGGCATTGTAGGAGGAGGAATAGGGACTTCTTGTGGTTTAGTGGTCTCTATTCTAGTGATGGTGCACACACTATTGTTTCTATCAATTTCAGCTTCCCTTTCACACTTAGCATGAAGTTGAGCTAACAGTCTAACATTTTCATCAATAGTAACTTGTATGGCATGAGTAGCTGCAAAGGTACTTTCCATGGTTTCAGGTTTAGCAACCATTTTATTTATCAAAGAGGACTGTGCTTCAGACAAAGAGGAAATATTTTTCTCAACATTTAAAAGCTTTTCCTCCACAGTCTTGTTGAAAATGGTTTGTTTACTAATAAAGTCTTTGAGCATGAATTCAAGTTCAGAGGGGGCACTTCTAGCATTGTTGTAGGATTTTCCATAGGTATTGCCATTATTAGGAGGATAAGGCCTATAATTGTTGTTACTACCAAAATTATTCCTATAGGCATTGACGTTGAAATTGTGGTTTCTAATGAAGTTCACATCAACTTGCTCTTCTTGAGCAACCAAAGGGGCTAAGGGAACATTATTTGGATCTAAAGGAGCTTTGTCATTAACAAGCATAACCATAATAACATCAATCTTATCACTCAAAGAGGAGGTTTTTTCAACAGAATTTACCTTCTTACCATGTGGAGCTCTCTCAGTGTGCCATTCAGAATAATTAACCATCATATTGTCAAGGAGTATTGTTGCAGCACCCAAAGTGATGACCATAAAGGTACCTCTAGTAGCTGAATCCAACAGGTTTCTTGAAGAGAAGTTCAAACCTGCATAAAAAGTCTGGATAATCATCCAAGCAGTGAGTCCATGAGTGGGAAAATTCTTAACCAGAGATTTCATTCTTTCCCAAGCTTGAGCAACATGTTCATTATCAAGTTGTTTAAATTTCATAATATCACTTCTCATAGATATAATGTTAGCAGGAGGGTAGTACTTTCCAATAAAAGCGTCATTGCACTTAATCCAAGAATCAATACTATTTCTAGGCAAAGATAGCAACCATTCTTTAGCTTTTCCTCTCAAGGAGAAAGGAAACAGCTTGAGCTTAATAATATCTCCATCTACATCCTTATACTTTTTCATCTCACAAAGTTCAACAAAGCTATTGAGATGGGCAACATCATCATCAGAACTAGCACCAGAAAATTGCTCTCTCATCACAAGATTCAATAAAGCAGGCTTAATTTCATAAAAGGTAGCATCCGGAGCAGGTGGAGCAATAGGAGTGCTAAGGAAATCATTGGTGTTTCTGCTAGTGAAGTCACACAATTTGGTGTTCTCAGCAGAGTTCATTTTGGTAAAAGTGGAGCAAGCCAAAAACAATAGCAGCTAGAGCAGGAGCTAATTTTTTTGTGTTTTTGATAAGAGAAAGCAAACCAAACTAAACTATTTTTTTTGGAGTTTTTGATAAAAAGAGGAAAACAAAACCAAGCAAAATAAACTAAGAAAAATAAAAACAAAGTAAAGAGAAAGGTTGAGGAGGACTCCCCTTGTGAAGACATCCTTAGCCTCCCGGCAACGACGCCAGAAAAAAAGCCTTGATGTGTGCAGCAGCACTTCGTTGGGAGACCCCAAGCGGAAGGTATTATGCAGTACAGCAGGAAGTTTTCCCTCGGTAAGAAACCAAGGTTATCGAACCAGTAGGAGGAAGGAAACGTCTCAAAGGTGTTGCAAGCAACGTGGAAACTTGCATAACACAAACTCAAGACTTTGCCCCAACTAACGGTGAGGTTGTCAATCTCACCGGTTGTTGTAACAAAGGATTAACTGTATGGTGTGGAAGGTGATGATGGTTTGCAGCAAGTAAAGAGTAACAATGGAAGATGTATCAATGGTAAATATTGGACCGGGGTCCATAGTTCACTATAGGTGTTCTCCTTAGAAACAAACATGGCATGCTGGGTAAACAAATTATAGCAGGGCAATTGACAAGACTGAGCAAGGCATAACAATGCAATACTAGACAAAAATATCCTATGAGATTCGATTGGGCAATACAACAATATACATAGACCGCCATCTAACTACATCTATGACTAGAAGTCCACCTTCAGGTTATCATTCGAACCCCCTCTAGTATTAAGTTGCAAGCAACAAACAACTGCTTTAATCAAAGTGTGTAAGGTAAACAATCCACTTGTTCCATGAACAAGAGACCGTTGTTTTCCCCCTAGTGGCAACAATACATCTACAATTGAAGAGATTTCGGTCATTTCCCTTGGTAAATAGAGGCATGAACCCACTATCGAGCATAAATACCCCCTCTTGGAGTCACTAGCAACTACTTGGCCAAGATAGCTACTAACAACGGAGAGCATGCAAAATCACAAACAACACAAACATGATAGAATCAATAAGACAAAACCATTAATCAATCTGACATAGTAATCTCAATATCCATCGATTCCCCACAAACACAACATGCATGATTATAAATAGATGAGATCTTGATCATGGATGGAGCTCACAAGATCTAGACATGAAAGCACAAGGAGGAGATACAACCATCTACCTACTACATGGACCCGTAGTCTAAGGTGGAACTACTCACGCTTCATACGGGAGGCTGGCAAGATGAAGAAGAAGGCCTCCGAGATGATCTCCCCTTCGGCAGGGTGCCGGGAAGAGCTTTAGATCCCCCGATCTAGGGACGATGGTGGCGACGGCTACAGAAGGTTTCGTGGAATATTGATCGGGTACTTAGGGTTTCGACATCATGGGCTTCTTATAGGCAAAGAGGCAAGGCTGGGCGGCGGCCAGGGGGCCCACACCTGCCCAGGCGCGGGCCCACCCTAGGCCGCGCCTAGGGAGGAGTGTCCCACCTGTGGCGCCCCTCCGTCTCTCCTATGGACTCCGTGTTCTCCTCGATGAAATATTGACTTTGGATTTTGTCCCGTCCAATTCGGAGAATATTTCCTTACTATCTTTTCTGGAACCAAAAACAGCAAAAAACAGGCAACTGGCACTGTGGGAACTTGTTAATAGGTTAGTACCAGAAAACATGTAAAAAGCACCTCAAAGTGTGGACAAGCAAAGCAAAGTAGATACTAAACAAGCATGGAACATCAAAAATTATAGATATGTTTCTGACGTATCAGGGTGCGGCCGCCCTAGTTGCCCCCTGCCTAGCCTCTTCGCCTATAAAGACCCCCCGATACCAAAAGCCTAAGTACCCGATCAATATTCCACGAAACAGTCCGTAGCCGCCACCATTGTCCCTAGATCGGTGGGATCTGAAGATCTTCCTGGCACCCTGCCGGAGGGGAGATCATCCCGGAGGCCTTCTTCTTCATCATGCTAGCCTCCGGTATGAAGCGTGAGTAGTTCCACCTTGGACTACGGGTCCATGTAGTAGCTAGACCTCCTTTGTGCTACCATGCTTAGATCTTGTGAGCTCCATTCATGATCAAGATCATCTATTTGTAATCATGTGATACGTCCAATTTGCATCACCATTCTATATCATAATTTTGCTCTATTCATTGATATATTTCTTATTAAGAGGTGTTACTTATGTATTTCCATCTGTTTTTTCATGTTGGATGATTCTTGTAGGATGAACTGCCGGAGTCAGGATTCTGATGGAAAAAGAGGTGTTTTGATGCAGTTTCGTGAAGATCAGAAAAATATAAGAAAAACTACAGAAAATCATATTTTCCCAGAAGACGAAGAATTCCAGACGGGGAGGCGGAGATGGGACATAGGGGGCCCACACCCCCCAAGCGCGGGCCACCCCTAGGCCACACGTACAGGGGGTGTGGCCCACCTGTCCTACCTCTGGCTCCGCCCTCTCGCCTATATCTTCCCCTCGAAACCCTAATACACAAGGGGGCAACCACTGAAAGATTTCGCCGCCTCTGCGGGGCGGAAAACACCGAGAGAAAGAGCTCTCCGGCAGACAAATTTCTGCTGGGGAAATTCCTTCCCGGAGAGGGGAGATTGTCACCATCATCAAGATAGACTTCATCGGGATCATCGTCATCATCCACACCATCATCTCCACCAGCACCATCATCACTCCATCCCATTGTAACAATTGTGTTGAATCTTGCATAGTTCTTAGGGGAAACATTCCTGGTCTTGATTACTATTGTAGTTGATGCTTGTGAGTGGAACCATTGGATTATTGTTTATGTTCAGATTGTTATCCATCACCATATCATCTTTGATCTTGATCCATATGATGTCTCATGAGTAGTTTTTTTAGTTCTTGAGGACATGGGAGAAGTCATGTTGTTAGTAGTGGATTTGTGTTGAGATATTATTCAATGGTTTAGTATTTAAGTTGTGGTGCTATTCTTCTACTGGTGTCATGTGAACGTCGACTACATGATACTTCACCATTTATGGGCCTAGGGGAATGCATTGTGTATTTGACTACTAATTGTGGGGTTGCCGGAGTGACAGAAACCTGAACCCCCATTAGGAAACCATTGCATAAGGGAGTGTAGGATCTCAGAGTTTAAGGCTATGGTTAGGTTTATACCTTAATTACTTTCTTGTAGTTGCGGATGCTTGCAAGGGGTTTAATCACAAGTATGTATTAGTCCAAGTAAGGTCGGTACATTAGCAAAGGTTCACCCACACAACACTTACAACACCAAAGAAGGGTACTTAGCTATTTGAAGCGAAAGCACTTGACAGAATTCCCATGTGTCCTCGAGAACGTTTGGTCCTTATAAGTATTTCCACCGGCTTGTCCTTTGCTAAGAAAGGATTGGGCCATTTGCTGCACTTGTTCGTTGTCTTTATTACTTGCACTTTATTTCTTTGCTTTATAAGAAAACCCCTAAAAATACGTTTGCTAAGTATTTACAGAGATTTCCTGCTCCATGCCACTAGTCAACACCTTCTGCTCCTCATTGGGATCGACACTCCTATTTATCAAAAGTACTACGATACACCCCCTATACTTGTGGGTCATCAATACTATTTTCTGGCGCTGTTGCTGGGGAGTGAAGCTCTATTGAAGAGTGGAACGGGTAAAGGAAACTTCTACTGTGAGTATTGCTTTTTATTTATGTTTGTTACTTTGTTTCCAATATGGATAACCCATTTGGTTTTCTGTTTGGAAAAACTACTACCACTGTTAGGGTAATAGATGAACCACCACCTATTGAGATAGATCCTTTTAAGATACCTACAAGTATTGTTGATCGTGTTATGGATAATTATTATTTAGGGGATGGAACTGTCCACCCTGGTGATCATTTGCTTTTTATCCATGAATTATGCGGGTTGTTTAAGTGTGCAGGTATCACAACTGAACATGTGAAGAAGAATTTACTCTCTATATCATTGAAAGGAAGAGATGAAGAATGGTATAAGCTACTGAAGAATGGACAATCCATGGAATGGGAGGAAATAGTGCCTCTCTTTTATTCTAAATTCTATCCTCCCAGTGAGATCCATAAGGATAGGAACCTGATATATAACTTTTGGCCTCGTGATGGAGAGAGTACAGCTCAAGCTTGGGGGATATGAAGTTACTAATGCTAAAATGTCCTATTCATGAACTCCCTAACAATATTATTATCAATAACTTTTATGCTAGGCTTTATCTTCATGATAAAGATTTACTAGACGCTTCTTGTGCTGGATCATTCACACGTATGAAGTAAGAAGCTAAATGGGATCTCCTAGACCGTATTCAAGAGAACACTGAAGCATGTGAGAATGACAAAGGAAGAAAGTCAGGTATAAACTATGATTATGAATGCATTAAATCGTTTATGTAAACTGATGACTTCCATGATATTAGTACTGATTATGCTCTTGATTCTCAAAGTATTGCCAATTTTTTTAAAGCCTTTGCCTCTTACATAAAAATTCCCAAAAAAAAGTGGAATAAGTACCATGCACCTTATAAAGATGTTGTTAGTCATGTTCCTGTTAGAAGCACTAAAGTTTGTACTATTGATCATATTTTTCCTGAACCTTATGTTGAGAAAACACCTTTCCTAGCTAAAGTAAAGGAGTATTCTATGATGATTAGTGTGAATAACAAAGGTATCAAGAAAACTGTGGAACTTGATGAGCAAATAAACAGTGAACCTGTGGTAGCTATTGTGAAAGATCTTGTCACTAAAAATATAGGGGATGAGCACATTGTCTTCTGTGAAGACGCTTCTAATATTGTCTCTCATCCTAGAAAAGCTAGTGTCCCTGTGCTTTCTGTGAGAATTGGTGGTCATTCCTATTATGGTTCATGTGATATTGGTGCTTGTTCTAGTGTTATTCCTTATGAGTTTTACAGGGAAATTATGCATGACATTGGTCCTTGTGAGCTTGAGGACATTGATGTGGTTATTCACCTTGCTAATAAGGAAACCATTTGCCCTATTGGTATTGTAAGAGATGCAGAGGTTCTCTGCGGTAAGATTAAGTATCCTGCTGATTTTCTAGTGCTTAATTCAACAGCTAGTAAAACTTGTCCTATCATCTTTGGTAGACCTTTCTTGAACACTTGTGGGGCTATTATAGATTGTAAAAAGGAGAAAGTTTTAACTAAGTTTGATGGAGATTCTTATGAGTTTAACTTTTCCAAATTTGCTAAAGCTCCTTGTGAAAATAGCTTTCCTAATGAAGATTTCAGGATGGAACAACTTGCTTCTATCGATCCAGTTTATGACCTTGGACCTCTTTTTGATGAATGTAAGTATGCTTATTCTGATGATAGAGTTGTTTCCCGTGACAGATATATTTTCAACTTTATTCAAGGTGCTACTGAAAGTTATTATGAGAGAGGGAAACACGGTTTTATGCATCTCAATAATATTAAGTTTCCCTGTTTTATGTTGAAAGCTTTGAAGTTGCATTTGCTTTGTCTTCCTATGCTATTGGCTTTTTGTTTCAACAATTTGTTTTCTCATGATACTCCCTTGCATAGGAAGTGGGTTAGACTCAAATGTGTTGGATATTTTCTTCTTGATGCTCTCTTTCACTTCAAATATATATCTCCTATGTGAGCATCTTTGAAATTTTCAAGCCTAACTTAAAGGCATGAAAGAAAAGTACTTCTTGGGAGATAACCCAATAGTTTTGTTGACTCTTGGAAGTTATTACCTCAGTAATGACCGCTCATTATCCTTTTGTTTGGTTTTTGTGTCAAGATCAACTACTTTTGAGAAGTAGAGGAGTTGTGAAAAGTGGCTATCCTGGGACAGATTTTTGTGTTGCACTGTAAAAATTCGTGAAGGAGCTCAGTATTTTGGATGGATATGTATTTTTATGTTCTTGTTCTCCAAGTTGTTACCCAACTTTCATTGTTTTTGCACTGTTTGATTTGAGCAACAGAAGCTTTTTGAAAAAATCAATATATACTTGGTGGTCTGTTTTGACAGATTTCTGCCATCATTTGCATTTGCCTCTTATATTGATTCCCTTTCAAATTCTTCTGGGTTTTTGGAAAGGAGTTGATACAGTAGCTTTTGTTTCGATGGATTTCAGTTGAAGTGCGTACCTAAAGGTTTATTGTTTTTGCATACACTAATGTTGCCATTGAGGTTTGTGTAAGGCCTTGTATGAAAGAAACTTCCAGGAGAAGGAGAAAAGGAATCTACAGAGTTCGTCTTTGAATAGGTAAAAAGTGGTGAAAACATAAGGTTCGTGAAAACCCTATATTTTTATATTTTAGATGTTTTTATTGCATACAGAAGGTTATGAAATGAAACCGAGGAGGAAACGGAGGCCAGGGTGGCCACACCCACCCTAGGCGCGGCCCCCAGCTGGCCACGCTTGGAGGGGGTGCGAGCCCCCTGAATTCTGTCTCCGCCTCATTTTCGTATAGTACTTTCCTTATGCATTGAAACTTCGTAATATATAACCACCGGATCCCCCGAGTTTCGTATATCGTGTTCTTGTCGTGTTTTGTTTCGATCTAGTTCTGTCAGAAAATCTTCTCAAGTTTAGAGCACCATGGTCTCCGCCAACAACAAAGGCAAGAAGCCTGAGGAAGATGATCCTCAAAACCCCAAGGAGGAGGAGATCTTAGTTGGGGATGAAGAAGACATGGAGGAGGATGAGCATCCGGACACCCGCACTATCGTCGCAAGCATTGGAGTGGTGGCAAACCCTACCAAGCTTAGGAGGACAACATGAATGTCTACAGGAGGGAAAACCCCGCGTCATATCCTCGCTCCATGGTCACCTCCTTCACGCACCAAGAACCCCTTCCATACTCTTATACATGAGCAACAATTCCAAGAGGTGTCAAGGGGAACTTGCCCTCGGTACCATGTCACCCTCGGATAAAAGGTTTGGGATCTGCCTTGTTCTAACCATGCATGGAAGAAACACACTAAGAAGGAAGAGTGGGAAAGAATAACAAGGACCGGTATTCTCGGTCCGACATGATCATGAACCGCATTGAGAAAAATTCGGAGTTGATTCATACTCTGACCTTCGAGATTGAGGATTTGAGGGAACTGATCGAAGAGCTTATCAAGAGAACACCACCACCACCGAAGGAGTAATTCGTCATCAGATTTGGCATCCTATTGGCTTGTTCCAAGCTTGGGGGAGTGCCACGGTATCACATCATTATCTTTTATCTTTTACCTTTTTAGTAGAGCTATATCTTTGGTAGAGAAGTTATCTTATAGGTTGGTTCGCATGTGGAAGTATCTCTCCTTTAGTTGGTCATCTATGTATCCCTTGGTGTGAGTGCCTTTATGGAATATTAATGTGAAGTTTCATCTTTTACTTTTTGCACTTCTTATTTTAGTTTACAATCTCTATTATATGATTGATCTTGTTGATCATTATTGGCATCACTTTGGGAGCATCAAATAGATCTAAATTGGTTTTGGCAAACCGAGCTCTAGACAGTAGCAACACTTTTTGAGGTTTGAAAGGAAAAGAGAAAAAGCTTACAGGTATTTTGTATCATTTATTTTCTTTCTTGATTGGCTCATAAGCTTAGTATTCTTTATTTAAGATCTTTTGTGTCTTCAAGGAAGATTGCATGTTTGGATTTATTACTTGTATGTTTGCTTGTTTCCTTCAACTCTTTTGCTTGCTACCCAGCCTTGCTAGCCAAAAACCTGTTTTGAGAAGGCATACTTCTCATGCATCCAACCTCTTTGAACCAAACCCGTGCCATTTGTGTCCACCATATCTACCTATTAGCATTATTGTTATTCCAAGCAAATTCTTAAGCTTCGTCTATCTTTTGAATTAAAAATTATTTTGTTATGTGAAAACTAGTTAGTAAAGCACTCACGAACTTGATGGCACACCTTATTTTCTTGCCCCTAATAAACTTAAACCATTATGTCATCGAAGTTGTGTATGCGTGCATCTATACGTTGGGATTAGCAGAACTGTGCTGTCACGGGGAACACTTTCAACACTTATGGATACATATCTAGTTTATATCATGCTCTTTTGTTTGCGGATGTCGTCGGTGTGAAATAAAAGGGGAGCTTGTAAGTCCATGGAGTTATGTATGTGTGTTAGAGAAACGCCTGGGCCGCTAGCCTAAGACATGCCTAATCATGGTGGAAACTTGCAGCATAACCATAGTGAGCAATCTGTGAAGCATCCTCAATAAAAACCTATGCAAATAGCAAATAAAAAGATCACTGAGATGCTCACTGTGTGCTTGCCTTGTCATTTTGATTATGGGATAGCTCATGTATCATATGCAAGGGGTACCCCATTGGCGGTTCTTTATGATACACATGCACTTAAAATGACAAGAACTTACCGGTAACTAAATTTGAGTACCATGAGGAGCGGCCCTCGTACTCAAGGGACATGAGATTGCCAACTTATATTTCGTCAAGCATATACTCCATCTTTGTTCACTTTAACCTTGATCACTTAAAGATTCTTATGACAGGGGAAATGAGGGCTCAAAGCTCATAAGTACCATAATATTTTGGAAGCTCTTTATGAACTTGAAATCCCTGCTTCCCTCTATGAAGGGCCTTTCTTCTACTTCTAAGTTGAGTCAGTAAACCTACTTCCTCTCTATCTCCAGCAAGCATTTGAGTTGTTGTGTTTCAAGCATTCATATGATGATTTATTCAATCATGTTCTTTATCCTCCTTGTTTGCACAAGACTCTTATCTAATATGTATTACTTTGAAAGCCATCTTTGTGAAAAACCTTTTATGTTTGAGCAAAAGAGTACTCTTGTTGTGAAACTTATTTACAAAAGTTTTTTGTGAAACTGTTTGCCAGCTGTTCTCTGACCAAGAACAAAGTTTGCCAATTCCAATTATGATTTATCTTTATGCATCTCTATTGTGACTCCTCTACTTGTTGCAAGCTAAGTTATATAATCTATCAGTCGTGTAATGGTAAGTGTGATGCTTCTTGTCTGTATTCTTTTATCGACACTTCACTCCATAAACCTGTGGACATGTTTACCGAGCTTAGTTTTCGCTTGGGGACAAGCAAAGGTCTAAGCTTGGGGGGAGTTGATACGTCCAATTTGCATCACCATTCTATATCATAATTTGCCTCTATTCATTGATATATTTATTATTAAGAGGTGTTACTTATGTCTTTTCATCTGTCTTTGCATGTTGGATGATTCTTTGAGGATGAACTGTCGGACTCAGGATTCTAATGGAAAAAGAGGTGTTTCGATGCAATTTCGTGAAGATCAGAAAATACCAGAAAAACTATGGAAAATCATATTTTCCAAGAAGACGAAGAATGCCAGAAGGGGAGGCGGAGATGGTCCACAGGGGACCACACCCCCCAAGCGCGGTCCACCCCTAGGCCGTGCCTATAGGGGGTGTGGCCCACCTATGGCTCCGCCCTCTCGCCTATATCCTCCCCTCGAAACCCTAATACACGGGGCGACCACAGAAAGATTCCGCCGCCTCTGCGGGGCGGAAAACACCGGAGAGAAAGAGCTCTCCGGCGGACAGATTTCTGCCGAAGAAATTCCTTCCCAGAGAGGGGAGATCATCGCCATCAACACCATCATCAAGCTAGACTTCATCGGGATCATAATCATCATCATCCACACCATCATATCCACCAGCACCATCATCATCACTCCATCCCGCTGTAATAATTGTGTTGAATCTTGCATAGTTCTTAGGGGAAACTTCCCTGGTGTTGATTACTATTGTAGTTGATGCTTGTGAGTGGAACCATTGGATTATTGTTTATGTTCAGATTGTTATCCATCACCATATCATCTTTGATCTTGATCCATATGATGTCTTGTGAGTAGTTCGTTTAGTTCTTGAGGACATGGGAGAAGTCATGTTGTTAGTAGTGGATTTGTGTTGAGATATTATTCAATGGTTTAGTATTTGAGTTGTGGTGCTATTCTTCTAGTGGTGTCATGTGAACGTCGAATACATGATACTTCACCATTTATGGGCCTAGGGGAATGCATTGTGTATTTGGCTACTAATTGTGGGGTTGCTGGAGTGACAGAAACCTGAACCCTTGTTAGGAAACCATTGCATAAGGGAGTGTAGGACCTCAGAGTTTAAGGTTGTGGTTAGGTTTATACCTTAATTGCTTTCTTGTAGTTGTGGATGCTTGGAAGGGGTTTAATCACAAGTATGTATTAGTACAAGTAAGGTCGGTACATTAGCATAGGTTCACCCACACAACACTTACAACACCAAAGAAGGGTACTCAGCTATTTGAGGCAAAAACACTTGACAAAATTCCCATGTGTCCTCAAGAACGTTTGGTACTTATAAGTATTTCCACCGGCTTGTCCTTTGCTAAGAAAGGATTGGGCCACTTGCTGCACTTGTTTGTAGTCTTTTTTACTTGCACTTTATTTCTTTGCTTTATCAGAAAACCCCTAAAAATCCGTTTGCTAAGTATTTACAGAGATTTCCTGCTCCATACCACTAGTCAACACCTTCCCCTCCTCGTTGGGATCGACACTCCTATTTATCGAAAGTACTACGATACACCCCCTATACTTGTGGGTCATCATCATGCATGTTGTGTTTGCGGGGATCCGATGTATATTGAGATTACTATGTCAGATTGATTAATGGTTTTGTCTTATTGATTCTATCATGTATGTGTTGTTTGTGATCTTGCATGCTCTCTGTTTCTAGTAGCTATCTTGGCCAAATAGATGATAGTGACTCCAAGAGGGAGTATTTATGCTTGATAGTGGGTTCATGCCTCTATTTAATCTAAGAGAAGTGATAGAAATCTCTAAGATTGTAGATGTGTTGTTGCTACTAGGGAGAAAACAACGATCTCTTGTTCATATAACAAGTGGATCGTTTACCTTACACACTTTGCTTAAAGCAGTTATCCGTTGATTGCAACTTAATACTGGAGGGGGTTCGGATGATAACCTGAAGGTGGATTACTAGTCATAGATGCAGTTGGATGGAGGTCTATGTATCTTGTTGTAATGCCCAATCAAATCTCATAGGATCATGAATGTCTAGTATTGCATTGTTATGCCTTGCTCTGTTCTTTCAATTGCCCCGCTGTAATTTGTTTACCTGGCATGTTATGTTGTTTATCTTAAGGAGAACACCTCTAGTGAACTATGGACCCCGGTCCAATCTTTATCATTGATACATCTTCCAATGTTACTGTTTACTTTATGCAAGCCACTATTACCTTCCACACCATACAGTTAACCCTTTGATTTTAGCAAACCGGTGAGATTGACAACCTCATTGTTCGTTGGGGCAAAGTCTTGAGTTTGTGTTGTGCAGGTTTCCAAGTTGCCAGCAACACCTTTGAGTCGTTTCCTTCCTCCTACTGGTTCGATAACCTTGGTTTGTTTCTGAGGGAAGACTTGCTGCTGTGCTCATCATATCTTCCTCTTGGGGTCTCCCAACGAAGCTCTACATTGATCTGAGCGCTTCAAGCTGTTTTCTGGCGCCGTTGCCAGGGAGGCTAATGACGGATTCACAAGGGGAGTCCTTCACAACCTTTCTCTTTACTTTATTTTTGTTTTGCTTAGTTTCTTTTGCTTGGTTTTGTTTGCCTCTTTTTATCAAAAACTCCAAAAAAATTAGTTTCATTTGGTTTGCTTTCTCTATTCAAAAACACAAAAAAATTAGTTCCTACTGTAGTTGTTGGTCTGTTATTGCCTTGCTTGGTCATGCTTTCTATCAATGGATGGTTACTTTGAAACTAGTTCTTATTGGCAAGGTGGGTTCACGAAAGAACAAAAGTACTATTATAAGGAACACCGTTTGTCACAAAAAGGGAAACACTTATGGGCACAAATTGATAAACTGAATTCTATTTCTAGAGAGGCGTGCTCTACTTATAATGTTACTTATTGCTTTGATAAAGCTTGTTGCTATAGGAGGTATAAACACCTCCCTTTTCAATGCGAGTATAATGATAATGTTACCATATCCTCTTATGTTAAAGGATATTATGACCTTTATGATGTGGAACAAATTGAAGAATTTATTGCTTTCAAGGGTGCATTTGAACTTGCCAGTTTGCTTGAAAATAATGATGATGCACCTTATGAATATGAGGTTTATGAGATACTTAAATTTTTCTTTGATAATTACAAGGAATAAAATGGCTATATTCTTGAATATTTTAATAGGTGCTTTACACAAACGGAAGAGACTAATGCTTTGTAGGAGCTTATGGAAGAAGAAATTGCTGAAACAGGAAGCTGCTTAGATGAAAAATAGGAGGATGAATGTTATGCTCCTGTGGATTCTTTTGAAATATCTACTATGGGTAAAACTTGTGATGATGTTCCTATGCCTGTGACCTATAGTAGTGATCATGATTGGGAAAAGCACACTACTTTTGATATTGAAAATCTCTTTGTACCAACTCTAAAAATTCGATCGCCTATGATGATACTTTACCCCCAATTTATGATGATTACAATGATGAATATGATATTTTCATCCCACCTATTATTGAGGATAAAATTAATTGTGATTACAATATGCCTCCTATATTTGATGATTATGGTGATGAGAATAATAATGATAGCTATTTTGTTGAATTTGCTCCCACTACAATTAATAAGAATGACTATGCTTATGTGGAGAGTAATAATCATTTTATGCATGTGGCTCATGATAAGAATGTTTTATGTGATAGTTATATTGTTAATTTTATTCATTATGCTACTGAAAGTTATTATGATAGAGGGAAACATGGTTTTATGTATCTCAACAATATTAAGTTTCCTCTCTTTATGTTGAAAATTTTGAAGTTGCACTTGTTTTGCTTTCCTATGCTTGTTGCTTTGTGCTTTCATGACTTGTTTATTTACAAAATTCCTATGCATAGGAAGTGGATTAGACTTATATGTGTTTTGAATCTGCTTCTTGGTGCTCTTTTTTACTTCAATTCATATTTCTTATGTGAGCATCTTCTCAAACTATCAAGCCTAACTTAAAGGCGTTAAAGAAAAGTACTTATTGGGAGATAACCCAAAAGTTTTCTTGAGTCCTGGAATTTATTACTTCAGTAATGATCTCTTCTTATCCTTTTTATTTGCTTTTTGTGCCAAGAATAACCTCTAATGAGAGGGAAGTAAGATTTGGGGAGTTGCTGTCCTAAAACAGATTTTTATGCTCCACCGTAAAAATTCGTGTAAAATCTTTGTAAGTCGTATTGAGCTGATATTTTCTGAATAAATACCACAATATGCTAGATAACTTTCGTTAGTTCAACACTATTTGATTTGAGCAGCATAAGGTCTTTGAAAAAATCGGTTTCTACCTTCTTGTCTGTTTTGACAGATTTCTACCATTATTTGCATTTGCTTCTTATTGATTCTTTTTTGGGTTCTTTTTGGAAAATTGAGCTTTTTGAGGGAATTTCCATAGTAGCTTGTGTTTTTAGTGAATGTTTTGCTATTCGAAAACTAAAACCCGAAGGTCTATTATCTTTTGAATACACTAATGTTGCTAATGAAGATTGTGTGAAGTTTTGTATGAAGGAAAAATTTTAGGTGTAGAGAAAGAATGATATAATGAGATGAAGAATGGACAAAAGCTCAATCTTGGGGATGCCACCCCGTGTAACCCCAAGAAATATTCAAGAGATACAAGCGTCAAAGCTTGGGGATGCCCAAGGCATCCCATTCTTCATCATTAAAAATCCTAGGTCTTTCTAGACACTTCGTTTTTATTATTTCATGCACTGTTGTGTTGTTCTTGGAGCGTCTTAGTTTTAGTTTTACTTTGCTTAGTTTGCTCAAATAAAGTAGTTTGGACCCCCGTTCTCGTTGTGTTGTTTCAAATAAGTTGATTGGTGTTGGATAGGAGTAGAAAGTTTTTGCTTGAGTAGTACAAGAGGAGCTTGCTTTGACTGTGACTTAGACTTTATCATGTCATGCTAGATGTTGTTTTGACCTTATGCTTAGTGATTATTACTGTAGCATGACTTGTTCCAAACAAATGGGATTGCTTAATGTGCCTTGAAAGAATCATGTGTTGTTTTAGCATACAAAAGCATAGTATTGTGGTATTCTCCTTTGATGCTTTGTTTGGGTTGACTTGGCACATGCTCACACCATGTTATGACTATGAACAATTCACCATAGCCACTATGATCATTTAGTCCTTGACTTGTAGTACCACTTTATGCTTTGATTAGTAATGTTTTATCGCTCTACATGATTATGGCAATTATTGCTCTTTTAGTTGGTCGCTCCCAGTCTTTTGCTAGCCTCCACTTGTATGAGTCAACTCTACTCATGCATCCAACTCCTAAGAAACCAAGTTATTCCAAAGTGTCCACTATAAATTCCTATGCATGATGTGTTACACCATTCCAAGTATATTCTTGTTTTCATCTATCTTCCAATTAAAAGTCTCTTTGTTATGTGAAAACTTAGTGATTAAAGCTCTCACAAACTTGATGGCACACTTTATTTTTCTTGCCTCTAATAAACTTCAACCATTGTGTCATCTAAGTTTTATATGCTTGCACTTATACGTTGGGATTAGCAGAACCATGCTATCATGGGGAACACTTTCAACATTGCAGTTGTACATTGTACATAGTTGATATCATGCTCTTTTGTTTATGGATGTCTTCGGTGTGGAATGAAAGGGGAGCTTGTAAGTCCATGGAGTATGTATGTGTGTTAGAGAAACGCCTCGGCCGCTAGCCTTAAGCCATGCCTAATCATGGTGGAAACTTGCAGCATCACCATAATGAGCAATCTATTAAGTATTCTTCTTATAAAAAAGAGATAGAAAAAAGAGATTGAGAAAAAGAAAAAAAATATGAGAAAATAGGAAAGAGAGAAAAAATCACCATTTTCCCATGGTAAATAAGAAGATTGATGAGATGCTCATTGTCTGCTTGCCTTGTCATTTTGATTATGGGATAGCTCATGTATCATGTGCAAGGTGTACCCCGTTGGCGGTTCTCTATGATACACATGTACTTACTATGACAAGAACTTGCAAGTAACTAAACTTGAGTAGCATGAGGAGTAGCCCTCGTATTCAAGGGATATGAGATTGCCAACTTATACTTGTTGTAGCTTTGTAAATGTCAAGTGTCATTTCCTTAAAACATGAGATCAGAAGGATAATTTGTGGGTATCAACCATCACTTCATAATTGGGTGATCATAATGGTGTTCTTCAAGTATCACGGAATGTACTTGTTGGGTTGCATGGATCAAGACTAAGATTTATCACTCCATGTGGCTAAGAGATATCTCTAGGCCCTCTTAGTAACACAACATCCTAAGTAGCTTGGAAGCATGTGCGTAATGAGTTTAGTCACGTGGATATTGTATTATAGAAAGAGTACAGAGAGATTGCTAGCAATGATACTAAACTATATATGGTGATACCGACAATCAGATCTCGGGCAAGTTACATATTATCACAAAACAAAGGAAATTTCGTACGGGATTGTTTGAACCCCCGACATCATGGTTTGATCGATGAAAGATAATCGTAGAATATGTGGGAAACATTATGGGAATCCATGGTACCCCTATTGGTTAGTGATCGAAGAGGTTTTATCGATCATGTCCACATGTTCTTGAACACGTAGGGTCACACACTTAACATTTGATTTCGCTAGGGTTCGATGAGAAATTATGATGATTTTATCAAATTATGATTTGGAGTGCCATATGGGATCCTAGATATCACGAGGATCTTTATAATGGTCCGGATATATGATTTCATATATGGGAACTTATTTTTAGGGTTCCAGAAAAGTTCAGGATTTTTCCAGTATCGAACCAAGAAGGTTCTAGAAGGTTCCAGGGTCCACAAGTGGGACCCACATGCCCAGAGGCCTACATGGTCCAGGTCACCACAACCCCAAGGCTCATGCGCCTCTCCCAACGGAAACCCTAGGTGCCTTATGGGGGCACCAACTTTGTGGGTGGGGGGTAGGGGCAAGTTGCCCCCTTAGCCGCCGATACCCTTTATTGGAGGGATGGGAAAGCTGGGTGCACCCCCAGACCTATATAAGGAGGAGGAAGGGACTGGCGCGTAGCACCTAAGTCCCCCTAATGGCCGTCGCCTCCCTCTCTCTCCCATATAATCCACCTTTGTGCAGATTTTAGCTTAACTCTTCTGATTTCCACTATACTTTTTCCACCATGCCATCATGCTGTTGAGACCGATATCATCCCCCTCTCCCCTCGCTTAATGGATCAAGAATGAGGACATGCCATCAAGCCATACGTGTGTTACAAATTTGGGCTTTCTATGTTGCGAATCCCAACAACAAGAAGGCCAAGGCGGATATTATAGTGGCTGCAACATCAGACATGGTGAAATTGTCAATCGACAAGTGCCTCACCAAGTTCTTGTCAAGCTCTCTCCTGCGGCCGCAAGAAGCAGGCTCAAGATGCGGTGATATCATGCGGAAGCAAGATAGGAAGATCGAGCTCGAGACCTCGAGAGTGGTCATGAAGAAGAGGAAGGAGAACTTTACTCTCTTGACGACCGACATTTTGATGTCTGATGATGAGGTGAGGGAAACACATGACAAGATCTGCAACGACATTTGGCTGGAAATGGGCAACATGACAAGGAAACTGTCAATACCACCGTCGAGAACGGCAACGCCACAACCGGAAGAGAGGCCAACGGAAACCTCACCGAACTTGGCAAAAAATGAACCGGCGTTTACCGTTGAGTAGTATCATACTATGCATTTGGATACTGTAATATGTGGCCAGACTTGGTGGTGTTTTGGTGATCGGAAGGCCTAGATCTCATTTGTGTTTTCATTAGAATTTGCTAAAAAATATATTGAAAAATCACATAGGGAGTCACTGTTGGGGCTCGTGCTTAGTAAAGGTGCGCCTAAAAGGCGGCCAAGAGTGCCCGCGCTCCCCCAAACAATCAAAGCGGTGCTATTGCCGGATGTCGTTTGGGGCTCATAGGTGGATATGCTCTTAATTGCCATTAATTGTGAGTAGGAATGAATTAATTGCCATTAATTTGCAATATAGGATCCACAACACTTGACGTTGGCTTCAAAGACATTGCAATTGTTATTTTTTCCCTATGCATGAGGCGGTCCAGCGATCTATTTGTAATTTTTGTTACTTTTAGATCTCTTTATAATACTGATGATGATTAATAATAGATTGGCGAAATTTCACCCAAAAAAGTGTAATTGTTATTTTGTTTTTTCCCAATGCATGAGGCGGTCCGGTGGCCCTCTGCTTGTCCGGTGGCTGTTGGTGCTCTGGTCATAGGCAACCCTGACATCCTGAAGCTTTAGGAAGGATGCATGTTGCTTGGGATAGTGCTTGCGTATGTAGTTCCGATGTATTTTTTTATGAAAAAACACTTGGCGCTGGTTTCAAATAGCAACTTTTATTGTTATCATGACAATAGTTTATAGCTTTATGAACCATGGAATGAGCTAAACCTGGAGTGGGCCTATCTTTGTTAGACACAAGTCTGTTTCTTTCTTAGACCTGGCTATACACTGCGCATGCTCTTATGTGATGCTTGTTTAGCTAACAAGGATGTACTCTCTTAGATGGATTTTTCCTCACTTCAATAACATACGGGAGGGAAAATCCCACACCTAAAAGGACCATAGTCTCATTTGGAAAATTCTTTCTTTCTCTTCTAGAATCGAATTTTATTTATGTATCCACGTTTTCCCTCTATTAATTATTCTCCTATTTTTCCCAATTTACTTGGTTTTCTTCGACCTTTAGGATATTGAGTAGGACCCACATGTCGTCACCTCATTGGTTATTATGTTGAAACTACACCACACCCCACATGGGCCATGGACGCAAGATAAACGGGGAGGACGAGAAGGAGGTAAGGAAAGTATGGGGAGGGGAGGGGAGAAGAGGGGAGGTCGCCGGGGATGGATGCTGCGAGAGTGGCAATCGGCGGGGTAGGTAGGTGCTCCCTACCCTCCTCTGCTACTCCTGATGAAGCTGGAGCAATAAAGAAACCAGGGATTATTCTCCACGGAGACGACCTGTGTGCAAAATTTATTCTCCACTACAACTTAATTGATCCAATATGTATAGTTTTAATATTCAGAGATTAAAGCTTAAATCGTTCAAGATAACAAAGGTTTTTTTCTCTTATTTATGCACTATGTAGCTATCCATGGCGCATGAACAGGGCCACAGAATCAGATGTGATGAGCTAGCTATCTATATAGCTTCTTGGCGGAGGAATATCTCCGCGGAGGGAGCACTTGCACCCTTTGGGAAACATGTTCTTGCCTCTTACTATTTTTCCTGCCAGTACGACGTGCACGATTCCGGGTTGCAGAAGCTTCCCTGAAGGACGAGGTCGCCGCCCTGCCAGAGTTCCTCCCGACGGTGGTCATAATGCCTGAAAGAGAAAGTATATAATTATGTATCACAACACATTTTGGTGAGTGTGAGTGCAATAAAAGATTTTGTATCTTGTGAAACAAACATACCAGATGGGGTTATCGCTAGTATGAGGGCAATGACCACACGCAATACTTTGCTAATCCTCATCGTAGTTGTGGGTACCGATGGATGCCTTGGGCTGTTGGAGGAGATTGACAATGGGATGCCTCGGGTTTTATAGAGGGTTGGTGCTTTTATTAAATAAATTATATCGCTTTGTGGTGCCCCTAGATAAGCTTGCATGGAACAACGTTTTGACACGTCTGGCATTTGTTGGCACATGCTTATTATGCAGTGTGCCACCGAGCATGCGGAGCAAATCCTGTTGTCGTTCTACTTCTTCCTAAAAGTAGAAGTGTTGATATGGATAGACACAAAAGTCTAACATAGTGACACCATAATAGTTGAGTAATCTACGCATGCTTACGCGGCGTGTAACGTGGCAACCCACCCGAGCAAGCTAGGCAGATTTTGTCGTCAACCACGGTAATTTCGCATAAAAGATGGAGTTGTTGATGTGTGTAGATCTAACACAATGACGTATGGGAAGTTGTCAGGATGTCATTTAGTGTAGTAAATTAAGGAGAGCCATGAAATCTTGTGGCGTGAGCGTAATGACCAAACTGTCACTGACTTATGTGACAATATAATGCTAGAATATATATATATATATCCTATTTTTAAGAGAAAATTCACATTTTAATCCTGGTGAGCAATTGTGACACCAATTACCCCATCTAGTGGAAATACTACCGGATTACCCTATTTAAAAAACTCTAGAACCCTATTCTCTGACGCGTACATAACGGGCAAGATGATTGAAGTTCGAGGATATAGGAGAATAACGGGGAACTAAATGGAGGGAGAAGAGAAGGATGGTCAAGATTGTTGATGACACTCTTCGAGCTTTGCACATTGTTCGCCACATCGACCTTTATATGCTGGTTGTATCCAAGAGAATAGACAAAATGGTAAGATGGGTAATACCAGGTTAAAAGTTTATTAGATTGTGTGTTTCAGTAGATTTTTCACTAAATAGGATATTATGTGTCACAAATGCATAAGTAAATGATAAAAGTTGGAATTTACTCTATTTTTAATGTACATATGTGCATTCCTTGTGCAAATGGTAAAAGTTGGAAAGTGGTGATGATGTAGGGAGACCTTGTTGTGTGATTGCAGTGTTGAAACTTCCCGTGGATCTTCTTGGGGTTCTGTATAAGCATAGAGATGCAGATACCTTATGTTGGTACTTAATGGTGATATGTCTATCAACCGTGGAGTTATGCGCATGAGAATTTGTGGCTTAAACGTCGGTCGATGGCTCTTATGATAATTGTGGAACTCTAAATGGATCGTACTTTTGGTTCAGAAAATATGTGCAGGTACACCTGTGTGAAAATGTCCATTTAATTATCCAGAAGTAGATGTATATGACATTAGTGTATAAAATAACCCTCCACACCGATATTTGGAAACACACGGAGGTCAGGCTTTGAAGACAAGACTTTCTCGATCCCGTTGTTGTGAAACTATTGTTCTTGTGCATGAATAACTTTGTGCTAGTTATTCGGGTCTTGAGTGCTTGGTTGTATCGATCTCGTTGTTGTGGAACTATTGTTCTTGTGCATGAATAATTTTCTGCTAGTTATTTGGGTCTTGAGTGCTCGGTTGCATCGGGCTAGTCATAGGCTTGTAAGTGTTTTTTTCTCAATGCATTGAGGTGCAAGCTTTGCATTTTCTCGAGATTTTTTTTGTATTCCCTCTGGTTCTACCTAAAGTAGATTCTACCATGCTAATGTGTTGATAATCTACACCGCAAATATGGTAACAGTTAATTGATGAATCATGTCCGTCCATTTCTATGTTTAGAACGTAAAAATGTCCTCATATCAGGTTTTCATTTCTTTTTTCCAAATCGTATCTCTCGAATAAAGGTAACAAATTTGAAAGAAAGAACAAAAATAAAGAACCAAAATATTGACTTGAGAAGAAAGATAAGAGTATCAAATAATTTAAATGAAATTGACAAAGGAAACAAAAAAAAACAGAAGTAAAATAATGACATGAGAAGGAACATAAAAGTATCAAAGAAAAGGAAACAAAAGTAAAGAAAGTAAGCGGAAAAAAAGTTCAAACCCAGGACCTAGTATTTTCTGCTCCGATGAATACTATACAAATACGACCAACTGTGCTACTGAGTGCCGTGTAGCCCCGCTGGTGTGGTGGCCATCCTACCTGGACGTCAATCTTACTAGACGAATAGGCGAGCTTCGCCTCGCCGTTTACCTCTTGTTTTGACACAGTGTTGCCAACATGGTAGATTCACGTTGAGTTACGTGTGTAGGCGTTCGGTGCTAGTCCAACATGCATATGTATGGTTCATTAGAATGGAAAATCATTAGTTACGTTACTTATCTAAAACTTTTCCTTTGTAAGTTTAAACAATATACTTAAATAACCGCCTAGCAAATTATTACTTCTAAAATATAACATGGAAGTATAGCCAGCTTAAACATCTTTAGACAGATCCGTCACGGAACAGGTGATCAAGGTGGGCGTACGTCACTAGACAATTGAGTTGATAAAAGAAAGCCTATAAATTTTGACGAAAGTAAGCAAAGGTTATTTTTCTAGCATACAAACAATATTACTTCATGTGCTTAACATACGTATATAGGATGGGACCACTTAGTCTACACTTTATTTTTGCTCCGGTCCTAGTCACTTCCGATCTCTTTCTTTGCTTAGAACTTAGAAAGATCTATTTTCCTCTCTTCCTTGGGATGTTTGATATTGAGACCATCGAGGTGATAAATATTTTGCCAAGGATGTCTGCATAGGTTTTTCTTTGGTTTCTCTGAAGGAAACATTTTCAGTATTAGAAGCCATAGAAAGTAGTAGAGATCCATCTCAAATAACCATCATACATAAGAGTCTCTTTGAAAGTTCAAGGAAAAGGAATCACATGTAAGTGATGTGCTGAAAAATCTACCTTGCTGTAAAGTGAATTCCTAAGGCTGTTCAATGTCGATAGAAGAAGATACACTCCTTTAAAAAAACAAAGAAGATACACAATGAGAGATGAAATTTCATAAGCCACGTGCACAAAGCCTAGTTGCAGTGGAGTGCGACGAGCATAATCACCACCAATCTTGGACCTTTGTCTCCCCGTCCTCACGATGCGGAGGCGGCTGTAAAAAAGATGTATGTTATTCTTCGTTGAAAGAAAATTCGCTTTGCAATAACGTGCATAGAATTGTCAAAGTAAGTAAATAAACGATCTAGCAAAACAACGTGTTGCCATGTTAGAATTGAGCACAGAAACCATGCTCAATCGAATGAGATCAGAGCACATAACCATCATAGTACCACTACAACTCCATGCTTACTTTCAGTTCAAAATGGAATTGAATAATGAGGCTTAGGCAAGTGCTACTTTATACATTGAGTATATATTTTTACACAAGGATGTGGTACATGCGCTCTCAAGCAGAGTCAATAGTAGCTTCATGTACTATTTTATATAACACCTTCAATTTGGTATATTATTTTACACAAAACTTAGGGCCTTGTCGTTGCTAGAACTTCCAGAACTGGATTGCATCCCATGTGTAGTCTACATGAGTAAAGTCATGATCAAGCTTTAGCATCGCAGTTAGGAGTGCGAGGACTTTTGGTATTCACATCTGCAATTCACGCTGTAAACTTAATGTTTCTGCCTGCCTTATAAACTGAAAACAATTTTAACAATTCGATCCTTTCGCAACCTTGATCTCAAATCTCAATTGCATCTAACAATCTTCCAAGTGAAGAGTTCCATACCATAGCTATGTACGTCATCTCTAGATAATAATGGTTCTCTTGTTCCTTAAAAAAGAGGCTATCTATCAAGTCTGTATTCACAAAAAAAATACCTAACAAACCAAGTTACTACACATCGTTTAAACAATGTAAAAAGCTTCAGTATGCCAATTCTATAATGTTTTTCAATTGAGGTGCACAACACCAAAAGCTGAAGTTCAAACATATGGGACCGCTCCTAGATTGTCCAAGTAGCTAGGTAAGCCAACTAATCAAGAGCCAAAAAAAGAAATTAATTCCTTGAACAAAAACCATGTACGTTCATTTTCAAGCACAATTTGGGGAAGAACGATAGCTATCACCGATTGAGACGCCACTAGACAATGCAACTGGTAGCCGCACGTCTGGAAGCCATGGGCGACAACAGCCAAATGCAGGAATAATGGTCATGCAAGCACAATTTGGGAAAGAATGATAGCTATCTCCGATTTAGACGCCACTGGACAATGCAACTGGTAGCCGCACGTCTGGAAGCCATGGGCAACAACAGCCAAATGCAGAAATAATGGTCATGCAAGCACAATTTGGGGAAGAACGATACAGTATCTACTCACCGAAATTGTTGTGTACATTGATTCTAAAATAAGATTTATATGGCAACCATTCAACATACTAATCTATCCTTCTCATAAGACATTTTTTCATTTCTTTTTGGTAGGCTTCAGGCATGATCTTACATACCATCTCAATCAGAACATGCAACTCTAGTGCAACATCCTTTCCATAATAGTGGAGAACTTCGGGAAGAAAGATGGTCTGGTTCATGACCATAACATTATCACTAATGAACTCAGTCCTGGCTTGATTCGGTTGATAATATAGTTTTGTGGCTGTGTACAACCTTACTTGCAGATGTTTGGTATAATAACAATAATGCAATCATTTTGTATTTAAAAATGCAGAGATTTCTTACAATAAGAATACGGTCATTAAGCAATTGAGTAATTTTCAATGGAGTAATTTTCCCAGCCTTAAGCAATTGAGTAATTTTCAGTGGAAGGTGGACAGGGGCCAAGTTTACAATTTACATGTATAAAACACATTATTCTCAATTGATAGTTTGCACGTTTGTGGTATACATTAATGGCTACATCCTATATAAAATCCGGACAACGTCCAACTAAAAATGAAAGAAGAGAAAAAAATGAGTGTTATAAAGTTTAAGAAGAGGCTCTTGTTCCACTTTTTCTCAATAGGGCCATTTATGACCAAAAAGATGCACTGCCACTGTATTTTGCTGTCAAAGATGTTTGTCGCAGTCCATGCATTTATTCAGTCTAAACTGCAAGATGCATTTCTCTGCTTCTTCCTCAGTGGTGTGCCAAGGTTGTCCATCTGTCAGTCAGACTAGTATAGCTTTTCTAGCCAACACCAAGCCAGAAGCCAGTGCCATCCCAAACAAGGCATGCAGCCGAACGCAGTAATACTTCGCCATAAATATCTTGGTGTTATCCTGCATATGTATTTTCAACTAGTGTTAGTGTACAACCAATGAAGTTTTCATCAGAAACAAAAAAAGGAAGATTCAGAAGGGAGGATTTACATCATGATTTTTCTGCACATAGTCTACAACCCATTTGCCCAGAGGGAGAGTCAGGGCACCGAGAACCTGAAGTACAATGGTAATGGTTGAGCTAAGAACTGTGTTTTGGGATGAATTTTCTTTCCAGAAGTGACAGCATGGATCGGCTTACAATGCAGGATGATGGAAGGTATTTGCTTATGCCAAAAGCGACCAAGAGAGTGTAAAGTGTTCCGACCCCAAGCGTCACTAATGTCGCTCCTGTTTTCGTGCCGATTCTTACCTGTTTAGAGATTCACATACAAAGAACATAGGTTAGACTAGATATTTTAAGAGTGAAATCAGAGATGTTGGGGTAAAAAGGTAAAATACCAGGGGAGAAATCTTCCCAACAGCTCTGTCTCCATCAATCTATACATCATCAGAGTCTTATCAGCAAATAATCCTTTCATAGATATAAAATTAGTGTGTCGATCATTTATATCATGGGGTTTATACCTGATGAAAGTGGCTGCAGAAGAGTATGAGGGTAGTTGTCAACCCAACAAGAATGGATGAAGCTATGACTGTTTTGCTGAGAGGAAGGAGCACAGCCCCGCTGACAAATGAAAATATTTCAGGAATAACTATTTAGCTATTGATCGATCCTTACATTTTTGTAGGCAAATGAAACTGAAGCCTTGATCCCTCAATACTGCCAATAGTTGGAACATAGTGTCAGTATAGCAGTTTGCTCTAGTGGGTACCTTGAAATGTTTGTGCTGCTGTTTGAGAAGTAGAAAGCTGCGGTAGCCAGTGGGCCAAATGCAGCAAAACATAATGGTTCTCCTAGCCCACGGTAACTTAATCGGAACGGCGGGCACTGCAAAATCTCACATGGGTAAGAGAATGGGTTACAAAGTTTTATCACCACATATAGTGTCATGATGCACACAGCATGTAGAAACACAAAGCTTTGTTTCTGAAGGGGCAGAAGATTTTACCTGATAGACATAACCACAAAGGATCGCACATATAACCAAGACAATGAATCTGACATCCCCGGCTTCCGCAAAAGCCCAAAACAGTCCTACAAAGCCGAGCAGAAGGGAGATGTTCGCAGCATTCTGTGTCACTGCTCGACTGCACAGCAGATTACACTGTAAAATGTTTCACCTCTTTAAACTGATGTGCAGGCGTTTAGAATGTTGCTACAATTTGGTATTGGAAACAAGCAGTACCTGCCAACAATGTTAACGACGGATTCTTTCTTGTTCTTGTCAGCACCGGTATCTGAATCATAAACGTCGTTGCTGCAGTCAAGTCATGATATAGGCATCAGCCCTTGTATGTAAAGAACAGGGGGGGGGGGGGGGGGGGGGGGGTGGTGAGCAGGAACAAATAATTAGTCATGGATGAAATGAACGATGCTTTTGATATTAGCATTGCTCTGATCTTTAAATGCTATACTAGTATCTTTGTTGATGTCAGTGTTACCTCAGATTGAGCCAGGTGATCACAAGGGCGGCTGCAGCCAAGAGACCAAAATATCGCGTGGCAAAGAACAAACCCGCCTGATTATAAGCAGCGGCGCTCCCTACCTGCATCCATCGAACCGCAAATAGAAATGAGTAAGGCACTCATAGTTGCATGCGTACCACCCAAACTCGTGCAATCACCCCCAAGGAACTGTTGTTCTTGCTGTAGCTCTAGTCAGTTCTCAATTGCATGACGACACACTAGCAGTTCTCGAGTTGCAGCTCTGAATTTCTGAATTGCAAGGGAGGGAGGTAGTTGCAGACAGTTGCAGGGAACTCACTGTGAGTGGCACGAGCGCCACGGAATAGATGGGCAGCTTGGCCGCCCTCCAGAGCAGCGTCGCGCGGGACAGCTCCCCGGCGTCCCCGCTTCGTCCGCCGGACGCCGCTGCGGCCGAGCACCGAACTCGCCGTAGCGGGCGGCGTCTTCTCGAGGCCTCCGCAGCAGCGGCAACGCTGACACGTGGGGATGGTGGTGCGAGGGGGGAGACGAGGAGAGGCGCGATGGCGAGGGTGATCGGCATCGGCTTCGGTCGCTGTGGGAGCCTAGCTTAGCTTAGCTCAGGAGCGGCATTACGTCGAGCAGGCCGCGGGCGCCGGCGGCGACTGGGAGTGCCGTTGCGTGCGGTGCTTCGGTCTGCGCGACGTACGGTGCCGTGCATGGATAAGGCTTGGGGGTTGGGGATCAGATCAGAGACGTCGATACGGCAGGCAGTGGGCGGGTGCCGATTGCCGAGAGAGAAAGCGAGAACAGTTTTTTGAGTTCGGGCGGTGGAGAGGCGTTCCACGTCGTCGGTCGCCCAAGATCAAGATCAGACTATTTGCTGGCGATCCGGTAGTCCGGTGTACTCATCTGCCGGCGTGCAGCGATGGTTGAAGTCGGGCTCGCACGTTGCGAACATTGCTTTTGCTCGAGTATCCTTCAACATAACCCAGCAATTGCATCGATTATGACACAGTCCTGCGTGCTCCGATCCCTGGAAGAGGAACGCGACCCTGAGCCTGAGAAAATTCCAATTTGTGTCACTGGCGGGTAGAAGAGGCCTGCTGCCAACAGGCCGTGGCACTCCTGGAGCATTCGAGCCCGTTTCCTCTTATTTCCTCCTGCGTTGCACACGCCGTTCCGCCACACTCTCTTTAGTCCCACCTCGCTACTTTGCAAAGAAACTGACCAGCTTAAATACTCTGCTGGAGGAGACTGCACGCCGAGCTCAGTCACGGGAGCTTGTGACCCATGTGGGGGCATTAAGGTGGTGTGGATGCTTGTTGTGCACTCTGGACCTGGGCCTGTGCTGCAACCGCTGGCTTGCCCGTTCCAAGTTGCGTAGTGAGCTGGGCGGTTGAAGCGAAGGCTTTGGCTGCTCTGTCCCTAAAGTGGCAGGCACCGCGTTAGGCTGGTTTCTCACAGAGCAGCGTTTACTGCCCGCTTCCAACGGTGGAAGGATAACAGGCCGCTGCACCGTGGGCCCAGTGTCCTTCCAAACAGACCACTATCTTTTTGTTTTTTGTTTCTTCAAACATCTTTGCTCTATGTTCAGCACAACAGCGCATGAATGAGAGTGGGTAACGTGTCGACGAGGAGGATTACATATAGAAGCTATATTTATTTCTCTTCAAGTCGCCGCTTCAGTACGTGGCTCGGGAAAGGAAATAGGACGACTGGTATTTTGTTGATACGCGTCAGTACTTCTGCTTTTCCGCGATATCCTCTCTAAATTCTGCAATATTATGACAATTTATATTACAAATTTTAAAATCAGACAAAACCCGACCTTAGCTCTGTTGGTAGAGCGGAGGACTGTAGTATTTGCAGATATATCCTTAGGTCACTGGTTCGAATCCGGTAGGTCGGATTTTGTTATTTTTTGGTTTTTAACAATTCTATTTTAGAGGCTAATAAATCTCTTTATTTTCCTGCAACATTTCGTACTGTTATGACCTTATTTATAAACTACATAAATACCCCGCGCGTTGCGGCGGTACATCATGTTACTATTTGTTGTTTTGTACAAAACATGACTGTCTAAAGTATTAACAGATCAATAAAATTAATTATCAGTAACTAATTATCATTTGCATGACAGCAAAATAGTACTGGGAATGTTGAAAAATAGTGGATCACTATCTTCGATATAGTTCTGAATATGGAAAGAAAAGTTGGCATAGGTACAGTCTGTGGATCACTAATTATCATTTGCATGACGTCCGGATCTTTCACGGATGGGAAGAGTTAGTTGATTGAAGTTGGATTATTTTTTAGGGAAGAAGGTAGATTATTATCTATTTTATGACTTTAAAGTAAAACTGGTGAACGTTCAGTGTAGCTTAAGCGCCCAATGCAGCTCGTTTTCTTTATAATTCGACGATCTAGATTCCCATAGACGAAGCTCGTTTGCTGTACCTTTCCTTACTGAGGTGTTCGAGGTCATTTTGACATTAAAAATTGTAGTTGCGTGGTCTCCGGTGGCAAAGGATCCAAGCTGCGATGCTCAATGCACCCCACTAATCCAGATTTGCCGCATACCACAACACTTCTTCCTGAAGACCACGCCATCTCCAAAGTTCGTGGGCATACTCAGCAGTGCGTTGTGATGTGATCTAATAATTTCACAGCTAAGAATTGATCACATCCTATTCACAAATAAAAGAATTGATCACACCCAGCATGCGGGTACCAAGATCCGGACGTCCTATGTAGGCCAAGCCAAAGAAAAGCTTTGTTTCGTTGTTGTGTGACTGAACTCCAAACTCATTTTTCTTGCAGTCATCTAGTCAGGAGTCGCTAAACAGGTTGTCGAACGGTTGTGGTGGACGCATGATCTTCAGATAGCATTTGGCCTGCGTCCCTTTCGTCCACAATCTGGAGCCCATGGCCATTCAGAAGATCGATCAGTGCGATAAGCTGATGGCCTACTGTTAGAGTGAACTCGGATTATCTCAATCAATTATCTATACAGAAAGACCATGAGATAGAAACATCGAATGATTAAATTTTACATGAGATAAGTAGTCTTATATCAAGTACAAATCAGAAGGATGAGCATACAACCTTGATTACCGTAGTAGTATATATTGTAGAATAATATGGGACAATGCACAGGCCCAATAGGGTAGGCTGCTCTCATATATATAAACACAATTACAGGTATAACCCTGAAATACACGGGGGCCTATATCTATACAATATATATCTCAATACCCCCGCGGTCGAAGGGTCGGCACCGACACATAGACTGGAGCGAAACTCAGGAAAAGCCGTCGACGGCAATCCCTTCGCCATGATGTCTGCAAATTGCTGAGAAATCGGCACGTGAAGAACTCGAACGTGACAGAGGGCAACCTGCTCACGGACAAAGTGGATATCCAGCTCAATGTGCTTGGTGCGTCGATGATGAACGGGGTTGGCGGAGAGGTAGACAGCCGATACGTTATCACAAAATACCACCATGACCTTGTCGACAGGACAAGAAAGCTCGGAGAGAAGCTGACAAAGCCACGTGCACTCAGCCACGGCGTTAGCCATGGCGCGGTACTCAACCTCGGCGCTGGAACGAGACACGGTGGGTTGCCTCTTGGAGGACCAAGAGACGAGCGACGAGCCGAGGTAGACGCAGTAGCCCGAGGTGGAGCGCCGTGTGTCGGGGCAGCCAGTCCTGTCCGCATCCGAGTAGGCGACGATGTCGGTCGAGGACGAGGTGGGCGAGGCATGCAGCAAGAGGCCAAAGTCCATGGTGTCGCGGATATAGCGGAGTATCCGCTTCATCGCTGACCAGTGAGCGTCCCGGGGAGCATGCATATGCAAGCACACCTGCTGCACGACATACTGTAGCTCCGGACGTGTCAGCGTCAAGTACTGCAGGGCACCGACGATAGAGCGGTAGAGCAGCGCGTCGGAGGCCAGCGACCCATCTCTAGCCAAAAGCTTGGCCTTCGTGTCGACAGGAGTAGGCGCGGGGTGGCAATTAAGAATCCATGCGCGCTCCAGATGCCGAGGAAGTAGTGGAGCGGGCCGAGATCCTTCAAGGCGAACTCAGCACGAATGCGGTCAGTGAGCTGTCGAAGCAGCCCATCAGTGCATGCCGTCAGGATGATGTCATCGACATATAATAGCAGGTAGGCAGTGTCGGTGCCTTGTCGATAGACAAAGAGCGACGCATCGGAGCGCGTGGAGCGGAAGCCGAGCTGATGGAGGAACGCGGCGATGCGTGTAGGGGTTCGTAGCATGGAAAACAAAAATTTTCTATCGCATACAAACAAACAAGCCAAGATCTATCTACTAGATTGTAGCAACGAGTCGATAGAGGAACTCACCCTCGAAGATTCCAAAGCGGTTAACGAGAGCAGATTCTCGTGGATGATGTAGTCGTACTCTTTCCGATCTCAAGATCGCGTAGACGATCCTTCCAGCGCCACGTTCCGGCAGCGCTCCCGCAGTCGGTCACACGTTCGGTACTCGACGAAGACCTTCCTCTCCCTTGTTCCAGCAGGCAGCGGAGGTTGTAGCACTCTCCTCGCGATTCCGGCAGCACAACGGCGTGGTACCGGAAGTAGAGGGGAAATCCCGCAGGGCTTCGCCTTAAGCCGGTGCGAGTATGGTGGAGCTTATGAGAGAGGCTATTAGTGGTCTAGTAATTAGACACACCAATTAGAAGGCTCTAAACCAATTAGAAGGCTCTAAACCGAAATAGCTCTAAACCGGGGTTTAGGTCTAGGGTTTAGTTTAGAGGATAGGAACTTGTGTGTGTAAGGAGGGGAGCCCTGCCCCTCCTTATATAGGTGGGAGGGGGCTGCGGCCAAGGGGAGGGATTGGAGTCCCTCCCCAACTCGGCCTTGAGGTGGGGCGCCGGCTTGGGGAGGAGGGAATCCCTCCCCAACTCGGTTTCCACTTCTCCTCCTCTTTCCACTTTCCAAAACTTGCCGTTTGACTTTCAAACTAGCCGTTTGACTTTTCAATTTAGGATTTAAATAAACCCTTTATTTTGGACAGCAAGAACACCTAGTACATGATGCAATCATTCCAATATGTAATGACACATTCATGTACCCTTCCCCCTCCGGAGTGCCGGACATTCCGGGACCTTCTAGAATGTTCCCGATGAAAACACCGGAATCATTCCGCTACTCCGAAACGGGACTTTCCTTATATGAATCTTATTCTCCGGACCATTCCGGATCTCCTCGCGATATCCCGGATCCCATCCGAGACTCCGAACAACATTCGGTCTCTTTCTCATAATACCATAACTACTCAAACAACGTCGAATCCTTAAGTGTGTCTCCCTACGGTTCGTGAATTATGCGGACATGATCGAGACACTTCTCCGATCAATAACCAATAGAGGAATCTGGAAATTCATATGGCTCCCACATATTTCTACGATTACTTTGCGATCGAATGAACCACTTACATACGATACCAATTTCCCTTTGTCTCACGATATGTTACTTATCCGAGGTTATGATCGTCGGTATCTCTGCATACCTAGTTCATCCTCGTTACTGATAAGTACTCTTTTCTCGTTCCCGTGATATGTGATCCCTTGTGACCAAGTCACATGCTTGCAAGCTAATTGGATGACATTTCACCGAGAGGGCCCAGAGAATATCTATCCGTCATGTGGATGGACAAATCCCACTCTTGATCCATGTGTTTCAACCAATACTTTCCGAACACTCAATGCCACCTTTATAGCCACCCTGTTACGGTGTGGTGTTTGATGACATCAAAGCATCCATCCAGTAAAGGTGATATGCATGATCTCATGGTCGAAGGAATTAGGTTACTATGTATCAGAAAGCATATAGCAATTGAACTATTGAAATGACTTGATCTTTATGCTACGCTTATCTATAGGAGTATGTCCATCACATCATTCTCCTAACGATATGATCTTGTTGTTGATAACATCTCAATGTTCATGATATGGAAACCACAATCATCAATCAACCAACAAGCTAGTGAAGTATAGAGGCTATACTAGGGACTTCAAATTAAGTTTACAAATCACACAAGTATTAATGGTTTCCTTGTTAATACTATTATAGCATGAATGTAAACATTTATAATAAGTGTGAAGATATGATAATAACCACTTTATTATTGCCTCTTGGGCATATCTCCAACAGTCTCCCACTTGCACTAGAGTCAATAATCTAGTTTCAAACCTTTGTGTATTCAACACCTATGGCTTTCCGGTGTTGTATGTACACGATTGCTAGTGGTCAACTGATCTCTGGATCTGACACTTCCAGGTTCGTGTGTAATTGCATGTCTTTGCGTCTCTACGCATCACTCATTCTCTAATGAGATGGCTTTGTATAAATTTGGTCTTTCGGTGTGACCTTTAGTTCTTTGGGGTTAAAACATGTTGACAATATTGTCGTACAATATATCTTCATAGTATTATCCCGCTGTGAACTACACCTAGTTTGATAACAAACTACTTGACACAAATGCCCTCTTTTGCTGCTATAATAGCAGTCATATACTTAGCCTTTTGTTGTAGTATCTGTCACAATGCCTTAACTTTGGAACTCATCCAAATCCATTATGGAACTCACTTTCCATTATATTGTGCCACCCTTAGTTTAGATTGAGATAAACTTAATTTGTACTTTGCGACAAAACTAGTATCAATGTAGTACTTTTACAATGAACTAACCATCTATTTGTCACTTCTACAAATAATATACTCTTAGTTCTTCCAAAAGATCATAAGAATATCCTTACTATCGTCCAATGATCATCTTTATGAATCATTCTGGTATATGCTCACAACATTTAGAGCATAGAACATATCTGGATTTGTACATATCACAGTATGATTGATATAAATACTCTTTGTGATTTCATACATCAAGTATCAATCTATACTTGAATCTTTGTTTCACTTACCAAATGTCAATACACTTGAATATATCATCAACATTGAACTCTTTCAATCCTTTCTGTGCAACAAGAACCTTTCTTGTAGTTTCTATATTGAATTCATTCAATATCTCGTCTATGTACTTCTGGCACAACCATATTAGCATCTATTGATGCCAAATATTTGGGTTTTGCCTAAGTCTTTCATCGGGATGAAATTCTTAATATGTGTTAATAAAAGATACATTATTTCCAATCAATAATATGTCTTCCACATAATGTATTAGAAACATGTCTTTAGCGCTCCCACTTAATTTCTTGCAAATGCAAGCATCTTCATTGTCTCCGATGAAATTAAACTCTTTTAACAGTTTCATCATAGTGAAGATTCCAACTCCGCTATGCTTACTTCAACCATTGAAGTTTGCATATGCTTTTAGCATCCTTTGAATTAACAAAACCCTTTGGACCGTGTCATGCACACGTCCTAGGTAACCATTCTATTAGAAGAACTTGTTTTGTTTATTCTACTACCACATAACAAATTATATGTAGTGGTTGCTACATTAATCCGTCTAGACTAAAAATCGTTATGAAAGATCAAATCTTGTCATATACAACCTTTGAACATTGTTGTGAACTCTTTCCCAACATGTCGACTATTTCATAGATGTGAAACATCCATGTCTACTTCTTTATAGATCCAAACACAACTGCAAGGTCTTACACCTTTTTCGAGGGTCCTTCAAGTTCAAAACTTGATTTCTCGTGTATGGAACTATCACGGATTATATGGCTTCAAGCCATTTGACGGAGTCAGGGCCCATCATCGCTTCTTTGCATGTAGTAGGTTCATTATTCTCAAATAATGATTCAACCCTCAAATCTTGGTATTTGATTGTTTACTTGACCTACTTGGTTCAATAGAAACTTAGATCTCCGTGACCACAACCTTTGAGGCACATGAGCCATGAGCATTGTTGCTGCCTCCGGAACACTTTTCGGTGCTGCGCAACTTTGCACATATAGCTAAGGTTCTTTTAACCTTATCAAAGTTCTATTGTCCTCCCACTTAACTTTTCACGAAAAATTCCTTCTCAAAGAAAACTTGACGTTCTAAGCGACAAACACTTTTGTCCCTGGTGTTTATGGAGGAATACTTAACAGTAATACAAAGACAGGTTTATCCGACTTTGGTTGCAAACATCTTTCTTATGCATAGCATACCAATGTTTAAGAAAGGACTACTTGGGTTTTATCCCAAACCATAACCTTATATGGTGTCATTTCAGCGGATTATGATGGAGCTCTTTTAGTGGAAAACGGTAATCTCTAAAGCTTTTAATCTTTAAAATATAATGGCAGTTTTATGAATTATACCTTTGATCTTACCATGTCAAACAAGGTTTAATTACATATCTCGAATGCTCCATACTCTTATGGTGTTTCGGGAAATGCAAATCCACGGAACTTATTCCATAAATCTTAGGTATTATGCTAAACTTGTAACTTAAATATCTTCCTTTATGATCTTATCATAAACTATTTATATTCTTGTTACAATGATTTTGCACTTCATCTTTGAAAATCTTTCGAACTTTTCAAATATTTCACACTTCATCCTTATTAAGTAAATATTCACATATTCACTCAAATTTTCGGAGAAAGCATATGAAGTTGAAATCCATCGCTCTTGACTACACATAATGGAGTTCGTACAACAATATGCACAAGTTCCAATAAGCTAGTCATTCATTCCCTTTTGGCCTATGAACGAAGTTTCAATTATCTCTAGGAAAGTTTCACAAACGTCATTTGATCAAAAATCAAAAGACTCCAAAATTCCATCCACATGGAGTTTCTTCATGTTTTCTTTCCAATATAATTTAAACGGCGATGTCACTTCCTAAGTGATCTTTTAATCAATTTGTCTTTCGACAATTTTAGCACTAGTTTTATGGATGTGATTTCTCCAACGAGATTTGTGAATCATCCATCTTTTATGGATTACGGCAATTATTTGAACAACCCTTTTGTTCTCATAATACCTGATAAAACAAATCCTGAAGGCAAGCTTTGATGTTTAACGAGCAACACAATAACCCTTTATTTGTTTTCGATGAACATCATCACATATTCTTTTGCTAGTTACTTAGGCCATTGTAGTTCATGAATTGTGTTGTTTCGTATGACGATTCACACCAACAAATTCAGTATCAAATACTTAAGAACCACATTGTTTAATAAGCAAAGAATATAGCCATAACACATATATCATCTATATACTTAAATTGAACAATTCTAGTCTTTTCTTTTCTGCCATATACTTATGAGATTCTCTTTCAGTATTTCCTTTTCTGTTTGAAAGAATCTATCAACATCAATAGTGGAGTCATACTTATGACACATAGTCCAAAGCGTGCATAGTTAAATACCAATGTCTTTGAACTTGCACTTTGAAGTAGATCACCATTATCAAATATTTGGTGTTCTTTCAAATTCCTTTCTTTAGTAATCTCTTGGTGTAGTAAACATTTTACCTACATCAAATATTCACCCTCATCATGGACTTATCCATGATCTAGCTACTTTTAGCTTGTAACGGTGAATCGCGAGTATAATGTTGCTCTCCAAAACCTTTTGGAAGATTAGGACAACTAGTGTCTCCAACCTTTTGCAAATTCTTATCAAATATGAGAACATGACTTTTGCCATATTATACTCTATCATGTTGTAACCAAAACTTCATTTCAGATATCACAATATCTTCCACACATCATGGTTTCTGAAACAACTCTTTCAGATCCTAGATAACCTTGATATTAAGATAATCTTTTGAATATCAAGAATCATGGAGACAAACATGATACTCATATACTAACACTTTGGAATTGTCACTCTTGTTTTAATACCAATTATTAAACTTCATGGAGTGACTGGAACTTACTGAAAGTTTGCAATAGGACTTTAAACTTTAGATTAACACTTCAAAACAATACGATACCAGTTCGTAAAGTAACTAACCAGAATTCTATAGTTCTATCATCTCAATTATAACTAAGCACAAGGTGGTAAACTGATGCCAATGACTACAACAACTATGCAAATTCACTTTGATTTAGTTTATGATAAATTGAGTTCTAATTAATAATTAAATTAATCTAGGTGAACTCCCACTTAAAACAACATCCCTCACATTGTTTTAGTGATCACATGAACCAAATCCACCACATCAAAACCGATCATCACGAGAGTTGATATAGTTTCAATGGCGAACAATCAACATGTTCATCATATCTACTATATGACTCATGCTCTACCTTTCGGTAATCCGTGTTCCTGAGGCCATGTCTGTACATGCTAGGCTCGTCAAGATCAAACCTTAGCTACCGCATAAGCAAATCTGGCTTGCTTACGTTGTATTCACCGGCGGAATCAAAGACACCCGATCATCACGTGGTGCTTCGAAGCAGCAAGCTTTGGCAACGGTGCATACTAAGGGTGAACACTTTAGAACTTGAAATTTATGTGCATGAGGGATCATCTTATAATGCTACCGTCGTCTACTAAGCAATACAAGATGCATAAAGGATTAACATCACAGGCAATTCATAATATGTGATATGATATGGCCTTTCTTCTTTGTGCTTTCGATCTCCATCTTCAAGCACGAACATGATCTCCATCATCACCGGCATAGCATCAAGGTCAATGACGCTTCTTCATGGTTGTCGTCCACCAGCTTCAACTATTACAACTACTTTGAATAGACACGCAGGTCTTAACAAAATTAAAGACAACCATATGGCTCCTGCCGGTTGCCAACTTACAATAAGGAACATTGCATACATCAAATATAATCACAATCATGGCCATATCACATCACTGCACACCCCTGCAAAACAAAGTTAGACGCCTCTACTTTCTTTGCATATTTTACGTGGTTTGGGGCTTTCAATAAGTGTCGTTCTAACTTACGAACAAGAACCACAACATTGATACTAGCATTGTTGATTACCCGTTGTAAATTGGATCTTAACTATGCTAGGAGAAACAGGCACCCGCAGAGCCACTTATGCAATACAAGTTGCATGTCAAGCGTGGAGCAAGTCTCATGAACGATGTCATGTAAGGTTAGCCCGGGCCGCTTCATCCCAACATACCGCAAGATGCAAAGTACATAAAAGCAATCTACAATAAAAGCATCAATGCCCACAATGACCATTGTGTTCTACTCGTGCAACAGATCTATATATAGACACGGCTCTGATACCACTGTAGGGGTTCGTAGCATGGAAAACAAAATTTTTCTATCGCATACAAACAAACAAGCCAAGATCTATCTACTAGATTGTAGCAACGAGTCGATAGAGGAACTCACCCTCGAAGATTCCAAAGCGGTTAACGAGAGCAGATTCTCGTGGATGATGTAGTCGTACTCTTTCCGATCTCAAGATCGCGTAGACGATCCTTCCAGCGCCACGTTCCGGCAGCGCTCCCGCAGTCGGTCACACGTTCGGTACTCGACGAAGACCTTCCTCTCCCTTGTTCCAGCAGGCAGCGGAGGTTGTAGCACTCTCCTCGCGATTCCGGCAGCACAACGGCGTGGTACCGGAAGTAGAGGGGAAATCCCGCAGGGCTTCGCCTTAAGCCGGTGCGAGTATGGTGGAGCTTATGAGAGAGGCTATTAGTGGTCTAGTAATTAGACACACCAATTAGAAGGCTCTAAACCAATTAGAAGGCTCTAAACCGAAATAGCTCTAAACCGGGGTTTAGGTCTAGGGTTTAGTTTAGAGGATAGGAACTTGTGTGTGTAAGGAGGGGAGCCCTGCCCCTCCTTATATAGGTGGGAGGGGGCTGCGGCCAAGGGGAGGGATTGGAGTCCCTCCCCAACTCGGCCTTGAGGTGGGGCGCCGGCTTGGGGAGGAGGGAATCCCTCCCCAACTCGGTTTCCACTTCTCCTCCTCTTTCCACTTTCCAAAACTTGCCGTTTGACTTTCAAACTAGCCGTTTGACTTTTCAATTTAGGATTTAAATAAACCCTTTATTTTGGACAGCAAGAACACCTAGTACATGATGCAATCATTCCAATATGTAATGACACATTCATGTACCCTTCCCCCTCCGGAGTGCCGGACATTCCGGGACCTTCTAGAATGTTCCCGATGAAAACACCGGAATCATTCCGCTACTCCGAAACGGGACTTTCCTTATATGAATCTTATTCTCCGGACCATTCCGGATCTCCTCGCGATATCCCGGATCCCATCCGAGACTCCGAACAACATTCGGTCTCTTTCTCATAATACCATAACTACTCAAACAACGTCGAATCCTTAAGTGTGTCTCCCTACGGTTCGTGAATTATGCGGACATGATCGAGACACTTCTCCGATCAATAACCAATAGAGGAATCTGGAAATTCATATGGCTCCCACATATTTCTACGATTACTTTGCGATCGAATGAACCACTTACATACGATACCAATTTCCCTTTGTCTCACGATATGTTACTTATCCGAGGTTATGATCGTCGGTATCTCTGCATACCTAGTTCATCCTCGTTACTGATAAGTACTCTTTTCTCGTTCCCGTGATATGTGATCCCTTGTGACCAAGTCACATGCTTGCAAGCTAATTGGATGACATTTCACCGAGAGGGCCCAGAGAATATCTATCCGTCATGTGGATGGACAAATCCCACTCTTGATCCATGTGTTTCAACCAATACTTTCCGAACACTCAATGCCACCTTTATAGCCACCCTATTACGGTGTGGTGTTTGATGACATCAAAGCATCCATCCAGTAAAGGTGATATGCATGATCTCATGGTCGAAGGAATTAGGTTACTATGTATCAGAAAGCATATAGCAATTGAACTATTGAAATGACTTGATCTTTATGCTACGCTTATCTATAGGAGTATGTCCATCACATCATTCTCCTAACGATATGATCTTGTTGTTGATAACATCTCAATGTTCATGATATGGAAACCACAATCATCAATCAACCAACAAGCTAGTGAAGTATAGAGGCTATACTAGGGACTTCAAATTAAGTTTACAAATCACACAAGTATTAATGGTTTCCTTGTTAATACTATTATAGCATGAATGTAAACATTTATCATAAGTGTGAAGATATGATAATAACCACTTTATTATTGCCTCTTGGGCATATCTCCAACAATGCGCTGGTACCAGGCACGAGGCGCCTGCTTCAGTCCATACAAGGACCGAGAGAGCAAGCACACGTGATCCGGGCGCTCGGCGTCGATGAAGCCGATGGGTTGCTGGCAGTACACCTGCTCGGAGAGATGACTGTGAAGGAAGGCGTTGGAGACGTCCATCTGGTGCACCGGCCACGCGTGAGAGGCGGCGAGGTGAAGAACGGTACGGATCGTGCCCGGCTTGACAACTGGGGCAAACGGATCCGTGAAGTCGACGCCGGCGCGTTGGCGAAATCCGTGGACCACCCAACGCGCGTTGTAGCGCTCCAGCTTGCCATCTGGGCCGAGCTTGTGCTTGAAGACCCACTTGCCGGTGATGACGTTGGCGCAAGGAGGACGAGGGACCATCTACCAGGTCCGATTGCGCTGCAGCGCGTCGTACTAATCCTGCATGGCAGCGTGCCACTACAGGTCGCGCAAGGCGGTCCGGGCAGAGGTGGGCACCAGCGATGGAGCGGACGTAGACGCCGTGCAGACGTACTGATCGGCAGGGTAGCGCGTGGACGGCCGACGTACGCCCGCATGCGCCCCGGTCAGCACACCCTAGGGGGAGCAGTGGCCGCGGCTGG
The DNA here is from genome assembly GCA_916181665.1 of Avena sativa. Taxonomy (NCBI): domain Eukaryota; kingdom Viridiplantae; phylum Streptophyta; class Magnoliopsida; order Poales; family Poaceae; genus Avena; species Avena sativa. The sequence continues at coordinate 447,764,825 of OV702293.1, read as the reverse complement.
GGCAGCGGCGGGAGAGGACGATGAAGCAGGCAACAAATCGGGCGACGACGGGGCCGGCGAAGAAGAGGCCCCGCTGGTCGGGGGTGACACAAACGGCGGAGTCGCGGGCGGTGACGACGGCGCGAGCGCTGGTGAAGGCGCGGGCGAAGGCACCGGCGCGGGCTCGGGCGAGGCCGGAGCCTCGAAGGCCGACGAGCCAGGAGGCGACGCGGGCGCGGGCACCGAGGGACCAGGCGGCGCGAACCCAGGAGGGGCCGCCTCGGTCACTCGCCGGTGCGGAGGGCCGGCCGCAGGAGGGCTGACGGGCGCCGAGGTCGTCGTCGAGGGTACCTGCTGAAACGGAAACACCAACTCATGAAAGTAAACGTGCCGTGAGGTGAAGACACGATGCGAGACCGGGTTGTAGCAGCGGTAGCCCTTGGTGTTGGCCGGGTAGCCGAGGAACACACAAGGGAGAGAGCGTGGCGCGAGCTTGTGCACGGCGGTGCTAGGGTAGCAGCGGCAGCCGAAGATGCGAAGGTCATCGTAGGAGGGCAGCACACCGAAGAGGAGCTGGTGCGGCGTGTATTGCCAACGCACGTGGCAGGGGCAAATGTTGACGAGAAGAGTCGCCGTGGCGAGGGAGTCCGGCCAGAACCGTGGGGGCATGTAGGCATGGAACAAAAGGGTGCGCACGCAGTCGTTGAGAGTACGAAGGGTGCGTTCAGCACGACCGTTTTGTTAAAAAGTGTATGGACACGTGAGACGAAAGATGGCGCCATGGGAGGCGAGAAGGGTGCGGATGGTGATGTTGTCGAACTCTTGCCGTTATCAGTTTGTAAGGCGTGGATGGGGCAGCCGAATTGAGTGGAGACGTATGCGAAAAAGGCGGTAAGAGTGGCAGGGACGTCGGATTTTCGGCGAAGAGGAAAAGTCCACACAAAATGCAAGTAATCATCTAAAATCACAAGATAATAGGTATAACCAGAATTACTCGGAACCGGCGAGGTCCAAACATCACTATGAATAAGTTCAAAAGGAAAAGACGCGACTGTGAAGGAAGAGTTAAATGGAATACGAACATTTTTGCCTAGACGACATGCTTCACAAGAATGAGCATCCGTTTTATTACAAGTGAAATCAAATCCTTGCAGTATTTGATGCAGGGCGGTGGAGCTAGGATGGCCGAGGCGAGCGTGCCATAGGTCGACACCGACAGAGAGGGCGAGTGGACAGTTGGCGGTGGTGGAGGACAACCAAACAGGGTACAAATCGTCGGGGCTGTCACTGCGGTGGAGAAGCATCCGAGTACGACCATCCTTAACAGAAAAACCAGAGGTATCAAATTTCACAGAAACATTATTGTCGCGAGCAAGAGAACAAACAGAAATAAGATTTTGGATTAACTGAGGAGAAACAATGATATTATTGAGAGAAAGAGGGGTGGAGGTGGAGGGCAAATAGGCGGAGCCAGTGTGAGTAATAGGAAGAGCATGACCGTTGCCGACGATTATGCAGGAGGAAGTGGAGGCGGGAGTGGAATTAGAGAGGTTACCGGGGTGGGCGGCCATGTGCGCGGAGGCGCCGGTGTCCATGAACCAGTCCCCGCCACCGCCATACGCACCCGCCGTGGAGGCAGACTGGAGGGCGATCAGCAAGGCGGGGTACCACTAGGCCATGCTCGGGGGCGCGGCGTAGTAGGCAGGAGGAGCAGGGGGCGCAGCGTAACCAGGCGCGACGGCGGGCTGGGGCGCCGCGACATAGAGCGCCTGGTGCAGGGCCGGGCGCTGCCCCATGGTGCCCGGGTATGGGGCGCGCGACACGGGCATGGTGTAGGCGTGGACGACCCCGGTCCAAGGGTTATGACCGGCGATCCATGACGGTGTGGGGGCGATCTTCTGCGGTGGATGAGGCGTGCTGGCGGTGTCACCGGCATGGCCACCACTGTTGCGACGTCGACGACCGTTGGGTCCTCTGTTGCTCCTCCGTTGCCACCACTGTTGCCACCACCGTTGCCACCACCGTGGGGAGGTGGTATGGGCGCAAGCGGTGGGGGCGAGTAAAAGCCCAGGGGCGGAACCTGGGCGAGCGGGGCACAGGCCAGGGCGTGTGGCGCGGGGGCAGGTTCACCCCGGGAGTAGCTGGCGACGAAGGCGGTGTGGGCCACCCGAGCCCGAAGGTGCTTGGTCCGGTGCTCCTCGAGACGGAGATAGGCCATGGCTTGCTCGAATGTCGGCGTGGTGAGGAGCGTGAGGTTGGAGGCGGCGTTGCTAAGGTCCTCGCCGAGGCCAGCCGACAGCGTGGAGAGCATGATCTTGTCATCGATCGGGAACTCCAAGTCGCGAAGCTCGTCGGAGAGGCTCTTGATACGGAGGCAGTAGTCGTCGAGGGAGAGGTTGTTCTGGTGGGTGCCGAAGAACTCCTGTTGGAGGAACATGACATGCTGGATCTTGTTGTCGGTGAAGAGGCCGGTGATCTTGGTCCAGACGGTGTGTGCGGAGTGGCCATCACAGACGACGGTGCGGAAAATCTCGTTGGAGATGGTCTGGAAAAACCAGCGGATGATGGTCGCGTCGATGGCCAACCAGTCGGGGTCGTGCGGCATGGCGAGGAGGTCAGTGGTGCCGTCGACATGATCGAGGAGATCATACTCGCGGAAGAGGAGGCCGAAGTACGCCTTCCACGGGAAGAACTTTGCAGCGGTGTGTAACATCCCAGCATTAGATCTTAGAAATAAGCTGAACACAGTTGTGTGCATTGCATTCATGCATAGAAAATCCGAATAATTTTCGCGCTTTTGATCAAAACTTGTCAAAGTGATTGAAGTTTCTCTCAACTTGATGGAATTGAAGTAGATCATCAAGTTGACTGTGATAAGTTTCAATATGACCTTTGCTAAAACCTTATTTTGGGTAAACAGGATTTGATCTAAGGGTAGATCAAATGTAATAAAATTAAACCCTAATACATTACCTAATGATTTATATTTGATCCTTAGGTGATCATATCATAGTATTCGTTATAATTACTCATGAGTTCAAGTTAAGGATATAACACAAATAATAAGAAGGTAACAATTATATCTTAATCTCATCTACTTATACCATGAGTATCATGGTAATACCTGACTTTAACTCTCTAGTGAGATTGAGTAGGAAAGAAACCAAAGTTAAGATCATTCACCATATATCTTTCTTTCCATATAAATCCGTGTCATCTCTATTGAATCCTATCCTTATATTTGTATTTCATCAATGTTGAGTAATCAACTATTGATTCACCAATTCTTAACCTATCAATTTTGACCTATCTACTCTTGTCCTTATTATAGTATTCCCTTAAGTCCTATAAGGAAATAAGTAAGAAGAGGTAAATAGTAATGCTAGTTTTAGATATCATCTAAATGCTGGGAGTGATTGGAGGAAATCAAATCAATATGGTAACAAAGAAGATTACAAGGATGAATTCTAAAGATAAGTTACCAGGAGTAATCCTATTGAATAAAGTAGGAATAGTAAATGAATAATCTCTCTTAGTCAGATAGATACACTGAGAATATTATTATAATACAACTGTAGTGTTGTATTGATGAAGGCCTTGATTAGCCAACTGGTAACCTAAGCCATAAATGATCAAAGGCTTATAATGATCATGCCTTACTCACCAAGATTGAATGCTTATATCCTGTATAAGTGACATTGGTGGGTAGAACATGCTTATATCCTGTATAAGTGACATTGGTGGGTAGAACCTGATTAAACTCTAGTATAGATATATTATCCTAGGTTAGTCATCACAAGTCACATTAATATAATGTGAGGTTGGAATGTTAGATACTAGAGTTAAGTAGAGACAAGATAGTTTGATTAATATGATGTTAGAGCAACATTGGATTATTGAAGTAGTAGTTCCCTCTTGGAAAATATTAAACACTTGAGGTGAAGTAGGATTTGATACATATATATATAAATTTGTTAGAGTAATGTTGGAGATGGATGTTTAAGGAAGAGTATGAATGTAGTTAGAAGTAACCACTTGTTGGATTGGAGGTTATCAACAGTAGAGTAGTTGATATAGCCAAGTATAGATATGAAAATATTATGAAAAGCTTTAATGACAAGCTCATTGGATTTATAAATGGATTAAGAAGAATAAAAGGTGGATAAGAATATTTCTGTAAAGCAAAGCTCATCATGTCAGCACATAATGATGGATATAAAGAAGTAGTATATCTAGGAAAGGAATTCCTTAATTAGAAGTCTAGGATTGTGAATTATGGAAGATAGGAATTCTTGGTAAACATTAAACCCTAAATCTTCAACCAAACATAATATCCATTTCATCTGATTGATCCATCATCTTATCTCCATACAACTTCATAGGAATAGTTTCCTATAGAAAATCACATAAGCACATCTTTGTCATTTCCAACTATCATGTTCTTAGGAACTATCTTTATCAATTCTTTCTCATAAGTTAGCCTAGAAAACAATCCCACTATTTTACTTTAAATAGTGATATCATTAAAAATCACACACTTAAAGACAATGTGTTTAGCCATTAATATTTATTCACATCATATACGTATATTAAGAACCCTAAACCCTAGGGTAGGCACTTATAATTAAAACCCTAACTTCAATGTTAGTTATAATAAAATATTCACATTGCTATTTATTAGATTCATGTGAATGATATTAACCATCTTAAATCCCTAGGATATCATGCATCAAATAATGGTATAGGATCATTACATCAAACTTATCTCCAAACTATAAATTCATTAAAAATAAAATTTGTAAATAGATAAGGAAATATTCCTAATAAAATTCATGGTTTATTACTGAAAGAAAATTTTAATAATAAAAGCCCTGACAAAACATTAATTAAATATTGACTCCCATGAATGGAATAAAGAAAATAAATTATAAAGATTCACAAAATAAATTTCAATAAATATTATTTGCTGTTGCAAGTATTCAGAAAATAAACCCTATAAGTAAATTTAAATCAAATGATCTAATTCAAATCTAAAAATGAAAACAGAAAATTGAAAATGTAAAAGAAAAGGAAAAGAAACAGATTAGCCCAGTTCTTGGTCGAGGCCCATTTCTCTCCCTACCTATCTACGGCCCAATAGCAGCACCCTTATTCCTCTACTCGTTTCGCCACGGTCCAACAGCAGCCCATTCCGGCCGAGTACCCCTTCGCTCTTTCTATTTGTCGCCGTCTCTGTCGATGGATGCGAGAAGCAGCTCGCTGTCGAGCTCCGCCGTGCCGACAAGCATGAAGATGCGCGTCACCGCTCTAGGGGATCTATAAGAAGGTCACAGCGTCGCGTGGAGAAACCCTGCACGCCACTCTTTCCTCTATCCCTTTCTCCCTCTCAAGTTTCTTGTGGCAACCGAAACCCTAGCCACCGCCATCGTTAGTAGAGTTTGTCCCGTAGTCCGTGGGATGATCGAGGAGAAGTGCCAGCATGCGTAGATCATCTGTGTGGAACAAAACATCAAGGGGAGCTTGGGGGCGATCGAATTTTTCCATTCCCTTTCGTTAGCCTCCGTCGGAATTCTCGCCGGAGAGTCCGCATCCGACCACACCAGGCCTCAATGATCATCGTACGAGAAACATGGTAAGCTCCAGGTTCGAAAGAACCCTCTCCTGGCCCTCTTCGTCCTCTATACCGACCTGTCACTGAGCGTCGTCGTGCCTATTCTGTTGTCATCGTCGCCGGTGAGGTTATAGACCGCCCAGAACTTCGCGCCACCGCTTTTAGGTAGCCTAGAAATAGGAGCTTCCGAATCGGAAAGGAACTCATCGCCTCAAGCATCGTAGTGCCGCCACCGTAGGGTCACCGACATCGGTTGACCACCACCGTGTGTAAGCCAGCCAAACCCTGGTGGGACCTGCCTCACTGAGGTGGCGTGTGACGTGGCCCTGGCCCATGTGTCATTCTCTGAGTGTAAGAACCAGCCCAGTAACAAAAGTATTAGCTAAAACGGGACATGACATGTGGCATGTGGCCCGCTGCTCAGTGACCATGGGTAGGTTTAGCTTAGGTACAAAATGTCTTTTCTGTTTAGGAATTAGATAAAACAATATTAATTCCAATATAATAAAATGATTAAATCTTGTTTCATTAATAACTTTTGTTTTATAAATCAGAAAAATGTGTATAATATATGAAAATTTGTAGAAAAATAAAATCTATAACCTAAAACTATTATTACACATTATTATGTTAACCATTTAAATAATTATTATTTAATAAAGGTTTTATAAGTAATAAAACTTTGATAATTCATATTTTAATAATGGTAAATGTTAAAAATATAAATAAAATACCAAAAATCTTAGAAAAATAAGAATTATAATTTAAAACTATAATCATGCATTATTATTCCACTCAATTAAATATTTATTATTTATTAAGTCTTTATAAAGTAATAAGTATTATAAAAATCACATCTTATTATTTATAAATCAAAATAAATAAATGTAATATACCAAAATGATCACAAAAATAATACCTATATGTTAAAAATATAATATTCCACTTTTAAGTTAAATAAAAATTCAAACACTTTAACAACTTGAATTTAAACCATTTCCTTAATTAATAATTCATATAAAGGTAAATAAAATTTGTTAATAATTCTAAAGTTAGTCAATTGAGTCTAATAAATAGTATTAGTCTTAAATATGGGTAGTGTGAAGTCAAAATGAATTAACACACTTTAAATACAATTTTATTAAATTATCTCTCAACCATTAATGTAGATTATTTTATAAAAGGATCCTTATCCAATCTAAAATCTCTAAGAATAATTATAATGAGATAAAACCCATTCCTTTACTTTAACCACAAGTTTATAAACAAATCAAATCACTATAGTAAGTTCATAAGTAGTAAATAATATTGTTTACTTATTCACAAACCTTAACCACACCCTTATTGGGAGATAAATCCCTTTATACATTTATAATGTAAAGAAACCACTACCAAATAAAAGTAATACCATTCTTAAGTAACTTTAAAGAAACATTATGAAGTGAACAAGGTATACCTATAATAAGCATTACACCTAAAGTCCATCTATGTTTTAAAGTTAACTTTAGTCTACCAGACTTTAAGTATAATGCTAAAAACTTTATTATATACTTTATAGTTAACTTTGGTCTGTTATAATTAAGTGATAAAGCATCTCAAGTCCAAATTGTTCCAGCAAGCACAAGTAACATCAACCACCTCTGATTAGCCACAAGGATTGTTTAAACTTTAATAAAGAAATCTTTTCTTCAAAAGTTATTCATTTTGCCACTTCAGTCAACATATCACAATTAATAGTAAACACCTTAATTTATACTTTACTTAGATACTTAGGATTGTTAATAGTTAAAATTCCTTATAAATGCCTATACTTGTACAGCAAGATTCAAAAATAAGGCAATTCTTATATAAGTAATCTTTGAATAGCATTCCACAATTTGTATCTTACTATTATAGGATAGTATAATTACATGTTGTTTCACACACACTCACAGGCCTTAATAAGAAACACATGTGTGAAACTTAATCTAAAAGGGCAACACATTCCAAGGAAATCATTTCCAGTATCCAAAACCTAGAACCACGCTACCCCGGGATTCGAGTTTGTCAACTTGCATTACATTACTTATGCATAAAAGCATCTTGCTTCTTTAAACATTAGTCCTTACCGGACCAATGATGCTGATTTCAGATATTGGATCTTATATTGTCTCGAAGACCGTGAGTGCATAATCTTGCAATCACAAAAGGCAAGTTCACACTTGCTCATGTCCTTTTGATTATTTTCTGTAAAGTATTTTGCAAATCAAGTGTTGTCATCACCTGCATTCCAAAAAGGTCAGAAAACACTATTTTTAATAATAATGTGAACTATTGGTTACTGATACAGGGTGATCAGCTAATCTATTAAATCTGGCAGTTGGAATACCACTGCTCAGGAATATATCCTCTAGGACTTAACAACTAATATCGCCAGTGATTCTTGTGCTGTATATTACGCGTTGACCATGAGATTTGGAAGGACGGAAAAGTCAACTGTATCCTTTTCCTCTCGTATGGAGGCAAGACGACCTTAACGTGACGTTGTGATTCCTTGTGCGGATCCAACATATGGGTGGGCACCCTTACGCCCCACACTTTTGGTGTCTAGATTATCTATGGATGGTGTTTAGTGGATGGACCATTTAATATGGCACTTGCCAGGGCAACACCAGGTCATAGAGTCTTCGGGAACTTATCAGGGTTTTAGTCTGCCCGAAAGGGGGCTTAACGGAGGTGAGCCGACCCCAAAGGATCATGCAGACATATGAGGTCGCGGAGAGGGCAGTGATTGGCTTGGATCTTAGGTTGGGCCTCAAACCATGGAAGTTTGAACGGGAACATACTCCCGGCCATGCAACAAAGCTTAAGATCTCTTATGGGTAAAGTGACGCACCTCTGTAGAGTGTAAGAACTCTAACTTGTTACTCCCTGTTCCGGGAAGGAGCTACGAACGCGGCGGAAAAGGAACTCCATGAAAGTTCTGGTAAACCCGTGAAGGCTGGCGGATATAGCTTTTCAGAATAAAAGCAATCTTTGAAGAAATATTTACGGAAACTTGCATGGCCTAGGACCTACGGTCTGTGGCTGTAGATATAGTCCATCAAACACTCCTTTTCTAGTGAACTTGCCAAGTATGCTCGTACTCAAAGTATCTTCTTAACCCTTGCTAGATTCTGAAGCCATTAAAACGACGTCTACATCAAGTCATGCTACAGGAATCATCATCAAAAGCTAAAGATCTTCAATGAATTCAAGAAAGTCAACATATACATCAACTCGAGTGAAGACGAAGTTACTGATTAGATAGGAATATAATCTCTAACCATAGAACCTATTTCTTTAGTGTTTTGCAATAGCAGCAATATCGGACCATTAGTTAAGATACTAGTCTTAATAGTATAATAATTTTTGAGTTATTTATCTCTGATTCTTCTTTGTAAGAAGATTCTTTCTCTCTCTTTAACCTAGAGTGTTCTCTGGATCTTGTGTAAAGAGTTGAGTTGTAACCTATAGTCATGTCTTGGACCTGCTGTGTTTCTGATGTACTACTCTGAGGGATGTAATACTAGTGAACGGTGTTTTATTGGTATTATATCAACGACTATAGTGTACTACATCATGCAGTGGTATGCTGGGTCACCGCATGGTGTGAGAGAGCTTCACCGGCACGCGCTCGAGGATGGGGACGTCGCGGATGACGGCGACGGAGGGGCCGGCGAAGGGTTTGCTGCTCCCGGAGATGGTGTCGCTGAAGGGGTTCCCGGAGTACGGGGAGTTGAGATCGGCCATGACGGCGTCGGGTGCGGAAGTTGTAGTGGTGGGGAGGGGCGGAAGCGGTGGAGGGGAGGAAGGGCCGGCGGCGCACTGGGAGACGACGGCTGGAGAGGAGAGGGAGGAGGCCGGCGGCGCTCGGGGAGGCGACGGCTAGGGTTTGGAGAGGAGGGGCCGGTGGCGCCAGGAAGGAGGCGACGGCTAGGGTAGGAGGACCGGAGGGACCTCTGATACCATGTAGAATAATATGGCACAATGCACAGGCCTAATAGGGTCGGCTGCTCTCATATATATAGACACAATTACAGATACAACCCTAAAATACACGGGGACCTATATCTATACAATATATATCTCAACATATATATATATATATATATATATATATATATATATATATATATGATACATAAAGTAGGATGCAAGAGAAAGCCTCCGTCTGGAGCTCCCATCCGCAACAAAAAAAAATCACAGAATAGCCACGTCAAGTTTTTTCAATAGTCTTACCCAAACATGTTGGTTCCATTTACCAAAACATACTACTTGGTGCTGAGAAGAAACTACGAAGGAAGTATATTACAGATTTACAATAGGACGCCGTACACCATTAGAGAAGCCAAAGAGTCCAGAGAAAAACCAGTCTGCGGGAGAAGGACACATAAGCAACAACCACATCGTTCAAATCACCCAACAGAGGCAAGGTCTAGAAGCAAGATCATGAACGGGTTGAAGCAAATGTCGATGATGGCATCCAAATTGTACAACGCAATGTGAAGTGGAACTGAGTTAATGGTGAGGACAGATGTTGTGGAGAAGATGAAGTGGCATGTACGTCAAACCATGGGGGATGCTGGACGATTTATATGGTGCATCTCTAGGCAGAGCAGGGTTTTTATTGGAACCAAATTCCCTTCGCCTGCATCGATATGTTTTCCGATGGACTGCCAAGATGTCTTCATTAATGTTATCAATGTCTCAACAGAGATTATGGAGGAGAGGAAGAGACAGTCACAGGCAGTTTGTAGGAGAGTATGCGCAGATGAATGAGAGGTAGTAAAAAAAAGAATGAGAGGTAGTAAATAGGTGAAGGTGAACTGATTATTGCATTTTAAATTATTAGTACTCCCACATAGGCTTCCCACATAGGCTTAGAATGGTCCTATCACAATTACCACATCTCATGATGATGTGGAAGGCTTTGCTGACATGGACAAAAAAATAACTTCGATGAGGTGGATAGGCTGCATGTCAAGAAAATAGGTTAGTGGGGTGATTTTCTTAGTTATATAGAATTTTATTGTTACTTTTTCCAGTTATGATTCATGGTATTACCGAAGCACAAAAACATGTACCATACTAATAATGTTGTATAGGTGATAGCGGTGAACTTTGAACACCAAGAGGGGACACGACCAAAACATGGCATTCTCAACCTGTCAGGGATGCACCCTAACGTTTAATCCAAAACCGCTAGTTTTCTTTGTTTCACTGAATGATTATGCCAGCTGCCTAGCTTGGTTAGCTGAATGTCTGACTGTTTGCTTACTCGGAGCTACCTGAATCTGATTGCATTTTCTTATCGAATAGCTCACGAGCGCTCGTGAACATATAACGAACTGAGTTGATTTTCACTTTTTAGTCATTATTCTTAACAAGTTTAATGATTTGAGCCTTAACGAGTCGAGCTGCTCGATAGTTCAACTCTAAGTAGCAATCATAAACAAAACATCATGTTACACGAGTATCTTGAATGAGTTTTCTTTCTTCCCATGAACTTTAACTAAACATCGAGAAAGTTATATTTTCTCCTTGTTAGCTACTTCAATGATTATTCTTTGGTATTAAATTTTGCATAAGTACAAAGTACTGTATGAGTCTACGGTACAACAAATCTGCACCGCTGGTGAGAAAATGTACAATGATGTTTCCAGGATGAAAACGGAGCACAAAAGAACATAAGTGTTAACACATTTTTTTTTTCAAATTGTTGTAGCTGAATCAACATGAATATAGAAACCTCCGAAACAATATTATCAAAAAGTAAATACAATATGGACGTGGATACAAAAGGAGAATATTCATTGTAACTAAAAGGCCCCATGAACCATACAGAAAAACACAAACAAAATTGTTCAATCCTAAGGATAGGACGATCGACTACCAGCCGGAGGACATCGCCAACACAAGGGCCGATGACGAGGCCTGAATGCTAGGGCGGTGGATGCACATGCGGAAGATTTAGGCAAGCTACGAGTAATTAGGTTATGACAAAGGTCCGATAAAATCAAAATGGAAATTGTTTCTCCGCAAACCAATTCCATTTTCGTCCTAAAATGTGTTTCCTAAAAAATTGTAACTAAAAGGCCCCATGAACCATACAGAAAAAACACAAACAAAATTGTTCAATCCTAAGGATAGGACGAACGACGACCAGCCGGAGGACATCGCCAACACAAGGGCTGATGACGAGGCCTGATCGCTAGGGCGGTGGATGCACGTGCGGAAGATATAGGTTCTGACGAAGGTCCGATAAAATCAAAATGGAAATTGTTTCTCCGCAAACCAATTCCATTTTCGTCCTAAAATGTATTTCCTCAAAAAATCCATAAATGCAAAATTCCTTTCTGTTTTTTAGGAAACAATCAAAGCTGACAAAACGATTCCATAGTGTTTTCATTGCAAGCTGTTTGGATATTCGATATGATTAATACCTTTGTTTTGGTTTTGATGATGTGATTGATATCGGGCTATAATTTTTTTATTAGGTGAAGGATACATCTTATCGGCTGTCATCAATAACGCCAGGCCGACTTCGGTTACGGAGAGTGACAATGATGCATCGACGGTTCGCTCTTGCGACGATACTGGTCGTTAAGTGGTCCGATGATCTTGATATAATCATTATGTTTAAGATTCCTTGTACTTCTTGTGAACATCTATAATAGATCTGAATTTTTCTTGCAAAAAAAGATATATCTTGTAATCCGCGTAGTAGTACATTTCCACATGTGGGTAACATATACTGGAAGACCAATTTAGATACAGCTTGTGCGGAAAGATCAAATACACTTTGGTCTTCAAATACACAGCTATCCTGAATCATTTCGGGTTCATCGGCATTATACTAGTGAGGCTGGTTTCACATAGCAACGTTTACTGCCCACTTTTAACGGTGGAAGGATAACAGGCCGCTGCTCCATGGATCCACTCTAGCCGAGGTTCTTTCCAAACAGACAACCATCTTTTAGTTATTTGTTTCTTCATGTTCTTCTGGTCTTCAAACTTCAGCACAACAGCGCATGACTGTCATGGGGAGAACGTGTTGATGAGGATCCGTAGTGTGAGAATTAAAATGCTTTATAGTTTTTGTGACATTCAAAATGTGATTGATGTTATATTGCCTATATGGAATCTATTTTTATTTCTCTCACAGTCACCGCTTTTACCAAGAAAAAAAATAGGACGACTCTGGGATTTTTGCTGATACGCTCAGTACTGGTGCTATCCCATTCGAGCCGCTGGAGAATTCTGTCAATTATGGCGTATTGCTTGTGATGTAGAAGAGCAATGTATATTAAATATTTCAATAATTAGTATAATCCGACCTTAGCTCAGTTGGTAGAGCGGAGGACTGTAGTATTCGTAGATAAATCCTTAGGTCACTGGTTCGAATCCGGTAGGTCGGAATTATTTTTCGGTTTATAGCAAAATCTATTTTTGATGCTAAGATCTCTTCATTTTCCTGCAGCACTTCATATCGTCTCATTTACCATGCTAAGAATAGCCGTGAGCTTTGAACACCAAGACCGTGTCACGGCAAAGAGGCTGAACAAATATGACATCCTCAACCTGTCGGGAATGCACCCCAACACTTTAGAGGAGATTGAGATACACATATTAGAGGAAGTCATTAGGTTTTCTAAAAAAGGAGACATTAGGTACACAACAAGTTTACTAGCTCAGCACTTTAGCAGTCGAGAGCTTTAGAGAAGACACGACAGAATTATGGCGAAAAATCCAAATGGGGATTGTTGCCTTCTATGAAATGGTGTTTTGACATATGTGTCTCCCCTCTCCTCGTGGCGTTGTATGAACTTGGAGGCGATGGAGGCTAGCAAAAAAAGGGTGGTGTAGCTTGCTGCATTCTTTAGTTTCAACAATTTCTGATTTGACAATTGAGCATGATATTGTTATCTTGTGTGATTTTTCTTCGTTCACTTGACACTAGCAAAAACTCAAGAATTACCTAGAAAAAACTAAAAAACTAGAAATATATCTTCTTTTATGAGTTAATTTTTCTTCTTATAAGAAAACATGACGCGCTAACTCTACTAAACAATAGTAATCATAAACAAGACATCATGTTCTTTTTGCATGAGTTTTCCTTTCTTCGGTTGACCTGAACTAAAAATAGAGAAAGTTACATTTTCTCCTTGTTAGCGATTTGAATAATGTTTTCTTTTGTTATCATCTTTGGTATAAGTACAGAGTACTCTACGAGCCTACGTTACAACAAATATCCACCGTTCATGAGAAAATGTACAACCATGTTTGCAGGATGAAAACAGAGCTGGAAAGAGCTGAACCATTTGTTTTCAAATTATTCTAGCCGAACCGAAATGAATATTGAAACTTCGGAAACAATATTATCGAAAAATAAATAAAATATGGATGCGGATACAAAAGTGATTGTTCACTAGAACTAAAATGCCCATGAACCATATTGAAAAACACAAACAAAATTGTTCAGTCCTAAGGATATGAAGAGTGACGGCTAGCCGAAGGACATCTCGCGGCCGAAGATGAGGCCTGCTCGCTAGGGCGGTGGATGCGCGTGCGGAAGATATAGGCAAGTTGCGGCATATGACCTAATAACTATGTGGTCGGTCAGGAAATTGGGTTTCGACGAAGATTGAACAAAATAAAAATGGAAATTGGCGTACCTCCTGAAACAGAAATACCATTTCCATCTGGAAATGTGTTTCCGCGGAAAAAAAAATCCATATATGCAGAATTCGTTTTCATGTTCTCATATTTTCTCTTAGTTTATGTTTTTGAGAAAACTGACGAAAAGATTCCATAGCGTTTTCATCCCTAGCTGTTTTTTTTATCTTCGGTAGTATTAATACCTTTGTTTTGGTGGCAATGATGTGATTGATATCGGGCTACACATTTTTTTCATTAGGTGAAGGATACATCTTGTAATCAGCACTGTAGTACAGGTGGGTAACATATATAGGAAGATCATTTAGATTCATCTTCTGAAAAAGATCGAATACAGTTTTGTCTCCAAATACACAGCACTCCCGAACCTGCGAATCATTTCGCATTGTACTATTGTGTGCGCGAATGATCAAATAAGCTGAAAGCCTTGCATCTGACTACTTGTGTCCCCCAAATCGCAATAAACTAGTACTCCATTCTTGCAACCATCAGGTGAACGTACCTCCTGATTGCTGATGGCAGCATGTCTCTTATTTCCTGAATCATTTCGGGTTCATCAGGAATCGCTTGAAATACACTTCCTTATCCTGTCGGATATCACAGCATCGCAGTTTTCAGCACATGCCCGTTTCCCTCCAATCTTAACGCCGCGGCGCCCAGTGTCAGACTGTCAATACGACACTGTTTGCTGCCTGATCTGATCGTCTCATCACCTCCTTGTGACGGTGGAGCTCTGAACCCTGTTGCTGCTCTTGGACCTGCTCCTGCCGCTCCCCGCCCTCTTGGCCGACGATCCAGGGCTCTGGCTGGACCGCCGCGCCGACGCGCACCTCCTGGAGCTCCACCTGCTGTTCCCGAGCGCCGCCCTGGCGACGCTGTCCTTGGCCACCTCCCTCGCGCGCTGCGGCTTGATGGCCTCCTTGTTGAGGTACTCGAGCCTCGGCAGGAGTCCCGAGACGGCCTTGCGGAGCGTGTCGTCGCCGACGTTGGTCTGCACGGGGTTGCCCAGGAGGTTGATCGCCCTGAGGGAGCCGTAGTTTGCCACGAGCTGGCGGAGGCCCTTGGCCGTGGTGACCCTGTTGAAGCTGAGGTCCAGCACCGCCAGCTTCAGCAGGCGGTGCAGCCCCTCCACGTCGCTGATCTTGTTCCCCGCCAGGTACAGCTCCCTGATCGCCGTGCAGCTCGACAGCCCTGCATTGTTGTTCAGGAAAGGAAACACAGCAGCAGACACATCGGTCAGTCGCCTGGGCTCGCATTTGGTTTACGGTTACAGAATGACAGAATGACAGCAGGTGCGAGGTTCAGGTAATCTGGCGTGTACGACGTTTGGTGAAAGGCTGGCGTGAGTGGCCGTCTTGCGGCAGACAAGGACGGCATCATGCATCCGGTGGGCGCCGGACACAGACGATCGACCCCATTGAAGTTGAAGGAGCGGTGAGCATTCGGACCAGCTCACCGGTGACGTGGCGTCCAGTCACGCACGGCTCGTCTGTCTAGGGACGAGCAAAGCTGCGACGGATCCAACTCGATCGGTACATGTACGTATCACCAGGTCACGACTCACGAGGAACATCGAAAACTACGAATGTCCATATCGGTCGGCACAGGACCTTCTGGTGTCGGAATCATCCTCGGGTTTCGCCGTACCGTGGAACCGGATGATGATCCTGGTATGAAAGCGAGACATGGGAACTCAACTCCTGTTGGGCTTGGGCGTCCACCACGAGCCAAAAGTGCTTTCCCAGCGCGCCATGTTTGTGTTTGGTGTCTGGATCGAGGACGATGACACGACACGACTCTTCCCTGTACGGATAAAGCCTGGAGCTTGGACCATCCTCCTACTAGCTGCAGGGGCCAAGATCTGACTGAGTAATGTCGATGGATGATGGAGAAGGACGCTGGGGACAAGATACTACTGGAGTACGTGCGAGCCCAGGTTTTCACCAGAACGGGTGTAATGGCGCCACATGCAAGATTAAGTGGTGAGAGGGTGGTGCTGCCGAGAGAGAGAAGAAGGAATGGTGGGGTTGGTTACCATGTCCGATGCGCGAGATCCGGTTGTAGCTGAGGCTGAGCACGCGCAGCCTCGTCAGGTCCCGTAGGCCCTCGATGGTGCCGATGTTGTTCCTCGACAGGTCCAGCGCGTGCAGCCCCTTGGGCAACGATCCGGGCGAGATGTGAGCTGCCAAAATTTATAGTAGTAGCATCTGGATTATTATTAGCCCACCACAACAAATGTTGTGAATCTTTTGCTGTTACTGCCGCCGATCACGACTAGTAGAAAATGTAACTTACCGATGAGGTTGTTGGACAGGTTCACCGCCCGGAGGCCGGAGAAGGCGGAGATCATCGGGATGACCTTGAGCCCCATGCCGGAGACGTGCGCCACGGTCGAGAAAGCGTTGAGCGTCCGCACGATGCTGCTCGCCTGGACGGCGTCGCACGCTGGGCTGCGCCGCCGCGCTGGAGCCTTGACGTGGCCCTGCTGCTTCGTCCCCGACGACTCCCCGATCTCCACGATGCCGTCCTCCTCCTCCTCCTCCTCGGCGGCGTGGATCAACGAGCTGCTCACCCACGCGCTGACGCGGTCCAGCGACGACGAGGCCTCCGCCGAGAACGCGACCCACTGGTTGTGGACCGCTGTCGTCTCTTCTTCCTCGGCGGCGATCTCCTTGTCTTTCTTGGCACCGAGCGTGTCTGACGTGTACCCGTCGTGCTGGCGGGAGTGGCACACGTCGTGTTCCCAGTCTGCGCGCGGCAGCGACGCTGAGGTGGCCGTGCCGCCCAGGCGGTGCAGGTTGCGGTGGCTCCACAGGAACAGCCTCCACCACAGCTTCCGGCTCCGGGACGGGAGCACCTGGCTCGACGACCTCCTCTTCAGCATCACGCGGTCCGCGCTGCACGTCGTCCTCACCGACGACGCCGGGCTCTCGCCGCCCGCCTCGCCGTAAGCGTGGCGAGGGCTCGTGAACATGCTGCCGGCAGGCAAGGACACGAGGTCGTCGTGCGAGCGTGACTTGGCCGGCGGCAGCATGTCGTCGAACGCCTTCCAGCCTCGCCTCGCCGTCTCGATGTTGGAGCACGACCGTTGCAGCCTGCTCGACGGAGTGCTCGGCAACGCGCGGCCCACGGCGCCGGACACGATGACGTCGTCCGGCGCGACGGTGCTGGTAGCATCCTCCTTGTCGACGCCCCTACTGCCGTGGCCCGGCAAGTCCGTGGCCGTGCCTCCGACAAGGTCGACGTTAGCCTCCGTGGCCCTGTCGCCGTCCCCGTCATGGCCTTGACATGCCAACTCGGCAGCTGTCTCGGCGACAACCTTTGCGTCATGTGCTGGTGCGCTGTCGACGACGCTGCCTTTGGAGACGACGGGAGCGGCGTGCGTCCCGTCCATGCATTCCACCGGCTTCACCTTCTGCCAGTCGTTTTTGGCGTTTGCAACCTTCTTCACATCCTGCGACACACGCCATGGACGACCGATCAGCAACACCAACACCAACTCATTAACTAATTTTCTAATCAATTGATGCTACAGTGCAAACACGTGACAGGCGTGCGGGTTCTACCAACTAATTTGGTAGTATAGCAGATTTCAGTATCACACACACGCTGCACGGGACAATTAATTAAGAACTTAGGCCGGTACTGTACTACTGACCTTTGATTTCTTCCTGTTGCCGCCGAGCAGAGCACAGAAGCAGCCGACCTTGGCCATCTTGGGAAATTCCTTGACCCTTTCAGATGGCCTCTTCTGAAGACTCGTTGCGAGGAGCAGGGGAGGAGTCGCAGCTGCTTAATTAATTAGCCGTTGTCTAACGGAGAGCCCTTGCAGAGGAGAAGAGCGGGGGAGACGCGAAGGGCGCCTGCTGCATCCGCCGGCGCCGGCACGTCGGTTAATGGCGGTGCCGCGGAGAAGGCCAGAGTGGACGCGTATCAGGGGAGGCCGCCGCCGCCGCCGTCGCCGTCACCAGAAGAACACTGCACGGAGCAAGAACGAAATCATGATCAGATGATTCTCGCCCGTGATCAACAGGGAGATATATGTCCGGTATGTTTTCCTGGTCGCGATAGGCGGGTGGTTGCGGCGTGCTAGCTAGCTCGCTAGGAGGTGTTCGTTTCGATCTCTATCTATCTCTGTCTCGCCGAATAATATCTCCCTGTTGATCTAGGATCGTAACGCTCCACTCGAATTAACCTGGATCGGCCTTGATAACTTTCTTTTTTTTTCCTGGAAAATTTGGGCCGTGTATGTTTCCCCTAGTCCAAAATGGCGAGAAGATATGACGAGAAGAGACCAGAGCATTACCAGGTGGAACCGGGCCGATCTCCACGAAGGCGGCCGGGGACCAAGAACAAGGCGCGGCCTCGACGGCGCGACCGGAACGTCTTCACACTCTTGGCTCTGGGAATTGGGATGGAGCAGTAGAGGAGGGCTGAGGGAGATGTGGATGTGGATCGGAGGGAGAGCGCGGACGAGGCGGGAGGCGGGAGGTGGGTGACGATCGAGAGGGAGCGAAGCGGGCGCGGTAGATATAGCGCGCGGGGTGAGTGAAGCCAGCAGCAGGCGCGTCGTCCAGACTCTGAAGGAGGACACTTGCCGCCCGGCCGAAACCTACGAGCCGGTGGGGGGACGCACACGCACACGCGCGGCGGGCTGGCTCACACGGCAACTTCCGACGTCACCCGCCCGGCCCGCCCACCCGTGCATGTACGGATGGATCCCAACCAAACAGTACAGCCTTGTATATTGTCTGGTTCTTCACCGTTTGCGTGCGGCCTCGGGTCGTCGTTCACGCAGGTGAAGACGAACGTGTATGTTTTGGATTTTGACTTTGACGACGGGATAGGGATTTACATCTTTTGGACATTGTGGTTTTAATATACTTTTGGCTCCCGTGATACAAGCGTATGATATTACGCATACAATGCTTGGTATCGTATAGTAGTATCACAATCTAATCATATTTATTGAATTGTAGAATCTTAATGTAATTTTTATTCAAGATTTATTTGACATTAATTTTTCTATTTTAATGCGCTATATGATACGGCTATCTATCTATGATACTCCCTCCTTCACGGTTTGCAGGGCGCTCTACAAAAATCTCACGGACCTAGGCGTGAACGTATTGGCTAAAAATTAGGCCTATTAGTGAGCGGTTAAGACGCATGCATTGGTGGGAGACTGTTGCATACATAGGAAGTTGGGAAAAAAGGTGCCACATTAATTAACAATTAATTCTTATGCGCCTAGGAACATTGTAGTTTTGGAAAAAACCAAATTTGATTAGGCGCCCTGCAAACCGTGAAGAAGGTAGTACTACTATGCTCTCCTTTATCATTAATTATAGTGATACGTCAGTATTTTACATGCATGCAATGTGTAATACCACATATGCTACTTTTATTGTGAGTAGTCTAAAGGTAAAACATCAAAACCTTAAAATAACTGTTATTTTTAAGTTTCACATGAAAACAATGTTCATTTTTAAGATGCCTTAATTTTCTCAAACTTTGTCATATTTGTCTTTTGTGCCGCACCCAAAATACAAGGTATTTTTCATTGAAAAATTGTAGATTTTTGGCTATGCATATGTATATGTATTTGTTTCGGTAATATTGCATGCCTCACTAGAGCCTGTCCTTTAAAGTGATTTTCCGCTTCCTAGCCACACCGACACTAGTTGCATCGTATGGAGGTGTCCCTGCTCAGTAGTGTCTCCCACAAAAAATTAAGAATACAAATAGAAATTAAAGATTCATTCAAAAAAATCTATATATATCATGAATTTGAATGAAATTTTGACTAAATTTTAACTAAAACCTAATCTACTCGTTGTCGGTCGGGGTGAGAGAGCGGCCATCACCGTCATCGTTCTTCACATTCCTGGCATGTGCCCACGCTTGCCTCTCAAGGGCTGCGGCCTCAGCGAGGCGCTAGGCATTGGTCTTGATTATTCTATATCACTCGGCGGCCATGAGCAACCAGACAAACTTTTCCATTACCACCCACATGCTGGAGATCTCCATGACACGTTGAAAGTGCAATGGACGTCGCCTAAAGGGGGGATGAATAGGCTTTTAAAATTATTACGGTTTAGGCTTAAATAAATGCGGAATAAAACTAACGTTTAATTTATTGAGCATAAAACCTAACCACTAGGTTCACCTAAGTGCACCAACAACCTATGCTAAGCAATACAAGCAACAAGGTGATAGCAAGATATAAATACTTCAAGCATGATGGCTATCACAAAGTAAACTGTATAAGTAAATGGCTCGGTTCAGACATAACCGACGGACGCGGAGACAAAGATTTTTATCCCGGGGTTCACTTCCAAAGAAGCTACGTCTCCGTTGGAGAGGTGCGATGGCACAATGCTCTCCTAACGCCACAAATGGGTCACCTCAGAGCGCGGTGGCTCGAAGCTCACCCAACGCCACACAAGGCTTCGCTCCGGATGCAAAGGCACGCCACTCACCGGCGCCACAAAATGCTCACCCTATTCTCCCATGAGCTCGCCACAGAGGCTACTCACGATCCACTAAGGGACACTTGAAGGCGGTCACCAAAACCCGTACAAGATTGGGGCTATCTCCATAATTCAATTGTAGGCTCCCAACAACAAAGCTACAAAAGGCTACAGTGCCACAAAAGGCCAACAAAGCGACAAAAGGCTACAAGACCACAAAAGGTCACAAGAAGTCAACAACGCAACCACACAACCGTCTAGAGTTCGAAGAACCCAAGAGTAACAAGCCCACAAGCTTGAACTCGCCGAATCTCCATGGAGAACTCAAACTTATGCACCAAATGCAATGGCAAGTCCTTCTCTCCCAAATTCCAACAAAGCTACAAAAGCTATTGGGAGAATAAGGGAGGAAGAACACAAGAGGAGAACACAAAACTCTCCAAGATCTAGATCCCAAGGATTTCTTCACAAAGAAGGGATTTGGTTTGGTGGGATTGTAGATCTAGATCTCCTCTCTCAAATTCCTCAAAGAGAAGCAAGAATCATTGGAGGAAGGAGAGAGGGAAATTTTTTGAAGGTCAACAATGGAGGAGAGAGAGTGGAAGAGTTAGCAAAACTGACCTCAAAAGTTGGAGAAATATTAGGAAATAGGGGATCCTTAAATAGGGCAAGAGAAATCTGCCCGTTTGGGTCAGATTCGCGCACCACCGGAATTTCCGAACCCCCACCGGAACTTCCGGTAAAAAAGGAACATGCGAAACAGAAGAAAACAGACAATCACAGAACTTGGGTCGGAATTTCGGCCGGAACTTCCGCTCAAGCAAAACGCTGGACAGCATAGCACGAAAACTTCAATAACTTTTGATTCCGGACTCCGTTTTGGATGATCTTGGGCTCGTTTTGAAGAGAACGATAAGCTCTACAAGATTATGCAAAGTAACATCATAGTATAAAATGAAAGGATCAAACCAAATTGAGAAAGGTACGACCTCTCTAGAAGCGATGAGCTGGTAAAACTTCCAAAACACAAAAAATTGAGCTTGGAAACTCCGATTGGGATGAAAACAATTTTGCTGGAAAGATAACACCAAGTAGAATCCAAAAAAGTGAAATATTGGATACCACCAAGGGAGAAAATATCATGAATATATATGTGAGATATCTCCCAAGGTGTGGATCCAGAAATTCGTGAGATCAAAAACCGGAATAAGATATGCAAGAGAAATCCTTATTTGATGAACTAGAGCTTGTTATGATGATAACCACAAGCTCTAGATCCTCTCATGGACAAGAACCAAACACCAACCAAGAAAGATGATGCAAGACTGCAAAGGTTTAAGCTCTCTCCAAAGTATACGATCGAGTCACCCGCTTGAGAATCCCTCTTGATAGTACGGCTATCTATCCTAAACCCGGTCTTCCAACTAACAACACGAGACCGGAAAAGGAGAAACCCTATCAAGATCTTACCTTTGCCTTGAGCAATCCAGTTGAGCTTGATGTAGACCGTCTTGTCCTTCTCAAGATGGAACACCTTTCTTGATTGCTCTTGCTCGCTCTTGCTTGATGAAGACTTGCAAATTGCTTCCCCATACTCCATGGGGAAACCACTTCTTTGAAGTTGTCTTCTAGAGATGGCACATCTTGAGCTTGCCCTTATTCATTCCTTATTGAAGTTGATCCATCTTATTGCAACTCTTTGCACTTGTCTTGATCAACCTTCAAACATATTCATCTTTTAACTTTTAGACCAACACATGGCCCAAGCGATGATAATGGACAAACCTACAAGAGAAACTCAAATTACATATTAGTCCATAGAGATTGTCATCAATTACCAAAACCACACATGGGGACATACATGCCCTTTCACATGTGCCACGAGGGCCGCGTTGTCTCCTCTAGTGTTTCTCCTTGCATGCTATCTAGTAGGAGGCGAGGAGTTCCTCCTGCTCCGGGTCCACATGCATAGGTCTTCCTTCCAATGCTCTCCCTCGTCCTCCTCCTCAAACTCTCCTTAGTCAAAGGAGTCATCATGGTCACTTAAAGGAGGTGGGATTGAGTTTAGCCCTGGCGGCGGTACAAAGTGGCCCATCATTGCATAGGTAGTGGGTAGGTGGGATGGTATAACTGTAAGTAAGGAAGTAAGCACATGATAAGTGGGTGTGCGCATGGCAAACCGCATGCTCTAACTTTATAGCTGGAGCCTCGAGCGCGAATTGGAGACAGGAAGTGCCGAGAATATGCGGGGAGGTGCATTGGTGCACGTTAACGCCACCACATGGGGAAGGCCTAGCATCGACGCATGGGGAAGCCATTAACGGAAAATGGGCGTCCCACCCGCCTCCTCCTAATGAACTGTTGCCGCCATTTGTAGGGTTCACAACATAGAAAACAAAAAAATTCCTATGATGGAAACAACTATGTACCAAGATCTATCTACTAGATAGAAACAACGGACGGATGTATATTCGTAGAGAACATACCCTTGAAGACCGACAAAGCTTAACAACTTAAACTCGTGGTTGATGTAGACGATCTCTTGTCGATCTCAAGATCGAGAGGAAGTCCTAGCGCCGCAAATCAGCAGCGCATCCGTGCTCGCACACACGTACAAGACACCAAGCAACCTCCACCTCCTCGCTCCAGCGATGCGGCGTAAGCATAACTCTTTCTTGCCGAATAGCCACCGGGAACATGTATCTCGCTAGTCCGAGACCATAGGGGATAAATTCTATAGGAGGGGGTGCCTTTTATAGGAGAGGGGGGACCCCAAGGGGATGGCCGGCGCATGGGGGCTGCCCCCTTGCCCTCCCCTCATTCATGTGGGTGGACACTCCACTCACAAAAATCCTTTCAATTCCCTCCACTCAAAATCCCACTCAAAATTCCATTAAATTTTCACCAAATTTAATGCAAACTCTCATTAAATAAAACTCCTTTTATTTATTCAGAATTTTGTCAATTACTTTAATGAAAAACATTCACATATAACCCCTTGCTAGTATTTCATCTCACATGCAAAAACACTTTCTACAATTTCACCTGAAAACCTGTTTCGGTATCTAGTAAAATAAATTCATGCGCTTATTATTCTTTCTGGCATGAAACTTTTGCTCCAATTGGATGTCGGTGTCTCTTAAGTGTGCCACCCTACGGTTCGCGAATAATGCGGACATGATCGAGACCCTTCTCCGATCAATAATCAGAAGCGGGATCTAGAGACCCATACTGACTCCCACACATTCAACGATAACTTTCTTGTGATCGTCGGAACCTTTTATGCTAGTATCTTAATCCCTTTGTTTCACGATATATTACATGTCCGAGATTCGATCATCGGTATCTCCATACCTAGTTTGATCTCATTACTGACATGCACTCTTTTCTCGTTCCCATGATATCACCGAGAGGGCCTAGAGTATATCTATCCGTCATCGGGATGAACAAATTCTACTCTCGATACATGGGCCTCAACATAACACTTTAGTAGTTCTAAATCCATCTTTATAATCACCCAGTTACGGTGTGACGTTTGATGTTATCAAAAAACTCTTCTGGTGTTAGTGATTGACATGATCTCATGGTCTAAGGATTAGGATCACTTCGTAAGTTGTTATAGCAATATAAAATCAACGACTTTGATCGTAATGCTATTCTTCGGATGAATGTTCATCACACCATTACACTAATGTTGTGACCTCGTTATTAACAACATCCAATGTCTATGATTAGGAAAATTTGATCATCTTGTTAATCAACGAGCTAGTTTATGAGAGAGGTATAACTAGGAACTTTCTGTTTGTTTATTAAACACACATGTATTAATGTTTTCGTATTAATACAATTATAGCATGCAAAATAAACATCTATCATATACTTGGAATACACATAATAAACACTTTATTATTGCCTCTCAGGGCATATTCCCTTCAGTCTCCCACTTGAACTAGAGACAATAATCTAGTTACATAGTGATGTATCTAACACCCACGGAGTTCTGGTGTTGATCATGTTTTTCTCTAGGGAGAGTTTTAGTCAACAGATCTGCTACATTGAGATCTGTATGTACTTTACAAATCTTTATATCTCCATCCTTTACATGTTCACGGATGGAGTGAAACCGGCGCTTAATATGTTTGGAATACTTATGAGACCTTGGTTCTTTGGCATTAGCAATGGCACCATTGTTGTCACAATATATCACCATTGGGTCCAACGCGCTTGCAACCACACCTAGTTCAGATATGAACTCCTTCATCCAAACTGCTTCCTGAGCCGCTTCCGAAGCAGCAACATATTCGGCCTCCGTTGATGATCCCGCCACCACGGGTTGTTTGGAACTCCTCTAACTAACCGCTCCACCATTCATGAGAAATACGTATCCGGATTGAGACTTAGAGTCATCCGGATCGGTGTCAAAGCTAGCGTCAACATAACACTTAGAGACGAGTTCTTCTTCACCTCCGTATACAAGAAACATATCCTTAGTTCTTCGCAGGTACTTAAGGATATTCTTGACCGCTACCCAGTGGTCCGAACCTGGATCCGATTGGTACCTACTAGTCAAACTAATAGCATGTGCCACATCCGGTCTTGTACATAGCATGGCGTACATTATAGAGCCTATGGCTGAAGCATAGGGGACTTTGTCCATTATCTCTCTTTCTTCCGCCGTAGCCAGACTTTGAGTCTTACTCAATGTCCTGCCTTGCAACATAGGTAAGAACCCCTTCTTACTTTCGTCCATTTTAAACTTCTTTAAAATTTTATCAAGGTATGTACTTTGCGATAGCCCTATTAGGCGCCTAGATCTATCTCTATAGATCTTTATGCCTAATATATATGACGCTTCACCTAGGTCCTTCATTGAAAATTTGTTGTTTAGATAACTTTTAACACTGTTTTAAAAGATCTATATCATTTCTGATCAATAATATGTCATCCACATATAATATCAGAAATTCCACATTGCCCCCACTCACTTTCTTGTAAATACAAGCTTCTCCATAAGTTTGGACAAATCCAAACTCTTTGATCACCTCATCAAAGCGAAGATTCCAACTTCGTGATGCTTGATTCAATCCATAGATGGATCGCTGAAGCTTGCACACCTTGTTAGCATCCTTAGGATCGACAAAACCCTTTGGTTGTATCATATACAACTCTTCTTCAATATTACCATTGAGAAACGCGGTTTTGACATCCATCTGCCATATCTCATAATCGAAATATGCAGCAATTGCTAACATAATCCTAACTGATTTTAGCATCGCTACGAGAGAGAATGTCTCATCGTAGTCAACTCCTTGAATTTGTCGAAACCCCTTTGCGACAAGTCGAGTTTTATAGATGGTCACATTACCATCAACATAAGTTTTTCTTTTGAAAATCTATTTATTCTCCATGGCCTTTTGGTCGTGAGGTAAGTCCACCAAGTTCCAAACTTGGTTTTCATACATGGATTCCATCTCGGGTTTCATGGTTTCTAACCATTTGTTGGAATCCGGGCTCATCATCGCTTGTTCATACGTTGCAGGGTCATCATTTTAATCAACCATGAAATTCATGACAGGATTTCCGTACAGCTCAGGAGCTGCACACATCCTGCTAGACCTGCGAGGTTCGGTAGTACTCTCTTTTGGAGTTTCATGATCTTTATCATTAGTTCCCTCTTCAACTGGTGAAGCCAACTCTGAAACGACTTCCGGCGCTGCGCTACTCGCCATACTTTGAAGAGAAGGTTCAATAACCTCTTCGAGTTCTACCTTCCGACTACTCACACCTTTCACGAGAAACTCTTTCTCTAGAAAGGATCCATTCTTGGCAACAAAAATCTTGCCCTCGGATCTGTGATAGAAAGAATACCCAATAGTTTCCTTAGGGTATCCTATGAAGATGCATTTTTCCGCTTTGGGTTCGATTTTATCCAGTTGAAGTTTCTTCACATAAACATCGCAACCCCAAACTTTAAGAAATGACAGCTTAGGTTTGTTTACAAACCATAATTCATACGGTGTCTTTTCAACGGATTTAGATGGTGACCGATTTAAAGTGAATGCAGCAGTTTCTAGTGCATAACCCCAAAATGACAACGGCACGTCCGTCAGAGACATCATAGATCAAACCATATCCAATAAAGTACGATTACGACATTCCGACACACCATTTCGCTATGGTGTTCCGGTAGGTGGGAGTTGTGAAACAATTCCACACTCTTTCATATGAGTGCTAAACTCGTAACTTAGATACTCACCTCCACGGCCGGACTGTAGAAATTTGATCTTTCTATTACGATGATTTTCCACTTCACTCTGAAATTCCTTGAACTTTTTAAAGGTTTCAGACTTGTGTTTCATCAAGTAGATATAACCGTATCTACTCAAATCATCCATGAAAGTAACAAAATAACAATATCCACCTCGTGCTGACACGCTCATTGGACCACACACATCAGAATGTATGATTTCCAATAAATCTGTCGCCCGTTCCGTTGAACCAGAAAACGACGTTCTAGTCATCTTGCCCATAAGGCATGGCTCACATGTATCAAATGATTCAAAATCAAGTGATCCCAAAAGTCCATCCGAATGGAGCTTCTTCATGTGTTTAACGCCAATATGACCAAGACGGCAGTGCCACATATATGCGGATATATCATCAGTAAGTTTAATTCTTTTAGCATCAACATTATGAATATGTGTATTACTATTATCGAGATCCAACAGAAATAAACCATTCATCATCAGTGCATGACCATAAAAGATTTCATTCATATAAATAGAACAACCATTGTTCTCGGATTTAAATGAATAACCACTTCGCATCAAACACGATCCAGATACAATGTTCATGCTTAGTGTAGGCACCAGATAACAATTATTCAAGTTTACTACTAATTCCGACGGTAAGTGGAGAGGTAGCGTTCCGACGGCAATCATATCAACACTTGATCCATTGCCGACACACATCTTGACCTCACCCCTTGTTAGCCGTCGCTTGTTCCGCAGCCCCTGATTCGAGTTACAAATATGAGCAACTGAACCGGTATCAAATACCCAGGTGCTACTGCGAGTACTAGTCAAGTACACATCAATAATATGTATATCATATATACCTTTGTTTGCCTTGTCGGCCTTCTTGTCTGATACTTGGGGTATCAGACTTAGGTCCAACTCGGGGTTTCTTTTCAGGCACGACAACCGACTTGCCGCCCTTACTTCCCTTCCGTTTTCCCTTCTTGTCTTTCTTGAAACCAGTGTTCTTATTGATCATCAACACTTGATGTTCCTTCTTGATCTCCACTTCTGCAGTTTTAAGCATTGACAGAAGCTTGGGGAGAGACTTCTTCATGTCTTGCATATTATAGTTCATCACGAAGCTCTTATAGCTAGGTGGCCGAGACTGCAGAACACGATGGATACCTAAGTCAATGGGAATCGATATTCCCAAGGACACAAGCTTACCGGTGTAACCCGACATCTTGAGTACATGCTCACTTACGGAGCTGTGCTCTTCCATCATGCAGCTAAAGAACTTTTCTGAAGCATTGTACCTCTCTACAGCAGCATGTGTGTCGAAAATGATTTTCAACTCACCCATTGTATCAAATGCATTGCCGTTTTCGAAACGCTTTCGAAGTTCTGACTCTAGCCCATACAATATGCCGCAATGAACTAAGTTGTGGTCCTCCTGACGAGTCTGATAGACATTCTTCTCCTTGTC
This sequence comes from Avena sativa, assembly GCA_916181665.1. NCBI lineage: Eukaryota > Viridiplantae > Streptophyta > Magnoliopsida > Poales > Poaceae > Avena > Avena sativa. The sequence goes on along the minus strand of OV702293.1, from coordinate 447,736,340 downwards.
AGGGGCATCATCTAAAGGTGGGGGCCTAGTGGCGCTTCTAGCACATATTGCTTTTGTGCAGCAGAGAGGAGAATCCTCAAATTCATGGCCCATTCGGTAAAGTTGCTACCGTTCGTTGCAAGTTTCCCTTTCTCCATGAACACATTGAAATTAAAAGCAGGTGGTGCCATCTACAACAGAATTTGTAAAGTTTAGACTAAGTTTATGATAGATTGAGTTCAACTAATCTACATTACGAATGAACTCCCACTCAAAATGACATCCCTCGTGCCTTTTTGGTGATTACATGAACCAAATCCACTACACCAAGTCCGATCATCACGTGAGTCAGTGTAGCTTCAAAGGCGAGCATAAAATGGGCATCGTATCTACTATATGACTCATGCTTAACCTTTCGGTTCGTGTTCCGAGGCCATGTATGTATATGCTAGACTCGCCAAGTGAGAACCTTAGTATTCGGGTGTGTAACTGTCTTACACCCGTTATATGGTCGTGGATCCAAGAACACCCGATTATCACGTGATGTCTTGGAGCGACGAAACATAATCGGTGCATATTTAAGGAAGAAAACATTATTATCTTGATATTTAAATGAGTGATCATCTTATTATGCTAATAAACCGCCAAACAAGCAATATAAGATGCAATAAAACATCACATGTTTGTAAGTGAAATGATATGGTTCCCGCGTATGATCTCCATCATATGATCCTTGGTATGATCACTATCATACCTCTATGTGTAAGGCCAAGGTCTGTGGAACTTACACGTTGTGTGTGTTATAAGAGTATAATCTCATACTTCTACTTACAACATCGACATATCATAACACTAGCCTAGCAACAATCTAAACTAGACGCCTCTAATTTATCCATTGCAAGTTTTACGTGGCTTAGAGCTTTCGAAGATAGAACCGTTGTTACCTATGAACATGAACCACAACGAGGATAACCAAATTGTTGACAACTCGTTGCAAATTAGATATTGACTATAGTAGGAGAGACAGACACCCGCTAGCCACTAATGCAAACCTATTTGCATGTCAAGCGTGGAACAAGTCTCATGTGTGAGTACATGTAAAGTTTGTCCGGGCCGCTTCATCCCACTATGCCACCAATATCCAAAATACAACTAAGAAGCAATAACATGATCATCATCGCCCATATACTCATATGTGTACTACCCGTGTAAAGCATCTACGTATAGATCCGGCTCTGATACCACTGTAGGGTTCGCAGCATAGAAAACAAAAAAATTCCTACGATGGGAACAACTATATATCAAGATCTATCTACTAGATACAAACAACGGGTGGATGTATATCCGTAGAGAACATACCCTTGAAGACCGACAAAGCTTAACAAGTTAAACTTGTGGTTGATGTAGATGATCTCTTGCCGATCTCAAGATCGAGAGGAAGTCCTAGCGCCGCAAATCAGCAGCGCATCCGTGCTCACACACACGTAAAGACACCAAGCAACCTCCGCCTCCTCGCTCCAGCGATGCAGCGGAAGCACAACTCTTTCTTGCCGAATAGCCACCGGGAACATGTATCTCGCTAGTCCGACACCATAGGGGATAAATTTTAGAGGGGGGGAGATCCTTCACGAGGAGGTGTGAGTCAGAAGTGAGGAGGGGGTGCCTTTTATAGGAGAGGGGGACCCCAAGGGGGTGGCCGGCGCATGGGGGCTACCCCCTTGCCCTCCCCTCATTCATGTAGGTGGACACTCCACTCACAAAAATCCTTTCAATTCCCTCCACTCAAAATCCCACTCAAATTCCCATTAAATTTCCACCAAATTTAATACAAACTCTTATTAAATAAAACTATTTTTATTTATTCAGAATTTTGTCAATTATTTTAATGACAAACATTCACATATAAACCCTTGCTAGTATTTCATTTCACATGCAAAAACACTTTCTGCAATTTCACCTGAAAACATGTTTCGGTATCTAGTGAAATAAATTCATGCGCTTGTTATTCTTTTCGGCATGAAACTTTTGCTCCAATTGAATGTCGGTGTCTCTTAAGTGTGCCAACCTACGGTTCGCGAATAATGTGGACATGATCGAGACCCTTCTCCGATCAATAATCAGAAGCGGGATCTGGAGACCCATACTGACTCCCACACATTTAACGATGACTTTCATGTGATCGTCGGAACCTTTTATGCTAGTATCTTAATCCCTTTTTTTCGTGATATATTACTTGTCCGAGATTCGATAATCGGTATCTCCATACCTAGTTTGATCTCGTTACTGACATGCACTCTTTTCTCGTAACTGTGATATAACATTCTAGTGATCAAATCACTTACTTGCAAGCTAACCAATGTGATATCACCGAGAGGGCCTAGAGTATATCTATCCGTCATCGGGATGAACAAATTGCACTCTCGATCCATGGGCCTCAACATAACACTTTAGTAGTTCTGAATCCATCTTTATAATCACCCAGTTACGGTGTGATGTTTGATGTTATCAAGAAACTCTTCCGGTGTTAGTGATTGATATGATCTCATGGTCTAAGGATTAGGATCACTTCGTAAGTTGTTATAGCAATATAAACTCAATGACTTTGATCGTAATGCTATACTTCGGATGAATATTCCTCACACCATTACACTAATGTTGTGACCTCATTATTAATAACATCCTATGTCTATGATCAGGAAACTTTGATCATCTTGTTAATCAACAAGCTAGTTTATGAGAGAGGCAAAACTAGAAACTTTTTGTTTGTTTATTAAACACACATATATTAATGTTTTCATATTAATACAATTATAGCATGCAAAATAAAAATCTATCATATACTTGAAATACACATAATAAACACTTTATTATTGCCTCTCAGGACATATTCCCTTCACCATTAGTAACCACCCATTATGCCTATGACAAGGATGGCCTACTTGTTGATATATGACATGACATCGCCTACACCTTATGTCCAGCTCGCCAGCAAGCCCCCCTTTGGGGCAGGGGCGGCCTGGGGGCACTGGATATTTTACTAGGCCGTGTCAGATGCGTGCAACATGGATTTGGACGCCGTGACAGAGCATGGTTTTGTGTCCGACGCGCCCAATAGCCATTTGGGGCTCGTGGCTGAGGATAATCTAAGATGTTTATTTCCGTTTTGTTGTGTTCACGGTTTCACATCACATGAGTGCTAAAACAAGAATCGAGGGCACATATGTCGCCCAACTCGTATATCCTCTCTCTATCTTGTTCCAATATCCGTGATGGCATCTTTGCAAATTTACTCCTACAAAAGGTGGTAACTGACCTCAAAAACTACAAAATACCCCTCCGCCTAAAATGCGGTATTTTTATACGGCGCAAGCAAAAAGTATCTACAAATTTATTTTTCTTGGTTGACGAGCATTCAGGACACCAAGTCGGGGCATCGGATAATTATGCCCCGTGTAAGACTTGATCCGTAGGATTTTGGTGCCATGGTAGGTGGTCGACAAGCCTGACGCTATAGTCATGGTAGTTTGAGGGGAAGCATATACTATTACGCTATAAATTCTACGCGACCTTTTCAATTGACCGGACCAGGGAGGCTGGTCAATTTTTCAGATAAGTCCTCTTAAGTCAAAGTAACCTTACTATTTAGAGTAACTAAATGAACCTTACTATTCACTATAATCACAAAACGACTTTAAATATTATACTGGACAAATGGGACAAATCGGTCCTCATGTATAAGTATTAATCAACTGTACTAACACCTCACCATGATCACAAACATTTCAGGCTTAGGAGTGCTTACCACCATTGCTTTTGTGGATTATAAGTATTGGATCATTGCCATAGATGAAGTAGTTGTCGTTGTGTGGTGGTGTTTGCGATGAATATGCACCGCCAAGTGGGGACTGGTATGAGACATGAGAGGGAGAGGAGAGATAGAGGTAGTGGTTGTTGGCGGTTTATGGGACTTGTACGTGAAGGGACGAGCTGTCTGATTAGCTTCTCGAGTCACGCATGCGGTCTAAATGGGATGTATCTGTAGAGACAAATGTGATGCCTCCCGTACTTTCTAGGTGTGTGTAGAAGATTTTCATGTGACACTTGTTCACATATACACGTATTTTCTTTGCACACTCAAAAAATAAGATTGAATTTCATATGTCACCCATATTTATGATTTGCGTATGATGGTTGCTCCTATTAAATGTATGATGGTTGCTCCTATTAAATTTTCCAACTGTATCTTTCCTTGTCTTTTAGTGGTGCAATAGTTACCAATTTTAACAATTTCCCTCCAATTATGACAATTTGAGCTAGCTTGATGGGCTATGTGGAAGGCAATTTAGATACCAAGTTGAAAGCATACTAGATCTGAGTGTTTTTTCTGCATTTGACAAAATTCCGTATGATGACACCAACTTTGTGTGTGCTCGTTGAGACTCCAAGTGCTGAGTGATGTAGCAAGAGTGTTTTTCCCACAAGGATGACTCTAGGGTTATATCAAACTCTCAGGGATCTAAGCTACAACCTTCTTCTAGCCTCTTCATCGTTGAGACAATAATATGATGATGTTGGAGATGGTGGAGTTCTAACCTGGGATGGCTCTGACGGTAGTTCCTTCTCCAATCTTTGTTTGTTCTGATTTTGTGTCATGTTTCTGTTTTTTCTCTCCATCTCTTCTGAGATCTCATTGGGGGACCTTTTTATAGACATTTTAGGTCAAGACTCGGAGTTGGAGATCAATTCTGATGGTCGTGGGTGCTCGAGGAGGGAACACGCATATGTGGCGTTGTCCCCCTTGAGCTGCACCACATGGGTTGTTTTGGGCCTTTGTGCTCTGCTTGTGAGGTTCTAGCGCTCCAAGTGTTTGTCTTCATGAAAAAATAACCCCAAAGAACCTCAGGTCCTTTTGAGTTTAGAAAGGTTCGTGAAACTTAAAATACAAAAAATAGAGTTTTCTTATTCCGCGGAGTTATAAAACAAATAAAAGGGATCATTGGTAAATCCCAAAATCAATGTAAAACATGAACCTAACATGCAAATATATTAGAATATGTGACAACAAATTTCAAAGTTCATGTATGTATTTTACATGCATCAACATCTTCAGGCTTATTCTATGCTCATAATCGAGCATAAAGGTAATAAAACTAACACAAACTTTGAAGTTTGTTGGTATTTAAAACATCAAAAATCATGATCATTGCTAAAAAGGTTAAATAATTCATCCTTCAAAGAATGACAACAAGCAATCATCTCATAAATTGATATATCATAAACCTTGTTTATGTTTACCAATCTTTAAAGCTTGTATAAAAATAAATGCATACAGGACTATGGACCATTAAGCATACTAAGTGCAAGTGAAAGTGCATTGTGTATTATACATTGTCCTACTTTGGTCTTAGAATTGTGTATACTTTGTCTATCTCTGCGTCTGTCTAGCCGTCCGACTTTGGCGTCAGCTTTCTCGGCTTCTTCTCCTTTGGTACGCCGACGGTGGAGCGGGGTTCGATGAATTCCTTGGGACGCATGGCAGGCGAGAGCTCGGGGAACTGGTGGGAATTGTGGCGGGGAAAGGAGAAGAAAGGTGGGGTAGGGAGAAGAAAGGCGGGAGCTTGACCTTGTGTCATCACAGTCGTGGCCCACCCGTTTTTTCGTTTCTTCCGGCATTTTTAGGCAATTCTCGATGCCCCAGATTTAGCCAGGAAACCTGAATATAATTTTAATAAAATCCGCGAAAACTAGTCGGATGAATTTTCGCCGTCCGAATTTAAAAAACCCGTTCTAAGACCTGCTAGAAATGCTAGTGGTTAGACCGTCGTTCTAAAATCACCAATAAAGAGTGCGTTCAGTGTTCAGTAATTAGTACTTGGATCGTTACGCACCGATGTATGCCGGGAGGCCCACAAGGCAGGTAGCGAACGATCTGCGGCTGGTATTTTTTGATAAAACTGACCAATTTGAATAACTTCAACCGCGTCTGCCCTCCGGGCGAAACTAATTTGGAATCTGACCCCTCACGTCGGCGCCACTTCAAACGGCGCCGACCTAACGCAGGTCGGTGATGGCGCCGAACTTGCCACTGGGGTGGGCGCCTGGCTGACGTGGCCGCTATGTCGGCGCCATTTCACCCTAGGGTTATAGCCAATCGAGCAGTTTTCCTTTCCCAGCCCTCCCATTTCCTCCTCCCAGCCGCCACAAGCTCTCTCTCTCCTGTTTTTCGCCCCTATCTTCAAATCTTGTTGAAACTCCAAGATTTCTTGGATTGGGACCATGGCAAGTCTTCTTAGAGGTAATCTCTCTCAAATATCCTTTGATTCGACCTATTAGAATGTCTAATTTGATCTCATTTATCTCTTTTTTGTTGAAACCCTAGAAGATCATAGATATGTTATTTAGATATCTTTGTAAATAATATTTGTTTGAATAGATTGTAGCTAGTGTATGCATGCATTTGATAGGAGCTTTATCTTAGTGTTTTCTAATTTAGTTTACATATGAGAAAACAAAAATATGCACATGTGGATATGAGCTTGTCTTAGTGTTTGCTATAGTGTTTACTAAGTTGGAAGCACTTCAATGGAAAATTAGCCGGTTGTATATTAATATAGCTTAGGACATTATAAGTGATAGTGTTTGCTATGTTAATTATCCCAATGTTTGTAGATTCTCCGGACATGTGGACGGAGATTGCACGTCAGATGAAGTTTGCAGAAAGTACCAAAGGCAAGTATCCCAATATGTCAACGAAAGATGCTCTGGTGCTACCAAGATATCCGGTACCAAATTGTTGTTGTGGTAAAACTTGTCATATACAACAATCTAACTACCACACTACTGCTGGCCGCGCATTCTACCGTTGCCCCGATACACGCGTGAGTTTTGGTGTCTTCTGACATAGTATCCATCATACTTGATTGATCGTTGTTTGTTGATATGGTAAATTTTATTTGACAGGAACATTGCACATGCTATTTCTTCCAGTGGATCGATGGCCCCGAGTGTTATGATGACTATCTTCTTTCATGGGATATTAGCATTCTTTTGGGCCCAAAACCAGCTGAGAGGTGGAAACGCATTATGCGTCCTCTTCCATCTCCACCTAAGTATTGGAAATTACACGAGACCACACCCAAGGCTCCTCCACTTGTTTGGTGTGAGCACTGTCAAGATATGACACGGTGGTGTCCCCTTTACGGCCCCGATACTTTAGATGAGTCTTGGAAGGTTTTCGATGAGGAGAAAAAGAAGCATGAGGATGAAATAAACTTGGAGTTGCAAGAGATTGAAAAAGCACAGAAGGAGCGCTCAAGGAAGTACCAGTTAGAAGCTAAAATGAAGAAAGAAGAAGAGGCAAGGATTAAAGAAGAACAAAGGGAAGAGAAGAGAAGGAAAGAGTGGGAAGACAGCAAGGATTGGTTGAATAAGGAAAACACAAAGTGGAAGCTGTGGAACTAATTTGGCACATTCTGATACCATCATGTATCAGGCTTGGTTGTAAGTTGTGGAACTAATTTGGCACCGTTTTCATTATGTTTGTAATGAGTACTTGAGATGAAATATTTGCAACTCAAATTGTTTTCTACTTAGATGATAAGTACATTGCATAGCACGAAATAATGATAAATTGCTAGACGGTACAATTTATTTGTTGCTACTGCTGGTGCTCGGGGAATGAAAACCATTGACCCCTCTAAATCAAAGATACAAGAGCACCATTTTAAAATCGAAACTAAATTAAAAGGAAATACGAGTGTCTAGCAATTTTCGTACTCATCCTAATTGTTTTGTTTGTTGGCCATCTTTTTAGCACACCATTCCTTGAACGCTTTCTGGTTGTGCTGTCTGTGCTCTCTCTTTCTTTTCTCCTCTAGTTCCTTGGCCTCTTTTTTCTGCACATATTTTTCTCCATACCAGTAAACTTCGTACTGTCTTTGGTCTTCAAACCAGAAATCCTTGTCGCATCGCGATCCCGCCTATTGAATAATATAGATTTCTAGCTTAAACATTGAGCGAGAAGAGAGTTCTACCCTAGTAAAAAATTGAGCAAGGAGAGAGTTCTTACGAAATAGGGTGCAGGACCCCGGGCGTGCCCGCACACAAATCCCCATTTTCCGCCAAGCCCACCGCTCTTCATCTTGGCTTCATCAGCTGTGTAGCAGCATCCCACCATGCAATCACACTGTATGATCCACGGAACATGGCCGTCTAGTTCATTCATCGGTGGCATGTCTGGTGGGAGGAATGTACCACTACGAGGCCCTACGAGTTCAAAGGCTATCTCCTTCCCTTTCCTTGAAGAGGATCCTGCACCGGCCATGAGTGGTGTTGGCTGAGAGAGATAGAGAGTGAGAGGAGTTGGCTGAGAGAGATAGAGAGAGGTTGATTGGAGTGAATACGAAGACAGACATACAACCACCCGGGTGCTATTTATGGAGGAATGACGAAGACAGACACACCAGCCGAGAGTTAAAAGTAATATAGGGATATATAGAGAAAGATTAGCCCGCTAATTTATTGATCATAGAATTCATAAATAAGTTACAAGTGTTTCGGCAAACAAAGTGAGAAACATAATTCTGCGGGACATAACGGTACGGCACATAAGTAAATATTACACACGGGCTAAATTAAAACAATGTTATGGCTCCCCACCGAGTGCCCGAATACGTGCCTTCAAATTTTCTATCTCGACATGTTGGTCCATGATGAGGACCCGTGCTTCAACAGGAAACGGGTCGTCGCACCACTGGAAGAATCCACATTGCCCATTACCCTATTAAAATGTTCTACAATTATTAAATATAATAAACATAGGCTATATATTTGTAAATATGATGGTTTTAAGTACATACCTGGCCGTCTGCCCCAGGACAATCCCAATACCTTCGCCCAGCATTTCGGAACCTCCAGTCATAGCATAGCCTAGCTTCAAAGTTGCAGTCACACCAAAATCGTCGAAGGTCTGCCATTGTTGTGTTGTTGTAGGTAAGACGGAAAACATTGTGTACGAGTGATATATATAGCTAGACATTTCTAAAGTATTGTATGGGATATGTTTGCTTTTTGTTGAGTGCCACTGTAAACAGTGTGTAGTCACCATCAACTATACATTGCATTATCACTAATGTGTAGTACTAATAGCAGCAGTGTGTAGTCACCATCAACAATGTGTAGTACTACTAGCAGCAGTGTGTAGTCACCACCAACAGTGTGCTATCCAAATCACATGTGCTCAGTGTTTCAGTGCTACTAGCAGCAGCGTGTAGTCACCACCAACAGTGTGTAGTGCTACTAGTAGCAGTGTGCTATCCAAATTACATGTGCTCAGTGTTTCAGTGTTTCAGTGCTACTAGCAGTAGTGTGTAGTCACCATCAATGCAGCAGTGTTCCATTGCTCAGTGTTTCAGTGCTCAATTATTAGAATGGTTCATTGAATTGCTGACTCCCGCCACTCAGTCGTAATAATTTCAATATTCAATGATTCACTGACTCAGTGATTCAGTGCACATGTATTTCAATGGTCCAATGATTCACTCAGTGATTAATGATTCAATGATTCGTAGCCATGTGAGTGTTGCAGGAGCAATAATTCATCACAACACTGATTCATTGCTTCCCTTTAACTATAAATGTCCATGCACTCTTTCTTTCAACTAGCAATTACTAGCACCATGTCCAGAAACCGTGCTCTTCCAAGTAGCTCGGTCAATCCATATGATCCTGATCGTTACCCAAGTATTCCAGGTATACGCTGCCGTTGTCCAACACGACAAATTGTTAGGGTCGAATATGATTGGTCGTTTGAGAATGCAGGAAGAAGATTCTCAATATGTGCCAAACCAGAGGTACGCGCAATGAACACAGCCAATTATTAGGCCTCAATATTCACTATTTATATCATGAACTTTCATTCGTAGGGGTATCGATGCGGCCACTATCAGTACGAAGACGAGGAGTTCTCTCCGGAATCTAGGGTACTAATTTACAACAATCATATGGAGATTGAAAGGTTGAAGACACAACTTCGCAATTTAGGTGGTGAACCATAGATTTATGTGTATGTTCCTGAAAGAACAAGGTTGGGAACCATGTATGTTTTGTAATTCTCAATTTGTCCAATAATTAAATATTCTGTAAGAGAACTCCATGTCTTGTAGTGAAAAATTACTAAATTAAATAAACACTTAGGTCGGCGCCATTTGAACAGGCGCCGGCGTTGCACAGTTCGGCGCCAGGTGAAATGGCGCCGAACGCTGGGGCTGGATTTGTTCCCCCAGACACACCTTCTGTGTCTGGTGTGGCGCCGAAGACGAATATAGGCGCCGAACTTTGGCGCCATTGGAACAGGCGCCGACGTTGCACAATTCGGCGCCACGTGAAATGGCGCCGAAAGCTGGGGCTGGATTTGTTCCCCCAGACACACCTTCTGTGTCTGGTGTGGCGCCGAAGACGAATATAGGCGCCGAACTTCGACGCCATTGGAACATGCGCCGACGTTGCACAGTTCGGCGCCACGTGAAATGGCGCCGAACGCTGGGGCTGGATTTGTTCCCCCAGACACACCTTCTGTGCCCCCAGACACACCTTCTGTGTCTGGTGTGGCACCGAAGACGAACATAGGCGCCGAACTTCGGCGCCACTTGAAACGGCGCCGACCTTGCACATTTCGGCGCCGGTTGAAATGGCGCCGAATGCTGGGGCTGGTTTGTCCCCAGACACACCTTCTGTGTCTGGTTTGGCGCCGAAGATGAATATAGGCGCCGAACTTCGGCGCCACTTGAAACGGCGCCGACGTTGCACATTTCGGCGCCGGTTGAAATGGCGCCGACATGTCTGCACACTTCAAATTCACAGATTTACATATAGCAAATTCACAGATGACAATTAAAATTTACAGATTATATCTCACAGATGACAGTTTCATAACATTACATATAGCACATCAAGATTCACAACATTACATATAGCACATCAGGTGGTGAGACAAACATAGTTCATCCGCATATACATAGTTCAAGTCATACATAGTCAAGTTTCATAACATGTCTGCACAATCAACACAAACAAATCTCACTTCTGCGCCTTCCTTTTCTTGACGACACCCTTCTTACGGCGTGGTTTGAGAGCATCAGTGACGGGGGTTGTAATATCAGGTGCGCGGCGTGCACGAGAACCCCTACGAGGCATACCTTGTGATTGGCTTGGCTCCGGACCATCATGGACAGTTTGGGAGGACGAAGCTCCACGGAACATGGACAACAGAGTGTCAGAGTCGATGGAGGTCCTGTCACCTGAATTGTACATGGATCCGCTGCCACCAGAAGTTGGAGGGCTCGGCTGGAGACTCGTCATGTCAGCGGTAGGATCCCGACATCCAAGTCTAGACACCAACGAACAGGAACGTTTGACCAATTTCTGCATAATAGAACAATGTAAGTGTTGGCTAGACTTGTAGACATGAGCAGGAAACATATGTACATTTGCCAAACTTGTGAACTTTGCTAGTCGTTACCTCGAGACACTTGCGTAGGGTAGACTCGGCAGCTGGACTTCCTGGAGTAACCCTCAGCGCCACTTCAGCTTCTTTGATACCTCGTACAAGCTCACCGGCCTACAAAGCATGACACATATGAACATCATCAACGAGAACTAGCAAATAATTCAGTGCTTGATATTACTATGTTCTTACCACACGGTTTCGCACGGGGCCATGGTCGACACGCTTGTCCATCCGGACCTCTTCATCAAACTCATTTGGCTCGTCGGATCCCTCTTCTAAGAAATCGATGTTGGTCCAGCTGGGCTTGAGATGAACTCGAGTAGCTTTCTGCAGCCATGTCTCGTAGTCTCGGCTGTTGTTATAATTCCAACTCTGCTGGAGGATATCCTTATGAGATGCCTTGTCATTCCATTCCTGGATATACTCCCGGTGATGATGTTCCCAATCAGTAATTGACTTGTTTTTCCTTCTATCAAGCCTATCAAAAAGCACATAGAGGAGACAATGAAGAACAAAGGAGAAACATATATGCGACACGATAAATGGGTTGGCGCTGAAGGAATCTTACTTGTGCAGATCATACGAGGTGGAGAAGTGCTCCGGGGGCAATTCCTGAAGCTTACCAAACTGCATCTCGACTCGGTGTGGAAGGTGGTACTCGACCGCGTAGAAGCAAATGAGCGGGCACCTCTTCGTCCACATATCCATGTCTTGAGTGCACATCGGGTTTAAGTTAAAGTCCTTGCCTAGCTCACTCACAGTGTACGGCTGCCATGTAACCTATGAGTGAAAAAAGAAGATGTTAGGCAACAATGACAACATATCGGATGGCCCCCACTTGGTAGATACATCCTCATAAAAGTACACAAGGAGTCAAAATCGATATGACACTTACCTGCCCCCGATGCAAGGAGTCAAAATCCTCGGTGTATGATCGATACAGATTATCGGAGGGCCCCCACTTGGTAGATACATCCTCATAAAAGTACACAATGGTGGGTGCACGGTCTTCTTTCGGGTGTTCCCAATCCCTGGGTGCGTAGGTGGTGGGTCGGCCTATGGGAAATCTAAGCCAGCTCCAAACCTGAAAATAAGCAAATAGGTTATGCAAAGCTAGATGGTTAAAGCTAAATGGTAATGCAAATAATTATGTTGGTCAAAGTAAACCAACCTGTAAGACCAGAACACAACCACCCATGTTTGATGTACCCTTGCTCCTCCTACAAGCCTCATCAAGTTGTCGATACAAGTAAGCCAACCCAGCCGAACCCCAGTTGTATCTCCCAACATCGTCCCAGTCACGTAGTAGAGGCAAATACATCCATGAAACGTCGCTACCCCCGGAGTCTGAAAAAAGCACCTTCCCAAACACATACATCACATACGCTCGAGCATATCGTGATACGGTCTCCTCGTTGGCATCGAGGGGAAGATGCCCAAAGTGGTGTTCTATCCAAGTCAATCTCAGCCCACCTGTCTTGCTCCCCTTCGTCCCAACAATTTTCTCCGGTGGCCTTACTCCTAGAAGCTCTTCAACCATGTCCCTGAATCTGTCTGCCTGTATCTTTCCAGTCACAGCCCATCCTGAGATAGGCAAGGCAGTCAACATCGCCATGTCTTGCAAAGTTATAGTCATCTCGCCACATGAAAGGTGGAACGTGTGTGTCTCCACGTGCCATCTATCGACTAGCGCTGTAAGGGCGACACTGTTGTAGGTCGGCAGCCCGCGCTCAATCATGGTCACAAAGCCAATCAGATTCGCCCTCCGTAAGTACGGTGTGTACCTCTCATCAAAAACCATCTGCTCTGTATTGACCTTGTGTCCACGTATGCAAAGGGGTAGTAGAGCCTGCCAATATAGTGATTAGCATTAGTTAAGCAAGTAATAAACAGTAATAGAGAACAATAATTAATTTAGTGATGATCATGTTAGACAATACGTGCATACCTGGGTTTCTGAGAGTATGCGACCTCGGTGGCTCTCCTCGTACTCCGCCTCAAGAAGATGGTACCGTGCCCGAGCCGCCATCCTGCAAAGACAAGGTTTTTTGTGAGTTTCAGAAACATGCGGTTATAATTGAAAGATAATTTATAGCATAGGACAAAATAAAGACACCTAACAAGAATAATGTGTTAAAAACAGAAGGTCATGCATAGGACAAAATATAACCTTTCTAGCCCGTTGTAACACCTCGGCTAATTTCCCTATCACCTTTGGACGACGGCGATAACCTTTCATATGTCTAGTCCCTCGAGGCCTCTTAGGGCCTCTACCACGCCCGCTTGATGAAGGGTTACTAGTGGCCACGGCGGCTTCCGCCGCTGCTTTTTCCGCGGCTAGTTTCTTCTTCCGATCCTCACAACTTAGTTTTTTTGTGTTCTTGTGACCTTCTTCGCCACATACCGAACAACGGTTCTTCATGGAGTCCTCCACAAAATCATCATTCGGACGGGGTCGCTTGAAGGTTGTCCCTCCATCGGCTTGGTCCATGTCCATCTTGAACCGCTTAGTCGCTCTTCGCCCTTTTGTCTCGATCATTAGCTTGCTATCTGGTAAGTACACCGGCCCGGTATACTTAGGCCATTGGGCCATGTCTAGGTAAGGCTCGAATCTACCAGCCCATGTGCGATATAGCTCTTCAAGATTGTAGAACCGTGAGACAGGGTTGTATGGGTCCACGGCCCGAGCACGACACGCGGTTATTATATGAGATCATGGTAGATGGATCTGTAAAGGCATCTGGCACGTGCAAGAGTACTGGGCAAGCACAACAACATATTTGCGACCACCATACTGCTCACCACCTGAGTTGGTACCTCCTACCTCCGAAACCTCATACTTCCATACCTCCTTATCAAAACAAGTCCATGTTTGGTCATGAGATTTCGTGGCTTGGTATCCAAGTTCTTCTTCAACAGTCTTTGGCCATCTTTTGTCGGCATTAATTACCACCTTCACTTCGTCGCTCCTCGTGACCCAATACTCGTTGCACTTGTCAAAAGTAAAGGATGCGATGGCAGTTACCGGTAGCGTGCGGATACCCTTTAGCACCTTATTGAATATCTTGGCCATGTTACTTGTCATGTGACCATACCGAACCCCGTCCTAATCGAAAGCTTGAGCCCATAGGTGTTTCTTCGGCAAATTCTCCCTAAGAAAACCCTTCCCCTTCTCATTTGTCAAGCCATACAACTCATTGAACATCTCTTCAAATACAGCCGGCTCGAACACCAAGGTAAGCCTACGGAGATACTCAGTCATTTCTCTATTAAGACAAGCACGGTAGAAATTACCCGCGAAATGCCTTATGCACCAACGGTGCTTAACAAGGGGATGCTCAGGTATTTCTGCCCTCATGGCATTCAATATGGCCGGATTGCGATCAGAAATGACACAGACTTCTCTTCCGGGGCCAACAATCGTAGTCCTCACCAAGTGCATGAACCAGTTCCAGCTGACGTTCTCCTCCTTTTCCACAAGAGCAAAGGCAAGCGGGACCAATCGGTTGTCCGCGTCGCAAGAGATAGCAACAAGAAGGGTGCCCCTAAACTTCCCTGTAAGGAACGTTCCATCCACACAAAGAAATGGACGACAATGCTTGAATGCTTCAACACAAGGGCGGAAGCACCAAAATGCCCGACGGAACACTTGGTACTTGACACCTTCGACCGTGCGACTCTCGATTGGATGGGGCTGCATAATGTGCGGCATACCAGGGTTTCGATGTGCCATCGCCGCCAACAACCTAGGGAGCCTCCCATATGCTTCCTCCCAATCACCATAAACCATCTCCATAGCCATTTGCTTAGCCCTCCAAGCCTTTCCATACTTGTTAGTTGCCGGTGCTTGTTGCCCTCCAGGACGGCATTGCCACATGTGTGCGGGCCTTCATACTTACTTATCTTCCACCAACCTTCAGGTTTCTTCTTCCTTGCCCATACCTTCCATGGACAATCTTCATTCTTGCATATCAAAACATATCTTTCATTTTGGTCGGACTTGAACACTATGTAGGGTCGATGACTTACGGCGTACTCCTGGAACCATACTTGCATGTCCAACATAGCCTTGAATTTTAGCCCCGGGTATATCAAAGGCCGTGCCCTAGGTCGACTCTGTGCCTCGTCTTCGGTGAGGGGTCTAGGCCACTCCGGCCCATACTCCCGTAGGTTCGAGTCTGCCACGGCTAGGTGAGCCTGCCTAACATCCTTGAACTCATGAACATTAGGATCTCTGCCCCACACCTTGACAAATGCATCGGTCTCCTTCTCCGAAAACTTGGGAACCGAACGATCATCGTCCGAGTCCGTAGCGTAAGCATGTTCATACCCCTCGTCCTCTTCATTGTCATCTTCATAGGTATATGGATCTCCCTCAAGCATAGAGGATGCCACCAAAGGTACACAAGGCGATGATGGAATGTTGATTGGCGAGACAGCTACAAACTCTTCCTCGATCGGCTCTAAGGTTTTAACTTCATTTTCTCCTCGATGATCTCTACTCGTTCTCTTTCAACATAAATGGGTTCCTCCACAATCTCCTCCAAGTAATCTTCATCTTGTTGATTTTCTGTGTCCCACACAGGCGGTTGGCTTGGACCCGCATCATACACATCCTCAGGACGGTCATCGTTGCTTCTTTCAATAATCGAGGGCCGCTTGTTCAAGTCGATGAGAAGATGGGCATGCCCAGTGACCTTGACGGCAAACACGACCAAAGATTTTATTTGCGAGTTCTCCACTAACTCTTTGTATAGATCCCACTCATTGTCACCGTTGATCGGGATCATCTCAGTATAAGATCTAGAGCCACCCGCATCATATTTTCCTTCCAAAACAACTTCATCGCCTTTGTCACTCCATCCAAGGGCAGCTCTAAGCTTGACAACAACATCACTAAGACTAGGACTAGTCGAAAAAAATATCACAGTCTTTGCCATATCCACAAACTCAACACCACAGTCCGATTGCACAACACGCCCACCGTGATGCACATGAAGGACTTTTGCATAAGCCATCTATATTAATAGCCAAAACAAATACCAAAGCATCCATTAGAGAATGCAATACCCAATAAAATGCGACAATGTTCAACCAATAATACCATGCCATCTACAATCACCCTAAAATACCATTGCTCCATTGCTCTAACCTACTCATTTTGCACTAGCCAATATCATTCATATATGTTGCACATGCTTACAACACACACACAAATTAGCCAATACCAATCAATCTAGCAACTCCTAACAACTCCTACAAAAAAATTCCTACAAACAACTCCTACCAACAACTCCTACAAAATATCATCTAAGTGAAATATCGACATTACTATCTACATTAGCAATATGTTACATCATATGTTGGCCAAACTTGTAGCAATATCATCTAATTGAAATATCTACATTAGCAATACTTGAATAATTACAATTAACTAGAACATGTGCTTCACATACAACATAATTACATTGTGTGATTACAATTAACTAAGTTTACATACAACATTACTTTACATACAACATTAGTTTACATACAACATTGTATAATTACAATTAACTAACATTTTAGAATAGGGGGAGGGGATTTGAGAGAGGAGAGGGAAGGGGAGAGGTACCTGCGGCCGGAGGGGAGAGGTGCGGGACGAGGAGATGGCCGGAGAGGGAGGCAGCCCACCCGCCGGAGGGAGGCAGCCCACCCGCCGGAGCGGCCGGCGGCCTGCGTGCGTGCGGCGACCTGCGTGCGTGCGGACGCGGCGGCCGGCCTGCGGGGTGGTGGAGGGGCGGAGGGAGGTGGTCCGGAGATGGGCGGCGGTGGAGAGAGCGGAGGAGCGGCGGCGGGGTGGTGGTGCGCGGCGGCGGGAGGTGGTGCGGCTGTGGTGTATGATTGGATCAGGGAGAAAGGGAAACTGCTCGATTCACCCATAGGGTCGGCGCCATTTGAAATGGCGCCAACATAGCGGCCACGTCAGCCAAGCACCCACCCCAGTGGCAAGTTCGGCGCCATCGCCGACCTGCGTTAGGTCGGCGCCGTTTGAAGTGACGCCGACGTGAGGGGTCAGATTTTAAATTAGTTTCGTCCGGAGGACAAACGCGGTTAAAGTTCGTCAAATT
The DNA here is from genome assembly GCA_916181665.1 of Avena sativa. Taxonomy (NCBI): domain Eukaryota; kingdom Viridiplantae; phylum Streptophyta; class Magnoliopsida; order Poales; family Poaceae; genus Avena; species Avena sativa. The sequence continues at coordinate 447,718,745 of OV702293.1, read as the reverse complement.
GGTCAGTTTTGTCAAAAAAAATACCTGCGACTGCACACGACACATGCAACGGACACGTCCGAGTCAGTCAGGCTCACTGATTTATTCCCGTCGGATTCCGTGACATGTGGCGGACGCTAACCCGAACAAACAAACCTGAGGCGTACCGCCGCCCGGAAATCTAATCATCAGGGCGCGCGAGAGCCGAGAGCGAGACATGTACTGTACGTAGTACGTCGCAGCTCGCACCGCACAGAAAAGCAGAGGTGCACCGCAGCCCGGCTGGGCCATGCTGCGGCACGCGCACGACGTGACGGCAAGGGCCGTGTATCCCCGGCCAGCCGGCCGTACGCGGAGGCCCCCGTCCCGTCCGTGTCGTGTCGTGCCGTGCGTTCCCCCTACCCTACTTCCGTAGTTGGCCGTCCGCTCTCGTACGACTCCGGAGCAGAACGTACGTACGTGCAGATTGCAGAGTTTGGACTGTATTGCTCCGTCCCTTTCATCGTTTTTCTTTTCTTATTCTTCTTCTCCGTCCCTTTCGTTGTTTATTATTGGTTGTACTATTGTACATCCCCACAGCTTACTAGATATTTTTGCTGTTTTTTACTCTCTCTTCTCGTGTAGTACATGGCAGTGTATATCACTGTCAATGGAAGAAAGATAGTGTATGTTGCTGGCAGTGCTGAGCTCGATCGATCGGCAGATCGCCCTCGCGCTGAGCTCGCGACCCACGCCAGGTGACCATAACGGATATGTCTCGCATCGGAACGGGAGGTGCACGGCCATTGTTCCTTTGTTATCGCGAGAGCATCCCGATCCGGCAGGAATCCCGGTCGCCTCACGCTACACGGCTTGAACTCAGACCATCGGTCTCAAAGCAAAGCCTGGAAACCTGTTCACTGCCTTGTACGGGTAAAATATGCCCCGCGTTGTGCCTTGGGTTGCATGCCATGCAGGCCTCGAGAATGGTATAGTTGCCATAGTAGTGCGGCAGAGCATATGCACCGCATCTGTATTTGGCCATGGCATGCCGAGTACGCGCCGACCACTGAACGCTGCGTCTGATCTGATCTGATCGCCAGAAAAATACAGAGTATGTACTACGAAGGCAACTACTGCTTCCTACACCGGCGATCGAGTATAATCGACTCGATCGCCTCTACGGAGAAAGATTCATTTCATGACCGAACAGGATGCATTAGTAGCAAAGAAGCACGTGGAGGTCCTGACCGGTTTCCTTCCAGCTACGTACGTACAGTAGTCGCTAGCTAGTCGGGATTGGCAGCTCCCCTGTCATTCCCCCGAAGATATCAACGGTCTACCTTGCGCTCTCATGGCGCTGGCCCCGCCGAGTGGCACACTCGAGCTCATGTTAACCACATGCGCAAACAAATCATGGACGGGTCGACGTGCATGAACGCGACACCGATGAGCATGACCACAGGGGCTGACAGGCCACAATGCGTGGCCACACGGGTCGCCCTCCCCGCCGGCCTTCTATTTCCGAGGGTGCTCGCTCGTGGACAAAACCAGGGAATCATGTGCTGTTTCGCCAAGACGGAACGACCGAACCACTTCCACGAACGACGTGTAACGAGTTGGGAAGCAACTGAAGGTGTTTAGCACCAAAAGGGTATATGCTAACGGTATGACACCAGCAGATGCTTGCACATCAACCATGCTAAGGGAACATCCAGGACAATTTCGACTACACGCAGTATGATATGCAGGCTCTCGGTCGTGTTCCTTTCACCAGTGGAACTCCTAGGCCTCACGAACAAGTGACAGGAACTTGATGACCTTGTTAAAAGACCTTTTACCTCGACCAGTATATGATTAAGACGTAGTACTATTCCGTCATGCTTTATAGAGTGTCATTGTTAGACGGGACCTTTATATTTTATACACCGCATCCATTTCTGAATTATAAAAAATCATGGCATTTTCATGAATCGCATGTATATCCAAGCGTTTTACTAAGTCCGTTCACTTATTTTAGATTGTATGTCATCTTTATTGAAATATCCAAAGCAAGTTATAATTTAGAACAGAGATATCTACGGGAGAAAAGGAAGACGCCGACGGCTATTTGTCGGGGCCGTCGGCGTAGGCCCCGAGAAGGGCAGCCGAGCAAACATGCCGTCGGCCCAGGTTTATCGTCGGTGTAGGGTGGGATAGGCCAACGACAGCCGTTGGCGTAGACTTGGCCCTCGGTGTAGGGATGAGACATGACGACGATGCGACGGTGTCAAGTCTACGCCGACAACTAAGCCGTCGGCCTAGTTTTCACACCGTCGCGGATTACAAAAAAAATACATTAATTCTAGAAAAATCATAACTAAATCATTCTAATACAAAAAAACATATAATAAATCGAAATTTCCAGAAAAATAAGATCTATCTATCTAAACTCAAATATTACATATTTTTGTTAAATAAATATAAAAACATTACAAATACTTTTGTATAACATATTTTCCATTTTTAGAGTGCAAAAAACAGAGTGTTTTGTGAATAAACCGCCAAAAGAAACTTTCAAAGTGGTACCACCCTATTTTTCAAAAATATTAGACCATCTTTCATGGACAATATCCTAACCGGGGTATCTTAAACCTTTCCATCCACTCCTCACGAAAAATACAAATTCATGCTGAATCGGTAGAAATATGGTCAGATTTGAACTACAGGTACATGATCTGATGCTCATGATTTTTTAGAAAAATCATTTTTAGGTTCACAACATGCTATTTCATCAAAGGTCCACCGCTAGTTTCGCGAGGCTCAGTCCCGAGCTAATAATATTTATGCTCGCCGTTTTAACCATTGTTTGAAATGGGCATAAGAAATTCAAAAATCCAAACAATGTAAAACCTTCCCGTGATGTCATATTACGTGACATAGTTGGAAGCAAAAAATATAAAACTTGATATATCTATTGCATCTCAAAAAAAACTTTCTTAGAAATAAGCTATCATGTTAACGACCAATGTTATGTGCATCATGAGATGAAAAACAATGTTGCAGAAGGAAGTTTTCTTTTTTGTCAAGCCAAAAAGCCATTTTGCATTTTCTAAATATAAAAAACGGGGTGTTTTGTGAAGCAACCACCAAATGAAAGTTTCAAAATGGTACCACCATATTTTTCAAAAATACTAGGCCACCTTGCATAGACAATGTTCCAACCGAGGTATCTTAAAACTTTCCGTCCATCCCTCATGAAAAATACAAATTCCTGCTGTATTAGTAGAAAGTGGGTCAGATTTGAACTACAAGCATCTGATACTCATGATTTTTTGGAAAAATTATTTTAGGGTCACAATATGCTATTTCATCAGAGATCTACTACAAGTTTCGAGAGGCTCAACCCTGAGCTAAGGATTTTTTTTAAAAATCCTCAAATTCAAAAGGGAAATTTCGATATGATTTTTTGAAGATCTGAACACTAATAAATGAATTTTATTTAAAAAAATGATGCATGATTAAAAAGATGGTAGGAATGCCATGTTTGGATTCTTCTCATTTTTCTGATCGATTTAAACATATTATTTGTCGAATTCCGATTTACGGATTTAAAGATATGAATTATTCCATATTATATAGAAAAAATAATTTCATTGTTACTTGAATTCAAGATTATTATTACTTATTTATTTTTAGTTTATTTAAATAATTGTTTGAAAATTTTAAAATAAAGACGTGTGACACCATGTTCCAAGGGTTAATAGGACTGATATGGTAGGTTCTTAAAAAAAGGATTGATATGGTAGTAATTATCAATAAGGTCTAATTTCCTTATTGAAAGCTCATCCAGAAGGAATGAATAAGTTAATGGAGTGTTTGGTTGAGCCGATGCCCGTTTCTCGCATGGTGCGGGAAGAAATAAGTTCGTTTGGAGAGTTGGGCTGCATGGAATTGCTGCACCGCATGGTTTTTAAAACAGTCCAAAACTTGGCCCGCTCGGAACACCGATTTTAGGTGTTTCCATGAAGACAGGTCCACTGGGTGTAAATTCTTATCCCCGTGTACAATCCAGATACGTGAACTTTTATTTCTAAACATGGTTAACTTAATACACTTTGATCTATAAAACCATGCATCAATTCAAGATAAGTTGTATATAAAAAAGATGTGAATCGATGTTTTGAATCCATTCTGGCGATCGATTCCTAATTTTGTTGACCTTTTATGGGTCTATTTCGTGTTCATGTTTATATGTTTTGTAACTTTTTTGCCAAATTATTTGTACACGGGCGACCGTTTAAAATTTTCTTTGGGGTGTAGTTTCGCCTCATCGAATCACACAACTTTCGTGTTGTGAGATTTTCGTTTGACATTCATAACTATCGTAGATATAAACTGTCGTATTATATGTATGTATACATAGATCTGCTCGTATAGAAATATCAAAATAGGAAACTTATAATATCAAAATCGTGTGGAATGATGAACTGAATCTTCCCTGTGAAGAAATTTTCAAATGATCAACTGTGTGTGACAAATTTGACAAAATTCATTCAAAAAGCTCTAAAAGGAAAAATGACATAGCGTTTCAAACAATCAAAAAAATTACAAGTTGTTCACCGCAATGGATTTATAACATCGAGTGGCATCTTTTTCATGTACAATTTATCTCAAATGGAATCATAGGTAGATATATTAGAGAGGATTAAGATCAAGTATGTTATATAAGAGGGATAATATTTATTGTCTACTGTGTGAAGCGAGAAAAACGAAACGCTGGGCCGTTTTGGGGCAAACGAGAATACAGGAGACCAAACAAGAGTCCAAAGTTGGCCCAAGTCAAATTTATCCACATGCAGCATCCAGCGGGTCAAAAGACAAAAGCGAGAAATTTGGGCCCGGGTAACCAAACACGCCCTAAACATGGTGGGCTGAAGTAGTACGAGGATGAGTGATCAATCGGAAAATTTAAACATGAGTGCAATTTGACCGGAGATTAATCGTACTTAGAGTTAAAAAAAGACGCATATAAGATTAACAAATCAAATAATTTAAGTTTTTTTTAAAAAAATGTCTTTTTAGAAAAACTAGGTTGACATCAATGTCGTCGGCGTAGCTATGGCCAGACCAAACGGCCGTCAACCACCGGATGTGAGTCCCGCGTGCGCTACACTGACGGCTAGAAGGGCTACGCTTACGAGGAAAACTACATCGGCACTACACCAACAATAGACGTTGTTATAGCTTACATCGATAACAATCACGGACTACGCCGACGGGAGGTGGCCGTTGACGCTGCATCTTTTTCTGTAGTGGTACTACTTGTCAAAAGATGTGCGTGCTGGTTAACTACCTCCGGTGAAAACCATAACTGGCCAACGCTTTAAATAGAGTGGGCTATTCTCGAGATCAAATTAGCCAGTGTGGTTGATTGAGTTTTTTTTCAACAAATAGATTATATTAATATTGTAAAAACATTAATTATATTCAGCCTCTGCACCAACAATACGTCCAAAACATCAAGATGCACGCAACCAAAAATAAAATAAACAAGAGAAAAACAAAGACCTCGTCGCCTTGTAGTATCTGTAACAGAAGCACTCTAAATACTATCGAATACAACACTCGTACTATAAACTAGGCTCTCCAAAATTAATACCTCCAAGAAAGAAACAATTCACAAGCGTTGTCGTCGTTCGATCGAAGATGTTTGGTTTTCACCCTAGGAAAAGATCAATTTTTTTAAAACAATGCCTTCAGCAAGATCATTGTCAGGTACAACAAATGAAGATTAGACCTTCGGTTTTTGTCCTAAAAATCATGGCTCGGTACTCGATGAGCATAACAAAAGATGCAGTCCACCTGTGTTGCCACCCCGCTTGCCAAGACTGCTGCTGCAAGTCGCCGAGCACCCGACACACAGCGAGAACCTGTGACGCAATGTCTTTACCAAAAACTTGTTTTTGCCAAAACCAACCTCCAATCGCAGTCACCATGAATTTCTCCATCTCTATCAGATCCCTAGAAAGACATGTCCCATAGCACTGAACGGTAAACAAAGCTCCGCGTTGCATCCTAGAAGGGTACATACGACTGCATTGATTCGGCTCTAGATCTCCAGTAGCATTATGTGCCAAACTGCGAAAATCTCCAAGAAGAAGACCGGAACTCGTCGGCAGCCAGATCGTAGTTGTCAAAAACTCTGTAAGGTCAGACCCCAGCCCCCACAACTGGCCATCATCGGTCGCCCATCCCACTGGAAGATGTCGGGAGATCTGAGGTGACCCTGGCCGCCACGCCCGCAAGCATCGCGACGAGTCATGCAATGGTGGAGAAGAGGACAAGCCGGTCGCAAGATATCATCGGTTTGGCCCATTTGAATTGTATAGAAAGTTTGACTTCATCCCAACATATATGTTGAAACCAATATTTAATCAGCCATTTAAATTATAGTCGATCTATATTTGTACTACATTTAATATCTTATCTTTCGTGTATTATGCGGCCGGTTATATCCTATGGTGCCACGTCGGCTCTGGACGGGTCCCATGTCTGTGAGAATCCGCAGCCGACATGGGCTTATGGCGCCACGTCGTCTTTGGGTAGGCGCCCCATGGATGTGATAAACCGCAACCAACATGGACCCATGATGCCACGTCGTCTCTTGGCGGACACTGCCATCCGGCGGGTGCAAAGACGTGTCACGCCAGGAATACCTCTCACAGAGCGCGGTCCTGCACGCGTATGCTGAGACATGCCCACGACGCATGCGGTCCACCGTCCTGCGATGTGGGGTACGACGGTGTGCGTGGCACCCATCTGTGGTAGGGTATCTGCTGCCCTGGCCTGTAGCGGAGCTTGCTTCCTAGAAGAGTAGGGCTCTGTTGCTACTTCTCGGATGATACCTAAAAATGTGGTTTTGACTCCAAGTTTTATGATGACGGTGCTAGAAAATTATCTAGCGGTTATTGTGGAACAAGAATTGTTCTCCCAACTTGATGAAGATGCTACAGCGAGATGCTTCCTGCAATTTCCCGTCAATGACACCAGAAAATGTTTTTGATTGCAACAACTTTGTGTGTATCAACTCGTTGGGACTCCAACTGCAGAGCATCGTAGCAACCGGTTTTCTCGACACGAGTGGCTCAAGGGTTTATATCAAACTCTTGAGGAATTGGCAAGAAACCTTCTTTTATTGTTCTCTTCAAGCAACCTACAGAATATTGTATTTGCCTTGTGTCCCCAACTCTACTGTGTGGTTGTTAAGCACAAGGTTTCGTATTAATAAAATTATAAATAAATAAAAGTAAACAATCTATAACTAGGCAAGAAGGTAAAAACAATAAGGTAAATTTCTTTTTGGTTGTTTATTTGTTTATACAAACAATAAATGTATTTTTTATTTTCGAATTTAATTAATACAGAAAATATAAAAGGCAGTAAAATTGTGTAAAAGGTGTTTCTTATAATAAAAAGTGGGCCATGGTTCATGGGTTCATTTATCTACTCTCTTATAAGGTGCAATGAACATAGAAAGTGCTTATGGATGATATAATATCACTTGAAACTTTGTTATGTGTTTCATTAGCATTCATATGAGCATCATTTTCTAATATGAAGATGATGCAACACATCTTACTTATACTCCTCTAGAAAGGGAAAACTACATGAAATCTAGAATTAAGTATAACAGAGTATAGCGCAAGTACTTTGACATGATGTTGGAATAACAAATATGCTACCTTGACCAAACAAGATCATCTTTATTATCACAAAACAAATATAACACATGCATTCACTTTATACCTAGTGAGGTAACAAAAGAAAGATAGTGGATCTCGAGTTTTCTGTCACTTCCCAATCTCCAGCACCATGTTACTCCATCTAATGCACACATTCCTCCACAAATGTTCTTGCATACAAGTATGACCAAAACAAGTAGTTAAGAACGGGGTACATAATATTCATCTATCAATACATCTTACACATGGTAGAATTCTGATCTCAAATATCATCTAAAAAAAAGATCCATTAGATAGAAATTATATAGATGACCATAATCATGTTGGGAAATAATGTCTAAAGAGCACATATCGTTTGTAGCTAGTTCTGAAATAAGAGTATCGAATCCACAGAGAGCTATTGTTTAAGGTCTTAATGCCCCTCGCCACTAATTCAAAGAGTTCTTGGAAGTTGTCTTTGATATCAAGTAGGGGGTGTTTGAGTGTGTGTGAACAAGACAGTAGTAAGTAAAGAAAGCAAATATAGAGATCAGATGTTCGCGATGTAAAGTATTTGGAACTGCAATAGGACTAAATCATTCTCAGTGAGTGTTGGATCCACCACTCGCAATTATGTTTATTCATGATTAGAATATATCTATAATGGCATTCATGTATATGTATGGGAGGAGCTCCAAAATATATGATCAAAGACAAGCCATCTTTTATTTCATCCCTCACAACCATAGTAGTAATCTTAGGCAAGCCACCCGCGATGCCCTAAGAGTTGCCCCATGGTTATGAATTTGGATATATGAGTCCTCTCTTATTCCCTCTTGAACACATGAGTAATGATCCAATACAATATGTCACTTAGCACCTTCACACCACCACATGGCTAAGGGTAGTTTCCTCCCCGGTCCTGAAGGCAACTATTTTTGGGTCGACTTACACACAACATCAAGAAAGTAAACTAATACATATACATGAACAAACTTAGGGATTATCTTTATTTCAATTCATCACCATGCTAGGGTTTCTTCATCTCCCCAAGAACAAGGTAAAGTACTCACAGATAAAAGCAATCAACATCATCATAGTAATATGGATGGACCACAAATGGATTAGTAAATACTCGTACAAATCCACAATAAAGTCTAGTAAGTGTAACAAGATTAATGTAATGAAGATGAGAGGGTCGATGGTGATGGTGGAGTTGAAGTGGTTGATGGACATGGCGATGGAGATGATGCGCAAGCCTTCAAGGATCTTTCTAGCGGTGAGGATCGAAGTCCCAATGCGAATTTACTCTAGATCCCTTCTAGAGGTGAGGTTTCTATGAACTATGGTGTCTCTGAATGTCGGATCTTAGATCCGTCTGCACGAGGTGGAATTATTTGAAGAGGCGGCTCTGTTGCCACACTGTATGGGCGGGCTCTGCCCCTATCGTTGGTTGTTAGAGCCTCTGATTATCATGAATGCAAGGGGATTCTCTTCCCCTTCTTCCCAAGTGCGAGCTTTATTGCCTTTCACTAGCATATTTATGCCCATAGTTAACTTCTCCAATTGATTTATTCATCCACACCTTCAATTCCGACATTCTGGTGAAATAAACATAAAAGGGGCGCGCTCGACCAAAATCCTATCACTACTCATGCAAAAACATAAGATAATCATGCTACAAAAATACACTAATCAGATAGCTCAGATGGTAGTAAAACAATGATAGCATGAGAAAGATGTAGATCAAGCTATTGCCACAAGTTAGATGGTGTCTCGGGGTATGATATGTTCCTTCCTAGTTGATTGGGGGGGGGGGGGGGGGGGGCACGTTTTCAAGGCATATGGCCCCTGCTAACATGATCTTCACTTGTTGTCGGGGTTTATATGTGTTGTGTGATGGCTTCAGATGTTTCGATGTATGCACTCTGTCAGCCATTTATTGAAGAAAATAATAAAGAATATACATCTTTTCAATGTAGAGGGATGTTTCCCATCCTCCGTTTCAAAAAAAATGGTCACATCAGTGCATGTAAGGTGCGCCAGCTGAAAGGTTTTGGTTTGTCACATGTCATGGAGCATAGGCTTGGATAGGGCGCAGGAAGACGATCTGATCTACTCCTAATTGATTGGATTCAGTGATGATAATTTGGTTTATCGAACACTCAAGATGTTCTATTTGCCATTTGGAGTATATATAACACACTTCAATGGGATCCAACAGAACTAGCTTAGCGGGGATATATGGAGTACACGAAGCCATTAAAGTATGTTCATCTTGGCCGCTCTTCAGAAAACGCCGAAAGGGTACACGAAGCCTAGACGGTAGGTCCATGAAAGAGCATATTCTTTCTTTGGTTCTTATACTAGTAAAGAGAGCGAAGTGTGTCCATGTGTGTTCAACAGTTTCAAAGGTCTGAGAATCCCAAAAGACGTAGAGAAAAACAGTTCAAGATCTGAAGGAGCAGCAGCAATGGCGCAACTGATAGAGCACTCCCAGCTCCCCATCCGCGGGCTCAACCTCCACGTTGCTCAAGTAGGCACAGGTGAGAGCGTTTCTTGCATTGTGTTTTGGGCATAGCCATCGCGATCGTCCGGCCGGGAGATGGAGCCGACCGAAGGAGAAGGAACAAGCAGATCAGCAGAGCAGCTAATGGATATGTTCTCTGTGTTGCTTGCCTTGCAGGTGAGCTCGGGACGGTGGTGTTCTTGCACGGCTTCCCGGAGATATGGTACTCGTGGCGGCACCAGATGCAGGCTGTGGCCGCCGCCGGGTACCGCGCCATTGCGCCGGACAGCCGCGGCTATGGCCTGTCTGATCAGCCACCGGAGCCGGAGCCGGAGGACGTGGAGACCCCGTGGGAAGACCTTGTCGCCGACGTACTTGGCATCCTCGACGCCCTCTCCATCCCCAAGGTAGGTAACCAACAAAACTAACGGTAAATTTGCCATGGTCACGAGTGTGGATGACCATGAGTCAGTACGTGCGTGCAGGCGTTCTTGGTGGGCAAGGACTTCGGCGCCATGCCAGCATACGACTTCGCGCTGCGACACCCTGACCGCACCTGCGGGGTGATGTGCCTGGGCATCCCCTTCAGCCCCGTCCCCTACAACTTTGAAGGCACCATGCCGGAAGGCTTCTACCCCCTCCGGTGGCGCCAGCCGGGAAGGGCGGAGGCCGACTTCGGGCGGTACGACATCAGGCGTGTGGTGCGCACCATTTACGTGCTCTTCTCCGGCAGCGAGGTACCGGTTGCGAAAGTAGGGCAGGAGACAATGGACCTCGCCGACGATTCCACGCCTCTGCCGGAGTGGTTCACCGAGGAGGACCTCGACGTGTATGCTTCGCTCTACGAGAAGTCCGGCTTCGGGTACCCGATCAGAATGCCATACAGGTAGTCAGATGTTTCTGTTAGATTTTTGTTATGGCTCTGGTTACTGATGAGCTGATTGCTTTGATGGAGCGGGCAGGTGTACAGATAAGATGACAACTCAGTTGGACGCCAAGTTCCAGGTGCCGGTGTTCATGGTGATCGGGGAGAATGACTACACCTTCAAGCTTCCGGGATTCGAGGCCGCTGTGAGGGGCGGCATGATGAAGAGCTTCGCGCCTGACCTGAAGGTCGCCTTCGTCCCGGAGGGGAGCCATTTCATGCAGGAGCAGTTCCCGGAAAAGGTCAACGAGCTCCTCCTTGGCTTCTTGAAGGACTGCCCGCCATGACAGTACAACGAATGTCCCTCCTGACGTGCTACAATAATGTTACTAGTACAAAACTTACGACGGCCGCTTGTCTTGCACTGTTGCACGGTGATCAGTTGGCACGTTGTTGGCAATTAGCACGTCAGCCTTAAGCACAAAACCAAATACGAGCTGGGGCGAGAGCTTGCCATTGACTTCGATCTCGGAAGAGTATTTTTTTACCGTACGTCGTCTGATATAACGACTATTTTCACCGTCTGATGTATCTATGGGCGTGATCATTTGCTAGCATGGGTTTTTCTCCACTCTTTTATTATTCCTCTCTTATTTCTCTACTAGCAAAATGGCCGCCCGTTGCAGCGAAATAAGTTAGTCATGTCACAGGATATACGGATTTTTTACTTTGTTCGGTGACATCCGTTCCTCAATTGATCGTTCCGTTCACAAGTAGAATATTTCTTTTCTTCAAATCCCCTCTTCTCTTTTCTTGGCGTGCTTTCCTTTTATCTTCTCGTAAAGTGTGCACTGCTGTCTAGTTGGCACCATTCTGTTTAATTAGCTCACTCATTTAATTTATGTTATCTAGAAAATATGCCCATGCATTACAATGGTAAAGAAAAAATCTACTCTGTAAAGATGCATAACATAAATTATTGTTTGTACAGCCGCAGTATATTGCAGAAACCAACCATTTTCAGTGTGTTGGTCGTCCAATGCCTCGTGTACCTGCTGCTTTAGCCAAGCCACCTAGTGCACCGGTAACAATAGAGCCTTCCGTTCTAAAAAAAATCATAATCGCTACGGAGATCTCTCATTATTTCAACATATTGTTAAGAAACTAAAATGACTATAACCTACATAATCACTTGCTCCCTCAATAAAGAAGTAACAAGTTTCAGAAATTTGAAGTGATCGATTGGCTTAATCAGGATAAGCCATCTAAGCTAGCAAAGGCACACGTGCATTACATGAGAGGATAATTACGGTTCATTGATAGGATATTTTAGCAGCTCATAAAATAAAATAGTACGGCCAACTATTGTCACATAGGAACTTCCTTGCACCATCTTTTTTTTGAGATCAATAACTCTTTCATCATGCACTATAGCTGGCTGCACCAGGTGGTCCACACCAATCCCTCCCGTTTAATTAGCTCACAAGTTTCGCATAACTCTTTCATCTTACCCACCAATCCCTCTTGTTTAATTAGCTCACAAGTTTCGCAAGTTCTCTGCTAAATCTCTAGCTCACATGTTTCCCGTTAGAGCATCTCCACTCGCCTACCCAGGAGGCCGATTCGAACGCCGAAAATTGGTCCAGTCGCGTACCCAAGGACCTGTTTTCGGTCGGATTTGGGCCAATTTTGGTCCGGACTACCCAGGCCGAACCTAGGTTTCCGGATACGCTCTGGAAACGCCGGACTCAGCGAAAAAAATTTGAAGCGGCGCGTGGACCTGCCGAGTCAGTGACGGAAGCCGAGTCGTCGTCATCCTCGGAACCACGCGGCGACCGCCGGACAATAACTGCCTGTCGCGTCGGCCACGCGTCGCCGATTTACGGCGCCACCGTCGCCGCCTCGGCTCCCGCGACGGACCGGCGGGCACTAACTTACTGCCGTTTCCCATTTTCCGCCCTCGCCGCTACACCCCTCCCGCCCTCGCCGCCCACCTCGGCCTTTATAAGCATCTCCACTCGCCTACCCAGATTCGAACGCCGAAAATTGGTCCAGTCGCGTACCCAAGGACCTGTTTTCGGTCGAATTTGGGCCAATTTTGGTCCGGACTACCCAGGCCGAACCTAGGTTTCCGGGTACGCTCTGGAAACGCCGGACTCAGCGAATTCGGCGAAAAAAAATTGAAGCGGCGCGTGGACCCGCCGAGTCAGTGACGGAAGCCGAGTCGTCGTCATCCTCGGAACCACGCGGCGACCGCCGGACAATAACTGCCTGTCGCGTCGGCCACGTGTCGCCGATTTACGGCGCCACCGTCGCCGCCTCGGCTCCCGCGACGGACCGGCGGGCACTAACTTACCGCCGTTTCCCATTTTCCGCCCTCGCCGCTACACCCCTCCCGCCCACCTCGGCCTTTATAAGCCGTTCCCCTCGTCGGAGATCTTCACACCCTCTCACAGCTCCCCCACCCACAAGCCTAAACTCCGGCGAACCCTCTCTCACCGTTCCCCCTTCCCAGCCATGGCCGAACGCTACCCCGACGACGGCGCCGCGGCGAATGGCTTCGGCCGGGGCACCTTCCAGGCCTCGGAGGCGCGCATGCTATACGACGTCGGCTACATGGCACCGCCGGACACGCGGATGCCTCCCGGGTCGAAGCTAAGCATCGGCGGCATCCCAATCCCGCCGGCACCGACGCCGGACGAGCTGTCGTACGATGTGCAAGAGTACATCAGCGGCATGGACAACCCCGCCGAAGCCGAGAGCACCGACAACCTCCTGTACTGGGAGCATTTCTTCGCCGACCGGCGCGAACAGGAGCTCGCCCGCCACGAGGGGCCGCCGAACGAGTCGCCACCGAAGCGCAACAACTCGGCGGGTCGCCGACGTTGGTGGAGCGCGCCAGGCCGGACGCTCGCGGCGGTGATGGAGCACATCAACCGCAGGAACATGCCGCGGCTTGGCTTCACGCGCAACCCGACGCCGGCGGCCAGGACGGGTTGGCGGCCTCCGGCGAACTGGACGCCGAGGAGGATGGCGAGCATGAGCTCGTCCTCCTCCGCTTCGGCGTACCACTCATCCGGCTCAGCATCGATTCGCACGCTGATAGCACTCAAGCGCGAAGCGGTCTCGCCGGTGCGCTCACCGCCGCGAACACGCTCGCGCGGCATATTCATCGGCGAGCCACGGACAACGGCGTCGCCAACCGGCCACCTGCATCTCCGCCACCCCAAGATAGAGGACTCGGCGCCGGCCGAAGATGCCGCCTTAAAGATGGCGCTGGAGCAGTCGGTCCGCGACACGGCGCCGCAGCCGCCGCCGCCGGTGGAGCCCTCCTCGCCGGACATCCTGGAGTGGTCTAGGATGAACTGGGAGAAGGCGGAGCGGCAGCGCATCCTCGGCCTGCAGCAGCAGGCCGCCCGGCCTCGGGCATTGTCTGGGCATGAGCTCGCCTACCAGGCCTCCCCACTCTACGTCCTCGATGACGACGACGAGGACGTAGGCCCGTCCTTCCAGCCCTGGAGGTGCGGCTGTAGGGGTTCGTAGCATGGAAAACAAAAAATTTCTACCGCATGCAAATAAACAAGCCAAGATCTATCTACTAGATTGTAGCAACGAGTCGATAGAGGAACTCACCCTCGAAGATTCCAAAGCGGTTAACGAGAGCGAATTCTCGTGGGTGATGTAGTCGTACTCTTGCCGATCTCAAGATCGTGTAGACGATCCTTTCGGCGCTGCGTTCCGGCAGCGCTTCCGCAGTCGGTCACACGTTCGGTACTCGATGAAGACATTCCTCTCCCTTGTTCCAGCAGGCAGCGGAGGTTGTAGTACTCTCCCCGCGATTCCGGCAGCACGACGGCGTGGTACCGGAAGTAGAGGGGAGATCTCGCAGGGCTTCGCCTTAAGCCGGAGCGAGTATGGTGGATTATGAGAGAGGCCTTGGCGATCTAGGGTTTAGAGGCACCAAGGTAGGAGGCTAGGCCGGCGGCTAGGGCTTGGGGAGAGCCCCAACTCGGTGGCTAGGGCAAACCCTAGGGCGGCGGCGACTTGTGGTGGCCGGCGGCTAGGGCTAGGGTTTTGGTGGAGAGAGGTGTAGGCTAGAGGGGCACCCCTGCCCCTCCTTATATAGGAGGGAGGGCGCCGGCCAAGGGGAGGGAGTCCTCCCCCAAGTCGGCCTCCTTGTCCGGCGGGTGGAGAGAGAGGAACTCCTCCCCAAGTAGGTTTCCTACTCTCCCTCCACCAAGCAAAACTGTCGTTTGACTTTTCAAATTGGCGTTTGACTTTTCAAACTAGGATTTGCTTTATCCCTCTATTTTACTCAGCCATGATACCTAGTACATGATGCAACCATTCCACATTGTCATGACACATTCATGTACCCTTACCCTCCGGAGTGCCGGACCTTCCGGAACCTTCTAGAACATTCCCGATGAAAACACCGGAATCATTCCCCAACTCCGAAACAGGACTTTCCTTATATGAATCTTATTCTCCGGACCATTCCGGATCTCCTCGTGATATCTCGGATCCCATCCGAGACTCCGAACAACATTCGGTCTCTTACTCATCATTCCATAACTACTCAACAACATCGAATCCTTAAGTGTGTCTCCCTACGGTTCGTGAATTATGCGGACATGATCGGACACTTCTCCGAACAATAACCAATAGAGGAATCTGGAAATTCATATGGCTCCCACATATTTCTACGATTACTTTGCGATCGAATGAACCACTTACATACAATACGAATTTCCCTTTGTCTCACGATAGTTTACTTATCCAAGGTTTTGATCGTCGGTATCTCTGCATACGTAGTTCAACCTCGTTACTGACAAGTACTCTTTTCTCGTTCCCGTGATATTTTATCCCTTGTGATCCAGTCACATGCTTGCAAGCTAATTTGATGACATTCCACCGAGAGGGCCTAGAGTATATCTATATGTCATATGGATGGACAAATCCCACTCTTGATCCATGTGTCTCAACCCATACTTTCCGAATACTCAATGCCACCTTTATAGCCACCCAGTTACGGTGTGGTGTTTGATGTCATCAAAGCATCCTTCCGGTGATGGTGATAAGCATGATCTCATGGTCGAAGGAATTAGGTTACTATGTATCAGAAAGCTTATAGCAATTGAACTATTTAAAATGACCCTATCTTTATGCTACGCTTATCTATAGGAGTATGTCCATCATACCATTCTCCTAATGATATGATCTTGTTGTTAACAACATCTCAATGTTCATGATAGGGAAACCACAATCATCTATTAACCAACAAGCTAGTATTATGAAGAGGCTTTAATAGGGACTCTAATTTAGTTTACAAATCACACAAGTATTAATGTTTCCTGGTTAATACTATTATAGCATGAATGTAAACATTTATCATAAACACAAAGATATAATAATAACTACATTTATTATTGCCTCTAGGGCATATCTCCAACAGTCTCTCACTTGCACTAGAGTCAACTAATCTAGATTACATGGTAATATAACGAACACCCATGGCAGTTTGGTGTTGGTCATGTTTTGTCCTCGGGAGAGGTTTAGACAACGGATCCGCCACATTCAGATCTGTGTGTACTTTGCAAATCTTTATGTCACCATCTTGGACATGTTCTCGAATAGCGTGAAAACGTAGCTTGATGTGCTTCAGCTTCTTGTGTGACCTTGGTTCTTGCGCATTGGCTATGGCGCCCATGTTATCACAGTAGATAGACATTGGGTCCAGCGCACTTGGAACCACACCGAGCTCTTTAATGAACTCCTTCATCCATATCGCTTCTTGTGAAGCCTCCGAAGCAGCTATGTATTCCGATTCAGTTGAAGATATCGCCACAACGCTTTGCTTTGCACTCCTCCAGCTAACTGCTGCACCATTCAAAGTAAATACGTATCCCGATTGAGATTTAGAATCATCCGGATCGGTGTTCCAACTAGCATCGGTGTAACCATTAACAACGAGTTGTTCATCACCTCCATAAGAAAGAAACATATCCTTAGTTCTTCTTAAGTACTTAAGGATGTTTTTGACCGCTGTCCAATGATCCACTCCTGGATCACTTTGATATCTGCTAGTCAAACTAACAGCATATGCAATGTCGGGTCTCGTACATAGCATGGCATACATTAGAGATCCTATGGCTGAGGCATAGGGAGTCTTACTCATCCTTTCTCTATATTCTACCGTTGTTGGACTTTGAGTTTTACTCAACGTCGTATTGGGCAACATGGGCAAGAACCCTTTCTTGCTATCTTCCATTCCAAACCACTTTAGAACTTTGTCCAAATATGTACTTTGTGACAATGAAATTAGGCGTCTCGATCTATCTCTATAAATCTTTATGCCTAATATGTAAGCTGCTTCGCCAAGATCTTTCATTGAAAAACTATTATTCAAATATTCCTCGACACTTTTAAGAAGGTGTACATCATTCCCAATCAACAATATATCATCTACATATAGTATTAAGAATGCTACAGAGCTCCCACTCACTTTCTTGTAAATACAAGCTTCTCCATAAGTTTGTATAAAACCAAAACTTTTGATTACCTTACCAAAACGTTGATTCCAACTTTGGGATGCTTGCTTCAATCCATATATGGACCATTGAAGTTTGCATACCTTGTTAGCATCTTTAGGATCGACAAAACCTTTGGGTTGCATCATATACAACTCTTCATCAATGTCTCCATTGAGGAACGCTGTTTTGACATCCATCTGCCATATTTCATAATCGTAATATGCAGCGATTGCTAACATAATCCTCACAGACTTTAGCTTCGCTACTGGTGAGAAAGTCTCATCGTAGTCAACTCCTTGAATTTGTCGAAACCCTTTTGCGACAAGTCGAGCTTTATAGACAGTAACATTACCATCAGCATCTGTTTTCTTCTTGAAAATCCATTTGTTCTCGACAGCCTTCCGGCCATCCGGTAAGTCCACCAAAGTCCATACTTGGTTTTCGTACATGGATCCAATCTCGGATTTCATGGCATCTTGCCATTTATTGGAATCTGGGCTCATCATCGCTTCCTCATATGTCGCAGGGTCATCTGTGTTGTCCACCAACATGACACTCATAACGGGATCATACCAATCAGGAGTGGTATGAGTTCTCGTTGACCTGCGAGGTTCTGTAGCAACTTCAACCGAAGTTTCATGATCATCATCATTAGCTTCCTCTCTTATTGGTGTAGGCGCCACAGGAACTACTTCCGGTGTTGCGCTACTCGCAAGTTCGAGAGAAGGTTCAACAACCTCGTCGAGTTCTACTTTCCTTCCAGTCATTTCTTTCGAGAGAAATTCCTTCTCTAGAAAGGATCCATTCTTAGCAACGAAGATTTTGCCTTCGGATCTATGATAGAAGGTATACCCAATAGTTTCCTTCGGGTATCCTATGAAGACGCATTTTTCCGCTTTGGGTTCAAGCTTGTCCGGCTGTAACTTCTTTACATAAGCTTCGCAACCCCAAACTTTAAGGAACGACAATTTAGGTTTCTTCCCAAACCATAATTCATACGGTGTCGTTTCAACGGATTTAGATGGTGCCCTATTTAAAGTCAATGCGGTTGTTTCTAATGCATAACCCCAAAACGATAGCGGTAAATCTGTAAGTGACATCATAGAACGAACCATATCTAAGAGAGTTCGATTACGACGTTCGGACACACCATTACGCTGTGGTGTTCCCGGCGGTGTCAATTGTGAAAGTATTCCGTATTTCTTTAAATGCTCGCTAAACTCGTAACTTAGATATTCACCTCCACAATCAGAACGTAGAAATTTAATCTTCTTATTACGTTGATTCTCTACTTCACTTTGAAATTCCTTAAACTTCTCGAAAGTTTCGGACTTATGTTTCATGAAATAGATATACCCATATCTACTCAAGTCATCCGTGAAGGTAAGAACATAACGATAACCACCGCGCGATGCTACACTCATTGGTCCACACACATCGGTATGTATGATTTCCAATAAGTCTGTAGCTCGCTCCATCATCCCAGAAAATGGAGTCTTAGTCATTTTACCCATCAGACATGCTTCACATCTTTCAAGTGATTCAAAATCAAGTGATTCAAAAAGTCCATCGGAATGGAATTTCTTCATACGCTTCACTCCAACATGACCAAGACGACAGTGCCACATATAGGTCGAGTTATCGCTCAATTTCAAACGTTTAGCTTCAATGTTATTAATATGTGTATTTCCACTATCGAGATTCAATAAGAATAGACCATCTATCAAAGGTGCATATGCATAAAACATATTACTCATATAAATCGAACAACCATTATTCTCGGACTTAAACAAGTAACCGTCTCGCAATAAACAAGATCCCGATATAATGTTCATGCTCAACACAGGCACCAAATAACAATTATTTAAGTATAAAACTAATCCCGATGGTAGATGAAGAGGTAGCGTGCCGACCGCGATCACATCAACCTTTGATCCATTTCCAACGCGCATCGTCACCTTGTTCTTCGCTAGCTTCCGTTTATTCTGCAGTACCTGTTTCGAGTTACAAATATGAGCAACCGAACCAGTATCAAATACATAGGCACTACTACGAGTACTAGTGAGATACACATCAATAACATGTATATCGGATATACCTTTCTTCTTGATGTTGCCGTTCTTCAATCCGCCAAGTACTTTGGGCAATTCCGCTTCCAGTGACCCTCTCCCTTGCAGTAAAAGCATTCAGTATCAGGCTTAGGTCCAGCTTTGGTTTTCTTCGCTGGTGTGGCAACTTTCTTACCACCCTTCTTGAAGTTTCCCTTTTGCTTAGACTTGCCTTTCTTGAATTTAGTGGTCTTATTGACCAACAACACTTGATGCTCTTTCTTGATCTCCACTTCTGCAGATTTCAACATGGAGAAGAGTTCTGGCAACTTCTTGTTCATGCTTTGCATATTGTAGTTCATCACAAAGTTCTTGTAACTTGGTGGCAGTGATTGGAGGACACGATAAATCCCCAAAGCATTAGGAATCACTATACCCAAGCTTTGGAGTTTGTTTGCGTGCCCAGACATCTTAAGCACATGCTCACTGACGGAGCTGCCCTCTTCCATCTTGCAGTTAAAGAACTTTTCAGAAGGCTCATAACTCTCAACTGCCGCGTGAGTCTCAAATATCAATTTGAGTTCACGGACAATATCATGTGGGTCATGGTTCTCAAACCTTTTATGAAGCTCCGATTCCAAACCATACAAGATAGCACACTGAACTGTAGAGTACTGATTCTTCCGAGCGAGGTAAACGTTCTTTACTTCATCGGTAGCATCAGCTGCAGGCGGGTCACCCAGCGGTGCATCCAAGACATAGGTCAAATTACCATCATTGAGGACAATCCTCACATTGCGGAACCAATCCGCGAAGTTGCTTCCATTGTTTTTTCAACTTTTCTTTCTCTAGGAACGCATTAAAATTGATGGTAGGGGCCGCCATTGATCTACAACATATTTGCAATAGTTTAGACTAAGTTTATGACAAATTGAGTTCTAATTAATAGTTAAATTAATCTAGGTGAACTCCCACTCAAAACGATATCCCTCACATTGTTTTAGTGATCACACGAACCAAATCTACCACATCAAAACCGATCATCACGAGAGTTGATGTAGCTTCAATGGCGAACAATCAATATGTTCATCATATCTACTATATGACTCATCCTTTACCTTTCGGTGATCCGTGTTCCGAGACCATGTCTGTACATGCTAGGCTCGTCAAGATCAAACCTTAGCTTCTGCATGAGAAAATCTGGCTTGCTCACGTTGTATACACTTGCAGAATCTAACACACCCGATCATCACGTGGTGCTTCGAAACAACAAGCTTTAGCAACGGTGCTTACTAAGGATGAACACTTTAAAACTTGAAATTTATGTGCATGAGGGATCATCTTATAATGCTACCGTCGTTAACTAAGCAATACAAGATGCATAAAGGATTAACATCACATGCAATTCATAATATGTGATATGATATGGCCTTTCTTCTTGTGCTTCCGATCTCCATCTTCAAGCACGAACATGATCTCCATCATCACCGGTATGGCGTCAAGGTCAATGGCGCCGCTTCATGGTTGTCGTCCACTAGCTCCAACTATTACAACTACTTTGAATAGACACGCGGGTCTTAACAGAATTTAAAGACAACCATATGGCTCCTGCCGGTTGCCAACTTACAATAAGGAACATTGCATACATCAAATATAATCACAATCATGGTCATATCACATCACAGCACACCCCTGCAAAACAAAGTTAGACGCCTCTAATTTTCTTTGCATATTTTACGTGGTTTGAGGCTTTCAATAAGTGTCGATCTAACTTACGAACAAGAACCACAATGTTGATGTTTGAACTATCAAGTGCCCGTTGTAAATTGGATCTATACTATAATGGGAGAGACAGACACCCGCAAAGCCACTTATGCAATACAAGTTGCATGTTGAGCGTGGAGCAAGTCTCATGAACGATGTCATGTAAGGTTAGCCCGGACCGCTTCATCCCATCATACCGCAAGATGCAAAGTACACAAGAAGCAATTGATAATAAAAGCACCACCGTCCACAATGACCATTGTGTTCTACTCGTGCAACAGATATACATATAGACACGACTCTGATACCACTGTAGGGGTTCGTAGCATGGAAAACAAAAAATTTCTACCGCATGCAAACAAACAAGCCAAGATCTATCTACTAGATTGTAGCAACGAGTCGATAGAGGAACTCACCCTCGAAGATTCCAAAGCGGTTAACGAGAGCGGATTCTCGTGGGTGATGTAGTCGTACTATTGCCGATCTCAAGATCGTGTAGATGATCCTTCCGGCGCCGCGTTCCGGCAGCGCTTCCGCAGTCGGTCACACGTTCGGTACTCGATGAAGACCTTCCTCTCCCTTGTTCCAGCAGGCAGCGGAGGTTGTAGTACTCTCCCCGCGATTCCGGCAGCACGACGGCGTGGTACCGGAAGTAGAGGGAAGATCTCGCAGGGCTTCGCCTTAAGCCGGAGCGAGTATGGTGGACTATGAGAGAGGCCTTGGCGATCTAGGGTTTAGAGGCACCAAGGGAGGAGGCTAGGCCGGCGGCTAGGGCTTGGGGAGAGCCCCAACCCGGCAGCTAGGGAAAACCCTAGGGTGGCGGCGACTTGTGGTGGCCGGCGGCTAGGGCTAGGGTTTTGGTGGAGAGAGGTGTAGGCTAGAGGGGCACCCCTGCCCCTCCTTATATAGGAGGGAGGGCGCCGGCCAAGGGGAGGGAGTCCTCTCCCAAGTCGGCCTCCTTGGCCAGCGGGTGGAGGGAGAGGAACTCCTCCCCAAGTAGGTTTCCTACTCCCCCTCCACCAAGCAAAACTGCCGTTTGACTTTTCAAACTAGGATTTGCTTTATCCCTCTATTTTGCTCAGCCATGATACCTAGTACATGGTGCAACCATTCCACATTGTCATGACACATTCATGTACCCTTCCCCTTCGGAGTGCCGGACCTTCCGGAACCTTCTAGAACATTCCCGATGAAAACACCGGAATCATTCCCCAACTCCGAAACAGGACTTTCCTTATATGAATCTTATTCTCCGAACCATTCCGGATCTCCTCGTGATATTTCGGATCCCATCCGAGACTCCGAACAACATTCGGTCTCTTACTCATCATTCCATAACTACTCAACAACATCGAATCCTTAAGTGTGTCTCCCTACGGTTCGTGAATTATGCGGACATGATCGGACACTTCTCCGAACAATAACCAATAGAGGAATCTGGAAATTCATATGGCTCCCACATATTTCTATGATTACTTTGCGATCGAATGAACCACTTACATACGATACGAATTTCCCTTTGTCTCACGATAGTTTACTTATCCAAGGTTTTGATCGTCAGTATCTCTGCATACCTAGTTCAACCTCGTGACTGTCAAGTACTCTTTTCTCGTTCCCGTGATATGTGATCCCTTGTGATCCAGTCACATGCTTGCAAGCTAATTGGATGACATTCCACCGAGAGGGCCCAGAGTATATCTATCCGTCATATGGATGGACAAATCCCACTCTTGATCCATGTGTCTCAACCCATACTTTCCGAATACTCAATGCCACCTTTATAGCCGCCCAGTTACGGTGTGGTGTTTGATGTCATCAAAGCATCCTTCTGGTGATGGTGATAAGCATGATCTCATGGTCGAAGGAATTAGGTTACTATGTATCAGAAAGCTTATAGCAATTGAACTATTTAAAATGACTTGATCTTTATGCTACGCTTATCTATAGGAGTATGTCCATCATACCATTCTCCTAATGATATGATCTTGTTGTTAACAACATCTCAATGTTCATGATAGGGAAACCACAATCATCTATTAACCAACAAGCTAGTATTATGAAGAGGCTTTACTAGGGACTCTAATTTAGTTTACAAATCAGACAAGTATTAATGTTTCCTGGTTAATACTATTATAGCATGAATGTAAACATTTATCATAAACACAAAGATATAATAATAACTATATTTATTATTGCCTCTAGGGCATATCTCCAACAGCGGCGACCCAGGCCAGGGGAGCTCCCGCAAGAACCAGCCGTCGAGCGACGACGACGACGGCGGCGAGGATGACGGCCGTGCCGACCCCGGTTACACGGCGTTCTACAGCAACTTCGGCATGTAGGACGGCGAAGGCACCGGCGGAGGCCTTTTTTAAGTTTATTATATACTACTTAGGTTAAATTTGATGTAATCCGCCTATATTCGCCCAATTTAATGAAATTCGCCCATCTTAAATGAATTTTAGCCGAACTTGGGAACTCGGTCTCGGTACGCGAGTGGGAAAATGGGCATATCCAGGCGAAAACTAGTTCCGTCCGGCCGTAAAACGGACCAATTTTCGGCCTAGGTTCGGCCAACGAGTGGAGATGCTCTTAGCATCCGTGTCTGTGCCTTGGCTCTAGACGACTTGCTTGTATGCATTGATATAGAAGTTCTATTTAAGACGGTAGATGGAGTACTAAATTTTCAAGGTGGGACTAAAAGCCGGAGATGTTGTGTAACACGCTTGTGTATAGATTTTGCTAGGCTGGACCCAAATCGTGTACAAACCAATACTCTGGCGTACGAAGACCAATCTGCATGAAGCCATTGACCTGTTGGGCCGAGACGGGGGATTTTCCGTGAGTACACGTCAATTTGTTTTTTTTAAACTTGCCGATTGCCGATGGCCATGGTGGGCAAATTATATCAATTTCGGGGGGTAAATAGGTCCAAAAAAGTGTTGGACCGGGAGAAACATTTCGTGCTTTATTATTAGGTATGGATAACTTTTATAGCATTGATAAAATTTGGGAACGAAGGACTTGTACTCCTCTTGTGTTTTTTTTCATTGCATTTGTTGTATCGGTTTAAGTTCTCTACGGAGATTTGGTTGGTGAAAGTGAGAATTTTGTTACTCTTAGGTTCTTAGAACATTATACGGTTTTGTGGCCTTGATGGTGATTCTTTGGAGCCTCTAATTAAGTTGTGGACATTGATAAAATTATTTACTAGATGCAATAATAAATTGATTGTTATTTATAGTTCTGTTTTGTAATTAAGTTTATCGTTCTATGCTATAGTTGTATTAGTTTTGGATAATAAGTATTTGGAGAAAAATCGTAATATATGTGTGGAATTATAAATGTTATTTAGATATCCGTAGTCTCGTCTATAAGACTAAATCATATGTTATTGATAGTCCCGGTTTCATGAGTATTGGGCAAATACAAAGTGTTGTAGGGTTTGCCGATGACATATTAGACCAGAGTTGTTGAGAGAACAACGACGATAGATAGACCTAACATGTTTTTGTTGAAAGGAGCATATATTAATATCCAGAGGATACCAATTACACCCAGTCTTTGCAATAACGCATTGCCCTACCGACCATACAGATGCACACAACCAAAAAATAAAGAAGAATTGCAAAAAAGAAAAGTCCCGCTACAGTGCCTCATTCATTGAAACAACAGTACTACCACCACCAAGATAACACCAGAAGTCCAGTGCACAAACACTGTCATCGCATGATCAAAGATCTAGGTTTTCACCCTGAAAAAATTCCACGCTCTCAAAACAATACCTTTAACAAGGTCATTGCCATGCACAAACCAATTAAGGTTAGACCCTGGGTTTTCAACCTCAAAGATAGGACCATGAACCTCTCCTATATAGTCGCCCCCACTTATATGTCACTGCTCCAAGTCACGAGTCATCAAGCCAATTTCTCATCATTACCCAGACTCGAACCACCATTGTCAGTCCTTAGATCTTGGTCTCCATGACTTTCTCCGTCAGTACCATGGAACGAGAACATGCCCCATAATAATAACAGCCAACAGAGCTTCGAAGCGCACCCTCTGAAACCAAACAGTCAAGAGTAAAACATAGGTGCGCACGACCGAATCCCATCCGATCCAACAATCTCTCGACATGAGCGCACTATGGAGTTCACCGCGGAGCCTTCCGAAACACGACACAAAAACCAGATCAATGGAGACAAACATCAGGCAGATCTTCGTCTTGGCTTGAGAGGGATCCTTCCTCATCTGCCCCATGGGGCACGACAGAGGCTCAACTCGATCGGGAGGCAAGCGTCTACATGAGGAGGGCTCCGCAGGTGAGGGTCGTCGGCTGAAGTTAGATCTGCGACAGCAAGCCCTGGACAGTGACGCCGCGCGTAGACGCCAGGACCGTGACAGACCGCGTTCGCCAGAGTGGCGGCGCGAGGATTCTAGTGGCTGGTACGAATAGCTCCGCTATGACTCCGCCCCCTCCAACTCCAGGGCATACTAGCAACACCACAACCACCACCAAGTGTAGAATCGCCTAGTCAGAAAGTTCAAAGCCAAGATGTCGTCGCAGGTTCTGTCGGCCCCTCCTCCGTTTGTGGCACTCTCTTCCCAATCTGAGCCATCGCTGCCTCCCCTACCTAGATTTGGTGGGAAAAAGGCCAACATCAAATGTTATAACTGCAGCCATGAGGGCCATTACCAATCTGGTTGCCATTTTCCAGCACACTGCATCATCTGTGATGAAGATGGTCATACGACCGGTATGTGCCATGTGTCCACCAAGCCTCCGGTCCTGCAGTGGTATGAGTATGCTCTAGACGACAAAGGTTTTCATTTTCTAGAGGTTAACGAGGAGGCCCTGGAAGCCATGTGGCGGACACGGCCAACACATCTTCTAGGATACCATGTGAAAATATGTTTCATGATAAGTATAGATTTTATAATGTAAGTATTAATATATTTTTCTAAAAACTTGGGTGAATTTCACATAGTTTGAGTTTTGAAAAAAAAGAGACTTAAGCTTTAGGGGCAAGGGTAGTACTTTATTTTGTTTTCAGCGAGAGAGAGAATGTTCTCTATACCGAGATGTCCTTTTTCGAAATTATCCAAATTGTTGTGCAACGACGTTCCCACGACTCCTCCACTGCACCCTGTGATGGTGAGGTTCTCGGTTTACGGTTCACTGGTTGGACCGCTGGTTCAAACCAGTTCGATGTTGGTTTATTAAGGAAAATAATATGAATGAAAAAGTACTAATATGTTAAAAATAGAAATATGTATAAAGTATACATGAAGTACTTTGATACAAACACTGGTTGACTAGTTGGCTCCATTTAAGTTTTGTTAGCGGGAGCTGAGAGGTCTTGGGATCGAATCCTGATCGCAGCGTCATATTTTCTTTCGTGGACGGTTTTCTACTGGTTGGACCACCGACTGGTTTTCTATTAAATCTCTGGTTCAACCGTTTTTTATCTGGTTTTTCCTGATTCGTTAGTTGGACGGTCTAGTACGCTTAAAAAGCTGATAAGCCCTTTAGTTCTGGTTTTTTCTTGTTCAATCAGTGAGCCGTCCGGTTTTTAAAACTATACTAGGAAAAACCCCGTGCGTTGCACCGAAAGAGACAGAATCATGCGATTCGGTACTTTTAACCGCAAAATCATGGGGTTTAATTAACTCAACTATGGCAAATGGTGCAGTATATCTGAACTGGCAGGAACAGAGCGGTCCAAAAATGTAAGAAGGATAAAAACCACTTCGTCTTTTATTATTATATATACTCCCTCCGTTTCAAAATATAAGATGTTTTAGATTTGTGAAGCAAATGTATCTAGACTTGTTTTAGTGTGTAGATTCACTCTAAATCCGAGTGAACCTATATACTAAAACAAGTCTAGATATTTTTTTTTTACAAACCTAAAACGTCTTATATTTTAAAACGGAGGGAGTGGATATGAAAATTCCCCATCTCATGTCATCCGCACGAAATCACATCAAGGACGCGCTGCGAGACAAACCGGAAGCAGTGACATGTCCAAGGGCCCGTGGAGCACCAGAACACAACGGGAGGACCTAGGGAACTCGCGGTCAAGCTTCACGGTTGTGGTCTCCCCTCCATCGCTCACCGTCTGGTGTTGTTGCTCTTCGCTCCCGTCGTATGCTCCCCAACGACAGATCCGGAGTGCTTGACGAAGCTGGGCCACATACAGCTCGATGGCGTGGCATAGAGCGTGGGGCATGGCTGGACCTCGACAGCCACCGTTGCGGCAGACGCTGCCAGCCTGCCACTCCCCTCCCCTGATGACAGGAGCGATTAGGGAGGACGGAGGATGGGCAGCGCAGCCTGCAGCGTGACATGCAGCCGTTGTCAGTGACATATACTCCTACTTATCTAAAACAAGCGTCGCATAAAAAGAACTCTTCCAGGCCCAGTATTGTCTACACGCACTCCTTGACAACGGTAAGCTAGGTGGTGCTCGACGGAAAGTCAAGAACAGCAGTTGCACCGTAAGCGGATGAGCCGACTTGGTCATTAGCGCCTTAATCTTGCGTACGTGTGGAAGTCATACATGGGAGCTAGCCCCTGCTCTACATACAGCTTCCGCCTGTGACAGAACCAAAAGCTAGCGAGTTCGGAATTCTGCCCTGTTACTTCGTATTTCCCTTGTATTCTCGTTTTTTTTGCAAATAAAAGAAAAAGGGGACGGCTGGATGGATTCCGTCCGTCCACGCCGCACAGATGGTCGCACGCAACGGGCACAGGTAAGCCGCGTCTATTCTCTTCTGGCTTCCCATCCTCCAGTTGTCAAAGCATAAAAAAAAATCCACTTATCGATGGTATTAGTTTTTGACTTACAGATGGCGTTGGTTGTAATACATGGTTTAGTGGGAGGACAAACCGGTCCAAAAAAGTGTAGGTACTACAAGAAACACTCATTCCTTTATTATTACTAGCAGAAGTGCCCGTGCGTTGCACCGGGAAAACGAATCCAATTTACATGAAAAACTTTTTGTCATGCCTCACCGCATTTTTATCTTGGCCGAACATATTCACACAAGTTACAGAGCTGTTCTATAACAAAGGAATTATTTTCACCAACTATATTGACATGTGATCTTTACGCTCGTATCGACCACCGACTATATTGGCATGTGATCTTTACGCTCGTATCGACTTTTTAAAAAAAGACGGAGTTCCACTTTTCAGACACCTACAAGGACCCATATTTGCTATCCTGCTCAGATGAACTGCATGTAGTACCGAATCACTTGTCCTAGTTGTATGACATTTTCTTTAGACGGGTCAAATTATACAATTAACTAAAATTCATGTAAAAAATAAGGATGTCCGCTTTGTCCTTTTTTTCTGCTATTTTTTCCTTTTTCATTTTGTACTCTAATTAGAATATAAATATTTGCACATGAATAAATTCAACAATCTATTCATATTTTTAAGCGATGTAATTTAAATTAAATGCGACTTTCCTTACCGTAAGTAAAATTGACATTACAGATCAATTATTTGCGGTTGTAGCAGGTAACTTATCATCTACACACAAACAGCTAGGAACCAGATAGCAGTAAGATCCATATGTACATATCATCCACGCACACACATAAAGCTTGTGAGTAGAGGCACCAGCTACCAAGCACATGGGCGAGGAGCAGAGGAAGACCGGGACAAACTGATGGCCGGAGGCTGCTCAACGCATGCCTCATGCTAGCCTTGGTCGACGCAGGTGAGCGGCTCGCGACTCACCACCTCCTAAGTCCTAACCTGCTCCTCGACATGCCCTGGCCGACGCAGGCGCTGGCTCATCGTGTCGCGCAGCCCATCTGCTCCCCATACGTGCCTGCTCTCACCGACCTAGAGGCGCCGGCGGGGCTGAATCGGCCGCGGCGGCGCGTCCCTGGCCGGAGCACCGCACCGATCTCGTCATACTTGCGAGGCGCTCCCGTCAGAATCCAGAAGCCCGTTGTCAGTGTATCTTTTTCACGATGCATGTATCTACTTCTTCTCCATTACCAACCCCTTTCTCTGTATCTGTATCCTTTTTTTTGCGAATGTTCTGTATCTGTATCTTTGTATGTACCAAACCCAGCAGCGGGCACTGTGGCAGCTGGCAGTAGCAATTAGAACCAGAAATCGAGCTAGGTAGCAAATTCAAAGAACAAAATCAACTGATGCTAAGAAAATTGGGAGGAAATCCTACCTGTCGTTTTCGTCGTCGTGGATGTGTCCGATGATGCGGGGAGGCACTGGCGACTGGCTATTGTGGTGGGCGGCCACGGATGCCATGGTTGAGGAAGGGAGGCATGGCAGCAGAGAGCCACGACCGATAGCCCTACTTGACCTCGCCGCCTCTCCATGGTCACCTCGGCTCCTGCGCGCTTTCACCAACTACTCCGATCCATCAATCCCGGCCAAACCAAATAAAAGTGCGAACGGTTTTTTAACTTACCGGTAGAATTGGTAGTAATACGTGGTTTGCTCTTTCTAGGTAATATGTGGTTTCGTGGGAGGGCAAAATAGTCCAAAAAAGTGTAGGTACTACAAGAAACACTCCTTCCTTTATTATTAGGTATAGATTAGGTATAGATATAGATTCCTATCTCCTTGGACAAGACTCCTAAAAGGCCAGTTTTCAGTAGTTGCAGTATGAGTATAGCCCAGCATCCTCGTAAGGCCTATTTCGATCCACCAGTAGGTACGACCTGGCCCAAAACACGAGCAATAGCACGTTTAACCCTAGAACCTGAACCTGCCCCCTCCCATAGCGCCTCCTCCCAGTCTCAGAACCCCAACGCCGGCTTCTCCCCTCCTCACTCGCGCGTCTCTCGGCCAACCTCTGCGGCGGCTGGCCACCCTCCTCGTCAGCGATGGTACCCCGCAGGCATGGTGAGTACCTCCTCCTCTCCTTCCCCCGTTTTCTCTCCTTTATTGAACACAATCGCCGTCGAATTTGAGTAGCCGCTATCTCGGAGCAAAACTCTTTTTTTTTAGGAAGATGCAGACGGAGCTGCTTTTCCATTGATCATAGTAGAATAGTATAGTACTAAGCCAAACAGAAGAAAAAAGGAAACACGGACATCTAACATGAGCTAAACTATAGCTAGCTAATGCTATGATGCTGAACAACAGCAGAAGAAGAAACACTCAAATTGAAGGCGCCCTTTTGAGCCATATAGTTTGTGCTCGTGCTATTTGGTTCTGTCGAGTAACGCCCGTGTTTTCTCTTGTACAGCGAAGATGGTGGAACTTGAAAGCGACGAAGAACCCTTGGTCCATGAGGAAGCCACCATGCTGGATGGTGATGATAGTGATGAGGAATATGTAGAGTCAGACGATGATTCAGAGGAAGAAGAGTTGCAGGCTGAACCTTCAAAGAAAGCCATATACAACAAGGAGGGGCTCCTTGAGAAGCTTGAGGACATAGCCTGGCCGGAGAATGTGGACTGGATGCACAAGCTCACCATTGACCATGATCAGGGGGAGAAGGTCGATGTGAATGATGACCTTACCCGTGAGCTTGCTTTCTACACCCAGGCTCTCGATGGCACGAGGCAGGCCTTTGAGAAATTGCAGTCTAAGAAGGTCCGGTTCCTCAGGCCGGCAGATTACTACGCAGAGATGGTCAAGACCGACTCCCACATGCACAAGATCAAGGGGAAGCTCCTATTTGAGAAGAAGCAGATTGAGGAGGCCGAGGAGAGGAAGAAGGCGAGGGAGTCGAAGAAGAGGTCCAAGGAGGTGCAGGCAGAGAAGCTCAAGGAGAGGGCCAAGGAGAAGAAGGAGAACATTGAGTCGGTGAAGAAGTGGAGGAAACAGAGGCAACAGGGGGGATTCTCCAAGGGGAAGGAGGACGGGCCAAATATTAATTTTGAAGTTGAAGAGGGACTCAAGCAACATAAGAAGCAGAAGCCTGGTGTTTCTCCTGGTGATAGGTCTGGTGGTCTTGCTAAGCGTAAACAGGGGAAGAACAGTAGGTCAAAAGATTCCAAGTTTGGGCATGGTGGCCGGAAAGGGATGAGGAAGCAAAACACTGCTGAGACGACAAACGACTTCAGAGGATTTAATAACCAGAAGGGTGAGTCAGGAAACAAGAAGAGGAAGATGTTTTGATGCAATGTTGTAAGAGTCTGTTACTGCTTCCTTGTGACGCTGTTATATTCTTGTCGTTATGTTGTTTCGCTGCAGTACTTTATCACTAGATGCAAAAGGTAGATTGAGTTAGGGAATTCGTGGAGGCAGAGCCCAAACACAAGACTATTTATATTATCTAGTTGTGCTATTCTCCATAAGATGTGGTGCCTTTTGCATTTAACTTGTGATTATTGCCCTTTTGGTTATGTGATGCAGTTAAAATCCTACTATTAACAGTGTACTACAGCTGCTTGTGCCTTCCTGTTGTTTACTTCCTTATGCAGCTTGTTATATTACCAGTGTGCAGCTGAGGTGAAAGGAGTAACACTTCCATTATTTCTGACGGCTATTAGATTCATATCTTGATTTCGTAGATTATACTTGCCCATATCTCTTGCACTATAATGCATCACAAACAATTCATCCTTTACTGTCTTTTTTGTAGTGAAATAGTGAATAGTTTGGTTTTTCATGCCTTGTTTAAATTAGACAAATAGATTTAATTGTGACGCCTTCCTTGTTATTTCCTATTACTATAGGTGGCCATATGCAGATTTTTTCCCTTGCTAATACACATTTTTTTGCATTACCTACAGTACATGTATGTGCTATGTCTCTTGCAGCTTTCAGTGAGCTACACTGTCTGTAATGAACACATATGCCTCTGTTGTCCGCGTTCCTGCTTGTTATTTCTTATTATCTCTTTTCCTTTCTTATTTCTATGCATGACCAGATGCAAATCATTCTTTCATTGCTATAGTTCTGAACTTGGAAGAACGTTTGCATTAGCTGCAGGAGATGCAGCTTTGGATGAGCTACACTGTTTGCGATGAACTCATAAGCCTACATTCTCCACTTTGCTGCTTGGCTTTTGATGGTGTCGATCATTAGATATTTCTATGCAGTTGCTTATTACAGTGCTAAATGTTCTCTGAGAAATGTCGCTATGCTAGTTTGCAAGGCCTGTCTTTTGCTTCTTTTCTTGTCTATTATTGTCATGACTGCATACTTTTGCAAGGCCTGTCTTTTGCTTCTTCTTTTCTTGTCTATTATTGTCATGACTGCATACTTTGGTGGCAACTGTCGTTGCTGGTACTTATCCCTGAAGGGGATCGGATTAATCATGCCGATTCAGTTTCCTATCTCTGTCCGCTAGTGCAAGGACATCCGAAGTAGGCATCAGCTATAATATGCGCTATATCTCTTTTAGAGCTTTGAATGAGCTAAGCTGTCACCGATCAACACATATGCCTATGTTGTCCATGTTGCTGCTTGTTATTTCTTATTATCTCTTTTCCTTTCTTATTGCTATGCATGACCAGATTTAAATCATTTTCATTGCTATAGTTCTGAACTTGGAAGAATGTTTGCATTAGCTGCAAGAGATGCAGCTGTGGACGAACTACACTGTTTGCGATGAACTCATAAGTTTGTTGCTTGGCTTTTGATGGTCTCGATGATTAGACATTTTTATGCAATTGCTTATTACAGTGCCAAATGTTCTCTGAGAAATATCGCTATGCTAGTTTGCAAGGCCTGTCTTTTGCTTCTTTTCTTTTCTATTATTGTCATGACTGCATACTTTCGCAAGGCCTGTCTTTTGCTTCTTCTTTTCTTGTCTATTATTGACATGACTGCATACTTTTGTGGCAACTGTCGTTGCTGGTACTTATCCCTGAAGGGGATGTGATTAATCATGCCGATTCAGTTTCCTATCTCTGTCCGCTAGTGCAAGGACATCCGAAGTAGGCATCAGCTAGAATATGCGCTACATATCTCTTTTAGAGCTTTGAATGAGCTAAGCTGTCACCGATCAACACATATGCCTATGTTGTCCACGTCGCTGCTTGTTATTTCTTATTGTCTCTTGTTCTTTCTCATTGCTATGCATGATCAGATGCAAAAAAATCATTCTTTCCTTGCTATAATTCTGAACTTGGAAGAACTTTTGCATTAGCTGCATATCTATTGCAGCTTTGGATGATTTACAGGCTGCTGCTTTGTTTTTGATGATTCAATGTTTTTACGCGGTTGCTTATTACAGTGTTATACACATTCTCTGAAAATATCGCTATGCTATAGCTTGCAATGCCTGTCTTTCCATTCTTCCTTTTTGTCCAGACAGCAAACTTTCGTGGCAACTGTCGTTGCTAGTACTTATCCCTGGAGGGTATCGGATCAATGATGCAGATTCAGTTTCCTATCTCAGTCAGTTAGTGTAAGGACATATCAATCACAGTAGGCGTCAGCTAGTATATGGTGCTCCCCACTGTATGGTAATTGTTGTCGCTTTGGTGAATTGTTGATTCGGGTCTGGACTTTTGCCTTTGTCGGCATGCAGTTTCCTGGCAGAAAAATCTGGTAGTGATTTAAGAACTTTGTGGCCGGAGACGAATACTCAGTCCAGATCAAGCTGAGGCAACGTAGTCCAATTGACACCAACTAGTAATCACGCACGTCTTCACCAATATAAACTAACTTGAGCATTTTTGTTGAATCACAGAGCGCCTCCAAAATTATGTAGTAAGTAATTGATTTTACTACGTAACAAAATTGAGATGCAATGCACGTCCTTCGAGAAGATCCATAGTCCGATCACCTGTTTACTATTCATTAATTATAAGATCATCTATATACCCTGTAGTTCAGAGATTTCTCAAGCAAAGAGTATAAGAAACAGTTTTGAGGACAAAAAAAGCAACTTTTTAGAACATCAATTCTTATTTTATCAGATTTGTGCTATGTAGCTTAATCCTATTAATACTGTTGGGTACAAACAAATACAACTCTGAGGTAGCATCTTATGAAGTTACATCCACCTGTTCACTACTTCATTCATTCTAGATTACCTGTACCTCTCAATTCACATCTTTTGACCAAAAAGAGTCTGTAATCACAGCTTTAAGAACCAAAGAATCAGCTTCTCTGGACCAAAACGTGAAGCAGAATCAGCGAACGCTGGGCAGCAGAGACACAGCGAATGGGTAAAAGGATTAATTTTCTCTCTCTATCGGAGAGGATTAGGTTAGGTGGGAGTTTAGCGCTAAACGTGGTGAGGTGCTCATCATTGGAGCGACCTGGAATCGTTAGATGAACATGAATCGGTGGCTGAGATCGAATGTTCCCTGTCATATTCTTTTATTAGTAGTGTAGATGTACATGTAGCGCAGGTTTTGATATGTCAAATGCAGAATTATTTTTGCTGTTTCCTCACTTAGGTATGTGCGCATGTGGGCCGTTTCATGTGGTGCCGTCAGTCCAAAATATGCAAGAAAGTTGTTCAGAGATTGCAACCAAGTTGGAAAATTGTAGCCACTACATGGGGCATTACATCCCTAAATCTGGCCTTCCAATAATATCTGGCAACTTATCAAGTCAGAACCACGCTTCAACTACCAATCAGTGTACGGTATGCACAAGTATAAAGGAAAGCAGGGCTGTAAAATTTTACATTAACTAGCAAACATCAGCTATAAACAAGAAAATATTGTTTAGATTTCAGAATCAGCAGAAGCTCTACCAACCAAAATTTCACTCAAAGCCAAAAGGCTTGAAGATACAGGCGTCTCTCTTTACATGATAAGTTTCTTAACAACATTATTCCAAGATTGTTACAAACTTGAGCCATAAACCAAATGACAAAAGACAACCAAGAAAACTGTAGGCTTCTGTGGCTATAGTACTTGCCCAGAAAAGTCGTCCACAGTTTATTGCTAAATACTGATTTCACCATAACATCTAAAGTTGAATTGTCTTGCATTCAACTTATTCTAATTTACCGAATCTTCTATATAGCCCAGAGCAGGAAGGTGTGGTGACAAAAGGAAACTGTGAACTAATCACGAGATATGTGGAAGGCATCAATTTGTTTTAGCTACACTTTCGTAGAAGAGTATGTAGCCGTTATCGGTGTTACCACTGAACTCCTGTGCTGAGCCAAAGAATGTCTGTACCATGGACTCATCAGTCATCTCAACATTCTCATCATCGAAGAACAACCAGTGGTTGTGGCTCTTCACCAAGCTGATGTAATGGCCATGATTTGGGCCACTTCCAACATGAACTAGCACGGCAAAAAGGGAATATTCCAAGTCTGAATTGTCGACAGTGTTGATGAGTTTAAGCTCCAGTGGGAAAACAACTCGATATGATAGCTTTTTATAGCGGCCGAGCTGTTCGATGTACTTGAAGCGCTTGAGATGAATCACCAGGATGTTTGGTGGTTTCTTTATCTTCATTCTTTTCTGCGCTTCTTGTAAACTGAAGTTAATAACAACATCAATCATAATCCACAAAAAATAGAGATAATTCCAAATACAGAAAAATGCAAGACTACTGGAACAATTTTGATATATTAAATCACAGATCAAATGTTGATAGGCAAAATGAAAAAGAATGCCCACCAACATTCAATGAATAAACTAAAAACACACGTCAAACAAGTAAGCAGATAATAACTAACATTTCTACAAGCCCCTTATGCTACTCTACTGAATCATCATATGTATCCCTGAACTCTTAGCCATGTTATAGAATGTTGACCAGGAGGAAATAGAGATGTCGGGTATCACATGAGGAAACAAGAGACATCAAAAGAAATGGAATAACATACCTGCAGCATTTGTCACAGAAGAACTTATCCTCGGCGTTCAAAGTTTCTGTTGAACTAAAGTTTTTAAGACAGCTGGTAATTGAACTATTCTGCTCTATATCCAGGCTAAGGTCAAGAAATGTTTCATCTCTATCAGTGACGGTTTCACATCTCAGGCATCTTGTTTGATTAGTCAATATACCCTAAAGAAATAAAGTAGTATCAGGCTCATCTCCCTGATTGGAGTAAGATAAGTGCACGCACAAAAAGATATTGACAGAGATGGATGAAAACTCACCTGGAAGCATTTGTGGACCCAAGTAGTATCCGGTTCTTTATGACTACCATTTGCTTGACCATTAACAGGACCATTCAAATTCTTATTCGAGGAGGAATTTTGAGGAGGTTCTTTAGCAGCATTACATTCTTTCTCAAGAATGTCAACTAGCTCATTAAGCAAAAAATTCAGAAATTCATGAGCATCCTGTGAAATACAGTATGGTTAATAAGGATAAGTAAAATATGTATTAGTACATGAATCATTATTCACCAAATGCATTACCTGATGCATATAGCTGCGGAAAAGCTCATTTTGTTTCTTTAATCGTTGTATAAAACGCTTTGGAGCAATAACACCTGTTTTCTTCTTCTGGTTGCTTATCTGTGTGCACAAGGAACAGGACAATTATATTTTGCAATGTACTATCCTTTATTTCTTCAGTGTAATCCAGCATACCCACTTTTCTTAAATCTTAAAACTGAAACAGCAGGCCTCCAGGTAAAAGGAACTACCCAATGAACTTTGATTTTCAGACTAAAACATAATAAGGAACAAATAAAGCATCTAACTAGCTCCCATACATCATTTCGCAGGCCTGCCCTGAAATCATAGATATCAAGAACAATAGCAAGTGCTATCCTATGGAAATTCTCCATATAACATTCAATATAGTTATAATTACTACAGGTTTATTCAATTACAAAGACTTCCGGCTTGCCCCACAGTCCAAATACTTGAATTTGATACAAGCACCACTGAAGAGGTTACTGGCTACCGTAAAATGCCGACTTTTCAACATACAAATTATTATACTATAGGCCTCTGATGAGTAACCCTCGGATCGACTAACAGCTTGTTTTCACTATTTGAGAAATTCCTCCAAAGGTCGGATACTTATTATTTATCAACCCCTAATTATTGATGACTTATTGGAGTCAGAACCAACTCTGCTTACCAAGATAGAAGGTGGTCCCTTGGTCCGATCCGGTCACTGCCAAGCCGTTTTTATCCGCATTCATAGCTGTTTTTCATTTGTGTGTAGAAAGAGCCGCATATCCTACCAAATTACATTACTTACACTAAAAATACTAGACAATATTATTTTTCTGCACATAAAGAAATAGCTGCCAAGATATCAGTATCCTTGGTTCCATACTCCAGGGTGTAGTAAGTCAATTTATAATCTTTAACACCAGCTTGAAATCCAACACTTGCTTTAGTTTCTGTTTGTGGACCCAACTAAGAATAGGATAGAATAGATATCCCAAAAGAAGGTCAGATTACACCTATCCCTAATCCTAAATAGAATGTAAGGACGTAGGAATTTCTATGTGAACAGAGTACCATATTTCCGTAGGCTCGAATGACCCATTCTCGTAATAAGAATGTGCATGGTCTGGTCCGGTATGAAATGAACTTATAGTCAAATAAGCCAGAGGCGATCCCATGTATTTCATTGGGATTTGGTGATGAACTATCAGTTCTGATTTGATATGGTTATATGTATGCAGCAAACAGAGGAAGCCAATGGCAGAAAAAGCACTTGCAACAATCAATAGCTTGCAAATGGTACCTGAGAGAAGAGGTCAGCTAAACAGGTTAACATGTTCTCTTCACCATCTCCGGCGCTTTTATTGTTAGCATAGTACTCCAGTAATTGCTCGCGGAAAGGAACACAGAAGTAAAGTGCCTGTGATAGAACCATAATCACAAAAATAATTAAGCCAGTCCCATGTGGAATACAGATATAAATCGAGAAAAAAATATTAGTTAGCATTTCCCTTTTCACAAAGTTTCTGGTGAAAACATCTCCATCCATCCAACCCATACATGCAGTCTAAGCAGAACCAACAGAGTCCCACAATCATCCATTTCCAGTTTTTATTTCATTCATAAATAATGCAAAAAACATGAACACCATCTCATCATCAGGCCAACCCCAACAGTTTCTCCACAAGGGGACTAGGCTTGGCAGAACCTCCCCGTTGCTGTTCTCACCATCCCGCCCACAAATCTAGCCCAGCACCGCGAAGATCACATTCGACGTTCCGCGATCCGGCTGCATATCGCGCCCCTACTAACCCTTCGGCCACGGGGAACAAAATGGAGACAAGGAATCAATCCCCGTGCGCCGGACACGGGCTTCGAGGGTTTGAGGCGAGAGGGTGAAGGAGAGGAGCGATCCGGGCGGGGGGGTTGGGGGGTACCTGCAGGACGCTGTTGCAGTAGCAGGTGTTGCCGAAGTTCTCGAGGCCGAAGTAGCGCTCGCCCTCGGGGAACTGCTCGCCCAGCGCCTTCTCCAGCCTCGAGCTCGCCGCGCCCATCACCGCCGCCTCCCCCGCCCAGCAACTCCCATTTGCCCGCCGGCCCCTGCGCTTCGACGGATCGGCCTCACTGCCGGCTCGGCTCGGCGATTGCGACGCGGGCTAGTATCGGTATCGCCGCTGGGATCGGTGGAGGTTGGAACAGGAGGAGGAAATTGGATGGATGGATGGTTTGGAGGAAACGGGCGGAATAAAAAGAAGGAAAGGAGCCTGGAGTCGTCAAATCGCTGGAGGTGGACATCGCCTGCTGCCTTGCGCCGGTCCGGCGTGCGTGCGACCGACCTATGCCCCGTCATGAGTGTACTCGTGTCTATCTTGATTCGACGGTCTGGATCAGGCGGCTAGGAGCTCATGATCGGCCATTGTGTTGTGAAAGAATGCGACCGGCGCGGTCTTGCAATGCCCACTAGACCGACCGCCGCACCGTTAAAGAAAACATTTTGTGCTCCGTAAAACTTTTCTTCTACTCTCTTCGGTCCCCTATTAAAATGAATATATCTAAACATATTTTAGTGCAAGATACATCTATTTTAACGACAGTAATATGAATCGGAGGGAGTACTAACAATTAATAACGGTGGTGAAATGGCGGAGCACGTCCTGGTTAACTCCTTTAACACACGCGCGAGCACGGCAGCTACACACAGACTTATCATTTTTTGCGTGTAAAACCAGATCTTTTATTATTTAGCAAGAATTACAGGAAGTTTAGCTACGAGCTCCTGAACGATAACATCAGGACCAACCTAAACCAAAACCTAGTTATGTTCTTTGTAAAACTTTTGTAAAACATTTTATAAAACTTTTCTTCTAACAATTAATAACGGTGGTGAAATGGCGGAGTATGTGCCGGTTAACTCCACTGACACACACGCGCACGACAGCTACACACGAACTTTTATCATTGGCGCCATGACATTATCGTGGATAAGAGAATTCTAAAAAAAAGTAGAAGTGAAATTTACATGTCAGGGACTAGTAGTGGTAGTAAAAAAATATGTAAAAGTGAAAACATTTTGTGAAACTTTTCTATTCCTTATGTTTATATTAATGGCCTCTATTTTTTTACGAAATTTCACCGATCTAGTAATAATCATCAATGGCAGTGAATCAATGGCAGTGAAACGAGCTTTAAAAGTAATAGAAATTATAAATAGGTCATTGGACCACCTAACGACAACTACAGACACTAGCATGAGCCAAAGCCGGGCAAAGCCGAAGCCGTCCTCTCCCCTTCATCATTGGAGCTAGGCAAAGCTTGCCGTAGTTGAGTTTGTTGTAGTAGATAGACGAGAAGTCATCGTGCTAAGGCCCCATAGGACCAGCGCACCAGAGTAGCAATCATCGCCGAAGATGACAACCGAAGATCGGGAGAGACTAACCTCAAACCACACCGACAAATATGAAAACAATCAGATCCCAAGAGATTCGCCGGACACACGACTCCATGCGCCCTCTGCCGGCGCTAGATGCACCACTGGAGCGAGGATAGGGCAGGAAGGACCTTATTCTGACTTCAGGACATAGCCGTAGTCTCAACATCCTGAAAAAGACACCAAAAAGGCTAAACAAAAACAAAAATCCTCTCGTCGGAAAGAGGTCGTGGTCCGCCACACCTCCAAGGCCCTAAGGCCACCGAAGGTGGAGTGAACCGACGGCGTCGTCGGCGAGGGGACGGAACCCTAGATGGGTTTAGCTAGTCGCTTCCCAATCGCTGGCGGCTACAGGCCTCTACTATGTATAGATACGAATACATCTAGTTAAGACTAGTTATAATAACAATGGTGAAATGACGAGTATGTCTCGGTTAACTCCACTAACACACGTGCGCATGTTCAGCTACTCACATACTTTCATCATTGGCACCATAACATTATTGTGGGTAGGAGGAATCTCCAACATTTTAGTACGAGCAAAATTTACCACACCAGCCAAACTCTACCAATTGGCTCCGGAACTCGAGTGGAGCACTATTTGATCCCATATCTCTCTACACCACTTCTTTCGATTCAATATTTTTTATGCCAGTAATTTTTGAGTTTGTAAGGGCGCGTTTGGAACCCCTCCCCTTCCGTGTCCACTGAATCTTCAAAACCGACTTCCAACTCCCGATTCCCGTT
Organism: Avena sativa; assembly: GCA_916181665.1. Taxonomy (NCBI): domain Eukaryota; kingdom Viridiplantae; phylum Streptophyta; class Magnoliopsida; order Poales; family Poaceae; genus Avena; species Avena sativa. Next base: position 447,677,912 of record OV702293.1, on the reverse strand, counting down.
CCATGAATGAAAACGAGAGGTGATGGGCATTCAGCTAGCTCTATTGGTGCAAATAGGTTACATCGGGCCCATGGAAATCATGTTCCCGGTGAACCGAACAAGCGCAGGCCCCGACGATGCCTTCCTCGACAAGGATAGCATGGAGACTTACAAGATCTACATCTTCAAGGTGCTCAAGCCAAAGTGTTGGAGATATGCCCTAGAGGTAATAATAAATATAGTTATTATTATATATCTTTGTGTTTATGATAAATGTTTACATTCATGCTATAATAGTATTAACAAGGAAACCATTAATACTTGTGTGATTTGTAAACTTAATTTAAAGTCCCTAGTATAGCTCTATACTTCACTAGCTTGTTGGTTGATTGATGATGTGGTTTCTTTGTCATGAACATTGAGATGTTATCAACAACAAGATCATATCGTTAGGAGAATGATATGGTGGACATACTCCTATAGACAAGCGTAGCATAAAGATCAAGTCATTTCAATAGTTCAATTGCTATATGCTTTCTGATACATAGTAACCTAATTCCTTCGACCATGAGATCATGCATATCACCTTTACTGGATGGATGCTTTGATGTCATCAAACACCACACCGTAACAGGGTGGCTATAAAGGTGGCATTGAGTGTTTGGAAAGTATTGGTTGAAACACATGGATCAAGAGTGGGATTTGTCCATCCACATGACGGATAGATATTCTCTGGGCCCTCTCGGTGAAATGTCATCCAATTAGCTTGCAAGCATGTGACTTGGTCACAAGGGATCACATATCACGGGAACGAGAAAAGAGTACTTATCAGTAACGAGGATGAACTAGGTATGCAGAGATACCGACGATCATAACCTCGGATAAGTAACATATCGTGAGACAAAGGGAAATTGGTATCGTATGTAAGTGGTTCATTCGATCGCAAAGTAATCGTAGAAATATGTGGGAGCCATATGAATTTCCAGATTCCTCTATTGGTTATTGTTCGGAGAAGTGTCTCGATCATGTCTGCATAATTCACGAACCGTAGGGAGACACACTTAAGGATTCGACGTTGTTTGAGTAGTTATGGTATTATGAGAAAGAGACCGAATGTTGTTCGGAGTCTCGGATGGGATCCGGGATATCACGAGGAGATCCGGAATGGTCCGGAGAATAAGATTCATATAAGGAAAGTTCCGTTTCGGAGTTGGGGAATGGTTCCGGTGTTTTCATCGGGAACATTCTAGAAGGTCCCGGAATGTCCGGCACTCCGGAGGGGGAAGGGTACATGAATGTGTCATTACATATTGGAATGATTGCATCATGTACTAAGTATTCTTGCTGTCCCAAATAAAGGGTTTATTTAAATCCTAAATTGAAAAAGTCAAACGGCTAGTTTGAAAGTCAAACGGCAGTTTTGGGAAGTGGGAAAAGAGGAGGAGAGGTGGAGGCCGAATTGGAGGAGGGTTCCTCCCCTTGGCCGGCGCACCTCCCTAGGCCGAGTTGGGGAGGAACTCCTCCCCTTGGCCGGCCAGCCCTCCCACCTATATAAGGAGGGGCAGGGCTCCCCTCCTACACACAAGTTTCCTATCCTCTAAACTAAACCCTAGATCTAGACCACTAATAGCCTCTCTCATAAGCTCCACCATACTCGCACCGGCTTAAGGCGAAGCCCTGCGGGATTTCCCCTCTACTTCTGGTACCACGCCGTTGTGCTGCCGGAATCGCGAGGAGAGTGCTACAACCTCCGCTGCCTGCTGGAACAAGGGAGAGGAAGGTCTTCGTCGAGTACCGAACGTGTGACCGACTGCGGGAGCGCTGCGGGAACGCGGCGCCGGAAGGATCGTCTACGCGATCTTGAGATCGGAAAGAGTACGACTACATCACCCACGAGAATCTGCTCTCGTTAAACACTTTGGAATCTTCGAGGGTGAGTTATTCCATCGACTCGTTGCTGCAATCTAGTAGATAGATCTTGGCTTGTTTGTTTGTATGCGATAGAAAATTTTTGTTTTCCATGCTACGAACCCCTACAGTGGTATCAGAGCCGTGTCTATATGTAGATCTGTTGCACGAGTAGAACACAATGATCATTGTGGGCGTTGATGCTTTTATTGTAGATTGCTTTTCGTGTACTTTGCATCTTGCGGTATGTTGGGATGAAGCGGCCCGGGCTAACCTTACATGACATCGTTCATGAGACTTGCTCCACGCTTGACATGCAACTCGTTTTGCATAAGTGGCTTTGCGGGTGCCTGTTTCTCCTAGCATAGTAAAGATCCAATTTACAACGGGTGATCAACAATGCTAGTATCAATGTTGTGGTTCTTGTTCGTAGGTTAGAACGACACCTATTGAAAGCCCCAAACCACGTAAAATATGCAAAGAAAGTAGAGGCGTCTAACTTTGTTTTGCAGGGGTGTGCAGTGATGTGATATGGCCATGATTGTGATTATATTTGATGTATGCAATGTTCCTTATTGTAAGTTGGCAACCGGCAGGAGCCATATGGTTGTCTTTAATTTCTGTTAAGACCTGCGTGTCTATTCAAAATAGTTGTAATAGTTGAAGCTGGTGGACGACAACCATGAAGAAGCGTCATTGACCTTGATGCTATGCCGGTGATGATGGAGATCATGTTCGTGCTTGAAGATGGAGATCGGAAGCACAAAGAAGAAAGGCCATATCATATCACATATTATGAATTGCATGTGATGTTAATCCTTTATGCATCTTGTATTGCTTAGTAGACGACGGTAGCATTATAAGATGATCCCTCATACACATAAATTTCAAGTTCTAAAGTGTTCACCCTTAGTATGCACCGTTGCCAAAGCTTGCTGCTTCGAAGCACCACGTGATGATCGGGTGTCTTTGATTCCGCGGGTGAATACAACGTAAGCAAGCCAGATTTGCTTATGCGGAAGCTAAGGTTTGATCTTGACGAGCCTAGCATGTACAGACATGGCCTCAGGAACACGGATCGCCGAAAGGTAAAGCATGAATCATATAGTAGATGTGATGAACATGATGATTGTTCGCCATTGAAACTATATCAACTCTCGTGATGATCGGTGTTGATGTAGTGGATTTGGTTCGTGTGATCACTAAAACAATGTGAGGGATGTTGTTTTGAGTGGGAGTTCACCTAGTTTAATTTCATTAATTAATTTGAACTCAATTTGTCATAAACTTAGTCTAAACTATTGCAAATATGTTGTAGATCAATGGCAGCCCCTACCATCAATTTTAATGCGTTCCTAGAGAAAGAAAAATTGAAAAACAATGGAAGCAACTTCGCGGATTGGTTCCGCAATTTGAGGATTGTCCTCACAGCTGGTAATTTGACCTATGTGATGGATGCACCGCTAGGTGACCCACCTGCAGCTGATGCTACCGATGAAGTAAAGAATGTTTACCTCGCTCGGAAGAATCAGTACTCCATAGTTCAGTGTGCTATCTTGTATGGTTTAGAATCGGAGCTTCAGAAAAGGTTTGAAGAGTCAGATCCATATGATATTGTCGAGGATCTCAAATTAATCTTTGAGACTCATGCGGCAATTGAAAGATATGAAGCTTCTGAAAAGTTCTTTAACTGCAAGATGGAAGAGGGTAGCTCCGTCAGTGAGCATGTGCTTAAGATGTCTGGGCACGCAAATAAACTTCAAAGTTTGGGTATAGTGATTCCTAATACTTTGGGGGTTTACCGCATCCTCCAATCACTACCACCAAGTTACAAGAACTTTGTGATGAACTACAACATGCAGAACATGAACAAAGAGTTGCCAGAACTATTTGCTATGTTAAAATCTACAGAAGTGGAGATCAAGAAAGAGCACCAAGTGTTGATGGTCAATAAGACCACCAAATTCAAGAAAGGCAAGTCTAAGCAGAAGGGACACTTCAAGAAGGGTGGTAAGAAAGTTACCATACCGACGAAGAAGACCAAGGTTGGACCCAAGCCTGATACTGAGTGCTTTTACTGCAAGGGAGAAGGTCACTGGAAGCGGAATTGCCCAAGGTACTTGGCGGATTTGAAGAACGGCAACATCAAGAAGAAAGGTATATCTGATATACATGTTATTGATGTGTATCTCACTAGTATTCGTAGTAGTGCCTGGGTATTTGATACTGGTTCGGTTGCTCATATTTGTAACTCGAAACAGGAGCTGCAGAATAAACGGAAGCTAGCGAAGAACGAGGTGACGATGCGCGTAGGAAACGGATCAAAGGTTGATGTGATCGCGGTCGGCACGCTACCTCTTCATCTACCATCGGGATTAGTTTTATACTTAAATAATTGTTATTTAGTGCCTGCATTAAGCATGAACATTATATCAGGATCTTGTTTATTGCGAGACAGTTACTTGTTTAAATCCGAGAATAATGGTTGTTCGATTTATATGAGTAATGTGTTTTATGCACATGCACCTTTGATAGATGGTCTATTCATATTGAATCTCAATAGTAGAAATACACATATTAATAACATTGAGGCTAAACGTTTGAAATCAAGCGATAATTTGACCTATATGTGGCACTGTCGTCTTGGTCACATTGGAGTGAAGCGTATGAAGAAACTCCATTCTGATGGACTTCTTGAATCACTTGATTTTGAATCACTTGAAAGATGCGAAGCATGTCTGATGGGTAAAATGACTAAGACTCCATTTTCTGGTATGATGGAGCAAGCTACAGACTTATTGGAAATTATACATACCGATGTGTGTGGTCCAATGAGTGTAGCATCGCGCGGTGGTTATCGTTATGTTCTTACCTTCACGGATGATTTGAGTAGATATGGGTATATCTATTTCATGAAACATAAGTCCGAAACTTTCGAGAAGTTTAAGGAGTTTCAAAGTGAGGTAGAGAATCAACGTAACAAGAAGATTAAATTTCTACGTTCTGATCGTGGAGGTGAATATCTAAGTTACGAGTTTGGCGAGCATTTGAAGAAATGTGGAATACTTTCGCAGTTGACACCGCCGGGAACACCACAGCGTAATGGTGTGTCTGAACGTCGTAATCGAACTCTCTTAGATATGGTTCGTTCTATGATGTCACTTACAGATTTACCGCTATCATTTTGGGGTTATGCATTAGAAACAGCCGCATTCACTTTAAATAGGGCACCGTCTAAATCCGTTGAAACGACACCGTATGAATTATGGTTTGGGAAGAAACCTAAATTGTCGTTCCTTAAAGTTTGGGGATGCGAAGCCTATGTAAAGAAGTTACAGCCGGACAAGCTTGAACCCAAAGCGGAAAAATGCGTCTTCATAGGATACCCGAAGGAAACTATTGGGTATACCTTCTATCATAGATCTGAAGGCAAAATCTTCGTTGCTAAGAATGGATCCTTTCTAGAGAAGGAATTTCTCTCGAAAGAAGTGACTGGAAGGAAAGTAGAACTTGACGAGGTTATCGAACCTTCTCTCGAAATTGCGAGTAGCGCAGCACCGGAAGAAGTTCCTGTGGTGCCTGCACCAATAAGAGAGGAAGCTAATGATAGTGATCATGAAACTTCGGTTGAAGTTGCTACAGAGCCTCGGAGGTCAACGAGAACTCGTACCACTCCAGATTGGTATGATTCCGTTATGAATGTCATGTTGGTGGACAACACCGATGACCCCGAGACATATGAGGAAGCGATGATGAGCCCAGATTCCAATAAATGGCAAGAAGCCATGAAATCCGAGATTGGATCCATGTACGAAAACCAAGTATGGACTTTGGTGGACTTACCGGATGGCCGGAAGGCTGTCGAGAACAAATGGATTTTCAAGAAGAAAACAGATGCTGATGGTAATGTTACTGTCTATAAAGCTCGACTTGTCGCAAAAGGGTTTCGACAAATTCAAGGAGTTGACTACGATGAGACTTTCTCACCGGTAGCGAAGCTAAAGTCTGTGAGGATTATGTTAGCAATCGCTGCATATTATGATTATGAGATATGGCAGATGGATGTCAAAACAGCATTCCTCAATGGAGACATTGATGAAGAGTTGTATATGATGCAACCCAAAGGTTTTGTCGATCCTAAAGATGCTAACAAGGTATGCAAGCTTCAACGGTCCATCTATGGATTGAAGCAAGCATCCCGAAGTTGGAATCAACGTTTTGATAAGGTAATCAAAAGTTTTGGTTTTATACAAACTTATGGAGAAGCTTGTATTTACAAGAAAGTGAGTGGGAGCTCTGTAGCATTCTTAATACTGTATGTGGATGACATATTGTTGATTGGGAATGATGTAGACCTTCTTAATAGTGTCAAAGAGTATTTGAATAATAGTTTTTCAATGAAGGATCTTGGCGAAGCAGCTTACATATTAGGCATAAAGATTTATAGAGATAGATCGAAACGTCAAATATCATTGTCACAAAGTACATATTTGGACAAAGTTCTAAAGAGGTTTGGAATGGAAGATAGCAAGAAAGGGTTCTTGCCCATGTTGCCCAATACGACCTTGAGTAAAACTCAAAGTCCGACATCGGCAGAAGATAGAGAAAGGATGAGTAAGACTCCCTATGCCTCAGCCATAGGATCTCTAATGTATGCCATGCTATGTACTAGACCCGACATCGCATATGTTGTTAGTCTAACTAGCAGATATCAAAGTGATCCAGGAGTGGATCATTGGACAGCGGTCAAAAACATCCTTAAGTACTTGAGAAGAACTAAGGATATGGTTCTTTCTTATGGAGGTGATGAACAGCTCGTTGTTAATGGTTACACCGATGCTAGTTGGAACACCGATCCGGATGATTCTAAATCACAATCTGGATACGTATTTATTTTGAATGGTGCAGCAGTTAGCTGGAGGAGTGCAAAGCAAAGCGTTGTGGCGAGATCTTCAACTGAATCGGAATACATGGCTGCTTCGGAGGCTTCACAAGAAGCGATATGGATGAAAGAGTTCATTACAGAGCTGGGTGTGGTTCCTAGTGCGCTGGACCCAATGTCTATCTACTGTGATAACATGGGCGCCATAGCCAATGCGCAAGAACCAAGGTCACACAAGAAGCTGAAGCATATCAAGCTGCGTTTTCACGCTATTCGAGAACATATCCAGGATGGGGATATAAAGATTTGCAAAGTACACACAGATCTGAATGTGGCGGATCCGTTGACTAAACCTCTCCCGAGGGCAAAACATGACCAACACCAAACTGCCATGGGTGTTCGGTATATTACCATGTAATCTAGATTAGATGACTCTAGTGCAAGTGGGAGACTGTTGGAGATATGCCCTAGAGTTAATAATAAATATAGTTATTATTATATATCTTTGTGTTTATGATAAATGTTTACATTCATGCTATAATAGTATTAACAAGGAAACCATTAATACTTGTGTGATTTGTAAACTTAATTTAAAGTCCCTAGTATAGCTCTATACTTCACTAGCTTGTTGGTTGATTGATGATGTGGTTTCTTTGTCATGAACATTGAGATGTTATCAACAACAAGATCATATCGTTAGGAGAATGATATGGTGGACATACTCCTATAGACAAGCGTAGCATAAAGATCAAGTCATTTCAATAGTTCAATTGCTATATGCTTTCTGATACATAGTAACCTAATTCCTTCGACCATGAGATCATGCATATCACCTTTACTGGATGGATGCTTTGATGTCATCAAACACCACACCGTAACAGGGTGGCTATAAAGGTGGCATTGAGTGTTTGGAAAGTATTGGTTGAAACACATGGATCAAGAGTGGGATTTGTCCATCCACATGACTGATAGATATTCTCTGGGCCCTCTCGGTGAAATGTCATCCAATTAGCTTGCAAGCATGTGACTTGGTCACAAGGGATCACATATCACGGGAACGAGAAAAGAGTACTTATCAGTAACGAGGATGAACTAGGTATGCAGAGATACCGACGATCATAACCTCGGATAAGTAACATATCGTGAGACAAAGGGAAATTGGTATCGTATGTAAGTGGTTCATTCGATCGCAAAGTAATCGTAGAAATATGTGGGGGCCATATGAATTTCCAGATTCCTCTATTGGTTATTGTTCGGAGAAGTGTCTCGATCATGTCTGCATAATTCACGAACCGTAGGGAGACACACTTAAGGATTCGACGTTGTTTGAGTAGTTATGGTATTATGAGAAAGAGACCGAATGTTGTTCGGAGTCTCGGATGGGATCCGGGATATCACGAGGAGATCCGGAATGGTCCGGAGAATAAGATTCATATAAGGAAAGTTCCGTTTCGGAGTTGGGGAATGGTTCCGGTGTTTTCATCGGGAACATTCTAGAAGGTCCCGGAATGTCCGGCACTCCGGAGGGGGAAGGGTACATGAATGTGTCATTACATATTGGAATGATTGCATCATGTACTAAGTATTCTTGCTGTCCCAAATAAAGGGTTTATTTAAATCCTAAATTGAAAAAGTCAAACGGCTAGTTTGAAAGTCAAACGGCAGTTTTGGGAAGTGGGAAAAGAGGAGGAGAGGTGGAGGCCGAATTGGAGGAGGGTTCCTCCCCTTGGCCGGCGCACCTCCCTAGGCCAAGTTGGGGAGGAACTCCTCCCCTTGGCCGGCCAGCCCTCCCACCTATATAAGGAGGGGCAGGGCTCCCCTCCTACACACAAGTTTCCTATCCTCTAAACTAAACCCTAGATCTAGACCACTAATAGCCTCTCTCATAAGCTCCACCATACTCGCACCGGCTTAAGGCGAAGCCCTGCGGGATTTCCCCTCTACTTCCGGTACCACGCCGTTGTGCTGCCGGAATCGCGAGGAGAGTGCTACAACCTCCGCTGCCTGCTGGAACAAGGGAGAGGAAGGTCTTCGTCGAGTACCGAACGTGTGACCGACTGCGGGAGCGCTGCGGGAACGCGGCGCCGGAAGGATCGTCTACGCGATCTTGAGATCGGAAAGAGTACGACTACATCACCCACGAGAATCTGCTCTCGTTAAACACTTTGGAATCTTCGAGGGTGAGTTATTCCATCGACTCGTTGCTGCAATCTAGTAGATAGATCTTGGCTTGTTTGTTTGTATGCGATAGAAAATTTTTGTTTTCCATGCTACGAACCCCTACACAAAGTACCCGGCAACGACAACATCAAGGCCGAGATCTATCATAAACTCCTTCATCCATGACATCTACGAGAAGCCACATATAGAAGTGTCGCCCAGCTCCCATTGACGAGCGACCCAAGACCTCAGCAGGGAACCATCATAGCCCCACCAATGGGAAGGCCCCAGGGATAGGACATCATCCGTGACGCGGGCTCTTGCCCCCGAGAAGGGGGCATCATATCCCGTGTGCCACCTAGTGCGCCACTCATGCCCGTCCAACGCGTTCTCCATGGACAAGGCATGCTGGACGTGGCCGGACGAGTCATTCTGTCCTTGCAGACTATAGGTGTGTGTGCCACGTCGCGGGTTGCGCCGATGCATGGAGAGGCGCATGGCATGCTGTTTCTATGTGTAGCCACTTTGGTGGCCCCTTTTGTGTATTAAAGGAGGCCAATTTCTACGATAGAGAGGGTTGGACTCTGGATAGGAACTAAGGGATAGCTAGTTCATAGCTCACAGAGAACAAGAGAACAAGAAAGAGAGATAGAGAGAAATTCGTCCATTGTCCCGGTAACAAGTGTTCATCACTATAATCTCCGTGCAATCCACCATATATATCAGACAAGCAGGACGTAGGGTTTTACACCTCGTGGCGGCCTGAACCTGGGTAAAAAATCACATGTGTTTGCGTACGTGCGGAGTTGTATGGATTGTAATGCACCCCTATGCCAAATCAAAAGGAGGTGTCCTAATCCCCGGCGTCTGAACGCACTAGCAACATCTACTACACCAGGTAGGGGCACAAGCGTTTTGGACTTGTCCATCGACGACCTCTTCATTAGCAATAGCAAGCGTGCTTCCCCCTAAGGCCGGGGAGAGGCAATTCCTGCAACGAGACATCAAGAGAACGCGTCCTTGATGACCCGCACCACATCTCCTCAGTCGTCCACATGCCAGGGAGCAGAGGCCCTTAGGGGCGATGTTAGGGCGTTGAGTTGTCTTCCTTTCAACGAGAGGGCATTTTCCATCTAGAGGTAGTGCTGCCGACCGGCAGCCAGTGCCCCGTCAGGGCGTCCGCGGCCCGAGATATGCACTTGTGAAAGGATATAGATGTCGCCTAGAGGAGGGTGAATAGAAAATTTCAAAACTAATACGGTTTGGCTTGATAGAATGCGGAATTAAACCTAAATACACTAGGCTCAACTAAGTGCACCAACAACAGGTTAAGCTAAGCAAGATAGCACAAGATATAAGTACTTCAAGCTCGATGGCTATCACAAGGAAAGTAAGCTCAGGTATAGATATAACCGAGGCACGCGGAGACAAAGATGTATTCATGTGTTCCCTTACAATAAGGTTCGTTACCTTGGAGAGGTGTTGGATTACACAAAGGATTTCCCAACATCACGAAGGCTCACCTTCTTCTCCGAGTCTATCCCACGAAGGAATAGGCCCTTTCCTTATGGCTAGCTTTTCCTCCACTTCGGAGATGGCAAGCTCTACAACCAGTTCACAAGATCCATAAAGGAGAAGCCCGAGACTCTTCACAATCTTCCGTGAAGAGGACACCGCGACACCAACCACCAAGCCAACTAGGAGGTCACCCTCCAAGAATAAAAATATCACGGTCTCTCACTCGAACAAATCATAATGGAGATCCCAACACTTATGCAAGAATGGAAAGCAAGAATACCAAGGGTGCTCAAATCCTCTACTCAAATCCCACCAAAGCAACAAGTGCTAGGGAGGAATTAGAGAAGAGGAATAATGGTGGAAATCAACAAATGACTCCAAGATCTAGATCCAATGGGTTCCTCTCACTTAGAGGAGGAATTGATTGGTGGGGATTATAGATATAGATATCTTCTTCCAAGGCCCTCAAAAATATGCAAGAATCATAGGAGGGGAGGGGGAGGAAGCAAGCTCAAGAGGTTCAATAATGGTGGTCAATTTCGTGGTCAAGAACCCACAAAAACGATGGGGAAGAATCCCTTTATATAGGGGAAAGAAAATATGACCGTTGGGAGGATTCCTGTGAGGAACCGATCTAAAAGTCGGTCGGGCCGGCCCCAGGACCGGGAAACTCGGTCCCCAGGCCAATGGACCGGCCTACAGATCGAAAAGTCTCTATATACATCTCAGAATAGACTCGGTCATGAAAATCAGGAAATCCGGTCTATGGTTCGGTCTACCGGTGCTGGCACCGGACCGTCTGGTGTGGGAACCGGTCGGACCAGATCCACAGCCAGGATGCAACAGACTTCACGAAAAACGCAATAACTTTTGCATACGGACTCTGATTTTGATGTTCTTAGGCTTGTTTTGACGAGGACAACAATCTCTGAAATATGGTGTAGATAAACATCATATCACAACAAAGGAGGATAGAACAAAATAAAGAAAGTTATGAAGCCTCCCTATAAGAAGAACTGGTAAAACCTTCAAACTTGAAAATGCCATAGAAGATGCATACGAATTCCGTTTTCGATGAACTTGGGCTTGTTGTCCAACCGAAAGACCCTCTTAATACTGTGGCTATATATCCTATAACCCGGTCTCCTAATAAACACCTTGAGAACGGTTAAAAAAAACCTAGCAAGGATATACCTTTTCCTTACGCATCCTGTTTGATCTTAATGACGATGCTTCAAGCTCCATCCAAGCTGGAATGCTTTACTTGATCATTATTGCTTCTTGAAGACTTTCTCCCCCACACATCACTATGGGATAGCTTCATTAAGGCACGTCTTCACATTTATCACCAATATAGACATCAAGCTTAAACCATATGATCTACTTGAGATGCTTATTTTAAACTTGCACTTCTCAACCTTGATGATGATCACTATTGATGTCATCCTCTCATGAGCTATATGAAATCTTCACTTTCGAAGCATGCCCATGGAAAGATACCTATCCCATATAGGAAAGGCAAAGGCACATATATAATGGGTTAGTTCATGATGCATAATTGACAAGGATTACCATACCACAAGATCCATGTGATACATTCTTTATGCTTCATGTGTTAACCAACTTGAAATAACTCTTCACTATTTGTATTGGTCAACCATGTATATTCTCATGCTCCATCTCAATATCTCGAGTTACATAAAGAACTCTTCATTTGATTACATGCTCTAAATCTTAGTTAACCATAGCTCAACTAATGAGGCTATCATGACACCGACTTAGAGCCATATCTTGAATTCTTCTGTTGAGATCACACTCTTGAGATCTTGATGATCATATCATATTATTCTCTTTAACTCAATGATCTTGATGCCAATACTCAAGGTATATCTTTATCTTCATGGCATCCATACTTGAATCCAACACATGGACTACAAGCATGACCTATGGAATATTTCTTCATATAAAACTCAATAAAGACACTAGTCCATAGGGATTGTCATTAATCACCAAAACCACACATAGGGGCAATTGCCCTTTCAAATTGCCATTATGAAAGTTCTGCTCGACTTCTTGCCTAAAGAATCTGAGAGCCACACCCACTAGGTCTCTTGGTTAAGCTAGATTATGAGCTACACCCACTCAGCGATGGCCTCGTAGCAGGAGCCATGCGAAGAGGGGCATGACGAGCACCAACTAGGCTCCCGGTTAGGCAAGAGTGCCCCTGCCGAGCTTGAATCTCTCTAGGATCATTATCACCATGACCACGACGTTAGCCTGTAGTGTGGTGCATCATCCACAGGTTCATTGTGCACGACATGTAGACTACCGCTGGGTGCGGTACCTAGAGGAGGAGCAACATGAGGCGCGGAGTGCAAGGCCACTGTGAGTATGAACGACAGTTGCAACTATGGATCCTAGGCACATCGCCCGAGCTTGAAACACCAAGGATGCGAGCAACCACGGTAAAATACACGATCATGATTGCGGTAATGGACACGACGATGGTCGAGGAGGACGATACTACGACCGCTACCTCCCCTATTCTCCCCTCCCTTGACCTTAGAGACAACGACAACGATGACTATCATGACTGCAGTGACCCAGTACACCACAGCATGTTATTGTGTATAAGTCGTTGGCATAACACTCATGAAACACCGTTTCACAAATATTACACCCCTTAGAGTGGTACAACATAACCATTGTGGGTCCTATTCTTATTTATTCCTTAATAACCAAAGATAAATACAAAACTCGAGATCATCCTCGGTCCAATGAGGATTCACGGATAAAAGCCAAACCAAAAGGCACTAGCCTGAAAGAAAAATTTATGGTACTTCTAGGCTCAATACCATCGGAGCTTTGCAACTTTATTAAGAATCTATATTGATCCACCTGACTATCCTACGCGTGCGATTCTAGTTTTCTATATCTACATCTTCATCTTCATTGCCAATTTTTTTTTGTATCTACACCATCAATGCCTCCTGAGATATTTGGTTTCTCGTAGTAGATCTCTCCCTCCTCAAATTCCTTTGAAGTGGTTTTGTCAATATTATTGGTACCTAAGAAAGGGTTTAAGAAGGTACGGTTGAGTACGAGCGTATTCAACAAGTTCTTGAGGATAGATGTGTTTTATGCACTATCTACAGCCGTGGATTGTTGATCCTAGGCTTATGCATATTTTCAAAAATGGTTTTTTGAAAAGGTTAAGTTTTAGTTAGAAAAACTATGTGAGTTAGTCTTCATAGGTTGTGAAAACTTCATGGAGTTCCTTTCTACGATGCATTCACAATATTTTCTTAGGATAGGCAGTTGTCACGTTTCATGCACTCTTGAGAGGTGTGCTATGATACGTCCAATTTGCATCACCATTCTATATCATAATTTGCCTCTATTTATTGATATATTTCTTATTAAGAGGTGATACTTATGTCTTTTCATCTATTTTTGCATGTTGGATGATTCTTGGAGGATGAACTGCCGGAGTCAGGATTCTGATGGAAAAAGAGGTGTTTTGATGCAATTTTGTGAAGATCGGAAAAATACCAGAAAAATTATGGAAAATCATATTTTCCCAGAAGACGAAGGAAGCCAGAAGGGTAGGCGGAGATGGTCCATCAGGGGGGCCACCCCCAGGCGCGGGCCACCCCTTGGCCGCGCCTACAGGGGGTGTGGCCCACCTCTGGCTTCGCCCTCTCGCCTATATATTCTCCTCGAAACCCTAAAACACGGGGAGCAACCACAGAAAGATTTCGTTGCCTTTGCGGGGTGGAAAACATCGAGAGAGAAAGATCTCTCTGGCAGACAGATTTCTACCGGGGAAATTCCTTCCTGGAGAGGGGAGATCGTCGCCATCAACACCATCGTCAATCTAGAATTCATCGAGATCGTCATCATCATCATCCACACCATCATCTCCACCAGCACCATCATCACCACTCCATCCCGTTGTAGCAATTGTGTTGAATACTTGCATAGTACTTAAGGGAAACTTTCCCGGTGTTGATTACTATTGTAGTTGATGCTTGTGAGTGGAACCATTGGATTATTGTTTATGTTCAGATTGTTATTCATCACCATATCATCTTTGATCTTGATCCATATGATGTCTTGTTAGTAGTTCGTTTATTTCTTGAGGACATGGGAGAAGTCATGTTGTTAGTAGTGGATTTGTGTTGAGATATTATTCAATGGTTTAGTATTTAAGTTGTGGTGCTATTCTTTTAGTGGTGTCATGTGAACGTCGAATACATGATACTTCACCATTTATGGGCCTAGGGGAATGCATTGTGTATTTGGATACTAATTGTGGGGTTGTCAGAGTGACAGAAACCTGAACCCCAGTTAGGACACCATTGCATAAGGGATTGTAGGATCTCGGAGTTTATGGTTGTGGTTAGGTTTATATCTTAATTGATTTCATGTAGTTGCGGATTCTTGCAGGGGGTTTAATCACAAGTATGTATTAGTCCAAGTAAGGTCGGTACATTAGCACAGGTTCACCCACACAACACTTACAACATCAAAGAAAACTACTCATCTATTTGAAGCGAAAGCACTTGACAGAATTCCCATGTGTCCTCGAGAATGTTTGGTCCTTATAAGTATTTCCACTGGCTTGTACTTTGCTAAGGAAAGATTGGACCAACGATCGAGGAGTGGCGTGATGCCCGCAATCTCCGAGATGGATTTCGCGTAGGATTTCCATACCTTCTAGCTGGGAAACACACTTTAGGTATACACCAGTAGTGCTCCTTTTGTAGAGTTGCCCATTGATTATGGTATAACCCTTTGCTCGTCGTACTATCTGCCGTCTTTCGATCTTGTCGTCGGGCAAAGTTCCGTGTTTGAGATATTCCATGAACGGTTTTGTCCAAGCCGGAGGGGTCTTCGTCACCATGTTGACAAAAGAATCAGCTCTATCCGGGTTGTCGATGTCGGCGCCCTTCACGGATGGTGTGCGTAGATGCTCTATAAAAACTCCTGGCGGAATTTGCTTGCGCCCTGATCCAAGTTTAGACAATAGATCAGCCGCCTCATTTTGCTCCCTAGGCACATACTTGACTTCGTAGCCCAAGAAGCTCTTGGCTATCTCGTCCACTTCGTCGTGATATGCCGCCATCATAGGGTTCCGCGCATTCCAGGTGCCAGCCACCTGCTGGGTAACCAAGTCAGAATCTCCACAGCAAACTATGCGCTTGATGCCAATATCCTTGGCTACACGTAGTCCGTGAATGAGTGCTTCATACTCCGCCATGTTGTTTGTAGCCTCGAAGTGGATCTGCAGAACATAGTGTAGCTTGTCTCCTGTTGGTGACTGTAGCAATACAGCAGCCCCCGAGCCGTTGAGCAGCTTTGATCCGTCAAAGTGCATCACCCAGTATTCTGGTTCCGGCAATGGAGTGGCATCCGGCATCTCCGTCCAATCTGCAATAAAATCTGCCAAGGCTTGTGACTTGATAGCGTTGCGTCTTTTGTAGGTGATCTCGAAGGTGGCAAGTTTAATGCCCCACTTCGCGACCCTTCCTGTAGCGTCGCTGTTGTTGATAATGTCGGACAGTGGAGTCTTGCTCACTACTGTGATTGGGTTCTCCTGAAAGTAATGCCTCAGCTTCCGTGAAGCAAGGAACACTCCATAAGCTATCTTTTGGTAGTGCGGGTAACGCTACTTGGAATCCGTCAAGACCTCGCTTATATAGTAAACTGGTCGTTGAACTCCGTGCTCATAGCCTGGTTCCTTCCGCTCTACCACGACGACGATGCTGATAACCCGGTTGGTTGCCGCCATGTAAATTAACAGGGGCTCGCCAGGCTCGGGTGCTGCAAGGATGGGTGCTGAGGAAAGAATCTCCTTGAGCTGCTTCAATGCTGCATCTGCCTCGTCCGTCCACGTGAATTTGTCCGCCTTCTTCAGCAACTTGTACAGCGGCAGAGCCTTCTCTCCAAGTCGGCTGATGAACCGACTAACTGCTGCAACACAACCTGTTAGTCGTTGGATGTCCTTTAGGCATGTCAGACGGTTTATGTTTAAGATGGCCTTGATTTTCTCCGGGTTGACCTCGATTCCGCGCGCGGAAAAAATGAAGCCCAACAGTTTGCTGGCTGGAACCCCGAAGACGCACTTCTTAGGGTTGAGCATCATGTTGTATTTCCGGAGATTATCAAAGGTTTCTTTTAAGTCGAAGTTTAAGTCGTTTGACTTTTTAGACATCACCGCGATATAGTCCACATAGGCGTGAACGTTCCGACCAATTTGGTCGTGAAGGCAACGTTGCATTGCCCGTTGGTAGGTAGCACCTGCGTTTTTCAGCCCAAAGGGCATCGTGACATAGCAAAACGTGCCGTTTGGGGTAGTGAACGAAGTGGCCAATTGGTCTGACTTCCTCATCTTGATCTGGTGGTATCCTGAGTATGCATCGAGAAAACACAAAAGTTCCGAGCCAGCCGTCGAGTTAATTACTTGGTCAATGCGAGGCAAAGCAAACGGATCTTTGGGACATGCTTTGTTCAAGCCGGTGTAATCAACGCACATTCTTAATTCATTGGTTCCCTTTATGGGGACAAGTACAGGATTGGCCACCCATCAGGTGTGAAGGACTTCTCGGATAAACTCAGCCTTAAGTAACCTAGCTATCTCATTGCCAATGGCGCGTCTCTTCTCATCTCCGAAGCGTCGTAGAGGTTGTTTCACTGGTTTACATTTTGGATCTATGTTTAAGTTGTGCTCGGCAAGTTCCCTAGGTACACCTTTCATGTTGGCAGGTTGCCAGGCAAAGATGTCTCTATTCTCACGGAGGAACTCGACGAGCGCGCTTTCCTATTTGGGATCCAGGTTCGTCCCAATGGCGACGGTCTTGGAGGCATCGCCTACCACAAGTTCCACCAGCTTGGTCTCGATGGCGGCCTTGAACACAGGAGCAGAGTCGGAGATCTGCTTCTTCGACGCGGGCACCTCTGAGTCATTGACCTTGCTCTGGATCTCCTTGAATTCTTCGCTGTAGAGGATAGCTTCTGCAACGGCTGCTTCATTGATCTCGCAGTCCCTTGCCTGGGTAAAGCTTCTGGATACGGTGATGACACCGTTCGGTTCGGGTATCTTGAGTTTGTTGTAGACGAAGCATGGCTTGGCCATGAACGTGTGGAATATGTCGCGGCTGAATATGACGTGGTACACGCTCTTGAAGGGGACCACCTCAAAGGTCATGCGCTCTTGGTGGTAGTTATTAACGTCGCCAAAGGCTACCTGAAGTGTAATGCACCCAAGGGACCGAGCCTCCCGTCCAGGAACTACGCCATGGAACACGGTGTTGGTCCGCCTTAGGTTTGCCTCCGTCAAGTTCATCTTCTGCAGTGTATCCAGGTACATGATGTTGATGCTGCTTCCACTATCCACCATGCACTTGGTGAACTCCACGCCGTCAATCAATGGGTTGATGACCATGGTGTACTGGTTCTCCGTGGGCACAAGGTCTGGGTGGTCCGTCCTGTCCCAAGTTATTGGAACCTCCGACCAGCGCAGGTATTGGGGAACTGGGGGGAGAGTGGCCATCAGGATCCTCAGAGAGGTATTCTATTGTCGGACGGTGGGGGTGCCAAGGAAAGTGTGGTAGACTGGGGCCTTCTTTGTGAAGGGGTTCTTGCCCTTGTCGTCGCTCTTGGCGGCGTGCTTGAGGTCAACGTCCTCGTCCATGTCACTTGAATCCTTGGACTCCTCCTCCTTCTTCTTCCCCTTGCCCTTGCCTCGCGGTCTGTTCTTCCGACTTTGCTTGTAGCCGGACTCCGGGTCTTCCTTGAGGTCGTTGATGAACTTGCAGTGTCGATTGGTATGGGTGGCCTTGCCGTTGACATCGAGGTGTACGAGGCACGGCATATCGCGGTACTCTTCGTAGGCTTGGGGAACGCGGAGCGGCGCCGAGTTGGTTTCACTTCCTCGCTGCTGCCCACGGCCTGCTCCCCTTCCTCGGCCATGTTGTCCGCCTTCTCCTCGTCCTGCAAAAGTCATGGCGACCATGTCGGTAGATTGCTTTTCTTCTGGAGCGGTTTTCCGCTTTGTACTGCTGTTCCTCCGAGCTTGGGTTGGAACGGCCGTTGCCGGCAAAGAGCCACGAGCATCATCGTCGGCAGCTGCGAACTCACTAGCTAACTAAATCATCTGATTCAAGTCAAGCTGATGATTGTCCTGCAAGCGCTTTAGCTTATGCTGGAGTAACGTGCCCCTTTCCAATCCATCGATGAAGGCGGCCATGGCGGTCTGGGCATGCACTCCCGTGCAGGAATTCTTCATGTCCAGCCAGCGGGAGAGGTAGGCGCGATATGTCTCGTCTTTCTCTTGCATGCACCACTGTAGATCGCCCACAGTGCAGAGACGCTTGTATGTACCCTCAAAGTTTTTGGTGAACGCTTCTTGCATGTCCAGCCAGTTGTAGATAGATTTCTCCGGCAAGTCGTCGATCCATTGACGGGCCGTGCCCGCCAACATTAACGGGAGGTACTTGACGGCGACGTTGGGGTTGCCTCCGGCAATCTCCACTGCGTTGCCGTAGTCCTGCAACCATGTGGCAGGCTTGGCGGTGCCGTCATAGGGCTTGATGGTCTTGTCAATCCGGAATCCTTTGGGGTAAGTTGCGGACCGTATTGCAGGTCCAAAGCAACGTGGTCCCAGGTATGGTCCTTCCCGGGCCTCGTGGATCTTGTCGATCCGCGAACGTGCATCATACGGCTCCGGGTTTTTCTTCTTTTTGTCAATAGGGGATGGGCTGTGCGAGCGACGTGGGCCTCCTCCGCCATGGTGACTGCTTGGCGGCGATGGAGGAGGAGGTGGCGGTGGGTTAGCTTTCTTGCTGTTACCCTCCTGCGATGCTTCACGCCTGTCGCGGTTGCTTGTCGGACGCGGAGGGTCATGGCGCGACCTGCTCTTATGTCCTTCGTTGTACTTTCCGTCATGACGGGTCTGCTCCGTGTTGTCGCGGACGACGATGCCGCACTGCTTTGGTGGGGGCATATCCGTACGATGGTGAGCCTTGTAGTCTTCCTGACGTCGGGGGGATCGGGGAGGTGGCGATGGGCGGCGAGGTTGGGCTCTTTCTCCGTTGTCGGAGGATATGGGGATGGCATCCTTCCTGTTGCGTGCATCCCTCTGTCTTCGTTCTGATGAACCCGTCCGCGATCCGACATCCGAAGGAGATCTGTCCCTTGGCGGTTTGTACTGGCTAGATCGGCAGAGTGCTGGGTCAGACTCAAGCCTCTGAGAGGTGGCCTTTTCCTGCTGCTTTACCGCCTTGGCCACTAGGTCATAGACCTGTTCCACTGCCTCAGGCGATCTATCCTGCTCCAGAAGGGTCTTGGCGACGGCGAGGTTAAGGAGTGGGGTGGGCATCACCTGCTTGCCTTCACTGTCAATGTATGGCTTGGCCTGTGCCGGCTTCGAGGGAGCCCATCCTAGGTTGCGCCGTACACCAGGATCGTTGATGACGCGGGCTGGAGCTTTCTTAGCCTTCTGCTGTTGCAGCAGAGTCTTGTACTCGACCTCCATTGCTCTTGCTTTCTCTATGGACTTCTGCGCGTTGACCAGATCTCGATCTAGTTTAGCGCCTTTCTCCGTGATGGCTTGCGCCTCCTCCAGCAGCTGCTGGCGCTTCTCGTCAAGCTGAGTCACGTTCCGGATATGATCAACAGTTAGAGGCTCAACGAGGAGATTGCCGTACATCACTCTATCAGCTGGAGTAACATGGGCTGCTGCCGACGTAGATGCTGGAGGAGGCAAGTTTGCGGTGTTGTTGTTGCTCGGACCGGTGCCGAGTTCTTGCGGCTGCTGCACTGGATTAGGCGGAGGATGCATGACTCTTGCGCGAACATCGTCAGCAGCAACAAGTGGCCCCTTCCCCTTATCCAGCGCCGTAGGCGGAGCTTTCCCGGGCTGGTCTTCATCCATCGCTGTCCCGATGGTGACGAACACCCCTCGAGACATGACGGTGTTATTAGCTTGCTCGTCGCGCGAGTACTTCTCCTCCATCTCTTGCATGGCGGAGTCTAGCTCTTCTGGACTAAAGTCTATCTCCTCGGAATCTGCACTGAAATCAGCATAAAGCGCGTCAATGACAGAGTCGGAGGGTGCCAGGACTTCCTCGATGACGGGCGGTGGAGGTGCAATGGCCTCGACGATGACTGGAGGTGGTGGCGCTGCTGCGACGATGGCGGCCGGAGGCGGTGGTGGTAGCTGAATCGGAGGTGCTCCGTCAATGAGCGCAAGCGCTGTCTGAGCTGCCGTTTTAGCCTCCGCATAGTTGTTGACGGTGTTCACCATGCCTTCGAAGGTGAGGCGTCCTAACGCTTGTTGCCGTCTTAGAGAGTGTCAGAGAAGCGTGCCGTGGTCCAGTCCTTCCACAAAGTGATAGATGGCATCATCATTGGGGTAGTTGGCTAGATCGGCTCGTATACGGAGCCACCTGGCCAGGTAATCGCGGGGGTTTTCGCCCTCTCTCTGAACGCAGCGCGCCAGATCGAAGATGGTAACCACACCGACAAACTTGGATCTCTGCTGTCCAGACGCACGGGCGAAGCCGGCGGATTTGTAGTGATCTTCCACCTTTATATCCTGCACAGGGGCGGTTTGGGTGGGTCTTGAATTTTTCCGATCTTTGCCGACAAACTCCGAGGAGAGATCCGACATCGATCCTTTCGCGAACGTATCCTGCCCGTAGGCGGTCCGTGCGGGTCTTGATGCTCCTCCGACTCCCAGGGAACTAGTCCCCGAGTCTGTTTCGCCAATGAAGAGGTGGATGTCTCTGATAGGAACGATCGAACACCGTATAGGGTTCGTCTTCGCCGGGATCCAGAACTCGTCGGGAGGGACGATCGGAACGTTGCCGGAGAAGAGAACGCGACCGATGGCTACGGTTTCGCCAATTTCCGCGAAGATCTTGGCCCTCGCCTGCTGAAGATCCTGAAGCGCCTCTTGCCCCACGGTGGGCGCCAACGTTCGTGGTATTGCCGACGAGTACGCCATGGAGGGGTCCTCACAGTGCGTGTTTAGAGACGTGGGGTAAGGCGGACGGTTGACGGGTACGAGGTAACACAGCTTATCCAGGTTCAGATCCCACAACGGTGGCGGAATCTTACTCCTGCTATAAATCACTATAATGGCAATACGCCGAGTTACAGAGATTAGGTTCGCTGTGCGAGGTGACTAGAAAGTCTAAGTTATCGTGCCCTAAAGTCTCCCATAGGCCCGACTTATATAGTCGTCAGGTCCTAGGGTTACAGGGAAAAGTCCTAGCCAGATAGGTTACAGAGTTCTACACCGTCTATTACTAGTCTTGTGTATCTTGCACTCCAAGGCTCCGGGTACGCTGGTGACTCCACCATAGCCTTCCTTTATCCGGCATGGGCCTCCCTTCTGGATCCACCTAACTGGGCCGCCCAGCAGGCCATAGGCCATGCTACCGACTATGGGCCACCCGGGTTAGTCGGATAAGAGACATGCTATGAGGATACCCATATAGCATATCCCCAACAAACGTTTGGTCCTTATAAGTATTTCCACTGGCTTGTCCTTTGCTAAGAAAATATTGGGCCACTTGCTGTATTTGTTCGTTGTCTTTATTGCTTGCACTTTATTTCCTTGCTTTATCAGAAAACCCCTAAAAATTCGTTTGCTAAGTATTTACAGAGATTTCCTGCTCCATACCACTAGTCAACACCTTCTGCTCCTCGTTGGGATCGACACTCCTATTTATCGAAAGTACTACGATACACCCCCTATACTTGTAGGTCACCATGCTACTTTAGCAACAAACAATCTTAATACTAAGTACATAATTGGGGTGCCTCCCCGTTTGAACTTTCATGGTTTGAAGCTCGGTTCAAGACAAAGTCAATTGGTATCCTTCACCATGATCCTATTTTCTACCCTTTGTAATGAGTTTCGGTCACCGGACCTACGCTCAATTACCATCCCTTCTGCTACACTTAAGTCATCACCCTGCAACATAGGATGGGGATGTTACAGGATCCTACCCGCTGCTCTTCTCTTTGGATTACAACCCGACTTGTAGTATGAGGACGTGTGAAGGGGAAAAGGTATAGCCGAATTTCCCATCCCATTTGAAGATCTGTGGTCTGCGCTTTCTATACATGCAAGAATCACCGATTACATTTATTGTTTAATCCTAAATTATCTTTCCAGGTAAAATAGAATGTTCACCTGCAAGACTTCCAATCTTGTATTCCAACCATTAGTTCATTGTCCACCATAATATATTATTCAACTACCCTGAGCCGATAATCTTCAATTCTTATTATTACAAAATTAGTCGTTTGCTTTTAAATGCAGGTGATATGGTTATAAATTTGAAAATAGTTTTGGTAATTATTCCAAAGGACATGCAAGTTTAAGCTCGCAAGATATACCCGCAACTGAAAATAGCATCATTGTGATATGCTTTAGTTTCATCGTTTGTCCCCTATTTAATGGTTTAAAATTAATCCGTAAGTTGGTTTTAGATTTTTAGCGATTTTTTATGAATTTCACTTTAGAATTTTCATACATCTTAAGGAAATTAAGTTGAATTCTTTTTCAAAGTTCAGTTTGGGTGTTTCTATGTTGGAAATTATATTTCAATATTTTAAGAGATGTTATTTGTACTTAAAACGTTTTTAGAGTAATTTTATTCATTTAAAGGTATTCGTTAGGTTAAATATACAATTTGAGAATTTTGCATTACAAAATATTTTAAATAATTCTAGAAAAATAGGATTTCAAAACCTTATATTTTTTACTATTTGGAATTATTTTATTTTTATAATTTCCAAAATTCTATTTTTTGTGTTTATTTATGATATTTGCTTTACATTTTCTTTAGTATTTTTAGTTCCTTGAATTTTACTTAATTCAATTATATGTTTAAAAATCTTACAAAATTAATAATTGGATTCTATATTTTATTTCCTATCTAAGGATCTTTGTATTTTATATTTAGGCATTATAATTTTAAAGTTACAATTTTTGGGAAACTACTAATTTACCCCTTGGTCCTAGACCCACCAGTTAGTTGACTATACCAACATATCCCAGTCCAACCCAGACCGCATAACCCCTTACTCTCTCTCGCCCTTTATCTCGCGATCGTGTTGCCTCGTTGTCGTCTAGCTGCCACGACCGTCTCCAGTCATCGATGTTGCCACGATCGTGCCTATCCACTCACCTCTTATCGCTTTACAATCCTATCCAATTAGATTTGCTCCTCATACTCTCCCTTGGCGGTGCTAAACCCTAATCCCTATCAAGCGTTTTGGTCATGGTGCCTCCATTGTGCTTTGGTACTTCTCCGGTGACTCATGGATGTAGGCGTGTGTCTCTGACGTAGCCGTACTACGGGCATGGACTGGCATAGGTGAGATGACCCTTAGGGGAACTCCCTATGCCATCTTCACCGTGGTGCTCGTCGTCTTCCTTGTCACAGTGAGTGGTGAGATACGCTCCACTTTCTATAGGTAAGTGTTCCTCCTACTCTCTCTCCCCTAAATTTTTACTGCTGGTTGATCCAACTCAGATTTCCCCTTTCTAGGGTTCATACCTTGTAGGTCATGGATAGTTCATGTTCTAGGGTTCTAAGATGTTTCTAGATATTTCTGGCACTGTCTAATATGTTCTAGGTGTTGATAGGATACTACTTATGACTCTGTCTTAGTTTCCAGGAATTGTTCCTAGTTTAGGTTGTGGATTTGTTTGTAGTTTATGATGATATTCATAGAATTTTTATAAGTTGTTGTTAACTATTCATATGGAGTAAAAATGCACAACTCAAGAATATGTTTAATTTGTTCATTATATGAAAATTTAGTTTAACTTCACGTGTTTAGTAATTTCTTGTTGCTTAGTTTATTGGAATTGGTTGTGATACTTTCAGTGATATCTGACAATAATTTGTTTTTAGTTACTTTGATTTGTTGTAGATGTTTCTCTTAGTTGATTAACTTAGTGTATTTAAATTTGTTTCTTTTAGCATGGTTATTATGTGTTTGTTAGTAATTCTGCTTAAGTATATATTCATATGTTGTCAGTGTATTAAGATTATTTGTTCATGTGTTGTTCTTATATGTTCATGCTTTTCCTCTAGCTGCAATGTCTGCTATTTAGAACTCAGTAGAGTTTCCTCCTAGTGTATATTATAATTGGAGGAAAATATTGTGTAATTTAATGTATTTCTTATTCTTAAATGTTAATTATTGTTTCCTAGACATGGGTTGTGCACTGAGTGCATAATCATTCTTATCATCTATGAAACCTCTTAGCTAAGTGCACACTGGTGCTAATCATGATCTTGTGTTTGTGCTCTCTTCCCAGTAGTAGGATCATGAGGTGACATGATCTACTGGTGCACATCATTATAATTACCGCTACTATTTTGCCCTTCCCTGGATCCATATGATCCCTATCAACTACTATTACTACTACTTTTCTACCCATCTACCCTTGGTTTTAGTTTAAGCCTCTACAAAATTTCTAGTAAGCTTGTTGAAGATTTGTAGCTTCTCCTTGCTACCTTCTCCTCATGTTCTTGATCCTTAGTTTCTGTTCTTGCTTGTCTTCATTCACTCTATCACTCTCAGATCTCTCTCTAAAGTGTGTTTGTGTGTGTTTGGTATAATCTAGACCATTGACTTGTGATCTCTAGGGTCTACAAACTCATATATTTATAGTGCACATGAAGCTCTGTAGTACTGACATCACATCCATGTTGTTAGGTGAGTGTGCTGCTTGGCTATATGTGTAGCCGCCTCCCTATGTTGTTCTTATGCATAGATACAATGCATACCATATGCCAAAAATGGCATGTCAGTTGGTTTGGTAACTTTGTCCTGGCCTTTGTTTTGGACAGTGATAGTTGGAAATTATTTGTATTTAGTGTTTTATACTTAGTTTTATTTCCTTACGATGAAATTTCTTTTAGTACTATGTTGTAGTTTATTAAATGACTTGATTACATTGAAGTAATAAACTATTAGTGATTATTCTTTAATCCATTGTGATTTTTCTTATGGAATTCTAAGCTTGGGGATATTTTTATTTGCTAAAGGTTTTGTCGTGGTATTGCCGACGAGTACGCCATGGAGGGGTACTCACAGTGCGTGTTTAGAGACATGGGGGAAGGCGAACGGTTGACGGATATGAGGTAACACAGCTTACCCAGGTTAAGATCCCACAACGATGGCGGAATCCTACTCCTGCTATAAATCACTATAAGGGCAATACGCCGAGTACCGAGATAGGTTCGCTATGCGAGGTGCATCGTAGTTGACACTAGGTTATCTGAGATTGTGCCCTAAAGGCTCCCATAGTCGCCAGGTCCTAGGGTTATCTGGAAAGTTCTAGCCGGACAGGTTACAGAGTCCTACACCGTCTATTACTAGTCCTGTGTGTCTTGTACTCCAAGGCTCAGGGTACGCTGGTGACTCCACTCCACCGTAGCCTTCCTTTATCCGGCATGAGCCTCCCTTCTGGATCCATCTAACTAGGCCGCCCAGCAGGCCATGGGCCATGCTACCAACGGTGCGCTATGAGGATATGAGACATATAGCATATGAGGATATGAGACACGCTATGAGGATACCCATATAGCATATCCCCAACAGTAGCCCCCAGAGAACTCCGAGATCTTGTGCCGTCTTGCCCATTCACGTTGAATGCTCCGTCTAGATGGATGTCGGCAAATCGTCAAGCAATATCTTGTAGTCCTCCCAAAGAACCCTGCAAGGTTTTCTCCGTCTTCAACTAGTAAGCCGGAGAATTGCTGAATCTTCCGTCGTACTCTTCCGTAGCCGGACTGGATCCGTCCATGCCGGAATCTTCTGATGTGATGGTTCATCTGCCTATGATAGCTAGGGTGACGTAGACGTAGGTCAGCGACGCCTCGTAACTCACACATGCAGAGAACACAATCATTTCCACTTTTCCCGCGCGGGCGATACGAACCGTTGGCGGCGACGGTTGGGGCGTGGCAAAATTTCCGCGCACGTCCACGCACACATCGTCTATGCAGCAACCGTCCGATCAAGCTGCATGAATCTCGATGCTGGAGATCATAAATAGTAACTGCGGTGGAAAATTTACTTTTCACCTCATTCTCTCATCACATCATCTTCTTCCTCCAGCGAGCGCCCCCTCGAGCTCTCCGCGCAACTTGCGAAAAACCCTAACTCCCAATCTCGCCAGTCACCTCCAAACACTCGAATGGCCAGCAGCAGTTCTACTCCCTTGATGGCGGCATCGGGCGAAGCCACGACAAAGCAGGCGAGCTCCGTCGTCGTGCCCCAGAGGGCCTGGTCATCCCCGTCTCTGCGGTGGTCAAGTCCACCGGCGACGACCACAATCCAGCGGCGCTGGAGCTGCTGGAGGAGGAAAACGACTCCCACAAAGGCGACTAGCGCGGTTTGGACATCACGGACCGCGACATCGAGGAGCTAATCATCGAGGGCTACCTTCCCGCGACGGAGGGTCTCGCCTGGCGGGCGGCACCGGCCGGTGAGGTCACACCTTCTCCCCAAGCCGGAGAAAAGGTGTACCTCAAAGCATAATTGGTACGCGACGTCTCCCTGCCCATTTCTAACTTCTTCCTTGCCGTCTTGAACCACTACCGAGTACAACCCCAAAACCTTTCTCCCAACAGTATCCTAGCGCTTAGCAATTACGCGGTGCTTTGCGAGGGTTACTTAGGGATTAGGCCTACGCTAGAAATTGTGGCACCATTAGCTTAAAGATCCGTCCTGGCCGGCGGTTCCCCGACATCGTCGGCCACGAGTCTTGCAAGAACTGGCAGCGTACTTACTTCTACAGCCCAGATATCCCTCTGGCTAACCGAGAAGTAACATACCCGGACTTCGTCGATGGAGCCGCCGCTGAAGCCTCAACATGGAGATCCCAGGCCTCCCTTCCCTCCGACATTGATGCTTGCCGCGCTATAAGGCGGATAGAGTGGTTCGTAGAGACGGGTTTGACCGGCTTGGACCTAGCCATGTGCTGGTTCATCAGGCGAATCCAGCCTCTGTAGCACCGCTCGAAGCTGATGCACGAGTATACCAACGACAGAAGGGATAGCCTCCGCATCTCCGTGGACAACTTCTCGAGTGACTCCGTCAAGCTTCGCCTCAAGGACATCGTCAAGGTGAAGGACAAGAAGCATGGCTTCGCCATCACCTACGACATGTTCGTAGAGAGCAAGTGCCCAAAGGTAACTGCTTATTTTCCGTGTTTGACATATACTCCAGTTCTTCCGTCTAGCAATTGCCATCTCATCTAACACGGTGGTTCTTCACCTTACAACTTAGTGACATAGATGAGGACATCATGGCTCCTCAAATCTATGATCCAAAGATGAAGGAAGTCACTGTCGTGTCCGATGACGATGCTCCGATGGCGTGAAAGCGGAAGAGCTCCACCTCTGACGCTGCCGACAGAGGCAAGAAGAAGAAGATGGAGGGTGGAGCCTCCAAAAAGACTACCGCCGCCCTGGAGGCAGAGAAAAGAAAGGTTACTGGGATCACTTTTGCCAAAGCACCCCCACTTGTGTAAGCTTATTTCTCTCCGACATTGTCTATTTGTCTGTCTTATTCCCGTACTTATGCATTTTGCACGTTTCAGGAAGAAAGCCACGACCAGCTTTAAGAAGACCTCCAAAACATCGGGGGATTCTAGAACCATCAAGGACATGCTGCATCGCGACGCATCTCCCGCCATCGCCCCTGTCACTCCCATTGTCAAGCCCTCGTCTGCCCCGACAAGCTCACAAGCTAAGGAAGCATCTGGTCCTTCCGCCATGGAAGTGGACTCAGGTGCCTCTACCGAGCTCGCTATTGTCGGCGAGCAGGCGACGCAGTAAAGTGCCGCACACCAAATGGCTGAAGCTCCGGCTAAGGATGCCATCGGTAGCGGTAAGGCGGTGGTGGAAGCTGGTACTTCTGCCGAAGGCGACGCCCCCGCACCCAAGAAAACCATAGATTATCCAAATATAGTCTATCCGGTACTTACACCGGGTAGCACTGCTCTGGTTCCTGGTGCAGCGCCGACATCTCCGACGTGCGGTCTAGAGGAGCTTCTCCGACAAGCAGAGATCTTGCAAGGAAACAGTGTATCCTTCGGCAAGCTGCTGGCTGAGAGTGCTACCAACCTCAAGATCATTGCACTTGTAAGTTTTATTTGCCTTTTTGCATTTCATATGAATATCCCACTATAGCCCCCGAGGATGTAGACGGAAAACCATAGGTCTTTACGTCTAGATGCTCTAAGAGTGACTAAGCTAGAAAACTTCTCACTGTAGCCCCCAAGCATATAGGTGGAATGAATTATTCCGACTAGATGATTTAAGAGTAGCATACACAATGTTTATAAATTTCAATACTGTATCCCCCAAGCCTCTAATTGTAACTGAATTAGTTCCGACTAGAGGTTTAAAGAGAAGCTAAGAATATATCCGAGTTAAAAAAATTATACTATAACCCACCAAGCTTCTAATCAAAAACTGAATTAGTTCCAACTAGATGCTTAAAGAAAGATTAAGCATATTGCTAAGTTAAAAACTCTCGCTGTAGCCCCCGAGCGTCTAGGTGGAAATTTTCCGGCTAGATGCTCCAAGTAGACCAAACAACGTTTAACTTTTCTTTTTTCCATAGAATGAGAATGCTCGGAGGGGCATGGCCAACGACAAGTACCGGAAGATGCGCGCGGACTTGGAAGCCGAAAAGGGTAAAACTGCCTTCTTGAAGGAACAGATCATCAAGAGCAAGCGTCTGTTTTTCCTTTCTTTTTCGTATTCCGACTTAAACTTGTGTATTCTCCGACTACTCACTATGTACTTTGCTTTCTCCGACTTGCAGAAACCATTTGCAAGGCTAAGGACATTGTCGAGCAATCCAAGCACATTCAAGAGCTGGATAGCGAGAACAAGATGCTTAAGCAGGAGAGGAAGGACATGCTGAAGATGCATGAAGAATCAATGAAAGCCCTGCAGGACTCCGCCACCAAGGAGATGAACCGCTTGAAGGAGGAGATCTCGATTTTAAGAGATCAGAAGAAAGCTGTCGATGAGCAGAATCAACGCCATCATGAGGCATACAAGCTCCTCCAACAAGAACGGGACTCCTTGGCGGATACCCTCTAGCAAGCTGAGGCTAGCATCTTCAGTAAGTGATTCTCCGTCTTGGATTTCTGTAGTCTGGATACTCTGAATTTTTGAACTCATGTGCTCCTTTGTCGGAATTTGCAGCTCCTATGGGTTTAACCCGGTCGCCCCCTCCAGCAAAGGAATACATGGTTCTTGCCGACAACTTCATCAACACCGCCATCGCGCAAGCCAAAGAGATTGCCAAGCCCCTCCAGATCAATATCAAGGCATCGGACTCTGTGACAAAGTTCTCGGAGATCCTGCGCTGAGCCCTCGAGCGTATCACAAGCTGGAAAGCTTCATGTGCACGGGCCAGTGCAAGGATGGCGCTGTCTATGGTAAAGGCACACTACGAAGATGCCGACATTGACACGGTAACCTCTGGCATTCCCGACGTAGATGACGATGGCAAAGAGATTAATCACGAATCCATCTTGTCGTCACTCGCGGGTTATGACGTCTTCGTGCCAATGAACACCATTGATGGCGGTGACCAAAGCTCCTCTGAGTCTCTTCACACTGCCAACTTTGAGGGTGATTCTCCTGCTGCCGATGATGCTGCTTCCAAGTCGCCTGCGCCAAAGGAATGTAAAACAGTCTATAATATTTGTTTCCTTTGTGATGCGTATGCGGAAAAAACTATGTATTAACTTAAGGCGGAAAACAATGATGTATGTCCTACTACTTAAGAACTAGTTTTAGCATGTATATATTTTTAAGCAAGTGCTGGCTTATCCATTACTTTGGTTCTTATGCTTGACTTTTCGTGGGTCGGAAGACTCGTTGTCGGAACCATGCGCTTAGGTGATGATGCCCAATGGCACCGTTAATAACCTAAGTACAAAATCGCCGATAATAAGTGCCAAAAGTCACTACTCCAGAATCCACATAAAAACGACAAAGAACGTGTAGACCATAAAACTTAAGCTAACGCACGTAGGCGGAATTTTCACAAGTGAAATCGCAAAACTTGTGCATAAAGGTTTTATATGATCCAAAAATGAACACTAAAGGAGGTAAAAGACTCAAAAATATGAGTGAACCAGAGAGCTTTATTTCATTGATCATATAAGAGGTACACAATTAGATAAAAATGCTAAGTGTAAAAAGGACATAGCTGTGCTATGTTCCATTACCGATCAAGCTCCGGGTAGTCATCATCTGGGTCACGTCGCTTACGCTTATCATCCTCGTTAGGTCTATCCTTCAGTTCACGATTGTCAACGAGCTAGTAAGACCCATTGAGTAGCGCCTTGCTTATAATGAACGGTCCTTCCCATGGCGGGGATAATTTGTGTGACTTCTTCTGCTTAAGTCGGAGCACCAAATCCCCCTCTTTAAACGAGCGATGCCGAACGCGGCGACTATGGTAGCTGCATAGCTTCTGCTGGTAGATGGCGGATCTTTGGCATGCCAAAACGCGCTCCTCCTCGAGAAGGTCCACATCTAAGCATCTGGATTCTTCAGCGTCATCTTCATCATAGGCGGCGACTCTTGGTGCATCGTGAAGGATATCGGAAGGTAGGATGGCTTTTGCTCCATATACCATGAAATAAGGGGTGTAGCCGGTGGATCTGTTGGGTGTAGTTCGTAAACTCCACAACACAGATGGCAATTCTTCTGCCCAGGCTCCAGCTGCTCTATGTAGCGGTGCCTCAAGACGTGGCTTTATTCCCTGTAGAATTAATCCATTGGCTCACTCAGCTTGACCATTGGATTGTGGATGTGCCACAGATGCAAGGTCAAGTCGGATGCCCTTCTCCGAGTGACAAGTTGTTGTCGTTGTCGGTGATAATGCTATGTGGGAGACCAAATATCACCACTAAATCCCGGACAAACCTGAGGGCAGTTGCCCCATCAAGATTTCTAATGGGTTTAGCTTCTATCCATTTAGTGAATTTATCAACTGCTACCAGCAGATGCGTAAACCCACATGGTGCCGTATGTAACGGTCCCACCATGTCTAGCCCCCAGACTGCAAACGACCAAGTTATTGGTATTGTTCGCAATTCTTCAGCAGGAACATGTGGTTGTCGGGCATAATACTGGCATCCCATGCATGTCTCAACCAGCTTGTCGGCGTCCGCCTTCGCGGTCAGCCAGTAGAATCCTTGTCGAAAGGCTTTTGCGACCAACGATCGAGGAGCGGTGTGATGCCCACAATCTCCGAGATGGATTTCGTGTAGGATTTCAATACCTTCTAGCTGGGAAACACACTTTAGGTATACACCAGTAGTGCTCCTTTTGTAGAGATGTCCATTGATTATGGTATAGCCCTTCGCTCGACATACTATTTTCCGTCTTTCGACTTCTTCTTTGGGCAAAGTTCCGTGTTCCAGATATTCCATGAACGGTTTTGTCCAAGCCGGAGGGACCTTTGCCACCATGTGGACGAAAGAATCAACTCTATCCGGGTTGTCGATGTCGGCTCCCTTCACGGATGGTATCCGTAGATGCTCTAGGAAAACTCCTGGCGGAATTTGTTTGCGCCCTGATCCAAGCTTTCATAGCCGATCAGCCGCCTCGTTTTGCTCCCTAGGTACATACTTGACTTCGTAGCCCAAGAAGCTCTTGGCTATCTCGTCCACTTCGTCTCGATATGCCGCCATCATAGGGTTCCGCGCATTCCAGGTGCCCGCCACCTGCTGGGCAACCAAGTCGGAATGTCCACAGCAAACTATGCGCTTGATGCCAATATCCTTGGCTATGCGTAATCCGTGAATGAGTGCTTCATACTCTGCCATGTTGTTCGTAGCCTCGAAGTGGATCTGCAGAACGTAGTGTAGCTTGTCCCCAGTTGGTGACTGTAGCAGTACACCAGCCCCCGAGCCGTTGAGCATCTTTGATCCATCAAAGTGCATCACCCAGTACTCTGGTTCCGGCAACGGAGTAACATCTGGCATCTCCGTCCAATCTGCAATAAAATCCACGAAGGCTTGTGACTTTATAGCGTTGCGTCTCTTGTAGGTGATCTCGAAGGCGGCAAGTTTAATACCCCACTTCGCGACCCTTCCTGTAGCATCGCTGTTGTTGATAATGTCGGACAGCAGAGTCTTGCTCACCACTGTGATTGGGTGCTCCTGAAAGTAATGCCTCATCTTCTGAGAAGCAAGGAATACTCCATAAGCTATCTTCTGGTAGTGCGGGTAACGCTACTTGGACTCTGTCAAGACCTCGCTTACGTAGTAAACTGGTCATTGGACTCCGTGCTCATAGCCTTGTTCCTTCCTCTCTACCACGACGACGATGCTGATTACCCGGTTGGTTGCCGCTATGTAAAGTAACATGGGCTCTCCAGGCTCGGGTGCTGCAAGGATGGGAGCTGAGGAAAGAGTCTCCTTGAGCTGCTTCAATGTTGCATCTGCTTTGTCCATCCACGTGAATTTTTCCGCCTTCTTCAGCAACTTGTACAGCGGCAGAGCCTTCTCTCCAAGTCGGCTGACGAACCGACTAACTGCTGCAGCACAACCTGTTAGTCGTTGAATGTCCTTTAGGCATGTCGGACGATTTATGTTTAATATGGCCTTGATTTTCTCCGGGTTAACCTTGATTCCATGCTGGGAAATGATGAAGCCCAACAATTTGCCGGCTGGGACCCCGAAGACGCACTTCTTAGGGTTAAGCATCATGTTGTATTTTCGGAGATTATCAAAGGTTTCTTTTAAGTCGGAGATTAAGTCATTTGATTTTTTAGACATCACCGCTATATCGTCCACATAGGCGTGAACGTTCCGACCAATTTGATCGTGTAGGCAACGTTGCATTGTCCGCTGGTACGTAGCACATGCGTTTTTCAGCCCAAAGGGCATCGTGACATAGCAAAACGTGTCGTATGGAGTAGTGAACGAAGTGGCCAATTGGTCTGACTTCCTCATCTTGATCTGGTGGTATCCTGAGTATGCATCAAGAAAACACAGAAGTTCCGAGCCATCCGTCGAGTCAATGACTTGGTCAATGTGAGGCAAAGCAAACGGATCTTTGGGGCAAGCCTTGTTCAAGCCGGTGTAATCAATGCACATTCTTAATTCTTTGGTTCCCTTTTTGGGGACAAGTACAGGATTGGCCACCCATTGGGTGTGAAGGACTTCTCGGATAAAACTAGCCTTAAGTAACCTAGCTATCTCTTTGCCTATGGCGCGTCTCTTCTCATCTCCAAAGCGTCGTAGAGGTTGCTTCACTGGTTTGCATTTTGGATCAATGTTTAAGCTATGCTCGGCAAGTTCCCTAGCTAAAGCTTCCGGATACGATGATGACACCATTTGGTCCGGGTATCTTGAGTTTGTTGTAGACGAAGCATGGCTTGGCCATGAAGGTGTGGAATATGTCGCGGCCAAATATGACGTGGTACACGCTCTTGAAGGGGACCACCTCAAAGGCCATGCGCTCTTGGCGGTAATTATTAACATCGCCAAAAGCTACCCATCAGGTGTGAAGGACTTCTCAGATAAACTCAGCCTTAAGTAACCTAGCTATCTCATTGCCAATGGCGCGTCTCTTCTCATCTCCAAAGCGTCGTAGAGGTTGTTTCATTGGTTTACATTTTGGATCTATGTTTAAGTTGTGCTCGGCAAGTTCCCTAGGTACACCTTTCATGTTGGCAGGTTGCCAGGCAAAGATGTCTCTATTCTCACGGAGGAACTCGACGAGCGCGCTTTCCTATTTGGGATCCAGGTTCGTCCCAATGGCGATGGTCTTGGAGGCATTGCCAAGTTCCACCGGCTTGGTCTCGATGGTGGCCTTGAACGCAGGAGCAGAGTCGGAGATCTGCTTCTTCGACGCGGGCACCTCTGAGTCATTGACCTTGCTCTGGATCTCCTTGAATTCTTCGCTGTAGAGGACAGCTTCTGCAACGGCTGCTTCATTGATCTCGCAGTCCCTTGCCTGGGTAAAGCTTCCGGATACGGTGATGACACCGTTCGGTTCGGGTATCTTGAGTTTGTTGTAGGCGAAGCATGGCTTGGCCATGAACGTGTGGAATATGTTGCGGCTGAATATGATGTGGTACACGCTCTTGAAGGGGACCACCTCAAAGGTCATGCGCTCTTGGCGGTAGTTATTAACGTCGCCAAAGGCTACCTGAAGTGTAATGCACCCAAGGGACCGAGCCTCCCGTCCAGGAACTACGCCATGGAACACGGTGTTGGTCCGCCTTAGGTTTGCCTCCGTCAAGTTCATCTTCTGCAGTGTATCCAGGTACATGATGTTGATGCTGCTTCCACTATCCACCATACACTTGGTGAACTCATTGCCGTCAATCAGGGGGTTGATGACCATGGCGTATTGGTTCTCCGTAGGAATGAGGTCTGGGTGATCCTTCCTGTCCAAAGTAATTGGAACCTCTGACCAGCGCAGGTACTGGGGAACTAGGGGTAGAGTAGCCATCAGGATCCTCATAGAGGTCTTCTGTTGTCGGGCGGAGGGGGTGCCAAGGAAAGTGTGGTAAACTGGCGCCTTCTTCACGAAGGGGTTCTTGCCTTTATCATCGCTCTTGGCGGCGTGCTTGGGGTCAACGTCCTCGTCCATGTCACTTGAATCCTTGGACTCCTCCTCCTCCTTCTTCTTCCCCTTGCCCTTGCCTCCCGGTATGTTCTTCCGACTTTGCTTGTAGTCGGACTCCGGGTCTTCCTTGAGGTCGTTGACGAACTTGCAGTGTCGATTGGTGTGAGTGACTTTACCATTGACATCGAGGTGTATGAGGCACGGCATATCGCGGTACTCCTCGTAGGTTTGGGGAACGCGGAGCGGTGCCGAGGTAGTTTCACTTCCTCGTTGCTGCCCACGGCCAGCTCCCTGTCCTCGGCCACGTTGTCCGCCATCACCCCGTCCTGCAAAGGTCATGGCGACCATGTCGGGAGTTTTCTTTTCTTCTGGAGCGGTTTTCCGCTTTGTACTGCTGTTCCTCCGAGCTTGAGTTAGAATGGTCGTTGCCGACAAGGAGCCGCGAGCATCGTCGTCGGCAGCTGCGAACTCACTGGCCAACTGAATCATCTGGTTCAAGTCAAGCTGATGATTGTCCTGCAAGCACTTCAGCTTATGTCGGAGCAACGTGCCCCTTTCCAACCCATCGATGAAGGCGGCCATGGCGGTCTGAGCGTGCACTCCTGCGCAGGAATTTTTCATATCCAGACAGCACGAGAGGTAGGCACGAGATGTCTCGTCTTTCTCTTGCACGCACCGCTGTAGATCGCCAACAGTGTAGGGACGTTTGTACGTACCCTCGAAGTTCTTGGTGAACGACTCTTGCATGTCCAACCAATTGCATATGGATTTCTCCGACAAGTCATTAATCCATTGACGGGCCATGCCCGCCAACATTAAAGGGAGGTACTTGACGGCGACGTTGGGGTTGCCTCCGGCAATCTCCACCACTTTGCTGTAGTCCTGTAACCATGTGGCTGGCTTGGCGGTGCCGTCGTAGGGCTTGATGGTCTTTTCAATCCGGAAACCTTTGGGGTAAGTTGCGGACCGTATCGCAGGTCCAAAGCAACGTGGTCCCAGGTATGGTCCTTCCGGGGCCTCGTGGATCTTATCGATCCGCGAACGTTCGTCGTATGGCTCCGGATTTTTCTTCTTATTGTCAACAGGGGATGGCTGTGTGAGCGACGCGGGCCTCCTCCGCCATGGTGACCTCTGGGTGGCGACGGAGGCGGAGGTGGCGGTTGAAGGGATACGGGTAGGCTACACTAGCGCAAATCAAAAAAATTCTATCGCGTATACCAGGATTACTGTTGTCATAGATCACAGGATGACCACTAGACGCGCAGTTGCGGAATTGATGAAGCACGTCGAGGCAGTGCAGACGTTCCACGTCTCCTCCTTGTCCTCGTCCCACGAGAAGCTCCCCTTGCGCGGCTCGTCCAAGCGCTACAGATGCAGCGCCTCCGAGGTATCCACACATATAGGGTGGAAGCGTCAGACGCCGGACTGCTAGGTCCGCGTGCGCGGCACAGGCGTGAGGAGTGGCGACTGGGGTGAATGATCTTAGGTCTAACCCTGGCCAGCTCGCCCCACCCTCTCTTATATAGGCGTCCCTAGTGGGCTTCTACATTAGCATCCCATTAGTAGCCTAAGCCTGGTCTAATTCGGATCCAATCCTCATTAGGCTTCCAGCCCTTTAAGTGTGTGACCCTATAGGTTCATATGCGTATAGACATGACACGAATACATTTATTCTGTCAATAGTTGGTAGCGGCCTCTAGCAAGACGTGCCAACTCCTAAACGCATACAAGGATCATATCGGACAAACCATCACAAGGTTTAGTACATGCCTTTCCTTTTGTCTCACGATATTTGGTCTAGCTCCAAGTTGACCTCCCTTTCTCGATACCGTGATTCGGAATCCCTTTACTAGGTTAACTCTTAACCATATGTAGCACGGCCATGAATTTCTGGATCCGATCACTCGAGGGGCCCAGAGATATCTCTCTCAAGTAGAGAGGGGCAAATCCCATCTTGATTGACCATGCCTTGCAGCATGCTTCAGGACAAACCTGAAAGCTACCTTTATAACTACTCTGTTACGATGCAACTTTTAATAGCCCCAAAGTAGGTAGATCCACATCTCAAGTACATGCGACAATCTCAGGTCTAAGGACAAAATGTACACGATATGTAGAGAGAGAGAGCTGCAACTAATTGCCAGTCTCAAGTTGGGTCAGTCCAACTCCATGTTCATAACATGTGTCCACATCATTGGTTTGATATCTCCATGTCTATGACTTGCAAAACATAGTCATCAACCAATCAATGTGCTAGTCTAATATTCACATGTGTCCTCACATGAACTCCGACTAGGGACAACTATTAAATAACCATACAAGTAAAGAGTTTCACAAACAATTCACATAATTGCCAATCAATACAAGTTTCCTGATATGGATATTCAAGGAACATTACAATAACTCATGGATACATATGAAATATAATCATCTCTATGATTGCCTCTAGGGCATATTTCCTTCAGTCTCCCACTTGCACTAGAGTCAATCTAAAATGTATCTAATACCAATTGCTCTTGTGTGCGCTTCATGCGCGGGCTGCGGGAGAGGCTTAGTCAAGGGATCAGCAACATTTGAGTCCATATGTATTTTGCATATCATGACACTACCATCCTCAACGAACTCTCGAATCTGATGGTAACGCATGCGAATATGTTTGTTCTTCTGGTGCTGTCTAGGTTCCTTGGCCTGTGCAATAGCACCATTGTTGTCACAATAAACGTCCAAGGGATTGGACGCGCCCTGAACCACACCGAGAGCGATCAGGAAATTCCTAATCCAAACAGCTTCCTTTACTGCCTCTGAGGAAGCAATATATTCAGCTTCCGTTGAAGAGGAGGTCACCGTATCTTGCTTGGAACTTTTCCAGCTCACAACACCACCATTCAAGACAAACACATAACCTGATTGCGATTTCGAATCATCTGAGTCGTTAAGGTAACTCGCATCTATGTAACCCTGATGGGGATATGCCTACCGGGGTATACCCAGCAGGACGTTTCCGACTGGCCCAAAACTTGGCGAGTGGGCCTGCAAGACGGCGACTGGATTGAAGCCTAGCGAGGAACCAAGTGACTGGAAGCTGAAGGCCCAGGCGAGTAGATAGGCCCAGTCGGATTAGGTTAAACGAGTACCGAAGCTTTAACTGAATCGGTTGAGATATGTAAACCCTAGGGGAGGTGAGCCTATATAAACCTCCCTACGGGGCGTGTAGAGATACGTTCCATCATACCCCCAAGCGACTCGCCGCCTAGCCGCCGAGTTCGCCCATTGTACCACATCCATAATACAATCTAGAAGGAGTAGGTCTTTACCCTCCGGGGGGCCGAACCTGGGTAAAACCCTGTGTCTCCGCCCTCATCTCGCACCGCAGATGGCTGGCCGCCCTTGCCCCTCGTTCTACTACTCGCTGCCGATTGCAGCATCTGCCGTGACCATTCCCACGACAGTGGCGCCCATCATGGGGCCTGGCCGATCAGGCCGGTGCTCTGCGGCGAGATCCAATCTGCCCATCAACGAGACGGTCGCCACCGGCCGCATGGTAGCGATCGGCAAGATGCTCCAAATCTTGCCGAGCAGCTACGTCCCGGCGGCGCGACCCGTCACGCACAGCGTGATCCTGCCGGTCGGCACGATCAGCCTCTTCGTCGGCCTCACCGACGTCATCGTCTCGAAGGACTCGGCTCGCATCTGCGAGTCGCCGCCACGCGAGCGGCTCTCCGAGAGCCAGATCCGCATGATCCATCGCCTCGCCTCCGAGTATAATTCGGCCCACAGCAACGTGGGCGAAAACTCAGCGGCCGCGGAAGACGCGGCCCTCAACGACGACGCCGACTCGGCGACCCCGGCGTCACTCGCCGGATCCATCACCGCGGCTTCACCCGCGGGCTCCATTACTCAGGTCTCCAACGTGGGAGACTTCGAGGACCCCTCCATCCTCGGGATCTTCAAATTCGACTCCGGGTTGGAGAACTCCGCCGACCTCCGTGACGGAACCAGCCGCCACGCTGCGACCTACATGGCGACCGGCACCGATCCGCCGGAGGATCCATTGTCCACCCCAATCCCTCCTAACGCCACGGCGACGGAGGTCGAGGAACTCCGCCTGAAACTGGCAGAGGCAGTGCGCAAGGAGCAAGCCGAGCGCGAGAAATTCCGCCTCGAGCAGGTGACGGCGCAGGAGCTATCGCGCTACCACCAACAGCGGATCAGGTCGCGCCTGAACCCCGCCGTTCAGGGGCGCGCCCTGAACTTCGACGACGAAAACGACCCGGCCCGCGTGGCTGAGCACGCGATCTGCGAGAACGCGCCACCAGGAGGAAGCGCCCGACCCCCGCCAGGGTCGACGGCGATGGGCGCCCCGCCTCCACCCAATCGCACACCCCCCCAGGGACCAGCCGCGGATAGTCGTCTCCTCACGGGAGCGAGACGCAAACGGCCTCCCACTGTTCTCCACCCCTATGGACAACCTCGTGGCAGGCCGGGCAGCAGCCGACAGCATTGCGGCCACTGGCAACGGCGCCCTGCAGATCCAATACGTCAGGGCCCTGCTCGCAAAGGCCGTCGAGCAGCAAAGAGCGGGCGCCGACTCGCAAGGTCGAGTATACTCGCGTTCCTCGGGAAGCAGGGCGGCCTCGAGCGGCCGCCCAATGGCGGCAAACACACTCAACTGCCCACCACCGGAGCCACTGCAGCTCCAACACCGACCCGCGAACGCGGCACTCTCCACTAACGACCCTAGGCCGATGACCAACCTCATCGCCGCCAATGGTCAACCCATCGACGCCCGCACCCACATCATCAACAACCAAAGTTGGCGCGCACGCCAGCCCGACGACCTGCGACACACCTTAACCAATCGCCGCGACGGCGAGCCCATGGGGTCGCTCAGTCGACTCGGCCCCAAGTGCTTCGGACCAATGATCCGAGGCGAGAAGTACCCGCCAAACTTTAAGGCGCCGAAGGAGATAGAAAAGTACGACTCCTCGTACGACCCCGCCGTCTGGCTCGACACATACCTCATGGCAATGGGGATCGCAGGCCACACCGACCTGCTAGCCGCCCGTTACCTCCCCCTGATGATGGAGGGGACGTGCAGGCAGTGGATCAACACCCTCCCTCAGGACAGTATAGACTCCTGGGAGGAGATGCGCGACGCTTTCGTCAGGCACTTCGAGTGCTCCTACACCCGCGCCACCACTATCAAGGACCTGGAGCGATGCGTCCAGGGACCCCGCGAGTCGACCCGCAACTGGGTCCAACGGTGGCAAGAACTCTGGTACAACGCGGTCGGCATCCACCCGGACACCGCGATCCATTGCTTCAAGACCTCGTGCCGCTACAAGCCCCTGGTCTCCAAGCTCAAGCGACACTATCGCACACTCGACAACATCCCCGACCTCCTCGAGATCGCCAAACGGTACGCGGAGGAAGATCCAAACCAGGAAACCGACGACGAGTCAGGAGGTCAACGCCGCACGAGCGGCAACGAGAGTGGACGACGGTCCGACCTGCGCTACAGCAACACTCGCCTCACCGGCAAGCGCCGCAGTGACGGGCGAGTCGACTTCGTCGCCAACGCCGGGCATACGCAACGCGAGCCCAAGAGCTTCCGCCGCGACGGAGGACAACGCCGCGACGGCGGCAACTACAAGGCCAAGCCAAGGTTCGACCCCGCGGCTCTCCTTAACCAACCATGTGCGTTTCATAGCAGGGAAGGAAAACCCGCCACGCACACCACCGCCGACTGCCACACCCTCAGGGAGATCGAGAAGGCACGGCAAGCACGGGAGGACCCCGACAACGACCCGCCAAACGGCAGAAAATTCGGCAAAGTGGCCGGCTCACTCCACACCTTCACGGGCTTCAACACGAAGCACGAGAAGAAGGTCATCACCCGCGCCGTTGCCATCAACGCGGTGGCCCAGATGGACGTTCCCCAATTCCTCAACTGGTCGGAGCAGCCCATCACCTAGAGTCGACAAGACCACTCGCCACGCATCGAGTACCCAGGTCGAGTCGCCCTGGTGGTCAAGCCTAAGGTCGGCGACTACTGGCTCCCCAAGACATTGATGGACGGCGGAAGCTCCATCAACATCCTGTACCTGGACACCTTCAGGCGGCTGCGGCTCCCGCAGTCGATGATCGAGACGACCCACACCACATTCCACGGCATCGTCCCCGGTCGGAAGGCGTACCCGATCGTCAAGGTCACGCTGCCAGTCACCTTCGGCACACCAGCAAACTTCCGCACCGAGCGGATCGTCTTCGAGCTCATGCCATTCGACAGCCCCTACCATTGCGTCCTGGGGCGCCAGGCGTTCGCCAAGTTCATGGCAGCGCCCCACTACGCGTACAACGCGATGCAGCTCCCCGGGCCGTGCGGCGTCATCACCATCAACGGCGACCCCGACATGGCCGCCGAGTGCGAGGCCAAAGGCGCCGAGCTTGCTGACGCCGTCATCACGGCGGAGACCAACCACGCGGATGAACTCGCTAAATACGCGAGCGGGGTCAACAACGACGACCCCACCATACTCAAGAAGCCCAACTCGGAGGGCGCAAACACCTCAACCTTTGAGGCCACCACGCACACCCGTACCGTCGAGCTGGTCCCAGGCGACTCCAGCCAGACGGTGACGATCGGGACGGGCATGAGCCCGACATAGGAAGGCGCGCTCATCGAGTTCCTCCGTGAGAACAGGGACATCTTCGCATGGAAGCCCTCTGACATGCCCGGTGTCCCCAGGGAGCTCGCTGAGCACAAGCTAAACGCCGACCCCAAAGTGCGACCTGTCAAGCAGTCGCTGCGGCCCTTCAATGAAGAGCGCCGCCGAGCAATCGCCGAAGAGGTGCAGCGTCTACTCGCTGCAGGCTTCATCCGGCCAATCAAATACTCCAAGTGGCTGGCAAACCCAGTCCTGGTTGAGAAGAAAAACAGGACCTGGAGGATGTGTATCGATTACACAAACCTGAACAGCGCCTGCCCAAAGGAGCAGTTCGTCCTCCCGCGGATCGACCAGATAATCGATTCCACCGCGGACTCGGAATCGCTGTGTTTCCTCGACGCCTATTCTGGTTACAACCAGATCAAAATGGCTGTCGAGGATGAGGAGAAGACGGCGTTCATCACGCCATTCGGAGCTTTCTGCTACACCGCCATGACCTTCGGCCTCAAGAATGCCGGGGCGACCTACCAGCGGTGCATGCAAGAATGCCTTGCGAGCCAAATTGGCCGCAACATCCACGTCTACATCGACGACGTGGTCGTAAAGTCCGCTCGCCAGGGCGACCTACTCGCCGACCTGGCGGAAACGTTCGCCAACTTGCGAAAATACAAGATAAAACTCAACCCAGGCAAATGCACCTTCGGTGTACCCGCAGGACAGCTACTGGGCTATGTCGTCTCCAAGCGCGGGATCGAGGCAAACCCGAGTGCCTGCGCGACGTTCAGAAGCTGGCTGGGCGAGTAGCAGCTCTCTGTCGCTTCATCCCCCGCTTGGGCGAAAAGGCAATGCCTCTATATCGCCTGATGTGCAAGAACCCCACATTCCAGTGGGACAAGGAGGCGGACGACGCGCTCCGCGACCTCAAGAAGGTGCTACTCGCCGCACCGCTACTCGCCGCCCCGGTCGACAAAGAACCCATGCTAGTCTACGTCGCGGCTTCCGAGCGCGTCGTCAGCGCGGTCATGGTCGTCGAGCGACCGGAGGAAGGAAAGGAGCGCCCAGTACAGCGACCGGTCTACTACATCAGCGAGGTCCTCACCGAGTCACGCCAGCGGTACCCGCAGTACCAGAAGCTGGTATACGCGGTCTTCAGGGCACAGCGACGCCTGCCGCACTACTTCCAGGAGCACCCGATCACGGTCGTCTCCTCCGCACCGTTGCAGGACATCATTCGCAACCGTGAGGCGACCGGGCGAGTCGCCAAGTGGGCCGTTGAGATCGGCATCCACAACATCAAATACGAGACACGAAGAGCAATCAAGTCGCAAGCCCTAGCGGACTTCATCGCCGACTGGGAAGAAGCCCAGCAGCCAGAGAAGCTGCCATACCTCCACTACTGGAGCCTGCACTTTGATGGCTCCAAGAACGCAGACGGCGCAGGCGCAGGGATCGTGCTAACCTCTCCGAAGGGCGACAAGCTCCGCTATGTCCTCTGCCTGGACTTCACACCCTGCACAAACAACATGGCCGAGTACGAGGCCTTACTACACGGCATGAGGGCCGCCAGGGAGATGAATGTCAACCGCCTACGCTGCTACGGCGACTCCGACCTCGTCGCAGGACAAGTCCCTGGCACCTGCGACGCCGTCTCCCCCACCATGGCGGCGTACCGCCAAGCAGTGGACAATTTGGGCGGACACTTCACAGGCTACTCCATCGAGTGGATCGATAGGCGGAAGAACAAGGAGGCCGACGCCCTCTCTCGCATCGGGTCGGCTCGACTTGCACCACCCGCCGGCGTCTTCCTCGACATGATCACCAAGCCATCAGTCTCTCCCCCAAGGGAGATCGACATCGGAGTCCCGCTCCAACCAGAGGCAGCCCTGGTCGCACTCGTCAACGAGCCAGACGACTGGACCAAGCCCTACATCGCCTACCTGGAAGCCGGCACCTTGCCGGGAGACGAGACGGAAGCTCGGATGATCGCCCGTCGATGCAAGTCCTACGCCATCATCGACGGTGAGCTCCACAAGCGCAGTGTCACCGGCGTGTTCCAACGCTGCGTCCAACCCG
This sequence comes from Avena sativa, assembly GCA_916181665.1. Lineage (NCBI taxonomy): Eukaryota > Viridiplantae > Streptophyta > Magnoliopsida > Poales > Poaceae > Avena > Avena sativa. The sequence goes on along the minus strand of OV702293.1, from coordinate 447,634,062 downwards.
CCGAAGGACGCAAGATCCTCCACGACATCCACTCCGGTGACTGCGGCCACCACGCCGGCGCCCACTCCCATGTCGCCAAGGCTATGCGACATGGCTTCTACTGGCCCACCGCACACGCCGACGCTGTCGACATTGTCCAGCGGTGCGCCGGGTGCCAGAAGTACGCCAACCAGACGCACGTGCCGAGCTCAGCGCTCAAAACAATCCCCATCACCTGGCCATTCGCCGTATGGGGCATGGACATGGTGGGCCCCTTCAAGAAGGCTCCCTCCGGTTACACCCACCTCCTGGTCGCAGTCGACAAATTCACAAAGTGGGTGGAGGCCAAGCCAGTCCGGAAATGCGACGGGAAGACCGCCACGAAATTCCTACGTGAACTCATATATCGCTACGGGTTCCCCAACAGCATCATCACGGACAACGGCACCAACTTCTCCAAAGGAGCCATGGCCGAATTCTGTGAAGAGCACCACATTCGGCTCGACCTCGCGTCAGTCGCCCACCCGGAATCCAACGGCCAGGCGGAACGGGCCAATCAAAGCGTCCTCCACGGCCTGAAGCCGCGACTCCAAGTACCACTCGAGCGCACCGCCGGGTGCTGGGTCGAGGAGCTACGCTCCGTCATCTGGGGAATCCGCACCTCGGTCAACAGGTCGACGGGATTCACCCCCTTCTTCATGGTGTACGGCGCCGAGGCAGTCATGCCCACCGACCTTGAGCACGACTCGCCAAGGGTCGTCCACTACACGGAAGCTGCGAACGAACTCGCACGACAGGATGGAGTCGATCAACTCAACGAGGCACGCGACCTAGCTCGCTCGCGCACCGCCATCTACCAACAAGGACTCCGCCGCTATCACAGCCGGCGGGTGAAAACTCGCACCTTCCAAGAAGGCGACCTGGTGCTGCGTCTCATCCAGGACAAGAAGGGCATGCACAAGCTTTCCCCTCCATGGGAGGGACCATTCGCCATCGGCCGTGTACTCGGCAACAACGCCTACTACCTCATCGACGTCCGCGGGGACGGCGAACTCGACGTCAAGCGACCATGGAATGTAAACCTCCTACGGAAGTTCTACGCCTAGAACCCCACATATGTACTCTCTAGTTGATATGAAATAAAAAGAAATGGTTACCGCAAATTGCGCCTACTCTCCGTGTCTTGTGCCACTCGCACTCGTAATAACAGCATCACGCTAACCGCAGAAGTCAACCTTTGGTACAGCGATCGGCACGGCTAAGTAGTGCGGTGCAAGAGCACTGGGCTACCTCAGGTCTTGCATCGTCCACGAAAAACGCCTACCCGGAGCCCCATTGGAGTCGCCTAGCTCGACTGGTTCTACGAACCAAGACTACTGCCTACGCTTCTTACAGCGACCACGATCCTCCGCATCCTCGACATAGCGACTCGAACGGCTAAGTACCACGCTCAGGGACTGTGGACCAGTTCACCTCGAGCGGTCCGGGAAAACGCCAAGTAGGAGAGCATGCCCAGGACTCGCCACGCGACTGACCCCACGGGCCAGGCAGGAGTGACGCGCACAAACTAACACGCCAAGTCCTCACTCACCCTCGAGTCGTGCCTGGAACAGCCAAGTACCACGCTCGGGGACTCGGCCACCCGACCTCGTTCGCGCACGGGAAAACGGCGAAGTACAGCGCGTTCAAGGGAGTCGCCTAGCGACTGGCTCTTCGAGTCCGGGCGAGTCGACCACAATAATAAAACACACAAAGACACCAAACACACCACATACGAGGTAAACCCCACAAAAGGGCGGACGCGCTCGGGGACTCGTTCAAACAACAATCACAAACACTTGACAATTACCAAAATAGACACGACATCTCATTCGATAGCATGTTGCATTGTTTCACATTACAGAATGTGCCCGCATGGCAGAATTGCTGCTAACGCCACATGGCAAACTATCCTATTTTGTAGGCTTAGACGACGACTCGCCAACTGCCCGGCGATTGCGGATGAACGGCGTGTACGGGTTCGACGGATACGTCGTCAGTTCACCCGCCATCGCCGCGCGGAAGGGTTTCTCAACCTTGAGATCACGATGCGGCGGCTCGGGGTCGCCAGACACGACAACCGTCTCCTGGTACGGGAGGAAGTCGCCCATCGCCAAGACACGCTCCGAGTACTTGGCGACATGGTCTTGCAACTTGAGGACCTCGGAAAGCTCCACCGTGCCAGTCGACGATGGGTAGCCACTCGTCACATCGTCGATGTCGAAGTCCTCGGGGAAGTGGGCAAGACCAAGGCTAAGCGCCGTCGCCGCCCCGCGCCGAAACGCCGACCGCGTCATGAACTCCACGACCGCGGGCGCCTTCTCCAAATACCTCCACACCTCAACGAGGTCGCTGGGAATCACTTCCGTGGGCGATATCTCCTGGAGGTAGGCACGGATGCACGTCGCCGACAACATGGCCGAATCGACAAGCGTGCTCACACACTGCCGCGCGTCGAACGTGCTTGCTTCTTCCGCGCTGTCGATGATGCGACCTGCGAGTAGAAGACAATAATGAATACGACGGACACCACAAATGGCACAGCTACTGAAAGAGGCAGACGCGCTTACCAATCAACGGGCGGGCGAGGGTCGTGATGAAGCATGGAAGCGACGTATGGTCGTCCTGAAGCCCAGCAATAAGGACTTCCGACACTCTGCGATCCTCTTCGGCGGCTGCAACGGCGGCCTTGGCTCGCCCATCGGCTGAGCTTGCTTCTTCCTTCGCCTCCCGCAGCTGGCGCTCGAGGTCGGCGATCCGTTGTTCGGCTGAACTCAAAGCCGACTGCGCCGCCGCCAATTCACTAGCGGGGACAAGCCCCTAGCGAGCTTCCTCTGCCTTCGCGGCAATAGCCCGAAGCCCTTCGTTCGCCTCCTGGACGATGGCCAGTTCCTTTTCCGCGCGCTGCTTCGCCGCCAATCGGTCGGCCGATTCAAGCTGCAGACCCTGCACATCACCAAAAGGTCAATTAAAGAAACTCCTAAAGTGCCCACCCGCTGAAATTCAGCGAGTACGCACTCGGGGACTGGCAATCAAAGAAACTCCTAAAGTGCCCACCCGCTGAAATTCAGCGAGTGCGCACTCGGGGACTGGTACTCAAAGGAATTCCTAAAGTGCCCACCCACTGAAATTCAACGAGTGCGCACTCGGGGACTGGATGCGAAAAGCGAATAAAAGACACTAAAAGAATCAGGCCGCTGCAAAACACCGACCTGATCCTCGGGGACTGGATGTACCTGGATGGCTGCACCAAGCATGCCGTGGAGTTGTATCGCGTCCACGGACGCAAGGAGAGCTGGCGTATGCCCACGGCGCTGGTCGACTTCGGCGTCGGCGACTCCTGGAGCGTGGCTCGAAGGCGAAGTTCCACTCGCCACGGCCGCCTTGGTCGTGAAGCGCGGGAAGGTGGCGATAGAGGCACCCGCCCCAAAAGAGGCCGGCTCGGCCGTTCCAGGCAACAGAGCGCCCTCCTTCGTGGACGCGGCCGCCTCCGTTGCAGGACCAGCCGGCGCGGCCGCCGTGTCGTCAGAAATCGTGACGACGGCGTCACCCTTGGCCTTCTTGCCGCCATCCGCAGGGACGACGACTTCGTCCGCCTTCCTCTTGCGGGAAGAATCCTCCTCGCTGACGACGGACGGCACCTTAGCCACGGTTAGATGGCCCATCTTCTTCACTCCGGTCCTGTACATTGATCATATAAGCAAGATAATTCAATGATTATGGGAGACAAAGGAAGGCGAGTGCACTCACTTGGCGACCGGAATGAAGCGCAGCCCCGTACGGAGGCCGGCTGGCTTCTCCAGCTCAGGGCCCAGTCGGCGGCTGAGCCCCATGTCCAGGACGTCGCGTGCCCAAGACACGGACGGCTTCTTCGTCGTTGAAGCTGCGACCGGAACCTCTGTAACTTCTTCGACAAGAGCTTCCCTGCGAGGCAAAGTCACTGCGACCGGAGCCTCCCCCAGCCCCGAGACCGGGGCGAATGGCGGAGGCATCGGCACCAGGGGCACCTCGATGGTGGCCGTGTCTAGCGTGGCCGTCGTCGACGACGCCTCGTCCTTGGTCGGGCTGGGGGCGTCGGAACTGCTTGCCGAGTGTGGTGGCGAGGCCGGCCTCATCGGTTTCGTCTTCCTCCTTGGAGGGGCCTTCGCCTCCTTCTCTTTCTTCTTCTTCTTTGACGGAGTAGCTTGGCGGCGCGAGGTCGTCTCCGGAAGTTCTTCTTCATCATCATGGCACTCGAGGCTCTTGCTCGCCTCGAGCTCGCGCTGACGTTGCCCGCGGGTCTTGCGAGCCAGCGGGGCAGCTTCCTCCTCGGATTTGTCGTCGCTGTCACCTTCGTCGCTCCTAGCAGGCCACCCGCCCATGACTCGGACGGACGAGCTCGAATTCTCGTCATCCGAGGGCGGGAGCCACCCTTCCACCACTTGGAACAGCTGCAACAAAGGCAAATTGAAGTTAGTATGACCGCGACTGCAAAAGGACTGCGACTGCGAATGATACGAAGTGATTACCGTTGGGGCTGAGCGCTTCGCGGTATAGGGGGCGACCCCAGCTTGAGCGTCCAAGTACACCGCTTGGGTGATTTTCTTCAGGGCCGCGGTGTAGTCATCGAGCCTCCACTCGGTCAAGCTAGCTTTTGTCGGGTCGTCCCGGCCGGTGTACTAGTACATGTAGTGCTCGCGCCTGGCCAGCGGGACGAGTCGCCGCCCGAGCCAGCAGTTGTACAAGTTTATCGTCTGGAGGCCCTTCTTCTTTAGACCGCGGATGGTCTGAAGCATCTCGTCGACAACCATCCGCTGGTCGCCTGGAAGCTTGCCGACTTGAAGGCGGCGCGGCTCGGACCGATCGGCGGAGTACCGCGGAATCTCCGTCTCGCCTTCCGGAGTTGCCTCGGCAACGTAGAACCACGACTTTTTCCAGTCCCTCGCTGCCTTGGCGGGCAGCATCAGGTCAAAGAATGAGGCCTTCGACTTCAGCTGGAAGGTTAGGCCACCCGCGGCGAGCATTGGGCCGCCCGCCTCCTCGCGGCTGATCCGTCCATGGAACAGATCTTGCCAAAGAGGGAAGTAGGGCCGGCAGCCCAAGTAGCACTCGCAGAACGCCACAAAGATGGCGAGCTGCTCGACGCTATGGGGGCCCAGATCCGACGGCTGGATCCCGTAGTAGGAGCAGAAGCGCCGGAAGAATAGGGACGTGGGGAACCCTAGCCCCCGTTCGAGATGACTGGTGAAGCAGATGAACTCCCTCTCTCGCGGGTTTGGAGTCACCTCTCCGGCCGCGGGGATGCGCCAGCAGCCGGCTTGCAGAATCCCGGCCTCCTCAAAGGAAGCCAGTTGCGCCCTAGTGCATTTCGATCTGCCCCAAGGTTCGGTGGAGAGGGCCATGGCGGAAAGATTTGTGGGGGCTCAGAGGATTTCCGGTTGGCTGGGTCGCGGTGCGGAGGGAGGCGAAAGGTGCGCACAGTCGGAGGAAATGGTGAGACGGTGGTCCTCTGATCGCTAGCCATTCCTCTTATATAGCGGTTGCTACCCGCCAAATCAGGGAACCGTTACCGCGTGATGATTACGCCAAAAGTTACCGTTGGATTAACTCCAACGGCTAGTTTGACCATGTTTAACGGTCCAACTTCAGCCACTCGGCTCGACGACCCAACCACTACGACAGTGTTTCGCCGACTCGACTCGCCAAAGCTGCGAGTAGTGTGATTAGTTTTTCTTTATACAGGAGCCCGCCGTTGATTCGACTGGATGTCTACTCAGCAGCCGTATGCTCCGACTGTCAGCAGCCACCTACGCCAAATCGACGACGGCCTCGGGGACTACTGATGGGGATATGCCTACCGGGGTATACCCAGCAGGACGTTTCCGACTGGCCCAAAACTTGGAGAGTGGGCCTGCAAGACGGCGACTGGATTGAAGCCTAGCGAGGAACCAAGCGACTGGAAGCTGAAGGCCCAGGCGAGTAGATAGGCCCAGTCGGATTAGGTTAAACGAGTACCGAAGCTTTAACTGAATCGGTTGAGATATGTAACCCTAGGGGAGGTGAGCCTATATAAACCTCCCTGCGGGGCATGTAGAGATACGTTCCATCATACCCCCAAGCGACTCGCCGCCTAGCCGCCGAGTTCGCCCATTGTACCACATCCATAATACAATCTAGCAGGAGTAGGTCTTTACCCTCCGGGGGGCCGAACCTGGGTAAAACCCTGTGTTTCCGCCCTCATCTCGCACCGTAGATGGCTGGCCGCCCTTGCCCCTCGTTCTACTACTCGCTGCCGATTGCAGCATCTGCCGTGACCATTCCCACGACAAACCCTTTACACTGAGTTCATCCTCACCTCCATAAACTAGGAACACATCCTTAGTCCTTTTCAAGTACTTAAGGATGTTCTTTACCGCTGTCCAGTGACCTTCACCTGGATCAGCCTGGTATCTGCTCGTAACACTTAGAGCATAGGGAACATCTAGGCGAGTACATATCATTGCATACATGATGGATCCAATATCCGAAGCATATGGAACTCTGCTCACATGCTCACGCTCATTAGTAGTCGAAGGACACTGAGTCTTGCTGAGTTTAATGTCGTGAGACATGGGCAAGAACCCCTTCTTAGCCTCTTCCATGCTGAACCGTTTCAACACTTTGTCAATGTATGTACTCTGGCTTAATCCAATTAGCCTCCTTGATCTATCTCTATAGATCTTGATGCCCAGAATATATGCCGCTTCTCCCAAGTCCTTCATCGAAAAACTATTTTTCAATGAGGTCTTAACAGACTCGAGCATAGGAATGTCATTTCCAATCAGCAATATGTCATCTACATATAAGATTAGAAATACCAGCGCTCTCCCACTTTCCTTCTTGTAAACACAAGGTTCTTGTTCGTTTTTGATGAAGCCAAACTCCTTTACAACTTCATCAAATCGAATATTCCAACTCTGAGATGCTTGCTTCAGCCCATAAATGGACTTCAGAAGTTTGCATACCTTTCCAGCATTGTTTGGATCGACAAAACCTTCGGGCTGCATCATATACACGTCCTCAGTTAGGATTCCATTTATGAAAGCCGTCTTGACATCCATCTGCCATATTTCATAGTCGAAATGTGCATCAATGGCTAGAATTATCCGTATAGATTTAAGCATCCCTACGGGCGAGAAAGTCTCGTCGTAGTCAACTCCTTGAACTTGTCGAAAACCTTTTGCAACAAGTCGAGCTTTATGGATGTGAACATTTCCATCCATATCAATCTTCTTATAGATCCATTTGCACTCGATGGCTTTAAAACCATCAGGCAGGTCAACCAAGTTCCAAACTTGATTGTCTCCCATGGACTCTATCTCGGATCTCATGGCGATCAGCCATTTCTCAGAGTCTGGGTCCACCATCGCTTCTGCATAGGTCGCAGGCTCATCATTGTCTAACAATAATAATTCTCGCGCCTCGTGGAGCCTCGCAGACCTTCGTGGTTGTGTTGCTTCTGTTGCCACGGGTTCCTCAACTTGTTCTGCTACAATAGCATCACTCGTAGAAGCATCCCCAACTGGCTCATCTTGAACTTCTTCAAGTCGCACCGACCTTCCACTTGTTCCCTTTGTGAGAAACTCTTTCTCTAGGAAAACACCGCTACGAGCGACAAACACTTTGTCCTCCTCTCGGTTGTAGAAGTAATACCCCAAGGTTTCCCTCGGATATCCCACAAAAATACATTTATCCGATTTGGGTGTTAGCTTGTCCGACTGAAGTCACTTGACAAATGCATCACAACCCCAAATCTTTAGAAAAGACAAACTGGGATTCTTTCCAGTCCACATCTCATATGGTGTCTTAACTACGGATTTAGATGGTACCCTATTAAGTGCGAAAGCTGCCGTTTCTAGAGCGTAACCCCAAAATGATAATGGTAAATCCGACTGGCTCATCATCAATCGAACCATGTCCAACAAAGTTCGATTACGCCGTTCGGAGACCCCGTTTCTTTGAGGCGTTCCGGGCAGCGTAAGTTGTGGAACAATTCCGCAACTCTTAAGATGATCGCTAAATTCGTGACTCAAATATTCACCTCCACGATCAGATCGCAAGGCCTTTATTTTATTGCCACGTTGATTCTCTACTTCACTCTAAAACTCCTTTAACTTTTCAAAAGTTTCAGACTTATGCCTCATCAAGTAGACATAACCATATCTACTGAAATCATCAGTGAAAGTAATGAAGTAGTGATATCCTCCTCTGGATGTCGTGCTCATTGGCCCACATACATCAGTATGTATGAGTTCCAACAAGTCTGTCGCTCTCTCGGGTAAACCCGAAAAAGGTGACTTGGTCTTCCAAGTAAACAAGCCTGACATGTCTTGTATGATTCAAAATCAAACAAAGTTAGAAGACCATCACCATGGAGCTTCTTCATGCGCTTTTCACTTATATGCCCCAAACGACAATGCCATAAATAGGTAGGACTCAAATCATTAGGCCGAAGCCTTTTAGCACTAACATTGTAAACAGATGCATCATCAAGATTTAAAATAAATAACCCATTCACAATGGGAGCATTAGCCATAAACATAGCATTCTTAGAGATTACACAACCATTGTTTGCGCTCACGAATGAATAACCATCCCTCATCAAACATGAAGGTGATAAAATGTTTCGACCCTTACTAGGAATGTAATAACAATTATTCAACTCCATAATAAATCCTGGCGGAAGGTGAAGTTGCATGACGCCGACGAACAATGCAACAACCCTTGCTTTATTTCCGACGCGAAAATCCACTTCGCCTTTCTGCACTTCTCTAGTCCTTATTAGCCCCTGCATCGAATTGCAAATATGAGCAACCGATCCGGTACCAAATACCCAAGAGTTAACATAGGAATCAGCGAGAAGAATGTCCACAACATTTACAACAAGCGTACATGAGTGGGAAGTACTCTTACTTCCACTCTTCTTCAAAGAAGCCTGGTACTTGCTGCAGTTTCTCTTCCAGTGGCCATGTTCATGACAAAAGAAGCACTCAGTGTCTTCTACAGGTCCAGCCTTTTTCTTGGGTGCAGGCTTAGGGATCGTATCCTTAGCCTTGCCCTTCTTCTTACCAGAAGTACCCTTTTTCTTGAAGCTAGGCTTGTTCTGCACAGCCATCACCTGGCTATGCCCTCCACACTCCTTCATGTCACTTTCTGCTGTTTTAAGCATCCCATATAATTCATTAAGGCCCTTCTCCACCCCATGCATATGGTAGTTCGAAATGAACTGCCCATAGCTGGATGGAAGAGACGCCAAAATGAAGTCAGTGGCCAACTCTTGGCCTAGTGGAAAACCAAGCTTTTCCAATGTCTGACTGTAACCAACCATTTTGATCACATGGGGGCCTACAGCTGCTCCCTCTGCCAGCTTGCATTCGACAAAGGACTTGGCAACATTGTACCTCTCAGTCCTTGCCTGATCTTGGAACATGTCCTTAAGCGCGACGATTATATCATACGCTTCCTGATCCTCAAACTTCTTTTGGAGTTCAGGTTCCATGCATGCAAGCATAAGACAGCTAACCTCAAGAGAATCATCACATGCTCTCTTGTAGGCATTCTTGAGGGCAGCAGATGCATTATCAACAGGTTCATCGGGGATTGGGGTATCCAGAACCGTTTCCTTTTATCAGACCCGAGAACAATTCTCAGGTTACAAACCCAGTCCGAATAGTTTGTTCCATTTAGTTTATCTTTTTCAAGAATCGAATGCAAAGAGAAAGGTGATGTAGTGTTCGGTGCCATTGATCTACAATACAAAAAATGAAAAATACTAAGCCATGTAACCATGAAAGAGTAAAACATATTAAACAATTTAATAGCATATACTCCCACTTAAATCAATATCCCTCTATTGATACTAAGTGATTCAAGATCCATAATTAACAAGTCGACTAGTGAGCTTTAGCATCACTGCTAGAAGACAAGGTAAATCGGTAAGCAACACTTGCTAATCATATCACATATGACTCTTGTTGTTGGGTGACATCTCTATGTAAAAACTAGGCGCCCAACCTTTATGCCCCAAGGTCCTTAACTATTAAGATGACCTTGTCAAGCTCACCAACCCTTATGCGTGTAGGTATCCGATACAAACCCATCCAGCCAAGGAAAACGAAGGCACCCTAATTTCATAGGCCCACCAACGATTATACAGGGCATAGGATGGTGCAAGGTTTGGTTGGGAGGGCATGGTTTAACTTAAACTTTGTGAGGGATCGTTCTACTTCTATCATCTAAGCATGCATAGTAGTAAAACGCATAAGAATAATATTCACATAGATGTGACACAGTATGGCCCATTTTCTCATGGTGATCTCCATTGCCATAGAACATGTCCACCATGATGATCCCATCTTCATGTTCCATGTGATCCATCCTCCAAGTGATGAGTCCTCCAAGAACTAATACAAGCTATTACTCCTAACAGCTAGTAATCAAAATTATATAGTATTGGGATCATCACAAGTTGGCACGCAGGCCATTACAATAAATGACAACACATATGGCTCCAGCCGTGTTGCCCTACTCACGACACACAGGTCATGCAAAAATTCATACATGCATCACATACATATATGGGCCATACTGATCACATACATCCTGTAAAAACAAGTTATGCATAGAATCGCATTCTACCGGATCATGTGACATCGCAGCACCTAGTTACCTTAACGAGATACAAAAGGGGCTACGATTAAGGGGGGTCTCCCCCTGTGGGGTTCGAAGGGGCAGCGCCCAAAACCGTGAAAAATGAGAGATCGAATCTTCACAATTTTCTTTAAGGATTTTGATCGGCAAATCAAATTTACCATAAACCGACTCCTGTCCCGATTCAATCAAACTCCTTTGATCACGGTACATCGATTTTAGATCTAGGTTCCGATTCAAGCAATCATATTGATCTTCGCGTGATTCAACAGGATTTATGTGTCACTGTCTACCCTGATGGCGGAAACCGACCGGTAGGGGTAAGTCGTTCGACAACCTCATAATTACGATCACGGAAAGCAAGATCATAGATCAATCCTGAACCACCGCCATATAAATGATCACATCATTCATATCAATCTGCATATCACCATATGCAAACATCTCGAACCTATAACTGAACAGCATCGGCTCTGATACCACTGAAGGGATACGGGTAGGCTACACTAGCGCAAATCAAAAAAATTCTACCGCGTATACCAGGATTACTGTTGTCACGGATCACGGGATTACCACTAGACGCGCAGTTGCGGAATTGATGAAGCATGTCGAGGAAGTGCAGACGTTCCACGTCTCCTCCTTGTCCTCGTCCCACGAGAAGCTCCCCTTGCGCGGCTCGTCCAAGCGCTACAGATGCAGCGCCTCCGAGGTATCTACACATACAGGGTGGAAGCGTCAGACGCCGGACTGCTAGATCCGCGCGCGTGACACAGGCGTGAGGAGTGGCGACTGGGTGGAATTATCTCAGGTCTAACCCTGGCCAGCTCGCCCCACCCTCTCTTATATAGGCGTCCCTAGTGGGCTTCTACATTAGCATCCCAGTAGTAGCCTAAGCCTGGTCTAATTCGGATCCAATCATCATTAGGCTTCTAGCCCCTTAAGTGTGTGACCCTATAGGTTCATATGCGTATAGACATGCCACAAATACACTTATTCTGTCAATAGTTGGTAGCGGCCTCTAGCAAGACATGCCAACTCCTAAACACATACAAAGTTCATATCGGACGAACCATCACAAGGTTTAGTACATGTCTTTCCTTTTGCCTCACGATATTTGGTCTAGCTCCAAGTTGACCTCCCTTTCTCGATACCGTGATTCGGAATCCCTTTACTAGGTTAACTCTTAACCATATGTAGCACGGCCATGAATTTCTGGATCCGATCACTCGAGGGTCCTAGAGATATCTCTCTCAAGTAGAGAGGGGCAAATCCCATCTTGATTGACCATGCCTTGCAGCATGCTTCAGGACAAACCTGAAAGCTACCTTTATAACTACTCTGTTACGATGCAGCGTTTGATAGCCCCAAAGTAGGTTGATCCACATCTCAAGTACATGCGACAATCTCAGGTCTAAGGACAAAACATACACGATGAGTAGATAGAGAGCTACAACTAATTGCCAGTCTCAAGTTGGGTCAGTCCAACCCCATGTTCATAACATGTGTCCACATCATTGGTTTGACATCTCCATGTCTATGACTTGCGAAACATAGTCATCAACCAATCGATGTGCTAGTCTAATATTCACATGTGTCCTCACATGAACTCCGACTAGGGACAACTCTTAAATAACCATACAAGTAAAGAGTTTCACAAACAATTCACATAATTGCCAATCAATACAAGTTGCCTGATATGGATATTCAAGGAACATTACAATTACTCATGGATACATATGAAATATAATCATCTCTATGATTGCCTCTAGGGCATATTTCCTTCAGCGGTGGGTTAGCCTTATTGCTATTACCCTCCTGCGACGCCTCACGCCTGTCGCGGTTGCTTGTCGGACGCGGAGGGTCATGGCGTGACCTACTCTTGTGTCCTTGGTTGTGCTCTCCGTCATGACGGGTATGCTCCGTGTTGTCGTGGATGACGATGCCGCTCTGCCTTGGCGGGGGCATATCCGTATGATGGTGAGCCTTGGGGTCTTCGCGATGTCGGGGGGAGCGGGGCGGTGGCAATGGGCGACGAGGTCGGGCCTTTTCTCCGTGGTCGGAGGATATGGGAATAGCGTCCTTCCTGTTGCGCGCATCCCTCTGTCTTTGTTCTGATGAACCCGTCAGAGACTCAACATCAAGAGGAGATCTGTCTCTTGGCGGCTTGTGCTGGCTAGACCGGCAAAACGTTGGGTCAGACTCCAGCCTCTGAGAGGTGGCCTTTTCCTGCTATTTCACCGCCTTGGCCACTAGGTCATAGACCTGTTCCACCGCCACAGGCGATCGATCCTACTCCAGAAGGGTCTTGGTGACGGCGAGGTTGAGGAGAGAAGTGGGCATCACCTGCCTGCCTTCACTATCAATGTATGGCTTGGCCTCTTCCAGCTTCTTGGGAGCCATCCTAGGTTTCTCCGTATGCCAGGATCGTTGATAACGCGAGCCAGAGCTTTCTTGGCCTTCTGCTGCTGCAACAGAGTCTTGTATTCGGCCTCCATTGATCTAGCTTTCTCTATGGACTTCTGCGTGTTGACCAGATCTCGATCTAGCTTGGCACCTTGCTCCGCGAGGCCTGCGCTTCCTCCAGCACCTGCTGGCGCATCTCGTCAAGCTGGATCACGTTCCGGATATGAGATACGGTCAGTGGCTCGACGAGAAGGTCGCCGTACATCACTCTATCAGCTGGAGTAACTTGGGCAGCAGCAGACGTAGATGCTAGAGGCAGCAAGTTTGCGGTGTTGTTGTTGCTCGGGCCGGTGTCGGGTTCCTGCGGCTGTTGCACTGGGTTAGGCGGAGGAGGCATGACCTTTGCACGATCATCGTCAGCAGCAATAAGTGGCCCCTTCCCCTTATCCAGCGCTATAGGCGGAGCTCGTCCGGGTTGATCTTCATTGTCAACACCCGGATTTTTAAGCCTAGATGCCTGTTATGCCATACATCGCAATCCCAGGATTACCATTTTTGCGAGACATAAAAGAATTGGATACCACAGTACATCATCCATTACAAACCATACATAAGGTATTACATAAATAAGGATCTCATGATCCAGTTCTTAATACAACTCAAGCAGCGGAAGTACGTAATAATAAAGGTAGCGTAGGCGAAGCTCCATCTTCGGGGTCACAGGCAATGCTGACGATGGGAGATGATCCTAGTTGTCGTAACCTTCCTGGGGTCCATCATCCTGGTACTCTTCTTCATAGTCTGGCCACGGGAATAGCCAGGGACAAAACCATGAGTACTCTTTAAGTACTCGCAAACTAATACTAACAAGTGAAGTTTTTTTTGTAATAGGACACTAAGCTCTATGGTTGTTTTGCAAAAAGCCAGATTTACCTCTACTAAGTTCAGAAGCAAGAAAAGCTAGTTGAAGTTTTATAACACCTAAGTGGGAACTTGTATCTCATATCACAACTTTGTTGTGGTCAAGTCAAGTTCTCGATTCATTTCACAAGTCATTTTGAAAACATCTGACGGGGGAACAGTATGGCCACTCCAACTGTCCATAACCGCGGACGCGGCTATTCGAATAGTTTGACACTCTGCAGAGATTGTACACTTTCACCACAACATTCGATACATCTGTCAGGAACAAATCCTGAATTCACCATACTCAGTATGCGGATAATCAATCCTAACCTTTCAATTACACGCCCTAGTATAGGCACCTCTCCTGTGAGTTTGGCCTCCCAACCATGACCAACTGTCATCTTGGGTACTGCACAGGTGGACAATCTTCACAAGGTAGCCTCAGCTCAAACCTTGTCCGTGAGGGAACCAATACTAAGGTATATAAGTTTCCAGTCAAGCCCTACCCAATTCTCGGGTATTGTGGTTGTACGGTAAAATTGGAATGCTATCGCATCCAGACAACCATCAGTTTTATAAAGGGCCAAGGCTCATGCCTTAACATTTTCATCCTCCAAATCATCTGGTGTTCGGAAACACATGTCAAAACATCTCAGTAGAATGACTCATCATTCTAAGGTTTTCATAACCATTTTCCACCAAGTATTCCCATCTAAAGTTGATCAAGTTTTTATGCTTAGCACTAGCATCTACAAGCGGGGGTGAGTACTAATGAGGGGTGGTAAACAAGTGGAGTTTAACTAAGTTCAATCTCATGCCTTAGGATGACATCAAGATTATCTAGCTTAGGCCAAATTTAATGCTCTTTATGCAACCTTCAGTTATCTTCCTAGAATCTACAAGTCACTTAAGTAAACTCTAAGAAATAGCTTTGATAAAGAAATAAAGTAGAAAGCTTGTAAGTAAAACTAGGAGGGGGTATCATCAAATATGTCTAACCAAGCATGCTTAGTGCATTGTATAGGTTATCTAACTTTCATAATTGCAAGTGTTAGCTTGCCTTGAGCAGAGCAGTGGTTGAAGTTCTCCTCGGCTTCTTCTTCGTAGTATCCTCCTTCCTCCTCGTATCCTTGGTCGGTACTAGCATCTATGAATAAATACGAGGTACACAATTACCAAACAATACTTAACTACTTTCAATCATCACACAAAAGGGTCCTATAGATGATCTAGCATCATCACCTATATTACAAGATTAAAGCATTTGTCTTATTTATTTTATTTTTAGAAAAGTAATTTCTACTCATTGAAAAACTACTTAAGATTTAATATTCTCCAAACCAAACATGGGATCATGTTGACACATGTCATCACCACATATTTCAGTACATGGGAATGTGATTTAAAGTTGTGTCACAATTTAATAAGGTTTAACCCTTTTATTTTAAATAAATAAAGTGACTAGAAATGCCTATGTGGCATTCTTTTATTACTTGAACATTATTTCTGTAAGTAAACCCATATATTTTTATATATTCTGAAAGGTATGATCAAATGTGATTTTTGAGAGTTGGAATCAACTCAAAAGCTATTATGGTTTAAATTTGAAAAATGTTTGAATGCAGAAAAGCTTTTGCCTTGTTATTTTTACCAAGGTTGTTCTATAGATCCAAATGATTTGAATCCAACGGTCTTGGATTAAGCATTTCAATATCTTTCTAACAAAATTAGTTTCATTCAATTTGGTTCACTGAATCGAGCTGGGTTGATTTTTGAAACTGGGTACATAACTGAGTTTGAATCTAAATAGAAAAGGCTAAATTCAAACGAGTGGGCTGCGCGGGAAGGGCTAATGGGCCGGCCCAGTGTCACTCCGCAGCGCGGGGCTCAGCTGACAGGGGAGTTCCACCAGTCAGTGGCTCATAACACGCGAAGCGGTACGGGGCAATGTGGTGCGTTGGATTAGAATGAAGATCGACGGCTGAGGGTCGTCGTCGATGATGAACAGGTCACCGGCGAGCTCGAACCCTAGCGGCTCAGTGGGGGTGCATAGGGGGCATACCGGGGCTCCAGTGACAATGGCGAGGCGGGCAAACGACGAAGTCGACGACGGCGAACTCAGGGGTGGTCGCGGCAGCTCCTAGGGTGGACGAAATCAACGGCTCCTCTTCTCCTCTGTAGCGGCGAGCTCCAGCCAAATTCTAGCGATGTGCTGCTCGCCTTGCTCCGGCGAAGGGGTGGAATGATCAATGAGGTGAGGGGAGTGAAATGGTGTGCTTCAATCGGCTGGGGGTGGCCTCCTTTTATAGGCTCGACGGCGAGACCGAGAGGGATGGGCAGGTGATGGTGGCGACACGGCTACGGGCGGCTAGAGGCATGGCCGAGGGTGGCGATCGATCAGTGGTCTCCTCGCGATGCTCTAAGGTTTAAATGCACTTGTAGGGGCGGTGGCAAACGGTCGGGAACGCGCGATGCTCTGCGAGACAGAGGCGGCGAACAATGCGGCGAGCGGTGGCTACGGGGTACGGGCGGTGAAATGGGCATGTCTGGCGGTCTCCTGGGACAGTGGGGAGCATGCTGGTGGGCGGCGAGGGCTCGAGGTGGTCGGGTTGCGTGGGAACGGCGCGTGCTCTGCGGTGCGCGTCGGCATGATCGACAGCGGCACAGGCGCGGTGTTCCTGGCGGTTCTGGGCGTTGTCTTCGAGCTAGGGCTGGTCAAGAGGGGGCGGTGAGGCATGGGCTACCTCCCAGACAAGGTTGGCACGGCTAGTTCTTCTCCTAGCTTGTTGTCCACACTAGGGTGACATGGGTGCTCTCGGCCTGTTCACCATTGATGACATTGGCAAGTTTACAGTGGGGCTAGAGCTTAGTTAAGGTTGCTATATGATCTACTAAGGGTGCTGTGAGCTAGAGAGGGAACCATTTAGGCCCAAAACACTGCTCAACATAGTGTTTTGATTTTGTTTGATTTGCATCTGCAAGCTGTTTGATGAAATGGCCGCAAGAACTCAAGTTTTGGATTTTGAAAAGATTTTTGGTGGGTGTGCTAGGCATGTGCTGGTGATACTGTGGATGCTTGGGTTTTGAAAATTGAGCTTGTTTGAGTGGATTTTGAAATAGTGGGATCTTCCCATATGAAATAGATTCAATTTTAAACTGTCATTTAAACTATGCATTCAAATGTTTTTGGATGATCACAAGGTGGGCCTTGGTACCTTATTAAGAGTACTATCAAGGGGTGCAAAGATCCATACATGTTTCTGTTAAGTCCTGAAAGTTAGAGATAGCCAAAGTAGGCATGGGAGTTAATTTGGCCAAAGTGACCATTCACTTAATTTGTTTGTTTTGATTTATTTGTCTTTGGGAAAAGTGTGGGGATTGTTTAGATGATGTTTATTTCACCTAAGAATCATTTCACAAGCAAAGTAACACAAAGCAAGGCCATTCAAAAGAATCCAAATTGTAATGCATACACATATGAATGCTTTTATGTTTTTAATTGGAAAAGTTTTTTGTTAACCCTAATTTTGATGATTCTAGTTTAATATTTTTGGGATGTTACATTCATCCATCGCCGTCCCAATGGTGATGAACACCTCTCGAGACGCGACGGTGTTGTTGGCTTGCTCGTCGCGCATGTACTCCTCCTCCATCTCCTACATGGCGGAGTCTAGCTCTTCTGGACTGAAATCTATCTCTTCCAAATCTGCACTGAAGTCGGCGTATAGCGTGTCAATCATAGAGTCGGAGGGTGCCAGGACCTCCTCGATGATGGGGGGTGGAGGTGCAAAAATAGCGACGACTGGAGGTGGCGGCGCAGTTGCGGCGATGACGGCCGGAGGCGGTGGTGGCGGTGGCTGAATCGGAGGGGCGCCGTTAATGAGCACAAGCGCTGTCTGAGCTGCCGCTTCAGCCTCCGCGTAGTTGTTGATGGTGTTCACCATTCCTTCGAAGGTAAGACGCCCTGAAGCCTATTACTGCCTTAGAGAATGCCGGAGAAGCGTGTCATGGTCCAGTCCTTCCACAAAGTGATACATAGCATCATCATTGGGGTAGTGGGGCAGATCGGCTCGTATGCGGACCACCTGGCAAGGTAATCGCGGGGGTTTTCGCCCTCTCTATGAATGCAACACGCCAGATCGAAGATGGTAACCACGCCGACGAACTTGGATCTCTGCTGTCCAGACGCACGGGCAAAGCCGGCGGATTTGCAGTGATCTTCCACCTTTATATCCTGCACAGGGGCGGTTTGGGTGGGCCTTGAATTTTTCTGATCTTTGCTGGCAAACTCTGAAGAAAGATCCGACATCGATCCTTCCGCGAACGTATCCTGCCCGTAGGCGGTCCATGCGGGTCTTGATGCTCCTCCGACTCCCAGGGAACTAGTGCCCGAGTCGGTTTCACCAATGAAGAGGTGGATGTCTCCGATAGGAACGACCGAACACCGCGTAGGGTTTGTCTTCGCCGGGATCCAGAACTCGTCGGGTGGGATGATTGGAACGTTGCTGGACAAGAGAACTCGACCGATGGCTACAGTTTCACCGATTCCCGCGAAGATCTTGGTCCTCGCCCGCTGGAGAGACTGAAGCGCCTCTTGCCCCACGGTGGGCGCCAACTGTCGTGGTATTGCCGACGAGTACGCCATGGAGGGGTCCTCACAGTGCGTGTTTAGAGATGTGGGGGAAGACGGACGGTTGACGGATACGAGGTAACATAGCTTACCCAGGTTCAGATCCCACAACGGTGGCGGAATCCTACTCCTGCTATAAATCACTATAAGGGAAATACGCCGAGTACAGAGATAGGTTCGCTGTGCGAGGTGCGTCGTAGTCGACACTAGGTTATCTGAGATTGTGCCCTAAAGGCTCCCATAGGCCCGACTTATATAGTCGCCAGGTCCTAGGGTTACAGGGAAAAGTCCTAGCCAGACAGGTTACAGAGTCCTACACCGTCTATTACTAGTCTTGTGTGTCTTGTACTCCAAGGCTCCGCGTCCGCTGGTGACTCCACCATAGCCTTCCTTTATCCGGCATGGCCTCCCTTCTGGATCCATCTAACTAAGCCGCCCAGCAGGCCATGGGCCATGATACCAACTGTGGGCCACCCGTGTTATCCGGATAGGAGATATGCTATGAGGATACCCTATAGCATATCCCCAACAGGTTTAACACTGATACTGCTATGGTATTAGTGGTATTGCTGCTAGCTACTATGGTATCTATCTATTCCTACTTGTTCTTGTTACTGAGACTATAGTGGTACTTGTACCTTGTGACTCCTACGGTTTCTACCTTTTTCTTCTGGGAACTTAAAAACATTAGTTTCTGCCATTCTTATTATCCCGACTACTGATGCCTACTAGTTGCTATGAATTTTCTACTGATCAACATGGTCTACCCGCATTCTACTGGACTATGATCTTGTTCTCTAGCTAACCTATTACCGTTGATGATCTTTTTCTTTTCTTTGATAGCTTAACTTATTTTTGATGGTTTTATTTGGAATATGATCTAAAATGATGTCTACTCATTGTTATCTCTTTTGGTTTGCCTCCCCACGCACTTGAGTTCCAGGACAATTTCTTGAAACTTCTATTTGGATTCCACAATAATCTGAGGTGAAACCAAAATTTTAATACTCCCTTTGATCCAAATTATTAACTTAGATTTGTCTAGATTCGGATGTATGTAGCACTAAAACATGTTTAGATACATATGAATCTAGACAAAGCCGTGTTAATTAATTTAGATCAGAGGGAGTATTTTATTAGTTTCTTTTTGTTTAGTTTTGTTTGTAGGTTCCAGCAAGGATAATAAGATAAGACGAGTGAAGATGATAAGTGATACGTTGGAAACATATCTATAATTTTTGATGCTCCATGCTTGTTTTGTATCTACTTTGCTTTACTTGTCCACACTTTGAGGTGCTTTTTACATGTTTTCTGGTACTAACCTATTAACAAGTTGCAACGGTGCCAGATGCATGTTTTCTACTATTTTTGGTTTCAGAAAAGTTAGTAAAGAAATATTCTCGGAATTGGATGGGACAAAGGACAAATTCAATTACTTTCCGTGGGGAACAAGAAGTCCAGAGGAGAGCCGGTTGTATCTCCTCATTTGTGCTTTCATGTATAGATCTTGTGAGCTCCGTTCATGATCAAGATCTAATCTATTTGTAATCATGCATGTTGTGCTTGCGGGGATCCGATGGATATTGAGATTATTATGTTGGTTTGATTAATGGTTTTGTCTTTATGATTCTATCATGTTTGTGTTGTTTGTGATCTTGCATGCTCTCCGTTGTTAGTAGCTATCTTGGCCAAGTAGTTGCTAGTGACTCCAAGAGGGGGTATTTATGCTCGATAGTGGGTTCATGCCTCTAGTTTCCAAGGGAAGTGACAATAAGCTCTTCAGTTATAGATGTGTTGTTGCTACTAGGGGGAAAACAACGGTCTCTTGTTCATGGAACATGTGGACTGTTTACCTTACACACTTTGCTTAAAGCAGTTGCCTGTTGCTTGTAACTTAATACTGGAGGGGGGTCGGATGATAACCTGAAGGTGGACTTCTACTCATAGATGCAGTTGGATGGCGGTCTATGTACCTTGTTGTATTTCCCAATCAACCTCATAGGATCTTTCTGACTAGTAATTGCATTGTTATTCCTTGCTCAGTTCATGTCAACTGCTCTGCTGTAATTTGTTTACCCTTCATGCCATGTTATTTATCTAAGGAGAGCACCTCTAGTAAACTATGGACCCCGGTCCAATCTTTACCATTGATACATCTTCCACTGTTACTTGTTTACTTGATGCAAACCATTATCTTCCACACAATACCTTTAATCTTTTGTTACAACAAACCGGTGAGCTTGACAACCTCGCTGTTCGTTGGGGAAAAGTCTTGAGTTTGTGTTGTGCAGGTCTCCGTGTTGCTTGCAACACCTGTGTGATGTTTCCTTCCTCCTTCTGGTTCGATAACCTCAGTCTCAACTGAGGGAAAACTTGCTGCTTGCTGCTTCACACCTTGCTCTTAGGGTTCCCAACAGACTGTGCGTAGACAGTCGTCAAGCTTTTCTGGCGCCGTTGCCGAGGAATAAAGAAAGAAGCTCCCACGTCAACTAGGCGCCATCAATAAGGTGAAGATATAAATTTAGATAGGTTTAGCTTAGGTCTTTTTACTTTAGTTTGTATTAGGATTTTCTATTTATTACTTGTAGTTTCTATTTCTATTTCTATTGTAACAAATCTTGTACTCATGATTATATGAATAAAATTTCAAGTTTTTTATATATTGTCAAGTTTTCATTGTTTTATTATGCATTTACTTATGTCCATTTAAGTTTGAACTCAAGTTTTACTAAGTAAAACCTCAAATTTGAATTCAAAGGTTGATAATTGGATTCTAGGTTCCTTCGAATTTGTTCTTATGTATGTTTGTTTTTTGTGATTACACTTCAAAATTTAATTGAATCAATTTATTCTATTCAAGATTATATTTGAAATTTAAATTTCAAATCCTAGTGTTGACTTCAGCCAAATTCAACACTAGAGTCAAATTTCCATCACTTGTCACTCAAACAACAAAAAGTTCAAATTCCCCCACATTTTCAGATGCATGAGATACAAATGCACGAATTAGACATCTACTCTTCTCCCTTTCTATTCTTCTGGGTGTTATAGCGACTATGATAGCAAGCTCTTGGGGGACGGAGGGATGTACCCAGGGGCCTGCGATGCGACACACATTCACACGGGAGTGTCCACGCTCTCCCATCATAGAGTTGTCTAAGCACGGCAATTTTACCCATGGGTACGGGTACCCGTGGGTACCTTACCCGTATGGGTAGGGTATGGTCACACTTTTATACCCATGGGTAATACCCATACCCTACCCGTTAAGTCACGGGTATAGACTTGTACCCATGGGTATACCCATATCCTGCCCGTTTAAACTGACGTGTCAAACTTATCTATAGAGTTTGAACCTATGTGTCCGAGAAGCCTAGGGACGAGTATGAGATTGCGACTTCTAAACTTTAATTTGATACTTTCATGTACTCGTCTACTATTAGTAAGCAGAGATTATTGTCTTTTTTCAGATATGCTATTGATGAAAGTAAATTTTTGAATAACTTGTATACTATTGGATATACCCGCCAGGTACCCAATGGGTATGGGTACCCGCCGGGTATGGGTATGGGTAAAGTTTTATACCCACGGGTACGGGTATGGGTAATTTTTTGTACCCATTGGCTACACGGGTATGGGTATGGTATTGCTCTACCCTGCCCATACCCTACCCATTGCCATCCTTAGAGTTGTCAAGCGGTTGTCAGGGGAGGCAGGCGCCATTTGTCCTGACAGTAAAGCCCGACAACTGCTCAAGTGGTCAACTATCCCCATCACTTTTGACACTGAGAATCACCTAAACCATACATGCGGCGTTAGCATCCTGCCACTGGTGGTCTCCACGACCATCAACAACGTTAACGTCACCCGAATTCGGGTTAATGGGGGTGTTGTCCTCAACCTCCTCTCACTGAAGCGCATCCAGAAGCTACATATTCCTATTAGGCATCTGCACCCTATGGGATCGTTCCAAGGAATCAATCTCGGGGTCACTTAGTGTAACATCCCAGCATTAGAGCTTAGAAATAAGCTAAGCTCAGATGTGTGCATTGCATTCATGCATAGAAAATCTAGGAAATTTCACGCTTTTGAATAAAACTTGTCAAAGTGATTGAAGCTTCTCTTAACTTGAAGGAACTGAAGTAGATCATCAAGTTAATTGCGATAAGTTTCAATAGGACCTTTGCTAAAACCTTATTTTGGGTAAAGATAATTTGATCTATGGGAAGATCAAATAGAATAAAATAAAGCCACAACATAATATTTTAGAATGAATCCTTAATCTTCTAAAGGTTATATCAAGTTATTATTTACAACAACCCTGAATACCAAATCAAGTGTATAACCCAAATAAAGAAACTCAATAACTAAACCTTGATATACTTGGTTACCATAGTTAATTATACCATGATCATCATGGTAGTCCCTAAACACTAACTTCTTATCACAATTAGAGAAGGAAGGAAGATAAGCCAAGACTATTCCCTACATCTCACTATTAACCATATTAATAGATGATATTCTTGTTGAACCATGTACCAATGACCTTGATCATCATAATTGGGTGATCAATCTTTGACCTAGCAATTGCTAACCTTTAGCCCTTGATCTATCTTATTGGTCTTTCTAAATTCCTAAAATAAAGTAATAAGGAGAAGGAACTAGTTATGGTAGAGTGTGCCATCATCATTGGGATGAGATCCTTAGTGGAGGTTAAACCATTTGATGTTGGAGGAGTTAACTCATTCTTGAGTTAACTAGAAGAAGCATCTTAACTTAAGAGTTAAGGTAGTAATTAAGAAGTTACAAGAAAGCTAGTAATGATAGAGTGTCAAATAATAATCTTGTTAAGCCAAGAGGGTACAACCATACAATAAGCTTCATTAACAAGATAAACCCTATAAAGAGACCAGGTGTAGTACAAGCCTACTACTTAGTTGAGGATATATCTTGACAAGACAATTAGAATTCTAAGTTAAGTGTACTTAATGGATAGTGGTCGTTATTCTCCATTCACTTGAGGATAATTGACTAGGTGTTAAAGAGTTGATAGTAGTATACCAAGACAGGCTAAACCTTAGTTAGTTAAGTCCTCTAGCTTGATCATGATGATTGAGGAAGTATATAACCCGAGTTAAATGGAGTAGTTGGATAAATGGTAATGTTAACCAAGATAATACTAGAGCAATCTTGTATTATGGGGAATAGTACCATACCTCTTCCATAGGATTGATATCACCTATGACATAGTGAGGAGTGTAACCTTGCAATCTTTGGTAGTAGATGAAATAAAAATGTTAAGGGTGTTGATTAAAGAAGTTAGAAGTAACCACATGAATGGATTCATCAAATGTAGCTAAGAAATGAAAGTATATACTAGAGGAAATATAGAGATGAGTAGTGAAGAAGTGACATGACCATGTCATCAAATAATGGATATGGTGGAGTCAGATAGTATACTTATTCAGGAAGATGTGATATTTATGAATAAGATGAGAGATTTATACAGAGTATATCTAGGAAAGGAATTCCTTAACTAACCAATCTTAGTGAAATATTGAAGAGAGGAATTCCTAATAAACCCTTAACCAAACCGATATCAAGCCATGACAAGTCCCATGTCTATTGCATTGTTCTAAGCCCTAGAATCAAGTTAGTAATGGACCAATAAGAGTTCATTGTATGGTAAACATATTAGAAAGAAATTTTACTAACTGACTGTGGAATGAAGTATTATCACAAACATAAAAGTAATGCCCTTAACCATTAATCTTAGACAATATTCACAAATGAACATAAGAACAGTAGGTCCTCTAGAGATATAGTAGATACTGGTAGTATAAAACCCTAAATTATTACTACATGATTAATAAGTGGACAATGATGTCACATAGAAAATACTTGATATTTACAATGTATATTAAGTCTTATACCTAATCCATCTATGATAATAAAATCATTCTCTAAACTTATTCAACTACAAAAGTATTCCAAAGGGATAATTTTAAAACCCTAAAACCAAGTGGGTTTTTAATAGAAGGATTGAAATATTAAAAACCACCAGAAGTATTGTATGAGGCCATCTATAAAAATATTACACGGCCATCATTAATCATTCTAACACTCTAAAATTCTACTAATTCAATTTGGAATGGAAATAGTGCTATGGATAATTCTTAAAGTAATAAACAAAACTCTAAAACCCTAAATCCTAAATAGTTCTAACTATTAGAATACTTTCCTAATTGTTTCCAAATTTTGAAATCATGGAAAGTATAAAAATCACTTAATTATAAAATATCTACAATATTCTTGTTGTCTCACATAATTTTTGAATGCTTAATGCCTTGTGGAAATCGAGTTTAAAATGAATTTATAAGTAGAAGACAATACAGAAAATAGGAAAAAGTAAAGACAAAAGGGAAAAACGGAGAGGAGTTGTTTCTGGCCAGTAGCCCATCTCCTCTCGTCTCTTACTTATAGCTCACGTGCAACATAGCGGCCCAATTCACTTGCTTGCCATAGCCCAAAACAAACCCAGCAGCCTAGTACTCGTTCACTCTCTCACTGACAGGCGGGACCCACATGAAGAAGAGAACCACCCCAGTCGTCTTCCTCCTCCCGCGCCTGGTCAACACCGTGATGACGGATGCCATGTGCTGGCCGCCTCTGCTGACTGCGTCGGACGTCAAGGACTGGCCCGAATCATGTACAAGGATTTTTCACGTCCCCTATCAGCCGCATCATTTAGATTCGTGCCCAAATCGAGCTTGTCATCACCGCCGCATCCCGATCGTCTCCACCGCCGTGCTGACTATTCTGTCCTCGCCTAGACCTAGAAGTAGACCGAGCAGAGCCACATCAGCGTTCTCATCCACTCTCGCCATCTCAATTTCTACCTATCCCTCTCTATCTTCCTTCCTAACCCGACGCCATCACCGGTTGACACGTCGAAAACATATCTATAATTTTTTATGCTCCATGCTTGTTTAGTATCTACTTTGCTTTGCTTTGTCTACACTTTGAGGTGTTTTTATATATTTTCTAGAACTAACCTATTAACAAGTTTCCACAATGCAAGTTGCATGTTTTCTCCTGTTTTTGGTTCCAGAAAGGCAGAAAATTAATATTCCCGGAATTGGACGGGACAAAAGCCAAAGTCAATATTTTACCGTGGGGGACACGAATCCAGAAGACGAGACGGAGAGGTGCTAGAGGGCCACCACCACCCCCTAGGTGTGGGTGGGCCCTTCCCCGCACCTGGGTAGGGTGTGGCCCCCTGGCCGCCTTCGCCTATAAGAAGCCCCCGATGCAGAAACACTAAGTATCTGATCAAAACTCCATGAAACCTTCTGTAGCCACCGCCACCGTCGTTCCTAGATCGGGGGGATCTGAAGTTCTTCCTGGCACCCTGCTAGAGGGGAGATCATCCCGGAGGCCTTCTCTCTGGTATGATGCGTGAGTAGTTCCACCTTGGACTATGGGTCCATGTAGTAGCTAGATGGTTGTATCTCCTCCTTGTGCTTTCATGTATAGATCTTGTGAGCTCCGTTCATGATCAAGATCTAATCTATTTGTAATCATGCATGTTGTGTTTGTGGGGATCCGATGGATATTGAGATTACTATGTCAGATTGATTAATGGTTTTGTCTATTTGATATTATCATGTCTGTGTTGTTTGTGATCTTGTATGCTCTCCGTTGTTAGTAGCTATCTTGGCCGAGTAGTTGCTAGTGACTCCAAGAGGGGGTATTTATGCTCGATAGTGGGTTCATTCCTCTAGTTTCCAAGGGAAGTGACAGAAATCTCTTTGGTTGTAGATGTGTTGTTGCTACTAGGAAGAAAACAACGGTCTCTTATTCATGGAAAAAGTGGATTGTTTACCTTACACACTTTGCTTAAAGCAGTTGTTTGTTGCTTGCAACTCAATACTGGAGGGGGTTCGGATGATAACCTGAAAGTGGACTTCTAGTCATAGATGCAGTTGGATGGCGGTCTATGTATATTGTTGTATTGCCCAATCGAATCGCATAGGATCTTTTTGTCTGGTATTGCATTGTTATGCCTTACTAAGTTCCTGTCAATTGCCCTGATGTAATTTGTTTACCCTTCATGCCATGTTGTTTATCTAAGGAGAGCACCTCTAGTGAACTATGGACCTCTGTCCAATCTTTACCATTGTTACATCTTTCACTGTTACTTGTTTACTTGCTACAAACCATTACCTTCCACATCATATGTTTAATCCTTTGTTACAGCAAACCGGTGAGCTTGACAATCTTACTGATTCATTGGGGCAACGTCTTGAGTTTGTGTTGTGCAGGTTTCCGTGTTGCTTGCAATACCTGTGTGACCTTTCCTTCCTCTTACTGGTTCGATAACCTCGGTTTCTTACTGAGGGAAAACTTGCTGTTGTGCTGCTTCACACCTTGCTCTTGGGGTTCCTAACAGGCTCCACGTCAACTACGTGTACAGCCATCACCGGTGAGCTCCGGCTAGCCGTCGATACAACCCACATCAAAGTCTATGGGATGTATGAGGATAAGCGCCATGCTCCATAGATACTCTGGGTGGAGTACATCATCAAGGGGAGCTCTGACGAGGGAAATTTTTATCATTCCCTTACATTGGTCCTCGCCAAAATTCTTGACGGAGAGCTCACCTCTGACCACGCCGGTCCTCTTCGACCACTGTACAAGTATTAGGGTGAGCTAGCGCATCTACAGACATTACTCTCGCTTGCTAGATCTTCCTATAGACCTAGTTTTGTCGTGCGACGCCGCTCGCCGCCACTGTCCACTATCGTATAGCCCGCTCTGGTGACCAAATCGACCAAATCGCAACGACGCAAGCATAGTTAGCTTTGCCTTGCTCCGCTAGTTCGAATGATACATTCTGTATAGTCACGCACACCCTCTCTCGCTATTGTCGGCCATGCTCCGGCGAGCCGACGTCATGATGACATCATGCTCACATCACCCACACCATGTCCGCGGGTTGACCCAGTCCCCGCCCAGGTGGCATCTAGCGTATACTCAACCCCACCAGTCAGTGACTGGTGGCTAGGTTCACTTTGGTATAAAAAGTTTCGTTTAGTTAGGATTTGATATATTGAAGCCAATCTAACTTAATACTACTTTTAATCATTTTAGAAAAAACCAGAAAATGAATAAACACTATAAATTCAATAACTTTTATTTTGCAATTCAGAAAAATAAATATTACATATCAAAATTCTTAGAAAAATAAGAGCTCTAATTTAAAACTATAATCTTACATTGTTATAATACCTAGATAAATATTGTAATGATTTTATAAAGTAATAAAACTTAGAAAAATCATATCATATAATTTAAAAATCATAATAATACATATTATATATCAAAATGATCACAAAAATAATAATTACAAGTTAAAAATATAATAGTACAGTTTTGAAGTAAATAAAAATTTAATATTCTAATAACTTAAACTTAAACCCATTTATTTTATTATTAATCCATAATATATATAAATGTTACTAATATTTTTTATATTATCCATTGAAGGTTTAATAATAATAGTATACTTAATGTTTTCCAGTATGAAATAAAGTAGTCCACATCCATTTAAATGTATTTTTAAGGTTATCATTCAAAAATAATTACATACCATTTTCCAAAATGGGTATTAATTATAAAATCATCAAGAATAATGTTTTTTGACTTATTAAAACCTTTTACCATTATTTCACTCATAAGTTTATAAATATATTAAAAATCCAAAGATAATTCATAAGTAGTTAAGTAATGTTGTTTCCGTGTTTATAAATTATACCCACTCACTAGTAAGGAGATAACCAATTCCATTCAATTATAATGTTAAGAAACCACTACTCAAATAGAAGCATTACCACTCTTAATGAACCTTTAATAAGCATTAAGAAGTGAACAAATTATAATACCATCTAATATCCAAGATAGATAAGTCTCAACTACTAGTGTTGTCAATATTCAAATGAAGTAATTCTTTCTTCTTTGATAATTATAGTTAGTAAGAAACCTTAAAAGTGTTAACGTCAAGTTTGAATGCTTTTACTTTGTAAAGTCAGCTTTTCTTCAAAATACATTATTTAAGATACATTTAAAGTAATTCATAAGCTTTCCAATAAGGCTCTAATTGGTTAACCATCTTTATATAAGGAGTCTTTGGATACATTCCACACTTAAGTGTTTTATCGATGTATATTACTTCATTGCACTTTTTTAGCGAACTTGTTGAGTACGCTCGTACTCAACCATACCTTCTTAATCCTTGCTAGATTCAAAAGCCAATAAAGACGACGTCTACATCAACTTATGTTCAAGGGAACCATCACCAAAAGCTAAAGTTCTTCAACAAAGTCAAGGAAGGTAACATATACATCAACTAAAGTGAAGACGAAGTTCCTGATTAGATAGGGGTATAATATCTAGCCATAGAACCTACTTCTGTAGAGCAATGCAATAGCAACATTTGCAAGCCAGATAGTTTAGGTACTAGTCTATTAGTATGTTAGTTATAAGTTATTGTTTTTGGTTCTTCTTTGTAAGAATTTGCTTTCTCTCTATATAACCTAGAGTGTTCTCTGGATATTTTGTAAAGAGTCGAGTTGTAACCTATAATTATGTCTTGGACCTGCTATGTTTCTGTTGTATCACTCTGAGGGATGTAATACTAATGGAATGGTGTTTCATTGGTGTTATGTCAATGACTATAGTGTACTACATCATACAGTGGTATGCTGGGTCACCGCACTTAGCCCCTGAGAAAGATCATGCTGCCGGTCACATTTGGCACGTCTCATAACTACCGCACCGAGAATATCACCTTTGATGTTGCTAACATCCCCTTTCCCTACAACAGCATTTTGGGGTGCCCTGCACTTGCAGCATTCATGGCGGCATCCCATTAAGCCTACAACGCCCTTAAGATATCAGCGAAGCGGGGCATAATCACCATCAAGGCCGACCACGAGGATGCAATATCTTGCATAGAGAAAATGCACCGACATGCGTTGGTGGGGAGCATGGACGAGCCAAGTTCCTCAACACCGCCCCCGCCAGCCATGAAGACTTGCGCATGGGAGCCTGGCGCTTTGGTTTTGGCTCCATCGTGTAAACGAGCGCGTCCTAAGGATCCAGGTATGGAGCAACCCATGTGGGAGGAGCCCTGTGTAGCTGCTCTCCGACCCCACCAAGGAAGTCGCTGCTAAAGCAGTACAACAAGACATCAAAGAAAGTACCGGTGAAAGGTGACTTGAGCTTTTTAGTCGTCAGCGGCGCTCACTTGTCCACCGATCAAGAGAGTGTACTCATCACCTTTCTCGGGGAGAACCATTGGACCTTCTGGGGGTACCACCAAGGGAGGTGATTAAGCACCACCTAGCGGTGTGCCTCGGCGTGCGTCCCCGTGAAGCAAAAGGTCCGCCTCCATCCGCAAGAGAAGCAATATTTCATCTGCTCGGAGTTGAGAAAACTCAAGAAAGCAAAGGTCATCCGAAAAGTGTTGCACCCAACGTGGGTAGCCAACCCTGTTGTCGTTCCCAAGCCCAACAACGACAATATGAGGTTGTGTATGGACTTCATCGACCTGAACAAGGTCTACTCCAAGGATCCATTTCCACTTTCCTAGATCAGTGCGATATGTTGTGTTTCCTCAATGCCTTCTCGGGATACTACCAGATCAAGATGGTTGTGGAAGATGAGAAGAAAACCACGTTCATTATGCCCGAAGGATGCTACCGCTACACCTGCATGCCTTTTGGCTTGAAGAACGTTGGAGCCACCTTCTAGCATGCCATGCACGCACTCGGCCCGCATATAGGCTACAACGTCGAAGCCTATATCAATGACATCGTGGTAAAGGCCAATGACCAAAACACGTTGATCCGGAACCTGGAAGAGAGCCACCTTCTAGCATGCCGTGCATGCGTGCCTCGGCCCGCATGTGAGCAGCAACATCGAAGCCTACATCAATGACATCATGGTAAAGGTCAAGGACCAAAATACATTGATCCAAAACCTGGAAGAGACCTTCCAAAACTTGCGCACATCAACCTCAAACTCAACCCCAGAAAGTGTGCCTTCACAGTGCCATCCAGGAAGCTTCTCAATTGTCTCACCAGGGAACCTAAGCCAACCTGGACAAGATTGAAGCCATCAAGAACATCCAGGCTCCCTAGCACATCAAGGACGAACAACGCCTACGTCACTGCCCTAAGGCCGAGGCGGCCCTCCAAGACATCCGAAAATACCAGGCTCCATGGAGCCCAAGCTCCAAAACGCCTCACTTCAAGTATACTATCTCTGACACTCAAGCAGGAAATGGATAAAACTTAACCACTAGAGATCTAATTTCTACTAAATAATTCACTAGGCAAACTGGATGGCGCTGGTGAATAATTAGGGGGCCATTCTCAGGCAGTACAATGAAGTACAATATGGCATAAGATCAATAAGTTTGGCAAGTTTTATAGTACCTTTTACTGGTCACCAACGGTTCAGAGAGATTAGGCCCAGCTGGCCCATTAGTCTTAACATAAAATATACATTTAGTCAGAAGCCACCACCGAACAAGCTCGTCTTCTCCGGCATGCCGACGCCGCCTCCACCTACCGCTTGCATGGAGCCGTCAGCGCCTACTCCACCTCCACCCGCACCCGGCCTGCCTCCTCCACCCCCAACCCTCCCACAAGAGTAGGGACGCCGCCACCGCCTCGCCCAGCTCCGACGCCCCCACAGGAGGAGGGCCGGCGCCGGCGCCTCGCCCAGCTCCCACGCGCCCACGGGAGTAGGGGCGGTGGAGGCGCCGCCTCCGACGCCTCGTCCACCTCCCACGTGGCCTGCCTGCAGCGAGCCGACGCCACCCACACGACGCCCAATGCATCCAGATCGCTAGAAGGTAGTTCGGTCAACTCCAATCCCTAGCGCGCGACGCGATGGCAAGTGTATGTACTCGTACTTGTCATCAGTACCGTATAATGTAGGATTCTATGTGTGTCCCATGTTCAGTTGTTTTGTCCTGCTGATATTCACTTCTATTTGATGAACAAAAGTGGTTTTGGATGCTGTTCAGCTCATCGGTCCGATGGTAATTAAGGATGTCAGTTTTTTAGGCTAACTCATGTATGTACTGATGAAAATGTTGTTGTGTACTAGAAAAGGCAGACAAATCGCTGTCAAATTCATGCGGAAATCTTGTCCAATTTTGTACCAGATTTCTGTCTATTTTTTATCAAATTTGCTACTCCCTCCGACCCATATTAGTTGACTCAAATTTGTTTAGATTTGGATGAATATAGACAATATTTAGTATATAGGTTCATCCAAATTTTGACAAATCCAAATTAAGTAATATGGGTCGAAGAGAGTATTAAATTTATGAGCAAACAGTGTACCAAACTGCCAACATAATTTCTTTTTTCCATGTGTGAACATACATTGTACATTGGATATCTGTTACATTCATTTATCAGGTAGACATCATCATTCCAAGATACAAAGAAAAAAAACTTACATGAAGCTTGGTTATTGGTATAAACTCTTTAGAATCATCGACTAAACTTACAACTTTAGAATGAAAGGGGACAAATAATCAGAAGTTGCTAGAATAAATTAGTACTGAGATGGCAATTTTACTTTGATGATTTACTTGACTAGTAGCATGACTCTTACTCTCATAATGTCAATTTTCAAACATGGATGGTGAATGCAATGGCTTGGAGGGGCGTGATGAATATTAGCACCGACTTCCACAGTGAGTTTGTAGCAAGACCAAAGTATTTCCTTCATTGTATCTATATTTCTCTGCCAATTTTATTTTTGGTATGTATTTACCATCTCTTTTTCTTTATATATCAGGCGGTTTGTGATTTGAGCAATCACTACAATCAACTCTACGATGCTCTTCTCCGGATGTTTAAAAAGACAAAACAAGTATGGGCCCTTGGCCCACCTTGAAAAGTGTTGGTTTCAGATGGCTCTGGCGACTTCTTCCCGGTTTGTTCCAGATGGCCTTGGATTAGTCCAAGTGTGACGCAGGACAGTATAGAAGTCATGTACTATAAGTGAAGAAATTTGACCTCTAGAGGGTTCAAACCTGAGTCTATGTTTGACCTCTGAACCAGCTGCCGATGAGCTCACGTATGTTCAGTTGTCTGAACCCTGAATGTAGTGCATTTGCTTGTCTGAACACATTTTTCGTAGGACGATCGGTAAAGTTTAGACTGATGGGTTTCTCCTTTCAGTTTTAGTCCAAGAGATGTAGACAAACAAAGCAGCTCTATGATTCCCAGGCATCCACGGTTACACACAAGTTATCTTAGTTAGAACTTACCACTTCTCCATTGTTTTCTATTTACTTGACACTTAGCTACATGGTGATCAGTTGCATGGTGTACCAAAATATACTGAATTGCAGATAGCATCTGCTTGCAAACTTTAGCTGTACATTTCTGACATTCTGTTAATTATTCCTTTTGTGGAGAAGAAACAAAATTCTTATTCAGTGCTACTGTAATATTCTCCTTATTTCACTATCTAAATGGAAGATGAATTGGTCAAGTATTTTTACATATTAATACAGTAGATGGATTTAATCATAATCAGATACTGTGGAGTGCATTATGTTTCGTCAAGACCTTTGAATGTCAATGTTACTGAAGGTTTTTTCCATGGACACCTTTCATTCATGCTATCCTTTCTATTCAATTATCTTCTGAACTGATCCTTGTAGTACTTGGGTACAAATAATGTAACACAGTGGGAATCATTACTCTAGTTACATACAAGACTAGAATGAACAAGAAAAATGTAGATTAGTCATTTACAATCACAACACCCATGAACAAACACATAGACTAACAGCAAAAAATGGAGAAATAATACCATGGAGAGAGAGAGAGAGAGAGAGAGAGAGAGAGAGAGAGAGAGAGAGAGAGAGAGAGAGAGAGAGAGAGAGAGAGAGACCCTCAGGCGGAGATTGCACACGCGGTGTGTAAGCGGAGGGGCAGCAGCCATTCTGCAGAACCCTAACACCCGCCGTTTCATTGTTTGTTTCCGGAAGTTATGCCTCACAGTACGTACGTTGTTTGCATGTAACAAACTTCTATCAATATACTTAGACATTGCAACTAGCAATGTTTTGTACTTTATTTAATTATAATTTGCAGCAATATAGTAGGTCTAAGGCAATAGTGTCGAATCGACAATCAGTCGAACATATAATAACTCTATCACTTATATCACATCTAGCAAAGGAAACTTATAACTACATAAATGATACTCAGAAGTTCAGAAGCACAAGCTAAATCTATATTGCACTGTTCTAGCTTAAATGGCAAAAAATAGACCAGTAAAATTGGTGGAGAATGCGCATATATGGGTGCAAGGATAGCATGAGCCTGATCCTTATTCAGAGTTGTGGCAGATTCAGAGATAGCTCTAGTCTTGGACTTGTTCTGGGGCCTGAACGCATGGATGCTAGTATACAACCTGCATATGAAGCACCGGTGGCTTGATCAGTCAGTAACTAGCTACCGCTGCACCAGATGTTTCAGCAAGAGGTCTGGTGTAAGGGAGCTGGGAAAAAGCTTGAAGATCGTAATCATTTTTGGCGCTCATGGCCTCGTGCCTTGCCATGCCGATCCAGCGAACACCACTATGAACGTCTCGGCAAACTTCCCTGCCACCGCCATGGTCGCCGCGAGCGCGACCATCCCCCACCCCCGCCACGCCCCGGACATGTCCACATTGACATCGGTGTGTAGCCCGCAGGTGCCGAAGTAGAGATGAAGCATCAGCCTGGACACCAGCGGCGCCACCTTCTCGCCTCGAACACGCCGCTGGCGTGACCGTGCTATTGTTGGGGTAGGGGAGGACGAGGACGGCGTGGGCTCGTGGGACGGGGACGGGGTCGGGGCCGAGGGCCATGGCGTGCGTGCGAGACGTGGCTAGGATTCGGGTAGGAGGACGAGGGTAGAGGGTAGGTGGTGATATTTTTGTACGATCCGTACATGCCGGCGTTAAGGACCGGGGCGGCGGTGGTGCCGGAGTTCCCCATCGGGAGATCGGCGGCGTGGAGGTTGGGCGTGGATGTCGGAAAAAAATCCTAAGAGTTGTGTTTTGTTTTTCTACGAACGGTATCACGCAACCGGCAAAAGGAGTTGGGCTTTCTTGGGCCAGGGCCCGTCTACGGTCCGATGTCAGTTTTGCCCCGCGAAGCCACCAGTACGAATCTTACTTGTCAGTGTTTTTGACAGCAGTATGAATTAATACCAGCCTTTGGATGGACAGAAATAAATGGTTCCTATTCATTTGAAGGTACCACAAAACAGCTCATAAGTTTACAATTACAGATGTCCTGACGAGGGCATTGGGTCCGGTAATCAATTGAATAAATCTATGATTTGTTACACCCCCCCTAAATGCTAATTGTGGGGATTTGGGAAGAGCCTCCTGTACAAGGCTCATTGTAGGGTAGAAGAACCCATCGAATGTATCTATCTACTCTTGCACTTAAGATTACAACACCATTGGAACACCTAGATGGACTTTATTCTAAAGACCGGCAAGCTACCCAACGTTTCTGGATTCAAGTCCATCATCCAATGGAGAATATTCCTTTCTTCATTCCTTCAATGGGTTTAGGATGTTTCTTATTTTCTTCATCGTCGGACGGAAGCGGCACACCAAATACCCAGTCAAGGACATTAAGGTACTTGGACCTGAAGACCTCTCTTTCCTGGGCATAACAGTGCATAATAATCGAGGTAGCCATGCTGAACACCACTACATCAGCTCGCTTGATCAGCAGTATTGGAGGGCAGAGTCCAGCATCAGTCATGCATGTGAAGAAACTCTCAATTGCCCTGGCAAGGCAGTACAGGGATATCTCAGTTCTCCTGCTTTTCTTCTCGATAAACAGTGCCAGACCTGCCGGGAACTGTCATAAGGAAGCAGTTACTATCACACATGGTTAACTGGAAAATGGATCCATCCAATATAATGTTTGTCTCAGCTTACCGTGCCAAGTACAACAAGTGGAGTATTGCATTTCTCAAAGGTTCTAAAAAGGAAGCATGTCCAAGCCCTGAAATAGAGAAAGAAACATGACTTGCTGTCCAAACAAGGGAGGTTGGTGATACATCTACATTCTTATTACAAGAAATTTTGGGGTTGAAATAAGAAGTTGCAAACTCACCATGCAGATGCGCAATACATTGAGAGGAATAGACTAGATCTTGCTGTTCCTAGAAGACTCTTCCCCATTATTGTGTAAGGCCTGCAAGTTGTGAAAGATTCAGCACACTTAAAAGAAACTACAACCTGTTATAAAAACTGGAGCTGGAAGTACGAAAGGTCCCGTAGAATGTAAATTGCTAATATACCACGAGGAGCACTCGTCTTTCAATCTAGACGAGGTGTATACCTTTTCATGAGATCCTGCCGATGAACTACAAGTGCAGGAACCAGATAGACTGGAATATAGACAGGAACTGCTCTTCCATATGCTTGTAACAAGAATGAAATAAAATGTCCTGAACATGATTGATTACCATGCACAATCTGGATTGAGGAGAGAAGAGATTAAATGAAGGAAACAGTTCAGGTTAACAGAAGGAATATAAATAACAAATGATAGGAAATTAACAAGGACACACCAACAGTCATTCACGGCAAAATGTTATACCATGAAACTGACCATGTGGGCTCAATGCTTGATAGGCTAAACTATATGAATGTGGTGCAATCATATTGGACAGCATGTTATCAACATATTTGTAGTACTTACTGAGCAAGGCACTTTCATGTTTGGATCTAACTTTAGGTCAACACCAACAGATTTGTAGTACTTCTCGATGCCTGCTAGGTTAGAGAAAGCAGTGTGGTTGATTACTTCCTTCAAACCTTGCAAAATAGAAATATCCTTCCCACCGTGCTTGTTCAGAAATGATTTATATGATGAAGGCAAACTGTCCTGCTTTAGAATGTATGCAGATCTGCAAAATCAAGAATATAGGCATAAAAATCACCATCTCCACATGCTACCAAATATATACCAGAAAATACACATAACTACTAGCCAGTTACCCATGCATGATGCATATATTTTAATAATGTAACAGATGGTTGAAGTCATAACAAACAAGATAACAAGGGAAATGCCCCTGAATCTACAAATACATCACATTCTTTCATCTATATTCAAGTTCCAGTAAGGCACTCTATGATTCCATGTCTCAAATGTTTCGACTA
The DNA here is from genome assembly GCA_916181665.1 of Avena sativa. NCBI lineage: Eukaryota > Viridiplantae > Streptophyta > Magnoliopsida > Poales > Poaceae > Avena > Avena sativa. The sequence continues at coordinate 447,597,161 of OV702293.1, read as the reverse complement.
GAAAAGCAATTTACAGTCCAAGAAACACATTCCATTTACATATCTTCTCAAAAATAATCCTACCAGTGACATGTAGCTTTCCTATATCGAAATGTTGTCTACCCGTTTAAATACGATGCATCTACCGATGGCAGAGAATTTTAGACTCTGATAAAAGATTAGTGAATGACATGAAAGACTGAAGAATGACATAACTGTTCTTGGTTATATTTATGTGCTAATTTTGTAAGCAAAACAGGCCTGATGTGTCACTACTGGTATTTCAACAGAATTTGACAATTTGAAAAGGTCGCCCATAACTCCATACTACTTCTGTAGCGCCGTGTGCTAATATAACATTTCCAGAACTGAACATACAATAGTTCAACAAACTGTTACTTGACTTTTTTTTCTTCAATAATCAGTAAAATTTGAAATTCACAAATGACAAGTACACCAAACTTTAGGGATGTAGAAGTGGGATAAGTAGGATCCCACTTCCACGTCTCTATTCTAACTTTAGACTAAGTGGGACAAGTGAGTTAGAACAGGGACATAGAAGTGGGATCCCACATGTCCCACTTCTGCAATCCTACCAAACTTTGTATGTGTGCTATACTAGTTTCAAGCTTTGGGTATAGTGCGATAGGATCATCAAGCCCAAATAACTCCATGCACTGCATATCAAGCGTATATAAACAGGGCTAAGCGATCTCTATACAAGAATACAGTAACATTGACATATACAACTAGTGCAACATAAAAATGCATAGTAATTATGAAAGGGAGCTTACAAAATTTGTGCAGATGAAAGACACATAAGAAACACATCACCATGTGACCAGGTCAAAGGTTTGCAAATCTTTCCAAATCTTCTACTCTTTATTCCACAACGGGATGCAAGCACGGCAGCACGCATGAGAATGTATATTGCCAAACTAGTATGCTGTGTGCCTGGACCCGTTAAGAGCATAGAAGGACCAGCAATCAGCCCAGATAATAACGACCTCCACCTTGCTGTTCTGAAGCAACAAGAGTATTGAGTTATATACTATCCAAATTGAAAGGCAAAGATGGTAAAGCCGATACAAGGGAACAGAGAACTACGTGCATTCTCTGATAAATGTTGATACAAAATAAATAAAGAACGATATAACCAGGAAGGCCATCCAGTGGTTTCATGGCATGTGCTGCAGAAGTCTGACAGAAGATCATTGGAAGATAAAAAATGTAGAGTAGTTTGATCATTTTTCTAGTTATTGTAAAACATGAAACCAAGTTTGTGAATTTTGTTTGCAGCATTCCAAAAGTTAGTTTGCAAGTTCTAGATTGCAGTATCCCAAGTGAAGTTTCGAGACTTAAAATCATCCAACCAACATTTCATGTTAAAAAGAAGAGAAGACCTTGATGTGGTCTTATTGAAAGCATACATAAACCAAGGTGTGATTCATCATGACCAATAAAGATGGTGGTTTAGGTATGCACAGGCTCACCAGAAACTATTGAGATTGCCCTAAGGCGGTTCTAAGGATCTCATTTTGGGTTAGAAAGCAACGATCATGCGGGAGCTGCATCATTTGGTATTTTCCTAGTATCAATGGAAGTCCAACGTTAGAACTTAGCATTCCAAAAGTTTCTGCTTCGACATGCTACCTCAGAATAATGAAATGTTAATCACTGATCTGTTTTGACATGATAACAGCGATTACTTAATCAATTTTTTTTGGTCCCCACTATCTTAGCGATTACTACCATTCAGGACAGGAGAACAAACACAAACAAAGTATTACCCACAAGACCTCAAACCTAACTACTGAACTCACCACGATAGTACATAAGAATGTGATCCACAGAAAGTAGCGACAAAGCCCTTATTTCTGTTTTCTCTTAGGAAGATGTCCACAAACTTCACTTAACGCAACCATTGCAAACAATACACCACCAATCTAATAAAAAGTGGGTAATCCATAATGCAAGTGGCAAAAAAAAAAATCATTTCCACACTGATAATTGTTTGCAAGTTGCAACTGCAAAAGGTTGAGCCCAGGTCCTGATCAAAACCAAGAATGTTTGCTTATAATTCACAGTGCCAACAAACAAATAACAATTTCTATCGCAATACAGCTAATCAACATCAAAGCATGTCTCCTCAAGAATATTATCAATCCACTATTAGAAAACACAAACTCCTTACATACAACTAAGCCAAGGCGATGACAATTATTTGCTCAAAATCATCAGCAGAGAATCCTCCCGCCATCTTTGCTACAACCAAATCGACTGGACGGTCTAATGTACGGCTGGCCAGAGCCCCTCTTAGAAGCTTCCCTTGAAACAAATAATAAGAGGAACTAGTATTTGAGCACAGGTCCTGACCAAAACCCAACAACATTTGCTTGCGATACTCAGCACCATGGGACAAAGAACAATTTTCATCACAGTACATCTAATCCACATCATGAGATCAAAGCATCTCCTCCAAAATATCAACAATCACTAACTGTTAGTCAAACCGAATATTGTAGTAGCATATTCGGTTATACCCAACCATATTTAGTGCTTGAGAATTGCACATAACAGAAGCTAAACTGTTCTCTTGGTTTAGGGGTTCGATCACATACTCGGTCTTCACACGAAACTAAAAAAAACCCAATGCATGTAGTATATTTTCTCAAACCATCGCCAAAGGATTCGTCCACCATGTTTGCTACTCCGTACAACAAATCAACGGTAGGGTTGGCCACGGGCCCTCATAGAAGCTTTTTTTTCTTACAGTAAGTGAGAGGATGAGTAAGGAATTAGGTGCGGGGTTGTGAGAGAGCTGACCTCTTGCGGCCCCAAAGAGCGGCGATGCACTCGTCGACGGAGACGTAGGTGCCGGCGAAGGTCCCCAGGAACATGCCGTACCTGACGGTCTCCTTGAGCGCCATCACCACCGCCTCGTCGTTCGTCATCGCGCCCACCTTCCTACACGCGCCACGCCACACGAGTTACACACGGGCCGCAAGCACCGAATCAGCCAAAGAGCGAGCAAGCGAGCGAGCGAAGGAGAGTAGCACCTCGATCTAGGGGAGCGGCGGGTGCGGATGCGGACGAGGACGGAGAAGAGCGCGAGGCCGCCCTTGAGGCCGGCGCCGATGGCGAAGCCCTTGGCCGCGGCCCCCACGCAGCGCCGGAGCCACCGGAGCTCGCCCTCCGCGGCCGGGCCCAGGCACCGCCGGAGCCACCGGAGCTCCTCGCCCTCCGCGGGCAGCGGGGCCACGGCCGGGGGCTTCTCCGGCGTGGCCGCGCAATGGAGCTCCTCCAGCGAGGCGGGCGCCATGGGCTCGCCGGAGATGGACGGGATCCCCTCCCCCTCGCAGCGAAGAGGAGGCAAGCTGTGCTCCGCGCGGTCTGCGTGCCCAACGGTGTCAATGTGGGGGCAGTCAGGGAAGAGTCGCGGTGGAGTTTACCCTGAAGCTGCAGTTGCTTGTGGACTTTGGGGAGTCCGGCAGAGACCCAAACTGGGCGACCAGGCGTGACTGTTTTGTGGCATGTGCCGCCCTGCCTGCAGGCTGCGGCCATCACTGGTTTAAAGTCGCAGGTACACATGATGGTGCCTGATTTCGCTAGGACGGATCCAGAAGATTATTTGTCCGAGATGTCTACTACTACTCGTTGCAAAGTATAAGATTTTTTTTATATAAAATTATCTATATGTTTTTTAGCGTATAGATTTACTCATTTTACTCCGAATCAAACAATAAAAGAAGTCTATATACATGTGTTTTGAAAAAAAACATACTACTCCCTCCTCAAAATAGATATCGATAATTTGTCCAAAATTTGTTAGGCTGCTGTTGACCGGTGAGGCTACACGAAGTTTATTCCCACCTCGCCTACGGGAGGAGGCCACACCCAGCTTATAAGGGAGAGATTCCTTCCTCCTTTCAGTCCGGGCTTTTGGGATGGAGTGGGCTCTCTTCTTATTGTTAGGCTGTGAGCGCATGAACGTCCAGAACGTGGGCTGAGTGCTGGGCTGGCCAAGTGGACGCTAACAAAATTGGATGTATCTAAATACTAAATAGTACTACTAGATTCATCTAAATTTTGAAAAAATTGTGACATCTATCTTAAGACCGAGTTAGTATAACATTTTATATTTTGAAACGGAGAGTACTACTTCGATGGTGATGATTGATGGGTTCTTTGTTGACAGGCTATAATCCTATGTCTATACTTGAAAGATATACACGGGTCAACAGCCACTCGGAGGGAAGCGACTGGAGTGCAGTGGCTGGGCTTGGTTAGGCTATGCAACTCTGGGTAGGGTGTTTGACGTGCCTACTCGAAAAGGCGGGAGTTGTGCACGCAACAGCCGACACGCACACGCCCCCGTCGTGTCTAGCTACGCGTCCATGTCCGACCCAGTAACGGTGGCAACTGGCAAGCTCATCGACCGCGCGTTTGGTTCTTTGTCCTGCGATGGTTGCAAAGCAACCTGAACTGATGATATCAATCCATGTCGCATTCAGAGTCTTTGGCGTTCCCTCTGTGTACGACGAACCCGTGGACTGGGAGCGGCGAGGCATCGCTTTCCTGTAGAATTTGTTTAGGGCGACATGTCTATGCTGTTCCTTCTCTACTTGTTTAGCTCAACTGCCTAAAGTTTATTTGGGTTCGTGTCTTTGTCGTGGCATCTTCGGGATCAAGAAGCCGTGCGTACCAGCGCTACACCTGGAAACACCAGGAGAGTTTCGGCTCAAACAAGCAAGCGAGAAAACCTACGACACGAAGCGATCACACATCATGAAAACAACAGCACCGCGAGCATGTTTTGCTGCTGATATTGAATAAAGTAGTATTACTGTGTCTGTTCCAAAGTAGTTGTCCCAACTTTGCCTAAATTTGCATGCATCTATATAGTAAAACGCCTCATACATGTATATGTATCTAGACAAAGTTGCGACAACTAATTTGGGAGAGAGCAAGTAAAATGGATGCTACATTCACCACTGCCAGGTTTTCAAAATTATGCACCTACAGCCTCAGCAAAACAATTAGCAGCAATATAAACACCAATGAACAAGACTGCTCCAATTACAAAAGAGTGTAAACTGTAGTTACTTGCGACATAGTACACTGTACAAAGAGCTAGAGCTAGATAGCAAGAAAACCAACAGAAGCTAACAAACCATAAATGGATGGTAATTTAGTCACTATCTATTTGGTAAGGCTAACAAACAAAGCAACTCATCAGGGAGGTAATTTACAAGAAGATACAGCAGTCTGTTAGGACCTAGAAATAGCCAGGCGCTGCTGGCATGTCATCGTCCCACAGCTCTTTGAATTCACTCATCAAAAAGCCTTCATCCATCTCAGTCGACTCCTCAAGCATAATTTCTTGCATAGGCTGTCACATTAGGAGCAACAAAGTGAGTAAGCCTCCCATTAAGAAAAGAAGGGAAAATGTGCATTTTCTTTTCAACCCTCAACTCTTGCTCGAGTCTAGATTTCATTCCCCGACTCCTAAACCAGACAAATCATATCCACATTTATCAAAACGGGATGGATCACGATCCCAAGGGACTGTAATCGAGTGGTTCAGGTAAAATCTAGACTTCTTATATAGAAAAAAAACATGCCTAACTGTTCAGCATTGCTATCAACTTTATATTTGGAGCCGAAAGGATGGGAAACCATAGTATTACCTGGGATTCCTGCATTTTTGTTACGACAGTCAGAATCCTCTGATACTGGTCCCGAGCGTCAGGGTACTGAGCCATGGACTTCACTCTGGCAAGAGCTCTCTGCAGCCTCTCTTCAGTTTGCTTGCGTCCTTCTTGCAAGAAATTATAATCATCCTCCGCAGGTTTATTTGCGATCACATCGAGACTGCTGCTGCTACTAGTGCTGTCTGTTGCACCTTCTGTAGACCGAAACCCGCGTAACCCAGCCCCTCGCCGCCTCCAGCGCAATATAACCTTCTCCACTATCCCAACAGACCAGATTATTTTGCGATAATGCTTTCTCACTTGGTGACCTCGCACATGAGCCTGGCCAGTACATAATATAGCAAGGTTAAGAAAAACAATGTTCAGCATCAAGAATAAAAGATGGTTGACACAGCTGTTAGAACGTCATGGTGTGGTATCTTGTCCTAGAGACCAGAATAGTCACAAAGTATAGCTCATTTTTCATTCAATTACCGTTACATAATTTGTAAATGATATGATCATAGTTAAAATATTATTCCCTCCGACCCATATTAATTGACTTGGGTTTGTCAAAATTTGGATGAATCTAGACACTATTTAGTATATAGGTTCATTCAAAATTTGACAAATCCAAGTCAATTAATATGGGCCGGAGGGAGTATACTATTGCAAAATTCAGTAGAAAAAATTCTACCATCCAGTATTAATCTAGAGCATCCAGAATCCTAACAAAGCTCATTGAATTATTTTCCATCCAATCAATATCCATACCTGGATCTTGACAACTCGCTGTCTAATAAGCAAAAATTCCTTTCTTCCCTTCCATCCACGAAATTTGTTTTGTATCCGACTTGCAGCAGCATGTGTGGGATCAAGCTGCGCTGGTTTAGATGGTTTATAAGACAAGAGTGACATGGCACGTTCATCTGATATCACACCATTGTCATCCTCGTACTGAACTGCCTGTTTTCTCTGGAAGGATTGCACCCTGAATACTTGATATATCCGAGAGGCAGCTTGGGCAGCATTCCGCACAGCGCCCAGTGAATCTCCCATCGATCCATCCTTAAGACTTTCACCTGCCGATGGTGAGGTAATTCTTCCGGTAACATCTCCAATACTAGGTAGACCAGATATTTCTGATGCATTGCTCCCCATGGCTTCCTTCAGATTGAGGGTCTGAAGATGGCTTGTTAAAGAAAACTCTGCCAGGAAACCAGAAATTCCCCTGTGCCCATTAAGCGATGCAAGATCAGCTGGTGTGCTTCCTGACGGGAAATCGGGCCTTGGATCTGTCACAGCTCCAGGAGCCGCACCTAGTGCTATAAGAGCAACAACTGTCCGCTCTCTGTAGAACAGGTGAAACAAGTTCAATACATGTAAATATGTGCAAATAAAAAATTATCACCCTCAGAAGAAACTTACCTGCCACAAAATGCAGCCCAGTGAAGTGCAGTCCACCCATGAACATCTCTGAAATTTATATTTATACCATCAGTTATTGTTGGCCTTATCGCCCAATCATATCCTAGAGCAGCTGCCAGATGAAGAACACCCTGCCCCTCCTCATCTAACACACTGCGACCTTTACTACGATCTCCTGCTTTATGGAGAAGCCAGATATGCAGCTTCTCTTTGATACAGTTTTCAAGGAACTGATCCTGTGTATCATCATTTACAAGCTCATTATTATCATCAGCCAACTTTAGCAACTCAGACCACGGATCATTGTTCATCATCAATGAATTTATCCTCTTGTTCAAATCAATCAACTCCTTTGTGGGGTTAGATAGAGCTGCCTGGAACTCATCTTGCTCATCTGGTCCCAAAGACAATAATTTATCAAGACGCATCTGGAGATATGTCTTGTTAGTAGCACCATGTGGACTTGGAGCATCCATGTATTGAGAATCACTTGGTCGATATTCAAACTCCCGTACTTCACTGCAGGCCAACCTGTTGGAGCAAGTCACATAAAAAGGGACCCTGCCAGGTTTGTGTGAGGGAGAATAACACCTGAGAGTCCCGTCTGCTAAAATCTCTGCTGGAACTTCGACTTCTCCAAACATACATGACCACTTGAAGTTTGTAACTTCATGGGAAGTTAAGAATTTACCGGTAACAAGAACCTGCATGATTTAGGATTTTTTGTAAGCAAAACACTAACACACTCTAAGACACCAGGACAGTTCTATGAAGTATGACACTCCTAAGGTTTTCAGGCTTGAGAAGCAAGAATGATAAGTTTAGGTAGACATACCCTAGTCTTTGAACCTGCATATGTCCAGCTTGGATAAAAATCAATTATACTAAACAGCTGATCTTGTGCAAGCATTGGGTCCAGAGTAAACTGATCCAACTGATCACGGCTTGATGCTCCAATGATACTGTCAGCATCTTCACTGTTCCAGTACAATCCAGAGTTGGACTTTACTTGGGAATCATCTACTTCAGCAAGTTCTTTGCTCATCCATCTAGTAAAACTATCACTTTTCTTAAAGCTGTCCCTTAGGATATCAGAAAGATTAGACGATTGAGTTTTTAGGAGAGGGAAATTTATGGCCTCATCCAAAAGTTTATTGTTTTGTTGGAAATTGTCCACTGTAGCAAATGTACCTTCAGTAGCACTTGGAAGCTGAAATTCAGTAGCTTCAGAAGTGAGTACCATAACCAAATTGAAGACAGCTAATAATAGTACATTTTTTATGGGAAGACTAGTTGTATGATAGCAGCAGGATGAAGCTCAAGCAGATGCAGTATTTCAATGTGCAAAATAACACACAAGATATATAATACCATAGATTCATACTTTAACAACACTAGGTAACCGAAAGGTTGGAGAAACAAACATGGTATGCTCAATTAGCTCTGCAATGTCACTGCGGCTCTATAGTTTAGCATCTTTTCACCTACGAGCCCATTTTCTTATTAATTTTTTCCTACTATAACAATTAATAATATGTCTGAGGCATTATTGCACTTCTAGTCTGGTATTGTCTGTTAGAAAAAGATGTGCTTCTGATTGAATTTTCAGAACCATACTCCATTTTAAAAATTAGTGCTTAGGCTACTTTCCCAAAAACTGTCAAGGTATAACGTTCGTTAATAAAAGTAAAAGGATAATTTGAGTACAAAATTATGTCCATTTCAATCCACCCAAACACATTAATTTTCTGATGATAGGGCAACAATATACATTCTATTTTGCAAAATTCTGAATCAATTCGGTCTAAAGAGTACAAGTTGACATAAACAAATAAAAACAATCTCATGTAGTAGGTTTACATGAACACATAAAAAGTAAATAATGTTATAGCTTCACACTTTTTTTTTCTATTATTGGTTATATGGGATGCACATATCAATAACAGCATGTAATTCAAACTTCTTGCCTCATCTATTTGCTAGCTAGCATGTGCTAACTGTACATCAGTTGCTAGTATTAAAGATTATTCTATAAGTGGATAACGGCGATAGACATGGCTACGACTTTTACCATCAGAGAACATTAATATGTTATATATTATATTGACATGAATGAATGTAACATCATACCTGCCATAGTGGTTCTACATCAGTGTTTGCATGACCATCATCCTTGATACCCAGCCCATTACTATATACTTCGTCAAAAGTGAAAGATTCAATTCCAGGGCCATCTGTAAAAGGAGACTGCTCAGGGGGAACATGAGATTGGTATGGAGGCAATTGATGGATCCCTTTATCTGTTTTTGTCATTTCATTCCAAGATGACAGATCAAATTGACTAGTAGGCCCACTGAATGAAATTCCAAAACTGGACTCATTCGAAATCACAGGCAAGTTATCTTGATAACGAGAATAGAAGCCTGTATTAGGTGCTGTAGCCTGTAATCCTTGATGATTACCTAAACATTGGTAGCAAATGAAGAGTTTACAAATCCACCCAACTTAGGTTCATAATAACCAAAATATATTATTTTTAGTGGCACATACCTACAGAAGATGAAGGAGCATACGAGCTGAAAATAGAAGCATCAATTACGGATCCACCTCCATTTTCATGCTGCTGGATCCCAGAGATAGAGTGGTATCCGGATCCTCCCGAATAAATATCTGCTGCACCGAATTTTGCTTTAGATACGCTGTGCATAATTGGAATAGTATCAGTGAACTATTCAACTGGACTTCACGCAGAACAGAACAAGATGACCAAACAGTTCTACCTGACTCTGCCTCATATTCTGAGGCTTGTCCACTAAGTGAGCTTTCCCCATCTGTAGTTTGTGAAGGGAACTGGCTTGAAGGGCTATCCACACGAGCTCCTTGAAGCATGTTATCATGCACCCTAGTACGAGAGCTTGATTTCCCAGCCTGGCGTTCATATGCACATACGAGGAAAATGAAACTTTAAGCAACTTTTTGCGGGATGAAAAACCTTTGTTCACAAGACACGCGGAAATCGCAACTTGCATTCAGAGTTCCAAAATAGGCCAAGTAAAAATGGTGAGCCAACATAAACAGAGGGTTTCCAAAATAGGTTGTTACGTTCCTATACGGTAAAACAAATAAACGTAGCATGTTCAGATTAGTATGTTTATCATGAGATTTAGTGTCCTCACAGGAAATATACAAGCATAAATGCACAATACTCTAACAAATTTCGTTACCAATTGCATTATTAACAATTTCTGACAAGACCACCTAATAATCAAGGATCCATCACTTAAATATCACTGCACTGAAGCTGTTTCGTTTGTATAATTGCCTGATTCCTGGTTTATCATAAGAATCAAGCTCATAAAAAATAGGGCCAGTGAGGTATATCAATAAGACTATGATATCACAAAACTGAAACTACAAATGCATGGTTACTATCACGAAAAGAGCAGTATATTGGAACCAACAGTGTCATGGAAGCAATGTACTTAACATGAAGCTCCTACAGAGTAGCATGTGGAATGCTCAAAATCAAGATATAGGGCAAAAAACTACTCCCTCCGTCCAATAATACAAGATGTTATTACAACCAATATAGTATGCCAGGAGTAAACAACATTCAACCATAGAAGGATTAGGTCTAACCTTGAGTTCGAGATAATGTACAAGGACAATGTGCATAAACTCCCTGCAAAACCAAATGTAGGATTTCTTAATGCACTGCAATATGTGCAAATTGTGTGCATGCATCCAGACTCCAAACAGGCATACATGATGCACATGCTATGAGTTGTTCAGGAACTGAATTTTTTACAATATTACAAAAGCAGAATGGATAACTAGAAGTATTCCACTTACTCCTCCAGCATCCAATAACTCCTCCTCTGGAAGTTTATATTCTCTTCCCCGTGAGCATAGTAGCAATGAAGCACATCGATGCTTCCACACTAGATATATACAAAATTATCAGTTCTTTACTTCTTTTGCCTCCCTATACATGTTATGCATGATAACTAGCAAATGAACTCTTAGAAGAATACTACAAGATGTCACAGAAATAGCAATATGACTTTACTTACTTTTAACCTTTCGTGGGCTTCTTTAACAGTCTTTCCATCCTTCTTCTTCCTCCAGTTATGTCCATCCTTCCTAAAAAATCTCAATACCTTCCGATCAAACAAGTAGAGAGAACCACCTAAAGCCAGAGATATGGATATTGGTTACATAAAATTGAACGTTACAGTGAATATTCAGAGATAGTACATTCATTAGCTCATGCACATGTTTAACTGGGGATATATGATCCAAATAGCACACACATGTCATTACAGGTCTGGAGATATTAGTAAAATCGAATGTTCAAATCAAAGTCATGACAGATCCAGAGGAAAAATGGCACCGATGAAAGACAAAAACATGATATAAACAAAAGCTAATCCTGCTGCACAAGAGCACAAAACACAGTCCTTAGCCATGAGAAGGTGCATTGATCACATAGCGACCTTTTAATCGTAATACCAGGAGAAATATCAGTTGGGCATATATTACCCCGAGTATATTGCTGAAAACAACAAAGATGTGTATAGTTTGGATGGTATTTTGTCATGTCTATCAAGGAATTGCATTATCAATCTCCAGCACAACTGTACAAGGTCCAGCAGCAACAATGGTGGATCCAGAGGTTCAAACTAATTACACTAAAGATTGAATCATGCTCTTGTGTGTCGCTAGATGGCATTACAATCCAGAAAATATGAGGATGTGCCCAAGTTTACACCTGATATATAAAATAGATATCATAAATCCTCACACATTCGAGAAAACGTCTATTCTCCCCAAGTTATGAAATCAGCAACAATTTCTAAGTTATCAAATCAACAACTTTGAAGTTAAACAACGTGGCTTTGGTATATGCTTGCCCAAAGCATAAGTTAATTTTCAAAAACTAAAACCAAATAACCAACCAGCAGCAGTGTTCAGCAGAAAATAGGGGTCATACTTGCAGGCATATTTGGTGGCTCTGGAGTTATACGGAAGTTTTTGTAATTCTTTAGTATTTCGCAGATCTCAGCCGGGCGTAACCACCGCTGTTGAGCTTCCTTCAGTATTTGCTCCATGTCTGTTCAGAAGTCGTTGAAATGAAGAGTTAGACAATTCAACATAATTGAAAATGAGTCACAGAAAGTGGATTTAAGAACATTCGGATAAAAATGTCAAAAATGTTGCTTCCCAGTCTTCACGAAAGGAAGCATGTGTTGTCAAAAAGTTCACTTCCAGAATTTAATATCACAGGTTCACGTGGACTTATTTAGTTTGCAGAAATTCTAAAACGCGGGAATAGGAAAACCGTTGGAATAGAATGTCATGACATCTTGAATCCTACAGGATTTGAAAACACAGGAATGTATGCTACATGTTGTTTGGTTGTGTTGCAGGATAATCGCAGGAATCCTTCTAAAAGGTTGTGTGTATGCCATACATGTCATAGAAACAAATGAAATTTTCCATGATGTTGGAGCTAAGAGAAACTTTCCTATAGGATGTACACAAAGTAGGCCATGGGAATATTCCTATGGTTTCAAACCCTACAAACCAAACAACCTCTATAGGAAAAAAATCCCAAGGAATGGAATCCTTTGAACAAAACGAGCAGAAGTTCCAACTTGAACACCTAATTTCAAGCACGGGTACTAAGCATTCAAACTTCTAAAAATTGAGAAACTGACTTCGGTCCAAACCCAAACAAGAGGAGGACAATATAAGGGGTATGTTCACTAGATAAAGCACAGCTCCTAAAGACGCATGGTCCACGAAATTCATCTCCAGAAGACTGAAAAAATCCCCGCAAGTTCCCAATAATTTCCGATAGCTGCTACAGAAATCTCCAACGTCAATCCCGTTTCCGCGGACACAAAACGACCAAAATCGCAAACTGCTCTGCCACAGACACACAGAACTCTCCTGAATTACTTTGCTCCGACCAAATCCGTGACATCCAAAACCGTGCGAAACTGAACACATCCGACTAAGATTCCCCGACAGGGCAACAACTTCTAGTTCCACTAGCTTCCATGCCAGAAACTCCGATCCGCACACGCGACGGTAGGCATGGGGGGAAACAAACCAAAACAAAGACCGGGGCGTTGACCAGAGCCAGCCACCCGAGGCGGGGCAGGCGGATCGAAACGAACCAACAGAAAAGCAAAATCACAAGGCGGCTGGGTCTCACCTAGCTGCGGCGCGATCGCGAAGCGCCGCCCCTCGGCCATCGCCGCCGCGTCAACCAGGCGGCGCTGCAAATTCACCGAATAGAAACCCGGGTAGGCTCCGACGGGTCCTCTCTCCCGGCGATCCGGACGAATTCTCTCTAGGGTTTTTGTGGATCCCGGGGCTACTTGTGCGAGAGATGGTCAGGTTGTGGTGTGGTGTGTTTTAGCCGACAGAATCGAGAAGCGGGGAAAGGGAAACAACTGGAGAGCCATTGCGATGTCTGGCTAGGAAGGAAAGGGGAAGGCGATTGCGGATGACTAAATGACCGTTTTGCCCCTCGCGTTGATTAGTTTCATTTTTAACTAGGGGATTTTTGTGAAGCCGCGATGTGACGATCTCGACCGTCCGTCCTCGGTTGGTGGTTGCGGCGCGGTAGGTGAATGGGTCAAAGATTCAGCTAATCTGTCAGCTTTGCAAACATACAATACTCCGTTCTTTCTTTGTGCCTATGGCCTATGCCCTACATTATGTATTGCATTTACACGTACTCATGCCACCGGCCACCCTAGGCCAGTTCTCGCAAAGAAACAGCGTGTTTTAGGTCAATAACCTAATGCTTCCTTAGATCTAAAAAAATCGTTGTGGCCATTTTGCGTTTTGGCGTTTTCGTTTAAAAAATGAGAGGTAAAGGTTATGGTTATAAGTTCCCAATGGAAACAATACATAAACTCAACTCCTTTGATACTCTAGACCACTTTTTTTCATTGTACATTAGCTAGATGTATGTTTGGAGCGCGGTGAAATGTGCTACATGCTTAGTAAATGTGCTGTGCATTTCCAAGGTATGAGTGAGTGGATTATGAATTTCCCAAGTAAAGATAGTCGTGTTATTGTCGTGGAGTTGCTGATGTCGTCATTTGGTCAATTTGGAAGATCAGAAACGCAATGGTGTTCGGTCATGTCTATCCGTGTTGGGGGATGACTCTAGATAGGGTCAATCTAAGGTAAAAGGGCAAAACCCACTGAGGTGTTGACCGGATCAAAGAATGACCCGGCCAAGTTATACGAGGGTCGGTCGAATGAGGTTCGGGTTACTCAGAGTTATGTAGCTAAGGCTTGAGTCGGCCGACATGTAAGGTATGTTGGCACGGTGTCTACTATGTTATTTACTTGCAGGTATAAGCTTGGTCGAGTTATCTTATACGAGGCCGAGTCATGAGAAGGCTTGCTCGAGAAGAAGAGAGCAAGCACCAACGTCAACACAACGCTTTGTCTCTCCCTTAGGAATCTACACAGAGCCAAGAGCTACAGACAAAGATCAGAAGGACAGAAGGACAGAAGAAGCGTCACGATGTGACAGTTTCAGAGTCCAACATTCACATGTCGTGGACTCTGGTTTACTGCCATCGATAGAAAGGAGACAGGGAAATGCTCCCACCGAATTACCTCTTTGGGATGAGCATATTCGAGGAATATGCCATCCACGTCAACCCTAATGTAACTTAGCCACCCCTTTATAAGGTGAGTCAGGACCTTCTAGAGGGGGGATCGATTCATTTGACACTTAGAGACTAGGTGAGAGTTTCTTCCTCCTCTCTCTGATACAGTTTAAGGAGCAAGTGTAACCATTGTTGATCAAAGTAAAAATTGAGAGTGAGTTCTTCGAGTGTAGAAACCACTACATCATCCCTCCTCGTATCTCACTAGTGCACATTGGCCCCAACTTTAGCCTACTCATAGCATCTGTCGTGTCACCACCACAATAATTAGCATAGTCCAAATGTAGTTTTGTACAGTATTTTTTATTGGATTGAAACGTGGTTTTAATGAAAAAACAGGCATTTCAGGAACATAGCAGCGCGACGCTGCGATCGGTTAGAGTGGCAACCGAATGCTTCAACCGAAGCATAGGTTGGAGACCTTTGACAAGGAGGATTGGAGTTGGGTAAAATCATGAGGCTCCTCTTGAAAAATCCGCGAGACAAGAGTAGTTGTTAGATGGGCCCTCCTGTTAGGTATTGGTTGTATATCACTTTGATGTTGCCATGAAAATCTATAAGGTTGTGTAGTAAATAATGTTGGAAATATAAGCAATAATCCATATGATTTAATCTGAATAATAAATTGATAAAGCATGATCATAAAATGGTACTAAAACTAATTATGCAGATCAACAAAGTAGATGAACAGATTACATCTATAGGAGATAAACCTATCACATTTACACCAAACGCTAGAACAAAGAACTCTAGCATAATCTGAAAAAGACAGTTAGGGATCACATACAGTGTAGGCTGAATAGCAGCTGCAGCGGTCGCAGCAGCGTGGTCACCCATGTTGAGATTGTCGAAGAGGTCGTTGACGTCCGGGAAGAAGTTGTCGTTCGGAAACTCGTCGTCAGACAACGTCGTGGTTGTCAGTAGTCGCGCTTGAGCGCTCCCCAAAAACCTGATCGCCCCTCACCCGTACAGGTTCACGAGAGGCGGGGTTCTGGAGGCCTACTGTCCCGATCTGCGGTGCACGCCGCAAGCCGGGATGGGGAGACGAAAGCGGCGGCGCAAGGTTCTGGAGGTAGGCGCGTGTGTGGATTGATTAGTCACCGATTAGGTTTATATAGTGCAGGTAAGGGAGATCGTGGGACACAACCCACGTCCATAAAACTAGAAACGGCTGTAATTAACGCGTCCGTTAATGACTCATAATTAGTTTTCCCAACCAGCAAAATAAAGCTCGGCTCGGCGAGATTCCTGCAACCCGCGGTGCGCGCTTCATGACGAGACGAGGCGAGGCGGGCGGCGGCGGAGGAGGAGTGTGCGAGGGCTTCTCTCCTTATCACACCTTAGTGAGTGAGTGCAACATTCTACTATATAAGATGGTCCAACTCTCGTTCCACTAGCAATGTGAGACTAAACTTTAGCACCACTAGCGCATCCATATGTTGTCATACACAAGTGGGCCAAATTTTTTTCAGAATTTGTCTAATAGGCTAGCAGCCTAAAACTCACCAAATTCCAACAAATAATACCTCCATCTCAAAGCTTACGCCTTATATTATTTTTTAAAAAATCAAACTACGTAAAATTTTATCAAGTTTTTAAAATAAAATATGTAATATTTATAATACAAAATACATAC
Source organism: Avena sativa (assembly GCA_916181665.1). NCBI lineage: Eukaryota > Viridiplantae > Streptophyta > Magnoliopsida > Poales > Poaceae > Avena > Avena sativa. The sequence goes on along the minus strand of OV702293.1, from coordinate 447,580,722 downwards.
CCTTTGATATATCATGAAATATATTTTCACATGGTATCTCTATAATATCATAGTTCTTAATAGTTTTTTCTAAAAATTGGTCAAACTTTCCGTAGATTGACTTTTTTTAAAAAGAGTCTTTATCTTTAGAACCGGGATAGTAGTACTCTCTCCGACCCATATTAGTTGACTCTAATTTAAATGTATCTATCATAAAAATTTATCTAGATATATCCAAATTGAAGTCAACTAGTATGGGTCGGAGAGAGTATTAGAATTTTGGTTGCCCCTCTTGGAGGGAGCCCTAGAACAAGCTAGAGTGAGTGGGGGTTTGTAATAACAGAATGATGTGATTTCATTGAGCAAGAGCGAGTGGGGTTTTGTAATAACAGAATGATGTGGTTTCATTTTCAACGTAATCAGGAGCCAAAGCTTTTAAGTAAAAAAAAAAACTCAACTCCATCGGCGGTTTGAGAGACGCTCATAGTTTGTAGCACTAGTAGAATAGTCATGACGCTACTTATAAATTTGGCAAAATAAAAAGAAGGTACTACCTCTATCCTAAAAAAGATGTCTTATATTTTGTATAGAATCAGATGTATCTAGCCGCGTTTTAGTGTATACTGAATTTAGACAAATCCAAAACATTTTTTTATAGGCATCATTGTGTATTTGTTCCTATACGACTGTCACTATCCAAACCACGTCAGCAGTTGTTACCAGAGAGACAGTGCGGGGAATATATTTCTTCGAAGGAGCGGGGGAAAGCGAGCGCCACTACCAGTAGCTCATTCATTCAGTGCAGAAACAAATACAGTACGTACTCCTTTTTTCAAGAAGAAAAAAAACACAAAGAACGACCCGATCCAAGAAAGATTCGTATATAGAGAACAATATGTTGGAACACCCCCTGCCGACTGGCCGGTTCCGAGGCTGTTCCACACCGAAGAAGAAGACTAGAAGAAGGCACACACAGTACAAAGTAGATGAAACAGGAAACTTTATTGATAACTCTCTCGGTAAACTCCCGTACACATTGTTCTTCTATTTATAGGTTAAAGGGGGATACGATACCCACATGGGCCAACCCTAGCCTGGTAGAGGCCACACCGAGTGGGCCTCTACCGGCCCAGTTTTCCAACACTCCCCCTGGGTATCTTATCTGTATAACCATGGCTTAAAACTCCGAAAAACCCAGTAGAAAAAATATGAAGAAATACATACGGTATACTTCTTGCTATGTTGCATGAATTGTTTCATTAAAAACCTCATGTGAGAAACTTCATAAAACTCACTAAGGGAAAAAGAGTACAATTCACTTAACTATAAAGTTGAGTACTCAATCATCGGGATCAAGATTTCAGCGATGAGTTTGTGAAGATTTTCCCCCTGAACCTTGCATCTCCCTAAGTCTCATCATGCCGATCCCTCGGACACATCTCTCGAAAGAAGATGCCGGCAATGATTTAGTGAACAAATCAGCGAGATTTTCACACGACTTAGTGTGCAAGACTTTCACTTCGTTCATCTTTTGCAACTCATGTGCATAGAAGAACTTGAGGTTTATATGCTTTGTGAGATTGCTCTTCACGTAATCCGTCTGGACTTATGCAACACAAGCGGCATTATCTTCATAGATAATTGTTGGGGTTTGTACGGTGTTCAGTCCACATGACATCTGGATGTGACTGACTACTCGTCGAAGCAATACACATTCTCGTGATGCTTCATATAATGCTATGATTTCCGAGTGGTTCGTCTAAGTTGACACAAGAGTTTGCTTAGACGATTTCCAGGAAATAGCTATTCCACCACAAAGGAAAACATATCCAGTCTGCGACTTGGATGTGTGCAGGTCCGAAAGGTACCCAGCATCAGCATAGCCTATAACAGATAGGTCTTGGTTCTTTTAGTAAAACAAGCCAAGGTCCTTAGTCCCTTGTATGTACCTAAAGATGTCCTTAACACCTTTCCAATGTCTCTTGGTAGGCTCAGAACTATACCTTGCAAGCAAATTGACGGCGAATGCAATATCCGGTCGTGTACAATTTGCGAGGTATATAAGTGCGCCAACTGCACTTAAGTAAGGGAATTCCGGTCCCAGAATTTCCTCCCCCTCTTCTTTAGGCCTGAACGGGTCCTTGTCTTGCTGCAAAGATCTTTCGACCATCGGGGTCTTAGAAGGATATGCCTTTTCAAACCCAAATCGTTCCAATACCTTCTGGGTGTAGACCGACTGGTGAACTAGAATCCCAGCAGGGGAATGCTCAAGTTGCATACCGAGGCAGAACTTGGTTTTGCCTAAGTCTTTCATCTCGAATTCCGACATCAGGTAGGAACTCGCTTCCTCAATATCATCAGGTGTACCGATTATATTCAAATCGTCCACGTACACCGAGATAATACAGAAACCATCCTGGGATCTCCGTATAAAAACACATGGGCAATCTTCATTGCTCGCGTAGTCCTTCTGATGAAGGAAATCGCTTAAACGATTATGCCACATTCTACCTGACTGCTTTAGTCCATACAATGACTTCTTAAGCTGAACACTGTATAAGTTCCTGTTTGCTCTATCCTGGTTCGGGACAGGGATACCTTCTGATACTTTCATGTATATGTCCGAATCCAAGTTACCATATAGATAAGCGGTGACAACATCCATTAATTTCATTTTTAAGTCCATGTTTACTGCCATTGAGATCAAGTATCTAAAGGTAATTCCATCCATGACTGGGGAGTAAGTTTCCTCAAAGTCGATACCTGGTCGCTGAGTGAAACCTTGAGCAACGAGCCTTGCTTTGTACCTTACTACTTCATTATTCTCGTTTCTCTTTCGAACAAAAACCCACTTATGGCCAACATGGCGAATGTGGGGAGGAGTTAGACAAACAGGTCCAAATACCTCTCTTTTGTTTAACGATAATAATTCAGCAATAATTGCCTTCTGCCAATCTTTCCAATCAGACCTTTTCTTGCAATCAGCGAGTGTGTTAGGCTCAGGGTCAAGATCTATGATTGAGGCAATTTTCTTGGCAAAATTAACGTCGACATTTGCCATGGCTCGGTTGTATGACTCGCCCGAATTAACATAGTTAATGGCCATTTCGTCATGGAGTGCATCAGGAACATCCTCTTGCTCCACCGGATTTCCCAATCCAGGAGCTAGGTCCTTTAGCTTTCCCGCTCCGATGTGTGCGCACACAACTTCGCTGGGTATTTCCGATATAGGAAAGTTCAAGTCCAGAATTTCGTGCACTTAAATATCCGTACTCGTGCCAGGTCTCAACTGGCTCCCCTCAACAGGGGTAGTCTGTAATAAATCTCTCTTATCCTTTTTCTTCGGGCGTCCCCGGGTACTTGGGATTTGAGAAACCGGAATCCGCGTCCTCTTAGGCCTTGGAGCAGGAGCGGGTATACCATTATTTTTCTTTGGTATTTCAACCCTTTCCGGTGCATTGCGTGCATGCACATGCGACTTTGTTACAGTCTTTAAATCACTAAAATGATCGGGTAGTTGATTCGCTAGGGAGTGCAAATCTAGTATCTTTTGGACTTCTCTATTAGTCTCAACAGTGCGCGGGTCATGAGCGTGGATCCCCGTGGCTTTCCACGTGATTTCTCGACTTTTGTCATCCAGGGGTTGATTACCTCCCCCCAAAGTCGGGAAAAGATCCTCGTCAAAAATGCAGTCAGCAAAACGGGCCGTGTGACAGTCACCTGTCAAGGGGTCCAAAAACCTGATTATGGACACAGTCTCATAACCAACGTATATCCCCGACTTACGGAGCGGTCCCATTGCTGATCGCTGGGGTGGTGGTATAGGTACATATACCTGGCAGCCGAACCTACGTAGGTGGGAAATTTTCGGTGCCGACCCTTGCGCAAGTTGGATGGGAGAGTGGATGTTGTAGGCCGATGGTCGAAAGTTGATGAGATTAGCGGCGTGTAACACCGCGTGTCCCCAACATGTAGTTGGTAAATTACAACCCTGAAGGAGTGGTCTGGCAATGAATTTAATTCTTTTAATCAATGCCTCCGCAAGTCCATTTTGAGTGTGGACATGCGGTACGGAGTGTTCAAATTTGATTCCAGTTGCCATGCAATAATCATCGAATGCCTTTGAAGTAAATTCTCCAGCATTGTCCATTCGAATAGACTTTAAACGATAATCAGGGAATTTATTCCTTATTTGTATGATCTGGGAGATCAACTTTGCAAAAGCATGGTTCCTTGTTGACAGCAGGCAAACATTGGACCATTTAGAGGAAGCATCGATGAGCACCATGAAGTACCGAAACGGCCCTGAGAGGGGCTGAATTGGACCACATATATCCCCTTGAATGCGTTCCAAGAACGCGGGGAGTTCATACTTCACCTTTAGGGGGGACGGTCTAATGATCAATTTCCCCGTAGCGCATGCGGAGCACACGAAATCATCGGGATTCGGGAAATTTTTCACATTAACATTATGACCGTTCGAGTTGTTAATTATATTTCTCATCATCCTAAGACCGGGGTGGCCTAACCTATCATGCCAAAGGCAGAATAGTTCGGAGCTTCTAAAGACAGTCTTAAGGGTAGTGTAAATAGGTGGTGCTACTATCTTAGTGTAGTACAGCCCAGTAGTTAATGAAGGGAGTCTTTCGACAACATGTTTACCATTTTCGTCGCGCTTGGTGATGAGTAGGAACTCCTTTCCATTCTCATCATCATCGGTTTCGACATGGAAACCATTTGCGCGGATGTCTCTAAAACTTAAGAGAGTACGAGTCGACTCCGGATACAACAATGCCTCTTCAATGATCAGAGTTGTTCCATTTGGGAGTATGATAGTTGCTCTTCCGGAGCCAACTACATTCGGACTGCAGCCGGCGATCGTCATTATGTTACCAGGGTTTTTGGTAATGGACTCAAAATACTTTGTTTCTCTCAAGATGGTATTGGTGATGCCGCTATCAGCAAGGCACGTTTCCTCCATGTGGGCGCCACACGCGTTCTAAAATATAGTGCCTAATTAATATAATGGAGCGAGGAAGTTGCTACATCAAGTAAGTAAAACACATAGACATTTCAAAACATCACATAATCAAATAATGGAATAAATGGATAAAATAAATGTCATCCAATCGCCGAAAATAAGTGTTATGCTCTCATAGAGCTTACAACCATATCGAAAAAAATGTATCTGATTATTACGGAAAAAGGAATCATCACAACGAAAGGAGCTCAGGTGGATTCTGCGAGGAAATCACCAAGCTCAGCCAGTATCTCAAGGTCAGTGGGCGGCTCTTCGTTGGCCATCATCATGGACAAGGGGCCTAGCTGAGGCGGCGGGGGCACAACGTGCTCAACCTCCATGGGCACAACGGCGTCCGTGGGGACCGCTGAGGGTGCTGCCACTTGTGCTACGTCCTGCGCCACTATGTGCGCGACGTTCTGCACAGGCGCCGCTCCGGGCGCCAGTGGTGCCTCAACCTGGACAAGATGCGCCTCACGCGCCTTCTTGTTGGCCTTGAACGCGTCCACGACGTGTCTAGGGGCCAAACACTGCCTGGAGAAGTGAGTCTTGAAGCCACAGCGGAAGCAGTCCTGGGGCCTCGCCTCCCCCTTGCCCGCCGTGCGTTGCTTGGCCGGGTTGGAGGAGTTGGGGCCCTTCTTGCCCTTCTTGCCTCTCTTCTTGTGGATGGGCTTGCGCACCTTGTAGGCACCAGCATTGGCCTCATGACTTGGGCCCCCCGCAAAGGGTTGCGCGGAGAAGTTCTTTTTCAGAACATTATCCTGCGCCTCGGCCACCTGGAGAGCATCAATAAGCGCTGCATATTCCGTGAATCCTTCCTGGCGAAAGTTTCGCGATGACTGGATGTTGTCCGGATGGAATGTGGAGAGGGTTTTGTCTATCTTCTGCTGATCGGTGGTACTGGTCCCACACAGCTGAAGGATAGTACAAATCCGGTGCAACCTGGAGTTGTACTCTCCCACCGTCTTGAAGTCCGCAAACCTCAGACGTATCCAATCTGCCTTCGCCTGTGGCTGAATGGTGTACTTCAGCCTAGAGAACCGCTTGTTGAGGGCGGTCCAAAGGGCACAAGCACTCCGTTCTGCCATGTACTCATTCTTGAGAGTCTCACACATGTGATGGCGGAGGAAGTGTAGGGCTTTGGCGTTATCCGCCGGGATGGTTTTGCTGGGGGCCGTCGGGGTCCCCTCAATCAACGCATCCTTGATGCATCGGCCCTCGAGGACGATCTCAACGTCCGAGGCCCAAGTCAGGTAGTTAAGCCCATCCTGGGTCAACTCAGGGAACTCGCGGCTGACGATTTCGGTCATCTGCAATTTATGCAAAGTGTGTAAGATTACAGCAGGTAATCGGTTGCATAAATGCGATAATCGATACAATAATTCAAATATGACGGCGTTCCAAAATTCAATTTAAAAACGGTGCAAGCTATCTATGAGATACAAAGTATTAAAAACATGCAGTAATTAATAACTATAGTAAAACATAGTTCAAAAGCTTGTGTAAAATCGGACCGAAAACAGAGCAGAAACGGTCCAACAGCCCCGCAAACGCGTGTTCCCACGCCCAAAATCGGCACAAGAATGACCGAAAAACGCGCGGTCGTCCGTGGACCGGCCCACCCCACACCGTCCCTGCCCGAAAACGGGGGAACAGAGCACTGGTGTGCTCTCGAGTGGGGCGGCGGCGGCAGCAGGCCGTACCGGCGGCAGGACGAGGGCGAGTGGGGTGGGGCGGCATGCGCAGCGGGCGGCCAACGCAGCGTCGCCAACGGGGCGGACGCGCGCGAGCGCAGCGGGCGGCGGCGGCTCTTGGCGCGGCACACGCGCAGCAGCAGGGCGCAGCACGCGCGGCGCTGGGCGGCGGCGGCGCTTGGCGCGGCGCACGCGCGGCGCTGGGCGGCGGCGCACGCGCAGCATGCACGGCGCGGGCGCGCACGAGCAGCGGCGGCCCTTGGCGCGCGGCTCGGCCAGCGGCGGCGCCCACCTGCGCGCGGCGCAGCACGCGGCGGTGCGAGCGCGCGGCCACGGCGCGGCGTCGAGCGGCGTCCAGCAGGGTAGCGCGCGGCAGCACGCGACGGCGGGCGCGGCGGGCGGCGCACGGCAGCACGCGGCGGCGGGCGCGACGACGGCCGGCGGGTGCGACGCGCGGCCAGCGGGCTTGCGAGGCTAGCATGGCGGCGCGGCGGCGGTCAATGCGGCGGCTCGGCGGCGCGCGGCAGCACGCGGGCAGCGTGGCCAACAGCAGGCTGGCGAGCGGCAGCGCGGCCGTGCGTGGCGGCGGCCATGACGCGGCGCAGGCCAGCGGCGCGGTGACCGGCAGGGCCAGCGGGCGCGGCGGCCGGCGGCGGCCGGCATGCACGCAACAGGCGCGCACGCGTTCATGGCAGTTTAAAGAAAAGTCCAAAAAAACTGTAGATCTAATCGATCTACTAACTAAAATGGCCAAGATTAGACCGATCTGATAAAAAAATAGATCGGCACAATAAGTGCACTGGTTGAGTCAACAAGTTTCTGATCCGGGAGTGACTAAATCGACATTGGTCGGCGACAGCAGGTCAGCTCGACTCCCGGAAAAGAAAATCCGTACCTCAGATGGGATCTGATCTAAGATCTGAACGCAAATCTTGAAAGGAAATTGCGAGGCGAATCCATTTTTGCGATCAGATTTGTGTTACCTTTAACGGAAGCCTGCGTGATGCAGGCTCGGCGGTGGCTTGATGGAGAGACACGTGTTGATAACGTGTTGAACACCCCCTGCCGACTGGCCGGTCCCGAGGCTGTTCCACACCGGAGAAGAAGACTAGAAGAAGGCACACACAGTACAAAGTAGATGAAACATGGAACTTTATTGATAACTCTCTCGGTAAACTCACATACACAGATTGTTTCTCTATTTATAGAGTATATAAAGGGGGATACGATACCCACATGGGCCAACCCTAGTCTGGTAGAGGCCACGCCGAGTTGGCCTCTGCCGACCCAGTTTCCCAACACAATATGCTCCGCAAGATATTTGCGCTTCGTGTCGAAACTTGGCGGTCGTTATCCGTCGCCCTCGCGCGCGTCCGCTAGCGTCCCATCCATCAAAGCTCCCCCGTCTCTCTCAGCCACACGGCCCGCGGGGGGCCCCGGCCGGCGGCGGGCGCTCCCCGCCGTCTTCCTCACGTCTCGGTGTCCCAGCCCTAAACCGATGCTATGCTGGTATTCCAATGTCTAAGCCACGATGCGATCCCGTCCCTTTCAGCAGGGATAATGATGATGATGATGATAAGTGGCCATGCTTCTACGAAACGGAGTCTCCGGAGCCGGAGGAGAAGGTGGGGGGGTTGGATAACCTTCGCCGGGCCAGGCAAAGTCGCCACGTCCCGGTCGCCGCGGGCTCGGCATGCCCGTCCCGTCTCGTCTCGGCATGCTTCTACTAAACTTAAAGACTTACAGTGATTCTTTTACACTGTAAGTTCCATAGTTCAATAGTTCAATGCAAGAGCTGCGCACATGAGTTCTCATTAGTGATTGCCATTGAGCAAAAGTAGCCGACTCTTCAAGCTTAGGTGGGTCACCCCTATTGTACACATGAGGGTGAGGGATGGGAGGATCGGGAGAGTACCAAGAATCACGGTGCTCACCCTTCCCCCCATCAAGTTGTGTGGAGGAATTAGCGTTGTCTTGTTTACTCCCCACCATCATACCCTCGGGGGATACCGACGTATTCCCTTTAGGTAAAATGGATGGTTGATCCTCTTGAGGAGATGGGGGTGATGAGCCTTCTTTGTCTTTAAGAAGTTGCTCAAGCATCTTCTTGACTTCGTTGACCAAGGAAGAGCCCAATCTTGTTTCCAAGTTTTTGAGATCTTCCATGGTCACCGAGGTCGGCTCACTACCACCATCCCCTTCGTTGCTACCCATATTCTCTTAGGCGGTAAAGCCCAAATAAAGAGCCGAGGCTCTGATACCAATTGAAAGGATCGTATGGGCACCTAGAGGGGGGGGGGGGGGTGAATAGGTGCTACTTCAAATTTTCTTCCTTTTCAAATTAAGGTTTGACAATAAGGTAAATTCTTTAGATAATGCAACTAAGGTGAATTTACCTATATGACAATTATGCAAGAGCTACCACAACCCAAAGTAGGAACAAGTAAGTAAAGTGCGGTAAAGGATAGAAGTAACCAAAGTGGTGGACGCGGAGACACAAGTGCGGTTTGGGCGGTAGTACTGGTCACCGGTTGGACCGGTAGTGCCGCTCCGTGTTACCGGGTGATACTGACTAAAACTCATCCTTATCAATCTTGCACGGATCCAACCGGTACTAGGACCGGTAGTACCGGTGCCAAGCGGTAGTACCGGACATATTTCCGGTACTACCGGTTGACACATTGTTTTTTCGCAAAGGGAATTGGTTAGGCCAATATTTGTGCCACACCCTTATCAAACCTGTGATACACTTAGCACACGATTAAACTGATAAGTGTGTTGTTATCAAACATGAAAATCAGAGGGATAGAAAAATGCTCTTTCACCCTATCCATCTCCCGAGCGTAGAAAAGCTCCTTCCGAGCATGGTAGCCATTCATATTCAAATGGTAGTTATAGAAAATATTTAAAATATAGAATAGGAGAGATCTTTAGGGAAAACTGTTGGAGTCAGACAATTTTTAGGGGGGGGGGGGTATTTTTTGGAAAGTCCAAGATTTTGAGATATAGGGGAGAAATTTTAGGAGAATGGTTGGACTAGCTCTTAGATGGGTCATGTAGGTTATCCTCCCAGTTGGGTATCGGTTGTTGTATATTACTTTGATGTTATTGCCATGAAAATCTGTCAAGTTGTGTAGTACTAGTATTAGAGTTTTGGTTGCCCCTCTTAGAGGGAGCTCTAGAACAAGTTATGTAGTAACAGAATGACGTGATTTCATTGAGCTAGAATGAGTGGGGTTTTGTAATAGCGGAATGAAATGATCTCATTTTCAACGAAATGGGAGCCAAAGCTTTTAAGTAAAAAAAACTCAACTTCATCAGCAGTTTGAGAGACGCTCATAGTTTGTAGCTCTAGTAGAATAGTCATGATGCTACTTATAAATTTGGTAAAAAAAAAAGAAGGTACTTCCGTTCTAAAAAAAGGATGCCACAGATTTGTATGAATTCACATGTACTCTCTCTGGTTTAAAATATAAGATATTTTAGATTTGTAAAAAAAATAAATCTAGACTTATTTTAGTACGTAGATTCATTCCTAAGTTGAGTGAACCTACATACTAAAACAAGTATATTTTTTTTTCATAAACCTAAAACATCTTATATTTTTGAAACGGAGGGAATATCTAGATGTGTTTTAGTGTTCACACATATATATATATATATATATGTTTGAATATAGACAAATTTAAGACATTTTTTTGAGTAGATATCATTGTATTTGTTCCGATACGACTGTCCCTCTCCAAACCACATCAGCAGTTGTTACCAGAGAGACAGGGGAAAGCGAGCGCCACTACCAGTAGCTCATTCATTCGGTGCAGAAACAAATACAGTACGTACTCCTTTTTTCAATCAAGAGAAAAAAAAACACAAAGAACGACCCGATCCAAGAAAGATTCGTATACAGAGAACAATATGCTCCGCACGTATTCGCGCTTCGTGTGGAAACTTGGCGGGTAACGGGGGAGGGGGGGCCAGCCGCGCGCAGCTAGCGCGGTCGTTATCCGTCGCCCTCGCGCGCGTCCGCCCGCGTCCCATCCGTCAAAGCTCCCCCGTCTCTCTCAGCCACACGGCCCGCGGGGGGCCCCGGCCGGCGGCGGGCGCTCCCCGCCGTCTTCCTCACGTCTCGGTGTCCCAGCCCTAAACCGATGCTATGCTGGTATTCCAATGTCTAAGCCACGATGCGATCCCGTCCGTTTCAGCAGGGATGATGATGATGATGATGATAACTGGCCATGCTTCTACGAAACGGAGTCTCCCGGAGCCGGAGGAGAAGGTGGGGGGGTTGGATAACCTTCGCCGGGCCAGGCAAAGTCGCCACGTCCCGGTCGCCGCGGGCTCGGCATGCCCGTCCCGTCTCGTCTCGGCATGCTTCTACTAAACTTAAAGACTTACAGTGATTCTTTTACATGGTCAGTCTCGCCCTGCGTCTTAAACAAGATTAGATTAGAAGGAGGGAAAGGTAACCAAAGCATTATTTATCCCGTTCTGCGGTAGGCCTTTGGCTAGTGAGAGTCCCGCGACGTCTGCATCTAACCACTGGCAGTGGCAGCACCTCGCTTTCCAGCTGATCAGCCATATGCCGTCGCAAACCGCTTTGACGCAGATCTAGGCATTTGATTAGTCACGGATAGCAACGCTAAACTCTGGTCCTTGGAGGCATGTGCAGTAAAAGATGCAGAGAGCGGCCGTCGGTACTGTCGGTCAAGCGTAAGATGCAGAGGCCGGCTCAGGAAGAATCTCCGGCCAACTTGTCACGGACACGCTTCCGCGGGGCCACAGGTGTCAACGAAACGGTGGTGTCGCTGCTAACTGCAGGCACTTTTGTGCTACATGTTCGCCACTCAACAGGCAACCGATCGAGCAATCAGCGGCAGTGTTCAGAGTGCTCAAAGGGACGGCTTGAGAAATACCAAGCCCATCAAAGGGAGTGCTCAAAGGGACGGGGCAGCGGCCACCTGTCTGCATGCCGACGAGCGACGACGCTGCCCAACCGTGTCAAGTGAATAGCCGGTGCACAGTGAATAGCACAGAATCAGAATAGTTTGGATGGGAGAAATAGCTCTTGAACGTTGTAAGTTATAGGAGTAACGTGTGTCTTCCACTTAACTGGGCTGAATGGATTATCGGCAAATCAGCAACGATGGCCATCAGATAGACCCAGGTAATGTCTAAATAAACTACTGTATAACTTCTGTGCCCAGGTACTATCTAAACTTTACTCTACTCCCTCCGATTCATATTAATGACATCAACTTTGTCTAGATATCAATCATGGATTTTAAGTCAACGGATCGTTCTAGGGCATCGACTCAGAGACTAGTCAAGACTAATCTCGACTCAGTTAGACTCATATTTAATACTAAATTACCAATATGTATAATATAGGATATATATAAAAGGCTGGGGACACAGGAGTTGGGAAAAACCTAGGCAATTCCTTCCAATGACCAAGACCATCCTCTTGTCCATAAACCAGCAGCCTACAAAAGATCTAGGTTTCACGGGAGAAAATAGGTAGGGGAGGAAAGAATGGAAAAAATTATGACACGTGAGGTCATTTTTTAAGTCGACCAACTCACAACTCAAAATCCATGATACGAATGCATCTAGTCTAAATTCTTAACTAGATACAAACAAATTTAGATAAAGTTGAGGCCATCCTTAACTAGATACAAACAAATTTAGATAAAGTTGAGGCCATTAATATGGATCGAAGGGAGTATAACTTTTGTTTAGTTCTCAAGAGCAAAAATCATTCTGGATTGCAGTTCGTTCATTCATACTTCTTCAAAAAATAAAACCTGTTAACTGAAATTTGAAGGGCAAGGAGCCCCAGATGTTTCCACTCGGGCACAGCTCGATCTGCTATAGATGAGCAACAGAACAGAGGTGTGGGAGACCTCACGTGTGTGCAAGATAACACTGTGGTGCAAAGCATAAAATGAATAATGCTTTTGACCAAGACGTAGCTACACTCAGCAGTCACAGTCCTGAGCCTGAAGCTTTCGTGAAGTAAGCCTACCACACACAAAAAAAGTACTACTAAATGCACTCGTAGGTCGATGGTTGCTTGCAACTTTTATCAAGGTAATGTCAGCTGAGTTTCCTGAACTTGCTACGTGGGCACAAGAATCCGTTTGCACTCATTCCACTTTCAGGACTATCTTCATTAACTCGTATACAAAGTAGCTGATAGATGCCGATGGCAGAACCTGAAGAAAAAGGAGAAAGAAAATCAGTTATATCAGAGATTCCGAAATAAACTAGCATGCACAGTTGAACAATACAAAATACTCAGGTCAACTAACATATGCAGGCTTAAGTTGCCGGATAAACTAGACACATGATAGGCTTGATTGTCCATTTTATAGGTGAATCAGAACCACTTTTAGAATATTATCATTATCTAGCAAATAACTTTCACGAGATCTCTCCCATCATTACGTGGAAACCATGAGCTAAAGCTCAAACCTGATAGCTAGATCTGCATATCAAATGGATGCATTCATAAAGTAGCCCTAGACATACGTGCAAGTGAAATCTTTTCTGGAAGAAACATGTACCTGTAACAAGCTGGGTATCAAGCCAACGTAGAGTGCTGGTACTCCACCTTTATCAACAATTTTTAGGCATGTCGCCAGTGCATTCATCCTTGTTGCTTTAACTTGCAACTGTAGCTGTCTCCTAACTACTTCAAAAGGGTATGTGGCTGCCTCAGCGCAGCATCCAGCGATAGCTCCATAGAGTAAGGTCCGAACAGTGCCCAACTCGAGCTGATCTAACGCATTTGCCTCTTGACCTTGTTCTTTCATCATTGATATCCTCCTCTTTCCTTCGGGGGAATGCAGATAAGCCGCCTTCAGTATGTCATACACTCCATAGAATACAGCGCCCGAGGGTGCCATGCTGATAAGAGAAGGCACTAAACCCTTGTACAGGGAGAACAATCCTTCAGTCTGAATCATGTGGCGGGCAACACCAATAACACCACCTAAGGCTTCACCGCCAGGCGCTACCATCTTTGTCCTAATCTGAAACAACAGGTTAACCCAGACAATACTTAGCAATGAATAATGACACCAAAAGGATGACAAAATATAGAAGCCAAGAGGTATGTTAAATAAACATACTGTATCCATGGGTATGCACATTATTGTTGCGGTGACACCAGCAGAAGCACCAGCAATAAATCTCTCAAAGTTGGTAGTTTCTTCATTACCAGACCATTTGAGCAGTTGCTTTCTGTAAGTGTCATATGCATAGAAGTTGACTGCCTTGAATGGAGCGGTACGCAGGATGTTGACAAAATTCCCTTTCCAAAAGCCTTTCAACCCCTCTGATGCTGCAATCACTTGGATAAGCTCTAATAGATTCCTCTGCTCACCACGAACTATATACTCCAACTTTAGCCTCTCAAGGGGAGCAACAACTGTTCTACATGATACATAAAAATTAGGGAAGAAATGAGTAAGTAACAGAAATGAAAATATATACCCACTCTGCATACTACTTGCGACAATCACAATTCCTAATACCAGGCAGAATGGTGGTAACCAGCCTGAAACCAGTCAGGTTCTGGAAAGGTGGTTCATTTGCAGGTTTGTTTTTTATTTGTATTTACCTTTAAGTTTGTATGCTCTAGCATGAGAAAATAGCCTTTTTGATCCATAGGATTCAAAACTTGCATGGCGTATGAAAAATGTATTGTTGCAATGTATGAACCCCACTGGATTGAATACCACTGGAATTTGCACCAAAGGGTGTATTTTCTGTTAAGATAGAACAGTTCTTTTACTGACACATAGACATCATCTATCTATCTATCTATCTATCTACTAATTTTCCTTGAGGTAGGTTAGTCAAATACGTTTCCATCCGCCAAAAATACGTTTTCAAAGCTAACCGCGATGGTCTTTGTCCGTCGGTTGTTGCTTTCGTATGTCAAAGTCGTTGTTGCTCCAAAGGACAGGTGCTGGGCTTGGCCGTGCAGGGAAGAGAGGAGGGAGCTTGAGCGACAAGGAGGAGCTAGGCAGCGTGGTGGCGCGCGAATCTCGCTCCTATCTCGATGTGTCTTGCCTGGGCACCACAGAGCAGGAGGATATCGTTCTTGTTTCTTTCTCCAATCCCCGACTGCACTGACACCCCCTGCTCCGTTCTTCCTCTCCGCCAGCCGCGAGGTCCGGTCCATGGCGTCTTCCACGCGACGAGGATGCCTCCTCCCGTGCTGCTCCGCTCGTGAACCAGTGGCTCGTCAGCTATAGGAGATCTGAATCTAAAAACAAGCTAGACGACCGTGGCCTGATCTCAGCCTTTCACGACGGCGCTAGGCATCGGAGATCATGCCGGTAGCTCGAGTAAACGATGCCTGTTCGCGTCGATCCATAAATCGTTCACCAACTCCACTCCTGCCCAACCCCTGTAATGCTCTCTGTTCCGCTTCTACCGGCAGCCAACTCCGGTTCGCTGCTCCCAGAGAACCCACGCCTCTGTGTCCAGCTACATGAGAGCCACCAGTTGCTCCAGCGCCAAGGCCAAGCCAGCACCAGCGCGCGGGGGCGCCCTCATCAGCATGGCCAACGAGGCATCGGAGGATGGTACGGGTGGCGATGACGGGAGAAAAGTTGTTGTTCCCGGTGGCCACGGCCGCGGCGTCACCTGGCCTGGCATGGTCCGGCATGTAAGGAGTTGGACTCCGGTGCAGTGGCCATGCCTTCTCAGGGAGGTTCTGCGATGCTATTCGTCCAAGGAATTGCGTCTCTCTTTTTGGACCAAATTTGCAGTCGAATGTGGTCAGCCACATATAGGCGTTAGAAATAGGCAATGCCGGAAATTCAGAAGAAGCTATTGTTTGAGGTTCCTTCAGCTGGACAAGTGAGGATCTATTTGGTTGCCTGCTTTGCTTGGGTTGACCAAGTTCTTTCTGAATTAAATGGAAGACTGGATTATTACCTTAGACATTTTTGGAGAGCGTAAATTAGTTCAGGTCTTTTGGTCCTGCCTTTGGCATCTGGGCAGCAAATTAGATACAGTATAATATTTGCGACTTATTTTGGGACGGAGGAAGTATGTGCAATTGGGACCGTGAAAACAGATATGAGACAATAGATGAACTATGAACTACAGTGTAAAGATGAAGCTATCAGACTACCAACAGATCAGGAAATTATTAAACTGTACTTGATTTCTTTTCTAGATTTTCAAAGTTTTGAACGCTCATTTCAAATCCAGGCATTATTGCAATTGATCTGGTGTTCTCTATGACACACGATCTATACTATTTTATTCCCTATCCAGGCACTATTATAATTGACCTAGAAACTTCAATGCAACATAGCAAGTTTTTGAAGGAATCTGATATGATATAGAAGTTTTAATCTGCAAATGACCAAGTAATGCGTTAAACCTAGAGGCACTCCATCTTCTATACAAGATAAAACCTCATAGTATAGTGTGCCTGCTGTCCATTGCTGAATGTTATTAATGTTTGAAGCTCTAATTGTAGTTTGCCATATTGGTGCGCTGACAGAAAAATTTGATTGCTTCCATCTATGTGCTTTGATGTGTTTCTAGAATCACTAATCAGCTACAACATATGAAGTATCAGAAATTGGGGCTAATTAAGAAGGAGATTGTGATCATTAGTTATCGCCTCAATGATTTATTTGTGACATGGCACATTTCCGTATAACTAATTTTTTTTTCAGTTGGGACATTGGCATTGATGTGGTTGCACGGTTGTGGATGGAGCACATGAGGAATCCAGGATTTGCATGAGTTCGCTTCTCTCCTTCATGCGCATAATTCATCATCGAAGATGGTGCCTCCGTAGCAAGGCACGCCAAGAAAAAACTACCGTTCTTCAAAGTAGTGCGGGAAGTCAGAGTCGGGGACTATGGTTGCAACACTCTTTATTGATGTGTGCACATGTTAATGCAGTCTTCTTAGTTGAGCTGATCAGATATGAACTAAAAGAAACTTAATTTTCGGATATTTGCAGAAAATAAGAAACTCTTTTCCTCGATTGGAAGGTGTTGTTGTTAAATATAAGAATATTTACATGCATTATACTGGTAAAATAAACTTTAAGAGTCATTAAATAAAAACATTGCATTTTTTCAAAGTATTAGTATATTTATCTAAATTAATTATTTCGTAACCGTGCCAACGCACAGGCATTCAGCTAGTATAGGGTAAATAACTTAGAATCCTAGTTAGTGGATGCAGGTCCAGATCTTTCTTGGACCAGAACAAAATAGATGGCAGAGTGCAATTACACCAAGTCAAACATCTAAAATAAGTAGCAAATACAGATAGAATGCTCAAGGGAGGCCAAAAGCTATGATCAAATTTAGACACCAAATTGAATAGCTAGATGGGTAAATCAAAAGATTTCAAGAAACTTACGACATTACATGAGGTTCATCAGAAACTTTACTTGGGTATTTACGAGATACATAGCCCCAAGAGAAGCCATTTGTGCAAGGTCAGTCCATGAGGGCAGACAACAAAAGCAACAGATCTTTTAGAATCTCGAGGACTTGATGTTGGCTCTGGCTCAGCACACTATCCTTCAAACCTCCTTTTTCAAGAGCTAAAGAATGATACTACACAATACTATGCACACAAATTGATCGTATTAACTGCGGATGTGTTTACACCTGGAAGAAACAACTCCGCTCCTTATTCAAGAGGAGTCGGGGAGCAATGGCATGAATCAGAACGATGCTAGGTGAAGGAGGCCACTGGTTTGAGGGAGAAAAGGACCTAGATTAGCCGGTCAAGGAAGACCATAGCAGAATAGTAGGGGCCAGTGACTTTGTTTATTCTTATGTGTTTATGAAGAAAGCAACCAATCCTCATATAATAAGTCAATTAATAGACGATATAGCTTTAATACCGAAAATTGTTCCCAAATCCTACCTTCCATATGTGAAGCATTGCCGTGATTACGCCTGATGATGGCTCTTGTGCAGCTAGCAGCGTAACATACACAATACCTAGCTAGATAGCTGCTGCTCCTTGCGGTGGCACAATGATACTCCTAGGGCCCAAGGCCACGGCCACAACATCCACAGTGGTATGTAAGCAAGAGAAGGCTAAATTAATTGCTGCTATAGACTAACTTCTAGTGTCACTACTGTTCAGCTCCATAGTACTCCCTCCATCCTGAAATAAGCGACTTGACGTTATCTAGATTCACGTGTATCTATATACTAAAACATGTCTAGATACATGCGAATCTAGACAAATGCGAGACACTTATTTTGGGATGGAGGGAGTACCACTACCACGCATTCTCGAGCTAAGTATCTCCAAATTCCATGAGGAATCAGCAATCCCAAATAGCATATACCACAAACTCGTTTCACTGTACTATGTGTTAATGCATTTATCTCTGACACACCATTTTCTTTGGCAAGTGGATTCGCCAAGGTAAACCGTGTTAGTGCTGAAGCGACAAAACTAACGAGCTCTTTTTAGCTCCCTAAAAGCTGCATGGGCTAGGCATAGATAAATTGCCATGAAATTTGAGTAATCACACACCAATTGCAATCCCAGGTAGTCAACCTAGTAAAACAATTCTTAGCCTAAGTGATATTACTACCTCCGATCCAAATAAGTTGTCGCAGGTTGTGAACCTAGACAGATTTAGCCAACATTTTGCCTAAATCTGCGACGCATAATTTGGATCGGAAGGGGTACCATTTTTCTCTTTCTAAGATCGTGACTCTACTTTAGCAATGATTTGCAATGGAACCAGTTTCCCCTTGATAGATGATGGAACATGAGCATGGGTCAAACAAGACAGAGCTCTTAGCGCCTCAAACTGCAGGCTTACTTTTTGCCCTCCAACTTAAATACACCAACTACATAGCCTGCATGTACACAAAAACTTACGATGTACAAGGGCTACTTATGTCGTACTCCATTCAGTTCTCTAAAGCTGGTCATTTTGGACACGACACTGCCTACAAAGCACAACTTTGATCACAAGTTTCCACTTCAATATATTTATTAAAGTGACCGTACTACTGTTGAGCACTACTCAATTTTTGTTAGTTTTACTTTGCGTTCATGTATGGCCCAAAACGATGAGTTCTAGTTTCAAAAGTCTGACTGCACGTCTCACTAATGACCCAAAACGACAAGTTTTAGAGAACTGGACAGAATAGTGGTTAATTGCTATGACGCGGAAGGTCAATTTGCTCAATGCAACGAAGAATCTTCAACGCACTAATAGCAACACAATCTGAAACGAAGCAACGCGCAAGTTCCTAACTTATGTCATAGTCCACCTATCAACAAAAAACCTAACGAGTAGCGTAATAAAAGGCTAACGTGCCAATTATAGGCATTAGCTACTGCTTGCTACCAAAACGCCCTACCGATTTCATTGGCAATCATACTCTTCACATACTACAATGCAACTACAAGTGAGAAGGGGATCAAAGGTCTGTTATTTATCAGTGTTTTTCTGCATCTTTGTTCGATTTAACCGCATCAAAGGTCTGTTATTTGTCAGTGTATCCGAACAATGCAACTACAAGTTCCTAAGAGTGAGAAGGGGATGTAACAAACAAAATCAGTCGTTTGTCCATAAAGGAGCAATACCTCGAGACCATGGCAGCGACGGCCCCGGACCAGAGATGCTTGGTGGTGTTCATGGCGCCAGCTCCAGAATGAGCCTCCGTCTCCTCCGCAAGCTTCCCGTCCGCCTCCACCATCATCAAGCCATCCACCCCTCTCCCCGCGACCAGCCCCTCCGCCTCCACCCCTCCGCCCTTCTCCTCCCCGCTAGCGAGCAGCCCGACCGGGGCCGGCACGAACCCCCTGCTCCCCTTGACCGACATCGTCATGGAGAGGAACCCCGGCGGCGTCCCCCGCTGCCGCCGCCGCCGCGGCACGCCGAAGGACGCGGAGCATCCCGGCATCGCCGCGAGGAGCGCGCCGTGCGCCGCCGCGTCGCCGCCGTCGAGGAACAGCCCCGCCGCCACCCCCTCGCCCGCGGGAGGCAGCCACATCTCGAGCCACGACATGGCGGCGGCGGTTCGAAGACGCGAGCGCGCACGAGCTCAATCTGCAGTGGGCCGCCGCTGCTAGGGTTCGCGAGAGTGGCGAAGCATCGGTTTTATCGACCTGAACTGAACCCGAGCAGATGCGGCGCGGGAGGGACAGCAGCGAGGCAACTTGGGAGTAGTAGTAGATGCGGAGCGGTGGGGGATTTTATTTCTTGTTCTTGTGAGTCGCGATTTTGTTGGCAGTTGGGTTGGGGGAGAGGATCGGCTCCTCCTCCTCCTCGGATCGATCTTGCCGCCCGGAGGCGAGCGAGGCCAAGGGAGCACCGAACGAGGTAGAACAAGGTGGGAATTTTTTTTGGTGAGGTTTTTCAGATAACGTTTTTTATTGTGTATTTTTGTCTTTCTTTTTTTTGGCCATTCGTTTAAGTGGATGCCAGCACACAGTGCATTTGTTCCCGTACGTAGGAAATAGTAGGATTATGATGATGGGGTTAATCGCCCGAAAGGAACCTGCGAAGGGATGATGGATTCGACGTGTGCGTATATCAACATGATGGAACTTGTCGTGTTCTCGTAATGATCGAAAATGTCAAAATGCCAATACGTTAATAGGTGTTCCTGCTGGAATTTGCATCAGCAAACTATAACGAGGCAGAAATTCTCGATGCGACATGCGTATGCTTGCAAGCCAGATGCGCTTAGCAGAATTGTGGCGTACTCCTTTCGTTTAAAAATATAAAATGTTTTAGGTTTGTGAAGAAGATGTATTATATTTCTAAACGGAGGGAGTATTTGTTATGCGATGCTTGCGGTACTTGCTCACCGCCGTTTTCTCGGTGCCAAGCACCATGAATCTGCCGAGATCCAGAGTGGCTCGGATACGTTTGGTTAATTAGTGACATGGTAAGCCGACGTGGCACGTGCAGGATCCACGAATCATGGTGCCCGAAATCGCCTAGCTGAGATGTCAGACCGGTATGCTTCTAGCTCGATGATGGATGATCACACAACCTCGCACCATCGTCGCACACTCTTCTTTCCGAAAATTTCATAAAATGCACCTGCGGTATTTACCTGACACCTAAAATCGATACAGTCATCCATCTTCTAAACACGCAATGTACGTACTTGAATACGGGCTTAGTGCTTATCTAGGTGGCTAGGTCACATGCTTAGAGTAGAGTAGTATTCGCTCACATGGCACTGTGTTGACCGGTCTCCAGCAACGATTATTTTACTCCCTCCGATCCATATTAGTTGACTTTAATTTGGATGTATCTATCACAAAAACTTGTGATAGATACATCCAAATTAAAGTCAACTAATTTGGATGTATCTATCACAAGTTTTTATGATAGATACATCCAAATTAAAATCAACTAATATGGGTCGGAGGGAGTACATAAAAGCTCCTTGACAGAAAAAAAATGGTGGGCCTCCTCGACACGCTCTGACTGCTCTGCCGCCCATGACGCTCTGTCTCCAAAAAGGACCTCCGGCGTTTGACGAACGATGAGTCTTGATCTTGGTAACAGGTTGATGCTTTTATCTATGAAAAACCCTGAAGCCAGACATGTCGGCAGATCTGTAGTCCACACAGAGCATGAACTCATCGATGTCATAGCAGAGCTCGAGCACCTCGACCATCGAGCATTTAGCCCTCGTCGCCTCATCGGGGTCCTCTACTCGAGACAACTTGACCACGAGTGCGTTCATGTGCTCGAGCTCCGCTTTTAGAAACATCACAACCCCACGCACTATTAGAAATAAATGGGCTAAGCCTTTTTTCTAAATCTTATGTGATGCATCACAAGATGGTGTCAGCTCACATGTGTAGCAAAAGGAGTCGGAGATAAAGTTTAGTCCTAGATGAAAAGTTAGAGTACGGTTACACCGCCGTATAAGGTGGAGTGTCTCACCACTTTGTAAGTGCGTGAGAAAAGAAGTGCTACACGCGTGCTCTTCCGATGACGCTCGCCCGTCTCTTCATGACGCACGTGTGCTGCAGTTTGTGGAATAAGCCAAGCTTATTTTTTGCTTCTAAAAATCTGCTTCAGTCTAGACAGACGTGACATCAGTTAGTCGGTTCGTGTAGTTCTCGGATCATGGGTAGTGTATACGTGGTCTTGGTCCATGTTGTGCATCTAAGTGATTTTTTGAGCTGCTCTATATAAGGTTATGCGTCTTTCATCATGCAACATACCAAAATCAATCTACAATTTTTGCTAGCTGATGACTGCAAGTGCACAGATTGTTTGTAGCTAGTTTCGAAATAGAGATATCGATTTCACAGGGAGCGGTAGCCAAAAGACTAAAATTCTTTTAACTAAAACTAAATGAAGTACATAAGAAATAATTTTGAGATGCAAGAAAAGTAGAATTATTTTTAGGTTTTGATTAAGCAAAGCAATTAAATAAAGTAAAGTAAAACTTAATGCAAAAAATAAGAATCACGTATGTAAAAGAGCTTGGAACTACAATAGATAAAAATACGTTCTCGGGGAGTGGTGAATACACCGCTAGCAATTTATACCGAGTAATCAAGATTATCATAGCAAATATTCTCATGACATGTATGTATGTGGGAGGAGCTCCATCTATGGACAAATAGGCAGTAACCATTGCACACATCATCCGTCATAACCACAGCTGACAGGTAAACGGCATCAATCGTATTATCTCGCTATTAAGGGATTTCTCTCGTGGCATGGACATGGCTTAATGAGTTCTCCTTACTTTCCCAAGTTAATACGTAAGAAATGACAACAGCTTTATAATCACAATAAGTGCTATTATCCCTCCATCTACCAACAAGTAATCCCCTTCGTCAAGTCCCTATAAGAGGCAAATATTAAGAGGTGCACAACTCTCAATATCAAGATGAAGATAATTACACATACATATAATGATGTATAACATAATAATCTTTATCTTATCTTAATCATATACTAGGGTTTCTCCATCTCTCCAAAAACTAATGATCTACTCAAACATGGAGTCAAACAGCATCATGGCAATGATAATGGAAACAATTATAGATGAATAGTTCTTGTACAAATCTACAAGTAGTATGAAAATTACAACAAAATCTAGATGGGATGGATGGAGATGTTGGTGATGCAGCGGTTGATGAAGGTGAAGATCGATGCCTTGGCCTCCCAGATATGCGTAGGGCAAAGATGAATCCCCCGGGCAAGTTCTCCCTCCAGATCCCTTCTGGAGGTGATGTTTTTGGCGATTCCTGGGTGTTCTATATGTCATCTCTTTGATCCAGTTGTATGGGGTGAAACTATTGAGGAGGCGGTGGCGCCGCCAACTATACGGCCGGAAAAATATTCCCGCCGTATAGTTGGTCGTTAAACCTTCTATGTACTTTGATTGCCTTGGGTTTTCTTCTAATATTATTGATATTTCCCAAATTAGCGTTTTACGTTGTTTTTGACTCCTTTTCGTTCTAATACAACTGGTGCAAATTTTTTGTTAATTGTATCCATCATCTGTCCTGATCCTGGTAAAAATAGACATAAAAGATACGCGTGAACACCGTAAAATATCAAGATCCTACCATTATAGTGCAAAATAATAATATAAAACATGATGCAAATATGCACTCATCAACTTACCCAAGCTTAGACTCTTGCTCATACCGAGCAAGGCTAACTTAATGATTGTGATCCTCATATTCATGAAGCCGAGTCGATAAAATAAATGAGGCAGTTACATCATGTGTTTATTATATATGATATATAGGAATAAGTTTATGAATAGTATCTTACTCAAACCATCCGAATAGTATTAGTAGGCTCCCACGCCTTAGCATTTAATAGTTTACAAAAGATTACTCTTGGTATGATGTAAAAGTGGTTCGGTTCAACCGAATAAGTTAGCGAGGTAGTCCCAAGTGTTTTAGGATTAACATATTCACTTGGGATTTAAAATCTCAAACGTTCCTTTGTCTCACCACAAGATAGTGGTGTATGCCTATTTGCTCTTTGCATATTTTCTTTTTTTATATATATGCTCACACTTTTGTTTAAGTGATGTGTAAAGGAGCTAGCCATACATTCCACTCCATGAGGGGATTCAAAGATTGACGATCTCAATTATCAAATTCCAATTTTATACGAAGCATCTTTATAGCTTGGATACTCTACCTTGTCTTGTTCTCACTCTAATTTGATAGCACTTTTAATTTTCCTTTGTTCAAGATTTCTTTCTCAATTTGACTGATTAGATAGTTTTTCCTTTTGTAAATCAAACTGTAGAGGCCTCAACCTGATAATAAGGTTGTTCCCTCCTGTGTTTACAATGCTAGTCCCTGGATCAATAGCTAGCATCCACAGTTAAGATGTAATATCAAGAAACAAGGGTCATAATTCAACTTTATAACCAGGAATAAAATACTTTATTACATCTTACATAGCTCATTTGGCTATTACATTACATTGCAACGGAATAACTATAAGCATGGGGTCCTTCATCTTCAAAGTGCCACAGGCAAACATGTTGGTTGTAGACTTTGTAATCCTAATCATTCAACTTCACTAATATCAATCAAACCTGCAACATAATAAGTTACAGCCACAAGGGTCAATACATTTGAATTGTATTGGCAAGTTTCACTATTATGTATAAATAAGTGGATCCTATCATTACATGCATATTTGGCTAAGTAGGGTTTAGGCTCCTTTGCAGAAAACAATATATTTTTATCCTATCTTTTCAAAATAGTTTTTGATCTTTTGTCAAAACTTTCTGAACTTCTTGGAAAACTCCAAGTGCTTCAAATACCTTATTGTCACCATCAAGTTTTACTTTGAGAAATTGGAATGTCGAGATCTTCCATAGCTTCAGGCCTTAGTTGCTCAGAGTTGTCCGTAACCGGGGACACGGCTAAGTACTTAGAATTTGATCTTCTGCAGAAGTTGTACACTTTACCCACATGACACAATCTCATCTTGATGCCACCAGTGGCCGCTGGATAAGTACTCACCAAGATGGAGTACTGGCAGATTGAGAATGTGACAAAGTCTTTCCATAGGAGTCCTCCCAATACACAATGCTAGCTTGTCATCCAGGCACCAATGTAGGGTTTCAAGTTCCCTTACACAATTCTAGTTAACCTGAAGATGCCAATGCATGGGTCTTCCACTATGTAGTTGACTAAGCCAGAGCCCATTTAGCATGTGGCTGTACACGGAAGCCACTGTACGAGAAACATGTTCAATCTCTAAGTCCCTGGGTGGTTTTCTTCTAGTGCACAACAAAAAGAGATTGGCCATATAAACATGGTTCCTTTTGTTGCCACATTGTCCAAAACTTGAGTATCCTTGTCCACCCAGGTGGTTCATTAAGTACTTGTTTTATTATATAAAACATATATCTTTTCAATACTTCATATATTCATAACATGTATCCCATCCCAATATAAAGCAGGGCTAAGCATAATACAACTACACTGTTTCTACTAAGGAATATATAAGGGTATCCTATTAGGATTTAGCATAGCATAAAATATAGTAAACCTTTCCATGCATGTTACAAAAAATCCACTAAGTGTAATGAAAATAGTAGGACTTGGATGATAGTGTCACTTGCCTTTTTGGTAGGGAATGGTGGTTCACTCCTTGTTCTTGCTAGTCTCACACTTCTCTAACTTCACTACAAGTCAATCAAGCAAACACAAAATCAACTAACATTCCAAACCAAAGTCAAACAACAATTTCACACACATAAAGCAATGGAAGCTAAGTCATGCATGGGAGCATGCACAAGACAGTTTTATTTTGCAAAGAGGGTCTCTATTGGGTTTCTAAACTTTGTAAGATCCAAATTGGTCATTTACCAAAGTGGCAAAGTCATTAGCAAGAGGGTCTTGTCCAAAAACTAATTTAAAATCCATTCATCATTTTATGTGGTGGAAAATATTTTTATCAAAGCAAAACTTTTAAGTTTTTCACCAAATGAGTTGCTAGTTTGCAAAACTTGGTGTTTTGGGTCAGTAGGTTTGGTCCAAAACATTTTTCCAAAGTTTTTACTCTAAAAACATTTTCATAACAAAACCAATATTTTTAAATGGCTAGAAATGGACTAAATCAATTAATCTATCCTAAATTTCACCAAATTCATTTTTAACTCCATGGGTTGGTTCCTAGGGTCAGTAAGTTCACAAAAAACCATTTTGCCAAGGTTTCAAACTCAAAAACATTTTTGAATCATTTTTCTAATCTAAACAAGCAATCAAATGTTTCTGCATAATCAACCAATCTAACAAATACTATTTGCTAAACCAAAGGCATGGTTGGCTAGGGCTTGCTCTCCTGAATCCAACGACATAAAATTTGTAATTTTTGGACGTGTGGATTCAAAGTTACAAGGGTTTGAAAATGGCATTTAAATCTGGTTTCTAAATCTGTTTCAATCAAACACTGGCCACGCGTCGCGCCGTGATTGGCCAGTACCGGTTCGCCAGGATCGAGCTACGTGGGCCGCTGGATCTAAAGCAAATCCTACGACGCAGATGCTCCCATACCCCTTCGATAAGTGACTCTATCCTAGCCAGTGGATCTGCATCTAACGGTTGCCGCGTGTTTGACCTAAAAGGAGCGGCGCTGACGGCGGCTGTGCGGCGGCGGCGCTCTGGCTGCGGCGGGGCTGGTGATAGAGGAAGCGAGGGAGGAAAGGAAGTGACTCACCAGGTTCTCCGAAGTGTGGGGATGCTCGAGGTGGTACTGGCTGGCAAGGGGGCGCACAGACGGGTCGGCAATCTCTCGCCGGAGTCAGGGCAGCGTCGGTCTCGCTCAGATGTCGTCGAAGGTGAGGATAGAGAACGCCCTAAGACCAGTAGATTGTACCGTTAGGTTTGCAAGAGGGAGGCGAGTATGTGTGCATCACAGGGAGGTGAAGAGGAAGTCTGGTCTCACCAGTAGATGCCGTCGGAGTTGGAGAAGGAAGTGGTGGCGTGCTGGTGTCGTCGGGGGCGACGTCCTGGGGCATGCGCGAGTGAGCTACCGCCACTGGGAGGTACGCCTGGTGCTGGCGAGCACGCTCGTGTGCTCCCTGGGTAGTCCGTCGGAATTCGAGCAGGACCTCGCCGGAGTTGGTGAGGTTGCAGTGGCCAATTGGAGTAGCCCTGGGGCGGAGAGGAGTTGGAACCAGAGGGAAAACGGAGAGGAGGGAGAGGCGAGTTAACGAGAGTAATCACGGGTGTATTTGCTGCAGCGTTTATGACGAATTAACTCGGCGAGAAACCGGCAGAAACGGAGGAGAAGAACTGGTCTGCGGGGTGGGTGAAGGAGACGATGATGTGGCGTGGGGCCGTCTTGTCAGCGTTAGAGGAGGAAAGGGAGTTGGGTCCACCAGTCATTGTCTGCGTGGGTCAATTAGTTGGTGCAGTCCGTTTTCTTCGGGAGGGAGAGCTGGGCTGTTTGCTGGGCCTATTGGGCTGCTGGGTTGGATTGACCTTTTCTTATTTTTTTTCTGTCTGTTTTCTTTTTCCTTTTCTAATTCTATTTTTCTGTTTTGAATTTCATCCAACTATTCAAACATTCAACCAATTCAAATAATCACCACACTTAAACAAGTTTTTGGTTCTGTTTATCAACATAAACCAAATCTCAAAATAAAATATTTTTATTCATTTTAGGATCTATTCAATATTTAAATAAAATAGACCATAGTTATTTAATCAAAAATAGGGTTTGATTTAATTAATAGAATCTCCATTTGAAATCCAAATATTTTCAAAACCAAATCAGTAGGTTTTATTTGAAAATAAAGAATATTTGGAAAGCTTGTTTAAGACAAAATAACCTTTTATTTTTAGGGTCCATTAATAATTAAATAAAATGGACCTTGGTTAATAATCCATATAGGATTTGTTTTATTAAATCTTTATTTTGAAAATCTAGAATAAAACCAAAACACTTCAGTAGGTTTTATTTGAGAATATAAAACATTTGGAAAACTTATTTTAAATAAATAATGAGTTTTGGATGTTTTGAAAATAGTAAAACCTTTATTAATGAAACTTGGATATCTAAATCCTTTTTATTTTATTTTAAATAAACCTTTACTATTTTAATCAAAGCAAAACCTTTTGTTTCAAAATTATTGGACAAGGTTTAATTTGGCTTTATAAAATAATCTTTATTTAAAATATTTCTTTTCATTTTGAGAACCAAAACCTTTGGAAAACTTATTAAAATAAAATAATAAGTTTTAGTGTTTATTTAAAAAGAAAAAGCCTTTACTTTAATAAAATTGGATATTTAAATCCTTATTATTTTATTTAAATAAACCTTTTCATTTGAAAACAAAGTCTTTTATTGAAAGATCCAAAATAGTAACACCAAAATATTTTAATTTCCTTTAATAAATGTTTATCTTTATAAATCCCTTTAGGATTTAATTGTTCAAAATAGGTTTGAAGATTCCTATTGGAATACAAAAAGTTTCTTCTGGCCCTGAAAATCAACAAAGTTTTATTTTATTCATTTATTTTCACATTACAAGATTTGGAAAATCTTGGGATGTGACACAAACCATGAACTTACAACATATTGACTAAATTATCTTTGTATGTTCCATTAATATCAATGGTGTGGAAGACTCCTATTGCTATCATCAAGTGCAAGTAAAATTATACTCAAGCCATTCATATATCTAGTAACACAAGCACAAACTCAATAATGCTCCAAAATATGATAATAAACTCGGAATTTCATAAAAGGGATCGACTATTCCTGAAGGGAATTCTAATGATGCAAAATTTATTTCTAAGCTCGAACTACTGCAAAACTAAAATAGTAATATAAAACTTACAAGATAGATTACAAGGTCTTAAAGATCTCCCCAAGCTTGGAGTCAAGCCAGACAGGATCAAGTAACTCCTTGTTGGTACCTATTCCTCCTCATGGGTGATAAGAGTCTTTCCTTCTTCCCCTGTGTTGCAAACTTTAGCTATGCTTGCAAGGCGGCTGCTGAGCTCAGCCATGTCGAACTGAAGCTTCAAAACTTTCTTCTAGAGTAATTTCTTCCCATCTATCAACTAAAAAACAGTTTTAATCAAGAAACCAACTCTACCTTCGATGTGATTGACCTTTTACTCAAGGTCCTTGCTCATCATCCAGTAGGAGGCAATCCTTCTCCAATAGTTTCAACACATGCATTCAAAGCTTTTTCCAATTGATAGATATTATCACGAATCTCATCTTGCCGCACCTTCTTAGGCTTAAGAGGTGGCGAACTGAGAGGAGGTTTATAACAAGATCCTATGTTGTGACAATAAGTATTAGGGGGATACCCATCCTTGCTCTTTCACTGCTCTGCTTGCCTCATCATATTCATCATATGCGGGAACATGTCCTCCCAATTTGGGAGAGGCTTGATCTCCAAGCTAGATTACGACGATGCTTATTTAGGTTCTACTCCTTCGATCCTCTTCATGGGCTTCTCTTCTTTCTTCCTCCAAATCTTGTTGACATGAAAAGTTTGCATGGATTCGCTGCATAGATATTGTTAGGAGGAGCTTGTATAGGGATGGCGATGATTGTTTGAGGCTGTAGACTGTAGCTCTACGAAAACTTAATGAAAAAGGTTAGATGCGATCAACTTTAAAAAGGAAGGTCGAAAACCCTAGCCACCGTCCATAATGAGCAACTATACGGGCGTGACCCCGCATAGGTCCCGACGTATAGTTATGAACCGACTTTAGATTTTACTCCTATGGCGATACCAACTATACGGC
Organism: Avena sativa; assembly: GCA_916181665.1. NCBI lineage: Eukaryota > Viridiplantae > Streptophyta > Magnoliopsida > Poales > Poaceae > Avena > Avena sativa. The sequence goes on along the minus strand of OV702293.1, from coordinate 447,551,259 downwards.
CGTAACTATACGGGTGGGAATTTTATTCCCATCGTATAGTTGGTCGTTAAACCTACTGTATACTGGAATAAAAATTCGGAGATGGGGTAGATAACTATACGATCGCAACTAAACGGCCAGAAATTTTATTCCTGCCGTATAGTTGGTCGTTAAACCTATTGTACCTTTCGAAGCCATAAGGGTGGATGCAAAAACATCTATACGACCGGAACTATACGGTCTGAATTTTTATTCCTGCCGTATAGCTGGTCGTTAAACCTTCTGGAGCTTCCAAAAAATTACCTGTTTCTCCGAGAATTCTTTATTAATCCGAAACTTAATAAAATACTAAGTTTTGACAGAAAAATGTCAGCTTCAATTTTCGACCAACATTAACATCCATTGAACAGTATTTTAGCATTACCAAACTTCTTCTACTTTACTAGAGCTTCAAGTATTCCTTGTTTAACATAAGATTAACTAAAACTTAATTGAAATTTTAAAACTTACTCAAACCTTTATTCACATGGGTTACCTTCTATAAAGCTCTCTTTTATGGTCAATAGCTTGACCATGATGTTGCTCATTTAGGCTCGCTTTTATCCTTCCTGCAATTGTCATTCCTTGTATGATTTTGCGTAATCACCTCTTCTGGGGTGATCACACGTATGGTGACTGCACTTATATCTTCTTTTGCTCGATAACGTTTCAAGCATTGTCCATTCACCACCCATGAAAGAGAGGGCGTTTTTCCCAGGAGCTTCACCGCTCCCAATGGATAGGCTTCTTCAACTATATAGGGTCCTTCCCACTTCGATCTGAACTTTCCTGGAAACAACTTAAGACGAGAATTATAAAGCAGCACCTTGTCCCCACTTTTAAATACCTTATTTTCTATTTTTCTGTCATGCCATCTTTTTACTTTTTCTCTAAACAATTTAGCATTTTCATAAGCCTCACTTCTAAACTCATCTAAAGCATGAATATCTAATAAACGTTTTTCTCCTGCTTCTTTAAGATCATAGTTTAAGTTCTTGATTGCCTAAAAGGCTTTGTGTTCCAATTCTAAAGGTAAATGGCACGCCTTACCGTAAATCATCTTATACGGTGTCATATCCATTGAATTTTTAAACGCAGTACGGTATACCAAAAGAGTGTCATTTAACTTATACGACCAATCTTTTCTTGATTTGTCCACCGTCTTCTCGAGTATGGTCTTTAATTCTCTATTGGAGAGTTCCACTTGACCACTTGATTGAGGATGATATGTTGAAGCTACGCGGTGAATTACTCCATATTTGTAGAGGATTTTCTTGAAAGTTCCTTTCATAAAATGAGAACCACCGTCGATGATTAAAAATCTAGGGATTCCAAACCTGGGAAATATGACATCCTTGATCATCTTCACTGAAGTTGTTGCGCCTGCATGGCTTGTTGGAATAGCTTCAAATCATTTAGTAACATAATCGACAACAACAATAACATCAGTGTAACCATTTGATTCTACAAAAGGTCTGATGTAATCCATTCCTCGTACATCAAAGGGTTCAATTATAAGGCTATAATTCGTTGCCATCTCTTGTCTTCTACCTATATTACCCCTTTTTTTGAAAAGCATCACAATGTTCTACATACCTGTGTGCGTCCCTTAACAAGGTGGGCCAATAGAATCCGGATTAAAGTACCTTTGTTGCAGTTCGCTTGCCTGCATGATGTCCTCCATACGGGTTGTCATGACAAGCTTGCAAAATTGCATTTATTTCATGGTTAGGAACACACTTTTGAATCATTCCATCAGGTCCATGACGATATAAATAAGAATCATCCCAAAAATAATATTTAAGATCATTAAAGAATTTCATTCTTTGATTCCTTGTCATACCAGGAGGTATACGTTTTCCTGCAAGATAGTTAGCATAATCTGCAAACCAAGGATCATCGATTTCAATGTTCGCTAAATATTCTCCTAGAAATGACTCATTTATAGGTGCGGGGTCAATGATTATTCCCTCCATTCTAGAGAGATGATCTTCTACCGGATGTCCTTATCCCTCATATCTACTATTTGCAAATCATATTCTTGCAGTAATAAGACTCATCTAATCAACCTGGGCTTCACATCCTTTTTCACAAGGAGGTAACGCAAAGCTTGGTGATCTGTATGAACTATTGCCTTAGAAATAATGATGTAAGGTCTAAATTTGTCCTAAGCAAAAACTATAGCTAGGAACTCCTTTTCGGTAGTAGCATAATTTTTCTGAATCTTATTCAGAGTTCTACTAGCGTAATGAATAACATTTAAACTCTTTTCGTCTCGCTATCCTAACACAACTCCTAAAGCATAGTCACTAGCATCAGTTGCGTCTAAGCTGTCATCATCTGCTGCATCTCAGGAGTGATGTTGTTGTTTTGGTTGGGGTTGGCACGACGGGGAGGCATCTGTTGGTTTGATAGGGATAAGTATTGGTGGATAGGTTTTTAAGAAGTCCTAACACACAACTCAAAACAATCAAGTTCAATCAAACAATCAAACCATCAAACATTCAACAAGCAACCAATCACTTAACAACTTATGAGCTTAACTCATGAGTTGAAGGAAACAACAAGTTTTCTTGAAAATAACAACTTAGTATAATCATACCTCATAGGACAATATGATCCATACTCTAACTTGATATCAATGTCTTTGGTAGGCAATCTAATGTCTTCTTGGTTTTCACTAGTAGTCCTTAGTGACTCCTAAAGTTGGAAGTCCTTGGTGAACATGCTGAAGATGTTGAAGTCATTAGAGTTGAAGAAGTTGAAGAAGTACTTTGCACATGGTGTAGTCTTTGGCCATGGGGTAGGTCTTTCCATCAAGTTTGGAATAGAGGAGATGTAGAGTTAAAACCAAAATGGTTGAGGAAAGAGTTTACAAGATTGTTTGTAAATAAGTTTTTGGAACAAAATACAACTCCTATTTTTCTAAGGGTTTTTGTCCAATCCTAGGTTTACAAATCCTACAGGCAACACAATGCTCTGATACCATCTGTAGAGGCCTCAACCTGATAATAAGGTTGTTCCCTCCTGTGTTTACAATGCTAGTCCCTGGATCAATAGCTAGCATCCACAGTTAAGATGTAATATCAAGAAACAAGGGTCATAATTCAACTTTATCACCAGGAATAAAATATTTTATTACATCTTACATAGCTCATTTGGCTATTACATTACATTGCAACGGAATAACTATAAGCATGGGGTCCTTCATCTTAAAAGTGCCACAGGCAAACATGTTGGTTGTAGACTTTGTAATCCTAATCATTCAACTTCACTAATATCAATCAAACCTGCAACATAATAAGTTACAGCCACAAGGGTCAATACATTTGAATTGTATTGGCAAGTTTCACTATTATGTATAAATAAGTGGATCCTATCATTACATGCATATTTGGCTAAGTAGGGTTTAGGCTCCTTTGCAGAAAACAATATAGTTTTATCCTATCTTTTCAAAATAGTTTTTGATCTTTTGTCAAAACTTTCTGAACTTCTTGGAAAACTCCAAGTGCTTCAAATACCTTATTGTCACCATCAAGTTTTACTTTGAGAAATTGGAATGTCGAGATCTTCCATAGCTTCAGGCCTTAGTTGCTCAGAGTTGTCCGTAACCGGGGACACGGCTAAGTACTTAGAATTTGATCTTCTGCAGAAGTTGTACACTTTACCCACATGACACAATCTCATCTTGATGCCACCAGTGGCCGCTGGATAAGTACTCACCAAGATGGAGTACTGGTAGATTGAGAATGTGACAAAGTCTTTCCATAGGAGTCCTCCCAATACACAATGCTAGCTTGTCATCCAGGCACCAATGTAGGGTTTCAAGTTCCCTTACACAATTCTAGTTAACCTGAAGATGCCAATGCATGGGTCTTCCACTATGTAGTTGACTAAGCCAGAGCCCATTTAGCATGTGGCTGTACACGGAAGCCACTGTACGAGAAACATGTTCAATCTCTAAGTCCCTGGGTGGTTTTCTTCTAGTGCACAACAAAAAGAGATTGGCCATATAAACATGGTTCCTTTTGTTGCCACATTGTCCAAAACTTGAGTATCCTTGTCCACCCAGGTGGTTCATTAAGTACTTGTTTTATTATATAAAACATATATCTTTTCAATACTTCATATATTCATAACATGTATCCCATCCCAATATAAAGCAGGGCTAAGCATAATACAACTACACTGTTTCTACTAAGGAATATATAAGGGTATCCTATTAGGATTTAGCATAGCATAAAATATAGTAAACCTTTCCATGCATGTTACAAAAAATCCACTAAGTGTAATGAAAATAGTAGGACTTGGATGATAGTGTCACTTGCCTTTTTGGTAGGGAATGGTGGTTCACTCCTTGTTCTTGCTAGTCTCACACTTCTCTAACTTCACTACAAGTCAATCAAGCAAACACAAAATCAACTAACATTCCAAACCAAAGTCAAACAACAATTTCACACACATAAAGCAATGGAAGCTAAGTCATGCATGGGAGCATGCACAAGACAGTTTTATTTTGCAAAGAGGGTCTCTATTGGGTTTCTAAACTTTGTAAGATCCAAATTGGTCATTTACCAAAGTGGCAAAGTCATTAGCAAGAGGGTCTTGTCCAAAAACTAATTTAAAATCCATTCATCATTTTATGTGGTGGAAAATATTTTTATCAAAGCAAAACTTTTAAGTTTTTCACCAAATGAGTTGCTAGTTTGCAAAACTTGGTGTTTTGGGTCAGTAGGTTTGGTCCAAAACATTTTTCCAAAGTTTTTACTCTAAAAACATTTTCATAACAAAACCAATATTTTTAAATGGCTAGAAATGGACTAAATCAATTAATCTATCCTAAATTTCACCAAATTCATTTTTAACTCCATGGGTTGGTTCCTAGGGTCAGTAAGTTCACAAAAAACCATTTTGCCAAGGTTTCAAACTCAAAAACATTTTTGAATCATTTTTCTAATCTAAACAAGCAATCAAATGTTTCTGCATAATCAACCAATCTAACAAATACTATTTGCTAAACCAAAGGCATGGTTGGCTAGGGCTTGCTCTCCTGAATCCAACGACATAAAATTTGTAATTTTTGGACGTGTGGATTCAAAGTTACAAGGGTTTGAAAATGGCATTTAAATCTGGTTTCTAAATCTGTTTCAATCAAACACTGGCCACGCGTCGCGCCGTGATTGGCCAGTACCGGTTCACCAGGATCGAGCTACGTGGGCCGCTGGATCTAAAGCAAATCCTACGACGCAGATGCTCCCATACCCCTTCGATAAGTGACTCTATCCTAGCCAGTGGATCTGCATCTAACGGTTGCCGCGTGTTTGACCTAAAAGGAGCGGCGCTGACGGCGGCTGTGCGGCGGCGGCGCTCTGGCTGCGGCGGGGCTGGTGATAGAGGAAGCGAGGGAGGAAAGGAAGTGACTCACCAGGTTCTCCGAAGTGTGGGGATGCTCGAGGTGGTACTGGCTGGCAAGGGGGCGCACAGACGGGTCGGCAATCTCTCGCCGGAGTCAGGGCAGCGTCGGTCTCGCTCAGATGTCGTCGAAGGTGAGGATAGAGAACGCCCTAAGACCAGTAGATTGTACCGTTAGGTTTGCAAGAGGGAGGCGAGTATGTGTGCATCACAGGGAGGTGAAGAGGAAGTCTGGTCTCACCAGTAGATGCCGTCGGAGTTGGAGAAGGAAGTGGTGGCGTGCTGGTGTCGTCGGGGGCGACGTCCTGGGGCATGCGCGAGTGAGCTACCGCCACTGGGAGGTACGCCTGGTGCTGGCGAGCACGCTCGTGTGCTCCCTGGGTAGTCCGTCGGAATTCGAGCAGGACCTCGCCGGAGTTGGTGAGGTTGCAGTGGCCAATTGGAGTAGCCCTGGGGCGGAGAGGAGTTGGAACCAGAGGGAAAACGGAGAGGAGGGAGAGGCGAGTTAACGAGAGTAATCACGGGTGTATTTGCTGCAGCGTTTATGACGAATTAACTCGGCGAGAAACCGGCAGAAACGGAGGAGAAGAACTGGTCTGCGGGGTGGGTGAAGGAGACGATGATGTGGCGTGGGGCCGTCTTGTCAGCGTTAGAGGAGGAAAGGGAGTTGGGTCCACCAGTCATTGTCTGCGTGGGTCAATTAGTTGGTGCAGTCCGTTTTCTTCGGGAGGGAGAGCTGGGCTGTTTGCTGGGCCTATTGGGCTGCTGGGTTGGATTGACCTTTTCTTATTTTTTTTCTGTCTGTTTTCTTTTTCCTTTTCTAATTCTATTTTTCTGTTTTGAATTTCATCCAACTATTCAAACATTCAACCAATTCAAATAATCACCACACTTAAACAAGTTTTTGGTTCTGTTTATCAACATAAACCAAATCTCAAAATAAAATATTTTTATTCATTTTAGGATCTATTCAATATTTAAATAAAATAGACCATAGTTATTTAATCAAAAATAGGGTTTGATTTAATTAATAGAATCTCCATTTGAAATCCAAATATTTTCAAAACCAAATCAGTAGGTTTTATTTGAAAATAAAGAATATTTGGAAAGCTTGTTTAAGACAAAATAACCTTTTATTTTTAGGGTCCATTAATAATTAAATAAAATGGACCTTGGTTAATAATCCATATAGGATTTGTTTTATTAAATCTTTATTTTGAAAATCTAGAATAAAACCAAAACACTTCAGTAGGTTTTATTTGAGAATATAAAACATTTGGAAAACTTATTTTAAATAAATAATGAGTTTTGGATGTTTTGAAAATAGTAAAACCTTTATTAATGAAACTTGGATATCTAAATCCTTTTTATTTTATTTTAAATAAACCTTTACTATTTTAATCAAAGCAAAACCTTTTGTTTCAAAATTATTGGACAAGGTTTAATTTGGCTTTATAAAATAATCTTTATTTAAAATATTTCTTTTCATTTTGAGAACCAAAACCTTTGGAAAACTTATTAAAATAAAATAATAAGTTTTAGTGTTTATTTAAAAAGAAAAAGCCTTTACTTTAATAAAATTGGATATTTAAATCCTTATTATTTTATTTAAATAAACCTTTTCATTTGAAAACAAAGTCTTTTATTGAAAGATCCAAAATAGTAACACCAAAATATTTTAATTTCCTTTAATAAATGTTTATCTTTATAAATCCCTTTAGGATTTAATTGTTCAAAATAGGTTTGAAGATTCCTATTGGAATACAAAAAGTTTCTTCTGGCCCTGAAAATCAACAAAGTTTTATTTTATTCATTTATTTTCACATTACAAGATTTGGAAAATCTTGGGATGTGACACAAACCATGAACTTACAACATATTGACTAAATTATCTTTGTATGTTCCATTAATATCAATGGTGTGGAAGACTCCTATTGCTATCATCAAGTGCAAGTAAAATTATACTCAAGCCATTCATATATCTAGTAACACAAGCACAAACTCAATAATGCTCCAAAATATGATAATAAACTCGGAATTTCATAAAAGGGATCGACTATTCCTGAAGGGAATTCTAATGATGCAAACTTTATTTCTAAGCTCGAACTACTGCAAAACTAAAATAGTAATATAAAACTTACAAGATATATTACAAGGTCTTAAAGATCTCCCCAAGCTTGGAGTCAAGCCAGACAGGATCAAGTAACTCCTTGTTGGTACCTATTCCTCCTCATGGGTGATAAGAGTCTTTCCTTCTTCCCCTGTGTTGCAAACTTTAGCTATGCTTGCAAGGCGGCTGCTGAGCTCAGCCATGTCGAACTGAAGCTTCAAAACTTTCTTCTGGAGTAATTTCTTCCCATCTATCAACTAAAAAACAGTTTTAATCAAGAAACCAACTCTACCTTCGATGTGATTGACCTTTTACTCAAGGTCCTTGCTCATCATCCAGTAGGAGGCAATCCTTCTCCAATAGTTTCAACACATGCATTCAAAGCTTTTTCCAATTGATAGATATTATCACGAATCTCATCTTGCCGCACCTTCTTAGGCTTAAGAGGTGGCGAACTGAGAGGAGGTTTATAACAAGATCCTATGTTGTGACAATAAGTATTAGGGGGATACCCATCCTTGCTCTTTCACTGCTCTGCTTGCCTCATCATATTCATCATATGCGGGAACATGTCCTCCCAATTTGGGAGAGGCTTGATCTCCAAGCTAGATTACGACGATGCTTATTTAGGTTCTACTCCTTCGATCCTCTTCATGGGCTTCTCTTCTTTCTTCCTCCAAATCTTGTTGACATGAAAAGTTTGCATGGATTCGCTGCATAGATATTGTTAGGAGGAGCTTGTATAGGGATGGCGATGATTGTTTGAGGCTGTAGACTGTAGCTCTACGAAAACTTAATGAAAAAGGTTAGATGCGATCAACTTTAAAAAGGAAGGTCGAAAACCCTAGCCACCGTCCATAATGAGCAACTATACGGGCGTGACCCCGCATAGGTCCCGACGTATAGTTATGAACCGACTTTAGATTTTACTCCTATGGCGATACCAACTATACGGCCGTAACTATACGGGTGGGAATTTTATTCCCATCGTATAGTTGGTCGTTAAACCTACTGTATACTGGAATAAAAATTCGGAGATGGGGTAGATAACTATACGATCGCAACTAAACGGCCAGAAATTTTATTCCTGCCGTATAGTTGGTCGTTAAACCTATTGTACCTTTCGAAGCCATAAGGGTGGATGCAAAAACATCTATACGACCGGAACTATACGGTCTGAATTTTTATTCCTGCCGTATAGTTGGTCGTTAAACCTTCTGGAGCTTCCAAAAAATTACCTGTTTCTCCGAGAATTCTTTATTAATCCGAAACTTAATAAAATACTAAGTTTTGACAGAAAAATGTCAGCTTCAATTTTCGACCAACATTAACATCCATTGAACAGGATTTTAGCATTACCAAACTTCTTCTACTTTACTAGAGCTTCAAGTATTCCTTGTTTAACATAAGATTAACTAAAACTTAATTGAAATTTTAAAACTTACTCAAACCTTTATTCACATGGGTTACCTTCTATAAAGCTCTCTTTTATGGTCAATAGCTTGACCATGATGTTGCTCATTTAGGCTCGCTTTTATCCTTCCTGCAATTGTCATTCCTTGTATGATTTTGCGTAATCACCTCTTCTGGGGTGATCACACGTATGGTGACTGCACTTATATCTTCTTTTGCTCGATAACGTTTCAAGCATTGTCCATTCACCACCCATGAAAGAGAGGGCGTTTTTCCCAGGAGCTTCACCGCTCCCAATGGATAGGCTTCTTCAACTATATAGGGTCCTTCCCACTTCGATCTGAACTTTCCTGGAAACAACTTAAGACGAGAATTATAAAGCAGCACCTTGTCCCCACTTTTAAATACCTTATTTTCTATTTTTCTGTCATGCCATCTTTTTACTTTTTCTCTAAACAATTTAGCATTTTCATAAGCCTCACTTCTAAACTCATCTAAAGCATGAATATCTAATAAACGTTTTTCTCCTGCTTCTTTAAGATCATAGTTTAAGTTCTTGATTGCCTAAAAGGCTTTGTGTTCCAATTCTAAAGGTAAATGGCACGCCTTACCGTAAATCATCTTATACGGTGTCATATCCATTGAATTTTTAAACGCAGTACGGTATACCAAAAGAGTGTCATTTAACTTATACGACCAATCTTTTCTTGATTTGTCCACCGTCTTCTCGAGTATGGTCTTTAATTCTCTATTGGAGAGTTCCACTTGACCACTTGATTGAGGATGATATGTTGAAGCTACGCGGTGAATTACTCCATATTTGTAGAGGATTTTCTTGAAAGTTCCTTTCATAAAATGAGAACCACCGTCGATGATTAAAAATCTAGGGATTCCAAACCTGGGAAATATGACATCCTTGATCATCTTCACTGAAGTTGTTGCGCCTGCATGGCTTGTTGGAATAGCTTCAAATCATTTAGTAACATAATCGACAACAACAATAATATCAGTGTAACCATTTGATTCTACAAAAGGTCTGATGTAATCCATTCCTCGTACATCAAAGGGTTCAATTATAAGGCTATAATTCGTTGCCATCTCTTGTCTTCTACCTATATTACCCCTTTTTTTGAAAAGCATCACAATGTTCTACATACCTGTGTGCGTCCCTTAACAAGGTGGGCCAATAGAATCCGGATTAAAGTACCTTTGTTGCAGTTCGCTTGCCTGCATGATGTCCTCCATACGGGTTGTCATGACAAGCTTGCAAAATTGCATTCATTTCATGGTTAGGAACACACTTTTGAATCATTCCATCAGGTCCATGACGATATAAATAAGAATCATCCCAAAAATAATATTTAAGATCATTAAAGAATTTCATTCTTTGATTCCTTGTCATACCAGGAGGTATACGTTTTCCTGCAAGATAGTTAGCATAATCTGCAAACCAAGGATCATCGATTTCAATGTTCGCTAAATATTCTCCTAGAAATGACTCATTTATAGGTGCGGGGTCAATGATTATTCCCTCCATTCTAGAGAGATGATCTTCTACCGGATGTCCTTATCCCTCATATCTACTATTTGCAAATCATATTCTTGCAGTAATAAGACTCATCTAATCAACCTGGGCTTCACATCCTTTTTCACAAGGAGGTAACGCAAAGCTTGGTGATCTGTATGAACTATTGCCTTAGAAATAATGATGTAAGGTCTAAATTTGTCCTAAGCAAAAACTATAGCTAGGAACTCCTTTTCGGTAGTAGCATAATTTTTCTGAATCTTATTCAGAGTTCTACTAGCGTAATGAATAACATTTAAACTCTTTCCGTCTCGCTATCCTAACACAACTCCTAAAGCATAGTCACTAGCATCACACATGATTTCGAAAGTTTCAGCCCATTTTGGAGATTGCATGATCGGTGCTAAAACTAATTTGTTTTAAAGATTTTCAAAAGTTGCAATGCATTCATGGTCTAAGTAGAACGGGGTATCTTTATCAAGAAGGTTAGTGAGAGGCATAGCTATTTAAGAAAAATCTTTTATAAAATGCTTATAAAAACCTGCACGTCCTAGAAACATTTTTAAGTTTTTTACATCCTGAGGTACTAGAAGATTTTCTATAGCATTTATATTAGACTTATCTATTTCTATACGCTTCTTTGAAACCTTATGTCCAAAAACATTACATTCTCTTACCATGAAATGACATTGTTCCTAATTCAAAACCAAATTTGATTGCCTGCATCTCTGCAAAACTTTGGTTAAATTGTAGAGACAATTATCAAATGTTGTTCCACAAACAACGAAAACATTTGTTAGAAAATCCATAGTCTTCTCAATAAGATCATCAAAGAATTTTAAAGCACATTCTTGAAAAGTTGCAACTGTATTACATAAGCCAAATGGAATTAATCTGTAAGCATATGTGCCATAAGGACGAGTAAAAGTTGTTTTCTCTTGATCTTCTAGTTGTATAGCAATTTGAGAATATCCGAAATAACCATCAAGAAAACAGAAATAAGAATTATTACTAAGTCTTTCTAAAATTTCATCCATAAATGGTATGGGTTTATGATTTTTCTATGTCTCACAGTTTAGTTTCCTAAAATCAATGCACACGCGATATCTAACAATAGGTCTTACAGGAACTAGCTCACCATCCTCATTCATAGCAGCATCAAGACCACCTTGTCTTGGTATGTAATGAGATGGGCTAACCCATTTACTAACAGAATAGGATATATCATGCTGACATCTAATAAGCGTATAACTTCTTTTCTTACTACTTCCTTCATTTTCGGATTAAGCTTTCTCTATGTTTCCACTACAGGTACAACATCATCAAGCATGGTAATCTTATGTGTTACAATAGATGGATCTATTCCTTTAATATCACTTAGAGTATATCCAAATGCTTCACGATGCTTGATCAAGACTAAAATGAGTTTATTTGTTTCATTTTCTGATAAAACTTTTCTAATAATAACATGACATTTATTTTCATTATCTAAGAACTCATACCTCATGCTGTCTAGAAGTCGTTTCAATTCAATTGGAGGAGGTTCTTTGTAACATCCCAGCATTAGAGCTTAGAAATAAGCTGAACACAGATGTGTGCATTGCATTCATGCATAGAAAATCCAAATAATTTTCGCGCTTTTGAATAAAACTTGTCAAAGTGATTGAAGCTTCTCTCAACTTGATGGAATTGAAGTAGATCATCAAGTTGACTGCGATAAGTTCCAATATGACCTTTGCTAAAATCTTATTTTGGGTAAAGATGAATTGATCTAAGGGTAGATCAAATGTAATAAAATTAAACCCTAATACATTGCCTAATGATTAATATCTGATCCTTAGGTGATCATTCCACTGTATTAATTACAATAACCCATGAATACCAAGCTATGAATACAATTCAAGTAACAAGATTGTAATAACTAACTCTTGACCTATTTTATCCTTATCTATTTCTACCATGAGGATCATGGTAATACTTCACCCTAATTTTAGTTATACTAAGTAGGAAGGAAACCAATTCAAGACCCTTCACCACATATCTTTCTTTCCATATCAATCCTTATCATCTCTAATGAACCTTATCCTAATATATGTTGTTCATCAATGTTGAGTAATCAACTAGTGATTTACCAATTCTTAGCCTATCAATTCTTGATCTATCAACTCTTGTTCTCACCATAACAATCACTTTAAGCCTATAAAGAAAGAAGTAAGAAGAGGTAGGTGGTAATGCTAGGTTTAGTTATCGTCTATAGAATGGGAGTGTTGGAAGATAATAAAATCAATATGATAATTGATGGAGTTAACTCACTCCTGAATGGATAGAAGAGTTATCTGGAAGATATAATTTTATGGTAGCAAAGAAGATTATAAAGATGAACATTGAAGATAGTTACCAAGGAGTAATCCTATTAGATCAAGTAGGCATAGTCAACGAATAATATATCTTAGACCAATAGAGATATTTAGAAGATAATTATATACAAATGTACTGTTGTATTGATGAAGGCCTTGATTAGCCAACTAGAAACCTAAGCCATAAATGATCAAAGGATTATAATGATCATGCTAAAGTCACTCAGAGTGAATGATTATATCTTGTATAAGTGACCTTGTTGGATATAACATGATTAAACCCTAGCATAGATATGTTATCCTAGGTTAGTCATGATAAGTCATAATGGTGTAATGATAAGTTTGAATATAAGATACTGGAGTAAAGTAGATATAAGATAGAATTGTAGGGGTTCGTAGCATGGAAAACAAAAAAAATCTACCGCATGCACACAAACAAGCCAAGATCTATCTACTAGATTGTAGCAAAGTGTCGATAGAAGCACTCACCCTCGAAGATTCCAAAGCGGTTAACGAGAGCAGATTCTCGTGGGTGATGTAGTCATACACTTGCCGATCTCAAGATCACGTAGACGATCCTTCTGGCGCTGCGTTCCGGCAACGCTTCCGCAGTCGGTCACATGTTCGGTACTTGATGAAGACCTTCCTCTCCCTTGTTCCAGCAGGCAGCGGAGGTTGTAGTTCTCCCCTCGCGATTTCGATAGCACGACGGATGGTGTCGAAAGTAGAGGGAAGATCCCGCAGGGCTTCGCCTAAGCCGGTGTGAGTTATGGTGGATTAGGGTTTCTCGAAGATCTAGGGTTTAGATGACCGGGAGGAGGAGGAGGTGTCGTCGGCGACGAACCGGCGGCGGCGGCGGCGCGGGTGTGGGGAGGTCTTGGAACTTGTGTGCTTTGGGGCAGCCCTCCCCTTCTATTTATGAGAGGGGGGCAGCCTTGGGAGGGGTGGGTTTGAATCCAAACCCAAACCCAAGTTGGATTGAGAGAAGGACTTGTTTCTTCTCCCACTAGGAAACCATTGTTCCAGTTTGACTTTTCAAACTTCCCGTTTGACTTTCAATTTAGAGCTTTAATTCTCTTTCACATATGCCCACACCAAGTGACCTAGGATATGATCCAATCATTCCACTTATTCATGACACATTCATGGACCATTCCCCTTCTGGACCGGTGAACCTTCTAGAACCTCTCCGATGAAATCATCGAAAACTTTCCTGAACTCCGAAATCAGACTTTCCTTATATGAATCTTATTCTCCGGACCATTCTGAATCTCCTCGTGATATCCTGGATCCCATCCGAGACTCCGAACAACATTCGGTATCCCTATTAACATTCCATATCTACTAAACAACATTGAATCCTTAAGTGTGTCTCCCTACGGTTCGTGAATTATGCGGACATGACCGAGACACTTCTCCGATCAATAACCAATAGAGGAATCTGGAAATTCATATGGCTCCCACATATTTCTACGATTACTTTGTGATCGAATGAACCACTTACATACGATACCAATTTCCCTTTGTCTCACGATAGTTTACTTATCCGAGGTTTTGACCGTCGGTATCTCTACATACCTATTTCAACCTTGTTACCGATAAGTACTCTTTTCTCGTTCCTGTGATATGTGATCCCTTGTGAGCCAGTCACATGCTTGCAAGCTAACTGGATGACATTCCACCGAGAGGGCCCAGAGTAAATCTATCCGTCATATGGATGAAAAAATCGCACTCTTGATCCATGTGCCTCAACCCATACTTTCCAAACACTCAATGCCACCTTTATAGCCACCCAGTTACGGTGTGGTGTTTGATGTCATCAAAGCATCCTTCCGGTGATGGTGATTAACATGATCTCATGGTCGAAGGAATTAGGTTACTATGTATCAAAAAGCTTATAGCAAATGAACTATTGAAATGACTTGATCTTAATGCTATGCTTATCTATAGGAGTATGTCCATCATACCATTCTCCTAATGATATGATCTCGTTGTTAACAACATCTCAATGTTCATGATCGAGAAACCATGATCATCTATTAACCAACAAGCTAGTATTATTAAAGAGGCTTTACTAGGGACTCTAATTTAGTTTACAAATCACACAAGTATTAATGTTTCCGGTTAATACTGTTATAGCATGAATGTAAACATTTATCATAAACACAAAGATATAATAATAACCACTTTTATTATTGCCTCTAGGGCATATCTCCAACAGTTTCCCACTTGCACTAGAGTCAACTAATTTAGATTGCATGGTAATATACCGAACACCCATGGCGGTTTGGTGCTGGTCATGTTTTGCCCTCGGGAGAGGTTTAGTCAACGGATCCGCCATATTCAGATCTGTGTGTACTTTGCAAATCTTTATGTCACCATCTTGGACATGCTCTCGGATAGCGTGAAAACGTAGCTTGATATGCTTCAGCTTCTTGTGTGACCTTGGTTCTTGCGCATTGGCTATGGCGCCCATGTTATCACAGTAGATAGAAATTGGGTCCAGCGTATTTGGAAACACACCGAGCTCTATAATGAACTCTTTCATCCATATCGCCTCTTGTGAAGCCTCCGAAGCAGCTATGTATTCCGATTCAGTTGAAGATCTCGCCACAACGCTTTGCTTTGCACTCCTCCAGCTAACTGCTGCACCATTCAAAGTAAATACGTATCCAGATTGTGATTTAGAATCATCCGGATCGGTGTTCCAACTAGCATCGGTGTAACCATTAACAACAAGATGTTCATCACCTCCATAAGAAAGAACCATATCCTTAGTTCTTCTCAAGTACTTAAGGATGTTTTTGACCGCTGTCCAATGATCCACTCCTGGATCACTTTGATATCTGCTAGTCAAACTAACAACATATGCAATGTCGGGTCTAGTACATAGCATGGCATACATAAGAGATACTATGGCTGAGGCATAGGGAGTCTTACTCATCCTTTCTCTATCTTCTGTCGTTGCAGGACTTTGAGTTTTACTCAAGGTCATATTGGGCAACATGGGCAAGAACCATTTCTTGCTATCTTCCATTCCAAACCTCTTTAGAACTTTGTCCAAATATGTACTCTGTTACAATGATATTAGGTGTCTCGATCTATCTCTATAAATCTTTATGCCTAATATGTAAGCTGCTTCACCAAGATCTTTCATTGAAAAACTATTATTCAAATAATCCTTGACACTATTAAAAAGGTCCACATCATTCCCAATCAACAATATGTCATCCACATATATTATTAAGAATGCTACAGAGCTCCCACTCATTTTCTTGTAAATACAAGCTTCTCCATAAGTTGGTATAAAACCAAAGCTTTTGATCACCTTATCAAAACGTTGATTCCAACTCCGGGATGCTTGCTTCAATCCATAAATGGACCGTTGAAGTTTGCATACCTTGTTAGCATCTTTAGGATCGATAAAACCTTTGGGTTGTACCATATACAACTCTTCATCAATGTCTCCATTGAGGAACGCCGTTTTGACATCCATCTGCCATATCTCATAATCATAATATGCAGCGATTGCTAACATAATCCTAACAGACTTTAGCTTCGCTACCGGTGAGAATGTCTCATCGTAGTCAACTCCTTGAATTTGTCGAAACCCTTTTGCGACAAGTCGAGCTTTATAGACGGTAACATTACCATCAACATCTGTTTTCTTCTTGAAAATCCATTTGTTCTCGACAGCCTTCCGGCCATTCGATAAGTCCACCAAAGTCCATACTTGGTTTTCGTACATGGATCCAATCTCGGATTTCATGGCTTCATGCCATTTATTGGAATCTGGGCTCATCATCGCTTCCTAATATGTCGCAGGGTCATCGGTGTTGTCCACCAACATGATATTCATAACAGGATCATACCAATCAAGAGTGGTACGAGTTCTCGTTGACCTGCGAGGCTCTGTAGTTACTTCAACCGAAGTTTCATGATCGACATCATTAGCTTCCTCTCTTATTGGTGTAGGCGCCATAGGAACTACTTCCGGTGTTGCGCTACTCGCAAGTTTGAGAGAAGGTTCAACAACCTCGTCGAGTTCTACTTTCCTTCCAGTCACTTCTTTCGAGAGAAACTCCTTCTCTATAAAGGATCCATTCTTGGCAATGAAGATTTTGCCCTCGGATCTATGATAGAAGGTATACCCATAGTTTCCTTCGGGTATCCTATGAAGACGCATTTTTCCGCTTTGGGTTCAAGCTTGTCCGGCTGTAACTTCTTTACATAAGCTTCACAACCCCAAACTTTAAGGAATGACAATTTAGGTTTCTTCCCAAACCATAATTCATACGGTGTTGTTTCAACGGATTTAGATGGTGCCCTATTTAAAGTGAATGTGGATGTTACTAATGCATAACCCCAAAACGATAGCGGTAAATCTGTAAGTGACATCATAGAACGAACCATATCTAAGAGAGTTCGATTACGACGTTCGGACACACCATTACGCTGTGGTGTTCCTGGCGGTGTCAATTGTGAAAGTATTCTGCATTTCTTCAAATGCTCGCCAAACTCGTAACTTAGATATTCATCTCCACGATCAGATCGTAGAAATTTAATCTTCTTGTTATGTTGATTCTCTACCTTACTTTGAAATTCCTTAAACTTCTCAAAAGTTTCGAACTTATGTTTCCTGAAATAGATATACCCATATCTACTCAAGTCATCCGTGAAGGTAAGAACATAACGATAACCACCGCGCGATGCTACACTCATTGGGCCACACACATCGGTATGTATGATTTCCAATAAGTCTGTAGCTCGCTCCATCATACCAGAAAATGGAGTCTTATTCATTTTACCCATCAGACATGCTTCGCATCTTTCAAGTGATTCGAAATCAAGTGATTCAAGAAGTCCATCAGAATGGAGTTTCTTCATACGCTTCAATATGACCAAGACGACAGTGCCACAAATAGGTCGAGTTATCGCTTAATTTCAAACATTTAGCCTCAATGTTATTAATGTGTGTATTACTACAATCGAGATTCAATAAGAATAGACCATCTATCAAAGGTGCATGTGCATAAAACATATTACTCATATAAATCAAACAATCATTATTCTCGGACTTAAACAAGTAAACGTCTCGCAATAAACATGATCCAGATATAATGTTCATGCTCAACGCAGGCACCAAATAACAATTATTTAAGTATAAAACTAATCCCAATGGTAGATGAAGAGGTAGCGTGCCGACCGCGATCACATCAACATTTGATCCATTTCCAACGCGCATCGTCACCTTGTTCTTCGCTAGCTTCCGTTTATTCTGCAGCACCTGTTTTGAGTTACAAATATGAGCAACCGAACCAGTATCAAATACCCAGGCACTACTACGAGTACTAGTGAGATACACATCCATAACATGTATATCGGATATACCTTTCTTCTTGATGTTGCTGTTCTTCAAATCTGCCAAGTACTTTTGGAAATTCCGCTTCTAGTGACCCTCTCCCTTGCAGTAAAAGCACTCAGTATCAACCTTAGGCCCAGCCTTGGTCTTCTTCACCGGCGCGGTAACTTTCTTACTACCCTTCTTGAAGTTTCCCTTTTTCTTAGACTTGCCTTGCTTCTTGAATTTGGTGGTCTTATTGACCAACAACACTTGGTGCTCTTTCTTGATCTCCACTTCTGTAGACTTTAACATGGAGAAGAGTTCTGGCAACGACTTGTACATGTTTTGCATATTGTAGTTCATCAAAAAGTTCTTGTAACTTGGTGGTAGTGATTGGAGGACACGGTGAATCCCCAAAGCATTAGGAATCACTATACTCAAGCTTTGGAGTTTACTTGCGTGCCCAGACATCTTAAGCATGTGCTCACTGACGGAGCTGCCCTCTTCCATCTTGCAGTTAAAGAACTTTCTGTTGGGGATTTGCTATATGGGTATCCTCATAGCATGTCTCTTATCCGACTAACCCGGGTGGCCCATAGTCGGTAGCATGGCTTGTGGCCTGCTGGGCGGCCCAGTTAGGTGGATCTAGAAGGGAGGCCCATGTCGGATAAAGGAAGGCTACGGTGGAGTTACCAGCATACCCGGAGCCTTGGAGTGCAAGATACACAAGACTAGTGATAGACGGTGTAGGACTCTGTAACCTGTCCGGCTAGGTCTTTTCCCTATAAACCTAGGATCTGAGGACTATATAAGTCGGGCCTATGGGAGCCTTTAGGGCACAACTTCAGACAACCTTGCACAGCGAACCTATCTCTGTAACTCGGCGTATTGCCATTATAGTGATTTATAGCAGGAGTAGGATTCTGCCACCGTCGTGGGATCTGAACCTGGGTAAGCTATGTTACCTCGTACCCGTCAACCGTCCGCCTTACCCCACGTCTCTAAACACGCACTGTGAGGACCCCTCCATGGCATACTCGTCGGCAATACCATGACAGTTGGCGCCCACCGTGGGGCAAGAGGCGCTTCAGGCTCTTCAGCGGGCGAGGACCAAGATCTTCGCGGGAATAGGCGAAACCATAGCCATCGGTCGTGTTCTATTCTCTGGCAACGTTCTGATCGACCCCCCTAATGAGTTCTGGATCCCGGCGAAGACGAACCCTACGTGGTGTTCGATCGTTCCTATTAGAGACATCCACCTCTTCATTGGCGAAACCGACTCGGGAACTAGTTCCCTGGGAGTCGGAGGAGCATCAAGACCCGCACGGACCGCCTACGGGCAGGATACGTTCGCGGAAGGATCAATGTCGGATCTCTCTTCGGAGTTTTCTGGCAAAGATCGGAAAGCATCAAGACCCGCACGGACCGCCTACGGGCATGATACGTTCGCGGAAGGATCAATGTCGGATCTCTCTTTGGAGTTTGCCGGCAAAGATCAGAAAGCATCAAGACCCGCACGGACCGCCTACGGGCAGGATACGTTCGCGGAAGGATCGATATCGGACCTCTCCTTGGAGTTTGCCGGCGAAGATCGGAAAAATTCAAGTCCCACCCAAACCGCCCCTGTGCAGGATATAAAGGTGGAAGATCACTGCAAATCCGCCGGCCTTGTCCGCGCGTCTGGATAGCAGAGATCCAAGTTCGTCGGCGTGGTTACCATCTTCGATCTGGCGCACTGCGTTCAGAGGGAGGGCGAAAACCCCCGTGACTACCTAGCCAGGTGGATCCGTATACGAGACGATCTGGCCAACTACCCCGATGATAACGCTCTGTATCACTTCATGGAAGGACTGGACCGCGACACGCTTCTCCGACATTCTTTAAGACGGCAGCAGGCAACATGACGCCTTACCCTCGAAGAGATGGTGAGCACCGTCAATAGTTACGCGGCAGCTGACGCGACAGCCTAGATGGAGCTTGCGCTTAGAGACGGAGAACCTCCGGTTCAGCAGCCGCCGCCACCGCCCCCCACCGTCATCGTCGCAGCAGCACCACCACCTCCAGTCATCGTCGAGGCCGTTGCACCTCCACCGCCCGTCATCGAGGAAGTCCTGGCACCCTCCGACTCTGTCATTGACGCACTTTACGCTGATTTTAGCACAGATTCAGAGGAGATAAACTTCAGTCCAGAAGAGCTAGACTCCGCTATGCAGGAGATGGAGGAGGAGTACTCGTGCGACGAGCAAGCTAACAACACCGTCATGTCTCGAGGGGTGTTCATCACCATTGGGACAACGATGGATGAAGATCAACCCGGGCAAGCTCCGCCTACGGTGCTGGAAAAGGGGAAGGGGCCACTTATTGCTGCTGACGATGATCGCGCAAAGGTCATGCCTCCTCCGCCTAACCCAGTGCAGCAGTCGCAGGAACTCGGCACCGGCCCGAGCAACAACAACACCGCAAACTTGCCGCCTCCAGCATCCACGTCGGCAGCAGCCCATGTTACTCCAGCTGATAGAGTGATGTACGGCAATCTCCTCGTCGAGCCACTAACCTTTGCTCATATCCGGAACGTGACTCAGCTTGACGAGAAGCGCCAGCAACTACTGGAGGAGGCGCAAGCCATCGCGGAGCAAGGTGCTAAACTAGATCGAGATCTGGTCAACACGCAGAAGTCCATAGAGAAATCTAGAGCAATGGAGGCCAAGTACAAGACTCTGCTACAACAGCAGAAGGCTAAGAAAGCTCCGGCTTGCGTCATCAACGATCCTGGTGTCTGGCGCAACCTAGGATGGGCTCCCTCAAAGCCAGCATAGGCCAAGCCATACATTGATAGTGAAGGCAAGCAGGTGATGCCCACCCCACTCCTTAACCTCGCTGTCGCCAAGACCCTTCTGGAGCAGGATAGATCGCCTGAGGCAGTAGAGCAGGTCTACGACCTAGTGGCCAAGGCAGTAAAGCAGCAGGAAAAGGCCACCTCTCAGAGGCTCGAGTCTGACCCAGCGCTTTGCCGATCTAGCCAGTACAAACCGCCAAGGGACAGATCTCCTCAGGATGTCGGATCACATACGGGTTCATCAGAATGGAGATGGAGGGATGCGCGCAACAGGAAGGATGCTATCCCCATATCCTCCGACCATGGAGAAAAAGTCCGACCTCGTCGCCCATCGCCACCACCCCGATCCCCCCGACACCAGGAAGATTACAAAGCTCACCATCGTACGAATATGCCCCCACCAAAGCAGTGTGGCATCGTCATCCGTGACAACGCGGAACAGACCCGTCATGATGAAGAGCGCCACCAAGGACACAAGAGCAGGTCACACCATGATCCTCCGTGTCCGACAAGCAACCACGACAGGCGTGAGACATCACAGGAGGGTAACAGCAAGAAGGCTAACCCACCACCACCTCCGCATCCATCGCCGCCAAGCAGTCACCATGGCGGAAGAGGCCCGCATCGTTCACGCATCCCATCCCTGTTGACAACAAGAAGAAGAACCTGGAGCCGTACGACGCACGTTCGCGGATCTATAAGATCCACGAGGCCCGGGAAGGACCATACCTGGGACCACGTTGTTTTGGACCTGCAATACGGTCCGCAACTTACCCCAAAGGTTTCCGGATTGACAAGACCATCAAGCCCTATGACGGCACAGCCAAGCCTGCCACATGGTTGCAGGACTACGACAACACGGTGGAGATTGCTGGAGGCAACCCCAACGTCGCCGTCAAGTACCTCCCGTTAATGTTGGCGGGCACGGCCCATCAATGGATCGATGACTTGCCGGAGAGATCTATCTACAACTGGCCGGATATGCAAGAAGCATTCACCAAAAACTTTGAGGGTACATACAAGCGTCCCTGCACTGTGGGCGATCTACAGCGGTGCGTGCAAGAAAAATATGAGACATCTCACGCCTACCTCTCCTGCTGGCTGGATATGAAGAATTCCTGCGCAGGGATACACGCTCAAACCGCCATGGCCGCCTTCATCGACGGGTTGTAAAGGGGCACGTTGCTCCAACATAAGCTAAAGCGCTTGCAGGACAATCACCAGCTTGACTTGAATCAGATGATTCAGTTAGCTAGTGAGTTCGCAGCTGCCGACGACGATGCTCGTGGCTCTTTGCCGGCAATGGCTGTTCCAACTCAAGCTCGGAGGAATAGCAGTACAAAGCGGAAAACCGCTCTAGAAGAAAAGCAATCTACCGACATGGTCGCTATGAGTTTTGCAGGACGAGGAGAAGGCGGACAACGTGGCCGAGGAAGGGGAGCAGGCCGCGGGCAGCAACGAGGAAGTGAAACCAACTCGGCACTGCTCCGCATTCCCCAAACCTACAAAGAGTACCGCGATATGCCGTGCCTCGTACACCTCGACGCCAACGGCAAGGCCACCCACACCAATCGACACTGCAAGTTCGTCAACGACCTCAAGGAAGACCCGGAGTCCGGCTACAAGCGAAGTCGGAAGAACAGACCACGAGGCAAGGGCAAGGGCAAGGGGAAGAAGAAGGAGGAGGAGTCCAAGGATTCAAGTGACATGGACGAGGATGTTGACCCCAAGCACGCCGCCAAGAGCGACGACAAGGGCAAGAACCCCTTCGCGAAGAAGGCCCCAGTCTACCACACTTTCCTTGGCACCCCCACCGTCCGACAACAGAAGACCTCTCTAAGGATCCTGATGGCCACTCTCCCCCCAGTTCCCCAGTACCTGCGCTGGTCGGAGGTTCCAATAACTTGGGACAGGACGGACCACCCAGACCTTGTGCCCACGGAGAACCAGTACGCCATGGTCATCAACCCATTGATTGACGGCGTGGAGTTCACCAAGTGCATGGTGGATAGTGGAAGCAGCATCAACATCATGTACCTGGATACACTGCAAAAGATGAACTTGACGGAGGCAAACCTAAGGCGGACCAACACCGTTTTCCATGGCGTAGTTCCTGGTCGGGAGGCGCGGTCCCTTGGGTGCATTACGCTTTAGGTAGCCTTTGGCGACGTTAATAATTACCGCCATGAGCGCATGACCTTCGAGGTGGTCCCCTTCAAGAGCGTGTACCACGTCATATTCGCCCGCGACATATTCCACACGTTCATGGCCAAGCCATGCTTCATCTACAACAAACTCAAGATACCCAGACCAAACGGTGTCATCACCGTATCCGGAAGCTTTACCAAGGCAAGGGACTGCAAGATCAACGAAGCAGCCATTGCAGAAGCTGTCCTCTACATCGAAGAATTCAAGGAGATCTAGAGTAAGGTCAATGACTCAGAGATGCCCGCGTCAAAGAAGCAGATCTCCGACTCCGCTCCTGCGTTCAAGGCCGCCATCGAGACCAAGCCGGTGGAACTTGTGGTAGGCGATGCCTCCAAGACCGTCGCCATTGGGACGAACCTGGATCCCAAATAGGAAAGCGCGCTCGTCGAGTTCCTCCGTGAGAATAGGGACATCTTTGCCTGGCAACCTGCCGACATGAAAGGTGTACCTAGGGAACTTGCCGAGCACAGCTTAAACATAGATCCAAAATGTAAACCCGTGAAACAACCTCTACGACGCTTCGGAGATGAGAAGAGACGCGCCATTGGCAAAGAGATAGCTAGGTTACTTAAGGCTGGGTTTATCCGAGAAGTCCTTCACACCCGATGGGTGGCAAATCCTGTACTTGTCCCCAAAAAGGGAACCAATGAATTAAGAATGTGCGTTGATTACACCGGCTTGAACAAAGCATGCCCCAAAGATCCGTTTGCTTTGTCTCGCATTGACCAAGTCATTGACTCGACGGCTAGCTCGGAACTTTTGTGTTTTCTCGATGCATACTCAGGATACCACCAGATCAAGATAAGGAAGTCGGACCAATTGGCCACTTCGTTCACTACCCCATATAGCACGTTTTGCTACGTCACGATGCCCTTTGGGCTAAAAACGCAGGTGCTACCTATCAGCGGACAATGCAACATTGCCTTCACGACCAAATTGGTCGGAACGTTCACGCCTATGTGGACGATATCGTGGTGATGTCTAAAAAAATCAAACGTCTTAATCTCCGACTTGAAAGAAACCTTTGATAATCTCCGTAAATACAACATGATGCTCAACCCTAAGAAGTGCGTCTTCGGGGTTCCAGCCGGCAAATTGTTGGGTTTCATCATTTCCCAGCGTAGAATCGAGGTCAACCCGGAGAAAATCAAGGCCATCTTAAACATAAACCATCCGACATGCCTAAAGGACATTCAATGACTAACAGGTTGTGTTGCAGCAGTTAGTTGGTTCGTCAGCCGACTTGGAGAGAAGGCTTTGCCACTGTGCAAGTTGTTGAAGAAGGCGGACAAATTCACGTGGACGAACGAAGCAGATGCAACATTGAAGCAGCTCAAGGAGATTCTTTCCTCAGCGCCCATCCTTCCAGCACCCGAGCCTGGTGAGCCCCTGTTAATTTACATGGCGGCAACCAACCGGGTTATCAGCGTCGTTGTCGTCGTAGAGCGGAAGGAACCAGGCTATGAGTACGGAGTTCAACGACCAGTTTACTATGTAAGCGAGGTCTTGACGGAGTCCAAGCAGCGTTACCCGCACTACCAAAAGATAGCTTATGGAGTATTCCTTGCTTCACGGAAGCTGAGGCATTACTTTCAGGAGCACCCAATCACAGTGGTGAGCAAGACTCCACTGTCTGACATTATCAATAACAACGACGCTATAGGAAGGGTCGTGAAGTGGGGCATCAAACTTGCCGCCTTCGAGATCACCTACAAGAGACGCGACGCTATCAAGTCACAAGCCTTGGCGGATTTTATTGCAGATTGGACGGAGATGCCACATGCTACTCCGTTGCCAGAACCAGAGTACGGGGTGATGCACTTTGACAGATCAAAGGTGCTCAACGGCTCGGGGGATGGTGTACTGCTACAGTCACCAAAAGGAGACAAGCTACACTACGTTCTGTAGATCCACTTCGAGGCTACAAACAACATGGCGGAGTATGAAGCACTCATTCACGGACTACGTGTAGCCAAGGATATTGGCATCAAGCGCATAGTTTGCTGTGGAGATTCCGACTTGGTTGCCCAGCAGGTGGCTGGCACCTGGAATGCACAGAACCCTATGATGGCGGCATATCGAGACAAAGTGGACGAGATAGCCAAGAGCTTCTTGGGCTACGAAGTCAAGTATGTGCCTAGGGAGCAAAACGAGGCGGCTGATCTGTTGTCTAAACTGGGATCAGGGCGCAAGAAAATCCCGCCAGGAGTCTTCCTAGATCATCTACGCACACCATCCGTAAAGGGCGCCGACATAGACAACCCGGATAGAGCTGACTCTTTCGTCAACATGGTGACAAAGATCCCTCCGGCTTGGACAAAACCGTTCATGGAGTATCTCGAACACGGAACTTTGCCCGACGACGAAGTCGAAAGAAGGCAAATAGTACGACGAGCAAAGGGTTATACTATAATCAATGGGCAACTCTACAAGAGGAGCACTACTGGTGTATACCTAAAGTGCGTTTCCTAGCTAGAAGGTGTGGAAATCCTAAGCGAAATCCATCTCGGAGATTGCGGGCATCACGCCGCTCCTCGATCTTTGGTCGCGAAAGCCTTCCGGCAAGGATTCTACTGGCTGACCGCGAAGGCGGACGCCGACAAGCTGGTTGAGACATGCACAGGATGCCAGTATTATGTCCGACAACCACGTGTTCCTGCTGAAGAAATGCGTACAATACCAATAACTTGGCCGTTTGCAGTCTGGGGGCTAGACATGGTGGGGCCGTTACAGACGACACCATGTGGATTTACGCATCTGCTCGTAGCAGTTGACAAATTCACCAAATGGATAGAAGCTAAACCCATTAGAAAGATTGATGGGGCAACTGCCCTCAGGTTTGTCCGGGATCTAGTGGTGAGATTTGGTCTCCCACATAGCATCATCGCCGACAACGGAAGCAACTTATCACTCGGAGAAGTAGAGGCCTATTGTTGGTACAAAGGCATCCGACTTGACCTTGCATCTGTGGCACACCCACAATCCAATGGTCAGGTTGAGCAAGCCAATGGATTAATTATGCAGGGAATCAAGCCACGTCTTGAGGCACCGCTACATAGAGCAGCTGGAGCCTGGGCGGAAGAATTGCCATCTGTGCTGTGGAGTTTACGAACTACACCCAACAGATCCACCGGCTACACCCCTTACTTCATGGTATATGGAGCAGAAGCCATCCTACCTTCCGACATCCTCCACGATGCACCAAGAGTTGCCGCCTACAACAAAGATGATGCTGAAGAATCCAGACGCCTAGATGTGGACCTTCTCGAGGAGGAGCGTGTTTTGGCATGCCAAAGATCCGCCATCTACCAGCAGAAGCTACACAGCTACCAAAGTCGCCGCGTTCGGCATCGCTCGTTTAAAGAGGGGGATTTGGTGCTTCGACTTAAGCAGAAGAAGTCACACAAATTATCCCCTCCATGGGAAGGACTGTTCATCATAAGCAAGGCGCTGCTCAATGGGTCTTACTACCTTGTCGACAATCATGAACTCAAGGACAGACCTAACGAGAATCATAAGCGTAAGCGACGTGACCCGGATGATGACTACCCGGAGCTTGATCGGCCATGGAACATAGCACAACTACGTCCTTTCTACACTTAGCATTTTTTATCTAATTGTGTACCTCTTATATGATCAATGAAATAAAGCTCTTTGGTTCACTCATATTGCTGAGTCTTTTACCTCCTTTAGTGTTCATTTTTGGATCATGTAAAACTTTTATGCACAAGTCTTGCGATTGCACTTGTGAAAATTCCGCCTACGGGCGTTAGCTTAAGTTTTCTGGTCTACACGTTCTTTGTTGTTTTTATGTGGATTCTGGAGTAGTGACTTTCGGCACTTATTGTCGGCGATTTTGTGCTCAGGTTATTGACGGTGCCATTGGGCATCATCACCTAAGCGCATGGTTCCGACTCACGTGAAGTCAAGCATAAAAACCAAAGTAATGGATAAGCCAGCACTTGCTTAAAAAATATATACATACTGGGAATTAATTCTTAAGTAGCAGGATACGACAACCACTGTTTTCCGCCTTAAGATTACATCACCAAGTTTTTCCATACACACGTCAAAGGTAAAACAAGAATTAGAAAGTGTTTTTCACTCTTTAGACGCAGGGGGCTTGGAGGCCGCATCATCACTAGCCAGAGAAACACCCTCGGCGTCGGCGCTGTGATGAGACTCAGAGGAATCCTGGTCGACGTTGTCGATGAAGTTCCTGGGCACGAAGATGTCCACGTCCACCAACTCGGCAACCCTGGTATCATACCCCGCGAGTGATGACAGGATGGCTTCGTGATCGATCTCCTTGCCGTCATCATCCACGTCGGGGATACCTGAGGTTACCGTGTCGATGTCGGCATCTTCATAATGTGCCTTCACCATAGACAGCGCCATCCTTGCGCCAGCCCGTGCACATGAAGCTTTCTAGCTCGTGACACGCTCGGGGGTTCGGTGCAGGATCTCCGAGTACTTCGTCACGGAGTCCGATGCCTTGATATATATTTGGAGGGGCTTGGCAATCTCCTTGGCTTGGGTAATGGCGGTGTTGATGAAGTTGCTGGCAAGAACCATGCATTCCTTGTCCGAAGGAGGCGAGCGGGTTAAACCCATAGGAGCTGCAAATTCTGACAAGGTGCGTATGAGTTCGATAAACTCTAAGTATCCAGACTACAGGAACATAATGCAGAGGAAACTTACTGAAGATGCTGGCCTTGGCTTGCCAAAGGATCTCCGCCAAGGATTCCTTCTCTTGTTGGAGGAGCTTAAATGCCTCGCTATGGCGAATGTTTTGCTCATCGGCAGCTTGCTTCTGATCCTTTAGGATTGCAAGCTCCTCCTTCAAGCGATTGATCTCCGCGGAGGCGGAATCCTGCAAGGCTTTCATGGAGTCCTCGTGCATCTTCAGCATCTCCTTCCTCTCCTCCTTTAGGATCTTGTTCTCGCTGTCCAGCTGCTGGATATGCTTGGACTGCTCGACAATATCCTTGGCCTTGGCGACATGTTCTGCAAGTCGGAGAAAACACAGTACATAGTGAGTACTCGGATATTGTGGGCACAAAAATAAGACGGAAATGCGTAAAAACAAAATAGACTCTAGTTTTTGATGATCTGTTCCTGCAAGATGGCGGTTTTACTCTTTTCAGCTTCAAGGTCTGCGTGCATCTTCTGGTACTTGTCGTTGGCCATACCCCTCCGAGCATTCTCATTCTGTGGAAACAAATACAAAGTTAAATCGTTGTTTGGTCTGCTTGGAGCTTCTAGTCGGAGATTTTCCAGCTAGATGCTGGGGGGCTATAGCGAGAGTTTTTAACTTAGCAAATATGCTTAGCTTTTCTTTAAGCATCTAGTCGGAGCTAATTCAGTTCTCGATTAGAGGCTTGGGGGCTACAGTATAAAGTTTTTAACTCATAAAATGCTTAGCTTTTCTTTAAAGCATCTAGTCGGAACTAATTCAGTTACAACTAGAGGCTTGGGGGCTACAACATTGAAAATTATGAACACTGCTTGTGCTACTCTTAAAGCATCTAGTCAGAATAATTCATTCCATCTAAAGGCTTGGGGGCTATAGTGCGAGTTTTTTCTAACTTAGTCACTCTTAGAGCATATAGATGCAAAAACTTTTCCGTCTACCTCCTCGGGGGCTACAGTGGGATACTCATATGAAATATAAAAGGCAAAGTAAAAAACTTACAAGTGCAATAATCTTGAGGTTTGTAGCGCTCTCAGCTAGCAGCTTGCCGAAGGAAATGCTATTTCCTCGCAAGATATCCGCTTGTCGGAGTAGCTCCTCGAGACCGCACGTCGGAGATGATGGCACTCCTCCAGCAACCATAGTAGTATTACTCGGCAGAAGCGCTGGGTAAACTATCTTTGGGAACTCGAAGGATTTCTGGGGAGTAGGGGCACCGCCTTCGGCAGAGGTACCAGCTCCCACCACCGCCTTGCCGCTACCGATGGCATCCTTAGCCGGAGCTTCAGCCATTTGAAGAGCAGCGCTCTCCTGCGTCACCTACTTGCCGACAACATCGAGCTCGGTAGAGGCGCCAGAATCCACTTCCATGGCAGAAGGGCCTGGTGCCTCCTGGACTTGAGAGCTTGTCGGAGCAGAGGAGGGCTTAACGGCAGGAGTGGCAGGGGCGATGGCGGGGGAGGAGTCGCGATGCAGCATTTCTTTGATATTTCTAGAAGCCCCAAGAGTCTTGGAGGACTTCTTGAGGCTGGTTGTGGCTTTCTTCCTGAAACGTGCAAAATGCATAAGTATAGGAACAAGACAGATAAATAGACAATGTCGGAGAGTGAAAGGCTTACACTAGGGGGGGGCGCTTTGGCAAACATCCCGATGGCTTTTCTCTTTTCCGCCTCCAGGGCGGCGATAGTCTTCTTGGAGGCTCCACCCTCCGTCTTCTTCTTCTTGCCTCCGTCGGCAGCGTCAGAGGTGGAGCTCTTTCGCTTTCGCGCCAACGGGACATCGTCGTCGGACATGACCGTGACGTCCTTCATCTTTGGATCATAGATTTGGGCAGCCAGGTTGCCCTCATCTAGATTGCTAAGTTGTTAAGTGAGAAATCATCGTGTTAGACAAGATGGTATTGGCAAGACGGAAAAACTAGAGCAATGTCATACAAGGAGAATAAATATCTACCTTTGGTCACTTGTCGTCTACGAACATGTCGTAGGTAAGGGTGAAGCCACGCTTCTTATCCTTCACCTTGAAGATGTCCTTAAGGCGGAACTTGACGGAGTCGCTCGAGAAGTTGTCCTCGGAGATCCGGAGGGTATCCCTTCGGTCGCCGGTGTACTCGTGCATGAACTTCGTGCGGTGCTGCAGAGGTTGGATTCGCCTGATGAACCAGCACATGGCTAGGTCCAAGACGGTCAGACCCGTCTCTATGAACCACTCGATCCGCCTTATTGCGCGAGAAGCGTCGAGGTCGGAGGGAAGGGAGGCATGGGATCTCCATGTGGATACTTCAGCGGCGGCTCCATCCACGAAGTCCGGGTACGTCACTTCTCGGCCCGCCAAAGGAATGTCAGGGCCGTAGAAGTACGTCCACTGCCAGTTTTTGCACGACTCGTGGCCGACGATGTCGGGGAACCGCCAGGTCGGATCTTGAAGCTTATGGTGCCGCAGTTCCTAAGCTCCTCCCTACTGTGTCCGGCTTCACGTTTGACGGTGAAGAAGTACACGAACAAGTCTAACCCAGGCCTAATCCCTAGGTAACCCTCACAAAGTGCCGCGAAGTTGCTAAGCACTAAGATACTATTGGGGGAGAGGTTATGGGGTTGAACCTTGAAGTGATTCAAGACGGACAGAAAGAAGTGGGAGATGGGCACAGAAACGCCGCGTACCAATTGAGCCTTGAGGTACACCTTCTCTCCAGCTTGGGGAGAAGGAGTCACCTCGCCGGCCGGTGCCGCCCGCCAGGCGAGCCCCTCCATCGCGGGGAGGTAGCCTTCGGCGACCATCTCTTGGATGTCACGGGCGGTGATGCCCCTCCAGTCGCCTTTGTGTGAATCTGGTTCCTCTTCTAGAGGCTCTAGCACCGCCAGATTGTGGTCGCCACCGGTGGTTTCAATGACCGCCGACGCGGGGATGACCAGGCCCTCTGGGGGCACGACGACGGAGCTCGCTGGCTTCGCCGTGGCTTCG
Source organism: Avena sativa (assembly GCA_916181665.1). NCBI lineage: Eukaryota > Viridiplantae > Streptophyta > Magnoliopsida > Poales > Poaceae > Avena > Avena sativa. The sequence goes on along the minus strand of OV702293.1, from coordinate 447,520,382 downwards.
CTCGACGCCGCCATCGACGGGGAGGAACTGCTACTGGCCATGAAGGAATGGAAGGGTGCGACTGGTGCGAGGAGAGGCTAGGGTTTCTTCGAGGTTTTCCGCGGAGAGCTCGAGGAGGCGTGCGGCTGGAGGAAGAAGAAGATGACGCGAGAGAATGGGGTGAAAAAGTGGCAAGTGTCCCATGGTTACTAATTATCTTACTCTGCGTCAAGATTCGTGCAGCTAATCGGACGGTTGCCGTGTAGACGACGTGGTCGAGAACGTGCGCGGTAATTTCGGCACGTATCCAACCGTCGCCACCAACGGTTCGTATCGCTCGCGCGAGAAAATCAGATATGATTGTGTTCTCTGCATGTGTGAGTTACGAGGCGTTGCTGACCTGAGCCTACGTCGTCATAACTGACATGGTAGATAAGCCGTCGCATCGAAGATTCCGGCATGGATGGATTTAATCTGACTAGCGGAAGAGTACGATGGAAGATTCGGCATTTCTCCGACTTACTAATAGACGACGGAGAAAACTTTGCAGGGTTCTTTGGGAGGACTACAAGATGTTGCTTGACGATTTGCCGACATCCATCTAGACGGAGCATTCCATGTGAAGAGGCAAGACGGCGCAAGATCTCGGAGTTCTCCAGGGGCTACTGTTGGGGATTTGCTATATGGGTATCCCCATAGCATGTCTCTTATCCGACTAACCCGGGTGGCCCATAGTCGGTAGCATGGCCTGTGGCCTGCTGGGCGGCCCAGTTAGGTGGATACAGAAGGGAGGCCCATGCCGGATAAAGGAAGGCTACGGTGGAGTCACCAGCATACCCGAAGCCTTGGTGTGCAAGATACACAAGACTACTGATAGACGGTGTAGGACTCTGGAACCTGTCCGGCTAGGTCTTTTCCCTGTAACCCTAGGATCTGACGACTATATAAGTCGGGCCTATGGGAGCCTTTAGGGCACAACTTCAGACAACCTCGCACAGCGAACCTATCTCTGTAACTCGGCGTATTGCCATTATAGTGTTTTATAGCAGGAGTAGGATTCCGCCACCGTCATGGGATCTGAACCTGGGTAAGCTGTGTTACCTCATACCCGTCAACCGTCCGCCTTACCCCACGTCTCTAAACACGCACTGTGAGGACCCCTCCATGGCGTACTCGTCGGCAATACCACGACACTTTCTAGAAGCCTCATAACTCTCAACTGCCGCGTGAGCCTCAAATATCATTTTGAGTTCACGGACAATATCATGTGGGTCATGGTTCTCAAACCTTTTCTGAAGCTCCGATTCCAAACCATACAAGATAGCGCACTGAACTGTGGAGTACTGATTCTTCCGAGCGAGGAAAACATTCTTTACCTCATCGGTAGCATCAGCTGCAGGCGGGTTACCTAAGCGGTGCATCAAGCACATAGGTCAAATTACCAGCATTGAGGATAATCCTCAAATTGCGGAACCAATCCGCGAAGTTGCTTCCATTGTTTTTCAACTTTTCTTTCTCTACGAACGCATTAAAATTGATGGTAGGGGCCGCCATTGATCTACAACATATTTGCAATAGTTTAAACTAAGTTTATGACAAATTGAGTTCTAATTAATAGTTGAATTAATCTAGGTGAACTCCCACTCAAAACAATATCCCTCAAATTGTTTTAGTGATCACACAAACCAAATCCACCACATCAAAACTGATCATCACGAGAGTTGATGTAGCTTCAATGGCGAACAATCAACATGTTCATCATATCTACTATATGACTCATGCTTTACCTTTCGGTGATCCGTGTTCCGAGACCATGTTTGTACATGCTAGTCTCGTCAAGATCAAACCTTAGCTTCCGCATGAGCAAATCTGGCTTGCTCACGTTGTATACACTCGCAGAATCTAGCACACACGATCATCACGTGGTGCTTCGAAACAACGAGCTTTAGCAACGGTGCTTACTAAGGATGAACACTTTAAACTTGAAATTGTTTGCTTGAGGGATCATCTTATAATGCTACCGTCGTGAACTAAGCAATACAAGATGCATAAAAGGATTAACATCACATGCAATTCATAATATGTGATATGATATGGCCTTTCTTCTTGTGCTTCTGATCTCCATCTTCAAGCACGAACATGATCTCCATCATCACCGGTATGGCGTCAAGGTCAATGACGCTGTTTTATGGTTGTCGTCCACCAGCTTCAACTATTACAACTACTTTGAATAGACACGTAGGTCTTTACGGAATTTAAAAGACAACCATATGGCTCCTGCCGGTTGCCAACTTACAATAAGGAACATTGCATACATCATATATAATCACAATCATGGCCATATCACATCACAGCACACCCCTACAAAACAAAGTTAGACGTCTCTAATTTTGTCAAATCCCAAGATTTTCCAAATCTTGTAATGTGAAAAATAAATGAATAAAATAAAACTTTGTTGATTTTCAGGGTGAGAAGAAACTTTTGAATCCAATTGGAAACTTTCAAAACCTATTTGGATCAATAAAGTCCTAAAGGGATAAATAAACAATAAACTTCAAAATATTCAAAAATTATTATTTTGGATCTTTCAATAAAAAGATTTGGTTTTTAAAAGAAAAGGTAGATTTAGGAATAAGGATTATTTTATAGAGCCAAATTAAACCTTGGCCAAGCTTTTGAAATAAAATGTTTTCTTTTGATTTAAAAGAGTAAAAGTTTATTTAAACAAAATAATAAGGATTTAATATCCAATTTTATTTAAGTAAAGGCTTTTCCTATTTTTAATAAACACTAAAACTTATTTATTTATTTAAATAAGTTTTCCAAGTACTTTATATTCTCAAATAAAACCTACTGAAGTGTTTTGGTTTTATTTTAGATTTCAAAATAAAGTTTTTAATAAAACAAACCCTTTTTGATTTAATGACTAAGGTCCATTGTATTTAATTATTAATGGACCCTAAAATAAAAATGTTATTTTAATTTAAAACAAGTTTCCCAAGTATCTTATATTTTCAAATAAAACCTACTGATTTGGTTTGAAAATATTTAGATTTCAAATGGAGATTTTATTAAATAAATCAAAACCTATTTGAATTAATAATTAAGATCTATTTTATTTAATTATTAAATAGATCCTAAAAAGAATATTTTTTTTATTTTGGGATTTTGGTTTATGTTGTTAAACAGAACCAAAACTCGATACAAGTTTGGAAGTGTTTTGAATTGTTTGAATGTTTGATTTGTTTGTTTGAATTTCCAAAACAGAAAAATAGAATCAGAAAAAGGAAAATCAATCAGGAAAAAAAAAATAGAAGTGGACAGCCAGCCTAGCCGGCCAGCCCAGCAAGCCCACCTATTTTCCCCTCTGCCGAAACGTTTTCTCACTCTGACCCGCACCCGCGCAGACGCTGACTAGTGGACCTCCTTCCCTCTTACTCACTCGCTGACCAACCAACCCCACCCCCTCCTGTTCATCGTCCTCACCCGCGGTGACAGCGCCTCCCTCCTCGACCGTTTCTGACAGAATTCATCGGCGTCAATTCGCGTTAATGCAGCAGTTAAATCAGCCTTGCGACCTCGCCCTCATAATCGCCTCTGTCTCCTCCCCAGTTCCCCTCTGTTACCAGCTCCTCTCCGCCCCAGGGCTGCTCGAATTGCTCGTGGCAAGCCCACTGGCTCCGACGAGATCCGGTGCAAATTCCAGCGACCCAGCGCCGCCCCTTGCCTCATCGACCACGCACACATACCCCCCACCTCCTGGCGCTTCTCCCTGTGCCACTCATTCATCCCCGAGTGCCCTGTAACCTCGGCTTCGTCGACACCGAGCGTGCGCCGCCGTCTGCCATTGCTCCGTCGAGCATTCCAGGTAGAATCTAACCACCCCCTTTCCTCTCGTTGATGCTCGCTTGTCAGTGAACCGCGTATGAAGCTAACCGCAACCTCTGTTCTCTCTCCCGTGCTCTGTAGCAACATCCCCAGCGACGCCTGAACGCACCCGACGCTGAGCGAACTCCGGTGAGCAATCAGCAGCACATGCGAGCGCCCCTCCGTCTGCAACCAGCACGTCGAGCTTCCCCACATCCTTGCGATCACGGTGAGCCTCTCATCCTATTCTCTCGCTTCCTGTTTCACCAGCGCCGCCACCATCTGACCTCGCCGCCGCCAGCCACCGTCGCTGCGCCGCCAGATTTAGGTCAACCTCCTGAGAGCCGTTAGATCATCATCTAGCCGCTAGGAAAGAAAGTGAGCGAAGGGGTAAGAGGGAACCTGCGCCGTGCGATATCAGTTAGATCCAACGGCCTGCAGCACGTGATCCAGACGAACCGGTACCTCCCAATAGGAACTTGACGCGTGGCCAGTTTCTGTTTAAAAACAAAATTGGAATCTGATTTAGATGCAGATTTGAAACTCTTGTAACTTTTGATCCACACGTCCAAAAATTACAAACTTTATATCAATGGAATCAGTGGAACAAGCCCTATCCAACCATGCCATTTGTTTAGTAAAACGCCTCTGGTAAAATGTTTGTTTTTGCAGAAACATTTGTATGCTTGTTTAGGTTATAAAAATTGTTCAAAAATGATTTTGAGGATAAAATCTTTTGCAAATGGTGTGATTTGAACCTACTGACCATAGGAAACACTTTGTGGATTCAAAAATTTATTTGGTGAAACAAAAGGATGATTCTTTGATTTAAAACCATTTCTAGTCAAATAAAAATATGGTTTATTTATTAAAAATGGTTTTGGAAGGAAACTTTTGGGAAATGTTTTGTTTTAAACTCTCTGACCCCAAACACCAAGTTTTATGGTTTGAAAACATATTTTGGTGAACCCTATAGATTAATGCCCTAGTAAAAAATATTTCTACACCACATAAAATGATACTTTGTTTTGAAAATGGTTTATAAAGTGAAACCTTTTGCAAATGACTTTACCACTTTATAAAATGACCATTAGGTGTTTTCCAATGTTTATGACCCATTAGGAACCACTTTTTCAAATAAAACAATCCTTGGCATGCTTGCATACATTATTTTAGTTCTATGATTTTATGTGTTGTTTTGCTTGATTGGTAGATTGAGATTGTACCTTGCTTGATTGAATTGTAGTGACTTGAAGAGTGTGATTGTTGCAAGGACAAGGAGTGAACCTATACTCTACCAAAAAGGCAAGTGGTGCTTCATACTTTTTGTCCCATTACTTTCACTATGCATTAGTGATTTTTCTAAGTAAAACTTGCATGGAATTTTGCTAAGTATAAACCTTGCTATAGGAAAACCTAGTAGATGAAACCTTAGTGGAATATTTCCTAAGTTAAGACTCCTACTACTATCATGCTTAGCTTAGCTAATAGAAAACAAGGGTGGAAATATATTCATACTATGGAAAAGTTTTTAAGTCCGAGGACTTGTGTTTTCGTTTAATAAAACAACTAAGTTAATGAATCACCTGGGTGGAATGGTAATTGCTTGGTGGTTTTTTGGTTGAGTGGTTCACAAGGCCCATGTCTATGGTTGACCTTGTGTATCTCACTTGTGGATGGCCACCCAGGAACAAAGAGATTTGAGATGTCAAATGTTGAGAAGCTTCAAGTGCAGCCACTTGGCATTATGGGCTCTGCCTGGATCATATAGGTTGCAAGAACTTAGCCATATGGACAGTTGGTGGTAGGGTTTGATAGGTTGGAGCGCGTCCACTTTGGTCTAAGGGAAGGCTTCTGAAAGATCTTGTGTTGGGAAACCAAGTCTTGTGGGGAAAGTGCACCACCTCTGCAGAGTGTAAAATCTAAGTACTTAGCCATGTCCCTGGTAAAGGACAATTTGAGCATCAAGACATGTAAGCAATCAAGAATCTCATCATCCAAATTTCAAAGTTAAAAACTTGTGGTTGAAGAAGGGTTAAAGGATCTTCAATCTTTGATTGGGAGAAATGTTTTTGTCAAGCAAAAACTTTGTGTTTTCAAATGATAAGGAAAATCTATTTTGAGCAATGCAAGCCTAAACCCCACTTAGCCAAATGCATATAGATGATAGAATCCACTATACTACCATAGTATCACTTGCCATGCTTATAGATATTCTGCTGCAATGTAATGTAATAGCCAAATGAGCTATGTAAGATGTAATAAATTATGTTATTCCTGGTTATAAAGTTGTATTATGACCTTTGTTTCTTGATATTACATCTTAACTGTGGATGCTAGCTATTGATCCAGGGACTAGCATTGTAAACACAGGGGACTCTACCTTATTAAAGGTTGGGAACCTTACAAATTTTCTTTGCATATTTTACGTGGTTTGGGGCTTTCAATAAGTGTCATTCTAACTTACGAACAAGAACCACAATGTTAATGCTTGAACTATCAAGTGCCCGTTGTAAATTGAATCTATACTATGATGGGAGAGACAGACACCCGCAAAGCCACTTATGCAATACAAGTTGCATGTTAAGCGTGGAGCAAGTCTCATGAACGATGTCATGTAAGGTTAGCCCGGGCCGCTTCATTCCATCATACAGCAAGATGCAAAGTACACAAAAAGCAATTGATAATAAAAGCACCACCGCCCACAATGACCATTGTGTTCTACTCGTGCAACAGATCTATATATAAACCTGGCTCTGATACCACTGTAGGGGTTCGTAGCATGGAAAACAAAAAATTCTACCGCATGCACACAAACAAGCCAAGATCTATCTACTAGATTGTAGCAACGAGTCGATAGAAGCACTCACCCTTGAAGATTCCAAAGCGGTTAACGAGAGCAGATTCTCGTGGGTGATGTAGTCGTACACTTGCCGATCTCAAAATCGCGTAGACGATCCTTCCGATGCTGCGTTCCGGCAGCGCTTCCGCAGTCGGTCACACGTTCGGTACTCGATGAAGACCTTCCTCTCCCTTGTTCCAGCAGGCAGCGGAGGTTGTAGTTCTCCCCTCGCGATTTCGGCAGCACGACGGCATGGTGTCGGAAGTAGAGGAAAGATCCCGCAGGGCTTCGCCTAAGCCGGTGCGAGTTATGGTGGATTAGGGTTTCCCGAAGATCTAGGGTTTAGATGACCGAGAGGAGGAGGAGGTGTCGGCGGCGGCTAGGGCAGCGGCGACGAACCGGCGGCGGCGACGAACCGGCGGCGGCGACGACGGCTTGGGTGCGGCGGCGGTGGCGCGGGTGTGGGGAGGGCTTGGAACTTGTGTGCTTTGGGGCAGCCCTCCCCTTCTATTTATGAGAGGGGACAGCCTTGGGAGGGGTGGGTTTGAATCCAAACCCAAACCCAAGTTGGATTGAGAGAAGGACTTGTTTCTTCTCCCACTAGGAAACCATTGTTCCAGTTTGACTTTTCAAACTTCCCGTTTGACTTTCAATTTAGAGATTTAATTCTCTCTCACATATGCCCACACCAAGCGACCTAGGATATGATCCAATCATTCCACTTATCCATGACACATTCATGGACCATTCCCCTTCCGGACCGGTGAACCTTCTAGAACCTCTCCAATGAAATCACCGGAAACTTTCCCGAACTCCGAAATTGGACTTTCCTTATATGAATCTTATTCTCTGGACCATTCCGGACCTCCTCGTGATATACCGGATCCCATCCAAGACTCCGAACAACATTAAATATCCCTATTAACATTCCATATCTACTAAACAACATCGAATCCTTAAGTGTGTCTCCCTACGGTTCGTGAATTATGCGGACATGACCGAGACACTTCTCCGATCAATAACCAATAGAGGAATCTGGAAATTCATATGGCTCCCACATATTTCTACGATTACTTTGTGATCGAATGAACCACTTACATACGATACCAATTTCCCTTTGTCTCACGATAGTTTACTTATCCGAGGTTTTGATCGTCGGTATCTCTGCATACCTAGTTCAACCTCGTTACCGATAAGTACTCTTTTCTCGTTCCCGTGATATGTGATCCCTTGTGAGCCAGTCACATGCTTGCAAGCTAACTGGATGACATTCCACCGAGAGGGCCCAGAGTATATCTATCCGTCATATGGATGGACAAATCGCACTCTTGATCCATGTGCCTCAACCCATACTTTCCGAACACTCAATTCCACCTTTATAGCGACCCAGTTATGGTGTGGTGTTTGATGTCATCAAAGCATCCTTCCGGTGATGGTGATTAACACGATCTCATGGTCGAAAGAATTAGGTTACTATGTATCAGAAAGCTTATAGCAAACAAACTATTGAAATGACTTGATCTTAATGCTATGCTTATCTATAGGAGTATGTCCATCATACCATTCTCCTAATGATATGATCTCGTTGTTAACAACATCTCAATGTTCATGATCGAGAAACCATGATCATCTATTAACCAACAATCTAGTATTATTAAAGAGGCTTTACTAAGGACTCTAATTTAGTTTAAAAATCACACAAGTATTAATGTTTCCGGTTAATACTATTATAGCATGAATGTAAACATTTATCATAAACACAAAGATATAATAATAACCACTTTTATTATTGACTCTAGGGCATATCTCCAACAAGAATGACTAAGATGAAGCGAGAGTAGCATGGAGTTATTGAAGTACTGTTATTCCTCTTAAAGGATAGTAAGCTTTTGAGGAAAGTAGAATTGGTGATATAGGTCTATTGGAGTAATATTAGTGGTGAATGATAAAGGAAGAGCGTGAATGGAGTTAATAGTAGACACTTGTTGGATTGAAGTTTACCATTAGTAGCTTGATATAATCAAGTGGAGATATGAGAAAGTTATGAAAAGCTTCAGTGACAAGCTTTAGAGATTTATATGTGAAATTACAAAGTAGTTTGTGAAGTAAGAGAGTAGTCATTCAAGTGGAATTGGATTCATTAGAAGTATTCTAGAGAGAAGGGTTATCTATAAGGAGTTCATGTAGAGATTTAGTGTCAAGCTCATTGGATTTACAAATGGATTTAGAAGAAGAAAGGGTGGATAAGAATATTCTTGTGAAGTAAAGCTCATAATGTTAACACATGATGATGAATTGGAAGAACTAGAATATCTAGGAAAAGAATTACTTAATTAGAAGTCTAGGATTATGAAGTATGGAAGATAGGAATTCTTGGTAAACATTCAACCTTAAATCTACAATTAAGCTTGTTTATCTCATTTGTTTGATCAATCATCTTATTTCCACAATGGCTTATAGGAATGTTTTACCATAGCAAATCCCTTAAGCACATCTTTGTCAATTCCAACTATCATAATCATATGTGCTTAAGAACTATCTTTATCAATTCTTTCTCATAAGTCATTCTAGAGAATAACCTTATTATTTTACCTTAGTTGGTGATATCATTCTTGATCACAAACATAAAGACAATATGTCTTAACCACTAATCTTTATTCACATCAATAGAAGGATATATGTATATTAAATCTCCTAATATTCATGGTAGACATTCATAATTTCAAACCCTAACTACTATGTTAGTTATAATAAAATATATACCTTGGTATTTGCTAGATTCATGGGAATGATATTAACAATATTAATTCCTTAGAATATCATGCATAAAATAAAGATATAGGATCATTATATAAAAGTTCCATTCAAACTATAAGTTAACCAGAACTAAGTTTTATAAATAAATAAGGAAATATCATATAATAAATCCATGGTTTGTTATGGAAAGAAAATTAATAACAAAGGCCCTTGCCAAATATTAGAAGGATATATATAAAGAAAATAAAGAAATATAACATTATATAATAAAAGTTCACAAAATGATATTAGATACAATTGAGTATCGCTACAACTACTTAACAAGTAAATTCTATAAGAAATATTCAAAACAATTATTTAAATACAAAAGATAAAATAGAAAACAGAAAAGTATAAAGGAAAAAGAATCAGTCAGTAGACGCGGCCCACGGCCCACTCACTCACTGGCTTAACTGTCGCTCGCATGCAGCAACAGCCGCCATCCGCTCACCTGGCTGCAGCCCAGTTCGGCCTAGCACCAGCCCACCAGTAGCCCATATCGCTTCGGCCTTCTGTTCCTCGTCGTCTTCCTCGCCGGCAGAAGAAACTACGTGGCGTCGCGGCCGTTGTCGATCTTCGTCGCGCTATGATGCGCGCCACCGCTGTTGGAGGATAGGATAAGAACGCCCACGATCTCCTCTATCCCCTCATACCTATTTCACTTCTTCTTGTGTTCTCTCCCAAATTTCCCCAACCATGCCGAAACCCTAGCTCGTCGGTGTTAGTCATTCCGGCCAGGTCCGACCACCCCTTGACTTGCCGAAGCCACCATTGGAAGTTCCATCGTGGACTCGTTCGTCTAGGACCAAGAACCGGAGCTGGCGTACTGAGAATCAAGCGGAATCGAGAGTTCCCTTTTGTCGGCCACCATGGCCATTGTCGTTGATTCGTCGTCTGCACGCCTTCTCTCACTTCCCCAAGCAGTCCATCGTAATCAGGGTGAGCCCCTCTATCTCCCAGTAGCCTTAGTTGATTCGATTGCCTTCTGTATCGAGGTCTAGCCGTGGACCGTCATGCACCGCCGTCAGTCACCGTCGTGCATAGCTCTCCGATGACCATTTAGGGGCGGGGCGACCACAACTAGACTCCCCGAGCTCTTCTCTCTCTCCAATAACACAACCACAGCCGCGTGCACATACGGGATTCATCGATCGATCATCAACCTGAGAGGATCAAACTCGAGTGATGTCAGTGTGACGACATACTGATGTCATAATCCTCTTATTTGATTTGTTTTATAATTTCTGGAAATAAATTGGCAACGACCCCACCAGTCAGTGACTAGGGGCTAGGTTAGGGTGCGGTGTAAAAAGATTAAGTTAAGTAATGACGTTAGCAGTGATGCAGTAATTACTTTATTATTTTGTTTTAATAATTTAGGAAATGAATAAATCTTATAAATTCAATAACTATTGTTTTATAATTCAGAAAATTATGCTTAATATATGAAAATGTTTAGAAAAATAAACTCTGAAATTTAAGTATATTATCATATATTATTGTGTTAATTATTTAAATAAATATTAATTAATAAAGGTTTTATAAGTAATAAAATTTTATTAAATCATAATTAAATACTGGGTAAATGCTAAAAATATAAATAATATACCAAAATTCTTAGAAAAATAAGAAATATAATTTAAAACTATAATCATGTATTTTTTATTTCACTTAATTCAATATCTATTATTTATAGTCATGTGGATTTTGTGATTCTGGAACGGAATCAAGATAATCATCCATGTCTTCTCTTTTCTCATCATTTGGTACCTCCTCCCAATTAATTAGGCTCCTCTCTAATTCAGCCTGCAGAGTGCTGAAATGAATTGCAGCTAGCTCGGCAATCGTTTTCCCTTCCTTGATATCTTCCTCTTCATATGGCCTCTTCTTTAGTTTGGCAAAGTGAAATGTCATTTCCTCTTCTCCAAACATCATTGAAATAGTCTCTTTCTTATTATCAATTCGAGCTTTGGTTATGGAGACAAAAGGCCTGCCTAAAAGGATATGACAAAAAGAATCTCGGGGCATATCAACAATATAAAAATCAAGGGGGTACATGAGTGCTCCAATAAATACATAGATATTTCTAATAATACCTTCTGATTTTATATTAGTTCTATTTGACAATTTAATAGTAGTGTCTACCGGTTACAAATCTGGATTATTTAAATCGTAACAAAGTTCCTCATAAAGTGATGAAGGCATAATGTTTATAGTGGATATCGATTCACAAATTCCGTATAGGAAAGTGTCCCCACAATATATAGGAGTCATGGGCTTAGAAGTTTCGTTACCTCGTACCTTACCTTCGATGAATTCTAAATTTTCAAGGTCTAGTGTAACCACTTGATGACCCACAAGTATAGGGGGTGTATCGTAGTACTTTCAATAAATAGGAGTGTCGATCCCAACGAGGAGCAGAAGGTGCTGACTAGTGGTATGGAGCAGGAAATCTCTGTAAATACTTAGGAAACGGATTTTTAGGGGTTTTCTGATAAAGCAAAGAAATAAAGTGCAAGTAATAAAGACAACGAACAACCGCATCAATTGGCCCAATCCTTTCTTAGCAAAGGACAAGCCGGTGGAAATACTTATAAGGACCAAACGTTATCGAGGACACATGGGAATACTGTCAAGTGCTTTTGCTTCAAATAGCTGAGTAGTCTTCTCCGGTGTTGTAAGTGTTGAGTGGGTGAACCTGAAGGGTTTCGCAGCATAGTAAATCAAAAAAATTCTACGGATGCGAACGGGAAAGCCAAGATCTAATCTAGGAGATGCAATCAACGAGAGGGATATATGAGATCTTCATACCCTTGAAGAAATCGCACAGCGGAACATTCAACAGAACGAGGTTGATGTAGTCGTACTAGCCTTCTCCTCCTCGCGATCCGATCCGATCCAACGCCGCAAGTGGCGACGCCTACGAGAGATGCACAAGTATGGCACCGCGACGTCTCCTCCTTCCTTGGTCTAGCAAGTGGGGTGGAGAGATAGATTGGATCTACAGCACGACGGTGTGGTGCAAAGGTGGAGAGTTTCTGCGGCAGGGCTTCGCCTACACGTAGTCGGGAGAGAGAGAGAGAGAGAGAGAGAGAGAGAGAGAGAGAGAAGGCAGCAGTATGGAGGCTAGGGTTTTGGGGTGTGGGAGGAGGGTGCGCCCCTGCCCTCTTTATATAGAGGGTTGTCCGGCTTCCCTTGCCCCTCCTCCAAGACCTAGGGCCGGCGACCACAAGGGTGGAGTGGGGGGCAAGTTCCCCCTTCTAGAAGATCCCCTAGGGTTTGGCCAGCTGGGTCTATGGGGCCTTGTGCCCCTGGACCAATGCGGCCAGGGCACTCCCTCATAGGCCCACGCCCCCTCTGGCAAGTGGGGCCACGTTGGTCCCACTCCGGAAGCTTCTAGAACCTTCCGGTACAATACCGAACATTCCGAAACAATTCCAAAATCCAAAAACTGCTTTCCTTTATATGAATCTTATTCTCCGGACCATTCCGGAACCTCTCGTGATGTCCTGGATCTCATCCGAGACTCCGAACAAAAACTCATAAACCAATTATCCATTCTATCCTAGCGTCGAGACACGTTAAGTGTGTGAGCCTACGGGTTCGAGAATATGCAGACATGATCTTCTATCAATAATCAACAGCGGGATCTGGAAACCCATATTGACTCCCACATATTCATCGATGATCATATCGGATGAACCACGATGCCAGGATTCAATTAATCCCATATATATATTCCCTTCGTCACGCGATATTTTACTTGCCCGAGATTCGATCGTTGGTATCGGCATACCTAGTTCAATCTCGTTCACGGCAAGTACTTTACTCGTTCCGTAATCCGATATCACTTTGTGATTAACTCCTTAACCATGTTCGTGCAAGCGGTGTTGATATCGATTACTGAGTGGGCCCGAAGTATATCTCTCCGACTCGAGAGGGACAAATCCCATCTCGATACATACAACCCAACAAGTACTTTCCGATCACCTAAGAGACACCTTTATGATCACCCTCTCATAGGATAACGTTTGATGACCTCAAAGCTTTCTTCTGATACCAGGGAGTTGCATTATCTCATGGTCTAAGGAATACAATATTTTACATAAGAAAAAGCTTCGCAAAGATGAACACGATGACATGATCTAATTGCTCTGCTTGATTTGGGTCTATCCATCATATCATTCTCCTAATGATATGATCTCATTATTAATCGACAACTCATGTCTATGGTTAGGAAACTTTAACCATCATTAATCAATGAGCTAGTCCATAGAGGCGTACTAGGGACACGGTGTTGTTCATAAACCACACAAGTATTAAAGTTTCCGCTTAATACAATTCTAGCATGGAATATAAACTTTATCATGAACAAGAATTATAATAAAAACATCTTTATTATTGCCTCTAGGGCATAATTACAATAGTCTCCCACTTGCACTAGAGTCAATAATCTAGTTTACATCTGGCAACAATCTAACACCCATGGCACTAAGGTGCTGATCATGTTTTGCTCGTGGAAGAGGTTTAGTCAATGGATCTGCGACATTCAGATCCGTATGTACTTTGCTAATCTTCATATCTCCATCTGTTATATAATCTCGAATTATATGAAACTTGCGGTTGATGTGCTTGGTCTTTGGATGATATCTTGGTTCCTTAGCCAGTGCTATGGCGCCAGTGTTGTCACACAATATCTCCAGTGGGTCCAAGGCACTTGGTACCACACCAAGCTCAGTGATGAAGTTCCTGATCCAAACTCCTTCACTTGACGCTTCTACAGCAGCCATGTATTCCGCTTCTACTGTAGATCCCGTGATCACGCTTTGCTTGCAGCTTCTCTAGCTCACAGCTTCTCCAGCTCACAGCTCCTCCATTCAAAATATAAACGTATCCTGTCTGAGATTTAGAATCATCCTTGTCGGTGTCAAAACTAGCATCGACGTAACCTTTTACGACGAGCTGCTCATCACCTCCATAGACCAAGAACATTTCTTTAGTCCTATTTAAATACTTTAGGATGTTCTTCATGGCTGTCCAGTGTTCCACTCCTGGATCACTTTGGTATCTGCTCGTCAAACTAAGAGCATTGGACACATCCGGTCTAGTACACAGCATGGCATACATGATAGAACCTATGGCCGAGGCATAAGGCACTTTGCTCATAGCTTCTCTATCGTTTACCGTAGCTGGACACTGAGCCTTGCTCAATATCTTACCTGAAAACATGGGCACTGAACCTTTCTTTGCCTTATCCATTCTGAACCTTTTCAGAACTTTGTCTAGGTATGTACTTTGGCTTAAAGCTATTAGGCGTCTTTGTCTATCTCTATAGATTTTGATGCCTAATATATAAGCAGCTTCTCCTAGGTCTTTCATTGAAAAACATTTTTTCAAATAACTCTTCACATCGTTAAGCATATCAATGTCATTTCCAATAATCAATATGTCATCCACATATAGTACTAAAAATGTCACTGAGCTCCCACTCACTTTCTTGTAGATACAAGCTTCGTAGCAATTTGGAACAAATCCAAAGCTCTTGATCACTTGATGAAAACGAAGGTTCCAACTCCGAGATGCTTGCTTCAGTCCATAAATGGAACGCTGAAGTTTGCACACCTTATCAACATCCTTAGGATCGACAAAACCTTCGGCTTGCATCATATACAACTCTTCATCAATGTTTCCATTGAGGAACGCAGTCTTGACATCCATCTGCCATATTTCAGAATCATGAAACGCAACAATTGCTAATAAAATCCAAATGGACTTAAACATCGCTACGGGAGAAAAAGTCTAATCGTAGTCAACACCTTGAACTTGTCGAAAACCTTTCGCAACAAGCCGTGCCTTATAGACAGTAACATTACCATCCGCGTCCGTTTTATTCTTGAAAATCCATTTGCACTCAACGGTCTTTCGGTCGCTAGGAGGGTCCACCAAAGTCCACACTTGGTTTTCGCTCATGGATCCCAATTCGGATTTCATGGCCTCTAGCCATTTCTCAGAGTCTGGGATCATCATTGCTTCCTCATAGTTCGCAGGTTCACTGTTGTCTACTAACAAGACAGTTAAGACATGGTTGCCATACCACTCAGGAGGGGCACGTGACCTTGTCGACCTGCGGCGTTCAGTAGTAGCATCGTCCGAAGCTTCATGATCCTCGTCATTAGCTTCCTCTATTGTTGGTGCATACGACACTGGAACAATTTCAGGTGCTGCGCTACTCTCCAACTCAAGAGAAGGTTCAATAACCTCGTCTAGCTCTACTTTCCTCCCACTCACTTCTTTCGAGAGAAACTCCTTCTCAAGAAAGGATCCGTTCTTTGCCACAAACACTTTGCGTTCAGATCTATGATAGAAGGTATACCCAATAGTTTCCTTAGGGTATCCTATGAAGACGCATTTCTCCGCTTTGGGTTCGAGCTTGTCCGGCATCAATTCTTGACGTAAGCTTCGCATCCCCAAACTTTAAGAAACGACAACTTAGGTTTAGCACCAAACCACAATTCATACGGTGTCGTCTCGACGGATTTAGATGGTGCACTATTTAAAGTGAATGCAGCGGTTTCTAATGCATAACCCCAAAATGATAACGACAAATCTGTAAGAGACATCATTGATCGCACCATATCTAATAGAGTTCTATTCTGGCGTTCAGACACACCATTGCACTGTGGTGTTCCAGGTGGCGTGAGTTGCAAAACGATTCCGCTTGCTTTAAGATGCGTGAGAAAATCATAACTCAAATATTCACCTCCACGATCGGATCGTAGAAATTTAATTTTCCTGTTACGATGGTTTTCCACTTTGTTCTGAAATTCTTTGAACTTTTCAAACGTTTCAGATTTATGTTTCATTAAATAGATATACCCATATCTACTTAAGTCATCAGTAAAAGTGAGAAAATACTGATATCCACTACGCGTCGAAACACTCATTGGTACGCATACATCGGTATGTATGATTTCCAACAAGTCCGTTGCTCGCTCCATCATCCCAGAGAATAGGGTTTTGATCATCTTGCCCATGAGGCACGGCTCGCACGTGTCAAATGATTCAAAATCAAGAGACTCCAAAAGTCCATCAGAATGGAGTTTCTTCATGCGTTTTACACCAAGATGACCTAGACGGCAGTGCCATAAATAAGTTGAATTATCACTATCTACTTTGCATCTCTTAGCCTCAATGTTATGGATGTGTGTTTCATTGCTTTCGAGATTTAGAAGAAATAAACCATTCATAGCAGGTGCATGACCATAAAAGATGTTACTCATATAAATAGAACAACCATTATTCTCCGATTTAAATGAATAACCGTCTTGCAATAAACACGATCCAGATATAATGTTCATGCTCAACGCAGGCACATAATAACATTTATTAAGGTTTAAAACTAATCCCGAAGGTAAAACTAAGGAGAGCGTGCCGACGGCCATCACATCAACTCTTGATCCGTTGCCAACGCGCATCGTCACCTCATCCCTTGCTAGCCACCGTCTATTCCCTAGATTCTGTTTCGAGTTACAAATATTAGCAACTGAACCAGTATCAAATACCCAGGCACTACAACGAGCGCTAGTAAGGTAAACATCAATAACATGTATATCAAATATACCTTTAATGGTGCCAGCCTTCTTGTCCGCTAAGTACTTCAGACAGTTGCGCTTCCAGTGACCCTTGTCCTTGCAATAGAAGCACTCAGTGTCCGGCTTAGGTCCAGACTTGAGCTTCTTCTCAGCAGGGGCAACGCGCTTGCCGCTGCCTTTCTTGAAGGACTTCTTTGCACCCTTACCTTTCTTAAAGCTGGGGGGCTTGTTGACCATTAACACATGATTATATTTCTTGATGTCCACCTCCGCAGCTTTCAGCTTAGCGAAGAGCTCAGTGATCGTATCAGTGGAACCAATCTGATTATGAGTAACTACAAAACCTTTGTAGCTAGGAGGGAGTGATTGCAGAACTCTGTCAATCTTGAGATCTTCCGAAATCTTGTAGTCCAGTTGCTCAAGACGTTGCGTGTAGCCCGACATCTTAATGGCGTGCTCACTAACGGAACTCGCTTCCTCCATCTTGCAATTAAAGAATTTCTCAGAGATCTCATATCTCTCAGAACGGTCCTGAGTCCGAAACATGGTTTTTAGTTCCTCAAGAATCTCAAAGGGCCCGACGAACTCCTCAAAACGATTTTGAAGGTCCGATTCCATAGCAAACAACATGGTGCTCTTAATCACACCATAATCATCTTTGCGCGACTGATAAACAGCTTTTTCATCCGCCGACGCATCTATAGCAGGGGCGTCACCTAGCGCTTTCTCAAGGACATAGTCCTTTTGTCCGCCAGCGAGAATGATTCTCAGATTGCGGAACCAGTTGGTGAAGTTAGACCCATTGTTCTTAAGCTTTTCTTTCTCAGCAAAAACATTGAAGTTGAAGTTGGACTTAGCCATTTGATCTACAAAATTTGCAAGTACAATTTTAGGCTATGTTCATGATAACTAGTCCAACTTAATCAAATTACTAGATGAACTCCCACTAAATTCAACATCCCTCAAGTTGTTTAGTGAACATGATCCAAATTCACCACACCTAATCCGATCTTCACGAGAAGAGATGTGGTTTCAATGGTGGACAACAAAGTGTCGATCATATCATTCATATGACTCATGCTTAACCTTTCGGTTCGTGTGTTCCGAGGCCATGTCTGTACATTCTAGGCTCGTCAAGTCAAATCCAAGTATTTCCGTTGTATGTGAACGTAGAGTTTATAGCACCCGATCATCACGTGATGCTTGAACACGACGAATTTTCGCAACGGTGCATACATGGGGAGAACACAGTTTTATCTTGATCTTTAAGTGAGGAATCATCTTATAATGCTACCGTCGCGATCTAAGCATAATAAGATACATAAAAGGATAAACATCACATGCATATAATTTTATGTGACATGGTATAGCCAATCTCCGCGCAATGATCTCCATCTTGTGCGTGCCAGCATGATCTCCATCACTCCACCATGATTGCCTCCATCACGAATAGCAGCTACAACTATTGCTAACTACTTAGCGATAAAGTAAAGCTATTACATGGCGTATAAGAAGTTGACACACAGGTCATACACAATTATAAAGACAACCATATGGCTCCTGCCGGTTGTGTACTCATCGACATGCAAGTCGTGAAATATTACAAAACATGATCATTGCATACAACATACACATCATACCTTGGGCCATACCATATCACAGAAACGCTCCCTGTAAAAACAAGTTAGACGCCTCTACTTTGTTGTTGCATGTTTTACGTGGCTTATGGGAGTATCAAGCTAAGAACGATTCTTACCTACGAAAAGCCACAACGGTGATATTATGGTTGCCAACATCCAGTGTAAATCCCATGACAACTATAGTGAGAGAAACTGGCATCCACCAGCCACATGTGTGGAACAAGCCACACGTCAAGTGCGCAGCTAGTCTCGCGAACGAGGTCGCGTAAAGTTGGCCTGGACCATTTCGATCTCACTATCCCGCGTCATAAGAAGTACACAACAAGAGGCTTGCAACAGAAAACATCAACGCCCACAACAAGCATGTTGCGTTCTACTCGTGAAACACATCTACGCATAGATCTAGCTCTGATACCACTGAAGGGTTTCGCAGCATAGTAAATCAAAAAAATTCTACGGATGCGAACGGGAAAGACAAGATCTAATCTAGGAGATGCAATCAACGAGAGGGATAGATGAGATCTTCATACCCTTGAATAAATCGCACAGCGGAACGTTCAACAGAACGTGGTTGATGTAGTCGTACTAGCCTTCTCCTCGCGATCCGATCCGATCCAACTCCGCAAGTGGCGACGCCTCCGAGAGATGCACACGTACGGCACCGCGATGTCTCCTCCTTCCTCGTTCCAGCAAGTGGGGTGGAGAGATAGATTGGATCTACAACACGACGGTGTGGTGCAAAGGTGGAGAGTTTCTGCGGCAGGGCTTCGCCTACGCGCAGTCGGGAGAGAGAGAGAAGGCAGCAGTATGGCGGCTAGGTTTTTGGGGTGTGGGAGGAGGGTGCGCCCCTGCACTCTTTATATAGAGGGCTGGCCGGCTGCCCTTGCCCCTCCTCCAAGCCCTAGGGCCGGCGGCCACAAGGGTGGAGTGGGGGGCAAGTTCCCCCCTTCTAGAAGATCCCCTAGGGTTTCCCCTAGGGTTTGTCTGGCTGGGCCTATGGGGCCTTGTGCCCACGCCCCCCTCCGACAAGTGGGGCCACGTTGGTCCCACTCCGGAAGCTTCTAAAACCTTCCGGTACAATACCGAACATTCCGAAATCCAAAAACTGGTTTCCTTTATATGAATCTTATTCTCTGGACCATTCCGGAACCTCTCGTGATGTCCTGGATCTCATCCGAGACTCCGAAAAAAAACTCATAAACCAATTATCCATTCTATCCTAGCGTCGAGACACGTTAAGTGTGTGACCCTACGGGTTCGAGAATATGCAGACATGATCTTCAATCAATAATCAACAGCGGGATCTGGAAACCCATATTGACTCCCACATATTCATCGATGATCATATCGGATGAACCACGATGCTAGGATTCAATTAATCCCATATATATATTCCCTTCGTCATGCGATATTTTACTTGCCCGAGATTCGATCGTTGGTATCGTTATACCTAGTTCAATCTCGTTCACGGCAAGTACTTTACTCGTTCCGTAATCCGATATCACTTTGTGATTAACTCCTTAACCACGTGCTTGCAAGCGGTGTTGATATCGATTACCGAGTGGGCCCGAAGTATATCTCTCCGACTCGGGAGGGACAAATCCCATCTCGATACATACAACCCAACAAGTACTTTCCGATCACCTGAGAGACACCTTTATGATCACCCTCTCATAGGATGACGTTTGATGACCTCAAAGCTTTCTTCCGATACCAGGGAGTTGCATTATCTCATGGTCTAAAGAATACAATATTTGACATAAGAAAAAGCTTCGCAAAGATGAACACGATGACACGATCTAATTTCTCTGCTTGATTTGGGTCTGTCCATCATATCATTCTCCTAATGACATGATCTCATTATTAATCGACAACTCATGTCTATGGTTAGGAAACCTTAACCATCATTAATCAATGAGCTAGTTGAAGGGTTTCGCAGCATAGTAAATCAAAAAAATTCTACGGATGCGAACAGGAAGGCCAAGATCTAATCTAGGAGATGCAAACAACGAGAGGGATTAGATGAGATCTTCATACCCTTGAAGATTCGCACAGCGGAACGTTCGTCGAAACGTGGGTGATGTAGTCGTACTCGCTTCTCCTCCTCGCGATCCGCTCCGATCTAACACCGCAAGTGGCGATGCCTCCGAGAGATGCACACGTGCGGCACCTCGATGTCTCCTCCTTCCTCGGTCCAGAAAGTATGGTGGAGAGACGGATTGGATCTACAACGCGACGGCGCGATGCAAGTGGTGGAGAGTTTCTGCAGCAGGGCTTCGCCTACGTGCAGTCGGGAGAGAGAGATCTGGAGGGCAGAAGTATGGCGGCTAGGGTTGAAGGAGTGGGGGAGGAGGGCTGCGCCCCTGCCCTCTATATATAGGGGCTGGCCGGCCCCCTTGGCCCCTCCTCCAAGCCCTAGGGCGGCGGCCCCAAGGGTTGGAGTGGGGGGCAAGTTTCCCCCCTCCTTCTAGAAGGTTTCCCTAGGGTTTCCCTAGGGTTTTGGCCGGCTGGGCCTATGGGGCCTTGTGACCCTGGCCCAATGCGGCCAGGACACTCCCTCGTAGGCCCACGCCCCCTCCCGACAAGTGGGGCCACGTTGGTCCCAATCCGGAAGGTTCTAGAAGCTTCCGGTACAATACCGATTAATCCGGAACAATTCCGAACTCCAAAAACTGCATTGCCTTATATGAATCTTATTCTCCGGACCATTCCGGAACCTCTCGTGATGTCCCGGATCCCATCCGAGAATCCGAACAAAAACTCATAAACCAATTATCCAATCTATCCTAGCGTCGAGACACGTTGAGTGTGTGACCCTTCGGGTTCGAGAATATGCAGACATGATCTTATATTAATAATCAACAGCGGGGTATGGAAACCCATATTTACTCCCACACATTCATCGATGATCATATCGGATGAACCATGATGCCAGGATTCAATCAATCCCATATTTATATTCCCTTCGTCTCGCGATATTTTACTTGCCCGAGATTTGATCGTCGGTACCGTCATACCTAGTTCAATCTCGTTCACAGCAAGTACTTTACTCGTTCCGTAATCCGATATCACTTTGTGATTAACTCCTTAACCACATGCTTGCAAGCGGTGTTGATATCGATTACCGAGTGGGCCCGAAGTATATCTCTCCGACTTGGGAGGGACAAATCCCATCTCGATACATACAACCCAACAGGTACTTTCCGATCACCCGAGAGACACCTTTATGATCACCCTCTCATAGGATGATATTTGATGACCTCAAAGCTTTCTTCCGATACCAGGGAGTTGTATTATCTCATGGTCTAAGGAATACAATATTTGACATAAGAAAAGCTTCGCAAAGATGAACACGATGACACGATCTAATTGCTTTGTTTAGTTTGGGTCTGTCCATCATATCATTCTCCCAATGATTTGATCTCATTATTAATCGACAACTCATGTCTATGGTTAGGAAACCTTAACCATCATTAATCAATGAGCTAGTCCATAGAGGCATACTAGGGACACGGTGTTGTTCACAAACCACACAAGTATTAATGTTTCCGCTTAATACAATTCTAGCATGGAATATAAACTTTATCATGAACAAGAATTATAATAATACCATCTTTATTATTGCCTCTAGGGCATAATTCCAACAGTCTCCCACTTGAACTAGAGTCAATAATCTAGTTTACATTTGGCAACAATCTCACACCCATGGCACTAAGGTGCTGATCTTGTTTTACACATGGAAGAGGTTTAGTCAATGGATCTGCGACATTCAGATCTGTATGTACTTTGCTAATCTTCAGATCTCCATCTGCTATATAATCTCGGATTATATGAAACTTGCGGTTGATATGCTTGGTCTTTGGATGATATCTTGGTTCCTTAGCGAGTGCTATGGTGCCAGTGTTGTCACACAATATCTCCAGTGGGTCCAATGCACTTGGAACCACGCCAAGCTCAGTGATGAAGTTCCTGATCCAAACTCCTTCACTTGACGCTTCTGCAGCAGCCATGTATTCCGCTTCCACTGTAGATCCCGCGATCACGCTTTGCTTGCAGCTTCTCCAGCTCACAGCTCCTCCATTCAAAATATAAACGTATCCTGTCTGAGATTTAGAATCATCCTTGTCGGTGTCAAAACTAGCGTCGATGTAACCCTTTACGACGAGCTGTTCATCACCTCCATAGACTAAGAACATTTCTTTAGTCCTATTTAGGTACTTTAGGATGTTCTTCATGGCTGTCCAGTGTTCCACTCCTGGATCACTTTGGTATCTGCTCGTCAAACTAAGAGCATTGGACACATCCGGTCTAGTACACAGCATGGCATACATGATAGAACTTATGGCCGAGGCATATGGCACTTTGCTCATAGCTTCTCTATCATTTACCGTAGCTGGACACTGAGCCTTGCTCAATATCTTACCTGACAACATAGGCACCGAACCTTTCTTTGCCTTATCCATTCTGAACCTTTTCAGAACTTTGTCTAGGTATGTACTCTGGCTTAAAGCTATCAGGCGTCTTTGTCTATCTCTATAGATTTTGATGCCCAATATATAAGCAGCTTCACCTAGGTCTTTCATTGAAAAACACTTGTTCAAATAACTCTTCACATCGTTAAGCATGTTAATGTCATTTCCAATAATCAATATGTCATCCACATATAGTACAAGAAATGTCACTGAGCTCCCACTCACTTTCTTGTAGATACAAGCTTCATAGCTATTTGGAACAAATCCAAAGCTCTTGATCACTTGATCAAAATGAAGGTTCCAACTCCGAGATGCTTGCTTCAGTCCATAAATGGAACGCTGAAGTTTGCATACTTTATCAGCATCCTTAGGATCGACAAAACCTTCGGGTTGCATCATATACAACTCTTCATCAATGTTGCCATTGAGGAATGCAGTCTTGACATCCATCTGCCATATTTCATAATCATGAAACGCAGCAATTGCTAATAAAATCCGAATGGACTTAAACATCGCTACGGGAGAGAAGGTCTCATCGTAGTCAACACCATGAACTTGTCGAAAACCTTTCGCGACAAGCCGTGCTTTATAGACGGTAACATTACCATCCGCGTCCGTTTTCTTCTTGAAAATCCATTTGCACTCAACGGCCTTTCGGTCGCTAGGAGGGTCCACCAAAGTCCATACTTGGTTTTCGCTCATGGATCCCAATTCGGATTTCATGGCCTCCAGCCATTTCTCAGAGTCTGGGCTCATCATCGCTTCCTCATAGTTCGTAGGTTCACTGTCTTCTACCAACAAGACAGTCAAGACAGGGTTGCCGTACCACTCAGGAGGGGCACGCGACCTTGTCGACCTGCGACGTTTAGTAGCAGCATCGTCCGAAGCTTCATGATCCTTGTCATTAGCTTCCTCTATTGTTGGTGCAGGCGGCACTGGAACAATTTCAGGTGTTGCGCTACTCTCCAACTCAAGAGAAGGTTCAACAACCTCGTCTAGCTCTACTTTCCTCCCACTCACTTCTTTCGAGAGAAACTCCTTCTCAAGAAAGGAACCGTTCTTTGCGACAAACACTTTGCCTTCGGTTCTGTGATAGAAGGTATACCCAATAGTTTCCTTAGGGTATCCTATGAAGACTCATTTCTCCGCTTTGGGTTCGAGCTTGTCCGGCATCAACTTCTTGACGTAAGCTTCGCATCCCCAAACTTTAAGAAACGACAACTTAGGTTTAGCACCAAACGACAGTTCATACGGTGTTGTCTCAACGGATTTAGATGGTGCCCTATTTAAAGTGAATGCAGCGGTTTCTAATGCATAACCCAAAATGATAACGGCAAATCAGTAAGAGACATCATCGATTGGACCATATCTAATAGAGTTTGATTCCGGCGTTCAGACACACCATTGCGCTGTGGTGTTCCGGGTGGCGTGAGTTGCGAAACGATCCCGCTTGCTTTAAGATGCGTGAGAAAATCATAACTCAAATATTCACCTCCACGATCGGATCGTAGAAACTTAATTTTTCTGTTACGATGGTTCTCCACTTCATTCTGAAATTCCTTAAACTTTTCAAATGTTTCAGATTTATGTTTCATCAAATAGATATACCCATATCTACTTAAGTCATTGATAAAAGTGAGAAAATAGCGATATCCACCGCGCGTCGAAATACTCATCGGCCCGCATACATCGGTATGTATGATTTCCAACAAGTCAGTTGCTCGCTCCATCATTCCGGAGAACGGGGTTTTGATCATCTTGCCCATGAGGCATGGTTCACATGTGTCAAATGATTCAAAATCAAGAGACTCCAAAAGAGCATCAGAATGGAGTTTCTTCATGTGTTTTACACCAATATGACCTAGACGACAGTGCCACAAATAAGTAGTATTATCACTATCTACTTTGCATCTCTTAGCCTCAATGTTATGGATGTGTGTTTCATCCCTTTCGATATTCAGGAGAAATAAACCATTCACAACAGGTGCATGACCATAAAAGATGTTACTCATATAAATAGAACAACCATTATTCTCCGATTTTAAATGAATAACCGTCTTGCAATAAACACGATCCAGAAATAATGTTCATGCTCAACGCAGGCACATAATAACATTTATTAAGGTTTAAAACTAATCCCGAAGGTAAAACTAAGGAGAGCGTGCCGACGGCCATCACATCAACTCTTGATCCGTTGCCAACGCGCATCGTCACCTCATCCCTCGCAAGCCACCATCTATTCCGTAGCTCCTGTTTCGAGTTACAAATATTAGCAACTGAACCAGTATCAAATACCTAGGCACTACAATGAGGGCTAGTAAGGAAAACATCAATAACATGTATATCAAATATACCTTTGATGGTGCCAGCCTTCTTGTCCGCTAAGTACTTCGGACAGTTGTGCTTCTAGTGACCCTTGTCCTTGCAATAGAAGCACTCAGTGTCCGGCTTGGGTCCAGACTTGAGCTTCTTCTCAGCAGGGGCAACGCGCTTGCCGCCGCCTTTCTTGAAGGGCTTCTTTGCACCCTTACCTTTCTTGAAGGTGGGGGGCTTGTTGACCATCAACACATGATTATCCTTTTTGATGTCCACCTCCGCAGCCTTCAGCTTTGCGAAGAGCTTGGTGATCGTATCAGTGGAACCAATCTGATTATGAGTCACTACAAAACTTTTGTAGCTGGGAGGGAGTGATTGCAGAACCCTGTCAATCTTGAGCTCCTCTGGAATCTTGCAGTCCAGTTGCTCAAGGCGTTGAGTGTAGCCCGACATCTTAATGGCGTGCTCACTAACGGAACTCCCTTCCTCCATCTTGCAGTTAAAGAATTTCTCAGAGATCTCATGTCTCTCAGAATGGGCCTGAGTCTGAAACATAGTTTTCAGCTCCTCAAGAATCTCAAAGGGCCCGAGATAGTCTTCAAAACGATTTTGAAGGTCCGATTCCATAGCAAACAACATGGTGCTATTAATCACACCATAATCATCTTTGTGCGACTGATAGACAACTTTCTCATCAGCCGGCGCAGTTGCAGCAGGGGCTTCACCTAACACTTTCTCAAGGACATAGTCCTTTTGACCGCCAGAGAGAATGATTCTCAGATTGTGGAACCAGTTGGTGAAGTTAGACCCATTGTTTCTAAGCTTTTCCTTCTCAGCAAAAACGTTGAAGTTGAAGTTGGACTTAGCCATTTGATCTACAATGTTTGCAAGTACAAATTAGACTATGTTCATGATAACTAGTTCAACTTTTAATCAAATTACTAGATGAACTCCCACTAAATTCAACATCCCTCAAGTTGTTTAGTGAACATGATCCAAATTCACCACACCTAATCCGATCTTCACGAGAAGGGATGTGGTTTCAATGGTGGACAACGAAGTGTCGATCATATCATTCATATGACTCATGCTTAACCTTTCGGTTCATGTGTTCCGAGGCCATGTCTGTACATGCTAGGCTCGTCAAGTTAGACCCAAGTATTTCCGCGTGTGCAAAACTGGCTTGCACCCGTTGTATGTGAACGTAGAGTCTATAGCACCCGATCATCACGTGATGCTTGGACACGACGAACTTTCGCAACTGTGCATACATGGGGAGAACACAGTTTTTATCTTGATCTTTAAGTGAGGAATCATCTTATAATGCTACCGTCGCGATCTAAGCATAATAAGATACATAAAAGGATAAACATCACATGCATATAACTTTATGTGACATGGTATAGCCAATATTCGCGCAATGATCTCCATCTTGTG
Source organism: Avena sativa (assembly GCA_916181665.1). Lineage (NCBI taxonomy): Eukaryota > Viridiplantae > Streptophyta > Magnoliopsida > Poales > Poaceae > Avena > Avena sativa. Next base: position 447,493,441 of record OV702293.1, on the reverse strand, counting down.
CGTGCCGGCATGATCTCCATCACTCCACCATGATTGCCTCCACCACGAATAGCAACTACAACTATTGCTAACTACTTAGCGATAAAGTAAAGCTATTACATGGCGTATAAGAAGTTGACTCGCAGGTCATACACAATTATAAAGACAACCATATGGCTCCTGCCGGTTGTGTACTCATCGACATGCAAGTCGTGAAACATTACAAAACATGATCATCGCATACAATACACTCATCACATCTTGGGCCATACCATATCACAGAAAACACTCCCTGCAAAAACAAGTTAGACGCCTCTACTTTGTTGTTGCATGTTTTACGTGGCTTATGGAAGTAGCAAGCTAAGAACGATTCTTACCTACGGAAAGCCACAACGGTGATATTATGGTTGCCAAACTCCGGTGTAAATCCCATGACAACTATAGTGAGAGAAACAGGCATCCACCAGCCGCATGTGTGGAACAAGCCACACGTCAAGTGCGGAGCCGGTCTCGCGAACGACGTCGCGTAAGGTTGGCCTGGACCGCTTCAATCTCACTATCCCGTGTCATAAGAAGAACACAAACAAGAGGCTTGCAACAGAAAACATCAACGCCCGCAACAACCATGTTGCGTTCTACTCGTGAAACACATCTACGCATAGATCTAGCTCTGATACCACTGAAGGGTTTCGCAGCATAGTAAATCAAAAAAATTCTACGGATGCGAACAGGAAGGCCAAGATCTAATCTAGGAGATGCAAACAAAGAGAGGGATTAGATGAGATCTTCATACCCTTGAAGATTCGCACAGCGGAACGTTCGTCAGAACGTGGGTGATGTAGTCGTACTCGCTTCTCCTCCTCGCGATCCGCTCTGATCTAACACCGCAAGTGGCGATGCCTCCGAGAGATGCACACGTGCAGCACCTCGATGTCTCCTCCTTCCTCGGTCCAGCAAGTATGGTGGAGAGACTGATTGGATCTACAACGCGACGGCGCGGTGCAAGTGGTGGAGAGTTTCTGCAGCAGGGCTTCGCCTACGTGCAGTCGGGAGAGAGAGATCTGGAGGGCAGAAGTATGGCGGCTAGGGTTGAAGGAGTGGGGGAGGAGGGCTGCGCCCCTGCTGTCACATCCCAAGATTTTCCAAATCTTGTAATGTGAAAAATAAATGAATAAAATAAAACTTTGTTGATTATCAGAGTGAGAAGAAAACTTTTGAATTCCAATGAGAATCTTCAAACCTATTGTGAACAAATAAAATCCTAAAGGGATTTACAAGGATGTACATTTAATAAAGGAAAATAAGAAAATTTAGTTTTACTATTTTGGATCTTTAATTAAAAGGATTTTGATTTTCAAATGAAAAGGAAGGAGTTTAAATAAGGATTATTTCATAAGCCAAATTAAAAACTTGGCCAACTCTTTGAAACAAAATATTTCTATTTCAGAAAAATAGTAAAAGTTTATTTAAATAAAGTAATAAGGATTTAATATCCAAGTTTTATTAATAAAGGTTTTACTATTTCTAAAAACATCAAAACTTGTTTATTTGTTTAAAATAAGTTTCCCAGGTATTTTATATTCTCAAATAAAACCTACTGATTTGGTTTTGAAAATATTTAGATTTCAAAATGGAGTTTTGAATAAATCAAAATATATTTTGGTCTATTTATTTAATTAATAATGGACCTAAAATAAAAATATTATTTTGAACTTTGGACTTTGGTTTGTGTTGTTAAAACAGAACCAAATTCAATTGCAATGTTTGGTGGAAGTTTGAATTGATTTGATTACTTGAGTATTGTTTGAAATTCAAAACAGGAAATATAAATAGAAAAAGAAAAAGCATTTGAAAGAAAAAAATAAGAATCAGACCAAGCCCACTAAGCCTAGCAAACAGCCCAGTTCCTCACTCCCGCAGAAAACGTTTCGCACTCGCTCCCTGACCCACAGAGTGACTGACCGGTGGACCTCTTCTCCCTCTCTCACTCCACTGACGAAACGGCCCCACTCCCGAGCCTTCTTCCTCACCCGCCGCGACCTCTTCTCCCCAAACCTCGCTGCCGTTCTCTGTCAATCAAACCCCGAGTAAATTCGCTTAATTGCTGCAGTGATTCTGCTCAACAATCTCGCCTTCTTAAGCACCAGCATCTTCTCTCCATTTCCCCTCAAGCTCCTCTTTCTCTCCGCCTCCAGGCTGCGACTATTTCGCCCTGCACCGTCACTGCTTCGACCACCGTCTCCGGTTAATTCCGGCTAACCTCTGCCACCCCTGCCTCCCCGAGCACACTCCCCACTCCCAGGCGCATCTTCCTATGCCCTCCGTTCAACCGCGGGCGCCCCAGAACGTCGGCAACCACTTCGACTGACCGCACCGCCGCGTCTGCCCCTCTCCGGCGAAGTCCCCAGGTAGTTTCCGTCCGCCCCTTTCCCTCTCATTCATGCTCCCACACTCGCCACACTCTCCTACATCTGACCATGCTCTCTGTTTGCCCCCTTGTGATCTGTAGCATCGACTCCGACCACGACCAGAGCTGCCTGACGCCGTCCTTGACTCCGGTGAGGAATTCCGACGGACCCTGAGCGCCCCTTGCCAAGCCGACCGTACCTTGAGCATCACCACGTCCTTACGATCTCGGTGAGCATACTCCCATCCTCCCTTGCTTCCTGTAGCCGCCGTAGCGCCACCGTCTGGCTGTGCGCCGCCGCTAGCCACCGTCGGCGCCGCTCGCGTTTGGTCAAGCAAACCAGCACCGTTAGATTTTCATCTGGCGGCCACGATAGATTCATTTAGCGAAAGGGTACGGGCTAGTCTGAGCCACGCGATCTGTTTAGATCCAACGGCTGCAGCTGCGCGATCCGTGCGAACCGGTACCGGCCAGTCATATCACGCCGCGTGTCACCAGTTTGTTTAAAACAGAATTTGAAAAACAGATTTAGATGCAGATTTGAAAACCCAATAACTTTTGATCCACACGTCCAAAAATTACAAACTTTATATCGTTGGAATCAGTAGAGCAAACCCTAGCCAGCCATGCCCTTTGTTTAGCAAAAAGCCTCTGTTAGATTGTTTGTTTTTGCAGAAACATTTGTGTTCTTGATTAGATTAGAAAAATTGTTCAAAAATGTTTTTGAGGTTGAAACCTCGGCAAATTAGTTTGTGGTGAACTTACTGACCCTAGGAATCAACCCATGGTTTGGAAAATGGATTTGGTGAAGTTTAGGATGGATTAGTTGATTTAGCCCATTTCTAGCCAAATAAAAATATTGATTTTGTTATGAAAATGTTTTTGGAGTAAAAACTTTGGGAAAATGATCTGAATCAAACCTACTGACCCTAAACACCAAGTTTTGAGAATTAACAAACCATTTGATGAAAGGCATAAAGTTTTTGATTTGATAAAAACATTATCCATCACATAAAATGATGAATGGATTTAAAATGATCTATAGGAAAAAAAAACCTTTTTCAAATGACTTTGCCACTTTGGAAAATGTCCACCTTGAGCCTTACAAAGTTTATAGCCTAGTAGAAACCACCTTTGCAAACAAAACTATCTTTTTGCATGTTTGCATGCATGGCTTAGATTCCATTACTTTATGTGTGTGTTTTGTTGATTGATTTTGGTTGGAATGCTAGTTGATTTTGTGTTTGCTTGATTGATTTGTAGTGAATTTAGAAAAGTGTGAAACTAGCAAGATCAAAAAGTGAACCATCATTCCCTACCAAAAAGGCAAGTTACACTATCATCTAAAGTCCTACTATTTTCATTATACTTAGTGGATTTTGAAACATGCATGAAAAGAATTTCTAAACTTATGCTATGCTAAATCCTAATAGGATACCCTATAAATTCCTTAGTGAAAACAATGTAGTTGTTACATGCTTAGCCAGGCTATGTTTTGAGAAGAGATACATGTTGAGATTTTACAAAGTTGAGAAAAGACTTGTGTTTTATATAATAAAACAAGGACTCAATGAACCACCTGGGTGGACAAGGATACTTTGAGTTTTGGAGAAGGTGGCAACAAAAGGAACCATGTCTATGGCAATCTCTTTGTGTTGTGCTCCAAAAGAAAACCACCGACTGGGAAACTTAGAGATTGAACATGTTTCTCCAATTGTGGCTTTCGTGTACAACCACATGCTATTATGGCTCTGGCTTAGTCAACTACATCGGGAAGACCCATGCATTGTCTTCAGGTTACTGAAAATGGGGACCTGGAATCCTACATGGGTACTGAAGACAAGCTAGCAATGGTGTATGGGAGGACCCTTTGGAAAGACTTCGTCACATTCTCAATCTGCCAGTACTCCGTCTTGGTGAGTACCAACCCAGTGGCCACTGGTGGCAACAAGATGAGATTGTGACATGTGGGTAAAGTGTACAACTTCTGCAGAAGATAATAAAATCTAAGTACTTAGCTGTGTCCCCAGTTATGGACAATACTGAGCAACTAAAGTTTGAAGCTATGGGAAATCTCGACATTCCAATTTCTAAAAAGAAAAACTTTTAAGTGACAACAAAAGACTTGATGCACTTGGGGGTACCAAGGAACTCAAGAGGTTTTGATAAAACTTGATGCACTTGGGGGTACCAAGGAGCTCAAGAGATTTTGATAAAACTTGATGCACTTGGGGGTACCAAGGAGCTCAAGAGATTTTTGACAAGGACTTGAACACTTGGGAATTTACCAAGGAGTTCAAGGGATTTTTGATAAAGGGATTTGACAAAATACCAAAACCATTTTGAAAGATAGGATAAGCTATTGCTTTCTGCAAATGAGCCTAAAACCCTACTTAGCCAAAAATGCATGAAATGATAGGATCCACTCATACTCTACATAGTAGTGAAACTTGCCAATACAATTCAAATGTATTGACCCTTGTGGCTGTAACTTGTAATGTTGCAGGTTTGATTGCTTTTAGTGAAGATTGATTGATTAGGATTACAAAGTCTACAACCAACATGTCTGCCTGTGACACTTTGAAGATGAAGGACCCCATGCTTATAGATATTCCGCTGCAATGTATTGTAATAGCCAAATGAGCTATGTAAGATGTAAATAAAATTATGTTATTCCTGGTTATAAAGTTATATTATGACCTTTGTTTCTTGATATTACATCTTAACTGTGGATGCTAGCTATTGATCCAGGGACTAGCATTGTAAACACAGGGGACTCTACCTTATTTGAAGGTCACTCCCTCTACACCTGCCCTCTATATATAGGGGGCTGGCCGGCCCCCTTGGCCCCTCCTCCAAGCCCTAGGGCGGCGGCCCTAAGGGTTGGAGTGGGGGGCAAGTTTTCCCCCTCCTTCTAGAAGGTTTCCCTAGGGTTTCCCTAGGGTTTTGGACGACTGGGCCTATGGGGCCTTGTGCCCCTGGCCCAATGCGGCCAGGGAACTCCCTCGTAGGCCCACGCCCCCTCCCGACAAGTGGGGCCACGTTGGTCCCACTCTGGAAGGTTCTAGAAGCTTCCAGTACAATACCGATTAATCTGGAACAATTCCGAACTCCAAAAACTGCATTGCCTTATATGAATCTTATTCTCCGGACCATTCCGGAACCTCTCGTGATGTCCCGGATCCCATCCGAGACTCCTAACAAAAACTCATAAACAAATTATCCAATCTATCCTAGCGTCGAGACACGTTAAGTGTGTGACCCTTCGGGTTCGAGAATATGCAGACATGATCTTATATCAATAATCAACAGCGGGGTCTGGAAACCCATATTGACTCCCACACATTCATCGATGATCATATCGGATGAACCACGATGCTAGGATTCAATCAATCCCATATTTATATTCCCTTCATCTCACGATATTTTACTTGCCCGAGATTTGATCGTCGGTACCGTCATACCTAGTTCAATCTCGTTCACAGCAAGTACTTTACTCGTTCCATAATCCGATATCACTTTGTGATTAACTCCTTAACCACATGCTTGCAAGCGGTGTTGATATCGATTACCGAGTGGGCCCGAAGTATATCTCTCTGACTTGGGAGGGACAAATTCCATCTTGATATATACAACCCAACAGGTACTTTCCGATCACCTGAGAGACACCTTTATGATCACCCTCTCATAGGATGACGTTTGATGACCTCAAAGCTTTCTTCCGATACCAGGGAGTTGTATTATCTCATGGTCTAAGGAATACAATATTTGACATAAGAAAAGCTTCGCAAAGATGAACACGATGACACGATCTAATTGCTTCACTTAGTTTGGGTCTGTCCATCATATCATTCTCGCAATGATATGATCTCATTATTAATCGACAACTCATATCTATGGTTAGGAAACCTTAACCATCATTAATCAATGAGCTAGTCCATAGAGGCATACTAGGGACACGGTGTTGTTCACAAACCACACACGTATTAATGTTTCCGCTTAATACAATTCTAGCATGGAATATAAACTTTATCATGAACAAGAATTATAATAATAACATCTTTATTATTGCCTCTAGGGCATAATTCCAACACTAGTCCATAGAGGCGTACTAGGGACACGGTGTTGTTCATAAACCACACAAGTATCAAAGTTTCCGCTTAATAATAGTCTAGCATGGAATATAAACTTTATCATGAACAAGAATTATAATAATAACATCTTTATTATTGCCTCTAGGGCATAATTCTAACAGAACCTGTGCTAATGTACCGATCTTACTTGGACTAATACATACTTGTGATTAAACCCCTTGCAAGCATCCTAACCACAACCTTAAACTCTGAGATCCTACGCTCCCTTGTGCAATGGTGTCCTAACGGGGGTTCAGGTTTCTGTCACTCCGGCAACCCCACAATTAGTAGCCAAATACACAATGCATTCTCCTAGGCCCATAAATGGTGAAGTATCATGTAGTCGACATTCACATGACACCACTAGAAGAATAGCACCACAAATTAAATACTAAACCATTGAATAATATCTAAACACAAATCCACTACTAACAACATGACTTCTCCCATGTCCTCAAGAACTAAACGAACTACTCACAAGACATCATATGGATCAAGATCAAAGATGATATGGTGATGGATAACAATCTGAACATAAACAATAATCCAATGGTTCCACTCACAAGCATCAACTACAATAGTAATAAACACCGGGAAAGTTTCCCCTAAGAACTATGCAAGATTCAACACAATTGTTACAACGGGATGGAGTGGTGATGATGGTGCTGGTGGAGATGGTGGTGTGGATGATGATGATGATGATCCCAATGAAGTCTAGCTTGATGATGGTTGTAACATCCCAGCATTAGAGCTTATGAATAAGATGAACACAGATGTGTGCATTGCATTCATGCATAGAAAATCTGAATAATTTTCGCGTTTTTAAATAAAAACTTGTCAAAGTGATTGAAGCTTCTCTTAACTTGATGGAATTGAAGTAGATCATAAAGTTGACTGCGATAAGTTTCAATAGGACCTTTGCTAAAACCTTATTTTGGGTAAACATGATTTGATCTAAGGGTAGATCAAATGTAATAAAATTCAAACCTAATACATTACTTAATGATTTATATTTGATCCTTAGGTGATCATATCATAGTATTCATTATAATCATTCATGAATACCAAATTATAAATATAACACAAATAATAAGAATGTAACAACTATATCTTAATCTCATCTACTTATACCCTGAGTATCATGGAAATACCTAACTTTAACTCCCTAGTAAGATTGAGTAGGAAAGAAACCAAATCTAGATCATTCACCATATATCTTTCTTTCCATATCAATCTTTATCGTCTCTATTGAATCCTGTCCTTATATTTGTTGTTTATCAATATTGAGAAATCAACTATTGATTCACCAATTCTTAACCTATCAATTCTTGACCTATCAACTCTTGTACTTACTATAGTATTCCCTTAGGGTTTATAAAGAAAGAAGTAAGAAGAGCTAAATAGTGATGCTAGTTTAAGATGTCATCTATAGGATGGGAGTGATTGGAGGAAATCAAATCAACATGGTAACAAAGAAGATTACAAGGATGAAGTCTGAAGATACGTTACCAAGAGTAGTCCTATTGGATCAAGTAGGTATAGTCAATGAATTATATCTCTTATCATATAGAGCTAAACAGAAGATAATTATAATACAACTGTAATGTTGTATTAATGAAGCCTTGTTTAGCCAACTGGAAACCTGAACCATACAGGATCACAGGATTATAATGATCATGCCTTACTCATCAATAATTGAATGCTTATACCATGTATAAGTGACATTGGTGGATAAAACATGATTGAACCATAGTATAGATATATTATCCTAGATTAGTCATTACAAGTCACATTAATATAATGTGAGGTTGGAATGTTAGATATTGGAGTCAAGTAGAGACAAGATAATATGATTAAAATGATGTTAGAGCAACATTGGATTAAAGAAGTAGTATTTTCCTCTTTGGAAATACTAAGCACTTGAGGTTAAGTAGGATTTGATGTATACATCTATTGAAGTGATATTAGTGAAGGATGATTAAGGAAGAGTATGGTTGGAGTTAGAAGTAACCACTTGTTGGATTGGGGATTATCAGCAATAGAGTAGTTGATATAGCCAAGTATAGATATAAATGATTATGAAAGGCTTTAATGACAAGCTCATTGGATTTATAAATGGCTTTAGAAGCATAAAAGGTGGATAAGAATATTATTGTGAAGCAAAGCTCATCATGTTAACACATGATGATGGATATAGAGAAGTAATATATCTAGGAAAGGAATTCCTTAATTAGAAGTCCAGAATTATGAAGTATGGAATATAGGAATTCTTGGTAAACACTACACCCTACATCTTTACCAAACATATTATCCATTTCATCTAATTGATCTATCATCTTATTTACACAAAGCTTCATAGAAATATTTACTATATCAAATCACCTGAGCACATCTTTGTAATTTTCAATCATCATTATCATAGGTGCTTATGGAACTATCTTTATTAATTGTTTCTCATAATTTATCCTAGAAAATAATTCCATTATTTTACTTTGAATGGTGATGTTATTAAAGATCGCAAACATAAAGACAATATGATTAACCATTAATCTTTATTCACATCAACAAAAGACAATAAGTATAGTAAGTACCTTAAACCCTAGGGTGAGTAATTGTAGGGTTCACAGCATAGAAAACAAAAAATTTCCTACGATGGGAACAACTATGTACCAAGATCTATCTACTAGATACAAACAACGGGAGGATGTATATCCGTAGAGAACATACCCTTGAAGACCGACAAATCTTAACGAGTCCAAACTCGTGGTTGATGTAGACGATCTCTTGCCGATCTCAAGATCGAGAGGAAGTCCTAGCGCCGCAAAACAGCAGCGCATCCGTGCTCGCACACACGTTCGAGGCACCGAGCAACCTCCGCATCCTCTCTCCAGCGATGCAGCGGAACCACAACTCTTTCTTGCCGAATAGCCACCGGGAACATGTATCTCGCTAGTCCGAGACCATGGGGGATAAATTCTAGAGGGGGAGAGAGATCCTTCACGAGGAGGTGTGAGTGACAGAGAGGGAGGGGGCTCCTTTTATAGGGAGAGGGGGGCACCCAAGGGGCCATGCGCCCAGCCATGGGGCTCCCCCACCTCTTCCACATTCATGTGGGTGGACACTCCACTCACTCAAATGCCTTTCAATTCCCTCCACTCAAAAACCCACTCAAATTCCCATTAAATTTCCACCAAATTTAATGCAAACTCTCATTAAATAAAACTCTTTTATTTTATTCAGAATTTTGTCAATTACTTTAATGACAAACATTCACAAATAACTCCTTGCTAGAATTCTATTTCACATGCATAACCACTTTATGCAATTTCACCCGAAAACCTGTTTCGGTATCTAGTGAAATAAATTCCTGCGCTTGTTATTCTTTTCGGCATGAAACTTTTGCTCCAAATGGATGTCGGTGTCTCTTAAGTGTGTCACCCTACGGTTCGTGAATAATGCGGACATGATCGAGACCCCTCTCGAATCAATAATCAGAAGCGGGATCTGGAGACCCATACTGACTCCCACACATTCAACGATGACTTTCTTGTGATCGTCGGAACCTTTTACGCTAGTATCTTAATCCCTTTGTTTCGCGATATATTACATGTCCGAGATTCGATCATCGGTATCTCCATACCTAGTTTGATCTCGTTACTTACATGCACTCTTTTCTCGTTCCCATGATATAACATTCTAGTGATCGAATCACTTGCTTGCAAGCTAACCACTGTGATATCACCGAGAGGGCCCAGAGTATATCTATCCGTCATCGGGATGAACAAATTCCACTCTCGATCCATGGGCCTCAACATAACACTTTATTAGTTTTGAATCCATCTTTATAATCACCCTGTTACGGAGTGACGTTTGATGTTATCAAGAAACTCTTCCGGTGTTAGTGATTAACATGATCTCATGGTCTAAGGATTAGGATTACTCCGTAAGTTGTTATAGCAATATAAACTCAATGACTTTGATCGTAATGCTATACTTCGGATGAATGTTCATCACATCATTACACTAATGTTGTGATCCCGTTATTAACAACATCCAATGTCCATGATCAGGAAACCTTGATCATCTTGTTAATCAACGAGCTAGTTTATAAGAGAGGCATAACTAGGAACTTCCTTTTTGTTTATTAAACACACATGTATTAACGTTTCCTTATTAATACAATTACAGCATGTAAAATAAACATTTATCATAAATAAGGAATACGATAATAACCACTTTATTATTGCCTCTCGGGCATATTCCCTTCAGTCTCCCACTTGCACTAGAGACAATAATCTAGTTTGAAAACTTTGCGTATTGAACACCTATGGCTTTCTGGTGTTCCATATACGCAATTGCAAGTGGTTAACATAATCTACGGATCTGATGCTTCAGGTCCGTGTGTATTTGCATGTCTTTGCGTCTCCACGCATCACTCATTCTCCAATGAGATGGCATTGTATAAATTTGGTCTTTTGGTGAGACCTTTAGTTCCTTGGGGTTAAAACATGTCGATACTATTGTCATACAATATATCTTTAGTGTTAGCCTGTTGTGAACCACACCTTAGTTTGATAACAAACTACTTGACACAAATTCCCTCCTTTGCTGCTACTATAGCAGTCATATACTTAGCCTTTTTGTTGTAGTATTCGTCATAATGTCTTAACTATGGATTTCATCCAAATCCATCATGGAATCTCCTTTCCATTGCATTGTGCCACCCATAGTTTAAATTGAGATAAACTTAATTTGTATATTGTGACAAAACTAGTATCAATGTAATGTTTTACAATGAACTATTTGTAATTGTTTGTCACCTCTACACAAATATATTCTCAGTTCTTCCAAAAGATCATAAGAATATCCTCACTATCGTCCAATGATCATTTTATGATTCATTCTAGTATATGCTCATAACACTTCGAGCATAGGACATATCTGGATGTGTACATATCATGGTATGATTGATCAAAACATTCTTGTGATTTCACTCATCAAGTGTCAAAGCACTTGAATCTTGTTTCACTTATCAAGTGTCAATACACTTGAATCTTGATTCAATTCCTTTCCATGCGATAAGAACCGTTTCTTGTCGTTTCTATATTGAACTCCATCAATATCTCATATATGTACGTTTGGCACAACCATATTAGCGTCACAGTCTATCCACTATAGACATTCATGCTAAATATTCGGGTTTTGCCTAAGTCTTTCATCGAAATGAAATTCTTAACCTTTGTCAATAAAAATTACATCATTTCTAATCAACAAGATGTCCTCCACATAATGTATTAGAAATATGTCTCAACGCTCCCACTTAATTTCTTGCAAATGCAAGCATCTTCATCGTCTCTTGATGAAAACTCCTTTTCATCACGGTGAAGATTCCAACTCCGCGATGCTTACTTCAACCGTTGAAGTTTGCATGCCCTTTTTAGCATCCTTTGAATTAACAAAACCCTTTGGACCGTGTCATGTACACGTCCTAGGTAACCATTCTATTAGAAGAACTTTGTTTTGTTTATTCATCTACCATATACCAAATTATATGTAGTGGTTGCTACTTTAATCCGTCCAAACTAAATATCGCTATGAAAGATCAAATCTTGTCATAGTCAACTCCTTGATCATTGTCATAAAATACTTTACGACATGTCGACTATTTCATAGATGTGAAACATCCATGTCTGTTTCTTTATAGATCCAAATACGACCGATAGGTTTTTACACCTTTCCGGAGGGTCTTCCAAGTTCAAAACTTGATTTCTCGTGTATGGAACTATCACGGATTTTATGGCTTCAAGCCATTTGACGGAGTCAGGGCCCATCATCGCTTCTTTGCATATAGTCGGTTCATCATTGTCAAACAATAATGATTTACTCTCAAATCTTAGTATTTGATTGTTTATCCGACCGACTTGGTTCAATAAGAACTTAGATCTCCGTGACCACAACCTTTGAGGCACATAAACTATGAGCATTATGGCAGCCTCAGGAACCATTTCCAGCGCTGCGCAACTCAGCACATTTAGCTAAGGTTCGTTAACCTTATCAAAGTTCTATTGTCCTCCCACTTAACTTTTGCGAAAAATTCCTTCTTTAAGAAACTTCATGTTTCAAGCGACAAACGCTTTTGTCCTCGGTGTTATGGAGGAATAACCAATTGTTATTCGAAATAACCTACAAAGACATGCTCATCCGACTTTGGTTGTAAACATCTTACTTATGTTTAGCATACCAAAATTTAAGAAATGACAACTTGGGTTTTACCCAAAACCATAACTTCCATGGTGTCATTTCAACGGATCAAGATGGATCTCTTTTTAGTGTAAAAGCGGTAGTCTCTAAAGTTTTAATCTTTTAAAACATAATCGCAGTTTTATAAATAACACCTTTGATCCAACCATGTCAAACAAGGTTTCATTACAAATCTCAAACACTCCATACTCCTATGGTGTTCCGGGAGATGTAAATCTAGGTGTTTTGCTAAACTGGCAACTCAAATAAATCCCTTTATGATAAAATCATAATTCATTTATTTTTCTTGTTACACTTGTAACTCAAATAAATCCCTTATGATAAAATCATAAACCATTTATTTTCTTGTCACAATTATTTTCACTTCATCTTGAAAGTCTTTGAACGTTTTCAAATATTTCACACTTCTTTCTCATTAAGTGAACATTCACTCAAATTTCCAGAGAAAGCATATGAAGTTAAAACCCATCGCTTACGACTACACATAATGGAATACATACATTGATATGTATAAATTCCAATAATTTAGTCGTTCGTTCTTCTTTGGCCTTTGAACGAAGTTTTAATTATCCCGAGGAAAGTCTCACAAGCGTCACTTGATCAAATCAAAGACTCCAAAAATCCATGAATATGGAGATTCTTCATGTTTTCTTTCCAATATAATTTAAACAACGATGTCACTTCGTAAGTGATCTTTCAATCATTTGTCTTGTGACATTTTAGCATTAGGTTTTATGGATGTGATTTCTCCAACTAGATTTGTAAATCATCCATCTTATATGGAATACGGTAATTATTTGAACAACCTTTGTTCTCATAATACCTGATTTAAATAACAATTATTAAAACAAATCTTGAAGTCAAGCTTTGATGTCAATGAGAAATACAAACAACGGTTTGTTTGTTTTCGATTAACATCATCACATATTCTTTTGCTAGTTACTTAGGCCATTGTGGTTCATGAATTGCGTTGTTCCGTATGAAATTTCATACCAACCAATTCGGTATCCAATACCCAAGAACCACATTGTTTAATAAGCAAAGAATACAACCATAACATGTATATCATCTATATACCTAAACTGGATATTTCCAGTCTTCTCTTTTCTGCCAAATATATTTTATAGATTCTCTTTCAGCATTTCCTTTTCCTTTTTAAAAGAATCTATCAACATCAAAAGTGGCGCCATATACTTGACACATAGTCCAAAGCGTGTATATTCAAATAATAATACCTTTGGACTTGCACTTTGAAGTAGATCACCATCATCAAAATGATCGGTATTCTTTCAAAATCCATTCTTTAGTAATCTTTTAGTGTAGTAAATACTTTACATACATCTTCTATTCATCCTTATCATGACGACTTTCATGATCAAGCTACTGTAGCTTATAAAGGCGAATCTTGAGTATAACGTTACTTTCCAAAACCCTTTTGGATGATTAGGATGTCTAGCATCTCCAACCTTTGTAAATTCTCATCCAATATGAGAACATATATTATACTCTATCATATTGCAATCAAAACATTGTTTCAGATATCGTTATATCTGCCACACATGATAGTTTCTAAAACTATTCTTTCAGCTCCTAGATAAACTTGATATTAAAACAATCAAGAATCATGGAGGCAAACATGATACTTAAGATACTAACACTGGAATTGTTACTCTCGATTTAATACCAACTATTAAATTTCACAGAGTAAATAGAGTTTGCTGAAAGTTTGCAATAGGACTTTTAAACTTTAGATTGACACTCAACACAATACGATACTAGTTCATAAAGTATATATCCAGAATTCTATAGTTCTATTATCTCAATTACAACTAGGCATAAAATGGTGAACGAATGCCAATGGCTACAACAAATTATGCAAATTCACTTTGATTTAATTTATGATAAATTGAGTTCTACTAATCCAAATTAGAAATGAACTTCCACTCAAAAACGACATCCCTCGTGTCTTTTTGGTGATTACATGAACCAAATCCACTACACCAAGTCCGATCATCACGTGAGTCGGTGTAGCTTCAAAGGCGAGCATCCATATGGTCATCATATCAAAACATATGACTCATGCTTAACCTTTCGGTCCGTGTTCCGAGGCCATGTCTATACATGCTAGGCTCGCCAAGTTAGAACCTTAGTATTCGCGTGTGGAACTGTCTTACACCCGAGATATGCTCGTGGATTCAAGTACACCCGATCATCACGTGATGTCTTGAAGCGACGAAACATTGTCGGTGCATACTTAAGGAAGAACACATTTTTATCTTGATATCTAAATGAGGGATCATCTTATTATGCTAATAAAACGCCAAACAAGCAATATAAGATGCAATCAAACATCCCATGTTTATTAGTGGAATGATATGGTTCCCGCATACGATCTCTATCATGTGCATCGTGGTATGATCACTATCATACCTATATGTGTAAGTCCAAGGTCTATGGAGATTACACGTTATGTGTGTTGTAAGAGTATCATCTCATACTTCTACTTACAACATCACCATATCATAACACTAGCCCAGCAACAATCTAAACTAGATGCCTCTAATTTATCCATTGCAAATTTTACGTGGTTAGGGCTTTCGAAGATAGAACCGTTCTTACCTACGAACATGAACCACAACGAGGATAACCAAATTGTTGAAAACTCGTTGCAAATTAGATATTGACTATAGTAGGAGAGACAGACACCCGCTAGCCACTTATGCAAAACTAGTTGCATGTCAAGCGTGGAACAGGTCTCATGTGCGAGGACATGTAAAGTTTGTCTGGGCCGCTTCATCCCACTATGCCACCAATATCCAAAGTACAACTAAGAAGCAATAAAATGATCATCATCGCCCACATACTCATATGTGTACTACCCGTGCAAAGTATCTACGCATAGATCCGGCTCTGATACCACTGTAGGGTTCGCAGCATAGAAAACAAAAAAATTCCTACGATGGGAACAACTATGTACCAAGATCTATCTACTAGATACAAACAACGGGCGGATGTATATCCGTAGAGAACATACCCTTGAAGACCGACAAATCTTAACGAGTCCAAACTCGTGGTTGATGTAGACGATCTCTTGCCGATCTCAAGATTGAGAGGAAGTCCTAGCGCCGCAAAACAGCAGCGCATCCGTGCTCGCACACACGTTCGAGGCACCGAGCAACCTCCGCATCCTCTCTCCAGCGATGCAGCAGAAGCACAACTCTTTCTTGCCGAATAGCCACCGGGAACATGTATCTCGCTAGTCCGAGACCATGGGGGATAAATTCTAGAGGGGGAGAGAGATCCTTCACGAGGAGGTGTGAGTGACAGAGAGGGAGGGGGCTCCTTTTATAGGGAGAGGGGGGCACCCAAGGGGCCATGCGCCCACCCATGGGGCTGCCCCCACCTCTTCCACATTCATGTGGGTGGACACTCCACTCACTCAAATGCCTTTCAATTCCCTCCACTCAAAAACCCACTCAAATTCCCATTAAATTTCCACCAAATTTAATGCAAACTCTCATTAAATAAAACTCTTTTATTTTATTCAGAATTTTGTCAATTACTTTAATGACAAACATTCACAAATAACCCCTTGCTAGAATTCTATTTCACATGCATAACCACTTTATGCAATTTCACCCAAAAACCTGTTTCGGTATCTAGTGAAATAAATTCCTGCGCTTGTTATTCTTTTCAGCATGAAACTTTTGCTCCAAATGGATGTCGGTGTCTCTTAAGTGTGTCACCCTACGGTTCGTGAATAATGCGGACATGATCGAGAACCCTCTCGAATCAATAATCAGAAGCGGGATCTAGAGACCCATACTGACTCCCACACATTCAACGATGACTTTCTTGTGATCGTCGGAACCTTTTACGCTAGTATCTTAATCCCTTTGTTTCGCGATATATTACATGTCCGAGATTCGATCATCGGTATATCCATACCTAGTTTGATCTCGTTACTGACATGCACTCTTTTCTCATTCCCGTGATATAACATTCTAGTGATCAAATCACTTGCTTGCAAGCTAACCAATGTGATATCACCGAGAGGGCCCAGAGTATATCTATCCGTCATCGGGATGAACAAATTTCACCCTCGATCCATGGGCCTCAACATAACACTTTATTAGTTCTGAATCCATCTTTATAATCACCCTGTTATGGTGTGACGTTTGATGTTATCAAGAAACTCTTCCGGTGTTAGTGATTAACATGATCTCATGGTCTAAGGATTAGGATTACTTCGTAAGTTGTTATAGCAATATAAACTCAATGACTTTGGTCATAATGCTATACTTCGGATGAATGTTCATCACATCATTACACTAATGTTATGATCCCGTTATTAACAACATCCAATGTCCATGATCAGGAAACCTTGGTCATCTTGTTAATCAACGAGCTAGTTTATAAGAGAGGCATAACTAGGAACTTCCTTTTTGTTTATTAAACACACAAGTATTAACGTTTCCGTATTAATACAATTACATCATGTAAAATAAACATTTATCATAAATAAGGAATACGATAATAACCACTTTATTATTGTCTCTCGGGCATATTCCCTTCAGTAATTACAATTCAGGACTCTAAATTTATTAAAAAGTTTTCTCATTAACATTTCCTAAATATTCTATCTTTAATAATTAGACAAAGTCTTTAATTCATTTCTCTAACCACTTATCCCATATGAGCATGGAATAAGTGGGGATCCAATATTGTATACCATTCTAATCACACTCATTAAGAGGAAATAATGAAATCATTTTTATAGGATTATAAACAAATCCCAAACCCCAAAACCCTAGATTCTATCTATTCCATTTAATATAGTAACTCCTTATATGTTAATGATTAAGGGAATGTAGAAGAGTAAATAAATAAAGTATATAATAATAATAATTCTTACCAGAATATTAAGTAAAAATTTCTGGGAAAACCTAAAACAAAAGTGTGAATAATTCAAATCTGAAAAGAAAGTAAAATACAAAACAGAAAACAGGAAAAACAAATAAAGAGAAAAAAATTGAGGAATCAGATCCGGCCCACGGCCCATTCTCTCTTCTCTCTATTCGTCGCCCGCTGGTCACAGCCAAACCTCTCCGCTCGCTCCACAGCAGCCCATGGAGGCCCAACAGTAGCCCGCGTACCCCTTCGATCTTTTTCCTTTCTTCCTCCTCGCGACAGAAGGACGCCGCCAAGGAGCAGCTGCGTGTCGACACCGGTGTCGTTCCTGTCTTGCCGTGATGCCCCCTGCGAGGAGATACGCGCTACCGTCCTAGAAGTCGTCTACAAGTAGCCCTGGACGCTGCCGGAGAACCCTAATCCCCTTCCCTCTCAAAATTCCTCTCAACTCGAAACCCTAGCTTCAAATCCCCACCGTTCCACGCTCCACCGTGCTCCGTTGATCAAGCACACGGCTTCGCCGTGCTCCCCTGAGCCTCCTTGCTGAAGGAATTGAAGTAGGACACCTCGAGTCGATGCGGCGACCTCGTCATCCCGAAGTCTGGCCACTGCTTCCTCCCTCGAATCCGGCATCTCCCGTGCTCGCCTCGCCTCGGCACCACCACCATCATGATCCTGGTGAGCCACCGGTGCTCAAGCACCTTTCTGATTTCTTTCCTTCTAAATCTTCCTCCCCACGAGAGCCCGATGCCGTCGCCGCTCGTCGTCGTTGCACCGCTGTCACCAGTGACCATTTCAAGGCGGCGCCGCCACTATAATGCACCCCGCGACGCCCTCTTTTCGTTAAGCCCAAGCACAACCCCACGCACGCAGCCGATTCACGAATCCAAGCTTGATCTGAGGATGATCTTGGAATGATGTCAGCGTGACATCACGCTGATGTCATATTCCTATTTTTCTTTTATTATTTTAGAAATTGTAATAAGATTTCTGTAATAAATAAAAACTAATAGAAATGACATGGCAATGGTCCCACCAGTCAGTGACTGGGGTTAGAATAGACTCTGGTGAGAAAAACCATTCATTCCATGCTGACATCAGCATTACCTAATAAACACATTTAGTTATTTAATTAAGAAAATTCATAAAATGATTCAATTTTATAAAATCAATAACTTTTGATTCATAATTCAGAAAATTATGTGTAATATATGAAAAAATTTAGAAATACAAAAGCTACAACTTAAAACTATTCTCAAATATATTATGGTGAATATTTAAATAAATATTATTTAATAAAGGTTTTATAAGTAATAAAACTTTGATAATTAATATTTTAATAATGGTAAATGTTAAAAATCTAAATAAAATACCAAAAATCTTAGAAAAAAATTAGAGTTTAAAACTATAATCATACATTATTATTCCTCTTAATTAAATATTTATTATTTATTAAGTATTTATATAGTAATAAACCTTATGAAAATCATATCTTATTATTTATAAATCACAAAAATAAATGTAATATACCAAAATGATCAAAAAATAATAAGTACTTGTTAAAAATATAATATTCCACTTTTGAATTAAATAAAAAGTTAAACACTTTCATAACTTGAATTTAAACCTATTTCTTTAGTTAATAATTCATAAAATGACAGATAAAATTTGTTAATATTTCTTAAATTAACCAATTAAATGTAATAAATAGTATTAATCTTTAATACTAACATTATGAGGTCAAAATGATTTAACACCATTTAAATGCAATTTTATTAAATTATCTTTTAACTATAAGTATAAATTATTTTATAAAAAAATCTTTATCTAATATAAAATCTCCAAGAATAATTGTAATAAGATAAAACCTATTCTTTATATTAACCACAAGTTTATAAACAAATCAAAACACTATAAGTGAGTTCATAAGTAATAAATAATATTGTTTACTTATTCACAAGCATTAAACACACCCTTATAGGGAGATAAATTTCTTTATACAATTATAATGTAAAGAAACCACTACTCCAATAGAAGTAATGTCATTCTTAAGTAACTCTAAAGAAACAATATAAAGTGAACAAGATACAAGTATCATAAGTAATACACCCTAAGTCTATCTACATTCTTAAAGTTACTTATAGTTACCAAACTTTAAGTATAATGCTAAAGACTTTATTATATGTTTTATAGTTAACTTTGGTCTATTATAATTAACTTATAAAGTATCTTAATATCAAACCAACCAAGTTAAAAACCAAGATAGATAAGTCTCAAATACAAATGCTGTCATTACTCAAATGGAGTAATTCTTTCTTACTTATAGACTATAACTAGAAAGAACACTTCAAAAGTGTAAGAGGTCCCAACCTTTAATAAGGTAGAGATCCCTGTGTTTACAATGCTAGTCCCTGGATCAATAGCTAGCATCCATAGTTAAGATGTAATATCAAGAAACAAAGGTCATAATACAACTTTATAACCAGGAATAACATAATTTATTTCATCTTACATAGCTCATTTGGCTATCTCATTACAATGCAGCATAATATAACAATAGCATGGGGTCCTTCATCTTCAAAGTGCCACAGGCAGACATGTTGGTTGTAGACTTGTAATCCAATTCAATAAACTTCACTAACATCAAACAAACCTGCAACATAATAAGTTACAGCCACAAGGGTCAATACATTTGAATTGTATTGGCAATTTTCACTACTAAGTAGAAATATGTGGATCCTATCATTACATGTATATTTGGCTAAGTAGGGTTTAGGCTTGTTTGCAGAAAGCAATATAATTTGTCCTATCTTTTCAAAACAGTTTTGATCTTTTGTCAAATCTTTCTGAACTCCTTGGTAAACCCCAAGTGTCAAACCAGTATTACTTTTAGAAATTGGAATGTCGAGATCTTCCATAGCTTCAGGCCTTAGTTGCTTAGTATTGTCCATAACCGGGGACACGGCTAAGTACTTAGATTTTTATCTTCTGCAGAAGTTGTACACTTTACCCACATGACACAATCTCATCTTGTTGCCACCAGTGGCCGCTGGATAAGTACTCACCAAGATGGAGTACTGGCAGATTGAGAATGTGACGAAGTCTTTCCATAGGAGTCCTCCCAATACACAATGCTAGCTTGTCTTCAGGCACCAATGTAGGGTTCCTAGTTCCCTCATTCTAGTTAACCTGGAGAGGCCAATGCATGGGTCTTCCACTATGTAGTTGACTAAGCCAGTGCCCATTTAGCATGTGGCTGTACACGAAAGCCATTATACGAGAAACATGTTCAATCTCTAAGTCCCTGGGTGGTTTCCTTCTGGTGCACAACAAAAAGAGATTGCCATATAAACATGGTTCCTATTGTTGCCACCTTGTCCAAAACTTGAGCATCCTTGCCCACCCAGGTGGTTCATTGAGTACTTGTTTTATTATATAAAACACAAGTCTTTTCAATACTTCATATAATCTCAACATGTATCTCTTCTCAATATATATAGCAGGGCTAAGCATAATACAACTACATTGTTTTCACTAAGGAATATATAAGGGTGTCCTATTAGTATTTAGCATAGCAAAATATAGTAGTCCTTATCATGCATGTTTCAAAATCCACTAAGTGTAACGAAAATAGTAGGACTTGGATGATAGTGTCACTTGCCTTTTTGGTAGAGAATGTTGGTTCACTTCTTGATCTTGCTAATATCACACTCTTCTAATCTTCACTACAAATCAATCAAGCAAACACAATTTCAACTAGCATTCCAACTAACAATCAAACAATTTAATCACACATAAAATAATAGAAACAAAGTCATGCATGCAAGCATGCAAAAGATAGTTTTATTTGCAAAGGTGGTTTCTACTAGGCTCTAAACATTGTAAGGTTCAAAGTGGTCATTTTCTAAAGTGGCAAAACCATTTGTAAAAGGGTTTTATCCATAAGCCATTTCTTAAATCAAAACATTATTTATGTGGTGGAAAATGTTTTTAGCAAGGCAAAAAATTTATATTGTTCACCAAATAAGCTGTTAGTTCACAAAGCTTGGTGTTTAGGGTCAGTAGGTTTGAACCAAAACATTTTCCAAAGGTTTTACTCAAAAATCATTTCCATAATAAATTCAATGTTTTTATTTGACTAGAAATGAGCTAATTCAATTATTCAATCCTAATCTTCACAAAATACATTTTTAAATCCATGAGTTGGTTCCTAGGGTCAGTAGGTTCACAACAATCCATTTTGCAAAGATTTCATCCCCAAAATCATTTTAGAATAAGTTTTATAACCTAAACAAGCATACATAAGTTTCTGCAAAAACAAACATTTTACCAGAAGCTTCTTACTAAACAAAGTGCATGGTTGGCTAGGACTTGTTTTTCTGAATCCAATGATATAAAGTTTGCAAAATTTGGACGTGTAGATTTAAAGTTATGCAATTTACAAGTTTGTATCTAAATCAGATTCAGAGTTTTGTTTTAAATCAAAACCAGTCCACGTGGCTCAATCTCACTGGCTGGTACCGCTTCGGGTGGATTGACTGATGCGGTGCGTTAGATCTCACTTAAATCGTACGGCGTAGATCGTTTCGTACCCCTTTGTTATAATCTAATCTTAACCAGACGATCTCGATCTAACGGCTACAGCGAGGCTACCAGGAACTGGCGGCGCTGGCGGCGGCAGGTGGTGGCGGAGCGGTCAGACGGCGGTGGAGTCGACGCTACAGGAAGCAAGGGAAGAAACGGGGGTGCTTACCGTGCTTGCAGAGGTGTGGAGAAGATCGAGGTGGCGTTGGCTTGGCGAGGGGCGCTCGAGACTGCAGCCAATTCCTCGCCGGAGTAGCTGCGAGCGGCAGGTGGTTCTGTTCGTTGTCGGGGGCGACGTTGCAGATCACCCTAAGACAAGATAAGGGCATGGTTAGATGCGGGCGAGTGTGGGATTCACATGAGCATGATTGAGAGGGCTCGGGGCGGTCTGGCTTACCAGGGGGAGGTCGCCGAAGTTGCTTGCAGGCGGTGGCGCTCAAGTTGTTGTTGTTGCCGACGATTCTGAGCATGCGCGTGCGAGTGGAGTACACGGGCAGGTGCGCCTGGAGGTGGAGATCATGGCTGTGTGCTCGAGGAGGCAAGGGGCGGCAGGGTCCGGCCAGAATTCACTGGAGAAGCTCGTCGGAGCAGTGGCGGTGCAAGGGAAATTCAGGGCAGCCTAGGGGCAGAGAGGGAGAGGTGAGTGAAGGGAAATGGCGAGGAGAGGGAGGCGTTTAAGGGAGCATGGTATCTGGGAGAATTAAGCCTGTCATCAACGCGAATTTAATCGAATTCAATCATGGCAGAGCGACGTTGAGGGAGGAGGAAACGGCCGGCACGGGGTTGAAGATGACTGCGTGGAAGTGGGGTCCGTCTGTCAGCTAGAGAGGGAGAAGAGGGAGTGGGGCCGAGCGTTCAGTGACTCTGCGGGTTGGTTTTTCGGTGGAAAACGATTCGCAGAGAGGGGGGAAACTGGGTTGCGACTGGGCTTGCTGGGCTGGCCAGTTGGGTTGCTGTCTGTTTCATTTTTTTTTGTACTGAATCTTTTTCCTTTTCCATTTGATTTTCCTGTTTTGAATTTCAAACAACAAATCAAACACTCAAATGAATTCAAAACCTTGCTAAACTTTGTATTGATTTTTGTTCTGTTTAACAACACAATCAAAGTCCCAAAACAAAATAATACTTTTATATTTTTAGGATCTATTTAATAATTGAATAAAATAGACCTTAGTTATTAAATCAAATAGGGTTTGATTTATTTTAAAACTCCATTTGAAATCTAAAATAGTACCAAAACCATTCAGCAGGTTTTATTTGAAAATATAAAACACTTGGAAAACTTATTTAAGATAAATAACAAGTTTTAGTGTTTATTTAAAATGGAAAAAGCCTTTGCTTTAATGAAATTTGGATATTAATAAATCCTTATTATTTTATTTAAATAAACCTTTACTCCTTTAATCAAAACAAAATATTTTATTTCAAAAGCTTGGCTTAGGTTTAATTTGGCTTTATATAAATAATCCTTATTTATATTTCTACCTTTGCTTTTGAAACCAAATCTTTTTATTAAAAGATCCAAAATAGTGATTCCAATTATTAAAACTTTCTTTATTAATTGTTTATCTTTTTAAACCCCTTTAGGATTTATTTGATCAAAATAGGTTTGAAGGTTTCCAATTGAAATCAAAAGTTTCTTCTCACCCTGAAAATCAACAAAGTTTTATTTTATTCATTTATTTTTCACATAACAAGATTTGGAAAATCTTGGGATGTGACAAGCTACCACCCTTAAAATAAATCTCGTCCCGAGATTTGGGGAGGCTAGGGTTACAAGTTGGCTCAAAGCATCTAGGGTACTACCACCCTTAAAATTTTTCCAACTAAATTACATTTTGGCCTGCTTGGGGTCTTGGGGAAACTTCTCTGGGCAAACATCTGCATAGTGTCCGTTGTTTCAACACTTGAAACATGTGACAAGGCTGAGATCCTTCATAGGCTTGTTTATCTTGTGTTTCATCTTTTCTGGACAGTTTCTTGCATAATGTCCTTTGTTACCACAGTTGTAACATGTGATAAGAGTGAGTTCATCACGTATCTCCTGTGGACAAGTTGCTACATAATGGCCTAGCTCTTTGCAGTTGTTGCACCATACTTGGCCAATCTCCTTATACTTATTCTTCTCTGGACGTTCACTAGCATAGTGTCCCATTTCTTTACAATGATTACATTGCACATGGCTTTTGTCCTTCTTTTTCTTGGGTTTCTCCAAAGCTAGGAGTGCTTCTAGTTCATGTTCCTCATATGTTATCTTATAGGTAGGAATGTCTACTGGTTTCTTTGACCTTCTATTGCTCCTTGGATAATTCATATGCCTCTTCTTTGGTCCTTTAAATTGGGTCATGTTGCATGGAGGTACAAGTGGAGATTTTCCTTTGTCTTCATCCTTCTTGGTAGACTTGGCTTTCTCATGGTAGTCTAAAATCAGTTGTTGCACTCCACCTTGTTTCCTTTGTTCAACTAGGGAATAGATGGGGAATTGGATAGGAACATGATTATTTCCTTCACATAGGTAGCAAGTAGCTTGAGATGTGGGGCATTGGTCAGCTGGGTGTTTCTCTTCACAGTTGGGGCATTGATCTCCATGCTCTCTGGAAGTGTGATCCTTGTCTCCACAAATATTGCAAGCTTGGGTTCCTTCTAGAATAACATCTTTGTCATCCTTGTTGTCACAAGCTCCTTTGGAAGAGTTGCCTTCCATGTTGATCATTTGGTCTGTCACCTTATGCAACATTTGGGCTTGGGTTTCCAAAAACTTTTGCATGGTTGGATCTTCCCCACTGGTGTTGGCTATGAATTGAGCTGTCATTTGGTTCAACTGGTTTTGGATTTCTATAAGTTCTCTCATGTTGTCCTCCTGGTTGTTGTTGTCATCAACCTTGATGTTGGAGTTCCTTGGAGTAGTCATCTGTTTGGGTTGGATTGGGATTAGAATAAACAGGATATTTCTAAGGAAATAATTCTAATCACACACATCACAATTCACTCAAGCAATGTGCAAGCAATCACAAACAAACACTCCTTTCAAACAACAAGTTTTCAAGCATATTTTTAGGCAACCAAAATATTTTTGTTACACCACATAAGTTGGTGGGTTTGACTTAGAATAAATATGGTGGTCCATCTACATGGTTCACTTGTGATCTTTCCATCCTTCTTTGTTGAATTTCTTGCATCTTGGTCTCAAAACTTCAAGGTGATGATGGTTCCTTCTAAGTTGTGTTTCCTTAGTCTTCAAATCTTGGACAAGATTTCTTATCTCACTTGTCCTTAGTGATATCCAAGGTTGAAGTCCTTGGGAAAAATGTTGAAGATGTTGAAGTCATTAGAGTTGAAGATGTTGAAGTCATTAGAGTTGAAGATGTCCTTAGCACATGGTGAAGTCTTTGGCCATGGGGTAGGCTTTGTCCATCAAGTTTGAGATAGAAGAGATGTAGAATCAAAACCAATAATGGTTGAGGCAAGAGTTTACAAGATTGTTTGTAAATAAGTTTTGGAACAAATATAACTCCTATTTTTCTAAGGGGTTTTTGTCCAATCCTAGGGTTACAATCCTACAGGCAACACAAGGCTCTGATACCATCTGTAAGAGGTCCCAACCTTTAATAAGGTAGAGATCCCTGTGTTTACAATGCTAGTCCCTGGATCAATAGCTAGCATCCACAGTTAAGATGTAATATCAAGAAACAAAGGTCATAATACAACTTTATAACCAGGAATAACATAATTTATTTCATCTTACATAGCTCATTTGGCTATCTCATTACAATGCAGCAGAATATAACAATTGCATGGGGTCCATCATCATCAAAGTGCCACAGGCAGACATGTTGGTTGTAGACTTGTAATCCTATTCAATAAACTTCACTAACATCAAACAAACTTGCAACATAATAAGTTACATCCACAAGGGTCAATACATTTGAATTGTATTGGCAAGTTTCACTACTAAGTAGAAATATGTGGATCCTATCATTACATGCATATTTGGCTAAGTAGGGTTTAGGCTTGTTTGCAGAAAGCAATATAATTTGTCCTATCTTTTCAAAACAGTTTTGATCTTTTGTCAAATCTTTCTGAACTCCTTGGTAAACCCCAAGTGCTTCAAGTCTCTTGTTGTCATTTTCAAGTATTACTTTTAGAAATTGGAATGTCGAGATCTTCCATAGCTTCAGGCCTTAGTTGCTCAGTATTGTCCATAACCGGGGACACGGCTAAGTACTTAGATTTTTATCTTCTGTAGAAGTTTTACACTTTACCCACATGACACAATCTCATCTTGTTGCCACCAGTGGCCGCTGGATAAGTACTCACCAAGATGGAGTACTAGCAGATTGAGAACGAACGAAGTCTTTCCATAGGAGTCCTCCCAATACACAATGCTAGCTTGTCTTCAGGCACCAATGTAGGGTTCCTAGTTCCCTCATTCTAGTTAACCTGAAGAGGCCAATGCATGGGTCTTCCACTATGTAGTTGACTAAGCCAGTGCCCATTTAGCATGTGGCTGTACACGGAAGCCACTGTACGAGAAACATGTTCAATCTCTAAGTCCCTGGGTGGTTTCCTTCTGGTGCACAATAAAAAGAGATTGCCATATAAACATGGTTCCTATTGTTGCCACCTTGTCCAAAACTTGAGCATCCTTGCCCACCCAGGTGGTTCATTGAGTACTTGTTTTATTATATAAAACACAAGTCTTTTCAATACTTCATATAATCTCAACATGTATCTCTTCTCAATATATATAGCAGGGCTAAGCATAATACAACTACATTGTTTTCACTAAAGAATATATAAGGGTGTCCTATTAGGATTTAGCATAGCAAAATATAGTAGTCCTTATCATGCATGTTTCAAAATCCACTAAGTGTAATGAAAATAGTAGGACTTGGATGATAGTGTCACTTGCCTTTTTGGTAAAGAATGTTGGTTCACTTCTTAATCTTGCTAATATCACACTCTTCTAATCTTCACTACAAATCAATCAAGCAAACACAATTTCAACTAGCATTCCAACTAACAATCAAACAATTTAATCACACATAAAATAATAGAAACAAAGTCATGCATGCAAGCATGCAAAAGATAGTTTTATTTGCAAAGGTGGTTTCTACTAGGCTCTAAACATTGTAAGGTTCAAAGTGGTCATTTTCTAAAGTGGCAAAACCATTTGTAAAAGGGTTTTATCTATAAGCCTTTTCTTAAATCAAAACATTATTTTATGTGGTGGAAAATGTTTTTAGCAAGGCAAAAAATTTATATTGTTCACCAAATAAGTTGTTAGTTCACAAAGCTTGGTGTTTAGGGTCAGTAGGTTTGAACCAAAACATTTTCCAAAGGTTTTACTCAAAAATCATTTCCATAATAAATTCAATGTTTTTATTTGACTAGAAATGAGCTAATTCAATTATTCAATCCTAATCTTCACAAAATACATTTTTAAATCCATGAGTTGGTTCCTAGGGTCAGTAGGTTCACAACAATCCATTTTGCAAAGATTTCATCCCCAAAATCATTTTAGAATAATTTTTATAACCTAAACAAACATACATAAGTTTCTGCAAAAACAAACATTTTACCAGAAGCTTCTTACTAAACAAAGTGCATGGTTGGCTAGGGCTTGTTTTTCTGAATCCAATGATATAAAGTTTGCAAAATTTGGACGTGTAGATTTAAAGTTATGCAATTTACAAGTTTGTATCTAAATCAGATTCAGAATTTTGTTTTAAATCAAAACCAGTCCACGTGGCTCAATCTCACTGGCTGGTACCGCTTCGGGTGGATTGACTGATGCAGTGCGTTATATCTCACTTAAATCGTACGGCGTAGATCGTTTCGTACCCCTTTGTTATAATCTAATCTTAACCAGACGATCTCGATCTAACGGCTACAGCGAGGCTACCAGGAACTGGCGGCGCTGGCGGCGGCAGGTGGTGGCGGAGCGGTCAGACAGCGGCGGAGTCGACGCTACAGGAAGCAAGGGAAGAAACGGGGGTGCTCACCGTGCTTGCAAAGGTGTGGAGAAGCTCGAGGTGGCGTTGGCTTGGCGAGGGGCGCTCGGGACTGCAGCCAATTCCTCGCCAGAGTAGCTGCGAGCGGCAGGTGGTTCTGTTCGTTGTCGGGGGCGACGTTGCAGATCACCCTAAGACAAGATAAGGGCATGGTTAGATGCGGGCGAGTGTGGGATTCATGTGAGCATGATTGAGAGGGCTCGGGGCGGTCTGGCTTACCAAGGGGAGGTCGCCGGAGTTGCTTGCAGGCGGTGGCGCTCAGGTTGTTGTTGTTGCTTACGATTCTGAGCGTGCGCGTGCGAGTGGAGTACACGGGAAGGTGCGCCTGGAGGTGGAGATCACGGCTGTGTGCTCGAGGAGGCAAGGGGCGGCAGGGTCCGGCCGGAATTCACTGGAGAAGCTCGTCGGAGCAGTGGCGGTGCAAGGGAAATTCAGGGCAGCCTAGGGGCAGAGAGGGAGAGGTGAGTGAGGGGAAATGGCGAGGAGAGGGAGGCGTTTAAGGGAGCGTGGTCTCTGGGAGAATTAAGCCTGTCATCAACGCGAATTTAATCGAATTCAATCATGGCAGAGCGACGTTGAGGGAGGAGGAAACGGCCGGCGCGGGGTTGAAGATGACTGCGTGGCAGTGGGGTCCGTCTGTCAGCTAGAGAGGGAGAAGAGGGAGTGGGGTCGAGCGTTCAGTGACTCTGCGAGTTGGTTTTTCGGTGGAAAACGATTCGCAGAGAGGGGGGAACTGGGCTGTGACTGGGCTTGCTGGGCTGGCCAGTTGGGTTGCTGTTTGTTTCATTTTTTTGTACTGAATCTTTTTCCTTTTCCATTTGATTTTCCTGTTTTGAATTTCAAACAACAAATCAAACACTCAAATGAATTCAAAACCTTGCTAAACTTTGTATTGATTTTTGTTCTGTTTAACAACACAATCAAAGTCCCAAAACAAAATAATACTTTTATATTTTTAGGATCTATTTAATAATTGAATAAAATAGACCTTAGTTATTAAATCAAATAGGGTTTGATTTATTTTAAAACTCCATTTGAAATCTAAAATAGTACCAAAACCATTCAGCAGGTTTTATTTGAAAATATAAAACACTTGGAAAACTTATTTAAGATAAATAACAAGTTTTAGTGTTTATTTAAAATGGAAAAAGCCTTTGCTTTAATAAAATTTGGATATTAATAAATCCTTATTATTTTATTTAAATAAACCTTTACTCCTTTAATCAAAACAAAATATTTTATTTCAAAAGCTTGCCTTAGGTTTAATTTGGCTTTATATAAATAATCCTTATTTATATTTCTACCTTTGCTTTTGAAACCAAATCTTTTTATTAAAAGATCCAAAATAGTGATTCCAATTATTAAAACTTTCTTTATTATTTGTTTATCTTTTTAAATCCCTTTAGGATTTATTTGATCAAAATAGGTTTGAAGGTTTCCAATTGAAATCAAAAGTTTCTTCTCACCCTGAAAATCAACAAAGTTTTATTTTATTCATTTATTTTTTCACATAACAAGATTTGGAAAATCTTGGGATGTGACAAAAAGATTAACTTAAAAGCTTAAATGCTTCTGCTTAGTTGAATAAGATTTTCTTCAAATATTATTCTTTTTGCCACTTTAAACATCAGATGACAACTAATCACAATCACATTACTTTATACTTTACTTGTATAATAAGATTGTTAATACTTAAATCCTTTATAAGTGACATTACTTGTGAAGTAAAACTTGAAGATAAACAATTAGGATGTAAGCAACCTTGAGTAGCACTCCATACTGTGTATTTTGTTGTTGTATAAATACATGTTGTTTTCCACACACTCATAAGCCTTAATAAGAAGCACATGTGTGAAACTTAAACTAAAAGGGGAACACATTCCAAGGAAAAAACCTTTCCAGTATCCAAACCTTAGAACAACGTTATTCTCTCGCGTTTATCAACTTGCATTACATTACCTATGCATAAAAGCATCTTGCTTCTTTAAACATTAGTCCTTACCGGACCAATGATGCAGATTTCAGCTATTGGATCTTATATTGTCTTGAAGACCGTGAGTGCATAATCTTGCAATCACAAAAGGCAAGTTCACACTTGCTCATGTCCTTTGATTATTTTCTATAAAGTATTTTACAAATCCAGTGTTGTCATTACCTGCATTTGAAAAATGTCCGAAAACACTATTTTCATAATAATGTGATTATAAGTTATTTACCATGAGGTAATAACCTACTATAAGAGTTCCGGTGGTAAAGGAACATATTACCTAGGACTTAACAACCAATGTCACCAGTGATTCTTGCGCCGTATATTACGCGTTGACCATGAGATTTGGAATGGGACGGAGAAGTCAGCTGTATCTTTTCCCTCTCGCATGGAGCTGGATGTGCGGGTCATGGCTGTTATCACTCGTAGCGTGCATATTATATGGTAATTCATAGAGGATATGCAGCATATGGGTGGGAGCCCTCAAC
This sequence comes from Avena sativa, assembly GCA_916181665.1. Lineage (NCBI taxonomy): Eukaryota > Viridiplantae > Streptophyta > Magnoliopsida > Poales > Poaceae > Avena > Avena sativa. The sequence continues at coordinate 447,462,677 of OV702293.1, read as the reverse complement.
GTCCCACGATAGTTCCGGCATCTGAACGGTCTGTACTGTATTGCCGTAATTCAATAGGTGGGCTGGCGTACACCAAGGAGACATGCGGGGTCGCGGAGAAGGTAGTGATTGGCTTGGATCTTTGTCTGGGCCTCACACCAAGGAAGTGTGAACGAACCTGCAATTCAGATGTGCAACAAAGCTAAGATCTCTCATGGGTAAAGTGACGCACCTCTGCAGAGTGTAAGAACTGTAACTTGTTACTCCCTATTCCGGGAAGGAGCTGCGAACGCGGCGGGAAAGGAACCCCATGAAGGTTCTGGTAAAACAGTGAAGGCTGACGGACATATCTTTTCAGAATAAAAGCAACCTTTGAAGAAATGTTTACAAAAACTTGCATTGCCTACGACCTACGGTCTGTGGTTGTAGCTATAGTGCATCAAACACTCCTTTTATAGTGAGCTTGCTGAGTACGCTCGTACTCAACATATCCTCTTAACCCTTGCTAGATTCTGAAGCCAGCAAGCCGACGACTACATCAAGTTATGCTCCAGGAATCATCATCAAAAGCTAAAGATCTTCAATGAAGTCAAGAAAGTCAACATATACATCAACTCAAATGAAGACGAAGTTGCTGATTAGATAAGAATAGAATTTCTAACCATAGAACCTACTTCTGTAGAGTATTGCAATAGCAGCAATGCAAGCCAGTAGTTCAGCTACTAGTTTTATAGGTATGGTAGCTATGAGTTATTTATTCCTGATTCTTCTTTGTAAGAAGTTTCTTTCTCTCTCTTTAACCTAGAGTGTTCTCTGGATTTTGTGTAAAGAGTTGAGTTGTAACCTATAGTCATGTCTTGGACCTGCTATGTTTCTGTTGTACAACTCTGAGGGATGTAATACTAGTGAACGGTGTTTCATTAGTGTTATGTCAACGACTATAGTGTACTACATCATGCAGTGGTATGCTGGGTCACCGCAACGGTGTTGACGGCGACGCTCCCCTCTCCGGGAAGGAATTTCCCCGATAGAAATCTGTCTGTCAGAGAGATCTTTCTATCTCGGTGTTTTCCGCCCCGCAGAGGCAGCGGAATCTTTCCGTGGTTGCTCCCTGTGTTTTAGGGTTTTGAGGAGAAGATATAGGCGAGAGGGCGGAGCCGGAGGCCAGCCAGGTGGGCCACACCCCCTGTAGGCGCGACCTAGGGGTGTCCCGCGCCTGGGGGGTGTGGCCCCCTGTGGCCTATCTCCGCCTCCCCTTCTGGCTTCCTTCGTCTTCTAGAAAAATATGATTTTCCATAATTTTTTTGGTATTTTTCTGATCTTGCGAAATTGCATAAAAACACCTCTTTATCCATCAGAATCCTGACTCTGGCAGTTCATCCTCCAAGAATCATCCAACATGCAAAAACAGATGAAAAGACATAAGTAACACCTCTTAATAAGAAATATATCAATGAATAGAGGCAAATTATGATATAGAATGGTGATGCAAATTGGACGTATCAACTCCCCCAACCTTAGACTTTTGCTTGTTCCCAAGCGAAAACTGAGCTCAGTAAACATGTCCACATGTTTATGGAGTGAAGTGTCGATAAAAGAATACGGACAAGAAGCATCACACTTACCATTACACAACTCATAGAAGAAAGCAACTCACCATTATATAACTTAGCTTGCAACAAGTACATGAGTCATAATAGAGATGCATAAAGATAAATCATAATTGGATTTAGCAAACTTTGTTCCTGGTCAGAGAACAATTGGCAAATAGTTTCACAAAAAACTTTTGTAGAAGTTTTCACAACAAGAGTACTCTTTGCTCAAACATAAAAGTTTTTTCACAATGATGACTTTCAAAGTAATACTCGATAGATAAGAGTCTTGTGCAAACAAGTAAAATAGAGAACATGATTGAATAAATCATCAAATGAATACTTGAAACACAACAACTCAAATGCTTGCTGTATATAGAGAGGAAAAAGTTTTACTGACTCAACTTAGAAATATGAGAAAGGCCCTTCATATAGGTGAAAGGATACGGATGTCGCCTAGAGGGGGGGTGAATAGGCGATTAAAACTTTTCCTAGAGTGGCTCAACAAAGGCGGAATAAAACTAGTGTTTACTTTGTTAAGCACAACCTAGAACAACTAAGGTTAACCTATGTGCACCAACTACTTATACTAAACAATACAAGCAACCAAGTGATAGCAAGATATATATTACTTCAAGCACGAAGGCTATCACAATGTAAAGTGCATAAGTAAAGAGCTCGGGTATAGAGATAACCGAGGCACGCGGGGACAGCGATATTTTACCGAGTTCCTCCCAACATGGAGTATGTCTCGTTTGGAGAGGGGGTGGTATCAAACCACCAATGCCACAAAAGACCTCCCTTATTCTCTGGTGAATCTCACCCCAACGGGATCGATCCACGCTTCCCTATCGGTGCACTTGTCGGTGGCAACCGGAACCTCTCACAAGGTTGGGGCACTTCTCCACAACTTAATTGGAGGCTCCCAACAAACGCCACAAAAGGCCTCAACAAATTCCACCAAGGCTACAATGCCACCAAGGCCACAAAACCGTCTAGGGTTCCAAGAACCCAAGTGGGACAAGCTCCAATGAGCAACTCAAACCAAATCCTCCGAGGAGAACTCAAACCGATGCACCAAATGTAAATGGCAAGAACATCACAAAGATGCTCAAATCCCTCACTCTCAAGTTCCAACAAAGCTACTAAAGCTATTGGGGGAACAAGAGAGGAGGAATCAAAGAGAGACACAAAATCCCCCAAAATCTAGATCCCCAAAGATGAACTCACAAAGAGATGAATCGGATAGGTCAAAACGTGGGTCTAGATCTCCTCTCTCTTCCACTCAAAAATGGGCAAGAATCATCGGAGGGAAAAGATTAGGCAAGCTTCAAGATCTAGGGCAAGTGTGGACAAAGTTTAGCCTAATAGATAAGAGAGGAGCTTACTAAACTGAAAAAAGATAAAGGGTATAAATAGAGGCCCAGAAAATCTAGCCGAGGCCAGCGTGGGGCAGCGTTGGGCCAATGCACCCTGCCAGTGCAGGGCCAGCAAAGCAGCAGCTGCCGTACATCGCACATGTAGCAAGCGAGGCAAAGCGGCGCAGCAGCACAGCGCAGCGGCATGCGCGCGTCGACGCGACCAAGCGCGAACGAGCAGGGGACGCGCGGGACTGAGCAAGCAGCGCGTGGCACTGCGTGCGGGTCAACGCGCGCAGCAGCTGGGCCCGCACGTGGGGCAGCACGCCAGGCAGCAGCAGCGCGTGCAAATCGAGCGGGAGCGTGCGAGGGAGTGGGCAGGGGGGCGAGCACGCGCAGCGAGGCGGACGCGGCGGCAGGTCAACGCGGCGAGCTGGGCCAGGGAGCAGATCTGCATGTGGAACAAAATCTGGACAAATAAACTGGGCCGGCCGATAGTACCGGCCCACCCGGGCGGTACTACCGGGCCGGTCCGATAGGACCGGAAAAAGGTACCGGGCCAGACTGAAGTGGGCTGCGCGCGCCAGGCACGAGCGGTACTGGGCTGCGGTAGTACCGCTCGGTCCAAACAAGATATTTTTCTTTTTCTTTTTCAATTTAAATAAAGCAAATATACAAACGGTCATAACTTTTGATTGGAGACTCCGATTGACCCGATTCCAATTGCGTTGGATAGAGGACAACAAGGGCATTCCAATAAAAAGTGGAAATATTGATTATCACCAAGTGGGAGTGTATCAATTAATATAATGTGAGATACCTCACTTGATGAGAAACCGAAAAGCCGCATAAATCAAAATCGCAACAAGATACATAGGGAGATCCGATTTTGATGAACAAGAGCTTGTTATGGAGATTACCACAAGCTCTATATCCTCACATGGATAAGACCAAATAACAACCAAATACGATGATGCAAGTATGCAAAGGTTTGAGCTCTCTCCGAACGATGTGACCGAATTACTCATACGAGAGCCCCTCTTGATAGTACGGTTATCTATCCTAAACCCGGTCTCACACACACAACGTGAGACCGGCAAAAGGGAAAACCTATCAAGATTATACCTTTGCCTTGAGCATTCCACTTGAGCTTGATGTATACGGTCTTGCCCTTCTCAAGATGGAACGCCTTTCTTAATTCCTCATCATCGACCTCACATATTGAGCTTGCATAACATATCTTCTTTGCATTTCATCGACCTTGAAGCCAACACATGCTCCAAGCGATGTCAATGGACAATTCCTACAAGTACAACTTAATACACACATTAGTCCATAAAGATTGTCATTAATTACCAAAACCACACATGGGGGCCCAACATGTTCTTTCAATCTCCCCCATTTTGGTAATTGATGACAATCCCTTTAAGAGGGTTTATATAAGGAATATTAATGAATAAAATGGTAACACCAATATCAAATACTACAAAAGTATGTGATATTGGTACCACCACCATATATAGAGCAAACTCCCCCACAATCTATGCATGTGTGATGAACTTGACTTTCATTGCATTTATTGCCAATCATTATCATTGGTGGAGTTTCCTCTATATATATACCTCATGCTAAGCAACAACAAAGATGCAAGAGCATGGGAGGCAAATGCACAAGAACAAACTCAATGCATAAACCAACTTCCCTTAAACCCTCTAAAACTTCTCCCCCATTGGCATCGATTGCCGAAATGGGTGACAAGTTCTAGAAGGCAAATATAGTAATAATTCCTCCAAAGGTGTGCCTTCACACATATCCAATGATGAATACTTGGGAGGGAGTAGAACTATATCAAGGATCCGAAAATTGCCAAAATAAAGTCAAATGATGCAAGCAATTTACAAGGTCCGACAAACCAATTGAAAACAACAAATGAGTTCAAATGGAAACTATGAGATATTATGATATGAGCACAAGAGTGTTTTAAATAACAAATAGACAAGCTCCCCAAGATTTGTGCACAATTTAAAATAAATGCATTAGAATGCATATTGCACAAATATGGAGTCCTTTCTACCCCATAATCATTTAAGACACAACAAAAAAATGAAGACAAATGAGCATTATTAAATGAATTGGATGAGCTCCCCAAAGATAATGCACCAATTATGATAATTGCATTTGGGAACAAGGTGCATAATCATGGAATCCTCACTCATCCAAGTTCATTTAACAATACAAGGCATGAGAGAACAAGTATGAGTGTCCGAAGATGCAAACAAGAGGAACAATCACTCATAGGCAAATAAATTTGGAAGCCACCAAAAAAATAAAAGGTGGTATCTAAGGAATAAAATCTCAACTAAAGTTATCTTCTCATATGTGTATATGTTTCTAAGTGGATAATATCACAAAGACATAGGCCCATAAAGAAACAAGTACACACAAAGAAGATATACAATAAATCACATAAGAGGCTAAAAAGAAGTCATAACATATACCAATAAGATTTTTGCTTCAAAGCACGGCCAAAGGCTCAAATATATCTTATTTACATTAATGAGCTTCAAATACCAACACACTACATATATTACAACTATCACCAAGGGAAAAGTATAAAGTTGAGATATATGGAGAAAGGCAACAAGTATCACAAGATAAAATAGACTAGCAATAAAAATCTCACTATTGCACATGAGAGAAGTTGATGAAATGATAGGAAATAAAATTGCTAGATTGACATATTTGGGATTGGAGGATCATATGAATGATTTTGTATAGTCCCAATTATATTTACTCATCTCAACTTATACACATTTACAATAGAGAGTTATCTCAAAACCATGGCTAGAACTACAACAATTACAAATACATTAATTCATGCTAGAAGGCAACCGACAAATGGTTGGAATCAAGATATGTGAGCATGAGAAAGAGATACTTGTTACCGAGATATAATTGGTAGGATGTAGAGGATATGAATTCGTTGATCATCCTATAGCTTGCCTCAAATTTTCTTCTAAGCATCACTCCTTCAAAATTGAGAGACAAGCATCCAATATACCTCCAATGTACCTAAAACACATTTAAGTACAAAATGGTCCCCAAACTAATTGGGTCCAATGTAGTTAGTGCAACTACAATACATAGGAGAGACTCCACATAATTATGTGCACATTGATATGAAATTAAATTTCATGCACAACTTAGCTGATGGGAATTGGTGGAGTTTCCCCTATATATTGGATCAAAGAAAGCAAGCATGCCATAATATAAACATATAGTAAATATGCATGCATAAAGCTTTCAAGAACCAAAAAGGAGATACAATTTGAACAAAAACACCAAGTAAATCAATATTGCACACACAAGAGTGTGACATGACAAACGATGTCCAAATTGTATCAAAGAACCAATTCAACACATGAAAGATCACAAGTTCAACAAATGAACTAGGCTAAAACCAAAAGAGCAAAAGATAGATAGAAATAAAAATTCTCAAGGATTTATCTCATTCTAAAATGGTCAAATCATGAAACAAGGAATGAGACAAAACCAACTCCCAAAAAGAGCAAGGTTCCAATAAGAAACCAAACTCCCCAAACTTCTCATGATGGCACAAAGTACCAAAACAAAAAGATTGAGGTTCCAAGCACAAAAAACCCGATATGGATCAAACAAAGAAGCATAAATACGAGTGTTCTAAATAATATACGAGAGCTCACCCATAAGTAGTACATTATATAGAACTTTGCTTTTGAATGCAAAATGCACACAAATGAGATCATCACTACTACCTACATTAAATAAAACACAAGAGGATACCAATAAAATAAGAAGATCCAAAAGTAGCAAGGAACACATGGGAGCACACAAAACATTTACTTGGCCAAAGATAGGACAATATTAAGCAAGGGACAGAGTGAATATGATTAATAAATTCTACCATAAATTGGGTACTCATTGTCCAAGGACAAGAAATATTGGGAATAATTTTCCCAAGGTAGCTTGCATGGATATCCAAGATCATAGTCACAACAAGAAGCATATAACAAAATATAAGAATTAAGCATGATACTTCGAATAAGATTCTTGGTAGCTTCCAATAGTCACACAATCACTAGTGATTAGAGTAACTTGAAGCAAATGGTTTCCATGATGATATAGAGATCTAAATATGAGGAAACACATACCAAGAAACACTCTCATATACAAGATCCAAAATATGATCAACAACACCATTCAAGCAAATTGGAACTTGTATGAGCAAATGTGTCACATAGGTTCTAGATAATTATCAATATCAATTCTAAGTGACACAACCTCGAGTATTCACATTTTCTAGGATTGTAATATGCACTAAGCATATGACTCCCCCATAATGTGATACTACCATAAACCAAAACGAGGCAAAATGATACAAATGGAGATAATTAATGGACATTATAAAACTTAAGTTTATCATGAGAATTGTACCACATAGAGACTAGACAATAATCCAATATAAATACTAGGTTGTATTCCTCATGTACACACAATTTTAGGATTGTGGAATGCCCAAGCATAACAATCCCCCAAAATGGGATAATCCATCAATTTTGTCACAAGAGCCAAATAAGATACCAAATATAACCAAGCAAGGCTCAAACATAAGAAACACACATACATGGTGTGCCACCTAATCATACACAAATATGATTGATACCTCAAGATAATTAAGTGGATAGCACAACATGTACAAAAGCATGGAAGTTACAAAACCAACACATGCACAAGGGGGCGAGTAACTTTCAATGTAAAGAGTTTATCATATGGTACCGCAAGGAGGAACATTGGAAATATAATATAATCATGATAATCCAAATGGTTTGGATGGACAATAATAATTGATGAAGATCCCTCAATTCTTCATAATGTAGCCAAGACTCCAATGCCCTCCAACACACCTATTGATCAAGTTTTGGCTTGTTGGTCCCCAACCAAGTTGGGTCCTAAGAGGTTAGTCACAATAGGCTTGGCAACCCAAATGGCTCTTTTCTTGACACCACATTGTGCACCAACAAACTTGGCAAACACATTGCCAACCTCATCCTTACAAAGAGAATAAGCATCATCAATAATGATAGGGTTGGATGAGGAGATACCGATAGTGCATGAGGAAGAAATATGCCCCTTCTCACGGCATATGTAGCAAGTTCTACTCTTGTCATCTTTCTTCTTAGGTGAATCCATAACTCGAGGAAGAGCTCGAGTAGTCCTCTTAGGAAGTGGCCCATTAATGACTTGAGGTGGAGCTTGAGGCCGCTTCCCTTGTTGCTTCACACTAAGAGGCTTTTTCTTCAATGGGCAAGATCTAACATGGTGCCCTTCTTCCTTGCACTTGAAGCAAACAGTGTTGGCCGGATTATTGACTTGATCTTGGCCATTCTTCTTGTTATACTTGTTCTTCAACTTGATAGTGGACTTGTTCTTGACATTGGAGTTGAATCCAAGCCCACTCTTGTCATTGGGGGATTTTTGCACACTCAAGATTTTGTTGAGTGTGACCTTCCCTTGATGATCCTTTTTCAAGTCATTCTTCAAAGAAGTGACTTGAGCCTTAAGCCTTTTGATTTCCTCTACATGGTTAGTTTCAACAAAAACACTAGAGGAAGTAGATGCTAGATTGTTAGAGCAATAAGGCACGGAATGTAATTCATCACGAGATATATCATGGTTGTGAGAGGATGAATTACAAGGACTAGCACATGGCAATATAACATTTGGAGTATATGTAGTGCTAATGTCCACATGAGGCCCACTAGATGTTACCTTTGACACGATGGCCTCATGAGCTAACTTTAGCCTACCATGAGAGACTAGAAGATCCTCATGCCAGCTCGAGATCTTAACATGACTTTGTTCGAATTTACCATAGTTGCTAGTTAGCAAAGCAAGTTGAGCCTTTAGCTCAACATTCTCCTTCAAAATAGATGCTTCACAAGAAATAGAGTTAGTAGCACAAGCATCATCACTATTTGCAAGAGGTGAGGGCAACTTGGCAAGCTCTTTTGAATATGAGGCTTTAAGTTGCTCATGTGACTCGGTGAGTTTGATGAGCTCACCCTTTATGACCCTAGAGCCATTTTTGAGGTGCTCAAAATCCTCAAGGAGTTTAGCATAAGCAACTTGAGCCTCATCATTTTTACTTTTGAGATCACTTGCCACCTCAAGATCTCTATCATGAGATTCCTTTACTCTAGATAGCTCTAAAGCAAAGGTGTCCTCAAGAGATTCCTTGGTGGTTTGTTCCTCTTCAAGAGCTTTATTTAGGTTTGCAATTATATTAGCATACTCACGCTCAAGACTACACATTTTATCAACGTTGTTATCATGCACCTCAATTTGTGTTTCTAACTTATCAATATGTTCTTTGATCTTAATATCAAAGTCCAAGACTTCAACAAAGTTAGAGCAAGCAATATCCTTTTTAACAAGGGCACGATAAACAATCTCACCCTTCTCATATAAATCATCAATATCAAGCTCTTCTTCCACATTATCCACATCCTCCTCATCACAAGAGGTAATGGGTTCCAAAGTAGGAGTTACCTTAGAATCCCTAGCCATAAGGCATAGGTGGGTACTGGAAGAAGGTGAAGATGAGATTGCATATGTGGCTTCATTCAAAACCATGTCTTGGCCCATAGATCTTCGGTTTCCTCTACATGGTTAGCAACACAAGCACTAGAGGAAATAGAAGCATTTTTATCATGGCAACAAGACAACACAAGCATATCATCATGAGATTTATTCAAGTCATTTCTACATGATATGCAAGGACTATTAACACAAGCATGTAAGGATTTTGTAGTGCTAGAAGTGTTAAAGTCCAAAGATAAATCATTGCAACTAGATAGATATGAGGGATTACAAATAGTAAGCACACTATCCAAATTGCAATTTCTATCACCACTCACCATATCATTACCTTGTGAAAAGTCACATGTTGGTGAAGTGGTAGAGGATGAGAACTCATCTCGACCGGAAGTGGAAGCAACACAATCATCCTCAATAATGTTGGACACAACATATTTATCTTGAAGTTTTGTCCATAACTCATGAGCGCTCCAAAAAGGAATGATTGAATATGTAACTACATAGCTCAAAGCATTAACAAGCACATTAGAAGCTTGAGCATCGAGATATAAGTTTTTCTCATCCTCACTAGATAGATTTTTGAAATCCATTGGAGGAGAAAAACCTATATCTACAATACGCTCCAAATTTGGGTCCATGTCCCAAAAATGAATGAGCATGCGATTTTTCCATATATCATAATTTGTGCCATCGAATGTGAACATGTCATTGTGCACTAATCTTCTAGCCGGCATCTTTACTCTCAAGGCGGTGAAGCCTAAAATGAGAGACCGGGCTCTGATACCAATTGAAAGGATACGGATGTCGCCAAGAGGGGGGTGAATAGGCGATTAAAACTTTTCCTAGAGTGGCTCAACAAAGGAGGAATAAAACTAGTGTTTACTTTGTTAAGCACAACCTAGAACAACTAAGGTTCACCTATGTGCACCAACTACTTATACTAAACAATACAAGCAACCAAGTGATAGCAAGATATATATTACTTCAAGCACGAAGGCTATCACAATGTAAAGTGCATAACTAAAGAGCTCGGATATAGAGATAACCGAGGCACGCGGGGACACCGATATTTTACCGAGTTCCTCCCAACATGGAGTACGTCTCGTTTGGAGAGGGGGTGGTATCAAACCACCAACGCCACAAAAGGCCTCCCTTATTCTCCGGTGAATCTCACCCCAACGGGATCGATCCACGCTTCCATTATCGGTGCACTTGTCGGTGGCAACCGGAACCTCTCACAAGGTTGGGGCACTTCTCCACAACTTAATTGGAGGCTCCCAACAAACGCCAAAAAAGGCCTCAACAAATTCCACCAAGGCTACAATGCCACCAAGGCCACAAAACCGTCTAGGGTTCCAAGAACCCAAGAGGGACAAGCCCAATAAGCAACTCAAACCAAATCCTCCGAGGAGAAATCAAACCGATGCACCAAATGTAAATGGCAAGAACACCACAAAGATGCTCAAATCCCTCACTATCAAGTTCCAACAAAGATACTAAAGCTATTGGGAGAACAAGAGAGGAGGAATCAAATAGAGACACAAAATCCCCCAAAATCTAGATCCCCAAAGATGAACTCACAAAGAGATGAATCGGATAGGTCAAAACGTGGGTCTAGATCTCCTCTTTCTTCCACTCAAGTATGGGCAAGAATCATCGGAGGAAAAAGATTAGGCAAGCTTCAAGATCTAGAGCAAGTGTGGACAAAGTTTAGCCTAATAGATAAGAGAGGAGCTTACTAAACTGAAAAAGGACAAAGGGTATAAATAGAGGCCTAGAAAATCTGTCCGTTGGGGCTGATTTTTGGAACCGTCCGGTAGTACCGCTTTTAACCGGTACTACCGGTCCTGGGCGAGGGAGACAGTGGAAATCGAGGCCAGCGTGGGGCAGTGTTGGGCCAACGCACCCTGCCAGTGCAGGGCCAGCAAAGCAGTAGCTGCCGTACAACGCGCATGCAGCAAGCGAGGCAGAGCGCGCAGCAGCAGCGCAGCGCAGCGGCAAGCGCGGCGCGCGACACTGCGTGCGGGTCAACACGCGCAGCAGCTGGGCCCGGACGTGGGGCAGCGCGCCAGGCAGCAGCAGCGCGTGCAAATCGAGCGGGAGCAGGGCGGCCGCAGCAGCGCGCGAGGGAGTGGGCCAAGGGGGCGAGCGTGCGCAGCGAGGCGGACGCGGCGGCAGGTCAACGCGGCGAGCTGGGCCTGGGAGCAGATCTGCATGTGGAACAAAATCTGGACAAATAAACTGGGCCGGCCGGTAGTACCGGCCCACCCGGGCGGTACTACCGGGCCGGTCGGGTAGGACCGGAAAAAGGTACCGGGCCAGACTGAAGTGGGCTGCGCGCGCCAGGCACGAGCGGTACTGGGCTGCGGTAGTACCGCTCGGCCAGACAAGATATTTTCCTTTTTCGTTTTCAATTTAAATAAAGCAAATATACAAACGGTCATAACTTTTGATTGGAGACTCCGATTGACCCGATTCCAATTGCGTTGGATAGAGGACAACAAGGGCATTCCAATATAATGTGAGATACCTCACTTGGTGAGAAACCGAAAAGCCGAATAAATCAAAATCGCAACAAGATACATATGGGAGATCCGATTTTGATGAACAAGAGCTTGTTATGGAGATTACCACAAGATCTATATCCTCACATGGATAAGACCAAATAACAACCAAATACGATGATGCAAGTATGCAAAGGTTTGAGCTCTCTCCGAACGATGTGACCGAATTACTCATACGAGAGCCCCTCTTGATAGTACGGTTATCTATCCTAAACCCGGTCTCACACACACAACGTGAGATCGGCAAAAGGGAAAACCTATCAAGATTATACCTTTGCCTTGAGCATTCCACTTGAGCTTGATGTATACGGTCTTGCCCTTCTCAAGATGGAACGCCTTTCTTAATTCCTCATCATCGACCTCGCATATTGAGCTTGCACAACATATCTTCTTTGCATTTCATCGACCTTGAAGCCAACACATGCTCCAAACGATGCCAATGGACAATTCCTACAAGTACAACTCAATACACACATTAATCCATAAAGATTGTCATTAATTACCAAAACCACACATGGGGGCCCAACATGTTCTTTCAATAGGGAAGTAGGGATTTCAAGTTCATAAAGAGCTTCCAAAAGATTATGGTACTTACTAGCTTCGAGCCCTCATTGCCCCTATCATAAGCATCTTGAGGTGATTAAGGTTAAAGTGAACAAATACATAGTATATGCTTGACGAAATATAAGTTGGCAATCTCATGTCCCTTGAGTACGAGGGCCGCTTGATGACCCACAAGTATAGGGGATCGCAACAGTCTTCGAGGGTAGTTCTACCCAATTTATTGATTCGACACAAGGGGGGCCAAAGAATACTTGCAAGTCTTAATAAGTGAGTTGTTAATTTAGCTGCACCTGAAAATAGTTCTTGCTCATAGAAGTTTATCAGTAGCAATAGTTTGTAGTAGCAACAGCAATGCAACATCAGCAGCAAAACAGGAGCAATAGTAACAGTAGTAGCAAACAGTAAGATTCGACTTCAGTAGGCATAGGGATGGATGGACGGGCGTTGCATGGACGAGTCTAAATATGTAACTTCAAGATCTAGGGCATTGCAGATAAATAATAACAAACATCCAAGTACTAAACAATCCTAGGCATGTGCTCCAAATATAGTCATGTGTGCTCGCAATGAGAACTTGCACAACATCTTCTGTCCAGCCAGCCCGTGGCAGCGGGGCCTCTAGGAAACTACTGGCAATTAAGGTGCTCCTTTTAATAGAGCACCAGAGCAAAGCATTAACACTCCGTGAACACATGTGATCCTCACACCACAACCATCCCCTCCGGTTGTCCCAATTATTGTCACTTCGGGACCTTTGGATCCGGACAATGATATGTGTACACAACTTGCAGATAAGATCACAAACAATACTATCATAATGATTTAATAATAAGCTCAGATCTGAGATCATGGCACTCGGGCCCTAGTGACAAGCATTAAGCACAACAAGTTGCAACAAAGTCAAATAACACTAATAGAGATACTAGGCACCATGCCCTAGCAATCTTATTCGATTACATGATAGAACTCATCCAATCCCTACCATCCACAAGCCTACATCGGGGGATTACTCACTCATGGATGAGGGAAACATCAATGGTTGATGGAGATGTGTTGGTGATAATGATGGCGATGATCCTCTCCAAATTCCCCGTCCCGGCAGGGTGCCAGAACGGAGTTTCTGGATCCGAATCTTGGTTTCTGGTGGCGGCGGCGGAGCGGAACTCTTTCTGGAAAACTATCGAACCCCCTCGGTTTTTAGGTCGAAAGGCAACTTATAGGCACAGAGGAAGGCCGAGGGGGTGCCTGGGGTGGATGGACCCCCTAGGCGCGGGGCAGGGGCCCACCCGCGCCTGGCAGGGGTGTGGGACCCGCAGGCCCCTTCTCTGTCTCGTCTTCTGCCTCCGTGGATCTTCTGGTGAAATATAATTTTTGGCATATTTTCCGGGATTTTTCCTGATAGTTGATTTTCTGCACAAAAACAAGACACCAAGGTAATTCTGCTGAAAAAAATCACCAGTCCGTGTTATGTATCCAAATCACACAAGTTTAGAGGAGAAACAATAGCAAAAGTGTTCGGGAAAGTAGATACGTTTTGGACGTATCAATGGTGTGGAAGGCAATGGTTTGCAGCAAGTAAACAAGTAACTGTGGAAGATGTATCAATGGTAAAGAATGGACCGGGGTCCATAGTTCACTAGAGGTGCTCTCCTTAGATAAATAACATGGCATGAAGGGTAAACAAATTACAGCGGGGCAATTGACAAGAACTAAGCAAGGCATAACAATGCAATTACTAACCAGAAAGATCCTATGAGGTTGATTGGGCAATACAACAATATACATAGACCGTCATCCAACTGCATCTATGACTAGAAGTCCACCTTCAGGTTATCATCCAAACCCCCTCCAGTATTAAGTTGCAAGCAACAGACAACTGCTTTAAGCAAAGTGTGTAAGGCAAACAGTCCACATGTTCCATGAACAAGAGATCGTTGTTTTCTCCCTAGTAGCAACAACACATCTACAACCGAAAAGATTATTGTCACTTCCCTTGGAAACTAGAGGCATGAACCCACTATCGAGCATAAATACTCCCTCTTGGAGTCACTGGCAACTACTTGGCCAAGATAACCACTAGCAACGGAGAGCATGCAAGATCACAAACAACATAGCCATGATAGAATCATAAAGACAAAACCATTAATCAAACCAACATAATAAACTCAATATCCATCGGATCCCCGCAAACACAACATGCATGATTACAAATAGATTATATCTTGATGATGAACAGAGCTCACAAGATCTATACATGAAAGCACAAGGAGGAGATACAACCATCTAGCTACTACATGGACCCATAGTCCAAGGTGGAACTACTCATGCATCATACCGGAGAGAAGGCCTCCGGGATGATCTCCCCTCCGGCAGGGTGCCGGGAAGAACTTCAAATCCCCCCGATCTAGGGACGACGGTGGCGGCGGCTACAGAGGGTTTCGTGGATATTTGATTGGGGTACTTAGGGTTTTTGCATCGGGGGATTCTTATAGGCGAAGGGGCAGGCCGTGGTGGTGGCCAGGGGACCCACACCCTGCCTAGGCGTGGGGCAGGGCGCCCTGGCCCGCCTCTCCGGCTCCCCTCTGGACTTCTTGTTCCCCATAGAAAGTAATTGACTTTGACGTTTGTCCCGTCCAATTTCGAGAATATTTCCTTACTAGTTTTTCTAGAACCAAAAAAAGCAGAAAACAGGCAACAGGCACCGTGACAACTTGTTAATAGGTTAGTACCAGAAAACATGTAAAAAGCACCTCAAAGTGTAAACAAATCAAAGCAGAGTAGATACTAAACAAGCATGGAACATCAAAAATTATAGATACGTTTCCGACGTATTAGCAACGGCGCCAGAAAATATTCTTGATGACCCACAAGTATAGGGGGTGTATCATAGTACTTTTGATAAATAGGAGTGTCGATCCCAACAAGGAGTAGAAGGTGTTGACTAGTGGTTTGGAGCAGGAAATCTCTATAAATACTTAGCAAACGGATTTTTAGTTTTTTTTGATAATACGAGGAAATAAAGTGCAAGTAAATAAAGACAACAAATAAATGCAGCAAGTGACCCAATCCTTTCTTAGCAAAGGACAAGCCGGTTGTATTACTTATGAGAACCAAACGTTCTAGAGGACACATGGAAATACTGTCAAGTGCTTTCGTTTCATATAGTTGATTAATATTCTTTGGTTTGATAAGTGTTGTATGAGTGAACCTGTGCTAATGTACTAACCTTACTAGGACTAATACATACTTGTGATTAAACCCCTTGCAAGCATCCACAACTATAAGAAAGTAATTAAGATAAAAAAACCTAACCACAGCCTTAAACTCTGAGATCCTACACTCCCTTGTGCAAAGGTTTCCTAACGGGGGTTCAGGTTTCTGTCACTCCGGCAACCCCATAAATAGTAGCCAAATACACAATGCATTCCCCTAGGCTCATAAATGGTGAAGTATCATGTAGTAGACGCTCACATGACACCACTAGAAGAATAGCACCACAACTTAAATATTAAACCATTGAATAATACCTTGACACAACTCCACTACTAACAACATGACTTCTCTCATGTCCTCAAGAACTAAACGAACTACTCACACGACATCATGTGGATCAAGATCAGAGATGATATAATGATGAATAACAATCTGAACATAAACAATAATTAAATGGTTCCACTCACAAGCATCAACTACAAAAGTAATTAACACCGGGAAAGTTCCCCCTAAGAACTATGCAAGATTCAACACAATTGTTACAACAGGATGGAGTGGTGATGATGGTGCTGGCGGAGATGATGGTGTGGATGACAATGATCCTGATGAAGTCTAGCTTGATGACGGTGTTGATGGTGATGATATCCCCTCTCCGAGAAGGAATTTCCCCCACAGAAATCTGTCCACCGGAGAGCCTTTTCTCTCTCTGTAGTTTCCGCCCCGCAGAGGCGGCGGAATCTTTCTGTGGTCGCTCCCCGAACTTTTGGGTTTCGGGAGGAAGATATAAGCGAAGGGGCGAGCAGGAGGTGGGCCAGGGTGGCCACACCCCCTGGTGGCACGCACATGGGAGGGTCTGAGCCTCCCCTTTGGCTTCATTCGTCTTCTGGAAAAATATGTTTTTCCATATATTTTCTGGTATTTTTCTGATCTTCGTAAAAATTGCATCTATACACCGCCTTTTCAATCAGAATCCTAACTCCGACAGTTCATCCTCCAAAAATCATCCAACATGCAAAAATAGATGAAATAATATAAGTATCACCTCTTAATATGAAATATATCAATGAATAGCAGTAAATTATTATAGAGAATAGTGATGCAAAATGGACGTATCAAGCACCATGTTATTTGTATTTATGATCAACCTTATTCATACAACACCCACTATCATATCATGCCTATGCTTTTAGCCATTGAAAGTTACAAGTTCATTACTTCCGGTGAATATTGGAAATCTGCTACTAGTGTTTACTATTTTCTTTACTGTTTGGATTCAACTGCTGCAATCATTTCTTGTTTTTTGAGAATATTGATACACATGTGTGTTTAAGAGTGACGTCTCAGTTGCTAAAGTCTTATTGGTATTCTTATATTCTTCTTGTGTCAAATTATAAATTTGGATAATACTTCCCATCGAAGTTTTTAACGATCCATTGCACTTGAAGGCTCGCACGTGTGCGGGGCGAGAGAGACAGGTGAGAGAGTGAATGGGCCGCTTTGTTTAAACCAAACGGTTTGAGTGGTTCTGACCCTATGGGTCTCACAAGTGGGGTCAGGGTTATTTTGGTAATTTCACAATTACCACAAAGGGTAATTTAATAATAAGGACCCTATAAATATTCTAATAAATAAAATAAAAATAGTTCCAAATAGAGAAAAATAAGGATTCCAACTCCTAGTTTTCTGAAATTATTAAAAACATTTTGGTATGAATAAAAATTCCAAGTCAAATATTGAAATTAAATAAATACTTTAAATTGAGTAAAAATAGTCTAAAAATCTTTTAAGCCTAAATAATATTTCTTAAAATATAGAGATATTATTTTCAAATTGAAAACAAATGCTTTGATGTGTGCTTTGTATTCTTCTTAAATTGTATGAAAATTCTAAAGTGCAATTCATAGAAGTTATATCCAAAGTCTAAAGTGAAATTCAATAAAATCCTAAAAAGGGAAATTCACATAAAATTCAAAGCAATTCAAATTAAGATAAATTGAAATTCAACACATGAAGAATTTGCATTCATATAGTTACAACAGATCATCAATTGGTTTTAGCGAAGCTTTGCCTTTATTGGACAATGATTGTTATTTTTAAAACCCGAGGTCAATGGTCAAGTAGAACCTTCTAACTGCATTACATCATAGTTATCATGCAAGTTCAACAATTGCATATGAATTGCAAGTCAAAATCTTGCAAATCCTTATATTTTATATTAAAGACTTTTCAAAAGCTTCACAAATGAAGAGCAAAAAAATATTGTTTTATTGAACGAAAAGCTTGACAAATGAGAAATCACGTGGGAGATATTTTGTTTATTGGGGAAAATTATTTAGGACATGTACAATAACTGTAGTCAGTTATTCCAAACCTTCGTATAAAACACGCTGACAACTAATCTTGGAACGAGACAAGTGAGAGTATTCATTCAGATGACTAGGTCAGGCTATATTCCTGGAGAGGAATGGTAGTGGGTGGAAGTCTGTAACGTTTCCATCTTGTGCCGCAAGATGACGATTCTAGTATCTTAGCTGAATAACATTCCAAAGAGCGGTCTTTGACCGGGTTTAATTCAACGTGTAGGTTACTGAATTTGGTAGTGCTCGACATGACTCGAAGAAACTTGATAACATGCCTCACACCTAAGGAAGTGTGAAAAGTGAAATAAGGCCAATGAGGATTTGTGGGAAAAATATCGTATCTTTCGAGAGTGTATAAATGTGACGAGTTACTTCCTATCCGTGGAATGAATTGCGAATGCAACGTGGAAAGAAACTTAATGAAGTTCTAACAACCCGTAAAAACTGACGGATATAGTTTTTCTAAACTAAAACTTATCTTTTCTAAAAACTATTTTTGGAAAACAAGGGAATCGGGATGATTGATCCATGATTATACATCACACACCACATATAGAATTTGTTGAGTACTCGCTCGTACTTAAATTATCTTTTAAATCCTTGCTAGACTTTAAGAGTTACGAAACGGAGGATCAAGATCAAACCAACAATGAAGGAGAGGTTTACTACTAGAAGCCAGATCTTTTAGGAGACATTGAAGGAATAGATTATGGTATAGAATATGGAATATAATATGAAGATACCAAAACAAAAACGTAGTTTGTAGGCTAGAGTAAATGAGCCGAGCAAACTAGACTTAGCTAATAAATAAGTTGCTGAACTCTAATGGTACTACCTATAGTGGTTCCATTGACGGTCAAGCTAGTTAGTTTTCTTTCAAATTCAAATATGATATCCTTTTTAGACCAAAGAGGATATCGAATCTTTTGTACTCTTCTGCTTTATATGATGAACACGTAAAGTTGTGGACCTGCAATATTTCTGTTGTATCACTCTAAAAGATATGATATTTACAAAATGCTATTTCGTAAATATTATGTCAATGACTTGCACACTATAACGTGTAGTAATGTGCTGGGTCACCGCAGAAAGCCCGACCCAGATAAGATGAGAACACGGGTAGAGCCGAACGTAAACTAGGACAAATTTTTGGCATTGCTTATGTGTTAGGACAACTTGCGTCGGCCCATTGTAGACGGCTTTAACTCTAGTGGATTCTGTAATCTAGGTCACTCTATGCAAAAGGGTCCTACAACTACAAATCCGGTATGCCTGGTAAGCTGACCGGCGCAGAGACACCAATGCTTCATAAGGTTCTTCCTGTGAAGCAAGCGGTTAATATTTCCTCTACTCCATGATAAACTCACGCATGGAATAAAACGGCCGGGCATTGAAATCCGGTGGTTTGTGACGAACACAGCACTCCTCCCGTGTCCACCATACTCCTACAGACTACAGTACTGACTACTGACCACCATACTCCTCCGGCCACCTACTCCTAGAGCGTTTCCTCAGGCCGATAGCTGAAGCTTTAAACCGAGGCGAGGAGATACACTGCAGGTCTGCAGCCGTGGCGACGGATGGATCGACCGGCAAGAGCGGCAGCAATGGCCGGCGGGAGGGGCGAGCAATTTAATTCCGGCGTTAACTAGCTGCGCTGCGCGCCCTTACTGCGCCTCCCGCGGCGCTGCTGTGCTACCTAGTCGCGCGCTCTCCTTAAGTTTTACATTCAATATTTTTATCTGCCACACCTACAAGCGCCGATGCTCGGCCCCTCGCCATTTGCTCCGATCGATCCCGTGGAAAAATGGAACCAAAACTCGTTCGTCTCGTTACATCCTCGCCTCTGTTCCACATTCTCCGTGCATATATAGTTCCGGGCTGGGAAAGCGAGGAACCCAATAATCCATCCTTCACGTACGTACTACCAGACGACGAGGATCACGACTGCCCTGTACAAAGACAGATGTACGTACACAGACATCAATCCGTCTACTACCACAACCAGTACGCAAACTGGAACCCCTGGATCGAGTAGTAAAAAAGCTCGCAAAGGGAATAATGGATCGCTTGCACGAGAATTACCTCAACCGTACCGATCGATTCCTCTGCTGCAGCACCGCGAGTTGTATTTTTGGGGAAAACGGTAGATTTCCTTCTTTTTCCAGAAAAACAGAAGAACAAATCTTCTGCGGCGAGCAGGCAGTTAATGTGGGCCGATTGAGTATCTCGGCGTGTTGGATCATCAAGTCGTGGCACCTGCCCGGATGGATGGATGCACGCAATTAATCGGCTAGCTAGCTGATTCAATTCAATTCAATTCAATTCAATTGAATTCAATTCATTGCCGTGACAAGAGAAAGACGGCAGCAAACATATTGCGCTTCAATACACGAGAGGACGGTTCGTTGCATCCGCCATCCGCATAGTAAATGCACCATCGGTCCATCCATCCATCGATCGACCGAGCTACTACTACAAGCATTCAAACTCTTCCTTCCTGTTCCTGATCGATCAATCGATCGGTTCTCTTTCCAGATTAGCTCACGACACACTCTTATCTATCTACGCACGCACATCCGGACGCTAGCTGCATGCATCTTTCAGCTAACTTGACAGCACCAGAACCAGATCCAACAACGGCGGGTTTCTGACGGAACTGGCCACCGGAAATCCAAGTCCAGGCGGCCGGCAAGCCACGGCCGGAGTACGTGCGTAATCGATCAGCTGGGTCGTCGCGTAGACGCATGGAGCGATCGAGGGTTTTTGTCGGCCATACTGATGTGTAGCTATACTCCATCATCAGTTGTGCCTGTGCTGAGTAGTACCTATTTTCTGCATGGAAAATTTGTTGGCGATGCACTTGCTAATAGTAAAGGTAATGTTCCCGCCGACGACCTCTACGTACGACGTATCAATATAATGGCGATTCAACAGTCTTATTTCGTCTCATCACAAGGAAAACTATGTTGCAAGAACCCACAATAGCTAGCGTAGCATGCCAAATAATAAATTTTGTGCTGACCAACAACCAACCAACTTTCAACATTGCATGGTCGTAGTAGGCCACTCGATCGCAATATTACATGCACGGACAAGTGACACATACCAGAAGTTGCAGACTACATTTATATACGCACTTAATTATATCTACGTCATACATTCATTCATACTCCTGCTAGTACTACTAGCACCGATCGATCGATCGCCATGACGACCACTCTCCCAACTCCCCGGCTCCGGTTCAATAGTCTCATAAGAGTACGTACATGTGAACAACGATATTAATTATCATTGTTTATTTCTTACGTACGTACGTACACGCTCGTTCGGAGCGCTACATGGTCGGTCGGTCACGTACTACATGCATGGGTGTGCACTGTAACGGTACTCGTGCACACTTATGCACCACGAGACGATCGATCGATTGAAATGGTGGTAGCTTGATCGGGTTCTTGGTAGCGTAGCTAGTCCCTGCAGCAGAGAAGCTGGAGGCCGAGCTTGAGCGGCGCTGGCGCCGGTGGTGGCGGCGGCGGGGAGGGGGACGCGGCGCCCCGGCCTGTGGGGTGCAGGAACTTGCAGTTGGGGCAGGCCGGGCACGCGCGGCTCATCATGACCAGCATGTGGCACCGCACGCACACGGCCGCGACCATCTCCATGCCGCCGGCCGCGTCCTCGCGATCGGCCGCCGCTGGCTTCGCCTGATCAGCGGCCGGCCTGGCCTTCTTCTCCTCCTTGACGGGCGAAGCACGCCGCGGCTCGAACGCGAGGTTGAGGTCTAGGTCCAGCCCCAGCGGCCCGCAATTCCCGGCGTCCTCCTCCTCCTCCACTGCGGGCATCGCCGCGGCGCCAGCCCGTCTCGGGTCCTTGGACGTCCTCTTGTGCGTCCTGGTGTTGTAGTAGTGGATCTGCCCCGACTGCAGGACACGCAAATTAAAGCACACGTTAGTAACAGAATCACACAGACAAATATTGGAGCATGCACGATCGACCGGTCAGAGTACTCCGCATGCACCTTGATGTCGAGGCAGCGTTGCCACTCGAGCGGGAGCGGCGCGGCGTCGAAATTGAGCTCGATCCCGTCGGTGTCGTCGGCGTCGCCGCCGTCCCGCTTCCGCTTCTTGCTAGTGGCGGTGGACGTGACGACGCTGGTGTCGAGGAAAGAGAGGCACGGGGGCCGCCTGTTGGCCTCCGCCGGCAGGAGCGCCGACTGCAGGGACACCATGCCCTGTGCTAGCTAGCTAGCTGTTGCGGTTGCACTTGCACTTGCACGCAGGACGCTGCTGGTCCGATCCGGTGCGGAGGGATGATAGAGCGAGCTCGATGGATCGCGTACTTGGTGGCCGCTTCGGTCGGATGGATCGTTTCTGGCCTATCTATCTATCTACCTGAGTTTGGAGCCGGAGGAGTAAGTGCGCGGCGCTGTGTCTGGATTCTGGCGGGGAGGGGTTTATATAGCCAGAGGGAGGGGGAGAGAGAGAGGAGAGGATAGGGGGGGAGGAGGCGAGGCGAGTGTTCTGTTCAGGAGGGGCCGGGCCGGAAATTTAAGAGCACGGAAGTGGTAGCCAGGATCTTTAAGGGGACACACTGCCACCGGGCCCACCAGATGTTCACAACACTTACTACTGGTCAGGCCAGTGCAGTGCAGTACGCTCCGCTCCGCTCCGTCATCACTCCCTAGCTGCACCACCACACCGCAATATATACACTCCATGCATGGTCGCCTACACTTGGCGCATCGCATGTTATACACCCACTTTCACCGCCGGCGGGCCTCGCTCTCCCAGACGGCGGCACATGACCTCGCTCTCTCAGACGGCGGGACGGCCGGTCAGCAGCTCTCCCGGCCGGCCATTACTGCGGGTGATGATGCGCCCCGGGCCGTCCGTACGCGGAGGATCGATGGCCGGACCGACCGATCGCTCTCGGCCATCACATGCAGCGCCTTAACAGCTGCTGCATGGGCTCTTTTGCAGTTACACATCATTGTTAAGCTCGCCATCAGGGCTAGCTCAGCAACCATTAATCCATCCCCTTCCTTCCTTCTAGGCTTGCCCTGTGGGACGGGCGTTCAGGCAGCCTGACGCGACGGCTGATCCATCGGTCGAAAGCCGGTATTGATTACGGGCCGGGGGCTTAACCAAAAAGCCCTTCATTTAAGTGGCGCCGGCCGCGCGATCGACTTAACTTTCAGTTGGGGCTGTGGAGTGGAGGGAGGCGATCGCCACACGCGCGACCGCATTCATCACGCCATGGAAATGGTTACTAGTATCATGTTGGAACAGTGTAGTACTCCTAGCACTAGTAGTGTGCTAGTAGAGGGAATTAATTGAAAGATCATGCATGTCCGTCGTCGATACAAAACAATCTAGAGGAGCTCGATCGATAGGTAGTCCGTTGCAGGAAGGCTCTTGATTAATTTGCCTTCATCTTCATGCAGGGTGGCGCTAGCTATCGATCTTATAGCCCTGTCATGTGCCATCTTCTTCCCCTCTCTGCTTTACCCTCCTTCGAAGCAAGGTGGTTGAGAGGGAGGCAATTAATCAGCAGTAGTAGCCTCCTGCTTCGAGCACGTACTGTACGTAGTAGGAGGTATTAGTAGGGAGCGTACGAAATGCTGCGTGCACAGGGCGTAGCCGAGCAGACGTGCGCGCGGGTACTACAAACACTTCAATTGCGTAGGAGCAGTAGCTAGGATCGCGTATTTGAGTACGTACTGTATAATTAGAGGAGGGGGAGTAACTCCGCCCATGCTGACAGGCCGGGCACACACACAGGCACAGGCACAGGCACAGGCACAGGCACAGGCACAGGCACAGACTGACCTAGGACGTACTCCTCCTCCTACTACTACCACAGACGCAGGGAGCCAGCTGGGCTGCTTTCAAAGCGGTATATCTATCTTAGCTCTGACCTTGAGCTTGAGGCCGCAGTAAGTAATTCAATGTGCAATATCTAGCTGCTCTCCTGGCAGGCAGGAGCGCTTAAATGATCGATCGAGAGCGAGGATTCGCAGCAACAAATTCAATTCTGCTCCTAACAAACCTCCCCCCTGTTAATTGCTGTGTTTCAATGAGTAAACTCGGCAATATATACCATGTAACACGAAGTGACACGTTTTGCTAGCTAGGGTTTCCGCGGAGGCGATCTAAGGCGACTTGCTCCTACCGTCGTCCGATGCCGCTGGTTTCCCTACCCATCATCACCTGCCGCTAAATCGGCTACATGGTGAGGGAACCTTAGATCGATCGGATAACTGGCCCGCATTAGGTCGTCGAGTTTTTTGTCTCTAGTGTAGGGTCATCGGCAGCGATGAAAAATAAAAATTATTTAGCCGCTCTAAATCGGTGTTCTTTTTCGAAGGAGCGTCGAAAGGTTGAAGTTGGAGTTGGTGGAACCTTAGGTGATTCTCGGAAAAAGATAGTGGTTCTAATGAATCAAAAAAAATTGGATTGTACATCTTTCATCTTTTTAATTTGCAGTTGGCGTTGGACATTGGGCCTGGCATGACAAACATTTATCTATGATGGCAGCGTTCAGTGGAGGGGATGATGGCGCAACGTCTTGGTACTAAGGTTTCGCCTCCCCCCGATGAGTAATGGCTTCGTCGGACAACTTGCGATTTTGGTGTCCCCCATCTTAGTTTGGCCAGAGCTCACATTATCTTCTAACTCTTCTTCGTACTAGCTTTTCCTGGGTGGTGATCTATCGAGATCATGGTCACCGACATTTTCTGGTCTAGGTCGATGACTTCCCGTCCAATGCTTCTACAAGGGCCTAGGTTTTTTCAATATTTTTTCGGCAAGAGCTTTGCTACACTAGGCGACCTAGAGGCGAGATCGAGCTTTGCTCATGTTGTGTCATCGAGAGCCATCAACAGTGATGCAAAGGGAAGATGGCTTGTACTTTTCAAGGACTTGTGTTTTTCTTAAAGGTGTTGTTGTGAGTATGGGTTTTAGATAATGTATGGATTCATAACTCGAGCGACTCCGGAGTCTTCCCGAGTCGCTCCTCCCTCGAGCGACTCCGGAGTCCCCCTTCCCCAACCCTAAACTCTCCCCCAGGCCCTTGTACTGCTGGCCGCCGCCGCTGCCGACGCCGACGGTGGTGGCGGCGCCCATCTCGTCGTTCTGACGGTGGGAAGGGGAGGTGTCTGAGGCGGCGCTGCATGGGGGTAGGTGGAGCACCAGCGAACGACACAGAGATGCGCGACTGGGTGGCTAATATCTGAGGCACTCTAGCGGAGAGGCGGCGGTGTGCCACCGGAAGGCGCGCGATCTGGGCCTAGATCCCGATCTAGACCACAATTTGGGCATGCCCCCGAGATTGGATCTTGATCTGGGTCAAAGGACCTAGCTTGGGCTTCGGCGGTGGTCTCGGTCACGCCGGCGATCCTGCATCCAAGTTCTTGTCATCCCGTCCTACGTTGCCCTCTCCTGCTGGATGGTGACTGGCGGCGTGGGGGCTACGAGTCTTGCAAATAAAGGTAGTTGTCCTCGGGTTTCTACCGCGCCAAGACAAAGATCTACTGGCTGCCTGTCCTCGTTGTTCTGGTCTGGAACGGTGTGTTCCGAAAGGATCTGCCGGCGAACTCCATGGGCGACTATGCCTGGAGATTGCTGGATAGAAAGGAATTCGGCCGTGCATACCCATGTTTTTCTGGCCATTTGGTTTCAGAGGGAGTGTTGCGAAGCTCTGCTATTTTGTTACCATCAGGTGTCATGTCTTCGACGATCCATGATGAAGTCAGATATAGAGAATGTCATGAAAGCAGAGACAAGAGGGCTAGTGATGCTGGTTTGAGTCTTCCGGCGCTGTGGAGCTGGCTTGGTGATCTGTGACTTGCAGCAGTGACTGTTAGTGGGGGCGGCAACATAGGAGAGGTTCGTAGTCTTACCTTACAGGGTGAAAATCCAAGATCTGACATTATTTGGGTTGTGCCTGACAATGGTCTTATTGAAGGCATTGTTTTCTGAGCGCGGACTTTTTCCGGGTGAAAAACTATGATCAATGATCAGGGCGATGATGGCACTTGTGCACTGTTTCCTTTTTGGAGACGTTGCTTTTAGAGAGGATGGATTTCTGCTGCTGTATTGGTGGTGGTTAGTCGTTGTTATAAGACATAGATAGCTGTAACGAGACTTTTTTTGTAAATTTTTTTTCGGCTGCGTGCATCCGTGATACCAATACGATAATATCGTGAAAATTGGGTGTAATTGGTATCTCCCTATGTTTCTTTCCCAAAAAAATGACTTCGTAACTTTTCATAAAAAACTCACCATATATTACCATGCCTCATATCGTGTCACCGAAGCTTCCATCCACACAGTTTCTCTACCTCTACGTCGGGCGATCGAGGGCGGACCGGAGGTACACGTGTGGCCTCGAGGTCCGGCGAGGCGATAGGAGGTCGATCGGAGCACAGTTGAGGCCGGATTCAATGCGGCTAGCTCTTCTCATAACTACAACTTCCAAATTTGGGTCGCCAAGCGGATTTAAGGCGGCCCAACAGCCCGCTTTTAACCACGGGAGATTTAAAACGAGGGTGGTGGAAATAAATCCATCTCCGCCAACCCACCCGTCTCGCGCTTTAAAATCCTGCAGGGGGGAATTTACGGGGCTGCCCCTGCCCATCGTCCGTCTCTGGCCGACCCCATGAAATTAGCTGCGTGGCCTTTATGGCCCTGTCCCGTCCGTTGGATTGCCATGATGGTGGCTGCTGGTGCTGGGTGGTGGTGCAATGCGATGCAATAGCTTCTCTGCTTCATCCTACCTCGCCTACTGCTCCGTAGCGCGTACGAAATTTCTAGCGTGTACCAGGAGAGTGGTACAGGGCATCTACACAGCCATTGTAGACTACATTTATGAAAACGGTACGGCTGTACCGGTGTATACTAATTTGATGGATGATGATATGTATGGAGCACATAACACTAGTATATGTGGTCAGATTTTGTTTTGAATGAAGGGATTTCTTTGTTATGTGGTAATATGCGATGATTAATTACAAAAAAAACCCTAAACCCTAAGGGGGCAAGAGGTGCTCGAAGAGTAATGGGCATCTTGTCGAGCTTACAAGTGTCCTGATTTGGGCATGGCATCGCCCGACTTACGATGCTAGAAGCACTGGCGATTGAAGATAGTTTCATCGAGAGATCAAGGTAGAGGGAGGAAGAGGATGATGTGGAGAGGAGTCGGTAATAGCAAGGAAGGGAGTCAACATTAGTTGATTCAGTGGAATTACTGAATACTATACTAAACCATTGTTCATCGATAAATGATCATAGCTGAACTCGTAATAGATGAAGGTGATCCCAATCGGAATCCATTCATATCTTTGTACATGGATGCCAAGAAGAGCATGATAGGGGACATGGTGGGGGAGGGAAGACAAAGGTGTGGGACGAAGAAAGAAGATGTGACATGCCGTAAAACTAGAGTAACTTGGTCACAACTGTCGCACTCTAGGGGCATCCAAAGGTAAATAAACATTGTCTAAGTTTAATGCGCCTACAATCTCGATGAGTCCACGAGATGATTATCACTCATATTGTTTTAACACCCAGATGTGCGGATGGCATAAGAAATTACAAGCATATACTTCCTCTACTCCAATATAATCTACATTTTACAAATCTAAGACAAATTAGCAAGTTATATAATACTACCAATGAACCAATTCAAGATGGATGGGAATTAATGACGTTCAATAAATAGAGCAAGATTGTTTCATTTTCTATGTACAACACCATGAAATAAGTTTTATTGTTAGTAGTATTGTGAAACGGAGGGAGTAATTTAGTATGCAAATTGCACCTAAAAAGAGTACACGACTATATTTGGGAACATTTCATCATCATTGTGGAGCTTAATTTCACATTGACCCGCATGCGTGGGGTGCATTACGTTGATATACTTTACTCTTGCCAAGATTGGGCCATGCAGACGCTTCCACTCCAATCACTTTCATCTGCTAACATAGGGTATCAATCGATCTTCACACATCCCCCGGGTGTTCCCTCCGAACGGCAAAGATCTCATCAATGTTTACACGAATTTGTGCGATGGCGGTGAAAGTCGGTCAGTGCGACGGTTTTGTGTAGGTAGAATGAATGCTACCATATGATATCATCACTAGTTCCCCTTTTGAAGATCCCCAGAATGCTAGAACAAGTAGTGTGCGGCATGGACCTCTAGTAGCTCGAGGTGTATTTAGGAGCTGGACACACAGGTCAGAGGTGTAATTGCTGTGGCAGATGCTGACGATGGGAAATAAAACAAGGGGTCGGACGGAAACGCGAAAAGAAGCAAGTTTCAGTTAAAGAGGTTGCCGTGTTCCGAAAACGCCAAACTACACTGAATGAGCGAAATGGATGGGAATAAGATAAAGAAAATTTTAAAAGTAAACTCTGGCGAAACTATTTTATAGAGATAACCTCTTTGGCTAGCGTCCGACACGTGGGAGCTAACCAGCTGCAGCGTGTCGTAGCGGGGCAGTCCAAGGCCCACCCCTAGTTATGTAACACCACTGTCGCTGCCATCCGCGCTATACCATGTAGGTTAGGGCATTTACATCGGACCGACTCAACCCGTCCGAGTGTGTTTGAAGTAGTCCGCGCGGACGTGCAGGACGTGCACGGTGCCCTAGCAGCACGACCCATCTAGACGAACGCGTCCGGTTTGACCTATCCGTATACCAAACCTGGGCAACGGTTGCGCCGGCCAGGACGCGCGCGGACGCGAGGCGTGTCATGCCCGCTGGTGCCACTGGCCCACCTGTTAGCCACTGCGGCGTTGATTCAGACGCGCGCGCAGCGGCACACATAACCGTGGTAGCGATTCAGAGACGCTGACGAAAGGCTGACCGGCGGCAGCTTGTGACATCAATGGCGACGAGACTGCGCACCGACTGACTGGACACTTCAATATCGTCTCTTTGGCCTCCGTGCTGGCATCCGATGCCGGTCCTTTTAAACTGTCCGCCCACGGCCATCTTCTCCCACACCACACCACACTCTCCTCCTCCTTTCCGTTCTTCACTACCGGTAGCTAGCCATGGCCGACGATAATGGATCGAGGGGGCGTGCCGATCGTGAATGTCGAGGGAGGCACGGAGGACGCGACCAAAGCAGCGCGCCACCACGCTCTCCCTCAACGACGTCGTCGCCTGACAAGGTCGACCCAGGCATCCAATTCGCTATGGCCATCCATAATCGGCATGGCGCGTGACAGGCTACTCCTCCCCCGCAAATTTGAGTCGCTGGTCGCCGACCCACCGCCCCATCTTGTCTTTCAGTGGGCGAATGGTTTCAGAACCACCAGGTACGTGGTGGAGTTCATGTTCAACCACCTCGGCCAGATGTACCTCGGCGACGGCTGGGAGTGCTTTGCTCGCATGCACCAGATCGAAGCGGGCAACATCAGCATCTTCAAGTAAGACGACGAAGAAATGCTCACCGTCAGCGTCTTCGACGTCACCACGTGTCGTCGCTGCTACCACTCCTACTCCTCCTCCAACTCCGACGAGTAGGCTAGGCTGTACACGTGCCATGTATGATGTATCAATGTAGGCATTGGCCATTTGCAATGAAAGTCCTTAGTCAAGTCCTAGAACATTTGTTACAAGCAACCACGCACCTAAAACTACGCGTCGCCGTCGACACTGGGGGCGGCGGCTGCGACGGGTCAGATACACCATTCGTCATTGAGAGACCGGATGATCGCCTCCTGCGTCTGTGTGTCCTCTTCAGCTCGGTCGAGGTGGGCATGCAGGGAAGCATCATCGTGATTGGCCCGCATAGCTTCCCAGAGGTCGCCACACACCAATGCGAGCTGGTCCCATCGCCGGTATTCTGGCAGAAAGACGCATTCCACTATCTCCATTGTGAAAGGCTCATCGATGGTCACGTGACGGTTGTAGAAAGGGCGGCGCGACGGGAGGCATAGCGTGTAAATCCGCGGGCGCCCCGAAACCGGAGGCGACATCATGTCCGGTAACTTCGGCGGGTTCGGCCACCACGAGGGCAGCGGGCGCTCATGAACCTCTTCTCTGCTGGCATCGGGGTTGCCATGGAGCTCGTCGGGCCGCCGATGGCGGCCGGACATGGTGGTTTTGTGCTCGGGGTGGTGCAGGTCTGGTCAAAGATATCTCAGTGACCTCCCCTTTTTGTTGTTGTGTTTGGACACGGCGGGAAACACCTAGAACTGGAGGGAAGCGGTGAGAGACGGCGTGGCGGCGGGAAGACACTAGAAATACGCCGGCGTTGGCGATGGACAAGCGCAGACATATGGGTCTCACTGTTGGGCGCGTTCGGCCGGACAGGTCGGGCCTCGATCCAAAAGCGACCGCGGTTCGACCCAAACAGACAGAAACAAACCGTTTGGGGCGACCGGATGGGTCGGCCCGGTGGAGATGACCTTGGTACCTTTCGCCTAGGCACTATGCTCGTACATACTGTAAATCCGTGTGAGAGGGTATGCCCTAGCCAACCTGACTCCTTCACCTAGAACAAAGGGTAGCCGTCATTGGCTCCTCTCTGCCCCTCTCAAATCCCTTCCCAAATCCTGCATATTCGTAGGATTCTTTCCGCGGATTTCGGCCCCAATGCCTTCCACAAGGTATTCTCTTCTGATCCCCTAATTATCATCCGGGGAATCCTTAAAATTGTTCATATTTGTGCAAGTTTGGGGTGGAATCCTAGTTTTTGATGGATTCAAAATTTGTATGGAAAATTGAAATAGTGTGGGATGATTTACGATTTGTAGATGAGTTTAATCATTTTTTGTGAAAGGAAATGTTGTATGGGAAGCCACTACAGTGTTTTTTTTTAAATAATAAGAACCCAAATCCGCATCCGTGAGGATTTGAATCTGGGTGGTTGGGTGGTACATCCACTTCCCTAACCATTGGGGGACATGTGTGTTGTTGAATTGTATGGTAAATCATGCCTGGATAGTAATTTGTATTAGATGATTGTTTAGATTTATTTTTGTACCTATGTATGATTGTTGAGTTGAATACTTAGGAAGTATAGCAGTATGCTCATATTTTATTAGAAACTAAAAATAATGCTCACATATTAAACAATGCTCATATATGTCTTATTATTTAAAAGGTGTAGGATGATGTGGCTTTTTGATGATTACTATGATTTTGAACACCGGGCCTACTTGATGGTTGAGAAGAAAATGGTAATAAAAACAATCTTGGTTCTTCATGGTTTTGTTTAATTCAAATGGATGTGCCATTATACTTTGAGTTGTGTGTTTGCAGAAGGTTGGACCCCTGAAGCTTCGGTATCACGGGGCCTCCTTGAGTGAAATGTCGTATGATGAGCCGTACACTCCGCACATCGATATGCTAGGCCTCCTCCCGTTCATCCATCTTGTGAGACGTTCGATGTCAAACCTAAATGCTGTTGCAAACACCATACTTGTCAACTGGTGAAGGTCGGAGACACACACTTTCCACCTCTGCACTGGCGAGATGACCCGTACTCTTTAGGATGTCCATGATCCTTGGACTTCCCATCAAGGGGAAGCCTCTGTGTATTTGCACAAATTTTGACGGGTGGTGCCAGCAGAGGGAGGCTCTTATTGGTATGGATCCCGCGGAGACTGAAGAAAAGGCTATCCCAGACGGTGCTAACTACAAGCATATCATAGGGAACTTCGCTCATTGCCATGTCCTAGCTATATATGATACTTAACTAAGAAATCACCGATTCATTTCTTAAATTTCAACAAGATTTTGAACTTTAATCCTGGAGAAATCCCATTCTTCTAGTGATTCATATCCCAGTGAGAAGTTGGCATTTCTATAAGCACTATACCTTTGCCACTATCAACCGTGGCTTCATCCACGAGACTAAGATCATAAAATAGCAATATCTTGTGATCTCACCCACTACCTTCTTGTAAGTTTCACACTCCTTGGCCATGAACTCCGCCTCATCAACTTCTTCTTCGAGACCATCGTCATCTGAGTCCAATGGATAGCATAAAAAATACAGGATGTCATGTTCCATGTTCTCTTGTACATAATATTTCTCCAGATCTCCAACATTGTTGTCATGGAGCTCAACCTTATTCTCATCTTCCCCATAATCATGATTCTCTATTTCCAATTATTGATCTTGGTTATTTGAAATGAGGCTCAAAGTTTGCCTCACTTTATGTTGGGTCAAAGGAGGTTCGCTCATTTCATCTTGGTTCATGGGTTGTGGACTCCTAGCATCAAATGGGGAGGCATGCCGGTTCAAGTCCAAGTGTAAACGAGCATCAACCTTTTTTGTAGAAAATTACTCGAGAGCCTTATCTAGTGATTCAGTCACAATCTCCTTGTATGCAAACCAACATTGCTCGAAGTGGATACACATTGTATTCTGATGGATGTGTATTCCAAACCCCACATAAGAGAAAGGTGCTAAGCTACATAGTATAGCGTCGAGGGCAACAACGCTAATCAGGTGTGGGGCTAGGCCTGGCCCCGTCGCACCATGCTGGAAGCTGGTTTAGCGTATGTCAGACCAGCATTAGCCCGTGTAGTATAGCGCCTATGTGTCGTCTAGTAGCCAAAAGGGTTATTTTCATGAAATTTTGCTTTGAGTTTATTTTTAAATTTGTTTCATATTTAGATTATTTTCATCCATCTCGCCAGATGAGGGGAGATCTAATTGGATTTCCTTTTGAAGGGCGATGGGGGATTAAACCCGAACCATAATCTCTATATATGCTCCATAGCACACGGCTCTTGAGTATCTTGTACTACCTTCCATACTAATTGTTACAAAATTGTATAGATTCGTATTTTCTACTCAGTAAAACACGTCTTGATATCTGCATTTTTAGACAAATAAGTGATAATAATATGGAACAGGAGTAAGAATTATTACCAAGTTCAGTATATGGTGTGCTCGGTAGACCCCTCCTAATAAAACTCAAAAGGCTAAACAAAGTCTTTTATTACTAATCCATATACAATTAAATTGCTACACTCTTGATACAGACCCGTTCTTGCTCCCGTTCGTCTATCGATCTATCCCTCTTGCTCTTGTGCATGACTGCCTCCAGCAAAGCAAACTCCTATACAGGCCCGCACAGAGTCATGGAGATTTGGGGATGGACGCGACCCCGTGTTCCACCGCAACAAGGAAATATTTTCACACGTAGTATATCAGACCAGTCCCCTAGCAGTCTGGGAAAAATTCTCGTGCTCTCAATTACCATGGCCACGAGGAACATGTGAATCCCTGGGACGTTTACTACCTCCTGATGAAATTGCAAGTTGGGACCATCATGTCAGCGAAAGCACACGATCATGGGAGCTTTTCCTGGACGACAATTTCTAATAAATCGGTGACAGGGTATTGTCAGAAATAGCCTTCAAGAACCATGCAGCGTTGTGGAAAGGTTATGTTGAAAAGGTAAACCAGGAGCATCAAATTTCTGAATATACTTTCTACTTCCTTATAGGAGTCGTACTGGTTATTTTTGCAGTTCAGTTAAAGTCGTCAGGAGTATTTTCTCAAAGAGGGCAATTCTGTAACCGAGCTAGTGTTCTTGGGAGAAGAAAGTGTGTGATCCTAGAAATGGAGAAGAGAGTGAAATTAAGAAGGTGACCCCTCCTGCAACATTTAAGGCCTGAAGAAGACGGTCATACGCGAGTCACGCTGCGGGAGTCCACCGGCTCGCATTAACTCCCCTTCAATTCTGAGTTCAATGCTGTTTCTCTCTCACAAAAAAAAAATCAATCTCAGAGATATTTTCGCACCCAGGTATTTATTTTATTTAGTAGTAGAAATGAAATGAAACATGGATTTATTTCATTTATATTATAATTTAAAAAACACCCACATGTTTGGTTACCACCGGAATTTGGAAATAACAGGTGTAAGATAGAAATCAAGATAGAAAACAGGTTTACACTTGGAAATATTTCGATGGATTTGCCAAATAAAATAAAGGCCCAATTCCATGCAAACAAACATCATGGGAATGAAATTGCAAAATAAATTCAAGAATTTCAGGTCTAAATGATGGATATCAAACGACCACTCACTTCATTTCTCGCGAATGCACGCAACTTCATCTATCCGTAAGAGCATCTCCAAGAGTTGTGCTAAAATAACACCTAGTTTCCAACGTGCGCGACAATTTGGACACCTCCAACAACACTGTTTAAGTTGCGCACGCTAAATTTTATTCCGCGTGTGGCAATTTGCACTCGCGAACGCCGCAAAATTGATATTTCTCGTTGCCAAAATTGATATTTCTCGTCGCGCGTGCGCCATGTTCCGTGTCATGCGCAAACGCCAACTGCCGTGCTGAATGTTCACCCACGCCACTTTCCCCGAGCTCATGTATTATTTATTTGTGTTATAATAATAACTAGACAATTTATTGTTGAATATATTTGGATTTGTTTGATCTTGTTGATCATATAGTTAATTGTGAAAGTTGTTTGTGCCGGCATCGTGTGCTGTATTTTAACGCGTCTGGTGGAGGGGTATTTTTGTCTCTATTTTAGCGTTTCCATTAGAAAAGAAGCGGACGCCGTGCGGTAAATCTAAATCGCGCTTGCTGCAAAGTCAATTTAGTCTGTTGGAAATGCTCTAAGGCCCAGTTCTTTTAGAGCTTCTCGTCAGCTTAATGGTCAAAATAAGTCTAAGCTACAAAAAACTCGATTTTAAGCCGTTTCCTGTGACAGCCGGCTTCAAGAATTCCTTCACGGTGGGGAGAAGCCACCCCACCCCAGCTTCCTGCAGCTTCCCGCGATTCAGCGAAGCGGTATATTTGGGTACCCCTATTTTGATCAGTTATTTACACCAAGTGCCACCGCACTGCACACCGTGAGAGCAATCCTTTTGACTGAAGCGTTTTCTCTCCTAGAAACAGAACAGGTCCTTTGATGATCCTCCCGCTCGCCCCCGTCCGCCGCTGCCGCCATGGCCAACTCCGGCCACCGCCCTCGCCAATCCACGATGCTAAAGTCCTTCTCTACTGAGCCCGGTTCCATTCCACGGCACTCTCCTGCCCGAATCAAGCCAAGTTCGAGCTCGCGCGGGGCTCGATCTGTTGCGGCCTCCAGCGCCGTTGGCTTGTCCGGCTGAACTGCCGCGCTACTCCTAGTTGATTCGCTGCTGCTAATCATGCGAAGATCAAATAATATGTCCAGTAGTACTACCTCACACGGGAATCAACCAATCAGAAGTATTGCTGCTCCTCTTCTTGAAGGACTCTACGTGAAGGCTTCAAGCCAAATTCTAGTACTAGTCCCGATGTGAATTTCTGTAGGTTTGATGCAGTGATGATCTTAAATTGAGTGTTTAGAATTGATGTTTTCAGTACTATATGTGAAAAGAACAAAGTCGCTTAGTTAGAACCCAAAATCATCTCAAGGGCATTAAAGACATTTCATCTTACAACTCACACAATAAGCTAAGAGAGTAGAAGCTTAAAAGAACTGGGTTACAATTTCTGATGAGCTTATTTTCACCGTTGTTTCTATGGGCAGCTCGAAGCGGAGTGGCTTATGCACAAACCGTAGCCGAAAAGAACTGGGCCTA
The DNA here is from genome assembly GCA_916181665.1 of Avena sativa. Lineage (NCBI taxonomy): Eukaryota > Viridiplantae > Streptophyta > Magnoliopsida > Poales > Poaceae > Avena > Avena sativa. The sequence goes on along the minus strand of OV702293.1, from coordinate 447,426,844 downwards.
AGGCATGTTGGCAACCTTTATATCATATCGCCACCAGTAGCTCTCCTGGCCGTCCGATCTAGCACGACCGGCCGCTCCATTCCGAGGCGAGAGCACGCATGTATGCACACGGCTACACGGTTTGCACTGTACTTGCACGTGCGCTTCTGCTTTGGTAGCTGGGCTGGCTGCTCTGGATGTCCCTGTTCACCCATACGAGTCGAAGTGGATGGGCCGCGATTGCACTCTCAATTTTCTATTCTCGATGTATAAAAAGACATACAACCTATTTTATTCACTGCAGTTGAAGCACTCTGGTCTCTGGATGTCAGCAAAGATAGACAAAAACTGTTCACTGTGACTGTCAGATATACGAGCTGTGATTCGGAGCTCACGATTTTTTATAACAATTTCAATTTATTTTTCTACACATACTTTTTGATTAAGGGGATGGTTCCATTATGAATTACAGTTTTTTCTCTCTAGCTATGCATTTGTGATACTAACAATACTGTCGAGTGAAAAATCGTCTTCAAGACCCTCGTGTGCGTGTACGTTTTGCAAGGTGTGAGATGATGACAAGGGTTTTATAAATATCAGGAAAACGACAAGGAATAAAACATATGGATAAGAGAAGTCTCGACATTGCCGTTGATGACGTCCTTGGATCTTTGCATATTTGGTTGCGCCACATCGAAGTAACATGCCATTCTTATCTAGGAAAAACAAGCAAAATGTTAAAGGGTAAACAGTGTTTAAAATCCTCTACATGGGACATTGCGGTAGCGGTAAACAGTGGAATCCACTCTAGTATAATTTCTGGTGCTTAATTCCTTTCCAACGTCCTTATCAACACGTTGTCCTTCTAAACATCTTCTCTATACTGCATTGCATAGGACCAAGACCCTTTTCTGTCATTATGTTTATCAAGTGGTTTAGCAACCTTCTACTTTTAATGTGCATTTTTGTATACAGTTTTTGTATTTATGTCAGAATCCTATGATGTTTCCTATGTTTGATTACACCTACGAACATAAACAGGTACGGTTTGTTTTGTTTTGGTGAATATATTCAATCAAATATTATGCAGAATAGTTGGGTACAACTGATGTTTAATATGGTTTGTATTCTTTTATGAATTATTGTTCTGGTTGAATACCTATCTAACTGAGGAGTCAAGGAGGCAAGGGTTGTGTTGACTGGTGCTTGGTCACACAAATATGAGTTGCCACAATTCTCAAGTGTGTTGGCTTCAGGTTGGTTCATGCATGGCTTTACACAAATATGAGTGTTGGTGAAGGGTTGTAGTAAAATCTTGTAATGAACCAAAAAAAGCGAATAAAAGTAAAGAAGTGATTTTATGCAATGATATGGCTATGTATACGAGAGATGTCGACTCATGGTAATAAATAGGTATGTTATATGGACAACTATGGTAATACTCTTCGGCCTCCTCTCGGTTACCATATTTTATGGTTTGCTTGGTGATTAAAATCAATAGATGCAACATATGCATTATGGGCTATGACTTTCGTTGCTTCTCATGTCGCTTACCATTGATATAAAAAATTCCACTTGAAGGTCGCGGGTCGCTAAATGGGCTATTGGATCCCGTCTGAACCATTAGATTGGACAATACGTGTTGGGTACATCATGGATAAACAACCGTACAACTCACACATGTATAATAAAACACAAACAACCTCCAAATGTAACCAATCCCCTACGTCTCCGTGCCAAGGTGAAGTACTCGCTCAAGGTGAAAAACACACATGCCAAATGAGATAGTCATAAGGGAAATCATATCATAAATTGTAACAATAAAATGAATGACTAATAAGTTGTAATTGCACGAACTGAGTTTGAAACCAAAGGTACAAAATCTATATGTCAATAGAGAAACGTGGCTGGTTTTGGAGAAGAAATTCGATCAAGGTGAAGACTTATTCTTGGTATATCATGTGCCTTCTGTCTTTTCTACTATGATCTGAACATTGGTCGTTTCTTGGACCTTTGTGTCTCTATTTTTCACAAGATATGTTCAAGTGTAGGAGCCGAAACCACTTGGTACTGGCCCGTTCACTCATACTCCATCTTTTTTTTTGAGAAACACAGTACAATCATAGACACTCACAACACGTACATGCACCCATCCCTATGAACGCACACACTACCCCTATGAGCACCTCCGAGAGTCTGAGCTGGCGGATCAAGTCTTGAGATTGACGAAGTCACCACGGGCGCCTTGCTGTCGACGGGAACGTCGCCTCCCACTGAAAGAATATTCCGCCTTTTATGCAACACACAGTGTCAAACCTGGGGTTTGAACTCTGGTGGGATGGGGATACAACCACCCTCCTAGCCACCAAACCACATGTTGGTTTGCACTCATACTCCATCTGTTCCAAAATATAAGATGTTTGGCCTTTTTTTTAAAACACATGTATAGTATATTATAACTTGGTGTCATGTTTCCCAAAATGGATTGTATTGCCCCTCTTGCACAATTTATGTCACCTCCTCGGCAAAATATCCGTCCATGCATAAAATCAAGGGTGCGCTTCAACTAAATAATTCGAGTTTATCCCTACACTTTAACATGTAGAAATGTCACAGGTAATACTATCTCCATACCGGTTTATTAGGCTAACACAAAGTTCAAGAAAAAAGTTTGACCATAAAATTGATCAATAAAACAAGAATTATATATTATATGATTGAAATCATATTCAAAAGACCTTTATAATGATATAGTTTTTGTGACATATAATTCATATTTGGTTATTCAAATTTGTAGTCAAACAATTTTCTTAAACTCTATGTTAGCCCAACAAACCAGTATGGAGGGAGTAGTCGCCTTTGGTGCAGTGCATGGCGCGCGGCGAGGTCCACGTAGTACTACGTCCGTCGAAGTACAATTTTATAATGTCTATATTAAATGACATGCTACAACAACTTAATGTGGTCTTCGGAAGTACAGAACTAATCAGATACGAGTATGTCACTCTTTGACGCAGAAGTCTGTCATCGGAAGCTGCTGCTTATAATGTGAATACAATGTTAATTTTGTGTTCCTAAGCCACACTTAGTTATCATTCTTGACGAAACTTAAATTCTAAATCTTGCGATATGTGTGTACCTTACATGTTGTTTTTTGGGGTGAGAGTGAGTAAGACTCATCGAGGAAGAACAACTATAGACGTGTGTGCAATGAGCTATGCCACCTCAGAAAATTTGGACATGGAGTTAGCCAATGAACAGTTCCCGTGAGATCATCAAGGTATCTAGGCTCGGTTGAGAAGTACCTACGTACTCCTACATGGGTACACAAAGTTGTTCATTACTTAACAAGCTACTCCCCTCGATCAGCCTGTAACATAGATCGTTCAATCCGATTTTTCGACGAGCCGTCTTATTCATGCATTGCACGTACGAGGCAGTGCAGAAAATAACTCGGCGGTACCTGTGCGTGCACAGTAGAATCCATCAGAATTCCTGCCAAACCAGTGATGCGCGCCCTGGTTTTCATGGCCTGGAAACGTGGCAGGGCAACCCTCTCTACCTGCTCAGTTCTCTCGATAAATGCTGCTAGCTGCTACGAGTAGTACCAACTGCAACTGTGCATGCGTGCGTGCATGCATGCACGCCAATGATGATCCGCTAGGTAGTTCGCCCAGCTACGCAGGGGTAGATACCACAATTCCTGCTCGGCGTCCCGGCCGGCAGGCTGCTGCTGTTTACGTGTACCTGCTGCCTGTGCGGTAGTCCCTCAGGCATCACGAGCGCACGAGCATCAGCGCAGCATGGGCTCATGGCCGGCTACGTACGGGCGCGCGCTTATCATGGCGGATTATTTGTTGGCAGTGGTAATAACATGGCTTATGTTGATGGCCAAATTTTCTACTATGAAGAAGCTGGAGCAGGAGAAGAGGAATCAAGAACAAGCATTGGCCAAAACTTGAGAGGCTGCCGAGAAAAGGGAGAAGAGGAAGGAAGATGCAGAGTTGAGCAAGAAGGCTAAAGAAGAGAGACTAAGAAAATCATAACAGACGTGAGAAAGGGATCAATTGAGAAGAAAAGAAGCTGCACGGAAGAAATTAGAAGAAAATAAGCTCGCGGATCAAGAAAGGAAGGCAAAGAGACAAGCATAGGGAGGTACACAGAAAGTTTATCACGATGTCCAAGATGATCAAGTTGCAGTTGTCCCTCATCAACCCAAGAAGGTTAATATGTTTGATGAGTTTAGAGCTCCCAGGAAAGCTCTGTAACTAGGTTTTAATTTTATCTAGTGTTGGTATGCGACATACTATGTAATGCCAGGTTATGTGACAAACTTATCATGTTGGTATATGTAGCACATAGTGTAATGCCATGCTTAGTTCAAAACCTTAATTCAATCCATTACACTACTACATTAACTGACATCACTAACTTAGCTCACTAGCTTCAAAAGAAGTACAACTACATCCATTTCACTAGCTACATTTGATCTTAACTTCACTTCTTCATAGCGAGACAAGAAATAGCAAACTAAGAAGGACTACAACAAGCTTCAGTAGAAACACCACTTGTCTCGCTGCATCTAGCACCCCGTGCTCCTGCCCTAGCATCCTTGAGCTTGTTGCCCCTCTAGATGTTGCTCGTCCCTTCTCAGCTGGAGGTGCTCCCTTCTGTCCTCTGGCCAACCTATGGATTCAACATCACCTTCACCTCGGATGTGTCTATTCTCCACCAATCTATTCTCCACCAAATGCCCAATATATTCCAGCTCCCAATGCCAAAAATTACAGCCAAACTGTCACACAAATACAAAAATAGAGCTCAAACACAAAATCACAAATACAAAGATTTGCACCAAATCGATAACAAAAACACAAGATCTACAAGCACAAGTACTTGCCCCGTGCTTTTCACACTTGTAGAAAACCCATCCATCGGCGTCCCCGCCACACGTTTCATCACCACCCATCTGCAATCGGGGCAATGGCTGGGCAGAAATCGACGGGCCCATGGGTGGAGCGCACAACGGGAAGAGCTTGAGCTCGACATGGCGACGAAATGGTAGCACATGGGCGGGAGATCGTGAACTCTAGTGGTGCTCCGTGTAAGCTTCGTAGAGAAAGGGTTAGAGAAGAAGAGGGAAGGGGCGGTAGGTGGTCCTATAGTCGATGAAGGTTTTGCAGAAAACCCCCTACCACTACTCGTTCTTCTGTAACTAACCGTCCAATTTCCTGCCATAGGGACCCATAGGCCGCCACATCAGGAGGTAACATCCAATTTCGCAAAGTGATCGTGACACACTGGCACTGGCACAGATTCAATGACCTTAAAAGTGCATTCTCTACCTACAGTGACTGAATTGATTTTGTGCCACAAGTTCAGTTACTTAGGGCATCTCCATCACGGAGACCCAAACGGGCGACCCAAACAGTCCGTTTTCGTCCATTTGGGTTGAGCCACCGGCGCTTTTGGATCGTGGCCCACAGTGGCGGATCTAGGATTTTATCGATGGGTATGCCACATAAAAAAATCGCGAAATTTTTGATTAAACCATATTTACTAATTTAATAAATAAATATACAATTTGCATTGTAAAAGGTATACAAAACAATGAATAATATCTAATTAAAGATTAACCTAGAAAGTTTCAAAAAATATGACATAAATAGTTCAAACACACAAAAATAATAGTCTAAAAACTTACAATACTAATTGTTTGACTTGCTTGCCTACACCGTTTTAAAGACACAAAAGTCTTGATTATATTTTCTTCATACACTTCGAAAAAGATATCTAGCTCAATACACGTGACTAGACAATTATTCAAGAGACGCTCGTCGATCTTATTTTTTAACTTTGTTTTCACCGAAGTCATTGCAAAAAAAAATTCTATCACCACCAATAGAAGCAATACCAATTTGATGATATGATCTCTTTACATAAGTTAATAATTTGGAAAATCAAAAATATGTCATATATGTTTGTAATTTATTTTTATTTAACTATCTAATCCCAAGATGATACATGTATGGGTCTATAGATCGAGAAAGATCAGTTGTTTGGATAATTGCTTGATTACCTCAGCACCGATGCGTCTTGCCGGTGTTGATTATCCTGGTTTCGTTATTGAAGCATCCAGTGAAAGAGAAATGACGAACTGTTGTTCAACCTTGTTTTTCCGGCATCGGAAACCTCATGGCGGCCGGCAAATGAGGAAGGAAGAATCGGTGTTTGATCTCGCGGCAAGCAAAGCGCCGGCGTCCAAGTCCACAAACTGCAATCCGCCATTGCCGATCGGGGTGCTAGGGAATTCTCATGGCCTGGCTTGGCAAGGCATGGTGGCGGCGACGCGACATAGTCGGGCAGGACTTGCTTCAGTTTTGGTGTTATCGATCTTCTCTCGATATGGATGACAGCGTGATCTACGAATAGATATGTCATAGCGTGTTTGGAAGACTTCGTATTTTATCATTATTTATAATTCTAACATTTTTAGTTTGTTCTCGAATTGTGTGGTTGATCGGACGTGTGCATCCTATCTATACATATGTCGGATATAAAACTACTACTAAGTAATAAAGCGCTCATTTAATAAAAAGGACGAGGCGTATGCGATTGAGTTAGCTGAGCAGTTTGTCGATAGATCAGGGTTTTTTTTCCTGCAAGGCCGCACGCACGACTCGAGCTAATCAGTTCTGTACACATCGACCGGCCCTCGTTTTCTCTTGCTAGTAGTACCATGCAGATTGGCTATCCTGTGCATCCGCCGGTCTGGCCTGTGTGGCCTGCGTCTAATAGCGTGACTTAAATTGTTTTATTTTATTTGGTCAGTTGAAAAAAGAGACCGGACAGTCCAAAAGAAAAGAGATAAGAAGACCCATAGTATAAATGCCAATTAGGTCAGCCTGCTATAATAATCGGACATGTCAGTGTTCGCTTCTGTCCGGATAGTCCTATCCGTGACCCAAATCTGATGCACGGACTCGGCCCAATCTGAGTTTGTCTGAATGGATCGTCCCGCTATGACACTGTGCATGTTCACATGTCCACACGGATCGATTAGGACACGCTCGGCCGGGTTGGTCTCCCCGGTAGAGATGCCCTTATGAATGATTTTACTCAATTTTCATACAGATGTATATGTACTCGCTGTAGTGCGATGAGAAGATGTTTCTACCGACCGGGTTTAAGAGGATCCGATCATCGGAGTAGTACTTTAGGCAATAAATGTGGGCCGGGGAGATGCTAGGTAAGTCGCCGTTGGTGCAGTGCATGATGCGAGGCGAGGTCCGCGTCCGTCGACGCGGAAACGGAAGAAGTTGGGTGCGGTATTTAAGGTGGCGATAACTAGCTAGGCACGCGTAGTACATAATGGTCGTTCTACCCGACCCGGCCGACCGTGCTGGCCGGGCAAGTTAATACGTATACCTCGTTACACTGCCGCTCACTAACTCCTGCTTTCTCATGCGCCGGTTTTTTCGCACACAGGAGAAACGCTGTTTTTTAGCACGATCAACGTGTCTAGAGGGTTGTTTACAAAAATTGACCGGTTTCAGTTTTGCCACTCAGGATAGCTTTGGTGTTTATTTTGGAGGATGGGTCATCAAGGCTTACGAGGTGCTTAGGGCAAGGAAGCAGTTTGATGAATTACTTCACAAATTCCTATAGAGGAATGAAATGAATACATGGATTCATTTTATTTATATTATGATTCCAAAAACATCCACATGTTTGGCTGCCACCAGAATTTAGAAATGACGGGTCTGAGATAGAAATCAGGTTTACACATGGAGATATTTTGATGGATTTGCCAAATAAAATGACGGTCTAATTCCGTGCCAACCAAACAACATAGGAATGAAATTGCAAAATGAATTCCAGGATTCCATGCCCAAATGATGGATACCAAACGACCTCTAAGTATGATCTCCATTTATTCTTATTTTTCGAGAATGGTTTGTCTTGCAATTTAAATAAATATAACTAGTCAAATTGTAATCTTCATGATCAACCAAGACAACAAAATGAATCATGTAAGTCTTTGTTAGCAGCGACAGACGATGAGAAATGTGCAACTACAGCTAGATATAGAAGAACAAGATAGAATTGGACGCCTCAATTGTTTCATTGATAATTATATGTTTTGTCTGATTTCGTAAAAGAATTTCATGAAAAGTCAACTATGCTAAGTTTGATCAGGTTTATACAAAAATTATCAACAACTGAAATACCATATAAATTAATAGATATAATATAAAATTTTATCTAATAATTAATATATGTAATAAGACACTACAACAATGTATGTGAGCCTCGACGGTTATAAACATAAACACTGGGGCAACACGTCTAATGACTAATCGTCATGCTCGTGCTATGGAGGCAAAAGAAGGTTGTTAGGAATAACTGCATCCAAAAAGAGAATGCGCTGCACTTTTTCTTGCGTGACACATACGATCTGCTATGCTAGTTCTAGCACGGCTGCCTCGGTGCATTATAGGTCGACACAATTTAGATATCCGGCATTGCGTGCGATGATGGCACACCATTACTGTAGGGCAATGTCTCATCCGCTAGATTCTCCACATCACCACAAGGTAATTATCTCAATCTACTAATAACATTCATCATCTCGAAAGATATTTGCTGGCATTCTCTCTTTTGATCACAGATAAAATGGTCCGCCTAACGAGAGATCTGTCGTTGTTTTTTCTTCAATGTGATATATCTTTCGTTGCAAGTTCCTCTCTCTCTCTCTCACTCACTCACTCAATTTCAAATATATCTTAACATGCCCAGAACATGAAGAGAGATGTGTGGCGGGTCAACCCATAACATGTATGGCATTGCAATTCGAAACCACATGACCACACCCAAGGAACCTGTAGTCGATGTGACAAGACCATTCATCATCGAGTGCAACTCTGCAACATGGTGGAATCTTGCACCCCCATCGATGATGTGTACCCGAGTCCACTACGGGCGAGCAACAATATATTTTGGTGGAAATTGGCACGGAAAATGTGAGAGTGTGCTCGAATGTAAAAAGGGACTTCCCCCAAATGTGAAAACCCAGAATGATCTCGATCATGAAACCCCAAATGTCTTCTTAAATCGAAATTCATAACCAAAAATGCAAATGTACCTCCATCTCATAGTTGGTCTATGTCGCCGCGCGCTGTCTAGCTCTCGTCTCATGCCCTCCTTCACCCTCTAAAGCTTTCGTGCAAAGAGAGGATGAACAAAAGATGAGAGAGGTTGAAGAGAAGTGGGGACATGTTGAAGATAATGGAAGAGAAATTTATAACCGTCAGGCCGACTGACGAGGTTTTGACTCGTCAATGCCCATTGTTACAGACTTGGGTTTTTAGAAAGAGGGTGCGCTAGATATCGCGTTCGGCTAAAAGAAAAGCAACACGAGTCAAAGGATTTATCGAAGTTCAGACCCCTAGAGGGAAAACCCTATTCCTGCTTGTCTGCTCTTGATTATCGTCAAAACCAAAGGTTACAGGGGGTGCGCAGATGAGATCTGGTGGATGTGTGCTAGGTTTTTCGATGGTCCTCCTCATCGTGCCCTCCTGGCCTTTATATAGGTAGGCCGGGTCCCGGGATAAGGTTGAGTCGGTTATAAATTAGGGTTTTACCCTTTAAACTTTCTATCTAAAGCTAGTCGTATCCTTCAAGGAGTCACATCCTTTATGGGCCTGGATCACCCGAATCCTTCCTGGGCTTCATCATCAGGTGCGGATCATCACGTAGGATCCCAGTGGGCTGGACCAGATAGGCTAACATTGGGTACCTGGAGAACATACCCATGTCACCGACGCTTGCCTTCCGTGGTGGGTTGCTCAAAGGTAAATGCGACATGGTTAACTTGTCAGCTGAGCCGGATCCATTATGCAGGTCACGTCGAGTCCATGACATGGTTTAATATGTCTACGCCCAGTCAACTAAAGGCTCTATTTTATATAGGGTTTTCCGAGGTGTTTTTGGTTGATTCTTATTCACTTTCGATGTTTTTTCCAACTAACCCAAATATTTTGAAAACAAAGAAACCTTCTATTTCTGTATGTGTTTCTGGCATTGCACACTTCAGAAAGAAATTAAAGCCACTTATGGATGACCGGGAGAAAATCAAGCAACTTCCTAATTGGAGGAAATTCCAAACAAAGTCGAGGAATGTTTAACGACCATCCGCATGCCACCGCTTTCGTCTTATCAGATGGAACAATTTCCTGAAAGGCACCGAGCGTAGTATATATGTCATTTATCAGAGAGAGAGAGAGAGAGAGAGAGAGAGACGAACTTTGATCTACTCGGAGATCCTTCACTCCATCATCACACCTTTGCAGAGAGGGTGGGAGGGAGAGAGAGATTCATTCTCCGAAGATTAAGTTGTAATTACGAGATGAACCCTATTTGAATAATCATTGTATCTTTGTGTTATTCTCCTCTTATGTGTGAGTAAATTTCCATGACTTGGAAGATGTAGGGGATTGTTATGATGATTTGTTTTCTTACTTTCCATCCATTTATGAGAATTATTATTATTAATTATGAAAATGATTATCTATGTTATGAGTAATGCTTGTTATCTAATTTATGGACCCTCACGACATGATCCATAGACCTACATAAGTAAATGCTTGTTGTTTAGCGAATCTAGGACCTTCGAGTGCCAACGACTGATATCAAATAGAGGAGCACGATGACCCATTAAATGTAATGCATTGGTATGATACACGACCTTAATTTTCGCGCTGACCATGATCTGTGGTAACATAGAACATGACAATAGTATCAAACAAATTCGTCAGGAGGAGTTCTATTATCCTAGGCCGGTTTGATCTATACAAGGCAATCCACGTATATTTTGAGCATGTTCTCGTAATGGACTCGAACATGATTTCATAGACTTATCTTATACTAGAGAGCTCATAAATATTATACAAATACAAATTATTTTTATAATTGATTTATTTACATATTTTAGTTATTTAACTACACCCAATACAATTGAGACCAATAGCATAAATTCTTGCAGGTTTGAAAATAAGGTGACCCCGGTCTCGATGAACGTGTCTTTGATCTTTTCGTCCCTTCATATTCTACCTAATCAGATCGAACAAGATGAGTCAATTCATACAGCCACCTAAAGCTAATTGTAGGAGTTTTTGGACTGAAATTGACCTTTCCTTTTTTCACGGATCAGAGACTTTCTATAGGAAACAAAGATATTACCTAGGAGAGCAGGAAAAAAGACGACCAGTTGGAGGTGATGAGCCGACAAAGTCACGCAAGTTTTGAACTCCACAACGATACATGGGCAGCGGCAGCATCAACGCTTTGGTGTGGTTCTGCAGGTTCAGAATTCGAACGGCGCAGAGGCGGGCCATCAAGACGACAGTGGTGGGCGCTGGCCGCGGGTAATCTAAAACGAACAGTATTTTTTATTTCCTCCATTTTAAAGTATAAGATGTTTTAACTTTGTAAAAGAAATATATCTACACTAATTTTAGTACAGTATATAGGTTACTCAGGTTTAGAATAAATCTACACACTAAAAAAATTTAGATGTTTTTTTACAAACCTAAAATATTTTATATTTTAAAACGAAGAGAGCAGAATAGAGTACAAACGGGCAAGCGATTGAAACGATCCACGATGCAAACAATGACACGAGCTTTTAACTAGCCTTGGTCCTGCTAGGCCAAGGACATGGGCTGGACTGTCTCAGGTCAACGATTTCGTGGAAATAAATAAGAGGGGTACCTGCACAACATGGGCCAAGATCTGGGTTGTAGCCTGGGTTGCTAGCGGCCCAGTTCTACCCCTGGAGATCACTCGACAAGAATTCTTAAAAGAAAAAACTACAACAAGCAAATAAAAGAAAAAACTTACTATACACAATAAATCTATATCTTTTTTCTGAAATCAATAAACCTATATCTTGTTCTTAAGAGTGACTTTCACTTTTACCTCTAGTTGTGTATTTATGACACCAAATACCCCATCTTGCAAAAAATCATCGAGATTGCCCCTTTTAAGAAACCGTGGACACTATTTCTCTGTTGCAAGTCCATTGGGCAAATGTATGAGGTGATGATTGAGGTTTGATGATATCAAGGGAGACAGCGAATGGACCATATGGTGAAGAGAAGACTAACGCCGATGTCGCCTTTTGAGCTTTACACATTGTTGTTGCGCCATATCAACCTAAGCATGTTGGTCATGTCTAAAAGAATGGGCCAAATGCTAGACTAGTGTAATACCACGTTCAAAGTTTCTCGGACGGGTATTCCACTAGAATTCTTACTATATAGCGTAACATGTGTCACAAATGGACAACTAAGTGGTAAGAAAATGGAATTCACTATGTTTATAATCAATAGCATAATTTAGTTTTCTATTCAGATTTACAAAGTTTTCGACCTCTAGCATACAACTATTCATTTTCTTGGGGACTATTTGTTACCAAATCACTTAAATATTCCGTTCACGTAGGGGCTTTGATGCATACCACACTTACAAAAGTACAAAGTATACATTCCGTTCCATAATTCTTGTTATAGTTTTAATTTAAATTTAAACTAAAACATCGACAAGAATTATGAACGAAGGATTACTAACTTATATTTTATAGCATTTTTTGGTGAATGATAATATGTAGCATATGAATAGCTTTAAATAATGGTCGGTTCGATTTCCTGCACCTAATGGTAGGAATATGGCAAATCTGATCATCGTTGGCCATTAGATTAACACCGTGGTGTACCATATTCTGCCACGTCAAGTTTCTAGTGATCCTCCATACTAAAAGTGCAAACGGGCTTATTTCTGTCGGTCCGATGCAGGAAATGGGCATACGACCCACCAAACACGTCCTTGGAGGCCTCTGGGGCCTTGCATGCTTGGTGGCAATGCGCGCCCTCGCAGGCTAGGGTCCATGCGGCGTGATCTGGTCGTGTGGGACCCACACGCCCTTCCAACCACGATGATAAATACTCCCTCTGCTTTAGAAATATAGGATATTTTAGTTTTATGAATCGAATGTATCTAGACTTTTTTTTAGGTTCGTAAAGATTAAAAGTGAACTTATACACTAAAAAGTGTCTAAATACATTCATATCACAAAGCTAAAATGTCTTATATTTCTAAACGGATGGAGTACTACTCTAGCATCGGTTCCTATAATTTTTCTCAGTAAAAGTCCCCTATATTTTTGCTCAGTAAAACAAATACTCCCTCTGATCCAAATTAATTGATTTGGATTTGTTTAATTTGGATGTATCTAGTACTAAAATATGTCTAGATGCATACAAACTTAGACAAATTTGAGTCAATTAATTTGGATAAGAGGGAGTATGTTCATCCGCTCAAAAAAATCATTGATTCCAAAAAAAGAAGAGAAGTTTGTCTATGCGTCGATCAAATTAAGTTTTTAAGTGTCAACTGATTTAGAAATGTATTACATTAGTGAAAAATATAACTTGTACTTTTGCTCGGTTACACTTATCTACAATAGTGTAAGCTGCATTTTTCATTCAACTAAAGTTTAACTTTTTAGAAAAAAGTCAATTGAGACCAAGTAGAATATGAATAAGTTTTGGATTCACAAGCCGTGTACGTAGACAACTGGATAAATGATAGACATGTTCAACACAATTATATATTTATTTTAACATTTGAAGAACCCAAAGCTACATTAAACATCAAATGGTACCACAGTTCAGCTCACCACCGGATCCAGAAAAAAGGAACCAAGTCCTTGACTTTTACAAAGAGGGCCTAAATACAAAATTTAAAATGCAACCAAGTCCAAATTGATTCCTTTTCAAAACCAGTCACGCCGATGGACGAACCCATGAAATGACATGGATGTCACATAGGGAGTGAATAAGCAAGTTAAACCAATTATTATTTTAGCTCAAATAAATGTGAAATAAAACTAGCGTTTAATTTATCATCTCAAAACATAAATATGCTAGGCTTAACTATATAGCAACTTATGCTGAGCAATACAAGAAACTACGTTATAGCAAGTTATATAACTTGAAGCACAATTTAAAGTACATAAGTAAATAGCCCAGGTCTAAAAATAACCGAGGAACATAGAGACGACGATTTATCTCGAAATTCACTTTCCAATGGAAGCTAATATCATTGGAATGGTGGGGAGGGTGAATGCTCTCGAACCACCATAATAGCTCACTATATTATCCGTGCACTTTTGCACAATTTAAGATGACATGATCCACTAAGGGACCCTTGAGGACGGATATCAAACCCATACAAGTTGGGGCAATCTCCACAACTTAAGTGCATGCTTCTAAGAAATCCACCGAGATTTACACCACAATGCAATGATTGGCCTCTATGGCACCACCAAGTCACCAAGTCGTCTAGTGTTCCATGAACCCAAGAGCAACAAGCTCTAGGTACAAGAACCCCAAGAGTAATAAGGTTCTTAACTTTTACTTCCAAAAATCCTTGTAGAGTGTAGGGTTCGCAGCATAGAAAACAAAAAATTTCCTATGATGGGAACAACTACGTACCAAGATCTATCTACTAGATACAAGCAACGGATGGATATACATCCATAGAATACATACCCTCGAAGACCGAATAGCGTTAACGGGGTTGTACTCGTGGATGATATAGACGAACGCTTGCCGATCTCAAGATCGTGATGAAGTCCATCTGGTCCAGCCGGTCCAGCACGGTCAAGTCCAGCATCTCAAAGCAGTGGTGCATCCGTGATCGCACACACGTACGGGTACCCCGACAACCTCCGCGCCCTCGCTTCAGCGAAGCAGCGGAAGCAACAAATCCTTCCAGAAAAAGCCACCGGGAACATGTATCTCGCTGATCCGAGACCATGGGGAAATTCTAAAGGGGGAAGAGAGATCCTTCGCGAGGAGGTGTGTGATGAGAGAAGGAAGTGGGTGCCTTTTATAGGGAGAGGGGGGCAGCCCCCTCCCATGGCGTGGCAGCCATGGAGGTCCCCCCACCTCTTCCACATTCATGTGGGTGGAGCTCCCACTCACATAAATAGCCACCCACTCAAAATTTCACTCACCTCCATTAAATTTCCACCAAATTTAATGTAATCTTTCATTAAATAAAACTCTTTTATTTATTTATTTATTCAGAATTTTGTTAATTACTTTAATTAACAAACATTCACATAAAACCCCTTGCTAGTATTCCATTTCACATGCAGAACCAGTTTCAGCAATTTCAACCGAAACAGTTTCGGTGTCCAGTGAAATAAATTCCTGCGCTTTCTTTTTCTTTTTCTGGCATATCATTTGCTTCGAATGGTGTCGATATCCCTTAAGTGTGTCACCCTACGGTTCGCGAATAATGCGGACATGATCGAGACCCTTCTCCGATCAATAATCAGTAGCGGGACCTAGAGATCCATACTGACTTCCACACATTCAACGATGACTTATGTGATCGTGTGAACCTTTTACGCTAGTATCTTAATCCTTTTGTCTCACGATATATTACATGTCCGAGATTCGATCATCGGTATCTCCATACCTAGTTTGATCTCGTTATTGACATGCACTCTTTTCTCGTTCCCGTGATATAACATTCTAGTGATCAAATCACTTGCTTGCAAGCTAACCCATGTGATATCACCGAGAGGGCCCAGAGTATATCTATCCGTCATCGGGATGAACAAATTCCACTCTTGATCCATGATTCTCAACATAACACTTTAGTAGCTTTGAAGCCATCTTTATAATCACCCAGTTACGGCGTGACGTTTGATGTCAACAAGAAACTCTTCCGGTGTTAGTGATTGGCATGATCTCATGGTCTAAGGATTAGGATCACTTCGTAAGTTGTTATAGCAATATAAACTCAATGAATTTGATCGTAATGCTATACTTTGGATGAATGTTCATCACATCATTACACTAATGTTGTGACCTCGTTATTAACAACATCCAATGTCCATGATCAGGAAACTTTGATCATCTTGTTAATCAACGAGCTAGTTTATAAGATAGGCTTAACTAGGAACTTCCTTTTTGTTTATTAAACACACATGTATTAATATTTCCGTATTAATACAATTATAGCATGCAAAATAAACATTTATCATAAATAAGGAATACGATAATAACCACTTTATTATTGCCTCTCGGGCATATTCCCTTCAGTCTCCCACTTGCACTAGAGACAATAATCTAGTTTGAAAACTTTGCGTATTGAACACATATGGCTTTCTGGTGTTTCATATACGCAATTGCAAGTGGTTAACATAATCTACGGATCTGACACTTTCAGGTCCGTGTGTATTTACATGTCTTTGCGTCTCCACGCATCACTCATTCTCCAATGAGATGGCATTGTATAAATTTGGTCTTTTGGTGAGACCTTTAGTTCCTTGGGATTAAACCATGTCGATACTATTGTCGTACACTATATCTTTAGTGTTAGCCCGTTGCGAACAACACCTTAGTTTGATAAAAAACTACTTGACACAAATTTCCTCCTTTGCTGCTACTATAGCAGTCATATACTTAGCCTTTTGTTGTAGTATTCGTCACAATGTCTTAACTTTGGAATACATCCAAATCCATCATGAAAACTCCTTTCCATTTCATCGTGCCACTCATAGTTTAAATTGAGATAAACTTAGTTTGTATCTTGTGACAAAACTAGTATCAATGTAACGCTTTACAATGAACTATTTGTAATTGTTTGTCACCTCTACACAAATATATTCTTAGTTCTTCCAAAAGATCATAAGAATATCCTTACTATAGTCCAATGATCATTTTATGATTCATTCTGGTATATGCTCATAACACTTAGAGCATAAGACATATCCGGATGTGTACATATCATGGTATGATTGATCAAAACATTCTCGTGATTTCACTCATCAAGTGTCAAAGCACTTGAATCTTGTTTCACTTATCAAGTGTCGATACACTTGAATCTTGATTCAATTCCTTTCCATGCGACAAGAACCGTTTCTTGTTGTTTCTATATTGAACTCCTTCAATATATCATATATGTACGTTTGGCATAACCATATTAGCGTCACAGTCTATCCACTATAGACATTCATGCTAAATATTCAGGTTTTGCCTAAGTCTTTCATCGAAATGAAATTCTTAACCACTGTTAATAAAATATACATTATTTCTAATCAACAAGATGTCCTCTATATAATGTATTAGAAATATGTCTCAGCGCTCTCACTTAATTTCTTACAAATGCAAGCATCTTCATCGTCTCCTGATGAAAACTCCTTTTCATCACGGTGAAGATTCCAACTCCGCGATGCTTACTTCAACCATTGAAGTTTGCATGCCCTTTTTAGCATCCTTTGAATTAACAAAACCATTTGGATCGTGTCATGTACACGTCCTAGGTAACCATTCTATTAGAAGAACTTTGTTTTGTTTATTCATCTACCATATACCAAATTATATGTAGTGGTTGCTACTTTAATCCGTCCAGACTAAATATCGCTATGAAAGATCAAATCTTATCATAGTCAACTCCTTGAACATTGTCATAAAATACTTTACGACATGTCGACTATTTCATAGATGTGAAACATCCTTGTCTGTTTCTTTATAGATCCAAATACGACCGATAGGTTTTTACAGCTTTCCGGAGGGTCTTCCAAGTTCAAAACTTGATTTATCGTGTATGGACTTATCACGGATTTTATGGCTTCAAGCTATTTGACGGAGTCAGGTCCCATCATCGCTTCTTCGTATGTATTCGGTTCATCATTGTAAAACAATAATGATTTACTCTCAAATCTTAGCATTTGATTGTTTAACCGACCTACTTGGTTCAATAGGAACTTAGATCTCCGTGACCACAATCTTTGAGGCACATAAGCTATGAGCATTATGGCAGCCTTCGGAACGATTTCCGGTGCTGCGCAACTCAGCACATATAGCTAAGGTTCGTTAACCTTATCAAAGTTCTATTGTCCTCCCACTTAACTTTTGCGAAAAATTCCTTTTTCAAGAAACTTCACATTTTAAGCGACAAACCCTTTTGTCCTTGGTGTTATGGAGGAATACCCAATTGTTATTCGAAATAACCTACAAAGACATGCTTATCCGACTTCAGTTGTAAACATCTTACTTATGTTTAGCATACCAAAATTTAAGAAATGACAACTTGGGTTTTACCCAAACCATAACTCATATGGTGTCATTTCAACGGATCAAGATGGAGCTCTTTTCAGTGTAAAAGCGGTAATCTCTAAAGCTTTAATCTTTTAAACTATAATGGCGGTTTTATAAATAACACCTTTGATCCAACCATGTCAAACAAGGTTTCATTACAAATCTCAAACATTCCATATTCCTATGGTGTTTCGGGAGATGTAAATCTAGATGTTTTGCTAAACTTGTAACTCAAATAAATCCCATTTATGATAAAATCATAATTCGTTTATTTTTCTTGTTACACTTGTAACTCAAATAAATCCCATATGATAAATCATAAACCATTTATTTTCTTGTTACAATGATTTTCCACTTCATCTTGAAAGTCTTTGATGTTGGGAATATGCCCTAGAGGCAATCATGTATGATGAGATTTCCCATTATATTCATAAAGATATTAAGTAGTCCTTGTATAAACATCTGATGTGTATCATTGAATATGTGATTCAGTTGTGGAACTATGCATTCATGTTGTTTGTACTAAATATCCTTGGTCATTGAGGTTGTGCTGGACACACAACTTAGACCAATTTGAAAGTTGGCTTGATGACTCGGTTCCACTTGTCATGGGCATGGAGATGCTATTCCAACTTACACAGACTCGGCTAAAGAGTTTAGCGAGTCGGATTAACCCATATTGAGGTACAACGAACAAGTTGTCATTTGTATATCTCAATCAATGTAATCCTTAGACCTGAGGTTATTGCATAGTCCGAGTTGAGGATCACCGACTTAGGTTCTGTCAAACGCTGATCCGTAACTGGGCAGTTATAAAGGCAGAGTTCGGGTCGACTGAGAATCAAGCTGTGTGATGTGAATAACCAAGATGGAATTTTGCCCCTCCACTCGGAGAGATATTCTCTGGGCCCTCTCGTGAGATATGATTCGGAAAGCATGGCCATGCACGACTCAGTTAAGTGTTAATCGAGGCGATCGACTAAGAGTTAGTCGGGTGAATCACTTATCTCAGATCGAGAAGAGAGTCGGACTATTTAAGGGATGACAATTATTCGCCTATAGTCTGACAAGGTATATCGTGAGGCAAAAGGGACTCGGACGTGAGTCGCATTGGAAAGGCAAGTCGTCATGACTCTTTGGTACTTGGGAGTCGGCACGTTCTGCTAGGAGCCGCTACCGACTGATCGATTGAGAGTCGGACTCCAATCGTGTCCAAGTAGCCATGAGCCTGCGGGGTCACACACTTAAGAGCGGGAGCAAGTTCGGATTGGATTTGAACCTGTAATCTGGTTGGGTTGGACTTAAACCAGATTAGGACTGAGTTAGTGAGTTGGACTCATGGTGACTAGTGTTATATGGGCTTTAGTGAATGGGTCGCGCGAGCAGAGCCCACGTTCACTCCCTATATATAGTGGAGCACCGTAACCCAGAAAGGTTAATCGTTGTTCGGTTAGGTCATTCCATGTGTTGGAAACCCTAGATCCACAGCAGTCCAGCCGTCGTCACGAACCTAGCAGTTCGCCGCTGGCGCTCCTCCTTGTATGTGTGGATACCAGCAGAGGTGTTGTGCGATCAGCACCAGGACAATCGGATCGTAAGGACTGCACTGCATCAACTGACGCGCTTCATCAGTAATCCGCAACTGCGCGTCTAGTGGTAAACCTAGTGGCCTTCTACCTGAGCTAGATCTTGGGATCACCACGTTAGAGAAAAAGTTTTGTTTTATCTCTGCGTGGCTCAACAGTGGTATCAGAGCGATAGCTTCTGGTTTTAGGCTCGAGATCTCGCATATGTGACATGCAGTAGGCTGTAGATGAGATCTATGTGCTGTTTTGGTGGTCGATCTATGAGATAGATCGGTTTTGTACGAAGTTGATTGGATCAACTGTACTCGGGGAATGGTAGATCTGATTTCCGTGATCATACTGCTGAGGTCGTGGAACGACATACCCCTACCGGTCGGCTTCCGCCATCGGGGTAGACTGTGACACATAAATCCAGAAGCGGTGATCAAAGATCAAAGAGTTTGATCGAATCGGAACGATGGTCGGAATCCATGTTCGGATCGTAGATGAGACCTGTCGTAGCGCCTTAGATGTCGTTGCGAGTTCCACAGTGCCGGTAGATATTGTATCTATGCATAACTTGTTTTTGCAGGAAGTTGTGAATGGTGTGGTTCATGTGCATGTGATGTATGTGTGTAATCCATACGTGATCTGCGAATCACGGGTTTTTGTCAGCCGACTGGAGCCTAGGTGTTGTCATTTTATTGTATAACGACCTGCGTGTCGGATTCTCTATGTAATTTACTTTACTAAGCTAGTGTAGCTGTTTGGAGATCCCGGAAGGCATGCAAGGCGTTGTACATGTCGGCGACATGGAGTAAGACGGCAAGTGACAAGAGTTGGCACG
The DNA here is from genome assembly GCA_916181665.1 of Avena sativa. Lineage (NCBI taxonomy): Eukaryota > Viridiplantae > Streptophyta > Magnoliopsida > Poales > Poaceae > Avena > Avena sativa. Next base: position 447,406,274 of record OV702293.1, on the reverse strand, counting down.
AGTCGGATTACAGGCTTTGTGGAGATGGAGATCGCCATGAAGAGAGCCATACCATTTCACATTATAATTGATTTATTTTGTGTTATTGTCATGTCTCAGTTTTACCTCTATTAGATAGTCGGTAAAATTTATTCCCTCAAAGAAGGTCTAGTCGGTTTTCCCGCCAGTTTTTGCACCATCACAAGTCGGACATTTTTGGTAGTGGGCTCATAAAATTGAGGTGCTGCCAATTCTTTCCGACTAGGTGGGTTCGAGTCGGACTCTTACTGCAGAAACACTCGGTAAGAGTGTAGCTGTTTGGAGATCCCGGAAGGCATGCAAGGCGTTGTACATGTCGGCGACATGGAGTAAGACGGCAAGTGACAAGAGTTGGCACGAGTCGGATTACAGGCTTTGTGGAGATGGAGATCGCCATGAAGAGAGTCATACCATTTCACATTATAATTGATTTATTTTGTGTTATTGTCATGTCTCAGTTTTACCTCTATTAGATAGTCGGTAAAATTTAATCCCTCAAAGAAGGTCTAGTCGGTTTTCCCGCCAGTTTTTGCACCATCACAAGTCGGACATTTTTGGTAGTGGGCTCATAAAATTGAGGTGCTGCCAATTCTTTCCGACTAGGTGGGTTCGAGTCGGACTCTTACTGCAGAAACACTCGGTAAGCTAGACGGGTCTATCACAACGGTTGTGGGACTCGGGGAAAAGTGGGATGGGAGCTGGGGCATGTGATGCCACCCGTCCAACAGGAGTCGCATGAGATGCGATTGACAAGGAGTTGTCTACCTAGATCACTTGGCGGCTAACGGTGATGCTAAAGCTCACTAGCCGACTTGCTTATTTAGGATCCTGAATCACTAAGCAACCATCGGAGGGGTGTTGGTTCTAGTGGGAGCATAAAAAATTAAAATGTTTAATATGCTTGCTCTTTTATGAATACATGTCTTAAGTGTTTTGCATATTTTCTGTTGTAGATCATGGCACCAAGTAGCAGTCACTCTCAGATATCCGGTTTTGTGTTGAGAACCATTCTTGAGAAAGATAAACTGAACGGCACTAATTTTACCAACTGGTATCGAAATCTGAGAATAGTTCTCAAACAAGAAAAGAAGGACAATGTCCTAGACAACCCACTTCCAGATGAGCCGAATGAGAATGCGACTGTCGCAGCCACCAATGCCTACCGTCGGGCTAAGGATGAGTCCACGGATATTAGCTGTCTTATGCTTGCTCACATGGAACCGGACTTGCAGAACTAGTTCGAGCATGTTGAGGCCTACGATATGATCGAAAGCCTCAAAAGTATATTCCAGGCTCAGGCGAAGACTAAGAGGTATCAAGTCTCTCAGGCTTTGCTGAGTTGCAAGCTTAAGGATGGTGATCCACTGAGTCCGCATGTGATCAAAATGGTTGGTTACGTGCAGTCTCTAGAGAGGCTTGGCTACCCCATAAGCGAAGAGTTCGCTACGGATATAATTCTGAATTCTCTTCCTAGTGCATATGGGCAGTTCATTTCGAACTACCACATGCATGGTATGGATAAGAAGCTCGCTGAATTACATGGGATGCTCAAGCAGGCAGAGGCGGATCTCAAGAAGGGTGCCAGTCAAGTGTTGATGGTGCAGAATAAGGCTAAGTTGAAAAAGAGTTCTTGGACTAAGAAGAAGGCTAAGTCAGGAGGAAAGCAGGCTCCGGACCCGGTCCCAAGCGCTTCCTCAGGGAATAAGCCATCTCCTTCAGCCGGATCCACTTGCTTCTACTGCAAGGCAGATGGCCACTGGAAGAGGAACTGCAGCAAGTACTTGGCCGACAAAGCCAAGAGTGGAGGTATGACTTCCGACTCAGGTACACTTGTTTGCAATGTTATAGACATATATCTTGCTGATGCACCTAATAGTTCTTGGGTATATGATACCGGATCAGTTATTCATATCTGCAACTCGTTGCAGGGACTGGTAAGAACTAGGAGCATAGCAAGAGGCGAGGTTGATATTCGAGTCGGCAACAAAGCAAGAGTTGCTGCGTTGGAAGTCGGCACGATGCAACTTCATTTACCTTCCGGATTCATTATGGAACTAAATAATTGTTATTATGTTCCAGTGCTCAGTCGAAACATTATTTCTGCTTCATGTTTGATGAGGCAAGGCTATGAGTCGAATATCAAGAATAATGGTTGTTCTTTGTATTTGAATGATATGTTTCACGGCTTTGCACCCGTCCAGGACGGGTTATTTATTTTGAATCTTGATGGTGAGTCGGTTTATAACATAAATGTTAAAAGGTTGAAACCAAATAATCTGAATATGACTTACTTTTGGCACTGTCGGCTTGGTCATATAAGTTGGAAACGCATGAAGAAGCTCCATGATGATGGACTCCTAACTTCGTTCGACTTGGAGTCGTTCGAGACATGCGAATCTTGCCTACTCAGCAAAATGACCAAGACACCTTTTGCAAAGAGTTGTGAAAGGGCGTCCGACTTATTGGGACTAGTACATAGTGATGTATGTGGACCAATGAGCACGACAGCCAGGGGTGGTTATGAGTACTTCATTACCTTCACTGATGATTTGAGTAGGTATGGATATATCTACTTGATGAAACATAAGTCGGAAGCCTTTGAAAAGTTCAAAGAATTTCAGAATGAAGCACAAAATTAACTCGGCAAGAAAATAAAGTTTCTTCGGTCGGACCGAGGAGGTGAGTACATGAGCCATGAGTTTGATGACCATCTGAAAAGTTGTGGAATCACTACTGCAAAAAGGCTTATAGCCTCCAGGTGGTTAGTGACGGACAAAACGGTGTCTGTCACTAGTAAGTATTCCTAGTGACACACAAGGATAGGTCTGTCACTAGTACAAAACACTAGTGACGAGCGCATAAAATTGACTGTCACTACTATTTTCTTGTGTGTCCGGCCAAAATGAAAAAATTACTTAGTGACGGGCGTCCATAAATGTCTGTCACTGAAAACTTGATGAGTAGTGACGGACCCAAGATATATAAGTCACTACTATTATCCGTGAAGACCGGATAAAAAAGGATAATTCGTTAGTGACGGACATCTCTAAAGGGCTGTTACTGGTAATAAGTTTTCTTCTATTAGCCGAACCCGACCTGAACGGTCGGTGCCACGCCTAACTTTTGCTCTATGCCATGAAGCAAATGTAGACGACACAAGCTATATTAATCCCTAATCAATGTGTACGTGCTATCGTATTCTCTATGGGAGAAAAAGAGATAGGTATACGGCAGCTGCCCGGGTTGATTACGCACATGTTATATAGCTAATCTAGAGTTTCACATGCAGTATATGTATGTTGACACGGACGCTCGGGCTACAAACACCTACCGAGGTCACATCTCAACCGTCTGATCATAAAAATTGCTAGTTTAGCTATTAACGTCAACACATGATTAAACACGACTCAATCCCACGCCTAATCCACTCTCAACCACAATTGTCAAAAAAAAACAGGACAAGGCCCCCGTGCCTAGAACCACCGCACCAAACGCTGGCACCGTTCTCCGACCGCACCAGAAGCAGCCGCCGAGCATGCCCCCTAGCCGCATCCTAGGGTAGTGCACATCTGCGCCAGACACCGCTGCCAAGCACGCCCCCTACCGCTACTGCCCCGCGCGATCCACACTATCCGCAATCTCCTCCGCCTCGCGGTTGTCGTCGTAATCACCGCCGGAGATGTGGCCTTCTCACGCGAGGCATTGCCGGTACACGCCCGCAATAGACACATCATACGAGCCGCCTCCTGCCTTCTTAGCTTGACGACAACACCTCCGGAGGTGGATGCGCTGCTGCCCTTCGCAATCTGATGCCAAGTCAGAAAGGTCGCCACCGACCCCACTATTCCCCATCGTCAATGAACCTATTTGTTTTCTTTGTAATTTCTAATCACCTGCTTTGTTGCAGCTTACATGATCCTGAAGAAGAATGAAGAGTGGATGAAGAAAGAGGTACACACTTCTGTGCGTTATGTTGGACTCATGATTGCCAGACCTTGGTCAATGCTATTTGCCATTCCTCTTGATGTGCTTTATTTTCACTTTATGTTGTTGGAGTTTACGATTATAGGCAGTAAGGTCTTGACAATTGTAGTGTATATCTTGACAAGTGAATAGGTGCAGCTGTCCATTCTTGGTATGACAAGCTTGAGTTCCAAATCCAGATTTGCCAAAATAAATAGGCCAACATCTTAAATTATGTACGGAGGGGCTAAATGCCAGCAACATACTAAAAATGCTTGCAGTTTGAAATACAGATGTTATTTCTTTTCATATGTGAAATGTGTGAATATTTCCTTACTATCTGAAAATTGTGTGGTACGCATTTCCTGCCACAATGGCATGCCCTCCGTTGGGGTGAAGTTATCAATAAAATTAAAGATCTTGCTTCCTGGTGTATAATCCCAGTTAGGATTAGAACATAGATATGATATCGTTTAATTAGCAAATTATGGTGTTAAGCTTCTTAGTAAAACCAGGAAGGCTCATTAATATTTGGTTATTTGACCTGATAAAGATACTATGTCCTGGGTGGTGCTGCCGAGAAGTTGAAAGAAAGATATATTTATAGTAACCAGGAAGGGTGGAGCTGGGTGTGCGCGTTCACACACAGGCATTATAGCACCCCTCTGTTCTTTTTGGTAATCCACTTCAATCACTTCTGCAATTGTTGGATTGACCGGATTTTTTTGGATTCAGTTCTTCATATCAGTAAATATTTTTCTGTCCAGCAGGTATGTGTAAGGTGACTAGGACCACTACAACACAGTAGTTGATGATGGGTGAGCTAACAAACCGGTATTCATCTTCCCTTCTTTCTTTATTCCTTGTAATAAGCTGCTGGTTAGAAAGGTAGCAGTAATTTTCATTACGTAATTGACTGCGGAACTGCGGTACTGCAATCCTGGGTGTGCACGTCCACACACAGGCATGATAACACCCCTCTGTTCTTTTCAGTAATCCACTTATTGAGAATTGCTTCATCTTAGCTCGGTAGGGTACAAGATTGACTGCGGGACTGTAATCTGAAGCTAGAGTAGACAGGTATAGGTATTAATCGATGTCAAAGCTAAAGACCAGCCTGGATCGTGCTTGCTTAAGCTTCTTCCGCGTCCTGGTAACTCCCGATTCTGTGATAGAGTGCTGCAATAAGCTTGCCGGCATGATCATGGGGCATAATCTTGTACGCGTTTATTCACTCAGGTTCTTGCAACCAGGATTGAAAATCATCTGTCCCATAAATGTCCTCAACCGAGAAATTATTGCTTATTTAGTTGACTACAGTAATAATTTCTAAAAAAAAAGTACTATTTGGAGCATTTTGCTTGTTCTCGATTTAACACACACAATCGTGTACTGCTTGTAGAAGGCCTACATATAACATGTGATCATTGCTATCTTTGATAGTCCACAGACCTTTTAAGGTTGAAACTCAACAACTATGTGACATGAACAATCAATAGATCATATCCTTCGAATAATGGATTGTTCCAAGTAATAATGTCGAAATAAATTTTATGCTTTGATCTAGACACTTGCAGGTATGTAGAGTAACACGCTTATGTACTTAACGTAATCTATTTTAGAGCACACCACTGTTGAAAAATGTTTGGGGAAGATGGACACTACAACATTACTTTATAAATGTACACAAAATATTAGCTTTTATAAATTTATTTATGATTTTTTGTTTTTTTTGTAGCAACACACTATTTAGATAGGTTCTATATAAACCTGCTCTGAACTGTATTATTATCTTTATGTAAACTTTAGTATAGTAATGTCTGGCTATATTGCTACTACTAATAATTATGAGCTTTCTGCCCCACCATGTGCATGATGCAATATGTTGTTGTATGATGTTTTTGTTTATTAATATTATACTACTGTTTTTGGTTATCCATAATCTCTGCATTGTATTATTACCCTTTTATGTATGCTCATATAGTATAGTAATGGCAGTTGTTCATCTGTGATACCAACTTGAAATTCTCATAGTTATATGCTTGTTTTCTTGTTTGTATCAGGTTAAGGTTAAGCACGGCATCAATGTCCTGCGTGATTCAGGTCTATACAATGAAGACATACGAGGAAGACATAATGAAAGAATTAGCAACTCAATAAGATGATGGAAACGTAGAACAATGAAAGGAACTTGCAACTATGTATATAACCATAATACATGCACTATGGTGGTGCTGTTTTTTGGAGTTCAAACTATCTAGATAACTCATCAAAAAACTATTCTTTCTTAGTATATGATAGATTGTAAGTTCTTATGCTAGTGTGTTAACTATGTAAATATTACATCATATTGGTTTATGTGAGTATAATTGTACAACATTTTATTGTGTTGTCGGAAATATTCGTGCAAAATGCATTAAATATATTATTATAACATCTTATTGTGCTATCTAGAATATTTGTGCAAAAAACTATTGAAACTCAAACCAGTGACGGGCAAGACAACTGGCCTGTCACTATAAAACCCATATTGCTATGGCCTTTGATCGCATATAGTGACATGCATCTTTTTTGCTTGTCACTGGTATACATAAACTAGCGATAGGCACGCATAAATGCATGTCACTAGTACACATACTAGTGACGGGTAGCTTCATACCAGTGACTAGTCATTGGTGACAGGCGCTTTGCCTGTCACTAATGAGCGTTTTGAGCCTGTCACTGATAGCCTATTCTGCAGTAGTGAATAGTTCCTCAACTTACTCCGCCAGGAACGCCGCAAAGGAACGGTGTTTCGGAAAGGCGGAATTGGACCTTGTTGGACATGGTACGGTCAATGATGAGTCGGACAGATCTGCCTTTATCATTTTGGGGTTATTGTCTAGAAACAACGGCGTTCACACTAAACAGAGTACCATCAAAATCGGTAGAGAAGACACCGCATGAGATGTGGACAGGCAAAAGGCCGAGTTTGTCTTTTCTTAAGATTTGGGGTTGTGAAGCATTTGTCAAGCGACTTCTGTCGGACAAGCTTACGGCCAAGTCGGATAAATGTATTTTCGTGGGGCATCCGAGGGAAACCTTGGGTTACTACTTCTACAACTGAGAAGAGGGCAAAGTGTTTGTCGCTCGGAACGGTGTCTTCCTTGAGAAAGAGTTTCTCAGTCGGGGAGTAAGTGGGAGCACGGTACAACTCGAAGAAATTCGAAAGGAACCGGCTAGTAGCGAGTCGGCAAAAACCTTGGAGGTTAAGCCGGTCGTGGCAGCTAAGCCGGCAGCAAAACCTGTACTACGAAGATCAGCAAGATTACGAAGTGTTCGTGATGTGTTACTGTTAGACAGTGATGAGCCGACAAATTATTCGGAAGCGATGGTGGGATCTGATTCCGAGTCATGGCTTGGAGCCATGAGATCCGAGATAAAGTCCATGGATGAAAATCAAGTTTGGAACTTGGTTGATCTGCCAGACGGTGCAAGACCCATCGAGTGCAAATGGGTCTTTAAGAAGAAAACTGATATGGATGGAAATGTCTCCGTCTATAAAGCACGCCTTGTCGCGAAGGGGTTCCGACAAGTGTAGGGGTTCGTAGCATGGAAAACAAAAAATTTCTATCGCATACAAACAAACAAGCCAAGATCTATCTACTAGATTGCAGCAACGAGTCGATGGAATAACTCACCCTCGAAGATTCCAAAGTGTTTAACGAGAGCAGATTCTCGTGGGTGATGTAGTCGTACTCTTTCCGATCTCAAGATCGCGTAGACGATCCTTCCGGCGCCGCGTTCCCGCAGCGCTCCCGCAGTCGGTCACACGTTCGGTACTCGACGAAGACCTTCCTCTCCCTTGTTCCAGCAGGCAGCGGAGGTTGTAGCACTCTCCTCGCGATTCCGGCAGCACAACGGCGTGGTACCAGAAGTAGAGGGGAAATCCCGCAGGGCTTCGCCTTAAGCCGGTGCGAGTATGGTGGAGCTTATGAGAGAGGCTATTAGTGGTCTAGTAATTAGACACACCAATTAGAAGGCTCTAAACCAATTAGAAGGCTCTAAACCGAATAGCTCTAAACCGGGGTCTAGATCTAGGGTTTAGTTTAGAGGAAAGGAAACTTGTGTGTGTAGGAGGGGAGCCCTGCCCCTCCTTATATAGGTGGGAGGGCTGGCCGGCCAAGGGGAGGAGTTCCTCCCCAACTCGGCCTAGGGAGGTGCGCCGGCCAAGGGGAGGAATTCCCCTCCAACTCGGCCTCCTCCTCTCCTCCTCTTTTCCCACTTCCCAAAACTGCCGTTTGACTTTCAAACTAGCCGTTTGACTTTTTCAATTTAGGATTTAAATAAACCCTTTATTTGGGACAGCAAGAATACTTAGTACATGATGCAATCATTCCAATATGTAATGACACATTCATGTACCCTTCCCCCTCCGGAGTGTCGGACATTCCGGGACCTTCTAGAATGTTCCCGATGAAAACACCGGAACCATTCCCCAACTCCGAAACGGAACTTTCCTTATATGAATCTTATTCTCCGGACCATTCCGGATCTCCTCGTGATATCCCGGATCCCATCCGAGACTCCGAACAACATTCGGTCTCTTTCTCATAATACCATAACTACTCAAACAACGTCGAATCCTTAAGTGTGTCTCCCTACGGTTCGTGAATTATGCAGACATGATCGAGACACTTCTCCGAACAATAACCAATAGAGGAATCTGGAAATTCATATGGCTCCCACATATTTCTACGATTACTTTGCGATCGAATGAACCACTTACATACGATACCAATTTCCCTTTGTCTCACGATATGTTACTTATCCGAGGTTATGATCGTCGGTATCTCTGCATACCTAGTTCATCCTCGTTACTGATAAGTACTCTTTTCTCGTTCTCGTGATATGTGATCCCTTGTGACCAAGTCACATGCTTGCAAGCTAATTGGATGACATTTCACCGAGAGGGCCCAGAGAATATCTATCCGTCATGTGGATGGACAAATCCCACTCTTGATCCATGTGTTTCAACCAATACTTTCCAAACACTCAATGCCATCTTTATAGCCACCCTGTTACGGTGTGGTGTTTGATGACATCAAAGCATCCATCCAGTAAAGGTGATATGCATGATCTCATGGTCGAAGGAATTAGGTTACTATGTATCAGAAAGCATATAGCAATTGAACTATTGAAATGACTTGATCTTTATGCTACGCTTGTCTATAGGAGTATGTCCACCATATCATTCTCCTAACGATATGATCTTGTTGTTGATAACATCTCAATGTTCATGACAAAGAAACCACATCATCAATCAACCAACAAGCTAGTGAAGTATAGAGCTATACTAGGGACTTTAAATTAAGTTTACAAATCACACAAGTATTAATGGTTTCCTTGTTAATACTATTATAGCATGAATATAAACATTTATCATAAACACAAAGATATATAATAATAACTATATTTATTATTACCTCTAGGGCATATCTCCAACAGTCTCCCACTTGCACTAGAGTCATCTAATCTAGATTACATGGTAATATACCGAACACCCATGGCAGTTTGGTGTTGGTCATGTTTTGCCCTCGGGAGAGGTTTAGTCAACGGATCCGCCACATTCAGATCTGTGTGTACTTTGCAAATCTTTATATCCCCATCCTGGATATGTTCTCGAATAGCGTGAAAACGCAGCTTGATATGCTTCAGCTTCTTGTGTGACCTTGGTTCTTGCGCATTGGCTATGGCGCCCATGTTATCACAGTAGATAGACATTGGGTCCAGCGCACTTGGAACCACACCCAGCTCTGTAATGAACTCTTTCATCCATATCGCTTCTTGTGAAGCCTCCGAAGCAGCCATGTATTCCGATTCAATTGAAGATCTCGCCACAACGCTTTGCTTTGCACTCCTCCAGCTAACTGCTGCACCATTCAAAATAAATACGTATCCAGATTGTGATTTAGAATCATCCGGATCGGTGTTCCAACTAGCATCGGTGTAACCATTAACAACGAGCTGTTCATCACCTCCATAAGAAAGAACCATATCCTTAGTTCTTCTCAAGTACTTAAGGATGTTTTTGACCGCTGTCCAATGATCCACTCCTGGATCACTTTGATATCTGCTAGTTAGACTAACAGCATATGCGATGTCGGGTCTAGTACATAGCATGGCATACATTAGAGATCCTATGGCTGAGGCATAGGGAGTCTTACTCATCCTTTCTCTATCTTCTGCCGATGTCGGACTTTGAGTTTTACTCAAGGTCGTATTGGGCAACATGGGCAAGAACCCTTTCTTGCTATCTTCCATTCCAAACCTCTTTAGAACTTTGTCCAAATATGTACTTTGTGACAATGATATTTGACGTTTCGATCTATCTCTATAAATCTTTATGCCTAATATGTAAGCTGCTTCGCCAAGATCCTTCATTGAAAAACTATTATTCAAATACTCTTTGACACTATTAAGAAGGTCTACATCATTCCCAATCAACAATATGTCATCCACATACAGTATTAAGAATGCTACAGAGCTCCCACTCACTTTCTTGTAAATACAAGCTTCTCCATAAGTTTGTATAAAACCAAAACTTTTGATTACCTTACCAAACGTTGATTCCAACTTCGGGATGCTTGCTTCAATCCATAGATGGACCGTTGAAGCTTGCATACCTTGTTAGCATCTTTAGGATCGACAAAACCTTTGGGTTGCATCATATACAACTCTTCATCAATGTCTCCATTAAGGAATGTTGTTTTGACATCCATCTGCCATATCTCATAATCATAATATGCAGTGATTGCTAACATAATCCTCACAGACTTTAGCTTCGCTACCGGTGAGAAAGTCTCATCGTAGTCAACTCCTTGAATTTGTCGAAACCCTTTTGCGACAAGTCGAGCTTTATAGACAGTAACATTACCATCAGCATCTGTTTTCTTCTTGAAAATCCATTTGTTCTCGACAGCCTTCCGGCCATCCGGTAAGTCCACCAAAGTCCATACTTGGTTTTCGTACATGGATCCAATCTCGGATTTCATGGCTTCTTGCCATTTATTGGAATCTGGGCTCATCATCGCTTCCTCATATGTCTCGGGGTCATCGGTGTTGTCCACCAACATGACATTCATAACGGAATCATACCAATCTGGAGTGGTACGAGTTCTCGTTGACCTCCGAGGCTCTGTAGCAACTTCAACCGAAGTTTCATGATCACCATCATTAGCTTCCTCTCTTATTGGTGCAGGCACCACAGGAACTTCTTCCGGTGCTGCGCTACTCGCAATTTCGAGAGAAGGTTCGACAACCTCGTCAAGTTCTACTTTCCTTCCAGTCACTTCTTTCGAGAGAAATTCCTTCTCTAGAAAGGATCCATTCTTGGCAACAAAGATTTTGCCTTCGAATCTATGATAGAAGGTATACCCAATAGTTTCCTTCGGGTATCCTATGAAGACGCATTTTTCCGCTTTGGGTTCAAGCTTGTCCGGCTGTAACTTCTTTACATAGGCTTCGCATCCCCAAACTTTAAGGAACGACAATTTAGGTTTCTTCCCAAACCATAATTCATACGGTGTCGTTTCAACGGATTTAGACGGTGCCCTATTTAAAGTGAATGCGGCTGTTTCTAATGCATAACCCCAAAATGATAGCGGTAAATCTGTAAGTGACATCATAGAACGAACCATATCTAAGAGAGTTCGATTACGACGTTCAGACACACCATTACGCTGTGGTGTTCCCGGCGGTGTCAACTGCGAAAGTATTCCACATTTCTTCAAATGCTCGCCAAACTCGTAACTTAGATATTCACCTCCACGATCAGAACGTAGAAATTTAATCTTCTTGTTACGTTGATTCTCTACCTCACTTTGAAACTCCTTAAACTTCTCGAAAGTTTCGGACTTATGTTTCATGAAATAGATATACCCATATCTACTCAAATCATCCGTGAAGGTAAGAACATAACGATAACCACCGCGCGATGCTACACTCATTGGACCACACACATCGGTATGTATGATTTCCAATAAGTCTGTAGCTCGCTCCATCATACCAGAAAATGGAGTCTTAGTCATTTTACCCAACAGACATGCTTCGCATCTTTCAAGTGATTCAAAATCAAGTGATTCAAGAAGTCCATCGGAATGGAGTTTCTTCATACGCTTCACTCCAATGTGACCAAGACGACAGTGCCACATATAGGTCAAATTATCGCTTGATTTCAAACGTTTAGCCTCAATGTTATTAATATGTGTATTTCTACTATCGAGATTCAATATGAATAGACCATCTATCAAAGGTGCATGTGCATAAAACACATTACTCATATAAATCGAACAACCATTATTCTCGGATTTAAACAAGTAACTGTCTCGCAATAAACAAGATCCTGATATAATGTTCATGCTTAATGCAGGCACTAAATAACAATTATTTAAGTATAAAACTAATCCCGATGGTAGATGAAGAGGTAGCGTGCCGACCGCGATCACATCAACCTTTGATCCGTTTCCTACGCGCATCGTCACCTCGTTCTTCGCTAGCTTCCGTTTATTCTGCAGCTCCTGTTTCGAGTTACAAATATGAGCAACCGAACCAGTATCAAATACCCAGGCACTACTACGAATACTAGTGAGATACACATCAATAACATGTATATCAGATATACCTTTCTTCTTGATGTTGCCGTTCTTCAAATCCGCCAAGTACCTTGGGCAATTCCGCTTCCAGTGACCTTCTCCCTTGCAGTAAAAGCACTCAGTATCAGGCTTGGGTCCAACCTTGGTCTTCTTCGTCGGTATGGTAACTTTCTTACCACCCTTCTTGAAGTGTCCCTTCTGCTTAGACTTGCCTTTCTTGAATTTGGTGGTCTTATTGACCATCAACACTTGGTGCTCTTTCTTGATCTCCACTTCTGCAGATTTTAACATAGCAAATAGTTCTGGCAACTCTTTGTTCATGTTCTGCATGTTTTAGTTCATCACAAAGTTCTTGTAACTTGGTGGTAGTGATTGGAGGATGCGGTAAACCCCCAAAGTATTAGGAATCACTATACCCAAACTTTGAAGTTTATTTGCGTGCCCAGACATCTTAAGCACATGCTCACTGACGGAGCTACCCTCTTCCATCTTGCAGTTAAAGAACTTTTCAGAAGCTTCATAGCTTTCAATTGCCGCATGAGTCTCAAAGATTAATTTGAGATCCTCGATAATATCATATGGATCTGACTCTTCAAACCTTTTCTGAAGCTCCGATTCTAAACCATACAAGATAGCACACTGAACTATGGAGTACTGATTCTTCCGAGCGAGGTAAACATTCTTTACTTCATCGGTAGCATCAGCTGCAGGTGGGTCACCTAGCGGTGCATCCAGCACATAGGTCAAATTACCAGCTGTGAGGACAATCCTCAAATTGCGGAACCAATCCGCGAAGTTGCTTCCATTGTTTTTCAATTTTTCTTTCTCTAGGAACGCATTAAAATTGATGGTAGGGGCTGCCATTGATCTACAACATATTTGCAATAGTTTAGACTAAGTTTATGACAAATTGAGTTCAAATTAATTAATGAAATTAAACTAGGTGAACTCCCACTCAAAACAACATCCCTCACATTGTTTTAGTGATCACACGAACCAAATCCACTACATCAACACCGATCATCACGAGAGTTGATATAGTTTCAATGGCGAACAATCATCATGTTCATCACATCTACTATATGATTCATGCTTTACCTTTCGGCGATCCGTGTTCCTGAGGCCATGTCTGTACATGCTAGGCTCGTCAAGATCAAACCTTAGCTTCCGCATAAGCAAATCTGGCTTGCTTACGTTGTATTCACCCGCGGAATCAAAGACACCCGATCATCACGTGGTGCTTCGAAGCAGCAAGCTTTGGCAACGGTGCATACTAAGGGTGAACACTTTAGAACTTGAAATTTATGTGTATGAGGGATCATCTTATAATGCTACCGTCGTCTACTAAGCAATACAAGATGCATAAAGGATTAACATCACATGCAATTCATAATATGTGATATGATATGGCCTTTCTTCTTTGTGCTTCCGATCTCCATCTTCAAGCACGAACATGATCTCCATCATCACCGGCATAGCATCAAGGTCAATGACGCTTCTTCATGGTTGTCGTCCACCAGCTTCAACTATTACAACTATTTTGAATAGACACGCAGGTCTTAACAGAAATTAAAGACAACCATATGGCTCCTGCCGGTTGCCAACTTACAATAAGGAACATTGCATACATCAAATATAATCACAATCATGGCCATATCACATCACTGCACACCCCTGCAAAACAAAGTTAGACGCCTCTACTTTCTTTGCATATTTTACGTGGTTTGGGGCTTTCAATAGGTGTCGTTCTAACCTACGAACAAGAACCACAACATTGATACTAGCATTGTTGATCACCCGTTGTAAATTGGATCTTTACTATGCTAGGAGAAACAGGCACCCGCAAAGCCACTTATGCAAAACGAGTTGCATGTCAAGCGTGGAGCAAGTCTCATGAACGATGTCATGTAAGGTTAGCCCGGGCCGCTTCATCCCAACATACCGCAAGATGCAAAGTACACGAAAAGCAATCTACAATAAAAGCATCAACGCCCACAATGATCATTGTGTTCTACTCGTGCAACAGATCTACATATAGACACGACTCTGATACCACTGTAGGGGTTCGTAGCATGGAAAACAAAAATTTTCTATCGCATACAAACAAACAAGCCAAGATCTATCTACTAGATTGCAGCAACGAGTCGATGGAATAACTCACCCTCGAAGATTCCAAAGTGTTTAACGAGAGCAGATTCTCGTGGGTGATGTAGTCGTACTCTTTCCGATCTCAAGATCGCGTAGACGATCCTTCCGGCGCCGCGTTCCCGCAGCGCTCCCGCAGTCGGTCACACGTTCGGTACTTGACGAAGACCTTCCTCTCCCTTGTTCCAGCAGGCAGCGGAGGTTGTAGCACTCTCCTCGCGATTCCGGCAGCACAACGGCGTGGTACCGGAAGTAGAGGGGAAATCCCGCAGGGCTTCGCCTTAAGCCGGTGCGAGTATGGTGGAGCTTATGAGAGAGGCTATTAGTGGTCTAGTAATTAGACACACCAATTAGAAGGCTCTAAACCAATTAGAAGGCTCTAAACCGAATAGCTCTAAACCGGGGTCTAGATCTAGGGTTTAGTTTAGAGGAAAGGAAACTTGTGTGTGTAGGAGGGGAGCCCTGCCCCTCCTTATATAGGTGGGAGGGCTGGCCGGCCAAGGGGAGGAGTTCCTCCCCAACTCGGCCTAGGGAGGTGCGCCGGCCAAGGGGAGGAATTCCCCTCCAACTCGGCCTCCTCCTCTCCTCCTCTTTTCCCACTTCCCAAAACTGCCGTTTGACTTTCAAACTAGCCGTTTGACTTTTTCAATTTAGGATTTAAATAAACCCTTTATTTGGGACAGCAAGAATACTTAGTACATGATGCAATCATTCCAATATGTAATGACACATTCATGTACCCTTCCCCCTCCGGAGTGCCGGACATTCCGGGACCTTCTAGAATGTTCCCGATGAAAACACCGGAACCATTCCCCAACTCCGAAACGGAACTTTCCTTATATGAATCTTATTCTCCGGACCATTCCGGATCTCCTCGTGATATCCCGGATCCCATCCGAGACTCCGAACAACATTCGGTCTCTTTCTCATAATACCATAACTACTCAAACAACGTCGAATCCTTAAGTGTGTCTCCCTACGGTTCGTGAATTATGCAGACATGATCGAGACACTTCTCCGAACAATAACCAATAGAGGAATTTGGAAATTCATATGGCTCCCACATATTTCTACGATTACTTTGCGATCGAATGAACCACTTACATACGATACCAATTTCCCTTTGTCTCACGATATGTTACTTATCCGAGGTTATGATCGTCGGTATCTCTGCATACCTAGTTCATCCTCGTTACTGATAAGTACTCTTTTCTCGTTCCCGTGATATGTGATCCCTTGTGACCAAGTCACATGCTTGCAAGCTAATTGGATGACATTTCACCGAGAGGGCCCAGAGAATATCTATCCGTCATGTGGATGGACAAATCCCACTCTTGATCCATGTGTTTCAACCAATACTTTCCAAACACTCAATGCCACCTTTATAGCCACCCTGTTACGGTGTGGTGTTTGATGACATCAAAGCATCCATCCAGTAAAGGTGATATGCATGATCTCATGGTCGAAGGAATTAGGTTACTATGTATCAGAAAGCATATAGCAATTGAACTATTGAAATGACTTGATCTTTATGCTACGCTTGTCTATAGGAGTATGTCCACCATATCATTCTCCTAACGATATGATCTTGTTGTTGATAACATCTCAATGTTCATGACAAAGAAACCACATCATCAATCAACCAACAAGCTAGTGAAGTATAGAGCTATACTAGGGACTTTAAATTAAGTTTACAAATCACACAAGTATTAATAGTTTCCTTGTTAATACTATTATAGCATGAATGTAAACATTTATCATAAACACAAAGATATATAATAATAACTATATTTATTATTACCTCTAGGGCATATCTCCAACAACAAGTTCAAGGAGTTGATTACGACGAGACTTTCTCGCCCGTAGCGATGCTTAAATCAGTTCGGATCATGTTAGCTATAGCAGCCTATTTCGACTATGAGATATGGCAGATGGATGTCAAAACGGCTTTCCTTAACGGAAATTTAACCGAGGACGTGTATATGATACAACCCGAGGGTTTTGTCGATCCGGCTAATGCTGACAAGGTATGCAAACTTCATAAATCCATTTATGGGTTGAAGCAAGCATCTCGGAGTTGGAATATTCGCTTTGATGAGGTAGTCAAATCGTTTGGCTTCATCAAGAGTGATCATGATTCTTGTTTGTACAAGAAGTTTAGTGGGAACAAAGTAAATTTTCTAATCTTATATGTGGATGACATATTACTAATTGGAAATGATGTCCAGATGTTGCAAAAAACCAAAGAATCGTTGAAAAGGAGTTTCTCAATGAAAGAATTGGGTAAGGCAACATACATCCTCGGAATCCGGATCTATAGAGATAGATCAAGGAGGCTCATTGGATTGAGTCAGAGTACTTATTTGGACAAAGTGTTGAAGAAGTTCAACATGGAATCGTCTAAGAAGGGGTTCTTACCGATGTCCCATGGTGTAAAACTTAGCAAGACTCAGTGTCCTTCGACAACTGATGAGCGAAGTCGAATGAGTGCGATTTCATATGCTTCTGCAGTCGGATCCATCATGTATGCCATGATTTGTACTAGGCCGGATGTTTCTTATGCTCTAAGTGTTGTGAGCAGATACCAGGCTGATCCTGGAGAGTTCCACTGGACATCGGCTAAAAATATCCTGAAGTACTTGAGAAGGACTAAGGATATGTTCTTGGTTTATGGTGGTGAAGATGAACTCAGTGTAAAGGGTTACACGGATGCGAGTTATCTTGCCGACTCTGATGATTCTCGTTCGCAATCCGGATACGTGTTTATTATAAACGGAGGTGCTGTGAGCTGGAAGAGTTCCAAGCAAGAGACTGTGTCTGTGTCTACAACAGAGGCTGAGTATATTGCCGCCTCGGAGGCAGCAAAGGAAGCTGTTTGGATGGGGAATTTCCTCATGGATCTTGGTGTGGTTCAAGGCTCGTCCAATCCGTTAGACGTGTATTGTGACAACAATGGTGCTATTGCACAAGCCAAGGAACCTAGACAACACCAGAAGAACAAGCACATACTCATGCGGTACCACCTGATTCGCCAGTTCGTGGATCAAGGTGATATCAAGTTATGCAAGATACACACGGATGCAAATATTGCGGATCCGTTGACAAAGCCGTTACCACAGCCAAAGCATGAGGCGCACCTGAGAGCCATGGGCATTAGATGCTTAGACATGTGATGTCGGAAGATTGACTCTAGTGCAAGTGGGAGACTGTTGGGAATATGCCCTAGAGGAAATCATGTATGATGAGATTTCCCATTGTATTCATAAAGATATTAAGTAGTCCTTGTATAAACATCTGATGTGTATCATTGAATATGTGATTCGGTTGTGGAACTATGCATTCATGTTGTTTGTACTAAATATCCTTGGTCATTGAGGTTGTGCTGGACACACAACTTAGACCAATGTGAAAGTTTGCTTGATGACTCGATTCCACTTGTCATGGGCATGGAGATGCTATTCCAACTTACACAGACTCGGCTAAAGAGTTTAGCGAGTCGAATTGACCCATATTGAGGTACAACGAACAAGTTGTCATTTGTATATCTCAATCAATGTAATCCTTAGACCTGAGGTTATTGCATAGTCCGAGTTGAGGATCACCGACTTAGGTTCTATCAAACGCTGATCCGTAACTGGGCAGTTATAAAGGCAGAGTTCGGGTCGACTGAGAATCAAGCTGTGTGATGTGAATAACCAAGATGGGATTTTGCCCCTCCACTCGGAGAGATATTCTCTGGGCCCTCTCGTGAGATATGATTCGGAAAGCATGGCCATGCATGACTCGGTTAAGTGTTAACCGAGGCGATCGACTAAGAGTTAGTCGGGTGAATCACTTATCTCGGATCGAGAAGAGAGTCGGACTATTTAAGGGATGACAATTATTCGCCTATAGTCTGACAAGGTATATCGTGAGGCAAAAGGGACTCGGACGTGATTCGCATTGGAAAGGCAAGTCGTCATGACTCTTTGGTACTTGGGAGTCGGCACGTTCTGCTAGGAGCCGCTACCGACTAATCGATTGAGAGTCGGACTCCAATCGTGTCCAAGTATCCATGAGCCTGCGGGGTCACACACTTCAGAGCGGGAGCAAGTTCGGATTGGATTTGAACCTGTAATCTGGTTGGGTTGGACCTAAACCAGATTAGGACTGAGTTAGTGAGTTGGACTCACGGTGACTAGTGTTATATGGGCTTTAGTGAATGGGTCGCGCGAGCAGAGCCCACGTTCACTCCCTATATATAGTGGAGCACCGTAACCCAGAAAGGTAATCGTTGTTCGGTTAGGTCATTCTATGTGTTGGAAACCCTAGCTCCACAGCAGTCCAGCCGTCGTTACGAACCTAGCAGTTCGCCGCCGGCGCTCCTCCTTGTACGTGTGGATACCAGTAGAGGTGATGTGCGATCAGCACCAGGACGATCGGATCATGAGGACTGCACTGCATCAACTGACGCGCTTCATCAGTAATCCGCAACTGCGCGTCTAGTGGTAAACCTCGTGGCCTTCTACCTGAACTAGATCTTGGGATCACCACGTTAGAGAAAAAGTTTTGTTTTATCTCTGCGTGGCTCAACATTTAAACGTTTTCAAATATTTCATATTTCTTTCTCATTAAGTGAACATTCACTCAAATTTCCGGAGAAAGCATATGAAGATGAAATCCATCGCTTACGACTATACATAATGGACTACATACATCGATATGTATAAATTCCAATATTTTAGTCATTCGTTCTTCTTTGGCCTTTGAACGAAGTTCTAATTATCCCGAGGAAAGTCTCACAAGCGTCACTTGATCAAATCAAAGACTCCAAAAATCCATGAATATGAAGATTCTTCATGTTTTCTTTCCAATATAATTTAAACGGTGATGTCACTTTGTAAGTGATCTTTCAATCATTTGTCTTGCGACATTTTAGCATTAGGTTTTATGGATGTGATTTCTCCAATTAGATTTATAAATCATCCATCTTATATGAAATACGGTAATTATTTGAACAACCTTTGTTCTCATAATACCTGATTAAAATAACAATTATTAAAACAAATCTTGAAGTCAAGCTTTGATGTCAACGAGAAATACAAACAACTGTTTGTTTGTTTTCGATAAACATCATCACATATTCTCTTGCTAGTTACTTAGGCCATTGTGGTTCATGAATTGCGTCGTTCCGTATAAAATTTCATACCAAGCAATTCGGTATCCAATACCCAAGCAAAGAATATAACCATAACATGTATATCATCCATATACCTAAATTGGATATTTCCAATCTTTTATTTTCTGCCAAATATATTTTTATAGATTCTCTTTCAGCATTTTCTTTTACTTTTTAAAAGAATCTATCAACATCAAAAGTGGCGCCATATACATGCCACATAGTCCAAAGCGTGTATATTCAAATAATAATACCTTTGGACTTGCACTTTGAAATAGATCACCATCATCAAATGATCGGCGTTCTTTCAAAATCCATTCTTTAGTAATCTCCTAGTGTAGTAAACACTTTACATACATCTTCTATTCATCCTTATCATGACGACTTTCATGATCAAGCTACTGTAGCTTATAAAGGTGAATCGTGAGTATAACATTACTTTCCAAAACCCTTTTGGATGATTAGGATGTCTAGCATCTCCAACCTTTATAAATTCTCATCCAATATGAGAACATATATTATACTCTATCATATTGCAACGAAAATATTGTTTCAGATATCGTTATATCTGCCACACATGATGGTTTCTGAAACAATTCTTTCAGCTCCTAGATAAACTTGATATTAAAACAATCAAGAATCATTGAGGCAAACATGATACTTAAGATGCTAACACTGGAATTGTTACTCTCGATTTAATACTAACTATTAAATTTCACGGAGTAAATAGAGTTTGCTGAAACTTTGCAATAGGACTTTAAACTTTAGATTGACACTCAACACAATACGATACCAGTTCGTAAAGTATATATCCACAATTCTATAGTTCTATTATCTCAATTACAACTAAGCATAAAGTGGTGAACGAATGCCAATGACTACAACAAATTATGCAAATTCACTTTGATTTAATTTTATGATAAACTGAGTTCTACTAATCCAAATTAGAAATGAACTTCCACTCAAAAACGACATCTTTCGTGTCTTTTTGGTGATTACATGAACCAAATCCACTACACCAAGTCCGATCATCACGTGAGTCGGTGTAGTTTCAAAGGCGAGCATCCATATGGTCATCATATCAAAACATATGACTCATGCTTAACCTTTCGATTCGTGTTCCGAGGCCATGTCTGTACATGCTAGACTCGCCAAGTAAGAATCTTAGTATTCGTGTGTGTAACTGTCTTACATTCGAGATGTGCTCGTGGATTCAAGTACACCCGATCATCACATGATGTCTTGAAGCGACGAAACATTGTCGGTGCATACTCCGCGCCCTCGCTCCAGTGAAGCAGCGGAAGCAACAAATCCTTTCAGAAAAAGCCACCGGGAACATGTATCTCGCTGATCCGAGACCATGAGGAAATTCTAAAGGGGGAAGAGAGATCCTTCGCGAGGAGGTGTGTGATGAGAGGAGGAAGTGGGTGCCTTTTATAGGGAGAGGAAGGGGGCAGCCCCCTCCCATGGCGTGGCAGCTATGGAGGTGCCCCCACCTCTTCCACATTCATGTGTGTGGAGCTCCCACTCACATAAATAGCCACCCCACTCAAAATTCCACTCACCTCCGTTAAATTTCCACCAAATTTAATGTAATCTCTCATTAAATAAAACTCTTTTATTTATTTATTCAGAATTTTGTTAATTACTTTAATTAACTAACATTTACATAAAACCCCTTGCTAGTATTCCATTTCACATGCAGAACCAGTTTCAGCAATTTCAATCGAAACAGTTTCGGTGTCTAGTGAAATAAATTCCTGCGCTTTCCTTTTATTTTTCTGGCATATCATTTGCTCCGAATGGTGTCGGTATCCCTTAAGTGTGTCACCCTATGGTTCACGAATAATGCGGACATGATCGAGACCCTTCTCTGATCAATAATCAGTAGCGGGACCTGGAGATCCATACTGACTCCCACACATTCAACGATGACTTCTGTGATCGTGTGAACCTTTTACGCTAGTATATTAATCCCTTTGTTTCACGATATATTACATGTCCGAGATTCGATCATCGGTATCTCCATACCTAGTTTGATCTCGTTACTGACATGCACTATTTTCTCGTTCTCGTGATATAACATTCTAGTGATCAAATCACTTGCTTGCAAGCTAACCAATGTGATATCACCGAGAGGGCACAGAGTATATCTATCCGTCATCGGGATGAACAAATTCCACTCTTGATCCATGATTCTCAACATAACACTTTAGTAGCTTTGAAGCCATCTTTATAATCACCCAGTTACGGTGTGATGTTTGATGTCAACAAGAAACTCTTCCGGTGTTAGTGATTGGCATGATCTTATGGTCTAAGGATTAGGATCACTTCGTAAGTTGTTATAGCAATATAAACTCAATGCCTTTGATCGTAATGCTATACTTTGGATAAATGTTCATCACATCATTACACTAATGTTGTGACCTCGTTATTAACAACATCCAATGTCCATGATCAAGAAACTTTGATCATCTTGTTAATCAACGAGCTAGTTTATAAGAGAGGCTTAACTAGGAACTTCCTTTTTGTTTATTAAACACACATGTATTAATGTTTCCGTATTAATACAATTATAGCATGCAAAATAAACATTTATCATAAATAAGGAATACGATAATAACCACTTTATTATTGCCTCTCGGGCATATTCCCTTCATAGAGAACTTAAACCGTGTACCAAATGCAATAACAAGAGCACAAGAATTGCTCAAGTTCTTCTCTTCTAAATCCCACAAAATCCACTCAGGCTATAGAAAAAAATGAGAGAAAGCATAAAGGAGGAAATCCACAAAAGACTCTAAGATCAAGATCCAAGACTTACCCTTATAAAGAGGAAAGATTGATCGGTATAAATGTAGAGCTAAATCTCCTCTCTTTTTTTAAAGAAGATGCAACGATCATTGGAGTGATTGAGAGTTAGCAAAAGATGGTCAATAGTGGAGGTCTGAAACGTATTCAAAATCTTAGGAACCATTGGGAAGAAAACCCCCTCAAATAAGCTCTCCAAAAAACCAACAGTTATGCCCAAACCAACAGTTTCTTTCGGTGCGAGACACCTACAGTGATACTCTCACAAGTGCTTATAAGGGTAGAATATGCATGAGCATATGCGTGTAGTTTGTTTTAAGGCCTTTCACAGCGGGCTATATCTTAGCACGTTTTCATATGAGCAATTAAAACTTAAGAAACAACTAGTGCAATGCATTGTTTCTTAAGTGGAGTCTCTACATTTAATGATTTAAAGGACATGTATGCATGTGATTGGTCTAGCAATGTTTTTTGCCTATGGTTCCGTGCAAGTGGTGTTTCTTAGCTGATACAATCCCACTCTCTTTTCTCATTAACTATAGTGCCACATAAGCAAAGTGCCTAGGATATGGAGCTAAGAGAATCCCCACTCGTTGGGCGTTCTCAGGCCGAAATCCGGACGTATTTTGGTCCGAACGAAACTAGTTTTCGGCCTGGGAACGCGAGTTCCCGCGCTTGGCTAAAATTTAACAAATTTCGACAAAACTTGGGCGAATATACGCGGTTTTAGGTGAACTTTGGGCGAATATACGCGGTTTTGGGCGAACTTTGGGCGAATACTGGCGAACTTTGAACGGATATGGACGAATATAAGTAGTTTTGGGCAAACTTTGGATAAATATGAGCGAATATATGCTGACTGGACGGGTCCACTCGTGTTCCCGCGATTCCGAGAATGGCCTAGGAGGACCGGACCAAGTTCGACCAAATCCGGACAAAAAGGGGTTATTGAGAACGCGATTGAGCCAAATTTAAGCCGTCCGGACCTAACTTTGGCGTCCGGATCGGCGTCCTGAGAATGCTAGTGGAGATGCTTTAAAAAACCCATTGCAAAAGGCCTAAAAGAAAGAATAAAAAATACGACAACACGTGGGGATGAATTAAGCGACAAAACTGCAGACGTTTTGTGCAGTTAGGTCGTCGCCTCTTTTGGAACGCACCAATCTACTCGAATTTATGCAGAAAAAACCGAGATGGCATCCACTGGGAGGTGCAGATCAAGATGATGACCTAACACCCCCCTCCTCACCCCGCACGAATCGAGAGGCACCCGCGAGTCTCCTTCTTCCTCCCGGGCCCCTCCCATGCCTCCCTCGCCGGATTAGACGGTGAGTGGCGGAGGGAGGCCGGCGCCGGTGTAGATTTAGGTTTTAGCAGTAGTAGTTGTTGTAGGGTTTGGCTTGATGCCGGGTGTCGGCGTGATGCCGTGAAGAAGTTGATTTCAGATCCCTCCGGCTGGATCTGGAGTCGTGTCCTCCTCTGTTTCCTCGTGGTGCTGCTCCGGTGGTTGGAGTTTTTGGCTACGGCGAGCGAAGGGGGAAGCTTCTTGGTCAATAAAGCCGAGTTGCTCCACCCGCATGGCGGAGGTAGAGGTGTTCTTCCGTTCCTGGCCGGCCAAGGTGGCGAGGGGGAGCGGAGTGGTGCCTGGCGGATGATTGATTGTGTTCTTCCCGTGGCCGGCCGTGGTGGCGAGGACGGGGGGTGCGACCAAGAACCTGCTGGATCTCTGTCGATGTGGTGGCCGTTGACCTTGCCTGCGGGGAAGGTCATCTCCTTGGAGATGAGAGGAAGGTGGAAGGTGGGCAAACCTTTGAGCTGGAGTCGTCGTGGAGGCGGTTCCGTGCTGGCGGCGAACCAGCGTCGGCTTTCTTATTCGTCTCCGGTGGCTGCTCCTCTTGCGATTCAATCGCAGTGGCCTGTGGATGGCGGTGTTTGCCGCTGGGCTCCTTCCCTTGCTGGTCGAAGGGCGACCGATTGGCGCCATGATGGCGCTATCTTCTACCTCCGGAGTGGAGGTCTTGATCGGAGTGCCTCGCTGGAGTCCCCCCTGTGTGCTGCCAAGTGGTTCGTCCCCGGCAGTGCTCAGGCGGCCGACGAAGGTTGCTCATCGTTGTCGGCGGCGGAGAAGAGGCTCAAGGACCAGATTGCTTTTTAATTTTTGTTCTAGGGCCTGTTTTTGCAAAGTTTCAGCTCTGCCCTTTTAAGGGGCCTTTATGTAATCTGTACCCACCGCCTAGTAATTGAATGCAGCCTCTAGGGTCTTCGGACCCTTTCCCGTTCAAAAAAAAAAGAGATGGCATCCACTGTGAAATCAATTAGGCTTTGTTCGTTTCGTCCCATCCTGGCCAGGATCGCGTCGAAATCCACGTGGGTTAGTCAGGATAGGACCCACGAGAGTTTAATACCGGCCCTCTCTTGTGATGCGTTCGGTTAAACCATCCCGGGATTCCGCCCCGCCCAATTCCCCGCAAAACCTCCCCATTCCACCGGGGTTAAAAAAATCTTCTCCTCACCCGTGGAAACAATCCCCAATCTATGAGCTCGCTCTGGCCCCGACTCCCCTCTCTCGCGATGGCGGAGGCGGAGGGACGGCGACGGGTCGTCGTGGACCTTGGCGGCACAACCAATCAGTAGGGTGCTCCTTGCATCTCCTCCCTGTTTCAACCTACGCAGCCACAGATCCCGGCGGAAACCCTAGCCTGCGCGCCGTCCATCTCACCGCCTCCTCACACCGGAGAAATTAGCATCCGCTACGGCAACATCAGGCTCTCTCTCTCTCTCTCTCTCTCTCTCTCTCTCTCTCTCTCTCTCTCTCTGTTGGTTTCGTCGGGAAGAAGTACTAGAGAAGGGGCGTATGGATTTCGAAAGGGAGATGATCTCCTGTCCCTTTTTCTTGGTCCTCTCCGGTGGGCAAATTTGGTTCTGGAGTATACAGATTTGCCTATGACATCTCTTTGTACACTCATTGTTTGGTTGGATTTCTTGCGGGCTCTCATAAGACACTTCTGTTACACACACGCTGATGCTGCTCGCTCTTGTTATATATGTCAGCTGCTCGTTCTTGTAGAACAATACAAAAACATTCTGATCTGTTGGTGAGTGCTACACTGTGATGTGTCGTCATAAAATTACATAGGAGTCTGACATTTCTGTGTTATTAATATTACATATTTCTATTTGAGAAATCTGGATTAGACCTGATATGATTTCAGATTTTTATTGTTTTCCGAGAATTAAGTCCACCATAGATGTTTCTCATTCTTCTCAAGAAAATAAACCTGAACTTGTTTTATACCTATCGGCAGTTCGCATTGTTAGGCTAAACCTTACCATTATCACACATGAACTTTGTGACTAGTTGGATTGGTAGTTCTATTAGTCCAGGGCCGGGGAGGAGCGATGAGAAGCACAGGGAGCAGGAGTAGCCCTGTTCAGATTTGTGACGAAAGGCGAGCGGGGCGACCTCCGGACCGTGACCATGCCTGCGGCCGCCTCGCCGCCCGCGCATCCGAGGCCCCCAGTCAGCAGCACCGACGGCCGCCACCCGCCGTCAGGTCGACGCCGTCCACTCCGCGCGAGGCCGCCACCCTTCACCGGATCCACGCGCGCCTTAGGCCGGCGACCCTCCGGGAGCGACGAGGAGGGGGGGGGGAGAAGGAGGGGAGAGGGTGGCGGTGGGTGCTAGGGTTGAGCGAGCGTTTTCCGGACAAAGATTCTCATAGTAGAACTTATTATCCTGTGTTCACCTTTCATAGTAGCAAAGGTGCTAGCTAGCCTGTAGGGCTTATAAACTTTTGCTAGATTTCTCTAATTTGTCCATCCTTATTAAAGGGAGAACCTAGAGTACACTTGAATATATAACTGAGTATATGATTCAACTTCACCAAGCAACTTCCGAGGACATTGATTTAGTTAGTAGTTGGGAGGTAAGCATCTAACTCTATGCGATGATCATGTTCCATACTTTCTTGTTGTTCTAACTAAGGAAACTAGACTGAGCCTTAAACTGACACTAGCTACTCTGAACTACTGTCGATAGGGTTAACTGTCATACATTCCTTTTGAATAGATGAAGTTTGTTTCCTCTCAAAAATACATTTTTACCCAAGTACTTAGTTCTTAATTGATTGCAGATTGAATAGATTTGTACTCAAATCATTTAAGGAGAATGTAATTTGTTGAATAACCTAAATGGTTAAAAAAATTCTTGTCAATGATCAAATGGTTCAAGTTTATTTTACTGATTGCAGGTTACTTTTAAACCTCCAAATAAAAAAGGCACCGCCGGATTGCAGATTCCAGACAAGCTTGTGGAATATCTCGGCCGCATCGGCCTCCACTGCCCCAACCTACGCCTGTGAGTACTCCTTACACCTCCAATTTATCTCTTGAGAAGACTCAAATGCTGAACCTGTAGTTAACCTGAGACGCCTTCGCTGCTCTACGATCATCGTGAACTAAAATTTGCTAACATGGCGATAATGGAGGCACAATTTAGCAAAAGGCACATTTAGTTTGCTTTTTGCAAGGCCTTCTATCTGAACAATGGTTCTTGCACCATAGTGATGTTCTTCATCGATAATTATTGTGTACTCTGTATGTGGAAACAACACAAAGAGGAAATAGTTGACATGTGGTTTCTCACAAGTCACGACAGTAGCAGCTTCTCTTATAATATGTTCATGAGAATAAGTTAAATATTAAACAATTACGCCATCTGTTCCACACTGAGTCAGATCGTTAGTGTAGTGGTGATAGCGCATCTGTACATAGGCCTCCTGTGCTCATGCTAATATTTTAGTGTTTAGAAAATTAGAATGCAAACTTGCAAATAGCATTATATTTCTCAGATGCTTGTTATACTGAATCACGGTTCTTGGGCATGCTAATTGTATGATCAGTAAACTACAACATTATGTTTCAGGTAATCGAAGGAGCTTGTCCGTGCGAGGAGGTTGTTCTGTGCAGGCCAGAGCACCTGAGGCTGGCACACTCGAGAAGAAGAATCAACTCAGCTTGAAATAATTGGGGCTTTGAGATACTTATGTCCCATTTATATCTGTATCGTGTTTTTGAAAGAATCGACTCAGCCGTGGCGATCAACAATGTGTTTTCGTTCTGTATCTTGTTTTGTGAAATTGTGAGCACGTTTAATTTTGACTTCCATCCATGCTCAAGTTGATGTTAAAAATGGATATTCTGTTGATTCGAAGTATGCATGCTGTGGCTTGTTATTTGGAGCTTGAGCATGCTGTTACCTGCTGCTGCTGCTTACTGCCTGCTGCTGTGCGTGGGGAGAGGGATCAAACGAATGGGCAAATAGTAACAGGGAATACGGGCAGAGGGATTAAGGGGATTAGGATGATGATTCGGGTTCACCCAATCCCTGCATGGGTTAGATCCACTACGGGATTTAATCCCTTGCAACCGAACAAGGCCTGCATGGGTTAGATCCACTACGGGATTTAATCCCTTGCAACCGAACAAGGCCTTAACGAGTTTGGAACAAGAATATTCTTTTTCTAATGAAAAAAGAACAAGAAAGTTCTTGCTACGGGTATTTGGTCGCGAAGAAAAAATAAAATACTAGAAAGCTTTGAAGGAGCACCGGCATGTGCACGGATGGCCCGTCAACACACGGGACTCCACGGCCCGGGTCGAAGTTGAACATCTCCATCTTCTTCTTCTCGTTGGTGGACCAACTCCGCGTTTCAGCAAGCAAGGCTTTGGAAACGCCAAAAGTCGCCTCTCTCCTTCTCCGTTCAAAGCAACCCCTCCTCCTCCTCCTCCTCCTTTTTCCCTTCCTTGATCTCCAAACCGAGCTACTCCCAGACACGCCCAGCTCGCCGGCTCGATCAGAAGAAGCACCAGGTCGCTCGACCAGAAAAAGCTCGTAATGGCGCCGGCGATCTCGGCGCTGGCCAAGTACAAGCTGGTGTTCCTCGGCGACCAGTCGGTGGGCAAGACCGCCATCATCACCCGCTTCATGTACGACAAGTTCGACAGCACGTACCAGGTCTCTCTGATCGATCTCTGATTTCGCTCCCGACGATCGCCCCTATGTTGTCTCCTCTGCAAACTCTGAACCTCTGCCTCTGCTTTGCGGTGCCGCGTGCGTGCCGTGCAGGCGACGATCGGGATCGATTTCCTCTCCAAGACGATGTACCTCGAGGACCGCACCGTCCGCCTGCAGCTATGGTATGTATCCCCAGAAGAACCTTCCTTCGCGCCGGCCAACTCTGTTTTTGCCAGACTTTTCTTGCGCGGTCGGTGAGCTGGCTTGTCTCGCTTGCGAAATTCAGTTGCTGCACGTATCCAGCTACTAGTTATTTTCTGAATTCTGATTTGTCTGATGCACCACATCACGGTCACTGCATCAGCTCTTCCTTTACATATCGTTTTTGAGCATTAGCATGATCGCCTGAACATTTGTCTGACCACTGCATTGTATATTTACGTTCTGTAAGAAAATAATGCTAATAAAAGAGTAAGTATATTAAAGTACTTTTCATGAAGAAATCCATCATAGATCCAGATAACCTGTATCGTCGATGGTCAAACCTTTTCCTAGAAAATGAGCTGGAATTTCTAAAAGTTGATTGTGTGCAGGGACACAGCTGGACAGGAGAGGTTCAGGAGTCTGATTCCAAGCTACATTAGAGACTCTTCTGTCGCGGTGATCGTATACGATGTAACTGGTAAGTTACCTGGCATCACAAAATATTCTCCATCAGAATATGTAGCTTTATAATGCACCATGAAGTAGTACAGTAATATATTACTGTGACCCTGTGTCTCCTATAGTAATATTATAGCATGGACAACTTGGAATTACTGCATATGTGTTGAGACAGTTTTTATATATCCCAACATATGAAACAGAATCCAGTAAACTGACAATGTTCAGAGTTCATACTACTTCAGCTGCGGGTATTTTTTTTCAGTGGTAACTTGAACCATGGAACTTTATCTGACGATTTGGAACTGTTCTACTGAATTTGTTTCGAGACAGTTCTTATATCCCAACATATGAAACTGAATCCAACAGACCGACAATGTTCAGAGTTCGCGCTTGTTTCAGCTGATGCCATTTTGTGTCAGTGATAACCTGAACCATAGTAGAACTTTATCTGATGATACTAGGAAATAACTGTTAAGCTTCATGCACTAGCCAACGCAACCAAAAGTCAGCCAACGCAACCAAGAGTCCGAACTGATGGAAAGGACTAGTGCAATCCACTTATACACTTCAACAATAACAAGCTTGTAGTACCATCCTCGTGCATCGTCGACCTCATATCATCCTTCTTTTACAGACAGGCAATCGTTTCTGCACACATCGAGGTGGATCGACGAAGTAAACACGGAAAGAGGTGGCGACGTGCTCATCATCCTCGTTGGGAATAAAACAGACCTCGTTGACCAGAGGTACACATACCCGAGCCATTCGTTTTCTGAACTTCTGATAGCGTCAGTTCATTAGGTTAGACATAAAACAAATTACACGAGCTGATCTAAAATGGAAAGAGAATGTCCTGCTCTACGTAGTATTCACCTGCCCCAGTGGCGCTGTGCTCATTATTTTACCGTCTGTTCGCTTGAATGTGGCCACCAGGCAAGTGTCCACGGACGAAGGAGAAGCCAAGGCGAAGGAGCACGGCGTCATGTTCATCGAAACCAGCGCCAAGAATGGCTTCAACGTCAAGGTCTCGACTTCTTATTCGTTTCTTAATAATTAAATTACATTTCACTTCGACGAGCACAAACATCATGCATCCAGATATCTGACTGAATACTACTGCTGCCATTGGAAACTTGAACCCTGCAGGCGCTGTTCCGCACGATCGCCACGTCTCTGCCTGGAATGGAGGCACTCTCGTCGGCGAAGCAGGAAGACATGGTCGACATCAACCTCAGGCCTGCCTCCGGACCAGCAGGTTCAGGCGCGGGCGGACAGCAGCAGCAGCAGCAGAAGGCGGGCGGGTGTGCTTGCTGAGACTGCTGTGTTCTTCAGGGAAGCCATTGACCAGGATTGTAGTACTACATTGGAGTAGTTTTGGGGAGAGATTGTAGTATTTATTTTTTATAAACGGAGATGCAAAAAAATTGTAAAGAGTGAGAAAAAAATCGCCGTTGCCGGGGATCGAACCCGGGTCACCCGCGTGACAGGCGGGAATACTTACCACTATACTACAACGACTTGGTGTCATCTACCGGTGGCCGTGATAATCGACCTCTGAAGTTTTTGTAAAATGAACACTTAATCTTGGTTAAAAAATACAAGGCTGCATGCAGATCGAATAACATCTGGGTGCTTCTATCCCGGGATGTTTGTTTATCTTTTATTTTTTTGAGAAAATGGGCAGCTGCATTCATTCAATACATAGATTGTTCAGTACAAATGACGTTCCTGGTTATCAGTAAACCACGACTACCCCAGATCATGTTCTGCAGATCTTGCCAAAACACGAGCTGCCCTCATTACATGACCGATTGACAAGGCTGAAAGAACATGATAAACTTTGAAGCCCAATTCTTGATATCATAAACTAACGCACCTATTTGAGATCAGTCAGTTACATCCCTATTAATTTTGGTCACCAAATTAACAGTCTGAAGCCACAAAGGCTGCTTCTTCAGCGAATTCCAAAGCACAACGCGTAGCAATGGCTTCCGCTGGTTCAGGATTTACCACCTGATCCACCTATCTTCTTCTAGCTGCATGCACGGGTCCCAGGTAGCTACGGATAACTATGTCAACTCCCATCCGCTGTGACTGTGAGAAAATAGCTGCATCAACGTTTATCATCACTGAACCTTCTGACGGTGTAGACCATCTGACAACTGAAGTGTGTGGCTCTGAAATTGTTCGATAAAATGAAGTCAATATAAGCCTTAATCTTACCAGCCACACGATACGGATGAGACAAGGTCTCCCCATTTCTTACATTATTCTATTTTCTCAAATATGCCATATAGCCACGGCAAAAATCACAGACTGCAGCTCTGAAGCATCCTTTATCCAATCTAATAGCCATTGTTGGATGCAAATGTAGGTCTTCAGATCAAAAGAGGCGGGGAAAGATTTTTTTAAATCAGCCTAGATCTATTTAACATAATAACATTTAAAAAAGCAGTGTTCTATAGTTTCAATTCTATTGCAGAAAATACACGCATACCTTGTCATTATGCTCGACTAAACATTATGCTCCACCAAGTGTAGGAGGCAGATCGTGGGCATCCTGAATTCCAGAATTCCCCATGAGAAACACAACTTTCTTTTAAGACCTCGAATCATATGAAGATTTTTTTTAAATGTTAGCAGGAGAGCTGCTAAATTAATTGATTAGAAGAAACAACTACTACAAAATATTTAGGTAAAAGACTAGGCAATGGCCCAGGCCATCCGAGAGAAAGCAAAAGAGGAAAACTAGAAGGACGATACAACCCAACCCGGGTTAAAAGGGATACAAGCCCCGGCTATATACGGCTAGTCCGTCTACCATAAACTCTTCTTTCTGAAAGGTACGTCTATTGCGCTCTGCGCTCACGCCACAGCTCCCATGCAGCTAGAATCATAGGGAGATAGTGTCCACTAGAGTCTCCAATATTACTTCGCCAACATGGCCTGGTTAAAAAGTGTCATATCCCTGAACCACATACCTTCAAGAAATTTTGGTGTATAACCAATTTCATGATCCTCGGTTTATTTTTTTTCGTCTTCCATTCCCGACCAAAATTTAGAGATGGATCTTTGCATGTTCTCACATTCTGTTGTTGGGATTTGGAAGCCACTCATTAGGTACGTAGGGATGGCTTGAGCCACCGACTTCAGGAGTACTTCCTTACATGCTTTGGATAACGGACTGTCATTCCAACCATTTAATCTCATCCATAGCTTTTCTGTGAGAAAATTGAAACTACTCGTTGGGAACGTCCCACCCAGGAAGGCATGTCGAGGTATGTGGCTTGTAGAGATTCATCTTGCACTCCCAGTTTATTCACCTGATTTTGCAATTAGGACCAAAAATATACATGACTTCTACAGTTGACCGTTTGGCCAAATCCACTGCAATATGTCAGAACAGCAACTTTAAGATTGTCTGTGCTTTTATCACGAGTAAACGATGTCGTATGCAAATAACAAATGAGAAATAAGAGGTCCTTCTTTTTCATTTATAATTCCTTTGATTTCACTAGCTACTTGTTTTGCTGCAAGAGACGTGATTAAACTTCAGCCCATAATAAGAATAAATATGGACTGATCGGATCACCTTGTTGCACGCCTCGTGTTGGTATCAAAGAGTTGGTTAAATTTCCGTTAACTTCAACTTTATATCTCATAGATGTCATATATCTCATCACAATGTCAACCCAAAAAGCATTAAAACCCAATTTCCTTAGGACCCCCTTCAAGTAACCTCATTCGACTCTATCATATGCTTTAGCCATGTCAATTTTTATGGCATAAAAAGGAAAATTTTCCCTTTATTTCTTAATAGTATGGAGATATTCATAAACAATTAGCACATTATATGTGATGAATCTACCTAGGACGAAGGCGTTCTGCTGCTCTGGCTCGTCGTTCATTGCAAGAAATATTCTCATCCGCAAGAAATATTCTCATCGTTCATTGCTCGTCGTTCATTGCTCTGGCTCGTCGTTCATTGCAAGAAATATTCTCATCCGCAAGAAATATTCTCATCGTTCATTGCTCGTCGTTCATTGCAAGAAATAAACAATTAGCACAACGGGTTTTGCCATCCAATCACTGCAAGAAATATTCTCATCCGCAAAATTTTAGCCCGTCGTTCATTGTAGACGGCAGGTCTTCCACGAAGAATTTCTTCGCTCGACTATGGTCAATAAAAAACTTTTCTCCTGTTTTCGCGGCCCTTTACTATGAAGAGACCGCTAAAAATACGAACGAAGCTCGGTTTTGACGCGTGACAAAAGCAAGATTTTTTCTTGCGCGATGTTGACCGAGCGAATCTTTTGAGGAATGTGGGTCCCGGATGTTAGTGTCTCTAGCAGACCATACTTTTTGGTCGCGTCTCCTGAATTTGAACTCGATAACGTTGCTCGATGCAACTGCCATGTAGTCAGCCTACTGGATCCTCTATGCCAGCCTCTGATTAGATAAATCGTGTATACGATGAAATTTTTACCTTCGCTCGCACTACCCTATTCCAAAATTGATAGCATTGTTAATTCATCTGCCATTTATTCAGGCTGTTGGGTCTCAAATGTCAGCCTCTCATTACAAGAAACGTGTGTATAATGAATTTTTTCTCTCAGTCGCGCCTCCTGGATTTGAACTCGACAACGTTTCTCGATGCATCAGCCGTTTAGTCAGGCTGGTGGGTCTCATATGTGAGCCACACATTAAAAGAAACGTGTGTACGATGGACTATCTTTATCCGCTCGCACCTCCCTGTTTTAAACTTGATATCGTTGCTCAATGCATCGGTCGTTTTTCAGGCTGGTGAGTCTCACATGTCATCCTCCTTTGTAGAGAAGACATGTGTATATTGGATATTTTCTCTGTCACGTCCGCCGTTTTAACATTGGTAACATTGCTCGATACGGCAGTCGTGTATGATCTTGCTGCCGAGGCCCTAATGTCAGCCTCTCTGGACAAGAAAAATGTCTATCTTGGTCTTCTTTTCTCTATTCACGACCGTCGTTGTGCCCTTGACAACATTGCTCGATGTAATAGCCATGCATGTTCTGACTATTGGGTTCCCGATGTCAGTCTCTCTGTTCAGAAAACGTGTCTATGTTAGACTATTTCTTTGTGTCGCGTCCGTTACTTTGACCTTTTTAATATATCTCGATGTAGCCGTGTATATTCTAGTTGGTAGGTCCCGGTGCCAACCTCTCTGTAGAACTACTTAAATTTTTTTTAAGCACGCCTAGTAAACTCGAGGGACACTCGTCTGTAGACTGTAAAGCAATATTGGTAAAGGAAAATATGAACCTAAGATAAATATATGTACGCACAGAGGATTTGTACTCAAGACTTTCAATAGATGTAAATTGAGTGTGTTGCCACTATACCAAATATATTTCTTGAAAAGTTATCATGAAAAATTTATTAATACCTATAACTTATGTATTAATTTTTTTAAAAATATTTTATGTGTCCATGTTTATCTCTTCTAAAATAAAAGGATAGCACTCCCGTCATATCAATTTATTAAATGCAACATAATAAAGTAGTTTCTTAAAAACAAAAACATGGGTTGACAGAGTTTTTTTTAAGGCGTGGGGCAATGCTCAAAAGGCCGAATTTAAAATATTTTTGCTATTCTACATGTCTACCTATAAGTTATCATTAAACATTTATTAATACATGTAACTTATACTCCATGGTGTCCTTTCTTAAATTTTACTAGGTTGTGCTCAGCAGTCCGCTGACCTCGAAAGCCAGAATTAGAAGATTTTGGGCTAGAGAGGGACCGAATGAGCTAGCTTTCATATGCTTGTTAGTAAAAAAATTATTGTGATGTGGCCTGACCAGATTTAAAAAAAGACCTCACCAAGAGAGTAAAAGGAAGAGATACTCCCAGTGTCCACAAATAATTGAGTCGGATTTATCTAAATTCGAATGTATCTAGACAGTTTTAGTGTATAGATACAAAAAAATCTAGACAATCCCAAGTTACTTATTTCTAGACAAAGGGAGTAGTTCTTTTTGATACATATTTATGTATAAAAACTGTTCAGAGAGAACTAGTTGTTTCATCTCTAAAAACCTTGGTGCATGGGCAGATTGCCTATCATAGTTCAACCTGCTTATTCCCCAGCAACCCATGTCCAAAATACAAATTAAGATGAAACACAATCATTGTCATAATAGTTGGTCATATAAGGAATCGCCATATAGATATAGATATACCATATCAGTACGTACTAGTCATAGCTCTAATCCAGCAAAAGATTTTCACAGTTTTACCACCTATATATGATCAATGGAGATAAGACAACCACCTAACTAATTACAAAATCATACGACCAAAGAGATAGACAACTAGTAACTTCATGATTAGAGTGTGAAACTTAGGGTAGCGAGATATATTGACCTTAACCATTCTTCCGATGGCATTTATCCTTTTGGGACCGTTGTTATTTAAATTAGTACTCTATTGCAAATCCTAGTATTATCATCTAACACAAAAAATGGGGACATTGAAAGAGCATTTCTTGATCCCTAATGTCTGGTGTGTTAGATAACAATCCCAAGGATATTTTA
This sequence comes from Avena sativa, assembly GCA_916181665.1. Classification (NCBI taxonomy): domain Eukaryota; kingdom Viridiplantae; phylum Streptophyta; class Magnoliopsida; order Poales; family Poaceae; genus Avena; species Avena sativa. Next base: position 447,370,291 of record OV702293.1, on the reverse strand, counting down.
CTTATGTGTTGAGTGTTGTAGTTACAAAAGAATGGAAGAGCCATGCTCAAATTAAACAGGAACAAGCTTGTCAGCAGGATTATCCGCCCCTGGCTAGGGTCGGATAATCCACCCCTAGCGAATTTGGCTAAGGACCCCGTGCGCGACGCTCAGAAGGGGCCCAGATAATTGGCCAGATTTTTGGCGATGTGCCAGATTTTTGCCCAGGACAAATAATCCAGCCCTAGCCAGGCCTAGATAATACAACCCCCCATCCCCCCAATTTTGGCTAAGGGACAGAAGGCACGACGCTCTGATAGGGGGCGAATATTTCCCCCAGGTATTTGGATAGGGATAGAGTTGTTGCCCTAATCGGATAATCCGCCCCTCCTGGTGGGCCGGATTGTCTGCCCCCTGGAAATTCCGCTAAGGGCCAGAAGCGCGGCTTGTAATAGGGGGTGGATGTTTGCGCCGAAGTTTTTGCTCTGAGCCAGATATTTTCCCCAGCCGGATATTTGCCCCGACCGGATATTTTCCCCGTCCGAATTATTCGTCCCCCACTAGACCTGGATTATCCGGCCCCGATGGCTCCAAACGGCTACAATCCAGGAGGAATACCCCTCCCCACCTTCCTCCTGGAGTTGCTCGAATCCCCAGAAAAGAAACAACACTGTGTGAGTCACCAAATTCCCAATATCTCTCCATTCAACCATGCGGTGGTCTTGATATTTGGAGAATCGAAGGAGAAGTCCCTTATCTACATCATCACCGAAGCGATCTGAATTTTCCCTTCATTCATTCGAGGGCCCCTTGGACCTACAATTTTCCCTTCATAGTTCAACCTGCTTAATCCCCAGCAACCCATGTCCAAAATACAAATTAAGATGAAACACAATCATTGTCATAATAGTTGGTCATATAAGGAATCGCCATATAGATATAGATATACCATACCAGTACATACTAGTCATAGATCCAATCCAGCAAAAGGTTGTCATAGTTTTACCACCTATATATGATCAATGGAGATAAGACAACCACATAACTAATTACAAAATCATGCGACCAAAGAGCTAGACAGCTAGTAACTTCATGACCAGAGTGCGAAATTTAGGGTAGCGAGATATATTGACATTAACCATTCTTTCGATGGCATGCACACATTTAGAGGGAGTCTCTTTATCCTTTTGGGACCGTTGTTATTTAAATTAGTACTCTATTGCAAATCCTAGTATTATCATCTAACACCAAAAATGGGGACATTGAAAGAGCATTTCTTGATCCCTAATGTTTGGTGTGTTAGATAACAATCCCAAGGATATTTTACTTATGTGTTGAGTGTTGTAGTTACAAAAGAATGGAAGAGCCATGCTCAAATTAAACAGGAACAAGGTTGCCAGCAGGATTATCCGCCCCTGGCTAGGGTCGGATAATCCACCCCTAGCGAATTTGGCTAAGTACCCCGTGCGTGACGCTTAGAAGGGGCATAGATAATTGGCCAGATTTTTGGCGATGTGCCAGATTTTTGCCCAGGCCAGATAATCCAGCCCTAGCCAGGCCTAGATAATACACCCTCCCCAATTTTTGCTAAGGGCCAGAAGGCACGACGCTCTGATAGGGGGCGAATATTTCCCCCCAGATATTTGGATAGGGCTAGAGTTGTTGCCCTAATCGGATAATCCGCCCCTCCTAGTGGGCCGGATTGTCTGCCCACTGGAAATTCCGCTAACGGCCAGAACCGCGGCTTGTAATAGGGGGTGGATGTTTGCGCCAGAGTTTTTGATGTGAGCCAGATATTTTCCCCAGCCGGATATTTGCCTCGACCGGATATTTTCCCTGGCCAAATTATTCGGCCCCCACTAGGCCCGGATTATCCGGCCCCGATGGTTCCAAACGGCTACAATCCAGGAGGGGTACAAATACCCCTCCCCACCTTCCTCCCGGAGTTGCTCGAATCCCTAGAAAAGAAACAACACTGTGTGAGTCACCAAATTCCCAATATCTCCCCATTCAACCATGTGATGGTCTTGATATTTGGAGAATCGAAGGAGAAGGCCCTTATCTACATCATCACCGAAGCGATTTGAATTTTCCCTTCATTCATTCGAGGGCCCCTTGGACCTACAATTTATTTTGAAATCCTAGATCTTGTTTTTTAAATTGCTAATTTCCATTTGTTGTGACAACTTGTTGTCCTACTCGAGAACCTTCAATTCAGTTGTGGATGCGTGCCTCGAGCTCGTTGTAAAGGTGCCAGTTCCCGCCTCAAAGGGTACCGTATAGTGGAAGAGTGGATCAAGCCACTCGTGGCGAGATTCACCGAAGAATAGGGTGAGCCCTTAGTGGTGTGGTAGTCTTAGTACCTCCCACCCCTCCAACGCAGATGTACTTCCCCTCAAAAGGAAGAAACTGCGGTAACTAAATCTCGTGTCTCCGCGTGATCCACTCTTGGTTACCTTGTTCCTCTCACCGCTCTTTACTTATTTGTCTCGTTTAGTAGATAGGTTGTCATATAGGTAAATTCACCGCAATTACATATCTATACAATTTACCTTTGTGTCAAGAATAAATTGAAAATAATTAAAATTTGGAGTAGCACATATTCACCCCCGCTAGGTGTCCATACGATCCCATTTCAGGAGTAGACATGTGTGCACCACTATGTCGCTCACCTTACAGTTGGTGTCATACTTAGGGCGATAGCCGTGCACCCTTGCAGAACAACCGACAGTCCCGCAAGCCATCGTAAAATATTATTGAGATGACATCATGGTTTTAAAGACCCATTGCATGGACATTTCCCATGCAATGACCGCTTCCTGCAGATGTCTCTTGCTAGGATACATGGCATCCTTGGAGATGTTGTTCTCGTGATACTACCAGGAAGAATCATGCCCATCGTTCACATTCATTGTTGTTGAGAAGTCATTAGTCCATGATGCAGCAATTGGTGCCTCCTCTTCTTTATTGGACTCATCGAAATCATTAGCGGCATCAGTATTGCCATATGAATCTTCCGCTTCCATCTGATTTTGCAAGCGACCGTCATATATCTCGTCCTCATCTGTGTCTCCACTAAAAATGTCTTCTCCTGTTGCCTGACTACTCCAGAGTGTGCATAACCGCTCTGAACAGAATCATAACCACCACCTCTAGTGTGTGCATTATTGCTCTGGCCAAAATCATAACCACCACCTCGAGCTTGGGCTTGACTGCTTTGGCCATGATTATACCCACCCTCCTCGACTTCAGGCGAAGTGATGTCCTTCGCCACTGGAAGAACTAAGTCCACGAGGTTAACTCTCCTGGTTCGCAACCTTTTAGCCAACACAACCATTTAGAGTCATCTTCTATCGGTCTCAAATAAAACAATAATGGTGTTCTAGACTTTGACCACAATGCATGCACCCCAACTCTATGTGTATGAGAAAGCTCTAATGAACCAGACAACCAGTCCTTCAGCTGACTAAGGGTCCATGTTTCAGGGGCTGGCAGCTCTATATCTATGAATTAGTACTCCCTCAGATCAACTTGCTACTCATTTGTTCTGACAAGACCATTACCATAGTAAAACCAAAACGTTACTAAATATGACATATTTGCTGACCTAAAAAAAGTAAATTGTCAGATACTAAGCGCCACCACACAATGCAGTCTATAAATATACTTCTAATCCTTCGAGACAATATTCTAACAGCTAACAGACCACATCCAAATGCGCCCATAATCATACACGATAAATTATAATTAGCGAGAAATTAGGATATACCCTTAAAGCGTGTGAAGCCCTGCGGTGTAGCAGCCTCTAATCATCCTACCAACACCATCACCACGCATCGAACACCAGCCTCCACCATTGCCATTGCTCTTCAAGAACACCACCACCCCCTCCATAAAAACACCCCATATCACTTCCCCAATCTATCCTATTAGTAGATCGGGATTCTCTCCAACCTCCATTGTGCCATTTAGCTCAAGATTTGGTGAAAATCAAGGCAAAATTGAGCTGAAACTAGGTGCTGGAAATGGTGGAGGCGAGTTGAGGAAGAAGAGGAAGAAAGAGGAAGGAGGAAGAAAAGAAGAGAGAGATGAGCGGGGCACTACGACAGGATAAGAAGCCAGCCGGTCAGTGCATCGTGAGCCGACAGGCTTTTTCGGCCTGTCGTGTGTCAATGTCGGGCTGCCGGCCGCCTGCCCCCGCTGCAGGGCCCACGCGCTCGGCCTGTTGGTCGCGCGTGAGCCAGCAAGTGCCTTTCGGTGCGTCTACACGTGTCTGTTGTCCCACTATGCGCTAATGCCATGCTACTTTTAAAAATTCCAGATTTATGTATTATTTTTGAAATTAAATAAAAATATATTATTTAAAATTTTAGCCAACCTAAAGTTAGAAATTATGTTGTTTAAATTGAAAAATGCCCATGCGTCGTAAGGAAGAGAAAAATCCGCGCCACTTTGAGAAATTGTTGTTTCGATTGCACCGACAATTTAATGGACGCTGCAAATCTTACTTTCTATCGGAAATTCACTTTGGAACTCAGGTGCATATGCTCCTGCCACCAAAAAACATTTTAAAATATAAAAAAATTGAACGAATTATTTTCATGTGCATCTTGATATTTTATGTGCGCAGTTTCGTGGAAAACCAACATTTTTTGTGTCATGTGTAAAAAAAAAAAACATGTCTCATGAAGAGCTTTTCTTTAGCGCCGAATTTTTTTTGATCAGGTTTTTTCGTGTGCGTGAGCGTAAAAAAATATAAAAAAACATTTTTATCATGCGCGCGTGAGATCGTGTGGGAGCTGGACTTCGTTTCTGATCAGGTTTTTTCGTGCGGGGTCGTTTCGGAGTTGGACGACGTGCGATTAAAAACATATACCTTGTGTTCGAGTCCAGCTCGGACAGAGAACACCGAAACCGTCATGGACAGTAATACGTCCCGTGCGTATTGCCGTGTCTCCGTCTATATATACTCCACATATGGTCGACCCGGCTAACTTCTCATCGATTGTGTCGCCCGCGATTGCCGCTAGCTTGTAACAGATCGACCGGAGATAGCGGCGGCCAGAAGTTAGCCAACCATGTCGAAGCGGCGCAGGTCGGACGACGGCGAGGGCCGGCGGTCACAACGCCGGCGGCACCATCTATACTTCGTGGTGGATGACTGGACCAGCGGGTACAGCATCTACAAGGTTGACGTGGCCGACTTGGACGGTGACCCCGGCGCCGACTTGGACTCGCAGGCCAACCGCTTCCCCGACCCGCCGGTATTTCGCCTGCAGTGCCCCCATACCTGTGATGCACGATTCTCTGTTGTGGGCAGTAAAATTATTGCCATGAACTACAACAAGGAGGTGTCCGAGGAGGGGTCCCCCGTTCTTGTGTACGACACGGCAACAGGAGGTCTCGCCGTTGGCCCTCGCATCCCCATACAGGTACAGGAAAGTTCCAAGCCTGTGCCCGCTTTCGACAGGCTATACGTGATGGGCTCTACCAGTTTCTACAAGGCTGATGATCACTTGGAGGTGCTCGCCGCCGCCGCCGCCGCCGCCGGCGAAAAAGGGGGCTGGGCCTGGAATGCCGTCCGCATGGCGCCTTTCAACTTCAGGCACATTGTTTGCGACGCCGCGCACCCGGACGGCCACACCGTCTTCTTCTCCGTGCTCGAACGCGGAACCTACTCGTTCGACACCGAGACATACGAGTGGAAGCACCACGGCGACTGGTTGCTGCCTTTCAAAGGACACGCCTACTACGACGGCGAGGTTGATGCATGGGTGGGGCTCCACGGACACTCCAGCAAGCCAGGGACGACCGTATGCTCCTCCGACGTCATCGCCGTCGTGTCCTCCGCAGGTGACGGGGAAGGACGACTACTGGCCCCGCCGCCGTGGAAGCTCGCCAAGGAGAAGATGGTTTGTGAGGACAGGGAGAGGACCAATGTCGTCGTGCTCACGCACATAGGGCGTGGTAAATTCTGCCTTGTCGAACATCGCTCACGGAAAGGTGCGCATGAGTACATCCTCGACCCGTGCTACCTCTTCTACGCGACAAAATTCAAGCTCCGCTACGACAAGGACGGGGGGCTGCGAGCCACCGCGCGCCACACTCGCTCCTACACCATGCCTAGGTTAACCAATACTCACAGCTGGTGGGTGTTTGGGATCTGATTCATATGTGCTCGCCTATAATCATCAACAGGGTCTACAACGAGGGCCGCTATAATACAGCCTTGCGGATTTCTAAACCAAGTCTCTTACAGAAATCTTATTCATGCATCCTTCCTTTGCCAACTTATGGGCAACTCCATTAGCTGTGCGACGCACAGCTCGGATTTCTACATGATCAAAGCTACTCAAGAGCAGTCTTCAAATCTTCTATCAGTGGACCAACCATCGACATGTCTTTCTCTTCTTCATTCAGCTTCTTCACAGCGTTGGCATAGTCTGTCTCCAGCACAAACCTACGGCACCCAATTTCCTTTGCCGGTTCCACTACGCGCATGCATGCTAGGATCTCAGCTCCTTCCGTGTCGACGATAACTGGGGAAAAAATGGGCCGCTCCTACAACGAAGGCGCCATTGTGATCTCTCATGACCACCTCACCACCACCCTTGGAGAAATAACCATCTGTGTTCAGCTTTAGCCATCCTTCATTCGGACTAGTGTTCCGTCGATCTGATGCCGTGATAGCAGGCGGCCAGACGCTGAATGGACGTCATGCCACTCTTCCACCAGAGCCAGGGATCTGCTAGCAATGGCCACCGGGTCCTTAGTGAGTGGGTTATCCCTCGCATTATTACGTGCGCTGGTACACCAGCGTGCACATCAATTTTAACTCCTTTGCACTTAGATTACTGAAACAATCAAGGAGCCACCACTTAAGATCAAGATGATTCATCATGGCCGCTGGTGGCTTTGGAAATCAAGCTCTAGTTTTCTTCCACAAAGCCTTCCATGCATGGACAAAGTGTGGACACAGCCAAAACTGTTGAAGAGTTGTATCTTCCCGGCTACAGACAAAACACACCACACCCTGTTTGATTGAGCGTCGATGTAACTCGGAGCCAACAGCGAGTCCATTGCAGGCCAAGCGTCAGACATCCCACAAACTAAGCCAACCTTTATGGGTAGAGAAAGAATTTGAACACTCCGCACGGACTATAGAATTGTTTCTTCAGCTGAATCTTTAGATGGTAGGCAGACTTCACAGAGATCAAAGCTTGCTTTGTAAAGTTCCAAGCCAAAAAATCATTGGTTCCTGCGCCACTTACAGGAATTTGCTTTATGTCCGCAACATCTCCATTGTATAAATTCTGTTGAAGCTTCTGTTATCAAGCAGATCGGCCCCAACCTTTGCTTTCCCGTCCCCCGTCCTGCTGCGAGACTTTATTAAGGGAAACATCATAGAAATAGGTGTTGTGAAGATATATGTTTTTTTAGGAAACAGCCGGACTACGTCCTACTACGAGGCTTTATTAATTTCGTACAAGTGTTATATCGTTTAAGAGTTTCTTTAAAATAAAGCTAGGGGCTCATCGACCCAATTACAAGAGAATTTATCTTAAAGACAAGCCATATCTAGCTCATGAGCGACTCCATTTGCTTCCCTCCGACAATATTTAAATAACACAGTACCAATCATGGATGCTTCATCAATACAATCAGCTATCACCGCAGATGATACATCCCACCAAGCTTCTTCTCCATTACATGCATTAGCAGTTTCCAATGAGTCCGACTCAAGCCACCACATGTTGCAGCCTAGACGATTTGCCAAGGCCAAACCTTATCGCATAGAAATTGCTTCTATTGCAGCATGCGACGCCACATTTGGGATAAAAAAAAGTAGAAGCTTTGTTTTCCTTGGGCTTGTGTAATGTTGATAATTAATTAATGAAAAAGGGTATTGTTCCCCTGGACGATGGAATTGTTCCATCGTCTCGGACGAGCGAGCGAAGAGCACGAGTAAGGGTGGGCCCATCCCGACGATGCAGCCAGCCGCCGGCTCCATTGTGCACGGCAGCAACAGCCTCTCCGCCATTGTCCCTGTCACCCTCCCTCTGTGTAGGGGTTCGTAGCATGGAAAACAAAAAAATTCTACCACATGAACAGACACAAGCCAAGTTCTAATCTACTAGATCGGTACAACGAGTTAATAGAGTACTAACCCTTGAAGATTCCAAAGCGGTTAACGAGATCGGATTCTCGTGGGTGATGTAGTCGTTCACTTGCCAATCTCAAGATCACGTAGACGATCCTTCCGGCACCGCGTTCCGGCACCACTTTCGTAGCCAGTCACACGTTGGGTACTCGATGAAGACCTTCATCTCCCTTGTTCCAGTAGGCAGTGGAGGTTATATATCTCTCCTCGCGATTCCAGCAGCACGACGGTGTGGTGGTGGAAGTAGAGGGGAAATCCTGCAGGGCTTCGCCTAAGCCAGAGCGGGTATGGTGGATTAGAAGAGGACCTCGGCAATCTAGGGTTTAGAGGGCCGAGGGTTTAGAGGTGGTGGCCGACGGCTAGGGTTAACTAGGCGGCAATTTAGAGGGGCTTCTAGGCGGCGACTTGAGAGGGCAAGGAGCTGGCGTCTAGGGTTTCAAGTGGGGAGCAAGGGGGCGCCCTCCCCTCTATTTATGAGAGGGAGAGGCGGTTTGGGGGGAGGGGAGTCCTCCCCCAACTCGTCTGTGTGGCCGGCGGAAAGGGGAGGGAGGAATCCTTCCCTAGGTGGGATTCCTTTCATCCCTCCACTAGGCAGCCATGTTGGGATTTGACTTTTTCAAATTGGCGTTCGACTTTCAAACTAGAGTTTGATTTCTCTCTTCCCATTGCCCATCTAAGTGACCTAGGACATGATGCAACCATTTCACTTTGGTATGACACATCCATGTACCCTTCCCACTCCGGATCGGTGGACCTTCTAGACCCTTCTAGAACATTCCAGTGAAAACACCAAAACCATTCCCGAACTCCGGAATTGGACTTTCCTTATATGAATCTTATTCTTCGGACCATTCCGGATCTCCTGTGATATCCCGGATCCAATCCAATGCTCCGAACAACATTCGGTCTTTTACTCATATTCCATATCTACTAAACAACATCTAATCCTTAAGTGAGTCTCCTTACGGTTCGTGAATTATGCAGACATGATCGAGACTCTTCCCCGATCAATAACCAATAGAGGAATCTGAAAATTCATATGGCTCCCACATAATTCTACGATTACTTTGTGATCGAATGAAACCCTAGACGCCGATACCAATTTCCCTTTGTCTCGCGATACTTTACTTATCTGAGGTTTGATCGTCGGTATCTCTGCATACCTAGTTCAACCTCGTTACCGATAAGTACTCTTTAATCGTTCTCTGTGATATGTGATCCCTTGTGAGCCAGTCACATGCTTGCAAGCCAATTAGATGACATTCCACCGAGAGGGCCCCGAGTATATCTATCTGTCATATGGATGGCCAAATCCCACTCTTGATCCATGTGCCTCAACACATACTTTCCGAACACCCAATGCCACCTTTATAACCACCCAGTTACCAAGTGGTGTTTGATATCATCAAAGCATCCATCCGGTGATGGTGATTAACATGATCTCATGGTCAAAGGATTTAGGTTACTATGTATCTGAAAGCTTATAGCGAACGAACTATTGAATGACTTGATATTATGCTACGTTTAACTATAGGAGTATGTGCATCACACCATTCTCCTAATGATATGATCTTGTTATTAATAACATCCAATGTTCATGATCAGTAAACCATAATCATCTATTAATCAACAAGCTTTACTAGGGACTCTTACATGTTTACAAATCACACACTATTAATGTTTCTAGTTAACACAATTATAGCATGAATGTAAACATTTATCATAAACTCAAAGATATAATAATAACTACTTTTATTATTGCCTCTTGGGCATATCTCCAACAGTCTCCCACTTGCACTAGAGTCAATAATCTAGATTACATGGTAATATACCTAACAACCATGGCGGTTTGGTGCTGGTCATGTTTTGCCCTCGGGAGAGGTTTAGTCAACGGATCCGCTACATTCAGATCCGTGTGTACTTAGCAAATCTTTATGTCACCATCTTGGACATGCTCTCGAATAGCGTGAAAACGCATCTTGATATGCTTCAGCTTCTTGTGTGACCTTGGCTCTTGCGCATTGGCTATGGCACCCATGTTATCATAGTAGATAGCCATTGGGTCCAGCACACTGGGAACCACACCAAGCTCAAAAATGTACTCCTTCATCCATATCGCCTTTTGTGAAGCCTCCGAAGCAGCTATGTATTCCGATTCTGTTGAATATCTCGCCACAATGCTTTGCTTTACACTCTTCCAGCTCACTGGTGCACATTCAAAGTAAATATGTATCCATATTGTGATTTAGAATCATCTGGATTGGTGTTCCAACTAGCATCGGTGTAACCATTAAGAACAAGTTGTTCATCACCTCCATAAGAAAGAACCATATCCTTAGTTCTTCTCAAGTAATTAAGGATGTTTTTGACCGCTATCCAGTGATCTACTCCTGGATCACTTTGATATCTGCTAGTCAAACTAACAGCATATGCAATATCTGGTCTTGTACATAGCATGGCATACATGATAGATCATATGGTTGTGGCATAGGGAGTCTTACTAGTCCTCTCTCTATCTTCTGTAGTAGCGGGACTTTGAGTTTTACTCAAGGTCATATTGGGCAACATGGGCAAGAACCCTTTCTTGATATCTTCCATTCCAAACCTATTTAGAACTTTGTCCAAATATGTAATTTGTGAAAGCGCTATTAGGCGTCTCGATATATCTCTATAAATCTTTTATGCCTAATATGTAAGCAGCTTCGCCAAGATCCTTCATTGAAAAACTATTATTCAAATAATCTTGGACACTTTTAAGAAAGTCTATATCATTTCCAATCAACAATATGTCGTCTACATATAGTACTAGGAATGCTACAGAGCTCCCACTCACTTTCTTGTAAATACAAGCTTCTTCATAAGTTTGTATAAATCCAAAACTTTTGATTGCCTCATCAAAACGTTGATTCCAACTTCGGGATGCTTGCTTCAATTCATAAATGGATCGTTGAAGTTTGCATACTTTCTTAGCATCTTTACGATCGACAAAACCTTTGGGTTGTACCATATACAACTCTTAATCAGTGTCACCATTGAGGAACGCCGTTTTGACATCCATCTCCCATATCTCATAATCGTAATATGCAGCGATTGCTAACAAAATCCTCATAGACATCAGCTTCGCTACCGGTGAGAAAGTCTCATCATAGTCAACTCCTTGAATTTTTCGGAACCCTTTCGCGACAAGTTGAGCTTTATATACGGTTAGATTACCATCAGCATATGTTTTCTTTTTGAAAATCCATTTGTTCTCGACAGCCTATCGGCCATCCGGTAACTCCACCAAAGTCCATACTTGGTTTTCGTACATGTATTCAATCTCGGATTTCATGGCTTCTTGACATTTATTGGAATCTAGGATCATCATCACTTCCTCATATGTCGCAGGGTCGTCGGTGTTGTCCACCAACATGATACTCATAACGGGATCATACCAATCGGGAGTGGTACGAGTTCTCGTCGACCTATGAGGTTCCGTAGTAACTTTATTCAAAGTTTCATGATCACCATTATTAGCCTCCTCTCTTATTGGTGCAAGCGCCACAAGAACTTCTTCTGGTGCTGTGCTACTCTCAAATCCGAGAGAAGGTTCGACAACCTCGCCGAGTTCACTTTCCTTTTAGTCACTTCTTTCGAGAGAAACTCCTTCTTGAGAAAGGATCCATTCTTGGCAACGAATATTTTGCCTTCGGATCTATTATACCCAACAGTTTCCTTCGAGTATCCTATGAAGACACATTTTTCCGCTTTGGGTTCAAGCTTGTCGGGTTGTAACTTCTTTACATAAGCTTCGCAACCCCAAACATTGAGGAACGGCAATTTAGGTTTCTTCCCAAACCATAATTCATACGGTGTCGTTTCAACGGATTTAGATGGTGCCCTATTTAAAGTGAATGCGTCTATTTCTAATGTATAACCCCAAAATGATAATGGTAAATCTGTAAGTGACATCATAGAATGAACCATATCTAAGAGAGTTTGATTACGGCGTTCGGACACACCATTACGTTGTGGTGTTCCCGGCGGTGTCAATTGTGAAAGTATTCCGCATTTTTTTAAATGCTCACCAAACTCGTAACTTAAATATTCACCTCCACAATCAGATCGTAGAAATTTAATCTTCTTGTTACGTTGATTCTCTACTTCACTTTGAAATTCCTTAAATTTCTCAAAAGTTTCGGACTTATGTTTCATGAAATATATATATCCATACCTACTCAAGTCATCCGTGAAAGTAAGAACATAACGATAACCATCGCGTGATGCCACACTCATCGGGCCACACACATCGGTATGTATGATTTCCAATAAGTCCATAGCTCGCTCCATCATACCAGAGAATGGAGTCTTAGTCATTTTTTCCATCTGACATGCTTCGCATCTTTCAAGTGATTCAAAATCAAGTGATTCAAAAATTCCATCAGAATGGAGTTTCTTCATATGCTTCACTCCAATGTGACCAAGACGACAGTGCCACATGTATGTAGAATTATCATTCAATTTCAAACGTTTAGCATCTATATTATGAACATGTGTATCACTACTATCGAGATTCAGTAAGAATAGACCATCTATCAACGATGCATGACCATAAAAGATATTACTCATATAAATCGAACAACCATTATTCTCAGACTTAAACATGTAACCGTATCGCAATAAAAAAGATCCTGATATAATGTTCATGCTCAATACATGCACTAAATAACAATTATTTAAGTATAAAACTAATCCCGATGGTAGATGAAGAGGGAGCATGCCGACCGCGACCACATCAATTTTTGATCCATTTCCAATGCGCATCGTCACCTCGTCTTTCGCTGGTCTCCGTTTATTCTGCATCACCTGTTTCGAGTTACAAATATGAGCAACCGAACCAGTATCAAATACCCAGACACTACTACGGTTACTAGTAAGATACACATCAATAACATGTATATCGGATATACCTTTCTTCTTGATGTTGCCGTTCTTCAGACCTGCCAGGTACTTGGGGAAATTCCGCTTCCAGTGACCTTCTTCCTTGTAGTAAAATCACTTAGTATCAAGATTAGGACCAACCTTGGTCTTCTTTGCAGGCATGGTAGCTTTCTTACCGCCCTTCTTGAAGTTATCCTTTTTCTTAGGCTTGCCTTGCTTCTTAAAATTGGTGGTCTTATTGACCATCAACACTTGGTGCTCTTACTTGATCTCGACTTCCGCAGACTTCAACATAGAGAACAGTTCTGGTAACGACTTATCCATGCACTGCATGTTGTAGTTCATCACAAAGTTATTATAACTGGGTGGTAGTGATTGGAAGACACGGTGAATCCCCAATGCATTGGGAATCACTATACCCAAGCTTTGGAGCTTATTTGCGTGCCCAGACATCTTAAGCACATGCTCACTGACAGAGTTGCCCTCTTCCATCTTGCAGTTAAAGAACTTTTCAGAAGCCTTATAACTCTCAACTGGCGCTTGTGCCTCAAATATCATTTTGAGTTCACGGATAATATCATGTGGGTCAAATTTCTCAAACCTTTTCTGAAGCTCCAATTCCAAACCATACAAGATAGCACACTGAACTGTGGAGTACTGATTCTTTCGATTAAGGTAAACAATTTTCACCTCATTGGTAGCATCAGTTGTAGGTGGGTCACCCAGCAGTGCATCCGGCACATAGGTCAACTGGCCATCATTAAGGACAATCCTCAAATTATGGAACCAATCCGCGAAGTTGCTTCCATTGTTTTTCAACTTTCTTTCTCTAGGAACGCATTAAAATTGATGGTAGGGGCCACCATGATCTACAACATATTTTCAATAGTTTAGACTAAGTTTATGACAAATTGAGTTCAATTTAATACTTAAATTAACTAGGTGAACTCCCACTCAAAACAATATCCCTCACATTGTTTTAGTGATCACACGAACCAAATTCGCTACATCAAGTCCGATCATCACGAGAGATGATGTAGTTTGAAAGGCGAACAATCGACATGTTCATCATATCTATTATATGACTCATGCTTTACTTTTCGGTATTCCGTGTTTCGAGAGCATGTTTGTACATGCTAGGCTCGTCAAGATTAACCTTAGTATCTGCATGAGAAAATCTGGCTTGCTCCCGTTGTATGCACACATAGAATCTATCAACTCGATCATCACGTGGTGCTTCGAAATGACGAGTCTTAGCAACGGTGCCTACTAAGGATGAACACTTTATTACTTGATATTTTGTGAGAGGGATCATCTTATAATGCTACTGTCGCGGTCTAAGCAATACAAGATGCATAAAAGGATTAACATCACATGCAATTCATAATATGTTTTTTAATATGACATTTCTTCTTGTGCCTTCGATCTCCATCTCCAAGCACGAACATGATCTCCATCATCACCGGCGTGGCGTCAAGGTCAATGGCGCCGCTCCATGGTTGTCGTCCACCAGCATCAACTATTACAACTACTTTGAATAATAGACATGTAGGTATTAACAAGATTAAAAGACAACCATAAGGCTCCTTCCGGTTTCCAACTTACAATAAGGATCATTGCATACATCATATATAATCACAATCATGGCCATATCACATCACAACACACCCCTGCAAAACAAATTTAGACGCTTCTAATTTTCTTTGCATGTTTTACGTGGTTTGGGGCTTTCGAATAAGAACCGTTCTAACTTACGAACAAGAACCACAACATTGATACAAGTATTGTCAAGTGCATGTTGTAAATTGAATCTTCACTATGGTGGGAAAGACAGACACCCACAAAGCCACTTATTAAATACAAGTTGCATGTTAAGTGTAGAGCAAGTTTCATGAATGATGTGATGTAAGATTAGCCCAGGCCGCTTCATCCCACCATTCTGCAAGATGCAAAGTACACAAGAAGCAATCGACAACAAAAGCATCAACATCCACAATAACCATTGTGTTCTACTCGTGCAACAAATCTACACATGGACACGGCTCTAATACCATTGTAGGGGTTTGTAGCATGGAAAACAAAAAAAAATCTACCGCATGAACACACACAAGCCAAGATCTAATCTACTAATCGGTGCAATGAATTGATAGAGTACTAACCCTCAAAGATTCCAAAGCGGTTAATGAGATCGGATTCTCGTGGGTGATGTAGTCGTTCACTTGCCGATCTCAAGATTGTGTAGACGATCCTTCCGGTGCCTCGTTCCGGTAGCACTTCCGTAGTCGGTCACATGTTAGGTACTCGATGAAGACCTTCCTCTCCCTTGTTCCAGCAGACAGCGGAGGTTGTAGATCTCTCCTCGTGATTCCAACAGCACGACAGTGTGGTGGTGGAAGTAGAGTGGAAGTAGAGGGGAAATCCCCAAAATCGCGAAAACGTGTCAGATCTGGGCGTCTCTATCTCCAGCGGTACTACCGCTCAAAATATCCGGTACTACCTCTCCCAAAATCCGGTACTACCGCCCAGTACAGAAAGAAAAAACAGATTCCCAGATTTCAGCCTCTCACCGTTTTGAGCATAACTTTTGCATTCGAACTCGGATTTTGGTGTTCTTTAGCTCATTTCGAAGAGGAGAAGGAGCTCTACATCATCATCCATGTTGTTCATGCTATCTACTTCATCCAAATTCCGTGAGCAAGGCGGAATCCAACAATAAAGGGTGAAGATCATCGACGAAAGGTATAAACATTCCGCGACTTCTCCCCACTTGCATTCCTTTGTGAACCCCACTATCTTTGCGAGCAACAAACACCTATTGAGACTAGTTCCTCTTATGATTGCTTGGGCTATGCACATTTGATACCTTGTAGATTCCGAGCAAACATTTGTGAGCGCTATCTCATATAGTTATCTTGTATAGTTGTTGGCACAAGGAAGAGGCAAGTGAAAAAGAAAAAAGAAATGAAAAGAAAATAGAAAGAAACAGAAAAAAATAGAAAAAGGAAAAGAGAAAAAGAAAGAAATATGCATGTGCCTCATAGAATAGGAAGCGCAAGCTCGATGAACATCATATAGGTGGTACTTATTGTGCATATCTTGTAGCCCACCAATTTTGTGCAATCAAACTAGCATCTCTCCTTGTACTTGTGTGACACGAGCTTATAGTCTTCGCTAGGTAATCATTTGGTTCTTAGCTCACTTTCTCCGTCGCACAAGTCCCATTTATCCCACCGTGTGTGTTTCCTTGTATATATTTCCTATCTTGTGGATTGACTTGTTTGCTTTGTGATCATTGTGGTTCTTTACTTGCCAATACAACATCTTGATTTCGGATTGGTTCTTGACATGCCACTTTCCATACCTATCCACCATAGGCCTTGTGTGTGTGTGTTTTTTGGTTAGTAGTTGGTTTTGGTGTTCCGCGTGAACTTCACTTTTCTTGGTTTATTGCTCTCAAGTGTGGCCACTTGCACGATACGATCTTCCAAGGTAAAGTAAGGTTTGACGTTGTATCCCTAACACCCTCTACCACTTCCATATACAACACTTGGTCTTGTGAAGCATGTCTAGGGACTCCGGGACCGAGGATGATTTCTATAAAGAATCCACGATGAGCCACCATGCCTATGTCTCCACAAGCATGGATTACATGATGGAGCACTACACCAACAATGGCTCCACATGCTTGGGTGACATGGAGTGCTACAACAACAATGACTCCCCAAGCATGGACGACTTCAAGAACGACAACGCAAAGCTCCTCACGTCGCACCGACCAAGACGGAGCCTCCAACTCGAGTGCGCCAAGGTCCATCATCAAATGGACAAGTTCCAAAGCGACCTCCACAACTTCAAGAAGGACATGGACAACGACTTTGACAAAAACATGAGGATGGTCGCCAAGACTAATGATGCTTTGCGCTCATTAGAAAAACTTACAAGGTAGAGTGCCAAGGTCAAGAGCCATCGTCGTGAGCGTCATCTGGATGACCAAGTGCGCCACCTACATCAACCATCGGCAAGGCACGCCAATGACCTCCGTCGACACCATCACAAGGCACCTTCAACTTCTTGTGCCACCACCAAAATGGCACCAAGAGCAAGCCTTCGTCCATGCCATCAAGCTTCAACGACTACGCTTGCATTTGAAGACCTCATGAACGAGGAAAATGAAGGCCTCTACTTCGCCAAGTTGGATAGCATGAGCCTACCTCCACCACTACTACAAGATGGCCACAAGACGGTCGAGCATGGGATTTTCCCTTTGACCATGGAGGCGAGCAATGATGCCCCTCTTATGGCATCCAACCTTGGAGGCGACAAGGTCAAGAATGGTGAGCATGGGATTTTCCCTTCACCAAAGGAGGCGCATGGAGTTGAGGAAACCGAGCCTATCCCCATATGCTTGAGTGATGATGTGGTACCAATCCCATGTGAGTATGAGAGCCACTTATCCCACTTGAGTGAGAACAAGAGTGACATGAGTGACTCCACCTTATGTGAGATTGAGTGCTTCCACTTGGAGGGCATGAGCGATACTCCTAGTGAGTTGAGAGTGGTAGTTGATAGGTCAAGTGAGACCATTTCAATTTCTAACAACTTACCCTCTACCTCTAGTGTGTTCTCTTGTGTTGTGCTAGGTTCCATGGAGGAAGACGCGCCAAGCCATGAAGCAATGATGCCTCAATTGGAGAAGATGTACATGGTGCACGAAGATGATGCTATGCCATGGCTACATCAAGAAGACGAAGTCGTCCACAAGGAGGCCACTATTCCACAACACCCACTTCATATGAGAGGTATGAACAAGGTAACAATAAGGGTGTTGATGATGCCATGATCCCACTAGTGGACATGATGAATTGTGAGGATTTGCATGCTATGGATGATACTTGTGACATTACATATGCTTCATTCATATCCCCATGTGATGCTTTGCCTTTGCATAATATTGCTCATGTGGAATTGTTTGATTGCGATACCATTGCTATAAACATGCCATGCTATGCATATTGTGTGTATCCTCCAATTGCTTCGAACTTGCTTTGTCGTGCTAGTCATTCAATTTCTCCCGTTGCTTGCAATAAGATGAATGCTTGCTATTTCACTTGTTTTACTTGCAACAACATTGATCATATGCGTTATCATGAGATGGCCCCCATAGCTTTCTCAATTTTTGGAGATTTTGATGATTTCCATGATAAGCATGTTCCCCACTTGCATACTCACCATGCATCTATTTCATACTTAATTGACATTAATGGTGATGTGCACAAGAAGAGATACGTCATGATGGATGATGTGTATCTCTACCATGCACACACGTTCTTCCTTTTGTGTTTGATGTGTGTAGGTACCCGCATTATCATGTCAACCTCGGTTGAGCACGAGTTGACAAAAAGAGCTCTTGAGAGCATCCCACAAGTGATTTCAAGATCGAACCCAGCTCTGATACGTTTTCCATGCTTTGCAACTTTCATGTTGGCAAATTGCTCTTTCCTATGGTTTGATTGCAAGCATGTTGATGGTATTATCTCACCTTGTGACATTCATGCTTCTTCGCTTTTAGATAATGATGCTTTGTGTGTTGCAACAAAAATGTTGAACATTTTCTCTTTCCGATGTTTTGGGTGCAACCACAATTCCATTAAGAGCATGAATTGTCATGAGAGCTTCCAAGAATCTCGTCTTGTTGTTGCAACAAACATAAGGACCACTTGCTCTTTCATTTGGTTTGTTTGCAAACACGTTACTTTGGCTTCCGCTTGGGATCCTCATATTCCCATGATATTTGCTATCGATGATTTGTGTGTGACATCCAACATGTTGAACAATTTCTCTTTCCAATGGTTGGTTTGCACACATAATGATGTTTCTTTGGATATTCTTCCTTGTGTGTTTTTGCCAAATTCTCCTATTCTTGCATCAAAGATGTTGTTTGAAATTTGGATCCAATGCTTTGAATGCCCCACTACTATGTTATATGGAGTTTTTGAGTTTTCACATTTGGATGATGTTCAAACGACTTCCATGCACTTTGACCTTGAATATGCATCCCGTTTGCTATACTTGAGTTGTGCTAATTGTGTTGTGAATAAGAATGGACATGCCACAAATGACATGCTCCTCTATCACACACAAACATATGTTGCTTGGTATTTGTTGTATGAAGGTACAAATGCTTACACGTCAACCTCTCCCAACCATGTGTTGACAAGAAGAACCGAAGAGAGTTACCTATGGCTACCCTTCATCGAGCTATCTCTACAAGCTAAGGTGACTTCCTTCTACTTGAGGACTCATGCTATAATCTTCATGAATTGGCTATGCTTTGAGTGTTGCTTTGCTTTTGTTGTGAGCTTTGTAGGCTTCAAGGAAGGTGAAGGAACATTGAAGTGTTGTCAAGTCAATCTTCACGAGGACGACTATATGGTGAACCCCAGGATCAAGAAGGTCTCTCGACCGCTTCTACTTTGTGATGAGCATGTAGAGTCGAGGACGACTCTTTTTGAAGGGGGGAGCTGATGTAGCCCGACCTACGGTCGTTACCACATCTTGGTCTCCAACTTACGTCAAGTCGTCATGGACTCCAAAGGTGAATCCGTTCCTCTATGCGAGCCCCCTTCCTACCCTATTGAATGGTATGCTACTTCATACTCCGTCACATATGCATGATAGGTTCACATTGACAAGTACGGAGGCAAGGGAGGAAGCCCGGAGCATCAAGCCCGACAAGACGGAGGCTTGGAAGAGGAGGCGGAAGAAGGCAGATCGCCAAATGCTCTTTGTCTCCAGCGGTACTACCGGATCTGGCGACCGGTACTACCGCCCACTACTACCGCCCCATACAGACGACGCCAACAAAAGTCCCAGGACTGCAAGTGGTACTACCAGATCTGGACCCGGTACTACCGGTCAGCGGTACTACCGGACCCAAGTCCGGTACTACCGGTCATGTGTGCCTGCGTGCACCTGTTGGGCCTTCGGCCCATGTACCCTTCTATCTCGTCCAAACCCTAGTTTTATCCCTAAACTACCCCTGTTTATGTGGTTGGCCTATAAATAGAGCCCCCACCCCTCATGTACCCCTTAGGCATAGATGATAGACTAAAGACAACCCCCATTGTGGAATCTCTAGTTTTGCCTCATCCCCTTTACCAAGGGGACCGACTATCGTCACCAACCTCGATTGGACTTTGCATCACGCATCCATCGTTGAACAAGGCCTTGGAGTTCGATGTCTCGTCCCCAAGTTGTCAAGACCCTCCCCAAGGTGTTCTTCCCTCTCCGATGTGGATTTGAGGGAGCACGTTGACCGATATTTCCTTGCGAGGATTCTATCGGACCGGTGGCCGCCGTTCGGGAGCAATCGGCCTTGTATCGTGTGAGTTTTGCGTGTGTTCATCGTGTTCTTCGCGAGGTGTGTGTTCGCTTCCGCTACCTTCTCCCTTTCCCCTCGCTTTCCCATCGATTTGACCACGAGATCCGTGAAGATCGGGCACCCAAGAGGTTAACCCCTCCATCAACTACTAAAAGGGTAAAAAGGTAAAATATAATGATGTGATAATACGACACTCCCCCAAGCTTGGAACAAGCCAAGGGGATGCCAAACCTGATGACGAATTACTCCTTCGGTGGTGGCGGTGTTCTCTTGATAAGTTCTTCAATCAGTTCCCTCAAATCCTCAATCTCGAAGGTTAGAGTACGAATCAATTCCGAATTATGCTCAATGCGGTTCATGATCATGTCAGACCGAGAATCCCAATCCTTGTTATTCTTTCCCCACTCTTCCTTCTTAGTGTGTTCCTTCCCTGCATGGTTAGAACGAGGCAGATCCCAAACAGAGGGCAACCTCCCTCGGGGAATATTTTGATATTGTTGCTCCTGTATGAGAGTATGGAAGGGGTTCTTGGTGTGTGAAGGAAGTGACCATGGAGCGAGGATATGAAGCGGAGTTTTCCCTCCTGTAGACATCTGTGCTGTTCTCCTAAGCCTGGTAGGGTTTGCCACCACTCCAATGCTCGCAACGGTAGCGCGGGTGTCCGGATGCTCGTCCTCCTTCACGTCTTCTTCATCCCCAATCAAGATCTCCTCCTCTTGGGGTTTTGAGGATCATCTTCCATGATCTTCTTTCCTTTGTCGTTCGCGGAGACCATGGTGCTCTAAACTTGAGAAGATTTCCTGATAGAAACAAATCAAAATGAAAACACGATATACAAACCTCGGGGGATCCGGGGGGTTATATATTACGAAGTTTCAATACATAAGGAAAGTACTGTGCGAAAACGAGGCGGAGACGGACTCCAGGGGGCTCACACCCCCTGTAGGCGCGGCCAGCTAGGGCCCACGCCTAGGGGGTGTGGCCCACCTGGCCTCCGTTTCCTCCTCTGTTTCGTCTCGTAACCTTCCGTATGCAATAAAAACATCAAAAATATAAAAAGATAAGGTTTTCACGAACCTTCAGTTTGCAGCACTTTTACCTATTCAAAGACGGACTCTGTAGATTCCTTCTCTCCATCTCCTAAAAATTCTTTTCATACAAGGCCTTACACAAACCTCATTGGCAACATTAGTATATGCTAAAACAATAAACCTTTAGGTACACATTTCAACTGAAATCCAACAAAACAAAATCTACTGAAACAACTCCCTCCAAAATCCCAAAAGAATCCGAAAGGAAATCGATTTAAGAGGCAAATGCAAATGATGGCAGAAATCTGTCAAAACAGACCAGCAAGTAAAGATTGATTTTTTCGAAAACCTTCTGTTGCTCAAATCAAAAAGTGCAAAACTAATGAAAGTTGGATAACAACTTGGATAACTAGCACAGAAAATTACAGCTCCATCAGTTGTACTGATCTCCTTCACGAATTTTTACAATGAAACACAAAAAATCTGTCCCAGGACAACCACTTTTCACAACTCCTCCACTTCTCAAAAGTAAATGATCTTGACTCAAAAACCAAAACAAAAAGGATAAGGAGAGGTTATTACAAGTAATAACTTCCAAGACTCAACAAAACTATTGGGTTATCTCCCAAGAAGTACTTTTCTTTAACGCCTTTAAGTTAGGCTTGATAATTTCAAAGATGCTCATATAGGAGATATGGATTTGAAGTGAAAAATAGCATCAAGAAGCAAATATCCAACACATTTGAGTATAACCCACTTCCTATGCAAGGGGGTCTCATGAGAAAACAATTTATTGAAACAAAAGGCCACAAGCATAGGAAGACAAAACAAATGCAACTTCAAAGCTTTCAACATAAAACGGGGAACTTAATATTATTGAGATGCATAAAACCATGTTTCCCTCTCTCATAATAACTTTCAGTAGCATTTTGAATAAAGTTGACAATATAACTATCATAAGGAACAACTTTATCAATAGAATGAGCATACTTACAATCATCAAAAGAAGGTCTAAGGTCATAAACTTGATCAATAGAAGTAAGTTGTTCCATCCTGAAATATTTATTAGGCAATTCATATTCATAAGGAGCTTTAGAAAATTTGGAAAAGTTAAACTCATAAGAATCTCCATCAAACCTAGCAGGTTCAATGTTTATCTGCTCATCAAGTTCCACAGTTTTCTTTGTACCTTCGTTATCCGCACTAATTATCATAGAATACTCCTTTACGTTAGTTGGAAAAGGTGTTTTCTCAACATAAGATTCAGGGAAAATATGATCAATACTACAAACTTCAGTATTTCTAGTAGGAACATGATTAACAACATCTTTATAAGGTGCATGGTACTTATTCCACTTATTTTTAGGAATTTCTATATAAGAGGCAAAAGCCTTAAAACAGTTGGCAATACTTTGAGAATCAAGACCATACTCAGTACTAATATTACGGAAGTCATTAGTTCCAATAAAAGATTTAATGCATTCATAATCATAGTTTATACCTGACTTTCTTCCGTTGTCATTCTCCCATGCTTCAGTGTTCTCTTGAATATGGTCTAGGAGATCCCATTTAGCTTCTTCCTTCATACGTGTGAATGATCCAGTACAAGAAGCATCTAATAAACCTTTATCATGAAGAGAAAGCCTTGCATAAAAGTTATTTATAATAACATTGTTAGGGAGTTCATGAATAGGACATTTAAGCATTAATAACTTCAATCTCCCCCAAGCTTGAGCTGTACTCTCTCCATCACGAGGCCAAAAGTTATATATTAGATTCCTATTCTTATGAATCTCACTGGGAGGATAAAATTTAGAGTAAAAGAGAGGTACAATTTCCTCCCATTCCATGGATTGTCCATTCTTCAGCAGCTTATACCATTCTTCAGCTCTTCCTTTCAATGATATATAGAGTAACTTCTTCTTCGCCTGTTCAGTTATGATACTTGCACACTTAAACAACCCGCATAATTCATGGATAAAAAGCAAGTGATCACCAGGATGGACAGTTCCATTCCCTAAATAATAATTATCCATACACGATCAACAATACTAGTAGGTATCTTAAAAGAGTCTATCTCAACAGGTGGTGGTTCATCTACTAACCTAACAATGGTAGTAGTTTTCCCAAACAGAAAACCAAGCGGGTTATCCATATTGGAAACAAAATAACAAATAGAAATAAAAAACAATACTCACAGTAGAAGTTTCCTTTACCAGTTCCACTCTTCAATAGCGCTTCACTCCCTGGCAACAGCGCCAGAAAATAGTCTTGATGACCCACAAGTATAGGGGGTGTATCGTAGTACTTTCGATAAATATTAGTGTCGATCCCAGCGAGGAGCAGAAGGTGTTGACTAGTGGTATGGAGCAGGAAATCTCTGTAATACTTAGCAAACGGATTTTTAGGGGTTTTCTGATAAAGCAAGGAAATAGAGTGCATGTAAATAGAGACAACAAATAATTGCAGCAGTGGCCCAATCCTTTCTTAGCAAAGGACAAGTCGGTGGAAATACTAATGAGGACCAAACGTTCTCGAGGACACATGGGAATACTGTCAAGTGCTTTCGTTTCATATAGCTGATTAATCTTCTTTGGTTTTATAAGTGTTGTGTGGGTGAACCTGTGCTAATGTACCGACCTTACTTGGACTAATACATACTTGTGATTAAACCCCTTGCAAGCATCCGCAACTACAAGAAAGCAATTAAGATATAAATCTAACCACAGCCTTAAACTCTGAGATCCTACACTCCATTGTGCAATGGTTTCCTAACGGGGGTTCAGGTTTTTGCCACTCCGGCAACCCCATAATTAGTAGCCAAATACACAATGCATTCACCTAGGCCCATAAATGGTGAAGTATCATGTAGTCGACGTTCACATGACACCACTAGAAGAATAGCACCACAACTTAAATATTAAACCATTGAATAATACCTCAACACAAATTCACTACTAACAACATGACTTCTCCCATGTCCTCAAGAACTAAACAAACTACTCACGAGACATCATATGGATCAAGATCAGACATGATATAATGATGGATAACAATCTGAACATAAACAATAATTCAATGGTTCCACTCACAAACATCAACTACAATAATAATCAACACCGGGAAAGTTTCCCCTAAGAACTATTCAAGATTCAACACAATTATTACAGCGGGATAGAGTAGTGATGATGGTGCTGGTGGAGATGATGGTGTGGATAATGATGATGATCCCAATGAAGTCTAGCTTGATGATGGTGTTGATGGCAACGATCTCCCCTCTCCAGGAAGGAATTTCCCCGGTAGAAATCTATCTGTCGGAGAGCTCTTTCTCTCTCGGTGTTTCCCTCCCCGCAGAGGCGGTGGAATCTTTTTGTGGTTGCTCTCTCGTGTATTAGGGTTTCGAGGAGAAGATATAGGCGAGAGGGTGGATCCAGAGATGGTCCAGGGTGTCAACACCCCCTGTAGGCGCGGCCTAGGGTGGCCCGCGCCTAGGGGTGTGGGGCCCCTATGGACCAACTCCGCTTTCCCTTCTGGCATTCTTCGTCTTCTGGGAAAATAGAATTTTTCGTAGTTTTTCTGATCTTCACGAAATTGCATCAAAAAACTACTTTTTCCATCAGAATCCTGACTCCGACAGTCCATTCTCCAAGAATCATCCAGCATGCAAAAATAGATGAAAAGACATAAGTAACACCTCTTAATATGAAATATATCAATGAATAGAGGCAAATTATTATATAGAATGGTGATGCACATTGGATGTATCACTAGTAAGGAAATATTCTCGGAATTGGACGGGACAAAAGCCTAAGTCAGTATTTTACCGGAGCGAATACGGAGTCAAAAGGGCAGCCGAAGTGGGGCCACGAGGTGGCCACACCTAGGGCTGGCACGGCCAGGGGCGCGCCGCCACCAGGTGTGGGCCCCTCGGGCGCCCACCGACCTTGCCCCTTCGCCTATAAAAGCACCCCGATGCAGAAACCCTAAGGACCCGATCAAATCTCCACGAAATAGTCTGTAGCCGCCGCCACCATCGTCCCTATATCAGGGGGATCTCAAGCTCTTCCCGGCACCCTGCCGGAGGGGAGAGATCATCCCAGAGGCCTTCTTCATCACCATGCTAGCCTCCGGAGTGATGCATGAGTAGTTCACCCTTGGACTACGGGTCCATACAGTAGCTAGATGGTTGTTTCTCCTCCTTTGTGCTATCATGTTTAGATCTTGTGAGCTTCGTTCATGATCAAGTTCATCTATTTATAATCATACATGTTGTGTTTGCGGGGATCTGATGGTTATTGAGATACTATGTCAGATTGATTATTGATTCTATCATGTCTATGTTATTTGTGATCTTGCATGATCTTTGTTGTTAGTAGATATCTTGGCCAAGTAGATGCTTGCAACCCCAAGAGGGAGTATTTATGTTCGATAGTAGGTTCATGCCTCTAGTAATCTGGGGAAGTGATAGAAATCTCTAAGGTTGTTGATGTGCTGCTGCTACTAGGGAGAAAACAACAATCCTTTGTTCATGGAGAAATTGTATTGTTTACTTTACACACATTGCTTAATGCAATTATCTGTTGCTTGCAACTTAATACTGGAAGGGGTTCGGATGATAACCCGAAGGTGGATTATTAGTAATAGATGCAGTTGGATTATGGTCTATGTATTATGTTGTAATGCCCAATCAAATCTCGTAGGAGTCAAGATGTCTAGTATATGTATTGTTATGCTTTCTCAATCTGTGAATTGCCCTGCTGTAATTTGTTCACCCAGCATGCTATCTATCTTAAAGAGAACACCTCTAGTGAATTGTGGACCCCGGTCCAATCTTTATAATTGATACATCATCTACTGTTACCGTTTACTTTCTACAAGCAACTACTATCTTCCACATAATACGTTTAATCCTTTGTTTTCAGCAAAGCGGTGAGATTGACAACCTCACTGTAAGTTGGGGCAAAGTTTTGAGTTTGTGTTGTGCAGGTTCCAAGTTGTTAGCAACACCTTGGAGTTGTTTCCTTACTCCTACTGGTTCGATAACCTTGGTTTCATAACTGAGGGAAAACTTGTTGTTGTGCTCATCACACCTTGCTCTTGGGGTTTCCCAACAAGGCTCTATAGTCAACTGAGCCACATCAGCAATCTAGGGTTTAGAGGACCGAGGGTTTAGAGGTGGTGGCCGGTGGCTAGGGTTAGCTAGGGACGGTTTAGAGGGGCTTCTAGGCGGCGGCGACTTGAGAGGGCAAGGGGCCGGCGTCTAGGGTTTCAAGTGGGGATCAAGGTGTAGGGGTTCGTAGCATGGAAAACAAAAATTTTCTATCGCATACAAACAAACAAGCCAAGATCTATCTACTAGATTGTAGCAACGAGTCGATGGAATAACTCACCCTCGAAGATTCCAAAGTGTTTAACGAGAGCAGATTCTCGTGGGTGATGTAGTCGTACTCTTTCCGATCTCAAGATCGCGTAGACGATCCTTCCGGCGCCGCGTTCCCGCAGCGCTCCCGCAGTCGGTCACACGTTCGGTACTCGACGAAGACCTTCCTCTCCCTTGTTCCAGCAGGCAGCGGAGGTTGTAGCACTCTCCTCGCGATTCCGGCAGCACAACGGCGTGGTACCGGAGGTAGAGGGGAGATCCCGCAGGGCTTCGCCTTAAGCCGGTGCGAGTATGGTGGAGCTTATGAGAGAGGCTATTAGTGGTCTAGTAATTAGACACACCAATTAGAGGGCTCTAAACCAATTAGAAGGCTCTAAACCGAAACAGCTCTAAACCGGGGTCTAGGTCTAGTTTCTAGTTTAGAGGATAGGAACTTGTGTGTGTTGGGAGGGGAGCCCTGCCCCTCCCTTTATAGGTGGGAGGGCTGGCGCGCTAGGGGAGGGAGGGAGTCCCTCCCCAACTCGGCCTAGGGCTGGCCGCCGGCTTGGGGACTCCTTCCCCAAGTCGGTCTCCTCTTCTCCTCCTCTTCCCACTTTCCAAAACTGGCAGTTTGACTTTCAAACTAGCCGTTTGACTTTTCCAATTTAGGAATTAAATAAACCCTTTATTTTGGACAGCGAGAACACTTAGTACATGATGCAATCATTCCATCTTGCAATGACACATTCATGTACCCCTTCCCCCCCGGAGTGCCGGACATTCCGGGACCTTCTAGAATGTTCCCGATGAAAACACCGGAACCATTCCCCAACTCCGAAATGGGACTTTCCTTATATGAATCTTATTCTCCGGACCATTCCGGATCACCTCGTGATATCCCGGATCCCATCCGAGACTCCGAACAACATTCGGTCTCTTTCTCATAATACCATAACTACTCAAACAACGTCGAATCCTTAAGTGTGTCTCCCTACGGTTCGTGAATTATGCGGACATGATCGAGACACTTCTCCGAACAATAACCAATAGAGGAATCTGGAAATTCATATGGCTCCCACATATTTCTACGATTACTTTGCGATCGAATGAACCACTTACATACGATACCAATTTCCCTTTGTCTCACGATATGTTACTTATCCGAGGTCATGATCGTCGGTATCTCTGCATACCTAGTTCAACCTCGTTACTGATAAGTACTCTTTTCTCGTTCCCGTGATATGTGATCCCTTGTGACCAAGTCACATGCTTGCAAGCTAATTGGATGACATTTCACCGAGAGGGCCCAGAGAATATCTATCCGTCATGTGGATGGACAAATCCCACTCTTGATCCATGTGTTTCAACCAATACTTTCCGAACACCCAATGCCACTTTTATAGCCACCCTGTTACGGTGTGGTGTTTGATGACATCAAAGCATCCATCCAGTAAAGGCAATATGCATGATCTCATGGTCGAAGGAATTAGGTTACTATGTATCAGAAAGCATATAGCAATTGAACTATTGAAATGACTTGATCTTTATGCTACGCTTGTCTATAGGAGTATGTCCACCATATCATTCTCCTAACGATATGATCTTGTTGTTGATAACATCTCAATGTTCATGACAAAGAAACCACATCATCAATCAACCAACAAGCTAGTGAAGTATAGAGGCCATACTAGGGACTTCAAATTAAGTTTACAAATCACACAAGTATTAATGGTTTCCTTGTTAATACTATTATAGCATGAATGTAAACATTTATCATAAACACAAAGATATATAATAATAACTACATTTATTATTACCTCTAGGGCATATCTCCAACAGTCTCCCACTTGCACTAGAGTCATCTAATCTAGATTACATGGTAATATACCGAACACCCATGGCAGTTTGGTGTTGGTCATGTTTTGCCCTCGGGAGAGGTTTAGTCAACGGATCCGCCACATTCAGATCTGTGTGTACTTTGCAAATTTTTATATCCCCATCCTGGATATGTTCTCGAATAGCGTGGAAACGCAGCTTGATATGCTTCAGCTTCTTGTGTGACCTTGGTTCTTGCGCATTGGCTATGGCGCCCATGTTATCACAGTAGATAGACATTGGGTCCAGCGCACTTGGAACCACACCCAGCTCTGTAATGAACTCTTTCATCCATATCGCTTCTTGTGAAGCCTCCGAAGCAGCCATGTATTCCGATTCAGTTGAAGATCTCGCCACAACGCTTTGCTTTGCACTCCTTCAGCTAACTGCTGCACCATTCAAAATAAATACGTATCCAGATTGTGATTTAGAATCATCTGGATCGGTGTTCCAACTAGCATCGGTGTAACCATTAACAACGAGCTGTTCATCACCTCCATAAGAAAGAACCATATCCTTAGTTCTTCTCAAGTACTTAAGGATGTTTTTGACCGCTGTCCAATGATCCACTCCTGGATCACTTTGATATCTGCTAGTTAGACTAACAGCATATGCGATGTCGGGTCTAGTACATAGCATGGCATACATTAGAGATCCTATGGCTGAGGCATAGGGAGTCTTACTCATCTTTTCTCTATCTTCTGCCGATGTCGGACTTTGAGTTTTACTCAAGGTCGTATTGGGCAACATGGGCAAGAACCCTTTCTTGCTATCTTCCATTCCAAACCTCTTTAGAACTTTGTCCAAATATGTACTTTGTGACAATGATATTTGGCGTTTCGATCTATCTCTATAAATCTTTATGCCTAATATGTAAGCTGCTTCGCCAAGATCCTTCATTGAAAAACTATTATTCAAATATTCCTTGACACTATTAAGAAGGTCTACATCATTCCCAATCAACAATATGTCATCCACATACAGTATTAAGAATGCTACAGAGCTCCCACTCACTTTCTTGTAAATACAAGCTTCTCCATAAGTTTGTATAAAACCAAAACTTTTGATTACCTTATCAAAACGTTGATTCCAACTTCGGGATGCTTGCTTCAATCCATAGATGGACCGTTGAAGCTTGCATACCTTGTTAGCATCTTTAGGATCGACAAAACCTTTGGGTTGCATCATATACAACTCTTCATCAATGTCTCCATTGAGGAATGCTGTTTTGACATCCATCTGCCATATCTCATAATCATAATATGCAGCGATTGCTAACATAATCCTCACAGACTTTAGCTTCGCTACCGGTGAGAAAGTCTCATCGTAGTCAACTCCTTGAATTTGTCGAAACCCTTTTGCGACAAGTCGAGCTTTATAGACAGTAACATTACCATCAGCATCTGTTTTCTTCTTGAAAATCCATTTGTTCTCGACAGCCTTCCGGCCATCCGGTAAGTCCACCAAAGTCCATACTTGGTTTTCGTACATGGATCCAATCTCGGATTTCATGGCTTCTTGCCATTTATTGGAATCTGGGCTCATCATCGCTTCCTCATATGTCTCGGGGTTATCGGTGTTGTCCACCAACATGACATTCATAACGGAATCATACCAATTTGGAGTGGTACGAGTTCTCGTTGACCTCCGAGGCTCTGTAGTAACTTCAACCGAAGTTTCATGATCACCATCATTAGCTTCCTCTCTTATTGGTGCAGGCACCACAGGAACTTCTTCCGGTGCTGCGCTACTCGCAATTTCGAGAGAAGGTTCGACAACCTCGTCGAGTTCTACTTTCCTTCCAGTCACTTCTTTCGAGAGAAATTCCTTCTCTAGAAAGGATCCATTCTTAGCAACGAAGATTTTGCCTTCGGATCTATGATAGAAGGTATACCCAACAGTTTCCTTCGGGTATCCTATGAAGACGCATTTTTCCGCTTTGGGTTCAAGCTTGTCCGGCTGTAACTTCTTTACATAGGCTTCGCATCCCCAAACTTTAAGGAACGACAATTTAGGTTTCTTCCCAAACCATAATTCATACGGTGTCGTTTCAACGGATTTAGACGGTGCCCTATTTAAAGTGAATGCGGCTGTTTCTAATGCATAACCCCAAAATGATAGTGGCAAATCTGTAAGTGACATCATAGAACGAACCATATCTAAGAGAGTTCGATTACGACGTTCAGACACACCATTACGCTGTGGTGTTCCCGGCGGTGTCAACTGCGAAAGTATTCCACATTTCTTCAAATGCTCGCCAAACTCGTAACTTAGATATTCACCTCCACGATCAGATCGTAGAAATTTAATCTTCTTGTTACGTTGATTCTCTACCTCACTTTGAAACTCCTTAAACTTCTCGAAAGTTTCGGACTTATGTTTCATAAAATAGATATACCCATATCTACTCAAGTCATCCGTGAAGGTAAGAACATAACGATAACCACTGCGCGATGCTACACTCATTGGACCACACACATCGGTATGTATGATTTCCAATAAGTCTGTAGCTCGCTCCATCATACCAGAAAATGGAGTCTTAGTCATTTTACCCATCAGACATGCTTCGCATCTTTCAAGTGATTCAAAATCAAGTGATTCAAGAAGTCCATCGGAATGGAGTTTCTTCATACGCTTCACTCCAATGTGACCAAGACGACAGTGCCACATATAGGTCAAATTATCGCTTGATTTCAAACGTTTAGCCTCAATGTTATTAATATGTGTATTTCTACTATCGAGATTCAATATGAATAGACCATCTATCAAAGGTGCATGTGCATAAAACATATTACTCATATAAATCGAACAACCATTATTCTCGGATTTAAACAAGTAACCGTCTCGCAATAAACAAGATCCCGATATAATGTTCATGCTCAACGCAGGCACCAAATAACAATTATTTAAGTATAAAACTAATCCCGATGGTAGATGAAGAGGTAGTGTGCCGACCGCGATCACATCAACCTTTGATCCGTTTCCCACGCGCATCGTCACCTCGTTCTTCACTAGCTTCCGTTTATTCTGCAGCTCCTGTTTCGAGTTACAAATATGAGCAACCGAACCAGTATCAAATACCCAGGCACTACTACGAGTACTAGTGAGATACACATCAATAACATGTATATCAGATATACCTTTCTTCTTGATGTTGCCGTTCTTCAAATCCGCCAAGTACCTTGGGCAATTCCGCTTCCAGTGACCTTCTCCCTTGCAGTAAAAGCACTCAGTATCAGGCTTGGGTCCAGCCTTGGTCCTCTTCGTCGGCGTGGTAACTTTCTTACCACCCTTCTTGAAGTGTCCCTTCTGCTTAGACTTGCCTTTCTTGAATTTGGTGGTCTTATTGACCATCAACACTTGGTGCTCTTTCTTGATCTCCACTTCTGCAGATTTTAACATAGCAAATAGTTCTGGCAACTCTTTGTTCATGTTCTGCATGTTGTAGTTCATCACAAAGTTCTTGTAACTTGGTGGTAGTGATTGGAGGATGCGGTAAACTCCCAAAGTATTAGGAATCACTATACCCAAACTTTGAAGTTTATTTGCGTGCCCAGACATTTTAAGCACATGCTCACTGACGGAGCTACCCTCTTCCATCTTGCAGTTAAAGAACTTTTCAGAAGCTTCATAACTTTCAATTGCCGCATGAGTCTCAAAGATTAATTTGAGATCCTCGACAATATCATATGGATCTGACTCTTCAAACCTTTTCTGAAGCTCCGATTCTAAACCATACAAGATAGCACACTGAACTATGGAGTACTGATTCTTCCGAGCGAGGTAAACATTCTTTACTTCATCGGTAGCATCAGCTGCAGGTGGGTCACCTAGCGGTGCATCCAGCACATAGGTCAAATTACCAGCTGTGAGGACAATCCTCAAATTGCGGAACCAATCCGCGAAGTTGCTTCCATTGTTTTTCAACTTTTCTTTCTCTAGGAACGCATTAAAATTGATGGTAGGGGCTGCCATTGATCTACAACATATTTGCAATAGTTTAGACTAAGTTTATGACAAATTGAGTTCAAATTAATTAATGAAATTAAACTAGGTGAACTCCCACTCAAAACAACATCCCTCACATTGTTTTAGTGATCACACGAACCAAATCCACTACATCAACACCGATCATCACGAGAGTTGATGTAGCTTCAATGGCAAACAATCAACATGTTCATGATATCTACTATATGATTCATGCTTTGCCTTTCGGCGATCCGTGTTCCTGAGGCCATGTCTGTACATGCTAGGCTCGTCAAGATCAAACCTTAGCTTCCGCGTAAGCAAATCTGGCTTGCTTACGTTGTAGTCACCCGCGGAATCAAAGACACCCGATCATCACGTGGTGCTTCGAAGCAGCAAGCTTTGGCAACGGTGCATACTAAGGGTGAACACTTTTAGAACTTGAAATTTATGTGCATGAGGGATCATCTTATAATGCTACCGTCGTCTACTAAGCAATACAAGATGCATAAAGGATTAACATCACATGCAATTCATAATATGTGATATGATATGGCCTTTCTTCTTTGTGCTTCCGATCTCCATCTTCAAGCACGAACATGATCTCCATCATCACCGGCATAGCATCAAGGTCAATGACGCTTCTTCATGGTTGTCGTCCGCCAACTTCAACTATTACAACTATTTTGAATAGACACGCAGGCCTTAACAGAAATTAAAGACAACCATATGGCTCCTGCCGGTTGCCAACTTACAATAAGGATCATTGCATACATCAAATATAATCACAATCATGGCCATATCACATCACTGCACACCCCTGCAAAACAAAGTTAGACGCTTCTACTTTCTTTGCATATTTTACGTGGTTTGGGGCTTTCCATAAGTGTCGTTCTAACTTACGAACAAGAACCACAACATTGATACTAGCATTGTTGATCACCCGTTGTAAATTGGATCTTTACTATGCTAGGAGAAACAGGCACCCGCAAAGCCACTTATGCAAAACGAGTTGCATGTCAAGCGTGGAGCAAGTCTCATGAACGATGTCATGTAAGGTTAGCCCGGGCCGCTTCATCCCAACATACCGCAAGATGCAAAGTACACAAAAAGCAATCTACAATAAAAGCATCAACGCCCACAATGACCATTGTGTTCTACTCGTGCAACAGATCTACATATAGACACGGCTCTGATACCACTGTAGGGGTTCGTAGCATGGAAAACAAAAATTTTCTATCGCATACAAACAAACAAGCCAAGATCTATCTACTAGATTGTAGCAACGAGTCGATGGAATAACTCACCCTCGAAGATTCCAAAGTGTTTAACGAGAGCAGATTCTCGTGGGTGATGTAGTCGTACTCTTTCCGATCTCAAGATCGCGTAGACGATCCTTCCGGCGCCGCGTTCCCGCAGTGCTCCCGCAGTCGGTCACACGTTCGGTACTCGACGAAGACCTTCCTCTCCCTTGTTCCAGCAGGCAGCGGAGGTTGTAGCACTCTCCTCGCGATTCCGGCAGCACAACGGCGTGGTACCGGAGGTAGAGGGGAGATCCCGCAGGGCTTCGCCTTAAGCCGGTGCGAGTATGGTGGAGCTTATGAGAGAGGCTATTAGTGGTCTAGTAATTAGACACACCAATTAGAGGGCTCTAAACCAATTAGAAGGCTCTAAACCGAAACAGCTCTAAACCGGGGTCTAGGTCTAGTTTCTAGTTTAGAGGATAGGAACTTGTGTGTGTTGGGAGGGGAGCCCTGCCCCTCCCTTTATAGGTGGGAGGGCTGGCGCGCTAGGGGAGGGAGGGAGTCCCTCCCCAACTCGGCCTAGGGCTGGCCGCCGGCTTGGGGACTCCTTCCCCAAGTCGGTCTCCTCTTCTCCTCCTCTTCCCACTTTCCAAAACTGGCAGTTTGACTTTCAAACTAGCCGTTTGACTTTTCCAATTTAGGAATTAAATAAACCCTTTATTTTGGACAGCGAGAACACTTAGTACATGATGCAATCATTCCATCTTGCAATGACACATTCATGTACCCCTTCCCCCCCGGAGTGCCGGACATTCCGGGACCTTCTAGAATGTTCCCGATGAAAACACCGGAACCATTCCCCAACTCCGAAATGGGACTTTCCTTATATGAATCTTATTCTCCGGACCATTCCGGATCACCTCGTGATATCCCGGATCCCATCCGAGACTCCGAACAACATTCGGTCTCTTTCTCATAATACCATAACTACTCAAACAACGTCGAATCCTTAAGTGTGTCTCCCTACGGTTCGTGAATTATGCGGACATGATCGAGACACTTCTCCGAACAATAACCAATAGAGGAATCTGGAAATTCATATGGCTCCCACATATTTCTACGATTACTTTGCGATCGAATGAACCACTTACATACGATACCAATTTCCCTTTGTCTCACGATATGTTACTTATCCGAGGTCATGATCGTCGGTATCTCTGCATACCTAGTTCAACCTCGTTACTGATAAGTACTCTTTTCTCGTTCCCGTGATATGTGATCCCTTGTGACCAAGTCACATGCTTGCAAGCTAATTGGATGACATTTCACCGAGAGGGCCCAGAGAATATCTATCCGTCATGTGGATGGACAAATCCCACTCTTGATCCATGTGTTTCAACCAATACTTTCCGAACACCCAATGCCACTTTTATAGCCACCCTGTTACGGTGTGGTGTTTGATGACATCAAAGCATCCATCCAGTAAAGGCAATATGCATGATCTCATGGTCGAAGGAATTAGGTTACTATGTATCAGAAAGCATATAGCAATTGAACTATTGAAATGACTTGATCTTTATGCTACGCTTGTCTATAGGAGTATGTCCACCATATCATTCTCCTAACGATATGATCTTGTTGTTGATAACATCTCAATGTTCATGACAAAGAAACCACATCATCAATCAACCAACAAGCTAGTGAAGTATAGAGGCCATACTAGGGACTTCAAATTAAGTTTACAAATCACACAAGTATTAATGGTTTCCTTGTTAATACTATTATAGCATGAATGTAAACATTTATCATAAACACAAAGATATATAATAATAACTACATTTATTATTACCTCTAGGGCATATCTCCAACACAAGGGGCGCCCCTCCCTGATACGTCCAATTTGCATCACCATTCTATATCCTAATTTGCCTCTATTCATTGATATATGTCTTATTATGAGGTATTACTTATGTCTTTTCCACTATTTTTGCATGTTGGATGATTCTTGGAGGATGGACTGCCGGAGTCTGGATTCTGATGGAAAAAGAGGTGTTTTGATGCAATTTCATGAAGATCAGAAAAATACCAGAAAAATATGGGGAAATTATATTTCCCCAGAAGACTGAGGAAGCTAGAAGGGGAGGAGAAGAAGGGCCACAGGGGGCCACACCCCCTAGGCACGGGCCCACCTGACCCCACGCCTAGGGCGGGTGTGGTCCACCTGCTCGGCCTCCGACTCCGCCCTCTCGCCTATATCTTCCTCACGGAACCCTAATACCGAGAGAGCGACCACAAATATATTTCCGCCGCCTCTGCGGGGCGGAAAACACCGAGAGGGAAAGATCTCTCCGGCAGTCAGATTTCTGTCGTGGAAATTCCTTCTCGGAGAGGGGAGATCATCGCCATCAACACCGTCATCAAGCTAGGCTTCATAGGGATCATCATCATCATCCACACCATCATCTCCACCAGCACCATCATCACCACTCCGTCCCGTTGTAACAATTGTGTTGGATATTGCTTTAGTTCTTAGGGGAAACTTTCCCGGTGTTAATTACTATTGTAGTTGATGCTTATGAGTGGAACCATTGGATTATTATTTATGTTCAGATTGTTATCCATTACCATATCATCTTTGATCTTGATCCATATGATGTCTTGTGAGGACATAGGAGAAGTCATGTTCTTATTAGTGGATCTCTGTTGAGTTATTATTCAATGATTTAGTATTTAAGTTGTGGTGCTTTTCTTCTAGTGGTGTCATGTGAACGTCGACTACATGATACTTCACCATTTATGGGCCTAGGAGAATGCATTGTGTATTTGGCTACTAATTGTGGGATTGCCGGAGTGACAGAAACCTGAACCCCCGTTAGGACACCATTGCATAAGGGAGCGTAGGATCTCAGAGTTTAAGGTTGTGGTTAGGTTTATATCTTAATTACTTTTATGTAGTTACGGATGTTTGCAGGGGGTTTAATAACAAGTATGTATTAGTCCAAGTAAGGTCGGTACATTAGCACAGGTTCACCCACACAGCACTTACAACACCAAAGATGAATACTCACTATTTAAAGCAAAAGCACTTGACATGATTCCCATGTGTCCTCGAGAACGTTTGGTCCTTATAAGTATTTCCACCGGCTTGTCCTTTGCTAAGAAAGTATTGGGCCACTTGCTGCGTTTGTTCTTTATTACTTGCTCTTTGTTTTGTTTCCTTATCAGAAAACCCCTAAAATTCCGTTTGCTAAGTATTTACAGAGATTTCCTGCTCCATACCACTAGTCAACACCTTCTGCTCCTCGTTGGGATCGACACTCCTATTTATCGAAAGTACCGCGATACACCCCCTATACTTGTGGGTCATCACTCCCCTCTATTTATGAGAGGGAGAGGCGGTTTGGGGGGAGGGGAGTCCTCCCCCAACTCCTCCGTGTGTCTGGTGGCAAGGGGAGGGAGGAATCCTTCCCTAGGTGGGATTCCTTTCATCCCTCCACTAGGCAACCATGTTGGGATTTGACTTTTTCAAATTGGCATTTGACTTTCAAACTAGAGTTTGATTTCTCTCTTCCCATTGCCCATCCAAGTGACCTAGGACATGATGCAACCATTCCACTTTGGTATGAAACATCCATGTACCCTTCCCACTCTGGATCGGTGGACCTTCTAGACCCTTCTAGAACATTCCGGTAAAAACACCAAAACCATTTCCGAACTCAGGAATTGGATTTTCCTTATATGCATCTTATTCTTCAGACCATTCCGAATCTCCTCGTGATATCCCGGGTCAAATCCGATACTCCAAACAATATTCGGTCTTTTAGTCATATTCCATATCTACTAAACAACATCGAATCCTTAAGTGAGTCCCCCTATGGTTCGTGAATTATGCAGACATGATCGATACTCTTCTCGGATCAATAACCAATAGAGGAATCTCGAAATGCATATGGCTCCCACATAATTCTACGATTACTTCGTGATCAAATGAACCATTTACATACGATACCAATTTTTCTTTGTCTCGCGATACTTTACTTATCTGAGGTTTGATCGTCGGTATCTCTGCATACCTAATTCAATCTCGTTACCGATAAGTACTCTTTACTCGTTACTATGATATGTGATCCCTTGTGAGCAGGGCCGGCCCATAGGGCGGGGCAGAGGGGCGCTCGCCCTAGGCCCCCATGATATAGGGGCCTTGGCCCACTATTTGTTTGTGTACCCATATTTGTCTAATATTTTTGACGTGCAATATTGTAGAATAATTTTAGAAAATATAATTTGTTGTCTAAAAAGAAAATAGAGATGGTTAAAGCTATGGCTTATCATGACTCTACCCTTACTCCTATTTCTCAAAAAAACTCTAACATTTGCGAATATGTTTTCTCGATGCCACGTTTTTTGTTGGTCACTCCAGATGTGCATAACATCGGTCCTCATATTCCTTTATAAGGTTGTGAGTATTCATTAGTGAACACTAAGGACATAACCGCATAACTATATCATTATGCAAGCAACTATCCTCTTATTCAGAACAATTCTACTCGTCCCCATCATATATTTTTGAGAGAATATGCCATCCTCTTCTTAATTTAGTGCCTAATATTTTTAGTCATCTACTGACTTTTTGCACAGGCATATGTACACAAAATAGCAATTGATAAAATAACTATCATGTTATATAGTTTGCTCAATCAATAGAAATAAATGGTTTTGAATGTCTTCACCGAGATTTCAAAGATCATAGATCTATCAAATGCACCGATTTTTTTTTATTGTAGCTTGACAGACATTGTTTAGACATCCAAGAGCATCAATCATGTAAACTTTAAGTATCCTTTAAATTTTTAGCATGAATATTAAATATATCTCTAATAAAAAATTAAGTAGGGGGGGAATTGACCCCCTTAACCCTAGGAAAGCTCTGACATGTTAAACAAGGGGCCCTTGATTTCATGTTGCCCTAGGGCCTCCAAAATCTATGGACCGACCCTGCCTTCAATGCAGGTAACACCAAACCAAGACCTGCATGGATCTTTTCCAATCCAAGAGTTGGCTAACCCCAGGGGGTAATGAACACCAGCTAGGAAATGGAGCAACGCCATTACCTCTGATGAGCAACTCCTCAGTTTCAATGGGCAGAACTTGCTGAAATCGAGGAATACCGTTGCGTTGATTCTCTCCGGTAATGGGCCCATGAAGCTGTTCTTCTGGATGTCTAATTCAATCAGCTTGTGCAGGAGATTGAGGCTCTGCGGCAAAATCCCAACAAGCATGTTGTTGTCGAGGTAGAGGCGACGCATGAGCTTGCACACGCCAATGCCATCTGGGATCGGGCCTGTGAACTGGTTGTTAGAAAGTGAGACATCCACTAGGCCCGTCATTGTGGTGATAATATCAATTGTTCCCGAGAGCTTGTTTCCCTTGATCCAAAACGTATTTATCTTGGAGCCAGCGAATGTGGCTGGGATTGGGCCAGACAAAGAGTTACTCGACAGTATGAGCACCCTGAGGCTCTTCATGGAGACTAGGGACTCAGGTATGACACCAACCAGATTGCAACTGTCAAGGTTGAGTAATTGCAGCTTTGACACCGAAGGAGCAAATTTCTCAGAGAGCTCCCAACCATCCATTGAAATATTGAACGAACTATACTCGAGGGAAAGTTCGACAAGGTTGTCGAGCTCATAAAAAAAGTCAGCGGAGATATAAGTAAAGTAATTGCCGCGGAGATAGGCACGTTGGAGGCTGGACATGCCACGGAAAGACGGGAGCCGACCCTCAAGAGTATTACTGTGGAGGTTAACAAACTGCAGCGAGCTGACAATGCTAACGAGCTGACAATGCTAACGATATCAATTTCAAGGCCTCTAAAATCTGTATTAAAGATTTTTTTTTGTGCAATCCTAGATACAAACTCGGTGACAATGCTAACGATATCAATTTTATGTTGTAATAGCTTACCAATTAGTAATTGAAAATATGTACTCCCACCATCCTAAAATAAGCGACTTGTATTTATTTATATTCGTTTGTATCTGTATAATATGATTAGATACATGCGAATCAAGACAATTCAATACATCTAGATAAATCCGAATCTAGA
Organism: Avena sativa; assembly: GCA_916181665.1. Lineage (NCBI taxonomy): Eukaryota > Viridiplantae > Streptophyta > Magnoliopsida > Poales > Poaceae > Avena > Avena sativa. The sequence continues at coordinate 447,330,266 of OV702293.1, read as the reverse complement.
CAGATCCAGATCATATATTTCTAGAAAGAGCTAGTATCTCTAATTATTGTACGATCGGTCATTTCTTAATGGTCATGTTGCAATAAAGAAAACTCAATTTAGATCATCACATCTATTTTTTTATAAATCAACTATCACACAGTCATTTTGCCAAATTAGCACACATCCTAGCGATTAGAGACGTACCCGTCGCGTGCAGAACACAGATCAATTGTCAGACTCGGCCGCACAGGCCCCGATCAACTATTCCTTTTTATTTTCCTTTTTCGATGTCGATCAGCTATTCCTCTCCTCTCTACATCAGTCTGTGCCATTGCAAGCCCGGTCTTTTCACTAAGCTGGCCTCTTTATATTTCCACCCGTGTTGTGCATCGTTAGAAGTTGGGCCAGCCAAGCTAGTACATAGCACAAGTATATAGGGCCCCTGATTTGTTTGGGCCCAGGGCGGCCGCCCCTCCAGACCTGCCCCAGGGCCGGCCCTGACTGCATCATCCCAACCTTTGAAGCTCAAATTATGATCATGATCCAAATAGAGATTGAAGAAATATTGGCCAATCTCAAGTAAAGTAAACCATACACTGTGTGCCATGCTCATCTCTTATATCCCTCAAACCATTCCTCGCAAAAGTAAGCACTGGATTACATAATGGAACTTCATTCTTCCTACCATGCCATAACCAATTCCTTCAACTATCTTCTGCGGCATCAATGGTGACCAAGTTAGACAATCAGTTTGATCATAGTAGATCAGGCTTTGTTATTACTACTAGCCATGAAAAATCCAGATTTATCTCCGGTGTAAAGAATGTATCGCATGCTCTTGCAAATTGTTTGTGGAGGGGTGTACGCGGTTGGAGGACACGACGAGGGATATTTTCTCCCGACATGGATGGCCGCGTGATTTGCGGATTGATCTTCCATAGCTTAAGACCGTTTTCTTTAGCGATTTATGTAATTTTAGATTGCTTTCTTTATTCTTCAGTCATGTGGTTTGTACGTCTATGTGTATCTTAGTTATGGAGAGGCCAGATGTAAACATTATTCAAGATAATAAAAGCGTCCATTTCAAAAAAAAAAATGCTCGTGCGAATTAATAGTTCCATCACTAGTAAAGCCTATCAACAGTGAACAACAAATTTAATACCTACTGCACGCTTTAGTACTGAACATAACACATCCAGTGGCCAATCTGCAACCTACAGTATGAAGAAATTAAACCTGGTGCCCAAAATATGTAAGTGCCATCGTCATCCCCTACCCTAATGAACAATTTATGTTCGAAAAAATGATAATGACACTCTTAAACCCTAAGACCAAATCACACCGAAATCTGCTTCCCAAACCCAAACCCTACCGAAACCTAACTACAAAACACTGAAAGAACACGCACGCACGCTGCTTTGCCTACGGAAGTAAAATTCCTTTGTATACTTTTTTTTGCGGTGCCAAAAACATAGGTAAAGTGACATCCGTGTGCTTTTTTTTGGCGGCTAAAATTCATTTTTACGTTGTGCGACGTTCAGGCTAAGCATTCTGTTGAGTAATAATAAAGTGATATACGGAGCACCGTCAATGTTGCTCTGTTGTGGATCTCAAAAAAAAAAATGCTGATGTGCTGGTTTTTTTCTGACGGAGTACCTTCTTGTACCTCAGCGGAGGTATGCAAGCGGACGTGACATTTCAGACATGAGTATCGATCGTTGTTTGACGTGATATGGATCGTACGTCGGTCATGCAGCGTGATATGGATCGTTGTTCCGCTGGCGAATGGCGACGCTGGGTCGTGCTCGTGCAGCGTGTGCGCGTCTCTCCTACTCCTACGACCTCGATCGTCATTCGTCAACAAGCTCGAACGACTTTCCGGGCGGCCCGTGCATCGTGGGTGAGACGGGACGGGACGGGATGGGGGCGACCGATGTAGTATTGCAGACTGCAGGGCCGAGCGGTGTACAATCGGAGAGCATGCATGCGGCAGCGAAATGACCGGCGGAGTTCGTCACGCCGCCGCCGTGACCTGGAGACCCATCCCGCGCACCATTGTCTGCCCTTCCCTATTAGCTGGTCATCTGGAGAAATTCACGACTCTGTCAAATCAATCACATCTCCCTCTCACAAGTACACCGGTGAGTTGGGCAAGTTCTCGAGACCAGGGCTCGGTACCGGTACCCCTACTACTCCTATGGTAGAGACACGGCGAAGAACATGTGGCGCAAAAATGCAATGTTTTCTTGGCACATGTGGCATGTTTTCTTGCAAAAAGACGACTCCGCTGGGGATCGAACCCAGAATCTCTGGTTTCGTAGACCAGCGCCTTATCCATTGGGCCACGGAGTCATTTTTTGTGTTGAATTTGGAACTGCTTAACTCTATTGAGTATCTTCGAGTGGCGGCTGATAAATTAGTTAGAGAGCGGTTGAACCTCATCGACTGTTTTGAGAAAGGGTCCTCCTTATTTTACTGTTGAAGTAATTTCAAATGATGTATCCGTGTTACCACAATTAACATAAACCGCCACATGATCATCCAAACCCTTCTTCTAGTACAACGGAATACTTCCTCAGTCTAAATTCACTCATAAGATACGGATGTATCTTGCTATAAAACATGTCTATATACATTTGTATCCAGCAATATGAGACAACTAATTTGAGGCGGAGCCAGTATTTTTTTTATACATGGATTAACCCAAGGAACATGGTTAGTAAAAATGACCATGGCAAGTGGACCATGTGACAGTACTGTCCATGGTTTACGCATATTCTCTAAATAAAAAAGAAAGTAGTGTCTATGGATGACAGAAGATGATGGCTGGTGTTTCTCCCTCTTTTCAAGACACGGATGGAGTATCAAGATTCATGATAACTGAGCAGAGTATCTGGTAGTAAAAAGGAGTATAGCATCTAGTACTCCACCACACATGAGAGACGGAATTTCAAGTGCAGCAACAAGCAACTACATGAAGCCACACGCAACGATTTACCTGTGTTGGAACTGTTGTGGTCTAGGGACGGACGCGATAGTTGGCAAGCTGTGTTGGGTTGTCATACCGTCCCTCCCTCCTCTTCTTATCCAAGACGAAGACCGAGTGACAAAATAGCTCCGAATTTCATATGGTCACTAGGTTTCTCGGGATCCTTTGTTGTCAGCAATGATGGACTGAGCGGTGGCTTGGCTCTGTTTTTGTCTTCCTCTAAAGTTTCTCTCTATGCATTCTCTACGTAGTTGATTGACATAATAGTTATAATGGAAAGTGGGGACGAGTGGCGAACCACTTTAGTTTATAGGGAACCGATAAAGGAGTTAAGACATCTATTTTGGGAAAGAATGCGCTTCCTATGAGCACATTGGAGTGGTCTAGGGTTATGCGCAGGAAACTTCAATGAAGCCCTTAGTCGGGACGAACATTTAGGCGTTACTGAGCGTGATGAGACTCAAATGGAGTGTTTAGGGACTGTCTCGACTACTATGGTCTTGTAGATATGGGCTTTGCTGGACCTTTCACTTGGTCGAATGGACAACATGGTGACCACAACATCAAAGTGAGGTAATATTATTACCACCTCCTCTGATCACTACGTGGTCCTAATACCTATTTTGCAAAAGGAGGAGCTCCCTCCCCCCAAATTTTTTTAAGAATATTTTTAAATTCGAGGCGGCATGGATGAAAGCACCACATTACTTGGAGATGGTGGATGAGAAATGGAGGGCTCTCAAAGAAGGCCCATCATCTCTAAGTAATATGTGGGACAGTCTGAAAAGAATGACCAATTCATTGCAAACCTGGAGCAGGAATTCTTTTGGCTCTATAAAAAAGGAGATTAAGAAGCTAGAGAAAATACTAGCTGCTCTTCGACGAGGTAACACTGAAAATAAACTTTGTGAAATGTATGAGAGAGAAGAAATAATGGCTTGACAACGATAAAAAATAGATAGGCCCAAGAAAGGCGACATAAATACCTCATTTTTTCATATAAAAGCCTCGTCAAGGAGGAGGTTAAATAGAATCTATTCAAATATTTACGCAAAGCTGATGGTACAAAATGTGAAGATCATAAAGGTATGGAGGGCATGTCTCATGACTTCTATCTGAACATCTCCTCATCTGAACCATGTACATCTATGGATGCGGTCCTAGATGTGATCCCTATCAAAGTGAAGGATGGGATGAACGCACTTGGGTACAAGTACACCAATGAGAAGATCAAATCTACACTCTTTCAGATGGGCCCTACCAAGGCTCTGGCCAGACGGCTTCATAGCCTTGTTTTATCAGCAACACTTGAATTTATTGGAGCATGACATTTGTTCAGCTGTAAGATGATTCTTGATGGGCGGTGACTCCATCATCATACTAATCCCCAAGGTGAATGGTCCTGATTCATTGTATAATTTTAGACCAATTATTTTATGTAATGTGTCCTACAAAATAGCTTCTAAGGTGCTGACAAAATGTTTAAAAGTATATTTAGATAATGTGATAACTTCTTATGAATGTCTCCATACTATTAAGAAACAAAGGGGAGAATTTCATTCTTATGTCCTAAAAGTTGATATTCTAAAGCATATGATAGAGTCAAATGGGGTTACTTGAAGGAGGTCCTAAGGAAATTGGGTTTTACTGCTTCTTGGATTGACATTGTGATGAGGTGTATGATATCCGTAAGATATGCAGTTAAAGTTAACGAAAATTGAACCGACCCTTTCATACCAACACGATGTTGGAATTTGGTGTATATTGGGCTATTGGCCCATTAGACAAATTCTAAAATTCCCTTTGGTCCACTTATGCATGGCAGCATATGGCTGTGCTAGTGGTGCTAAAGTTTAGTCCCACATTGCTAGTTGAAGGGGAGTTGGACCACCTTATATAGTAGAGTGTTGCAACACTCACTAAGGTGTGACAAGAAGAGTAGCCCTCACGCACTCCTCCTCCGACGCCGCCCGCCTCGCCTCGTCACGACGCGCGCGCGCCGTGGGTTGCGGGAATCTCGCCGAGCCGAGCTTTATTTTGCTTGTTGGGAAAACTGATTATGAGTCATTAACAAACGCGTTAATTACAGCCGTTTCCAGTTTTTATGGACATGGACTGTTATCGACTCGGACGTGGGCTGAGCCCACGATCCTCCTAACCTGCATTATATAAGCGTCCGGGGCTAAACCTAATCGGTACGGAATCAATCCACACACGCGCCTACCTCCAGAACCTTGCGTCGCCGCTTTCGTCTTCCTCATCCCGGCTTGCGGCGTGCACCGCAGATCGGGACAGTAGGCCTCCGGACCCCCACCTCTCGTGAACCTGTACGGGTGAGGGGCGATCAGGTTTTTAGGGAGCGCTCAAGCGCGACTACTGGCAACCACGACGTCGTCCGACGACGAGTTCCCTGACGACGACTTCTTCTCGGACGTCACCAATCTCTTCGACAACCTCAACATGGGCGATGCTGCTGCGACCGCTGCGGCTGCTATTCAGTCTACACTGTACGTGATATTCAACTGTCTTTTTCAGATTATGCTAGAGTTTTTTGTTCTAGCGTTTGGTGTAGATGTAATAGGTTTATCTCCTATAGATGTAATCTGTTCATCTACTTTGTTGATCTTCATAATTGGTTTTAGTACCGTTTGTATGATCATGTTTTATCAGTTTATTATTCGGATTAAATCATATGGATTATTGCTTATATTTCCAACAATCCAAAAACCTGATTATAGGCAACTGAATTCCACTGGTGTAGCCGCGGCTACTAGGCCGCCTCCTTTTGATGGTATGCACTATAAGAGATGGCGCAAGAGAGCAGTTCTCTGGTTTGAAAACCTAAACTGCTATAGCGCCACTCTTGGCAAGCCTGAAGGAGATCTTTCTGCTGAGCAGGAAGCGAAATTTAAGAAAGCCGATACCATGTTTATGCCGGCTTTGTTCAGTGTTCTTGGGGACAACATTGTTGACCCATATATGTCATTTGATAATGGCAAGGACGCGTGGGAAGCGCTCGAGGCCAAGTTTGGGATCTCGGACGCTGGCACTGAGCTGTATGTCATGGAGCCATTCTATGACTACAGGATGGTTGATGAGCGCTCCGTTATTGAGCAAGCTCATGAGATACAATCACTTACCAAAGAACTTGAGCAGTTCAAGTGTTCCTTACCGGGCAAATTTGTGGCTGGTGGCATTATTGCCAAGCTTCCTCCTTCGTGGAGGAACTTTGCTATTTCTCTGAAACATAAGAGACAAGAGTTTTCCGTTACGGATCTCATTGGGTCTCTTCATGTGGAAGAAAAGGCGAGAGCAAAGGACAAAACTGCTCGAGGACTTGAGAGAGGTTCTACTGCCAATTTAGTGTAGAGGAAAAACTTCCAATCCCACAAGTTTAAGAATAAGAACAAAACTGAAGGAAAGGGAAAGTTTGATGGCAATAACAAGGCCACGCACTCAACCAACTTCAAGAAGAAAAATGATAAGAGGAAAGACTCTTGCCACGTCTGTGGTGATCCTGATCATTGGGCTCCTAGCTGCCCTAATCGCTTTGACAAGCGTCAACATGGAAACAGCGGCAAGGCCGCTAATGTTGTTATTAGCGATACTGAGATGAAGGATGCTGGGTACGGTAGTTTACCTACTATCCTTTCAGTATGTCATTCTTCTGATTGGTGGATAGACACGGGTGCTAATACACATGTATGTTCTGATATTTCTATGTTTTCCTCTTATCAGGTCTCAAGGACCTGTTCCGTGCTGATGGGAAATGGCTCACGTGCTTCTGTTCATGGTGTTGGTATGGTAAATCTGAAGTTTATTTCGGGGAAGACCGTATAGCTGAAGAATGTGCAGCACGTTCCCTCCATCAATAAGAATCTCGTCAGCGGATCGCTTTTATGTCGAGATGGCTTTAAGTTGGTTTTTGAGTCCAATAAAGTTGTAATTTCTAAGTATATACAATTTGTTGGAAAGGGTTATGAGTGTGGAGGTCTGTTCCGCTTGTCTTTGTCAGACTCATGTACTAAAGTTATTAATCATGTTTGCAATGATAATGAGTCCAATGTTTGGCATTCACGACTCTGTCACATTAACTTTGGTTGCATGATGCGGCTAGCCAATATGAGTTTAATTCCGAAATTTACCACTGTCAAAGGTTCTAAGTGCCAAGTTTGTGTGCAAGCAAAGCAATCCCGCAAGTCTCATACGGCTGCGGAACCGAGAAACTTAGCACCGCTAGAACTTATACATTCAGATCTTTGTGAGATGAATGGTGTGTTGACAAAAGGTGGAAAAAGATACTTTATGACGTTGATTGATGACTCCACTAGATACTGCTATGTTTATCTCCTGAAATCTAAAGATGAAGCTTTGAACTACTTCAAAATCTATAAAGCTGAGGCAGAAAATCAACTTGATCTTAAAATCAAGCGGCTAAGGTCGGATCGTGGTGGAGAGTACTTTTCAAATGAATTTGATTTATTTTGTATGGAACACGGTATTATACATGAGAGGACGCCTCCCTACTCACCTCAGTCAAATGGGGTGGCCGAAAGAAAGAACCGCACTCTAACTGGTTTGGTTAACGCCATGTTAGATACATCGGGTCTTTCCAAGGAATGGTGGGGGGAGGCACTAATGACCGCGTGTCATGTCCTAAACCGTGTTCCTGTAAAGGATAAAACCATGACTCCACTTGAGGAATGGGAAAAGAAAAGGCTTAAACTCTCTTACTTACGAACTTGGGGTTGTTTGGCAAAAGTCAATATTCCAATACCCAAGAAGCGAAAGCTTGGACCAAAAACCGTTGATTGTGTTTTTCTGGGATATGCTTTTCATAGCATTGGCTATAGATTTTTGATAGTAAAATCTGAGGTATCTGACATGCATGCTGGTACAATTATGGAGTCGAATGATGCGACTTTCTTTGAGGACATATTTCCTATGAAAGGTATGTCTAGATCATCAAATCAGGAGATGACTAGTTCATCTAGTCAGGAATTTTCTATAATTCCTGAACCCACTATGCCGATAGAACACTCCGATGATCCTGTGGAGGATGACAATGAAGCTCCCAAAAGGAGCAAGAGACAAAGGACTGCAAAGTCATTTAGCGATGATTTCATTGTGTACCTTGTGGATGATACTCCCACTTCCATTTCAGAAGCTTATGCATCTCAAGATGCTGACTACTGGAAGGAAGCTGTCCGAAGCGAGATGGACTCCATCTTAGCTAATGGTACTTGGGAAATCACTGATTGTCTTTATGGGTGTAAACCTGTAGGATGTAAATGGGTGTTCAAGAAAAATCTTAGACCTGATGGTACTATTGAAAAGTACAAGGCACGTCTTGTAGCTAAGGGTTATACCCAAAAGGAAGGTGAAGACTTCTTCGATACCTATTCACCTGTAGCCAGATTGACCACTATTCGGGTACTACTTTCCTTGGCTGCCTCACATGGTCTTCTCGTTCATCAAATGGACGTTAAGACAGCTTTTCTAAATGGAGAGCTAGATGAGGAAATTTATATGGAGCAGTCTGACGGATTTGTAGTAGATGGTCAAGAAGGAAAGGTGTGTAAGTTAGTGAAGTCTTTATATGGTCTTAAGCAAGCTCCTAAGCAGTGGCACGAGAAGTTTGAAAGAACTTTAACTGTTGAAGGCTTTGTTGTAAACGAAGCTGACAAATGTGTGTACTATCGCCATGGTGGGGGCGAGGGAGTAATTATGTGTCTCTATGTTGATGACATATTGATATTCGGGACCAACCTCGCTGTTATCGAGGAGGTCAAAGATTTCCTATCTCGCTGCTTTGAGATGAAGGACTTGGGAGTGGCTGATGTAATCTTAAACATCAAGCTACTAAAGGATGACAATGGTGGGATTACATTGCTTCAGTCTCACTATGTAGAAAAGATATTGAGTCGCTTCGGGTATAGCGATTGCAATTCTTCTCCAACGCCTTATGATCCGAACGTGCTACTTCGAAAGAATCGAAGGACTTCCAAAGATGAATTGAGATATTCTCAAATTATTGGCTCGCTCATGTATTTAGCCAGCGCTACTAGACCTGACATCTCCTTTGCTGTAAGCAAACTAAGTCGATTTGTGTCAAATCCTGGAGATGATCATTGGCATGCTCTTGAAAGAGTTTTGCGCTATTTTAAAGGCACTGCGAGTTATGGTATTCACTATACTGGGTATCGTCGGGTACTTGAGGGTTACAGTGATTCAAACTGGATATCTGATGCTGATGAGATTAAGGCCACAAGTGGTTATTTGTTTACACTTGGTGGTGGCGCTATTTCCTAAAAGTCTTGCAAGCAGACCATCTTAACGAGGTCAACAATGGAAGCAGAACTCACATCATTAGACACAGCCACTGTTGAAGCAGAGTGGCTTCGTGAGCTCTTGATGGACTTACCTGTGGTTAAAAAACCAATACCCGCCATCCCAATGAACTGTGATAATCAAACCGTGATCGTCAAAGTAAACAGTTCTAAGGATAATATGAAGTCATCAAGGCATGTGAAGAGGAGATTGAAATCTGTCAGGAAACTGAGAAACTCCGGAGTTATTGCGTTGGATTATATCCAAACATCTAAGAATCTGACAGATCCCTTCACAAAGGGTTTATCACGCAATGTGATAGATAATGCATCGAGGGAGATGGGTTTGAGACCCACGCTATGAGTTGATCCCAGTGGCAACCCACTCTATGTGATCGGAGATCCCGTGAATTAGAGATGGGAGACAAGCTGTTGGTCAGCTGAGAAGAGAGTATCCATATATTATATTTACATCTCCATAAAGATGCAATACTCTCTTAATCTGCATGGCAGGTTGATATTTATCTTAATGTGTTTCAAGTGGCTTTTTATAGCGGAGATGTTGTCCTGCAGAACATCTCTTGAGGAACACACCTATATGAGTCTGACTGTTAAACGTCGCAGTCCGTGAGAGTTGGGTGCTCTCTAGTAAACTCATAAAAGGCCTGGAGTATGACGCATAAGCTCCAAACCGTGGGGAAGCCGACGGTAGCCCTGTACCGGTCTAGATTTTGTGTGAAACTAGCGCGCAGAAAACTTGTAGTTCAAGGCATAGTCCACTATTTAAGTTGCTAGCTAGCGTAGCATAAAGTTTAACGTGGAAGTTCAACTTAACAGTCTCCACTATACACCGGTATATAAAACAATGTTCTGGAAGAAAAGTGTTGTGATGTGCCAATGAGACTTTGTGGGGGATTGTTGGAATTTGGTGTATATTGGGCTATTGGCACATTAGACAAATTCTGAAATTCTCTTTGGCCCACTTATGCATGGCAGCATATGGCTGTGCTAGTGGTGCTAAAGTTTAGTCCCACATTGCTAGTTGAAGGGGAGTTGGACCATCTTATATAGTAGAGTGTTGCACCACTCACTAAGGTGTGACAAGAAGAGTAGCCATCGCGCACTCCTCCTCCGACGCCGCCCGCCTCGCCTCGCCTCGTCACGACGCGCGCGCCCGCCGTGGGTTGCGGGAATCTCGCCGAGCCGAGCTTTATTTTGCTTGTTGGGAAAACTGATTATGAGTCATTAACGGACGCGTTAATTACAGCCATTTCCAGTTTTTATGGATATGGACTGTTACCGACTCGGACGTGGGCTAAGCCCACGATCCTCCTAACCTGCACTATATAAGCGTCCGGGGCTAAACCTAATCGGTACGGAATCAATCCACACACGCGCCTACCTCCAGAACCTTGCGCCGCCGCTTTCGTCTTCCTCATCCCGGCTTGCGGCGTGCACCGCAGATCGGGACAGTAGGCCTCCGGAACCCCGCCTCTCGTGAACCTGTACGGGTGAGGGGCGATCAGGTTTTTGGGGAGCGCTCAAGCGCGACTAATGGCAACCACGACGTCGTCCGACGACGAGTTCCCTGACGACGACTTCTTCTCGGACGTCACCAATCTCTTCGACAACCACAACATGGGCGACGCTGCTGCGACCGCTGCGGCTGCTATTCAGTATACACTGTACGTGATATTCAACTGTCTTTTTCAGATTATGCTAGAGTTCTTTGTTCTAGTGTTTGGTGTAGATGTAATAGGTTTATCTCCTATAGATGTAATCTGTTCATCTACTTTGTTGATCTTCATAATTGGTTTTAGTACCGTTTGTATGATCATGTTTTATCAGTTTATTATTCGGATTTACGAGGCATACGACAAGGTGATCTGATCAGCCAAGCCTCCTACACTTGGTGGAGCATAATATTTGGTAGGAAACTTCTGCAAAAAGGTTTACTGTGGCGTGTGGGAGATGGCAAGCAAATCTCTGTGACTAGGAATAATTGGATACCAGAATCAGTTCCTGGAATGCTCCACACAAATGTCCAAGTGGAGGAGAACAAGACTGTTAAGTTTTTATTCTTCCTTGATAGTAAAGTATGGAACGAAGTGGCTGTTAGAGAAATATTTTCAGAGGATTTGGCTGGGAAGATTCTCAACATACCTATTAGTTCAGAAGGTTGTTATGGTTTTACATCATGGACACACACCAAAGGAGGGGTATACACTGTCCGTTCTGGATATAATCCTGCAAGGTCCCTATCTTTCTGGCAATACTTGATGTTCAACCGGTAGTAGATCGTCTTCAAATCATATGGAAACGGAAAATATATGGAGTAAGCCGTGGAGAATTCAGCGTCTAAATAGAATGGAAATTATTTTATGGAAGATGGCACATAACGGTCCACCTACTGGTGATCAGCTCCAGCGGCACACAATACTGACAAGGCACGAGTGTATTTTCTGCAATAGAACTGAAACTGTAAAACACTGCTTTTTTAAGTGTCATTATGTTAAAGAGATCTTGTCTGATTTAAAAAATATTTTCCCATCTCTCTTGATCTAAATACCTTCATTTGCATCCAACAATGGCTATTAGATTGGATAATGGATGCTGTAGAGCTCCAGTCTGTGATTTTTGCGAGTTAATAGCATAAAACTATCACATTTCGGCCGAATGTTCGAATAACCACTATTTTACAAAAAAAAATGCAAAAAACCACCACTTTTCGGCAGATTTTTTGCAATTCACACTAAAACCCGATTTGCGGTCGATTAACAGCGTTTCTGACAGGGGGGCCACCAGGATGATGACATGGCAAGTGGTAGACGGCTCCTCGCGACGGCCGTTGCACGCCGTTAACGGCTATGTGGGGCCCACACCGGCGTCGTGTCTGAAAGAGGGGGAAACGATCAGTTAGGTTACAGTTTCTCCCCTTCCGCACACGCTCCCGCTCCCGGTGGAAGATGGCGGCGGCTACTTCCGGCGGCGACCTGGACGGTAGCGCCGGTTCAGCACAGGCGACGGTGGATCAAGCGGCGGCGACATCTATTCGCCCGCAGGCGGGGACAGTGCCCCTCTATCCTCGTCGTCGTCGTCCACCCGAGGTGCAACACGGTCGCCGGAGCGTTCCACTGGACCTGCCGCCGCCGCTCTTGATCGGGCAGTTATGGCTTCACCTGCGAAGAGTAGCTACCGTTGGGTATCCTGCTTGGGCGGCATCGAGTAAGCTCTCACCTCACAATCTTGCTATGTCTAGTTTGAATCTTGGATTAGTTAAGGATTGCATTGGCTAGTTAGGGTTTGAATCTTGGATTAGTTAACTGAATCTTATGTTGTTGAATCTTGGATAGTGGATAGTATGTTGCTGAATCTTGTGTTAACTGAATCTTAACTGAAGCTTAACTGAATCACATTGCTTAGCTTGTGTTAACTGAATCTTAACTGAAGCTTAACTAAATCACATTGCTCAGCTTGTGTGAACTGAATCTTAACTGAAGCTTAACTGTATAATTTGTATGTATCATCTTGGACAGTATGAACTGATGCAGTGACAGTATATATAATTAGTTGGTATTGTTCCCTATCAATTAAATAGAAGTATGAACTGATGGACTGACGGTACATATAATTATTACTTGTTGTACTATGCAGTTTGGATGATGACATTTTGTGATATTAGATTTAATTTCCCTGGTGAAGACAATCTAGAGAGAACCTTGTGTAGTGCAGACATCACATATATGAATTTGTTGGCCCTTATTGAAGAGTTTGGTTATAATGTTAATGACACCATGTACTACATCAAAGAAAGGGGAAAGGGTTGGAGGGATTGGAGGCTGTTACCAGCATGGCAAAGGTTATTAAGATGAAAGAACTTTTTGAGAATGAGAAGGTTCTTAACTTGATAGTGATCAGACACAATTCAGATGTGCCACCTGGACTGAATAAAAAAGAAACTGAGGCTGACTTCCCATCACAAGACCCATTGATACTAAGGATGGACAGAGATGGAGTGTCATATATTAGTGAGGAGGAGAATGTATATCTAGTTGCTATGGATATTCATATTGCCTCTATATAGGAACACAACAGAGCTGCAATTTTGGTCTGGGCAAACCAGCTGATCATGACAAGGCTGTTGATGAAGTGGATTCTGATGATGAATGGATGCATGAGATGCAACATGATTCAAATATGATCATGACAAGGCTATTGCATCAGAGCTAGAGTACATAAAGGAATTGAAGAGGAAGAGACAACGTGGACATGATGGGCACAATAACGAGAAGAGAGGAGAATCTCCTGTACACTTTGAAGGGGAAACTGATGTGGAAGAGTTGTATGAGGAAGAAGAAGAGGAGGAGGAAGAGAGTGAACCAGAGGCTGTGGATGAAGAGGATTTTATTTCTGAGAAGGATAAGAAGGGGAAAGGCCCCACATCAGGCAGATCACATTATCAAGAAGAGGTAGCTGATGACTACTATTTCATACCTTCAGGTGATGATGACAGTATCCCAGATGATTTGCCTGACAGTGATGATGATGGTTTTATGCCAAAGTGGGTGTTGCCAAGTGGGCAGAAGAGGAGGGTGAAGAAACTAAAGAAGAGGGTCTGGTATGATGAGCCTAGGGCTGATGCACACCAGCAGTTTGCCCTGAAATTGTGCTTCACAGATGTCTACCAATTTAGGATACCTCTTAGGAACTATCACATTGCTCAGCAGAAACTATGGTTACCACATAAACCACCCTGACAGAATCACTATCAACTGTACTAAAGATGGACTGAAATTAGGATGCCCATTCTTTTTGTTTGCCTCCATCATTAAGAATGAGAAGACATTATGCATAAGAAAGTTTAACCCTTTGCACAATTGCATCCCTCATGGAGAGAACACCAAGGTCACTATAGATTGGCTGGCAGCTCAGTCTAAGCAAGCAATTAGAACAGATCCAAGTACAACTGTTGACACACTCATTGATAATGCAAAGATAAATTTTGGAGTGAATGTGCCAAGGAGCATGGCTTACAGGGCAAGGCAAAAGGCCTTTAGTGTTGTCATAGGTGATCAGAAGAAGCAGTACACAAGGTTGAGAGATTACCTGCAAGATATCTTGGACACAAATTCGTGGCAACATGCAGTCCTAAAAATGCTGCTATTGGTCTGTGGCAGGTTGGCATAAGTGGGCCTGGAGTGCATGATGTTGATCTTAGAGCAAAGACCTGTGGCTGGAGATATTGGGATGTGACAGGAATTCCCTGCAATCATGCAATTTCTGTCATTATGAAGCTCAAACAGTTTCCAGAGGATTATGTGCATGACTTTTTCAAGAAACCCATGTATAAGGAAGCTTACAAACATATTATCTATCCAATCCCTAGGTTTGATGCTTGGCCAAAGACACCTTACCCAGACATAGACCCTCCAGTTTTCAGAGAAAAGCCTAGCAGAAAGCAAACTAAGAGGAGGAAGGGTGCATTTGAGGTACCTGCACCTAGAGATACTTCTAGGATGGCCACCATCACCTGTAGTAATTGTAATCAGCTGGGTCATAGGTACACATCTTGTCATGTTCAGCTCAGGCCTGAGCTAGTTGTAAGGAAAGCACAACAGAAGGCTGTCTCATATTGCAATACTCTTTCATGTACTGTCGTGCCTTCTCATATTGCAATACTCATATTTATTTGTGTTTGTAGGCCAACAAGACAAACACAGATGACTGCTCTACATCATAGACCACTATTGTGCCTTCTCCAAGGGCAGCACCAACACCTCTAGCTCCAAGGGCAAGATAGGCCTTCTCAGCTCCAAGGGCCACTCATTCATCAGCTGTAATCCCTAGGACCAGTGGCAGAGAACCAAAGCTCACGAACAAGATGAAGGGCTACCTCAATGCTGGGAAGCACACCAGCTACAAGGGGTACAACAAAAAGACTAAGGCCAACAACTCCAGCTCCAAGGAGTGAATATGTTTCTGTGTCTGAAACTATCTATGCTATGTTCTTGTGTGTTTGAAACTATCTCTACTGTGCAAGACTATGTTTCTGTCCAAGACTATGTTGATGATTGGAACCAACTTAGATTTTGAGACTATGATCTTGTGTAAAACTATGTTTCTGTGCAAAACTATGTTCCTGTGGAATCTATGTTGTACCTTTTTACTATGATGCATTGTAAGACTATTCTTTTAAATGATTACAAAGGTTGTCGAGAACCCTCGACAACCCTAACCAACTACTATAAAAGTGGTTATAAAGGTTGTCGAGGGTTCTCGACAAACCTAAACCACTACTCTAATAATGATCACAAAGGTTGTCGAGAACCCTCGACAACCCTAACCAACTACTATAAAAATGGTTACAAAGGTTGTCGAGGGTTCTCGACAAACCTAAACCACTACTCTAATAATGATCACAAAGGTTGTCGAGAACCCTCGACAACCCTAACCAACTACTATAAGAATGGTTACAAAGGTTATCGAGGGTTCTTGACAAACCTAAACCACTACTCTAGTAATGATCACAAAGGTTACAAAGGAACACATTTGAAATAACAAAGGGATTTAATTTGAAATGACAATATATAAAGGGAGAGCATTTCTAATAACAATGACACATAAGGTTTTAACATAGATAGATCCATTAAACTAACAAGGTTCCATCACAATTAGTTCAACACTAAATTCAACAACACATACATCACTAGTAGTTCAGCACAGCTTCCAACAACAAATCTACCACAGTAGTTCAGCATTACATGAATAGAAGTTCAGCATTACATCAACACATTTGAAAGAACATGTTGGCCCCCCATGTGTGGTTTTGGTAATTAATGACAATCTTTATGGACGAATGTGTGTATTAAGTTATACTTGTAGGATTTGTCTATTGGCATCGCTTGGAGCATGTGTTAGCTTCAAGGTCGATGAAATGCAAAGAAGATATGTTGTGCAAGCTCAATATGCGAGGTCGATGATGAGGAATTAAGAAAGGCGTTCCATCTTGAGAAGGGCAAGACCGTCTACATCGAGCTCAAGTGGAATGCTCAAGGAAAAGGTATAATCTTGATAGGTTTTCCCTTTTGCCGGTCTCACGTTGTGTGTGTGAGACCGGGTTTAGGATAGATAACCGTACTATCAAGAGGAGCTCTCGTATGAGTAATTCGGTCACATCGTTCGGAGAGAGCTCAAACCTTTGCATACTTGCATCATCGTTTTGGTTGTTATTTGGTCTTATCCATGTGAGGATATAGAGCTTGTGGTAATCTCCATAACAAGCTCTTGTTCATCCAAATCGGATCTCCCATATGTATCTTGTTGCGATTTTGATTTATGCGGCTTTTCGGTTTCTCACCAAGTGAGGTATCTCACATTATATTAATTGATACACTCCCACTTGGTGATAATCAATATTTCTAACGCAATTGGAATCGGGTCAATCGGAGTCTCCAATCAAAAGTTATGGCCGTTTGTATATTTGCTTTATTTAAATTGAAAAAGTAAAAAGAGAAGCAGTTTCTGTTGGGCCGGTACTACCGCCTGTAGGTACCGGCCGCACCTGGCAGCAGCCTCCTATCCGCTGCCCCCACCGGTTGCTTGGCCCGGCTCTACCGGACCAGCCCGGTAGTACCGCCCGGGCGGGCCGGTACTACCGGCCGGCCCAGGTCGACCTGCGCTACCCAGCTCACTCCCTGGCAGGCCTTGCTCCTCCCGCTCCCTGGCCCAGATATCACTGCCGCTCATGCGCGCCGCTGCCGCTGCTGTGTCCTGCCCGCTTGTGGATCCCGCGCGCCGTCGCGTTGACCTCACGCGCGCGTCCGCGTCGCTCGCGCCGCTGCCGACCGCCTCTCACACGCGCGCCCCCGCGCATCTGCCGCTGCCTCAATCGCTGGCTGGGCCCGCTCGCTGCCTTGGCTCGCTGCGCGCGTGATGCTGCTGCTAGCTGGCCAGCGCTGGCCCAGGTTCCAGCACGCGCGCGCATGCTTGGCCCCTGCGGTGGCCCCGGTTGCTGCCACGCGCACTGCCGCTGGCTGCTTTGCTTATTCGCTGGAACGGGTTGTGCAGTACTACCGGTAAAATCCGGTAGTACCAGACCGTTCTGAAAAGTTGCCCCAACGGCCAGATTTTTGGGGCCTCTATTTAAGCCTTCACCCGTTTTGAGTTTAGATAGCTTCTTCCTCTTCGATTAGGCTAAGCTTTGTCCACACTTGCTCTAGATCTTGAAGCTTGCCTAATCTTTCCCTCCGATGATTCTTGCCCATATTTGAGTGGAAGAGAGAGGAGATCTAGACCCACGTTTTGACCTAACCAATTCATCTCTTTGTGAGTGCATCTTTGGGGATCTAGATTTTGGGGGATTTAGTGTCTCTTTGATTCCTCCTCTCTTGTTCCCCCAATAGCTTTAGTAGCTTTGTTGGAACTTGAGAGTGAGGGATTTGAGCATCTTTGTGGTGTTCTTGACATTTGCATTTGGTGCATCGGTTTGAGTTCTCCTCGGAGGATTTGGTTTGAGTTGCTCATTGGAGCTTGTCCCTCTTGGGTTCTTGGAACCCTAGACGGTTTTGTGGCCTTGGTGGCATTATGGCCTTGATGGCATTTGTTGAGGCCTTTTGTGGCATTTGTTGGGATTAGAGATGGCACCCGCTGGGTTCGGGTCCGGGTCAAGGCCCCCCATACCCGCCCCCGCCCCATTTTCCCCGCCCCGATTACGCCGCCGGGTCTGAAAATCCACCAGACCCGCGACCCGGCCGGGTACGGGGACCCAATGGGTACCCGCGATGACCGGTAACAACGGTGGTACTGGAGCGATGGCGCTGGGAGCTACGACCGCTAGCGACGGCGGCGTTGGGTCCTGCACGAGCACGAGCGGCGACAACGCCTGGCATGCTCGACCACGAGGGGTGGCAGCGTTGGGGCATGCTCCCCCACGAGTGGCGGCGGCGGTGGATGCTCGGCGGGACGGCGGTGGTGGATGCTCAGCAGGACGGCCCCGACAGGAGAGGTGGCGGTGGATGCTCGGCGGGACGGCGGCGGCCCGGTGGCGGTAGGAGAAGCGCGAGAGGGAGAGAGCAGAGAGCGGTTATGGGGAGGGAATAGGATCTGGGATGGGATCCTTGTTCACGTCGCCTCTTGCCCCTGGGGAAATAGGTATCAGGGCCTCGGGGTGGAATTGTGTATGGGCTCTGAGAATCTGGGGTGGGATCGTGGGCCGTGGTGGGCTATTAGAATTTGTTGACCTCATGTTTTAGCGGGTCCATGGGTCTGCGGGTATGGGTATGACACCTCCAGACCCGCCCCCGCTAGACCCGACGGGTCTAGGTTTCTACCACTAAACAGCCCCGTGGGTTTTTTTTCTTACCAGACCCGCCCCATTTAAGGCGGGTACCCGTCGGGTTTGCGGGTTTTCGGGGCCCCATTGCCATCCCTAGTTGGGATCCTCCAATTAAGTTGTGGAGAAGTGCCCCAACCCTGTGAGAGGTTCCGGTTGTCACCGACAAGTGCACCGATAGTGGAAGCGTGGATCGATCCCATTGGGGTGAGATTCACCGGAGAATAAGGGAGGCCTTTTGTGGTGTAGGTGGTTAGATACCACCCCCTCTCCAAACAAGACGTACTCCATGTTGGGAGGAACTCGGTAAAATATCGGTGTCCCCGCGTGCCTCGGTTATCTCTATACCCGAGCTCTTTACTTATGCACTTTACATTGTGATAGCATTCGTGCTTGAAGTAATATATATCTTTCTATCACTTTGTTGCTTGTATTGCTTAGCATAAGTTGTTGGTGCACATAGGTGAACCTTAGTTGTTCTAGGTTGTGCTTAACAAAGTAAACACTAGTTTTATTCCGCCTTTGTTGAGCCACTCTAGGAAAAGTTTTAATCGCCTATTCACCCCCCTCTAGGCGACATCTGTATCCTTTCAACATTCACTCAACTCACTCATCATCACAAATTTCCTTAATCTTCTTCACCTTCTGCTGAAGACTGTCCTTGGCAATGAAGAGGTCAAAAATCATATACTCTAGCTTCTTTTTCTCATCCTTGAGGGCCAGCTTCTCATCTTCACATTTCTGCATCTTGGCCTTCATTACATCGGCTTGAGTTTTTAGTATCTCTTTGAGCTCAGCCACTGCATTCTTCAAGACCTGAACTTCATTCTTGAGAGCAGCTGTGTGTTCCTCCTTCTTCTGCTCAGCCACACGCTCTTTCCTTTCTTCCTTGAACTTCTGATAATTTTCCAGAAGCACCTTCCTCTTAGTTTCATCCATGAACTTCTTCACATCGTCTAACAGAGAATCATGTTTCTTTAAATTTCTCTTTCTAACCTTCCTCTCAGTTTCATCCATGAACCATGTTCCACTGCTTCTATCGACAGGGGGAGCTCCCCACCACGGCTGAACCGCTTCCACTTCGAAAACTTCTGGCTCCACCAGCCAGGTTTTGTGGAGGCGGTTCAGGCCAAATGGCTGGCGGCGGCGACTCCCCCTAGACGATTCAACGTGGTGGACGTTTGGCACCACTGCGCTAAAGTTTCCTGCCAATTCATGAAGGGTTGGGGGCGAACTTGGGCGCTGCGACGAAGCTCCAGAAGGGCACGCTTCTGGAGGAGATCCAAGCCCTCGATCAGGCGGCAGACTCGGTGGGCCTCTCAGCTGACGAGTGGTCCCACCGTTATGCCCTAGAGACCTCTCTTGTGGAGATCTTCCGAGGGGAGGAGCTGTTCTGGCGGCAGCGCAACCGTCAGAACTGGCTCCTCCAGGGAGACGCCAACACCGCCTATTTACATGCGGTGGCCAATGGTCGTCGTAGGAAATGCTCGATCCCATGTCTCTGGGACAATGGGCTCCTCATCGAGGAGGCGGGGGCGCTATCCTCCCATATTTACTCCTTCTATAAGGAGCTCTTCTCGGCAGGACCCCACACAGGGGTTGCGTTGGCGCATGACTTCTGGCCTATTGGGGCCAGGGTCACAACTGAAGAGAATGCGGAGCTTACCCTCCCATTCTTGCCGGAGGAGGTAGAGCGGGCGGTGAAGGCCATGAAGGCCAACTCCGCCCCGGGCCCTGATGGCCTCCCAGTAGCTTTCTTCCAGGACTTTTGGAAGGAACTTCAGCCGGTCATCATGCCAATGTTTCAGGAATTCTACATGGGGACTCTGGTGATGGGGCGCCTGAACCTGGGTGTAATCACCTTGATCCCTAATGTTGCAGGGGCCTCAGACATACGACAGTTCAGACCCATCACAGTCCTCAATGTGATTCATAGGATCTTCGCGAAAGTCTGCGCCTCATGCCTTGCCCCGGTCATGGAGCGGCTCACCCACCAGTATCAGTTTGCCTTCCTCAAGGGCAGATTCATACATGATGGGATCCTGGCCCTCCATGAGATTATCCACGAGATCAAATCCAGAAGGCTGAAAGGCATCTTCTTGAAGCTTGACTTCTAGAAGGCCTACGACCGCCTGGATTGGCGCTTTCTTCCTCAGATCCTCATTAGACGGAGATTTGATGATCGCCTGATCACCTGGTTAATGCAATTTGTGATGTCCGGGAGCAACCCGATTAACATCAACGGCGAGATCGGGCCCTATTTTCGCCCCTCTTGTGGTGTTAGGCAAGGGGATCCCCTATCCCCCCTCCTCTTCAACGCGGCGGTGGATGCCCTCGCGGAAATGCTTGAAAAAGGCAAGGAGGCGGGCCACATCTCCGGAGTGGTCGGCCACCTCATCCCAGGAGGGGGAATCACCTAGCTCCAATACGCATACAATACCATGATCATGATTGAAGGCTCAACCCTAGATATTGCGAACCTCAAGTTCCTCCTTCTTTGCTTCCAGGAAATGTCGGGGCTCCGTATCAACTTCGACAAGAGTGAGATCATCGCACTAGGGTTCTCCCAGGACGAGCAGCAGAGGATAGCTGACAACTTTAATTGTCGGCTTGCCTCGTTCCCCATTACCTATCTGGGGATGCCGGTCCGCGACACCAGGATCCTCATCAGGGACCTGGATCCGCTCGTGAACAGGGTACGCTCTTGGTCCAAACCTTGGTGTGGGCGATTCACGTCGAAGGGTAGCAAGAACGTCTTGATTGACTCCTGCCTGTCTAGCCTGCCCATGTACATGATGGGCATGTACCTCCTGCCTGAGGGGATACATGGGGCATTTGACAAGGAGCTCTTGCGGTTCTTTTGGCAGGACTCCGTTGGACGCCAGAAGTACCACATGGTCAAGTGGGCAGACATTTGCGCCCCCAAGGATTTTGGGGGCATAGGTATCCTCGCTTCACGCCAGTTCAACAAGGCCCTGATGCTTAGATGGGTGTGGCGGATTCTTAGCGATGATGGGGGCCTCTGGCTCAAGCTTATTAAGGCCAATTACCTGCGGGGGCGACCCCTCCTGGATTGCGACCGGCGGGATCGCTCCCAGTTTTGGCACTCCGTCCAGGAGATCAAGCATGAGATCCGGCTAGGGGCCGGGAGTCTATTGGGAACGGGGTAGGGACCATGTTCTGGATGGATGCCTGGCTCGGCGGACGCCCCCTTCGGGAGGTATACCCGAACCTCTTCACTATATGTTCCGATCCAACGGTTCGTGTATCCACCGCGGCTCTAGAGGGTACATGGAACATCTCATTCCGCCGTACCTTCGGCCCGGAGGAAACTGAAGCCTGGAGAGAACTTAGAGCAGAACTCTCGGCCTCCTTGGCGGATGAGCCCGACAGGGTGTCGTGGAGTCTCATACCGTCCGGGTCCTTCTCGGTGAGCTCGGCTTACCGAGCCCTGTTTGGCCACGCCGTGCTCCCATGGACCAAACCCCTTTGGAAGGCTCCCCTTCCGCTGAAGACGAAATTTTTTGTGTGGCAACTGCTTCGTGATAGGCTCCCCTCGGGAGTGGAGGTGTCCAGCGACATGGGCCAGGGGATGGGCTTTGTCCACTATGTGGGGTTCTGGAAATGGGCGCCCACATAATGTTCACCTGTCCCATGGCTAGGTTTCTTTGGAGTTTCATCAGAGATGCATTGGGCCCAGCCTGGCAGGCCCATGATCTCGGTGAATTCCTCGAAACCCAAGCAAACCATGCAGGAAAGGGCCGCCGCCTTTTCTGACTGGTGTTTGCGGCGTTGTCTTGGTCACTATGGAACATCCGGAATAAGATGGTCATTGAGAAGATTCTTCCCCGACGTGCATCTGACTCAGTTTTCCACTTTCTGGCCTCCTTGCAGCTCTGGTACCCGTTGTGTAGACATCAGGACAAGGCGAGGCTTGACGCGACTCTTCAGCGTCTCTTGGAGGCGGCGCGGCGGCTCCCCCCATAGTCAGGCGTAACCTCTCTGTCTTTCGGTGTGTCCTCGCATGGCGAGATGGTCGTTTTTCGTCTTTTTTGGACCGTTTTGTGCTGTGGCCTCAGCACGTGTTGCGTTTGTGGTTGGAACCTTGTAACTTGTTATGGACGGTTGTTTTATTTATAAAGTGGGACGAAAGCCTATTTCGAGAAAAAAAACATACTCTTTTCATCCAAAAATAACTGAGTGGTTTTGTCTAGATTTAAATATATGTAGACGTATTTTAGTGTACACATACATTCAAATCTAGACAAACTTAAGTCAGTTATTTCTAGACAAAGAGAATACCAAATTTAATACTTTATCTGTCTCAAAATAAATGTTGCAGATTTGTCAAAATTTGAATAAATTTTGATACTATTTAGTATATTGATTTATCTAAATTTTAACAAACTGAGACATCTATTTTGAGATGTGGGAGTAAATTCGACAGGTTTCGGCTGAAGATTTAGTATATAGATTCCCATCCACACGTCTGATAAAATTTGACAGGTTTTTTTGCATTGTTTTTGTATGAATAGTTCCCCTAAACATGGCTCGGTCCGTAAACCCTTTTCGGCTGACCTAAAAAAGACGCCCGAAACCACTATATCTAGCGTTTCATGGGGCATTCCCAGGTCGTCGCGACCTGAGTCCCTATTCCCCTCCTCCATTGCTTCGCCACCACATTGCTACCACTCAATCCACCACCAGTCAAATCGAGCCCTGCGCACACCAGATCAAGCACCACTGTCGCACACCCCCTCCTTCGACTCCAATTTTCATGAGTCACTCTCCTTGTCGAAGGAGTACGTACCGTCCAATGACGAGTCGGTGGAGGACCACGTGGTGATCAAGGACTTCGTCGACTCCATCGAGGAAGAGCGCATCGCGTTTGAGAGGCTGGCGACTCGGTCCGCGCGAGCTCTTCTGGTGGAGCAGAAGCGTAAGGCGGCATATGCGCGCTGGGCCTTGGTGTCAGTGGAGGGCTTCCTGACGAGGGAGCAACAAGATGCCGAGGAGCCGCGGCGGAGTAGTGGCAGGCCACACTCCGCAAGTATAGGGTGGCCATGGAGAAGTAGGAGGAGGACCGCACTTGCTGCATCAAGCAGGAGATCATCGAGCTCTCCTTCGATACTCGGAGTTTTATTAGTCTTTGGGGAGTTCTTGATAAGTCCTAGCATATCTAATATTAGCGCATATGAGCATTTTAATGTGTTTTAACTTGTGAACATTCGAGTGGGTTGTGAACTAGTGAACACTCCGAATGTGTTGCGAATGTATAATCGTGTTTCCGCATTAAAACCATCATGAAAACTATATTTGCTCCATATTATGTTTGTATTTGTCTGAGAAATTTTTAGATGCCTTGCGGCGCGCCCAGGCTTCGACAAATTTCTGGGTCCGCCTCTGACTGTCCGGTAACTCTTTGTCTGGCCCAATCCCAACCACATTCGCTGGCTCCAAAATAAATACGTTTTGGATCGAGGGGAACAAGCTCCCGGGAACAATTGATATTATCACCACAATGACGGGCCTAGTGGATGTCTCACTTTCTAACAACTAGCTCACAGCCCGATCCCAGATGGCATTGGCGTGTGCAAGCTCATGCGTACCCTCTGCCTCGACAACAACATGCTTGTTGGGATTTTGCCGCTGAGCCTCAATCTCCTGCACAAGCTGATTGAACTAGACATCCAGAAGAACAACTTAATGGGCCCATTACCGGAGAGAATCAACGCAACGGTATTCCTCGATTTCAGCTAAGTTCTGCCCATTGAAACCGAGGAGTTGCTCATCGGAGGTAATGGCGTTGCTCCATTTTCTAGCTGGTGTTCATTACCCCCTGGGGTTATCCAACTCTTGGATTGGAAAAGATCCCTGCAGGTCTTGGTTTGGTGTTACCTGCATTGAAGGCAGGGTCGGTCCATAGATTTTGGAAGCCCTAGGGCAACATAAAATCAAGGGCCCCTTCTTTAATATATCAGAGCTTTCCTAGGATTAAGGGGGGCAATGCCCCCCCCTCCCCCTACTTAATTTTTTATTAGAGATATATTTAATATTCATGCTAAAAATTTAAAGGATACTGTTTACATGATTGATGCTCTTGGATGTCTAAACAATGTCTGTCAAGCTACAATAAAAAATTAAATAATCGGTGCATTTGATAGATCTATGATCTTTGAAATCTCGGTGAAGACACTCGAAACTATTTATTTCTATTGATTGAGCGAACTATATAACATGATAGTTATTTTATCAATTGCTATTTTGTGTACATATGCCTGTGAAAAAGTCAGTAGATGACTAAAAATATTAGGCACTAAATTAAGAAGAGGATGGCATATTCTCTCAAACATATATGATGGGGACGAGTAGAATTGTTCCGAATAAGAGGATAGTTGCTTGCATAATGATATAGTTATGCGATTGTGTCCTTAGTGTTCACTAATAAATACTCACAACCTTATAAAGGAATATGAGAACCGGTGTTATGCACATCTGAAGAGACCAACAAAAAAACGTGGCATCGAGAAAATATATTTGCAAATGTTTTTTTTTTGAGAAATAGGAGTAAGGATAGAGTCATGATAAGCCATAGCTTTAACCATCTCTATTTTCTTTTTTAGACAACAAATTATATTTTCTAAAATTATTTTACAATATTGCACGTTAAAAATATTAGACAAATATGGGTACACAAACAAATAGTGTGCCAGGCCCCCATGGCCCAGGGCGAGCGCCCTCTGCCCCGCCCTATGGGCCAGCCCTGCTGATGCCGTTTTGTTTCAGTGATAACCTCAACCATAGAGCTTTAGCTGATGATACTAGAAAATAGCAAGCTTGTATCATCCTGGTTCAGACAGGCAATCATTTCTGCGCACATCGAGGTGGATCGACCAAGTAAACACGGAAAGGGGTGGCGACGTGCTCATCATCCACGTTGGGAATAAAACAGACCTCGTCGACCAGAGTTATACATACCCGAGCCATTCATTTTCTGAACTTCTGATGGCGTCAGTTCATTGTCTTGCTTCAACTAATAGGATCTACTGTACATTGTACTAGTCAGTTAGTCACCTGCCCCAGTGGCGCTGTGCTCATTCTTTTACCGTCTGTTCGCCTGAATGTCGCCACCAGGCAAGTGTCCACAGACGAAGGAGAAGCCAAGGCGAAGGAGCACGGCGCCATGTTCATCGAAACCAGCGCGAAGACCGGCTTCAACGTCAAGGCTTCGACCTCATTTTCTTCTCCTAATTAAGAGTTAAATTCATCGTTAGTCATTGAACTTGCTTAGCGAATTCAATACGGTCATCGTACATCATGAATACGAGTTTATGGTCACTAATGACGCGTTGGAGCGTCACTCGTGGTCACCGCTCGCGTCGTAGAGAAGTATTTGACGACGTGGCAAGCTAAGGACCCACTGTCAGATAACTTGATATATACATAAAGAATAACTATTTATTGGAGGGTTTTTTGTGCAAAAGGGTCGTCCCTTTCCTGGGTCCTGCCTCTTCTACTCCCGCTGGATCCCCGAGGTGTACAGCGGCGGCGGCTGCAGCAAGCGCTTGGCGCCGGTGAGCTCGAGGACCCTCCTCGCCCTCATCTGGCTGGCCCCGTCCCCGGCGCTCTGGCGATAGAACACCCGCTGCAAGATGTCCCCAACCTCCGGCACGAACGCGCGCTAGAGGAAGAGCGCTCGGTACCACACCGGCACAACGACGCTGTGCCGGCCGCCGCAGATGGCGTCCACGATGGCCTCAGCGCACCGCTCAGCATGCACCACCGGGAACAGCCCAAGCTGAGCCTGCATCGACGTTTTGAAACTTACAAACGAGGAGGACGTTGACAACATCACATCTACAGCACAAACTTATCACTACGAGTACGAGGCAATGAACGACCACTACCACGGTGCCTGTCCCGCGGAGGGCCGAAGCGCACCGGCAGAAACTTCTTGTTGCCGCCGCACGGGAACCTAGATCCTGAGAAGTGACCCAACAGCGCGTCCACCCGCTGCGAGTAGAGCAAGCAGGTAAAAATTAGTTCGGCAGCCGGAGAAGGAAGATGGCGGGCCTCTGGGGTGATACGTGCGTGAGTGGATGTACCTGGATGTCGGCGTGCACGACCTCACACACCTTCCCGGAGCCGATGCGTACCCCTTGTTGTACTTTGTCCTGAGCCGCCGCGAAGACCAAGAAAAATTCGGATCGGGCAAAACAGGGGCCGCATATGCTCGGCGATAGCACGGGGATGAGGAAACGGCTGCTCACCTGAAGTCTATCGGGAGGTAGAGGAAGTCGTACTCCGATCTGACGAAGCCGACGGCGCGCCACTCGGGATTGTTCGTTCTCCTGGGCGCCAGCGGCGGCAAACTTACATGAAGTTGTTGGGGATGTTGCAGATCATGAGAGATGTCTCGTCGCTGGTTGGGTCGAAGGCCCGTTTTCCCCCTACCACGAGAGGCAGAGGCGGGCACGGGCGTCGCCCTCCTCCAGGGCGTGAGGACAGAGCGAGGGGAGAAATTGTCTTCCGCCTCCGCCTTGGGGGACTCGTCGATCTCGACGATGCCGTACACCTCGGCGAGCTCGACCATGGAGGAAGGTGGGCAACCTTGCATGCCGGCGATGGAGGCCACCATGGCGGCTGAGGAAGGAAGCAGGGACACATCGGGTTGGGATGGGGAAGAGGGGAGAGAGAGTGGAGGACGAGAGGGTCTGGGTGGGACTCACAAGTGGGTTCCACCAGTCAGTCTGACTGAGTTATCACCGAGCCCAATAGTTAAACAATTGAATAGAAAAGTAAATCTGATGGGCTTTTCTGCAAATGAAACACACATATAGGCTGACGGTGGGTCCACTTGGCGCCACGTCGTCAAATACATCGCTACGTCGTGAGCGGTGACCGTGAGTAACGCTCTGACGCGTCTTCAGTGACCGTAAATTTGTATTTTCATAGTACAGTAATCGTATTGACTTTGCTAAGCAAGTTTAATGACTAACTATGGATTTAACTCCCTAATTAAATTCCCTTTCACCTGGACGTGCACAGACATTCTGCAATCTGCATCCAGATATCTGACTGCCATGGAAACTTGGCACCTGCAGGCGCTGTTCCGCACCATCGCCACGTCCCTGCCTGGAATGGAGGCACTCTCGTCGGCGAAGCAGGAAGACATGGTCGACATCAACCTCAGGCCTGCCTCCGGACCAGCAGGTTCAGGCGCGGGCGGACAGCAGCAGCAGCAGCAGAAGGCGGGCGGGTGTGCTTGCTGAGACTGCTGTGTTCTTCAGGGAAGCCATTGACCTGGATTTGCAGAAGCACGTTGGAGTAATTTTTGGGAGTAGTTCTCGCGGGGGGTTTGGTTTCACTTTTCAGGGAGGTGTGTGGGATGCTGCGAACAGAGATACAGTGTCATGATTACTACTCCTATAAGAGAATTTTTTATAAACGGAGATGCAAAAAAAGTACTACAACGAATGAGAAAAAGAAATCGCCGTTGCCGGGGATCGAACCCGGGTCACCAGCGTGACAGGCGGGAATACTTACCACTATACTACAACGAATTGCTGTTATTGTTTCGTGGCCCCACTTATTAGTTCCTTATGTTTTGTAAAATGAATACTCAATCCATTCTATGCATCTTTGTAGATTCACAAAAGTTGTATAACGCCGTTGCCGACTTACCACTATACTACAACGACTTGCTGTGATTTGTCAGTGAATGCCATCCTTAATTCTGACTTGACGTTTTTGTAAAATGAAACTTAATTAACCGTTTTGTTCATCTTTCGATCTTGGTTAAAAAATACAAGGATGTGCACCGATCTAATACCATGTATCACGGGATGCTTATGTGTCTTCATTCTGTTTTGAGAAAATTGGCAGCTACATTCATTCAAACAATGTTCCTGATTATCTCACCGACATAAGTAAACCAGGACGACTCCAGATCATGTTCTGCGAACCTTGCCAAAACATGAGCTGCCTCATTACATGACCGATTTGACATGGATGAAAGAACATGATACAAACTTTGAAGCCCAAACTATCATACACTAAGGCACTTATTTGAGATCTGTCAGTTACGGCCCTATTAACTTTGATGATCAAATTAACACGGTTTGAAGCCACAACTATTCTTTGGAAGCCTGCCGGTTCAGGATTTATCACCTCATCCACATATCTTCTTGCTGCATGCACTAGTCCTAGCTGGCTACAGATAACTATGCCAACTCCCATTCGCTGTGACTGAGAAAATTGCTGCATCAACATTTATCATCACTTAAGCCTCTCACAACCGAAGATTGGTTCTCACGCCTGATGGAGTGTGTTGCTCTAAAATTGTTCGATAAAATGGAGTCAATATAAGCTTTAGTCTTACCGGCCACACGATGCGGATGAGACAAGGTCTCCCCATTTCTTATATTATTTCTATTTTCCCAAATATGCCATATATAGCCACTGCAAAAATAATAGACTGGAGCTCTGAATCATCCTTTATCCAATCTAATAGCCATTGTTGGATGCAAATGAAGGTCTTTGGATCAAAAGAGATTGGGAAGATTTTTTTAGATCAGTCTAGATATCTTTAACATATATGACATTTAAAAAATCAGTGCTTACAGTAGTCCGGAAATCATAGCCTTCAGTAGTTATATGTTAAACAAATTATATGTTAAATATATGTTCCACTAGGGATGCCCATCTAGATCGAGAGGAACGACGCGGCCCATCTAGAGCGAGAGGAACGGCGTGGCCCATAATTTTTTAAACAAATTATATGTTGAATATATGTTCCACTAGGGATGCCCATCTAGATCGAGAGGAACGGCGCGGCCGTAGGGCAGACGCACTGTGGGGTTTCTTTGTTGTCTGTGATTTCTATCTGCCGAAAAAACTAGCAACTAATATTGCTCTGATACCATTGTTAGTGCTAGACTATTCTCGGTAGATACTATTAGGTTAGATCTATTGCATCTAGGATAGAGAGAGAGAGAGATCGGATAGATGGGGTACTACCTGCACCTTGGGTCGACGAGCACGAGCCAGAAGGGATACCGGTGGCCATGGGGAAAGAGGGCGACGACGTGGGTGTGCGGTGGTGGCGGCGCTTCCCGTCGGCCTAGCGCAAACCCTAATCGGTGGGTGTGTCGTTGGGGGGCTGCGGCGCACGGTGAACCTCGTACCGTGTGCGTCCGCCCCCCTCTTTATATGTGCGCTGGCGACAGGGGCCCACCAACCATGATAAGGTTGGGCGCCCCCAATCAAGGCGCGTTGAGGGACTCCGTTCGGGCCGTTGGGATCGGACGGGAGAGAGATCAATCTAACAAGTGTCAGTTCAATTTCCATTAACTTTAACTGCATATTTTACGGATATCATACACCTCATCACAGTGTCAACCCAAGCAGCATTAAAACCCAATTTCCTTAGGACCTCCTTCAAGTAACCCCATTTGACTCTATCATATGTTTTACCCATATCAATTTTTAGGACATAAAAAATGAAATTCTCCCCTTTGTTTCTTAATAGTGTGGAGACATTCATAAGCAGTTATCACATTATCTAAAAAAAAATTAAACGGTTTGTCAGCACCTTAGAAGCTATTTTGTAGGACACGTTACATAGACTAATTGGTCTAAAATTAGACAATGAATCAGGACTATTCACCTTGGGAATTAGTACAATGATGGAGTCATTGAACCCTTTAGGAATATTGTCATCCATCAAGAATCATCTTACAGCTGAACAAATTTCATGCTCCAATAAATCCAAGGGTCGCCGATAAAACAAGGCTATGAAGCCGTTTGGCCCCAGAGCTTTAGTAGGACCCATTTGAAAGAGTGCAGATTTGATCTTTTCATTGGTGTACACGTTCATCTCATCCTTCACTTTGACAGGGATCGCATCTAGGACTGCATCCATAGATGTCCATGGTTCAGATGAGGAGATGTTCATATAGAAGTCATGAGACATGCCCTCCATGCCTTTATGATCACATTTTGTACCATCAGCTTTGCGTGAATATTTGATTCTATTTTCCCTCCTCCTTGCCGAGGCTTTTGTATGAAAAAATGAGGTATTTCTGTTGCCTTTCTAAAGCCTATTTATTTTTTATCGTTGCGAGCCACTATTTCTTCTCTCTCATACATTTCACAAAGTTTCTTGTTAGTGTTACCTCATAGAAGAGTAGCTAGTCTTTTCTCTAGCTCCTTAATCTCCTTTTTATAGACCCAAAAGAATTCCTGCTCCAGGTTTGCAATGAATTGGTCATTCTTTTTAGACTGTTCAACATATTACTTAGAGATGATGGACCTTCTTTGAGAGCCTTCCATTTCTCCTCCACCATCTCCAAGTAATGTGGTGCTTTCATCCATGCCGCCTTGAATTTAAAAATATTCTCAATCTGTTGTGTGTGTGTGGGTGGGGGGAGGGGAGGGGGGCAGGGGAGTTGGCTAAGTTCTTCCTTTTGCAGTAGTTATTAGGATCGCGTAGTGATCAGAGGAGGTGGTAATAATATTACCTCAGTTTGATGTTGTGGTCACCATGTTGTCCATTCAATCAAGTGAAAGGTCCAGCGAAGCCCATATCTACGAGACCACAGTCATCGAGGCAGCCCCTAAACAATGCTATTTGAGTCTCATCTCTCTCCTTAACACCCAAATGTTCATCCCGGCTAAGGGCTTCATTGAAGTCTCCCGCACATAGCCACGGACCACCCCAATATTCTCGTAGGAAGCGCATTTTGTCCTAAAACAGATGTCTTAACTCCTTTATTAGTTCCCTATAAACTAAAGTGGTTTGCCACTCGTCCCCACTTTCCATTGTAACTATTATGTCAATAAACTACGTAGAGAATGTATAGAGAAAAACTTTAAAGTTGGAAGACCAAAACAGAGCCAAGCCACCGCTCGGTCCATCATTGCCGACAGCAAAGGCTCCCGAGAAACCTAGTAACCACATGAAATTCTGAGGTATTTTGTCCCTCGTCTTCGTCTCGGATAAGAAGAGGAGGGAGGGGCGGTATGACAACCCAACGTAGCTCGCCAACTGTCGCGTCCGTCTCTAGGCCACAACAGTTCCAACACGGGCAAATCGTTGCGTGTGGCTTCATGTAGTTGTTTGTTGCTGTACTTGAAATTTCGCCTCTCATGTGTGGTGGAGTACGAGATGCTATACTCTTTTTTACTAGCAGATACTATACTCGGTTATCATGAATCTTGATACTCCATCCGTGTCTTGAAAAGAGAGAGAAACACCAGCCATCATCTTCTGCCATCCATAGACACTACTTTCTTTTTATTTAGAGAATATGCGTAATCCATGGACAGTACTGTCACGTGGTCCACTTGCCATGGCCATTTTTACTAACCATATTTCCTTTGGTTAATCCATGTATAATCCGTCTCAAATTAGGTGTCTTGAATTAACATGTTTTATGGCAGGATATATCAGTATCTTACGAATGAATTTAGACCGAGTTAGTATTCCGTTGTACTAGAAGAAGGGCTTGGATGATTATGTGGCGGTTTATATTAATCGTGGTAACACGGATACATCATTTTGGAATTACGTCAGCAATAATATAAGGAGGGCCAATTTCCAAAACTGTCGATGAGGTTCAATTAGCCGACACTCAAAGACAGTGAATGGAATTAAGTAAATGAGTTCCAAAAGTGACCACAACAAGGACTCCGTGGCCCAATGGATAAGGCGCTGGTCTACGAAACCAGAGATTCTGGGTTCGATCCCCAGCGGAGTCGTTTTTTTGTTGCACCCATGCCCCAAAGCGTGCGACGAGTCCTTGAAGTGCCAAGGAACATTGTTTTTCGTCACGCACGCACGCGCGCGAGTAGGATAGGAGTACGTCTAGCGGCGCGGTACTACCGAGCACTGGTCTCGAGAACTTGCCCAACTCACCGGTGTACACCCTGTCAGAGGGAACACGGATGTGATTGATAGACAGAGACCAGCGAGCGAGTAGAAAAGGGCAGACAATGGTGCGCGGGATGGGCCTCCAGGTCACGGCGCGGCGGCGTGACGAACTCCGCCGGTCATTTCGCTGCCGCATGCATGCTCTCCGACTGTACACCGCTCGGCTCTGCAGTCTGCAATACTACATCGGTCGCCCGGGGCCATCCCGTCCCGTCCCGTCTCACCCACGACGTACGGTACGCGGAAAGTCGCTCGAGCTTGTTGACGAATGACGATCGAGGTCGTAGGAGAGACTCTGCACGAGCAGGACCCAGCGTCGCCATTCGCCAGCGGCACACGTATGCATGACCGACGATGCATGTCACGTCGAACAACGATCGATACTCCTGTCTGCTCCTGCTTTCCGGACATGAGCAAGAGATGTCATGTCCAATTGCATACGTGCGCTTTACAAGCACCCCTCAGTCTGAGGTACAGACGGGTACACTTACAAAAGAGTTAAATACACCAACAGTTTTTCTAGTTGTCAGGCTTTCTCGATTCGTCGTTGTAAGTTGCTAAATTTTGTCCATGTACTTGTAGACCAGTCTCAATTTAGTCAAATTCAATGTTTGTCGTTGAATTTGACCTACCGCAGACGACACATGGACTAAAATCTTGCAAGAACACCCTACATCATTCGAGAAAATTACAAAAAACATAATTAAAGCTACGGGTTAAAAAATAAGAGGCGGGGCGTTACACGACTTGCTCCGTTGGTCGTGTC
The DNA here is from genome assembly GCA_916181665.1 of Avena sativa. Taxonomy (NCBI): domain Eukaryota; kingdom Viridiplantae; phylum Streptophyta; class Magnoliopsida; order Poales; family Poaceae; genus Avena; species Avena sativa. The sequence continues at coordinate 447,296,936 of OV702293.1, read as the reverse complement.
CCTCATCAAGACAAGTTAACATGACTTTTTCTTTGGGGCCACGTCTCCGGTGCGACGGACGCCCATGGCGCCGCGTCGTCGTTGCTAGCCATCAACAACGAGGTGCTAGTGCGCGCACGCATAGCGGTGCTCTCCTAGGCTCGGAATCGTCAGAATTCATCGAAATCGATGATGATGGTGGCTTGCCGACTAATTCTTGTCGAGGAAATCGCCCTATGGTGGTATCTGAGCTTGACAGAGTCGCGGACGGGCGAGATGAGCCTTTGCTCCATGGGGCATAAAGGGTAGTCCTCTTTCGATAGAAGAGCTTACTCCGGAGAAAATTGCTTGTCGGAGCAATGACGGCGGTGGCGCTTTGAAAAATCTATACGTACAACAAAGACAGTTGTGCCTCCTGACACGCGGGCAGAGACGCGCCCGTCTTGTTTCCGTCAGGTTTTCTCATGTGGGTGAACAAGGACGCAGCCTTGCACCTCACTCGCAAACCATCAGTATGCCACCAGCGGGTTGCAGGGCAGGGGTGTTGCCATGCAAGCTCAAGTAGAGGGGAGGGGCGGCGCGCCTCACCGAGCTCTGGCCGGAGGAAGGAGTAACAATGGGGATGGCGGAGATGAGGGGATTAAGGAAAAAAGAAGAAAAGGACGAATCAAGAAAAAAGGGGGTCGGTGGTGTCTAAAGTTCGTTTGCTTTTTGCATTTTTCTGAGATGCTAAAGGGTGTTCTTGCAAGATTCCAGTCCATGTGCCGGCCGTGTTAGCACAAATTTGATGGCTAACATTAAATTAGACTAAATCGAGCCTAATTTACAAGTACACGGACAAAATTCAGCAAATTTCAAGTACGAGACCAAATGGAATCAGCCTTACAAGTACAGGGACTATTACTATATTTAACTCCTTACAAAATGCTTGGCCTCACCTCGCCTCAACGTACCAATGAATTTTCCTTCCCTTGGCAAGAGTAAAATCTAGCATAGGTACCTAAATTTGACACCCTTTTTCGATACGGCCATCGACCTTAGAAATATATGACTTATGGTCTAAATACGTTGGTTGTTTCATTATGATCAGTGGACGTATGTACAACAACGTATTTGTTGACGTGACATACTTTGACCAGTCTACAATAATATCTTTTGCGCAAATAAGCCCCTTGACTAAAAGTATATGGCATACACCCCTAGGCCCACGTAGCATATGCCCCTTCACACCATATTCAAAAAATGAATCAACAAAGAAAACCCACGGGTCAGCCTCTGTTTAACTGCTATCAGAGTGGGATTAACCCACTCACTTCACGAACAGAGGAGACGTGCGTTGGCCGCGTATGGCCGCCGAGCTCCGGTCGGCCCTGGTCTCTACTCTAGCCTATGCCACCGTGGCTCCGCCCCCAACTCCGTCTTGTCCTGCCGCTGCCCCGCGCCCGCTCCGGCCTAGTGTTCCGCGTCCTTGCACCCTTCTTTAGTGCCGCCGCCCACAACCTCGGCGACTGGAGCCGTCGGCGAGCGAGCAGCCGACGTTCCTCACAGCCATGCCGCGGGTCACCTACCAACCATCTCGTCGCACGATTCACCACAGTCGGCCACTCTCCACTGCGGATGCTCGCTCCGTTCGTCGCCGCTCGATTCCACTAACGAGGTCGATGGAACCGACGACACCGGTGTGGAGGCTTGCCAGAGAGGAGCAAGGGCAGCGCGCGGTGAGGGGGTGGAAGTAGCGGCGGGCATTCTCCCCGCGTCGAGCTGCCGGTGGTGACGAGGTGGAATCGAACGGGTGGTTGGAGGCAGCAGTGGGATGACCCTATCTATCTGCCATTTTCTAATTTAACCATGTTTTTTTTTGTTACTCCAGAATAGTCCCTATGGATGGTTAAGGGATGACAGATGGGGTCCACTCAGTGCCACGTCAATGAATACATCGTTGTACAGATGCCTAGTGACCAACGTATTTAGTGACCGTAAATCACGTATTTAAGATCAATGACCGTATCGAAAAAGGGTGTCAAGTTTGGGTACCTACGCTGGATTTTACTCCCTTGGCAAAGCAGCGTGCTACGTCAATAGAAAAAACACGCACAAACCAAAGAAAAACGTATTAGGGTGTCAAGTTGGATCTCATCAAAGTTCCGCATTTAGAATTTTGAACTAGATTTTGACAAATGAATTATAAGTGGAATTTTGATGGGATCCTACTTGAAACCATAAAACAGTAGGGTTCGCAGCATAGAAAAGAAAAAAATTCGTATGATGGGAACAGCTATGTACCAAGATCTATCTACTAGATACAATCAACGGGCCAATGTACATCCGTAGAGAACATACCCTTGAAGACCGATAAAGCTTAACGAGGTTGAACTCATGGTTGATGTAGACGATCTCTTGCCGATCTCAAGATTGAGAGGAAGTCCTAGCGCCAAAAATCAGCGGCGCATCCGTGCTCGCACACACGTCCGAGGCACCGAGCACCTCCGCCTCTTTGCTCCAACGATGCAGCGGAAGCACAAACCTTTCTTGCCGAATAGCCACCGGGAACATGTATCTCGCTAGTCCGATACCATGGGGGATAAATACTGTTGGAATTATGCCCTAGAGGCAATAATAAAGATGTTATTATTATAATTCTTGTTCATAATAAAGTTTATATTCCATGATAGAATTGTATTAAGCGGAAACTTTGATACTTGTGTGGTTTATGAACAACATTGTGTCTCTAGTACGCCTCTATGGACTAGATCATTGATTAATGATGGTTAAGGTTTCCTAACCATAGACATGAGTTGTCAATTAATAATGAGATCATGTCATTGGGAGAATGATATGATGGATAGACCCAAATCAAGCAGAGCAATTAGATCGTGTCATCGTGTTTATCTTTGCGAAACTTTTTCTTATGTCAAATATTGTATTCCTTAGACCATGAGATAATGCAACTCCCTGGTATCCGAAGAAATCTTTGAGGTCATCAAACGTCATCCTATGAGAGGGTGATCATAAAGGTGTCTCTCAGGTGATCGGAAAGTACTTGTTGGGTTGTATGTATCGAGATGGGATTTGTCCCTCCCAAGTCGGAGAGATATACTTCGGGCCCACTAGGTAATCGATATCAACACCGCTTGCAAGCACGTGGTTAAGGAGTTAATCACAAAGTGATATCGGATTACGGAACGAGTAAAGTACTTGCTGTGAACGAGATTGAACTAGGTATGTCGATGCCAACGATCGAATCTCGGGTAAGTGAAATATCGCGTGACAAAGGGAATGTATATATGGGATTAATTGAATCCTGGCATCGTGGTTCATATGATATGATCATCGATGAATATGTGGGAGTCAATATGGGTTTCCAGACCGCGCTGTTGATTATTGATAGAAGATCATGTCTGCATATTCTCGAACCCGTAGGGTCACACACTTAACGTGTCTCGACGCTAGGATAGAATGGATAATTGGTTTATGAGTTTTTGTTCGGAGTCTCGAATGAGATCCAGGACATCACAAGAGGTTCCGGAATGGTCTGGAGAATAAGATTCATATAAGGGAAAGCAGTTTTTGGATTTCGGAATTGTTTTGGATTGTTCGGTATTGTACCGGAAGGTTCTAAAAGCTTCCGGAGTGGGACCAACGTGGCCCCACTTGTCGGGAGGGGGCATGGGCCTACGAGGGAGTACCCTGGCCGCATTGGTCCAGGGGCACAAGGCCCCATAGGCCCAGCCAGCCAAGCCCTAGGGGGAACCCTAGGGAGAGCTTCTAGAAGGGGGAACTTGCCCCCCACTCCTCCCATGTGGCCGCCGGCCCTAGGGTTTGGAGGAGGGGCAAGGGCAGCCGGCCAGCCCTCTATATAAATAGGGCAGGGGGCGCACCCTCCCATCACACCTCCTCAAACCCTAGCCGCCTACCTGCTGCCCTCCTCTCTCTCTCCCGACTGCGCGTAGGCGAAGCCCTACCGCAGAAACTCTTCACCTTTGCACCACGCCGTCGTGTTGTAGATCCAATGCATCTCTCCACCCCACTTGCTGGATCGAGGAAGGAGGAGACGTCGAGGTGCCATACGTGTGCATCTCTCGGAGGCGTCGCCACTTGCGGCGTTGGATCGGATCGGATCGCGAGGAGGAGAAGGCTAGTACGACTACATCAACCACGTTCCGTTGAACGTTCCGCTATGCGATTTCTTCAAGGATATGAAGATCTCATATATCCCCCCTCGTTGTTTGCATCTCCTAGATTAGATCTTGGCTTCGCCGTTCGCATCCGTAGATTTTTTTTGATTTACTATGCTGCGAAACCCTTCAGTGATATCAGAGCTAGATCTATGCGTAGATGTGTTTCACGAGTAGAATGCAACATGCTTGTTGCGGGCCTTGATGTTTTCTATTGCAAGCCTCTTGTTGTGTACTTCTTACGACGCGGGATAGTGAGATCGAAGCGGTCCAGGCCAACTTTACGCAACCTCGTTCACAAGACCGGCTCCGCACTTGACGTGTGGCTTGTTCCACACATGCGGCTGGTGGATGCCAGTTTATCTCACTATAGTTGTCATGAGATTTACACCGGATGTTGGCAACCATAATATCACCGTTGTGGATTTCCGTAGGTAAGAATCGTTCTTAGCTTGTTACTCCCATAAGCCACGTAAAACATGCAACAACAAAGTAGAGGCATCTAACTTGTTTTTGCAGGGATTATTTCTATGATATGGTATGGCCCAAGATGTGATGTGTATGTTGTATGCAATGATCATGTTTTGTAATGTTTCAAGACTTGCATGTCGATGAGTACACAACCGGCAGGAGCCATATGGTTGTCTTTATAATTGTGTATGACCTGTGTGTCAACTTCTTATACGCCATGTAATAGCTTTACTTTATCGCTAAGTAGTTAGCAATAGTTGTAGTTGCTATTCGTGGTGGAGGCAATCATGGTGGAGTGATGGAGATCATGCTGGCACGCACAAGATGGAGATCATTGCGCGGAGATTGGCTATACCATGTCACATAAAATTATATGCATGTGATGTTTATCCTTTTATGTATCTTATTATGCTTAGATCGCGAAGGTAGCATTATAAGATGATTCCTCACTTAAAGATCAAGATAAAACTATGTTCTCCCCATGTATGCACCGTTGCGAAAGTTCGTCGTGTTCAAGCATCACGTGATGATCGGGTGCTATAAACTCTACGTTCACATACAACGGGTGCAAGCCAGTTTTGCACACGCGGAAATACTTGGGTTTGACTTGATGAGCCTAGCATGTACAGACATGGCCTCGGAACACACGAACCGAAAGGTTAAGCATGAGTCATATGAATAATATGATCGACACTTTGTTGTCCACCACTGAAACCACATCTCTTCTCGTGAAGATCGGATTAGGTGTGGTGAATTTGGATCATGTTCACTAAACAACTTGAGGGATGTTGAATTTAGTGGGAGTTCATCTAGTAATTTGATTAAGTTGAACTAGTTATCATGAACATAGTCTAAATTGTACTTGCAAATTTTGTAGATCAAATGGCTAAGTCCAACTTCAACTTCAACGTTTTTACTGAGAAAGAAAAGCTTAAGAACAATGGGTCTAACTTCACCAACTGGTTCCGCAATCTGAGAATCATTCTCGCTGGCGGACAAAAGGACTATGTCCTTAAGAAAGCGCTAGGTGACACCCCTGCTGTAGATGCGCCGGCTGATGAAAAAGCTATTTATCAGTCACGCAAAGATGATTATGGTGTGATTAAGAGCACCATGTTGTTTGCTATGGAATCGGACCTTCAAAATCGTTTTGAGGAGTTCGCCGGGCCCTTTGAGATCCTTGAGGAACTGAAAACCATGTTTCAGACTCAGGCCCATTCTGAGAGATATGAGATCTCTGAGAAATTCTTTAACTGCAAGATGGAGGAAGGGAGTTCCGTTAGTGAGCACGCCATTAAGATGTCGGGCTACACTCAACGCCTTGAGCAACTGTACTGCAAGATTCCAGAGGAGCTCAAGATTGACAGAGTTCTGCAATCACTCCCTCCTAGCTACAAAGGTTTTGTAGTTACTCATAATCAAATTGGTTCCACTGATACAATCACCGAGCTCTTCGCTAAGCTGAAAGCTGTGGAGGTGGACATCAAGAAATATAATCATGTGTTGATGGTCAACAAGCCCCCCAGCTTTAAGAAAGGTAAGGGTGCAAAGAAGTTCTTCAAGAAAGGCAGCGGCAAGCGCGTTGCCCCTGCTGAGAAGAAGCTCAAGTCTGGACCTAAGCCGGACACTGAGTGCTTCTATTGCAAGAACAAGGGTCACTGGAAGCGCAACTGTCCGAAGTACTTAGCGGACAAGAAGGCTGGCACCATTAAAGGTATATTTGATATACATGTTATTGATGTTTACCTTACTAGCGCTTGTTGTAGTGCCTGGGTATTTGATACTGGTTCAGTTGCTAATATTTGTAACTCGAAACAGGAGCTACGAAATAGTCGTCGGCTAGCGAGGGATGAGGTGACGATGCGCATTGGCAACGGATCAAGAGTTGATGTGATGGCCGTCGGCACGCTCTCCTTAGTTTTACCTTCAGGATTAGTTTTAAACCTTAATAAATGTTATTATGTGCCTGCGTTGAGCATGAACATCATATCTGGACCGTGTTTATTACAAGACGGTTATTCATTTAAATCGGAGAATAATGGTTGTTCTATTTATATGAGTAACATCTTTTATGGTCATGCACCTGCTATGAATGGTTTATTTCTTCTGAATCTCGAAAGCAATGAAACACACATCCATAACATTGAGGCTAAGAGATGCAAGGTAGATAGTGATAATACGACTTATTTGTGACACTGCCGTCTAGGTCATATTGGTGTAAAACGCATGAAGAAACTCCATTCCGATGGACTTTTGGAGTTTCTTGATTTTGAATCATTTGACACGTGCGAGCCGTGCCTCATGGGCAAGATGATCAAAACCCCGTTCTCCGGTATAATGGAGCGAGCAACGGACTTGTTGGAAATCATACATACCGATGTATGCGGACCGATGAGTGTTTCGACGCGCGGTGGATATCGCTATTTTCTCACTTTTACTGATGACTTAAGTAGATATGGGTATATCTATTTAATGAAACATAAATCTGAAACGTTTGAAAAGTTCAAAGAATTTCAGAACGAAGTGGAAAACCATCATAACAGAAAAATTAAATTTCTACGATCCGATCGTGGAGGTGAATATTTGAGTTATGATTTTCTCACGCATCTTAAAGCAAGCGGAATCGTTTCGCAACTCACGCCACCCGGAACACCACAGCGAAATGGTGTGTCTGAACGCTGGAATCGAACTTTATTGGATATGGTGCGATCGCTGATGTCTCTTACATATTTGCTGTTATCATTTTGGGGTTATGCATTAGAAACTGCTGCATTCACTTTAAATAGGGCACCATCTAAATCCGTTGAGACGACACCGTATGAACTGTGGTTTGGTGCTAAACCTAAGTTGTCGTTTCTTAAAGTTTGGGGATGCGAGGCTTACGTCAAGAAGTTGATGCCGGATAAGCTCGAACCCAAGGCGGAGAAATGCGTCTTCATAGGATACCCTAAGGAAACTATTGGGTATACCTTCTATCACAGATCCGAAGGCAAAGAGTTTGTTGCAAAGAACGGATCCTTCCTTGAGAAGGAGTTTATCTCAAAAGAAGTGAGTGGGAGGAAAGTAGAGCTAGATGAGGTTATTGAACCTTCTCTTGAATTGGAGAGTAGCGCAGCACCTGAAATTGTTCCGGTGCCGTCTGCACCAATAATAGAGGAAGCTAATGACGAGGATCATGAAGCTTCGGACGATGCTACTACTGAACGTCGCAGGTCGACAAGGTCACGTGCCCATCCTGAGTGGTACGGCAACCCTGTCTTAACTGTCTTGTTTGTAGACAACAGTGAACCTGCGAACTATGAGGAAGCGATGATGAGCCCAGACTCTAAGAAATAGCTAGAGGCCATGAAATCCGAATTGGGATCCATGAGCGAAAACCAAGTATGGACTTTGGTGGACCCTCCTAGCGACCGAAAGGCCTTTTAGTGCAAATGGATTTTTAAGAAGAAAACGAACGCGGATGGTAATGTTATTGTCTATAAAGCACGGCTTGTCGCGAAAGGTTTTCGACAAGTTCAAGGTGTTGACTACAATGAGACTTTCTCTCCCGTAGCGATGTTTAAGTCCATTCGGATTTTATTAGCAATTGCTGCGTTTCATAATTATGAAATATGGCAGATGGATGTCAAGACTGCGTTCCTCAATGGCAACATTGATGAAGAGTTGTATATGATGCAACCCGAAGGATTTGTCGATCCTAAGGATGCTGATAATGTTGGAATTATGCCCAAGAGGCAATAATAAAGATGTTATTATTATAATTCTTGTTCATGATAAAGTTTATATTCCATGCTAGAATTGTATTAAGCGGAAACTTTAATACTTGTGTGGTTTGTGAACAACACCGTGTCCCTAGTACGCCTCTATGGACTAGCTCATTGATCAATGATGGTTAAGGTTTCCTAACCATAGACATGAGTTGTCAATTGATAATGAGATCATATCATTGGGAGAATGATATGATGGACAGACCCAAACTAAGCGAAGCAATTAGATCGTGTCATCGTGTTCATCTTTGCGAAGCTTTCCTTATGTCAAATATTGTATTCCTTAGACCATGAGATAATACAACTCCCTGGTATCGGAAGAAAGCTTTGAGGTCATCAAACGTCATCCTATGAGAGGGTGATCATAAAGGTGTCTCTCAGGTGACCGGAAAGTGCCTGTTGGGTTGTATGTATCGAGATGGGATTTGTCCCTCCCAAGTCGGAGAGATATACTTCGGGCCCACTCGGTAATCGATATCAACACCGCTTGCAAGCATGTGGTTAAGGAGTTAATCACAAAGTGATATCGGATTACGGAACGAGTAAAGTACTTGCTGTGAACGAGATTGAACTAGGTATGACGATACCGACGATCGAATCTTGGGCAAGTAAAATATCACGAGACGAAGGGAATATATATATGGGATTGATTGAATCCTGGCATCGTGGTTCATCCGATATGATCATCGATGAATGTGTGGGAGTCAATATGGGTTTCCAGACCCCGCTGTTGATTATTGATAGAAGATCATGTCTGCATATTCTCGAACCCGCAGGGTCACACACTTAACGTGTCTCGACGCTAGGATAGATTGGATAATTGGTTTATGAGTTTTTGTTCGGAGTCTCGGATGGTATCCGGGACATCACTAGAGGTTCTGGAATGGTCCGGAGAATAAGATTCATATAAGGCAGTGCAGTTTTTGGAGTTCAGAATTGTTCCGGGTTAATCGGTATTGTACCGGAAGCTTCTAGAACCTTCCGGAAGGGGACCAACGTGGCCCCACCTTCCGGGAGGGGGCTTGGGCCTATGAGGGAGTGCCCTGGTCGCATTGGCCAGGGGCACAAGGCCCCATAGGGCCCAGCCGGCCTAGAGGGGTTTAAACCCTAGATAGACCTTCTAGAAGGGGGGGGGGGGTTCCTTGCCCCCCACTCCTCCTCCTTGGGGCCGTCGGTTTGGACTTGGGGGAGGGGCTAGGGCTGCGCCCCCCTCTATATAAAGAGGGGTGGGGGCGCACCCCCCCACACACACCTTCCCGTCCAACCCTAGCCGCCCTGCTGCCCTCCTCTCTCCCTCCCGACTGCTTGTATGCGAAGCCCTGCTGCAGAAATTCTCCACCAATTGCACCGCGCCGTCGCGTTGTAGATCCAACCCATCTCTCCACCATACTTTCTGGACCAAGGAAGGAGGAGACATCGAGGTGCTGCACGTGTGCATCTCACGGAGGCATCGCCACTTGTGGTGCTAGATCGGATCGGATCGCGAGGAGGAGAAGCGAGTACGACTACATCACCCACGTTCCGACGAACGTTCCGCTGTGTGAATCTTCAAGGGTATGAAGATCTAATCCAATCTCTCTCGTTGTTTGCATCTCCTAGATTAGATCTTGGCTTCCCTCTGTTCGCTTTCGTAGAAAATTTTGATTTACTATGCCGCGAAACCCTTTAGTGGTATCAGAGCTAGATCTATGCGTAGATGTGTTTCACGAGTAGAACGCAACATGGTTGTTGCGGGCGTTGATGTTTTCTGTTGCAAGCCTCTTGTTTGTGTTCTTCTTATGACGCGGGATAGTGAGATTGAAGCGGTCCAGGCCAACCTTACGCGACGTCGTTCGCGAGACCGGCTCCGCACTTGACGTGTGGCTTGTTCCACACATGCGGCTGGTGGATGCCTGTTTCTCTCACTATAGTTGTCATGGGTTTAACACCGGAGTTTGGCAACCATAATATCACCGTTGTGGCTTTCCATAGGTAAGAATCGTTCTTAGCATGCTACTCCCATAAGCCACGTAAAACATGCAACAACAAAGTAGAGGCGTCTAACTTGTTTTTGCAGGGATTATTTCTATGATATGGTATGGCCCAAGATGTGATGTGTGTATTGTATGCGATGATCATGTTTTGTAATGTTTCACGACTTGCATGTCGATGAGTACACAACCGGCAGGAGCCATATGGTTGTCTTTATAATTGTGTATGACCTGCGAGTCAACTTCTTATACGCCATGTAATAGCTTTACTTTATCGCTAAGTAGTTAGCAATAGTTGTAGTTGCTATTCGTGGTGGAGGCAATCATGGTGGAGTGATGGAGATCATGCCGGCACGCACAAGATGGAGATCATTGCGCGAAAATTGGCTATACCATGTCACATAAAGTTATATGCATGTGATGTTTATCCTTTTATGTATCTTATTATGCTTAGATCGCGACGGTAGCATTATAAGATGATTCCTCACTTAAAGATCAAGATAAAACTGTGTTCTCCCCATGTATGCACCGTTGCGAAAGTTCGTCGTGTCCAAGCATCACGTGATGATCGGGTGCTATAGACTCTACGCTCACATACAACGGGTGCAAGCCAGTTTTGCACACGCGGAAATACTTGGGTCTAACTTGACGAGCCTAGCATGTACAGACATGGCCTCGAAACACATGAACCGAAAGGTTAAGCATGAGTCATATGAATGATATGATCGACACTTTGTTGTCCACCATTGAAACCACATCTCTTCTCGTGATGATCGGATTAGGTGTGGTGAATTTGGATCGTGTTCACTAAACAACTTGAGGGATGTTGAATTTAGTGGAGTTCATCTAGTAATTTGATTAAGTTGAACTATTTATCATGAACATAGTCTAAATTGTACTTGCAAATACTGTAGATCCAATGGCCAAGTCCAACTTCAACTTCAACGTTTTTGCTGAGAAATAAAAGCTTAAGAACAATGGGTCTAACTTCACCAAATGGTTCCGCATTCTGAGAATCATTCTCGCTGGCGGACAAAAGGACTATGTCCTTGAGAAAGCGCTAGGTGACGCCCCTGCTATAGATGCGCCGGCTGATGAAAAAGCTGTTTATCAGTCGCGCAAGGATGATTATGATTTGATTAAGATCTCCATGTTGTATGCTATGGAATCGGATCTTCAAAATCGTTTTGAGGAGTTCGCCGGGCCCTTTGAGATTCTCGAGGAGCTGAAAAACATGTTTCAGACTCAAGCCCGTTCTGAGAGATATGAGATCTCTAAGAAATTCTTTAACTACAAGATGGAGGAAGGGAGTTCCGTTAGTGAGCACGCCATTGAGATGACGGGCTACACTCAACGCCTTGAGCAACTGGACTGCAAGATTCCAGAGGAGCTCAAGATTGACACTCCTAGCTACAAAAGTTTTGTAGTTGATCACAATCAGATTGGTTCCACTGATATGATCACTGAGCTCTTTGCTAAGATGAAAGTAGCGGAGGTGAACATCAAAAAGAATAATCATGTGTTGATGGTCAACAAGCCCCTCACCTTCAAGAAAGGTAAGGGTGCAAGGAAGCCCTTCAAGAAAGGCGGCGGCAAGCGCGTTGCCCCTGCTGAGAAGAAGCTCAAGTCTGGTCCTAAACCGGACACTGAGTGCTTCTATTGCAAGGACAAGGGTCACTGGAAGCGCAACTGTCCGAAGTACTTAGCGGACAAGAAGGCTGGCACCATCAAAGGTATATTTGATATACATGTTATTGATGTTTTCCTTACTAGCCCTCGTTGTAGTGCCTGGGTATTTGATACCGGTTCAGTTGCTAATATTTGTAACTCGAAACAGGAGCTACGGAATAGACAGCGGCTTGCGAGGGATGAGGTGACGATGCGCGATGGCAACGGATCAAGAGTTGATGTGATGGCTGTCGGCACGCTCTCCTTAGTTTTACCTTCGGGATTAGTTTTAAACCTTAATAAGTGTTATTATGTGCCTGCGTTGAGCATGAACATTATTTCTGGATCTTGTTTATTGCAAGACGATTATTCATTTAAATCGGAGAATAATGGTTGTTCTATTTATATGAGTAACATCTTTTATGGTCATGCACCTATTGTGAATGGTTTATTTCTTCTAAATCCCGAAAGGGATGAAACACACATCCATAACATTGAGGCTAAGAGATGCAAAGTAGATAGTGATAATACTACTTATTTGTGGCACTGTCGTCTAGGTCATATTGGTGTAAAGCGCATGAAGAAACTCCATTCTGATGGACTTTTGGAGTCTCTTGATTTTGAATCATTTGACACATGCGAACCATGCCTCATGGGCAAGATGATCAAAACCCCGTTCTCCGGAATGATGGAGCGAGCAACGGACTTGTTGGAAATCATGCATACCGATGTGTGCGGACCGATGAGTGTTTCGACGCGCGGTGGATATCGCTATTTTCTCACTTTTACCGATGACTTAAGTAGATATGGGTATATCTATTTAATGAAACATAAATCTGAAACATTTGAAAAGTTCAAGGAATTTCAGAATGAAGTGGAGAACCATCGTAACAGAAAGATTAAGTTTCTACGATCCGATCGTGGGGGCGAGTATTTGAGTTATGATTTTCTCACGCATCTTAAAGCAAGCGGAATTGTTCCGCAACTCACGCCACCCGGAACACCACAGCGCAATGGTGTGTCTGAATGCCGGAATCGAACCCTATTAGATATGGTCCGATCAATGATGTCTCTTACTGATTTTCCGTTATCATTTTGGGGTTATGCATTAGAAACCGCTGCATTCACTTTAAATAGGGCTCCATCTAAATCCACTGAGACGACACCATATGAACTGTGGTTTGGTGCTAAACCTAAGTTGTCGTTTCTTAAAGTTTGGGGATGCGAGGCTTACGTCAAGAAGTTGATGCCAGACAAGCTCGAAGCCAAAGCGGAGAAATGCGTCTTCATAGGATACCCTAAGGAAACTATTGGGTATACCTTCTATCACAGAACCGAAGGCAAAGTGTTTGTCGCAAAGAACGGTTGCTTTCTTGAGAAGGAGTTTCTCTCGAAAGAAGTGAGTGGGAGGAAAGTAGAGCTAGACGAGGTTATTGAACCTTCTCTTGAATTGGAGAGTAGCGCAACACCTGAAATTGTTCCAGTGCCGCCTGCACCAACAATAGAGGAAGCTAATGACAAGGATCATGAAGCTTCGGACAATGTTGCTACTGAACGTCGCAGGTCGATAAGGTCGCGTGCCCCTCCTGAGTGGTACGGCAACCCTGTCTTGACTGTCTTGTTAGTAGAAGATGGTGAACCTACGAACTATGAGGAAGCGATGATGAGCCCAGACTCTGAGAAATGGCTAGAAGCCATGAAATCCGAATTGGGATCCATGAGCGAAAACCAAGTATGGACTTTGGTGGACCCTCCTAGCGACCGAAAGGCCGTTGAGTGCAAATGGATCTTCAAGAAGAAAACGGACGCGGATGGTAATGTTACCGTCTATAAAGCATGGCTTGTCGCGAAAGGTTTTCAACAAGTTCAAGGTGTTGACTACGATGAGACTTTCTCTCCCGTAGCGATGTTTAAGTCCATTCGGATTTTATTAGCAATTGCTGCGTTTCATGATTATGAAATATGGCAGATGGATGTCAAGACTGCTTTCCTCAATGGCAACATTGATGAAGAGTTGTATATGATGCAACCCGAAGGTTTTGTCGATCCTAAGGATGCTGATAAAGTATGCAAACTTCAGCGTTCCATTTATGGACTAAAGCAAGCATCTCGGAGTTGGAACCTTCGTTTTGATCAAGTGATCAAGATCTTTGGATTTGTTCCAAATTGCTACGAAGCTTGTATCTACAGGAAAGTGAGTGGGAGCTCGGTGACATTTCTGGTACTATATGTGGATGACATATTGATTATTGGAAATGACATTAACATGCTTAACGATGTGAAGAGTTATTTGAACAAGTGTTTTTCAATGAAAGACCTAGGTGAAGCTGCTTATATATTGGGTATCAAGATCTATAGAGATAGACAAAGACGCCTGATAGATTTAAGCCAGAGTACATACCTAGACAAAGTTCTGAAAAGGTTCAGAATGGATAAGGCAAAGAAAGGTTCAGTGCCTATGTTGTCAGGTAAGATATTGAGCAAGCCTCAGTGTCCAGCTACGGTAAATGATAGGGAAGCTATGAGCAAAGTGCCTTATGCCTCGGCCATAGGTTCGATCATGTATGCCATGCTGTGTACTAGACCAGATGTGTCCAATGCTCTTAGTTTGACGAGCAGGTATCAAAGTGATCCAGGAGTGGAACACTGGACAGCCGTGAAGAACATCCTAAAGTACCTAAATAGGACTAACGAAATGTTCTTAGTCTATGGGGTGATGAACAGCTCGTCGTAAAAGGTTACGTCGACGCTAGTTTTGACACCGACAAGGATGATTCTAAATCTCAGATAGGATACGTGTATATTTTGAATGGAGGAGCTGTGAGCTGGAGAAGCTGCAAGCAAAGCGTGATCGCGGGATCTACAGTAAAAGCGGAATACATGGCTGCTGCAGAAGCGTCAAGTGAAGGAGTTTGGATCAGAAACTTCATCACTGAGCTTGGCGTGGTTCCAAGTGCATTGGACCCATTGGAGATATTGTGTGACAACACTGGCGCCGTAGCACTTGCTAAGGAGCCAAGATATCATCCAAAGGCCAAGCATATCAATCGCAAGTTTCATATAATCCGAGATTATATAGCAGATGGAGATCTGAAGATTAGCAAAGTACATACAGATCTGAATGTCGCAGATCCATTGACTAAACCTCTTCCACGTGTAAAACATGATCAGCACCTCAGAGCCATGGGTGTGAGATTGTTGCCAAATGTAAACTAGATTATTGACTCTAGTGCAAGTGGGAGACTGTTGGAATTATGCCCTAGAGGCAATAATAAAGATGTTATTATTATAATTCTTGTTCATGATAAAGTTTATATTCCATGCTAGAATTGTATTAAGCGGAAACTTTAATACTTGTGTGGTTTGTGAACAACACCGTGTCCCTAGTACGCCTCTATGGACTAGCTCATTGATCAATGATGGTTAAGGTTTCCTAACTGTAGACATGAGTTGTCAATTGATAATGAGATCATATCATTGGGAGAATGATATGATGGACAGACCCAAACTAAGCGAAGCAATTAGATCGTGTCATCGTGTTCATCTTTGCGAAGCTTTCCTTATGTCAAATATTGTATTCCTTAGACCATGAGATAATACAACTCCCTGGTATCGGAAGAAAGCTTTGAGGTCATCAAACGTCATCCTATGAGAGGGTGATCATAAAGGTGTCTCTCAGGTGATCGGAAAGTGCCTGTTGGGTTGTATGTATCGAGATGGGATTTGTCCCTCCCAAGTCGGAGAGATATACTTCGGGCCCACTCGGTAATCGATATCAACACCGCTTGCAAGCATGTGGTTAAGGAGTTAATCACAAAGTGATATCGGATTACGGAACGAGTAAAGTACTTGCTGTGAACGAGATTGAACTAGGTATGACGATACCGACGATCGAATCTCGGGCAAGTAAAATATCGCGAGACGAAGGGAATATATATATGGGATTGATTGAATCCTGGCATTGTGGTTCATCCGATATGATCATCGATGAATGTGTGGGAGTCAATATGGGTTTCCAGACCCCGCTGTTGATTATTGATAGAAGATCATGTCTGCATATTCTCGAACCCGCAGGGTCACACACTTAACGTGTCTCGACGCTAGGATAGAATGGATAATTGGTTTATGAGTTTTTGTTCGGAGTCTTGGATGGGATCCGGGACATCACGAGAGGTTCCGGAATGGTCTGGAGAATAAGATTCATATAAGGCAGTGCAGTTTTTGGAGTTCGGAATTGTTCCGGGTTAATCGGTATTGTACCGGAAGCTTCTAGAACCTTCCGAAAGGGGACCAACGTGGCCCCACCTTCCGGGAGGGGGCTTGGTCCTATGAGGGAGTGCCCTGGTCGCATTGGGCCAGGGGCACAAGGCCCCATAGGGCCCAGCCGGCCTAGAGGGGTTTAAACCCTAGATAGACCTTCTAGAAGGGGGGGTTTCCTTGCCCCCCACTCCTCCTCCTTGGGGCCGCCGGTTTGGACTTGGGGGAGGGGCTAGGGCTGCGCCCCCCCTCTATATAAAGAGGGATGGGGGCGCACTACCCCCCCCCCCCACACCTTCCCCTCCAACCCTAGCCGCCCTGCTGCCCTCCTCTCTCCCTCCCGACTGATTGTAGGCGAAGCCCTGCTGCAGAAATTCTCCACCAATTGCACCGCGCCGTCGCGTTGTAGATCCAACCCATCTCTCCACCATACTTGCTGGACCAAGGAAGGAGGAGACATCGAGGTGCTGCACGTGTGCATCTCACGGAGGCATCGCCACTTGTGGTGCTAGATCGGATCGGATCGCGAGGAGGAGAAGCGAGTACGACTACATCACCCACGTTCCGACGAACGTTCCGCTGTGCGAATCTTCAAGGGTACGAAGATCTAATCCAATCTCTCTCGTTGTTTGCATCTCCTAGATTAGATCTTGGCTTCCCTCTGTTCGCTTCCGTAGAAAATTTTGATTTACTATGCCGCGAAACCCTTTAGTGGTATCAGAGCTAGATCTATGCGTAGATGTGTTTCACGAGTAGAACGCAACATGGTTGTTGCGGGCGTTGATGTTTTCTGTTGCAAGCCTCTTGTTTGTGTTCTTCTTATGACGCGGGATAGTGAGATTGAAGCGGTCCAGGCCAACCTTACACGATGTCGTTCGCGAGACCGGCTCCGCACTTGACGTGTGGCTTGTTCCACACATGCGGCTGGTGGATGCCTGTTTCTCTCACTATAGTTGTCATGGGTTTAACACCGGAGTTTGGCAACCATAATATCACTGTTGTGGCTTTCCGTAGGTAAGAATCATTCTTAGCATGCTACTCCCATAAGCCACGTAAAACATGCAACAACAAAGTAGAGGCGTCTAACTTGTTTTTGAAGGGAGTGTTTTCTGTGATATGGTATGGCCCAAGATGTGATGTGTGTATTGTATGCGATGATCATGTTTTGTAATGTTTAACGACTTGCATGTCGATGAGTACACAACCGGCAGGAGCCATATGATTGTCTTTATAATTGTGTATGACCTGCGAGTCAACTTCTTATACGCCATGTAATAGCTTTACTTTATCGCTAAGTAGTTAGCAATAGTTGTAGTTTGACGAGCAGATACCAAAGTGACGAGCAGATACCAAAGTGATGTGCCATGCTGTGTACTAGACCGGATGTGTCCAATGCTCTTAGTTTGACGAGCAGATACCAAAGTGATCCAGGAGTGGAACACTGGACAGCCGTGAAGAACATCCTAAAGTATTTAAATAGGACTAAAGAAATGTTCTTGGTCTATGGAGGTGATGAGTAGCTCGTCGTAAAAGGTTACGTCAATGCTAGTTTCGACACCGACATGGATGATTCTAAATCTCAGACAGGATACGTTTATATTTTGAATAGAGGAGCTGTGAGCTGGAGAAGCTGCAAGCAAAGCGTGATCGCATGATCTACAGTAGAAGCGGATTACATGGCTGTTGCAGAAGCGTTAAGTGAAGAAGTTTGGATCAGGAACTTCATCACTGAGCTTGGTGTGGTTCCAAGTGCCTTGGACCCACTGGAGATATTGTGTGACAACACTGGCGCCATAGTACTGGCTAAGGAACCAAGATATCATCCAAAGACCAAGCACATCAACCGCAAGTTTCATATAATTCGAGATTATATAACAGATGGAGATCTGAAGATTAGCAAAGTACATACGGATCTGAATGGACTAGCTCATTGAACAACACCGTGTCCCTAGTACGCCTCTATGGACTAGCTCATTGATTAATGATGGTTAATGTTTCCTAACCATAGACATGAGTTGTCAATTAATAATGAGATCATGTCATTGGGAGAATGATATGATGGACATACCCAAATCAAGCAGAGCAATTCGATCGTGTCATCGTGTTCATCTTTGCGAAGCTTTTTCTTATGTCAAATATTGTATTCCTTAGACCATGAGATAATGCAACTCCCTGGTATCGGAAGAAAGCTTTGAGGTCATCAAACGCCATCCTATGAGAGGGTGATCATAAAGGTGTCTCTCAGGTGATCGGAAAGTACTTGTTGGGTTGTATGTATCGAGATGGGATTTGTCCCTCCCAAGTCGGAGCGATATATTTCGGGCCCACTCGGTAATCGATATCAACACCGCTTGCAAGCACGTGGTTAAGGAGTTAATCACAAAGTGATATCGGATTACGGAACAAGTAAAGTACTTGCTGTGAACGAGATTGAACTAGGTATGCCGATGCCAACGATCGAATCTCGGGTAAGTAAAATATCACGTGACGAAGGGAATGTATATATGGGATTAATTGAATCCTGGCATCGTGGTTCATCCGATATGATCATCGATGAATATGTGGGAGTCAATATGGGTTTCCAGACCCTGCTATTGATTATTGATAGAAGATCATGTCTGCATATTCTCGAACCCGTAGGGTCACACACTTAACGTGTCTCGACGCTAGGATAGAATGGATAATTGGTTTATGAGTTTTTGTTCGGAGTCTCGGATGAGATCCAGGACATCACGAGAGGTTCCGGAATGGTCCGGAGAATAAGATTCATATAAGGGAAAGCAGTTTTTGGATTTCGGAATTGTTTCGGATTGTTCAGTATTATACCAGAAGGTTCTAGAAGCTTCCGGAGTGGGACCAACGTGGCCCCACTTGTCGGGAGGGGGCGTGGGCCTACGAGGGAGTTCCCTGGCCGCATTGGGCTAGGGGCACAAGGCCCCATAGGCCCAGCCAGCCAAGCCCTGGTTGAAACCGTAGGGAGAGCTTCTAGAAGGGGGGGAACTTGCCCCCCACTCCTCCCATGTGGCCGCCGGCCCTAGGGTTTTGAGGAGGGGAAAGGGCAGCCGGCCAGCCCTCTATATAATGAGGGCAGGGGGGCACCCTACCATCACACCTCCTCAAACCCTAGCCGCCTACCTGCTGCCCTCCTCTCTCTCTCTCCCGACTACGCGTAGGCGAAGCCCTGCCGCAGAAACTCTCCACCTTTGCACCACGCCGTCGTGTTGTAGATCCAATCTATCTCTCCACCCCACTTGCTGGATCGAGGAAGGAGGAGACATCAAGGTGCCGTACGTGTGCATCTCTCGGAGGCGTCGCCACTTGCGGCGTTGCATCGGATCGGATCGTGAGGAGGAGAAGGCTAGTACGACTACATCAACCACATTCCGTTGAACGTTCCGCTGTGCGATTTCTTCAAGGGTATGAAGATCTCATCTATCGAACCTCGTTGTTTGCATCTCCTAGATTAGATCTTGGCTTCCCCGTTCGCATCCGTAGAAATTTTTTGATTTACTATGCTGCGAAACCCTTGAAATACTAGAGGAAGAGAGAGATCCTTCACGAGGAGGTGTGAGTGAGAAGTGAGGAGGGGGGCTCCTTTTATAGGAGGAGGGGGCACCCCAAGGGGGTGGCCGCCGGCCATGGGGGATTCCCCCTCCCCTCCTTCATTCATGTGGGTGGACAGTCCACTCACACAAATGTCTTTCAATTCCCTCCACTCAAAAACCCACTCAAATTTCCATTAAATTTCCACCAAATTTAATGCAAACTCTCATTAAATAAAACTCTTTTTATTTATTCAGAATTTTGTCAATTACTTTAATGACAAACATTCACATATAACCCCTTGCTAGTATTTCATTTCACATGCAAAAACACTTTCTGCAACTTCACTCAAAAACCCGTTTCGGTATCTAGTGAAATAAATTCATGCACTTGTTATTCTTTCCGGCATGAAACTTTTGCTCCAAATGGATGTCGGTGTCTCTTAAGTGTGTCACCTTACGGTTCACGAATAATGCGGACATGATCGAGACCCCTCTCATATCAATAATCAGAAGCAGAACCTGGAGATCCATACCGACTCCCACACATTCATCGATGACTTTCTTGTGATCGCGAGAACCTTTTACAATAGTATCTTAATACTTCTGTTTTGCGATATATTACATGTCTGAGATTCGATCATCGGTATCTCCATACCTAGTTTGATCTCGTTACTGACATGTACTCTTTTCTCGTTCCCGTGATATAACATTCTAGTGATCAAATCACTTGCTTGCAAGCTAATCAATGTGA
The DNA here is from genome assembly GCA_916181665.1 of Avena sativa. NCBI lineage: Eukaryota > Viridiplantae > Streptophyta > Magnoliopsida > Poales > Poaceae > Avena > Avena sativa. The sequence goes on along the minus strand of OV702293.1, from coordinate 447,276,353 downwards.
TATCACCGAGAGGGCCCAGAGCATATCTATCCGTCATCGGGATGAACAAATTCCACTCTCGATCCATGGGCCTCAACATAACACTTTAGTAGTACGGAACCCATCTTTATAATCATCATGTTATGGTGTGACGTTTGATGTTATCAAGATACTCTTCCGGTGTTAATGATTGACATGATCTCATGCTCTAAGGATTAGGATCACTTCGTATGATGTTATAGCAATATAAACTCAATGAATTTGATCGTAATGCTATACTTCGGATGAATGTTCATCACATCATTACACTAATGCTGTGACCTCATTATTAACAACATTCAATGTCCATGATCAGGAAACCTTGATCATCTGTTAATCAACGAGCTAGTTTATGAGAGAGGCATAACTAGGAACTTTATGTTTGTTTATTAAAAACACATGTATTAACGTTTCTGTATTAATACAATTATAGCATGCAAAATAAACATCTATCATATACTTGGAATATACATAATAACCACTTTATTATTTCCTCTCAGGGCATATTCCCTTCAGTCTCCCACTTGCACTAGAGACAATAATCTAGTTACATAGTGATGAATCTAACACCCATGGAGTCTTGGTGTTGATCATGTTTTGCTCTAGGGAGAGTTTTAGTCAACGGATCTGCTACATTGAGATCTGTGTGTACTTTACAAATCTTTATATCTCCATCCTTGACATGCTCGCGGATGGAGTGAAATCGGCGCTTAATATGCTTGGAATTCTACCTTGGTTCTTTGGCATTGGCTATGGCACCATTATTGTCACAATAGATCACCATTGGGTCCAACACGCTCTCAACCACACCTAGTTTGGATATGAACTCCTTCATCCAAACCGCTTCGTGAATCGCTTCCGATGTAGCAACATATTCGGCCTCCTTTGTTGATCCCACCACCACGAGTTGTTTGGAACTCCTCCAACTAACCGCTCTGCCATTCATGAGAAATACGTATCCGGATTAAGACTTAGAGTCATCCGGATCGGTTTCAAAGCTTGCGTCGACATAACACTTAGCGACGAGCTCTTCTTCACCTCCATACACAAGAAACATATCCTTAGTTCTTCGCAAGTACTTAAGGATATTCTTGACCGCTATCTAGTGTTTCGAACCTAGATCCGATTGGTACTTACTAGTCAAACTAATAGCATGTGCCACATCCGGTCTTGTACATAGCATGGCGTACATTATTGAGCCTATGGCTGAAGCATAGGGGACTTTGTCCATTATCTCTCTTTCTTTCGCCATAGCCGGACTTTGAGTCTTACTCAATGTCTTGCCTTGCAACATAGGTAAGAACCCCTTCTTACTCCCGTCCATTTTAAACTTCTTTAAAATCTTATCAAGGCATGTACTTTGCGATATCCCTATTAGGCGCCTAGATCTATCTCTGTAGATATTAATGCCTAATATGTATGACGCTTCACCTAGGTCCTTCATTGAAAATTTGTTGTTTATATAACTTTTAACACTGTTTAAAAGATCTATATCATTTTCGATCAATAATATGTCATCCACATATAATATCAGAAATGCCACATTGCTCCCACTCACTTTCTTGTAAATACAAGCCTCTCCATAAGTTTGGACAAATCCAAACCCTTTGATCACCTCATCAAAGCGGAGATTCCAACTCCGGGATGCTTGCTTCTGTCCATAGATGGATCGCTAAAACTTGCATACCTCGTCGGCATCCTTAGGATCGACAAAACCCTTTGGTTGTATCATATACAACTCTTCTTCAATATTGCCATTGAGGAACGCAGGTTTGACATCCATCTGCCATATCTCATAATAGAAATATGCAGCAATTGCTAACATAATCCTAACAGACTTTAGCATCACTACGGGAGAGAATGTCTCATCGTAGTCAACTCCTTGAATTTTTCAAAACCCCTTTGCGACAAGTCGAGCTTTATAGAAGGTCACATTACCATCAACATCAGTTTTCCTTTTGAAAATCCATTTATTATCCACGGCCTTTCGGTCGTGAGGTAAGTCCACCAAGTTCCAAACTTGGTTTTCGTACATGGATTCCATCTCGGATTTCATGGCTTCTAACCATTTGTTGGAATCCGGGCTCATCATCGCTTCTTCATACGTCGCAGGGTCATCAATTTCATCAACCATGAAATTCATAACAGGATTTCCGTACAGATCGGGAGCTGTACGCGTCCTGCTAGACCTGCGAGGTTCGGTAGTACTCTCTTTTGGAGTTTCATGATCATTATCATTAGTTCCCTCTTCAATTGGTGAAGCCAACTCCGGAACGACTTCTGGCGCTGTGCTACTCGCCATACTATGAAGAGAAGGTTCTACAACCTCTTCGAGTTCTACCTTCTGACTATTCACGCCTTTCGCGGGAAACTCTTTCTCTAGAAAGGATCCATTCTTGGCAACAAAAACCTTGCCCTCGGATTTGTGATAGAAGGAATACCCAGTAGTTTCCTTAGGGTATCCTATGAAGACGTATTTTTCCGTTTTGGGTTCGAGTTTATCCGGTCGAAGTTTCTTCACATAAACATCGCATCCCCAAACTTTAAGAAATGACAGCTTAGGTTTGTTTCCAAACCACAATTCATACAGTGTCTTTTCAACGGATTTAGATGGTGCCCGATTTAAAATGAATGCAGCAGTTTCTAGTGCATAACCCCAAAATGACAGTGGCAAGTTCGTCAGAGACATCATAGATCGAACCATATCCAATAAAGTATGATTACGATGTTCCGAAACACCATTTCGCTGTGGTGTTCTGGCAGGTGTGAGTTGTGAAACAATTCCACACTCTTTCATATGAGTGCTAAACTCGTAACTTAGATACTCACCTCCACGGCTGGACCGTAGAAATTTGAACTTTCTATTACGATGATTTTCCACTTCACTCTGAAATTCCTTGAACTTTTCAAAGGTTTCAGACTTGTGTTTCATCAAGTATATATAATCGTATCTACTCAAATCATCCATGAAAGTTACAAAATAACGATATCCACCTCGCGTCGACACACTCATTGGACCACATACATCAGAATGTATGGTTTCCAATAAATCTGCCGCCCGTTCCATTGAACCAGAAAACGACGTTCTAGTCATCTTGCCCATAAGGCATGGCTCACATGTATCAAATGATTCAAAATCAAGTGATTCCAAAAGTCCATCCGAATGGAGCTTCTTCATGCGTTTAACGCCAATATGACCTAGAAGGCAGTGCCACATATATGCGGATATAGCATCATTAAGTTTAATCATTTTAGCATAAACATTATGAATATGTGTAATAGTATTATCGAGATCCAACAGAAATAAACCATTCATCATCGGTGCATGACCATAAAAGATTTCATTTATATAAATAGAACAACCATTGTTCTCGGATTTAAATGAATAACCACTTCGCATCAAACATGATCCAGATACAATGTTCATGCTCAGTGCTGGCACCAGATAACAATTATTAAAGTTTATTACTAATCCCGATGGTAAGTGGAGAGGTAGCGTTACGATGGTGATCATATCAACACTTGATCCATTGCCGACATGCATCTTGACCTCACCCCTTGCTAGCGGTCGCTTGTTCCGCAGCCCCTGATTCGAGTTACAAATATTAGCAACTGAACTGGTATCAAATACCCAGGTGCTACGTTGTTGGGGGGATGACCCCGGATAGGGTCAGGACGGGGAAAGACGAAAGGAAGTTCCCCGTCCAAATTCCGAGTTACTGTCTAAATCGGCCGAATCCTGTAAGGATCGACCGAGGTAAGCACGAGCGGGACACTTAAGAGAGGGGCAATACGTTACCCGGCCGATGTATTGTGTAAGTCGGTCGGGTCAGCCCGAATAATATAATTGCAGGTAAAGGCCAAGCCGAGTTAAGCGAGACAGGGCCGAATGACATGAAGCTTGCAGGAGAAGGAGATGCCTATGGTCAAACTCTAGTCACGGGCTAGGAAGAATCTGAGCAGAGCCAAACACAAAGGACAAGGCGCAGAGCGGCAGAAGGGCAGAAGGAGGTCACGGAGGTGACAGTCCTGGAGCCCGAGGCGCGCAGGTGGGGTTCTCTGGAACCTTGCCGTCTTTAGAAGGGCGACACGGAAAGGAGGCCGCCGAGTTACTATATTGGGACAAGCATATTCCTCGAATATGCTTGCCATGTCAGCCCTAGAGGGGCCAAGGCTCCCCCTTATAAGGAGAGGCTTGGACTCTGAGAAGGGCATCGACTTATTTGGTACCGTTAGGCTGGTAAAGTTCTTCTTCTCCTCTTGTGTACAGCTCAAGGAGCACTTGTAGCCCAAGAAAGGAGAAATAAAGATCTTTACGTTAGTCTTCTGTGTGTAGATTCAACTACATCTTCCCTCCTCAGATCCCTCTAGCATCCATTGGCCCCATACTTTAGCCTACCCATGGCATATGTCATGCCACCACCACGACGGTTGGCGCCCACCGTGGGGCCAGCAGCGGTGCTAGCTAGAGTCAAGATCCGGACGGGAAACTTCATCCACACTGGCGAGCGCGTGGTCTCTGGCCTAGTTCGGAGATTTGATCTCTGTGACTACGTCAGCGATAACGCATGCAGCTTCAGGGGAAAAACTCCCCCGCGCAACGGCATCTTCGTCAACCTGGGCATGCACCAGATCTACGTTGGTGTAGACACCTCCTGCGTCTACCCTCACCTTGTTATTTTTGCAGGAGAGCCTCCCCTCAGTGCTACGAACGGTCCGCGTGGGGAGCACTCCACCAGCAGCGTTGAGGTAATGGTCGCAGCAGGAGTGCAGGTAGCAGCAGGAGGCGCCGGATCAAGCAAGGACCCGGTGACAGGAGGACAGGTGACCGCGAGACAGGTAGCTCCACATCCCACCGAGGTATATCCTTCGGCAGCAAAGCCATCTGAGGTGCAGGAGACAACCCCAAGGGCACCAAGGGTAAGATGGCCACCTCTAGAGAGACCGGAGAATATTCTCCAGGCAACTATAGTTAACTTGACTACGCCTGTGGCACCGATACTTGATCCGGCTAATGCTCAGGCAGAGTTGGAGGAAACTAGGCAGAAAGTACTTGTAGAAGCAAAAAAGGTGTCGACATTGCGGGAGTCCCTAAACAGGACCGTGCGAGAATATGCTAAGGCAAATAAGCTAGATGTGGACCCTGAGCGGGTTGACGAGTTAAGAATAAGAGGAAAGAACCTCATGAATGATATCAACAAAGAGCATGAAGCTCATAAAGCAGATTCAGCTGATCTAGGTTTGCCGAGGTATAGTACCCCGGCGAAAAATCTAAGGGCGGCGAATGCCGCTGCACTAGAATTGGAAGGGCTGACCGGTGAAGCCTGGCAGAAACAGCAAGAAAGAGTGAATGAGCTAGTGCGCATCGCGAACCCGCAGAATGAGGAAATGCTTATGGCCGACCCGGCAAGACCTGGTGCTTCACGTATGGTTCATTCGGCTGGAGCAGCACCTGCCCTTTCAGTGGCAGCTGCATCTTCACCCGGAAACAATGCACGCAGAGATAGAGCGGTAACTTCAGGAAAAGAAACAAGCAGATTGTACCATATGATCTGGCAGTAGCTGAAAAGATTAATGAGAACAGAGGCAATGGGAGCAGAGATAACAATGGCAAGAGAAACCCCCACCGTGCCGACAGAGGCAACGGAAGCCGAGGTAATGGAGATCTCGGAAGAGGAAATCATGAAAACAATATCCCAACAGAAGGGAGGAGAGATCCGCCGCCAAATCCTCAGCCGAGGTATGAACCTCGGCAGGAAAGAGAAGTAAGACCGACTCGCCATAATCAGGCAAATGAGAGATACAATGATGGTTACTCAAATATGGAATATGCGGGTCATGATGGGAATAACCACTATGGAATGCAGGAAAGAATTGTGTATAGAGATTTGCCGTCAAGTGATGCAAGACTAAAACTGGACCGGCTATACCGGTCCGAGTTGTTAGAAGAACAGGGTCCACCGGGTCCGGCATGCTTCGGACCACGGATCATGGGCGAGCCGCCAGTGCCGAATTTTCAGTTGGCAAGAGGCACAAAAACATATAATGGGAGCACTAAACCACAAGATTGGTTAATTGATTATGCCACTACTGTAAAAATAGCTAGCAGAAACTTGCGATGGGCAGTGCGATATGTCCCGCAAATGTTGGAAGGACCAGCTAGAGTATGGCTGAATAACCTGCCACCAGGCAGTATGAACTGTTAGCTAGATTTTGAAGAGATGTTCGTCAACAACTTCACTAGTACTTACAAGAGGCCGAACAGACCACATCAGCTAGCAATGTGCAAGCAAAGGCCGAATGAGACAGACAGAGAGTTTTTGACTCGGTGGTGTAACCTCAGGAACTCATGCGAGGGAGTTATAGAATCGCAAGCAATAGCTTGGTTCGCTCAAGGTTGCCGTTACGACAGTGTCTTGTGGAAGCGACTACAAAGAGATATGCCGACCACTTTGGCCGAGACCATCAGGATAGCAGATTCTTATGCATTGGGAGATCCGACGCAACCAGAGCTAATGTCGGCAGACCATCTGGAGCATCAGGATCAATATGCAAGAGATGTGGCCGGATCATCGAGGCGCAATGAATTCAGAAGTAGAAGAAGAGAAGAAAGACCAGACTACAGATATGCCTCTAATCAGGTGGCAGCAGTGGTACAAGATCAGCCGAGTCACGGAAATAGTCAGCGACAGAAGAATGGTCCTCGGCAATGGACACCGAGGAATGAAGGGAAAATACAGTGGACGCCAGAACAGAAGAAGCAATGGCAGGAAAGGCTGAAGTACACGTTTGAATCCATGTTGGATCAACCATGCAAGTTTCACACTCCAAACCCAGCCAAGCCGGCTAATCATACAACCCGACAATGCGCTTGGATGAAGAGCACAATGGGAAACCCGGCAGGAATGCAGGCACCTTCCCATCAGGTGCATCAACAGCAGCAGCCACAATTGACCGGGGCAAATGCACAACAGTTACTATTACCCCCTCCTCCTCCGAGGTATGATAACTCAGATCGGAGGGATGCAGTGCATCAAGTGATAAATCAAGGTCAGAATGGGAGAGTTAACCCCGGAAATAATGAACGCAATGATTACAGGGAGCATCATCAATCATATTGCGTGTTCACAACAGAACAGCAGGACAGGCAAAGTGTACATCGCCGGCATATGGAGGTAAATGCAGTTATGCCGGCCGTACCAAGATACGTGCCTTGGTCAGATCAAGAAGTAACTTGGAGTATAAAGGATCACCCGAAAATAATGCCGAGTCCGGGGGTCATATGTGCTGGTACTAGATCCGACATTTGTCGGGCCCAGCATTAATGTAAAATTCTCAAAAGTACTCATTGACAATGGGAGCAGTATCAATATCATGTACAAAGATACAATGCATAAACTCGGAATATCGCAGAATATGCTGCAATCCACAAGAACCACCTTCCATGGGATAGTGCCGGGACTTTCATGCGAACCAATTGGGAAGGTTCGAGTGGATGTGTTATTAGGCACAAGGGAAAACTGCAGAGCAGAAAACCTGGAGTTTGAAGTAGTGGATCTGGAAAGCTGCTATCATGCTTTACTCGGGCGGCCAGCATTGGCCAAATTCATGAGTAGCTGGAACATCACATACCTAAAAATGAAGCTACCCGGACCACAAGGGGTGATAACAGTAGCAGGAGATTACAGGAAGTCAATGGAATGTGCTTCAGCCGGATCAAATCTAGCCGAGTCATTGGTAATCGCAAGAGAAAAAAGAAGGATTCAGGAGGTAGCGGCCCTAGCTCAGTCGACACAATTGAACATGCCGGCACTGGCCAACCCGCATGGAAGTGTCTCTTTCCAGCCGACTAAGGAAACAAAAAAGGTCCAGATAGATGAGCAGTTCCCAGAATGCACCGTCACCATTGGTGTCGGCCTTGATGCTAAATAGGAAAGCGAGCTCACCAACTTCCTCCGTGAGAATCGGGATATCTTTGCATGGTCAACTCAAGACCTGCAAGGTGTGCCGAGGGAGTAGGCTGAGCACTCTCTGAATGTAAGGCCAGGAGCAAGGCCGGTGAAGCAACCTCTCCGCCGCTTCGCCGAAGACAGGAGAAAAATAATAGGTGATGAGATAGCTCGGCTCCTTGCGGCCGGGTTCATCATGGAAGTGCTCTATCCGGATTGGCTATCAAATCCGGTGCTAGTAGAAAAGAAGAAGGATGATCCAAATGTAGCCATCGTATGGCGAATGTGTATTGATTACACGAACCTGAACAAGGCGTGTCCCAAAGATCCTTTTCCTTTACCTAGGATAGACCAAGTCATTGATTCGACCGCTGGTTGTGAGATGTTATCGTTTGTAGATGCGTATTCTGGTTTTCACCAGATACCGTTAAATACGGCTGATCAAATAAAGACTGCATTTATTACCCCGTACGGGGCTTATTGCTATCGCACCATGCCATTCGGCCTACGCAATGCAGGAGCAACCTACCAGAGATGTATGCAGAAGTGTCTACATGACCAGATAGGGAAAAATGTACAAGTATATGTAGACGATGTGGTTATTAAAACCAAAGAAAGCAAAATGCTGCTCAATGATATTCGGCAGACGTTTGCGAACTTGAGAAGGTTCCGAATGAAGCTTAACCCGGAGAAATGCACCTTCGGTGTGCCAGCTGGGAAACTACTCGGTTTCCTTATATCCAGCTGAGGTATAGAGGCCAATCCAACTAAGATAAGAGCGGTAGAAAGAATGGAATTGCCGAGATGTCTAAATGACGTGCAGAAGTTCACAGGTTGTCTGGCCTCACTTAGTCGATTTGTATGTCGGCTGGGAGAGAAGGCATTACCACTATATCAACTGATGAAAAAATCCGATAAGTCCATTTGGACACCACAAGCAGATAGCGCATTCCATGAGCTGAAGAAAATATTGGTCACATCACCAATCCTGGCTTCTCCGTTGTCAAAAGAACCTATGTTACTTTACATAGCCGCCACAAATAGGGTGGTGAGCGCAGTAATCGTTGTAGAAAGAAATGAAAACGATAGATCAATACAGAGTCCAGTATACTACCTAAGTGAGGTACTATCAGCTTCAAAACAAAATTACCCACATTATCAGAAGATGGCATATGGGGTGTATATGTCGGTAAAGAAGCTCAAACATTACTTTGAAGAGCACCCAATCAAAGTTAACTGTGAAGCACCCATAGCCGACATACTGAGCAACAAAGATGCAAGTGGCCGAATAGCAAAATGGGCAATTGAACTATCACCTTATGCTCCGCAATTCGATAGGTGAGATCCGATCAAATCTCAAGCAGTGGCCGACTTCTTGGTAGATTGGGCCGAAGTGCAATATGAGCCGCCCTTACCAGATCCGAACTATTGGACAATGCATTTTGACGGCTCCAAGCTAAGGAATGGCTTGGGGGCAGGAATAGTATTAACCTCGCCAAAAAGAGATCAGCTGAAATATGTGATGCAAATACATTTTGCCACGTCAAACAATGTCGCCGAGTACGAAGCACTCGTCCATGGATTAAAGGTGGCAAAGGAAATTGGCATACGTCGGATCCTATGCTACGGAGATTCAGATCTAGTAGTCCAGCAGGTATCAAGCAGTTGGGACGCGCTGGACGCAAATATGGCTTTATACAGATTTCATGTGCAAAAATTCAGTGGATACTTCGAAGGATGTGAATTTCATCACGTACCTCGGGCAGAAAATGACGCTGCAGATACGCTGTCGAAACTCGGATCAACCAGGCAATCAATTCCCTGAGGTATCGCCCTGGAGCACTTAAGAAAACCATCAACTCCATCACCAGAGTCCGAGTCCATCTATATCCCGGCAGAACCAAGGGAAGATAATGTGATGATGGAAATTGATAAAGAATGTAACCCGGATATGGAGAAATTCAAGGTCACTATGTCGGTAGAAAGTATGGAAATAGATAGTGGGCTCATCCCAGAGAAAATCATGCCAACATGGGCGCAACCCATATTTTCCTTCCTTAAGGACGTGACCTTGCCGAATAACGAGGTACTGGCTAGACAGACGGTGAGAAGAGCAAAAGCCTATACAATCATAAACAATGAGATGTATAAAAGAAGTGTCACAAGTGTGCTACAAAGATGTGTTGACTCGGCGGAAGGCCAGGAAATCCTCCTAGATATACATCAGGGAGAATGCGGACATCACACCTCGTCTAGAGCTTTAGTGGACAAAGCATTCAGGCGCGGATTTTATTGGCCAACGTCGTTGAAAGAAGCCAAAGAATTGGTAGAAAAATGCAATGGTTGCCAAAGATACGCCAGCAAGATGCACATGCCATCGTCCGAATTAAAGATGATACCAATCACTTGGCCATTTTCGGTATGGTGTTTGGATATGGTGGGACCATTCAAGCCAGCCCGGGGCAGGATGACCCACATTTTAGTCATGGTGGATAAATTCACAAAGTGGATCGAAGTAAAACCAATAAAAAGATGTGACGGACTGACAATAGTAAAATTCCTCAAAGATATTATTTTGAGATATGGTTATCCACATAGTGTTATTACAGACAACTGCACAAACTTTGCTGAAGGGGCTTTTGCTAGATTCTGCCAAGAAAAACACATACGACTAAATGTCGCCTCGGTGGCCGACCCAGCATCCAATGGGCAAGTAGAAAGATCTAATGGACGCGTATTGTCCGGGATAAAACCCCGACTCATAGAGCCTCTGCAAAGGTCGGCTAGATGTTGGATTGAGGAACTACCAGCAGTACTATGGAGCCTCAGAACTACCCCAAACAGGTCAACAGGATATACCCCGTTTTTTCTGGTGTATGGAGCAGAAGCGGTGCTTCCAGCCGACATAATTCACGATTCGCCAAAAGTAACCCAATATACAACTGCCGAGGTAAATGAGATAGCTCGGCAGGATGATGTCGATTTACTAGAAGAGGCTAGGGATTTGGCACTATCAAGATCAGTTGTTTATCAGCAAGATTTGCGACGGTATCACAGCAAGAAAGTCAATCCAAGAGTGTTTAAAGAAGGAGACTTGGTTCTTCGGCTAGTGCAACGCACAACCGGCATGCACAAGCTATCACCCCCATGGGAAGGACCATTCATAGTGAGCAAAGCATTGCACAACGATGCATATTACTTAATCGATGCTCAGTCACCAGAAAAGAACAACGCAAACAAAGCCGGAGAAGAATCCAAGAGACCATGGAACATCGCTTTACTTCGTCCATTTTACTCGTAAAGGTCTCCTGTGGCGCGTTGTAATGTGACGACTCAGATCGAAGTATCAACTATGTATTAAACCTTGGCACCTTGAGCAGTACCTCGGGGACTGCCATATATTGTTTTTTATTATTATAAGCTATGTATTGAACCTCGGCACCTTGAGCAGTAGCTCGGGGACTGCGTTATATTGTTTCTTATCATGAGTCGTGTATCACACCTCGGCGCCTCGAGCAGTTACTCGGGGGCTGCCTTATGTTATCTTTTATTATCATGAGTTGTGTATCACACCTCGGCACCTCGAATAATTACTCGGGGACTGCCTTATGTTATCTTTTATTATTATGAGTCGTGTATTAAACCTCGGCATCTTGAGCAAGGACACGGGGACTGCATAATGATATTTCTTATTTTTTGAGGTAAGTGCTAAGCCTCGGCACTTGGAGCAATGACTCGGGGACTACCCCATGATTATCTGTTCCCCATGAACACTTCAGCATTTCACACAACAACTCGGGAAATACCCGGCAATAATAACATATGCAAGCCACTTTAACCCAGCAGCCTAAATAATAGCTCGAGGGCTAATTGGCATAACCCACTATTTTCAAAAGGACAAATAGGGTGCATGCCGAGCTAAAGAATACAATCTGAATTTATGAAATAAAAGATCGCTAGAACAAAGATATAAAGCAGTAAGATCCGCTTAAGCAAAGCCATCATGATTGTCATCACTCATGTCTGAGCAACAAAAGGCTAAAAAAGTTCATACCACACAGAAAGTCACATAGTTGTTTCATACAGATCATACGCCCGGCATACCAGGGATAAGAAATGACTTAAAGTTTTTTGAACCTAAGGAGCAGCAACTGGGTCAGGCACTGGCTGCTCCGAGGTAGACGGCACCTTGGCCGAAGTTGCTTCACCCTCCACAGAACCAGGAGCGACGTCGGCGGAAGCCCGGGGCTGTTGAGAAATACTAGCCTGAGCTTGAGAATGCCCAGTCCCCTTGGAGGATGATCGCGCATCGCCGTCCCCATCCGAGCTTGCGCTGGAATCACCAGAGGTGTCCGAGTCGCCCTCACCCTCGTCCTGGTCAGCCGAATTATTATCAGAGGCATCTTCAACTTCGATCTCATCCGCTGGGTTAGGAAGGAAGCTTGGCCCTTCAATCTAGTTGTGTACGTCAGCATACTCAACAAGCTGGAAGGCACGAGCTTGTCGACGAGCGACGAACTCTGGATCCTCAACCCAACGGGAGCCAGTGCGCAAGTTTATCAAGGTATCGAGCGAAATATCCTCGTACCATGACATAATAACTATGAGTGCCATATCAGCACCAGCTCGTCCAGCGGATTCCCTCCAGAGATTTAATTGGTTCTGGGATGCCATTAGTCTTTCCACGAGTATCTTGACCTCATCAATATTAGGAGTTCCAGAAGTATTCGGCCAGAGAACGTGATAGGCCCGAATGGCTGCTTGCACCAAATCCTGGCCCATAATCTTCATCGGACCAACAGCAGCCCCAACGACAATCAAAAAATCTTCCATCGAGTATTCTGGACTCGCATCCACGGGAACACCTTGGCGCGCGCGAGCATTGATCACTGCTTTAGAGCTCACGGGCTTAGCTTCTGGGAAATGGTCTGTGCAGGATACAAAGCATATCACGCAAAGGTAAAAAAGAAAAGGAGATAACTCGGCCACGGTCAGAGACTTACGATGAATGTAGCTTAGCATTTTCTGAAGGTCTTGAGCCCAGTCAACCTTGGTCTTCTCAAAGCGAGTGATTTCCTCGCTCATCGTTCGTGTCTTGAGTTCGGCAACGTCGAGGAGTTCTTTATTTTTCTGCAATTGCAGAGCTAGCCGATTCTTCTCTTCAGAGAACTCCTGGTCAACTTTCTCTAATTTAGACCTCTGGCAGAGCTTGAGGGACTCCACCTCGGCGCGCAGGCGAGTTATCTCGTCGTCTTTCTCTTTCAGCTCCGCCAAGTGAGTAGCGCTTTGTTCTAAAAAATGCAGCATCATATCAGGCATGGGTATGCATTCTTGATGTGACGCTGCAAGAGTTTGTAACTCGGCTATACCAAAGCCAATAGGTTAAAAGGAACTCAGGATAAGCTTTGAATGAAAATTGATAGAGGAAAAGAATAACCAACCTTCTAGAGCTTTCAATTTCTTCTCAAGACGAATATTTAGATTATTAATATTACCTGATTACAAGCAAAATGAGTTAGCACCTCAAATCAAAAATATTAACAGCTTGACGGATAACGCTGAGATTGGTTACCAGCTTTCTTCACCACTGGAAGTACTTTTTCATACTTCTCTTGTAACTTCTTGTGTGCAAACAGCAGCCTCTGGAACTCAACCGTTCGACGATCATGGGCAACCTATGTGATAAAGAAAATCAGGTATAAGTGTCTAAGGCAGATCCGAATCAAGCAAAGCTTAACTCGGATCTAAGCGGCTGGATATTTGCAGCTAAGGCAGATCCGAGTCAAGCAAAGCTTAACTCGGATCTAAGCGGCTGGATATTTGTAGCTAAGGCATATCCGAATCAAGCAAAGCTTAACTTGGATCTAAGCGGCTGGATAATCAAAGCTAAGGCAGATCCGAATCAAGCAAAGCTTAACTCAGATCTAAGCGGCTGGATAATCAAAGCTAAGGCAGATCCGAATCAAGCAAAGCTTAACTCGGATCTAAGCGGCTGGATATTTGCAGCTAAGGCAGATCCAAATCAAGCAAAGCTTATCTCGGATCTAAGCGGCTGGGTATTTTCAGTTAAGGAAAAACTGAATCAAGCAAAGCTTAACTCGGATCTAAGCGGCTGGATAATCAAATCTAAGACAATAAGTCAAAATCAAACAGGAAACTTGCAAAGAAAATAATGCACTTAAAGCTTGAACAAAGCTTCCAAACGAGCAACAGGTTACTCAGTTGCAAGCTTCAGGGACTAGAGGGTATATATCACCATTTGAATGATTAACCAAAAATATTAACAAAAGCAATTACCTCGTTCATTTTGTCGTTGTCCAACACGATCTTGGCAGCCATATGCAGACGACTGCTGATGTCCGAGAGCTGAAAAGGCTGGTTGCTAGGATTTCCCTCAAGCTGATCAGCAGCATTCCAGTTGTTGGCATACTCAACCAACACGCCGAGGCTGTTCCCACTCTCAGTACGAGTCAGGACTTTACCTCGGGTGCATTGTGTAACCACCGCTGCCGCGGGACTCTTGTGAAGAGCGAGCTGGGTGTCGGCGGCCAGGGTAGCAATGGTCTTGACAGAGGAAACTCCCTTGCGGAGCACCTCGGCAATTGTAGGTTGAGAAGAGCTAGCAAGCCCTTTCTGAGATGAGGGAGGTCTGGTGACGACGACTTTCTTGGCCTTAGAAGAGGCATCGGCAAGGGCCGTTACCTCAGCACTAGGGATGGTGTCTTTGGAAACAGGAGGAACAATAGTTTCTGAGGGTGCCGAGATAGTGGTATCTTCAGCTGGAGTCGGAGTTGCAGTGGAGACTGTGGGGATCGAAGGAATCTCAGGGATAACTCCGGGGTTCACGGCAGGTGCAACAGAATTTCTAGGAGGGTCTGCTGTCCGGGCTACGTCGGCATCGGAGATGGGAATCACGGGCACGTCTTACCGAGGTGATGAATGATTCAGAGGCGGAGGAGAGTCTGTGCAAGCAGGACTAGGGACTCTGGTATCTTCAGGAGGTGGAGGAGAAGGCGGCCGAGTCGTATGACTCGTCATGCTAGGACCACTAGGTCGAACAGAAAGAGGAGCACTGCAAAAGCACAAGAAGTCAAGTCAGAACACAGAAAAGGATAAACAAGAAATACAAATGAAAACTAACTCACCCAGTAACCCCAGGCATGGTTCTACGCTTCGGGGGGTGCTGGGCTGACTTCTTCATTCTTTTCTTCGGAGCAGCTGCCGAGGCACCTGCTGGAGCGGTACGCTTCCTCGTGGTAGCAGGAGGTTGGGAGGCGAGAGGCTCGGCGTCGTGAACCTGACCAGCCGGATTAGCTGATAAAGTAGAGGCCAGAAAGGCATAAGAAATTGGCATTGCGGCGACTACCTCAAGAACTTGGACCTCGTCCAAATCACCTTCCTCCTCGTGAGCCGGGGCCTTGCCGCGAGCACGAGCCGGAGCAAGGTCCGTCTTGGGAACAAACTCCTCCGAATCAGGCTCCCCGCTATCCGGGGTGTTCCGATCTGCGGGCCACGGGAGGGACAAAACCTCGGCATCCTCGATCTTCTGCTTCTCAAACATCTACATAAAAAGAAAGAGAGAAATTAACAAGAGAAATCACAGATGCGATTAAAAGGCAAAACACAACTGCGAGAACTTACTCTGGGAGGGGGATGCTCGCGGGTGAACGACTTCAATCCCCAGGCCCAATCCTCCAGCATCTCCGCCTTAAAGATAGCCTGGACGCACTTGAAGATAAGATAATTATCAAGCTCCACTATTGAGACTCGATTGGGATCAAGGGGACCGCTCATATAGCAGAGCTTATGTGTGTGTTTCTGGAATGGGCAGATCCGGCTGCTGACGAAGGTGGTCATCAGATCCTCGCTGCATAGCCCGGAGCTGATCAGTTCCTTCAGCCGAATCTCAAAGGCCTCGGCCAGATCATGGCTTTTCCTCGGATTATAAGTCCAGTTCTTCTTGGAAGGGGGGCAATGGAAAAATTAGGAAGTCGAATCTTATCTTCCTTCCCAGAATTCTTGACATAAAAGAACGATTTATGCCATTTCTTGCATGACTCTAGACCAGCAACGCGAGGAAACTCGGATTTCCTCCGAGGTGTGATTGACGCAGCTCCACATTGGGTGAGCAATTTCTCGGAGGGTTGAAGGGATTTGTCTGGGACGACATTGGATCAGATCTGAAAGAACTTCGACCAAACGTGCACAGACGGACATAGGCCAAAGTATCCTTCCAAGGCAGAGATAAAGGCGGAAAGAGAAGCAATGGCATTAGCCGGAAGATGATGCGGTTGCAGGCCGAAGTAATCAAGGAACTCCCTAGCTAAATCGCTAAGGGGGATACCAAACCCGCGAGCAAAGTGGGACATAAAGACGATGTACTCGCCCTCGTTGAGAACGGGAGAAGATTCACTGCTGGGTAAGTGACAGGCTACCTCGGCAAGAATCCGGCGAGTTCGGATTAACCACTCAACCTCACGGCGGGTAACGGAAGAACCTTGCCAGGAGCCCCGCTCAGGCCCAGATGCTACATCGTCATCCTCAATGAGCGCGCCGCTAACAGAGCTCGACATAGGGTCGCCGGAAGAATCTACGGAAGATGAACTAGCGGTGGAGCTAAGCCTAGAACTGCAAGGCCCCGTCGTGACCCTAGGCGAAAACGGCGGTGGAACAAAAAGGAAACCGCCGCAGGAAATCTAAAGAGAAACATACGCGTCTAGAGGATAAACTAGGCAGTAAGACCAAATAAACTCACCAGCAACGGCGCCAGAGCAAGTATACGGGGACGAGGTCGACGGAGAAGAACGATTGGGGCCTCACCGTCGAAGATTCCGATGGGCGCACGGCGGCGGGAGCACGAACAGGCAAGAAGCGAGAGGAGGAAGAAGGGCAACGGTAAGTGGAGGAGGAAAGTAAATCCCCCAGCCCCGTGCCCCTCTTTATAACCGCGTGGCCTGAGTGGTAGTGGGATCGTGCATGCGGGAGTTAACTGTGTAGATCGTGTGTGCGGCATAACCGCACACCGCTGAGTGGAACCGCACCAACAACCACACGATGCAAGAAAGGATCAGGATCCCTGACGGAAACGGTGTGTGAGGCGTTGCAGCGCCGATGCGACAGGGGCAGTAATTACTGTAGCCTGTCAGTGCGCACTGTAGGGGAACAAAAAACTAGAGAAACAATGATAACACGTAGGACGAGGCGTACGCGAGAAGATGCGCGGATACCTCGGACGGGGGAAAAGTAACTCGGAAGCAGGGAGAAACGAATATTGGGAAACTGATATGGCCCGGCCGAGGTTATAGGCAGGACCATACCAACTTCGGGGACTAATGTTGGGGGGATGACCCCGGATAGGGTTAGGACAGGGAAAGACGAAAGGAAGTTCCCCATCCAAATTCCGAGTTACTGTCTAAATCGGCCGAATCCTGTAAGGATCAGCCGAGGTAAGCACGAGCGGGACACTTAAGAGAGGGGCAATACGTTACCCGGCCGATGTACTGTGTAAGTCGGCCGGGTTAGCCCGAATAATATAATTGCAGGTAAAGGCCAAGCCGAGTTAAGCGAGACATGGCCGAATGACATGAAGCTTGCAGGAGAAGGAGATGCCTATGGTCAAACTCTAGTCACGGGCTAGGAAGAATCTGAGCAGAGCCAAACACAAAGGACAAGGCGCAGAGCGGCAGAAGGGCAGAAGGAGGTCACGGAGGTGACGGTCCTGGAGCCCGAGGCACGCAGGTGGGGTTCTATGGAACCTTGCCGTCTTTAGAAGGGCGACACGGAAAGGAGGCCGCCGAGTTACTATATTGGGACAAGCATATTCCTCGAATATGCTTGCCACGTCAGCCCTAGAGGGGCCAAGGCTCCCCCTTATAAGGAGAGGCTTGGACTCTGAGAAGGGCATCGACTTATTTGGTACCGTTAGGCTGGTAAAGTTCTTCTTCTCCTCTTGTGTACACCTCAAGGAGCACTTGTAGCCCAAGAAAGGAGAAATAAAGATCTTTACATTAGTCTTCTGTGTGTAGATTCAACTACATCTTCCCTCCCCAGATCCCTCTAGCATCCATTGGCCCCATACTTTAGCCTACCCATGGCATCTGTCGTGCCACCACCACGACATACGTCAAGTACTAGTCAAGTAGACATCAATAACATGTATATTATATATACCTTTATTTGCCTTGTCGGCCTTCTTGTCTGCCCAATACTTGGGGCAGTTGCACTTCCAGTGGCTAGTCCCCTTACAATAATAGAACTCAGTATCAGACTTAGGGCCAACTCGGGGTTTCTTTTCAGGCACGGCAACCGGCTTGCCGCCCTTACTTCCCTTCCATTTTCCCTTCTTGTCTTTCTTGAAACCAATGGTCTTATTGATCATCAACACTTGATGTTCTTTCTTGATCTCCACTTCTGCAGTTTTAAGCATTGACAGAAGCTCGGGGAGAGACTTCTTCATGCCTTGCATATTATAGTTCATCACGAAGCTCTTATAGATAGGTGGTAGAGACTGCAGAACACGATGGATGCCTAAGTCAATGGGAATCGTTATTCCCAAGGACACAAGCTTATCGGCGTAACCCGACATCTTGAGTACATGCTCACTTACGGAGTTGTTCTCTTCCATCATGCAGCTAAAGAACTTTTCTGAAGCATTGTAGCTGTCTACAGCATCATGTGTGTCGAAAATCATTTTCAACTCACCCATTGTATCAAATGCATTGTCGTTTTCGAAACACTTTCGAAGTTCTGGCTCTAGCCCATACAATATGCCGCAATGAACTAAGTTGTGGTCCTCCTGACGAGTCTGATAGACATTCTTCTCCTTGTCAGGGGCGTCATCGAACGGTGGGGGCCTAGCGGCGCTTCTAGCACATATTGCTTTTATGTAGCAGAGAGGAGAATCCTCAAATTCATGGCCCATTCGGTAAAGTTGCTACC
Organism: Avena sativa; assembly: GCA_916181665.1. Classification (NCBI taxonomy): domain Eukaryota; kingdom Viridiplantae; phylum Streptophyta; class Magnoliopsida; order Poales; family Poaceae; genus Avena; species Avena sativa. Next base: position 447,257,448 of record OV702293.1, on the reverse strand, counting down.
GTTCATTGCAAGTTTATCTTTCTCCATGAACACATTGAAATTAAAAGCAGGTGGTGTCATCTACAACAGAATTTGTAAAGTTTAGACTAAGTTTATGATAGATTGAGTTCAGCTAATCCAAATTAAGAATGAACTCCCACTAAAAAACGACATCCCTCGTGCCTTTTTGGTGATTACATGAACCAAATCCACTACACCAAGTCCGATCACCACGTGAGTCGGTGTAGGTTCAAAGGCGAGCATCAAATGGGCATCATATCAACCATATGACTCATGCTTAACCTTTCGGTCCGTGTTCCGAGGCCATGTTTGTACATGCTAGGCTCGCCAAGTAAGAACCTTAGTATTCGCGTGTGTAACTGTCTTACACCCGAAGTATGATCATGGATCCAAGAACAGCCGATCATCACGTGATGTCTTGGAGCAAAGAAACATAATCGATGCATACTTAAGGAAGAACACATTCTTATCTTGATATATAAATGAGGGATCATCTTATTATGCTAATAAAATGCCAAACAAGCAACATAAGATGCAATCAAACATCACATGTTTATAAGTGAAATGATATGGTTCTTGCACTTGATCTCCATCATGTGCATCGTGGTATGATCACTATGATACCTCTGTGTGTAAGGCCAATGTCTATGGAACTTACATGTTATGTGTGTTGTAAGAGTATCAACTTATACTTCTACTTACAACATCACCATATCATGACACTATTGGAGATATGCCCAATAGGCAATAATAAAGAGGTTATTATAATATCTTCATGCTTATGATAAATGTTTACATACCATGCTATAATTGTATTAACCGGAAACATTAATACTTGTGTGATTTGTAAACATAAAAGAGTCCCTAGTAAAGTCTCTTGTTAAACTAGCTTGTTGGTTAATATATGATCATGGTTTCCTGATCATGAACATTGAGATGTTATTAACAACAAGATCATATCATTATGAGAATGGTGTGATGGACATACTCCTATAGTTAAGCATAGCAAAAAGATCAAGTCATTTAATATAGTTTAGTTGCTATAAGCTTTCAGATACATAGTAACCTAAATCATTCGACCATGAGATCATGCTAATCACCATCACCATATGGATGCTTTGATGACATCAAACACCACACCGTAACTGGGTGGCTATAAAGGTGGCATTGAGTGTTTGGAAAGTATGTGTTGAGGCACATAGATCAAGAGTGAGATTTGTCCATCGATATGATGGATAGATATACTCTGGGCCCTCTCGGTGGAATGTCATCCAATTAGCTTGCAAGCATGTGACTGGATCACAAGGGATAACATATCATAGGATTGAGAAAAGAGTACTTATCGGTAATGAGGTTGAACCAGGTATGTAGAGATACAGACGATCAAACCTCGGATAAGTAAACTATCGCGAGACAAAGGGAAATTGGTATCTTATGTAAGTGGTTCGTTCAATCGCAAAGTAATCATAGAAATATGTGGGAGCCATATGAATTTCTAGATTCCTCTATTGGTTATTGATCGGAGAAGTGTCTCGGTCATGTCCGCGTAATTCACGAACCGTAGGGAGACACACTTAAGGATTCGATGTTGTTTAGTAGATATGGAATGTTAGTAGGGAGACCGAATGTTGTTCGGAGTCTTGTATGGGATCCAGGATATCACGAGGAGATCCAGAATGGTCTGGAGAATAAGATTCATATAAGGAAAGTCCAATTCTGGAGTTCGGGAATGATTCCGATGATTCCATCGGAGAGGTTCTAGAAGGTTCCCCGGACCGAAAGGGGAAGGGAACATGAATGTGTCATGGATAAGTGGAATGATTGGATCATGTCCTAGGTCACTTGGTTGGGGATTGGCAAGAAAGAAATCAAGCTCCAAATTGGAAGTCAAAAGGCAAGTTTGAAAAGTCAATCTGGGACAATGTGTCCTGGTGGAGGAAGGAAAGAATCCTTCTTTCCCTCCATCACAATCCAACAAGGAGAGGGAGTTGGGGAAGGATTCAAACTCCCCTCTCCCAAGCTTCCCCCCTCTCATAAATAGAGGGGAGGGGGTGCCCCAAGGCCACACAACATCACCCCCAGTGCCGCCGCCACCGCCGCTCGCCGCCTCCGCTAGCCGCCGCCTAGCGCCGCTGCCGGCTCGCTGTCGCCGCCCTAGCCGCTGCCGGCCATGCCTCCTCCTCTCTGGACCTCTAAACCCTAGTCACTGGAAACCCTAGATCCACCATAACCTGCTCCGGCTTAGGCGAAGCCCTGTAGGATTTTCCCTCTACTTCTGACACCACGCCGTCATGCTGCCGGAATCGCGAGGGGAGAACTACAACCTCCGCTGTCTGCTGGAACAAGGGAGAGGAAGGTCTTCATCAAGTACCGAACGTGTGACCGACTGCGAAAGCGCTGCCGGAACGCAGCGTCAGAAGGATCGTCTACGCGATCTTGAGATCGGAAAGTGTACAACTACATCACCCACGAGAATCTGCTCTCGTTAACCGCTTTGGAATCTTCAAGGGTGAGTACTCTAATCAACTCGTTGCTACAATCTAGTAGATAGATTTTGACTTGTTTGTGTGCATGCGGTAGAATTTTTTGTTTTCCATGCTACGAACCCCAATAGTGGTATAAGAGTTGTATCTATATGTAGATCTGTTGCATGAGTAGAACAAAATGGTCATTGTGGGTGTTGATGCTTTTGTTGTCGATTGCTTCTTGTGTACTTGGCATCTTGCAGGATGGTGGGATGAAGCGGCCCGGGCTAACCTTACATGACATCGTTCATGAGACTTGCTCCACGCTTGACATGCAACTTGTATTGCATAAGTGGCTTTGCGGGTGCCTATTTCTCCCAACATAGTGAAGATTCAATTTACAACAGGTGATTGACAATACTAGTATCAACGTTGTGGTTCTTGTTCGTAAGTTAGAACGACACTTGATGAAAGCCCCAAACCACGTAAAACATGCAAAGAAAATTAGAGGCGTCTAACTTTGTTTTGCAGGGGTGTTCTATGATGTGATATGGCCATGATTGCGATTATATATGATGTATGCAATGTTCCTTATTGTAAGTCGGCAACCGGCAGGAGCCATATGGTTATCTTTTAATTTCTTCTATACATGTGTGTCTATTATTCAAAGTAGTTGTAATAGTTGATGCTGGTGGACAACAACCATGGAGCGGCGCCATTGACCTTGACGCCAAGCCGGTGATGATGGAGATCATGTTCATGCTTGAAGATGGAGATCGGAAGCACAAGAAGAAAGGCCATATCATATCACATATTTTGAATTGCATGTGATGTTAATCCTTTTATGCATCTTGTATTGCTTAGTTCACGACGGTAGCATTATAAGATGATCCCTCTCACAAAATATCAAGTTATAGAGTGTTCATCCTTAGTAGGCACTGTTGCCAAAGCTCGTTGTTTCGAAGCACCACGTGATGATTGGGTGTGTTAGATTCTGCGAGTGTATACAATGGGAGCAAGCCAGGTTTGCTCATGCAGAAGCTAAGGTTTGATCTTGACAATCCTAGCATGTACAGACATGGTCTCGGAACACGGAATACCGAAAGGTAAAGCATGAGTCATATAGATGATATGATGAACATGATGATTGTTCGCCTTTGAAACTATATCATGTCACGTGATGATCGGACTTGGTGTAGTGAATTTGGTTCATGTGATCACTAAAATAATGTGAGGGATATTGTTTTGAGTGGGAATTCAACAGCAATATGATTAAAAGTTGAACACTATTTATCATAAATTAAATCAAAGTGAATTTGCATAGTTGTTGTAGTCATTGGCATTCGTTTACCACCTTGCGCTTAGTTATAATTGAGATAATAGAACTATAGGATTCTGGTTAATTACTTACGAACTGGTATCATATTGTATTGAAGTGTTAATCTAAAGTTTAAAAGTCCTATTGCAAACTTTCAGTAAGTTTCGGTTACTCCGTGAAGTTTAATAATTGGTATTAAATCAAGAGTAACAATTCCAGTGTTAGTATATAAGTATCATGTTTATCTCCATGATTCTTGATATTAACAAGATTGTTTTAATATCAAGGTTATCTAGGAACATCATATGTGGAAGATATTGCGATATCTGAAACGATGTTTTTGATTATAACATGATATAGTATAATATGGCAAAGTTTATGTTCTCATATTTGATGGGAATTTTCAAAAGGTTGGAGATGCTAGTCGTCCTAATCCTCCAAAAGGTTTTGGAGAACAACATTATACTCACGATTCACCGTTATAAGCTAAAGCAGTTTGATCATGAATAATTCCATGATAAGGATGAATATTTGATGTAGGTAAATTTTTTACTACACCAAGAGATTACTAAAGAATGGAATTTGATGTTGATAGATTCTTTTAAAGTGCAAGTTCAAAGACATTGGTATTTAACTATACATGCTTTGGACTATGTGTCATGTGTATGGCTCCACTATTAATGTTGATAGATTCTTTTAAACAGAAAAGGAAATACTGAAAGAGATTCTCATAAATATATGGCAGAAAAGAAAAGACCAGAATTGTTCAACTTAGGTATATAGAGGATATACGTGTTATGGCTATATTATTTGCTTGTTAAATAATATGGTTCTTAAGTATTAGATACTGAATTTGTTGGTGTGAATCGTCATACGAAACGACACAATTCATGAACTACAATGGCCTAAGTAACCAAGAAAAGAATATGTGATGATGTTCATCGAGAACAAATAAAGGGTTATTATGTTGCTCGTTGATATCAAAGCTTGCCTTCAAGATTTGTTTTATCAGGTATTATGAGAACAAAAGGGTTGTTCAAATAATTGCCATAATCCATAAAAGATGGATGATTTACAAACCTCGTTGGAGAAATCACATGCATAAAACTAGTGCTAAAAATGTCGAAAGACAAATTGATTGAAAGATCACTTAGGAAGTGGCATCGCCGTTTAAATTATATTAGAAAGAAAAGAAGAAACTCCATGTGGATGGAATTTTGGAGTCTTTTGATTTTTTATCAAATGACGCTTGTGAAACTTTCCTAAAGATAATTAAAACTTCGTTCATATGCCAAAAGGGAACAAATGACTAGATTATTGGAATTTGTACATATTTGATGTATGAAGTCCATTACGTGTAGTCAAGAGCAATGGATTTTAACTTCATATGCTTTCTCCAAAAATTTGAGTGAATATATGAATATTTACTTAATGAGGATGAAGTGTGAAACATTTGAAAAGTTCAAAAACTTTCAAGATGAAGTGCAAAATCAATGTAACAAGAAAATAAAGAATTTATGATAGGATCATAAAGGAAGATATTTTAGTTACAAGTTTAGCATAATACCTTTGATTTAAGGAATCGTTCCGTGGATTTGCATTTCCTGAAACACCATAAGAGTATGGAGCGTTCGAGATATGTAATGAAACCTTGTTTGACATGGTAAGATCAAAGGTGTAATTTATAAAACTGCCATTATATTTTAAAGATTAAAGCTTTAGAGACTACTGTTTTTCCACTAAAAAGAGCTCCATTATAATCCGTTGAAATGACACCATATAAATTTATGGTTTGGGACAAAACCCAAGTTGTCCTTTCTAAAACATTGGTATGCTATGCATAAGAAAGATGTTTGCAACCAAAATCGGATGAATATATGTTTGTATGTTATTTCGAATAATCGTTGAGTATTCCTCCATAACACCAAAGACAAAAATGTTTTGGACTATGTGTCATGTGTATGGATCCATAATACCAATGTCTTTGAACTTGCAAAAAGATCAAGTCATTTAATATAGTTCAGTTGCTATAAGCTTTCAGATACATAGTAACCTAAATCCTTCGGCCATAAGATCATGCTAATCACCATCACCGGATGGATGCTTTGATGACATCAAACACCACGCCATAATTGGTTAGCTATAAAGGTGGCATTGAGTGTTAGGAAAGTATGTGTTGAGGCACATGGATCAAGAGTGGGATTTGTCCATCCATATGACGGATAGATATACTCTAGGACCTCTTGGTGGAATGTCATCCAATTAGCTTGCAAGCATGTGACTGGCTCACAAGGGATCACATATCATAGGAATGAGAAAAGAGTACTTATCGGTAACGAGGTTGAACTAGGTATGTAGAGATACCGACGATCAAACCTCGGATAAGTAAACTATCGCGAGACAAAATAAAATTGGTATCATATGTAAGTTGTTCATTCGATCGCAAAGTAATCATATAAATATGTGGTATCCATATGAATTTCCAGATTCCTCTATTGGTTATTGATCGGAGAAGTGTCTCGGTCATGTCCGCATAATTCACGAACCTTAGGGAGACACACTTAAGGATTCAATGTTGTTTAGTAGATATGGAATGTAAGTAGGGAGACCGAATGTTGTTCGGAGTCTCGAATGGGATCCGGGATATCACGAGGAGATCCATAATGGTCCATAGAATAAGATTCATATAAGGAAAGTCCAATTCCGGAGTTCGGGAATGATTCCGATGATTTCATCGGAGAGGTTCTAGAAGGGTCTAGAAGGTTCACCGGACCGGAAGGGGAAGGGAACATGAATGTGTCATGGATAAGTGAAATGATTGGATCATGTCCTAGGTCACTTGGTTGGGCATTGGCAAGAAAGAAATCAAGCTCCAAATTGAAAGTCAAAAGGCAAGTTTGAAAAGTCAAACTGGGACAATGTGTCCTGGTGGATGAAGGAAAGAATCCTTCTTTCCCTCCACCACAAGCCAACAAGGAGAGGGAGTTGGGGAAGGATTCAAACTCCCCTCTCCCAAGATGCCCTCCCTCTCATAAATAGAGGGGAGGGGGTGCCCCAAGGCCACACAACACCAGCCCCCCAGCGCCGCCGCCGCTCACCGCCGCCGCCAGCTGCCACCTAGCGCCGCCGCCGGCCACGCCTCCTCCTCTCCAGCCCTCTAAACCCTAGATCGCTAGAAACCCTAGATCCACCATAACCTGTTTCGGCTTAGGCGAAGCCCTGCAGGATTTTCCCTCTACTTCCGACACCACGCCGTCGTGCTGCTGGAATCGCGAGGGGAGAACTACAACCTCCGCTGCCTGCTGGAATAAGGGAGAGGAAGGTCGTCATCGAGTACCGAACATGTGACCGACTGCAGAAGCGCTGCTGAAACACAGTGCCCGCTATAGTAGGATAAACAGCCCCCTCCCCTCGAATAAGGGAGAGGAATGTCTTCATCGAGTACCTATAGTAGGATAACCAAATTTTTGACAACTCGTTGCAAATTAGATATTGACTATAGTAGGAGAGACAGACTCCTGCTAGCCACTTATGCAAAACTAGTTGCATGTCAAGCGTGGAACAGGTCTCATGTGCGAGGACATGTAAAGTTTGTCCGGGCTGCTTCATCCCACTATGCCACCAATATCCAAAGTACAACCAAGAAACAATAACATGATCATAATCGCCCACATACTCATATGTGTACTACCCGTGCAAAGCATCTTGATGGTGCTCGACGCGGCACTTTGTTGGTAACCCCAAGCGCAGGATGTGAAGAGCACAACAACAAGTTTTCCCTGAGTTGAGACCGAGGTTATCGAACCAGAAGGAGGAAGGAAACGTCACACAGGTGTTGCAAGCAACATGGAGACTTGCACAACACAAACTCAAGACTTTGTCCCAACGAATCAGTGAGGTTGTCAAGCTCACCAGTTTGCTGTAACAAAGGATTAAACGTATGGTGTGGAAGGTAATGGGGGTTTGCAGCAAGTAAACAAGTAACTGTGGAAGATGTATCAATGGTAAAGATTGTACCGGGGTCCATAGCTCACTAGAGAGGCACTCCTTAGATAAACAACATGGCACGAAGGGTAAACAAATTACATCAGGGCAATTGACAGGAACTGAGCAAGGCATAACAATGCAATTACTAGTCAGAAAGATACTATGAGATTGATTGGGCAATACAACAAGATACATAGACCGCCATCCAACTGCATCTATGACTAGAAGTCCACCTTCAGGTTATCATCTGAACCCCCTCCAGTATTAAGTTGCAAGCAACAGACAATTGCTTTAAGCAAAGTGTGTAAGGTAAACAGTCCACATGTTCCATGAACAAGAGACCGTTGTTTTCTCCCTAGTAGCAACATCATATCTACAACCGAAGATATTATTGTCACTTACCTTGGAAACTAGAGGCATGAACCCACTATCGATCATAAATACCCCCTCTTGGAGTCACTAGCAACTACTTGGCCAAGATAGCTACTAACAACGGAGAGCATGCAGGATCACAAACAACACAGACATGATAGAATCATAAAGATAAAACCATTAATCAAACCAACATAATAATCTCAATATCCATCGGATCCCCGCAAACACAACATGCATGATTACAAATAGATTAGATCTTGATCATGAATGGAGCTCACAAGATCTATACATGAAAGCACAAAGGAGGAGATACAACCATCTAGCTACTACATGGACCCATAGTCCAAGGTGGAACTACTCATGCATCATACCGGAGAGAAGGCCTCCGGGATGATCTCCCCTCCGGCAGGGTGCTGGGAAGAACTTCAGACCCCCCCTCCCCGATCTAGGGACGATGGTGGTGGCGTCTATAGATGGTTTCGTGGATTTCTGATCAGGCACTCGGGGTTTAGGCATCGGGGGATTATTATAAGCGAAGGGGAGATAGAGGGGCCAGCCAAGGGCACCAAACCCTAGCCAGGCGCGGGCCCACCTGTGGCCGCGCCTAGGGCGGTGGTGGCCCCTCTGGCTCGCCTCCCCGGCTCTCCTCTGGACTTCTTGTTCCCTACGGAAAGTAATTGACTTTGTCCTTTGTCCCGTCCAATTCCGAGAATATTTCTTTACTAACTTTTCTGAAACCAAAACAACAAAAAATAGGCATTTGGCACTGTTGCAACTTGTTAGTAGATTAGTACCAGAAAACATGTAAAAAGCACCTCAAAGTGTGGACAAGTAAAGCAAAGTAGCTACTAAACAAGCATGGAGCATCAAAAATTATAGATACGTTTCCAACATATCAACATCCCCAATCTTAACTCCTACTCCTCCTCGAGTAGGTAAGTGATAAAAAGAATAATTTTTTAGGTGACATGCACCCTCACAATAAAGATCCAACCATTTGCAAGCATTGAAAGCTCGGATCAAAGAACTCTAAACATGTGCATGAAAGATGTAGTTCTAACAGTAAGACAAAGTAACTATGGATGCAACATGGCAAGCTACAAACAAAGATCATGAATAATATGCATTGAAAAACGTTTGTTTGTTTCACATGTAGGAAACATAGCATAGTGGCAATCAGCTTGTCCCTCATAGAGTAGCAATAAAATGCATAGGACACCTGCAAAGTTCACAAGGGTGACTAGAAACAAATATCACAAGAACAAGTAATATCACAATATGCATCAATTAATAAGCTTTGGAACACTGCACATAGAATGACAACTATGCTCTCTTAATGGTGCCTAAAGGTAGAAGGTGGAGACTCGATAGTGGTGGAAGAAAGGCCTTTTTGTAAAGGAAGCAGGGATTACATGTTTCAAAAAGAGCTTCCGAAAATTATGGTACTTGTTAGCTTTCATCCCTCATTGCCCCTATCATAAGCATCTTGAAGTGGTTAAGGTTAAAGTAGCAAAGCTGGAGTATATGCTTGACGAAGTATAAGTTGGCAATCTCAAGTCCCTTGAATACGAGGGACACACCTCATGCATACTCAACTATGGGTCTAGGTAAGTTCTTGTCACTGTAAGTATTTGCATATCATTGAGAACCGCCAACGGGGTACCCCTTGCACATGGTACAGGAGCTTTCCCATAACCAAAATGACAAGGCAAGCAGATAATGAGCATCGCAGCAATCTTTTTATTTACCATATGCATAGCTTATTATTGAGGATGCTTCATAGATAGCTCACTATGGTGATGCTGCAAGTTTCCACCATGATTAGGCATGGCTTAGGATAGCGGCCCAGGCGTTTCTCTAACATAGAATACAAACTCCATGGACTTACAAGTCCCCTCTTTATTTCACATCGGTGACATCCATAGACAAAAGAACATGATATCAACTGAGTACAACAAGGTACAAGTGCAATGTTGAAAACGTTCCCCGTGACAGCACAGTTCTGCTAATTCCAACTTATAAGTGCAAGCATATACAACAAAGTTGTCACAATGGTTCAAGTTTATTAGGGGCAAAGAATAAAGTGTGCCATCAAGTTTGTGAGGGCTTTAATCACTAAGTTTTCACATAACAAAATAGTTTTTAATTAGAAGATAGTTGAAAACAAGAATATACTTGGAATGGTGTAACACACCATGCATAGGAATTTATAGTGGACACCTTGAAATAACTTGGTTTCTTGGGAGTTGGAGGCATGAGTAGAACTTACTCATACAAGTGGAGGCTAGCAAAAGACTGGGAGCAACCAACTAAGATAGCATAATGGACATAATCATGCAGTGCAACAAAGCATACTAATCAAAGCAAAGAGTGGCACTACAAGTCAAGGACTAAATGATCATAGAGGCTAGTGGTGACTTGTCATAGTCATAACATGGTGTAAGCATGTGCCAAGTCAACCCAAGCAAAGCATCAAGGGAGAATACCATAATACTATGCTTTTGCATGCTAAAACAACGCATAATTTATTCAAGGCACGCTAAGCAATCCCAATTGTTTGGAACAAGACATGCTACATAAATAATCACTAAGCATAATGCTAAAACAGCACCTAGCATGTCATGCTAAGTCTAAGTCATAATCAATGCAAGCTCCTCTTGCACTTCAAGCAAGAACTTACTACTCCTTTCCAAACACCAAGCAACCTTATTTGCAAAACAACACAGCGAGAACGGGGGTCCAAACTACTCAAGAAAACTAAAAAAACTAAGAAAATCAAACGGAAACTAAGACGCTCCAAGAACAACACAACTGAGCATGAAATAAAAACAAAGTGTCTAGACAGACCTGAGCTTTTTATTGATGAAGAAGGGGATGCCTTGGGCATCCCCAAGCTTTGACGCTTGTACCTCTTGGATATTTCTTGGGGTGACACCATGGTGGCATCCCCAAGCTTGAGCTTTTGTCCATTCTTCATCTCATTGCATCATTCTTTCTCTACACCTGAAATTTTTCTTTCATACAAAACTTCACACAATCTTCATTAGCAACATTAGTGTATTCAAAAGATATTAGACCTCTGGCAAAGCTTTGGAACAACAAGGATTTTCATTAAAAACACAAGCTACTGTATTAACTCCTTCAAATAGCTCAATTTACCTGAAGATAACTCAAAAAGGAATCAATAAGAAGCAAATGCAAATAATGGCAGAAATCTTTCAAAACATACCAGCAGGTAGAAACCAATTTTTCGAACATCTTATGTTGCTCAAATAAAAAAGTGTTCAAATAACAAAAGTTAGATAACATATTGGGGGATTTATTCGCAAATTGTGAGCTCAATCTGAGTTACGGAGCCTCCTCACGAATTTTTTTGGTGGAGGACAGAAATCTGTTTCGGGACAGCAACTCCCCAAATCTTACTTCCCTGTCATTAGAGGTCATTCTTGGCACAAAAGGCAAACAAAAAGGATAAGAAGAGGTCATTACTGAAGTAATAACTTCCAAGACTTAAGGAAACTCTTGGTTTATCTCCCAACAAGTACTTTTCTTTAACGCATTTAAGTTAGGCACAAGAAGCAAGAGGAATCAAGTATTTTCAAATGAAGAAGCAACCTTCTTGTTCTTTCCTTTCTTACCTTTATTATTTTCCTTAGAGAAGATATGATTGCTTACTGGAGGAGAAAAATGCATGATACCTTTTCCCATATCTATCACTGCCACAAGGTGTTTAAGTAGAGACCTTCCAAGTGTGATATGTCCCTTGCCTACACATTCAATAACAAGATAATCAGTAGTCACCATTTTTCCTGAGATTTTTGTAAACACACCTTCATCTATTCCAATGGGTAATATAGTGGTATTGTTGGTAAGAGAGATTTACTCTCCTCCTTCAATAATCCCCCAAAGACTCAAGGAATCAAATATATCTTTAGGTATGAGACAAAATTCAGACATGATATCACATCGAGCATCAAAAAGTGTAGTGTTTATTGAAACTTTAATTGTGGGAAGCCACTTTGAAGGCTCAGAATTTATGGGAACATAATCATGGTAGGCCCTAAGAGTGTGATAGCAACTATTCATAACAGCAATGCCGGTCTCAAGAGTGTTCAACCTAGCAAAAATATTTATGAAAGAAGAATCAGACTTGCCAGGTGTACCATAGATCATGATTAATTTCCTTATGGCATCAAAAGCTTCATCCTCAGTACATAGCAAAAAATCTTTCTTAGCCACAACATCCAAAGCATATCTATAACAAAGAGCAATACCGCGGTAGAAACTATCAATAAGCAAGCTAAGGATCACCTGAGGCTCAGTTTCCCTCTGGAAAGCAGAGATTCTAGACCAAGCCTCCTTAAAACTATCTTCACTTTTTTGCTTAAAAGTGGAGATTTCTACCATAGGGGAAATAGAGGTTGATCCAAAACCAGACATGGCAGCAACTAGAGCAGGAACTAATTTTTTTGGTTTTTGAATAAAGCAAGCAAACCAAACTAGACTATTTTTTTGGTTTTTTTTGGAAAGAGGCAAACAAAACCAAACAAAAGAAACAAAGCAAACTAAAAACAAAGTAAAGAGAAAGGAAGTGAAGGACTCCCCTAGTGAAGACGTCCTTAGCCTCCCCGGCAACGACGCCAGAAAGACTTTATGGTGCTCGACGTGGCACTTTGTTGGTAACCCCAAGCGCAGGGTGTGAAGAGCACAGCAGCAAGTTTTCCCTCAGTTGAGACTGAGGTTATCGAACCAGAAGGAGGAAGGAAATGTCACACGGGTGTTGCAAGCAACGCGGAGACTTGCACAACACAAACTCAAGACTTTGTCCCAACGAATCAGTGAGGTTGTCAAGCTCACCGGTTTGCTGTAACAAAGGATTAAACGTATGGTGTGGAAGGTAATGATGGTTTGCAGCAAGTAAACAAGTAACAGTGGAAGATGTATCAATGGTAAAGATTGGACCGGGGTCCATAGCTCACTAGAGGTGCACTCCTTAGATAAACACCATGGCATGAAGGGTAAACAAATTATAGCAGGGCAATTGACAGGAACTGAGCAAGGCATAACAATGCAATTACTAGTCAGAAAGGTCCTATGAGGTTGATTGGGCAATACAACAAGATACATAGACCGCCATCCAACTGCATCTATGACTAGAAGTCCACCTTCAGGTTATCATCCGAACCCCCTCCAGTATTAAGTTGCAAGCAACAGACAACTGCTTTAAGCAAAGTGTGTAAGGTAAATAGTCCACATGTTCCATGAACAATAGACCATTGTTTTATCCCTAGTATCAACAACACATCTACAACCGAAGAGATTATTGTCACTTCCCTTGGAAACTAGAGGCATGAACCCACTATCGAGCATAAATACCCCCTCTTGGAGTCACTAGCAACTACTTGGCCAAGATAGCTACTAACAACGAAGAGCATGCAAGATCACAAACAACACAGACATGATAGAATCATAAAGACAAAACCATTAATCAAACCAACATAATAGTCTCAATATCCAACGGATCCCCACAAACACAACATGCATGATTACAAATAGATTAGATCTTGATCATGAACGGAGCTCACAAGATCTATACATGAAAGCACAAAGGAGGAGATACAATCATCTAGCTACTACATGGACCCATAGTCCAAGGTGGAACTACTCACGCATCATACCAGAGAGAAGGCCTCCGGGATGATCTCCCCTCCGACAGGGTGCCAGGAAGAAATTCAGATCCCCCTGATCTAGGGACGATGGTGGCGGCGGCTACAGACGGTTTCGTGAATTTTTGATCAGGCACTCAGGGCTTCTACATCGGGGGCTTCTTATAGGCGAAGGGGGAGACAGAGGGGCAGGCCAGGGGCACCAAACCCTAGCCAAGCACAGGCCCACCTGTGGCCGCGCCTAGGGTGGTGGTGGCCCCTCCGGCTCGCCTCCCCGGCTCTCCTCTGGACTTCTTGTTCCCTACGGAAAGTAATTGACTTTGTCCTTTGTCCCGTCCAATTCCGAGAATATTTCTTTACTAACTTTTCTAAAACCAAAACAACAAAAAACAGGCATTTGGCACTGTTGCAACTTGTTAGTAGGTTAGTACCAGAAAACATGTAAAAAGCACCTCAAAGTGTGGACAAGTAAATCAAAGTAGCTACTAAACAAGCATGGAGCATCAAAAATTATAGATACGTTTCCAACGTATCACATCTACGTATAGATCCGGCTCTAATACCACTGTAGGGTTCGCATCATAGAAAACAAATTTTTTCCTATGATGGGAACAACTATGTACCAAGATCTATCTACTAGATACAATTAACGAGCGGATGTACATCTGTAGAGAACATACCCTTAAAGACCCACCAATCTTAATGAGGTTGAACTCATGGTTGATGTAGACGATCTCTTGCCGATCTCAAGATCGAGAGGAAGTCCTAGCGCCGCAAATCAGCGGCGCATCCGTGCTCGCACACACGTCCGAGGCACCGAGCAACCTCCGACTCCTCGCTCTAGCGATGCAGCGGAAGCATAACTCTTTCTTGCCGAATAGCCACTGGTAACATGTATCTCGCTAGTCCGAGACCATGGGGGATAAATACTAGAGGGGGAGAGAGATCCTTCACGAGGAGGTGTGAGTGAGAAGTGAGGCGGGGGATCCTTTTATAGGAGGAGGGGGCACCCAAGGGGGTGGCCTCCGGCCATGGGGGCTACCCCCTCCCCTCCTTCATTCATGTGGGTGGACACTCCACTCACACAAATGTCTCTCAATTCCCTCCACTCAAAAACCCACTCAAATTCTCATTAAATTTTCACCAAATTTAATGCAAACTCTCATTAAATAAAACACCTTTTATTTATTCAGAAAATTATCAATCACTTTAATGACAAACATTCACATATAACCCCTTGTTAGTATTTCATTTCACTTGCAAAAACACTTTCAGTAATTTCACCCGAAAACCCGTTTCGGTATCTAGTGAAATAAATTCCTGCGCTTGTTATTCTTTCCGGCATGAAACTTTTGCTCCAAATGGATGTCGGTGTCTCTTAAGTGTATCACCCTACGGTTCACGAATAATGTGGACATGATCGAGACCCATCTCAGATCAATAATCAGAAGCGAAACCTGGAGATCCATACTGACTCCCACACATTCAGCGATGACTTTCTTGTGATCGCGAGAACCTTTTACGCTAGTATCTTAATCCTTTTGTTTCGTGATATATTATATGTCCGAGATTCGATCATCGGTATCTCCATACCTAGTTTTATCTCGTTACCGACATGTACTCTTTTCTTGTTCCCGTGATATAACATTCTAGTGATCAAATCACTTGCTTGCAAGCTAATCAATATGATATCACCGAGAGGGCCCAGAGCATATCTATCCGTCATCAGGATGAACAAATTCCACTCTCGATCCATGGGCCTCAACATAACACTTTAGTAGTACTCAACCCATCTTTATAATCACCCTGTTATGGTGTGACATTTGATGTTATCAAGGTACTTATCCGGTGTTAGTGATTGACATGATCCCATAGCCTTAGGATTAGGATCACTTCTATGATGTTATAGCAATATAAACTCAATGACTTTGATCGTAATGCTATACTTCGGATGAATGTTCATCACATCATTACACTAATATTGTGACCTCGTTATTAACAACATCCAATGTCCATGATCAGGAAACCTTGATCGTCTTGTTAATCAACGATCTAGTTTATAAGAGAGGCATAACTAGGAACTTTCTGTTTGTTTATTAAATATACATGTATTAACGTTTCCGTATTAATACAATTATAGCATGCAAAATAAATATTTGTCATATACTTAGAATATACATAATAACCACTTTATTATTGCCTCTCGGGGCATATTCCCTTCAAAAACACATACATATTACCGAGTAAAATCTATAAATATTTGATGAACTCGTTTAAGTAAATCAATTTAAGCACATTACAACAGTACTAAACATGCACAAGAGCATTAGGGACGGTCACCGGGCGATATGATGTTGTATCGAATGATGTGGCGCTGAGTTGGACCCGCTTGCAGTGTCACAACTGCATTTGTGATGTCCAAAGCTAGTATTAATTAGCCGATAGGCCTGCAGACAATGCAACTTTTTTCAGACAGCCCTGTCTCAACCTTTAACTTTGCTCCAAGCGATCGCTCCGAGGTAAAGGGATGAGATGGGAGGAAATGGCGTGACACCGCTGCCTCCTCCGTTGGTCGCCGGTGAAAGGTGGTTGCTGGTGGTTATGATCGACAAGTAGCTTGAGAGGTGCTGACGCGACGCAGCTCTGGTGGTGCGGCGAGGCACCGCGGCGATGTCTCAATGCAGTGTTCTTTTAGTGTTCCGTAGTTTGGTTTTCGTAGGCTTTGGAAACAAAATTTTAGTGCGGTTTGGGCTTAGAGTTTAAGAAAGTTACCAATTTTTTTAACTCAAATTGTTCATAGGGCATAGAATGATGACAACACGTACATATTTTGGGCAGTAGTAAAGATTGCATTACGTAATTAAATTTGTTGTTCACTATTGATAGCCTTAACTAGTGATGGAACTGTTAATTTGCAGGAGAGCACGTAGCGCATTCTTTACACTAGAGATAAATTATAGTGGATTTTTCATGGGTATAATAATAGAGGGTATGTTGATGGACACCTGATTTAATATGATCAAGTTGAGTGACTAACTTGATCAGCGCTCATGCTTCGGAACATAGTTGAAGAGATTGGTTATGCAATGGTAGGAAGAATGAAGATCCATTACTATAATTCAATGCTTAATGGTTTAAGGGAGATACGATATGAACATGACACACGTGTGCATGGTTACTTTAGTTGACATTGGCCAATATTATTTTTCAGTCTTTATTTGGGTCATGATCAGAGTTTGAACTTCAAAGGTTGGGATGATGCAGTAGATTATCCAGTTATCTTTTGCCTCGTGTTATCATCCTTGCTAAGCCAAGAAGCAACACCAAGTTTGAAAGATCCAATTGCAAAGAGGCCTCTAGTACCAATTCAAGTTGTGTATCAACAAGTTAAGTACAAGATTCATATGAGAGGCTAGATAAAGAATGTGTTGTTGGTAGATTAAGGCAAAAGAAGAGGAATAGAAGCAACATTGTACCTATTTGTGAAGAAACTGAAGAACACTGTGCAACATTGGATGACAGTGAGGATGCAGTGGATTCATGACATTGCAGTTGTCCCTGGCGGAACATAGTGCAACATTGGCTACCAGTGAACATGTTGTTCATCGTGAACATTACGATCATGGTGAGGATGGTGATCACGCTTTTGTTGTTGTCCCTCAAAACACCAAGAAGGTTAACATGCTTGATGAGTTCAGGTGTCCTAGGAAATATACATGAGCTCATATCTATGTAATCTTTTAAGTAATTCAAAATGCCAGGTTATGAGTTTGGCTTTCCCATGAAAATTATTATGACAGGTTATGTTGGATTTTATGTGACAATGCTTGCTTATGTATTGGCAGATTTTGGTTTAGTCTGTTATACAATTCTTGTGAGAATGTGAAGTTCAAATGTGAATTTTCATGTTATAGATTATTTCAAATTCAAATCATTCCAAGAAGTGGAAAATTCTTAAAATTTGAGATATTTATTTGCACATTTTACTTACTTCTAATCAACATTAGTCATTGCATCAGCCATAGCTTACAGATGCACATTAAAAGGCCAAAATGAGATCATAACACATTACTCTGTTGCATCATGTTCATCTCTAATCTATGCCAAAAGGCAATACATTACTACACTAGATCATATACTAAAGGTTTAGCTAAATCACACCTAGATCATCACTATAATATCACCTCACTTCTTCTAAACAAGAACAAGGCACATTGCACACAACACACATAGTACAACTACTAAGATCTTCGGTAGAACAAGTATTTCTCTAACTGCATCTAACAAAGTCATCTAATTCTAGTCTTATGCTTGCACCATTGTCAAATTTTCCTCTTCTTTCCACAACCGAATCTCCTCCCTTATTTCCTTTGCCTAGCCTATGTCATGAACAACAACATCGCGTGCCTCGAATGAAGTTCCGCTCCACCAAGTAGCCAACATGCTCCAACTCTGAGTGCCAAAGTTGCATCCAAATTGTCGCATTTCCCACCACATAAACAAAGAACAAAATGTAGACAGTGAGTTAAATCGAGAATGACATTACGTACCCATGCCTCTTACGCTTGTAGAACACCCATCCATTATGATCGGTTGTCCTAGAATGATATTACTTCACCACCCAACCACAAATCTCGTTTCGGCATGATGACGAAATGGCAACACTCCGGCGACAGCTCTCGTATCAGTGGCGTTCCACCAGCAACGTTGCTGATCTAGGGTTTTAGCAGAGTAGGGGAACATGGGTGAGAAAGAAAGAAATTTTAGACGGAAGCCACCTGATGTAGTTGATGGTGCTTTTGTAAAAAAAACTCCCAAACATTTCCCTTCTTTAACTAACCTGTAACTTACCTGCTAGCGGGTTCCCCTCACCGCTAAGTCCACCAATACAATGTGTCATCGCTGACATTGTGACGCATCTTCGGTAACCGTAAAATTGTATTGTCGTGGTAGAGTGGCTGAATTGATTTACTTAAGCAAGTTTCAATTAGTATTTATGGATTTTACTCCGTGTTATATAAGATCCTTTGATCCCGTAATAAAACTGAAGAAACCTTATTTTTGCGGGGAAGTAAAACTGAAAAAACTAGTCTCTACTACTAATAAAAGAATAAATATTATCTTTTCTAAACGCACCCCATAATATGTGTACACAGACATATTATCACCATAGGATTAGGTTCACAAAAGCAAACCCAATAGATAGTGTTATTCTAATTGGTTTCTTGTGTGCACTTAGTAATTTACCTAGACTGACCGTACTCCACCAGCAGAGGAAAAATCCCGCCCCGTTACAGTTTCTGTTCCAAAAATATCATCCTATATACTCCTAATTGATTTCTCCACTAATTACTCACCTTTATTATTCTGAAATAGATTGCCCCACTCAGGTTCAAAAAATAGGCTGAATCAACGATTAATAGGCCGATTAATCGCTATTAGGGACTGATACATCGGAAACGTATCTATAATTTTTGATGCTCCATGCTTGTTTAGTATATACTTTGTTTTGCTTTGTCTATACTTTGTGGTGTTTTTATATCTTTTCTGGAACTAACCTATTAACAAGTTATCACGGTGCCTGTTGCCTGTTTTCTTCTGTTTTTGGTTCCAGAAAGGCAGAAAATCAATATTCTCGGAATTAGACGGGACAAAAGCCAAAGTCAATAAGGCGTGGCTAGGGGTGGGCCCGTGCCTAGCCAGGGTGTGGGCCCCCTGGTCGCCTCCTGGCCTCGCCTCTTCGCCTATAAGAATCCCTCGATGCAGAAACCCTAAGTACCCGATCAATATTTCACGAAACCTTCTGTAGCCGCTGCCACCGTCATCCCTAGATCGGGGGGGATCTGAAGTTCTTCCCAGCACCCTGCTGGAGGGGAGATCATCCCGGAGGCCTTCTCTCTGGTATGATGCGTGAGTAGTTCCACCTTGGACTATGGGTCCATGTAGTAGCTAGATGGTTGTATCTCCTCCTTGTGCTTTCATGTATAGATCCTGTGAGCTCCGTTCATGATCAAGATCTAATCTATTTGTAATCATGCATGTTGTGTTTATGGGAATCCAATGGATATTGAGATTATTATGTTGGTTTGATTAATGGTTTTGTCTTTATGATTCTATCATGTCTGTGTTGTTTGTGATCTTGCATGCTCTCAGTTGTTAGTAGCTATCTTGGCCAAGTAGTTGCTAGTAACTCCAAGAGGGGGTATTTATGCTCGATAGTGGATTCATGCCTCTAGTTTACAAGGGAAATGAAAGAAATCTCTTCGGTTGTAGATGTGTTGCTGCTACTAGGGAGAAAACAACGGTCTCTTGTTCATGGAACATGTGGACTGTTTACCTTACACACTTTGATTGAAGCAGTTGTCTGTTGCTTGCAACTTAATACTGGAGGGGGTTCGGATGATAACCTGAAGGTGGACTTCTAGTCATAGATGCAGTTGGATGGCGGTCTATGTATCTTATTGTATTGCCCAATCGAATCTCATAGGATCTTTCTGACTAGTATTGCATTATTATGCCTTGCTCAGTTCCTGTCAATTGCCCTGCTGTAATTTGTTTACCCTTCATGCCATGTTTATCTAAGGAGAGCACCTCTAGTGAACTATGGACCCCGGTCCAATCTTTACCATTGATACATCTTTCACACCGTACATTTAATCCTTTGTTATGGCAAACCGGTGAGCTTAACAACCTCACTGTCTAGTTGGGGCAAAGTATTGAGTTTGTGTTGTGCAGGTCTCCGCGTTGCTTGCAACACCCGTGTGACGTTTCCTACCTCCTACAAGTTCGATAACCTTGGTTTCTTACTGAGGGAAAACTGCTGATGTGCTGCTTCACACCTTCCTCTTGGGGTTCCCAACAAAGTGCTAACCAGCACCATCAAGCTATTTTCTGGCGCCGTTGCCGGGGAGGCTAAGGACATCTTCACAAGGGGAGTCCTTCACTTACTTTCTCTTTACTTTGTTTTTAGTTTGCTTTGTTTCTTTTGCTTGGTTTTGTTTGCCTCTTTTCAAAAAATCCAAAAAAATAGTCTAGTTTAGTTTGCTTGCTTTATTGAAAAACACAAAAAAATTAGTTCCTGCTCTAGCTACTGCTGCTGTTTTTGGCTTGCCCACCTTTGCCAAAATGAACTCTGCTGAGAACACCAAGTTGTGTGACTTCACTAGCACCAACAACAATGATTTCTTAAGCACTCCTATTGATCCACCTGCTCCTAATGCTACCTTTTATGAAATTAAACCTGCTTTGTTGAATCTTGTGATGAGTAAGCAATTTTCTGGTGCTAGTTCTGATGATCCTGCTGCCCATCTCAATAGCTTTGTTGAACTTTGTGAGATGCAAAAGTATAAGGATGTAGATGGAGATATTATTAAGCTCAAGCTTTTTCCTTTCTCCTTGAGAGGAAAAGCTAAAGAATGGTTGCTATCTTTGCCTAAAAATAGTATTGATTCTTGGACTAAGTGCAAAGATGATTTTATTGGAAAATACTATCCTCCTGCTAAGATTATATCTATGAGAAGTGACATTATGAAATTTAAACAACTTGATAATGAACATGTTTCTCAAGCTTGGGAAAGAATGAAATCTTTGGTTAAGAATTGTCCCACTCATGGACTCACTGCTTGGATGATTATCCAGAATTTTTATGCAGGTTTGAACTTATCCTCAAGAAACCTGTTGGACTCAGCTGCTGGAGGTACCTTTATGAGCATCACTTTGGGTGTTGCAACTAGACTCCTTGATAATATGATGGTTAACTACTCTGAATGGCACACTGAGAGAGCTCCACATGGTAAGAAGGTAAATTCTGTCGAGGAAACTTCCTCTTTGAGTGATAAGATTGATGTTATTATGGCTATGCTTGTTAACGGGAAAGCTCCTTTAGATCCTAATAGTGTCCCCTTAGCCTCTTTGGTTGCTCAAGAAGAGCAAGTTGATGTGAACTTCATTAGAAACAACAATTTCAACAACAATGCCTATAGGAATAATTTTGGTGGTAACAATTATAGGCTTTATCCTCCTAATAATGGCAATTCCTATGGAAGCTCTTACAACAATGCTAGAAATGCCCCCTCTGAACTTGAAGTCATGCTCATAGACTTTATTAGTAAGCAAACCACTTTCAATAAGGCTATAGAGGAGAAGCCTTTAAATGTTGAGAAAAATATATCCTCTTTGTCTGAAGCTCAGTCGTCCTTGATTAATAAAATGGCTGCTAAACCTGAAACCATGGAAAGTACCTTTGCTTCTACTCATGCCATACAAGTTACTATTGATGAAAATGTTAGGTTGTTAGCTCAACTTCATGCTAAGTGGGAAAGAGAAACTAAAATTGATAGAAACAATAGTGTGTGCACCATCACCACTAAACCACAAGTAGTCCATGTTCCTCCTACTATGCCTAAGCCTATCGAGTCTACTACTAGTGATGCAAAGTTTTATTTTGATATTGATGGTTGCAATATTTCAGAAGTGATTATGTTCCTACAAAAGCTTGCTAGAAGTCCTGATGCTAGTGATATGCATGTTGCTTTCACCAAACACATTATAGATGGTCTTGTCAAGATTAAGGAAAAGTAGCTAAAACACAAAGCTTTTATTCCTAGGAAAGTAGAAGATAGTTGGGAACCCATTATTAATATGCAAGTGAATGACTTTAATCTCAAAGCTTCATGTGATCTTCGTTCTAGTGTCTCTATTATGCCTAGGAAGATTTATGAAATGCTTGATTTGCCACCATAGGAAGATTGTTATTTGGATGTCCCACTTAATGATAATGCTAAGAAGAAACTCATCGGGAGTATAAATGATGTTATCATTATGGTTAACAATGCTTATGTTCCTGTGGATTTCTATGTTTTGGATGTTGAATACAATGCTTCTTGTCCTATTACTTTGGGAAGACCTTTTCTTAGAACAGTTGGTGCCATCATTGATATGAAAGAAGGCACCATTAAATATCATTTTCCATTCAAGAAAGGTATTGAACACTTCCCCATGAGGAGAGAGAAATTGCTCTTTGCTCCTCCTTTGAAAGCAAGGTTTGATGTGAATGCTTCTTCATTTGAAAATACTTGATTCTTCTTGCTTCTTGTGCCTAACTTAAAGGCGTTAAAGAAAAGTACTTGTTGGGAGATAACCCAAGAGTTTCCTTGAGTCTTGGAAGTTATTACTTCAGTAATGACCTCTCCTTATCCTTTTTTTTTTGCTTTTTGTGCCAAGAATGACCTCTAATGAGAGGGAAGCAAGATTTGGGGAGTTGCTGTGCCGAAACAGATTTCTGTCCTCCACCATAAAAATTTGCGAGGAGTCTCTGTAACTCGTATTGATCTCAAAATTTACAAATAAGTCCCCCAGTATGTTATCTAACTTTCGTTAGTTCAACACTTTTTGATTTGAGCAACATAAGATTTTTGAAAAAATTGGTTTCTACCTGCTGGTCTGTTTTGACAGATTTCTGCCATTATTTGCATTTGCTTCTTATTGATTCCTTTTTAGTTCTCTTTAGGTGAATTGAGATTTTTGAAGGAGTTACTACATTAGATTATGTTCTTAGTGAAAAGTCTTGTTGTTCCAAAGCTTTTCCAGAGGTCTAATATCTTTTGAATACACTAATGTTGCTAATGAAGATTGTGTGAAGTTTTGTATGAAGGAAAAAATTTAGGTGTAGAGCGAGAATGATGTAATGAGATGAAGAATGGACAAAAGCTCAATCTTGGGGATGTCACCATGGTGTAATACCAAGAAATATCCAAGAGCTACAAGCGTCAAAGCTTGGGGATGCCCAAGGAATCCCCTTCTTCATCAATAAAAAGCTCAGGTGTGTCTAAACATTTTGTTTTTATTATTTCATGCACTGTTGTGTTGTTCTTGGAGCATCTTAGTTTTCATTTGATTTACTTAGGTTGTTTAGTTTGCTTGAATAAAGTAGTTTGGTCCCCCGTTCTCGCTGTGTTGTTTTGCAAATAAGTTGCTTGGTGTTGGAAAGCAGTAGTAAGTTCTTGCTTGAAAGTGCAAGAGGAGCTTGCATTGACTGTGACTTAGACTTTAGCATGACATGCTAGGTGTTGTTTTGACTTTATGCTTAGTGATTATTGTTGTAGCATGTCTTGTTCCAAACAATTGGCATTGCTTAGTGTGCCTTTAAGAAATTGTGCGTTGTTTTAGCATGCAAAAGCATAGTATTATGGTTTTATCCTTTGATGCTTTGTTTGGGTTGACTTGGCACATGCTCACACCATGTTATGACTATGACAAGTCACCATAGCCTCTATGATCATTTAGCCCTTTACTTGTAGTACCACTCTATGTTTTGATTAGTAATGCTCTGTTGCTCTGCATGATTATGGCCATGATTGCTCTCTTAGTTGGTTTCTCCCAGTCTTTTGCTAGCCTCCACTTGTATGAGTAAGCTCTACGCATGCTTACAACTCTCAAGAAACCAAGTTGTTCCAAAGTGTCCACTATAAACTCCTATGCATGGTGTGTTACACCATTCCAAGTATATTCTTGTTTTCAGCTATCTTCCAATTAAAAACTATTTTGTTATGTGAAAACTTAGTGATTAAAGCCCTCACAAACTTGATGGCACACTTTATATTCTTTGCCCCTAATAAACTTGAACCACTGTGTCGTCTATGTTGTATATGATTGCACTTATACGTTGGAATTAGCAGAACTGTGATGTCACGGGGAACGTTTTCAACATTGCACTTCTACTTTTTACTCAGTTGATATCATGCTCTTTTGTCTATGGATGTCACCGGTGTAAAATAAAGAGGGAACTGGTAAGTCCATGGAGAATGTATTTTGTGTTAGAGAAACGCCTGGGCCGCTAGCCTAAGCCATGACTAATCATGGTGGAAACTTGCAGCATCACCATAGTGCGGTGACCCAGCATACCACTGCACGATGTAGTACACTATAGTCGTTGACATAACACTAATGAAACACCGTTCACTAGTATTACATCCCTTAGAGTGGTACAACAGAAACACAGCAGGTCCAAGACATGACTATAGGTTACAACTCAACTCTTTACACAAGATCCAGAGAACACTCTAGGTTAAAGAGAGAAAAATAGTATTCTTACAAAGAAGAATAAACAACTCAAAAACTATCATACTACTAAGACTAGTATTTTAACTAATGGTCTGGCATTGCTGCTATTGCAATACACTATAGAAATAGGGTCTATGGCTAGAGATTATATTCCTATCTAGTCAGAAACTTCGTCTTCACTTGAGTTTATGTATATGATGACTTCCTTGACTTCATTGAAGAGCTCGAGCTTTTGATGATGATTCCTGGAGCATAACTTGATGTAGACGTCATCTTAATGGCTTCAGAATCTAGCAAGGTTTAAGAGGATACGTTGAGTATGAGCGTACTCAGCAAGTTCACTAGAAAAGGAGTGTTTGATGCACTATATCTACAGCCATAGACCATAGGTCGTAGGCCATGCAAGTTTTCGTAAAAATTTCTTCAAAAGTTGCTTTTATTCTAAAAAGCTATGTCTGTCAGCCTTTACGGGTTTACTAGAACTTTCATGGAGTTCCTTTCCCGCCGCGTTCCTAGCTCCTTCCCAGAACAGGGAGTAACAAGTTACAGTTCTTACACTCTACAGAGGTGCGTTACTTTACACATGAGAGATCTTAGATTTGTTGCACATTAGGGCCGCGAACCCGTTCACACTTCCTTGGTGTGAGGCCTAGACTAAGACCCAAGCCAATCACTTCCTTCTCCGTGACCCCGCATGTCTCGTTGGTGTACGCCAGCCCACCTATTGAATTACGACAATTGGCAGTACAGACCGTTCAGATGCCGGAACTATCATGGGACGTTGAGGGCTCCCACCTATATGCTGCATATCCACTATGAATTACCATATAATATGCACGCTACGAGTGATAACAGCCACGACCCGCACATCCGGCTTCATGCGAGAGGGAAAGATACAACTGACTTCTTCGTCCTATTCCAAATCTCATGGTCAACGCGTAATATACGGCGCAAGAATCATTGGCGACATGGGTTGTTAAGTCCTAGATAATATGTTCCTTTACCACCGGAACTCTTATAGTAGGTTATTACCTCATGGTAAATAACCTATAATCATATTATTATGAAAATAGTGTTTTCTGACCTTTTTCAAATGCAGGTGATGACAACACTGGATTTGTAAAATACTTTACAGAAAATAATCAAAGGACATGAGCAAGTGTGAACTTGCCTTTTGTGATTGCAAGATTATGCACTCACGGTCTTCGAGACAATATAAAATATCCATTATCTGAAATCAGCATCATTGGTCTGGTAAGGACTAATGTTTAAAGAAGCAAGATGCTATTATGCATAAGTAATGTAATGCAATTTCGTAAACTCGAATCTCGCGAATAACGTTGACCTAGGGTTTGGAAACTAGAATGGTTACCTTAGAATGTGTTGCCCTTTTAGATTAAGTTTCACACATGTGCTTCTTATTAAGGCTTATGAGTGTGTGTGAAACAACATGTAATTATAATACCATAAAACAATGAGATACACACAAATGTGAAATGCTACTCAATATTGCTTATACAATACTTGTTAAACTTCAAATTTTATTTTACAAGTAATGTCACCTATAAAGAACCTAAGTGTTATTAATCCTAAATATACAAGTAAAGCATAATTTAATGTGATTATTATTAATTGTCATTTGTTGTTTGAAGTGGCAAAAAGAATAACATTTGAAGAAAATCTTACTTAACTAAGCAGAAGTATTTAAACTTTTAAGTTAACCTTATGAGGTGTTCTTTCTAGTTATAGCCTTTAAATAAGAAAGAATTACTCCATTTGAATAATGACATCATTAGTATTTGAGACTTATCTATCTTGGTTTTTAACTTGGTTAGTTTGGTATTAAGATACTTTATAACTTAATTATAACAGACCAAAGTTAACTATAAAGTATATAATAAAGTTTTTAGCATTATACTTAAAGTCTAGTAGACTAAAGTTAACTTTAAAACATAGATGGACTTTAGGTGTAATGCTTATTATACTTATACCTTGTTCACTTCATAATGTTTCTTTAAATTTACTTAAGAATGGTATTACTTTTATTTGGTAGTGGTTTCTTTACATTATAAATGTATAAAGGGATTTATCTCCCAATAAGGGTGTATTAAGGTTTGTGAATAAGTAAACAATATTATTTACTACTTATGAACTCACTATAGTGTTTTGATTTGTTTATAAACTTGTGGTTAACGTAAAGTAATGGGTTTTATCTCATTACAAATTATTCTTAGAGATTTTATATTGGATAAGAATCTTTTTTAGAAAATAATCTACACTTATGGTTGAATGATAATTCAATAAAATTGCATTTTTTTAAATGTGTTGAACCATTTGACTTCATAATATTAGTATTTAATACTAATACTATTTATTTATTTGGTTAATTTAAGAAATATTAACAAATTTTATTTGAAATTATATGAATTATTAACTAAAGAAATAGGTTTAAATTCAAGTTATTAAAGTGTTTAACTTTTTTATTTAACTTAAAAGTGGAATATTAGATTTTTAACATATAGGTATTATTTTTTTGATCATTTTGGTATATTACACTTATTTTTGTGATTTAAAAATAATTAGGTATGATTTTTATAATACTTATTACTTTATAAAGACTTAATAAATAATTAAGTGGAGTAATAATGTATGATTATAGTTTCAAATTATAATTCTTATTTTTCTAAGATTTTTTGTATTTTATTTATATTATTAACATTTACCATTATTAAAATATGAATTATCAAAGTTTTATTACTTATAAAACTTTTATTAAATAATATTTATTTAAATAATCATCGTAATAATATTTGATAATAGTTTTAAGTTGTAGATTTTATTTTTCTGAAAATTTTAATATATTAAACATATTTTTCTAAATTACAAAACAAAAGTTATTGATTTTATAAGATTGAATCATTTTATGATTTTTTAATTAAATAACTAATGTGTTTATTAGGTAATGCTGATGTCAGCTTTAGTGAAAGGTTTTTCTCACCAGAGCCAATCCTACCCTAGTCACTGACTGGTGGGACCTTTGCCATGTCATATCTAAGGTTTTTATTTATTACAGAAATTAATAACTCAATAATGAAATGATAAAATGATATATGACATCAGCGTTATGTCACGCTGACATCATCTAAGGGATGATCCTCGGATTGGGAGCATGCGAGCACGCGGGGGTGGTCTTGTTCGAATCAGTGGAATGCGGGAAGCCGAATAGTTCCGGCGCCGCTGATTTTTGGTCGCCGGAGCACTAGCTCCGACGAGCTCCGACGGTGGAACGCACTGGTCTTCGTGAGCAAGGCGATGGAGAGAATTAAAAGCAAATCCAGAAGGCTAGGGAGATGCACAAGCTCACCAGGAGCATAGCGAGAGGCTCGGCGAAGCCACGCGTTGCCGGATGAGGTGGCCATCATCGACGGCGAGCGGCGGAGTTCGAGATCGTTGTCAACGACCGAGGGCGAGAGGGTTCGATTCATTTTCTAGGTTGATCTAGAACAACGAAATGAGTACAACGGTGCACTCGGGGTGGCTAGGGAAGCTTAGGACCAACGGTTTCCATTGAAATCCGACGAACTAGGGTTCGGGTTGTATGCGCGAGAAAAATAGAGAGGACGAGAGAGGATGATACGGGTACG
The DNA here is from genome assembly GCA_916181665.1 of Avena sativa. Classification (NCBI taxonomy): domain Eukaryota; kingdom Viridiplantae; phylum Streptophyta; class Magnoliopsida; order Poales; family Poaceae; genus Avena; species Avena sativa. The sequence goes on along the minus strand of OV702293.1, from coordinate 447,228,932 downwards.
AGTGGATAGGGGAAGACGTGGGCGTTCTTATCCTCACCCTCACCAGCGGCGGTGCACATCACAGCGCGACGAAGATCGACGACGGCAGCGACACCACGCAGGTGCTTCTGCCGGCAAGGAAGACGACGGGAAAAAGGGGCCAAAGGGGTATCGGGCCAAAGTTGGAATGCTTCTAGGCCGTAGCAAGGCGAGTGAAGTGTGTCTGCTGCTGCACGTGAGCGTCTGGTAGAGGGGTGAAGCAATGGGCTTTGGGCCAGTTTCTGGACTAAGTCTATTTTTTTATTCCTTTCTGTTTTCTGTTTTCCTTACTTGTTTTGTATTTACATCTTTGTTTTAAGATTTGTACTTTTCATTTGTTTGAATATTTCCCATAGAATTTTATCTGCTAGGTAACTGTAGCAATATTGAAATGTATTTATGATCATTTTGTGAACCTTTATTATATATTGTTATGTTTCTTTATTTTCTTTATATATATACTTTTCCTATAATTATTTGTAAAGCTTTTGATATGCATTTAATTGAGATAATATCCAATAATTTATTAAAGAATGTATTACTATAAATTCATGAGTTTTAATTCTTATTGATTTATAATATTAAAGAAACTTTTATATATATATTGATCCTTCATTAGTATTTGATACATGAAGTTTTGAGTAATTAATATGGTTAATATTATTCTCATAAATTCAATAAATGGCAATGTAGATATTTTATTATATCTAACATAGATGTTAGGGTTTGAATTGCAAATGCTTACCCTAGGGTTTAGGGTTCTTAATATACTTATATTCTTTTGTTGATGTGAATAAAGATTAATGGCTAAGACAGATTGTTTTTATGTTTGTGATCTTGAATGATATCACCATTTAAATTAAAATAGTGGGATTGTTTTCTAGGCTAACTTATGAGAAATAATTGATAAAAATAGTTATTAAGCACCTAGGATAATGATGGTTGAGAATGATGAAGATGTGTAAGTAATTTGCTATAGGAAAATATTCCTATGAAGCTTTGTGTAAATAAGATGACAGATCAATCATGTGAAATGGATACTATGTTTGGATAAGGATTTAGGGTTTAGTGTTTACCAAGAATTCCTATCTTCCATAATTCACAATCCTAGACTTCTGATTAAGGAATTCCTTTCCTAGATATACTACTTCTTCATATCCATCATCATGTGCTAACATGATGAGCTTTACTTCACAAGAATATCCATATCCACCTTGTAAATCCAATGAGCTTGACACTGAAGCTTTCATAATCTTCTTATATCCATACTTGGTTATAACAACTACTCTACTGCTGATAACCTCCAATCTAACAATTGTTTTATAGTTACTTCCATTCATACTCCTCCCTTATCATTCTTCACTAATATTATTTCAATAGATGTATACATAAAATCCTACTTCACCTCAAGTGTTTAATATTTCCCAAGAGCAAACTGCTACTTTTATAATCTAATGTTCCTCTAACATCATCTTCATCATACTATCTTGTCTCTACTTGACTCCAATATCTAACATTCCAATCTCACATTATATTAATGTGACTTGTGATGACTAATCTAGGATAATTTATCTATACTAGGGTTCAATCATGTTTTATCCACCAATGTCACTTATACATGATATAAGCATTCAATCTTGGTGAATAAGGCATGTTCATTATAATCCTTTGTGGTTTAGGTTTCCAATTGGCTAATCAGGGCTTCATCAATACAACATTACAGTTGTATTGAAATTATCTTCTTAGTATCTCTATTGGATCAAGGAATTCTATTCATGGACTATGCTTACTTAATCCAATAGGATTACTCCTGGTATCTATCTTCAGGATTCATCCTTATAACCTTCTTTGTTACTATATTGTTTTGATTTCCTTCAATCACTCCCATCCTATAGATGATATCTAATACTAGCATTACCACTTACCTCTTCTTACTTCTTTCTCTTAGGACTTGATAGGTTAAGAATTGGTGAATCAATAGTTGATTACTCAACATTGATGAACAACATATATTGAGATAGGATTCCATAAGGATTGATATGGAAAGAAAAATATATGGTGGATGATCTTAACTTGGTTTCTTTCCTACTCAAACTCACTAAAGAGTTAAGGTTAGGTATTACCATGATACTCATGGTATAAGTAGATGAGATTAAGATAGATCAAGATTTAGTTGTTCCATTCCTATTACTTAAGTTATGTTTATAACTTGGTATTCATGAGTGATTATAATGAATACTAGGATATGATTACTTAAGGATCAAATATAAATAATTAAGTAATGTATTAGGATTTAATTTTATTACATTTGATCTACCCTTAGATCAACTCATGTTTACCCAAAATAAGGTTTTAAAAAAGGTCATATTGAAACTTATCGCAGACGACTTGATGATCTACTTCAATTCCATCAAGTTGAGAGAAGCTTCAATCACTTTGACAAGTTTTTATTTAAAAGCGCGAAAATTATTCAGATTTTCTATGCATGAATGCAATGCACACATCTGTGTTCAGCTTATTACTAAGCTATAATGCTGGTATGTTACACATAGTGAGCTATCTATGAAGCATCCTCAATAAAAAGCTATGCATATATTAAATAAAAAGATCGCTGAGATGCTCATTGTCTGCTTGCCTTGTCATTTTGGTTATGGGATAGCTCTTGTACCATGTGCAAGGGGTACCCCGTTGGCGGTTCTCTTTGATACGCAAATACTTACAATGACAAGAACTTACAGGTGACTGAAGTTGAGTAGCATGAGGTGTGGTCCTTGTATTCAAGGGACTTGAGATTGCCAACTTATACTTCATCAAGCATATACTCCATAGTTTGTTCACTTTAACCTTAACCACTTCAAGATGCTTACGATAGGGGCAATGAGGGATGAAAGCTAACAAGTACCATAATTTTTGGAAGCTCTTTTTGAAACTTGAAATCCCTGCTTCCTTTATGAAAGGCCTTTCTTCCACCATTATTTGAGTCTCCACCTTCTACCTTTAGGCACCATTAAGAGAGCATAGTTGTCATTATGTGTGCAGTGTCCCAAAGCTTATTGGTTGATGCATATTGTGATATTACTTGTTCTTGTGCTATCTGTTTCTAGTCACCCTTGTGAATTTTGAAGGTGTCCTATGCATCTATTTGCTACTCTATGAGGGACAAGATGATTGCCACTATGCTATGTTTTCTGTATGTGAAACAAATAAACGTTTTTCAATGCATGTTATTCATGATCTTTGTTTGTAGCTTGTCATGTTGCATGCATAGTTACTATGTCCTATTGTTAGAACTCCATCTTTCATGCACATGTTTAGAGTTCTTTGATCCCAGCTTTCAATGCTTGCAAATGGTTAGATCTTTATTGTGAGGGTGCATGTCACCTAAAAAATTATTATTTTTATCACTTACCTACTCGGGGACGAGCAGGAGTTAAGCTTAGGGATGCTTGATACTTCGGAAACGTATCTATAATTTTTGATGCTCCATGCTTGTTTAGTATCTACTTTCTTTGCTTTATCTATACTTTGAGGTGTTTTTATATCTTTTCTGGAACTAACCTATTAACAAGTTGTCACAGTGCATGTTGCCTATTTTCTTCTGTTTTTGGTTCCAGAAAGGTAGAAAATCAATATTCTCGGAATTAGACGGGACAAAAGCCAAAGTCAATAACTTTCCATGGGGGACAAGAATCCAGAAGACGAGACGGAGACGCAAGTCAGGGCGGCCACACCCCTAGGCGCGGCCAGGGGTGGGCCCGTGCCTAGGCAGGGTGTGGGCCCCCTAGTCGCCTCCCGGCCTCTCCTCATCGCCTATAAGAAGCCCCCGATGTAGAAACCCTAAGTACCCGATCAATATTCCACGAAACCTTATGTAGCCGCCACCACCGTCGTCCCTAGATCGGGGGGATCTGAAGTTCTACCCCGCACCCTGCCGGAGGGGATATCATCCCGGAGGCCTTCTCTCCGGTATGATGCGTGAGTAGTTCCACCTTGGACTATGGGTCCATGTAGTATCTAGATGGTTGTATCTCCTCCTTGTGCTTTCATGTATAGATCTTGTGAGATCTGTTCATGATCAAGATCTAATCTATTTGTAATCATGCATGTTGTGTTTGCGGGGATCCGATGGATATTGAGATTATTATGTTGGTTTGATTAATGGTTTTATCTTTATGATTCTATCGTGTCTGTGTTGTTTGTGATATTGCATGCTCTCCGTTGTTAGTAGCTATCTTGGCCAAGTAGTTGCTAGTGACTCCAAGAGGGGGTATTTATGCTCGATAGTGGGTTCATGCCTCTAGTTTTCAAGGGAAGTGACAGAAATCTCTTCGGTTGCAGATGTGTTGTAGCTACTAGGGAGAAAACAACGGTCTATTGTTCATGGAACATGTGGACTATTTACCTTACACACTTTGCTTAAAGCAGTTGTGTGTTGCTTGCAACTTAATACTGGAGGGGGTTCGGATGATAACCTAAAGGTGGACTTCTAGTCATAGATGCAGTTGGATGGCGGTCTATGTATCTTGTTGTATTGCCCAATCGAATCTCATAGGATCTTTCTGACTAGTATTGCATTGTTATGCCTTGCTCAGTTCCTGTCAATTGCCCTGCTGTAATTTGTTTACCCTTCATTCCATGTTGTTTATCTAAGGAGAGAACCTCTAGTGAACTATGGATCCCGGTCCAATCTTTACCATTGATACATCTTCTATTGTTACTTGTTTACTTGCTGCAAACCACCATTACCTTTCACACCATATGTTTAATCCTTTGTTATAACAAACCAGTGAGCTTGACAACCTCACTGTCTAGTTGGGGCAAAGTCTTGAGTTTGTCTTGTGCAGGTCTCCGTGTTGCTTGCAACACCTGTGTGACGTTTCCTTCCTCCTACTGGTTCGATAACCTTGGTTTCTTACTGAGGGAAAACTGCTGCTGTGCTGCTTCACACCTTCCTCTTGGGGTTCCCAACGAAGTGCTAACTAGCACCATCAGGGACATGACCATGTCGATTACCACTAATACTTGGTCAAAAAAGTTGCAAAATTATCAACACATATCTCCCATCCATCCGCTAGCCTGCCCCAATAAAGTAGGTTTTGCGAAGCTCCCGCTCGATCCCTGCCTCTAGGAGCTTGATTTCCGCCATCACCAACCAGTTCCTTGACGTTGTTGACCAGTTCCTCGTAGTTGTCGACCAGACCTCAGATACAAGATATCGAGCGCCTTGAGGATCACATCCGGGGGCTTAAGGCTGCCTTTAATAGGGTAGATGTTTGAGGTGCAAGAGGATTCATCCATGTTTTAGGTGCTAATTTTTGTAGGCTTCACCGATTAATAGCCGACCGATTAAATCAGTTAATCGTCCGAATTCCGATTAGTTGCTACTCCCAAGCCAACCGAGCAGTTAACGATTACCGATTTCCTTACCATTGCCCTACTAATTACTCACCTTTATTATTCCTAAATATCAACACTTGGTGCCGCCACATCGACCAAACCTAGTTCATAGCCTCCCTCCTCGAAGCCTCCCAGGCTACACTGCCCATGCTCTGTCGCCGCCTCGCCATGCTCCCCCCCTCCCCCTGCTGCCGCCTGCATCTCTCTCACCTTCTCCCTACTGTGTGCCTCCATTCGGTGGTATCCTCCATGACCTCTTCCAAGATGCATCTAACAGGGCCGGCCTCTTTGACCTGTCCTCAAGATCGTGAAGGCCAAACTCAAGCCCCACCGAAGCCGTCCTCGAGACCAGGCCATAGATAGTTCTTGAGCTCGCTCGCCGCTTCCATGGTCATACCCTCTCCTCATGCCTAAAAGGTACTCGTGTTGTGATGATTGGCTCCTAATTTTTACGTCCGAGTGAAAGTGTTGGATTATGAAATTAATGAAGTGATAGGATCTGCTTGCTATCCCGGTTTTGTACCATGCCTGGCCTGCGATGCATGCTAAAATAAGCCTAAATTGTTGGTTCAACTATACCTGTTCTACTTTGGGAAATTGGGCATTTGATTTTCTGCACTAAATATCAACTTTGATGTCATGTATTGTTAATGGTTCTTACGCTCTGTGGGGATGAACATATATTTGATGCAGTATGATGCTTGTGCTCATGGTCTAATGGAGCTGAAGGTTATTTGAATGCCGTTGCACCTGTTAGGCTAATTAATAGCACCAACGAGATGGAAGATCAGGCAAAACTTTTTAAGTATGTTATATTCTGAATTGTGGTTGGGTATAAGGAATAAGTGGAAGATGGTCTGAAATTATGCCTTGATCAAATTCATCTATGTTGGTAGATTTGATTATGAGATTATATGAAAAAATTGTATATTCTGAAATGTCGACGGGTATAAGGAAATTAGTGGGAGATAGTGTGCAATTGTTTCGGAACCAAATTAGCCGATATTGGTGTTTTGTTTTTTTAGATTATATGAATATTTGCCCTAATGGTCCGTCGATGATTTACTGACTTTTTCATCTCTTCGCAGATAAGTTTCTCAGATTACCAGGTGAAACATCCATATTGTTTTATCTAAAGAACTATTGGACGTAAATCTACCCTTTCATGGCCTCCCAGAAATTCCGGAGGTACAATGTATTTTGTGAATTGTTGTTGGTCAAGAGTGAGAAGTGAGAGAAGATCATGAATTGTTCCCTTTAAATCTAACCAATGAAGCTATGTTTAATATCAAGATTCTATGGCTTCTACTTATTCTGCTCTTTTCCATTTTGCAAATGATATGCTTGGATTCATCCGTGTGCCTTGTATGGTGAACTCTCTATATTTGCGAATTTCGGATTAGGTTAATCTTTTATGATAATCAACAATCAACCATCATGCATCATATATTTTGCATTTTGCACCTCCTTTTGTTTTAGTAAAAAGATTTATTTTGCAAACATTCTTGGTGAATAAGCAATTGCCAAGTAATGATCGGGAAATAACATGTTTTCCTATTTATTCCAATAGATGCTTGATTCACTTCAGCTGCATACGCGATAGCAGACTTGGTGATCCAGTGGGAGCAATGAAACTGTATGACAAGTACATATCAAGATTGCAATCTTGCGATCAAGCGCTTGGCCATTGCTAGAAACCAAATCCACAATTTACGATTCCAAGCAAGTATATGAACAATCCCTGAATATTAGCATAACAATATCCAAGTCAGAGAAGTCGTAACCTCCACATGGAGAACAACGTGAAGAGCTATCTCAATTCCTTGAAGAGAACAACAAGGTCGAGAGCCGGGAAAGAAAATCAAGCTACAACAGATGAATTCAAGTGCTAACACTACTGGAAAAAGGGTCTTCGCTTCGATGTGAACAATGCCAGCAGCCCCGGTCTGTCATAGCCCGCGACTAGTGCTAGCACTAGTCCCGGGGCGTGAGGCCTCTAACGGCTAGAAATGGTCGTAGACACTAGTCCCGGGCCGGACCAGATCTCTAGTCCCAGTCCGTAATACGGCCCGGGACTAATAACCTGGAGCAAGCCAGCTGGTCTTTTTATGGACTATTAGTCCCGGGTCGTATCATGGTCCGGGACTAGTTGTCCACCACTATATATTTTGCTTCCTGTCCAGCTGCCCTAAAGTATATGGTGGCCATTTTTCTCAAAGAAGCAAGCGAGTTTATGCCATTTTTTTCCCAAGATTTGTCAAGATTTAGTTTGCAACCCCTAAATCCAAATCTTAAAAGGTTAGAACTTCATTCTTTCATCTCTTATTGCTACTTTAGCTCTATAATGCTCTAGAAGTATAGAGATATGAATCAGTGCATGCATGCTCTAGAAGTAGAAGGATTTTGATATATATATGTGTAACAAATTTTGATTAGGCACATAGTTACTGAAAATTGAAATGTGTAATTTTAGAGTTTCAGAGCTTAGAATGGAATGAGGTTTTCACTGATAGAACAATAATCAAAAACTCCACATTTATTATGTTGATTGTTTTCTCCAATTCACAAATTGGTGCATGTAAATTTTTCAAAATTCAAAATTAATGCTCTAGAAGATCTCAATATAACTTGTAATAATTTTATCATGTTGTGTAATGGTTTTTTATATACTTTTACTATAATGCAGATGGTCCGGGAATGGATGTACGGTACTGACCGACGCTCTGGCGAGTTCATTAATGGCGTGCATGAATTCATCTGTGTTGCTGATGCAAACAAGTGCAATGATTTTGTATTCTGTCCATGTAGTGGATGTAGGAATCAGAAGGATTACTCTGACTCAAAAACCCTTCACAGCGACCTGTTGAAGTCCGGCTTCATGCCCAGTTATAATTGTTGGACCAAACACGGAGAGAAAGGGGTTATAATGGAAGACAATAAAGAAGAGGAGGATGATGACAACTATCATGGTTTCCCTGAGTACGGAGATACTTCCATGGGGGATGCTGAAGGGGAGGATGAAGAAGAGACACATGATGAACCCGATGATGATCTTGGTCGGACCATTGCCGATGCACGAAGAGACTGTGAAATTGAAAAGGAGAGGGAGAAGTTCAATCACATGTTAGAGGATCACAAAAAGTTGTTGTACCCAAATTGCGAAAATGGTCTGAAAAAGCTGGACAACACACTGGAATTGTTGCGATGGAAGGCTGAGTGTGCTATACCTGACTCCTCATTTTAAAAGTTGCTAATGATGAAGAATATGCTTCCAAAAGATAACGTATTGCCCGCCAGTACGTACGAAGCAAAGAAGGTTGTCTGCCCTCTAGGTTTAGAGGTTCAGAAGATACATGCATGCCCTAATGACTGCATCCTCTACCGCGGTGAGGAGTACGAGAATTTGGATGCATGCCCGGTATGCACTTCACTTCGATATAAGATCAGACGAGATGACCCTGGTGACGTTGAGGGCGAGCCCTCGCGGAAGAGGGTTCCTGCCAAGGTGATGTGATATGCTCCTATAATACCACGGTTAAAACGCTTATTTAGAAACAAAGAGCACGCCAAGTTGTTGCGATGGCATAAAGAGGAACATAAGTCAGACGGAATGTTGAGACACCCCGCTGATGGGTCGCAATGGAGAAAAATCGATAGAAAGTACCCGGACTTTGCAGATGATGCAAGGAGTTTAAGGTTTGTTCTAATTACAGATGGCATGAATCCCTTTGGCGAGCAGAGCTCCAGTCACAGCACCTGGCCCGTGACTCTATGCATCTATAACCTTCCTCCTTGGTTGTGCATGAAGCGGAAGTTCATTATGATGCCAGTGTTGATCCAAGGTCCGAAGCAACCCGGAAACGACATTGATGTGTACCTAAGGCCATACACGTGTGGGATGAGCACAAGCAGGAAGAATTTGACCTCCGAGCATTACTTTTCGTAACAATCAATGATTGGTCTGCTCTTAGTAACCTTTCAGGACAATCCAACAAGGGATACAATACATGCACACACTGTTTAGATGAGACTGAAAGTATATATTTGGAACATTGTAAGAAGAATGTGTACAATGAGCATCGTCGATTTCTTTTGGCCAAGCATCCCTTAAGAAAGAAAGGCAAGCATTTCAACGGTCTAGCATGTCACCAGACGAAGCATAAGGAGCGTACTGGTGCTAATATATTTGATATGGTCAAAGATTTGGATCAAATAGTAACCTTTGGAAAGGGTCCTGGCGGAAAATCTGTTCCGAAGGACGCTGAAGGACACGCACCCATGTGGAAGAAGAAATCTATATTTTGGGGGCTATCATACTAGAAATTCTTAGAGGTTCGCTCTGCAATCGATGTGATGCATGTGACGAAGAATCTTTGCGTGAACCTGCTAGGCTTCTTGGGCGTGTATGGGAAGACAAAAGATACACCGGAAGCACGAAAGGACCATCAACGTATGAAAGACCCATATGGCCTGCATCCAGAATGGTTTCAAGGTCATGCCAGCTACGCTCTTACCAAACAAGAGAAGGAAATGTTTTTTGAATGCCTGAGCAGTATTAAGGTCCCGTCTGGCTTCTCGTCGAATATAAAGGGAATAATAAATATGGCAGAAAAAAGTTCCAAAACCTAAAGTCTCATGACTGCCACGTGATTATGACGCAAATGCTTCCGATTGCATTGAGGGGGCTTCTACCAGATAATGTTCGAGTACCCATTGTGAAGCTATGTGCATTCCTCAATGCAATCTCTCAGAAGATAATCAATCCTGAAGATATACCACGGTTACAGAATGATGTGGTCCAATGTCTTGTCAGTTTTGAGTTGGTGTTCCCACCATCCTTCTTCAATATTATGACGCACTTGTTGGTTCACCTAGTCGAAGAGATTTCCATTCTCGGTCCTGTATTTGCTACACAATATGTTTCCCTTTGAGAGGTTCATGGGAATCTTAAAGAAATATGTTCGTAACCGTGCTAGGCCAGAAGGAAGCATATCCAAGGGCTATGGAACAGAGGAGGTCATTGAATTTTGTGTTGACTTCGTTCCTGACATTAGGCCGATTGGTCTTCCTCAATCGCTGTATGAGGGGAGACTGAGTGGAAAGGGTACTCTAGGAAGGAAATCAATAATATGTAGGGACGGAAATTCTTACACCGAAGCACATTACACAGTTCTACAGAATTCTATCTTGGCAGCCCCATATATCGAGGAACACAAGAAAATCTTACGCTCCAACAACCCTGGAAAGCATGACTCTTGGATTAGAGATGAACACATGAAGAATTTTGGCGGTTGGTTGCAACATCTCATCAAAAACAACACTCTTGGATATCAGCTATACTTGTTGTCTAGGTCACCATCTTCGACTATATCGACTTTCCAAGGGTACGAGATAAATGGGTATAGATTTTACATGATCGCCCAAGATAAAAAGAGCACCAACCAAAATAGTGGTGTCCGCTTTGATGCAACAGACAACATGGGTCAAAGACCATATATTATGGTTACATAGAGGAGATATGGGAACTTGACTATGGACCTACTTTTAAGTCCCCTTGTTTCGGTGCAAATGGGTCAAGCTGACAGGAGGAGGGGTTGAGGTAGACAAGAAATACGGAATGACATTGTTGGATCTCAACAATCTTGGGTACTTAAACAAACCATTCGTCCTAGTCAATGATGTGGCTCAGGTTTTCTATGTGAAGGACATGTCTACCAAACCTATAAAAAGAAAAAATAAGAAAAAGAATACATCAGACGATGAGCCAAAGCGCCACAGAGTTCTTTCAGGAAAAAGAAACATCGTGGGAGTGGAGGACAAGATAGACATGTCAGAAGATTGTGATAAGTTTCATGAAATTCCGCCCTTCGTAGTGAAGGATGACCCAAGCATCATGTTAATGAATGAAGATGCTCCATGGATACGGTGGGATGAGAAAGGAACACACATGAAGAAATGATGTGTAATAATTGTAACATTTTATGAGTGAAGATGCTCCATGTGTCCATTTTTATAGTGTTGTCTGCAAACCATCTTGAGTGTGTTAGTCCCGTTTTGTGGCTGGATCGGGACTAAAAGGGGGCCTTTAGTCCCGATTTGTACTTACCATTAAGATCTGATCTCGAAACGCCTGTGGTTACATATTAGGGAGTGCCTCTATGACCAGTTTCTTGGAGATGCCGGACGACTGGGCTCCGGCGGCATCTCCCTGAAACTGGCCATAGTGGTGTCCCTGCTCTCACACACCATCTTGCAGCTTGTAACTTCTCTAACTAGATCAATACACTTGGGAGCTAACTAATTTCAAATATTAGGGAGTGCCTCTATGACCAGTTTCTTGGAGATGCCGGAGGACTGGGCTCCGGCGACATCTCCCTGAAACTGGCCGTAGTGGTGTCCCTGTTCTCGAAAACCATCTTGAAGATGCCTCAAACTGGCTGGAGGACTGGACTCACAAGGATGCCTATTTATAGTACAAGCAGCTCGGCATAGTGTCGACACTCACGACATAATGTCGACACTCACCCCCTATTATTAGTGCTGACTCATGTTTTGTCCCGGTTGGTGTCTCCAACCGGGACTAAAGGTCCATCTTTACTCCTGGTTGGTGACACCATCCGGGACAAGGTACAAGCGGCACGACATAATGTCGACACTCACCCCTATTATTAGTGCTGCCTGGCCCAGTCTGCCGCAATCCCTTCAGTCGCGGTTGGTTTCTCCAACCGGGACTAAAGATGAACCCTCTCTTTATAGGCATTTCCCTCTATTTATAGGCTGCTCGATCCAGCCTGCCCGCCCTTTCTCTATTTATAGGCTGCTCTATTTATAGGCCTTTTCCTCTAAATACAACAACATCTTCATATTTAGTCCCGGGACTAGGTAACACTCAAGACATTTATTAATATTAAAAATCGGGACAAACCGGGACTAGCTAACACTCTGGACTAAAGCCGCCCCTTTAGTCATAATCATGCCTAGTCCTATAGTACGCAGCTTCATGGTCTTCTTCGTCATCGTCATCATCATCGTCATCGTCACCTACCACTCCGGGGATCCTCAACCCAGCCATGGCATATACCTGGGGCACCTGCAAACAGATGTATGGATATATTATAATAGACATATTATTTGTTTTATTTGGATTTTTACAATAGAAGATATGATTTTCCAAAGTTTTAAATTTGATTTGAATTAAAAAAGAAAATTTAAAATGAAATAATTTATAAATGATGCAAACAGATGTATTGATATTATATTAAAATTCTTTATATTTTTTAATAATAATAGACATATTATTTGTTTATTTGGATTTTTACAATAGAAGATATGATTTTCCAAAGTTTTATATTTAATTTGAATTAAAAAAGAAAATTTACAAATGAAATAATTTATAAATGATGCAAATAGATGTATGGATATTATATTAAGATTCTTTATATTTTTCTGATAATAATAGACATATTATTTGTTTTATTTGGATTTTTACAATAGAAGATATGATTTTCCAAAGTTTTATATTTGATTTGAATTAAAAAAGAAAATTTACAAACGAAATAATTTATAAATGAAGCAAACAAATGTATGAATATTATATTAAGATTCTTTATATTTTTCTATTAATAATAGACATATTATTTGTTTTATTTGGATTTTTACAATAGAAGATATGATTTTCCAAAGTTTTATATTTGATTTAAATTAAAAAAGAAAATTTACAAATGAAATAATTAATAAATGATTCAAACAGATGTATGGATATTATATTAAGATTCTTTATATTTTTCTGATAATAATAGACATATTATTTGTTTTCTTTGGATTTTTATAATAGAAGATATGATTTTCCAAAGTTTTATATTTGATTTGAATTAAAAAGAAAATTTACAAAAAACAAACCCGTGGTCTTTAGTCGTGGGTTAAGCCCCGGCCCGGGACTAGAGACCCTCTAGTCGCGGGCGGTGGCTTAGCCCGGGGATAAAGGGGGGCCTATATATTCCGCACGCCAGGGGAGGTGCTGCCCACCACTTGGCATTCCTTGACGCAGCGGAGACCAAGCACACAGACGCATCGAAGACGAAGCACACACACGCAGGGGAGGTGCTGTCCGGCCGGCCGCCGATTCCACCGCCGCTCCGCCGTGCCGTGACGTGCCGCCTCGCCGTGTCGTGTCGTGTCGCCTCGCTGCCTCGTCGGTGAGCTCGAGGCCGGGTGTTTTTTTACCACAAAATATTAGCTAGGGTTATTATAATTAGAAATATTGTTTTTTACCACAAAATATTAGCTAGGGTTATTATAATTAGAAATATTGTTTTTTTACCACAAAATATTAGATAGGGTTTAGTTATTAGGATTATTGTTTTAGTTATTAGGATTGTTGGAGATATGCCCAAGAGGCAATAATAAAGTGGTTATTATCATATCTTCATATTTATGATAAATGTTTACATACCATGCTATAATTGTATTAACCGGAAACATTAATACTTGTGTGATTTGTAAACTAAAATAAGAGTCCCTAGTAAAGCCTCTTGTTAAACTAGCTTGTTGGTTAATATATGATCATTGTTTCCTGATCATGAACATAGAGATGTTATTAACAACAGGGTCATATCATTAGGAGAATGATGTGATGGACATACTCCTATAGATAAGCGTAGCATAAAGATCAAGTCATTTCAATAGTTCAATTGCTATATGCTTTCTGATACATAGTAACCTAATTCCTTCGACCATGAGATCATGCATATCACCTTTACTGGATGGATGCTTTGATGTCATCAAACACCACACCGTAACAGGGTGGCTATAAAGGTGGCATTGAGTGTTCGGAAAGTATTGGTTGAAACACATGGATCAAGAGTGGGATTTGTCCATCCACATGACGGATAGATATTCTCTGGGCCCTCTCGGTGAAATGTCATCCAATTAGCTTGCAAGCATGTGACTTGGTCACAAGGGATCACATATCACGGGAACGAGAAAAGAGTACTTATCAGTAACGAGGATGAACTAGGTATGCAGAGATACCGACGATCATAACCTCGGATAAGTAACATATCGTGAGACAAAGGGAAATTGGTATCGTATGTAAGTGGTTCATTCGATCGCAAAGTAATCGTAGAAATATGTGGGAGCCATATGAATTTCCAGATTCCTCTATTGGTTATTGATCGGAGAAGTGTCTCGATCATGTCCGCATAATTCACGAACCGTAGGGAGACACACTTAAGGATTCGACGTTGTTTTGAGTAGTTATGGTATTATGAGAAAGAGACCGAATGTTGTTCGGAGTCTCGGATGGGATCCGGGATATCACGAGGAGATCCGGAATGGTCCGGAGAATAAGATTCATATAAGAAAAGTCCCATTTCGGAGTTGGGGAATGGTTCCGGTGTTTTCATCGGGAACATTCTAGAAGGTCCCGGAATGTCCGGCACTCCGGAGGGGGAAGGGTACATGAATGTGTCATTACATATTGGAATGATTGCATCATGTACTAGGTGTTCTTGCTGTCCAAAATAAAGGGTTTATTTAAATCCTAATTTGAAAAGTCAAACGGCTAGTTTGAAAGTCAAACGGCAAGTTTTGGAAAGTGGAAAGAGGAGGAGAAGTGGAAACCGAGTTGGGGAGGGATTCCCTCCTCCCCAAGCCGGCGCCCCACCTCAAGGCCGAGTTGGGGAGGGACTCCAATCCCTCCCCTTGGCCGCAGCCCCCTCCCACCTATATAAGGAGGGGCAGGGCTCCCCTCCTTACACACACTACTAGTTCCTATCCTCTAAACTAAACCCTAGACCTAAACCCCGGTTTAGAGCTATTTGGTTTAGAGCCTTCTAATTGGTTTAGAGCCTTCTAATTGGTGTGTCTAATTACTAGACCACTAATAGCCTCTCTCATAAGCTCCACCATACTCGCACCGGCTTAAGGCGAAGCCCTGCGGGATCTCCCCTCTACTTCCGGTACCACGCCGTTGTGCTGCCGGAATCACGAGGAGAGTGCTACAACCTCCGCTGCCTGCTGGAACAAGGGAGAGGAAGGTCTTCGTCGAGTACCGAACGTGTGACCGACTGCGGGAGCGCTGCTGGAACGTGGCGCTGGAAGGATCGTCTACGCGATCTTGAGATCGGAAAGAGTACGACTACATCACCCACGAGAATCTGCTCTCGTTAACCGCTTTGGAATCTTCGAGGGTGAGTTCCACTATCGACTCGTTGCTACAATCTAGTAGATAGATCTTGGCTTGTTTGTTTGTATGCGATAGAAAATTTTTGTTTTCCATGCTACGAACCCCTACAGTGGTATCAGAGCCGTGTCTATATGTAGATCTGTTGCACGAGTAGAACACAATGGTCATTGTGGGCGTTGATGCTTTTACTGTAGATTGCTTTTTGTGTACTTTGCATCTTGCGGTATGTTGGGATGAAGCGGCCCGGGCTAACCTTACATGACATCGTTCATGAGACTTGCTCCACGTTTGACATGCAACTTGTATTGCATAAGTGGCTTTGCGGGTGCCTGTTTCTCCTAGCATAGTAAAGATCCAATTTACAACGGGTAATCAACAATGCTAGTATCAATGTTGTGGTTCTTGTTCGTAAGTTAGAACGACACTTATGGAAAGCCCCAAACCACGTAAAATATGCAAAGAAAGTAGAAGCGTCTAACTTTGTTTTGCAGGGGTGTGCAGTGATGTGATATGGCCATGATTGTGATTATATTTGATGTATGCAATGTTCCTTATTGTAAGTTGGCAACCGGCAGGAGCAATATGGTTGTCTTTAATTTCTGTTAAGACCTGCGTGTCTATTCAAAATATTTGTAATAGTTGAAGCTGGTGGACGACAACCATGAAGAAGCATCATTGACCTTGATGCTATGCCGGTGATGATGGAGATCATGTTCGTGCTTGAAGATGGAGATCGGAAGCACAAAGAAGAAAGGCCATATCATATCACATATTATGAATTGCATGTGATGTTAATCCTTTATGCATCTTGTATTGCTTTGTAGACGACGGTAGCATTATAAGATGATCCCTCATGCACATAAATTTCAAGTTCTAAAGTGTTCACCCTTAGTATGCACCGTTGCCAAAGCTTGCTGCTTCGAAGCACCACGTGATGATCGGGTGTCTTTGATTCCACGGGTGAATACAACGTAAGCAAGCCAGATTTGCTTATGCGGTAGCTAAGGTTTGATGTTGACGAGCCTAGCATGTACAGACATGGCCTCAGGAACACAGATTACCGAAAGGTAGAGCATGAGTCATATAGTAGATATGATGAACATGTTGATTGTTCGCCATTGAAGCTACATCAACTCACGTGATGATCGGTTTTGATGTGGTGGATTTGGTTCGTGTGATCACTAAAACAATGTGAGGGATGTTGTTTTGAGTGGGAGTTCACCTAGATTAATTTAATTATTAATTAGAACTCAATTTATCATAAACTAAATCAAAGTGAATTTGCATAGTTGTTGTAGTCATTGGCATCCGTTTACCACCTTGCGCTTAGTTTTAATTGAGATGATAGAACTATAGAATTCTGGTTAGTTACTTTATGAACTGGTATCGTATTGTTTTGAAGTGTTAATCTAAAGGTTAAAAGTCCTATTGCAAACTTTCAGTAAGTTCCGGTTACTCTATGAAGTTTAATAATTGGTATTAAAACAAGAGTGACAATTCCAAGTGTTAGTATATGAGTATCATGTTTGTCTCCATGATTCTTGATATTCAAAAGATTATCTTAATATCAAGGTTATCTAGGATCTGAAAGAGTTGTTTCAGAAACCATGATGTGTGGAAGATATTGTGATATCTGAAACGAAGTTTTGGTTACAACATGATAGAGTATAATATGGCAAAGTTCATGTTCTCATATTTTGATGAGAATTTGCAAAAGGTTGGAGACACTAGTTGTCCTAATCTTCCAAAAGGTTTTGGAGAGCAACATTATACTCGCGATTCACCGTTACAAGCTAAAAGTAGCTAGATCATGGATAAGTCCATGATCAGGGTGAATATTTGATGTAGGTAAAATGTTTACTACACCAAGAGATTACTAAAGAAAGGAATTTGAAAGAACACCAAATATTTGATAATGGTGATCTACTTCAAAGTGCAAGTTCAAAGACATTGGTATTTAACTATACACGCTTTGGACTATGTGTCATATGTATGACTCCACTATTGATGTTGATAGATTCTTTCAAACAGAAATACTGAAAGAGAATCTCATAAATATGTGGCAGAAAAGAAAAGACTAGAATTGTTCAGTTTAAGTATATAGATGATATACGTGTTATGGCTATATTCTTTGCTTATTAAACAATGTGGTTCTTAAGTATTTGATACTGAATTTGTTGGTGTGAATCGTCATACGAAACAACACAATTCATGAACTACAATGGCCTAAGTAACTAGCAAAAGAATATGTGATGATGTTCATCGAAAACAAATAAAGGGTTATTGTGTTGCTCGTTAAACATCAAAGCTTGCCTTCAGGATTTGTTTTATCAGGTATTATGAGAACAAAAGGGTTGTTCAAATAATTGCCGTAATCCATAAAAGATGGATGATTCACAAATCTCGTTGGAGAAATCACATCCATAAAACTAGTGCTAAAATTGTCGAAAGACAAATTGATTGAAAGATCACTTAGGAAGTGACATCGCCGTTTAAATTATATTGGAAAGAAAACATGAAGAAACTCCATGTGGATGGAATTTTGGAGTCTTTTTGATTTTGATCAAATAACGCTTGTGAAACTTTCCTAGAGATAATTAAAACTTTGTTCATAGGCCAAAAGGGAATGAATGACTAGCTTATTGGAACTTGTGCATATTGTTGTACGAACTCCATTATGTGTAGTCAAGAGCGATGGATTTCAACTTCATATGCTTTCTCCGAAAATTTGAGTGAATATGTGAATATTTACTTAATAAGGATGAAGTATGAAATATTTGAAAAGTTCAAAGATTTTCAAGATGAAGTGCAAAATCATTATAACAAGAATATAAATAGTTTATGATAAGATCATAAAGGAAGATATTTGAGTTACAAGTTTAGCATAATACCTAAGATTTAAGGAATCGTTCCGTGGATTTGCATTTCCCGAAACACCATAAGAGTATGGAGTGTTCGAGATATGTAATTAAAACCTTGTTTGACATGGTAAGATCGAAGGTGTAATTCATAAAACTGCTATTATATTTTAAAGATTAAAAGCTTTAGAGACTACCGTTTTCCACTAAAAGAGCTCCATCATAATCCGCTGAAATGACACCATATAAAGTTATGGTTTGGGATAAAACCCAAGTAGTCCTTTCTTAAACATTGGTATGCTATGCATAAGAAAGATGTGTGCAACCAAAGTCGGATAAACCTGTCTTTGTATTACTGTTAAGTATTCCTCCATAAACACCGGAGACAAAAGTGTTTGTCGCTTAGAACGTCAAGTTTCTTTGAGAAGGAATTTTTCGTGAAAAGTTAAGTGGGAGGACAATAGAACTTTGATAAGGTTAAAAGAACCTTAGCTATATGTGCAAAGTTGCGCAGCACCGAAAAGTGTTCCGGGGGCAGCAACAATGCTCATGGCTCACGTGCCTCAAAGGTTGTGGTCACGGAGGTCTAAGTTTCTATTGAACCAAGTAGGTCGAGTAAACAATCAAATACCAAGATTTGAGGGTTGAATCATTATTTGAGAATAATGAACCTACTACATGCAAAGAAGCGATGATGGGCCCTGACTCCGTCAAATGGCTTGAAGCCATATAATCCGTGATAGTTCCATACACGAGAAATCAAGTTTTGAACTTGAAGGACCCTCGGAAAAGGTGTAAGACCTTGCAGTTGTGTTTGGATCTATAAAAAAGTAGACATGGATGTTTCACATCTATGAAATAGTCGACATGTTGGGAAAGAGTTCACAACAATGTTCAAAGGTTGTATATGACAAGATTTGATCTTTCATAGCGATTTTTAGTCTAGACGGATTAATGTAGCAACCACTACATATAATTTGTTATGTGGTAGTAGAATAAACAAAACAAGTTCTCCTAATAGAATGGTTACCTAGGACGTGTGCATGACACGGTCCAAAGGGTTTTGTTAATTCAAAGGATGCTAAAAGCATATGCAAACTTCAATGGTTGAAGTAAGCATAGCGGAGTTGGAATCTTCACTATGATGAAACTGTTAAAAGAGTTTAATTTCATCGGAGACAATGAAGATGCTTGCATTTGCAAGAAATTAAGTGGGAGCGCTAAAGACATGTTTCTAATACATTATGTGGAAGACATATTGTTGATTGGAAATAATGTATCTTTTATTAACACATATTAAGAATTTCATCCCGATGAAAGACTTAGGCAAAACCCAAATATTTGGCATCAATAGACGCTAATATGGTTGTGCCAGAAGTACATAGACAAGATATTGAATGAGTTCAATATAGAAACTACAAGAAAGGTTCTTGTTGCACAGAAAGGATTGAAAGAGTTCAATGTTGATGATATATTCAAGTGTATTGGCACTTGGTAAGTGAAACAAAGATTCAAGTATAGATTGATACTTGATGTATGAAATCACAAAGAGTATTTATATCAATCATACTGTGATATGTACAAATCCAGATATGTCCTATGCTATAAATATTATGAGCATATACCAGAATGATTCATAAGATGATCATTGGACGATAGTAAGGATATTCTTATGATCTTTTGGAAGAACTAAGAGTATATTATTTGTAGAAGTGACAAATAGATGGTTAGTTCATTGTAAAAGTACTACATTGATACTAGTTTTGTCACAAAGTACAAATTAAGTTTATCTCAATCTAAATTAAGGGTGGCACAATATAATGGAAAGTGAGTTCCATAATGGATTTGGATGAGTTCCAAAGTTAAGACATTGTGACAGATACTACAACAAAAGGCTAAGTATATGACTGCTATTATAGCAGCAAAAGAGGGCATTTGTGTCAAGTAGTTTGTTATCAAACTAGGTGTAGTTCACAGCGGGATAATACTATGAAGATATATTGTGCGACAATATTATCAACATGTTTTAACCCCAAAGAACTAAAGGTCACACCGAAAGACCAAATCATACAAAGCCATCTCATTAGAGAATGAGTGATGCGTAGAGACGCAAAGACATGCAATTACACACGGACCTGGAAGTGTCAGATCCGGAGATCAGTTAACCACTAGCAATCATGTACATACAACACCGGAAAACCATAGGTGTTGAATACACAAAGGTTTGAAACTAGATTATTGACTCTAGTGCAAGTGGGAGACTGTTGGAGATATGCCCAAGAGGCAATAATAAAGTGGTTATTATCATATCTTCATATTTATGATAAATGTTTACATACCATGCTATAATTGTATTAACCGGAAACATTAATACTTGTGTGATTTGTAAACTAAAATAAGAGTCCCTAGTAAAGCCTCTTGTTAAACTAGCTTGTTGGTTAATATATGATCATTGTTTCCTGATCATGAACATAGAGATGTTATTAACAACAGGGTCATATCATTAGGAGAATGATGTGATGGACATACTCCTATAGATAAGCGTAGCATAAAGATCAAGTCATTTCAATAGTTCAATTGCTATATGCTTTCTGATACATAGTAACCTAATTCCTTCGACCATGAGATCATGCATATCACCTTTACTGGATGGATGCTTTGATGTCATCAAACACCACACCGTAACAGGGTGGCTATAAAGGTGGCATTGAGTGTTCGGAAAGTATTGGTTGAAACACATGGATCAAGAGTGGGATTTGTCCATCCACATGACGGATAGATATTCTCTGGGCCCTCTCGGTGAAATGTCATCCAATTAGCTTGCAAGCATGTGACTTGGTCACAAGGGATCACATATCACGGGAACGAGAAAAGAGTACTTATCAGTAACGAGGATGAACTAGGTATGCAGAGATACCGACGATCATAACCTCGGATAAGTAACATATCGTGATACAAAGGGAAATTGGTATCGTATGTAAGTGGTTCATTCGATCGCAAAGTAATCGTAGAAATATGTGGGAGCCATATGAATTTCCAGATTCCTCTATTGGTTATTGATCGGAGAAGTGTCTCGATCATGTCCGCATAATTCACGAACCGTAGGGAGACACACTTAAGGATTCGACGTTGTTTTGAGTAGTTATGGTATTATGAGAAAGAGACCGAATGTTGTTCGGAGTCTCGGATGGGATCCGGGATATCACGAGGAGATCCGGAATGGTCCGGAGAATAAGATTCATATAAGGAAAGTCCCATTTCGGAGTTGGGGAATGGTTCCGGTGTTTTCATCGGGAACATTCTAGAAGGTCCCGGAATGTCCGGCACTCCGGAGAGGGAAGGGTACATGAATGTGTCATTACATATTGGAATGATTGCATCATGTACTAGGTGTTCTTGCTGTCCAAAATAAAGGGTTTATTTAAATCCTAATTTGAAAAGTCAAACGGCAAGTTTTGGAAAGTGGAAAGAGGAGGAGAAGTGGAAACCGAGTTGGGGAGGGATTCCCTCCTCCCCAAGCCGGCGCCCCACCTCAAGGCCGAGTTGGGGAGGGACTCCAATCCCTCCCCTTGGCCGCAGCCCCCTCCCACCTATATAAGGAGGGGCAGGGCTCCCCTCCTTACACACACTACTAGTTCCTATCCTCTAAACTAAACCCTAGACCTAAACCCCGGTTTAGAGCTATTTGGTTTAGAGCCTTCTAATTGGTTTAGAGCCTTCTAATTGGTGTGTCTAATTACTAGACCACTAATAGCCTCTCTCATAAGCTCCACCATACTCGCACCGGCTTAAGGCGAAGCCCTGCGGGATCTCCCCTCTACTTCCGGTACCACGCCGTTGTGCTGCCGGAATCACGAGGAGAGTGCTACAACCTCCGCTGCCTGCTGGAACAAGGGAGAGGAAGGTCTTCGTCGAGTACCGAACGTGTGACCGACTGCGGGAGCGCTGCTGGAACGTGGCGCTGGAAGGATCGTCTACGCGATCTTGAGATCGGAAAGAGTACGACTACATCACCCACGAGAATCTGCTCTCGTTAACCGCTTTGGAATCTTCGAGGGTGAGTTCCACTATCGACTCGTTGCTACAATCTAGTAGATAGATCTTGGCTTGTTTGTTTGTATGCGATAGAAAATTTTTGTTTTCCATGCTACAAACCCCTACAAGGATTATATTGTTTTACCACAAATAATATTAGGATTATTATAATTAGGATTATTGTTTTATCACAAATAATATTAGGGTTTTTTGTTTTAGTTATTAGGATTATTGTTTAACCACAAATGATATTAGGGTTATTGTTTTTTTGTTTTAGTTATTAAGATTATTGTTTTACCACAAATAATATTAGGGTTATTAATTAGGGTTATTGTTTTTTTTGTTTTAGTTATTAAGATTATTGTTTCACCGCAAATAATATTAGGGTTATTAATTAGTGTTATTAGGGTTATTTTTTTTGTTTTAGTTATTAGGGTTATTGTTTTTTCTAACCAGTTTAACTCTCTTTCTGTTATAGTTAATTAAGTCATGGATCCATCCGAAGATCCTGGTCGCATTGGTGAAGGTTTTCTTCAGGGCATGATAGGAGGTGAAATTCCTCTTAATATTACTACCAGTGAAGATATTTTGCTCGAGGAAGAGATATCCTCATATCTGAATCCATCCGGTGATGGACTAGAGGAAAACCTAATGTACCAAGGGGAAGACCGGATGGATGAAGGGCAAACAAATAACAACAATAATGATGGCCCCTCGACAGGATCCGGCAAGATACATTAACTGATCTAGATATATATATATATATATATAAAGCCTCGTGTTACCTCTATTCATTAACTGATCTAGATATATATTAATCACTCTCTCTTCTTCTTTTAGCCCACCGGATCGAAGCAATCGACAACTCGAACGAAACGAGGGCCGAACAAAAAGTTGGATGGTAATCAGAGGTTCATCATCGAAGAAATAGATGATGATGGTGAACCGATTGCTCCAGAGAAGCACCGGAGAATGTTTATAAATCAATGTGGGGTGCTTGTTAGGGACAACCTGCCGATCACCATCCAAGAATGGAATAAGTCAAAGAAACCCGGTGAAGAATCCAACAGCTATGTCACCGATGGTGCCAAAGATGAACTTTGGCAGAAGCTCATAGCGCATTTCATACTACCTCTAGAGTATGAAGAATTTGAGGTAGATGGTATTACCCCAAGGCCGGGTGGGCTTGAAAATAGAGCGAAAGTCAAGGAGTGGGCTCTGAGCAAGATGGTTGAACTATACCGGAAACACAAGAAAAGTTTATATGCGAAATATGTCGCGAAAAAGAAAACTCCAGACTTCAAAGGAGTAAATGATAAGTTGAGAGAACAGTGGCCCGATTTTGTACAATACAAGCAATCTGATAAAGCAAAGGCAAAGTCGGCAAAGAACGCGTTAAATGCTGCCCAAAAGAAATACCATCATAAAATGGGGACAGGTGGCTACAAGAGTGTCGTCCCTAGGTGGGAAACTATGGAGAAGGAAATGAGGGCTAGAGGCATCACTCCTGGTACAGATGGATGTCCCGAGAGGTCAAAGCATTGGTGGTACGGGCACGGGGGAACGTTGGACCCAGAAACAGGGAAGACATTATTTCACGAAAAAATTCTAAAACCCTCCCAAGACCTTGTTCAAGCAATGAACGATGCTCAATTGGGATTGTTCCGTCCCGAGAGAGAGAACGACGAGCTGACACGCGCCCTAGGGAATCCTGAAAAGGGATGACGAACACGAGGCAAAGGCGCTGGTGTCTCGTGGAAGAAAGGGTTTCCTCAGTACGATGCCAGTTACAGAAGCCGTCAGAGAAAGAAGGACCGAGAGGCAGACCGGATCTCCAGGGTAGAGAAGGACCTAGTTGATCTGAAGAACCTCATGCAAGAAATTAGACAAAGGCCACCGTCGTCAACTCACCCACATGCTGATGATCCTGCATTGGATCTTAGCCAGCGAAGAAGCAGTGTGGCTTCCACGGAGGTCCGGGCTGATGATCAAGCACTACTGGATGATGCACCGGCTCCTCGCTACCCCGTGGATGATGTTAGAGAGATGGCACAATGTGAGCTACATCAGCCAATGAACAACATGTCCTTCAAGGTGGCGATCGACACTGCTTTACCTTGTCTACCTGGAGCACTCCATCATTCACTTCCGATTCCACCTGGCTATGCTCGTGTCAAGGTGGATGACATAGTGGAGGATTTTGCGGACCTAGAGATTGACATCGCTATGCTTGAAGGCCTTACGAAACTAGGAGATGTCAAGCGCAACATCATTCTATGAAAGAAGAAGTACATCAAGTTTCCAGGATCGGCGCCAAGGCCACCGACTCCAAGGAATCCAAGTCCACCTCGCATCGAATATCGTCAACCTCCAAGTCCACCCCAACCCGATTATCGTCAACCTCCAAGTCCACCCTGCCCCGCTGATGATCGCTGCAGCAGGAGTACATCAACTCGATCTCCGCCTCTGCGCAATACTCGATCTCCGCCTCCACCTCCGTCTAGTACTACTACCTCGTCGAAGAAACAAAAGGTCGACGCTCCCCCGCGCCCACATCGAAGAAAGGTCAAACAACGAAGATAGTCGACATCCCGCTGGCTCTTCCAAAGAGACCTTATGACAAGACCGATGAGGAAACTAACGTGGATGTGGCTACCCAAGTTAAGGCGCATTTTGCACCTAAAAAGCCTGAGCCAACGACAGTATATGATGAAAAAACCAAAAAGTGGGCTAAGTCCTTTCTTGAGAAACCATCCCATATATCGATGAATCTAGAATCAGACTATGACCGGGAGATTATTAAGCAAGCACAGAAGAAAAAAATCACAAGTGCAAAAAGCGGGAAGCAAGTTGCCTAGCTCGGAGCACAGAAGAATCAATCGGTCGCCCCACTCAAAGTCATTTCAGACCTCGACAAGGCCTTTAGAGCTGAAATGGATATGGACATGCAAATAATGGACCCCAGATCCCATAATAATGCTACACCAATGGGAATCACTGTATCGCAGGCCAAAGCACTTGCTACCGAAGCAAATATGTCTCTTGGTCAATATTTAGGCTATGAAGATACACCAGTGGGCCAGATAGTACGGAAGTATGTCCAAGGGGAGCCTCTAGTCAGTAATGAGGAGCTCGCGCGTCTATCCACACATATGCGAAATCTGCACGAATGTTACATGTCGCAAGCAGAAAAAAAGCATCAGAAAGATTGGTTTTCGGTGGACGTTAGAAAGGAGCATCACTTTAAACCATACTCGATACAAGTTCAAATGACCGAACTGTTTCAATTATACAACCAGCACGCCCTCGACAAATCTATCATTGGTTGCTACTGTCTGTAAGTGATTTATTTCTATAATTAAGTTTGTAGCGCATCTCATTCATTGCATTTAATATATTATATCCTAACTATATATCCTTTTGTATGATATTATATTCTGTAGAATGAAGATGCTTGAATGCAAAAGAGCTAGAATATATGACGTTGGGTTCATTGACCCATATATCGTTAATGAATATACGTTAAAGAATCACCCCAAGATGTGGAGGAAGACATGTGCAGGTTCTTAAACGAGAATAATTTTGTTAAAGGAAATACTATTTCCTTACAACTTCAAGTGAGTGTTTCTATCTTGTACACATTTTATTTTTGCTTACTCGATGAGCTATGCATGTATGCTTATGTAAATGCCCGCAGATTCCACTGTATCTTGCTAAACATTCAAGTTGATAAGTCCCTAGTTGCGGTGACCCAGCATACCACTGCATGTGTAGTACACTATAGTCGTTGACATGACATCCACACAACACCGTTCTGTAAATATCATATCCCTCAGATTGGTACAACAGAAACATTGTGGGTCCATATTACAAACATTCACACATTATTATTATTACAATACCAGAAGTTCAAGACTTCAAAAGGATTCAACTTACAAACCAAAATATAAAGTTTTTCAGCGGAATTTAAAAGTAGCAACTCCAACTAGGAGTTGAGCTCAGCATCTTATTCTATAGAGTTCATGTTGCTCGGCTCCGTCGGTTACTACTAACTAGGTTACTTAGTTGGACTCGTTGTCATCGACACCATAGCGGATTTCCTAATCCACTCCTTCGACACCTCCTGACAGGTCAGGCTCCTCGTAGAACACATCTTCTTGGCATTCGGCTACATACATTGGCACATCTTCGGGATCCTCAGAGTCTAAGCAAGGGATCAAAGGAAAGGATGAGTAACAGCGTTACCCAACAAGTTCATTATATGCAAGGTGGGATGTTTGATGCTCTAACTACCACCTCGGACTATAAGTCCTTGGCACTATGCAGTTTTTGTAAATCTTTCTTCAAAGATTGATTTTATTATAAAAATCTATGACCATCACCCTTCACAGGTTGACCAGAACTTTCATGGAGTTCCTTTCCTGCCGCATTCGCAGCTCCTTCTCGGAACAGGGAGTAACAAGTTACAATTCTTACACTCTGCAGACGTGCGTTACTTTACCCATGAGCGATCAACTCCTTGTTGCACAACCGGGCGTACTTTCCCGTCCACAATTCCATGATGTGGGGCCCATTAGTTGGTCCAATCCAATCACTGCCCCCTTTGCGACCTCGCATGCCTCCTTGGTGTACACCATGCCCACATATTGAATTACGACAATGGTTTGTACAAACCGTTAGATGCCAGAACTATCGTGGGATGTTGAGGGTTCCCACCCATGTGTTGCATATCCTCTACGAATTACCAATTAATATGCACGCTACGAGGATAACAGCCACGACCTGCACATCCGGCTACATGCGAGAGGAAGAAGATAGAGCCGACTTCTCTGTCCCATTCCAAATCTCATGGCTAACGCGTAATATACGGCGCTAGAATAACTAATGTCATGGGTTATTAAGTCCCTAGTTGATCATTATTGTTGCAAATAGAACCCTAAGTTCTATTGCTCCATTATATCATCACTTAGGATGATATCTAAGATTTCTTTATTTGTGAAAATAATATTTTCTTTCTTTGGAGTATATATGATAACACACCTGCAAATACTTTGATAAAGACTCTTCAAAGGATATGAGCAAGTGATGAACTTGCCTTGTGATTCCAAGGTAGTGAAGTCTGATGCTTGCACTGGACCTTGAGCTTCTATGTCTACAAAAACATCATTATTGCCCGGTAATGACAATATTTAAAGAAGCAAAATGATTATGCAAAATAATGTAATGCATTATTTAGCTTTGTGTGTATTCTCCCCATTATAAAAATTATTTTTAATAATAAAGAATTTATAAATATTAATTTTTAATATTTATTGAATATTGTACTCTTTTGTATTATTTCATTTTATTTGAATTTTATTTATTTAATAATTCCTTGAAGAATTATCATTTAAATACCAAAAAATGATGTTAAATATTTGTTTAGTATTTTTCTAAAATACTACAATATTAATATATAATGAAATTGATTTTTATTTATTTTTACCATCTTTCAATAATTTTGTAAAATTCCAAAAGGAATAAATATAGTACAAAATTCTTTAATAAAATTTATATGCCTAAAATTTTATTTCTTAATTTATTTGAATAGTTTGGATTATTGTGAATCCAAAAATATTTTATTTATAATTTTTGGATTTTTATTTTATTTTCTAGAATTTATTTTATTTCAGGGGCATTTTGGTCTTTTCTTATTTATTAAAAATTGCCTTTAGGTAAATGGGCTGCCTGTGTTGGTTTATTGGGCCCTTGTGGCCCAGTAGGCAGAGTCAAAACGTTACCTTGAAGGGTTCCTGGCCCAACCATCCCAACTCTCTCTGTCTCTCTCTCGAGCTCACCTCTCTTCTTCTCCTCCCCGCCCCTGTGGTCAGCGATGTGACCGCCAGCGATTCACGCCGCCATGGACCTTCCTGGCCACCGCCGTGGTGCAGGGCAAGGTTGTCGACACCGCTCTACCCTCGTGTCCAATTTGATTTGGACCTGGAGCCCTCCGGTGGCCAGACCGGCTCCATTTCGAACCCTAGGGTTTGGAGTGACGCAGGCGCTGTCGCCGCCGCTATTGCCGTGTGCCGTGGGGGTGTTCCTCGCCTTCAGGCGTGGATAGGGTCGCCGCCTCTGCGTGGTGTGGGTCGCAGCGCCCCCTTGGGGGTGCTCCCCGTGCCGCCGTGCTCGTCGTCGACCACTGCTTCCTCTTCTTGCCCACAACAACCTCCTTCAGTAAGTTGTTCTTAGTTCCCTCATGTCCTCTGTGCTAGGCTATCCTATGCTATGTGTTGGAAGTTGCCACTCCTGACTAGTGTCATATCCCGATTAGGAATATTTGATCTGCTTAGGATTCACATCCCTTTGTGGATTAGATATCTGATGAGTTGGATCATGTATTAATGATCCCTAAGCATGTTGAGTGGTGGTTTGCTATGGATTACTTCTTATGGTTAGCTTTGATGATGCTAGTGGCTTATCAGTTTGGTTCCACTGGTTAATTTTGATATGAGTCAGATGATAAGGTTGCTCTGGAATCATTGCTTGGGAATTCTAGTGGTTTGTAAACTCATCACCGTCATTACTTAGCTATTGCCAGTGATTTCTTGAGTAATGAAGTCACTGTATCTGTATTGTTGGCTTAATAATTCATATATATAGCTGAGATCAATTGGTCTCTTACAATGATGATATGTATATGGATTTATCTGGAAATGATTCCTGTGATTAGCATCAGGAAAATGATTTATAATTAGCTGTGCGTGTAACTATGAAAGTTGGATGCTTAACCTGCTTAGTTTAGAAATTGTTCTTGTGACACCATCCTAATATGGCACACAAGACTAGATTCTATTACTTGGCTTGGTTTTGTTCAAGCTTAAGATTAGCTTGGCCTTATAAATAAGTGGAATCTTCTTTCCTTGCATCCCTAGAACCTATGATGTTGGTCTGAGGTTTAGGGACTAGGCCCTTATTCTGTTGTTTCTCATGGATTGGCTATGGTAGTGATACCAGCTGCTGATTCTTGAGTTAAAGTTAGGAAAATGATTGGTTTGCTTATAGCTTAATGTTGGTGCATATAGTTTATGAAATCTGAGGTGCTACTCCATTAGGAGATGTGCCCAAATTTTATAAGCTATTTGAGAACATTTTGGAATATATATGAGTTGTTGATGATCACCAGGATCTATGACGCTGGTCTGAGATTCTGGTGGATTTGGTAGAGTTTACTGTTAGCCTTTATATTTCAAATTTCCTCTATGATAGGTTTACCCCACTTGGGTGATCACTGAGAGGTTTAACTTTTAAAACAACACATGCTTTTCTGTTTGATTAAGATGAACAGAATATGTGGATGTTTTATGATACTCACCACACTTGGGTGTTGTTGGGGTTGCAAGTTGTTGATCTTGTGGTTGTGTGTCTAGCTTGATCTGATGCTCCTCTTGATACTTCCATCTCCTGGACTTGTCCTTGATCTATCTCTCCACCTCCTGGTCCTGATGGCTTGCTCTTGTCCTTGCTGTCCACCTGATCTACCCCCTCCTTATGTCACCATCTTAGTGATATGATCCAGGGTTTAGTTGGTGTGATGTTGCTTGGCTTGGTTTGGCTGAGTGTGTTCTTGGTGTGTAAGAACAGAAAAATGGTGTTGGGTGGCTTCCCACGGCTGTGCTGAGCAGTTTTGTGTGATGGAGCTGTTGATGCTGTGCTGACAGCACACACCATGCAGTTTGGTGTGTGTGTTGCTTGTGTGTCTGCTGCACCTTGTGGATATGCTCTGGATATGAAAGTTACTTTTATCTGGTTACATTCACTTGTATGGTGAAACTTGCCCCTCCTTGCTGTTTATTTGACTTATGGCTTAAAATTATGAAAGATATAGTTCTTTCATATTGGTGAAACTTGCCCCTTAAAAGATTACTCAATGATGAATTTTGAACAGTGCACCTCACTGTCAACACTGAGAGTAAAAACATTTTTAACCTTAACTTTCTTTCTTTTAGTTTGTGTTTGTTTTGCAGGTACCAGACTTGAAGATCAAGACTTTAGTTTAGTTTTTATTTTTCTTTATAGAATAGTCACATGTAATATTTCTTTTATTATTTTGTAATTTTTTATTTTATTCCTTTGTAATAAAGATTGTACTATTACTCAATATATAGATTCTTCTTTTATTTCATTACTATTGTAAAGATTCTTAATCAAATCCATAAGTTACATTTTGTAACTTATTTATTGAATAAAATTATGGAATGAATATTCTTTTTATTGATTAATTTATTTTATTTAAAGTTTGAGTTATTAATTGTTAACTCTTGATTAAATCAAATCACTCAAACCTAATTCTAAATCCTTTTGCATTATAAATCCAACATTCAAATTTCATTTCCCAAAACACACAAATCCACAAAGATCATATCAAAGTCTATAACAATCATCCTCCAAGACTATGCCTAATCTCAAAGCATGAAAGAAACTTTAATCACTTTAGGTTTTTATTTGGCGAAAAATTTACCCACATTTTTACAGATGAATGCATGCAACATCACAGATTCCTAAATCTACCCTTCGTTGGTTCCTAAATGCTGGGATGTTACAATAGTTGAAGTCCACGACTCATTAAGTTGGGACCAAGAGCAGTGGAGCGACATGAAAGCAATGCTCTGTAACTAATTTCAATCATTATCGCATTATATCGGTCTTTTTCGTTCATTTTCTGATATCAAGTAACTAATAACTCCTTTGTTCATTTTCTTTGCCAAGCAGGTGTTGGACACGGTTCAGACAGAAAATACCAGGTCCATTCAAAGAGGAGCCAACTTATAAAATGGTGAAGAGTTTACAGCAGCCACCAGGAACTCATTTATGTGGATACTACGTCTGCGAGTACATCCGCGAGTTGACCGGAAAGTTGACTCATATTATATTTATGGTTTGCGGGAGAAATTAGAGCCAGACCAACGCATAAGAGCAATTCAAGAGGAGCTGGCGGGATTTATGATGAAGGAGGTCCTTGATGTACATGGAGAGCATTATGCGGATGACGTGGAACTCGATTTGTCTTAGTGATCTCCATGTAGTTGATATGATATATATATTCATCAATGACCATGTAATTTCAAAACATTTCTTCCTTTTGATATATATATCATCAATGTATGCTTGCAAGGGATCGATTAATTATATAGATACATCAACATGTATTGTGTATGTACTAGCGTAGAATATGTGTACTGAAATATATGTTTGAAATTATAGTGAAACACAAAACAAAAAAGGAACGAAATGGCAAAAAAAGGAAATACACAATCTCTGTCGCGGCAGAGAAACACACAATTCTCTGCCGCGGCAGGAAAGCTTATAGTCCCTGGTGGTGTTACGGCCCGGGACTAGAGGGTTTCCGCCTCCCGCGGCGCTGAAACAGCCACGTGGCTGTTAACAGTCGCAGGCCGAGCCGGGACTAGAGGGGGGACTCTAGTCCCGTTTTGACAGTCCCAGGCCCAAAATCGGGACTAGAGCCAGTTACGGCCGGGGCTGGAGGCCCTTTTTCCACCGGTGTAATCCCGGCACACGTACACCCGACTCGTCTAGAAAAGAGACGCTCTCTTACCTACATGACGAAATGTACAGTTGTTGCAATCTTGAGCAAAAACCGCAGAGACCACGACGTCATAGACCAATCTCCAGATTTAGCTTTAAAATTGATGAATCACATCCTTGGGCGATAGCTTACCGGACATGATCTATAGACCATATCAAATATTACTTATGGATTAGCATGTATATATAGATGTATGTAATATATTTTACATTTAGTCTCAAAATTTCAAGGATATATTGTGTTTGGTAATGCAAACGCACGGGCAAGCTTACCGGTGTGGAAAATAACCATCAGCGGTCCCCCTATGCATGGTCGTGAACATTTTCTTCATCATTCACACAAGATCCAGCGAGCCCCAGATCTTGGTTAGCAAACAATTTACACATACTGCACACATCGGAGCCTCCTGCTGCCTCAGGAACCAACACACATTTTTACACACGACGACGCCAACACATCGATCAGTATCTACAGCACGCCGCCCTGGCTATAGATAGACGACCCCATAGATGCACAAGCGCCGGCGGCCTGGCCACCGCGCGCGTCAGTCATCATTCCCTGAAGCTGCTCCTGCAGTTCTGCGACGAAATGTGCACGTCCTTCCTTAGCCCGGCCGTTCTCATGTCGCACGTCACGGCCAGCCACTTGGTCTCGAACCCGAGCGCGCCGACGTGCACCTGCACGGGCACGTCCACCGCGAGCTCCAGCGCCACCGCGGCTCCCTTCTTGGACGACCTGCTGCTCAGAGCCTCCTCCACCGCCTTGGGGGGCGCGCGGCCGACGCCGTGCAGCAGCACGTTGAAGTCCGTGGCGTCCTCCCCGCCTTCGTCGGGCCTCCCCACGTGGCCCTTCGCCAGGGGCGTCCCGCCGTGCAGCAGCTCCGCCTCGCCGCCGCGCATGTACCACAGCGCGCTCACCTTGTTGGGGTTGATCGCCGTCAGGAAGAAGTCGTAGTCCACGTGGCGCTGCGATGACACGTTGTGGACGGAGAGCCTGTTCACGACGAAGCTGGGCGGTTCCGGCCGGAGCACGACGATGGTGAACGCGATGCCGCCGCCCAGGAGCAGCGCAGCCACGACCGTGATGCCGATCGTGAGCACGAGGCCCTGCGAGATGGTGCTGGAACCGCCGCCGCCGGCGGCGGCGGCGCGCTCGGCGCGGTACCGCTCGGCGAGGTACGCGTTCTCGGGGGGCGGCACGCGGTATATCTGGTCCTTCTGGACCTTGATGACGTAGGTGTCGCCCGGCGGCGCCCTGAGCTGGCGCGGCGCGGCCATGGAGTCGAGCGGGGAGCCGAAGGGGGTGGCGGAGGAGGCCTGCTGGGTCGAGGAGGAGGGCAGGGCCGGCCTCTCCGCCATGGGAGGAGACTAGGACGGCGGCGTTGTGGGGCGACAAGCTGCGAGGCGACGCGCGGGTGGACGTCCCATGAGGCGGGCGGGGTCGTGGAGCGAGCGATCTGGAGCGAAAGCCGGAGGGAGCGCCCGTGCGCGCCACGGTTTCGACGACATGCCTATTGTTGGCCGGAAATGCTGGACTTACGGAATTGTTGTTACTGAAGAATCTTACGGACATATGTGGTGAAAACTGATTGGTTCAATTCCTTGGTCCTCCGTGATTTACGGCTCGTGACCTCTCTATCTAATCTCCACGTCATTCTGTAAACTGAATTCGTGAGAAAAACGTCCGTAGATGTAGCATTACTGATTGTTGGCACCACCGGTCATGGGTTGTTGCAACCGTCATCGCGCCCGACGCCTTCATGTATATCTATTATGGCAATTAAGATCCATCGGTTATGCTACAAGAGAATAATAATGTTGCTGCAACGAAGTAAAAACCGTCGTGACAATTCAATGCTGGTGTACAGAAATGGAAACGTCTAATGTGACTTGGCCAGTGATCCATGCATGCATGAAGGGTAGCATTGCAAACATCTCTTTGTGCCGCACAATCTCTGTCAGAAAATATTGATATTTCTCATCCAAGAATGGCAACGAGTTGTCTCGATGATATGTGTCTTCAGCACCCCAGATATGGCGGTGACAATGTCGTTGCAAATAGTATCATTTTTTATATATTAAGAAAATACAACTTACCCAAACGTAATTAACCTTCAAGATTCAAAAACTCCCAAGTCGTCAGCTAAAGGGAAAGAAATCCTTCAAAGTTCATTTTCCTTTAATTAAACAACAAAAGTTCTCAAGAAATGTATCCCAAAAGTCGAACTTGCAACAAATTTGAGCAACTTTTAAGTTATGTAGCAGAAACCCTCGTGAGGTTCCAACCCGATGAAACATTTCCCTCAATCCAAAAGCAACATAGCTTTCAACACAAAATCTAAATCCATGTAAAATCATTTCATACCAACTTCAAACTCAGAAATTATGAGATATATTTCGAAACCTGCAGAAACCAAAACGCTAAGTAGTTCAGGTGGTCGGCTTTTACATGACAACCTTCACCTACCAATTTATGATTTATGGTCTTCACGTGTTATATCTATATCACTTTCTTGTTTCGGTTTCTTGTTTACTTGTTTTTTTAATCTCGTGATAGAGGTACTTCTGTAAGCAATGATGTGGCATTTTTTAGATTAAAAAGGGTGAAATCCCCGATTCTATTAAATGCAACCAAACGTCACAAAGTTTTGATCACGTTGTAGGCTTGATAGGGTGTACAAAACAACAAATAGACTATGAGAAGATTATATAGAAGGACATGGAAGAATCAATAAGCTTCTCACAAGGCACCTCCTCATGCCATCAATTCAGAAGATTGCCCACGTTCGTCTCGTCCTTCGCCGCAATCCCAATCAGCAATTCGTCATGTCCATGTAATCCTTACAAGTTCATCCCTTCTTTACTCTTCACAAGTTCATCTCTTCTTTACTCTAGCATAAGCATATTTGTTTCTAGCAATCTCAAGTGTTTGTCTAGGCACAATAAACACCAACTTTTGATCAACGGAATTGTTCTTCACAAAATTTCCTTCAAAAAGCACATATCATTTTGAGTGGAGCACAAAGTCCATTAAACGATGTGGCAATGTTAGCACTACGTGAGGGGAACCTTTCGTTTTAGTTCCTGTTGGGGAGGTAACCCCGGATAGGGTAAAGACGGGGAAAGATGAAAGGGTGTTCCCCGTCTAGTTTCCGAGTTATACTCTGAGTCGGCCGAATCCTGTAGAGGTCGGCCGAGATAGGAAAGGACAGGACCCTTATAGTATGGGCAAGGCGTTACCCGGCCGGGATACAGCGTAAGTCGGCCGGGTTAGCCCAAGTAATCTTGATGCAGGTGAAGGACAAGCCGAAGTTACGCGAGGCAGGGCCGAATGATACGAAGCTTGCAGGAGAAGGAGAAGCCTAAAGTCAAACTCTAGTAGCGGGCTAGGGAGAATCTGAGCGAAGCCAAGCACTAGGGACAAAGGTGCAGAGCGACAGAGAGGCAGAAGGAGGTCACGGAGGTGACAGTCCTGAAGCCCGAGGCGCACTGGAGGGCCCCTCTGGAACCTTGCCGTCATTAGGGGAGCGACAGGGAAAGGGGGGCGCCGAACTACTATATTGGGACAAGCATATTCCTCGAGTATGCTTGCCACATCAGCCCTAAAGGAACCCAAGGCTCTCCTTTATAAGGGCAGGCTTGGACCCTGAGGAGGGGATCGACTCATTCTTGGTACCGTTAGGCTGGTAAAGTTCTCTCTTTCTCCTTGTATACAGCTCAAGGAGCACTTGTAACTCAAGGAAGGAGAAATACAGATCTTTGCGTTAGCTTTCTGTGTGTAGAATCCACTACATCTTCCCTCCCCAGATCCCACTAGCATCTATTGGCCCCTAACTTTAGCCTACCCATGGCATCTGCCGTGCCACCACCACGACAGTTGGCGCCCACCGTGGGGCCAGCAGCGGTGCTAGCTGGAGTTATGATCCGGACGGGAAACTTCATCAAGACCGGCGAGCGCGTTGTTTCTGGCTTAGTCCAGAGATTTGGTCTCTGTGATTATGTCAGCGACAATGCAGGGAGCTTCAGGGGGAAGGCTCCCCCGCATAACGGTGTCTTCATCAACCTGGGCGAGCACCAGGTTTACGTCGGCGTCGACATCTCCGACGTTTATCCTCACCAAGTTGTTGTTGCAGGAGATCCACCTCTTAACGCTGCAGGCCGTCCGCCCGGAGCGCATCATGCAGGTAGCGTCGAGGTAATGGTCGTGGCCGGGGTGCAAACTAGAGTAGAAGCTGCCGGATCAGGCAGAGAACCCGCCACCAGTGTACAGGGCGCACACAGGCAGACAGCACCAATGTCCTCCGAGGTAATCCCACCAGCAACCAACCCGGCAGAGGTGCAAAACACCACCCCAAAAGCACCAAGAGTAAGAGGGCCACCTCTGGAAAGGCCAGAGAACATTCTTCAGGCGACCATAGAAAGCTTGACTATACCTGTAGCGCCGATACTTAATCTGGAAAATGCTCAGGCAGAGTTAGAGGAAACCAGGCAAAAGGTGCCGATAGAGGCAAAAAAAGGTGTCGGCCTTGTGGGAGTCCTTAAACAGGACCCTGCGAGAATATGCCAAAGCAAATAAGCTTGACGTCGCGCCCGAACGGGTGGACGAACTAAGATTGAGAGGGAAGAACCTCATGGATGACATCAACAAAGAGCATGAAGCTCATAAAGCAGAATCAGAGGATTTGAGCTTGCCGAGGTACAGTACCCCGGCAAGAAACCTAAGAGCGGCAAATGCCGCAGCATTAGAGTTAGAGGGGTTGACCGGCGAGGCCCGGCAGAAACAACAAGAAAGAGTAAACGAGCTGGTGCGCATCGCGAACCAGCAAAACGAGGAAATGCTCAGAGCAAACCCGGCGAGGCAGGGGGCCTCGCGAATGGTTCATTTGGCAGGAGCAGCACCAGCCTTGTCTGTGGCAGCAGCATCTTCACCCGGAGATAATGCTCGAAGAGACAAAGCAGTAACCTCGGGAAAGAGGAACAAGCAGATTGTCCCATATGATCCGGCAATGGCCGGAAAGGCAAATGAAAACAGAGGCAATGCAAGCCGAGGTAACAGTGGGGAGAGGAACCACGGCCGTGTGGAGAAAGACGGCGGAAGCCGAGGCAACGGAGACCTCGGCAGAAGAGAGCCCGCGAGAGGCAATCATGAGAACAATACCCCGGTCGAAGTAAGGAGAGAACTGCCACTCAACCCGCAACCGAGGCATGAACCCCGGCAGGAAAGAGAAACAAGGCCAGCTCGCCACAATCAAATTAATGAGAGATACAATGATGGTTATTCCGAAATGGAATATGCAATCCATGGCGGAAACAACCATTATGGAATACAGGACAGAGTTCTGTACAGAGATTTGCCATCAAATGATGCAAGAGTGAAGCTGGACCGGCTATACAGGTCCGAGTTGTTGGAAGAACAGGGTCCACCAGGGCCAGCATGCTTTGGACCACGGATCATGGGCGAACCTCCTGTGCCGAACTTTCAGCTGGCAAGGGGCGCGAAAACATACAATGGAAGTACCAAACCACAAGACTGGTTAATTGACTATGCCACTGCTGTAAAAATAGCGGGTGGGAACCTACGATGGGCAGTACAGTATGTACCACAAATGCTGGAAGGACCAGCTAGAGTGTGGCTGAATAATCTACCAGCCGACAGTATCAACTGTTGGCTGGATTTTGAGGAAATGTTTGTCAGCAACTTTACCAGTACATACAAGAGGCCAAACAGGCCACAAGAGTTAGCCATGTGCAAGCAGAGGCCGAATGAGACAGATAGAGAATTTTTAACTCGGTGGTGCAACCTGAGAAACTCATGTGAAGGAGTCATAGAATCGCAAGCAATAGCGTGGTTCGCGCAAGGATGCCGTTATGGCAGCGTATTATGGCAACGTTTGCAGAGAGATATGCCGACCACACTGGCAGAAACTATCAGAATAGCGGACTCCTACGCATTAGGAGACCCAACGCAACCAGAATTAATGTCGGCAGATCATCGCGAGCAACAGGACCATTATGCACGAGATTTGGCCGGGTCATCCAGGCGCGGTGATTTCAGAGGAAGAAGAAGAGAGGAAAGGCCGGATTATAGATATAATTCGGCCCAAGTGGCAGCGGTAGCACAGGACCTACCGGGTCATGGAGCAACTCAACGGCAGAAGAATGGTCCTCAACAGTGGACACCAAGAAATGAAGGAAAAAGGCAGTGGACCCCAGAACAAAAGAAACAGTGGCAGGAGAGGCCGAAGTACACGTTCGAATCCATGTTAGATCAGCCGTGCAAATTTCACACGTCAAACCCATCCAGGCCAGCCAACCATACCACCCGCCAATGTGCATGGATGAAAAATGCAATGGGGAACCCCGCAGGGGTTCAGGCACCCCATCAAGTACATCAGCAGCATCAGCCACAGTTGACTGGAGCAAATGCATAGCAACTGATGTTACCGCCTCCTCCCCCGAGGTACGATAACTCGGATCGGAGAGACGCGGTACATCAAGTGATGAACCAAGTCCAGGATGGAAGAACAAATCCGGCGACTACCGGACGCAATGATTACAGAGAACATCATCAGTCTTATTGCGTGTTCACAACGGAACAGCAAGACAAACAGAATGTGCAACGCCGGCATATGGAAGTAAATGCAGTTATGCCGACGATACCGAGATATGTGCCTTGGTCTGATCAGGAAGTAACTTGGAGCATAAAGGATCATCCCAAGATAATGCCGAATCCTGGTTCATATGCACTCGTGTTGGATCCGACATTCGTTGGACCAAGCATCAATGTGAAATTCTCAAAGGTACTCATTGACAATGGAAGTAGTATCAACATCATGTACAAAGATACCATGCATAAAATTGGAATATCGCAGAACATGTTGCAGTCCACGAGGACCACTTTCCATGGGATAGTGCCAGGGCTTTCATGTGAACCCATTGATAAGGTCCGAGTTGATGTGTTATTCGGCACAAGAGATAACTGCAGAGCAGAAAACTTAGAATTTGAGGTGGTGGATCTAGAGAGTTGTTATCACGCTTTACTCGGACGGCCAGCGTTGGCCAAATTCATGGGCAGCTGTCATGTAAGTTATCTGAAAATGAAGCTACCCGGACCACAAGGAGTGATAACAGTTGCAGGGGATTACAAGAAGTCAATGGAGTGTGCTTCAGCCGGGTCAAATTTGGCTGAGTCATTGGTTATAGCAAGAGAAAAAAGAAGGATTCAGGAGGTAGCAGCCCTCGCTCAGTCGGCGCAGCTGAACATGCCGGCACTAGCCAACCCGCATGGCAGTGTCTCTTTTCAGCCGACTAAAGAAACGAAGAAGTTTCAGATAGATGAGCAATACCCGGAGCGTACGGTTACAATTGGTGCAGGCCTGGACGCTAATTAGGAAAGCGAGCTCATCAATTCCTCCGTGAGAATCGAGACATATTTGCATGGTCAACTCAGGATCTGCAAGGTGTTCCGAGGGAGTTGGCTGAGCACTCTTTGAATGTAAGGCCAGGAGCAAGGCCGGTGAAGCAACCTCTCCGCCGCTTCGCCGAAGACAGGAGAAAAATAATAGGGGATGAAATAGCTCGGCTCCTCGCAGCCGGGTTCATCATGGAGGTGTTGTACCCGGATTGGTTGTCGAATCCGGTGCTGGTAGAAAAGAAGAAAGATGATCCCAATGTAGCCGTTGTATGGCGAATGTGTATCGATTACACGAACCTGAACAAGGCGTGTCCAAAAGATCCTTTTCCATTGCCTAGAATAGACCAAGTCATTGATTCGACCGCTGGTTGTGAGTTATTATCATTTGTAGACGCGTACTCTGGTTTCCACCAGATACCGTTAAGTCCGGCCGATCAAATAAAGACTGCATTTATTACCCCGTACGGGGCTTATTGCTATCGCACAATGCCATTCGGCCTGCGGAATGCAGGAGCAACATATCAGAGATGCATGCAAAAATGTCTACACGATCAAATAGGAAAAAATGTACAAGTATATGTAGATGACGTAGTCATTAAAACCAAGGAAAGCAAAACGTTACTGGAGGATATACGGCAGACCTTCGCGAACTTGAGAAGGTTCCGAATGAAGCTTAATCCGGACAAGTGCACGTTTGGCGTGCCGGCAGGAAAATTACTCGGTTTTCTTGTATCCAGCCGAGGTATAGAGGCCAACCCAACAAAGATTAAGGCAGTAGAAAGAATGGAATTGCCAAGATGCTTAAATGATGTGTGCAAAAATTCACGGGTTGTCTAGCCTCGCTCAGCCGATTTGTATGTCGGCTAGGAGAGAAGGCGCTACCATTATATCAGCTGATGAAGAAATCAGATAAATTTGTTTGGACCCCACAAGCAGACGGCGCGTTTCAGGAGTTGAAAAAAAATGTTGGTCACAGCACCTATTTTGGCTTCTCCATTATCAAAGGAGCCTATGTTACTCTATATAGCGGCTACCAATAGAGTAGTAAGTGCTGTAGTCGTAGTAGAACGACTTGAAGATAATAAGTTGGTACAGAGGCCGGTATATTATTTAAGTGAGGTGTTGTCCACTTCAAAACAGAATTACCCACATTATCAGAAGATGGCTTATGGGGTGTACATGTCGGCAAAAAAGCTTAAACATTACTTCGAAGAGCATCCCATCAGAGTAATCTGTGAAGCGCCCATATCCGACATATTGAGCAACAAAGATGCAAGTGGCCGAATAGCTAAATGGGCAATCGAATTGTCACCATACGCTCCACAATTTGACAGGAGAGATGCAATCAAATCTCAAGCAGTCGCCGACTTCTTCGTAGATTGGGCCGAAGTACAATACGAGCCACCATTACCAGATCCAAATTATTGGACGGTGCATTTCGATGGTTCCAAACTAAGAAATGGTTTGGGGGCGGGAATAGTATTAACCTCACCTAAAAGAGATCAGCTAAAATATGTGCTACAAATACATTTTGCCGCATCCAACAACGTAGCCGAATATGAAGCACTGGTTCATGGATTGAAAGTAGCAAAAGAGATTGGCATACGCCGAATCTTATGCTATGGGGACTCGGACCGAGTAGTACAACAAGTCTCAGAAAATTGGGATGCATTAGATGCTAATATGGCTTTATACAGATTTCATGTGCAAAAAATCAGTGGATACTTTGAAGGATGTGAATTTAGCCACATACCTCGGGCAGAAAATGATGCCGCAGATACGTTGTCAAAGCTCGGATCAACCCGGCAGTCAATTCCACCGGGCATTGCCCTGGAACACCTCAGAAAACCATCAATAATCCCTTCACCAGAATCCGAATCTATCTTTATCCTGGCTAATTCGGCAGCAGACAATGTGCCGATGGAGGTAGACCAGCAATGTAACTCGGAATCCCCCAAGAGGAGGACAGCAGAAGTAAGCACAATTATGGAGAAGGCCGAGGTAGATATGTCGGCAGAAAACATGGAAATAGACAGCAAGACCACACCAGAAAAAGTCACACCGCTATGGGCGCAACCCATATTCTCTTACCTTAAAGACGCGGTATTAGCAAGACAAGCTGTAAGGAGAGCGAAAGCTTACACGATCATAAACAATGAGCTATATAAAAGAAGTGTCACAAGCGTATTGCAAAAATGTGTGAGTTCGGCAGAAGGCCGGGAGATCCTCCTAGATATACATCAAGGAGAGTGTGGACATC
This sequence comes from Avena sativa, assembly GCA_916181665.1. Classification (NCBI taxonomy): domain Eukaryota; kingdom Viridiplantae; phylum Streptophyta; class Magnoliopsida; order Poales; family Poaceae; genus Avena; species Avena sativa. Next base: position 447,187,179 of record OV702293.1, on the reverse strand, counting down.
ATGCCTCATCTCGTGCGTTGGTAGCCAAAGCATTCAGGCATGGATTTTATTGGCCGACGGCGTTGAAAGAAGCCAAAGAGTTGGTGGAAAAATGCAATGGTTGCCAGAGATACGCAACCAAAATACATATGCCATCGGCCGAGTTAAAAACAATACCCATCACTTGGCCATTTGCTGTGTGGGGCTTAGATATGGTGGGACCATTTAAGCCGGCCCGAGGGGGAATGACCCACATATTGGTTATGGTGGACAAGTTCACAAAATGGATTGAAGTGAAACCAATAAAAAAGTGCGATGGGCCCACGGCAGTAAAATTTCTCAAAGATATTATTTTAAGATATGGGTACCCACACAGTATTATCACAGATAATGGCACAAATTTTGCAGAAGGAGCCTTTGCCAGATTCTGTAGAGAAAAATACATAAGGTTAGATATTGCCTCTGTGGCTCACCCAGCGTCTAATGGGCAAGTGGAAAGGTCTAATGGACTAGTATTGTCAGGAATAAAACCACGACTTGTTGAACCACTACAAAGGTCGGCAGGATGTTGGATTGAGGAACTCCCAGCCGTGTTATGGAGCCTCAGAACTACTCCAAATAGGTCAACAGGATACACACCATCCTTTATAGTGTACGGGGCAGAGGCCGTGCTTCCAGCCGACATAATACATGACTCGCCAAGAGTTACTCAGTATACAACCTCGGAAGTAAACGAAATAGCTCGGCAAGATACTGTAGACCTGCTAGAAGAAGCCAGAGAACTGGCACTATCACGATCAGCTATTTATCAGCAGAACCTGCGACGATATCACAGCAAAAAGGTGAATCCAAGGGTATTCAAAGAAGGAGATTTAGTCCTCAGACTGGTGCAGCGCACGGCCGGCATGCACAAGCTGTCACCTCCATGGGAGGGACCATTCATCGTGAGCAAGGCATTACATAACGATGCCTATTATTTAATCGATGCTCAATCCCCCGGAAGGGACAAGGCAGACAAAGCTGGCGAAGAAACGAAGCGGCCATGGAACGTAGCCCTGCTTCGTCCATTTTACTCATAGCATAGTATTTCAAGGTCAAGGACCAATGATGTATTAAACCTCGGCATCCAGAGCAGTGACTCGGGGACTGCCATATGTTATTTCAATTTCATGTTATGTATTAAACCTCGGCATCCAGAGCAGTGACTCGGGGACTGCCATATGTTATTTCAATTTCATGTTATGTATTAAACCTCGGCATCCAGAGCAGTGACTCGGGGACTGCCATATGTTATTTCAATTTCATGTTATGTATTAAACCTCGGCATCCAGAACAGTGACTCGGGGACTGCCATATGTTATTTCAATTTCATGTTATGTATTAAACCTCGGTATCCAGAGCAGTGACTCGGGGACTGCTATAGATATTTGAAGTTTCGATTTATGTACTAAACCTCGGCAGGCAAAGCAGCAACTAGAAAACTACCATATACCGCCCCAGAGCTATGTTGAGCACCAAACCTTGACGCCCTGGGCAGCGCCTCGGCGGTGGTCTTATATTGTTCCTGAGATTTAGTTTACACACTAGACTTCAGCAGAACAGGCAATCACTCGGGGACTGCCATGTATTGTTCCAAAGTGGCAGTCAATCTTTGATACGGAAAGGATATCACACTTCGGCACTCAGGATAAGAACAGATCAACCCCGTATGATGTTCGAAGCTCACACACAGATTACTCGACTAAAACACGAGAAAACAAAGACAAAGATACATCCTAACACCAAAATATGCAGGATACCAAAGCAAGAATTCGGATGGGAACCCACTTAAGCAAAGTTATAATAACTGCAAACTTATATGTCGCAGCAATGTACGACAAAAGGAGATTCAGGTCATACAGGAAATTAACAAGTATTCAACGGACATCGTACGCCCGGCATACCAGGGATAGGAAATGACTTAAACGTTTTTCACTGGAGAGGCGGCAACCTGGTCAGGGACTGGAGACTCCGAGGTAGGAGGAACTTCGGCCGATGTTACCTCGCCCTCCGCAGACCTAGGTGCAACCTCGGCCGAAGCCTGAGGCTGCTGAGGAGCATCAATTTGCACAGTGGAATGCCCGGTACCCTTGGAGGAGGATCGCGCGTCGCCGTTGTCATCCGAGCTCGAACTGGAGTCACCAGAAGTGGCCGAGTCATCTTCATCTCCCTCTTGCTCAGCTGAATCATCTGATGCATCCTCGACTACGACCTCCTCGTCCGGGTTTGAAAGGAAACTCGGCCCTTCATTCCAGGTGTGCACGTCGGCATACTCGGCAAGTTGAAAGGCGCGAGCTTGCCGAAGAGCAACAAAGGTGGGATCCTCAACCCAATGGGAACCTGTGCGAAAATTCCTCAGGATATCAAGAGAAATGTCTTCGTACCATGACATGATAACGGTGAGGGCCATATCAGCACCAGCTCGCCCAACAGATTCCCTCCAAAGACTTAGTTGTTTTTCAGAGGCATTCAATCTAGTCACCAGCAATTCGATCTCGCTGATGTTAGGAGTCCGAGAGGTATTCGGCCAGAGAGCACGATGGGCTCGAATAGCTGCCAGCACCAAGTCCCTGCCCATGATTTTCATCGTACCAAGGGCAGCGCCGACAGAAACCAAGAAATCTTCTATTGAATATTCAAAATTCACGTCAACAGGGAGACCTCGGCGCGCGCAAGCAGCAAGGACCGCTTTAGAGCTCACGGGCTTAGCTTCAGGAAAATGACCTGCGCAAAAAAGGGAGGCGTCAGAGGGCAGCAGAAGGAAGAAAGATAATCCGGCTATGTTAAGATGCTTACGATGAATGTAACTCATCATCAGCTGAAGGTCCTTCGCCCAGTAAATCTTGTTCTTCTCAAAGCGAGCAATTTCCTCGCTCATTCCTCGAGTTTTCAGCTCGGCAGCCTCAAAGAGCTCTTTGTTCTTTTGCAATTCCAAAGCCAGCCGGTTCTTCTCCTCGGAGAACTCCTGATCGACCTTTTCTAGCTCGGATTTCTGAGAAAGCTTAAGGGCCTCCACCTCGGCGCTTAGGCGAGCTATCTCGTCATCCTTCTCTTTCAGCTGCGCCGAATGAGTGGCGCCTTGTTCTAAATAATGCAGCATTACATCAGGCATGGGCATACAATCTTGGTGAGATGATGCAAAAGTTCGTATCTCGGCTTTACCAAAGCCAAACAAAGTAAAAGAAACTTAGTGCACGTCTTAGAAAAGGAAAAGTACAAGGTAGATGGAAAACTAACCTTCCAAGCTCTTGACTTTCTTCTCAAGACGAATGTTGAGATTATTGATGTTACCTGTTAACCCACAAAGTAAGCCGGCATCCCGCAGACAAAACAACGACAATATTAGAGATGACAAGGAAAATGATCGGCATACCTGCTTTCTTCACCACAGGAATAACTTTTTCATATTTTTCTTCCAACTTCTTGTGCGAGAAAAGCAGTCTTTGAAATTCAGCAGTCCGCCGGTCATGTGCAACCTGAGCAATAGAACAAACAATGAATGGATATTCAAAGCCGAAGCAGATCCGAGTTAAGCAAAAACTTAACCCAGATCTAGGTGGCTGGATATTCAAAGCCAAACCAGATCCGAGTTAAGCAAAAACTTAACTTAGATCTAGGTGGCTGGATATTCGAAGCCAAACCAGATCCGAGTTAAGCGAAAACTTAACTCAGATCTAGGTGGCTGGATATTAAAAGCCAAAACAGATCCGAGTTAAGCGAAAACTTAACTCAGATCTAGGTGGCCGGATATTCAAAGCCAAACCAGATCGGAGTTAAGCGAAAACTTAACTCAGATCTAGGTGGCTGGATATTCGAAGCCAAACCAGATCCGAGTTAAGCGAAAACTTAACTCAGATCTAGGTGGCTGGATATTAAAAGCCAAAACAGATCCGAGTTAAGCGAAAACTTAACTCAGATCTAGGTGGCTGGATATTCAAAGCCAAATCAGATCCGAGTTAAGCAAAAAATTAACTCAGATCTAGGTGGCTGGATATTCGAAGCTAAAGCAGATCCGAGTTAAGCAAAAACTTAACGCAGATCTAGGTGGCTGGATATTCAAAGCCAAAACAGATCCGAGTTAAGCGAAAACTTAACCCAGATCTAGGTGGCTGGATATTCGAAGCTAAAGCAGATCCGAGTTAAGCGAAAACTTAACCCAGATCTAGGTGGCTGGATGTTCGAAGCTAAAGCAGATTCGAGTTAAGCGAAAACTTAACCCAAATATAGGTGGCTGGATATTCGAAGCTAAAGCAGATCCGAGTTAAGCGAAAACTTAACCCAGATCTAGGTGGCTGGATATTAAAAGCCAAAAGTAGGTTCGAATCAGGCGAAAGCTTAACCCAGACCTATGTGGCTAGACATTCAAAGAACAGCTAGATAAAATTTAAGCAAAAGTTTAAGATAGATCTACTCGGTTATAGACTCGAACCCTAAATTAAGTAGAGCTAAGTATAGCACTATAAAAACTTCCAAGCGAATAACAAGTTACTCGTTTGCAAGTTTCAGGGACTAATGTATATATAATAGCGTATGAAGAATCAGTCTAAACCCCGAGAAGTAGCAATTACCTCGTTCATCTTGTTGCTATCCAGAATGATCTTGGCAGCTTGATCCAAACGGCTACTGATGTCGGAAAGTTGAAACGGCTGACTGTTTCGATTGCCCTCAAGCTGATCAGCAGCATTCCAGTTATGAGCATATTCCACCAGCGAGCCGAGGCTGTTCCCACTAGCCGTCCGGGTTAAGACTTTACCTCGGACATGTTGTGCAACCACTGCAGCCGCAGGGCTTGTATGAAGAGCAAGCTGGGTGCTGGCAGCCGAGGTAGCAGAGGCTTTGGTAGGCGCAGCTCCTTTGTGCAGCACGTCGGCAATACTCGGCTGAGAAGAGCCGGCAAGACCTTTTTGGGAAGTGGAAGTTTTAGTGGCAACAGTTTTTCTTACTGTGGAGGCACCAGCAAAAGCTGATACCTCGGCAATGGGAACAGTGCCCTTAGAAGCAGGAGGGATCACAGGCGCTGAGGGCGCCGGGGTATTAACGACCACGGCTGCGGCTGGGGTTACAGTAGGAGCTACCGAGGAAGAAAGAGGCTCAGTGGATATGCTCGGATTCAGTGGAGGGGCAACGGGTTCAGTAGAAATCTCGGAGGCGCGAATATCAGGCGCATCGTGACGAGAGGGTGACATATGTGGAGCTGGAGGAGACGTAGCACGAGCAAGACTAGGAATCCTAGTATCTTCAACGGGAGAAGGAGACGGCTGCCGAATCGGGCGGCTAGTCATGCTAGGACCGCCAGGCTTAACGGAAAGCGGAGCACTGCGAAAATGAGAAAGAAAAAAGGGTGTCAGGATGAAAACAGAAACAGGGAAACAAGAAATACGAGCAAAACGAACTTACCCTGCGACCCCAGGCATGGTCTTGCGCCTGGGAGGGTTCGGAGCAGACTTCTTCATTCGTTTCTTGGGGGCCGCCTCTGAAGCACTAGCAGGAGCCCCACGTTTCCCCGAGGTAACTGGGGGCCGGGATGCGATAGGCTCGGCGTCGTGGACCTGACCGTCCGGATTAGCTGGGAAAGTAGAAGCCGGAAATGCATAAGAAATAGGCATTGCGGCAACTACCTCAAGATGTTGGACCTCGTCCGAATCACCTTCCTCCTCATGGACCGAAGTCTTGCCACGAGCGCGAGCCGTAGCAGGATCCGACTTAGGGACGAATTCTTCGGAGTCCGGCTCCCCAACGTCCGGGGTATTCCGATCCGCAGTCCACGGAAGCGACAAAACCTCGGCATCCTCATCCTTTTGCTCTGTGAACCTCTGTGAGGCGAAAAAGAAGGAAGGTTAGGGAAAACAGCTATGAAAACAATAGAAAATCAAAGCATTGATGGTTAAACTTACTGCGGGAGGAGGACGCTCGCGGGTAAATGGTTTCAATCCCCAGGTCCAATCTTCAGGCATCTCCGTCTTAAATATAGCTCGGACGCGCTTGAAGACAAGGTAGTTGTCCAGTTCAACGGTAGAGACTCGGTTGGGATCGAGTGGACCACTCATGTAGCAAAGTTTGTGCGTCCTTTTCTGGAATGGGCAGATTCGGCTGCTGATGAAGGTAGCCATCAGGTCCTCGCCGCGTAATCCGGCCCGGATCAGTTCTTTGAGCCGAGTCTCGAAAAGCTCGGCCAAGACGTGGCTCCTCCTCGGATTGTAAGTCCAATTCACCTTGGAAGGCGGACCAATGGAGAAGGCAGGGAGACGAATCTTGTCCTCTGTTCCTTTGTTCTTGATGTAAAAGAAGGATTTGTGCCACTTCTTGCACGACTCTAACCCGGTGGCGCGAGGAAATACAGACTTCCTCTGAGGTGTAATGGACGCCGCCCCGCACTGAGTAAGCAGTTTCTCGGAAGGGTGCAGAGACTTGTCAGGGACTACATTAGAACGGATCTGGAAGAACTTCGCCCAGACGTGCACGGACGGCCATAGGCCGAAGTATCCCTCCGAGGCGGAGATGAATGCAGAAAGAGAAGCGATGGCGTTCGCAGGAAGATGGTGCGGCTGAAGGCCGAAGTAGTCGAGAAACTCTCTTGCAAAATCGCTAAGAGGGAGACCGAAGCCGCGCGAGAAATGCGACATAAAAACTACATACTCGCCCTCACTAATTTCCGGAGATAACTCGTTGCCGGGTAAACGACAAGAGACCTCGGCGGGAATCCTCCGGGTTCGGATGAGCCACTCGATCTCCCGCCGGGTAACTGAGGATCCCTGCCACGATCCCCGCTCAGGCCCAGAGGCAGCATCATCATCCTCTACCAGGGCACCGCTAAAGGAACTAGACATGATTTCGCCGGAGAGATCGCCGGAGGAACAACTCGCGGCGGAGGAAAACTTAGAGCTACGAGGCCCCGTCGCAATTCTACGCAAAAACGGCGGCGGAACGATGACTGAACCGCAGCGCACGAACAAAGAGGAAACGAAGAGGTCTAGAGGAAAGCCTAGGCGGCAAGACCAAAAAGAACTCACCGGCGACGACGCCGGAACAAATAAGCGGCGACGAGGCAGACGGAGCAGTGCGGCGGAATCCTCCTCGTCGCAGAACCAGTTGAGCGTGCGGCGGCGGAACCACGAACGAGCGCAGAAGCGCGAGGAAGAAGAAGGGTGCGGGCGAGCGAGAAGTGGAAAAAGAAACTCCCAGGCGCCGCGCCCCTCTTTATAACCTAGCCGCAGGCAAGGTAGTGGGATCGTGGGTGTGGCAGTTGGCAGCGCGGATCGTGTGCGCAACACGACCACACGTCGCTGAGCGGAACCGCACCGAAGGCCACACGATTGACCAAGGAGCTCACGATCCCCAACGAGAACGGCGCACGAGGCGTCGCAGCAACGGCGCGACAGGCGCGACAGTAACTGTAGCTTGTCAGTAAACACTATAGAGGAACAAAAAACTAGAGAAACAATGATGGGAATGACACGTGGGATGAGGCGTGCGCTACTAAATACGGTGTTATCACCACGACAATATAACTCGGAAACTATACATAACGAGCGTCGTGAAACTGATACGACCCGGCCGAGGTTATCGGCGGGACCGTATCAGCTTCGGGGACTAATGTTGGGGAGGTAACCCCGGATAGGGTAAAGACGGGGAAAGATGAAAGGGTGTTCCCCGTCTAGTTTCCGAGTTATACTCTGAGTCGGCCGAATCCTGTAGAGGTCGGCCGAGATAGGAAAGGACAGGACCCTTATAGTATGGGCAAGGCGTTACCCGGCCGGGATACAGCGTAAGTCGGCCGGGTTAGCCCAAGTAATCTTGATGCAGGTGAAGGACAAGCCGAAGTTACGCGAGGCAGGGCCGAATGATACGAAGCTTGCAGGAGAAGGAGAAGCCTAAAGTCAAACTCTAGTAGCGGGCTAGGGAGAATCTGAGCGAAGCCAAGCACTAGGGACAAAGGTGCAGAGCGACAGAGAGACAGAAGGAGGTCACGGAGGTGACAGTCCTGAAGCCCGAGGCGCACTGGAGGGCCCCTCTGAAACCTTGCCGTCATTAGGGAGCGACAGGGAAAGGGGGGCGCCGAACTACTATATTGGGACAAGCATATTCCTCGAATATGCTTGCCACATCAGCCCTAAAGGAACCCAAGGCTCTCCTTTATAAGGGCAGGCTTGGACCCTGAGGAGGGGATCGACTCATTCTTGGTACCGTTAGGCTGGTAAAGTTCTCTCTTTCTCCTTGTATACAGCTCAAGGAGCACTTGTAACTCAAGGAAGGAGAAATACAGATCTTTGCGTTAGCTTTCTGTGTGTAGAATCCACTACATCTTCCCTCCCCAGATCCCACTAGCATCCATTGGCCCCTAACTTTAGCCTACCCATGGCATCTGCCGTGCCACCACCACGACAGTTCCCATATGTTGTTTGCACCGGATGATACAATACGCAGTATAGTGGAGCCTATCCTAGAAAGCCAAAAAAAATGATGGCTCAGAAGTACGCATACCAAGTTCTAGAGTTTCATGTGAACTCTTGTAGCATAATTTAACTTCTTTCGAACTATCATCTTCATTTTTTGGTTAGTTCTATGTCTACTATATATGAATCCTTTGGGAGAATAAATCCTTAAAACCATTCCCATAATCCCTTATATTAGTTAACTCAACTTAGCATTGTTTAATGGAAATAACGTGGTGTACATCGTTGAATTTAGGTGGGACATTACCACACTTCTATACAAAAAATGATTTTTCCAGTTAGCTCTATGTCTATTATCTATCACTCCTTTGGGAGACTAAATCCTTAAAATCATTCTCATAATCTCTTAGATTAGTTAATTCAACTTAGCATTGTTTAATGGAAAGAACATGGTGTACGTCGTTGAATTTAGGTGGGACATTACCACACTTTTATACAAAAAAAAGCTTCATCATCAAGAGTGTCACATTACTCAGGTTAACAACATATTACTACCATACAACTTTTGGAAGGTATGATAACATTTTAATACAAACCACAAAAAGTTCCAGTTGTAAAAGAGTGGCAACATGTTTTCTAGGCAAGTTAAGCCACAACATAAGTTTATCCCTGACATGAACCGGTTCCATTTGCGTGGCTACGATGTGTTACCGTGTAGCTCTTCTTACTTCTTTATCTTCACACATATACTTGGATTTTATCCTCTAAAATTCATACATGTGAATATGTCTTAAAGCGAAGTTTTACAACATGTTTTTATAACTATACAAATTTGAAAAACTCGCTGGATGTTTTTTGTTTTTAGATAAAAAGGTCCCTTGGAAGGGGGAGCCCCGGTTCCGTTAACCAATGAAACCAGCAAGTATCAGGGTAGAAAAATACAGGTAGGAAGAAGCGAAAAAACTAGCAAGCAGAATTTTTCTAAAACCTAGAGCATAAAGCAAAGTACAACAAAGATCAGAGCCAGAGTTCCAGGTTACACGTTTTATAGCTCAGCTTACAAGGCACACATTTGAAAGTGTAATGGATGTCACCTAGATAGAGGGTGAATAGGCTTTTAAATTTTTTACGGTTTAGGCTCAAATAAATGCGAAATAAAACTAATGTTTAATTTATTAAGCACAAAACCTAACCAGTAGGTTCACCTAAGTGAACCAACAACCTATGCTAAGCAATACAAGCCACAAGGTGATAGCAAGTTATAAATACTTCAAGCACGAAGACTATCACAAAGTAAAGTGCATAAGTAAAGGGCTCAGTTGAGAGATAACCGATGGACGTGGAGATGATGATTTTGTCCCGAAGTTCACTTACAAAAAAGCTACGTCTCCGTTGGAGAGGTGCGATGACGCAATGCTCCCTGAACGCCACAAATGGCTCACTTCGGGGTGTGGTGGTTTGATGCTCACCCAACGCCACACAAGGCCTCACCCCGGATGCGAAGTCACATAACTCACTGGCGCCACAAAAGTCTCACCCTATTCTCCCGTGAGATCGCCACAAAGACCTACTCACGATCCACTAAGGGACACTTGAGGGCAGTCACCAAAACCTGTACAAGATTGAGACTATCTCCACAACTCAATTCGAGGCTCCCAACAACAAAGCCACAAAAGGCTACAACACAAGGCCTCACCCCGGATGCAAAGTCACATAACTCACAGGCGCCACAAAAGGCTCACCCTATTATCCCATGAGATCGCCACAAAGACCTACTCACGATCCACTAAGGGACACTTGAGGGCAGTCACCAAAACCTGTACAAGATTGGGACTATCTCCACAACTCAATTCGAGGCTCCCAACAACAAAGCCACAAAAGGCTACAACGCCACAAAAGCCAACAAAGCCACAAAAGGCTACAAAGCCACAAAAGGCCAACAAAGCCACAAAAGGCTACAAGACCACAAAAGGTCAACAATCCAACCACACAACCGTCTAGGATTTCCAGAACCCAAGAGAAACAAGCCCACAAGCTTGAACTCGCCGAATCTCCGAAGAGAACTCAAACCTATGCAACAAATGCAAGGGCAAGTCTTTCTTTCCCAAATTCCAACAAAGCTACAAAAGCTATTGGGGGAATAAGGGAGGAAGAACACAAGACGAGAACACAAAACTCTCCAAGATCTAGATCCCAATGATTCCTTCAAAAAGAAGGGATTTGACTTGAGTTGTAGATCTAGATCTCCTCTCTCAAATCCCTCAAAAAGATGCAAGAATCATAGGAAGGGAAAGGAAAGAAGGAAAGCTATTCAAGTTCAACAATGAAGGAGAGAGAGAAAGCCAAGAACCAAGAAAAGAGTTTGTTCCCCACGAAGGGGAAGAGGAGCCCCTTTTAAAGGGCTCCCATATTTGCCCGTTATGGGCATTTACGACCCTGGCTGGAACTTCCGGTGGGAGGCCGGAATTTCTGGTGGCACTCAGCCAACGGTTAGAAAACTGTGAACCAAAAGACTGAAAACACGAGTCTGGCCGGAACTTCCACCGGTTCACCGGAACTTCCGGCGGCAACTAGGCCCGAGCGGAATTTCCGGTGCAACTTCCAATCCAAATCCCGTCAAATACAACAAACCAGACATAGAGAATATAGTACGTGAGCAGAAGAAGTACCAGAACTTCCACCGGTACTACCGGCGGCAAATTTCCCTAGCGGTACTACCAGTGGCTGGCCGGAACTTCCGGTGAGGGAAACTCCAGAAACCAAAAGTGCAATAACTTTCGCATCCGGACTCCAAACGAGATGAAACTAATTTTGTTGGAAAGATAACGATGAATAGAATATTGGGTATCACCTAGGGAGAAAATACCATGAATATATATGTGATGTATCTCCCAAGGTGTGGAGCCGGAAAACTCGCAAGATCAAAAACCGCAATAAGATATGCAAGTGAAATCCTTATTTGATGAACTAGAGCTTGTTATGATGATGACCACAAGCTCTAGATCATATCATGGAAAAAAACCAAATAACAACCAAGAAAGATGATGTTATGCATGCAAAGGTTTGAGCTCTTGAGAGCCCCTCTTGATAGTACGGCTATCTATCCTAAACCCGGTTTCCCAACTGACAACACGAGACCGGCAAAAGAGAAGCCCTATCAAGACCATACCTTTGCCTTGTGCATTCCACTTGAACTTGATGTAGACCGTCTTCTTCTTCTCAAGAGGAAACACCTTTCTTGATTGCTCTTTCTCGCTCTTGCTTGATGAAGATTTGCAAATTGCTCCCCCATACTCCATGGGGAAACCTCTTCTTTGAACTTGTCTTCATCACTCCATGATCACGAGGATGGGAAGCTTCAAGCATGAGACCTTCTAGAGATGGAGAATCTTGAGCTTTCCCTTATTCATCCCTTCTTGAGGTTGATCTATCTTGATGCAACTCTTTGCACTTGCCTTGATCAACCTTCAAGCACTTTCTTTCTTCATGATTCCAATGGACACAAAGCCCTTGGACATTTCTTCAACTTTCAACCTTGAGACCAACACATGTCCCAAGCGATGCCAATGGACAAACCTAGAAGTGAAACTCAATTTACACATTAGTCCATAGAGATTGTCATTAATTACCAAAACCACACATGGAGGCATACATGCCCTGTCAACATTTCGCTAGTGCTCACACATTGCCAGCCTTGTAGAGGTCGCAAACGTCCACGCTGTCTTAGTCTTGTCGTCCGGTAGAAGAGGATGTTTCATCACGGAGGATGCCCAGGAGTGGATCTAGAAGGATGTCATCAGAGATGCAGAAGCTTCTGTTTTGTCAGCCAAAGGAGGTGTGGATGGTGCCACTCCAGGTAGATGTTTTTCCAGTGATCTCAGCGTTAGAGCCCCACAATGATCAGAGATTATCCACTCTGAATCATACAAAGCACCTGCAGGATCTTGCACACCCAAGCCAAAAAGAGGTCGATTTGTGGTAGCATTTCCTCCTTGAAGAGAAGTCTCCATTTTTTATCGTTCTTAGAATCGTCCCCTAGGCCTTCTTGATAGAAATCCAAGATTGGAAGTCCAAAATTAAAGCATTCTGACATTTCCATATGCTCCACATGATGGCAGCACAGATGACATTTAAGGCATAATGTTTTTTATTAGAGACCCAAAACTTGGCCACCGAGAGGTAGTCTGAGCCTAGATGCATTCTAAAGAAATCATAGACTTCAACCCGGATGTTTTCTACCACTATACAACCAAAAAATAGATGGCTGATGGACTCATCCTCAACACAAAAAACACAACATAGAGGTTTGCCTAGATTCCTTTTACATAGGTTGTCCTTATTCATAAAATTATTATTGGCAAGCAACTAAAGAAACATGTGGATTCTAGGGGGCATAACTAGATACCAACTAGCAATATGTAAATGGGAGACAGACCCCTATTGCTAATGATTTTATAGAATAAACTAGAGGAATATTGGCCATCGGTAGTATAATTCCAAATGAGAGAATCACAATCAACAAAAAAGGAAATGCCGCTAACTACGGGCTCTAAATCATGCCATTGCCCTAAAAGATCAGTGTTAAAGTTCCTTCTAAAGGACAACTCCAGCACCCTACCATCCCCGATTTGCTGGAGGGTAGCCATTTGCTCATTAAAATGGTATAAAGGTCCCAAATTTGAACAGACAGAGGTGAAGTTCCAAACCATGTATCTTCCCAAAACCTGGTTTTAGCACCATCCCCTACTACCCATCTAAAACCAAACCTAATAGAGCTAATTGCCCAAAGGAAACCTTTGAAGAAATTAGAGGAGTTAGGAGGGAGATTGGGTTTGTTAGTAGCATACTTGGCATCAATGATTTTTCTCCAGAGTTTATCCCCATTGGAGTAATATCTTTTGAGCCAAGAGCCTAGCAGGCAAATATTAAGGTATCTAAGAAAGTAGTTTCCCTCTCCAGCCAGCTATTCTTTTGAGAATCTTATCTATCAAAGGTTGGAGATCCTCTCTCCTCATCTTGTCAAAGTGGAGAGGGATCCCTAGGTACTTGATAGGGAAGTTACCAACCACACAACCTAAAATGTTTTGCAGAGCAAGAGTATCAAGGGTATCTAAGTTGATGGGCACTAATCCTCTTTTGTTGAATTTAATTTTTATAGCAGAAACTTGCTCAAATCAGGTGAGGATCCATCTAAGATTTCTAGCCATTTATAAATTGTTTTCCATAAATAGGATGGTATCATTAGCATACTAACCCCTAATGAGTTGGCTAGCAGAAGATTTAATGAGCATTCTAGTAAAAACATCAACTACCAAATCAAAGAGACTAGGATCTCCTGCCTTAGATCTTTACCAGTAAGGGAAAAAATTCCCTCTGCCCCGTTGAGTTTAACAGCCAAAGATCCTTCTCTAGTGGCCAAATGAATCAAATGGGAAATTTTGGGCCCAAATCCCCTAAGGTCAATGAGTTCATCTAAAAAAATCTAGATTTACTTTGTCAAAGTCTTTCTCATAATCCAATTTGAGAGCAAATAATTCTCAAAAAAGTACAACAGATTATTTCTATGCATTAAAAAAGGATAAAGATAGTTTATAGAGGGCGAAAAGGATCGCAATAAGCCAAGATGAAAAAATTGAGGAATGGCCTTAGAAACAAAATTATAAGGTGGCTTCCTAACAAAAGGGTACTCGTATGGGACGACTCTTGTTTGCTAAATCAACAAAAGGTAGTTTCTGTTTGTCAGTTTTTAGGTATTAGAGCATTTTTAGCAGACACCGAAAAAACGCCGGACCTAGAAAATTCCGGCGTTTTTTTGGGACGGGTCACGAAATCTGGCCCGAACAGACACCGTAAACATGACCCGACCTAGAATTTTTTCGGGCGCCTGGAAATCGATCCCCTCGACCCATAAATCCCCGGTTCCGAGATCCTTTCCTAGATCACGACCCATTTCCCCGCCACCGCCCCCTCCATGCCTCCGACACGCACCGCCGCTCAAATCCCGAGCACCGGCGAGCAATTTCTCGCCGGCCGCGGCAGATCCAGCTGATCCAGTATGCGATGGACCTTCGGGGAGCTTCCACGCCGCGCTTCCGTCCCCTGACACCCGCGGAGGAGGAGGAGCGTCGCTGATGCCGGCGCTCAGACGGGGCGCGCAAGCGCGCCGCCCTCCACTACAAGAAGTGGGGCTCGCCGGTGCCGGCCACGCTCCTCCGCCACGAGACGGAGGAGTTCGATGCCCGCATCCGTGCCCGCCGAGGGGAGGAGGGAAGGGAGCTCCTCGCGCGCACCGAGGACTCCGCCACCGCCGGTGAAGGAGGAGGAGCTCCCAGAGGGCCGCGTCTTCACGAACTGCCGACTACGCCCTTTACAACGCCTCCTTCGACCGCTGGGTCGAGGTCGTCCAGCAGCGAAGCATCGCCGAGGCGGAGGCGGAGGCCCATCGAGCTCAGCATGACGAGCTCATCGATGACATCCTCCTCGAGCAGGGGCTCGCCGTCGACCGTTATTCCTGTGGGAAGGAGGTGGAGGTCATCGACCTCGTCTCCGACATCAGCTCCGGGTTGTCGGACTTCGACTTTTCCGACAAGGAGTGAAGCCCGCCGCCGGAAGCGTCGCCGCCGCTCCCTGGGCTCCGGTGAGCCCGATTTTATGTCCATACTAGGGTTTAGCGGCGGAGACGACAAATCCCCGTATAATATTTAGATTTAATTCTCGTTTTGTACATATGATCGCGTCAGTACTATGTATAAACTATGCTCGTGTTTTGAAATCTCCCGTGAATGTTTAAAAATCTCGTATTTACGGTTTGAATTTCTAATTTATATTCTGGTCATCGTGTTTTTTTAGAAAAAACTAGCTCGAACACAATTTGGAAACCGTGTTTTTCTGTTCGCGTTTTTTTGTTGTACGCTACAGATGCTCTTAGGACGGGACACGTAGGGCTTGTGGAGATGCTTCGATAAACCAGAGCCAAAAACTGAAATATAATTAAGATGTGCTTTTAAATGGCGGATCTCGTGCCCCTATAAATAAAGACGGTTAAAATCCGGGAAACTGAAATCGCGGATTCTCAGACATGCACAGCATGACGTGGCGTACGTACAGAGATCGTATTTGTAGGTACTATACGTTGATTGATGTACTCGTCCCCCTCACCAATGCCAATGCGCAGGATGGCGAGGGCGAGGGGCGAGGGCGAGGGGAGGGGGTGATGAGGGCAGGATGAGCTGAGCAGAAAGAAAGAAGCACAAGGGAAGAAGCCCAGTCAATTGGGTATATAAACCCACCGCCTCCCTCTTGCGCCCCTCCTCTCCCCTTTTGCATGCCTCACCGGCCTCTCCACCTCCCCCATCCGCCCCCAATGCACCACTGCTAACCCCTGCTCCCCGATCCCCCCACTCCCGATCCGGCCGCCTCCCCCGATTCCCTCCGGGTTGTTGCAATCCGATCTGCCCTTGTTCTGGTTCTGGTGCTGCTCTTTCGGTCCCTTGATCTGGAGATGATGGGCGGGATGGTGGCGGCGGCGGCGGCGACGGCCACGGCCACGGCGACCGTGGTCGAGGAGAGGTCCGAGGAGAAAGAGATGGACTTGCTCCTCAGCGAGATCCCCCAGGTCACCTCCCCGCAGGGTCACCGCCTCGGCGGACCGCCGCCGCGCCATCACGGGAACTCGACTCCGCGCCACCAAGGACTCGCCGGGGACGCCTACTACCCCATCGCCATGGGTAGCCGTCGCGACGATGGCGGTCACCCGCAGGTCGGTGGCGGTGGCGGCGGCGGCGGCTTCCACGCGCCGCTCCGCGTGTGCCCGGCGCCTCTTCCGCCGCCGCCAAGCCCGTTCGTCGGCGGCGCGCCATCGCCGCTGGTTCCCGCGGTGGGCGACCCGGAGAATCTGTGGCTGGCCAACCAGCTCCGCGGCCTGCTCGTCGAGGACGCGCCCGCGCCGCGGGGCGTGCCTGCCCCGCCCGTCAGCAAGCCCCCGCAAGATTTCTCCGCGGCGCACGGCGCGTACTTCGGCTACCACTTTGGGGCGCCGGGTTCCTCGGTTCCCGGCGAGCCCCTGCTGGCTGATCAGGCCCGTGCGGCGGCCGGATATGCCGCGCCGCCGCCGCTGAAGCAGCGCTTCGCACTAGGGGCGGACGTCGGCCTGGGTGGCCACGGCGGCTTCCCCAGAACCCTGGACGCCAGTATGGGCAGCTTCGTGTACAATAGGACAGGAAATGGCACCGGCATTGGATGGGGTCAGGGTTTGGTGCACCCTGCTCATGGGCACGCCGAGCCCTTCATGCTTCCTGGGCAGGCTGCCGCAGCAGATCACAATTGGGGCTATGTTGGCACTGGTCCCGTTGCCCTCGACCCCCGTGGCCGTTCACCCAAACTGCAATGTGAGTACGGCGTGCCTGTGGCCGGGAATCGCTATACCAAAGGTGGTTTCAATCAGATGGAGGGGTTTCGTAGTCGCGAGGACAGTCAGAATTTTGAAGGGAAGAAGAACATCCCTTTTCTGAACCGTACCAAGGAGAGGAGATATCAGCATCATGTCAACAACAGGGGACCCGAGCTGGAGAGTCCTAGGATGCTCAGGTACGAGAACATGGTTGGAGTGAAGGGCTACATCTACTTCATGGCCAAGGACCAGAATGGGTGCAGGTTCTTGCAGCAGAAGTTTGAGGAGGGGAAGCATCACGTGGATGTCATCTTTGAAGGAATCATTGACCACATTGCAGAGCTCATGACCAACTCCTTTGCCAACTATCTCATACAGAAGCTTTTGGATGTGTGTGATGAGGATCAGAGGCTAAGGATCATTGTTGTGCTGACAGAGGACCCTGTGAAGCTGCTGAGAATCTCCCTGAACACGCATGGGTAATTATATTCTCTTCTCAAAACTGATCAATTAAGTGCATTTTGATCCTGACATGAGAAGTAACTGTACTCGCTAACCAATTGTCATAAATGTTGGTCTGAGAATGTTGCCATTTGAGTTTGGAAAGGTCTAGTAGTACACACACAGTAGAACAAGTGCTATGATGCTTACCCTGCAATATAAACCCCTCTGTTACTGACTGCATGCAAATGATGGGTTGGTTGTTGTGATTTTGTTTCAGGACAAGGGCAATACAGAAATTGATAGAGACTGTTAAGACAAAGAAGCAGATTGTGCGCATTATTTCTGCCCTACAACCAGGCTTTATGCATCTTGTCAATGACCTTAATGGTAATCATGTCATACAGAAATGCTTGTCGAACTTTGGTGCAGAGGAGAACAAGGTAAACAGCAGTAGTTAATCTACTAACTGTTTTCTTTTTTCTGTAGCAGCCTCACCATTATTAGCAATTTCGTAATACAATTGATTTTGCGCACCATTTATTAGTTGTCGCATTTTTTGACAATGCAATGCATAAATTTGACAATTGGTACTGAAACAAGGAATTTATTGGCTATATTCAGTGTACCATTCCATGCAATCTGCATAGCCTAGTGCAAAAATATTGAAGTACGTAAACGGTTAAACCTATACCTGTGTACGAACTCAGAAGCAATATCACGGTTTGAATTTATAATTTGCATTATGCAATTGTAACAAGCCATGTTTCACTTATACTAAGTACATCATATGCCAGATGAACAAATACTAAATCTGTACATCGTTAAGCACATTTTTAGAAGTGTATCCTCGAATGTCTTTCTCTAGCAGTTATATGTGCCAGACAATATTCACGAGGCTTTGTTTTCTGATGAGAAACATTTCTAGCAAAAGTTAATAGTACTTTAGCTTGTTCTAGAGTTCCCATCTTAACTCCATATGCATGACTGCATGTACAAAAAGTATGTAGTACTTCAGGTTCAACTAGGTCCCATTCCCAAGTACATATCATAGATGAGATCTGGACAATTGACACTAGGGAGAACCAAAATAGGACCTGATTTCAGTTTGGCAAATTAGAACATTAAAAAATTAGCATCTAAAATGAACCAGAACCAAAGTACGATTATGCATTACTAAGTGTTAGTGTTTAGGTTCTCTCGAGGACCATTTTCTTGCAATATTATATTCATGGTGACGATGCTGTGTGACCCCTTCGAGTTCCCCTCTCTCCATGTACTTGACTTTCATTAGGATATCTTGTACTTCCTTTATTCTTCATTATCGTCTTTTGCATATTTGTGCACGTACCTTGTGTTCAGAACTCATAGACCAATATCAGTAGGAAGCTGTGCTGTGTTAAGATTTCTGCTACATGGTAATATCTTGATCACGTAGTCATGTAATGTACCGACCTTATACTAGTATATTCTGAATTTACATTTGATGCAGCAGCCTATGGCAATATAGAAATTAGTTCATTGAACAAGTATGATCGTCTTGCCAACTGCCATAGCTCAATGCATGGATTGATGGATTTTTTTAGAGGAAAAATGCTTAGGGGATACCTTTTTAACGTCATTAGCACCTTTTAAACTAACACGGCAAGTATGTTAGTAGTGTGTTAGGGATTTTTAATGCAAAACATTATGTATGAAATATCCAGTGATCTGACTTGATTTGATTATATCATTATCATCTGCAATATTTTATTCCTACTCTCTTTGCACAGTTCATATATGAGGCTGCTGCAACACATTGTTTTGAAATGGCAATACATCGCCATGGCTGCTGTGTTTTACAAAAGTGCATAACTAGTGCACGTGGTGAATATCAAGCCAAGCTAATTGTGGAAGTGTGTGCTCATGCCTTTCAGCTGGCTCAAGATCCATTTGGGTAAACCGACCCTTCCTATTTGCTAGCTGCTTCTACTGCGCTATTGCAAAGAAACATAATTGCTTTATGTTTCTTTCCTTTTTCTTGCAAAACAGTGCTAAGTTGTAGAGATCTCATCAGTGATATATTATCAACACTAGATATATAGATTCATATTGCCGACGGTATTTTGAATTAGGGTTAATGAAGGGAACAATATCTAGCTTACACCACATCAATGCATATATTTTATACTTTTTGTAGTACTGTAGCTCATCTTTTGCATGTAACTGACACTAAACCGATACTGTAGTTCATCTTTTGCATAGAACTGACACTCAAAAGGAGAATTATCTTCACACCATTGGCTTAGTTAGCCCCTTGACCTAAAAAACCTAATTACCCCCATTGTTTCTGTTGCTACAGATTATGTGTAGTGTCAATCAAAATATATTTGATCAGTTGAACTCATTTTCCCATTTAACAATACTTTCATATGTTGAGTCATACGTGTTCATGGTCTGCTGCATTTCACTGACAGCACAGTAGTGGTGCTGATAATCATATCCTATGAAGTTTGCCTTAACTACAAGAACCCACATTTGTTAAAGAATTATTTGGATGATTCGATTTACTTTATTGTTTCCTTGTCCAATCCTTGAGACTTAAAGAGACATTTCCAAGCAGATTTATCTTTTGGGCAGTAGTGAATGTATCTCCATCACATGTTTCGTTTATCCATCATGAATGATACCTGGAAGCAGATGTTTAGAAGCATGTAAACTATATTAATAACTGTCAACAAACTAAAATTCTTGCACCTTCTTTCAGCAATTATGTGGTCCAGTATGTCCTGGATCAGAAAATTCCTTCTGCAAATGCACACCTGGCATCTCAGTTTGAAGGAAGTTATGTTTATCTCTCAAAACAAAAAGTGAGCAGCAATGTGGTGGAGAAATGCCTGAAGGTGTTCTCCGATGAGGACAAAGCCGCCATAGTGTTTGACTTGATCTCAGTGTCTCATTTTGAACAACTGCTGCAAGATCCTTTTGCAAACTACGTAATTCATACTGCCCTTGTTAACACTAGGGTGAGTGTTTCTATCCAAATGAATTTGTGAAGTATGTCAAATTGTACCATGCATAATGTTCAGCATTCCCTTTCCTGTTTTTCCTGACAGGGCCATCTCCATAATGCCCTCGTTGAAGCAATCCGCCCTCATGAGGAAGCCCTTCGGACCAGTCCCTGTTGTAAGAGAATCTCTAGAGCCATCTCTAGGAGGTGAGAGGTGTACAATCTGCGGTACCAAAGAAAGATGTATTGTTGTCATTTTATGTTCACTAGCTGTTTACTATGATGTATCTGCACACGTCCTTTGGAGTTCAAAAGGTGGTTTTGGTTGCAAGAAAGCTCGACTTATTGTCAGCTTGTAGAGTTTACCTGGTGTCGCCATCCGAGATGTAGTTTTGCTGCGGGCCTATTCCGGTGGTGTTGGTGTAGAGTTGTAAAAAAACGTGTGCCTTTCTGAATTGTCTATTTTGTATCTGCTGTAACGTTTTCCTTTGAATTGTGGGAACAGAGAATAATTAGTACCGGTGGACAAGTTGCTATAATTGTTGCTATACATTTGTCATTCCAACTTGACAGAACACTTCTCTCCAGTTTTGTTAAAGAAATACTCCCTCTGTTTCAAAATATAAGATGTTTTAGGTTTATATTTTGAAATGGAGGGAGTAATTGATAATTCATGGGGACTACAGAAATTATTTCATTGGTTTGGTTTTCCTGCAGAGGCTCTTGTATTGTAGATTTGTAGGACAAGGTGAGGATTTTTCCTTCTCAAATACTCTGATTCAGTTTACACTTGTAGTACTCCCTCCATTCCATGATAAGTGTCGCTGATTTAGTGCAAACATTACTAAATCAACAAAACTTTATTATGGATGGAGGTAGTAACATAAATAAGCAGAAAGGACAAGAAACACTGTTTATAGTGAGCCAGCCTCAGGGATGAAGTAGGCAATGGAATTTCCTTGTCAGGTACGGAGTAACACCTCATGCAGAGATGCTCTATCGAAGGAGAAGGAGCGATTCCAGGTGATTCTGTGTTAGAACTGGTATATGAAGATGAAGATTTTCCTGAATTAATTTTATCACATTTTTCAGAATAGAATTTGTCTGTTATTGGAACAGGATGCTGTTGTGATATTTTTAGGACTTGTCCTTGGATCGGTTTTTTTACCTGCTGGAAGTGTTTTCTTCTCTTTTTGACGGATTTTTTTTGTCCATGTCTTACTTCAGAGTATATTCTCATTCCATGCAACTCGTGGTATTAATCAAAGGGTACTCCCTATGGTGTAAAAATATTTATGGGCCTAGACACGGTAATGAACTAAAATTAGAACTGTTTTAAAATAACTAAATTATAACTATTTTTTTAAATAACTAAGATTAGAAATGACACTACTAGAATCTCTGAAACAAACAACGTGTTTGGTAATCACTAGGGGCTTGTTTGATTCATAGGATAGGAAAAGTATAGGAATAGGAAAAACATAGGATTGAGATGTCATGCCAACTTGAATCCTATGGGAATAGGAATTTTGTTTAATGTAGCAAAGGAATTTTTCCATGAGGTATGATCTAATGTTTCTTTCCTATAGGAATTGCACTACAAGATTCCTATAGGATTAATTCCTATAGGATGTGTTCCTATGAATCAAACAATAACATAAGAAAAATTCCCATAGGATTTAAATCCTACACAATTCCTATGTAATTCCTATGAATCAAACAAGCCCTAGGAAGGGGAATGAGAGTTTGTAAGGGAGAGTTGATGGAGGGATTGGCCATGGAAAGTTGTTTTTTTATCCCAATCCCTTGTTTGATATGCGACGGGAATTGCGTACAGGAGTTCAACAAGAAACCATTTTCTCTCGTCTAGTCTCACGAATTAACACGATCAGACCAGGGAAGGGATGGATGGGAATTAGAGTAATGACTTCCCTTTTCCTGACCCGCCCAAATTCCACAACCCCCAAACAAACAAGTGATATAACAACCCGTACCTGTTAAATTCCCATTCCCTTGGATAAACTCCCTCCAACCAAACGAGCTGAAAGACTCCGCTTAATTTGGTCACTGGACCGTCCAATTCTGCTCCTGATCCAGTTTTCCTTTTAGTGTCAGTTTACGTTTCTTCGGAAAAACTCTGTTGACAGATCGAAACCAGTGGATCACCACCTAGCTTGTTTCTGTACTGGACTGCTGCTGGTGATTTTCCTCGTATTTCCAGATTTGCTACTGGGCACAAAGGTGTCCGTCGATATTTGACTGAAGAACACGTCAACTAAAACACAGACGAAGTGGAGCTCCGTTCCTTCCTTGATTCGTCATCTTAATTTAAGTAGCAACACCGGGTTGGGCCGCACAAGGACCAATCCTTGCTGTGTCAGGCTCCAAAACCAAGATGGAATCCCTCCCTGCCGGCTTTACTAAGCGCTACTATTTGTATTCAGCCCATGGGCTCGATTCTCTTCCTTAGCAGTACGCGCTCCACCATCCAAAGACCAAAAAAAAAAAGGTTATGAGCGTCAGCGATCCAATTTCCAAATCCAAATTGACATCCTGCTCCGCCCATCTTTTCTCTTCGTCATCCTCCCGTGTGTTTTGAGAGGAATATGGATCGAGATTTCCTGGCGAATCGGCACCTGTCAGGCTACTGCAGGGGCAGCATGATCAGTCAATGCGACGAGTGGCACTCTGACAGGTGCGCTCGTGCCAGCTTTGCCGACATGGCCTCGATCGGGACGCTGACCCCCAATCTGCATCTCTCCCTCCATCTGCCCACTCACCACTCACCCAAGCCCCATGACATGGCAGTTGCCATCAGCATGGCACGCACATGAGTTGTGCAGAAGCAGAATTTGTCAAAGGGCCAAGCCTTCGTTCATGCATCATGATTCATGAGCACTCACTGCATCACTGTAGTTCTGTACTACCAGGATCGAGGAAAACATGGATGGATCCTTCCTTTACTAGAGTCAACGGCTACCAAGCTAAGCTACACACTGTCAGTGTTATGTTATGTCATGATCAGGCCCATGCGGTTAGCCGATTACACACATACATCATGCCTAATCAAGCTAGCTAGAGCCGCTCGTCTTTCCTCGTCAGCCTGTCAAGTGCAGTCCTGCCGTCATGGCAAGCTCGCGGGTTGGATGAAATGGTCAGATAGATCATGCATACATGGATGACTTCTCCTTCCATCCCAAATTCCCAACTACCATTAAACTAACTAATCCTCGCATTACCTCATAACGCACTCCTGCGGTTTTTGCCTAATTAAACCTTTTGATGAGAACATCTGCGAGTCAACTCGGAACTGGGCAATGGGAACCAAACCATGAGTGGGATTTGTGCAGGTGTCAACCTAGTGGCCATCCCTGTCTCCGAACCAATAATCCCCCTCGAGTGCCTCTAATAGCGCAGCGTGTTGACTTTGGGCCGTGGAGATTATGCGGGTTGACCTGCCAATGGCTGCACTGCAGGGCACTCATTGCCTTTCTGCAATCCTGTCTGTCTACTGCCTAGCTTTCCCGTTGACAGGATTATGGAGCATAAATTCATGGAAGATGACCGCAAAAGCAAGATTTGGATAAGAACATACTGATCTGTAAAGTAACAGAGACCAGCTAGGATGCACACACATTGTGCGTTACTACTCCAGTTTACAAGAAGATGCATCGATTTTGATGTTCACATCTTAACACTAGTTACTCAATGTAATTATCCATTCGACTGTATCTATTCCCCCTTTTTTCTTCTGAAAATGTGACTGGAGCACTGGCTTGTGCTCAAGGAACAGTTGACACCTGGCGTGTCCAAAGACTCGAACCCTGCAACAAGCCTTCGAACTGTCAACAAGATACAGACTGCTGATCAAACCCATCTGAACCTCTCCAACCCATCAAAGGTAGTAGAGTTTATCTGTCGTCTTGCTGATTCGTTTCTCAAGGTCCATGCATCTGTCTCACTCTCACACCCAAAGGCAAAGCGACCGTTTGTTAATTAGAAACGACAAAGTCACACTGAGCATCATACAGTGAACTAGGAGGGGAGCTAATGGCCATGTTCTCTGCTGATTGGCACCTAACCTAGTATCTCTCTCCTACTGGGGAATTGGGTTAGCATTACATTTAAGGCAGATTGCAGTTGCGCTAACGTGGACTCCTGACTCCCCCCACATGATTCTTCGTGTCTTTCGAAGGAAGGTGAAATGGAGATCCAGATGCTTTCCCCCTCTCTCTGCAGCCACAACTAATTTTATAGCGTTTGACAGTACTGTCCTAGAGTAAAGTTAAGTGTATGCGTACGTAAGACAAATGTGAAGATCAGAGCGACAGCTCAGATTTCCGAGTAGTTTTTCGTCTTGGGTTTTTTAAAGGACTTGGGAAAATTTCAAGTTTTTTCTAATTCTTATTTGAAATGGGCTATTCTGTAAGTTGGAGTAGTTGGAATACTTTTTCCCCATTAACAGATTGTGGAGAACTTGCAAGGCTGAAAATGGTTTAATTGGAGTTAACGACGAGAGGACAAGTGTACATCATCATATACATTTCGCATGTGCCTGGATACATTTCTAAATTAATATTATGAGTTTTTACTACGCAACCAATACCAAGTGCATAAATTTTATACCGAATCATGTTTCATTCAACTCCATTTCCAAATAAATGTTTCATTCAACTTTTTTTTGAAGCCTATACACAATACATTCAACTCTCCATCACATCTGGGTTATCCTATGCTGAACAACAGAAAACAGCAGAACACACAAAAACAGCATCTTCAAGTGCCAAATTGGTTCTTTATTGGATCACAAACTATGAAGTAGTCTTGAAATTTATACCGTTACATGTATGCAGACTAATAATCTCGACAAACCAAAGTAGTAGTGAAAACCTCCTTCCTGGCATGCCATTCAAAAAACGAAGCGAGCCAGGGGATGTTGGTACATATGAATTACTACATTGATCAAAGGCATAAATCTATCCAAGTGTTTAACGAGAAAAGTTTTTGAACCGCTTAGAGACATGTGGAGCCGCGCGCTGAATTAGGAAAGGATGGCGTCCCAGTCGATCTCGAGCGACGGGTACTTGCGCAGCAGGAAGCTCTCCGACTCGTCCCATGGAGCCTCCGAGAAATCGAGAAGCTGCATCTCCGGGACGGCATCGGAGGAGTCAGTCGAGGACACCTCGCCGTCGGCCGATGACGAGGTCTCGGAGGCGGAGCAGCATCCTGGCTCGCTCTTGACGTCCGGGAAGGAGGTCGGCGCCGGCGTGGCATTGCTCTGGCTCTGGCTGTGGCTCTGCGGCGGCAGGTCGGCACCGTGACCGATGGCGTGGAGCTTGGCGTCTATCGCGGCGTGGAGCGGCGGGCCGTGGTGCTCGCCGCCGCGCCTGAGGTCGGGGAAGTTGAGCCTGGCGGAGTCGCCGCGGAGCCTGAACGCGGCGGCGTCGTAGGCGAGCGCGGCCTCCTCGGCGGTGTCGAAGGTGCCGAGCCAGAGGCGGGTGCGGTTGCGGGGCAGGCGGATCTCCGCGACCCACTTCCCCCAATGCCGCTGCCGCACGCCGCGGTACAGCTTGGTGGGCGGCCGCGCAGCCACCACGCCGTGCCGCTTCATCGGCTGCCCGACCGCCGCCATCATGGCCGCGCCCGGCGCCGCCCGGCGCGCGTGGTGCAGCTGCGACTGGAGCTGGAGGATTTGCGCGGGAGTGAGGTAGCTGGCGCCACGAAGCAGGGTTGCGCTCTGCTCCGCACCACCGGAGCCCGGGTATGGAAAGAACATGGCCGGAGCCGCGCCTTGCGCCGTCGGCGGAGCAGGCGCCTGCATTACCTGACCTCTGCTCGCCGCCATGTGGTACATCGCAGCAGGAAGATCGGACCTGTAACTGGGCCAGTCCACCGTCGTCGCCATGCCTTCTTGGATCAAGAAACCAAGCTTACACGAACAGAGAAACAGAGGAAGGAAACACTGACGATCTGGGAGGGAGGGGTTGAGAAGAGTTGTAATTCAGAGGATGATTTTGCTTCCGAGACAAGAAGAACTGGGTGCGAGGTTGTTGTTGAGCAGCGAGAGGATGGAGTGCTGTTGATTTGGTGAGCAAGAGCAGCCATCGCCGGGCTCTTTTATAAGCAGGTTCGGGCCAACGGGGAGGAGCCAAGTGTCCATGGCGATCTCACGCACGGACAAGTTTCTCCAGGCAGGTGCCGGTGGAACGGAGGGGCACCTGGCGGCTGGTGATTGGCTGAAGGGCGGGTTTTGACCTGGTAAAGTCCAGATCTAGCTGTCACATGACTGTCAATCGAGCGAGTCAGCACCATCTACGCGGCAATTTGAGTGCTACGGTCTCCGGTCACTCGCACATGGTTAAATTGTTGGTAGATTTTTATCCCAGCTAACTAGATCCTGAGATTTGAGAGGGAGGCAGCCATACATGGTGTATCCTGTACTGTATTTGTATATTTAAGTGGCGATACAAACAATACTGAGAGGGAGGTAGAGATGGTGATACAACTTGCAAGGGCCGCTCGATTTGGTGACGAAGTCGTTCTTTATGGATGATGGCACGGTGCTGATTGGACATTTTGTGGCAAATTTCTCCTCTTATCCTATCGTTTTGGAAAACTAGGGAAAACAGTGATCTTCTCTTTTTCCTTCCAGAAAGTTGTTCTTCCTTGCTCTTCCAGAAAGAAGGCATGCAGGTACAGTACATACGGTAGTGACATGAGGGTGAAATTTTAGCTAGAGAACATCTCTTAAGTTCGGGAAAAAAACTCAAAGCGAAAATTAAAATGTTCAAAAAAAAAAGCAAAACAATTTTACGTGTATTATGAACCTAAGAAATCTCGCCAAAAATCTTCCCATCATAGCTCATAAGTTGTAGAATATGTATGATGATACGTTGTAGGTGGGTGATCTCAAGTCAATCCTTAAAACCCATCTAGGGTTCCGTTCCTCTAGCAGGCGACGCCTCCGCTCCATCTCTGATGGCCTTGGGGTCTTGAAGGCGTGGCTGAACATGGCCCCTCATTGGCAGGAGGTTTTCAACTCTCTGTTTAGGATTTTTTTTCAGTGCCTTCTTTTGAATGGCATAAATAATCTTCTCCTAACCTTATCCTTGTTCCGGTGGAGTGTCTATCACTGACAGAGGGCGAGTGAAGTCGTGTGTTAGTTGGTGTGGTTTCGGTTCAGTCTCTTATGATATATGATTGTCATCATTGGCGATAGTTTCTAATCTAGCGCGCTGAGGCCTTAGCACGATGATTTTCCAAGTCGATATACTACAAAAAGTTCTACTACGTCAAATTTTGACCGGCTCCGATAATGGAGAGACGAGGACGACGACGCGCCTGTCGTCGATACGTGATCCAGTGACCTATTTGTAATTTTTATTAATTCTAGAATTTTTTAAACTGCTATTGATGATTATTCACCTATACAAATGGAATGTTCGCAAAAGGATGCTGCTAAAGGTGAAATGCTGAAAACAGAAACACAAAGGATAAGGTGGATGGTCCGATAAGGTCACTATTCGTCTGAACGTGTGTGTCTTCTCCCTCTACAGTTACCCTTACACCGAAATGCACCCACCCATATAGTGGAAGGCACCGGAAGCCGAGTAATGACCAGACAAATAAAGGCGATCAAAACCAGATCATCCGCTCGTCCTGCTCGCTCACTGTGCGAGATCCCCCTCCCGCCTCCCCTCTCTTTGGGCAATCCAACAGCGGCCCGATGGAGAAAGCGGCTTTGGCAGTGGTGGTCATGGAGCTCCCTCCCTCCCTCCCTCCCTCCCGGCCTGCCTGTCACGGCGAGCTGAAGTGACAGCGACAGCGACAGCACGCGTGTTGTGGCCGCTGCGGGGGTTGTCTCGATGGATGGCGCTGCTGGAAGTGGGGAGGAAGCCGCTGGGGGAGGATGAGGAGGAGAAACCGTCTGACGGGCGCCGGAGGAATATCCACGTGTGTGGCTTGGCGTCCCGGAAGAACGAGTCGTTGGAAGAGGAAGCTTTTCTGTTGAGAGATCTCCTAGGGGCGCCTAACCACGAGATCCTGCCCTGCAATTATTGTGAGCGTGGATCGGAGGAAAAAAACAGCGACAGGCAAGCGTGTGCCGAAACCTGCGAGCTCAGTCCTGTTGCTGCGTGTGAAAATATCTCCTAGGACGCCCGTGCAATGAATTTCAAAGAAACGAAACATCACAAACCCATCATTTCCATCAAACCAAAATCACTCGGAGCATCTCCATCGACGCCCTCCAAGGGGTGGCCGGCAAGCGCGCCAACAATTGGTTTGGGGATACTGTCCAAACTGGGGTTGCCGCCCCCCGGGCACCCAACGATCAATCCCCAATGATCAAAACGTCCAAATTCGAAACCACTCAAGCAAAAGATCCATAATTCACGATCACACACCGATCAAATAGTTCGTAATTCATCCTACGGCCACCATAACCCAAACCCAAAACGCCAAAGTCCGTTGGCGGCATCATACATACAAACCAAGCAATAAAAAAAAAGTCGGTGCCATCCTCCATGGCCACCGGAGTTGGCTCTGCCGACGATGGTCGTACTCATACTCATCTTCCTCGCCATTCTTGTCCCCGGCATAGTAACCGCCCTTGCCACGGATCAGGACATTCATGGCGCTCGCGGCTTGGCTCTCGTCCATTTCGTCGACCACCTCGTGGGCAGAATGACTCTGCCTGCCGAACAAATTTCAGCCAGACTAGGAGGTCTCTACGTCGCCCGTGTCGAATGAAAGTGGCCCCTGCGCATGGCCGACGAACCATCGTGGGCGGCTTGGTTGAGGTCGACGTTGGCACGCGCGTCGTCGTGGCCGATGATGGGCGAGAACACTCCTATGCCGTCGTTTGGGTGGACGAGCTCGTTCTCGCTGATCTTGGGAGAAAAATACCGAGATTGGGGACGAGGCAGTAGCCCAAGGCTACCGCTTTCCTCAAAGTAGCTGGGCGACGACGGCAAGGTATTGCGGCGGGCGTTGCTACCCCCCTTGCATGCCGTCGGCTTGACTTTGAATGTATGCTATCACTGACTCCTCCTACACCACCGCCTTCTTCCTCTCCAGGGCGAGGCTGCGGTGGCCATTGTGGTAGGCGGTGAGTACCTCCCTCGAATACAAGATCTTCTGCCACTCCGTCGCTGGCATGTCGTCCAGCTTCATGGTGAGATGCTTCTTGCGCAGCTTCTGAAGCCACGGCATCGCGCCAACGATGGCGACCACACGCGGAGCGACAGTGAGAGGCTGGAACGGGCGAGAAGAAGGAGCGACTGCGCGGGAGCAGGAGGGAGAAAATGAAATTGGGATATAGTGGACGGTTTGTGTGGCTGACAAAGGGGGCCGATACTGTCAGCCTCAGCCCAGCCCCTGATTGCCGGGGGCGGCAAGGGGTGACACGCACATTGGTGGGCCGCCTAATCTTCCTTACCGCCGGTGCCGGCCAAATTTTGGCCCCCAACCCAGTTGGAGGGGTTGGGGCGCGGGTGAAGATGCTCTCAGGCCAAGAAGAAAATAACAAGTTGAGGCCGATCCCTAGTTACAAAACCTATATAGCGTCAATGACAGGCGACATCTAATTAATGGCGGCTTTCCGTTAGCATCAGGCAACGCTCACGATCTTAGACCAGCTTAGTAGTAGTAGTAGGCCCAGAAAGCAAACCGTGCCGATGACCATCAATCATCATCTCACGCCAAGAGAAAACAAAAACAAAAACCCAAAGCGGAAAGGCGAAACGAGAGGCAGGCAATACTTGTCATGTCAGCCTAGTGCTGCCGTTGGCCCATCAGCATGATAGCATACCCTCTCGCCTTTGCAAACATCACACGATCGAGTGGGAGATAATGTTTCTAAACTGGGAGTAGAAAATAACTTCATAGGTGATAATGTTATAAAACGAACTGGTGGCTGCGGGGAGCGAAGAGACGCACAAGGGATTAGTGGCCGCCAGGGCTCGGGAGGCCAAAAGAATTAAGCGCTAACGACGCGGCTCGACGGATTTGGTAACAGGGCTAATCATGGAGAGCACGAAATCGTTAGGTCTTAATGCCCTTTTAGGAAATATGTGACGAATTTGGTGATGACATGCGCATCAGCAACCGGCTCAACGATATAAGCCAAACCAATATCAGATTAAAAAGAGATTTCTTTAATGCGGAATTGATGAAAGGATTGGGTAGAAAATAGGTAAGTACCACAACGTGACAATAGGTTTCATCATATTGCATATTACTTGCTGCCGCGCCACAACAGGGTTAGCCTGGTCCTATATATGAACAGTCAGAGAGCTGAAAGCGACAGCAAACTATAACAAGGTAAGAACACATTTTGGTTTCAGGTTCAACTTATTATATATGGATTAAGCATAACTAAATACAAGGATCCTGTTTCAGGACTGATTGTTTCAAAACTAATAAAATGAACATGTATGAGCAAATGTGCAACCAGAAGTCCTCTGTTAGTTGCCTCTTTTGATCTTTTCTCTTATCTCTTCTCATTGAAAACTAACTTCTTTTTTTTATCTATGGTCAAGGCTTTCTATCTCAAAACCATCAAATATGAAACCAAAAATTAAGGGCAAGAAGCTCAAGGCCAAGGGTTCCATAAAGAAGACATGCACATCAAATAATCATGAATACTACATGTTCACTTTTTCCTCAGGAAATAAGTGAACATGAAGATCACAGCCCATCATATAAAGTCTGCGCAATGGGTATGCATCATGCAGAAATGGATGTCTATTATTGGTTAGCTTTTTACGGGAGGCTAGCTTAATGCTGCATATAACGAGACTTCAGTTATTCGCAGAGCTAGGTCATCCTTACATTACTTGGATGGTAGCTAAGTTCTATGTAATTTATTTGGCCAGTTCAACTAATCAGTAAATGAACCTAATATTCGTGAGGAAATGTCATGTGAAGTTCCAGGAAATTCTACAAGCAAAGCATATAGTCGCATGTATCAGCCTGAAAGCACATGAAAGACCAAATTTTGCAAACAGAGTTTCTATGTCAATGACGACACTGACTAATGATCAGGATAGTCCTCATTCCGAAGTGTATGTAATAGAAATATTGAAGATACAAAACGGACATGGTTTGGAAAACAGAACAGAGATAGGAGAGTACTTGATATGGTCTTCATTGGTATGCTTATAGATAAGACAGGTGATATGCTCGTTAAAGAAACTGTTGCATACTTGCATGCTCTAACTTGTGCAGTATTTCAGTGGTGTAGTTAATTGCCATCAGTAATAGGAATTCTTCATTACAATATCAATGGCCCATTCAAAATCTTCTCTATTTTCAGCAACATCATAGGCTAAGGAACAAATAAAAAAATAGCTCTGATGCGCTGTAAAAAGAATAGAGTAGAACATGGGTATTGAGTTGGGCAACACATTCTGAACAAGGATACATTGTTGGAGATGGTCATCTAGTTGCTGTTATGCTTTTATTGCACAGCGGGCGAGCTTTGACCTTACCTCTGCAAGCTCAACAGCTTCCATGTCATCATAACTTAACCATGAAGTCAAGCATAGATTAACAACATCCGTACCACTATCAAATGGTGCAGAGCCATCAAAACTGACAAGTTGTCCAAACTTAAGTATCTTCCCAAGATTGGCAGCAGATGGTGCCTCTGCAAACTTCAGTAAGATGTCTTTCATTGCACTACACCAGATAGGCCGAGCCATCTCCAAGAAGGAGGACAAAGTTGTAATAGCAAGCTTAACTGCTCCAACGTCAGACTCATCTTTTGTGCCTTTTCCATGAAAATCTGAACCTCCAAGCTTCAGAAGTCCATACTTCTCAGCTAATTCACTAAACCCTGTATAATCAATGCCAACAAATAAGTCTTTGGTAGTACATGATATGGTGGGTATCCCCTTTTGTTTTGAATCACTTATCTATGCAGTACAAGAGGCGTACCATCAACCTTTCCATCACTTCTGTAAACCTCCATAGCATCAAGACCAGCACTTTTCAAGGACCTAATGACTGCATCTGGATTTTTCAATGACCATGGGTGGGCTAATGCTGATATACCCCCAGTACGACTAATCATCTGCACCACAGTCTCAATAAATGGCTCACTGCCTCTGCAGAAAATGCATGCAGAGTAAAGTTATCACCCAAGCATTTTACATGAAATACTCAATAAGATGGTGTGCCTTTCATGACTTACGTGGCATATGCAGGGCCATCATTACCAAGATACTTGTTAAATGCTTCCCTGACATTATCTACATAACCTGCTTCAACCAAAGCCCTTGCAATATGGAGTCGACCAGGTGCCACTCCCTCACCAGCAATTTTCGTTACATGCTCCCACTTTATTGGCACTTTCAGCGTATTTAGCTTTGCCAGCATATTCTTTGCCCGTAGGAATCGTCCGTCTCTAATGTTCAAGAGCATGCTGTCCAACTCATCAAACCTTGATGGGCCACACATACCATAGTATGCAAGAATATGAACAGGTTCGCCGGAACCAGGAATTTGCCTTTTAGACAATGAGTTTCAGGAAAGTTATAAGATCCGGAAAGGGAAAAAGGAAACACATGTACCATTAACAGAAAAAGAAGGTAAAATATATTGTTATTTATTAATAGAAATGACTTATACAATATCAGACTATGATTTGATTACTGACCAGCAGTAATATAAATACGAACGAATATATGAAAGGAGCAAAGTGTTCTTAAGAGGATCATCTAGGAGGAGATTATTTTGATCTTTACAAATAACAATAATCCGGATAAGCATTCTGTCCAGATAAAGCAGTAAACGGTTGCTAATACCAAATGATTTAAGTCATATATTTCATCTGAAATGAGGCCTTATATTGCAGTAAGTGTACCAGCTGGTCAGCAGATTTATCAGGCTCTAGATTTGTGGCTTTGATGGCTGACCGTAAACACCAATAGAACCCTCCAATACAGGAAACAGGTAGCTACTACTTCGATAAGCATAGTTCTAACTGACGAGGGTATGCATGAAATATGATACTGCTTTGCCAAATTGCATTGTATTGGTCATTTTCACCTTGAATATGAGAAATATCTTTGTAAGCAAAGTAAAAAAGGATTTACCGTGGAGAATGTATTGCACTGATTTCTACTCCAGGAATTATTCTCATGCCAAATTTATGAGCTGCTGACATAGCTTCCGGTATACCAGCCATTGTATCATGATCTGTCAGGGAGAGAACCTTCACCTGTATAATTACATAAGTAATTTAATCATATTCATATTTTACCATTCAAAACTGTGACACACCATATAACGTTTAAACTGGCAGACATTCGTATCAGAAACATTGTGGAAACAAGATAAAACACACCCGCAGATGACCAATGAGAAGGAAAAAATGCGCTTAACTATTTGATTTTCGTCTTGCTAAGAAATAAAAAAGAACAGGCACGCAATGCACAGTCAGAGCTACCAAAGGCAATCTGCACATGACCACTTAATTTTACTTTGAAGGTGGCTATGTGCCCATGGCGCAGAATCCGCGAGTGTTCTCTCTCTGTTATCTTTTCTTTTAATGTATAACACAGCTATTGAAGGGGTGGTTGTTAAACCCTTGACAGAAAACACAGAACTTCTCTGAGATGCTCCAGTACAACATATTTACTAGTATTAACAATTTAACAAAACACGCCTATATGGCTACTTCTAACGGAAAAATCAAAACCAATAGGTAGGTTACCTAGTGACATAGTGATACATAGGGCAAAAGATTAGAACGTAATTGCTTGGATTTGCTCAATAGCTCAAGATGTACAATGGGATAATTCGGGGGAGAACCCATACGGCACAGCACAAAAACCGCTTGCCATACCTGGGAAGCATTTCCTCAAACACCTAATGCGCAAGCAGACAGGCCACATACATACTTACCCCGTTGCGGTGGGCGCGCTCGACGAGAGCGGAGGGGGACAGGAAACCGTCGCTATGTTTGGAGTGGGAGTGAAGCTCAAACAGCACGTTGCCTCCACCGCCACAGGCCATGCGCGCGGCCTGGGGCGGCAGGAAGCTGTTCCCAGCATCGGCCGTCGAGGGCCCCGGAGGGGGCGCGGGGTGCGCCCACGCGCGGACGTATTCGAGGGCCAGGGCCTGGTCGGCGCAGGGCCTCGCCTTCTTCTTGCCCCTGCTCGGCTTCGCCCTCTTCTTGCTTCCCATGGCAGGGTTTGAGAGATAGCAGTGGCGCCGGCGGGTTTGGCCGTGTTGGGACTTGGGACAAGTCTGTTTTGCTCGCCTCGCTGCTATGCCGCTTCGGAGTTCGGATTGACCGGTTCTGAACTTGCAAATGGGGGCAATTTAATCGGCTATATGAAATTTAAATAGCTCGGAGTTTTAATTATATAATACTTTCTTCTGACCCAAATTATTTGTTAGATTTGTCCAGATTTGATCGTATCTGGACATGATTTACTATTAGATTTATCCGTATCTTAACAGATTTGAGTCGAAGAAAGTAAAATATTTTTATTCGAAAATAAGTTTTAGATTTATATGTATCTATACTCTAAAATACATTTAGATATATGTGCATCTAGATAAATTTGCGACAAATAATTCAGAACAAAGAAAATACCCCAAGTCATTATACAACCTCTGATTTCTTAAAAGAAGTACTCCCTGTGTCTCAATTTCTAAGGCTTCTAAGAATAGTCAAAAATCAATATTTTCCAAGTTCGATCAAGTTCATATAAAACAATTGAAGATATGTAATACTAAATTAATATCAATATATAGATTCACCATAAATTAAATTTTATATGTGTCCATCCAATATTATAGATGCAGATTTAAAAAAAAAATTGGTCAAATTTATTAGGATTTGACTCCTGACTAATCTTAGAGCGCTTACATTTGAGACGGAGGGAGGATTTGTTAGACTTTTGCCTAAATATTTAGACTATTTTAATTTTAAAGGTTTATTTGACCCATTCATACATGACAAGAGGTGGACTAAAGTTTAGTATCATATTGCTAGTTGAGACTGTTGAATTATAAAGGAGGATCTTTTTCCACTTGTACGTGAGTAAGAACAAAAGAGCTACACACGCGCTCATCCTCCGCCGCCCGTCTCGCCTCGCCCACTACGCGCGCCTGTCGCAGGTTGCGGAATGAGCCGATGGCTCAACTATGACACGTGTAAGAGTTATCTAGACCTACCTATGCCACATATACGACTAAAATATGAACGTCTCCGGTGTCTATAAAAGAGATGTCCCTCCTCTCTAGAGAGCCACAACACACATCACCATAGGTGCCTTCAATTCGGTACAGGAGCACTAGTAACTTGTATGTGTTATTCATCATCTTTTTGTTTGCACTAGTTCATACTGGATTTATAGATCTACTAAATGTGGTTGTTTGACTACATGTGATTAGACCTACTAATGATTACTTGATATTGATTTCAGTAATTAATCTTATGTGAAAGTTGCTTAATAGCCCAAGAATTTAAAAACCTAATGTCTTTACACAATTTTGGTTAACTATCTTTGCTTGTTCAGTCAAACCGAGCACATTTATGCGTGCTCATTTCAAGAGATGGAAAACTAAAGGGCACCACTAGGATTTGGAAGATGATTTTTCGCTTCCCATCGGACCCTCCTTAACCGTTGGATTGGAAGCAGCCAGGACCATAGGATTTTCGTGCAACCCATATGTATAATTCCATTAATTGGGTATCTACCGATTGCATGCTTTCCTCTTAAATAATTTCATAACGCACATCCATCCTACCCGGGGGTTTCTTAACATGGGTTTGACTTCCTCCGGTAACCACTCCTAAATTGCTGAAGTTTAGGAAACTAATTCTAGATTTTAAGAAAATTAACTATGTTCTTTAGCTCGTTATTAACTTATGAAGCACAGGGTTTAGTTTCCAAGGTTATTTTACTATGCATCCTACCGAACTGAAGTTTTTTTTCATGCACAACATGATTTTGTTTCTCCATCTTCGCAAAAATATTCAAATATTTTGCTTCTGTACTAAGAAAAATGTTGGTCAACTTTGCTTCTTA
This sequence comes from Avena sativa, assembly GCA_916181665.1. NCBI lineage: Eukaryota > Viridiplantae > Streptophyta > Magnoliopsida > Poales > Poaceae > Avena > Avena sativa. The sequence continues at coordinate 447,150,900 of OV702293.1, read as the reverse complement.
TGCAACAAAAATATGATTCAAACACATTAAAGTTTTCTTTCTGTACACACGAGAATTTGCTTCCATGTGAAAAAATTTACATGAGTGCTTCAAACAAATTGGGTAATGTTTCGAAACAATTACAAATTTGCTCCTATCGAATTAAGGAGGTGCTTCCATGAACAATCTGGCAACATGGATTTTCCATTGTTTCTGTTATTTCCTTCATACATAGAGGATTACAATTGCAGTATGTTGTCGTAGAAACCGATCGTCATCCTCGCTACAGTCGAACAACCAAGCAACAACACACAAGCTCAGTGAAGTTTGATTTGCTGACACCCTCAACCAGAAAGGCTAAACTATACCTTGTATCAGTAGCACATGACAACACGTATTGTTTTAGCTCCGTGTCATGCTTTCGCCATGCAGCCAACGATCATGCATGACTGGGAAAGTCTAGTATACAATAGAAACATATGTGTGAAACAAAGAATCATGGTCCGCATCATACAAAGCAAAACTTAAATACAATAGAAGCATACTAGGGACTTAGGTAGTAAGTTACAAAATCATGCTTCATATCATTGGAAGCACAGACTGAGGTAGAGACAAAATATTATTATGGTGTAGGCATGCAAAATGAAGGTTGAAAAACTATTGTATTATAGAAGTAATGGAGTATCAATTACAAGAAAGAAACACCCGTATGAAACCAAGATCGATAAGATTTCGAAACCACGTTTCAGATAGACGGTTTTATACCAGTTTCCATGTATATGAGAGATGTAGGAAGCACAAGACAGTGCTTATAAATTGAAAAATGAAATTGACAGTGGAAATAAAAACACAAACTCTAGAAGCATGCTTGAACTACTATGAAGCAAATTTCGTGATATCTCAACAAAACTCATGCTAGGTGAAAGCAGCTGAAGAACAAGATTGGGGTGGTGACATGCATCCGTTCCATGTATATGGGGAATATAGGAAGCATGAGGCAGTGTTTAAATTGGAAAAGTTACTAATGGAAAATATAAATACATAGGAAGAACTGATCGTATGAAGCAGACATTTCATGCTATCTCATCATAAACTGTTCTGTTGAAAGCATATAAAAATACCTTTTATACATAGATCTAGAGACAACAAAATAAACAGAAAAGGATATGTGGATTAGAACCTAGATCAGAGGAGAAGCAACGATCAAATTCCTGCACTTGGATGCACGTATTGTTGTAGAGCAGACCCAGGGCTAAGAATATGATTATGCATACAGTGAGAAGACACAAATAACTTCCATATGGAAGTGCAAACTTTCGGCTGACTAAGAATATGAAAACATGAACCATGGTTAACATGATTACAACTCTACGCAGAGAAGAAGCAGGATGGGAGGGTGCAACATGGTGTGGGGAGCAGGGTCGCCGGGCGTCAGCTGAGAGCTCCGGCGCGGCGGAGACGGGAGGCTAGTGGCGGCGCGGTGGGAGCAGATCGATAACGGGGAGGTGATTTGGGGGAGGAGACGCGGACGATCGTAACCAGCCAGAAATTTTGTCGAGTCACGTGCGTAGTCAACTGGGCCTGGGGACGAGTCGTTCGATGGAGGCTAGATGGACGGCATCGGATCGGTCCGAGGATTGGTTCTGCATCTGCCTACGATAAGTAGTGTTTACCAAAACTAAAACTCTATTGTAGCTCACTACTATGGGCATAGAAAGTGTTGCAGATGGCACTCGAAACACTCTTGAAGAAGAGAGAGATTTCAGGGAGGATAATGTACTATTTGTGGGATATGTACTCAATGTGCTTGGAGACAAGTTGTATGATACATACATGCATATTTGCGATGCCAAGGAATTGTAGGATACGCTTGACGCTAGTTTCAGTGTGGCCGATGCCGATTGTGAACCATATGCCATTGATCAGTTCAATAACTATAAGATGGTTAAAAACCATTTGCATTCAAACAGTCTCGTAAGCTACAAATCGTGGCCAAGGAACTCGAGATCCTCAAGTGTGTGCTTCCGGACAAGTTTGTCACGAGTTGCATTATTACTAAGCTTCCCCATTCATGGAGGACCTTTGCCACTTCTCTGAAACATTAGAGGCATGAGTTTTCTGTTGAGAGTCTTATTGGATCTCTAGATGCTATTCTACTGCCAACATGGTGCAGTAAAATGCCCTTGAGACCGAGGGAAATAACAAAGTCTTTCAGACTACGGACTTCAAGAACAAGGAAAAGAAAGATCTTTGTTGGGTGTGCGGCGAATATGACCATTGGGATCATTGTTACCGACAAAAGAAGGGAAAGAAGAGTCGGGATGGACATAAGTCTAAATCTGTCAACATAATCATTGCAATAGTGAAGAAGGAACTTTAGATTCTAGGTATGGTAATATATTACCTACCATTTTTTAGTATTTCAGCCCACATAATGGTGATTTCATACGGGTGTCAATGTTCATGTATTCTCCTTTTTTACCTGTTACTAGACTCAACGAGGTTCACCCATCATGATGGGAAATTGGATCACATGGTCCTATTCTTGGCGTTGGCATGGTAGATTTTAAGTTTACTTCAGGAAAGATCATACAACTAAAGAACGTGCATCATTCCCCCACTATAAAGAGAAATCTCATTAGTGGATCCCATCTCCTGAAAGATGGGTTTAAGTTGGTGTTCGAGTCAAATAAAATTGCACTCCCTCCGTTTCTAATTATAAGATGTTTCAGAATTTTTGATACATATGTATCTTGATGCCTTTTAATGTGCATGTCTAAATAAAAATAAGTGAACCTACACAATAAAAGGCGTCTAGATAATGTGTTTTGGAGGAAAGCTAAAACATCTTATATTTTGGAACGCAACGAGTATTATCTAAGTATGGATAGTTGGAAAAGGTTATGAAGGAGGAGGCATGTTCCGTTTTTATTTGAATACTTCTATGAAGTTGTAAACCATGTATGAACTAGTGTTAATGAGACTAATGTTTGGCCGTCATGAATTTGTCATGTTAATTTTAGCTATATGTCGCGGTTGACTAGTATGAATTTAATTCCAAAATTTACCATTGTCAAAGGCTGTAACATTCGTGCTTGTCTGCAACCAAAACAACCTCTCAAGCCTAACAAGCCCGTCAGGAAACAAATTTGGCACCGCTTGATCTCAACATTCGGATCTTTGTAAGATGAGGAGTGTGTTGACAATAGTTGGAAAGAAATATTTCATGATTTTGATTTATGATTCTACTATGTATTGTTATGTATATGTCTTGACAACTAAAGACGAAGCTCTCGATTTATTTAAATTATATAAGGTTGAAGTTTAAAATCAACTAGAAATAAATATCAAAAGGGACGACCTGGTCATGGTGGAGAGTACTTTTCTAATAAGTTCAATATATTCTGTTCAGAACATGTTGTAATCCATGAGTGGATGCCCTCTCAGTTATCCTCGGTCCAATGGGACTGTTGAGAGAAAAACAAACATATTTGATCAACACGATTTCAGGTACTACTTTATCCATGGAATGGTGGGGCATGTATTGACTATGTGTCATGTCCTAAACCGAGTTCTGGCCAAGGGTAAGTAGATTACTCTACTTGACGAATGGTAAAATAAAAGTTTAGCACTCTCCTATACTTACCTGGTAAACCTCATTGTGCCAGGGAGGTTCCACAAATTTTCTGAATGGATCTAAATATGAATACTGTAGTCATCCCTTGGACCTATGATGTTTCTTTTGTACTACACTGTTGGACATAATATCCTTGAAACAATGTTCTGTGAGTTTTAAGCCAATAACTTGTGCACTACAACATGAAGTTGTGTGCTATGTCATCGCATATATGAAAACAAAGGCAAGAAAGTTCAAGTAAGGACGATGCCCTAGTTCAGCTCCGGAAGCGCACGACTTCTACTAATGCTGATACTGTCGTCAGGAAGAAGAAGACAGATAATACAACCTCCAATAAGTCTACCTTTGTACTAGAGACGGAGAAGAATAAAACAACACACATCGTCATTAGCAACGATAAGGAAGGTGCTCTGGCCAAGTACCAGTGGCTAAGGCATAAGTTTTACTCCTCTTCATCATATTCTTTACTTTCTTTCCATCCTTGTTACTTATTGTAAACCTTGTGGTTTTTTAGACAAAAGAAGAAACTGCCGCTGAAGCGGACTTCAAAGAACATGATGCAGTTTATGCTGTACTGATAGCTCCAAATATTGTTACTTTTTATTGATGATTTTCCATTGGTTTTCACCGGGTTTTGTTGGTTTTGATCTTTCAACTAATATTAACATCGTAAATTAGAGAAACTTTGTTTTCTTGTATTGGTTTTCATGTATTGAACACTTATGGAAGATCTAAGAGCATTTATGGGTTAATTACACCTAAATGAGCAAATCCCCAATTGAAGACCCTTTTATTCGAGGCATCCAGAGGCCATAACGACCACTGGTACGGTCGGAGGCTGCCCATATGGCCCACTCGTACGACCTTCCTTTGCCTATGTTATATCGACACAAGCAACTTTCATGAAGGAAGGGACGACGAAATATGAACACAGCCACCGCAAAAAGTCCCCGAAAAGAGGAGATTAGATCTGAAGAAGGAGAAGAACACCACCTCATCCTTTGATGATCCCTAAACTCTCGATCATCCACTCCACCATCATTCTCAGTTGTACTTAGAGAGAGAGAGAGAGAGAGAGAGATTCACACTTGTAAGATTAGGGTTTGAACCTTTCGATCCACTTTGGTTTGTACTTGATTTGATCTTCAACGGTATTCTGCTATGACAAAGTTAAGATGATTTCCATGAAATATTATTATGCATTTGATCTGTCTTTCTCTCATGTCTGAGTAAATCCCCTTAGGCGTGAGAGATGTAGGGGATTGGTGAGATGTGTTGTGACTTCTTTACTTTCATCTATTTGTGATTGTTGTCGTGATTATTATATTGTGAGAATGACTATTTATGTTTGCCTAATGCTTGTTATCCAATTTAAGGGCCTGGATAACATGATCCCATAGGTATAAACTTGTTTACTAGCGACTCGGCGACGCCGACCGATATCAAAGGCGAGCCAGTATTACTCAAGGATAACAAGGAACAATCAAGCTTAAAGCCTTGATCTGGTCAAAAGACCTTAATTAATATGCTGACTATTACTATGGTAATAGACAGATACATCATTGGAATTAGGAAGAATCTACCAAGAGGACTCCTGGTCGATATATGGGTTGCTTGCCTACTCACGTATGAATAAGAAGTATCCTCAATCACTTATTCCACTTTATCCACCCGACATATTCACTATCACCATGAATCATTTCTCTCCGCGTCTAACTTCTCATCTATAGGAATATCGAACAACTTTCTTATTTTTTACTTTTATGTTAATTACTTATAGTACTATTCATTACTTAAATCTTCTCCCCTACTCACTCATTCATCTCCACTCTCAACACTTGTAGTCAATTCACCCAAGACAACGTGACACCATCAGTGCGATAGAAACACCTCAGATAAACACTTTTCTAAGCTCCTTGTTGGTATTGATATAAAAACTGGAATTAATACTTTTATAAAAACATGCTCTGACGAACATGTGCTCTTGCAGGACATCATGTACCAACCTTCTCTGGCTACAACGTCGGCCACTCCCTCTCCACCTGCTCCTACCGCCACTAGCAATACTCCTTATCCTACTGCCCACAACCATCCGGTCGGCCAGGCCTGAGCCGCGTACTCAAGCAATTAAGAGGATTGATAATACCAAAGTAAAATAAATCACCCTCAAGAAATTATTTGAAGACTACTTCTGTGGAAATGAACCCCATTCGTGCCGGTTGTGGTTCTAGAGATCCACACTCCACAATTAGGGTGCCATGACTGGGCGTAGCCGGCGATAACAAGGAGATGACGACCCCTCTCATCGTCGCCGACACTTGCGCATCCACTCGAAGATTTAATTATGGTGTGATTACCCTTTAGGAAAAATGTCCCGTAGTTAATAGTGTTGAGAAATATATAAAAAATTGTTTTCCACATGTTCTTTTAATAAATTGCCGAAGTTACTGGAACAGGATGCCACATGCAGCTGAATAGAAACATCCATGCGAATAATGCCCATGCTAATAAGACGGACTCTAAGCTACATTATAGAGTCAAAATGGACATGAAAGTTTCTAAAAAAAATCATGGTACATAGATCACAAAAGCATTAAGCATAGACCATGGTTGTTCATAAGAAGAACATCAAGTCTTAGGTACATTAACCGAGTAATCGACCATATTGTTCACATCTGTGGAAAATATAGGGAAATTAAACTAATATTTATTCATAAGTTGGCCTTGTGTGCAACAATAAGAGAAGTTTACTGAACTTATCGAAGTGGCTAGAAAATGTTCTACACTCAAAATCAGCTTCTCTAGAATCGTCTTTATTTAGTTGTAGCTGCCTTGTTGAGTAACCCATTTATCGTTGAGCATAAAGATGACGTTGAACCTCCTGTGAGCTCTTCCGTTTAGAACATAAAACTTGGTGAATTTAATATCGGTAGTCTTGGCTCGGTATACATTTAAACTAATATTTCTTTCATGGAGTACTCTTGCTAAAGGCATTAATGAGATAGAGCATGTTATATGACCGCATGTTTTTCATATCCATATCGATTTCTGACTGCAAAAGAAAATAACAAATTAAGTATAGTTCTTCTACCAAATATTATTTGTGATCCAAGCTCACATAAATATACATTTGGGATGGAGTGGTTAACATTTAAAAACAAAGAATTTCACCTCGGTGGGTATCTTCTCGTTGGATTGCAACCATTTAAGGAATCCAACAACTAAACTTAGATTGCGTGCAAAAGTACTAAGAATAAAGACCTTTATTTTGCACATAGATGGTGTCAAGCTAGTGAAGATTTATCTCTGAAGGAACAGAGGAACATATATCAATTAAAAAATGAGGTTCAAGGAAAAGATGATGAATAATCTAGTTGACATGTTGCGGTTCCAATACTAAGTTGAAAGCGAAGGTTAGGCATATACAGATCTGGTATTTGCTTGTTCTTTCTCTCTCTCTCTTCCAAGTTTTCTTTTGTTGCGCTGCTCTTTAAGCTTTCTAATCTAGTTTACTGCATGCATAGCCGTACGGGATGGCAGGCCTCTGAAGGCCCGTACGCTGGTCTCTGCATCGGGATGCAGATGATAAGGTTTTTGCGAGCGTCTCAACACGACTGCTTGCCTCTAAGTCCGTGTTCTTCCTCACTGATGGCATCGGCTATTTTCTTTACGAAATCCGGTGGCCACCATCCTCTTTACAACACCATGGAGGACAACAACAATGACCATGGTGTTGTTACGGTGCCGACCTTTCCTGTCAACTTCTAGTATGTGTTATCCCTTCTTTGTTTGCACTAGTTCTTGCTAGATATACAGATCTATTAGATGTGGTTGTTTCACTACAGGACGCGCGCGCTACGCCGAGGGCAAAAAGCCGTCGGCGTAAGCTAAAATGCCCTCGGCGTATGGTACGCCGACGGCTGCCCTCGGCGTAGCCTCCTCGGCAAAGGACTCCCTCGGCGGAGCACGTAGAGGCCGCCGGCGTATCAAAATGCCGTCGGCGTATGCTACGCCGAGGGCAATGCCGTCAGCGTCGCGGCCGTCGGCATAGCTTGTCGACAAGTTGCAAAACATTTTTTTTTAAAAAAAATATTTTATTTTTTTCTCAATTTTTGAATCTTTGAATTGTTTGACTCGTTAATCTCTCATTTTGAACATTTTTAACACTAATTACACTTAATATTTAATTAAATTGCAGTCTTGGTCAAACTTCCCGGCCGGTCACCCATCCTAATACTACTCCAACTCCAGCACGCTTAACTTTCTCGTTTCTTCAGAATCTGTTTCCGCAAAGTAATTAATACATTGTTGTCAATACTATGATATCAATCCTATTAACCCTTATATCAACATGTCACATGTTTGTATTTTTTGAAATTACAAATAATTATCTAAGTAAACATTAATAAATAAGTAAAAATATTATTGAATTCAAATAAAAATATAATAATTTTACTTTTTTCTATTTTTCTATTTAATATGGAATAATTAATATCTTTAAATCTGTAAATCGGAATTTAACAAATAATATGTCTAAATTGATCAGAAAAATGAGAGGAATCCAAATATGATATCCATATCAAATAATCACAAACCCTCCGTTTTTTGAATTATTTATTTGGTGATTGCTTTAGAAAATTCTCTTTTTGCGCTCGGATAATGAAAAATGCCTTTGGTGCGATGAAAAGAAAAACTTGCATTGAATCTTTAATAAAATAGCATATTGTGAACCTAAAAATTATTTTTGTAAAAAAACATGAGCATCGGATCATGTACATGTAGTTCATATCTGACTCACTTCCTACCGATTCGGCAGGAATTTGTCTTTTTCACCAGAGGTGGACGGAAAGGTTTCGGATACCCCTGTTGGGATATTGTCCATATAAGGTGGTATAGTATTTTTTTTAAATGTGGTGGTAGAATTTTGAATTATCCATTTGATGGTTGCTTCACAAAATCGTCCGTTTTTTGTGCTCGGAAAATGGGAAATGGCTTTTTGGTGCGACGAAAAGGAAAACTTCCTCCTGTAACATTGTTCGCTATCCCATGATGCATGTGTATGCACAATATGGGCATATTATCACAAACTATGCCTTGATTCTAGCCATAACATTGGTCATTTGACCCGAAAGCCAAGAAACCTCGAATGAGATAGGTCATTTTGTGAAGTTTTTTGAGACATAATCAATATATCAAGTTTAATATTTTTACTTATAACTATGTCACATAATATGACACCACGCGAAGGTTTCGCATTGTTTCGATCGTTTTTGAATTTTTATGCCCGTTTTAAACTATCGTCAAACTTTGTCGAACGTCGGGCATGAACATTCTTAGTTCGGGACCGAGCCTCGCTAAACTTGCATTGGATTTTTGATAAAATAGCATATTGTGAACCTAAAAATGATTTTTGTAAAAAAACATGAGCATCGGATCATGTACCTGTAGTTCATATCTGACCCACTTCCTACCGATTCGGCAGGAATTTCTCTTTTTCACCAGAGGTGGACGGAAAGGTTTCGGATCCCCTTATTTGGACATTGTCTATATAAGGTGGTATAGTATTTTTTTTAAATATGGTGGTACCATTTTGAATTAGCCATTTTGTGGTTGCTTCACAAAACCGTCCATTTTTTGTGCTCAGAAAATGGGAAATAGCTTTTTAGTGCGACGAAAATGAAAACTTCCTCCTGCAATATTGTTCTCCATCCCATGATGCATGTGTATGCACAATATGGGCACATTATCACAAACTATGCCTTGATTCTAGCCATAACATTGGTCATTTGACCCGAAAGCCAAGAAACCTCGAATGAGATAGGTCATTTTGTGAAAGTTTTTTTGAGACATAATCAATATATCAAGTTTGATATTTTTTACTTATAACTATGTCACATAATATGACACCATGCGAAGGTTTCGCATTGTTTCGATCGTTTTTGAATTTTTTATGCCCATTTTAAACTATCGTCAAACTTTGTCAAACGGCGGGCATGAAGATTCTTAGCTCGGGGCCGAGCCTTACTAAACTTGCATTGGATATTTGATAAAATAGCATATTGTGAACCTAAAAATGATTTTTGTAAAAAAACATGAGCATCGGATCTTGTACCTGTAGTTCATATCTGACCCACTTCCTACCGATTCGGCAGGAATTTGTCTTTTTCACCAGAGGTGGACGAAAAGGTTTCGGATCCCCCTGTTGGTACATTGTGCATATAAGGTGGTATAGTATTTTTGTAAAATGTGGTGGTGGTATTTTGAATTAGCCATTTGGTGGTTGCTTCACAAAACCGTCCATTTTTTGTGCTCGAAAAATGGGAAATGGCTTTTTGGTGCAACGAAAAGGAAAACTTCCTCCTGCAACATTGTTCGCCATCCCATGATGCATGTGTATGCACAATATGGGCACATTATCACAAACTATGCCTTGATTCTAGCCATAACATTGGTCATTTGACTCGAAAGCCAAGAAACCTCGAATGGGATAGGTCATTTTGTGAAGGTTTTTTTGAGACATAATTAATATATCAAGTTTAATATTTTTACTTATAACTATGTCACATAATATAACACCACGCGAAGGTTTCGCATTGTTTCGATCGTTTTTGAATTTTTTATGCCCATTTTAAACTATCGTCAAACTTTGTCGAACGCCGGGCATGAAGATTCTTAGCTCGGGGCCGAGCCTCGCTAAACTTGCATTGTATTTTTGATAAAATAGCATATTGTGAACCTAAAAATGATTTTTGTAAAAAAACATGAGCATCGGATCATGTACCTGTAGTTCATATCTGACCCACTTCCTACCGATTCGGCAGGAATTTGTCTTTTTCACCAGAGGTGGACGGAAAGGTTTCGGATTCCCTTATTGGGACATTGTCCATATAAGGTGGTATAGTATTTTTGTAAAATGTGGTGGTACCATTTTGAATTAGCCATTTGGTGGTTGCTTCACAAAACCGTCCGATTTTTATGCTCGGAAAATGGAAAATGCCTTTTTGATGCGAAAAAAAGGAAAGCTTCCTCCTGCAACATTGTTCGCCATCCCATGATGCATGTGTATGCACAATATGGGCACATTATCACAAACTATGTCTTAATTCTAGCCATAACATTGGTCATTTGACCAGAAAGCCAAGAATAAACCTCGAATGAGATAGGTCATTTTGTGAAGGTTTCTTTGAGACATAATCAATATACCAAGTTTTATATTTTTCCTTCTAACTATGTCACATAATATAACACCACGCGAAGGTTTTGCATTGTTTCGATCATTTTTGAATTTTTATGCCCGTTTTAAACTATATATAATGTTTTATGTTTTACTTAATTTTTATTTACAAATGTGTAATATTTGAGTGTAGATAGATAGGTCTTATTTTTCTGCAAATTTTGATATATTATTTGTATTTTTCCGAATTAGAATGATTTAGTTATGATTTTTCAAAGTTTAATGAGATAAAATAAAAAATAGCTACGCCGAGGGCAGCCGTCGGCGTAGCATAGGATATGCCGAGGGCAATTCTACGCCGACGGCTGCTTGACGGAGCTGGCCTAGACGATGGCTACGCCGACGGTCCTGACGTTTGGCCGTCAGCGTAGCGACCGGCCGTCGGCGTAGCTTCCCATTCCTGTAGTGTTTGACTGCATATGGTTAGATTTAATCGATGCTGATTTAGGTAGTTAATCTCATACAGAAATTACTTATAATAACCTAACACACCAGAGCCAGTTTTTTAATTCAGAATGTCTTTTCCTTCTTTCGTTTCATCAACTTTATTCCCGAGTACATTTGCACAAAAAAAATGCTTTACAGTATTATGGAGTAGTCCGTATATATGTATGAGTATCATCCTAGCTTGCCGAGTGCGGAGTAATCGTAGACTCATCCATCGACCACCTAAATCTTCCGGGCCAGCTGCTTGAAGTTGATGGGCGCCGTGAACTCGGGCGCTCCGTCGTAGAATGCGGCGGCGCTGAGCTCGCCGGCGCGCTGCGAAGGATGCACCCTGTCCCAGAAGACGAACTGGTCGTGGTTACCGCACAGCGTGGAGTTGGGCAGGCAGTCGCTGTCCGCCCCTAGCCTCCCACTCCCGCAGCACGCGCTGTCTATGGTCGTATACCCTGCACGTACAGTAGCGATAGATTCGCATACACTGATCAGTCACAGTTAACTTGACACCAACTTGCGCTGAGAAGATATGTGTGTACAGTACCAACCAGATGCCTGTGGATCTGCGAAGGTGGCTTGTGTGAGGCCGTGGGAGTCGGCGAGGGAGTAGACGAGGCCTGGCAGCCTGGCGGCGAGGCTGGCCATGAGGGACTGGAGCGCGCCGTCGAAGCCGGCGGCGAGCTGGTTGAGGCCGTCGTCGCACGCGCCCGTCGTGCTCAGCGCCCGCACCGCCGGCACGCAGCCTAGCAGCCCCGCGTTGATGATCCCGAACTTCCTCGCGCCCATGCCGTACAAGTCCTGCACCAACACACAGATTTAGAACCATGCACTGATGGTGATGCACCACAGGTCCTACGACGCCGACGAGTAGCTAGGTGCGTACCGTGATGGCGGCGGAGTAGTTGGAGATGAGGCCGGAGTAGAGCGCGACGACGTCGGCCGGGGTCGGTGTCGGCGCGGCCGCCGCGAACACGAACAGGTCGTTGCTGCCGATGCCGAGGAGGACGAACGACCTCGACAGCAGGAAGCGCACCGCGGCGCTGCCCACCTTGGCCTGCATCTCGGCCTTGGTTGACTCGAAGTACCGCAGCTGCTTCGACAACGGGATGTTGTTCCCCGCGTTCTGCATCCACCATGAATTATTTCTGATTAGTTAATTAATTCCACGGCCACATCAGCAACACGTGCACGTGGAAATCGGCATCGTGCGTGCATGGTTAATAGATAGTGACTTACAGTGGAGTCTAGAATGCCGGCTCCTGCGGAAGCGTAGCTCACACCTTCGGCGAGAGCAGTGACGACGAGGGGCGTGGTGCGTGGTGCCAGCGACAGGTACGCCGGAGGGCTCTCCTTCAATCCCAGCTTCTTTGCTGCAAACATATGTACGTCAATAACTATATATAGATGATCAATGAAGTATATATGCAACCTTTTGATATATATGGATATATAATGTCACACGCTGGATCGTACCGATGAAGTCTGCGACGTTGTAGCCGTTGCTGAACCGTCCGGTCGGCTTGGACCCCAGGTAGTCGATGCCGTAGAGGGGCATGTTTGCTCTGGGCACGTCCGCCCCCGGCAAGTAGTTGTTGTTGCCGACGTCCAGCGTCGAGTCCCCGAAAACGTACATCGCCGGCACCTGCCTTATTCTGATCTTACTCGGCCCGGCTACATCGCCTGCGGCGGCGGCGGTGGCGCTGACGATCAAGTGCGCCTGGATGGAGATCATCAGAAGCAGGCCAGCAGCAAGAACCTTCATGGCCAGGTCGTACACCATGATCGATGGATGATGATCTCTCTTCTCTGCTAACGAACTTATTAGCTAGCTCTCGCTTGCACTCCGGACTTCAGGTATTTCTCTCTTTCTACCGTTGTTGGTGGAGTGGTGATCAACGAGGCACGCACAACTAGTTATATAGGCCCAGGCCCAGGCGCATGCGCGTTTTCAACGTTCTCATTGCACCCAGAACTTCACAATCTTTCTTCTTGGCTCTATATGCCCCGGTTAGGAAGATTCTGCTCAAAATGGAACAGAAATGAGAAGGACTATGCATTAATAATGCATTACACATTAGCTAGCTAGCGCACATGTGACCGCAGAATGGCAGCTGGGCGCTGGCCTTGACGTGTACGTAACTAGCAGCTATATGGTCAACATTTTGTTACGTCTCTGCTTCGACCGTTAGCGCGTCTGCTGTCTCGTTTTCAAATGTATCATCTTTCAGTAATAGTAGCTCACTGCTACGTCACACTCAAGTCCATGTGATAGAAAATAAAGTCAAAATAATTTGGTTGCCGTGGTTTAGCCCACACGGCTGGCTCCTCTTTATTGAACAATCAACGTGTGATACAAGTTTGAATAGGATCCGGTCATATCTCTATACAAGGAAACCGTCTAATACGGCCGGATACGTCGGTGATTCTAATACACCCCCTCAATCTAAACCGTCGTGTACAAGGTTAAGATTGGAACTAAAACGACTAAGCAACTGACTAGAAACAGGCTTAGTGAAAATATCAGCGAGCTGATCTCCTGAGGAAATAAAACGAACATCGAGAGCACCCAGAGCAACCTTCTCGCGTACAAAATGAAAATCAACCTCGATATGCTTGGTGCGAGCATGAAACACCGGATTGATAGATAGGTAGCGCCCAAATTATCACACCAGAGAACAGGTGGTTTGGGCTGATGAACACCAAGCTCCTTGAGTACAGACTGGATCCATGTTGCTTCAGCAGTACCATTTGCAAGAGCCTTATATTCCGCCTCAGTACTAGAACGAGACACGGTGGGTTGCTTGCGAGAGCTCCAAGAAACGAGGTTGGGCCCAAGAAAAATAGCAAAGCCACCAGTAGACCGACGATCATCAGAACAACCCGCCCAATCAGCATCAGTATAAACATTCAGAAGGGTAGACGTAGACCTCTGAATAAGCAAGCCTGTAGAAACGGTACCCTTGACATACCTAAGAATCCGCTTGATGGCTTCATAATGTGTTGTAGTGGGCCGAGCAAGAAACTGGCAAACCTTGTTTACCGCGAACGAGATATCTGGGCGGGTCAACGTCAGATATTGGAGGCCACCAACCAAACTCCGGTAGCGGAAGGCATCATCATCAGAAAGACAAGCACCAGCGTCACGAGAGAGCTTGTCAGAAGTCGACATCGGAGTGGTGACTGAACGGCAACCCTCCATGTGGGCGCGATGAAGAAGATCCAAAGCATACTTATGTTGAGTCAAACGCATGCCCGCAGAGGTATAAGAGGCCTCAATACCCAAAAAATAATCAAGTCGCCCAAGGTCCTTGATAGGAAACGTTTGTGCCAAGGTTTGCACAAGACGGTCAACAGCAGCCGGAGAAGAGCCCACAATCACAATATCGTCAACATAAACCAACATGTAGATAGTAACTCCATCATGAGTAAATATGAAGAGTGATGTATCCGCCTTGCTGGAAATAAATCCAAGTTCATGCAATTTATCACTCAACCGAGCATACCATGCACGGGGAGACTGCTTTAGTCCATAGAGGGCACGCTGAAGTTTGCAAACATGCTTTGGGTAGCGAGAGTCCTCAAAACCAGGGGGCTGCTGCATATAGACATCTTCCTCAAGAAAACCATGGAGAAAGGCATTGCTGACGTCAACTTGTCGAAGACACCACCCACGGGACACGGCAAGAGACAAAACCAACCGAATAGTAACTGGCTTAACAACAGGGCTGAAAGTATCATGATAATCAATGCCGTGTTGTTGAGTAAATCCGCGGGCGACTAACCGTGCCTTGTGCTTGTCAACGGAACCATCAGGGCGAAACTTTGTCTTGAAAATCCATTTGCTGCCAACAATATTAACACCAGGAGGACGCGGTACAAGTCGCCAAGTCTGATTTCGTTGAAGGGCATTAAACTCATCTTCCATAGCGGTACGCCAGGCCGGTTCAGAAAGAGCGGTGCGGTGAGAGACAGGAACCGCAAGTAGGGCTCGGCGATGATAAGGATCATACCGAATAGTGCCATCGGTGTAGGTCTTGGGACGATGGACGTCATTACAGCGTCGAGTGACCATCGGATGAACGATCAGTGGTGTTGGAGTAGACGACTCAGCAGATGCAGGAGCGATTGGTGACTCCGCGCTCGACGCGGACTCGCTCGAGCGAGCAGGCGAGAACGGCTCGCTGGAAACCGGTGCATCGATTGGTGATGCATCACCAGCACTCATCTGGCCGGTAGTAGATGGTCCAGCAGCCTGAGTTGGGCTAGATGGCTCGGACAGTGCAACTTGGCCCGGGCCAGGAGACGAGGCACGAGCTGATTCCGATTCGGACGTGCCAAGCATGGTCGACGAGGAAGGCTGCTGCTGCATGGCGTACGTACGCGCCCGGCCGTTTACTGGAATGATTTCCTGCACAGATAAAGGATGAGAAATACCAGGCAGATCAAAGTGCAATAAAGTCATGTCATATGTACGCATATTGGGACCCTGTATAGCTGGTTCTTGTGCAGGAAAAGACACCGGATGCAAAGCGGAAACATCAACGACAACACCCGGTGTAGCAAACGGGAACACAGATTCATCGAAAACAACGTCGCGAGAAATATAAATACGACCACTACTACGATCAAGACACTTATAGCCCTTATGCATGGAACTATAGCCAAGAAACACACACATCTTAGACCGGAATTCTAGCTTGCGTGGATTATACTTGCGAAGACTAGGCCAACACGCACATCCAAAAGTGCGGAGGAACGAATAATCGGGCTGCTGGTTTAATAACCGCGTGATGGGGGAAACATTATTAAGGACAGGGGATGGCATTCGATTAATGAGATAACACGCTGTGAGAAAGGCTTCATCCCAATAGCGTAATGGGAGGGAGGAGTGAGCAAGAAGAGCTAGCCCTGTCTCGACAAGATGTCGGTGTTTGCGCTCAACTATGCCATTTTGTTGAGATGTATGCGGGCATGACACACGATGAAGGATGCCTGTGCGACGAAAATAAGCGTTTAGGCGATGGTACTCACCACCCCAATCGGACTGCACAGCACGAATCTTAGTGTTAAGGAAAAGCTCAACATGAGTCTGGAAGAGATAAAAGATGGACTCGACATCAGATTTATTTTTAATTAGATAAATCCAGCAATGACGGCTATAATCATCAACAAAGCTAACATAATATTTATATCCCCCGGAGGAGGGCAAAGCAGGGCCCCAAACATCAGTATGGACAAGTTCAAGGGGAGTAGTAGAAATACGATGAGACTGAGTATAAGGTAATTGATGACTCTTAGCACGTTGACATGCATTACACACTGATGACTGAGGATCTGAGGAACATGAAAGGGAATTGTTCTTGACAATACTTTGAACTACATTATTAGACGGATGACCAAGCCGTTGATGCCATTGCCTAGGAGAGAGCTTAACACTAGCAGACGCATGACGAGTGGAAAAGGATGCCCGATGGAACGGAACTGGATAGAGACCCCGTCGGCTTCTACCTTGAAGAACGATTTTTTTCGTGGCCTTGTCCTTAACATAGAAAAAATTACGGTGAAATTCGATAAAGACATCGTTATCACTTACGATCCTTTTAACGGAAAGCAAATTCTTGCTAATATCAGGAACATGAAGGATATTTTTAAGAGCGAGATAATGCATAGGACCAGCTAAACGAGAGTGACCAATGTGCGAGATAGACAGACCTGCACCGTTGGCGACTTGAACTTGATCCCTGCCGTGGTATGGCCCGTGAATATGAAGCTGCTCCAAGTTGTTGGTGAGGTGGTCGGTGGCGCCGGTATCCATCAACCAATGAGGTGGATGATGATCGTTGTGGCTCTGGCTTGAGGAGGCGGCATTGCCGAAGCGAACGTCATCGGCCTGAAACACCTGGTTGAAACGGTTGCGACATGTTAAGGCCTCATGTCCCCATATGCCACAAATTTGGCAGCACGTGCGAGGACGACGCCCACCACCACCGTTGTTGCGGCCATTGTTTTGGCCGCCACCGCCTTGACCGCCGCCTCCTTGGCCGCCGCTATTGCGGCTGCCGTTGCGTGCACCTTGCTGGCCACCACCTTGGCCGTTATAGCCACCGCCCTGGTAGCCGCCACCACCTTGCCCTTGATAGCCACCGCTCTGGTAGCCACCGCCTCCTTGGCGAACTCCACCTTGCTGCGTGCCGATCTGGCCGCCACCGGGACGACCACCGTTGGGGCGACCGTAGTCACCGCGGCGAGCTATGTTGGCGGAGGAGGAGAAGTCGAGCTCATGCGTGTTCTGTTCCTGCATGGCCTCATGAGAAACGAGCATGGAGTAGAAATCAGTGAGTTGGATGACAGCATCAGGATTGGCGTTGGAGAAGACATTCAGCGACGCCTGGAGAGGAGCAAACGCACTGCCGAGGCCGGCAAGGATGTAGTCCACCAACTCGTCGTCGGGCAAGGGAGCACCGACGGTCGCCATGGCATCGGCGAACCCCTTCATTAGGTGGTAGTAGTCAGCCACCCGCATGTCGTTCCGCTTCGTCGTCGCCAACTTGCGACGGTAGGCGCGGATGCTCGCCCGTCCTTGGGCGGAAAACATGGAGCAGAGGCAGCTCCATACAGAGGCGGAGGTCGTTCGCCCGATCATCTGGGCGAGGACGTCTTCAGTCATGGATCCGAGCAAGACGCTCAGGACGCGTTGGTCGGTCTGCGACCACGCAGTGTACTCGGGGTTGACGATGGTGACCGCATCCTTGCCGGTGCCGGTGGTGAGAGTCTTCGGCGGCGCGGGGAAACTTCCGTCGAGGTAGCCTAGATGGCCCTGTCCGGAGAGGTTGGGGATGACCTGAGGAGGATTGAGCGGAGGAGGTGATCAGCGCCATGGCACGATCGACTTGTGCGGCGGCGAAACAGGAACCGTAGACGTTTGGCTCTGATACCAAGTCAAAATAATTTGGTTGCCGTGATTTAGCCCACACGGCTGGCTCCTCTTTATTGAACAATCAACGTGTGATACAAGTTTGAATTGGATCCGGTCATATCTCTATACAAGGAAACCGTCTAATACGGCCGGATACGTCGGTGATTCTAATAAATAATACATGGGTGGCTAAAGCATTTTCTATTTCAGTTCCATGTTATCCGAAAATCAAGCAGCTAGTACCATACGGCCTGACCTTTTTTTCCGGGTTGAATACAAGAACGAAGGTTATGCAAAGGTAGACTATAAATCAGTTTTTCTCTCCGAAAAGGGGAATGCCCCGGCCTCTAAATCAGATGATGTATCATATATATGTGTGTGCATACTTTGGCAAGTTAATCTTCGTAGAGTTAGAATTCATCTTGTGCAGATGTCACGTGTTGTAACCACCAACCGTAACTCTAGGACTGTTATTTTATTGTTGAAAGGATTCGGATGTTGCTTAGAAGGGAGGAGGGAGGGAGGGAGGGAGGGAGGGAGGGGGGGGAGTAAATTGGTGTGTTAAAATAATTATGATTTAGGCTCTAATAGAACGGAATAAAACTACCATTTAATTTATCAAGTACAAAACCTAAATTCACTAGGTTCAACTAAGTGTACCCAAAATCTATGCTAAGCAAGACAAGCAATAAGGTGATATCATGATATAATATTTTAAGCACGAAGTCTATCACAATATAAAGTGCATACATAAAGAGTTCGGGTATAGAAATAATCAAGACATGCAGAGGCGGTGATTTTATCCCGTTCACTTCCAAATAAGTTTCGTCTCAGTTGGATAGGTACAACGGCGTAATGCTCCTTGAACGCCATAAATGTCTCAACTTGAGGTGTGGTGGCTCGATACGCACCCAACGCCACACAAGGCATCACCCCAAGATGCGGAGCCACATCACGCACTGGCGTCACAAAAAGCTCACCTTATTCTTCCGTATGCTCACCACAAAAGGCAGACACACGATCCACTATGGAATACTTGAGGACGGTCACCGAACCCGTACAAGCTTGGGCAATCTCCATAACTCAATTAGAGGCTCCCAAAAATCACCACAACCGTCTAAAGTTCCAAGAACCCCAAGAGTAACAAGCACACAATATTTCACCAACTGATTCTCTGTAGAGAACTCAAATTGATGCACCTAATGCAATAGAAAGTCCTTCACTTACAAACCCGCCAAAGCTACAAAAGCTATTGGAGGAATAAGAGAGGAAGAACACAAGAAGATAACACCAAATAGATCTAGATCCCAAGGATTCCTTCACAGAGAAGGGATTTGGTTTGGTAGAGTTGTAGATCTAGATCTCTCTCTCTAAAATCTCTCAAAAAGATGCAGGAATCATAGGAGGAGGAAGGGTAGAGGTCAAACTCTTGAAGGTCAACCATGGAGGAGAGAGAGTAGGAGAGCTGTGTGGGCAGGAAGAAGGAGGGGGCCCATAAATAGGAGGCCCAAAAAACCAACTATTAGGTTCTGCCTCGCGCCAAGAAGCACTGTCGGACCAAGGTCTGGCACTACCGCCCCACCTCGGTCCTCCAAAGGTAAGACTGCACAAAATGCCAGAAAAATGGGTTGCTCTGCCGGAACCAACCTCGGCACTGCCGTATACCTCGGTGGTCCATAGCTAGTCCCGGATGCGAGAAGAGAAGAAGCGGCAGCGCCGTAGCACTGCTGGTCCACTACTTATCCATTATCATTAAGGATAGCAACCTTCAAGCATGTGATATTCTCGAGATGGCTCATATTGAACTTGCACTTCTTCATTTCCTCTTGAGTGTGTTGATCCACTTGAAACCACTTTTTGCACTTGTCTTGATCAACCTTGTATCTTCTTATTTCATCAACATGATGTCTTGAAGTGATGCAAGGATGCTCACACTATCTTCTTCTTCAAGACATGATTCCAATAGACTCAACTCTCACATGACCATACTTCAGATCACACCTTGACTACCCCCTTGTTCATAGCTTATTCTTCTTTATTTCTTCATCTTTTAACCTTGAAGCCAACACATGGTCCAAGCGATGCCAATTAATAATTCCTACAAAAATCAATGCAAACATTAGTCTATAGGTATTGTCATTAATTACCAAAACCACACATGTGGGCACACATGCACTTTCAATAGCCTTTACCAAACAATAATAAGGGAACTGGCCCATAGAGGCACTATTTTGGTCCTATAGAGACACTTATATTATGTCTACATAGTTGTAGAGGCTTTTTACACATTGTCTCAAAAGTGTCGCCATGGGCAATGTCTCTATGTGGTAAGGACACTAGTAATACATCTTATAAGACACGACTAAGAGGCACTATATTATACTCTATGCATATAGTAAAAATACAATTAAAAACATGTCAAAAGAAATCCTTAAACTCTTACCTTAATGCTAAATACTTACACAAGATCTTGTTTATACCTAGAAAGAATTTCTTTTGAGTATTTCACAAAAGGACTATAACTTAAAACAAATGTCTCTAGACAACAAGCAAAATTCCTCTAATAGTGTATTTACATAAAATGAAAATTCATTTTACAATGTGTCTTAATGACCGTCTGTATATAAACTTTTGTGACAATTTGGAATGCCTCAAAAGTTGTCTCTAGAATGAAAATTTCATTCTTGTAGAAAAATGTCTTAAATGTTGTATATATTTGAGACATGTCCTTAAGTGTCTCAAAATTTGTCTCTACAGGATGTCAAATGTCTCTATGGGATTTTGAAGAGACAAAATAAGAAGTGTCTTAAGGAGAATGTCTATATGGAAGGTTTTTGTTGTAGTAAGGATATGGGTGGATTAGTATATTTGGACATGTAGATTACCATTGATTCATCCGGAGGATAAATTGGTATTGGCGGTTACTAGTAGATATGATTTATTAGTTCTGCTATTAGTAGTGCATTGCAAATAAATTTTGATTCACTTGCGGGCAATGATCACTAATAGATACTGATCTCGCAATTATCTGCTTGTGTAAAAACAGGTTATAAGTTGTTATAACATGGTAAGTGAACATGTGACAACTTATTGGTTAATTATATTAGTCTATAAATCATGATTCTTTGGTTTGACGTGGTTATCAAAAAGTTGTTTTCAATGTAATTCTTAAAGCATTGTGTCGATAATATATGGGATTAGCCTATATAACTACAGTATACTATGGCTACCCTCGTTCTGTCCACGCGACGATAAGACCTGGAAGCCCACTACAGGACTGCACTAACCTTCTTGGTGTGTGGCACCATGACTCCTGGATGAACCAAACGACATAGACTCTACGAGGAAAGAAATCTAGAAGACTTAGAGGGCAAGCCGAGAAGGCTCCTCCAACCCTTATATAAATAGGACCAAAGACTTCACGAAGGAGCAACTTATTTAGACTACACATATGCCATGTACTAAATCGATCTAGGGTTCGTACACCTTAGCTCGTCCATCATAGCCTTGTTGAGATCATGTTATAAATCCCTCTGGGTCCTCTTCCTCCTTTATATTATAATGCTTGATACTCATGTGAAGAAGATATGAGTAAGGCATTTACCCATCATCAGGAGGTCTGAACATGGGTAAATATGTTTCTGAGTGCATCCTATCGTCATTCAGATCCGTTACCTAATGTTCTAAGAACCTACCGAAGAAATAAACTCTCTTTAAATATTCAAAAATATGATTGGCTTGATATCACGTTAACAATCCTTTGTCAGTTGGCGTGCCCAGGGTGCATTGTATCTACAATGACATCATGGACATCTCTTTGTCGAGATTGGCTACCGACTCAGACGAAGAACATCTAAAGAGTTCCGGCGATAAAGCTCGGGGGCTCGACGTCATGTCCCACAAGCGTGTATCTGCGGGCAAACAAAATTGCTAGGAATAGCCACCACGTCACGTAGATCCGACTGATCTACTAAACCATGGGCATGTACAATTGTCTTAGCAATGTCATGATAGAACGATTTCTGAGTTGGAGGAGAGAGAAAAAAGTTTGTTTTCTCTTAGCTACTCTTAGCAACGTTATGTTGTTGGGAATATGTCCTAGAGTCAATCATATATGATATAATTTTCATTGTATTCATAAAGTTATTAAGTTGTCCCTGTATGAATATTTGATGTATACCATTAAATACGTGATTCGGTTGTGGAACTATACCATCATGTTATTCATACTAAATAGACATTGAGGTTGTGCTGGACACATAACTTAGACTAATGTGAAAGTCGGCAGATGACTCAGTTCCACTTGTCATGGAATGGTGATGCCATTCTAACTTATACGGATTCGGCTTAAGAGTTTAGCGAGTCAGATTGATCCATATCGAGATATAACGAATAAGTCGTCATTTGTATGTCTTAATCAATGTAATCCTTAGAACTGTGGTTATTGCACAATCCGAGTTGAGGATCACCGACTTAAGTTATGTCAAACGTTGTTTCGTTACTGGGCAGTTATAAAGGCAGAGTTCGGGTCGACCGAGAATCAAGCCACGTGATGCGAATAACCAAGATAGGATTTTGCCCCTCCACTTGGAGAGATATTCTCTAGGCCCTCTCGGATGATATGATTCGGAAAGCATGGCCATGCATGACTCGGTTAAGTGTTAACCGAGGCAATCGACTAAGAGTTAGTCGGATGAATCACTTATTTCGGATCGAGAAGAGAGTCAGAATATTTAAGGGATGACAATTATTCGCCTATAGTCTGACAAGGTATATCGTGAGGCAAAAGAGACTCGGACATAAATCACATTGGAAAGGCATGTCATCATGACTCTTTGGTACTTAGGAGTCGGCATGTTCTGCTAGGAGCCGCTACGGACTGATCGATTAAGAGTCGGACTCCAATCATGTCCAAGTTTTCATGAGCCTACGGGATCACACACTTAAGAGTAGGAGCAAGTTCGTATTGGATCTGAACCGGAAATCTATTTGCGTTGGACCTGAACCGGATTTGGACCGAGTCAGTGAGTTCGAATCACAGTGACTGATATGGGCTTTAATGAATGGGCCACAAGTGAGTGGAGCCCACTTTCACTACCTATATAAGATACCCAGGAGGATTGACGGTTAGACCATTTCATGTGTTGTAAACCCTAGCTCCACAGCAGTTCTGCCGCCTTATTGGACCTAGCATTCCACCGCCGGCGCTCTTCCTCGTACTTGTGGACACCAGCAGAGGCGCTACAGGATCAGTGCTTGGACGATCGTTGTTGGATCAAGATCGTGAGACTGCACTACATCAACAGACGTGCTACATCAGTAATCCGCAACTGCGCGACTAGTGGTAATCCTCGTGGCCTTCTCCTTTAGCTAGGTCTTGGGTTAACTGCGTCGGGAAAAAGTTTTATTTATCAATGTGTGGCCCAACATATGTCTCACTACATATTTAGGGATATCTACCATTAGAGTTAACACCAAAAAAGACCAATTATATATCACATTTTGTTGTTATATCAAAATTACGTGGCATGTGTAAGATAAGATTGTCTTATCAATCATTGTACATATCCTTACTACGAGAGCGTCAATATGGAGGATGGGCTCAATGGAACGCGTTTTTGATTTCTTTTAAAAAAATCGACATCTTAAAGTTCCAAAAAATTCTAAAAAAAATAGATGTAGATAATGATAAATCCTAGCTATGTGCAAAAAAAAAATGCAAAATATTCTGTATTTCGGGTTGTGTAAAAATGACGAATTTTCAGATCTGAGACGGTGAACTGTGCAAAATTCGAATTGTTCAAATTTGTTAGAATTTTTTGTTTTTATGTAGACTGGGATACAAACTATTTCACGCTGGAATTTTGCGGAGCTCTAGATCAAGTCATGTCAATATCAAGGATTTAATTTCATACTTTCTTGAAGCTTTAAAATGTTGATTTTCAAAAAGAAAAAAAAAAAACAGGCCCGTCCACTAAAGCCATTTTTTTTTTGCCCTTACTACCTCCTTCACAAAAACCTAGTTCTATTCATATGCGAATTGATTTGTGCAAGCTACGTCTTTATCTCGTGCTAGTGTCCCCAGGGCGAAACATGTCAAAAAGAAAGGGGCAGGTCGAGACAAAGAAAAGGGAAGGTCCCAGATAAGTGCGTTCAATCACGGGATCGGCTAACACAAAGAGCAGCATGTGAAAGGCAAGGAAAAATAAAGACACGCATCGATTAGACCGTGGAGAAGTACAATCGATCGGTAGATTTCCTGTCCCCTGCGGATCCAAAAACAATTGCTCGCGCGACCTGGCTGGCCGCTCAGTTGGAATAGGGTTCAGATAATTTCATCCCGTGCTCCGCGTCACACGAACATCGATCAGGTGCTGTCGTTCTAATTATTTGATCGGTCTTGCAAAATTTATTTTACTACAATCAATTTCTACCGGTTTGCAATGCAATATTTACCGGCTCACGGGGGCTCAACAGTTGGAGCGTGAGCTAAAGCACGCCGCAATGTGATCAGTGGCGGAGCTAGTATTTTTATATTGGATATTTGAAGTCAAAAAAAATTAACGCAACAATATAAAATATCAAAGTTCAAAATTAAAGAACTAGAGTGCAAGTCTGAAACTGACTAGAAGGAGGATTGCTCATGTTTTCCATCTTTATCATGGCTTTCAACCTCAATATATATCCACGTTGGCGTTGAGGTGGAAGCTATCTTTCTATATGTTCTTCAGTTTTTAGACATGTATACAAGTAAAAAAAACTAATTGAGGGTCGTCCTCCAATCTCAATTGGGATATCAATAATAAAAACTACTCCCTCTGTTTCAGGGCTTAAGGCGTCTTCGTTTTCCGTGTTTTTTCTTTGACCAAGAATTACTCTAAATACATAAACAGTTTTGGTATAAAACTAGTATCATTGAAAAGTATTTTTCAATACGAATCCAACGGTACTAATTATGTATAATATAATCAAGATTTTGTTGTTCAATTCTTTTGGTCAAACTTTGCTTTGGAAAGCGTGTGCGTCTTAAGCTTTGAAACGGAGATAGTAAATCTGAAGCAATTTCTTAAGGTGGGTGATGAACGAGCTACTGCTGCTATGGTGCCTCAGCATTGTCGTCGTGGTCTCTGCTAGAATGCAGATGCACTGCCATGGACCATGGTTCTTACCGAGTGTTTCGGTCTCGGAGGTCGGAGCTCGGTCGTGCGGCGTGCGCTGCGCCGTCGCGGCGTCATGCGTGTGGCGCCAGTGACGGGCTGACAGGACTGCGGGAATCAAACACTCTAGCGCAGTTCGCGTGGTGGAGCACCGGCGGGCTGGCTGGGGACTAGCGGCCGGCGACATGGACGCACAGTGCGCCGGCGGCTGAGATCGGGATGAGGAATAGAGGAAGAGGAGGAGCGGTTCATGGGGCTGTATGGAGTTTTTTTAGAACATGCGCTGAATGGATGTGTGCTGGTAGCTCGGATAGTCTAGTCGCAGGTGGAAGCCCATTGTTGATTTTTGCCCATGTTCGATTGCCTCAACGCGAGCGGTCTCTGGAGGTATTGTTTTTTCAATTTTTTCGCCTTCAACACGTAAAAAGGACACTACTATGTATATATTTGCATACAGGAGCGTATATGCTGAAAATATTTCACAAATATTATTGGGTATTCATTGCATACCCATGAATAAGGCTAGCTCCGCCCCTGAATGTGATGAAATCAATCATTGCACGTTTTTTTCCCACCACTCTCGCTCCTCTTCCTCTTTCCTTTGAAAGTCGCTGGCCAAGACCCGGGCCGCCCCCGACTCCTCTCCGCCGGCTCTGCCGGCCGGAGTTGGAGAAGAGGAGGCACCGGAGTAGCTAGGTTTAGTGGTACGTTCGGCGTGATGCCGGTAGTGGGTCTTGTATACCCGGTAGATGGAGCGGATGGACAGATCTTGACGTCCAGATCTGGCCAGCCCTAGGTTCCTACGCCTTCTTCAGCTCCGGTGGCCAGAGTAGGATGTAGAGTAGAGGACCACCGCCTCCTGGAATAAATTAGATGCTGGTTGCCTGGTGAGGACTTGGTCATGTGGGCAGCGGTTCCGTGGTGGGTTGGAGTGGCTCCTAGCCGGCCTTGGTGGCGAGGGGGAGTACTCCGGCGACGCTGCGGCCTTGTTCTTTCCTGGGAGGCCTTACAGATGGGTTCGTTGATGTTGCATCGTCTATGGCTTCTTCTCCCCATCTCGTTCAGGAGCTCGGTTTCTTGGCGTAGCGTCGACTAATCGTGGGAGCTCGTCGTTGCTGTTCTTCGGCGACTTCTCTCTTTCTGGGCACAAAGGTTGCGACTGCAAGGGAGGGTTCTTCGAGTTGCAGCGGTGATGGGTTCTCTTGGAAAAGTGAAGCCAAATTTCTCTGCAGTTCCAAATCGAAGGCAGGCAGCCGGTCGATTATCCTAGCCAAATCGAGGCCATCAAAATTGCAGGAGGAGGACCTAATTGCCTTTTTCTTTATTCTTGTACCGTTCTCTTTGTAAAGCGTTTGGGCCTGGTCTTTTTTTTCTTAGTGTCCCGTGTAAAAATGTGTAGCTCTACTGTCTTGGTTTAATGAAATGGCTTCCAGCCCCTTTTAGCTCTCCTGTTCCAATTTTTTTTTTTGATGAAATCAATCAAGTCTCCAGTATTACGCTGATGCGCTTTCTCTGTTTCCTTCGCATGAGGCTGCTTGGTCAAACTGCCGCACCACCACGTGAAGGTGAAGCCCGGCCGATTAGAGATCCAGCTCGTGAACACCAAAAGGTGCACACGCGTGCTGGAGACTCCAGCTCAGAATTTGGCGTACGCGACCTCGACACGGACGTTGGTGTCGGTCGTGCACGAGAAAATCACCATACACGGACGACTCCGCTGTTCATCTCGCGACCCCACGGGCTCCGCTCCGTACCACCAAACCAGGCTTACGATCACAGGTTTGAGTTCGACGTTCATATACACCAGGTATATATCTCCCTTAGATAATATATTCTCCTCTCGCGTGAATGTCATCCCCATAGAATAGTGTGCACTATCCTGGATGTTCACCTAGCAAAACATTATCCTACATGAACACGCGATTTTTTTTAAATAATACGAATTAATTTATTAATTTGAATTTTATTATACGTTTTTTAATTTACAGATGTAGCACTTTGTCGGCCTGGGGCAAGCCGACTGGACCAATCGTCCAGGCCCTGGCCGACAGCAGGTCACTCGTCCAGCAGCTGGACGACAGACGGTCGGCCGGTGGGGCCGCGGGACCGACCCTGGTCGACAGGTCCAGTTGGCCAGGCCCAGGCCGACTAGGGCCAGGATAAGGACCAGCGACGCCGCGCCCCGCCGCCAGCGCCTCCTTTCTTCTCCACGCGACCGAGCGCTCCTCTCTCTCTCCTGTTCGTCGTCCCAGCTGAAAAAATCGCCATTTTTTCCCGATTTAGCTAGATTTGACCACAAAAACTTTAATCCAAAGCCAGTAGAGAGATAGTGGAAGCCCGATCTATGGATGGGTTAGCTCATAGCTCGATTTGGTGTTAATTTGTTGGAGGAACGGTGGTGGAGCTGTGGTGGAGCAATGGTAATGGTGGTGGAGCTGTGGTGGAGGAGCTGAGGCTGTCTGTGGTGGAGCTGTGATGGTGGACCGAGCGGCTTCTCTCGCTTCAAGGGTAAACTTTAATCCCTCGATAATCACGATTATTGTATATGGTTACGTACGTGGGTATGCTTGTCTATTAGAATACTTTCCTAGTGGATTAGTAACAATATTTGATCGATGGGTTAGGCACAAATATTTGGCCGGTGGATTAGTAGCAATATTTGACCGGTACCAATAATATCATATTTTTTAGAATATTTGGCTAGTGGATGAGTAACAATATTTGACTGATGGGTTAGACACAAATGTTTGGCCGGTGGATTAGTAGCAATATTTGACCGGTAGCAATAATATCATAATTTTTAGAATATTTGCAAGCATTGCCCAAAGTTATACGCGTTGTCGATAATTAATTGATTAGGTTGTTTATTTTATGTCAGCAGAGATGACCAATTTAGTGAAGTTCGTGTTTTATTACGGTCCTGGGAATGTTCGAACAAATGACTTTGGAGCAGATCTGGGAGAGTTTATGTGTACACAGTTAGATTTGGCTGCCCTTCAAACCTGGAGTGTTAGTCAGTTGAAAGAATGGTTGACAGGATGTTTAGGCTATAACATCGAGACGTACACCGTCAGCGTGCAAGCATTATGGACAAAGTCAAGAAAAAATATTTTCTAGACTTTAAGGCATGTAGATACTGACAGAGACTGGTTTAAGTGGTTAAAAGGCTGCGAAGATAGACATGTAAACCCTGTCGTATTAGTGCTTCCTGTCTTGAAGGAGATCGATGGTGGACATGTTTTTCGCCATAGTGCTGATTCAAGTTACGGGATGTACTCTATGTCCAGTGCTGGAGGCGGTGGTTATGAATCGGGGCAGAGCAGTCAGATAGGAGGAGGAGGAGGCGGTGGTTATGAATCGGGGCAGAGCAGTCAGGCCGGAGGTGGAGAAGACTATAGTGGAGAGGCAGATGCGGACGAGGAAGATGGAGGCATGCAGAACATGATGGAAGAGGAGGACTACATGGATGGCGAGAGTGGTGATTCTGATGACCCTGATGATTCTGATGGAGAAGGCAATGGTGGAGAGGACATGCCGATTCCTTCATGGAATCAAAACATGTCAACCGGAATGACCGTTAATGATGGTCATGATTCTGCGTGGGAATATCACAGCAACAGAATTGTCCAGGGTGCCAAATATCAAGACAAGCAACATTTGCAAGATGCAGTCGTTGCTTGGGCAATGTCAACACACAGGGTTTTGAAAACAACGGTGTCCTTTAAGAAATACTTGACAATGGAATGCGTGGATATAAATTGTCCAGGCAGGGTGCATGCATATGTCCCTACGTATGACACAACTTGGTTGGTGAGCGACTATGTGCAGCACACATGTGAGCTACACAATGTTCCTGAAGATCATCTTAACCTCTCCTCCACACTTCTAGCTCGGCTGCTTTACACGGACTTAGTAGAGTGCAAAGCGATGACAGTACCCAGTATACAGAAGAAAGTAAAGACCCGGTTTAAGTACTTCATTTCGTATGGCAAAGCTTGGAGGGCAAAGCAAAGGGCTCTTGAGGAGAGGTTTGATTCGTTTAGAGACTCGTATGACTCCGTGGTCCGACAACTTCAGACACTGCAGGATAGAAACCCAGGCACCTATGTCGATATACAATATTATGTGATACCCGAGGATCCATCCGTGAAGATGCTTCATCGAGTGTTCTTCTCTTTTGCTGTATGCATCCAAGCTTTCACTTACTGTCGTCCAGTGATATGTGTAGACGGTACTTTTCTAACTGACACGTACAAGGGTCAGATTCTTACCGTCATTGGTCAAGACGGCAACAATCAGATTGTCCCACTCGCATTTGCTTTCGCGGAGGGCGAATACTTAATTCAAGATATATCATCAATAAAAATCTAATTTTTCATAGCACCTGAGCACTCTACAGGAACATCTCACACATTGATAATTTTGATAAGGAACAAGAACATCTCACGCATCACTACAAGAGATATATCATCTATTTAATACAAAAATGGTTTCCATCATCTATTTGGAAGCTTGTTTCATCACAACAGAACTAGAGCACTTGAAAGCTTGTTACTAAATTATAACCTCCATAACTTGTAGCTTCTACAAGCTGGGCACCTGATGAAGGAATATGGACATTTTAGTCAGTGAAAATTAAGCAAAACAAGAAGGAAAATGGTAAGAAAAGGACTACAATAACTGTCCATAAGTGAAACCATATGTACTTTCAAATTTCTCTCGGAGGGCTAATAGTAACCATAGCAAGTGCACGTGTGATCTATATCAATAACCATTCACTTGAAGCAGTATGAATTTAAATTGCATCTATTATCCAAGACACACTCGAGGTTGGAGAGATCAGCAAAAGCAAAACAAGAAGATGAGTCGCTTTTTATGTCAGACCCAATGAACCAATTTCTTGCTATGTATGGAACCGGTTCCAAAGGAAGGAGAGAGAAGATTAGCATCGCTTTTGGCTCACATAGTATATGGTCTCATAGCACTAATTCTGTGTGTGGTAGTATCAAGATGCTGTCTTGAAAATCATAATCACCAATTTTCACTTCTTCTACGTCAACAGTATTAGAACATTTCCAGCAGACGCTCTAAAACGCATATACGCTATAATAACTGCTATTTTAGCGCGAGAGAGAAGGCTCTCAGTCGCGCTCCAGCAGACGCCCTATACGAGCACGTGCCCAAAAATGTTTACAACGTGTCTCAAGTTGCGCTATCATGTGCACCAAATTTGGTGCGCCGGTTAGTGAACGTTGCAAATTCTCACTCGACGCGTGAAGCAAACGGACGCAGAAACTTCATGGTATTCGTCTTGCTCCAGCGCGTCGCTCCCTGCGCTGGTCCTCCGTCGCCCTCTGCCTCGACCTGGCCGCCCTCTGCTCCGATCTAGACGAGGCCGCCGCCGCCCCGACGAGGCCGCCACGCCTGCCTGGACTCTGCCGCCCGACCGCTCCGCCGACGCGCTTGGCCCGCGCCCCGACCTGGCCGCTCTCTGCCCCGACCTGGACGCCACGTCTGCCTGGACTCCGCCGCCCGCTCCCTCCGCCGACGCGCTCGGACCACTCCCTCCGCCCGCGCCCTCGCGGTGCCACGCTCGCTGAGTCGTGGTATCTTTGGTCTCTCTCCGTTTTCCAAAAAAAAAATACGAGCTCCTCAATCTCATCCAGATTTGGCGAGGAAAAGTCCAATTGGTATCAGTCGGTGGCGCTGAGACGCTCTTGCTTAGTCACATGTCTTTGCTGCCGGCGGTTGTCGGCCGGCAATCGCAGGACATACCAAGCTGCCTTAATTTTCGACGGAGATTAGTCAAAGACTCAGGCACCCGATTTGTGTTCCGGTAAGTATAGATGCCAGTAGAAAATATTACTCCTTCCGTTTCAAAATAAATGTCTCAAATTTATTAAAATTTAGATGAATCTAGACACTATTTAGTATATAGATTTATCTAAAATTTAAAAAATCTAAGACATCTATTCTTGGACGGAGGGAGTACTATTTTTTGTCTTGTTTGATCTTCTTTTGATGCACATATGTAAAAAAAAGGTGTTTTTGACGCTCTATTTTACAGCCTAAGGTTGCCTCGCGCTCTATCTAGATACAACGCGCTACAAAATAATTTTACTGCGCCAACTTATAGAGCGACTGCTGAAAATGTCTCTTAGCAAGAAAAACACCGAATCTCCAAGGGCGGACATACAATAGGGCTGAGTGGGGGTCCGGCCCGGTCAATAATTCTTAATTAAGCCCCCCAATCAGCCCAATAACAAGCCCCCACTCATTTAGGACCACCTTTACTTTTTTTGGCTTGGGTCCACCACTACGAATCTCCATTACATTACATGTCTTTTATAATTTATTATGACTAGCACAAAACCCGTACGTTGCTACGGTGATACGTGAAATCACGTGCATTGCAATTAGAGAATAAAATCTATAAAAATACAAAAAAAAATTCTACCGACGTGAATAGCTAGCATTTGCCTCATAAAATCCTACTAAAGTTATGTCAAAAAGAAAAAAAAATCCTACTGACATTCAAAGCTAGCATGCTGCATTTACATGAAAAAGCTCAAGGAAAGCACTACTGGCGTGGAAGCTATGACACATATGAAATAAATAAATTTTGCACCACTCGTTTCAAGATTTTTGCTAAATCCTTAAGCTATGACTTCCATGCGTCTGTTCATCTTCTAGATTTTTTTCCACTGCATTGCTTTGTTGATCCTCGCATGAACTTTGAGAATCATCTGTGTACTACATACTTTAGAAAGAAAAAGGCTGAGCAGATGCATCCAAAGGTTGTGGAATATATGCAAATAAAATTAGCTTATCTCATATCACATCTATGAAAAGAAAGTCGTGTATGCATCACGTAACAAAAAATATGATACTCCTACCTTGTGTTACAGATCAAGTTGGGCTGCTAGCAGAGGTGGTGCATGATCTGGATCATGCGCCATGCATCTTACTCTTCGGGAGTTTGGGGTGGACTTGCACGAATTCGCCATCCGTACGGCTGATACATTATTAAAATTTTGTCATAGAAACATAAAGGGGAAAGGAAAAAAGTAGAAAAGGATTATGTTGTTTTACCTCTCACCATGTCCTATTTGACGGCCTTATTGCTCTTCATCACGATGCATACACCATTGCCTAAGATCCTACCAGAGTTATGCATTGCTACTGAATAAACTTACTGATTTTTTTGAATTAATGTGCCGCTAGGTTCTGATGCTGCATGGAATATCGTTTGGTGGGATACTGGTATTAAAGACGAAAAATATCAACACCGTCCAAAATAAAGTGTAAGAAAGATACCTTCGATTGATCCAAGAAAACCGACTACATAACAGAGCCATTGTGGTGCAAGCAGCCTGTTTAATCCACTGCCTTACCCTATTGTAAGACCAATTTCTAAGAGAAAATAGTTCCAATAAGTATAGCCAAATATATTCAACATGCATGTAAAATAGTACTTTGTAGTACTCCTCCGACCCATATTAGTTGACTTGGATTTATCAAAATTTGGACGAATCTATATTCGAAATAGTGTCTAGATTCAACCAAATCTAGACAAATTTGAGTCAACTAATATGGATCGGAGAAAGTACTAAAAATTGTTCAGTTTGCTCTATAAGTACGCTGCAACCTGCATACTAGCATCCTGATAATCCATCGACTTGTTTCTACCAGCTATGCGTCTTCAAGAGGCATTGCGGTCAGCGATCTCTGGGTCAGTGGGCAAAGACATACAGTATACTACAACTTTGGCCTCTTCACCTTCAAATCATAGAAGATATATATGTTGTGAGACGGATCGATCCAACATAGGAATCCGTCAGCAATGGGGATGGCGGTGCCGGTCTCCTAGCGAGCTAGAGAGCTGCGTCTTGATTCTCCAAGGGCAACAAAGCAGCAACGATGGCATAGCCCTACTCAGGCCCTGCTCAGGGCTGCCTCCTTCTGTTATGCCTCTTTCCCATTGATGAAGATCACAATATGCTGATGCTCCTACACGGCCCTCTTCCCATGGTGACGCCCACCATGCATCGGCGTCTGCTCCTTTCATGATCGTCTGTTCTCGTATGTAGCACGGTCCAGGAGGGCAGGATCATCACGTAAGCTTTGAGACAAACCGAACGACACAGCACGATCGGGACCGCCTGCTCAACGGCGGCGCGTGGCGTTCCTATCCAATTGATAGTTGATGTAGGTTAAGACGTCAAGTAGATGAGGACGGAGTCTCCATGTGTGTAAATTGTATTTAGATAAGACCCTTAGATTGCCGAGTAGGGAAAAACTAAAATTAAAGTGAACTTGTTTTTTTTACTTATAGGTGGCATTTGATATAATATAAAATTTAGTGGGAGGGCAAATTCGTCTAAAAAAGTGTTGGACCGGGAGAAACACTTCGTGCTTTATTATTAGGTATAGATATAGATAATAAATATTATCTTTTCTCTTCGTTTAAAAATATAAGACGTTCTAGCTTTATAAATCGAATGTATCTAAATGTCTCGTATACTTTTTTTATATCTATTTGTCTCAGAATGCACGATCAACATGCTTGCACGAACCGTCTTTACACCTGAGAGCTGGGGGGGGGGGGGGGGGGGGGGTTATCATTTGCCACACTGAGGTACAGATCACACGTCACCTACGGATCATCATCAGGAAAAACTTTTGGGTTTTGCTAAAATCTGAAGATTAGGACGGTGCACGATACCAGGACGCTCATATGCCCGTACACGATCATATTTTTCGGAGGAGCCGGATGGATCTCGTACCGGGTTAACGACGGTCTGGGCTGTTATTACGTGTACTAAAATCGGTGCCTAAAATCCTCCGAAACAGCCACCGGTTGTCGCTAAAGACAGTTGGAGGAAATTTCTGGTTGAATCCATGCCTAGCATCACCGAAGTATGCACTGTAAGGGCATGAGATAAGGACTCGTATGGCCAGAAACTCCCAGAACTCATGAGGAACGTTGGCAGCGAGGTAGAGACGGTCCCGACGAACAAGAGCACTTGGGGCTAGCCAAAACTCACACTCATATTAAACAAGCCAACAATTGCTTGAGTGCCATGATGTCATCGGGGGATAATTACCCGCGTCTCGGCACAAACAAGAAGGATATATCGAGGGGTTATTACCTATGACCCCGACACAAACAAGAGGTTGCATCGGTGGTTATTACCTGCGACCCCGATGCAAAGAAAGAGGTCTTTATCGGGGGTTCTCGCCTACAACCCCGACACAAAAAAAGAGGTCTTTATCGAGGGGGTTATTACATGCAAACCTGACACAAACAAAGAGGTATTTATCGGGGGTTCTTGCCTACAACCCTAGCACAAAAAAGAGGTCTTTATCGGGGGTTCTCGCCTACAACCCTAGCACAAAAAAGAGGTCTTTGTTGGGGGTATTGCCCATAACCCCGACACTAGAAGGAGATCTTTATTAGGGGATTTTACCCACAACTCCGACACTAGGAGGAGTGTTTTCCATGCTCGTCCTTCTAAAAACTCGGAAAGAATTATCAAGCATGAGTTACTCACTTATCTACTGATAAAATTGTTCAATAAGCGTGTAGGAAAATATAAACTTCTATGTTGTGCACACCCCTGACAGCGCCTCAGACATAATTCTGGAAATATCTTTGGTGGAAAGATGCGAAATTGAATTATTTATAGGTCTAAAGAAGTTTCATTAGGTTCCAATAGTTGGATCTCTCTAGCCGATCTAAACACTAGTGCCCTATCGGAGCCCCGCGGAATTTCGCAAAATTTATCATCGTAATCATATTGACTTTCTTTATCACGTTGATGGACGGTCCAACACTTAGGGGTATGTTCCAGGAATGATGCAACACCCTTATTGAGTGGAGTCATTTCTTAAAGTCGAGCTCCATATAGCTCGCGTTGGATTTCTTAGAGCCAAGCTCTCTATAGCTCGCATTGGAATTATTATCTCGAAATAGGCTTTCGCCTCGCTTTATAAATAAAGCACATAGGTGAGATCGTTGTTGGGCCAGACAGCACAACGCCCAAACACAGAAACACAACACGATGCTGGGGCAGCAGCATACACACGCCCGAACTAAAACAAGAAAAAACAAAAAGAAATGAAGACCGAGATGGATCAACTAGACGAGGAAGACCAGACCGGTGCGCCCTCCGAAGAATGTCCACCACGCTCCTTGATACGTTGGAAACGTATCTATAATTTTTGATGCTCCATCCTTGTTTTGTATCTATTTTACTTTACTTGTCCATACTTTGAGGTGTTTTTTACATGTTTTCTGCTACTAACCTATTAACAAGTTGCAACAGTCCAGATGCCTGTTTTCTGCTGTTTTGGTTTCAGAAAAGTTAGTAAAGAAATATTCTCGAAATTGGACGGGACGAAGGACAAAGTCAATAACTTTTCGTGGGGAACAAGAAGTCCAGAGGAGAGCCGAAGGGGC
This sequence comes from Avena sativa, assembly GCA_916181665.1. NCBI lineage: Eukaryota > Viridiplantae > Streptophyta > Magnoliopsida > Poales > Poaceae > Avena > Avena sativa. The sequence goes on along the minus strand of OV702293.1, from coordinate 447,115,074 downwards.
TAGCCAGGGGGGACAGACCCACCCCAGGCGCGGGGGCAGGTGGGCCTGTGCCTGGCTAGGGTTTGGCGACCCTGGTCGCCTCCCGGACTCGCCCCTTCGCCTATAAGAAGCCCCCGATGCAGAAACTCTCGGTACCCGATCAGAAATCCACGAAACTGTCTGTAGCCGCCACCACCATCGTCCCTAGATCGGGGGATCTGAAGTTCTTCCCGGCACCCTGCCGGAGGGGAGATCATCCTGGAGGCCTTCTCTCCGGTATGATTTGTGAGTAGTTCCACCTTGGACTATGGGTCCATGTAGTAGCTAGATGGCTGTATCTCCTCCTTTGTGCTTTCATGTATAGATCTTGTGAGCTCCGTTTATGATCAAGATCTAATCTATTTGTAATATGCATGTTGTGTTTGCGGGGATCCGATGGATATTGAGATTATTATGTTGGTTTGATTAATGGTTCTATCTTTATGATTCTATCATGTCTGTGTTATTTGTGATCTTGCATGCTCTCCGTTGCTAGTGGTTATCTTGGCCAAGTAGTTTCTAGTGACTCCAAGAGGGAGTATTTATGCTCGATAGTGGTTTCATGCCTCTAGTTTCCAAGGGAAGTGACAGAAATCTCTTCGGTTGTAGATGTGTTGTTGCTACTAGGGAGAAAACAACGGTCTCTTGTTCATGGAACATGTGGACTGTTTACCTTACACACTTTGCTTAAAGCAGTTGTCTGTTGCTTGCAACTTAATACTGGAGGGGGTTCGGATGATAACCTGAAGGTGGACTTCTAGTCATATATGCAGTTGGATTATGGTCTATATATTTTTGTATTGCCCAATCAACTTCATAGGATCTTTCTGGCTAGTAATTGCATTGTTATGCCTTGCTCAGTTCCTGTCAATTGTCCCGCTGTAATTTGTTTACCCTTCATGCCATGTTGTTTATCTAAGGAGAGCACCTCTAGTGAACTATGGACCCCGGTCCAATCTTTACCATTGATACATCCTCCACTGTTACTTGTTTACTTGCTGCAAATCATTACCTTCCACACCATATGTTTAATCCTTTGTTATAGCAAACCGGTGAGCTTGACAACCTCACTGATTTGTTGGAGCAAAGTCTTGAGTTTGTGTTGTGCAGGTCTCCGCGTTGCTTGCAACACCTGTGTGACGTTTCCTTCCTCCTACTGGTTCGATAACCTCGGTCTCAACTGAGGGAAGACTTGCTGCTGTACTCTTCACACCTTGCTCTTGGGGTTCCCAACAAGACTCCACATCAAGCACCAAGTTCTCTGGCGCCATCAATGAGTCATCAACAAGTTTTCTGGCGCCGTTGCTGGGGACTTAAAGAACAAGAAGCTCCCTCGTCAACAGCCAGCCATCAAGTTTTCTGGCGCCGTTGTCGGGGAGGCTAAGGACGTCTTCACTAGACTTTTTATGCAGGTTTGAACTTCTCCTTAAGAAACCTGCTAGAGGTACCTTCATGGGCCTCACTTTGGGTGCTGCAACAAGGCCCCTTGATAATATGATGACCAACAACTCTGAATGGCATGTTGAGAGAGCTCCACATGGTAAGAAGGTAAATTCTGTTGAGGAAACTTCCTCTTTGAGTGAAAAGATTGATGTTATTATGGCTATGCTTGTTAATGGGAAAGCTCCTCTAGATCCTAATAGTGTTCCCTTAGCCTCTTTGGTTGCTCAAGAAGAGCAAGTTGATGTGAACTTCATTAGAAACAACAATTTCAACAACAATGCCTATGGAAATAATTTTGGTAGCAACACCAATTATAGGCCTTATCCTCCTAATAATAGAAACTCCTATGGAAGCTCTTACAATAATGCTAGAAGTGCCCCCTCTAAACTTGAAGTAATTCTCAAGGACTTTATTAGTAAACAAACCACTTTCAATAAGACTATAGAGGAAAAGCTTTTAACTGTTGAGAAAAATATATCCTCTTTGTCTGAAGCTCAAACTTCCTTGGCTAATAAAATGGCTGCTAAACCTGAAACTATGGAAAATACATTTGCTATTGCTCATGCCATACAAGTTACTATTGATGAAAATTTTAGGATGTTAGCTCAACTTCATGCTAGGTGGTAAAGGGAAGCTGAAATTGATAGAAACAATAGTGTGTGCACTATCACCACTAAACCACAAGTAGCCCCTATTCCTCCTCCTACTATGCCTAAGCCTATTGATCCTATTACTAGTGATGCTAAGTTTGATTTTGATATTGATGGTTGCAATATTTCTGAAGTGATTATGTTCCTACAAAAGCTTGCTAGAAGTCCTTATGCTAGTGATATGCATGTTGCCTTTACCAAACACATTACAGATGCTCTTGTTAAGATTAAGGAAGAGAAGCTAAAACACAAATCTTCTATTCCAAGGAAAGTAGAAGATAGTTGGGAACCCATTATTAATATGCAAGTGAATGACTTTGATCTCAAAGCTTCATGTGATATTGGTTCTAGTGTCTCTATTATGCCTAGGAAGATTTATGAAATGCTTGATTTACCACCATTAGAAGATTGTTATTTGAATGTCCCACTCAATGATAATGCTAAGAATAAACTCATGGGGAGTATTAATGTTGTTCCCATTATGGTTAACAATGCTTATGTCCCTATTGATTTCTATGTTTTGGATGTTGAATACAATGCTTCTTGTCCTATTATTTTGGGAAGACCTTTTTCTTAGAACAGTTGGTGCCATCATTGATATGAAAGAAGGCACCATCAAATATCAATTTCCATTCAAGAAAGCTATTGAACACTTCCCTATGAGCGGAGATATGTTGCTTTTTGCTCCTCCTTTGAAAGCAAGATTTGATGTTAATGCTTCTTCATTTGAAAATATTTGATTCTTCTTGCTTCTTATGCCTAACTTAAAGGCGTTAAAAAAGTACTTGTTGGGAGATAACCCAAGATTTTTATTGAGTCTTGGAAGTTATTACTACTGTAATAACCTCTCCTTATTCTTTTTTTTACTTTTTGTGCCAAGAATGACCTCTAATGAGAGGGAAGTAAAATTTGGGGAGTTGCTGTCTCGAAACAGATTTGTTTCCTCCACCAAACAAATTCGTGAGGAGGCTCTGTAACTCGGATTGAGCTCAAAATTTACGAATAAATCCCCCAGTATTTTGGCTAACTTTCGTTAGTTCAATACTTTTTGATTTGAGCAACAAAGGATGTTCGAAAAATTCGTTTCTACCTGCTGGTCTGTTTTGACAGATTTCTGCCATTATTTGCATTTGCTTCTTATTGATTCCTTTTGTAGCTCTCTCCAGGTAAATTGAGTTTCTTTTAAGGAGTTACTACAGTATCTTGTGTTTTTAGTTAAAATCCTTGCTGTTCCAAAACTTTGCCAGTGGTCTAATATCTTTTGAATAAGCTAATGTTGCTAATGAAGATTGTGTGAAGTTTTGTATGAAGGAAAAATTTCAGGTGTAGAGAGAGAATGATGCAATGAGATGAAGGATGGACAAAAGCTCAAGCTTGGGGATGCCACCATGGTGTCACCCCAATAAATATCTAAGAGGTACAAGCGTTAAAGCTTGAGGATGCCCAAGGCATCCCCTTCTTCATCAATAAAAAGCTCAGGTATGTCTAGACACTTCGTTTTTATTGTTTCATGCATAGTTGTGTTGTTCTTGGAGCGTCTTAGTTTTAGTTTGCTTTGCTTAGTTTGTTTAGTTTGCTTTAGTAGTTTGGACTCCCGCTCTCGCTGTGTTGATTTGCAAATAAGTTTGCTTGGTGTTTGGAAAAGAGTAGTAAGTTCTTGCTTGAAGTGCAAGAGGAGCTTGCATTGACTGTGACTAAGACTTTAGCATGACATGCTAGTATAAGGGTTCGTAGCATGGAAAACAAAAAAATTCTACCGCATGCAAACAAACAAGCCAAGATCTATCTACTAGATTGTAGCAACGATTCGATAGATGAACTCACCCTCGAAGATTCCAAAGCGGTTGACGAGAGCGGATTCTCGTGGGTGATGTAGTCGCACTCTTCCCGATCTCAAGATCGTGTAGACGATCCTTCCGGCGTCGCGTTCCGGCAACGCTCCCGCAGTCGGTCACACGTTCGGTACTCGATGAAGACCTTCCTCTCCCTTGTTCTAGCAGGCAGCGGAGGTTGTAGCACTCTCCTCGCGATTCCGGCAGCACGACGACGTGGTACCGGAAGTAGAGGGGAGATCTCGCAGGGCTTCGCCTTAAGCCGGAGCGAGTATGGTGGACTATGAGAGAGCCTCGGTGATCTAGGGTTTAGACACACCAAGGAGAGGGAGCTAGGCCGGCGGCTAGGGCAAGAGGAGATTCCCAACTCGGCGACTTGGCAAATCCTAGGAGGCGGCGGTGACTTTGGTGGAGTCCGGCGGCTAGGGTTTTAGGTTTAGAGGAGAGAGGTGTAGGTCTAGGAGGGGCAGCCCTACCCCTCCTTATATAGGTGGGAGGGCGCGGCCAAGGGGAGGGGAGTCCCTCCCCAACTCGGTCTCCAAGTGGGCCGGCGGTGGAGGGAGGGAACTCCTCCCCAAGTAGGTTTCCTACTCTCCCTCCACCAAACAAAATAGCCATTTGACTTTTCAAATTGGCGTTTGACTTTTCAAACTAGGATTTGATTTATCCCTTTATTTTGTTCAGCGATGACACCTAGTACATGATGCAACCATTCCAACTCGTAATGACACATTCATGTACCCTTCCCCTCCGGAGTGCCAGACATTCCGGAACCTTCTAGAACATTCCCGATGAAAACACCGGAACCATTCTCCCACCCCGAAACAGGACTTTCCTTATATGAATCTTATTCTCCGGACCATTCCAGATCTCCTCGTGATATCCCGAATCCCATCCAAGACTCCGAACAACATTCGGTCGCTTACTCATCATTCCATAACTACTCAAACAAAATCAAATCCTTAAGTGTGTCTCCCTACAGTTCATGAATTATGCGGACATGATCGAGAAGCTTCTCCGATCAATAACCAATAGAGGAATCTGGAAGTTCATATGGCTCCCACATATTTCTATGATTACTTTGTGATTGAATGAACCACTTACATACGATACCAATTTCCCTTTGTCTCACGATAGTTTACTTATCCGAGGTTTTGATCATCGGTATCTCTGCATACCTAGTTCAACCTCGTTACTGATAAGTACTCTTTTCTCGTTCCCGTGATATGTGATCCCTTGTGAGCCAGTCACATGCTTGCAAGCTAATTGGATGACATTCCACCGAGAGGGCCCAGAGTATATCTATCCGTCATATGGATGGACAAATCCCACTCTTGATTCATGTGTCTCAACCCATACTTTCCAAACACTCAATGCCACCTTTATAGCCACCCAGTTACGGTGTGGTGTTTGATGTCATCAAAGCATCCTTCCGGTGATGGTGATAAACATGATCTCATGGTCGAAGGAATTAGGTTACTATGTATCAGAAAGCATATAGCAATTGAACTATTAAAATGACTTGATCTTTATGCTATGCTATTCTATAGGTGTATGTCCATCATACCATTCTCCTAATGATATGATCTTGTTGTTAATAACATCTCAATATTCATGATAGGGAAACCACAATCATATATTAACCAACAAGCTAGTATTATGAAGAGGCTTTACTAGGGACTCTAATTTAATTTACAAATCACACAAGTATTAATGTTTCCTTGTTAATACTATTATAGCATGAATGTAAACATTTATCATAAACACAAAGATATAATAATAACTACATTTATTATTGCCTCTAGGGCATATCTCCAACAGTCTCTCACTTGCACTAGAGTCAACTAATCTAGATTACATGGTAATATACCGAACACCCATGGCAGTTTGGTGTTGGTCATGTTTTGTCCTCGGGAGAGGTTTAGTCAACGGATCCGCCACATTCAGATCTGTGTGTACTTTGCAAATCTTTATGTCTCCATCTTGGACATGTTCTCGAATAGCGTGAAAACGTAGCTGGATGTGCTTCAGCTTCTTGTGTGACCTTGGTTCTTGCGCATTGGCTATGGCGCTCATGTTATCACAATAGATAGACATTGGGTCCAGCGCACTTGGAACCACACCGAGCTCTGTAATGAACTCCTTCATCCATATCGCTTCTTGTGAAGCCTCCGAAGCAGCTATGTATTCCGATTCAGTTGAAGATCTCGCCACAACGCTTTGCTTTGCACTCCTCCAGCTAACTGCTACACCATTCAAAATAAATACGTATCCAGATTGTGATTTAGAATCATCCGGATCGGTGTTCCAACTAGCATCGGTGTAACCATTAACAACGAGCTGTTCATCACCTCCATAAGAAAGAACCATATCCTTAGTTCTTCTGAAGTACTTAAGGATGTTTTTGACCGTTGTCCAATGATCCACTCCTGGATCACTTTGATATCTGCTAGTTAAACTAACAGCATATGCAATGTCGGGTCTAGTACATAGCATGGCATACATTAGAGATCCTATGGCTGAGGCATAGGGAGTCTTACTCATCCTTTCTCTATCTTCTGCCGTTGCTGGACTTTGAGTTTTACTCAAGGTCGTATTGGGCAACATGGGCAAGAACCCTTTCTTGCTATCTTCCATTCCAAACCTCTTTAGAACTTTGTCCCAATATGTACTTTGTGACAATGATATTAGGCATCTCGATCTATCTCTATAAATATTTATACCTAATATGTAAGCTGCTTCGCCAAGATCTTTCATTGAAAAACTATTATTCAAATATTCCTTGACACTATTAAGAAGGTCTACATCATTCCAAATCAACAATATGTCATCCACATATAGTATTAAGAATGCTACAGAGCTCCCACTCACTTTCTTGTAAATACAAGCTTCTCCATAAGTTTGTATAAAACCAAAACTTTTGATTACCTTATCAAAATGTTGATTCCAACTTCCGGATGCTTGCTTTAATCCATATATGGACCTTTGAAGTTTGCATACCTTGTTAGCATCTTTAGGATCGACAAAACCTTTGGGTTGCATCATATACAACTCTTCATCAATGTCTCCATTGAGGAACGCTATTTTGACATCCATCTGCCATATTTCATAATCGTAATATGCAGCGATTGCTAACATAATCCTCACAGACTTTAGCTTCGCTATTGGTGAGAAAGTCGCATCGTAGTCAACTTCTTGAATTTGTCGAAACCCTTTTGCGACAAGTCGAGCTTTATAGACGGTTACATTACCATCAGCATCTGTTTTCTTCTTGAAAATCCATTTGTTCTCGACAGCCTTCCGGCCATCCGGTAAGTCCACCAAGGTCCATACTTGGTTTTCGTACATGGATCCAATCTCGGATTTCATGGCTTCTTGCCATTTATTGGAATCTGGGCTCATCATCGCTTCTTCATATGTCTCAGGGTCATCGGTGTTGTCCACCAACATGACACTCATAACGGGATCATACCAATCAGGAGTGGTACGAGTTCTTGTTGACCTGCGAGGCTCTGCAGCAACTTCAACCGAAGTTTCATGATCATCATCATTAGCTTCCTCTCTTACTGGTGCAGGCACCAGAGGAACTTGTTCCGGTGCTGCGCTACTCGCAAGTTCGGGAGAAGGTTCAACAACCTCGTCGAGTTCTACTTTCCTTCCAGTCACTTCTTTCGAGAGAAATTCCTTCTCTAGAAAGGATCCATTCTTGGCAACGAATATTTTGCCTTCGGATATATGATAGAAGGTATACCTAATAGTTTCCTTTGGGTATCCTATGAAGACGCATTTTTCCGCTTTGGGTTCAAGCTTGTCCGGCTGTAACTTCTTTACCTAGGCTTCACAACCCCAAACTTTAAGGAACGACAATTTATGTTTCTTCCCAAACCATAGTTCATACGGTGTCGTTTCAACGGATTTAGATGGTGCCCTATTTAAAGTGAATGCGGATGTTTCTAATGCATAACCCCAAAATGATAGCGGTAAATCTGTAAGTGACATCATAGAACGAACCATATCTAAGAGAGTTCGATTACGACGTTCAGACACACCATTACGCTGTGGTGTTCCCGGCGGTGTCAATTGTGAAAGTATTCCGCATTTCTTCAAATGCTCGCCAAACTCGTAACTTAGATATTCACCTCCACGATCAGAACGTAGAAATTTAATCTTCTTGTTACGTTGATTCTCTACCTCACTTTGAAATTCCTTAAACTTCTCGAAAGTTTCGGACTTATGTTTCATGAAATAGATATACCCATATCTACTCAAGTCATCCGTGAAGGTAAGAACATAACGATAACCACCGCGCGATGCTACACTCATTGGTCCATACACATCGGTATGTATGATTTCCAATAAGTCTGTAGCTCGCTCCATCATACCAGAAAATGGAGTCTTAGTCATTTTTCCCATCAGACATGCTTCGCATCTTTCAAGTGATTCAAAATCAAGTGATTCAAGAAGTCCATCAGAATGGAGTTTCTTCATACGCTTCACTCCGATAAGACCAAGACGACAGTGCCACATATAGGTCGAGTTATCGCTCAATTTCAAACGTTTAGCCTCAATGTTATTAATATGTGTATTTCCACTATCGAGATTCAATAAGAATAGACCATCTATCAAAGGTGCATGTGCATAAAACATATTACTCATATAAATCGAATAACCATATTCTCGGATTTAAACAAGTAACCGTCTCGCAATAAACAAGATCCTGATATAATGTCCATGCTCAACGCAGGCACCAAATAACAATTATTTAAGTATAAAACTAATCCCGATGGTAGATGAAGAGGTAGCGTGCCGACCGCGATCACATCAACTTTTGATCCGTTTCCAACGCGCATCGTCACCTCATTCTTCGCTAGCTTCCGTTTATTCTGCAGCACCTGTTTCGAGTTACAAATATGAGCAACCGAACCAGTATCAAATACCCAGGCACTACTACGAGTACTAGTGAGATACACATCAATAACATGTATATCGGATATACCTTTCTTCTTGCTGTTGCCGTTCTTCAAATCCGCCAAGTACTTTGGGCAATTCCGCTTCCAGTGACCCTCTTGCTTGCAGTAAAAGCACTCATTATCAGGCTTAGGTCCAGCCTTGGTCTTCTTCGTCGGTGCAGTAACTTTCTTACCACCCTTCTTGAAGTGTCCCTTTTGCTTAGACTTGCCTTTCTTGAATTTGGTGGTCTTATTGACCAACAACACTTGGTGCTCTTTCTTGATCTCCACTTCTGCAGAGTTCAACATGGAGAAGAGTTCTGGCAACGTCTTGTCCATGTTTTGCATATTGTAGTTCATCACAAAGTTCTTGTAACTTGGTGGTAGTGATTGGAGGACACGATGTATCCCCAAAGAATTAGGAATCACTATGCCCAAACTTTGGAGTTTGTTTGCGTGCCCAGACATCTTAAGCACATGCTCACTGACGGAGCTGCCCTCTTCCATCTTGCAGTTAAAGAACTTTTCAGAAGCCTCATAACTCTCAACTGCCGCGTGAGCCTCAAATATCATTTTGAGTTCACGGACAATATCATGTGGGTCTGAATTCTCAAACCTTTTCTGAAGCTCCGATTCCAAACCATACAAGATAGCACACTAAACTATGGAGTACTGATTCTTCCGAGCGAGGAAAACATTCTTTACCTCATCGGTAGCATCAGCTGCAGGCGGGTCACCCAGCGGTGCATCCAGCACATAGGTCAAATTACCAGCATTGAGGACAATCCTCAAATTGCGGAACCAATCCGCGAAGTTGCTTCCATTGTTTTTCAACTTTTCTTTCTCTAGGAACGCATTAAAATTGATGGTAGGGGCTGCCATTGATCTACAACATATTTGCAATAGTTTAGACTAAGTTTATGACAAATTGAGTTCTAATTAATAGTTAAATTAATCTAGGTGAACTCCCACTCAAAACAATATCCCTCACATTGTTTTAGTGATCACACGAACCAAATCCACCACATCAAAACCGATCATCACGAGAGTTGATGTAGCTTCAATGGCGAACAATTGACATGTTCATCATATCTACTATATGATTCATGCTTTACCTTTAGGTGATCCGTGTTCCGAGACCATGTTTGTACATGCTAGGCTCGTCAAGATCAAATCTTAGTTTCAGCATGAGCAAAACTGGCTTGCTCACGTTGTATACACTTGCAGAATCTAACACACCCGATCATCACGTGGTGCTTCGAAACAACAAGCTTTAGCAATAGTGCTAACTAAGGATGAACACTTTAAAACTTGAAATTTGTGTGCTTGAGGGATCATCTTATAATGCTACCGTCGTTAACTAAGCAATACAAGATGCATAAAGGATTAACATCACATGCAATTCATAATATGTGTTATGATATGGCCTTTCTTCTTTGTGCTTCCGATCTCCATCTTCAAGCACGAACATGATCTCCATCATCACCGGCATTGCATCAAGGTCAATGACACCGCTCCATGGTTGTCGTCCACCAGCTTCAACTATTACAACTACTTTGAATAGACACGCGGGTCTTAACAGAATTTAAAGACAACCATATGGCTCCTGCCGGTTGCCAACTTACAATAAGGAACATTGCATACATCAAATATAATCACAATCATGGCCATATCACATCACAGCACACCCCTGCAAAACAAAGTTAGACGCCTCTAATTTTCTTTGCATATTTTACGTGGTTTGGGGCTTTCAATAAGTGTCACTCTAACTTACGAACAAGAACCACAACGTTGATGCTAGAACTATCAAGTGCCCGTTGTAAATTGGATCTTACTATAATGGGAGAGACAGACACCCGCAAAGCCACTTATGCAATACAAGTTGCATGTTTAGCGTGGAGAAAGTCTCATGAACGATGTCATGTAAGGTTAGCTCAGGCCGCTTCATCCCATCATACCGCAAGATGCAAAGTACACAAGAAGCAATTGATAATAAAAGCACCACCGCCCACAATGACCATTGTGTTCTACTCGTGCAACAGATCTACATATAGACACGGCTCTGATACCACTGTAAGGCTTTGTAGCATGGAAAACAAAAAAATTCTACCGCATGCAAACAAACAAGCCAAGATCTATCTACTAGATTGTAGCAACGAGTCGATAGATGAACTCACCCTTGAAGATTCCAAAGCGGTTAACGAGAGCGGATTCTCATGGGTGATGTAGTCGTACTCTTCCCGATCTCAAGATCATGTAGATGATCCTTCTGGCGCCGCGTTCCGGCAGCGCTCCCGCAGTCGGTCACACGTTTGGTACTCGATAAAGACCTTCCTCTCCCTTGTTCCAGCAGGCAGCGGAGGTTGTAGCACTCTCCTCGCGATTCTGGCAGCACGACGACGTGGTATCGGAAGTAGAGGGGAGATCTCGCAGGGCTTCGCCTTAAGCCAGAGCGAGTATGGTAGACTATGAGAGAGCCTCGGTGATCTAGGGTTTAGACACACCAAGGAGAGGGAGCTAGGCCGGCGGCTAGGGCAAGAGGAGATCCCCAACTCGGCGACTTGGCAAACCCTAGGAGGCGGCGACGACTTTGGTGGAGGCCGGCGACTAGGGTTTTAGGTTTAGAGGAGAGAGGTGTAGGTCTAGGAGGGGCAGCCCTGCCCCTCCTTATATAGGTGGGAGGGCGCGGCCAAGGGGAGGGGAGTCCCTCCCCAACTCGGTCTCCAAGTGGGCCAGCGGTGGAGGGAGGGAACTCCTCCCCAAGTAGGTTTCCTACTCTCCCTCCACCAAACAAAATAGCCGTTTGACTTTTCAAATTGGCGTTTGACTTTTCAAACTAGGATTTGATTTATCCCTTTATTTTGTTCACCAATGACACCTAGTACATGATGCAACCATTCCAACTCGTAATGACACATTCATGTACCCTTCCCCTCTGGAGTGCCAGACATTCCGGAACCTTCTAGAACATTCCCGATGAAAACACCGGAACCATTCTCCCACCCCGAAACAGGACTTTCCTTATATGAATCTTATTCTCCGGACCATTCTGGATCTCCTCGTGATATCCCGGATCCCATCCGAGACTCCGAACAACATTCGGTCTCTTACTCATCATTCCATAACTACTCAAACAACATCAAATCCTTAAGTGTGTCTCCCTACGGTTCGTGAATTATGCGGACATGATCGAGACGCTTCTCCGATCAATAACCAATAGAGGAATCTGGAAATTCATATGGCTCCCACATATTTCTACGATTACTTTGCGATCGAATGAACCACTTACATACGATACCAATTTCCCTTTGTCTCACGATAGTTTACTTATCCGAGGTTTTGATCGTCGGTATCTCTGCATACCTAGTTCAACCTCGTTACTGATAAGTACTCTTTTCTCGTTCCCGTGATATGTGATCCCTTGTGAGCCAGTCACATGCTTGCAAGCTAATTGGATGACATTCCACCGAGAGGGCCCAGAGTATATCTATCCGTCATATGGATGGACAAATCCCACTCTTGATTCATGTGTCTCAACCCATACTTTCCAAACACTCAATGCCACCTTTATAGCCACCCAGTTATGGTGTGGTGTTTGATGTCATCAAAGCATCCTTCCGGTGATGGTGATAAACATGATCTCATGGTCAAAGGAATTATGTTACTATGTATCAGAAAGCATATAGCAATTGAACTATTAAAATGACTTGATCTTTATGCTATGCTATTCTATAGGAGTATGTCCATCATACCATTCTCCTAATGATATGATCTTGTTGTTAATAACATGTCAATAGTCATGATAGGGAAACCACAATCATATATTAACCAACAAGCTAGTATTATGAAGAGGCTTTACTAGGGACTCTAATTTAATTTACAAATCACACAAGTATTAATGTTTCCTTGTTAATACTATTATAGCATGAATGTAAACATTTATCATAAACACAAAGATATAATAATAACTACATTTATTATTGCCTCTAGGGCATATCTCCAACTGCTAGGTGTTGTTTTTGGATTATGTTTAGTGATTATTATTGTAGCATGTCTTGTTCCAAACAATTGAGATTGCTTAGTGTGCCTTGAAGAAATTATGCGTTGTTTTAGCATGCAAAAGCATAGTATTGTGATGTTCTCCTTTGATGTTTTTCTTGGGTTGACTTGGCACATGCTTACACCATGTTATGACAATGACAAGTCACTATTAGCCTCTATTATCATTTAGTCTTGTAGTACCACTCTTTGCTTTGATTAGTTTGCTTTGTTGCATTGCATAATTATGGCCATTATTGCTCTCTTAGTTGGTTGCTCCCAGTCTTTTGCTAGCCTCCACTTGTATGAGTAAGTTCTACTCATGCTTCCAACTCCCAAGAAACCAAGTTATTCCAAAGTGTCCACTATAAATTTCTATGCATGGTGTGCTACATCATTCCAAGTACATTCTTGTTTTCAGCTATCTTCCGATTAAAAACTATTTTGTTATGTGAAAACTTAGTGATTAAAGCCCTCACTAACTTGATGGCACATTTTATTCTTTGCCCCTAATAAACTTGAACCATTGAGGCAAATTTGTTGTATATGCTTGCACTTATAAGTTGAGATTAGCAGAACTGTGCTGTCACGGGAAACGTTTTCAACATTGCACTTCTACTTTTTGTACTCCGTTGATATCATGCTCTTTTGTCTATGGATGTTACCGGTGTGAAATGAAGTGGGAACTTGTAAGTTCATGGAGTTTGTATTTTGTGTTAGTGAAACGCCTGGTGTCGTGGGAATGGTCACGGCAGATGCTGCAATCGGCAGCGAGTAGTAGAACGAGGGGCAAGGGCGGCTAGCCATCTGCGGTGCGAGATGAGGGCGGAGACACAGGGTTTACCTAGGTTCGGCCCCCCGGAGGGTAAAGACCTACTCCTGCTAGATTGTATTATGATGGAGGTACAATGGGGCGAGCTCGACGGCTAGGCGGCGAGTCGCTTGGGTGTATGATGGAACGTGCTTCTACACGCCCTGTAGGGAGGTTTATATAGACTCACCTCCCCCTAGGGTTTACATATCTCAACCGAATCAGTTAAGGCTTCGGTATTCGTTTAACCTAATCCGACTGGGCCTATCTACTCTCCTGGGCCTTCGGCTTCCAGTCGCTTGGATCCACGCCAGGCCTTGATCCAGTCGCCGTCTTGCAGGCCCACTCGCCAGTTCCTGGGCCAGTCGGAAACGTCCTGCTGGGTATACCCCGGTAGGCATATCCCCATCAGAAGTCCCCGAGGCCGCCGTCGATTGGGCGCAGGTGGTTGCTGGCAGTCGGAGCATACGGCTTCAAAGCAGACATCCAGTCGAATCGGTGGCGGGCTCCTGAATAAAGGAGGAAACTAGTCATTCTGGTCGCAGCTTTGGCGAGTCGAGTCGGCGAAATACTTAGTCACTGTTGTAGTGATCGGGTCGACGAGCCGAGTGGCTGAAGTTGGACCATCAAACGCAGTCAAAACTAGCCGTTGGGGTAATCCAACGGTAACCTTTGGCGTAATCATCGCGTAGTAACGGCTTCCTGATTTGGCGGGTAACAACCGCTATATAAGGGGAATGGTAGGCGATCAGAGAACCACCCCCTCGTCATTTCATCCGATTGCGCGCACTTCCGTCTTCCCCCGCATCATGATCCAGCCGATCCAAAATCCTCCGACCCCCTCAATCCTTGTCGCCAATGGCCCCCTCCACCGAACCATGGGGTAGGTCCAAGTGTACGAGAGCGCTTCTGGCGTCCTTTGAGGAGGCCGGGATCCTGCGCGCCGGTAGGTGGCACATTCCCACGGCCGGAGAGGTGACTCCGGACCCGCGCGAGGGAGAGTTCGTTTGCTTTACCAGCCACCTGGAACGGGGGCTGGGATTCCCTACATCTCTTTTCTTCCGGCGCTTCTGTGCCTTCTACGGGATCCAGCCGTCGGACCTGGGCCCGCACAACATCGAGCAGCTCGCCATCTTCATGGCGTTCTGCGAGTGCTACCTGAGCTGCAGGCCTTACTTCCCCTTGTGGCAAGATCTGTTCCACGGGAGGATCAGTCGCGAAGAAGCGGGCGGCCCAATGCTTGCCGCGGGCGGCCTGACGTTTCAATTGAAGTTGAAGGCTTCATTTTTCAATTTGATGCTACCGGCCAAGGCGGCGAGCGAGTGGAAGAAGTCTTGGTTTTACGTCACCGAGGTGACTCCGGAGGGCGAGGTGGCGATCCCAAGATACTCCGCCGACCGGCCCGAACCACGCCGACTCCAAGTCGGCAAGCTCCCAACAGACCAGCGGATGGTCGTGGATGAGATGCTCCAAACCATCCGCGGCCTAAAGAAGAAGGGTCTGCAGACCATCAACTTGTAAAACTGCTGGCTCGGGCGGCGACTCATTCCCCTGGCCCGACGTGACCACTACATGTACGAATACACGGGCCGGGAGGACTCGACGAAATCCTGCCTCGCCGAGTGGAAGCTCGAGGATTATATTCCGGCGCTGAAGAAGATCACCCAGGCGGTGTACCTGGACGCGAAGGCCGGGGTCGCCCCCTACACCGCGAAGCATCCAGCCCCGACGGTAAGTCGTTTTCCATCATTCGCAGTCGCAGTTAATGCAGTCGAGGTCATACTGATACTGTCTTATGCTCATTGCAGTTATTTCAAGTGGTGGAAGGGTGGCTTCCGCCCGCAGACGACTAATTTCGAGATCGTCCGTCCAGGACGGGGGTGAGTCACCTCCTGCCAAAGGCGGCATCGAGAGCGACAGGAGCGACGACGACGAGTCCGAGGAAGAGGTCGCCCCGCTGGTGCGCAAAACTCGTGGGCAGCGTCAGCGCGAGCTCGAGACGAGTAAAAGCCTCGAGCGTCATGATGATGACGACGACAAACTTCCTGAAACCACCTCGCGTCGCTAGGCCACTCCGTTGAAGAATAAGAAGGAGGTGAAGGCCCCTGTAAAGAAGAAGACGAAGCCAGCGGACAGGTATCTCCGCCTCATTCGGCGAGCAGCTCCGACGCCACCAGCTTGGCCAAGGATGAAGCGCCACAGACGATGGCAGCGGCGGATGCCGCCGTCCTGATTGAGGCGCCCCTGGCCTCGATGCCTCCCCCATTCGCCCTAGTCTCTGGGTTGGGGGTTGCTCCAGTCGCGGCGGCTTCACCTCCCAGGGAGGCTCCCGCCGAAAATGTTTCGGAGGCTCCTGTCGTGGCCTCGACAACGAAGAAGCCGTCCGTGTATTGGGCGCATGATGTCCTGGAAATGGGTCTCAGTCGTAAACTGGGCCCTGAACTGGAGAAGCCGGCCGGCATCCACACGGGGCTGCGATTTCTACCAGTCGCCAAGTGAGTTCTATTCACCTGTCTTTGTTTTTCATTGTACTCAAACCACTTTACTTATGTGATCAATTTGCAGGACTAGAACTAAGAAGATAGGCCACCCGTCCATGGCCAAGGTGCCGCCAGTCGTCGCCGAGGAGGACCCCTCTCAGAAGAGGAAGGCTGACGAGGTCGTTGCCCCCACGGATAGTGCCAAGAAGGCCAAAGGCGACGATATCGTCACGGTGTCTGATGACACGACGGTTGCTCCGAGTGACCCTGTGGCGGAGGCGGCCTTGATGATCAAGGAGGGTGCTCCCTCGTCTAGGGCAGCCGAGCCGGCCTCTTTTGGTGCCGGCGCATCCATCGCAACCTTGCCGCGCTTCATGGCCAGAGTGGCTACAGCGAGTGGTACCTCGCCCTCGAGCCGCGCACCTGGGGGCGCCGATACGGAGGTCGAGCAGCGTCGCGGGCACACGTCGGCTCTTCTCGCATCCGTGGACGCGATACAGCTTCATGGTATGCTTGGCGCAAGCCATCCAGGTATGTCCAGTCCCCGAGGATCGGGCCGCTGAATTGCAGCGGTCGGATTCTTTTAGTGTCTTGTTTTTATTTCTCGCGTCCAGTCCCCGAGTGCGCACTCGCTGAATTTCAGCGGGTGGGCACTTAGGATTTTTGTTTTCTAGTCCCCGAGTGCGCACTCGCTGAATTTCAACGGGTGGGCACTTAGGATTTTCGATTGCCAGTCCCCGAGTGCGCACTCGCTGAATTTCAGCGGGTGGGCACTTAGGATTCCGCTATTGTTAACTGTTTGACTTGTATACAGGGTTTGCAGCGTGAGTCAGCCGACCGGCTTGCTGCGAAACGTCGCGCGGAGAAGGAACTGGCCACCGTCCAAGAGGCGGACAAGGGACTCCAGGCGATTGCTGCGAAGGCAGAGGAGGTCCGCCAGGGCCTTGTCCCGGCGAGTGAACTGACGGCAGCTCAATCAGCGTTGAGCTCGGCTGAGAAGCGGATCGCCGACCTTGAGCGCGAGCTGAAGGAAGCGAAGGAGGAGGCGAGTTCGGCGGATGGGCGAGCCAAGGCCGCTGTTACAGCCGCCGCTGAGGAGCGTAAGGTTTCTGACGCCCTTGTTGCTGGGCTTCAAGATGACTACACCTCTCTTCAGAGCTTCATCACGGATCTCTCCCGGCCCTTGATTGGTGAGTATGCCTGCCTCTGCCTGTAACATATGCATTGTGTAATCTTTGATGTATTCACTGTCAATTTCTGTCCGCAGGTCGGATCATCGATAGCGCGGAAGAGGCGAACTCGTTCGACGCACGGCAATGTGTAGCCACGCTGGTCGACTCGGCCATGTTGTCGGCGACATGTATACAGGTGTATCTTCAGGAGATGTCGCCCACAGAAGTGATTCCCAGCGACCTCGTCGAGGTGTGGCAATACTTGGAGAAGGCGCCGTCGGTCGTCGAGTTCATGACGTGGTCGGCGTTCCGGCGTGGGGCGGCAACGGCGCTTAGCCTTGGACTCGCCCACTTCCCAGAGGATTTCGACCTGGACGACGTGACGAGTGGCTACCCGTCGTCGACGGGCTCGGTGGAGATCGCCGAGGTGCTGAAGCTGACGGACCGCACCGCGATGTACTCCGAGCGCGTCTGGGCGATGGGCGACCTCCTTCCTTATCAGGAGACGATTGTCGCGCCCAACGACCCCGAGCCGCAGCACCGGGACTTCAAGATCGAGCAGCCCTTCCGTGCAGCGATGGCGGGTGAGCTGACGACGTACCCGTCGAATCCGTATACTCCCTTCATTCGCAACCGCAGGGGTGGCAGCGAGTCGACATCGAAGCCTGCGGAGTAAAACTTTGTGCCCTGGGGCGTTAGTAGCAGTTCTGCCGTTGGGCATACTTTGTATTTTGTGACAATTGTGATCTGCTATAATGAGATATCATGGTATTTTGTGAATTGTCGTGTGTTTGTGATTGAGGGTTTAACGAGTCCCCGAGAGCGTCCGCCATTTTTATGGGATTTACCTCGTTTATTATGTGTTTGAGGTTTTGGATGTTTTGTTATTGATGTCGACTCGCCCAAACTCGGAGAGCCAGTCGCAAGGCGACTCCCATGAGTGCTCTATACTTCACCGTTTTCCCTTGCGCGAACGAGGTCGGGTAGCCGAGTCCCCGAGCGTGGTACTTAGTTGTTCTAGGCGCAACTCTAGGGTGGGTGAGGACTGGGCGCGTTAGAATAAGCGCATCACTCCTGCCTGGCCCGTTGGGTCAGTCGCATGGCGAGTCCTGGGCATGCTCTCATACTTGGCGTTTTCCCTAGCCGCTTGTGCTGAACTGGTCGGTAGTCCCCGAGCGTGGTACTTGGCCGTTCGAGTCGCTATGTCGAGGATGCGGAGGATCATGGTCGCTGTGAGAAGCGAAGGCAGTTGTCTTGGCTCGTTGAGCCAGCCGAGCTAGGCGACTCCAATGGGGCTCCGGGTAGGCGTTTTTCGTGGACGTTACAAGGCCTGGGGTAAACCAGTGCCCTTGTAACGCACTACTTGGCCGTGCCGATCGCTGTACCAGAGGTTGACTTCTGCAGTTAGCTTGATGCTGTTACTACGAGTGCGAGTGGCACAAGACACGGAGAGTAGACGCAATTTGCGGTAACCAATATTTTTTATTTCATAGCGACTAAAGGATACATATGTGGGGTTCTAGGAGTAGAACTTCCATAGGAGGTTTACATTCCATGGTCGCTTGACGTCGAGTTTGTCATCCCCGCGGACGTCGATGAGGTAGTAGGCGTCGTTGCCGAGTACTCGCCCAATGGCGAATGGTCCCTCTCATGGGGGGGGGGGAGCTTGTGCATGCCTTTCTTGTCCTGGATGAGGCGCAGCACCAGGTCGCCTTCTTGGAAGGTGCGAGTTTTCACCCGCCGGCTGTGGTAGCGGCGGAGCCCTTGCTGGTAAATGGCGGTGCATGAGCGAGCCAGGTCGCGTGCCTCGTCGAGTTGATCGACTCCGTCCTGTCGTGCGAGTTCGTTCGCAGCCTCCGTGTAGTGGACGACCCTTGGCGAGTCGTGCTCGAGGTCGGTGGGCATGACTGCCTCGGCGCCGTACACCATGAAGAAGGGGGTGAACCCTGTCGACCTTTTGACCGAGGTGCGGATACCCCAGATGACGGAGGCTAGCTCCTCGACCCAGCACCCGGCGGTGCGCTCGAGTGATACTTGGAGCCACGGTTTTAGGCCGTGAAGGATGCTCTGGTTGGCCCGTTCCGCCTGGCCATTGGACTCCGGGTGGGCGACTGACGCGAGGTCGAGCCGGATGTGATGTTCCTCGCAGAACTCGGCCATGGCTCCTTTAGCGAAGTTGGTGCCGTTGTCCGTGATGATGCTGTTTGGGAACCCGTAGCGATATATGAGCTCGCGTAGGAATTTGGTGGCGGTCTTCCCGTCGCATTTCCGGACTGGCTTGGCCTCCACCCATTTGGTGAATTTGTCGACCGTGACCAGGAGGTGGGTGAAGCCGGAGAGGGCCTTCCTGAAGGGGCCTACCATGTCCTTACCCCACACGGCGAATGGCCAGGTGATGGGGATTGTCTTGAGCGCTGAGCTCGGCACGTGTGTCTGGTTGGCGTACTTCTGGCAGGCGGCGCACCGCTGGACGATGTCGACGGCGTCAGCGTGTGCGGTGAGCCAGTAGAAGCCATGCTGCATGGCCTTTGCGACCAAAGAGCGGGCTCCGGCGTGGTGGCCGCAGTCGCCGGAGTGGATGTCGTGGAGGATCTTGCGTCCTTCGGCGGGTTGGATGCAGCGTTGGAACACGCCGGTCACGCTGCGCTTTTGGAGCTCGCCGTCGATGATGGTGAAGGATTTGCATCGTCGTGCAACCATCCTGGCGTCGGTCTCGTCTGCCGGCAAGGTGCCAGCCTTCAGGTAGGCGATGTACGGCTTGGTCCAGTCGTCTGGCTCGGCGATGAGTGCGACCAGGGCTAACTCTGGTTGCAGCAGGACTCCGATGTCGATCACCCTTGGGGGAGAGACTAATGGCTTGGTGATCGTGTCGAGGAAGACGCCGACGGGTGGTGCGAGTCAAGCCGACCTGATGCGAGAGAGTGCGTCGGCCTCCTCGTTCTTCCGCCTGTCGATCCACTCGACGGAGTGGCCTGCGAAGTGTCCTCCCAGCTTGTCTACTGCTTGGCGGTAAGCCGCCATGGTGGGGGAGACGGCGTCGCAAGTACCAGCGACTTGTCCAGCGACGAGGTCGGAGTCTCCGTAGCAACGTAGGCGGTTGACGTTCATCCCTTGGCAGCTCGCATGCCGTGGAGTAGTGCCTCGTACTCGGCCATGTCATTGGTGCAGGGGGTGAAGTCAAGGCAGAGGACGTAGCGGAGCTTGTCGCCCTTCGGGGAAGTCAGCACGATCCCTGCTCCTGCGCCGTCCGCGTTCTTGGAGCCGTCGAAGTGCAGGCTCCAGTAGTGGAGGTATGGCAGCTTTTCTGGCTGCTGGGCCTCTTCCCAGTCGGCGATGAAGTCCACGAGGGCCTGCGACTTGATCGCTTTTCGTGGCTCATACTTAATGTTGTGGACGCCGATTTCGACGGCCCACTTGGCGACTCGCCCGGTCGCCTCACGGTTGCGGATGATGTCCTGGAATGGTGCGGAGGAGACGACCGTGATCGGGTTCTCCTGGAAGTAGTGCGGCAGGCGCCGCTGTGCTCTAAAGACCGCGTATACCAGTTTCTGGTATTGCGGGTATCGCTGGCGCGACTCGGTGAGGACCTCGCTGATGTAGTACACCGGTCGCTGTACCGGGCGCTCCTTTCCTTCCTCCGGCCGCTCGACGACCATGACGACGCTGACGACGTGCTCGGAAGCCGCGACGTAGACCAGCATGGGTTCTTTGTCGACGGGGGCGGCGAGTAGTGGTGCTACGAGTAGCACCTTCTTGAGGTCGCGGAGTGCGTCGTCTGCCTCCTTGTCCCACTAGAAGGTGGGGTTCTTTCGCATCAGGCGGTATAGGGGCATCGCCTTCTCGCCCAATCGGGGGATAAAGCGACTGAGAGCCGCGACTTGCCCGGCCAGCTTCTGGACGTCGCGCAGGCACTCGGGTTTGCCGAGCCGAGCGATCGTGTTGATCTTGGTGGGGTTCGCCTCGATCCCGCGCTTGGAGACGACGTAGCCCAGTAGTTGCCCTGCTGGTACACCGAAGGTGCACTTGCCTGTGTTGAGCTTTATCTTGTATTTCCGCAGGTTGGCGAATGTTACCGCCAGGTCGGCGAGTAAATCGCCCTGGCGAGCGGACTTCACTACCACGTCGTCGATGTAGACGTGGATATTGCGGCCAATTTGGCTCGCAAGGCATTCCTGCATGCACCGCTGGTAGGTCGCCCCGGCGTTCTTGAGGCCGAAGGTCATGGCGGTGTAGCAGAAGGCTCCGAATGGCGTGATGAACGCCGTCTTTTCCTCGTCCTCGACAGCCATATTGATCTGGTTGTACCCAGAGTAGGGGTCGAGGAAACACAGCGACTCCGAGCCCGCGGTGGAGTCGATTATTTGGTCGATCCGCGGGAGGACGAATTGCTCCTTCGGGCAGGCGCTGTTTAAGTTTGTGTAGTCGATACACATCCTCCAGGTCCCATTTTTCTTCTCGACCAGGACTAGGTTTGCCAGCCACTTGGAGTATTTGATTGGCGGGATGAAGCCTGCAGCGAGTAGACATTGCACCTCCTCGACGATAGCTCGGCGGCGCTCTTCATTGAAGGGCCGCAGCGACTGCTTGACGGGTCGCACTTTGGGGTCGGCGTTTGGTTTGTGCTCAGCTAGTTCTCTAGGGACACCAGGCATGTCAGAGGGCTTCCATGCGAAGATGTCCCTGTTCTCACGGAGGAACTCGATGAGCGCGCCTTCCTAGGCTGGGCTCATGCCCGTCCCGATCGTCATCGTCTGGCTGGAGTCGCCTGGGACCAGCTCGACGGTGCGGGTGTGCGTCGTCGCCTCGAAGGCTGATGTGTTGGCGCCCTCCGAATTGGGCTTCTTGAGTATGGTGGGGTCGTCGTTGTTGACCCTGCTCGCGTACTTGGTGAGCTCATCGGCGTGGTTAGCCTCTGCCGCGATGACGGTGTCGGCGAGTTCGGCTCCCTTGGCCTCGCACTCGGCTGCCATGTCGGGGTCGCCGTTGATGGTGATGACGCCGCGCGGCCCGGGGAGCTTCATCGTGTTGTACGCGTAGTGGGGCGCTGCCATGAACTTGGCGAACGCCTGGCGCCCCAGGACGCAGTGGTAGGGGATGTCGAAGGGTACCGGCTCGAAGACGATCCGCTCGGTGCGGAAGTTTGCTGGTGTGCGAAGGTGACTGGCAGCGTGACCTTGCCGATCGGGTACGCCTTCCGCCCGGGGACGATGCCGTGGAATGTGGTGTAGGTCGTCTCGACCATCGACTGCGGGAGCTGCAGTCGCCTGAAGGTGTCCAGGTACAAGATGTTGATGGAGCTGCCGCCGTCCATCAGTGTCTTGGGGATCCAGTAGTCTCCCACCTTGGGCTTGACCACCAGGGCGACTCGGCCGGGGTACTCGATGCGTGGCGAGTGGTCCTGGCGGCTCCAGGTGATGGGCTGCTCCGACCAGTTGAGGAACTGGGGAACGTCCACCTGGGCCACCGCGTTGACAGCGATGGCGCGGGCGATGACCTTCTTCTCGCACTTCGTGTTGAAGCCTGTGAAGGTGTGGAGCGAGCCGGCCACACTGCCAAACTTTCCGCTGTTTGGCGGGTTGTTGTCGGGGTCCTCCCGCGCTCGCCGTGCCTTCTCAATCTCCCTGAGAGTGTGGCAATCGGCGGTCGTGTGCGTGGCGGGCTTCCCTTCTCTGCTGTGAAACGCACAAGGTTGGTTAAGGAGAGCCGCGGGGTCGAACCTTGGTTTTGCCTTGTAGTTGCCGCCATCACGGCGTTGCCCTCTGTCGCGGCGGAAGCTCTTGGGCTCGCGCTGCGCATGCCCAGCGTTGGCGACAAAGTCGACTCGCCCGTCACTGCGGCGCTTGCCGGTGAGGCGAGTGTTGCTGTAGCGTAGGGCGGACCGCCGTCCGTTGTCGTTGCCGCTCGTGCGACGTTGGCCTCCCGACTCGTCGTCGGTTTCCTGGTTTGGATCTTCCTCCGCGTATCTTTTGGCGATCTCGAGGAGGTCCGGTATGTTGTCGAGTGTGCGAGAATGTTGCTTGAGCTTGGCGACCAAGGGCTCGTAGCGGCACGAGGTCTTGAAGCAATGGATCGCGGTGTCCGGGTGGATGCCGACCGCGTTGTACCACAGTTCTTGCCACCGCTGGACCCAGTTGCAGGTCGACTTGCGGGGTTCCTGGACGCATCGTTCCAGGTCCTCGATGGTGGTGGCGCGGGTGTAAGAGCACTCGAAGTGCCTGACGAAGGCATCTCGCATCTCTTCCCAGGAGTCGATGCTGTCCTGGGGGAGGGTGTTGATCCACTGCCTGCACGTCCCCTCCATCATCAAGGGGAGGTAACGGGCGGCTAGCAGGTCGGTGTGACCAGCAATCCCCATCGCCATGAGGTATGTGTCCAGCCACACGAAGGGGTCGTACGAAGGGTCGTACTTCTCTATTTCCTTCGGCGCTTTGAAGTTCGCCGGGTATTTTTCGCCTCGGATCATCGGTCCGAAGCACCTGGGCCCGAGTCGACTTAGCGACCCCATCGGCTCGCCGTCGCGGCGATTGGTTAGGGTGTGTCGTAGGTCATTGGGCTGGCGTGCGCGCCAGCTTTGGTTGTTGATGATGTGGGTGCGGGCGTCGACGGGCTGACCGTTGGCAGCGACGAAGTTGGTCGCTGGCCTGGTGTCGTTGGTGGAGAGTGCCGCGTTCGCGGGTCGGTGTTGGAGCTGCAGTGGTTCGGGTGGCGGGTAGTTGAGGGTGTTTGCCGCCAATGGGCGGCCGCTTGAGGCTGCTCTGCTGCCCGAAGAACGCGAGTACACCTGACCCTGCGAGTCGGTGCCTGCGTTTTGCTGCTCGACCACCTTTGCGAGCAGGGCCCTGACGTACTGGATCTGTAGGGCGCCGTCACTGGTGGCCGTGATGTTGTCAGCCGCTGCTCGGCCCGACACGAGGTTGTCCATCGGGGTGGAGAACAGTGGTAGGCCGTTCGTGTCTCGCTCCCGTGAGGAGACCACTATCCGCGGCTGGTCCCTGGGGGGTGTGTGGTTGGGTGGGGGTGGGGCGCCCATCACCGTCGACCCTGGTGGGGGCCGGGCGCTTCCTCCTGGTGGCGAGTTCTCGCAGATCGCGCGCTCGACCACGCGGGCCGGGTCGTTCTCATCGTCGAAGTTCAGGGCGCGCCCCTGAACGGTAGGGTTTAGGCACGTCCTGATTCGCTGCGTGTGGTAACGCGACAGCTCCTGCGCCATCACCTGCTCGAGGCGAAATTTCTCGCGCTCGGCTTGCTCCTTGCGGACTGCTTCCGCTAGCTCCAGGCGGAGTTCCTCGACCTCCGTTGCCATGGCGTTGGGAGGGATCGGGGTGTAGAAGGGATCCTCCGGCGGGTCGATGCCAGTCGCCATGTAGGTCGCGGCATGGCGACCGGTCCCATCGCGGAGATCAGCGGAGTTTTCCGACCCGGAGTCAAAGTCGAAGATCCCAAGGATGGAGGGATCCTCGAAGTCTTCCATGTTGGAGACCTGGGTGATGGAGCCCGCGGGCGAAGCCGCGGTGATGGATCCGGCGAGTGACGCCGGGGTCGCCGAGTCGGCGTCGTCGTTGAGGGCCGCGTCTTCCGTGGCCGTGGAGTTTTCGGCCACGTTGTTGTGGGCCGAGTTGTACTCGAAGGCGAGGCGATGGATCGTGCGGACCTGGCTCTCGGAGAGCCGGTCACGTGGCGGTGACTCGCGGATGCGAGCCGAGTCCTCCGAGACGATGACGTCGGTGAGGCTGACGAAGAGGCTGATCGTGTCGACTGGCAAGATCATGCTGTGCGTGGTGGGTCGCGCCGCCGGGACGTAGCTGCTTGGCAAGATCTGAAGCATCTCGCCGATCGCTATCATGCGGCCGGTGGCGACCGACTCGTTGATGGGCAGATTGGATCTCGCCGCAGAACACCGGCCAGATCGGCCAGGCCCCACGGTGGGCGCCACTGTCGTGGGAATGGTCACGGCAGATGCTGCAATCGGCAGCGAGTAGTATAACGAGGGGCAAGGGCGGCCAGCCATCTGCGGTGTGAGATGAGGGCGGAGACACAGGGTTTACCCAGGTTCGGCCCCCCGGAGGGTAAAGACCTACTCCTGCTAGATTGTATTATGATGGAGGTACAATGGGGCGAGCTCGACGGCTAGGCGGCGAGTCGCTTGGGTGTATGATGGAACGTGCTTCTACACGCCCTGTAGGGAGGTTTATATAGACCCACCTTCCCTTAGGGTTTACATATCTCAACCGAATCAGTTAAGGCTTCGGTATTCGTTTAACCTAATCCGACTGGGCCTATCTACTCTCCTGGGCCTTCGGCTTCCAGTCGCTTGGATCCACGCCAGGCCTTGATCCAGTCGCCGTCTTGCAGGCCCACTCGCCAGTTCCTGGGCCAGTCGGAAACGTCCTGCTGGGTATACCCCGGTAGGCATATCCCCATCACCTGGGCCGCTAGCCTAAGCCATGCCTAATCATGGTGGAAACTTGTAGCATCACCATAGTGACATCTATGAAGCATTCTTCTTATTAAAAAATACACATTGAGAAAAGAGGAAAGAGAGAAAAAAGCACCATATTCCCATGGTACATAAGAAGAATTGCGGAGATGCTTATTGTCTGCTTGCCTTGTCATTTTGGTTATGGGAAAGCTCCTGTGCCATATGCAAGGGGTACCCCGTTGGCGGTTCTCAATGATATGCAAATACTTAAAGTGACAAGAACTTGCTTGGGCCCTAAGTTGAGTATCCATGCGGTGTAGCCCTCATAGTCAAGGGACTTGAGATTGCCAACTTATACTTTGTCAAGCATATACTCTAGTTTTGCCACTTTAACCTTAACCACTTCAAGATGCTTATGATAGGGGCAATGAGGGCTGAAAGCTAATAAGTACCATACTTTTTGGAAGCTCTTTTTGAAACTTGTAATCCCTGCTTCCTTTACAAAAGCCTTTCTTCCACCATTATTAGAGTCTCCACCTTCTACCTTTAGGCACCATTAAGAGAGCATAGTTGTCATTCTATGTGCAATGTTCCAAAGCTTATTAATTAATGCATATTGTGATATTACTTGTTCTTGTGCTATTTGTTTCTAGTCACCCTTGTGAACTTTGAAGGTGTCCTATGCATCTATATTGCTACTCTATGAGGGACAAGCTGATTGTCACTATGCTATATTTTCTGCATGTGAAATAAACAAACGTTTTTCAATGCATATTATTCATGATCTTTGTTTGTAGCTTGCCATGTTGCATGCATAATTACTATGTCCTATTGTTAGAAATACATCTTTCATGCACATGTTTAGGGTTCTTTGATCCCATCTTTCAATGTTTGCAAATGGTTGGATCTTTATTGTGAGGGTGCATGTCACCTCAAAAATTATTCATTTATCACTTACCTACTCGAGGACGAGCAGGAGTTAAGCTTGGGGATGCTGATACATTGGAAACGTATCTATAATTTTTGATGCTCCATGCTTGTTTTGTATCTACTTTACTTTACTTGTACACACTTTGAGATGCTTTTTACATGTTTTTTGGTACTAACCTATTAACAAGTTGCAACAGTGCCAGATGCCTGTTTTCTGCTGTTTTTGGTTTTAGAAAAGTTAGTAAAGAAATATTCTCGGAATTGGACGGGACGAAGGACAAAGTCAATAACTTTCCGTGGGGAACAAGAAGTCTAGAGGAGATCCGGAGGGGCTGGCCAGGGGGGGCAGACCCACCCTAGGCACGGGGGCAGGTGGGCCCACGCCTGGCTAGGGTTTGGCGACCCTGGTCGCCTCCCGTTCTCGCCCCTTCGCCTATAAGAAGCCCCCGATGCAGAAACTCTTGGTACCCGATTAGAAATCCACGAAACCGTCTGTAGCCGCTGCCACCATCGTCCCTAGATCGGGAGGATCTGAAGTTCTTCTCGGCACCCTGCCGGAGGGGACATCACCCTGGAGGCCTTTTCTCCGGTATGATTTGTGAGTAGTTCCACCTTGGACTATGGGTCCATGTAGTAGCTAGATGGTTGTATCTCCTCCTTTGTGCTTTCATGTATAGATCTTGTGAGCTCTGTTCATTATCAAGATCTAATCTATTTGTAATCATGCATGTTGTGTTTGCGAGGATCCGATGGATATTGAGATTTTTATGTTGGTTTGATTAATGGTTCTATCTTTATGATTCTATCATGTCTGTGTTGTTTGTGATCTTGCATGCTCTCCGTTGCTAGTGGTTATCTTGGCCAAGTAGTTTCTAGTGACTCCAAGAGGGAGTATTTATGCTGACAGTGGGTTCATGCCTCTAGTTTCCAAGGGAAGTGACAGAAATCTCTTCGGTTGTAGATGTGTTGTTGCTACTAGGGAGAAAACAACGGTCTCTTGTTCATGGAACATGTGGACTGTTTACCTTACACACTTTGCTTAAAGCAGTTGTCTGTTGCGTGCAACTTAATACTGGAGGGGGTTCGGATGATAACCTGAAGGTGGACTTCTAGTCATAGATGCGGTTGGATTACTGTCTATGTATATTGTTGTATTGCCCAATCAACTTCATAGGATCTTTATGGCTAGTAATTGCATTGTTATGCCTTGCTCAGTTCCTGTCAAATACCCCGCTGTAATTTGTTTACCCTTCATGCCATGTTGTTTATCTAAGGAGAGCACCTCTAGTGAACTATGGACCCCGGTCCAATCTTTACCATTGATACATCCTCCACTGTTACTTGTTTACTTGCTGCAAATCATTACCTTCCACACCATATGTTTAATCCTTTGTTACAGCAAACCGGTGAGCTTGACAACCTCACTGATTCGTTGGGGCAAAGTCTTGAGTTTGTGTTGTGTAGGTCTCCGTGTTGCTTGCAACACCTGTGTGACGTTTCCTTCCTCCTACTGGTTCAATAACCTTGGTCTCAACTGAGGGAAGACTTGCTGCTGTACTCTTCACACCTTGCTCTTGGGGTTCCCAACAAGACTCCACATCAAGCACCAAGTTCTCTGGCGCCATCAAGGAGTCATCACTCCTAGCCCCAACTGGTCAAGCACCAAGCAGCACCCTCAAGAGGGAACGCGACCGCTGCTGCCCGGACAAGAGACTAGCCCTAGAGTTTCCCCCGACACACTGAGGGGAATGGATGAAGGGAAGCCACGACGCCCTCCAGGAAGGAAGATGCCACCCGCGGGCGGCATCGCGTCGGTGTCGGTCAAGCCGATAAGGATTGCGGTGACCCAACATACCACTGCATGATGTAGTAGACTATAGTCATTGACATAACACCAATGAAACACCGTTCACTAGTATTACATCCCTCAGAGTGGTACAACAGAAACACAGCAGGTCCAAGACATGACTATAGGTTACAACTCGACTCTTTACAAAAGATCCAGAGAACACTCTAGGTTAAAGAGAGAGAAAGAAACTTATTACAAAGAAGAATCAGAAATAAATAACTCAAATCTAATATACTAATAGACTAGTATCTGAATTAATGAAGGTTGCATTGCTGCTATTGCAATACATTATAGAAGTAGGTTCTATGGCTAGAGATTAAATTCTTATCTAATTAGCAACTTCGTCTTCACTTGAGTTGATGTATCTGTTGGCTTTCTTGACTTCCTTGAAGAGCTATAGCTTCTAATGATGATTCCTGGAGCATAAGTTGATGTAGTCGTCATCTAAATGGCTTCAGAATCTAGCAAAGGTTAAGAAGATACGTTGAGTACGAGCATACTCAGCAAGTTCACTAAAAAGGAGTGTGTGATGCACTATATATATAGCCACAAACCAAAGGTCATAGGCAATGCAAGTTTTCGTAAACATTTCTTCAAAGGTTGCTTTTATTCTGAAAAGCTATGTCCATCAGCCTTCACGGGTTTACCAGAACTTTCATGGAGTTCCTTTCCCGCCGCGTTCGCAGCTCCTTCCGGAACAGGGAGTAACAATTTATAGTTCTTACACTCTGCAGAGGTGTGTTACTTTACCCATGAGAGATCTTAGCTTTGTTGCACATCCGAGTTGCATTCTCGTCCACACTTCCTTGGTGTGGGGCCCAGACTAAGATCCAAGCCAATCACTGCCCCCTTAGCGACCCCTCATGTCTCCTTGGTGTACACCATGCCCACCCATTGAATTACGGCAATGGTTTGTACAGACCGTTAGATGCCCGAACTATCGTGGGATGTTGAGGGTTCCCACCCATCTGCTGCATATCCTCTATGAATTACCAATTAATATGCACGCTAGGAGCGATAATAGCCACGACCTACACATCCGGCTACATGTGAGAGGAAGAAGGTACAACTGACTTGTCCGTCCCATTCCAAATCTCATGGTTAACGCGTGATATACGGCGCAAGAATCCCTGGCGATATTGGTTGTTAAGTCCTAGATAATATGTTCCTTTACCACTGGAACTTTTATAGTAGGTTATTACCTCATGGTAAATAACCTATAACCATATTATTATGAAAATAGTGTTTTCTTACCTTTTTCAAATGCAGGTGATGACAACACTGGATTTGCAAAATACTTTAAAGAAAATAATCAAAGGACATGAGCAAGTATGAACTTGCCATTTGTGATTGCAAGATTATGCACTCACGGTCTTCAAGACAATATAAGATCCAATTTCTAAAATCAGCATCATTGGTCCAGTAAGGACTAATGTTTAAAGAAGCAAGATGCTATTATACATAAGTAATGTAATGCAATTTTGTAAACTCGGATCCTGGAATAAGCATTGTTTTAGGGTTTGGATACTGGAAATGATGTCTTTAAAATGTGTTATACTTTTAGATAAGTTTCATATTTGTGCTTCTTGTTAAGACTTGTGAGTGTGTGTGAAACAACATGTAATTATAATAACATAAAACAATGAGATACACACCAACGTGAAATTTTACTCAAGATTGCTTACATTATAATTGTTTATCTTCAAATTTTACTTTACAAGTAATGGCATTAATAAGTAACTTAAGTGTTTACAATCCTAAGTATACAAGTAAAGTTTGAAACAATGTGATTATGATTAATTGTCATATGTTGATTATGACGAGAGTCCTTGAATTTAATTTGTTAAGAGTTGGAAATATTATTATAAGGTTTGTTGATTGAAGTGGCAAAATGAATAACTTTTGAAGAAAAGATTCCTTTCTAAGGTCTAAAAAACCTTTGTGGTTAATCAAATGTGGTCGATATTGTTTGTGCGTGCTAAAATAGTTTGGATTTGAGATGCTTTAGGTCTTAGTTAAAATAGACCAAAGTTAACTATAAAACAAATAATAAAGTCTTTAACATTATATTTAAAGTCTTGTAGACTAAAGTTAACTTTAAAAAAACAGATGTACTTAGGGTGTAATGCTTATAATATTTGTATCTTGTTCATTTATAAGGTTTCTTTAAAGTTGCTTAAGAATGGCATTACCTCTATTTGAGTAGTGGTTTCTTAATTTATAATGAAATAGAATCATTTATCTTTTTATAACTGAGTGGTCATAGTTTGTGGACAAGGAAATAATATTAATTAATTACTTATGGATTCAATATAGTGTTTTTGTATGTTTATACCTTGGGGTTGAATTAAGGAAAAAGGTTTTATTTAATCCCAAATTATTCTTGAAGATTTTATACTTTATATAGATCTTTTTAGAAAATAAACTACACATATGGTTGAATGATAATTCAATAAAATTGTATTTAAAATGTGTTAAACCATTTTTGACTTTATAATATCAATATTTAGGACTAATACTATTTATTAGACTCAATTGGCTAATTTTTGAGATATTAGCAAATTTTATTTACCCTTATATGAATTATTAACTAAGGAGTTAGGTTTAAATTCAAGTTGTTAAAGTGTTTTAAATTTTTATTTACCTCTAAAGTGGAATATTATATTGTTAACATGTAGGTATTATTTTTGTGATCATTTTGGTATATTATATGTATTTTCATGAATTTTTAAATAATAAGATATGTTTTATATGTTTTATTATTTTATAAACACTTAATAAATAATAGATATTGAATTAAGTGAAATAAGAATACATGATTATAGTTTTAAATTATAGTTCTTATTTTTCTAAGATTTTTGGTATTTTATTTATATTTTTAACATTTACCAATATTCAAATATGAATTTTCAAAGTATTAAAACTTATAAAATATTTATTAAATAATATTTATTTAAATTGTTAACATAATAATGTTTGGTAATAGTTCAATGTTATATATTTTAATTTTCTAAAAATTTTCATATATTAAACATATTTTTCTGAATTATAAAACTAAAGATATTGATTTTATAAGCTTTATTCATTTTCTGGAATTAAAATAACTAACTAAATGATTTATGCGCCACTGCTGATGTCAGCTATGCCTCTAAATACTTTCATACCGCGACTCTAACTAGCCCAAGTCACTGACTTGTGGGCCAGGGTTAAGTGAGGTGCCACTTAGGCTTTGACGGGTCAAATAGTGGACCGGGTCAACCCTTGACGCATGCATGACGTCGTTGTGACATCAGCATGGCCACCACCGCCAGAAAATGGTCACCGGCGGTGAACCGGGGCTCCCCAGTAACTTCGGATGGTTGTACTAGAACCGTGAGGGCAAGGCGATCCTAGGGGTGGTGTCAACACCATGTTTTAGTGGCCGGAGTTGCACCGGTGATGACCTACTGCGGTGATGCTCGTCGGATCTTCGGTGAAATCAGGCTACAAGCTATGCTAGGAAGCGTAGTTAGGGTTGTTCGATGCGGAAACTCACCCCCGACATGATGAAGTAGTCGACGATGTAAATGATGACCGGAGGCAAGCACATGGTCGCCGATTACGGCCGGCGGCTTCAGAGGAAATTGATGAAATCCGCTCGACTCCGTACTCCACTTGATTCCATGATGCGCTCAGATTATCAACACGTGATGGCGCTTCTCCTCGACCCCTCCACGCATGTCAAGGTGGACTACAACGACGTCTAGCCGAAGCTCGTCGGCGGTGTCGTTGATGTTATTGGGGAAAACAAAGAGAGTTTGAGGGGGAATTGAGGAGAGAGGAAGGTAGCTGAGGCTCGAGCGATCCTCACCCGCCTTTTATACGGTAAGGCGAGCTCGGACACGACGGCACGGTGATGACGACGGTCGGGATGCGGCAGAGATGTCGAAGCTTGTTAGGGGCACGAATCACTGCGAGTCCTACTGGCGGACTCCTAGCAGCTAGGGCGAAGCTGAGAGGGGTCAATCGCGTCCGTAGAAGTCCAAAATGGCGACGGCGAGGTGGACTCGTCGGCGGCGTGTCGGCCATGCGAAGGAGAACGAGGAAGACAACCCTCTCCTGCGGTAGGTACCGTCCGTCGGCCTCATACCGAAACGGTCTGCGGGCTAGGCTACGTTGGTGGGTTGGCTTGATGGGCTTCAGGGATGCGCGCGTGGCGGCAGATAGAGAAGAGGAAGAATGGGCCACGTGCCAGAGAACTGTTTTTCTTCTTTTTCTTTAACATTTTCTATATTCTATTTTCTTTTCTAGCTTTTTTTATTTAAGCAATTGTTTTGACTTATCTTTATGGAATTTCTTTGCTAAATACTAGCAGCAATAATAAGATTATTGAGAATCAATTTGTGAAATTTTATTATATAATGTTATATTTCTTTATTTTCTTTATATTTATATTTTTTCCTTTTAATAATTCATAGGAACCTTTGTTATGAATTTTATTTACATAACATACTATGAATTTATTATAGGTTATACCCCCATTTATTCATGAAACTAAATTCTCATTAGACTAATATATTTTAAGGAAAGTTCCTAATGGTGATCCTACATTACTACTTGGTACATAATTCTCTATGAATTACTATGATTATCATTAATCACATAATCCTAGGAAATAACAAGGTATATATTTTGTTATAATTAACATGGGAGTTATGGTTTGAAACTATAGATGTTTACCATAGGTTTTTAAGAGATTTAATATACTTGTATTATTTTGTATATGTGGATGAACATTATGGTTGAAGACATATTCCCTCATGTTTGTGATCATAAATAATATCACCATCAAGGTAAAATAGTGGGATTATTTACTAAGATGTCTTAAGAGATGATATTGATAATTATAGTTTCTGGACACATATAATTTTGATATTTTTGTAGTGGCAAGATATGCTTAAGTGATTTGCTATAGGAAAATATTACTATGAACCATTGTGGAAAATGATGATGGATCAATCATATGAAATGGATATTATGTTAGGTCATAGATTTAGGGTTTAGTGTTTACCAAGAATTCCTATCTTCCATAATTCACAATCCCGGACTTCTAATTAAGGAATTCCTTTCCTAGATATACTACTCCTTCATATCCATCATCATGTGCTAACATGATGAGCTTTACTTCACAAGAATATTCTATCCACCTTTTATTCTTCTAAATCCATTTATAAATCCAATGAGCTTGACACTAAAGCTTTCATAATCTTCTCATATCCATACTTGGTTATATCAACTACTCTACTGCTGATAACCTCCAATCCAACAAGCAGTTACTTCCAACTCCATTCATACTCTTCCTTAATCATCCACCACTACTATTACTCTAGTAGATGTATATATCGAACTACTTTCCTCAAAAGCTTACTATTCTTTAAGAGGAATAACACTACTTCAATAACTCCATGCTACTCTAGCTTTAGCTTAATTATACTGTCTTATATCTACTTAACTCAAGTATTTTATATACAAACTTTACATCATATCATGGTGACTTGTCATGGCTAACCTAGAATAACATATCTATACTAGGGTTCAATCATGTTCTATCCACCAATGTCACTTATACATGATATAAGCATTCAATCTTGGTGACTAAAGCATGATCATTATAATCCTTTGATCCTTTATGGTTTAGGTTTCCAGTTGGCTAATCAAGGATTTCATCCATACAACATTACAGTTGTATTATAATTATCTTCTTAGTATCACTACCTGACTATGAGATATTACTCATTGACTATACCTATTTGACCTAATAGGATTACTCCTTGGTAACTATCTTCAGACTTCATCCTTATAATCCTATTTGTTACCATATTGATTTGATTTCCTTCAACCACTCCCATCTTACAGATGATATCCAAAACTAGCATTACTTCTTACCTCTTCTTACTTCCTTCTCAAAAGGATTTAAGTGAATGCTAAGATAAGAACAAGAGTTGATAGATCAAGAATTGATAAGTCAATAGTTGATTACTCAACATTGATGATCAACAGATATTAGAATAAAATCCAATGGAGATGATAAGGATTGATATGGAAAGAAATATATATGGTGAATGATCTTAACTTGGTTTCCTTCCTACTCAATCTCACTAAAGAGTTAAGATTAGGTATTACCATGCTACTCATGGTATAAATAGATAAGATTAAGATAGATCAAGATTTAGTTGTTATATTCTTATTACTTAAGTTATATTCATAACTTGGTATTCATGAGTTGTGCAATGAATACTAAGATATGATCTCTTAAAGATTATCATCAAACATTAAGTAATATGTGGTGGTTTAGTTTTAGTACATTTGATCTACCCTTAGATCAAACCATGTTTACCCAAAATAAGGTTTTAGCAAAGGTCATATTGAAACTTATCGCAGTCAACTTGATGATCTACTTCAATTCCAGCAAGTTAAGAGAAGCTTCAATCACTTTGGCAGGTTTTATTCAAAAGCGCGAAAATTATTCGGATTTTTTATGCATGAATGCAATGCACACATCTGGGTTCAGCTTATTTCTAAGCTCTAATGCTGGGATGTTACAAGGATTTCTCCCGCGGACCCTATCCACTACCCCCGGACGAGCCGTTGCACAGGAGCCCCGCGAGTGTGAGACCTCACCACCACCAAAGCTTGCCGCCCACGAGCATGCGCCACTCCGGTCCCGACTTCGTCATCATCGTATCACCGAGCAAGCCGCCGGCGAGGTCTGCAACATCACGACACATGTGGAAATGAGACAGGTCCCGCGGAACCGCGGCCGAGCGAGAGGGAACATCCTCCACCACCAGAGGGCGGTAATCGACCGGACGCGGTCACAGACACACCAATCCTCCATAGGTACGGCCGGGTCCAGCGGACCCGTAAAGCCTCCGCGGAGGCACACCAGTCCCGTGGCGGTTCGTCCGGGCCCGACAGACCCGTAAAGTCCGCGAACACGCTGCAACAGGCCGGCCACGGTCGTCGCAGGTCCCATCCAACCTACCCGCTGCGCTTTTGCAGAACAAACAGAGAAAAGCAGCCAGCCCGCAGTACCCAAATCTGGGCTCAAATGGGCCCGATCTGGGTCGTGGCGCAGCGAGCTTCGTTCTGCCGGCCACAGCTGAGCAGCGCTGCCCCGCGCCCGCCGCTGCACCATCGCGCCGCCACGCCCCAGCTGAGGCTGATCTCCGCCACCCCAGGAGCTCCGCCCCCGAGAAGAGGGTCCCTGACCCACCTGCCCGATGCGGGGAAAAGAAAACCGCCGGCGGCGCCACACGGGTAGCGCCCGGCGGCCCTTGTCGGCGGCGACAACGGGAGGAAGGATGGGAGGAGGGGGTTCTGCCGGGGAGGAGAGGCGGCGCCCCCGTCGCCCTCGGGGGGGGGGGGGGGGAGGGGGGGGCAAGAGGAGCGCGTACCGTATCGCCTTTCCGTCGCCTCTTGAGGCTCTAACTCCTCAAAAAACAAAGTACATGTGGTGCCATCTACCTTGATTTCACCACCGCGTCCATGGCCACCCGAGCCTGCGCCAGGTCGTCCGGCCGCTTCGCCGGACCGCCGCTCGCCTGAGAGCACCGCTCAGCTGATACCTGCCCCGCGCGGGCTCCGCCGAGAGGGGAGAGGAAGAAGGCCGTCCCCGCCGACGCCGCCCAGGCCTTGCCCGGCAACGCGCACGCCGGCGACGCCGGGGGAGAGGAGGAGGCAGGGGCTCTCTAGTTGGAGGAGTATAGATTACATCAGATTTATTAAAGTCGAGCTCTCTTGTAGCTCGCATCAGATTTCTTGAAGTTGAGCTTCCTAGAGGCCGCGTGGGATTTATTAAAGTCGAGCTCTCTTGTAGCTCGCATCTGATTTATTAAAGCTGATCTCTCTTGTAGCTCGCATCTGATTTATTAAAGTCGAGCTCCCTATAGCTCGTATTGGATTTCTTAAAGCCGAGCTCATGTAGCCCATGTAGTCTGATGATCGACTTGCAAAGTCACATTCTAAAAAAAATGTTCAGGAGTTACCAAAAAATTGGTCATGCCTGTCATAATGTTTGTCCATTCTTGGCTTACAAAATATTTCGATAATAAAAAATTATAATGTATAATTATCATTTGTACGTTTGAAAAATCTAATATTATAAAAAATGCCATAATAAAAAATAATGCTAACTTAAATAGATTGAAACTTAAGAACATCTCAGTGCACGTCACCTTTAGTAATTCGCTTTCATATGCATTTGTTATACATGAAATACAATTGGTAAGGTCAGCTGTTTGCTGCACTGTGATATACAGAGAGTTGTTGTCTTTTGGAGAAATGTGATTCTGACATGCATCATGCATGATATATCAGGTGCATAGTTTCGGTCAGTTTCATTGTGTACATATTGAACATAAATTTTCATAACATAATAAAACTTGGCAGCACAAATCGTAAAATAGTAAACTAACGGCGTAAACAGGCACTATGCACATTAGAATCGCCGTCTTCTTGTCTTTTGCCTTATTACACAAACAGTGCCCCATCTCCAAGGCGAAAAAAATAATAATGTCTCGTCCAACATAAAGATTTTTGCTATAGTACTTAATTAGCAACTGAGTGAGCGGACATCCCGATGATGATCACCGTGCAGAGGGCGGCCCCCAATATCAAAGCGCAGGAAGCGTCGACCTGGTCAAAGAATTTCTTCACGGTTGCAGCTGCAGGTGAATCGAGGAAGCTCCGATTCTCCTGCTGGTACTGAACCGCGATACCCAAGGCCGCCGCTGCTCCCGTTGCCATTATCACAGAACATACCTTGAGCAAAGTCGACAGAAAAGTTAGTGCAAGAGCATTTCTATCTACAGATTGACAGCTGATGATCGATTGTTCGAGGATGCGCATGCAATACACTTACAGCGTCAGCACAGATGAGGAAGACAGCCTCGCCGCCTCGGAACATCCTCCGGCGGGAGACGTTGACCGCCGCGAACACGAGGGCCAGCATCGTGTAGGCGCAGCCAATGACGCCAGCGGACAGCAGATACTCGAACGCATAGAAGTCCTGGAAGGTGAAGTTCGGTGGGGCGGCCAAAGATCTATCTGTAGGATCGTAGATCTTGGCTGTGGCTATGAGGGCAATCGAAGCTGCAAGGAGGCCTATTGCGAGGACACGGAAGACGAGGGTCGCCATGGCCAGACCATCGGAGCGTGCCATTTAGTTCTTCTATGCACACAGCCGGATACCCGATCGAGCTTTCCGAGCTTCTGCGGCGGTTCCTCTCCGATGGGTCTATATGTGCAGCCTGCAGATTTGCAGCTGGCCGTCGTTTGGATCGATGTGGGCTCCCCTTTGTTAATGACGGTGTGGCGTTGCGACATGCATGGCCGGTTTGTTCGACAGCTTCTGCCTATCGTTTTCCGCGATGCCGTCTTGTTTGCTTCACAGTTCACATACAGCTGCACCTACGTGCTGCAAGTCTTAAGATGCTCCAAATCAGTACGAGCCATCATTTTGTGTAATCCAACGTCTATCTAGTATAATATATACAATTGCAGAGGTACCCAGTTCGAAATAATTGAAATTCTAGGTATCTCCTAAGTTAAACTACTTTAAGTTTAACCAATTTTAGACAAAAGTAAACCGGTTTTAAAATACAAAATTGGTTTTATTATATTCATCATATACTACAATAACTTATCTTACTGTATGGATATGATACTAAAATAGCGACACATTTTCTATAACTCCGATCAAACATAAAGAAGTTTAACTTAAGACAAGCTAGAACATCACAGAATGAAGAGAGTAAGACTTTCAACAATTTGTTGGGGCTACTAAAGCCTTTTTCAAAGAGCTGGCTGGCTCAGTGCGCCACGAGCGGGCCACACCAGGGCGCTCAAAGCCGACTGCCTAGGACCTCCTTGTCGCCGGCGCATGCATGGCCGACAGGAGGCGTTGAGACACTAAATCGAGTACGACATTGAGCTCCCTATAACGAGGCAAGTGCAGAGATAATGTGGGCTTGCTACAAATGAGTGAAGTCGCGAGGGTGCGGGCTTCCTGCGTTGAAAGAGCGTACATAGGGGTGGGGTATGCTGCCGCGGCGGCTTGCCGAGGGTGAACCTGCCATGTGATGGCGTCCACCACTTGTCGTGGGACGCTTCGTTGGAAACCCCAAGAGCAAGGTATGAAGCAGCACAGCAGCAAGTTTCCCAGTTTCCCTCATTAAGAAACCAAGGTTATCGAACCAGTAGGAGGAAGGAAACATCACATAGGTGTTGCAAGCAACGCGGAGACCTGCACAACACAAACTCAATACTTTGCCCCAATGAATCAGTGAAGTTGTCAAGCTCACCGGTTTGCTGTAACAAAGGATTAAACGTATGGTATGGAAGGTAATGGTTTGCAGCAAGTAAACAAGTAACAATGGAAGATGTATCAATGGTAAAGATTGGACCGGGGTCCATAGTTCACTAGAGGTGCTCTCCTTAGATAAACAACATGGTATAAAGGGTAAACAAATTACAGCGTGGCAATTGACAGGAACTAAGCAAGGCATAACAATGCAATTACTAGCCAGAAAGATCCTATGAGGTTGATTGGGCAATACAACAATATACATAGACTGTCATCCAACTGCATCTATGACTAGAAGTCTACCTTCAGGTTATCATCCAAACCCCCTTCAGTATTAAGTTGCAAGCAACAGACAACTGCTTTAAGCAAAGTGTGTAAGGTAAACAGTCCACATGTTCCATGAACAAGAGACCGTTGTTTTCTCCCTAGTAGCAACAACACATCTACAACCGAAGAGATTTCTGTCACTTCCCTTGGAAACTAGAGGCATGAACCCACTATCGAGCATAAATACCCCCTCTTGAAATCACTAGCAACTACTTGGCCAAGATAAGCACTAGCAATGGAGAGCATGCAAGATCACAAACAACACAGACATGATAAAATCATAAAGATAAAACCATTAATCAAACCAACATAATAATCTCAATATCCATCGAATCCCCGCAAACACAACATGCATGATTACAAATAGATTAGATCTTGATCATGAACGGAGCTCACAAGATCTATACATAAAAACACAAAGGAGGATATACAACCATCTAGCTACTACATGGAATCATAGTCCAAGGTTGAACTACTCACACATCATACCGGAGAGAAGGCCTCCGGGATGATCTCCCCTCCGACAGGGTGCCGGGAAGAACTTTAGATCCCCCGATCTAGGGACGATGGTGGCGGCGGCTACAGACGGTTTCGTGCATTTCTGATCGGGTGCTCAGGGTTTCTGCATCGGGGGCTTCTTATAGGCGAAGGGGCGAGACCGGGAGGCGGCCAGGGCCACCAAACCCTAGCCAGGCGCGGGCCCACTTGCCCCCACGCCTGGCGTGGGTCTGGCCCCCCTGGCTGGCCCCTCTGGCTTTCTCTGGACTTCTTGTTCCCCATGGAAAGTAATTGACTGACGTTTGTCCTGTCCAATTCCGAGAATATTTCTTTACTAACTTTTCTGAAACCAAAAACAGCAGAAAACAGGCATCTGGCACTGTTGCAACTTGTTAATAGGTTAGTACCAGAAAACATGTAAAAAGCACCTCAAAGTGTAGACAAGAAAAGCAAAGTAGATACAAAACAAGCATGGAGCATAAAAAATTATAGATATGTTTCCAACGTATCAGCATCCCCAAGCTTAACTCATGCTCGTCCTCGAGTAGGTAAGTGATAAAAAGAATAATTTTTGAGGTGACATGCACCCTCACAATAAAGATCCAACCATTTGCAAGCATTGAAAGCTGGGATCAAAGAGCTCTAAACATGCACATGAAAGATGTAGTTCTAACAATAGGACAAAGTAACTATGCATGCAACATAAAAGGCTTCAAACGAAGATCATGAATAACATGCATTGAAAAACGTTTGTTTGTTTCACATGCAGAAAACATAGCATAGTGGTAATCAGCTCGTCCCTCATAGAGTAGCAATATAATGCATAGGACACCTGCAAAGTTCACAAGAGTGACTAGAAACAAGTAGCACAAAAGCAAGTAATAACACAATATGCATCAATTAATAAGCTTTGGAAAACTGCACACAGAATGACAACTATGATCTCTTAATGGTGCCTAAAGATAGAAGGTGGGGATTCAATAATGGTGGAAGAAAGGCCTTTTTATAAAGGAAACAGTAATTACAAGTTTCAAAAGGAGCTTCCAAAAATTATGGTACTTGTTAGCTATCAGCCCTCATTGCCTCTATCATAACCATCTTGAAGTGGTTAAGGTTAAAGTGGCAAAGCTGGAGTATATGCTTGACGAAGTATAAGTTGGCAATCTCATGCCCCTTGAATACGAGGGACACAACTCATGCATACTCAACTTTGGGTCTAGGTAAGTTCTTGTCACTGTAAGTATTTGCATATCATTGAGAACCTCCAACGGGGTACCCCTTGCACATGGTATAGGAGCTTTCCCATAACCAAAATAACAAGGTAAGCAGACAATGAGCATCTCAGCAATTCTTCTTATGTACCGTGGGAATATGGTGCTTTTTTCTCTCTTTTCTCAATGTGTATCTTTTTTTTAAGAAGAATGCTTCATAGATGTCACTATGGTGATGCTGCAAGTTTCCACCATGATGAGGCATGGCTTAGGCTAGCGGCCCAGGCGTTTCTCTAACACAGGATACAAACTCCATGGACTTACAAGTTCCCTCTTTATTTCACATCGGTGACATTCATAGACAAAAGAACATGATATCAACTGAGTACAACAAGGTACAAGTGTAATGTTTAAAACGTTCCCCGTGACAGCACGGTTCTGCTAATTCCAACTTATAAGTGCAAGCATATACAACAAAGTTGTCACAATGGTTCAAGTTTATTATGGGCAAAGAATAAAATGTGCCATCAAGTTTGTGAGGGCTTTAACCACTAAGTTTTCACATAACAAAATAGTTTTTAATTGGAAGATAGTTGAAAGCAAGAATATACTTGGAATGGTGTAACACACCATGCATAGGAATTTATAGTGGACACTTTGGAATAACTTGGTTTCTTGGGAGTTGGAGGCATGAGTAGAACTTACTCATACAAGTGGATGCTAGCAAAAGACTGGGAGCAACCAACTAAGAGAGCAATAATGGCCAAAATCATGCAGTGCAACAAAGCAAACTAATCAAAGCAAAGAGTGGTACTACAAGTCAAGGACTAAATGATCATAGAGGCTAATGGTGACTTGTCATAGTCATAACATGGTGTGAGCATGTGCCAAGTCAACCCAAGCAAAACATCAAAGGAGAATACCACAATACTATGCTTTTGCATGCTAAAACAACGCATAATTTCTTCAAGGCACACTAAGCAATCCCAATTGTTTGGAACAAGACATGCTACAATAATAATCACTAAGCATAATGCTAAAACAACACCTAGCATGTCATGCTAAAGTCTAAGTCACAGTCAATGCAAGCTCCTCTTGCACTTCAAGCAAGAACTTACTACTCCTTTCCAAACACCAAGCAAACTTATTTGCAAAACAACACAGAGAGAACGGGGGTCCAAACTACTCAAGAAAACTAAACAAACTAAGCAAAGCAAACGAAAACTAAGACGCTCCAAGAACAACACAACTGTGCATGAAACAATAAAAACGAAGTGTCTAGACAGACCTGAGCTTTTTATTGATGAAGAAGGGGATGCCTTGGGCATCCCCAAGCTTTGACGCTTGTACCTCTTGGATATTTCTTGGGGTTACACCATGGTGGCATCCCCAA
Organism: Avena sativa; assembly: GCA_916181665.1. Classification (NCBI taxonomy): domain Eukaryota; kingdom Viridiplantae; phylum Streptophyta; class Magnoliopsida; order Poales; family Poaceae; genus Avena; species Avena sativa. Next base: position 447,072,709 of record OV702293.1, on the reverse strand, counting down.
GCTTGAGATTTTGTCCATTCTTCATCTCATTATATCATTCTCTCTCTACACCTGAAATTTTTTCCTTCATACAAAACTTCACACAATCTTCATTAGCAACATTAGCTTATTCAAAAGATATTAGACCTCTGGCAAAGCTTTGTAACAACAAGGCTTTTTACTAAAAACACAAGCTACTGTAGTAACTCCTTCAAAAATCTCAATTTACTTTAAGAGAACTCAAAAAGGAATCAATAAGAAGCAAATGCAAATAATGGCAGAAATCTGTCAAAACATACCAGCAGGTAGAAACAAATTTTTTCGAACATCTTCTGTTGGCCAAATCAAAACGTGTTGAACTAATGAAAGTTAGATATCATACTGGGGGATTTATTAGTAAATTTTGAGATCAATCCGAGTTACAGAGCCTCCTCACGAATTTTTTTGGTGGAGGACAGAAATCTGTTTCAGGACAGCAACTCCCCAAATCTTACTTCCCTCTCATTAGAGGTCATTCTTGGCACAAAAAGCAAACAAAAAGGATAAGAAGAGGTCATTACTGAATTAATAACTTCCAAGACTCAAGGAAACTCTTGGGTTATCTCCCAACAAGTATTATTCTTTAACGCCTTTAATTTAGGAACAAGAAGCAAGAAGAATCAAGTATTTTCAAATGAGGAAGCATTAACATCAAATCTTGCATTCAAAGGAGGAGCAAAAAGCAACTTCTCTCTCCTCATAGGGAAGTGTTCAATACCTTTCTTGAATGGAAAATGATATTTAATGGTGCCTTCTTTCATATCAATGATAGCACCAACTGTTCTAAGAAAAGGTCTTCCCAAAGTGATAGGACAAGAAGCATTGTATTCAACATCCAAAACATAGAAATCAATAGGGACATAAGCATTGTTAACCATAATGAGAAATCAACAGGGACATAAGCATTATCATTGAGTGGGACATCCAAATAACAATCTTCTAATGGTGGCAAATCAAGCATTTCATAAATCTTCCTAGGCATAATAGAGACACTAGAACCAAGATCACATGAAGCTTTGAGGTCAAAGTCATTCACTTGCATATTAATAATGGGTTCCCAACTATCTTCTACTTTCCTAGGAATAGAAGCTTTATGTTTTAGCTTCTCTTCCTTAATTTTAACAATAGCATATGTAATGTGTTTGGTAAAGGCAACATGCATATCACTAGCATTAGGACTTCTAGCAAGATTTTGCAAGAACATAATCACTTCAGAAATATTGCAACCATCAATATCAAAGTCAAACTTAGCATCACTAGTGGTAGGCATAGTAGGAGGAGGAATGGGGGCTACTTGTGGTTTGGTGGTGATAGTGCACACATTATTGTTTCTGTCAATTTTAGCTTCCCTTTCCCACCTAGCATGAAGTTGAGCTAACAGCCTAACATTTTCATCAATAGTAACTTGTATGGCATGAGCAGTAGCAAAGGTATATTCCATAGTTTCAGGTTTAGTAGCGATTTTATTAATCAAGGAAGACTGAGCTTCAGACAGAGAGGATATATTTTTCTCAACAGTTAAAAGTTTTTCCTCTATAGTCTTATTGAAAGTGGTTTGCTTACTAATAAAGTCCTTGAGAATGACTTCAAGTTCAGAGGGGGCACTTCTAGCATTATTGTAAGAGCTTCCATAGGAGTTTCCATTATTAGGAGGATAAGGCCTATAATTTTTGTTGCTACCAAAATTATTCCAATAGGCATTGTTCTTGAAATTGTTGTTTCTAATGAAGTTCACATCAACTCGATCTTCTTGAGCAACCAAAGAAGCTAAGGGAACACTTTTAGGATCTAGAGGAGCTTTCCCATTAACAAGCATATCCATAATAAGATCAATCTTTTCACTCAAAGAGGAAGTTTCCTCAACAGAATTTACCTTCTTACCATGTGGAGCTCTCTCAACATGCCATTCAGAGTAATTAACCATCATATTATCAAGGAGACTTGTTGCAGCTCCCAAGGTGAGGCCCATGAAGGTACCTCCAGCAGCACAATCCAACAAGTTTCTTGAGGAGAAGTTTAAACCTGCATAAAAAGTCCGGATAATCATCCAAGCAGTGAGTCCATGAGTAGGGCAATTTTTAACCAAAGATTTCATTCTTTCCCAAGCTAGAGCAACATGTTCACTATCAAGTTGTTTAAATTTCATAATATCACTTCTCATAGATATAATCTTAGCAGGAGGATAGTACTTTCCAATAAAAGCATCTGTGCACTTAGTCCAAGAATCAATACTATTTTTAGGCAAAGAAAGCAACCATTCTTTAGCTTTTCCCCTCAAGGAGAAAGGAAAAATCTTGAGATTAATAATATCTCCATCTACATCCTTATATTTTTGCATCTCACAAAGTTCAACAAAGCTATTGAGATGGGCAGCAGGATCATCAGAACCAACACGAGAAAATTGCTCTATCATCACAAGATTCAACAAAGCAGGCTTAATTTCATAAAAGGTAGCATCAGGAGCAGATGGAGCAATAGGAGTGCTTGGTAAATCATTGTTGTTGGTGCTAGTGAAGTCACACAACTTGGTGTTCTCAGCAGAGTTCATTTTGGCAAAGGTGGGCAAGCCAAAAACAGCAGCAACAGCTAGAGCAGGAACTAATTTTTTTGTGTTTTTGAATAAGGCAAGCAAACCAAACTAGACTATTTTTTTGGGTTTTTTGGAAAGAGGCAAACAAAACAAAGCAAAAGAAACAAATCAAACTAAAAACAAAGTAAAGAGAAAGGAAGTGAAGGACTCCCCTAGTGAAGACGTCCTTAGCCTCCCCGGCAACAGCGCTAGAAAATAGCTGGTGATTGACGGGGAGGAAGAAGTCTGATGGCCTTTTAGTTCCCCGGCAACAACGCCAGAAAGTATCTTGATGGCGCCCACCACATGTCGTGGGACGCTTCGTTGGAAACCCCAAGAGCAAGGTATGAAGCAGCACAGCAACAAGTTTCCATCAGTAAGAAACCGAGGTTATCAAACCAGTAGGAGGAAGGAAACGTCATACAGGTGTTGCAAGCAATGCGGAGACCTGCACAACACAAACTCAAGACTTTGCCCCAACGAATCAGTGAGGTTGTCAAGCTCACCGGTTTGCTGTAACAAAGGATTAAACATATGGTGTGGAAGGTAATGGTTTGCGGCAAGTAAATGTAGGGGTTCGTAGCATGGAAAACAAAAAAATTCTACCGCATGCAAACAAACAAGCCAAGATCTATCTACTAGATTGTAGCAACGAGTCAATAGAGGAACTCACCCTCGAAGATTCCAAAGCGGTTAACAAGAGCGGATTCTCGTGGGTGATGTAGTCGTACTCTTACCGATCTCAAGATCGTGTAGACGATCCTTCCGGCGCTGTGTTCCGACAGCGCTTCCGCAGTCGGTCACACGTTCGGTACTCGATGAAGACCTTCCTCTCCCTTGTTCCTGTTGGAGATATGCCCTAGAGGCAATAATAAATGTAGTTATTTATTATATCTTTGTGTTTATGATAAATATTTACATTCATGCTATAATAGTATTAACAAGGAAACATTGATACTTGTGTGATTTGTAAACTAAAATAGTCCCTAGTAAAGCCTCTTTATAATACTAGCTTGTTGGTTAATAAATGATTGTGGTTTCCCTATCATGAACATTGAGATGTTATTAACAACAAGATCATATCATTAGGAGAATGATATGGTGGACATACTCCTATAGATAAGCGTAGCATAAAGATCAAGTCATTTCAATAGTTCAATTGCTATATGCTTTCTGATACATAGTAACCTAATTCCTTTGACCATGAGATCATGCATATCACCTTCACCGGAAGGATGCTTTGATGATATCAAACACCACACCGTAACTGGGTGGCTATAAAGGTGGCATTGAGTGTTCGGAAAGTATTGGTTGAGACACATGGATCAAGAGTGGGATTTGTCCATCCATATGACGGATAGATATACTCTGGGCCCTCTCGGTGGAATGTCATCCAATTAGCTTACAAGCATGTGACTGGCTCACAAGGGATCACATATCACGGGAATGAGAAAAGAGTACTTATCAGTAACGAGGTTGAACTAGGTATGCAGAGATACCGACGATCATAACCTCGGATAAGTAAACTATCGTGAGACAAAGGGAAATTGGTATCGTATGTAAGTGGTTCATTCGATCGCAAAGTAATCGTAGAAATATGTGGGAACCATATGAATTTCCAGATTCCTCTATTGGTTATTGTTCGGAGAAGTGTCTCGATCATGTCCGCATAATACACGAACCGTAGGGAGACACACTTAAGGATTCGACGTTGTTTGAGTAGTTATGGAATGATGAATAAGAGAACGAATGTTGTTCGGAGTCTCGGATGGGATCCAAGATATCACGAGGAGATCCGGAATGGTCCAGAGAATAAGATTCATATAAGGAAAGTCCTGTTTTGGGGTTGGAGAATGGTTCCGGTGTTTTCATCGGGAATGTTCTAGAAGGTTCCGGAATGTCCGACACTCCGGAGGGGAAGGTTACATGAGTGTGTCATATCAAGTTGGAATGATTGCATCATGTACTAGGTGTCATCGCTGAACAAAATAAAGGGTTTAATCAAATCCTAGTTTGAAAAGTCAAACGCCAATTTGAAAAGTCAAACGGCTATTTTGGGAAGTGGAGGGGAAGGTGGAAACCGAGTTGGGGAGGAGTTCCTCCCCTCCACCGCCGGCCCCCTTGGGAAACCGAGTTGGGGAGGGACTCCCCTCCCCTGGCGCGCACCCTCCACCTATATAAGAAGGGGCAGGGCTGCCCCTCCAGGTACACCTCTCACACCCTGCAAACCCTAGCCGTCGGCGCCGCCACCTCCTGCTGCCGCCGCCTAGCTAACCCTAGCCGCCGGCCAAGCCTCCTCCTCGGCGTGTCTAAACCCTAGATCATCGAGGGTCTCTCTCATAGTCCACCATACTCGCTCCGGCTTAAGGCGAAGCCCTGCGAGATCTCCCCTCTACTTCCGGTACCACGCCGTTGTGCTGCCGGAATCGTGAGGAGAGTGCTACAACCTCCGCTACCTGCTGGAACAAGGGAGAGGAAGGTCTTCATCAAGTACCAAACGTGTGACCGACTGCGGGAGTGCTGCCGGAACGCAGCGCCGGAAGGATCGTCTACGCGATCTTGAGATTGGGAAGAGTACGACTACATCACCCACGAGAATCCGCTCTCGTTAAACACTTTGGAATCTTCGAGGGTGAGTTATTCCATCGACTCGTTGCTACAATCTAGTAGATAGATCTTGGCTTGTTTGTTTGTATGCGTTAGAAATTTTTTGTTTTCCATGCTACGAAACCCTACAGTGGTATCAGAGCCAGGTTTATATGTAGATCTGTTGCACGAGTAGTACACAATGGTCATTGTGGGCGTTGATGCTTTTATTGTCGATTGCTTCTTGTGTACTTTGCATCTTGCGGGATGTTGGGATGAAGCGGCCCGGGCTAACCTTACATGACATCGTTCATGAGACTTGCTCCACGCTTGACATGCAACTTGTATTACATAAGTGGCTTTGCGGGTGCCTGTTTCTCCCAGCATAATTAGGATTCAATTTACAACGGGTGATTGTCAATACTAGTATCAATGTTGTGGTTCTTGTTCGTAAGTTAGAACGACACTTATTGAAAGCCCCAAACCACGTAAAACATGCAAAGAAAGTAGAGGCGTCTAACTTTGTTTTGCAGGGGTGTGCTGTGATGTGATATGGCCATGATTGTGATTATATTTGATGTATGCAATGTTCCTTATTGTAAGTTGGCAACCGGCAGGAGCCATATGGTTGTCTTTAATTTTGTTAAGACCCGCGTGTCTATTCAAAGTAGTTGTAATAGTTGAAGGTGGTGGATGACAACCATGGAGAAGCGTCATTGACCTTGATGCAATGCCGATGATGATGAAGATCATGTTCGTGCTTGAAGATGGAGATCAGAAGCACAAAGAAGAAAGGCCATGTGAGCAAGCCAGATTTGCTCATGCGGAAGCTAAGGTTTGATCTTGACGAGCCTAGCATGTACAGACATGGTCTCGGAACACGGATCACCGAAAGGTAAAGCATGAATCATATAGTAGATATGATGAACATGTCGATTGTTCGCCGTTGAAGCTACATCAACTCTCGTGATGATCAATTTTGACGTGGTGGATTTGGTTCGTGTGATCACTAAAACAATGTGAGGGATATTGTTTTGAGTGGGAGTTCACCTAGATTAATTTAACTATTAATTAGAACTCAATTTGTCATAAACTTAGTCTAAACTATTGCAAATATGTTGTAGATCAATGGCGGCCCCTACCATCAATTTTAATGCGTTCCTAGAGAAAGAAAAGTTGAAAAACAATGGAAGCAATTTCGCGGATTGGTTCCGCAATTTGAGGATTGTCCTCACAGCTGGTAATTTGACCTATGTGCTGGATGCACCGCTAGGTGACCCACCTGCAGCTACTGCTACCGATGAAGTAAAGAATGTTTACCTCACTCGGAAGACTCAGTACTCCACAGTTCAGTGTGCTATCTTGTATGGTTTAGAATCGGAGCTTCAGAAAAGGTTTGAGAATTCAGACCCACATGATATTGTCCGTGATCTCAAATTGATCTTTGAGACTCACTCGGCGATTGAGAGCTATGAGGCTTCTGAAAAGTTCTTTAACTGCAAGATGGAAGAGGGCAGCTCCGTCAGTGAGCATGTGCTTAAGATGTCTGGGCACGCAAACAAACTTCAAACCTTGGGTATAGTGATTCCTAATGCTTTGGGGATTTACCCTGTCCTCCAATCACTACCACCAAGTTACAAGAACTTTGTGATGAACTACAAATGCAGAACATGAACAAGATGTTGCCAGAACTCTTCGCCATGTTAAAATCTGCAGAAGTGGAGATCAAGAAAGAGAACCAAGTGTTGTTGGTCAATAAGACCACCAAATTCAAGAAAGGCAAGTCTAAGCAAAAGGGACACTACAAGAAGGGTGGTAAGAAAGTTACGGCACCGACGAAGAAGACCAAGGCTGGAACTAAGCCTGATACTGAGTGCTTTTACTACAAGGGAGAAGGTCACTGGAAGCGGAATTGCCGAAAGTACTTGGCGGATTTGAAGAACGGAAACATCAAGAAGAAAGGTATATCCGATATACATGTTATTGATGTGTATCTCACTAGTACTCGTAGTAGTGCCTGGGTATTTGATACTGGTTCGGTTGCTCATATTTGTAACTCGAAACAGGTGCTGCAGAATAAACAGAAGCTAGCGAAAAACGAGGTGACGATGAGCGTGGGAAACGGATCAAAGGTTGATGTGATCGCGGTCGGCACGCTACCCCTTCATCTACCATCGGGATTAGTTTTATACTTAAATAATTGTTATTTGGTGCCTGCGTTAAGCATGAACATTATATCGGGATCTTGTTTATTGCGAGACGGTTACTTGTTTAAGTCCGAGAATAATGGTTGTTCGATTTATATGAGTAATATGTTTTATGCACATGCACCTTTGATAGATGGTCTATTCTTATTGAATCTCTATAGTGGAAATACACATATTAATAACATTGAGGCTAAACGTTTGAAATCGAGCAATAACTCGACCTATATGTGGCACTGTCGTCTTGGTCACATTAGAGTGAAGCGTATGAAGAAACTCCATTCCGATGGACTTCTTGAATCACTTGATTTCGAATCACTTGAAAGATGCGAAGCATGTCTGATGGGTAAAATGACTAAGACTCCATTTTCTGGTATGATGGAGCGAGCTACGGACTTATTAGAAATCATACATACCGATGTGTGTGGTCCAATGAGTGTAGCATCGCACGGTGGTTATCGTTATGTTCTTACTGTCACGGATGACTTGAGTAGATATGGGTATATCTATTTCATGAAACATAAGTCCGAAACTTTCGAGAAGTTTAAGGAATTTCAAAGTGAGGTTGAGAATCAACGTAACAAGAAGATTAAATTTCTACGTTCTGATCGTGGAGGTGAATATCTAAGTTACGAGTTTGGCGAGCATTTGAAGAAATGCGGAATACTTTCACAATTGACACCGCCGGGAACACCACAGCATAATGGTGTGTCTGAACGTCGTAATCGAACTCTCTTAGATATGGTTCGTTCTATGATGTCACTTACAGATTTACCGCTATCATTTTGGGGTTATGCATTAGAAACAGCCGCATTCACTTTAAATAGGGCACCATCTAAATCCGTTGAAACGACACCGTATGAATTATGGTTTGGAAAGAAACCTAAATTGTCGTTCCTTAAATTTTGGGGTTGCGAAGCCTATGTAAAGAAGTTACAGCCGGACAAGCTTGAACCCAAAGCGGAAAAATGCGTCTTCATAGGATACCCGAAGGAAACTATTGGGTATACCTTCTATCATAGATCCGAAGGCAAAATCTTCGTTGCCAAGAATGGATCCTTTCTAGAGAAGGAATTTCTCTCGAAAGAAGTGACTGGAAGGAAAGTAGAACTCGACGAGGTTGTCGAACCTTCTCTCGTACTTGCGAGTAGCATAGCACCGGAAGATGTTCCTGTGGTGCCTGCACCAGTAAGAGAGGAAGCTAATGATGATGATCATGAAACTTCGGTTGAAGTTGCTACAGAGCCTCGCAGGTCAACGAGAACTCGTACCACTCCTGATTGGTATGATCCCGTTATGAGTGTCATGTTGGTGGACAACACCGATGACCCTGCGACATATGAGGAAGTGATGATGAGCCCAGATTCCAATAAATGGCAAGAAGCCATGAAATCCGAGATTGGATCCATGTACGAAAACCAACACTACAAGGAATCTGAGCTTCTATGACCCTCCATTTTCGTCACAAAATCGTCACAGTAGTTCATGTATGACGATCTTATGACGAAAATGAAATTGTCGAAAGCTGGGCGTCGCAAATGAACTATAACGACGATTTTTGCAAAATCGTCATAACCGTCTATGACGATATTGGATCGTCATAACCTCTATGACGATTCAATATCGTCATGGACCATCTAGCCAGGCCAGGTCAGATCCGACGTGGCTGATCCGACGTGGCAAAATTATGACGAAATAAAATCGTCGTAGTCTGAATTCAGCCCAGTCCATTCGGTCATTTATGTGGGCCAAGCCCAATAATTCAAATAAGCTTTTCTAATCAATTCCGTTCAGCTACATGGCTCAAGCCCAACATATTGGCCTTTTTATTTCTAGGCCCAGGCCTTTTTCTACAATGATTTTGTTCTGCATTTTTTGAATTATTCACTGCTGCAATTTAATATTGTTTGGGCCACAGCCATTTTAAAGCCCAAAAATTATTTGGATCATTTCTTACCAGCCCAAATATCTTTTGGATCATTTCCTATGACCGAGCAGTCAAGAACCAAAATCAAATAAATTTTCACAAATGACATAAAAAATTATAATGTATATTTCAATCAAGCCGTATTACATAACCTGGAATATAAAACATTTGGGGATATGTAGTATATTACAATCATTCATAGTTCAGACCACCCAAGACCATGTATAACTACCTAGAAAACATGACTATCTACTCCACTTTTTTGAGTATACAATAAAATCTTCCCTTCTTCCAACTTCAGCCTTGAGCTCCTGTATAAGAGAGAAAAAGATGGCCATCGAGTCAGAATGAAATCATATCTTCTAGCAATAACGTAGAAAATTAGAAACACAATAAATAATAGATTTACAAGAACCCAACTCCAAATCGATAGATTGCAGTTCACAAACTAATTGCTATTAGCACTCAAATATACACATGTAGTTCATCAAATGCACGACCTAGACACTACAGGTACTAGATAGAACAAATATACTAACACACATTAAGCTCCAGGCAGCAGCAAGAAAATTAAGCTTCATGAAATACTCCACAGGTTAAGCGGGCAACAAAAACGGGAACCTAATAAAACGCTATTTAGACAATACCTTTCCACATCACATAGGAACTCGACAAAACAATATGTCATGGAACCTTGGCCTATCAACCAAGTAATAAAGGAATAGGATGGGAGAGATCAGAGACTTATCTAATCCATAAAGGGAACACCCCTGCCGTGGCAGCATGCTGATATCAACGCTGCAAATGTGGTAACATGGCAAAGGATGATGCGCTTCAGCACACAAGCAGCAGGGCTAGCTCCTTTGGGTCGAGAACAATGGTTTGGGTCAATAAGGATCAAGAATGCTACTCTTGCATGTCAAACTAATGCATTACAGGGTTATTAAATGATTTTGAATCATAGTAGCAGCAGGTGAACTCAGACTGACTAGCAAAAGGCCAACATATTCAAAAATCACATATGGATTTAACATATTCTCAACAGCAGATATTACCAATTGTTTTCACAGATTCCATAAACCTATCATTAAAATCACCTACTAGTGCCTTGCATATGGAATTAAGTATGCCTAGATGAGCTTATGTACACTCCAGCACATCATATACATTTCAATTTACTAAAAACAACATGATTATGCTCTAGTTATACATAATAACTCCATCTGCATCTACTAGACCACCTAATCTACAACACAATAGGAGCTATAAACCAACCAGAAGAAGTACCACACTCCTAAGTGATCAACATATCACCAGGAACCTATTTATTAATTCACTCATTTAAGACCAGCAGCATTATCACATGATTAGTACCAGAACAGGAACTAGAAGTTGAACTCTATAAATTACAGTAGTAGTACACCACATGCTCTGTACCACAAACATGGTATAAGTCCAGGATACCACCAATACAACCAAATTGCACAAACACCATGGCTCCACGACATAGACGTATGCTGCAGAATAACACAATCAGAGCTAAGAAGTCAGTGAATAAGCACCAATAGCACAATGGAAAGTTTATAATAAATGGCAAACAGATGTTATATAGTAAACAACAAGTAGAAATAGCTCTGTTGGTTGAGGTTAATAGTCAAAATTATATTAGACAACAACATATGATTCCCCAGGAAAAGGCTACACTACATATACAGTAGAAGTTCATAGCAGGGAAACACACTCCCGTTACTGGATGAGGGTGGCATACTCCAAGTCTACTCAAGTATATTGTTAAATAAAAACAATTCATATAACTAGGTTAGCTTTTTATGCAAGAACCACTGGCTTGGGCACTTGGCTGGTTTCTGGTTACACCATGCTCTTGTGCAAACAACTATGGTATTACCAATGGTAATGTGAGAACAATACGCCAAGAATTTGAGCACAACGTTTAGGAAGAAATGTAAGCTATTTTTCCTCCCGAGGGATCCTATTTAGTGCACAAATTCTACAGATGATTTAGGTCTATAAGGCAAATCAGAAAGGAGGTCCCAATCCTGGCAGCAGACACATGATTTCTTTCCAGCATACAACCCCGTTTAGTTCCTACATCTTTATTTTCCAGCATACAGAATAGAGGATTCAATGAGAGAGGATTTGGTAGGAGCGGGGCGTGTACCTGGAGGAGCTTGGTGATGGTCTCAACGGTGGCAGTCTTGTTGATGCTGACGTCGTAGGAGCATACGACGGGTATCGACGGTGGTGGTCTTGATGAGGCCGACCTCGTAGGAACATACGACGAAGCTCTCCTAGTAGGAGAGGCCGTCCTCGAGGAGGATCCCCATCCGCAGCCGCTCTGCCAAGTCGCGCCGCTCCCCAACCCCCACGTCGCCTGACCTGTCCACGGTCGCCACCACCACGACAACCTGCCGACGATTAGTGTAAGGGAACATGATCGAGCAGGGAGGTTCGGGTGGTGGTTCTGGTGCTTGGAGGAAGAAGGGAAACACGTACGTGGATGGAGAAGAGGCAGCATGGGAGGATGGGGGAGGATGTGGATGAAAGACGGTGTTGATTGGGGGTGGGGTGGGGGTGGTGGCGGCGGCGTGGATTGGATCTTGGGAGGCAGAGGCGATACTCAGTGAAGGTGGGGATCTAGCTCTGGGTGGGAGACGCGGGGTGGCTCGGGATCTGATGCGAGGGGAGAGAAGGGAGGAGGGAGGTGGTGGCGACAACGAGGAGCTAGGGTTAGGCGGATGCGGGAGGCGGCGCACAGCCATGGCGGCCCGGCCGCCATCCACGACCACGCTTCTCCCAGATTGAGAGAGAGTGAGGAAGGAGTGGCGGCGGGGTCTGCGAATAGGAGCGGAGGGGTCTGCGACGGGGCCGTCGTCGCTGGATCCCCCTGCACAGAGCCGCCATCGACGGTGTAGACGAGCAATGGGACCCGGCCCACCTTGATGCTGTTAGATTCCTCGTAGCCGCCTCATCTGCTCTAGCCACTTCCTTTCGATCGCGTCCGGAACTGGGGGAGGTCACCGAGGCTGTGCCGGGGGGGCGAACCTGAGCTCAACGAGGGAGAGGGGAGGTAGACGGTGGATCGGCTGGAGGGGAGAGGGTGGTGTCTGTGTTGTGAATCGGGGAGTGGAGAGAATCGGCAGCGCAGAGATAGGGCAAGGAAAGGGGCGGCGCGAGGGGGGCAATCTAGGTTTTCTTGACAGATGGTGAGGTTAGGGTTGGTGAGGCCATGGGCATGGTCGGGTGGTGTGCTTCTTCGGGTGAGCTACCAACCATTGGATCGACTTTGAACGGCCCATATAACGCACATAAGGCTGATCCATGGGAGGCAATTTCCCGGGTTTTGATTGGTTGGTTCAGAAAACACCTCAATTTTTGGATGGGTCTGCCATATTATGACGATTTCAACCAACAAAATTACGACGATTCTGAGCCTATCATCATAATTTTGAAGGGGTTTGGCCCTCCTGGAGTGGCTAGCGACGATCTGGTGCAAATCGTCATAAAATTTATGACGATTTTTGCCATCGTCAAAATGGGAACGTCACAAGTTGACACATTTCTTGTAGTGCAAGTATGGACTTTGGTGGACTTACCAGATGGTCAGAAGGCCGTTGAGAACAAATGGATTTTCAAGAAGAAAATAGATACTGATGGTAATGTTACTGTCTATAAAGCTCGACTTGTCGCAAAAGGGTTTCGACAAATTCAAGGAGTTGACTACGATGAGACTTTCTCACCGGTAGAGAAGCTAAAGTCTGTGAGGATTATGTTAGCAATCGCTGCATATTATGATTATGAGATATGGCAGATGGATGTCAAAACAGCATTCCTCAATGGAGACATTGATGAAGAGTTGTATATGATGCAACCCACAGGTTTTGTCGATCCTAAAGATGCTAACAAGGTATGCAAACTTCAAAGATCTATTTATGGATTGAAGCAAGCATCCCGAAGTTGGAATCAACATTTTGATAAGGTAATCAAAAGTTTTGGTTTTATACAAACTTATGGAGAAGCTTGTATTTACAAGAAAGTGAGTGGGAGCTCTATAGCATTCTTAATACTATATGTAGATGACATATTGTTGATTGGGAATGATGTAGACCTTCTTAATAGTGTCAAGGAATATTTGAATAATAGTTTTTCAATGAAGGATCTTGGCGAAGCAGCTTACATATTAGGCATAAAGATTTATAGAGATAGATCGAGACGCCTAATATCATTGTCACAAAGTACATATTTGGACAAAGTTCTAAAGAGGTTTGGAATGGAAGATAGCAAGAAAGGGTTCTTGCCCATGTTGCCCAATACGATGTTGAGTAAAACTCAAAGTCCGACAACGGCAGAAGATAGAGAAAGGATGAGTAAGACTCCCTATGCCTCAGCCATAGGATCTCTAATTTATGCCATGCTATGTACTAGACCCGACATTGCATATGTTGTTAGTTTAACTAGCAGATATCAAAGTGATCCAGGAGTGGATCATTGGACAGCGGTCAAAAACATCCTTAAGTACTTGAGAATGTCACATCCCAAGATTTTCCAAATCTTGTTATGTGAAAAATAAATGAATAAAATAAAACTTTGTTGATTTTCAGGGTGAGAAGAAACTTTTTGATTCCAATTGGAAACCTTCAAACCTATTTTGATCAAATAAACCCTAAAAGGATTTTAAAAAAAATATAAACATTTAATAAAGAAAGATTTAAATATTTGGAATCACTATTTTGGATCTTTTAATAAAAAGATTTGGTTTTCAAATGAAAAGGTAGAAATATAATTAAGGATTATTTTATAAAGCCAAATTAAACCTTGGCCAAGTTTTTGAAATAAAATACTTTGTTTTGAATTAAAAGAATAGAGGTCTATTTAAATAGAATAATGAGGATTTATTAATACCGAATTTTATTAAAGTAAAGGTTTTCCCATTTTGAATAAACACTAAAACTTATTAATTTATCTTAAATAAGTTTTCCAAGTGTTTTATATTTTCAAATAAAACCTACTGAATGGTTTTAATACTATTTTAGATTTCAAATAGAGTTTTAAAATAAATCAAATCCTATTTGATTTAATAACTAAGATCTATTTTATTTAATTATTAAATAGATCCTAAAAGAATAAAAGTATTATTTTATTTTGGACTTTGTGTTGTGTTGTTAAACAGAACTAAAAACCATGCAAAGTTTAGTGGAAGTTTGAATTCATTTGGTTGTTTGAATTGTTTGAATAAAAACAAAACAGAAAACCAAATAGAAAAAGAAAAGGCAATCAGAAAGAAAAAAAATAGAAACGGACGTAGCCCAACTGGCCAGCCCACTAAGCCCAGCAACGCAGCCCACCAACTCACCCCACTGCGAATCGTTTTCCACTCAAACTCACACCCGCGCAGTCGCAGACAGCAGGACCCCACCGCACCCCTTCTCTCTCTCGCTGCCAGACGGCCCCACGCCACGTCACCGTCTTCCTCCCCGCGTTGAACTCGCCGGCCGTTTCCTGCCATTGATGTCGCGATTGAATTCGCTTCAATGCCTCGTCTTAATCTCGTTGCGACCACGCCCCCTTAAACGCCTCCCTCTCCTCGCCATTTCCCCTCACTCACCTCTCCCTCTCTGCCTCTAGGCTGCCCCAATTTGCCCCCACGCCGCCACTACTCCGACGAGCTTCTCCAGTGAATTCTGGCGCCGTCCAGCCTCGCCTCGCCTTCCGGAGCACGCGAGCTTGCTCCTCAGACCAGCGCGCACCTATCAGTGCCTCTCGTTCGCCCGCGCTCGCCCTAGAGCCTCGGTTTCGACAACATCTGAGCGCCACCGCCGTTTACTGACACTCCGGCGAAGTATCTCCGTAAGCAACGTCCGCCCCTCTCCTTCCTGATGATACTCCCGCACTCGCCACACTCTCCCGAGTCTAACTATGTCCTTGTTTTTCCTCGGGGTGAACCGCAGCGTCGCCCTCGACGACCTCCAGAACCGCCTGACGCCGCCATCCTCTCCGGCGAGCAATCCCCTCCGCTCCAGTGCGCCCCTCGACGAACCGACCACGCCTCGAGCTTCACCGCAACCCTGCGAGCACGGTGAGCACCCCCACTTCTCTCCTTGCTTCCTGTAACCACCGCGACGCCACCGTCTGACCTTGCGCCGCCACCAGCCGCCGCTAGCGCCGCCAGTTACTGGTCGAGCTGCTGTGAGCCGTGCGATGCAAATCGTCTGGCTGAGATTAGAACTAAACGAAGAGGTATGGGTCAACCCGCGCCGTATGATTTAAGTGAGATCCAACGATTCACAGAGGCTGATCCGCACGAAGCGGTACCGTCCAATAGAATTGCGCCGCGTGGCAGTAGTTTAGTTTAAAAACAGAAATAGAATATGATTGAGTTGCAAGTTTGAAAAATTCATAACTTTAGTTCTACACGTACAAATTTTGCAAACTTTATATCAATGGAATCGGCAAGACAAGCCCTAGCCAACCATGCACTTTTTTTAGTAAAATATTTCTGTTAAATTGTTTGTTTTTGCAGAAACTTTTGTATGCTTGTTTAGGTTATAAAAATTATTCCAAAATGATTTTGCGGATGAAATCTTTGCAAATTGGTTTGTTGTGAACCTACTGACCCTAGGAACCAACTCATTTATTCAAAAATTAATTTTGTGAAGTTTAGGAGTAAATACTTGAATTAACTCATTTCTAGTCAAATAAAAATATTAATTATGCTATGGAAATGTTTTTGAGTAAAACCTTATGGAAAATGATTTGATTCAAACCTACTGACCCTAAACACCAGGTTTTGTGAATTAACAACTTATTTGGTGAACAATATAAAAAATTTGCCTTGCTAAAAGCATTTTTCACCATATGAAATAATGATTTGATTTAAAAATGGTTTATAAATAAAACCCTTTTGCAAATGGTTTTACCACTTTAGAAAATGACCACTTTGAACCTTACAAGGTTTAGAGCCTAGTAGAAACCCCCTTTGCAAATAAAACTATCTTTTGCATGCTTGCATGCATGACTTTGTTTCTATTATTTTATGTGTGATGAATTGCTTGAATATTGGTTGGAATGCTAGTTGAATCTATGTTTGCTTGATTGATTTGTAGTGAAGTTAGAAGAGTGTGAAATTAGCAAGATCAAGAAGTGAACCAACACTCTCTACCACAAAGGCAAGTGACACTATCATCCAAGTCCTACTATTTTCATTGCACTTAGTGGATTTTGAAACATGCATGACAAGGACTACTATATTTTGCTATGCTAAATCCTAATAGGATACCCTTATATATTCCTTAGTGAAAACAATGTAGTTGTACTATGCTTAGCCCTGCTATATATATTGAGAAGAGATACATGTTGAGATTATATGAAGTATTGAAAGGACTTATGTTTTATATAATAAAACAAGTACTCAATGAACCACCTGGGTGGACAAGGATACTCAAGTTTTGGACAAGGTGGCAACAAAAGTAACTATGTTTATATGGCAATCTCTTTGTGTTGTGCACCAGAAGAAAACCACCCATGGACTTAGAGATTGAACATGTTTCTCGTACAGTGGCTTCCGTGTACAGCCACATGCTAAATGGGCACTGGCTTAGTCAACTACATGGTGGAAGACCCATGCATTGGCCTCTTCAGGTTAACTGGAATGAGGGAACTAGGAACCCTACATTGGTGCCTGAAGACAAGCTAGCATTGCGTATTGGGAGGACCCTATGGAAAGACTTCGTCACATTCTCAATCTGCCAGTACTCCATCTTGGTGAGTACTTATCCAGCGGCCACTGGTGGCAACAAGATGAGATTGTGTCATGTGGGTAAAGTGTACAACTTCTGCAGAAGATAAAATTCTAAGTACTTAGTCGTGTCCCCGGTTATGGACAATACTGAGCAACTAAGCCCTGAAGCTATGGAAGATCTAGACATTCCAATTTCTAAAAGTAAAACTTGAAAGTGACAACAAGAGACTTGAAGCACTTGGGGTTTACCAAGGAGTTCAGAAAGATTTTGCCAAAGGATCAAAACTATTTTGAAAAGATAGGATAAACATTATTGCTTTCTGCAAATGAGCCTAAACTCTACTTAACCAAATATGCATGTAATGATAGGATCCACTTATTTCTACATAGTAGTGAAACTTGCCAATACAATTCACATGTATTGACCCTTGTGGCTGTAACTTGTAATGTTGCAGGTTTGTTTGATGTTAGTGGAGTTTATTGATTAGGATTACAAGTCTACAACCAACATGTCTGCCCGTGGCACTTTGAAGATGAAAGACCCCATGCTTATAATTATTCTGCTGCAATGTGATGTAATAGCCAAATGAGCTATGTAAGATGTAATGAATTATTTTATTCCTGGTTATAAAGTTGTATTATGACCTTTGTTTCTTGATATTACATCTTAACTGTGGATGCTAGCTATTGATCCAGGGACTAGCATTGTAAACACAGGGATCTCTACCTTATTAAAGGTTGGGAACCTTACAGATGGTATCAGAGCATTGTGTTGCCTGTAGGATTTGTAAACCTAGGATTGGACAAAACCCCTTAGAAAGATAGGAGTTGTATTTGTTCCAAAACTTATTTACAAACAATTTTGTAAACTCTTTCCTCAACCATTTTGGTTTTGATTCTACCTCTCTTCTATTTCAACTTGATGGATAAAGCCTACCCCATGGCCAAAGACTTCACCATGTGCAAAGGACTTCATCAACTCTAATAACTTCAACATCTTCAACTCTAATGACTTCAACATCTTCAACATTTTCACCAAGGACTTCAACCTTGGATATCACTAAGGACTACAAGTGTGACAAGAAGTGTTGATCAAGACTTGAAGACTAAGGAAACACAACTCAGAAGGAACCATCATCACTTTGAAGTTTTAAGATCCAGAATTCAAGAAATTCTCCAAGGATACAAATATCTTGTTCATGAAGAATCAACTAAGAAGGATGGAAAGATTTCAAGTGAACCATATAGATGGACCACCATATTTAGTTAAGTCAAACCCACCAACTTAGTGTGGTGTAACAAAAATGTTTTGTTGCCTAAAAAGATGCTTGAAAACTTGTTGTTTGAAAAGAGTGTTTGTTTGTGATTGCTTGCACATTGCTTGAGTGAATTGTGATGTGTGTGATTAGAATTATTTCCTTAGAAATATCTTGCCTATTCTAATCTCAACCCAATCCAAACAGATGACTACTCCAAGAGACTCCAACATCAAGGTTGATGACAACAACAACCAAGAGGACAACATGAGAGAACTCATAGCAACCCAAAACTAATTGAACCAAATGACAGCTCAATTCATAGGCAACACCAGTGGGGAAGACCCAACCATGCAAGGATTTTTGGAAAACCAAGCCCAATTGTTGCATAAGGTGACAGATCAAATGATCAACATGGAAGGCAACTCTTCCAAAGGAGTTTGTGACAACAAGGATGACAAAGATGTTATTCTAGAAGGAACCCACGCTTGCAATATTTGTGGAGACAAGGATCACACTTCCAAGGAGCATGGAGATCAATGCCCCAATTGTGAAGAGAAACATCCAGCTGACCAATGCCCCACATCTCAAGCTACTTGTTTCCTATGTGAGGAAATAATCATGTCCCTATCCAATGCCCCATCTATTCCATAGTTGAACAAAGGAAACAAGGTGGAGTGCAACAACTGATTGCAGATTATCATGAGGGAGAAAAGTCTACCCAGAAGGATGAGGACAAAGGAAAATCTCCACTTGTACCTCCATGCAATATGACCCAATTTAAAGGACCAAAGAGGAAACATATGAATTTTCCAAGGAGCAATAGAAGGTCAAAGAAACTAGTAGACATTCCTACCTATAAGATAACATATCAAGAACATGAACTAGAAGCACTCCTAGATTTGGAGAAACCCAAGAAAAAGAAGGACAAAAGCCATGTGCAATGTAATCATTGTAAAGAAATGGGACACTATGCCAGTGAATGTCCAGAGAAACAGAAGTATAAGGAGATTGGCCAAGTATGGTGCAACAACTGCAAAGAGCTAGGCCATTATGTAGCAACTTGTCCACAGAAGATACGTGATGAACTCAATCTTATCACATGCTGCAACTGTGGTAACCAAGGACATTATGCAAGCAACTGTCCAGAAAAGATGAAGCACAAGATAAACAAGCCTATGAAGGATCTCAGCCTTGTCACATGTTTCAAGTGTGGAAACAAAGGACACTATGCAGATGTTTGCCCAGAGAAGTTTCCCCAAGATCCCAAGCAGGCCAAAATGTAATTTAGTTGGAAATTTTTTAAGGGTGGTAGTACCCTAGATGCTTTGAGCCAACTTGTAACCCTAGCCTTCCCAAATCTCGGGACGAGATTTATTTTAAGGGTGGTAGCCTGTCACATCCCAAGATTTTCCAAATCTTCTTATGTGAAAAATAAATGAATAAACTAAAACTTTGTTGATTTTCAGGGTGATAAGAAATTTTTTGATTCCAATTGGAAACCTTCAAACCTATTTTGATCAAATAAACCCTAAAAGGATTTAAAAAAAAAGATAAACATTTAATAAAGAAAGATTTAAATATTTGGAATCACTATTTTGGATCTTTTAATAAAAAGATTTGGTTTTCAAATGAAAAGGTAGAAATATAATTAAGGATTATTTTATAAAGCCAAATTAAACCTTGGCCAAGTTTTTGAAATAAAATACTTTGTTTTGAATTAAAAGAATAGAGGTCTATTTAAATAGAATAATGAGGATTTATTAATACCGAATTTTATTAAAGTAAAGGTTTTCCCATTTTGAATAAACACTAAAACTTATTAATTTATCTTAAATAAGTTTTCCAAGTGTTTTATATTTTCAAATAAAACCTACTGAATGGTTTTGGTACTATTTTAGATTTCAAATAGAATTTTAAAATAAATCAAATCCTATTTGATTTAATAACTAAGATCTATTTTATTTAATTATTAAATAGATCCTAAAAGAATAAAAGTATTATTTTATTTTGGACTTTGTGTTGTGTTGTTAAACAGAACTAAAAACCATGCAAAGTTTAGTGGAAGTTTGAATTCATTTGGTTTTTTGAATTGTTTGAATAAAAACAAAACAGAAAACCAAATAGAAAAAGAAAAAGCAATCAGAAAGAAAAAAAATAGAAACGGACGCAGCCCAACTGGCCATCCCACTAAGCCCAGCAACGCAGCCCACCAACTCACCCCACTGCGAATCGTTTTCCACTCAAACTCACACCCGCGCAGTCGCAGACAGCAGGACCCCACCGCACCCCTTCTCTCTCTCTCGCTACCAGACGGCCCCACGCCACGTCACCGTCTTCCTCCCCGCGTTGAACTCGCCGGTCGTTTCCTGCCATTGATGCAGCGATTGAATTTGCTTCAATGCCTCGTCTTAATCTTGCCGCGACCATGCCCCCTTAAACGCCTCCCTCTCCTTGCCATTTCCCCTCACTCACCTCTCCCTCTCTGCCTCTAGGCTGCCCCAATTCGCCCCCACACCGCCACTGCTCCGACGAGCTTCTCCAGTGAATTCTGGCGCCGTCCAGCCTCGCCTCGCCTTCCCGAGCACGCGAGCTTTCTCCTCAGACCAGCGTGCACCTGTCAGTGCCTCCTGTTCGCCTGCGCTCGCCCCAGAGCCTCGGCTTCGACAACATCTGAGCGCCACCGCCGTTTGCTGACACTCCGGCGAAGTATCTCCATAAGCAACATCCGCCCCTCTCCTTCCTGATGATACTCCCGCACTCGCCACACTCTCCCGAGTCTAACTGTGTCCTTGTTTTTCCTCGGGGTGAACCGCAGTGTCGCCCTCGACGACCTCCAGAACCGCCTGACGCCGCCATCGTCTCCGGCGAGCAATCCCCTCCGCTCTAGTGCTCCCCTCGATGAACCGACCACGCCTCGAGCTTCACCGCAACCCTGCGAGCACGGTGAGCACACCCACTTCTCTCCTTGCTTCCTGTAACCGCCGCGACGCCACCGTCTAACCTCGCATCGCCACCAGCCGCCGCTAGCGCCGCCAGTTACTGGTCGAGCTGCTGTGAGCCGTGCGATGCAAATCGTCTGGCTGAGATTAGAACTAAACGAAGAGGTATGGGTCAACCCGCGCCGTATGATTTAAGTGAGATCCAGCGGTTCGCAGAGGCTGATCCACACGAAGCGGTACCTTCCAATAGAATTGCGCCGCGTGGCACTAGTTTAGTTTAAAAACAGAAATAGAATCTGATTGAGTTGCAAGTTTGAAAAATTAATAACTTTACTTCTACACGTCCAAATTTTGCAAACTTTATATCAATGGAATCAGCAAGACAATCCCTAGCCAACCATGCACTTTATTAGTAAAAAGTTTCTGTTAAATTGTTTGTTTTTGTAGAAACTTTTGTATGCTTGTTTAGGTTATAAAAATTATTCCAAAATGATTTTGAGGATGAAATCTTTGCAAATTTGTTTGTTGTGAACCTACTGACCCTAGGAACCAACTCATGTATTCAAAAATGAATTTTGTGAAGTTTAGGAGTAAATACTTGAATTAACTCATTTCTAGTCAAATAAAAATATTGATTATGCTATGGAAATGTTTTTGAGTAAAACCTTATGGAAAATGATTTGATTCAAACCTACTGACCCTAAACACCAGGTTTTGTGAATTAACAACTTATTTGGTGAACAATATAAAATTATTGCCTTGCTGAAAGCATTTTTCACCACATGAAATAATGATTTGATTTAAAAATGGTTTATAAATAAAACCCTTTTGCAAATGGTTTTACCACTTTAGAAAATGACCACTTTGAACCTTACAAGGTTTAGAGCCTAGTAGAAACCCCCTTTGCAAATAAAACTATCTTTTGCATGCTTGCATGCATGACTTTGTTTCTATTATTTTATGTGTGATGAATTGCTTGAATATTGGTTGGAATGCTAGTTGAATATATGTTTGCTTGATTGATTTGTAGTGAAGTTAGAAGAGTGTGAAATTAGCAAGATCAAGAAGTGAACCAACACTCTCTACCACAAAGGCAAGTGACGCTATCATCCAAGTCCTACTATTTTCATTACACTTAGTGGATTTTGAAACATGCATGACAAGGACTACTATATTTTGCTATGCTAAATCCTAATAGGATACCCTTATATATTCCTTAGTGAAAACAATGTAGTTGTACTATGCTTAGCCCTGCTATATATATTGAGAAGAGATACATGTTGATATTATATGAAGTATTGAAAGGACTTGTGTTTTATATAATAAAACAAGTACTCAATGAACCACCTGGGTGGACAAGGATACTCAAGTTTTGGACAAGGTGGCAACAAAAGGAACCATGTTTATATGGCAATCTCTTTGTGTTGTGCACCAGAAGAAAACCACCCAGGGACTTAGAGATTGAACATGTTTCTCGTACAGTGGCTTCCGTGTACAGCCACATGCTAAATGGGCACTGGCTTAGTCAACTACATGGTGGAAGACCCATGCATTGGCCTCTTCAGGTTAACTGGAATGAGGGAACTATGAACCCTACATTGGTGCCTGAAGACAAGCTAGCATTGCGTATTGGGAGGACCCTATGGAAAGACTTCGTCACATTCTCAATCTGCCAGTACTCCATCTTGGTGAGTACTTATCCAGCGGCCACTGGTGGCAACAAGATGAGATTGTGTCATGTGGGTAAAGTGTACAACTTCTGCAGAAGATAAAATTCTAAGTACTTAGTCGTGTCCCCGGTTATGGACAATACTGAGCAACTAAGGCCTGAAGCTATAGAAGATCTCGACATTCCAATTTCTAAAAGTAAAACTTGAAAGTGACAACAAGAGACTTGAAGCACTTGGGGTTTACCAAGGAGTTCAGAAAGATTTTGCCAAAGGATCAAAACTATTTTGAAAAGATAGGATAAACATTATTGCTTTCTGCAAATGAGCCTAAACTCTACTTAACCAAATATGCATGTAATGATAGGATCCACTTATTTCTACATAGTAGTGAAACTTGCCAATACAATTCACATGTATTGACCCTTGTGGCTGTAACTTGTAATGTTGCAGGTTTGTTTGATGTTAGTGGAGTTTATTGATTAGGATTACAAGTCTACAACCAACATGTCTGCCCGTGGCACTTTGAAGATGAAGGACCCCATGCTTATAATTATTCTGCTGCAATGTGATGTAATAGCCAAATGAGCTATGTAAGATGTAATGAATTATTTTATTCCTGGTTATAAAGTTGTATTATGACCTTTGTTTCTTGATATTACATCTTAACTGTGGATGCTAGCTATTGATCCAGGGACTAGCATTGTAAACACAGGGATCTCTACCTTATTAAAGGTTGGGAACCTTACAGAGAAGAACTAAGGATATGGTTCTTTCTTATGGAGGTGATGAACAGCTCGTTGTTAATGGTTACATCGATGCTAGTTGGAACACTGATCCGGATGATTCTAAATCACAATCTGGATACGTATTTATTTTGAATGGTGCAGCAGTTAGCTGGAGGAGTGCAAAGCAAAGCGTTGTGGCGAGATCTTCAACTGAATCGGAATACATGGCTGCTTCGGAGGCTTCACAAGAAGCGATATGGACGAAAGAGTTCATTACAGAGCTCGGTTTGGTTCCTAGTGCGCTGGACCCAATGTCTATCTACTGTGATAACATGGGCGCCATAGCCAATGTGCAAGAACCAAGGTCACACAAGAAGCTGAAGCACATCAAGCTACATTTTCACGCTATTCGAGAACATGTCCAAGATGGGGACATAAAGATTTGCAAAGTACACACAGATCTGAATATGGCGGATCCGTTGACTAAACCTCTCCCGAGGGCAAAACATGACCAACACCAAACTGCCATGGGTGTTCGGTATATTACCATGTAATCTAGATTAGATGACTCTAGTGCAAGTGGGAGACTGTTGGAGATATGCCCTAGAGGCAATAATAAATGTAGTTATTATTATATCTTTGTGTTTATGATAAATATTTACATTCATGCTATAATAGTATTAACAAGGAAACATTGATACTTGTGTGATTTGTAAACTAAAATAGAGTCCCTAGTAAAGCCTCTTTATAATACTAGCTTGTTGGTTAATAAATGATTGTGGTTTCCCTATCATGAACATTGAGATGTTATTAACAACAAGATCATATCGTTAGGAGAATGATATGGTGGACATACTCCTATAGATAAGCGTAGCATAAAGATCAAGTCATTTCAATAGTTCAATTGCTATATGCTTTCTAATACATAGTAACCTAATTCCTTCGACCATGAGATCATGCATATCACCTTCACCGGAAGGATGCTTTGATGACATCAAACACCACACCGTAACTGGGTGGCTATAAAGGTGGCATTGAGTGTTCGGAAAGTATTGGTTGAGACACATGGATCAAGAGTGGGATTTGTCCATCCATATGACGGATAGATATACTCTGGGCCCTCTCGGTGGAATGTCATCCAATTAGCTTGCAAGCATGTGACTGGCTCACAAGGGATCACATATCACGGGAACGAGAAAAGAGTACTTATCAGTAACGAGGTTGAACTAGGTATGCAGAGATACCGACGATCATAACCTCGGATAAGTAAACTATCATGAGACAAAGGGAAATTGGTATCGTATGTAAGTGGTTCATTCGATTGCAAAGTAATCGTAGAAATATGTGGGAACCATATGAATTTCCAGATTCCTCTATTGGTTATTGTTCGGAGAAGTGTCTCGATCATGTCCGCATAATTCACGAACCGTAGGGAGACACACTTAAGGATTCAACGTTGTTTGAGTAGTTATGGAATGATGAATAAGAGACCGAATGTTGTTTGGAGTCTCGGATGGGATCCGGGATATCACGAGGAGATCCGGAATGGTCCGGAGAATAAGATTCATATAAGGAAAGTCCTGTTTCGGGGTTGGAGAATGGTTCCGCTGTTTTCATCGGGAATGTTCTAGAAGGTTCCGGAATGTCCGGCACTCCGGAGGGGAAGGGTACATGAGTGTGTCATATCAAGTTGGAATGATTGCATCATGTAATAGGTGTCATCGCTGAACAAAATAAAGGGTTTAATCAAATCCTAGTTTGAAAAGTCAAATGCCAATTTGAAAAGTCAAACGGCTATTTTGGGAAGTGGAGGGGAAGGTGGAAACCGAGTTGGGGAGGAGTTCCTCCCCTCCACCGCCGGCCCCCTTGGGAAAACGAGTTGGGGAGGGACTCCCCTCCCCTGGCGTGCCCCCTCCACCTATATAAGGAGGGGCAGGGCTGCCCCTCCAGGTACACCTATCACACCCCGCAAACCCTAGCCGCCGGCGCCGCCACCTCCTGCTGCCGCCGCCGCCCTAGGGCAAACCGCCGCCGCCGCCTAGCTAACCCTAGCCGCCGGCCAAGCCTCCTCCTCGGCGTGTCTAAACCCTAGATCGTCGAGGGTCTCTCTCATAGTCCACCATACTCGCTCCGGCTTAAGGCGAAGCCCTGCAAGATCTCCCCTCTACTTCCGGTACCACGCCGTTGTGTTGCCGGAATCGCGAGGAGAGTGCTACAACCTCCGCTGCCTGCTGGAACAAGGGAGAGGAAGGTCTTCGTCGAGTACCGAACGTGTGACCGACTGCGGGAGCGCTGCCGGAACGCAGCGCCGGAAGGATCGTCTACGCGATCTTGAGATCGGGAAGAGTACGACTACATCACCCACGAGAATCCGCTCTCGTTAAACAATTTGGAATCTTCGAGGGTGAGTTATTCCATCGACTCATTGCTACAATCTAGTAGATAGATCTTGGCTTGTTTGTTTGTATGCGATAGAATTTTTTTGTTTTCCATGCTATGAAACCCTACAGTTCCAGCAGGCAGCGGAGGTTGTAGCACTCTCCTCGCGATTCCGCCAGCACGACGACGTGGTACCGGAAGTAGAGGGGAGATTTCGCAGGGCTTCGCCTTAAGCCGGAGCGAGTATGGTGGACTATGAGAGAGGCCTTGGCGATCTAGGGTTTAGAGGCACCAAGGCGAGAAGTCTAGGCCGACGGCTAGGGATTAGGGAGAGCCCCAAGTCGGAGGCTAGGGCAAACCCTAGGGCGGCGGCGGCGGCAGGAGGACGGCGGCTAGGGTTAGGGTTTTGGTGGAGAGAGGTGTGTGCTAGAGGGGGCACCCCTGCCCCTTCTTTTATAGGTGGGAGGGCGCCGGCCAGGGGAGGAGAGTCCTCCCCCAAGTCGGCCTCCTTGGCCGGCGGGTGGAGGGAGAGGAACTCCTCCCCAAGTAGGTTTCCTACTCTCTCTCCACCAAGCAAAACTGCCATTTGACTTTTCAAATTGGCGTTTGACTTTTGAAACTAGGATTTGATTTATTCCTTTATTTTGCCCAGCCATGATACCTAGTACATGATGCAATCATTCCACATTGTTATGACACATTCATGTACCCTTCCCCTTCGAAGTGCCGGACCTTCCGGACCCTTCTAGAACATTCCCGATGAAAACACCGGAATCATTCTCCAACTCCGAAACAGGACTTTCCTTATATGAATCTTATTCTCCAGACCATTCCGGATCTCCTCGTGATATCCCAGATCCCATCCGAGAATCCTCGTGATATCCTAGATCCCATCCGGCTTAAGGCGAAGCCCTGCGAGATCTCCCCTCTACTTTCAGTACCATGTCATCGTGCTGCCGGAATTGCGAGGAGAGTGCTACAACCTCCGCTGCCTGCTGGAACGAGGGAGAGGAAGGTCTTCATCGAGTACCGAACGTGTGACCGACTGTGGAAGCGCTGCCGGAACGCAGCGCCGAAAGGATCGTCTACATGACCTTGAGATCGGCAAGAGTACGACTACATCACCCACGAGAATCCGCTCTCGTTAACGGCTTTGGAATCTTCGAGGGTGAGTTCCTCTATCGACTCGTTGCTACAATCTAGTAGATAGATCTTGGCTTGTTTGTTTGCATGCGGTAGAAAATTTTTGTTTTCCATGCTACGAACCCCTACAGTGGTATCAGAGCCGTGTCTATATGTAGATTTGTTGCACGAGTAGAACACAATGGTCATTGTGGACGTTGATGCTTTTGTTGTCGATTGCTTCTTGTGTACTTTGCATCTTGCGGGATGGTGGGATGAAGTGGCCCGGGCTAACCTTACATGACATCGTTCATGAGACTTGCTCCATGCTTGACATGCAACTTGTATTGCATAAGTGGCTTTGCGGGTGCCTGTTTCTCTCAACATAGTTAAGATTCAATTTACAACGGGTGATTGACAATACTAGTATCAATGTTGTGGTTCTTGTTCGTAAGTTAGAATGACACTTATTGAAAGCCCCAAACCACGTAAAATATGCAAAGAAAATTATAGGCGTCTAACTTTGTTTTGCAGGGGTGTGCTGTGATGTGATATGGCCATGATTGTGATTATATTTGATGTATGCAATGTTCCTTATTGTAAGT
This sequence comes from Avena sativa, assembly GCA_916181665.1. Lineage (NCBI taxonomy): Eukaryota > Viridiplantae > Streptophyta > Magnoliopsida > Poales > Poaceae > Avena > Avena sativa. Next base: position 447,044,950 of record OV702293.1, on the reverse strand, counting down.
TGGCAACCGGCAGGAGCCATATGGTTGTCTTTAAATTCTGTTAAGACCCGCGTGTCTATTAAAAGTAGTTGTAATAGTTGAAGCTGGTGGACGACAACCATGGAGCGGCATCATTGACCTTGATGCAATTCCGGTGATGATGGAGATCATGTTCGTGCTTAAAGATGGAGATCGGAAGCACAAAGAAGAAAGGCCATATCATATCACATATTATGAATTGCATGTGATGTTAATCCTTTTATGCATCTTGTATTGCTTAGTTTACGACGGTAGCATTATAAGATGATCCCTCAAGCACACAATTTCAAGTTTTAAAGTGTTCATCCTTAGTAAGCACTGTTGCTAAAGCTCGTTGTTTCGAAGCACCACGTGTTGATCGGGTGTGTTAGATTCTGCGAGTGTATACAACGTGAGCAAGCCAGATTTGCTCATGCGGAAGCTAAGGTTAGATCTTGACGAGCCTAGCATGTACAGACATGGTCTCGGAACACGGATCTCCGAAAGGTAAAGCATGAGTCATATAGTAGATATGATGAACATGTTGATTGTTCGCCATTGAAGCTACATCAACTCTCGTGATGATCGATTTTGATGTGGTGGATTTGGTTCGTGTGATCACTAAAACAATGTGAGGGATATTGTTTTGAGTGGGAGTTCAACGGCAATATGATTAAAAGTTGAACACTATTTATCATAAATTAAATCAAAGTGAATTTGCATAGTTGTTGTAGTCATTGGCATCCGTTTACCACCTTGAGCTTAGTTATAATTGAGATGATAGAACTATAGAATTATGGTTAGTTACTTTACGAATTGGTATCGTATTATTTTGAAGTGTTAATCTAAAGTTTAAAAGTCCTATTGCAAACTTTCAGTAAGTTCCGATTACTCCATGAAGTTTAATAACTGGTATTAAATCGAGAGTGAAAATTCCAAGAGTTAGTGTATGAGTATCATGTTTGTCTCCATGATTCTTGATATTCAAAGAATTGTCTTAATATCAAGGGTTATCTAGGATCTGAAAGAGTTGTTTCAGAAACCATGATGTGTGGAAGATATTGTGATATCTGAAACGAAGTTTTGGCTGCAACATGATAGAGTATAATATGGCAAAAGTCATGTTCTCATATTTGATGAGAATTTGAAAGGGTTGGAGACACTAGTTGTCCTAATCCACCAAAGGATTTTGGAGAGCAACATTATACTCGCGATTCATCTTTATAAGCTAAAAGTAGCTTAATAATTCCATGATAAGGGTGAATATTTGATGTAGGTAAAATATTTACCACACCAAGAGATTACTAAAAAAGGGAATTTGAAAGAACACCAAACATTTGATGATGGTGATCTACTTCAAAGTGCAAGTCCAAAGACATTGGTATTTTACTATACATGCTTTGGACTATGTGTCATGTATATGGCTCCACTATTGATGTTGATAGATTCTTTCAAACAGAAAAGGAAATACCGAAAGAGAATCTCATAAGTATATGGCAGAAAAGAAAAGACTAGAATTGTTCAGCTTAAGTATATAGATGATATACATATTATGGATATATTCTTTGCTTATTAAACAATGTGGTTCTTAAGTATTTGATACTGAATTTGTTGGTGTGAATCGTCATACAAAACAACACAATTCATGAACTACAATGGCCTAAGTAACTAGCAAAAGAATATGTGATGATGTTCATCGAGAACAAATAAAGGGTTATTGTGCTGCTTGTTAAACATCAAAGCTTGCCTTCAAGATTTGTTTTATCAGGCATTATGAGAACAAAAGGGTTGTTCAAATAATTGCCATAATCCATAAAAGATGGATGATTCACAAATCTTGTTGGAGAAATCACATCCATGAAACTAGTGCTAAAAATGTCGAAAGACAAATTGATTGAAAGATCACTTAGGAAGTGACATCGCCGTTTAAATTATATTGGAAAGAAAACATGAAGAAACTCCATGTGGATGGAATTTTGGAGTCTTTTGATTTTTGATCAAATGACGCTTGTGAAACTTTCCTAGAGATAATTAAAACTTCGTTCATAGGCCAAAAGGGAACGAATGACTAGCTTATTGGAACTTGTACATATTGTTGTATGAAGTCCATTATGTGTAGTCAAGAGCGATGGATTTCAACTTCATATGCTTCCTCTGAAAATTTGAGTGAATATATGAATATTTACTTAATAAGGATGAAGTATGAAACAATTGAAAAGTTCAAAGATTTTCAAGATGAAGTGCAAAATCATTGTAACAAGAATATAAATAGTTTATGATAAGATCATAAAGGAAGATATTTGAGTTACGAGTTTAGCATAATACCTAAGATTTAAGGAATCGTTCCGTGGATTTGCATTTCCCGAAACACCATAAGAGTATGGAGCGTTTGAGATATGTAATTAAACCTTGTTTGACATGGTAAGATCAAAGGTGTAATTTATAAAACCGTCATTGTATTTTAAAGATTAAAAGCTTTAGAGACTACCGTTTTCCACTAAAAAGAGCTCCATCATAATCTGTTGAATTGACACCATATAAAGTTATGGTTTGGGATAGAACCCAAGTTGTCCTTTCTTAAACATTGGTATGCGCATAAGAAAGATGTTTGCAACCAAAGTCGGATGAACCTATCTTTGTATGTTATTTCGAATAACTATTCCTTCATAACACCGGAGACAAAAGTGTTTGTCGCTTAGAACGTCAAGTTTCTTTGAGAAGGAATTTTTCGTGAAAAAATAAGTGGGAGGACAATAGAACTTTGATAAGGTTAAAAGAACCTTAGCTATATGTGCAGAGTTGCGCAGCGCCGAAAAGTGTTCCGGAGGCAGCAACAATGTTCATGGCTCACGTGCCTCAAAGGTTATGGTCACGGAGGACTAAGTTCCTATTGAAACAAGTAGGTCGGGTAAACAATCAAATACCAAGATTTGAGAGTTAAATCATTATTTGACAATAATGATCCGACTACATGCAAAGAAGCGATGATGGGCCCTGACTCTGTCAAATGGCTTGAAGCCATAAAATCCGTGATATTCCATATACGAGAGATCAAGCTTTGAACTTGAAAGACCCTCTGGAAAGGTACAAGACCTTACAGTCATATTTGGATCTATAAAGAAATAGACATGGATGTTTCACATCTATGAAATTATCGACATGTCGGGAAAGAGTTCACGACAATGTTCAAAGAGTTGACTATGACAAGATCTAATCTTTCATTAAGCGATATTTATTCTAGACGGATTAATGTAGCAACTACGACATATAATTTTGTTATGTGTTGAATAAACAAAACAAGTTCTTCTAATAGAATGGTTACCAAGGACGTGTGCATGACACTGTCCAAAGGGTTTTGTTAATTCAAAGGATGCTAAAAGCATATGCAAACTTCAATAGTTGAAGTAAGCATCGCGGAGTTGGAATCTTCACCATGATGAAACTATTAAAAGAGTTTAATTTCATCGGAGACGATGAAGATGCTTGCATTTGCAAGAAATTAAGTGGGAGCGCTAAGACATATTTCTAATACATTATGTGGAAGACATATTGTTGATTGGAAATAATGTATCTTTTATTAACACAGGATAAGAATTTCATCTCGATGAAAGACTTAGGCAAAACCCAAATATTTGGCATCAATAGACGCTAATATGGTTGTGCCGAAAGTACATAGATGATATATTGAATAAGTTCAATATAGAAACTACAAGAAAGGTTCTTGTCGCACAGAAAGGATTGAATGAGTTCAATATTGATGATATATACAAGTGTATTGACATTTGGTAAGTGAAACAAAGATTCAAGTATAGATTGATACTTGATGTATGAAATCACAAAGAGTATTTATATCAATCATGTTGTGATATGTACAAATCCAGATATGTCCTATGCTCTAAATGTTATGAGCATATACCAGAATGATTCATAAGATGATTATTGGACGATAGTAAAGATATTCTTATGATCTTGCAAAAGAACTAAGAATATATTATTTTGTAGAAGTGACAAATAGATGGTTAGTTCATTGTAAATGAATTACATTGATACTAGTTTTGTCACAAAATACAAAATAAGTTTATCTCAATCTAAACTAAGGGTGGCACAATATGATGGAATGAGAGTTCCATAATGAATTTGGATGAGTTCCAAAGTTAAGACATTGTGACAGATACTACAACAAAAGGCTAAGTATATAACTACTATTATAGCAGCAAAAGAGGGCATTTGTGTCAAGTAGTTTGTTATCAAACTAGGTGCAGTTCACAGCAAGGATAAATACTATGAAGATATATTGTACGACAATATTATCAACATATTTTAACCCCAAAGAACTAAAGGTCACACCAAAGGACCAAATTTGTACAAAGCCATCTCATTAGAGAATGAGTGATGCGTAGAGACGCAAAGACATGCAATTACACACGGACCTAGAAGTGTCAGATCCGGAGATCAGTTGACCACTAGCAATCGTGTACATACGACACCAGAAAGCCATAGGTGTTGAATACACAAAGGTTTGAAACTAGATTATTGACTCTAGTGCAAATGGGAGACTGTTGGAGATATGCCCAAAAGGCAATAATAAAGTGGTTATTATCATATCTTCATACTTATGATAAATGTTTACATACCATGCTATAATTGTATTAACAGGAAATATTAATACTTGTGTGATTTGTAAACATAAAAGAGTCCCTAGTAAAGCCTCTTGTTAAACTAGCTTGTTGGTTAATATATGATCATGGTTTCCTGATCATGAACATAGAGATGTTATTAACAACAGGGTCATATCATTAGGGGAATGATGTGATGGACATACTCCTATAGTTAAGCGTAGCATAAAGATCAAGTCATTTAATATAGTTCATTTGCTATAAGCTTTCTAATACATAGTAACCTAATTCCTTCGACCATGAGATCATGCTTATCACCATCACCGGAAGGATGCTTTGATGACATCAAACACCACACCGTAACTGGGTGGCTATAAAGGTGGCATTGAGTGTTCGGAAAGTATGGGTTGAGACACATGGATCAAGAGTGGGATTTGTCCATCCATATGACGGATAGATATACTCTGGGCCCTCTCGGTGGAATGTCATCCAATTAGCTTGCAAGCATGTGACTGGCTCACAAGGGATCACATACCACGGGAACGAGAAAAGAGTACTTATCGGTAACGAGGTTGAACTAGGTATGCAGAGATACCGACGATCAAAACCTCGGATAAGTAAACTATCATGAGACAAAGGGAAATTGGTATCGTATGTAAGTGGTCATTCGATCACAAAGTAACCGTAGAAATATGTGGGAGCCATATGAATTTCCAGATTCCTCTATTGGTTATTGATTGGAGAAGTGTCTCGATCATGTACGCATAATTCACGAACCGTAGGGAGACACACTTAAGGATTCGATGTTGTTGAGTAGTTATGGAATGATGAGTAAGAGACCGAATGTTGTTTGGAGTCTCAGATGGGATCCGGGATATCATGAGGAGATCCGTAATGGTCCGGAGAATAAGATTCATATAAGGAAAGTCCTGTTTCGGAGTTGGAGAATGGTTCCGGTGTTTTCATCGGGAATGTTCTAGAAGGTTCCGGAATGTCCGGCACTCCGGAGGGGAAGGGTACATGAATGTGTTATATCAAGTTGGTATGATTGCATCATGTACTAAGTGTCATCGCTGAACAAAATAAAGGGTTTAATCAAATCCTAGTTTGAAAAGTCAAACGGCAATTTGAAAAGTCAAACGGCTATTTTGGGAAGTGGAGGGGAAGTGGGAAACCGAGTTGGGGAGGAGTTCCTCCTCCACCGCCGGCCCACTAGGGATCCGAGTTGGGGAGGGACTCCCTCCCCTTGGCCGGCGCCTCCCACCTATAAAGGGAGGGGCAGGGCTGCCCCTCCGAGCACACAAGTTCTCCACCCCAAAACCCTAGCCCGGCGCCGCCACCTCCTGTTGCCACCGCCTAGGGCTCCCCTAGCCACCGACTTGGGCAAGCCCCAAACCCTAGCCGCCGGCCCTAGCACCTCCTCCTTGGTGTGTCTAAACCCTAGATCGCCGAGGAGCTCTCTCATAGTCCACCATACTCGCTCCGGCTTAAGGCGAAGCCCTGCGAGATCTCTCCTCTACTTCCGGTACCACGCCGTCGTGCTGCCAGAATCGCGAGGAGAGTGCTACAACCTCCGCTGCCTGTTGGAACAAGGGAGAGGAAGGTCTTCATCGAGTACCGAACGTGTGACCGACTGCGGGAGAGCTGCCGGAACGCAGCGTCGGAAGGATCGTCTACGCGATCTTGAGATCGGAAGTGTACGACTACATCACCCACGAGAATCTGCTCTCGTTATCCGCTTTGGATCTTCGAGGGTTAGTATTCCATCGACTCGTTGCTACAATCTAGTAGATAGATCTTGGCTTGATCATAGATTAGATCTTGATTGTGTGTTCATGCGGTAGAATTTTTTTGTTTTCCATGCTACGAACCCCTACAGGGAGTAGTTCTTCCTCCAGGATAAGGGCTCTACCGGTAGCTATGTGTTCATCTCTCTCTCTCTATGCATGGTCATATTGTGATCATGTGCTTTGTAATCAAGTAGATCTACCTTGCTACTTAAGTGCTTTAATAGATCTCAGCTCTCCCCATGTGTGTGAAAGTGACAGCGTGGACGCCATGATGGCACTTAGGTTTGTGTCTACATAAATACTCTTTGTGCTTTAATAGATCTATGCTTTTCCCCACGTGTGTGAAAGTGATAGCGTGCATACCGTGTGTGGCACTTTGGCTAGATTGAATATTTGTTATGAGTTATATTTGGAGTTGGATATCTCTATAAAAATGTGGTGTTTGTTGGAACCATCTAGCGCTCAAGGTGACAGTGTGGGGTTATCTAGATTGGGAAAGGCGGACTTTGAGGTGTGCTGTTATAGCCCTACCATGGATTAGAGTGTCCAACCGAAGAGTAGTTAAGAGTAGTATCATGAAGAAAGGATATTTATATGAGAGAGTGTTCACTAGTGAAAGTATGATCCCTAGGCCTTGTTTCTAAACATTGAAACACCGTTTGCTACTAGATCTGTTGCATGTTTGCTTACTTCCTTCTTGTTGTCTTTAGTCTTTTCCTCACCGTCAAGCTATTTTCTGGCGCCGTTACCACTTGTATTTCACTATCTCTTCACCGAACTAGTGCACCTATACACCTGACAAGTGTATTGGGTGTGTTGGGGACACAAGAGACTTCTTGTATCTTGATTGCAGGATTTCTTGAGAGGGAATACCTTTGACCACTTCCTCCCTGAGTTCGATAAACCTTGGGTAATCCACTTAAGGGAAACTTGCTGCTCTTCTACAAACCTCTGCACTTGGAGGCCCAACAACTGTCTACAAGAATAGAAGTGCGTAGACATCAGTCCTCGAGTAGGTAAGTGATAAAAAGAATAATTTTTTAGGTGACATGCACCATCAAAACCAAGACCAAACCATTTGCAAGCATTGAAAGATGGGAACAAAGAAATCTAAACATGTGCATGAAAGATGGAGTTCTAAAAATAGGACATATTAACTATGCATGCAACATGAAAGGCTACAAACAAAGATCATGAATAACATGCATTGAAAAATGTTTGTTTGTTTCACATACAGAAAACATAGCATAGTGTAAAACAGCTTGTCCCTCATAGAGTAGCAAATAAATGCATAGGACACCTTCAAAGTTCACAAGGGTGACTAGAAACAAATAGCACAAGAACAAGTAATATCACAATATGCATCAATCAATAAGTTTGGGACACTGCACACAGAATGACAACTATGCTCTCTTAATGGTGCCTAAAGGTAGAAGGTGGAGACTCAATATAATAATGGAAGAAAGGCCTTTCATAAAGGAAGTAGGGATTTCAAGTTTCAAAAAGAGCTTCCAAAAATTATGGTACTTGTTAGCTTTCAGCCCTCATTGTCCCTATCATAAGCATCTTGAAGTGTTTAAGGTTAAAGTGAACAAAGATAGAGTATATGCTTGACAAAGTATAAGTTGGCAATCTCAAGTCCCTTGAATACGAGGGCCACACCTCATGCTACTCAACTTCAGTCACCTGCAAGTTCTTGTCATTGATAAACATGCATATCATAGAGAACCGCCAACGAGGTACCCCTTGCACATGGTACAGGAGCTATCCAATAACCAAAATGACAAGGCAAGCAAACAATGAGCATCTCAGCGATCTTTTTATTTACTATATGCATATATTTTTATTGAGGATGCTTCATAGATAGCTCACTATGGTGATGCTGCAAGTTTCCACCATGATTATGCATGGCTTAGGCTAGCGGCCCAGGCGTTTCTCTAACACAAAATACATACTCCATGGACTTACAAGTTCCCTCTTTATTTCACACCGGTGACATCCATAGACAAAAGAGCATGATATCAACTGAGTACAAAGTACAAGTGCAATGTTGAAAACGTTCCCCGTGACAACATGGTTCTGCTAATTCCAACGTATAAGTGCAAGCATATACAACATTGATGACACAATGGTTCAAGTTTATTAGGGGCAAAGAATATAAAGTGTGCCATCAAGTTTGTGAGGGCTTTAATCGCTAAGTTTTCACATAACAAAATACTTTTTAATTGGAAGATATCTAAAAACAAGAATATACTTGGAATGGTGTAACACACCATGCATAGGAGTTTATAGTGGACACTTTGGAATAACTTGGTTTCTTGGGAGTTGGAAGCATGAGTATAACTTACTCATACAAGTGGAGGCTAGCAAAAGACTGGGAGCAACCAACTAAGAGAGCAATAATGGCCATAATCATGCAGAGCAACAAAACATTACTAATCAAAGCATAGAGTGGTACTACAAGTCAAGGACTAAATGATCATAGATGCTATGGTGACTTGTCATAGTCATAACATGGTGTGAGCATGTGCCAAGTCAACCCAAACAAAGCATCAAAGGAAAATACCACAATACTATGCTTTTGCATGCTAAAACAACGCATAATTTCTTCAAGGCACACTAAGCAATCCCAATTGTTTGGAACAATACATGCTATAACAATAATCACTAAGCATAAGGTCAAAACAACACCTAGCATGTCATGCTAAAGTCTAAGTCACAGTCAATGCAAGCTCCTCTTGCACTTTCAAGCAGGAACTTCCTACTCCTTTCCAACACCAAGCAACTTATTTGAAACAACACAGCGAGAACGGGGGTCCAAACTACTTTATTCAAGCAAACTAAACAAAACAAACAAAAACTAAGACGCTCCAAGAACAACACAACTGTGCATGAAACAATAAAAACTAAGTGTCTAGACAGACCTGAGCTTTTTATTGATGAAGAAGGGGATGCCTTGGGCATCTCCAAGCTTTGACACTTGTACCTCTTGGATATTTATTGGGGTGACACCGGGGTGGAATCCTCAAGCTTGAGCTTTTGTCCATTCTTCATCTCATTACATCATTCTCTCTCTACACCTGAAAATTTTCCTTCATACAAAACTTCACACAATCTTCATTAGCAACATTAGTGTATTCAAAAGATAGTAGACCCTTAGGTAAGCTTTGGAACAGCAAAAAATTTCACTAAAAACACATGCTACTGTTGCAACTCCTTCAAAAAGCTCAATTCCCCTAAAGAGAACTCAAAAAGGAATAAATAAGAAGCAAATGCAAATAATGGCAGAAATCTGTCAAAACTGACCAACAGGTAGAAACCGATTGTTTCGAACATATTCTGTTTCTCAAATCAAAAAGTTTTGAACTAACGAAATTTAGCTAACATACTGGGGGATTTATTAGTAAATTTTCAGCTAAATCCGAGTTACAGAGACTCCTCACGAATTTTTTTGGTGGAGGATAGAAATCTGTTTCGGGACAACAACTCCCCAAATCTTACTTCCCTCTTATTAGAGGTCATTATTGGCACAAAAAGCAAACAAAAAGGATAAGGAGAGGTCATTACTGAAGTAATAACTTTCAAGACTCAAGTAAACTCTTGGGTTATCTCCCAACAAGTACTTTTCTTTAACACCTTTAAGTTAGGCACAAGAAGCAAGAAGAATCAAGTATTTTCAAATGAAGCATTACCCCTCTTGTTCTTTCCTTTCTTACCTTTCTTTTTATCTTTAGGGAAGATATGATTGCTTACTGGAGGAGAAAAATGCATAATGCCTTTTTCCACATCTATTACTGCTCCAAGGTGTTTCAGTAGGTGATGACCCACAAGTATAGGGGATCGCAACAGTCTTCGCGGGTAGTATTACCCAATTTATTGATTCGACACAAGGGGAGACAAAGAATACTTGCAAGCCTTAACAACTGAGTTGTTAGTTCAGCTGCACCTGGAAATAGTTCTTGCTCACAGAAGTTTATCAGTAGCAATAGTTTGTAGTAGCAATAGCAGCAGCAACAACAACAATGAAACAGGAGCAATAGTAATAGTAATGGTAACAGTGGGATTCGAGTGCGGTAGGCATAGGGATGGATGACGGGCGTTGCATGGACGAGTCTAAACATGTCACTTCAAGACCTAGGGCATTGCAGATAAATAATAACAAGCATCCAAGTACTAAACAATCCTAGGTATGTGCTCCAAATATAGTCATACGTGCTCGCAATGAGAACTTGCACAACATCTTCTGCCCAGCCAGCCCGTGGCAGCGGGGCCTCTAGGGAACTACTGGCAATTAAGGTGCTCCTTTTAATAGAGCACCGGAGCAAAGCATTAACACTCCATGAACACATGTGATCCTCACACCACAGCCATCCCCTCCGGTTGTCCCAGTTATTGTCACTTTGGGGTCTTTGGATCCGGACAATGATATGTGTACACAACTTGCAGATAAGATCATAAACAATACTATCATAATGATTCAATAATAAGTTCAGATCTGAGATCATGGCACTCAGGCCCTAGTGACAAGCATTAAGCACAACAAGTTGCAACAAAGTCAAATAGCACTAATAGAGATACTAGGCACTATGCCCTAACAGATCTTATTCGATTACATGATAGAACTCATCCAATCCCTACCATCCCCACGCCTATAGTGGGGGATTACTCACTCATGGATGAGGGAAACATCGGTGGTTGATGGAGATGCGTTGGTGATGACGATGGCGATGATGCTCTCCAAATTCCCCGTCCCGGCAGGGTGCCAGAACGGAGTTTCTGGATCCAAATCTTGGTTTCTGGTGGTAGCGGCGGAGCGGAACTCTTTCTGGAAAACTATCGAACCCCCCTCTGTTTTTAGGTCAGAAGGCAACTTATAGGTGCAAAGGGAGGCCGAGGAGCTGCCTGGGGTGGCCAGACCTCCCCCAGGTGCGGGGTCAGTGGGCCCGCGCTTGGGGTGGGTCTGGGCCCCCCAGGCCTCCCCTCTGTCTCCCCTTCTGGCTCTGTGGATCTTCTGCTGAAAACAAGACACCAAGGTAATTCTGCTGAAAACAGCGTCAGTCCAGGTTAGTTGTATCCAAATCACACAAGTATAGAGGAAAAACAATAGCAAAGTGTTCGAGAAAGTAGATACGTTTTGGACGTATCAGTAGGGATCTTCCAACTGTAATCTGACCTTTGCCTACACATTCAATATCAAGATAATCAGTAGACACCATTTTCCCTAAGATTTTTGTAAACACACCTTCAGCTATTCCAATGGGTAATAAAGTGGCATTATTAGTAAGAGAGATTTCCTCTCCTCCTTCAGAAAGCCCCCAAAGACTCAAAGAATCATAAATATATTTAGGCATGAGACAAAATTCAGACATGATATCACAACGAGCATCAAAAAGTGTAGTATTTATAGAAACATTGATTATGGGAAAGCACTTTGAAGGCTCAGAGTTTATGGGAACATAATCATGGTAAGCCCTAAGCGTGTGATAGCAACTATTCATAGCAGCAATACTGGTCTCAAGAGTGTTCAACCTAGCAAAAATATTTGTGAAGGAGGAATCAGACTTGCCAGGTGTACCATAAATTATAATCAGTTTCTTTATTGTATCAAAAGCTTCATCCTCGGTACATAGCAAAATATCTTTCTTAGCCACAACATCTAAAGCATATCTATAACGAAGAGCAATACCGCGGTAGAAACTATAACATCCCAGCATTAGAGCCTAGAAATAAGCTGAACCCAGATGTGTGCATTGCATTCATGCATAGAAAATCCGAATAATTTTCGCGCTTTTGAACAAAACTTGTCAAAGTGATTGAAGCTTCTATTACTTGATGGAATTGAAGTAGATCATCAAGTTGACTGCGATAAGTTCAATATGACCTTTGCTAAAACCTTATTTTGGGTAAGGGAGATTTGATTTAAGGGTAGATCAAATGTAACAAAAGTTAAACCCTAATACACTATGATTTATATTGATCCTTAGGTGATCATATTATAGTATTCATTATAATCACTCATAAGTATCAGGTTAAGGATATAACACAAATAATAAGAAAGTAACAACTATATCTTAATCTCATATGCATATACCATGAGTATCATGGTAAAACCTAACCCTACTTCTTAAGTAAGATTGAGTAGGAAAGAAACTAAGTTTAGATCATTCACCATATATCTTTCTTTCCATATCAATCCTTATCATCTCTATTGAGTTATATTCCTTTATATGTTGTTCATCAATGTTGATAAATCAACTAATGATTCATCAGATCTCAATCTATTAACTCTTAACCATAACATAGCTTACATATATGTGTCCATAAAGAAACTACTAAGAAGAGGTAAATAGTAATGCTAGCTTTAGAAATCATCTATAGGATGAGAATGATTGAAAATAATTCAATCAATAAGATAATTGATGGAGTTAAAACCCTCCTAGATAAATAGAAGAATTATTTATATTATCTAATCATATGGTAGTAATTGAGATTACAAGGATGAATTCTGAAGATAGTTACCAGTAGTAATTCTATTGGATCAAGTGGGCATAGTCCATGAATAACAACCTTAATCCAATTAGAGATACTAAGAAGATAATTTCAATACAATTGAAAGGTTGTAGTATTGAAGTTTTGATTAGTCAATTGGAAACCTAAGCTATAAATGATTAAAGGATTATAATGATCATGCTTGCTCACCAAGATTGGATACTTATATCAAGTATAAGTGATATTGGTGTGTAGAACATGATTAAAACCCTAGTATAGATAAGTTATCCTAAAGTAGTCATTACAAGCCACATTAATATAATGTGAGGTTGGAGTGTGAGTTATTAGAGTAAAGTAAATGTAAGATAGTATGATTCAATTAAAGCCAGTATAGCATAGAGTTATGGAAGTAGTGTTATCCATCTTAAAGGATAGTAAGCTTTAAAGAAAGGTAGGTGGATGATCAAGGAAGATTAATCCATGAGTTTAGAAGAATAAAAGGTGAATAAGAATATTCTTATGAAGTAAAGCTCATCATGTTAATCATGATGATAGATAGAAAAAGGTGGTATATCTAGGAAAGGAATTCCTTAATTAGTAATCCAGGATTGCGAAATTATGGAAAATAGACATTCTTGGAAATCACCCAACTCTAAATCTTAAACCAAACATAATATCCATTTCAGGTTATTGCTCCATCATCTCAGCAATTCATAGGAATATTTTCCTATAGCAAATCACATAAGCACATCTCTGTCAAATTCAATCATCATAATTATATGTGCTTAGAAGTATCTTTATCAATTCATTTCTATAAAACATTCTAGATATAACTTTTTATTATAAAAGGTGATGACATCAAATATCACAAACAGAAGCCAATATGATTAGTTATTAGATCTTTACTCACATCAACAAAAGAATAGAAGTAGAATAAGGACCCTAAAACCTTGAGCAAGCATTTACAATTCAAATCTTAACCTCTATGTTAATTATAATAAAATATATCCATTGTTAATTCCTAAATTCATGGAAATAATATTAATCATATTAATTCCCTAGAAACTCTATTTATCAAATAAAAATAAAAGATCACCAAATAAAATCTCCTAAATATTATGAGTTAATGAGAATCAAATCTCATGAATTAATAATAATGCATCCTATAATAAGTTTATGAATATTAGCTCAATTAAATGCCTATTAAAAAGCCTTACAAATAATAATAGGAAAAGTATATACATAAAGAAAGTAAAGAAACATAACATTATACAATAAAAGTTCACAAATGATACTATTTTAGTATAACTATAATTATCCAGCAAATTAATTCCATAAAGAAAATTTCAAATTAAAGATCTTATACAAATCTGAAAAGGAAAAAAGCAAATGGAAAAATGGAAAACAAATAAAAAACAAGATCTGGTCGTGGCCCAACTCCTACTTACTTACCTATTGCCCTGTGCAGCCCACAAAGGCCCAATAACCAGCCCAGTTCGTTCTCGTCTCTGGATAACAGGTGGGACCAAAGAGGCACTGAGGGCTGAGAGGAAAGAAACGCCAGGGGGTTATCCGCAAAACAACACGTCATCGTCTTCCTCCACCTGGAAGCATCTCGGTGGCAAGGCCGAGGCCGTTCGCCATCGTCTTTGCGCCAAGATCAACGCCGCCGTCGCCAGGAGAGGATAAGGAAGCCACCGCGATGCCCCTGTTCATCCTCATCCTCATTTTCCCCTCTGAAACCTTCTTTGCCTCGTTTCCCCAACCATGCCAAGAACCCTAGCTTAGAGGTGAGACGGAGCCGGCGAATCTGTGCTCACCTCGGCCAGATAAGACCACAGTGGAGACCGTCATGCTCTTCTCGTTCGATTGCCCCAACTTGCACCTGCGAAGGAGGCGAAAATCGACCCAATCGCACCCTCGGTTCCCGATGCTGTTTGTCAACCTCACCGTCGTCTCCGACCGCGCCTCGCCAAATCAAGCACACCATCGCGTTCCTGGTGAGTCACTGAGTCTCCTAGCATGTGCTGATGCCTTGTTTGCTTCCTAGATCCATGCCACCGTAATTACCTACAAGCACCGCCGCATAAGCTCGTCGTCATTTGCCCTCTGATGACCAAAAACCAGCGGCGCCACCACTATCTTACTCGCCTTGCTGCTCTGGTTCGAACAAGCCCATGCAGACCCGCTCACTCGCATGTTACTACTCTCCTTGCTGTCGTCTACCATGCCATCGGCGAGGTGACGTCAGGGTGAGATCAACCTGGCCACGTCAACGTGTTTGACCAGTATTTGTCCCGCGTGGCTGATGACATGGCCTTGGGCCCATATGTCATTGTCTGGGGGTAGCAAACCAGTCGGTAACAAATACATTTTCTAACCTAAAGAGCCGAGGTGGACATAGGCCCACTGGTCAGTGACTTAGGCTACGTGTGGGTGAGGTATAAAAAGTTATTTTTCTGTTTAAGAAATAAATAAAATGTTATAAGCTCAATTACTAATATTCCAGAAATCAAATAAATGATTAAATCTTGTTTAATTAATAACTTTTGATTTATAATTCAGAAAAATGTGTATAATATATGAAAATTTGTAGAAAAATAAAATCTACAACTTAAAAATATTATAAATATTATTATGATGATTAATAAATATTATTTAATAAAGGTTTTATAAGTAATAAAACTTTGATAATTCATATTTTAATAATGGTAAATGTTAAAAATATAAATAGAATACCAAAAATCTTAGAAAAATAAGAATTATAATTTAAAACTATAATCATGCATTATTATTCCACTTAATTAAATATTTGTTATTTATTAAGTCTTTATAAAGTAATAAGTATTATAAAAATCATATCTTATTATTTTTAACTCACAAAAATAAGTGTAATATACCAAAATGATCACAAAAATAATACCTATATGTTAAAAATATAATATTTCACTTTTGAGTTAATTAAAAATCCAAATATTTTAATAACTCAAATTTAAACTTATTTACTTAATTAATAATTCATATAAGGATAAATAAAATCTGTTAATATTTCTAAAATGAGTAAATTAATTCTAATAAATAGTATTAGTCTTAAATATTAATAATATGAACCCATAATGGTTTAAAACATTATAAATACCTTTTTATTAAATTATCTTCAACCTTAAGTGAAGATTATATTCTAAAAGGATTCCTATTCATAATAAAAACCTTAAAGAACAACTTGTGAATAAATCAGATCCTTTCTATCTACTTTAACCACCAGATTACAAAAACTACCACAACACTATAGTAAGTTCATAAGTAGTTAAGTAATATTATATCTTGGTTTATAAACTATAACCACTCATCTATAAAAAGTAAATGGTACTACTCCATTATAAAATCAAGAAACCACTACCCCAAGTAAAAGAATAACCATTCTTAAGTAACCTTAAGGAAACATTCCAGATACACAAGATACAAATATCATAAGCATTATACTTTCAAACTATCCTTGTTTTAAAGTTAACTTTAGTCTACAAGAATCTAAATATAACACTATAAGCATTATTATATGTTTTATAGTTAACTTTGGTATGAACTAGTTAAGTTATAAAGCAACTCAAGCCAAAACTATTCAAGCAAACACAAATAACATCGACCACCATTAACTAACCGCAAAGATTGTTTAAACATTAGAAAAGGAATCTTTTCTTCAAAAGTTATTCGTTTTGCCACTTTAGACAATATATGACAAATAATCAATATCACATTACTTCATACTTCACTTGTATACCTAGGAGCGATAACACTTAAGCTATTTATAAATGACTTACTTATAAAGTCAAGTTTGAAGATAAACAATTAAAGTGTAAACAATCTTGAATAGCATTTCATAGGTGTATATTTTATTGCTGCATAAATATGTGTTGTTCACACACACTCACAAGCCCTAATAAGAAGCACAAGTGGGAAACTTATCTAAAAGGACAACACATTCTAAAGTAACCATTTCCGGAATCCAAACCCTAGAACAACATTATTCCCTAGATTCGCATTTATAAAAGTGCATCTCATTACTTATGCATAAAGCATACTTCCTCTTTAAACATTAGTCCTTACCGGACCAATGATGCTAATTTCAGATTTTGGATCTTATACTAACGCGAAGACCGTGAGAGCATAATCTTGCAATCACAAAAGGCAAGTTCACATTTGCTCATGTCCTTTGATTATTTTCTGTAAAGTATTTTACAAATTGAGTGTTGTCATCACCTGCATTTCAAAAGGTCAGAAAACACTAATTTTGATAATAATGTGAATTATTGGTTACTGATCCAGGGTGATCAGCTAATCCATTAAATCTGACAATTGGAATACCAATGTTCAGAACTATATCACCTAGGACTTAAAAACTAATGTCGCCAGTGATTCTTGCGCCGTATATTACGCATTGACCATGAGATTTGGAATGGGACGAAGAAGTCAGCTATATCTTCTTCCTCTTGCATGAAGCCGGATGTGCAGGTCATGGATGTTATCCTCGTAGCGTGCATATCAATTGGTAATTCGTAGAGGATATGCAGCATATGGGTGGGAACCCTCAACGTCCCACGATAGTTCTGACATCTAACGGTTTGTATAAACCATTGCCGTAATTCTTTATGTGGGCATGGTGTACACCAAGGAGGCATGCGAGGTCGTGAAGGGGGTAGTGATTGGCTTGGATCATCTTCTGGGCCCCACATCATGGAATTGTGGACGGGAATAAGCTGCCTGATTGTGCAACAAAGAGTTGATCTCTCATGGGTAAAGTAACGCACCTCTACAGAGTGTAAGAACTGTAACTTGTTACTCCATGTTCCGGGAAGGAGCTGCGAACGCGGCGGGAAAGGAACTCCATGAAAGTTCTGGTAAACCCGTGAAGGCTGACGGACATAGCTTTTCAGAATAAAAGCAACCTTTGAAGAAATGTTTACGAAAACTTGCATGGCCTACGACCTATGGTCTGTGGCTGTAGATATAGTGCATCAAACACTCCTTTTCTAGTGAACTTGCTGAGTACGCTCGTACTCAACGTATCTTCTTAACCCTTGCTAGATTCTGAAGTCGGGATAGACAACCTCTACATCAAGTTATGTTCCAGGACTCATCATTCAAAGCTAAGGTTCTTTAAAGACAAGGAAGTCAACAAATACCTCAACTCAAGTGAAGACGAAGTTACTGATTAGATAGGAATATAATCTCTCGCCAAAGAACCTAATTCTGTAGTGTATTGCAATAGCAGCAATGCCAATTCCTTAGTTAAAATACTAGTCTAAATAGTATATTAGTTCTTGCGTTGTTTATCTTTGATTCTTCTTCGTAAGAAGTTCTTTCTCTCTCTTTAACCTAGAGTGTTCTCTGGATCTTGTGTAAAGAGTGAGTTGTAACCTTTATCCATGTATTGGACCCGCTGTGTTTCTGTTGTGACAATATGAGGGATGTAATACTAGTGAACGGTGTTTCATTGGTGTTATGTCAACGACTATAGTATACTACATCATGCAGTGGTATGCTGGATCACCGCAGAAACTATCAATAACCAAGCTAAGACTCATCTTAGGCTCAGTTTCCCTCTGTAAAGCGGAGATTCTAGACCAAGCTTCTTTAAAACTGTCTTCAGTTTTTTGCTTAAAAGTGGAGATCTCTTCCATATGTGAAATAAAGATTGGTCAAAAACCAGACATGGTAGCAACTAGGGTAGGAACTAATTTTTTGTGTTTTTGAATACAGAAAGCTAGGGCTGTCAACGAGCCGAACTCGAGCGAACATTGTTAGGCCAGGCTCGAGCTCTGTAGAAGCTCGAGCTGATCTCGAGCGAGCCTAGGTTGATCTTCGAGCCTACATCTAAGCTCGAGTTCGGCTCGACCAAAGCTCGAGTAGGCTTGAGCTCGGTTCGTTGAAGCTCGGTAAGAAAATTTTAGTACATCGACATGCAGCTACATAGTAAGAAAATAGTAAAGCTTGAAAACGGAATAGCACAAATGGCTTGGAGTTTCATATAATAGTAATACAGTGCCAACATGCCAGCATAATTATTTTAGCGGACTTACAACAGATGGAATAATAATAGCAGTCTCAATTTTGCGACTGTATAAAAATCACGAGCTTTATCGAACTGTTTTATTTTGGCTCGCCTAAGCTCGCGAGCTCGAAAACAGGCTCGAGCTTGGTTTGTTAGAGAGACGAATAAAACTCGAGCCGAGCCGTTAACGCGCTAAACTCGCACAGTTTGTCAAGCCCGAACTTTTTGACAGCCCTACAGAAAGCAAACCAAACTAAACTAATTTTTTTTGAGTTTTTGAAAAGAGACAAACAAAACCAAGCAAAAGAAACTAAGCAAACTAAAAACAAAGTAAAGAGAAAGGAAGTGAAGAACTCCCCTTGTGACGTCCTTAGCCTCCCCGGCAACGGCGCTAGAAAAAGGCTTGATGAATGCAGCACCACTTCGTTGGGAGATCCCAAGCGGAAGTTATGATGCAGTTTAGCAGGCAAGTTTCCCTCAGTAAGAAACCAAGGTTATCGAACCAGTAGGAGAAAGGAAACGCTCCAAAGGTGCTGCAAGCAACGTGTATACCTGCACAACACAAACTCAAGACTTTGCCCCAACTAACAGTGAGGTTGTCAATCTCACCGGTTGTTGTAACAAAGGATTAAACGTATGGTGTGGAAGGTAATGGTTTGCAACAAGTAAACAAGTAACAGTGGAAGATGTATCAATGTTAAAGATTGGACCGGAGTCCATAGTTCACTAGAGGTGCTCTCTTTAGATAAACAACATGGCATGAAGGGTAAACAAATTACAGCATGGCAATTGACAAGAACTGAGCAAGACATAACAATGCAATACCAGACAAAAAGATCCTATGAGATTTGATTGGGCAATACAACAATATACATAGACCGCTATCCAACTTCATCTATGACTAGAAGTCCACCTTTAGTTTGTCATCCAAACCCCCTCCAGTATTAAGTTGCAAGCAACAGACAACTGCTTTAAGCAAAATGTGTAAGGTAAACTATCCACTTGTTCTATGAACAAGAGACCGTTGTTTTCTCCCTAGTGGCAACATCACATCTACAACCGAAGAGATTTTTGTCACTTCCCTTGGAAACTAGAGGCATGAACCCACTATCGAGCATAAATACCCCCTCTTGGAGTCACTAGCAACTACTTGGCCAAGATAGCTACTAACAACGGAGAGCATGCAAGATCACAAACAACATAGACATGATAGAATCATAAAGACAAAACCATTAATCAATCTGACATAGTAATCTCAATATCCATCGAATCCCCGCAAACACAACATGAATGATTACAAATAGATTAGATCTTGATCATGAACGGAGCTCACAAGATCTATACATGAAAGCACAAGGAGGAGATACAACTATATAGCTACTACATGGACCCATAGTCCAAGGTGGAACTACTCACGCTTCATACCGGAGAGAAGGCCTCCGTGATGATCTCCCCTCCTGCAGGTTGCCGGGAAGAACTTCAAATCCCCCGATCTAGGGACGACGGTGGCGGCGGCTACAGAAGGTTTCGTGGAGTTTTGATCGGGTGCCTAGGGTTTCTGCATCAGGGCTTCTTATAGGCGAAGAGGCGAGGCTGGGAGGCGACCGGAGGGGCCACACCCTGCCCAGGCGCGGGTCCACCCTAGCCCGCGCATGGGGCGTGTGGTGGCCCTATGGCACCTCTCCGTCTCCCCTTCTGGCTTCGTGTCCCCCACGGTAAAATATTGACTTTGGCTTTTGTCCCGTACAATTCCGAGAATATTGATTTTCTGCCTTTCTGGAACCAAAAACAGAAGAAAACAGACAACTGGCACAGTGACAACTTGTTAATAGGTTAGTTTCAGAAAAGATATAAAAACACCTCAAAGTGTAGACAAAGCAAAGCAAAGTAGATACTAAACAAGCATGGAGCATCAAAAATTATAGATACGTTTCCGACGTATCAGTCTTCCTTCTTACCAAAAATTAGAGTTTGACTTTTCAAACTAAGATTTGACTATTCAAACTAGGCTTTGACCCTTTTACTAGTGTTGGATGAATTATCCCTTTAGGGTTTGGTGCGGCTGGCCCCTAGGGCATGCCACTGTCCAAGTGACCCCCTCCCGGGGTGGTGGAACCATTGGTGGTCCCTCTAGAACATTTTAGAAGTATCCGGTCAAAACACCGAAACTGTTTCTGAACTCCGGAAAACCACTTTCCTTATATAAATCTTATTCTCTGGACCATTCCGGATCTCCTCGTGATGTCCTGGATCCAATCCGAGGCTCCGAACAACATTTGGTCTCTAACTCATATTCCATATCTACTTAAACAATATTGAATCCTTAAGTGTCTCCCTACGGTTCGTGAACTATGCAGACATGATCGAGACACCTCTCCGATCAATAACCAATAGAGGGATCTGGAAATCCATATGGCTCCCACATATTTCTATGATGACTTCATGATCAAATGAACCATTTACATACGATATCGATTCCCTTTGTCGTGCAATACTTTACTTATCCGATGTTCAATCGTCGGTATCTCTTATACCTAGTTCAACCTCGTTACCGATAAGTACTCTTTACTCGTACTATGATGTGACATCCCTTGTGACCTAGTCACATGCTTGTAAGCCAATTGGATGACACTCCACCGAGAGGGCCTAGAGTATTATCTATCCATCATATGGATGGACGAATCCCAATCTTGATCCATGTGCTTCAACACATACTTTCAGAATACATAATGCCACCTTTATAATCACCCAGTTACGGAAGTGGTGTTTGATGTCATCAAAACACTCATCCGGTGATGGTGATTAACATGATCTCATTGTCGAAGGATTAGGTTACTATGTATCTGAAAGCTTATAGCAAAACGAACTTAACGACTTGATCTAATGCTATGTTTACTATGAGTGTGTGTCCATCACATTGTTCTCCTAATGATATGATCTTGTTATTAATAACATCCAATGTCCATGACTAGGAAACCATGATCATCTATTAATCAATAAGCTAGCTTAACAAGAGGCTTACTTGGGACTCTTTTATGTTTACAAAACACACAAGTATTAATGTTTCCTGTCAATACAATTACAGCATGGGATGTAAACATTTATCATAAACATAAAGATATAATAATGACCATTTTATTATTTCATGTTGGGCATATCTCCAACATCGTCATCTTCATCGTCTTCACATGCTCATGATCTAACCCCCTTAATGTTGGCTATGTGCCCTTGGCACGGGTGTTGCATTTCGCACAAGGTTATGTGGAGTACCTGATTTTTTTTACCTCTGCGACAACGTACCGTGTCTGCTCCTTCCCATAGCAGTTTATACTTATCTACTGACAGTGGTGGGGATTTTGGCTAGTTCGTCAAATCGGATCACCGTCAGTATGTCGACATGATTTTGTGGCGTTCACCACATTCTCGACGAGACTGGGCGAGGCCATATTGTTTCTGGTTTATTAGTGGGCTTTGCCCTATGACATGTGTGATTTGTGGGCTGTTGTTACGATTTTCTCATGGTTTTCCACCGGATTAACTGGGCACTTTCTCCTATTAATCAACTAAGCCTTTTCTTTTCTTGCCTCGGATTGAAAGAAAATACCAATATGGAATGTAATAATGATGTGATTAAACCATGGTGCTACAGAAGAAAAGATATCATAAGCTAATTCATGTCCAACCCATGTTCATATTTCCTACGGGCCATATACTGATTTTTTATTTTTGGCTAAACTAATCATGGTGCTACATAAGGAAATATATAATATGCTAATTTCAATGTCAACAAAACCATACCACAATCGAAATGATAGAAAAAATAAATAGCTAGACTAAAAAATGTGATAAAGTTTTGCCAAAATTGACCACTTCAATTTCGGCACTGACATTATGAGAAAATAGGTAACTGGGAAAACCATTGCCCAAAACGGACATGTCCAAAAAGTTTTTGTGCAGCTATTTGCAACTGCTACCTAACTCTGAAGCTAGTCCAACGTATTCTGTTATCGAAGGTAAACAATCCATGTTTCTTGCGGGGGTTCTCCCTACCCAGCAAGGTGAAGAAAGGTTATATCCAGGTGGGCGGAAACTTTCCATCGACGGGCTCATTTTGTGCCGAACATAGTAATGCAGGTATAGGGTGATGATGTTGGATTTCGATATTTACTCTCTACCGGTATCTAGGAGATTGTACCCCCTTGAGACTGAACTTCGGGTGTGCTGAAGGATTGGAGTTGGGAGTTCATCATAGCCAGCTGCCGATTATTATCGAGAAAAATTGCTCTGAGCTCACTGAAGTCTTGAAGGCGTCAAGCCTACGCCCACAATACAGATATCCCCATGTTCACTGGATTGCCAAGATCAATTCTTTAATTAGCTAAGGCCGTGAGTTTTTTTTTAAAAAGGAGCATATAATAATATCAGATGATATCAATTACACCTAGCTCTGCAACAACGCATTGCCCTAGTGGTCACACGAATGCATATAGCTAAAAAAAAGAATTATAAAAAAAATTCCGCTACAGTGACTCATTTATTAAAACAACAGTACTATCACCACCAAGACAGCACCAAAAGTCCAGCTTCTCCAAAAACGACGCCTCCAAGAGGGAACAGTGCACAAACACCGTAATCGTCCGATCAAAGGTCTAGATTTTAACCCTAAAGAAAGTCCGCGCTCTTAAAACAATACTTTCAACAAGGTCATTGTCAGGCACAACCAATTAAGGCCAGACCCTGAGTTTTCACCCTGAGAGGTAGAACCATGAATCTCTCATGTGCAGTCGCCTATACTTGCATGCCACTGCTCCAATTCACAAGTCACCTAGTCAATTCCTCATCACCATCCAGACTCGAACCACCATTGTCTGTCATCAAATCTCGGTCTCCATGTATTTCTCCGTCGGCATCATGAAACGAGAACATGCCCCATGATAATAACAGCCAACAAAGCTTCGAAGCACACCCTCTAAAACCAAACGGTCAGGATAAAACATGGGTGCGTACGACCGAATTCAATCCTTCCAGCAAACTCACAGCATGATAGCACTTATTGGAGTTCGCCGGCGGAGCCTTCCAGAACACGACACAGAAACCAGATCAATGGAGACCAACATCCGGCAGATCATCGTCTTGGCTTGAGATGGATCCAGGACCACCGCCTTTATTAAAACCGAGCCAGCAGCCCCCACGCCACCCGCCAGAAACTAGCAGGATCCGCCGCAAGACGACAAGACCACCCGGCCGATCATTCCGACGGAGAAGGAGGCCACAACCACCAAGCGGGGGCCAGATGCCCCAAGCGCCCTAGTGTCACAGACAAGGCCCGGGTCGCCTGGACGCCGACGTCGAGGCCAACGTACGGGACAGATCACGGCTAGGCCCAGATCCCCGCCGCCGCCTGCCGCCATCTGGGCTGAGGATCACCGGCCACCGCTCGCCGCAACATCACCGTGAAACCAGCCAGGACGGCCGCCGCCGCCTTCCCGCCAGATCGCGATCAGGTACGCCGCCGCCGTCACGCCCCCAGATCTTTGCCTGGCGATGATCCGCGGCGGCGGGAAGGAGGGACCACGGGAGGGAGGGCTCGACGGGGAGGGGAGGCCGCCCGGCGCGGCGTCGCCGCGGTTACGTGAGGAGGAGGGGTCGGGAGGAGGACGGGGTTCCTCCTGGTTCTATCAGGTGCGTATAAAAGTAAAACGATCGCAAGTTAGAGTTAGGCACTGTTTGGTAAATAAATATAGGAAGACTAGAGAACCGCACTTTAACATGGTTAGGTTAAGCTGTTCTTCAAATCTTAGAGCATGATTGTCGTGTAACTTGACCTGCTTAATAAAGTTCATATTTTATCCGGAAAAAGGTGAACATGAGATACCAGAATTTCATGTGACTACAAAAGAGAGAGTGAAACAAATAATATTATTATATAATATATGGATAATGTGGAAGCACAATTTGTTGTGTAATTAAAAATAGTGGAATTTTTATCTAATGATATTTTTGCTTGGTTTAGTAAATAGAATGTACTTCCTTTGTTTTAAAATATAAGATGTTTTAGCTTTGTGAAGCAAATGTATTTAGACTTGTTTTGAAGGGAACCTATACACTAAAAAAGTTTAGATATATTTTCTACACAAAACTAAAACATATTATATTTTAAAACGGAGAGAGAGTATATATATATATACGGAATTGCTATTTCTCAGGCGCCTGAGAAATAGCTATTTATCAATCGCGCGTCCCGTCGTACGATTTGCTTCGCGATTCGGTCTATTTTTATGGTACTCTGTGGTGTGTGGACTGTATCTTTTACCTTTTTAGCGGGAAGCTGAAGTGGGCTTGTACGAATTTACTATGCGCTGCCGTTAGCTGTGCACAGAAAACCCCGGGAATCCACTATGTGTCGCTCGTGCTGGATGGGGTTGTCTGTCTATGGGCCGGCGGCCCGTCTGTTTTTTTACTTTGCTGTTTTATTTCTGTTATTTTGTTTCTATTGTAACTAGGAGTGTATTTTCTTTTTCCGGATGTTTTTTTGTTGATGTTTATGATTTTTCAAAAATTCAATTTTCCTTTTTTAAGGTTTTTTGTTCACTTTTTTTGGTATGTTTTTGTTTTATGTCGTGAATGAACTATTTCAAACCCTCTTCAAAAAAAATTCTCTTCTATTTTGGTCATGAATGAACTTTTTTGTAATTAGTTTTCTGCTATTTTTTTCTCATGTTCGCTTTTCTCTGCTTTTCTTTTTTTTGGTTTTTTATTGGTCTTTTTTTTTCAAAAATCCATTTTTATATTTTTAAAATTTTATGTTTTGCTTGTAATGAGAACGCCCCGAGACAGTTGCAATTATGTATCGACTAGGATTTTTGGATTTGAGTCATTTTGCAATTTTGCTTGTAACCAGAACGCCCCGAGCCAGTCACAAGTATGTTGTGGCTAGGATTTTTGGATTTGAGTCATTTGCATCTTGCTTGTAAGCGAAGACACGCCAAGCCCGGTCGCACATATATTTGCAACTGAACCATAACCCTAGTTGCAATCATGTTGATACTGTTTTTTAGATTTTGAGTCATTTGCAACTTGTTTTCTAACCGGGAATGTATTAAGCCAGTCGCAAGCATGGTGTGACTGAAACCCTAGTTGCAACTGTGTCGCGACTAAATATACTTGGATTTGAATCATTTTGTAATTTGCTTTGTAATCGGAAATGTACCGAGCTAGTCGCAAGTATGTTGTGACTAACCCCTAAACCCTTGTAACTTGGGGGAGGGGACTTGATTTCCATCGGCGGGCCAGTTGCAACTTGCTTGTAACTGGGGGCCCGCTGGAGGGCCAGTTGCAACTTGGTTGTAACTAAGCTCTGCTGGGTCCCAGTTGTAACTTCCTTGTAACT
Organism: Avena sativa; assembly: GCA_916181665.1. NCBI lineage: Eukaryota > Viridiplantae > Streptophyta > Magnoliopsida > Poales > Poaceae > Avena > Avena sativa. The sequence goes on along the minus strand of OV702293.1, from coordinate 447,018,619 downwards.
GAGCGGTGTGGAGGGGGTGCAGTTGCAACTTACTTGTAACTGAGCTCTGACAGGTCATAGTTGCAGCTTGCTTATAACTAGGGCCCCGCCAAGGGGGAACAGTTGCAACTTGTTTGCAACCGGGAGGGAGGAGGACCTCATCGGCGAAACCTCATCGCGGGGAGTCATTTTTACAACTTGCTTTGTAACTGAGAATGTTTTGAGCCAGTCGGAAGCATGGTGTGACTGAAACCCTAGTTGTATCCATGTCGCGACTGGATATACTTTTGGATTTGAGCCATTTGCAACTTGTTTTGTAATCGGGAATGTATTGAGCCAGTCGCAAGCATGGTGTGACTGAAACCCTAGTTGCAACTGTGTCGCGACTACATATACTTGGATTTGAATCATTTTGTAATTTGCTTTGTAATCGGAAATGTACCGAGCTAGTCGCAAGTATGTTGTGACTAACCCTAAACCCTTGTAACTTGGGGGGACTTGATTTCCATCGGCGGGCCAGTTGCAACATGCTTGTAATTGGGGCCCCGCCGGAGAACTAGTTGCAACTTGGTTGTTACTGAGCTCTGTTGAGTCCCAGTTGCAATTTTCTTATAACTGAGCATCCATCAGTGTGGAGGGGGTGCAGTTGCAAGTTACTTGTAACTGAGCTCTAACGGGTCCCAATTGAAACTTGCTTATAATTGACAACGACGTCAGCGACTGAGAAATAACTGGAACTTGCTTATAATTGACAACGACATCAGCGACCGAGAAATAACTATTTCTCATACGCCTGATACTACGTAGACACTCCCATATATATACGTGCACCTACATTGGGAATCAGCCTGGGATGCATCCGAGAGACAGATAATCTCTTTTACCAACCAACGGACGGCTGAGATCAAATACGGCTCTTACCTGACTGTCGGTTCTACCTTACCGAATCGACGCAACATATGTGTATCTACGATATTAATAGCTCAGAGATGTACACGGCTAAACGAGCGGGGTGCTAAAGTGCTGATAAAGGAAACATCCAATTATAGGCTCAAGACATCCCAAAAATGGGCAGATGAACAGGCCCCCCGGTGACGGAGAGAGACAGCTAAGAACCAAACCGACGAGCCAGAATCACAATCAGCCGAAAAACAGGCCGACCCTTGGCCTATAAACGCCCAGGGAGAGATCCCGTGAAGGCCTTCGCCATTTCTTCCACCTTGCATCATTGCGCGCGGCCGGCGAAGAAATGGCGTTGAGAGCAGCGCTGTGCCTCTCCGTCGCCGTGGTGCTCTCGGCGGTCTCCCACCGGCCCGTCGACGCCGCCGGCCTCGACGGGTCGAGGGAGGCGGACAGGATCATCGCGCTCCCCGGCCAGCCTCCGAACGTGCGGGTGCAGCAGTACTCCGGCTACGTGAACATCGACCAGGTCGAAGGGAAGTCCCTCTTCTACTACTTCGTGGAGGCCCCCGTCGATCCTGCTCGGAAGCCACTCGTTCTGTGGCTCAATGGAGGTACTACGCACGTTCAGGAGATTAATTAATCAGAAGATCCCATGATTATTATTTTTGACAAGGATGGGATGATAATTTGCGTGGCAGGGCCTGGCTGCTCGTCCTTCGGGATTGGAGGGTTCAGGGAGATTGGCCCCTTCCGCATCGACACGGACGGCAAGACGCTCTGCCGGAACAGATACGCCTGGACAACCGGTGAGTCATTGACACTCAGCTAGAGATTGCGTCGCCGATGAGGAATTTTGCTAACGATCGATTGGGGCGGCGGGCGCAGCGGCGAACCTGCTGTTCCTGGACAGCCCCGTGGGCGCGGGGTTCTCGTTCGCGGTGAACGAGGAGGTGTACAAGACGATGGGGGACAACATGACGGCCACCGACTCGTACGCCTTCCTGGTGAAGTGGTTCGAGCGCTTCCCGGAGTACAAGGGCCGCGAGTTCTTCCTGGCCGGCGAGAGCTACGCCGGCCACTACATCCCCGAGCTCGCCGTCACCATCCAGGTCAACAACAAGAACCCCGGAGCCAGCATCATCAACCTCAAAGGAATCGCCGTGAGTACCCATCTGGCGGATGGTGTTGTTGTTGTCGATCGGACACATGTATGTACATTTTGACTGACATGCGCGAATTGATGGGTTCAGATCGGGAATGCCATCCTGGAGTACGAGGAGGAGCAGGCGGAGCTGTACGAGTACCTGTGGCAGCGCGCCTTCATCTCCGACTCGGCGCACAACACCATCCGCCAGCACTGCAAGAGCGCCGACGACGCGTCGCCGGTCTGCCAGGCCGCCAGGGACACGGCCTGGCTCAACACCGGCGACATCAGCGCCTACAACATTTACGCGCCGACGTGCCAGGACAAGAAAGTCAGGCCAACAGATTCCAGATGCATGGTACGTACTACGTACTAGTACTAGTATGTGATGGTGTACTACAAGTTATTATATTGAGATCGATCAATTTGGTACATTGGTGTGCAGGATTTGGCTGATCCATGCGGGGAATACTTTTCGGAGGCATACTTCAACAACCCCCTCGTGCAGAAGGCGGTTCATGCCAACACGGCGCTCAACTATCAGTGGGTCGGATGCAGGTATGCATCTGTGACGGAGGCTTAATTTGTAGTATGCCACTACGACTGACGGACTAGAAATGCCTGATCATTCTTTCCCCTTCCGTCTTGATCATTTCCAGAACCAGGACCTACAACCTCCGACGCTTCGGGGACTCGCCGCCGTCGATGCTGCCGCACATCAAGGCGCTGACCACCACCGGCCTCCGCATCTGGCTGTACAGCGGCGACCTGGACGCGATGGTCCCGGTGACGGCGTCCAAGCACTCGATAGCGAAGCTCCAGCTGGCGGTGGCGAAGGACTGGCGGCCGTGGTCGACGGCGCCCGGCAAGGACGTGGCCGGGTACGTCATCGAGTACAAGGGGCTGGTGTACGCCACGGTGCGCGGCTCGGGCCACGTCGTCCCCATGGACCAGCCGGAGCGAGGGCGAGCGCTCTTCATGTCCTTCCTCAAAGGCCACGCGCCGCCGTCCTCCGCGGCGCAGGCTGACTGAAAGGCTCAAGGTGAGCAGGGCCAGCGTTGCTGCTGCGCATGTGTATGATAAGTGCCCGTGTGGAAAAAACTCGTGTATGTAGTAGACATTTGGCGCCGATACTCAAAATTGATTGACTCGTCTCTCGACACTTTATCCGTAGATCGGTTTCCTCTCATACATACGGTGGATTTCTAGGTTGATCGCGTCGGCACAATGCAGACAACACACAGATGTTTCTTAGTAGTAAAAGAAGATAAAAGATGATAACGTCTGGTTTTAAATTAATAAAGGACCATATTACGTCGTTTCCGGAAGATAATTTTCCAAAATCCCCCGCATCCGTCTGCTGGACACGTGTTCCTCAAAAATCTCCCAAATCATGTTTTTGCTATAAATAGTTTCGTTTTCGCTACATGTAGCAGAAAACGATTCGGCCCAGAAAATGCAAAAATAGACTTGACCTTGCCGAAGATTTCACCGAAGACCTCGCCGGCGACCATGTAGCAAAAAAGTTATGCTAATATAGCAAACCCGACCTCACCGGAGACTCGTCGGAGACTTTCACCGGAGACCTCGCCGGCGACCATGTAGCAAAAACCTTACACTATTGTAGCAAAACCGTAAAACGATGGTAGCAAAAAAATTGCTAATGTAGCAAAAAAACAACCTTGCCGGAGAAATCGCCGTTGCCTGCTGTAGCAAAACTGACTTTTGTCAAAAAATGTCATAGCAAATACTTTATGCTATTGTAGCAAAAACATAGAATAAAAATAGAAAAATATTACTACTATTGTAGCATTGTCCTGTAGCAAAATCTCAAAACCCATTTATTGTTCGGTAGCATCGCGACCCTTTATCTGTAGCAACAATGACCACTCCCAGTAGCATCGCCGTCGTGCCTATGTAGCACCATGCGGTGTAGCAAAATCTGATGGCCCTGATTCGGCGGCGGGGCTTGGAGCAGGCACGGTAGCCCAAGGTCAGCAGAGCTCGGAGGGGCACGTGGCAGGAGAAGGAGGTCGACGAGGACACGAGCTCCGGCACGCGAGGACGCGAGCTCTAGCCATGGGCGGCGGCGCGAGGAACTGGCTGTTGTAGGATGAGGAGTCTAGGCTCATGTAGACGCAGAGGAGGGCCATGGCCTGCTAAACAAAGAGAGTGTCGTCCTCGACGCCGCCGGAGAGCCGCTGGGGACATGGCGGTGAGCAGAGGCAGCATGGCAGCGGGCGATGGCAGCGCGACTTGCAGGCGGGGTCGAGTGGTGCGGCGGGCGATGGCAGCAGGACCTGCAAGCGAGTGGTGCGGCGGCGGAACCTGCAAGGGGGAGGAGCGCAAGCAGGGCGAGCACGCGCGGCGGCACGATTTGCAACACTCATGGCGAGCGGCTCCGTACTTGCGTTGATTTGGGAAAGTAACGAGAGGAAGCAGTACTTGGGAAAGTAACGAGAGGAAGCAGTACTGGTGGGCCCAAAAAATGGACGCGCGTTACGAAGCGATCCGGGGATCGTTTCCTTCTATCCCCCGGGGGAACCCTATCGTTTTCCATTAATAAATTCACATACCGTTCAGAGTCACAAGATGCTGAATGATCAATTTATATTCAAAACAAAAAGCAAGAACTAGGTAATACACACAACTTGATCATCAGGGTCCGATCCTCATCCAACAGAGGAGAAAACACCAGGCATGAATCACGCTATCGTCTTCTCCAGTCTAGATGAATCGTATTTTGAGATCTCCGTCCCCGCCGCCAAAGAGGACCTTTGACCTCTCGCCTAGGCTAAAAGAGCGTCACATCCTCTAATGGCAGAGCTACTCGCTCTGAGTTTAGACAGAGGGAACAACACAATAGCCACGAATCAACATCAGGAATGGGCTCCTTACTAGGACAATATCACTAGAAGAGTTGCTATAAATGACTTCTAATGAGAGCCAATATAGGAGTAGGAAAAATATTTTGAGACACAATATGGGGGCAGCTTTGAAGGTAACTTCCCAGCATTGGTCTGTGCCTGTTTTCGATGAGCAATAGGAACATTTAAATCATCGTACTGAGAGGAAAGTGTAACATCATTTGTAGATGACACATGGTGAAGTTTGGGATGAATCTGAAATGGTTTCTCCACATGCACCCGCTCCTGTCCTGTGAAGGGTTTCGCGGCATAGTAAATCAAAATTTTCTACGGATGCGAACCGAGGGAAGCCAAGATCTAATCTAGGAGATGCAAACAACGAGAGAGATTGGATTAGATCTTCATACCCTTGAAGATTCGCACAGCGGAACGTTCGTCGGAACGTGGGTGATGTAGTCGTACTCGCTTCTCCTCCTCGCGATCCGATCCGATCTAGCACCACAAGTGACGATGCCTCCGTGAGATGCACACGTGCGGCACCTCGACGTTTCCTCCTTCCTTGGTCCAGCAAGTATGGTGGAGAGATAAGTTGGATCTACAACGCGACGGCGCGGTGCAATTGGTGGAGAGTTTCTGCAGCAGGGCTTCGCCTACACGCAGTCGGGAGGGAGAGAGAGAGGAGGGCAGCAGGGCGACTGGCTTGAGGGGAAGGTGTAGAGGGGGGGTGCGCCCCCAACCCTCTTTATATAGAGGGGTGGGGCGGCAACCCTAGCCCCTCCCCCAAGCCAAAACCGGCGGCCAAGGAGGAGGAGTGGGGGGCAAGGAAACCCCCCCCCCTTCTAGAAGGTCCAATTAGGGTTTATCCCTTCTTGGCCGGCTGGGCCCTATGGGGCCTTGTGCCCCTGGCCCAATGCGGCCAGGGCACTCCCTCATAGGCCCATTCCCCCTCCCGGAAGGTGGGTCCACATTGGTCCCCCTCCGGAAGGTTCTAGAAGCTTCCGGTACAATACCGATTAACTCGGAACAATTCCGAACTCCAAAAACTGCACTGCCTTATATGAATCTTATTCTCCGGACCATTCCGGAACCTCTCGTGATGTCCCGGATCCCATCCGAGACTCCGAACAAAAACTCATAAACCAATTATCCAATCTATCCTAGCGTCGAGACACGTTAAGTGTGTGACCCTTCGGGTTCGAGAATATGCGGACATGATCTTCTATCAATAATCAACAGCGGGGTCTGGAAACCCATATTGACTCCCATACATTCATCGATGATCATATCGTATGAACCACGATGCCAGGATTCAATCAATCCCATATATATATTCCCTTCGTCTCGCGATATTTTACTTGCCCGAGATTCGATCGTCGGTACCGTCATACCTAGTTCAATCTCGTTCACAGCAAGTACTTTACTCGTTCTGTAATCCGATATCACTTTGTGATTAACTCCTTAACCACATGCTTGCAAGCGGTGTTGATATCGATTACCGAGTGGGCCTGAAGTATATCTCTCCGACTTGGGAGGGACAAATCCCATCTCGATACATACAACCCAACAGATACTTTCCGATCACCTAAGAGACACCTTTATGATCACCCTCTCATAGGATGACGTTTGATGACCTCAAAGCTTTCTTCCGATACCAGGGAGTTGTATTATCTCATGGTCTAAGGAATACAATATTTGACATAAGAAAAGCTTCGCAAAGACGAACGCGATGACACGATCTAATTGCTCTGCTTAGTTTGGGTCTGTCCATCATATCATTCTCCCAATAATATGATCTCATTATTAATTGACAACTCATGTCTATGGTTAGGAAACCTTAACCATCATTAATCAATAAGCTAGTCCATAGAGGCGTACTAGGGACACGGTGTTGTTCACAAACCACACAAGTATTAAAGTTTCCGCTTAATACAATTCTAGCATGGAATATAAACATTATCATGAACAAGAATTATAATAATAACATCTTTATTATTGCCTCTAGGGCATAATTCCAATAGTCTCCCACTTGCACTAGAGTCAATAATCTAGTTTACATTTGGCAACAATCTCACACCCATGGCACTGAGGTGCTGATCATGTTTTACACGTGGAAGAGGTTTAGTCAATGGATCTGCGACATTCAGATCTGTATGTACTTTGCTAATCTTCAGATCTCCATCTGCTATATAATCTCGGATTATATGAAACTTGCGGTTGATATGCTTGGTATTTGGATGATATCTTGGTTCCTTAGCGAGTGCTATGGCACCAGTGTTGTCACACAATATCTCCAGTGGGTCCAATGCACTTGGAACCACACCAAGCTCAGTGATGAAGTTCCTAATCCAAACTCCTTCACTTGACGCTTCTGCAGCAGCCATGTATTCCGCTTCTACTGTAGATCCCGCGATCACGCTTTGCTTGCAGCTTCTCCACCTCACAGCTCCTCCATTCAAAATATACACGTATCCTGTCTGAGATTTAGAATCATCCTTGTCGGTGTCGAAACTAGCATCGACGTAACCTTTTACGACGAGCTGTTCATCACCCCCATAGACTAAGAACATTTCTTTAGTCCTATTTAGGTACTTTAGGATGTTCTTCACGGCTGTCCAGTGTTCCACTCCTGGATCACTTTGATATCTGCCCGTCAAACTAAGAGCATTGGACACATCCGGTCTAGTACACAGTATGGCATACATGATAGAACCTATGGTCGAGGCATAAGGCACTTTTCTTATAGCTTCCCTATCATTTATCGTAGCTGGACACTGAGCCTTGCTGAATATCTTACCTGACAACATAGGCACTGAACCTTTCTTTGCCTTATCCATTCTGAACCTTTTCAGAACTTTGTCTAGGTATGTACTCTGGCTTAAAGCTATCAGGCGTCTTTGTCTATCTCTATAGATTTTGATACCCAATATATAAGCAGCTTCACCTAGGTCTTTCATTGAAAAACACTTGTTCAAATAACTCTTCACATCGTTAAGCATGTTAATGTCATTTCCAATAATCGATATGTCATCCACATATAGTACCAGAAATGTCACCGAGCTCCCACTCACTTTCTTGTAGATACAAGATTTGTAGCTATTTGGAACAAATCCAAAGCTCTTGATCACTTGATCAAAACGAAGGTTCCAACTCCGAGATGCTTGCTTTAGTCCATAAATGGAACGCTCAAGCTTGCATACTTTATCAGCATCCTTAGGATCGACAAAACCTTCGGGTTGCATCATATACAACTCTTCATCAATGTTGCCATTGAGGAATGCAGTCTTGACATCCATCTGCCAAATTTCATAATCATGAAACGCAACAATTGCTAATAAAATCTGAATGGACTTAAACATCGCTACGGGAGAAAAAGTATCATCGTAGTCAACACCTTGAACTTGTCGAAAACCTTTCGCGACAAGCTGTGCTTTATAGACGGTAACATTACCATCCGCGTCCGTTTTCTTCTTGAAAATCCATTTGCACTCAACGGACTTTCGGTCTCTAGGAGGGTCCACCAAAGTCCATACTTGGTTTTCGCTCATGGATCCCAATTCGGATTTCATGGCCTCTAGCCATTTCTCAGAGTCTGGGCTCATCATCGCTTCCTCATAGTTCGCAGGCTCACTGTCATCTACTAACAAGACAGTTAAGACAGGGTTGCCGTACCACTCAGGAGGGGCACGCGACCTTGTCAACCTGCGACGTTCAGTAGCAGCATCGTCCAAAGCTTCATGATCCTTATCATTAGCTTCCTCTATTATTAGTGCAGGCGGCACTGGAATAATTTCAGGTGCTGCGCTACTCTCCAATTCAAGAGAAGGTTCAACAACCTCGTCTAGCTCTACTTTCCTCCCACTCACTTCTTTCGAGAGAAACTCCTTCTCAAGAAAGGAACCGTTCTTTGCGACAAACACTTTGCCTTCGGTTCTGTGATAGAAGGTATACCCAATAGTTTCCTTAGGGTATCCTATGAAGACGCATTTCTCCGCTTTGGGTTCGAGCTTGTCTGGCATTAACTTCTTGACGTAAGCTTCGCATCCCCAAACTTTAAGAAACGACAACTTAGGTTTAGCACCAAACCACAGTTCATACGGTGTCGTCTCAACGGATTTAGATGGTGCCCTATTTAAAGTGAATGCAGCGGTTTCTAATGCATAACCCCAAAATGATAACGGCAAATCAGTAAGAGACATCATTGATCGGACCATATCTAATAGAGTTCGATTCCGGCGTTCAGACACACCATTGCGCTGTGGTGTTCCGGGTGGCGTGAGTTGCGAAACAATTCCGCTTGCTTTAAGATGCGTGAGAAAATCATAACTCAAATATTCGCCCCCACGATCGGATCGTAGAAACTTAATCTTTCTGTTACGATGGTTCTCCACTTCATTCTGAAATTCCTTGAACTTTTCAAATGTTTCAGATTTATGTTTCATTAAATAGATATACCCATATCTACTTAAGTCATCGGTAAAAGTGAGAAAATAGCGATATCCACCGCGCGTCGAAACACTCATCGGTCCGCATACATCGGTATGTATGATTTCCAACAAGTCCGTTGCTCGCTCCATCATACCGAAGAACGGGGTTTTGATCATCTTGCCCATGAGGCATGGTTCGCATGTGTCAAATGATTCAAAATCAAGAGACTCCAAAAGTCCATCAGAATGGAGTTTCTTCATGCGCTTTACACCAATATGACCTAGACGACAGTGCCACAAATAAGTAGTATTATCACTATCTACTTTGCATCTCTTAGCCTCAATGTTATGGATGTGTGTTTCATCCCTTTCGAGATTTAGAAGAAATAAACCATTCACAGCAGGTGCATGACCATAAAAGATGTTACTCATATAAATAGAACAATCATTATTCTCCGATTTAAATAAATAACCGTCTTGCAATAAACACGATCCAGAAATAATGTTCATGCTCAACGCATGCACATAATAACATTTATTAAGGTTTAAAACTAATCCCGAAGGTAAAACTAAGGAGAGCGTGCCGACGGCCATCACATCAACTCTTGATCCGTTGCCAACGCGCATCGTCACCTCATCCCTCGCAAGCCGCCGTCTATTCTGTAGCTCCTGTTTCGAGTTACAAATATTAGCAACTGAACCAGTATCAAATACCCAGGCACTACAACGAGGGCTAGTAAGGAAAACATCAATAACATGTATATCAAATATACCTTTGATGGTGCCAGCCTTCTTGTCCGCTAAGTACTTCGGACAGTTGCGCTTCCAGTGACCCTTGTCCTTGCAATAGAAGCACTCAGTGTCCGGCTTAGGACTAGACTTGAGCTTCTTCTCAGCAGGGGCAACGCGCTTGCCGCCGCCTTTCTTGAAGGGCTTCTTTGAACCCTTACCTTTCTTAAAGGAGGGCTTGTTGACCATCAACACATGATTATCCTTTTTGATGTCCACCTCTGCTACTTTCATCTTAGCGAAGAGCTCAGTGATCATATCAGTGGAACCAATCTGATTGTGAGCAACTACAAAACTTTTGTAGCTAGGAGGGAGTGACTGCAGAACTCTGTCAATCTTGAGCTCCTCTGGAATCTTGCAGTCCAGTTGCTCAAGGCGTTGAGTGTAGCCCGACATCTTAATGGCGTGCTCACTAACAGAATTCCCTTCCTCCATCTTGTAGTTAAAGAATTTCTTAGAGATCTCATATCTCTCAGAACGGGCCTGAGTCTGAAACATAGTTTTCAGCTCCTCAAGAATCTCAAAGGGCCCGGCGAACTCCTCAAAACGATTTTGAAGATCCGATTCCATAGCAAACAACATGGCGATCTTAATCAAATCATAATCATCCTTGCGCGACTGATAAATAGCTTTCTCATCAGCCGGCGCATCTATAGCAGGGGCGTCACCTAGCGCTTTCTCAAGGACATAGTCCTTTTGTCCGCCAGCGAGAATGATTCTCAGATTGCGGAACCATTTGGTGAAGTTAGACCCATTGTTTCTAAGCTTTTCTATCTCAGCAAAAACGTTGAAGTTGAAGTTGGACTTAGCCATTTGATCTACAGTATTTGCAAGTACAATTTAGACTATGTTCATGATAAATAGTTCAACTTAATCAAATTACTAGATGAACTTCCACTAAATTCAACATCCCTCAAGTTGTTTAGTGAACATGATCCAAATTCACCACACCTAATCCGATCTTCACGAGAAGAGATGTGGCTTCAATGGTGGACAACAAAGTGTCGATCATATCATTCATATGACTCATGCTTAACCTTTCGGTTCATGTGTTCCGAGGCCATGTCTGTACATGCTAGGCTCGTCAATTCAAACCCAAGTATTTCCGCGTGTGCAAAACTGGCTTGCACCCGTTGTATGTGAGCGTAGAGTCTATAGCACCCGATCATCACGTGATGCTTGGACATGACGAACTTTCGCAACGGTGCATACATGGGGAGAACATAGTTATTATCTTGATCTTTAAGTGAGAAATCATCTTATAATGCTACCGTCGCGATCTAAGCATAATAAGATACATAAAAGGATAAACATCACATGCATATAACTTTATGTGACATGGTATAGCCAATCTTCGCGCAATGATCTCCATCTTGTGTGTGCCGGCATGATCTCCATCACTCCATCATGATTGCCTCCACCACGAATAGCAACTACAACTATTGCTAACTACTTAGCGATAAAGTAAAGCTATTACATGGCGTATAAGAAGTTGACTCGCAGGTCATACACAATTATAAAGACAATAATATGGCTCCTGCCGGTTGTGTACTCATCGACATGCAAGTCGTGAAACATTACAAAACATGATCATCGCATACATTATACACATCACATCTTGGGCCATACCATATCACAGAAAACACTCCCTGCAAAAACAAGTTAGACGCCTCTACTTTGTTGTTGCATGTTTTAAGTGGCTTATGGGAGTAGCATGCTAAGAACGATTCTTACCTACGGAAAGCCACAACAGTGATATTATGGTTGCCAAACTCCGGTGTTAAACCCATGAAAACTATAGTGAGAGAAACAGGCATCCACCAGCCGCATGTGTGGAACAAGCCACACGTCAAGTGCGGAGCCGGTCTCGCGAACGACGTCGCGTAAGGTTGGCCTGGACCGCTTCAATCTCACTATCCCGCGTCATAAGAAGAACACAAACAAGAGTCTTGCAACAGAAAACATCAACGCCCGCAACAACCATGTTGCGTTCTACTCGTGAATCACATCTACGCATAGATCTAGCTCTGATACCACTGAAGGGTTTCGCGGCATAGTAAATCAAAATTTTCTACGGATGCGAACCAAGGGAAGCCAAGATATAATCTAGGAGATGCAAACAACGAGAGAGATTGGATTAGATCTTCATACCCTTGAATATTCGCACAGCGGAACGTTCGTCGGAACGTGGGTGATGTAGTCGTACTCGCTTCTCCTCCTCGCGATCCGATCCGATCTAGCACCACAAGTGGCGATGCCTCCGTGAGATGCACACGTGCGGCACCTCGACGTATCCTCCTTCCTTGGTCCATCAAGTATGGTGGAGAGATGGGTTGGATCTACAATGCGACGGCGCGGTGCAATTGGTGGAGAGTTTCTGCAGCAGGGCTTCGCCTACACGCAGTCGGGAGGGAGAGAGAGGAGGGCAGCAGGGCGATTGGCTTGAGGGGAAGGTGTAGAGGGGTGGTGCGCTCCCATCCCTCTTTATATAGAGGGGTGGGTCGGCAACCCTAGCCCCTCCCCCAAGCCAAAACCGGCGGCCAAGGAGGAGGAGTGGGGGGCAAGGAAACCCCCCCCCCTTCTAGAAGGTCCAATTAGGGTTTATCCCTTCTTGGCCGGCTGGGCCCTATGGGGCATTGTGCCCCTGGCCCAATGCGGCCAGGGCACTCCCTCATAGGCCCATGCCCCCTCCCAGAAGGTGGGGCCACGTTGGTCCCCCTCCGAAAGGTTCTAGAAGCTTCCGGTACAATACCGATTAACTCGGAACAATTCCGAACTCCAAAAACTGAACTGCCTTATATGAATCTTATTCTCCGGACCATTCCGGAACCTCTCGTGATGTCCCGGATCCCATACGAGACTCCGAACAAAAACTCATAAACCAATTATCCAATCTATCCTAGCATCGAGACACGTTAAGTGTGTGACCCTTCGGGTTCGAGAATATGCGGACATGATCTTCTATTAATAATCAACAGCGGGGTCTGGAAACCCATATTGACTCCCACACATTCATCGATGATCATATCGTATGAACCACGATGCCAGGATTCAATCAATCCCATATATATATTCCCTTCATCTCGCGATATTTTACTTGCCCGAGATTCGATCGTCGGTACCGTCATACCTAGTTCAATCTCGTTCACAGCAAGTACTTTACTCGTTCCGTAATCCGATATCACTTTGTGATTAACTCCTTAACCACATGCTTGCAAGTGGTGTTGACATCGATTACCGAGTGGGCCCGAAGTATATCTCTCCGACTTGGGAGGGACAAATCCCATCTCGATACATACAACCCAACAGATACTTTCCGATCACCTGAGAGACACCTTTATGATCACCCTCTCATAGGATGACGTTTGATGACCTCAAAGCTTTCTTCCGATACCAGGGAGTTGTATTATCTTATGGTCTAAGGAATACAATATTTGACATAAGAAAAGCTTCGCAAAGACGAACACGATGACACGATCTAATTGCTCTGCTTAGTTTGGGTCTGTCCATCATATCATTCTCCCAATGATATGATCTCATTATTAATCGACAACTCATGTCTATGGTTAGGAAACCTTAACTATCATTAATCAATGAGCTAGTCCATAGAGGCGTACTACGGACACGGTGTTGTTCACAAACCACACAAGTATTAAAGTTTCCGCTTAATACAATTCTAGCATGGAATATAAACATTATCATGAACAAGAATTATAATAATAACATCTTTATTATTGCCTCTAGGACATAATTCCAACATCCTGTTCGGTGTGCCTCCTAGAATATACTTGAAGTTGTCGGTCCTCATTCGATTTAGGACATTGTAATGCTTCATTTGGTGTGTCTTGAACACCCCTTGTGTACCCCTGCATTGCCTATTTCTGATAAACTGCCACCTCCCTCCATCACCATATATATCACATGTAGTTCCAACAATCATATTATTTGTGATAGCATCGTTGTCTTCCTCTCTCCCTATCACGCAATCTGTTATGGAGGTATCACCAACAAACATATCAGGAAACACATCAGTTAAATTAATTGGTTCACCATAAAATGCCTCATGCTGCCTGAATACGATATATCCCTGCTTACGAACATCCTTTTTCTTAGCAGGACACCAATATTTATACCATTTTGTTTCCTAGAATATCCAACAAATAGCTTTCACATCTCTAGGATCTAACTTTTCAACATATGGCATGTAATATTTCACAAAGCATACACATCTAAACACTTTTGGAGGAGCCAAATATGATGTTTTACTTATTAAACACTCTAGAGGCTTCTTATGATCAAGCATTCTAGGTGGCATTCGGTTGATTAAGTAGGCTACAGTCATCATTGCCTCACTCCACAAATATTTAGGAACATTCATAGTTATCATCAAATACCTAGTAACCTCCATGAGATGCCTTCTAGAGAACCAAAATAAAAGGGATTATTAGAAAATTTCCCAAATCCAATGATGATAGTGATACTAACTCATGGTATGATGCATATATGATGAAATATACCATAACAAACTGCAAAGATCATGTATGCATTTTACATGCATCAACAAACAACAAAAAGACCTATTAAGATCATTTATATTACTTTGTCTTAAGTTAATGTTCTTTATACGATTCAATTCAATATGCAAAAAAACAGTGTTTTATTTACAAGATGTGGCTATGGACGTTTGATTTGGCAATACAAAGGGGCACAAGTTTAGTTGTGTATGATAGTGCATTTAAGGTGTTACTGAATACCAATCATCATTATAAGCTCATTGAAAAAGGGAATTGATCAAAATAATCTGTAGGTTACGAGACATGACTAGGAAGGGTTGTTTTCAAATTGCAACTCATTTACAATACATGAGTTTATATAATTGACTAGTTGACTGCCCGTAGCGTTGCTACGGGATACATAATTTTTTTCCTCCTCTCACATGTTTATTTATTTTTTGGAAAATTAAAGAAATAACATTTTCATACAAATAAATCAATTTTTGTCTTTGGTAAATTTAATTATTTTCTTCTTATTCTCTTTTTTTGGAGTTTTAGTGAATAAGATAATTTAGTTCTGCGAATTTTGATATCTACTTTTTAGCAGTTTCTTAATGTTCCTTTTCTTGGTTATTCTTGCTTGTTCTTGTATCCCTCTCTTATTTTCTGACTAAATATCTAGTGAACTGACCTATACATAGGACCAAAAGTACAAGTGTCGATGGATATTGCACTGTTTCGTACCTATTAACGACATGTCTATAAAGACATTTTCCAGAGCAGTGTAACTAACTTTTTCCCTCAAAACTTTAAGTAACACCAAGTGAAGATATTATTGTTTGAACTTGAATGAAAATGCATAACACTTGCCTTCACTTTATGCAATCTCCTGTTTCCCGATGTGTTTATGTTTTCAACAGATCACAAGTACAGAAGCCATTCAGACACCAGATCGCATAGAATGCAACGACTTTCAGGAGTAGCTTTTATTCATTATTTTCTCCCAACATGGCAGAACTACGTTGGTATCTCAACTAACAAATGCTATATCATTATTTTGTTTGATTCATGCCAGATGAATTCATTCTCTGTCCCCTCAAGAAAGGTGCACGCATTAGAGATCAGCCTTTCATTTCCAACAATTGCTGCTACCTGGGGAGACTCTAGCGCTTCCCACCTTCACCAGGGAGAGTTCAGAATATTTTTAGGCTTCCACCACTTCGATATTCCCTTTGCTAGAAGCAACTGCATCAACTGTGAGTGAAAGGAGAAAAGAACACAACGCATTCATGAATAGAAAACAACGCAGGATGTAAAAAGAAGTCAAAATAGCCTGAAAGATTCAGAACGACGTCAACTAAAAATGAAACTAAACTAAATAAATACTTGTTTACGTGGCTGTGTTAATTGAAGATCAAGCACCCTTATTATCTCATCTCACATGAAAAGAGTAAACCAATTTCACCTTCTAGCATTCCAGCTAGTAGCTTTAATATATATTTTCAGTAAACTCTAGACCGTAAACGATCAATACTAAGCAGAAGGATTTGTTTGTACGAATATCCAATTCGCTGCAAGTCAAATACCCGGTTAATGATACGCATCCATCGTAAGCACTTCATGGAACACCAATAATTCATCAAACGTCAGGAATAAGTTCTAACAAGGATCGCATTTTCTCAGAAATCATCAAGCTTAACCCGCGACCGGTACTGATGTTGTTTCTCACCCCGTACCTAAGCACCAAAAAGGGAAAATCTATCACAAAATGCATATATTTCAGTTCAACAAACATCAAGGTCAAATCTGGATATGCTATGAAAGTATTCATTACATTACATTATATTCAACAAACGGCGTTCTGGAAAGAGGAAAGCAGAATGATGTCAATTCTCATATGCTTTTGGAGTATGGACCTATTTACCGAATTCAGAAAACAAAAATCAGCACTTGGCTCACAATTTAGGGAATACTATATGTAATAGCTTACTGTTAAGATGACACTCACAGTAAAAATTGGTAAAAACTGAAATTGTAAACTGGATGAAGATGCTTACTGATGCATCCCACCAGGATTGCTTCCCATCAAGTGGCCATCTTATTCAATTTCTCCAAACATTGACAAAATATAATTATAAAGTGATATTGTGCTTACATATGCAGTAGTACCCAGATGGATATGTGAATTCCAGATTCAGACCATGTCTTGATTATTTTAATGCAGACATACTATCAATTGTTCTCACAAAACCATCACATTTTAGCTTGTTAATAGTTACTGCATAATATACATATCCGTGTGTAGATTTAGACTGAAAAATGAACTAAAATTAAAGAATCCAGGATTCAATAATAACATAAGATATGCCAACTTTGGAGTAAAGAATTAGATAGAGAAAGTCATGAGTGCATGTGTGGTGCGAGTCGTGTTGTTTGTAGTTACTGGAGACATATGGAGGTCCAGAAATGCTAGGTACAAACACTGTACACATTTATATGAACATAAGTAAAAGGGGACTGACCAAGAAGAAACCTTCCACAAGACAAGAAACCTTTACAATGAAAACTTTTGGCTCTCCCTGCCAAGGTATGTACCATGCATCAATTATGAGATTAGCTCGTACAGTTAGATTCTTAGAGCATGAGCTACGGTGACATATGTATACCGCTGCCTCACGGACTCCACATAGGTTTGGTACTCTGGAGCCACACCTTAAATAAAAATCTGCCCAACGCTAAAGGTGGAAGCCACCACTTTGGCGGGTCCCATGGTCAATACTTTATGTTAACCAGAGCCACGGTTCAGCCAAATGCTTCCGGTGGTGCTCCTCTACTTTATCAACCAATGACGTAAAATCTTCTCTTTTTCTCAACCTTTTCTCCGAAGCACACGGCTCCTCTGCAGGCAGCACCTGTGCTCTGCACACTACTGTCTTTCTTCCACCCTGGCATCCGATCCTACATGGACTATGGGGCAGTGAGTCTGAGGCATACGGTTGGCCATGCCCTTATGGATAGATTCCATTTTTTAGATGTACAAAAGTTTGGCTTTTCCATGTAATTCTTTGGACCGAAATAATCCTTAAAAGTGCAAAATACCTGTGCACAGGGTGCTAGGCCCAAGCAAACCTTCTTAGAAATGAAGTTTGAATCACATAAATAACTCCGCAATTGCATTTCCAAAACAGAACACTAAATAAACCTACCGACAAAACAACTTGAGCACGTGTGGGCTATTCTGGATTTATTTTCCTACCTCCTTCGGTACTTGCACTTGCCGGTTGGGGGTGAGAAAGCATCTGGAATTATGATATAGTCAGCACATGTACCTTCCAATGAAACTGATTGTGAATAAAAAACATAGCTGGAAGTAAATGCCTTAGAATATCAGCATCTGTGGCGTCACAGTTGCGGAAGGATTTCAAGTACTCTCTCTCTCTCTTTACGAAAGCAACAACGCTGCATACATTTGATTAAGAGAAAAAACCACAAGGTTAAGGTGTTACAGAATTCTGAAGTTTCAGTCAGCAGTTAATTGTACAGAGAGCAAAAGGTTACAGGTTACAGAGTTCAGTTAGCAAGCAGGCAATGGGCAATCACTCGTCGATCTAGATAGCTCTTTTGAGACCGGCACAGCGCCAAAAGAGTTCGTCAGCGATCTTGTTGCACACCCTGAAGAAGCTGGTGAACATTAGATTGAAGATTCTGTCATTGAGTTCACACCGTCTTGCTTGTAGGCTGTTCTTCTGCACATCCAGCCACCAAGTCTCCAAGCTGGGGGTTTGCAGAGTTAGCATCAGATGGAGGGCAAGTGAACACAATTTTCATTGACAAAAAACATACCGGCGAGCTCCACACTGACAGGGGCGTCCTCCACGTCTGTCCTCGGCGACAAGCAATTTTCGCGGATTTTGTGCCACCGCATTGGGCAACGGCGGAGACGCTCGTCAGCACGAACAAACAACAACAGACAGGCAATAATAACAGCGACAACTTGTGTCCCCCGACCCGCAAAAGAAAAAAACTTGTGTCCCCCGACGCTCGGATACGGCGGCACCGGGCGCGTGCAGAGCAATGGCAGCACATACATCCCCGTAGGGCGCATCGGTGGGGAGGCGTGGAGGGTGGAGTGCAGGCACATGGAGTGGGACGGGAGCAAGGATGGAGTGTGGCCGACCGGCCCTGTAGGATGTGGCGGGCGGCGAAGCAAGGCAGGCTCGGCGAGTGGCTCATGGCGCAGGGCGTCGATGTGGGAAGTGGAGGGCGAGGTAGGCGCGGTGTTGACCGATCCGCGGAGGAGAGAATCACACGATGGGGATATTTGGGTTAATGGCGGCGACGTGGTGTGAGAGATTCACGCTTGGGGCCGGCGTGATGTTTGGGCTAAAACGTGATTCGTTATGCGTGGAGGGGGGAGGGAGTTGACGGAGTGCGACGAGACAGGTTGAGGACGGAACACAATTTTCTTTTTAGATAGTAGAGATACAGGAGTACTATTGGAAAGAGAATTACAATATCTTTTATTGACAAAAATATTCATCTCAAAATGATGTGTGAATATCAACATATTTTTTTTGAAAAAGAGTATATATTAATATCATAGAGATATCAATTATACCTAGCCACTGCAACAACGCAGGCCCTAGCGGCTCTACGAATGCACACAGCTCAGAAAAAATAAAGAAGAATTATAAAAAAGAAAAGTCCCGCTACAAAGAACTAGTCCTCAAAGTAACAACACTCACACCATCAAAACAACACCAGTAGTCTCTCACTCCAATAACAACGCTTCAAGAAGGAAACAGTGTCCAAGCGTCGTGGTTGCCCGATCAAAGATCATAGGTTTTTACCCTTAAGAAAGTCCTTGCTCACAAAACAATTCTTTCAACAAGGTCATTGCCAGGCACAACTAGTTAAGGCCAGACCTTGGATTTTCGCCCTGCAAGATAAGACTGAAAACTCCCATGTGTTGTCTTCCCGCACCAACAGTCGCTGCAACGAGTCCCAGATCACGCAGCCAGATCTCCGTCGCCATAAGAACAAAAATCACCATCGCTACCCTCATATTTCCGCTTTTCTGACATTCTCCGCATCTGAATTCACCATGGCTCTAAGAATGGCACTTGATGGAAACAAACAACAGAGCTTCGCAACGCTCCCGCTGAAACCAAACGGCCAGAAAAACAAGGTGCGCACGACCGAATACCTTCCGATCCAGCAATCTTCAGGCATGATACGTCCATGGGAGTTCGCCGGCGGAGCCTTCCAAAACCTGCCTCTCCAGACCAGATCAACGAGGGAAGACATCAAGCAGATCTTCGTCTTCGTGCGAAAGAAACCAAAGGACCACCACCATTATTAGATCCGACACAGCGATCCCCACACCGCCGGCCGGTTCCGGAGAACGGATCGAGCAGGCAATTAGGGAAAGAGAGACGATCTAGGTCTTGAAACCCATCGCCGGACCTCCTTCACCAGATCACCCCACTCCGCTGTAGCATCCCGGGTAAAACCACTACTAGAAAATCGCTGTTGTTTATATTTTTTGCATCATCATGACATCAGCATACATCTTTTTGCCTAAAACTATTTTGCTAAAAGCCCTATTTGATTTTCTACAAATACCCCTTCTCTAATTCAAATATAAAACCATGTTCCTCTCGGATCCTTACTTTTGCCTAAGACATATTTGTAAATGTTTTGTTTTAAATAAAAGAAAAGAAGATAAATAATATAAATATTTTGTTAGGGGGAGGCAGTCCATCCGGTCGGGCCCGAAGTCCCAACCAGACAGACCACCTACTACCCCATATATAAAACCCTAGACATCTTCCTGCCTAACCCTAGTCCTCACATCCCTCCCCGTCGCCGGCTCCTACACACACAACACTATTCACGCTGCTCGCGAGCGACCGATGCGGCGCCAGCACGCGAAACTGACATGGGAAACTTCCTTCCTGCCCGTTTCCCCTGGCCCCACTCACCCAACAGGCACGCACCGATCCAGTACCCAACCATCGCCCAGGCCTCGATCCCTACCCCGCTTCCTCGCTTCCCGTGGGACCCACCCCGACTCAGCGTCCTCCCCACGTGATTCCCTTCCCCGCATGCCCTCGCTTCGCTTCTTCCTACCGAGGCCGCCGCCTCTGCTCGATCTCCCTTGATCCCTCAGTAACCGCCGCCGGCCTTCCTCTCTCACTGTTGAGCCCCAACGTCTCCTCTCTCCTTTGGTTCCTCCCAGAGCACCCGTTGTGGCCTGGATCCCCGCCTCCTCTCCGTGCAAACCTCCTCTGCATCGCAGCGCCGGCTGCAGCGTCGCCCGTCCCTGTTTTCGTTCACCGACGCCACCCTCTGCGACGGGCCCTGCCTCGGCCGCGCACCTCCGGCCGCGCCCGTCCTGCAGCGGCGCCCCTCCTCCCCTGTCCTCGTCTGCTATCCGCCATGGCACCCTGCTGCCGGCCTGACGCCCCATTCCGTCGTTGAGGCCTCCACCGCCTCCAGCTCGCGGCCGGCCCCCGTCGACCTCGCCGCCGTCGAGCCGCCCGCTCCACCACCGGCCTCGCCTGCACCGTGACCCACATCTCCTTGCCGAGCTTCCTCCCCAAGCTCTCCATGTCGCCGATGTCCCCTGTTCTGCAAGCTCCAAGTGGTCTGCTCGATCTCCCTTGATCCCTCAGTAACCGCCGCCGGCCTTCCTCTCTCACTGTTGAGCCCCAACGTCTCCTCTCTCCTTTGGTTCCGCCCAGAGCACCCGTCGTGGCCTGGATACCCGCCTCCTCTCCATGCAAACCTCCTCTGCATCACAGCGCCGGCTGCAGCGTCGCTCGTCCCTGTTTTCGTTCACCGATGCCACCCTCTGCGACGGGCCCTGCCTCGGCCGCGCCCGTCCTGCAGCGGCGCCCCTCCTCCCCTGTCCTCGTCTGCTCTCCGCCGTGGCGCCCTGCTGCCGGCCTGACACCCCATTCCGTCGTCGAGGCCTCCACCGCCTCCAGCTCACGGCCGGCCCCCGTCGACCTCGCCGCCGTCGAGCCGCCTGCTCCACCATCGGCCTCGCCTGCACCGTGACCCACGTCTCCTCGCCGAGCTTCCTCCCCAAGCTCTCCATGTCGCCGATGTCCCCTGTTCTGCAAGCTCCAAGTGGTCCTGGCTCCAAGTCAATTGGGTCCATATCCAAGAGTTTGTTGTGTGCGTGCCCATCTCCAGTTGCTCTTCGGGGTGCTGTTGTTGCTGCGTTATGTGAGGGCGAGAAGAGGAGTGGTGGTGGTATGCGATGTTGGTGTGGTAGAGGTGAAACCCGGTGGTCTCTCGATAATGTTCTGGTGTGGTTGGAGACAGGTGGCGTTGCTCCCAGATGCTTTGGTTCATCTGCCACAACTTGCCAATATTGTTCAAGAGACCGACCCCTATCAAGGACCCAGAGATTAGCGCAAAATCACTGGTGTCCAATTCAAGATCTTATACTCGGATCCGAAGCCTCGACCCCGAGGATGCGAAGACCGATCCCGCCAAGACCGAACCCCGGCGAGCCCTAGAGCCCAAGATCGTCGATCCGATGTGTGACCCCAAACCCGAGCCCTTATTTTATTAAATGCTACATACACTTGTTGTATATTAAATTGTCATGCTTGCATACATATTGTGGCTTGGGGGATGTTGTCGACTCACCTAATAATTAATATGAATACCATATGCGGGCGATTCTAGTCTTATTTTGGCCCCATTTAAATTGGTGCATATATTTTGCCATGTTAAGATAACATTAAATTGTAGGGTATCTAAACAACATGAACCTAATAATTAATTGTCGGGACCCCGGTTCCGCTTAATATTGCCTAGTTGCACCGCATCCTTGCCATGCCATACATCATACATGCATCATGCCCGATCTTTTGACATAGTATTAAATAGTGCATCCGGTGATTATTTTAGTGCTTTGCTTCTTCACGGATTAGGACGATGAGTTGATGCGAGTGTCGACCTGATCCCCAATGAAACTTCGGCAATGTTTTTCAGACGAGCATTCTCCCCCTTTCTACCTATCTTACTTTTATAGTCTTTATTTCCTCTTGTTGATCTATTGCTATCTGTGTTGCGATGCTCTAGTTTTCGTACCCGTGATATCCCTTGCAGCCACTATATTGCCATGGACACCTCCTAATACCTGTTGTTTGGTAGATAGTTGGTCTTGCGAGTCGCAGTCGCTTGTGTGGTGTTGTTTCGCGTTGTCGATGTTCCGCAGTTGTTGAGGTAATGCCGCATGTTTAATGTTGGAGATGATCATGGCTTTAATTACCGTTTAATAACTAAAATTGAAGTAGGTAAATAATGCAGAGGCACCGGTGGTTAATAGACAATATTTGGTTTTTAACCGCTCACTGGTGTCCCGTAGGACCCCGAGTTCTTGACACATGTTCCAAGATCGAGCGCGCTAACCACAGGTGGGGTGTGTGGGCACCCCCATCGATTAGTACCTGATTTCAAAGTACTGTACCGGGGCCACAAAGTAGTTTGGGACTTTATTACTATCCTGTACTTATGTCATGCTTTACTGTTTTATTTACTATTGCGCGTGGAGCGCCTGTACTGTTTTGGAACCCTGTGCCACGTTTTCGCGGTATCGACAAGCCCAGTCACACTTTTGGATTCCCAGTCGTTTACAATCGTCGTCACAAACCTCTGGATCCGTCTTGGAGACCGGCCGACTTTGTTACGGGTAGCTTAGTGGGGTGGCCCCCATGTGCTTGCTTTGGGTCTGGGAAATGTCGTGTCCGAAACCCCGTCGACATACCGTTGGGTGTATGTTTTGTGATCTTGTACCTACCTGATCTGACAACAAGGGTGTAGGTGCGTGTGAAAACTTTGATGCACCCCTGCAGAGTTAAATCTTTTCGAGAAGCCGTGTCCTTGGTTATGGACGACTTGAAGCATAGTTCTCGATCATAGACAACTATAACTAAAGTTTACTGTTATAATTTGACTTGTATCCGATATGACCAGTAATCAGCTTCACTACAACGGAATGGCTAAACAAAAGTACCAACAACTGCTGGGTTTGGGATATCTCATGCTAATTGTATCTGACTAGTAAGTGTTGCAACTACAACAGAATGGTTAACTAAAAGTGCCCACTCCTTATTATATCAGGATGACTATCTATACCTGACCAGTAATTGCTACAAAGATAACTGAATAGATAAAACTGTCAACTGTGTGAGTTTCTCGGTTGACTTCCTCGTTTGGTCTCGAGGGGGAAATACCAGGATGGGTATGTTTGGTGGTAGTATCAGGTTGGTTCCGAATAGGTCTTTCTTATCCCTCTCTGATAGCCGACAGTTATATCGAGTCTCTATATATTGTTTAGTGCATGTTGCGCTGCCGCTTCAGTCCACCATACCTATGTAGGCGAGGACCGCCGAATTCTAGTCTCGCTGTGTACTGGCCTCAGTACAGACCGCTCTCTTTTTCCTTGGCCCTTTGTCGGCACCCCTTTTGTTTAAGAAGGTTTTGAGATCGACGCCGTTTGCAGGGTTACCCTTCCGGCTTGGCCTGGGCAGGGTTATGGACGCCATTGGTTATTCTTCAGGGCTCTTAGCTCAATTTGCATCTTGTCCGTACTCGGACGCTGTATCGTTTTCAAGGTGATTTGGATCTTTGTACTGTATATCTGTATTCTTGACTTATTGAGTCGTTGTTGTATATATATGTTTTGTGGGTTCCATCGAGGACTATTGTGTAATGATATTACTTTGTTTTCCACTCGCACGCAAGTGCCTGGTGGGCATCTTTGAATCGTTGCTATGCGGGTTTGGCGGGAATCGCTGAAACTTGCATAGGGCCGATTCTGAGGGTGTTACATCCGCCGTCCTGGAGGAACGAACAAGCAGCAGGGGAGATGGGTGACCGCTGTGCGCTAGCACCTGCAGACGTGTTGTCGTGCCACCTCTCTGCACCGCCGCTGCCATCCCTGCCAGGGATCGCCGCCACTCCACGCCGACGCCACGCCCCACCACCCTCACAACCCCTGAGACGATCCGCCTCGGCGCGAAGGAGCCCGTCGGGGAAGCGCCTCCCTCGCCCGCCGCCTTCGACGGCCAGGCGTGGCCGCCACCGCCAGTGCCGGCAGCGGCAGCGGCCGAGGAAGAGGAGATCGCGGCGCCGCCTTTCCTAGGGATCGCCGCCTCCGGAGCCGCCCCGCGCGAGGCGACCCGAGAGTCAGATACGTTTCCTGAATATCAACATATAGGCTATGGATAGATGAATTTCTCACTATGGAGACGAGGTGAGAGTAAGGTCCGGTTCTTTTGATGACTTCTTCGAGAAGCTATCCTAACTCCAATTTTCTGGAGAAACCGGTTCAAAAAATTGTAAGCCTACACTAATTTAAAAGACTCACAATAATTAGAACGGGCTTCCTAAAAAACTAAGAGCGCAGCTTCTACGTGCCAAAAGAACTGGACCTTAAAACGGCTACATCAGCCGTTGTTCATGTACAGAACGATCAGTAAGAGCTTCTCCACTCGTTGGCCGAACCCAGGCCGAAAAACGGACCTATTTTCGGTAGGACAGAACAAGTTTTTGGCCTGGGTACGCCCAGTCGCCTACTCGCGTACCCAGGCCGACTTCCCAAATTCGGCTAAAATTCGTTAAATATGGGCGAATTTCATTAAGTTGGATGAATATAGGCGGATTATATCAAATTTAAACTAAACTAATATATAATAAACTTAAAAAAGGCCGCCGTCGGTCCCTTCGCCGTCCTACATGCCGAAGTTGTCGTAGAACGACGTGTAGCCGGGGTCGGCTCGGCCGTCATCCTCGCCGCCGTCGTCGTCGTCGTTCGGCGGCTGGTTCTGGCGGGAGCTGCCCTTGCCAGGGTCGCCGTACCTCCATGGCTGGTAGGACGGGTCTGCGTCCTCGTCCTCGTCGTCATCCAGGACGTAGAGCGGGGCGCCCTGGTAGGCGAGCTCACGCCTAGACAACGCCCGACGCCGGGCGGCCTGCTCCTCGTCCTGCTGCTACAGGCCGAGGATGCGCTGCCGCTCTGCCTTCTCCTAGTCCCTCCTGGACCATTCCAGGATATCCGGCGAAGAGGGCTCGATCGGCGGCAGCGGCAGCGGTAGCGTCTGCGGCGCCGTTTCGCGGAGCGACTGCTCCAGCGCCATATTCAAGGCGGCGTCTTCGGCCGGCGCCGAGCCTTCTGTCTTGGGGCGGCGTAGGCGCAGGTGGCCTGTTAGCGGCGCAGGCGCAGGCGGCTCGCCGACGACGATACCGCGGGCGCATGTCCACGGCGGTGAGCGCGCAGACGAGACGGCTTCGCGCTTCACGGCCGTCGGCGCGGTGTCGGAAGAGTGGGAGGCCGAAGCGGAGGAGGACGAGCTCATGCTCGCCATCCTCCTCGGCGCCCAGTTCGCCGGAGCACGCCGACCCGTCCTGGCCGCCGGTGTCCGGTTGCGCGGGAAGCCGAGTCGCGGCGTGTTCCCGCGGTTGATGTGCTTCTGAAGGGTTTCGCAGCATAGTAAATCAAAATTTTCTACGGATGCGAACGAGAAAAGCCAAGATCTAATCTAGGAGATGCAAACAACGGGAGGGAATAGATGAGATCTTCATACCCTTGAAGATTCGCACAGCGGAACGTTCGACGGAACGTGGGTGATGTAGTCGTACTCGCTTCTCCTCCTCGCGATCCGATCCGATCTAGCACCGCAAGTGGCGATGCCTCCGAGAGATGCACACGTGCGGCACCTCGACGTCTCCTCCTTCCTTGGTCCAGCAAGTATGGTGGAGAGACAGATTGCATCTGAAACGCGACGACGCGATGCAAGCGGTGGAGAGTTTCTGCGGCAGGGCTTCGCCTACGCGCAGTCGGGAGAGAGAGATCTGGAGGGCAGCAGTATGGCGGCTAGGGTTGAAGGAGTGGGGGAGGAGGGATACGCCCCTGACCTCTATATATAGGGGGCTGGCCGGCCCCCTTGGCCCCTCCTCCAAGCCCTAGGGCGGCGGCCCCAAGGGTTGGAGTGGGGGGGCAAGTTTTCCCCCTCCTTCTAGAAGGCTTCCCTAGGGTTTCCCTAGGGTTTTGGCCGGCTGGGCCTATGGGGCCTTGTGCCCCTGGCCCAATACGACCAGGGCACTCCCTCGTAGGCCCACTCCCCCTCCCGACAAGTGGGGCCACGTTGGTCCCACTCCGGAAGGTTCTAGAAGCTTCCGGTACAATACCGATTAACCCGAAACAATTCCGAACTCCAAAAACTGCATTGCCTTATATGAATCTTATTCTCCGGACCATTCCGTAACCTCTCGTGATGTCCCGGATCCCATCCGATACTCCGAACAAAAACTCATAAACCAATTATCCAATCTATCCTAGCGTCGAGACACGTTAAGTCTGTGACCCTTCGGGTTTGAGAACATGCAGACATGATCTTATATCAATAATCAAAAGCGGGGTCTGGAAACCCATATTGACTCCCACACATTCATCGATGATCATATCGGATGAACCACGATGCCAGGATTCAATCAATCCCATATTTATATGCCCTTAGTCTCGCGATATTTTACTTGCCCGAGATTTGATCGTCGGTACCATCATACCTAGTTCAATCTCGTCCACAGCAAGTACTTTACTCGTTCCGTAATCCGATATCACTTTGTGATTAACTCCTTAACCACGTGCTTGCAAGCGGTGTTGATATCGATTACCGAGTGGGCCCGAAGTATATCTCTCCGACTTGGGAGGGACAAATCCCATCTCGATACATACAACCCAACATGTACTTTCCGATCACCTGAGAGACACCTTTATGATCACCCTCTCATAGGATGACGTTTGATGACCTCAAAGCTTTCATCCGATACCAGGGAGTTGTATTATCTCATGGTCTAAGGAATACAATATTTGACATAAGAAAAGCTTCGCAAAGATGAACACAATGACACGATCTAATTGCTTCGCTTAGTTTGGGTCTGTCCATCATATCATTCTCCCAATGATATGATCTCATTATTAATCGACAACTCATGTCTATGGTTAGGAAACCTTAACCATCATTAATCAATGAGCTAGTCCATAGAGGCGTACTAGGGACACGGTGTTGTTCACAAACCACACAAGTATTAAAGTTTCCGCTTAATACAATTCTAGCATGGAATATAAACTTTATCATGAACAAGAATTATAATAATAACATCTTTATTATTGCCTCTAGGGCATAATTCCAACAGTCTCCCACTTGCACTAGAGTCAATAATCTAGTTTACATTTGGCAACAATCTCACACCCATGGCACTAAGGTGGTGATCATGTTTTGCACGTGGAAGAGGTTTAGTCAATGGATCTGCGACATTCAGATCTGTATGTACTTTGCTAATCTTCAGATCTCCATCTGCTATATAATCTCGGATTATATGAAACTTGGGGTTGATATGCTTGGTCTTTGGATGATATCTTGGTTCCTTAGCGAGTGCTATGGCGCCAGTGTTGTCACACAATATCTCCAGTGGGTCCAATGCACTTGGAACCACGCCAAGCTCAGTGATGAAGTTCCTGATCCAAACTCCTTCACTTGACGCTTCTACAGCAGCCATGTATTCCGCTTCTACTGTAGATCCCGCGATCACGCTTTGCTTGCAGCTTCTCCAGCTCACAGCTCCTCCATTCAAAATATAAACGTATCCTGTCTGAGATTTAGAATCATCCTTGTCAGTGTTGAAACTAGCGTCGACGTAACCCTTTACGACGAGATGTTCATCACCTCCATGGACTAAGAACATTTCTTTAGTCCTATTTAGGTACTTTAGGATGTTCTTCACGGCTGTCCAGTGTTCCACTCCTGGATCACTTTGGTATCTGCTCGTCAAACTAAGAGCATTGGACACATCCGGTCTAGTACACAGCATGGCATACATGATAGAACCTATGGTCGAGGCATATGGCACTTTGCTCATATCTTCTCTATCATTTACCGTAGCTGGACACTGAGCCTTGCTCAATATCTTACCTGACAACATAGGCACTGAACCTTTCTTTGCCTTATCCATTCTGAACCTTTTCAGAACTTTGTCTAGGTATGTACTCTGGCTTAAAGCTATCAGGCGTCTTTGTCTATCTCTATAGATTTTGATGCCCAATATATAAGCAGCTTCACCTAGGTCTTTCATTGAAAAACATTTGTTCAAACAACTCTTCACATCGTTAAGCATGTTAATGTCATTTCCAATAATCAATATGTCATCCACATATAGTACCAGAAATGTCACTGAGCTCCCACTCACTTTCTTGTAGATACAAGCTTCGTAGCTATTTGGAACAAATCCAAAGCTCTTGATCACTTGATCAAAATGAAGGTTCCAACTCCGAGATGCTTGCTTCAGTCCATAAATGGAACGCTGAAGTTTGCATACTTTATCAGCATCCTTAGGATCGACAAAACCTTCGGGTTGCATCATATACAACTCTTCATCAATGTTGCCATTGATGAACGCAGTCTTGACATCCATCTGCCATATTTCATAATCATGAAACGCAGCAATTGCTAATAAAATCCGAATGGACTTAAACATCGCTACGGGAGAGAAGGTCTCATCGTAGTCAACACCTTGAACTTGTCGAAAACCTTTCGCGACAAGCCGTGCTTTATAGACGGTAATATTACCATCCTGGTCCGTTTTCTTCTTGAAAATCCATTTGCACTCAACGGCCTTTCGGTCGCTAGGAGGGTCCACCAAAGTCCATACTTGGTTTTCGCTCGTGGATCCCAATTCGGATTTCATGGCCTTCATCCATTTCTCAGAGTCTGGGCTCATCATCGCTTCCTCATAGTTCGTAGGTTCACTGTCTTCAACCAACAAGACAGTCAAGACAGGGTTGCCGTACCACTCAGGAGGGGCACGCGACCTTGTCAACCTGCAATGTTCAGTAGCAGCATCGTCCGAAGCTTCATGATCCTTGTCATTAGCTTCCTCTATTGTTGGTGCAGGCGGCACTGAAACCATTTCAGGTGCTGCGCTACTCTCCAACTCAGGAGAAGGTTCAACAACCTCGTCTAGCTCTACTTTCCTCCCACTCACTTCTTTCGAGAGAAACTCCTTCTCAAGAAAGAAACCATTCTTTGCGACAAACACTTTGCCTTCGGTTTTGTGATTGAAGGTATACCCAATGGTTTCCTTAGGGTATCCTATGAAGACGCATTTCTCCGCTTTGGGTTCGAGCTTGTCCGGCATCAACTTCTTGATGTAAGCTTCGCATCCCCAAACTTTAAGAAACGACAACTTAGGTTTTGCACCAAACCACAGTTCATACGGTGTCGTCTTAACGGATTTAGATGGTGCCCTATTTAAAGTGAATGCAGCGGTTTCTAATGCATAACCCCAAAATGATAACGGCAAATCAGTAAGAGACATCATTGATCGGACCATATCTAATAGAGTTCGATTCCGGCGTTCAGACACACCATTGCGCTGTGGTGTTCCGGGTGGTGTGAGTTGTGAAACGATTCCACTTGCTTTAAGATGCGTGAGAAAATCATAACTCAAATATTCACCTCCACGATCGGATCGTAGAAACTTAATTTTTCTGTTACGATGGTTCTCCACTTCATTCTGAAATTCTTTGAACTTTTTCAAATGTTTTAGATTTATGTTTCATTAAATAGATATACCCATATCTACTTAAGTCATCGGTAAAAGTGAGAAAATAGCGATATCCACTGCGCGTCGAAATACTCATCGGTCCGCATACATCGGTATGTATGATTTCCAACAAGTCCGTTGCTCGCTCCATCATTCCGGAGAACGGGTTTTTGATCATCTTGCCCATGAGGCATGGTTCGCATGTGTCAAATGATTCAAAATCAAGAGATTCCAAAAGTCCATCAGAATGGAGTTTCTTCATGCGCTTTACACCAATATGACATAGATGATAGTGCCACAAATAAGTAGTATTATCACTATCTACTTTGCATCTCTTAGCCTCAATGTTATGCATGTGTGTTTCATCCCTTTCGAGATTCAGAAGAAATAAACCATTTACAGCAGGTGCATGACCATAAAAGATGTTACTCGTATAAATAGAACAACCATTATTCTCCGATTTAAATGAATAACCGTCTTGCAATAAACACGATCCAGAAATAATGTTCATGCTCAACGCAGGCAGATAATAACACTTATTAAGGTTTAAAACCAATCCCGAAGGTAAAACTAAGGAGAGCGTGCCGACGGCCATCACATCAACTCTTGATCCGTTGCCAACGCGCATCGTCACCTCATCCCTCGCAAGCCGCCATCTATTCCGTAGCTCCTGTTTCGAGTTACAAATATTAGCAACTGAACCAGTATCAAATACCCAGGCACTACAACAAGGCTAGTAAGGAAAACATCAATAACATGTATATCAAATATACCTTTGATGGTGCCATCCTTCTTGTCCGCTAAGTACTTCGGACAGTTGCGCTTCCAGTGACCCTTGTCCTTGTAATAGAAGCACTCAGTGTCCAGCTTGGGTCCAGACTTGAGCTTCTTCTCAGCAGGGGCAACGCGCTTGCCGCCGCCTTTCTTGAAGGGCTTCTTTCCACCCTTACCTTTCTTGAAGGTGGGGGGCTTGTTGACCATCAACACATGATTATCCTTTTTGATGTCCACCTCCGCAGCCTTCAGCTTTGCGAAGAGCTCGGTGA
Source organism: Avena sativa (assembly GCA_916181665.1). Taxonomy (NCBI): domain Eukaryota; kingdom Viridiplantae; phylum Streptophyta; class Magnoliopsida; order Poales; family Poaceae; genus Avena; species Avena sativa. Next base: position 446,987,347 of record OV702293.1, on the reverse strand, counting down.
TCGTATCAGTGGAACCAATCTAATTGTGAGTCACTACAAAACTTTTGTAGCTGGGAGGGAGTGATTGCAGAACCCTGTCAATCTTGAGCTCCTCTGGAATCTTGCAGTCCAGTTGCTCAAGGCGTTGAGTGTAGCCCGACATCTTAATGGCGTGCTCACTAACGGAACTCCCTTCCTCCATCTTGCAGTTAAAGAATTTCTCAGAGATCTCATATCTCTCAGAACGGGCCTGAGTCTGAAACATAGTTTTCAGTTCCTCAAGAATCTCAAAGGGCTCGGGATAGTCTTCAAAACGATTTTGAAGGTCCGATTCCATAGCAAACAACATGGTGCTCTTAATCAAATCATAATCATCCTTGCGCGACTGATAAACAGCTTTCTCATCAGCCGACGCATCTATAGCAGGGGCGTCACCTAGCGCTTTCTCAAGGACATAGTCCTTTTGTCCGCCAGCGAGAATGATTCTCAGATTGCGGAACCATTTGGTGAAGTTAGACCCATTGTTTCTAAGCTTTTCTATCTCAGCAAAAACGTTGAAGTTGAAGTTGGACTTAGACATTTGATCTACAGTATTTGCAAGTACAATTTAGACTATGTTCATGATAAATAGTTCAACTTAATCAAATTACTAGATGAACTCCCACTAAATTCAACATCCCTCAAGTTGTTTAGTGAACATGATCCAAATTCACCACACCTAATCCGATCATCACGAGAAGAGATGTGGTTTCAATGGTGGACAACGAAGTGTCGATCATATCATTCATATGACTCATGCTTAACCTTTCGGTTCATGTGTTCCGAGGCCATGTCTATACATGTTAGGCTCGTCAAGTCAAACCCAAGTATTTCCGCGTGTGCAAAACTGACTTGCACCCGTTGTATGTGAACGTAGAGTCTATAGCACCCGATCATCACGTGATGCTTGGACACGACGAACTTTCGCAACGGAGCATACATGGGGAGAACACAATTTTTATCTTGATCTTTAAGTGAGGAATCATCTTATAATGCTACCGTCGCGATCTAAGCATAATAAGATACATAAAAGGATAAACATCACATGCATATAACTTTATGTGACATGGTATAGCCAATATTCGCGCAATAATCTCCATCTTGTGCGTGCCGGCATGATCTCCATCACTCCACCATGATTGCCTCCACCATAAATTGCAACTACAACTATTGCTAACTACTTAGCGATAAAGTGAAACTATTACATGGCGTATAAGAAGTTAACACACAGGTCATACACAATTATAAAGACAACCATATGGCTCCTGCCAGTTGTGTACTCATCGACATGCAAGTCGTGAAACATTACAAAACATGATCATCGCATACAATACACATATCACATCTTGGGCCATACCATATCACAGAAAAACTCCCTGCAAAAACAAGTTAGACGCCTCTACTTTGTTGTTGCATGTTTTACGTGGCTTATGGGAGTAGCAAGCTAAGAACGATTCTTACCTACGGAAAGCCACAACGGTGATATTATGGTTGCCAAACTCCGGTGTAAATCCCATGAGAACTATAGTGAGAGAAACAGGCATCCACCAGCCGCATGTGTGGAACAAGCCACACGTAAAGTGCGGAGCCGGTCTCGCGAACGACGTCGCGTAAAGTTGGCCTGGACCGCTTCAATCTCACTATACCGCGTCATAAGAACACAAACAAGAGGCTTGCAACAGAAAACATCAATGCCCGCAACAACCATGTTGCGTTCTACTCGTGAAAACACATCTACGCATAGATCTAGCTCTGATACCACTGAAGGGTTTCGCAGCATAGTAAATCAAAATTTTCTACGGATGCGAACGGGGAAAGCCAAGATCTAATATAGGAGATGCAAACAACGAGGGGGAATAGATGAGATCTTCATACCCTTGAAGATTCGCACAGCGGAACATTCGACGGAACGTGGGTGATGTAGTCGTACTCGCTTCTCCTCCTCGCGATCCGATCCGATCTAGCACCGCAAGTGGCGATGCCTCCGAGAGATGCACACATGCGGCACCTCGACGTCTCCTCCTTCCTTGGTCCAGCAAGTATGGTGGAGAGACGGATTGGATCTACAACGCGATGGCGCGGTGCAAGTGGTGGAGAGTTTCTGCGGCAGGGATTCGCCTACGCGCAGTCGGGAGAGAGAGATCTGGAGGGCAGCAGTATGGCGGCTAGGGTTGAAGGAGTGGGGGAGGAGGGATGCGCCCCTGCCCTCTATATATAGGGGGCTGGCCGGCCCCCTTGGCCCCTCCTCCAAGCCCTAGGGCGGCGGCCCCAAGGGTTGGAGTGGGGGGCAAGTTTTCCCCCTCCTTCTAGAAGGTTTCCCTAGGGTTTTGGCCGGCTAGGCCTATGGGGCCTTGTGCCCCTGGCCCAATACGACCAGGGCACTCCCTCGTAGGCCCACGCCCCCTCCCGACAAGTGGGGCCATGTTGGTCCCACTCCGGAAGGTTCTAGAAGCTTCTGGTACAATACCGATTAACCCGAAACAATTCTGAACTCCAAAAACTGCATTGCCTTATATGAATCTTATTCTCCAGACCATTCCGGAACAAAAACTCATAAACCAATTATCCCGTGATTCCATCCGAGACTCTGAACAAAAACTCATAAACCAATTATCCAATCTATCCTAGCGTCGAGACATGTTAAGTGGGTGACCCTTCGGGTTCGAGAACATGCAGACATGATCTTATATCAATAATCAAAAGCGGGGTCTAGAAACCCATATTGACTCCCACACATTCATCGATGATCATATCGGATGAACCACGATGCCAGGATTCAATCAATCCCATATTTATATGCCCTTTGTCTCGCGATATTTTACTTGCCCGAGATTTGATCGTCGGTACCGTCATACCTAGTTCAATCTCGTTCACAGCAAGTACTTTACTCGTTCCGTAATCCGATATCACTTTGTGATTAACTCCTTAACCATGTGCTTGCAAGCGGTGTTGATATCGATTACCGAGTGGGCCCGAAGTATATCTCTCCGACTTGGGAGGGACAAATCCCATCTCGATACATACAACCCAACAGGTACTTTCCGATCACCTGAGAGACACCTTTATGATCACCCTCTCATAGGATGACGTTTGATGACCTCAAAGCTTTCATCCGATACCAGGGAGTTGTATTATCTCATGGTCTAAGGAATACAATATTTGACATAAGAAAAGCTTCGCAAAGATGAACACAATGACACGATCTAATTGCTTCGCTTAGTTTGGGTCTGTCCATCATATCATTCTCCCAATGATATGATATCATTATTAATCGACAACTCATGTCTATGGTTAGGAAACCTTAACCATCATTAATCAATGAGCTAGTCCATAGAGGCGTACTAGGGACACGGTGTTGTTCACAAACCACACAAGTATTAAAGTTTCCGCTTAATACAATTCTAGCATGGAATATAAACTTTATCATGAACAAGAATTATAATAATAATATCTTTATTATTGCCTCTAGGGCATAATTCCAACAGCTTCAGCACGGCGGCGAGCGTCCGCCCTAGCGCACTCCACCAACGCCGGCGCCCCGCCGAGTTGTTGCGATTTGGCGGGGACTCGTTCGGCGGCCCCTCGTGGCGGGCGAGCTCCTGTTCGCGCCGCTCCGAGAAGAAGTTCCCCCAGTAGAGGAGGTTGTCAGCGCTTTCCGCTTCGGCCGGGTTGTCCATGCCGGCGATGTACTCTTGTACATCATACTGCAACTCGTCCGGCATGGGCCCCGGCGGGATTGGGATGTCGTCGGCGCTCAGCTTCCATCCCGGAGGCATCCGCGTGTCCGGCGGCGCCATATACCTCGTACAGCATGCGCGCCTCCCAGGTTTGGAGGGTGCGCCGGCCGAAGCCGTTCGCCGCAACGCCGTCGCCGGGGTAGCGTTCGCCCATGGTGAGAGAAGGGGAAGAGGTGAGAGAAGGTTCGCCGGATTTGGCCTTGTGGGTGGGGGGAGCTGTGAGAGAGTGCGAAGATCTCCGGCGAGGAGTACGGCTTATAAAGGCCAAGGTGAGCGGCGAGGGCGGGAGGGGTGTAGCGACGAGGGCGGGAAAAGTGGAAACGGCGGGAAGTTAGTGACCGCCGGTCCGTCGTGGGAGCCGAGGCGGCGACGGTGGCGCCGTAAATCGGCGACGTGTGGCCGACGCGACGGACAGTTATTGCCCGACGGTCGCCCCGTGGTTCCGAGGATGACGACGACTCGGCTTTCGTCACTGACTCGGCGGGTCCACGCCCCGCTTTGATTTTTTTCGCCGATTTCGCTGAGTCTGGCGTTCCCAGGGCGTATCCGGAAACTTGGGTTCGACCTGGGTAGTCCGGACCAAAAATGGCCCAAATCCGGCCGAAAACAGGTCCTTGGTACGCGATTGGGCCAGTTTTTGGCGTCCGGACTGAAATTCGGCGTTCGAATCGGCCTCCTGGGTAGGCGAGTGGAGATGCTCTAAGGCTCGGCTGCTCAGACAGGTTAAGTGCTGGCCCAACAAAAAATAGGAAATAGGGTACATAAATAGAGAAGGAGACATGGTCTAGGTGAGTCAGCCCATGAAGAAATGAAGAGAGAAAACAAGAGAGAAGACCACGGGGCTGCCCCTTGCTAGGCCGGCACGGGCCTATTCCGCAGGATCGGTTTATTTTTTATTTTATTTTTCTGTTACCATTTTTCTTAATTCTTTTTCTTACTTTTGTTTTAAGTATCCAAATTGATCGGAACTAATTTCTAACAATTTACAAAAAAAAAATTATTGAAAACTATTAATTATCCCAAGTAAATACACAAATATTCTTATGCATTTTGGCCTATGTGGCTACGCGTGCAATTTATAAAAAACAGTTTAGGGCTTTATAAATGCCCAATATTCAAATCATTTTTTCATAAAATCACCCAAGCAATATGTTAAATTTTAAAACATAGAGGAACCATTTTAATATCCAAATTAAAATGAAGAAGTCATGTTATCTTCTCATTGTTAAAACAAATGGTGAAAAATATTTGTAAAATCCTCTAATTCAAATACAATCTTTAAGAGTCAAATGTAACATATTAGATTAATTCTCCACCATAATTGGGAAAGTCATTTTATTCTCACTCATTAAAGTTCAAGCATACCTGGATAAATATTTAAAATTTGATTTAAGTGAATTACAAAAAAAGTTTGATAGTCATGTTTATCCACTCTCATATAAATGTTATAAACCGAGGTTGAGAAGTTTCAAACAAGTTATCAAACGTTCTTTTTATTTGATAATTTTCAAAAAATCAAACAATTCAACAAAATTATGTTATAATTTTAACATTCCAAAATTTAAAAGTTTTTGGGATATCACGGACTACCACCCATAAAAGTTATCTTATCCCGAGATCCAGGAGGGTAAAAACAAAGAGGGGTCCAAGATACAGCGGGGTGCTACCATCCTTAAAAGAAAACTAGCTAGATTGCATCTTGAGGGTTTGCTTGGCGTGAGATTGATTCTCCTCTGAACATTGACTGAACTAGTGAAACACTCATGGTGGGAAACCCGGGAACCGTTTGCTTCACAATACCCTAAAAAATGATTGAGGTTCATTTGTTGTCGTATCTCCTATGTTTAGCAACAAATGTTTTTTCCTAAAGGTCCGGTATCATTTTATTCTAAGGTTTTGGCTTGACACCATCTCTCTGCTAAGATTAAAAAGAACTCAAGATCCGCAAAGACATCATTACAAGAGCAAATAATATGAGTAGTAACAATAGCAATCGATCCATTCTACACTTAGATCATTACTCTCCATGATGCTAGGTGAATCACGTACCCTAACACTTGGGCATCCTCACTTTCCTTTCACAACGTTTTCATGGTTGAGTCCCATGTCTACAAGAATAGTACAAAGGAAAAACAATTTTACGCTTCAAGCCATTTGGGTTTGTGTATCTCCTAAGTGGCATCCTTAGAAACACTTCATTCATCCAAATCCTATCGATTCTAGGCAAACACTACCTTCTTCGAGGCATCATGTTTCAAAACTTTCGATTGGTATCCTTATCTCAAAAACTCAATATGTTAAATAACTTTCATTCCAAAGCTAAGTTATATGTTCTTCTTATGCTACTCTCCCTAAAGGTCTTCATGGTTTACCATAATTCATATGGTATCTCCAAGGCCTCTTTTACAGTACCTTTTACTACTACTAAAAAGTGACTAGTACTCCCTCTGTTTTAAAATATAAGATGTTTTAGGTTTGTGAAGAAAATGTATCTAGACTTCTTTTAGTATATAGATTCATTTCAAATATGAGTGAACCTATATATTAAAAGTAGTCTAGATACATTTGCTTTACAAAGCTAAAACATCTTATATTTTGAAACGGATGGAGTATAATCCAATCTAACGGCTGACAAAGATTTGGCCCAGTAAGCCCACTTCGTAATTTTTAGGTAGAAAAAAACACCAAACGGATCAGACGAACTGGAACCCTTCAATCGTGACATTGCTTATCCCTGAACACGAACAAGACACCGCCCGCCACCGCTGTCCGTGGAATCCCTCCGCCGCCTAGTCGCCGAACGCGAGCCGCCGCTCTCGTCGCTGTCCCCGGACGCCCGCCGCTGCAGATTTCCCCGGACGCGAGCCGCCGCTCTCCCCCGTCGCGCGCCATCACTCTCCCTCAGACGGGCTCCGCTGACAAAGCTCGTCTCTATTCCCAAACACCCTCCGCCGCAGATGTCCCCGGACACGATCCGCCGCTCTTCCCCCATCACGCGCCGCCATTCTCCCTCACGGGATCCGCTGACAGAGCTCGTACCCAGGTTTGCATCGCCGCCCCTCTCCACTCTCTGCACCCCGCCGCCGCCACAGGGGAGGTCTCCACAGCTATACACGCATGTTCCCATACATTGTTTGGGATTTTGGATTAAATCAAATCACATTATGTTCCTATACATTGTAGAGGTCCATCAGCATGTACAGATTTTTTTTATTTTAGATGTAATTGTAAGATTAAGTTGAAGGATCAGATTTACATGTCGATCTTTATTTTCTAGCAAAAAAAATTGAAGGATCTGATGCTATAGAGTTTTAATTTCTTACTCGAATATTGAAACTGAGTAGGATTACGAATTGTTTTTGCTACCTGTATGACTGATGATTATGGCAACTATTAATCTCTACTCTTATTGGCACTATGTTTGATATTCTTAAATAGCAGTGTACATAAGCTATGTCCAGATTGATTCATCTTGTTAACACGAGAATTGAGATTGACTAGATTGATAAATCACACGCGGATCCATCTTGCATATAAACTTATTTTTTTTTACATGATTTACATGACTACTGACATGAACATTACTTTGATGAGGGTTGTCTTTGCAACATGGATGGTGAGGCGCCGAGCAGGGAGTTCGTTCCTCCCTCTCTTTGCTTCTACACTTCTGTCAATTTGGTAGAGGTTGTCGACTTGGTTCTAGTTAGGCTCTAGACTCCTTTTCTTTTTGTAAATTGGCAACATCTAGCAGGACTAGCTTTCAAATTTTCACTTCTAAGTTTATGCAGCAGACTAAACTGATAGGGCATGTTTGCCAAAATCTGATACATAGGCAATTAAACAGTTCAAACTTAAACATCCACATATATGAGTGTACCTAAGCATACATAACGTGTAGAGCAATGCACCTTCTCCATCAACTTCATTTTCTGAATCATCAGACTTTCTGCAATGTAGAGAGCTTTGTGGGAGAATTTGTTCCAGTAGCAATGCTAGTTTTATGATCCACCTTGTCTTAACTTGGTCCCAGTTCTGAATTTGATGTATGATTTCTGAACTTCGTTGCTTGCACAACCAAGTGATTACTATGCAATGATGATTTATGATCTGAAATGAATGGTTTACTTGTTGTTTTCAGGTCTTGTTCCTCCTAATTTTCCACCTCGTCATTGCCTATGTATGGAGATGCTTTAGGTCTAGCTTATTTTATTTCTGATTTGTTCTGAAAAGATTGTTCTGTATAAAAATATTTGTACTCATGAAAAGTAGACTATCTAGTATCCACTGTACTGGATATTCTGTCTTGTAAGTTGTTGAAGAATCCATACTATCTAGTGGGTTGCTGAAGAATCCATACTATCTTGTGAGTTGCTTGAGATGTCATAAAGATGAAGGTTATTTTTTGGGGAATATTTCATAATATTTTTCGTGGCATTATAACTCATTTGGACGTAGCAGTACAAGCAAATGAGCAATTGTTAGCTTACCAAAGCTAGCAACTAGCGACCCAGTGGGCAGCTGCCGGCCAGAGTGACAGTGTCCCAGCGACCAGCGTAGCTAATGAAGTATTTTAATTGTACTAAAATGTGTGACAAACTGTCAACCTGAGAAAATTTGGTGGACAACCCGATCAACAGTGTACAACGCTAGTGAAGCATTTTATCATGCCGGCTTGGTCGTGATCGTTGGTGATTATCCTCGTCTTTGTATTCGGCCGATCCATCAATCGGTTTGTCAGCTTGAGAGCAACTAGTAAGCGTGCACATGCAACACACGTTTCATAATTATAATACAAACATCTATTTAAATTTTATTTTCCTTTTAGCGAGTTTTTTTTACCGAGCCACTTAAATGTGAAGCTTCATTTTCTTTGTGCTTTTTTTAAAACAAGGCAAAAGATAACGCAGCAGAATGAATGTTACGGAGTACAAGTAGTCGTAGATTAGTACTCCCACCGTTTTAAACTATAAGATATTTTAGATTTATCAAAAAAAAACCTAGACTTGTTTTAGTGTGTAGATTTATTCCAAACCAAAGTGAAACTACATATTAAACGAAGTCTAGATCTTATATTTTGAAACAGACCCACGATTCCAGTTACCACGCACATAAAAACACGGTCCAAAAACAAAGCAACACCACAACCAAGCTGCCAATGTCTCAGAAATTACCCCGTCACCTGACCGCTCATATTTTCACTCTTGCTCTATCTCTCTCACACAACTAAATTTGACACGCTTCAATAAAAAAAAATGAAGGGAGCTGCTTTCAAAAAAAATGAAGGGAGTTGTCCATGTCTCAGAAATTACCCCATCACCTACCTCCCCACCTCCCGTGAGTTGTTGCCATGTCTTCCCGGCGTTCCCCATTGCGTTCTCGCCATCTTCCTCTCTCGACCTCGTCCCTCCCCTTCGTCTCTAGCTCTAGCGTGAGGACTCTGCACACCCCTGTTGTTCCCCGCCATTTCCTGTCAAATCCGGTCGCCGAAGTGCCCGAGGAGGCACTCGAGCTCGTCCTGCTCGTGGGCGAGCCAGCGCTAGGCGGCGTCAAAGGTGTGGGAAATCCGTGCACGCACATCGCCAGCCACAAGAAATACAAGGTCAAATCCTCTTCCCTTTACTCTTTCCGAGTTGTCTTCTGTCTGGGCCAGGGTGATCTTTCCGAGCTAGATATGAGGATGGACTTAGTTATAGGGGATTTGGTTCGATCTACCAGCTGCAGCCATAAACACTTCTTCTATTCTCAAGTGAATTCTTTATTTTCTATGTCCCAGAGTTTCAGTTGTGTTCTATCAATGGAAACTCCTGCTAATTTTCAATACAATTCATATTTAGCAGATCAATTTTGCTAATAAGGCTCGAAAGGAACATAAACAAAAGGAGATCCTCTATATAATGTCACTGAAGCTAGAGATTCAGTGAACTAATTTCTGAAGCATTTGCTGCATGTTCTCTAGTCACAGTTGCGCTTGAGCTTCTGGGAAAATTTAAGCAGACTTGGTTATGGTAATAGAACCAAAGGAAGATCCTCTATTAATGAGCTTTGTATAGCTAAAATCAGGTCAGTTTACACCATTGAATTTTTAAACTCTGTATTTATTTGAATCCATTATCTCGGTAGTAGCTGATTTATGACAATAGAGTTGCCGCTAGGAACCACAAAATATGGTTCAGTTGTAGAAATGTGGTCGGTGCATTGTATTTTTGCAGAGCTTCTCAATGGAAGGCCAGTACTGTCTGGGAAGAATGAGGTATGGTTCTTAAGGTGTTGGGCAAGTTGTTCTAAAAATTCATGTGATGAGGTTATTCTTACCAATGTTAAATACTTCATGTTACTAATAACATGTCTTTCATTCACTTGAATTTTCAAACCTAAATAAAGTGTAAGAATCCTTTTGATGATGATGAAAAGATTTGTAATATACTATGTCATAAATCATAATGTGAAGCTAGAGCATTTAGGTAACTGGAAACAATTACACATGTGTAACACACTTTGGGAGTAATAGAGGTTGTACAATATTGCCAAATTGTCCATATCTATCCAAAAGCTACACATTTGAACTTGGTTGTGAGAGGAAAAATATATCCTACTACTCTTGTACTCATGTTATGTGGAAATGTACTCTTGCTAGTTCTCTAACAGTGTAAAAAAATTCTCCATATCTACCATATTTTGTAACTATACATATAAATATTGTTAGAGTAGGAAAGCAAATTTCATTTTATAGACCTGTTTTGTGAATATCATCAATCTAGTGTTCGATTCATCCAACGGAAGCCTGACTCAACTCCTCATCTCGTTGTTTTAATATTGCCTCTCTATTTCATGCATAATACAACTTTTGCCTCCTTATTTTGTTAGGATCTACTTCGATGAAAAAAGCTCATCAGTGTAAAAAATAGTGGTGTATGCAGTAGTTTATCGTCATTATCAAGGGATATGCACACTGGTGTTTGTGTTTCAGTATAGACCTCCCTCTCCCCTGACACACCGTCGCTGCAGTAGTGGCCGCCCTTCCCCTGCCTCCCTGCCAACGGATGCGGAGGTGCGGACCTCGTATCCACCGAATCCTGTACTGCGAGCCTCCCCGAGCGGCCCTAGCATGGCATGCTCCCGGAGTTGATGGTCGTCGCCCCTCCACAGCTTGCACGCGACTGCTATTTCTTTGTGCCCCTTCCTTCCCCCCACTACTCGATTCTGCTACCCCGCACCTTGACGCTGCCGATGTAGACACAGTTTTATACCTCGCGTCGCCGCCACCACAGGTCTAGGAGCTAATCTGCACAAGCTTGACTCTAATAATCACAAAAGCTTTTTCTCTAATCAATTATTCCTGCAATTAGTAGGCCGTGTAAACTACTCTTTCTTCACCAGATATAACATTGGTACACTTTGACATGGTTATACCCTACGGGTGCGTGACATCAGCATACCTGGTCCAGCCCAAGGAAGGCCCACGGCAGACGTACGCCGGCCCATGAAGATTTTCGGGTGGCCAAGGCCCATGACGCCTTCGGATCCTTGGAGAGCAAGACTAGCGTAGATAGGAAATTCAAAGGGGTAAAACCCTAGAACTTGTAACCGACTAGGTATATGCCCAGGACCTGCCTAAGTCTATATAAAGGCCAGGAGGGCACGACCTAAAAGGCCCCCGCCATACTTTCGCATACACACCTCCACGCCAGATCGAATCTGCGCACCCTGTAACCTTCGGTTCCGCCGTAATCAAGAGCAGACAAGCAGGAGTAGGGTTTTCCCTCCGGGGGCCTGAACCTGGGTAAATCTCGTGTCCCCTGGTTGCTTGTCTGTTAACCGTTCCACGATCTCCAGCATCCCCATCTTCTCCAAAACCCAAGTCCATAACAATGGGCATTGACGAGATCAAACCTCGTCAATTGGCGCCGTCTGTGGGAACTGGGGCTGCTGATTGTGCGGTCGTGACGGTCCCGACCCGATCGATCTACAACTCTGCGGCGACGGAGAGTCACCTCCTCTTCGGCGCTTTTGACTTCACCGCCCACTCGCCGGCCACCATGAAAGATTTCGAGCCCGTAGGCGACGGACTCGAGATCCTATTCGGGAGCTTCTGCTTCCAGGTGGGTCAGACCGGCACCCTCCGCCTTCCTGAGCGGGTGCCCCTACCATCAATCAGGCCCGCCTCGTGGGCTCCACACCCTGTGCTACGCACATCATCAACAACAGATGAGTTCTACGATAGCAGCAGCTGCAACTCCGATCTGTGCGAACCACCTTCGGATGAGAGGACTTACGGTTCCGGATCCGAAAGCTGCGGCAGCAGCGGACCAATCTACGAGCACTACCAATGCGCCGCAGTCATCCAGGAACAGCAAACGCCTAACCCGCCGCCCAACCCGAACCCCAACCCGCAGGACAGAAACGGCGGAAACGACGGGAACAGAAGAAGCCAGTCCCCCCCGCCCGACGAGGAAAACAACGGCCACGTCATCCGACTTAGCAAAGAAGGATGGGTTCAAGCACGCCGCGCCGTAGCAGGCGACATAGTCCTACCTGCAGACGCCTCGCGTGAACTACTGATGGCATACCACTTCCTCCTCATCGAGGAGCACAAGAAGCAAGTCAAGATGCAGGAAACACTTGACAAACGCAAGCAAGCACCCTCTGAGTCCAGTGCGCGACGAGCTGCGCTCTCCGCCATGGCCCCCGGCTCCAGCACGAACGGAAACCAAGGAAACAAGCACCGCTCTCGGGTGGAGAACATGGATCCCAAGGAGCGTCGTGATATGACTCGAACTCTCCACACATCGTTCATGGAGATGGACGCCGACGGCAACGTCATCCCGAAGACGCCGCAAGCTGCGATCATGGCAGCCACTGCGTATCTCGCGGCCCACCCACCTCCGGAGGGGGCCCCGAAAAGATCCATGCATAAGTCCGCACTGACCGGACTCGGACTTGTCGGAGCTGCGCTCCACGAAAACGCTCCTGCGGAGCCGAAGAAGAAAGCTCCGGCCAGGCGGAGCCCCACCCCTTCATCCGAAGAGGAAGAGGAACACGACCTTCCTCGAAGGAAGAAGAGCTCGCGTCACCGTAAACGCGACTACGACGCCAGAGACGCGCTTACACAGCGCAAAATCGACAAAGCGCGAGCCAAACGTGCATGCTCGTCTGAATCCGAGATGGACGAAGACGAAGGAGAACTCTGTGGAGCCTGATGCTTCAGCAGATCTGTTCGGCGAACACAGATGCCACGCAATTTCAAGCTTTCTTCGGATACTCCGAAGTTCAATGGCACGTAGGATCCAAAAGCCTGGCTCAGTGACCATCTGTCATCCGTCAAGCTGCACGGCGGTAACAAAGAAACCGCCATGCAATGCCTTCAGCTACAGCTGATAGGCGCGGCGCGGGTCTGGCTCAGCAGCCTATCATCAGGGTCCATCCGAAGCTGGGAGGAGTTAGCTTACAGCTTCATCCGAAACTTCAAGGGTACCAGCAAGAGGCCCGCCTCAATCGAAGAGTTGCGAGCCTGCACTCAGAAAACGGGCGAATCTATTCGCTCGTACATACTACGCTGGTCTAACACCAAGAACTCCACAGCACACATCTCTGAAGAGAGGGCCATCGACGCCTTCAGGGACGGCGTCAAACGCCAAGATTTCAAGGAGGAACTCGGGTGTGTCAAGCCCAAAACACTCGACCACCTCATGGACATCGCCAACAGGTGGGAAGACGGCGAAGATTGCATTCACCAAGCACAATCGGATGAAGAGGACGACTACGGCCGAAGACGGGAACGCCGCAGCAAGAGGAGATCGCGCGTCTACGAGGACCGCGACGGACCCGACATGGTCGCGGCCGGCTACGCCGACCGTCGCAACGACAACAGCCGCAACAGCGGAGGGTACCGCGGAGGAAACTTCCGCGACAATGGACGCCCAGCACAGTCGTGGCAACGCCGCGACCGCGACAACGGACCCTCAGCATACGGCAAACTTTCGGGTCCATGCACCATCCACTTCTACATCGACAAACAGGATGGCAAAAAGAAAGCCAGCCATATGCTCAAGGACTGCCGCGAGTTCCAGAAACTCAACGAAAGCATGGTGCAGATGAGGCAACAAGCCCCAATCCCTGCGTTCGGAAACGCACCTGCGCAAGGCGAAATAGCACACGGAGCTCCTCTACCGCCACCTATCGGAGGCCCAAACCATCCAGTCGCACCAGCACAGAACAACGCTGGGAACGGGTACCCCCCACCGAAAGGAGCACTAAATATGATCCAGAAGGGACGCCCCACGAATAGGGTGCAGAAGAAAATCACCCGACAAATCAACCTGGCCGTGGCAACTCCACCTGCCATCCCTGAGTACCTCAGCGGATCGGAGTCATGCATCACATTCACTCGCACGGATTACCCTTGCCAGATCCCTCGCCCAGGTCATGCTGCCCTGGTGCTGGAGGCGCAGATTGGAGGTTTCGAGATGAGTCGCGTTTTCATGGACGACGGCAGCGGCATCAACCTAATGTTCGCAAGCACTCTAGCAGCAATGCAGATCCCGCAATGCAGCTTGGAACAATCCGACACAACGTTCCACAACATCGTTCCAGGGAAGGGCATATTCCCCCTGGGCAAAATAGGGCTCGGCGTCATCTTCGGGAAGCCAGACAACTTCCGGCAGGAGCGACTTGAATTTGAAGTGGTGGACTGGCCGTCACAATACCACGCCATCCTTGGGCGCGTAGCATTCGCAAGGTTCCTGGCTGTCCCACACTACGCATACCTACTGCTCAAGATGCCAGGGCAAAAGGGCGTCATCACAGTCCACGGGAGCTTCACCCGATCGGACCAATGCGACAGGGATTTCAACAAAATCTCCCAGTCCTTCGGCATGCAAGACGAGCTCGTAAGGCTCCGTGAGGTGACAGACAATGGGGCACCCCCAGTCACAAGGCAAAACGCACCCGACATGTCTTTCGACTCCACCGTCAACACAAAGAAAGTGCAGGTCCATCCGACGGATGCCTCCAAGATGGTCCTAATCGCCAACGACCTCAACACCGCATAGGAAGGCGCGCTCGTCGAATTCCTCCGTGAGCGCTGGGAAATCTTCGCCTGGTGTCCTGCGGACATGCCAGGAGTTCCCAGGGAATTCGCCGAGCACGCACTCAATGTCTTTCCAGACACCAAGCCAGTCAAGCAGTCCATCCGGAGACTGTCGGAGCCACGAGTCGAAGCTATCGGCAAGGAAATCAATAGACTACTCGCTGCAGACTTCATCAGGGAAATCAAGGAGAGCGAGTGGCTTGCCAATACAGTGATGGTCCCAAAGAAAGACACGGACATCCTGCGGATGTGCGTGGATTTCACATCACTAAACAAGCATTGCCCAAAGGACCACTTCCCTCTTCCTCGGATCGATCAGATAATCGATTCGACTGCAGGTTGTGAGAAACTCTCCTTCCTCGACGCCTACTCAGGCTATAACCAGATTCGACTCAAGGTCAAAGATCAGGAGAAAACGGCGTTCATCACACCGTTCGGAGTATTCTGCTATAACACAATTCCCTTCGGGCTAAAGAACGCAGGTGCCACGTACCAGCGATGCATGCAGGCCTGCCTCAAGGACCAGATCGGTCGCAACGTCCAAGTCTATGTCGACGACATAGTGATAAAAACCAAGGAGGCAAGGACACTTATCGACGATCTCCGCGAGACGTTCGACAACCTTGATTGCTACAGGATCAAGCTCAACCCCGAAAAGTGCGCCTTCGGCGTCCCATCGGGTCAGCTGCTTGGATACTTCATCTCTCAGCGAGGGATCGAGGCGAACCCGAAGAAAATCAGAGCCATCATGACGATGGAGAAGCCAAAAAACCTCAAAGGTGTCCAGCAGCTCGCGGGACGAATAGCGGCGCTAAGCAGATTCATCAGCCGCATGGGCGAGAAGGCCCTACCATTTTACCAGCTACTGCGCAAAGCAGATAAATTCGAGTGGACGTTGGAAGCCAACGACGCATTCGAAAGCCTCAAGCGGCTTCTCTCCACCTCGCCCGTTTTGGTCACGCCAAAGGAGCGCGAGCCTCTGCTGCTGTACATATCAGCCACACATCAGGTGGTCAGCACCGTGCTAGTGGTCGAACGACCCGAAGAGGGCAAGACCCACGGGGTCCAACGCCTAATCTACTACCTCAGCGAGGTACTCACGCCAACAAAACAGAGGTACCCTCACTACCAGAAACTCGCCTACGACGTGTTCATGACGGCTCGGCGGCTGAGCCATTACTTCCAAGAGCACCAGGTGATGGTCGTCAATGAGGCACCCCTGAACAGCATCCTAAATAATCCAGAGGCCACAGGACGCGTGGCCCTGTGGGGCATCGAATTGTCACCCTTGGACATCGTCTACGAGAAGCGACTCGCAATCAAATCTCAAGTCCTTCCAGACTTCCTGGTACATTGGATGGAGCTGCAGCTGCCAGACACCCCAGACATGTCGCAGTCATGGACGATGCACTTCGACGGCTCCAAGCGTGAAGCTGGAGCAGGAGCAGGGGTCATACTGACCTCCCCGCAAGGGGACAAGATGAAGTACGTCCTTCGGATGAAGTTCCGAGCTTCTAATAATGAGGCCAAATACGAAGCCCTCATACATGGCATGAGGATGGCAAAAATCTGCGGCGCAACGCGCCTGGTCATCTACGGTGACTCCAACCTCGTCGTCCAGCAGACGATGAACGAGTGCGACGCACACGCCGAAAACATGATCGCGTATCGCGCGCTCTACAACGCACTCGAAGGAGAATTCGACGGCTGCGAACTTCGGCACGTCGGAAGAGAAAGCAACGAAGAAGCCGACAGACTGGCTAACATCGGCTCCACCTGCGCAAAGGTGCCACCAGGTGTGTTCCTTGAACAGATCTGTGTGCCATCAATCAAGCGGAAGTTCCCCAAAGGATCACCCGAAGAAGCAGAACACTCGGGGGCTACGCTGCCCGAAGGTCATGAAGGACCCGAGAAACTGGACACCGAGGTCGCCATGGTCAACTTGATGCAGGTCATGGCAGTCGAAGAAACTTGGACGCGACCATACTTCCAGTTCCTGATAAACGGAGAACTGCCTGACAGCCCAACAGATGCCCGACGCATATCTCGTCGGTCAAAGGCCTTCACCATCATCAATGACGAGCTGTACAAGCGCAGTATTACGGGTGTACTACAACGATGTGTCACCACCGACGACGGCAAAGCCATACTCCAAGACATCCACGAGGGCATCTGCGGCCATCACGCAGGCAGCCGCTCCCTTGTCGCCAAAGCTCTACGAGCCGGATTCTACTGGCCAACGGCCATGAGCGACGCAAAGGACATAGTCCGAAGATGTAATGGGTGCCAACGGTTCGCCGACAAACCGCACGCACCCGGGTCCGAGCTCAGACCCATACCTATAGCCTGGCCTTTTGCTCAATGGGGCCTCGACATGATCGACAAACTGCCAAAGTCCTTGAAAGGGGGACACGTTTACCTCCTGGTCGCAGTCGACAAGTTCACCAAGTGGGTCGAGGCCATGCCGGTCACCAACCAGAAAGGCCAAACTGCCGTCAAGTTCTTCGAATCCATCGTCTACAGGTTCGGCATACCACACAGCATCATCACCGACAATGGATCGAACTTCATCTCTGAGGAGTTCCAGGACTTCTGCGAAGGCCTTGGGATCAACATCACGTACGCCTCAGTGGCACACCCACAAACGAACGGGCAAGTGAAAAAGGCCAACGGCCTTATCGACGCTGGCATCAAGAAGCGCCTCATGATCCCACTCGAACGCAAGGCTGGAGCCTGGACGAAAGAGCTACCATCCGTCCTGTGGAGCTTACGGACTACGCCAAACAGCTCCACCGGCTACACGCCGTTCTTCATGGTGCACGGAGCCGAGGCCGTGCTACCAGCCGAAGTTCGCCACCAGGCCCCTCGGGTCGTCGCATACAACGAAGCCGAATCCACGGCCGCACTCGAAGACGCCGTCGACACACTCGACGAAGCAAGAGACATAGCAGCAGCCCGATCAGCGGTGTACCAGCAGAGTCTCCGCAACTACCACAGCCGCCGGCTACGCCCAAGGTCCTTCGTCGAAGGAGACCTCATCTTGCGACTCAAGCAAACGCGACCGAAGAAATTCGAGTCACCATGGGAAGGACCCTACGTCATCACCGAAGTCATCCCAGGTGGCGCCTATCGCCTCAAGCACGTGGAATCTGGAGTCGCATACTCCAATCCATGGAACATCGCGCACTTGCGACGATTCTACCCCTAGCTACCTACCCCTTTACTTTCCATAAGGCTTTTCAGCCAAGGCTACTCAGCCGAACAATGTACTTCCTCCATTACGATATAAATAAAGCTAAGTGTCTCGCCCCAAATTTTCATTCGCTATTTTGCAACTTTACCTCATGCTACAAACGCACTCGGGGGCTCCCTCCACCTCACGATTTTATCGACTGAGGATCACACGTGTACACCTGAGTAGCTGACAACGTCAGGCAAACGAAAAGGACACGTACTCAAACAAAGCACTGCGTGCTCACAACAAACAAACCTTTACAATAAAGGGCACAACACGCCCAGTCGAAATATACAAATTTTACATCTATCTTACAGGTACTACCTATTCTAAAGAATAACCTGAGCACGCTGCTCAAACAAATCTACGACTTGTTCGGCATACTGCCTTACAGCTACATAATGCGGACGCATGTCCCACTCACCACCATCCGGTCGAGGAGGTGGCTCAGCTGCCACAACGGATAAATCTACATCAGGCCGGTGCAGCCTCACAAGGGACAAAGCAGCCTTGACTCCGGCGACGAGCTGTTGTCGCACCAACTCCTTGATGTTGCTCACGCTCCGAAACTTCGACAGAAGACCCGCAAGGCTCGTCGGCACAGCATCCAAAGGAAACATGACGTGCAGCACCGATGCAAGCGACGTCTGCACCTGGCAAAGCACCCGTGACACCTGGTGCACACGATCCTGTACCGTCGCCAGAGCCATGGCACGGTCACGATCCATCCAGAAGAAGCCACTGGCCTCCATGTCCTGTTGGGTCAAGCAGTTGACCCGAACAGCGACACGCTCTTTCTCTTCCTTCGGAGCAAGGTTAGCACCTGCGAGAATGACACAAATTAAAAGGCAAGGCCAGCAGACTCATCCGAAGAACTGAGCTACAACTCGAAATAAAGAGCAACTTATATTGAAGCTGCTCAGATATCCGAAGTAGTTCCGCCATCAAGTACTCCTCTCTGGCTGCACCGCGATCCGCCTTGGACTTCCAAACATCGGCGTGACCACGCAACACAAGCAACTCCCTCTCCAGACTACGAACACGGTCCCGAAGAAAAGTGAGTTGAGAAGTGTCATCCAAAGATGGCCGCAGCTGCGCTACAGGCGAGGTGTCAACAGGGTCAGCACCCGAAGGAACCTAGAACAGCAGAAAAGAAAAAGACACAAGCATTCAGACGGTGGCAGAGAACAACTCAGAAGAATTCATTAAGCACATAAAGGCCACTACGTGGCACAAGGATGGTGTTCCTCAAAATATTTACAGCAAAAGCAGACTACAAACTATCCTACATCTACAAACGCCTAAGACGCGGCACCCTGAGTTGCCTCGGAGCCGGACTGCCTAGCCTTGGCCTCCCCCTGTTGCCGCAGCGCATACTCCGACAGCAAATCAATGAGCTTTGGCCCATATCATTTGCAGCGAGCAGAGTAGGCAGCAAAAGCTACCTCGGATCCATCTGCGGCCGTCGGCATCCGGGAGGTGATCTAGGGCAGGTCCAGCTCCGCTCCAGCCGCCAACGCCATCGCCAGCCCGACGGACGCGCTGATGCCCTTCTGCTTGCGCGTGTATGCCGCAGGTGCTTCGGCTGACAAAGCCTCCGCCAGAGCATCCACATCATCAAGGGTCGCGCCCTTAGGGACAAGCTCCTTGTAGAAGCGTCCAAGGACCTCCTTCGCCTTGGCAAGGAAGCTGACGACGGTGCTGCAGCGATCTTCGACCGCTGCAGTAACATCATCTAGAGCACTCTAGAGCGCTGTGGTCAAACTCGATGCCTGCGGCATCTGAAACAAAAAGAGAAGACATGAAGAAAAGCAGCACAGAAGAAGACAAGAAACACGAAGAAACAATCACAAATACAAAAATCACCCCAAACAGCCTTGGCAGCAGCCATGAGCTTGCCTGCCACCTCTCTCTCACGTGCATCCGCAACAGTGGCCAGCTGCTCCTCACGGTCCGCGGCCTCCTACTGCAGACGCTCCTTAGCTTCGGCTGCCTTGGTCAGCTCCAGCTCGAGGCGTTCCTTCGCACCAACGGCGGCCTCAGTCTTCTTCTCCGATTGGCCAAGGCTCTTCTTGAGAGCATCGACCTCACAGAGAGAAGTATTATGCTCCTCTGCATTCAAAACAAGCAAACGTCAGAAAGCAGGACCGGAATAAATGAGAGAAGCACCGAAAACAAACAGGTACCTTGAAGCTGTCGGAGGTTAGCCTCCAGCACCAGGCGCTCCTGCACCAGCCGTTTGGCTTCCTGTACAAAAGGCTGCAGAATAAAGAAACACCAGTAAGGGAAAAAGGACTTGGGGGCTACGCCCAACGCAAAGGAATACAAGCAAAATTCGCACACGAAGACACACGGGGGCTTCCCCATTCGATGATTCAAAAAAAGAACAAGACACGAAATTTTTCAGACACCCGGGGGCTCCCCCCGTGGCACGAAGCAGAGGTACTTACATGCTCCGATGGCGATTCCGGAGGCCCGCTGGCGAAATTCTGAGGCGCAACCACCTGCACCTCCTGCGGAGGAGGATTCGGAGCGGCACCCCCTGACGTTGCCACCGTTTGGGGAGGAGGAGACGCAACTTTCGACTCCCCCATCATCTCCCGAGCACCATCACTGGAGGAGTCGTCGGAGGAATGCCTGCATATGAAGCAATCAGCACAGGTGCACAATCAACAAAGGAAAAAGGACAATCAAGTACAACAAGAAAATTACGAGTCCAGCAAACTCAGGTCAAAGACAGGAGGAGCCCTTCGGGCTCTCTTCTCTTCCTTCTTCTCCTCCTTTTTCTTTTCCTTCTTTTCTTCCTTCTTCCGCTTTGCTGGCGGGTGTGGCGCTGCAACCCGCATAGGAATGGCAGGAATGGGAGAGGAAGAGCCTCCATGCCCGTCACTATGACCCTCAAGGCACAGAGGGTTTCTGGGAGTCGGAGGAGTCGAGGCATCCGAAGACTCGCTGGAGCTCCGTACTCGTTTGCGCGTATGGTCCTCACTCGACTCGTCGGCATCTTCCGCCGGAGAACGCGCCGAAGGAAGTTCGGACACGGAGTCCACCACGTCATTATCCGGCGCATTCGGAAAAAGTTCGGGCAATGGAGGCATCATGCCCGGGACCTTGAAGCTCTGCAAAAAAGAAGGGACTTTGTTAGCAAACAAAGGGAAAATAAGTACACAGTCGACAAAAAGCGCTACGCGCACGAATCTACACCTGTGGAACAGCCAGCGTCGAAGAAAACGGCGGAGTCAGCGACTTCCCCGGGATTTCCTCTCCGGCCTTGAACTTAAGCAATGCGCGTAGGGTCCTGTCAAGATCCCCCTCGGAGATTTTCTCAGCCGAAACCCTCGTCGGATCACGGCGCCCAGAATAAAGAAACATCGGGTGCGCCCTCGCTTGGAGAGGCTGCACCCGACGTTCAAGAAAAGTTCGGATGATGTCCACGCCGTTCACTTCCTTCTCAGGAATCAGCTGGAGATCCTCCACTCGACCGCAAAGGGCCTCTATCTCCACCACCTCGCCATCCAAGATATTGTTTTTCCAAGACCTTTTCGGCTCAATCTTTTGGGAGGGGTCAAAAGGAACAAGACCAAAATCTTGCCCAGGCACTACGGAGTCACGAATGTAAAACCATCGCCTCCGCCAGTACTAAACAGATTCAGACATAGAGAAGGAAAAGGAAAGAACATTGGCCCTAAGGGAGATGATGCAACCCCCAATGGGATACACACCATCCGAGCCGGATTGCCTCTTCACAGAATAGAGCTTCCGGAAGAGGCCAAAGTGCGGCTCGATGCCGAGCCAACACTCGCAGAAAGTGACGAAACAAGCAATGTGGAGAAGAGAATTGGGCGACAGATGATAAAGCTGGATGCCATAGAAAAAGAGCAGTCCACGGAGGAAGTTGTGGACTGGAAAAGAAAACCCACGCAAAACAAAGGCAAGAAACATAACCCGATACCCAGCTGGGGGACAGGGGATTACCTCGTTGCCGGGGAGTCTGACGGCCTCCTTATCTTGCGGGATCAAACCCCGCTCGCGAAGCTTGCGGAGATCACTCTCCCGCGCCTCTGATCGTCGCCAGCCACCGTCGGTGACACGGGTAGCGGTGGCGCCTTTCTTTCCTCCGGCGGCGCTGGTCCCAACTGCAGATGACGATTTCTTCGGTTTTCCCATCACGCCGCGGCGGCGCCGGCGGTGAAAACGCAGAAAGGAAGATCGAAATGTGGAAGGAAATCCCAGCGCGCAGCAAAAATCGCTAGAGCACAAGGAGGCAGTGAAAACAAGAGTAGATGCGGTGAAAACAAACTGCAAGCTTTCCCCAATGATTATAACGGCGAAGACGATGCACGACAGCCGTCCATCCAGAAGACCTAACTCCAACGGCAGATCTGGCCATACACGTGTCAGCATCACAACGAACCGTCGTTACCACGCCGTCCACTACGCGCGGAAATCGAGGCGACGCCGTAATTATCTCCACGCTGCGCGTGACCGGTCAACTCAAGGTCAGCAAATGGGACCCACGTTCGTCCAGTCAAGTCATCTCTGCCGCAGCAGACGCTTGAGGTCATCGATCGTCAGCACTGATGTCATCAAAAGCTATACTAGCACAAACAACAATCCTTCGGCTCTACAGCTAAGAGTACTCACTCGAATCTTCGATTCGACTAAATACGGGGGCTACTTCTATCAGGAGCGCTGGCCGCGCATCCAAAAGATGAACAAAGATAAATTCTTTCTTCGAGTCCTACGTCGAGTCTACGGCTCCACTACGGACTCGGGGGCTACTCCCATAGGGAGGATGGATTTAAGCATCCGAAATTTTTTGTGTCCTACGGACTTAACTACAGAACAATGTTTGAAGTAAAGTCTCCGCTCGAGTCTACGACTCGAACAGACACTCGGGGGCTACTCCCATAGGGAGCGCTGGTCGCGCACCCTATGAATTCTTCGACTGTGATCTTTCGGATCAGACACGCAAAACTTTTTTCGGCAACTATGCCCCAGTAAATTGCTAAGTGAGTAAAATTTCTCCTTAGCCACCCGAAACACCTCCGCGGTGACAAATGTTCAGATGCTGCGTCCATGATGCAAAGACAAGACCCGCAGATATCATCTGATGGCCTGGCAACGCACACGACTGCGCTCTGCTAGCATAGATCCGTGCCAGCAGGTGTGATGAAAAATCCCGACGGACGCGTTGGGTACATCAATTAAAATCACTGGAATTCCACTCCTGTAAGTCCTCCGCGGCCTGAGTCGAATTACGCCAGCATATGTTCCAGGTTCGAGTTAAGGGACTCGAATCTGAAGAAGATCGTGTTGTTTCGTCCTAAAACAGTTAACTGACCCTGATCCGTCGGGTGAGTCGGGCACATGCATCAACAATCCCTACACACATACTG
The DNA here is from genome assembly GCA_916181665.1 of Avena sativa. NCBI lineage: Eukaryota > Viridiplantae > Streptophyta > Magnoliopsida > Poales > Poaceae > Avena > Avena sativa. The sequence continues at coordinate 446,963,872 of OV702293.1, read as the reverse complement.
TTAATACGTAGTTGCACCCGAAGGATTGAAGAGTCCTTAGCCGAATCTACGATTCGACTGATCACTCGGGGGCTACTGACATGGTTATACCCTATGGGTGCGTGACATCAGCATACCTGGTCCAGCCCAAGGAAGGCCCACGGCAGACGTACGCCGGCCCATGAAGATTTTCGGGTGGCCAAGGCCCATGACGCCTTCGGATCCTTGGAGAGCAAGACTAGCGTAGATAGAAAATTCAAAGGGGTAAAACCCTAGAATTTGTAACCGACTAGATCTATGCCTGGGACCTGCCTAAGTCTATATAAAGGCCAGGAGGGCACGACCTAGAAGGCCCCCGCCATACTTTCGCATACACACCTCCACGCCAGATCGAATCTGCGCACCCTGTAACCTTCGGTTCCGCCGTAATCAAGAGCAGACAAGCAGGAGTAGGGTTTTTCCTCCGGGGGCCTGAACCTGGGTAAATCTCGTGTCCCCTGGTTGCTTGTCTGTTAACCGTTCCACGATCTCCAGCATCCCCATCTTCTCCAAAACCCAAGTCCATAACAATGGGCATTGACGAGATCAAACCTCGTCACACTTCCAATATTGGTACCCAGATTGTTAGCTGGAGATTTACAAACAGAAATTTAGTCTGTACTGGACTTTAATGCTAGCCACTGCGCATGGCTTTGTTGAACAGATTTTTTTACAGATTTTAGCATCAACATCTTCTCAAGTGTTTTTGAAATGTCAGATATCGACAATATGTGTGTTAGATAATGGGTGTATGTGGGTTTAAGACGCCCCCAGCTATACCAATCTCTGCTTCCATAGGAGTATCACATCTATCATTACATTGCATATGTCACTGACTGCCCGAGACACATACTTAACATCTTCGTGTCTATTTCTTTCCACAGAAACATCAATTGAAAATGGTGATTGCACTCAGTATTTCATGTTATTATATTATTTGAGGCAGTCCAGGCACGTTGGAGCAGATTGGCCAAACGACTGAACAAAAGGAGCAAGTGACCTGATATTAAAAGGTAAGCCCATATGGCAGCATAGTCATTAGAAGTCTATTTTCATTTGAGTGAGTCGTGTTAGTTCTCAAGCAAATGAACTTGTTATTTGCCCAAACATTTGAAATACCGCATGATCTATATCTCATATACCTCATATAATCAGCATGCATAAAATCGGCCAAAGATGGGCACATTATACTGAAAATATCAAACCTATTTTGAACCATAGTTTCAAATCTCTGACAATGTTAAGGCAAAAACTGTTTATGATATGCATATTATAGTGTGCACTACGTTACATGTTACACACTCTCTGATTACATGAATTTCAGCTTTTGCTGCTCAACAAAGCACTACACTACAGAGAACTATTGGCTACAGCAGCAACACTACAGGTACAAGCTTATTTCATTCATTGATTTTCCATGTTGTGGATGTTCTGTAAGCAGCACTACACGGTACTTGTTGAAAAGAAAAGTCATAGAGGTAATGGGAATATAGCATCCCTATTTTTCCCAAATTAATCATTGTACCTAAAATTGTCATGGAGGAACCTGGCAGGGCCGGCAACACGCGGAGGGACGTCCGGGGGCGGTGGACTGCGGCGGTGACACCAGGATCTGCTGCTCCTGCTGCTGGTGCCATGAAATATGACTGGGAGGCACCGGCGTGGGCTGGTTGCGAGGCGACGTCGTGTGCTGAGGCCTCCGGTGGGGACGCCGCCGGCAAGGCGCGGGGGTTGGAAGGAGAGGCGTCGGGAGCAGGACTGGGAGAACAGCGGGGCGTTGTCCCCGGCCGTGTGGGCAGCGGCAGCCATCTAGGAGGAGGAGATCACGGAAGAAGTTGAAATCAGCAGCGGTGTTATCGGGTGGGACAAATACAGGTCTAAGATTTCCTCTGCCGGTGGAGGATGGCCAGCCAATGATAATTGCTAAGTGCACACAAGACCCGGTTAGATGAATGGTGGCTGTTAGATTGAGTTTATTGGGCCTAATCGTACGGTGCTGATTGATATGTGTGAGTTGAGCGGGGTGCACGTAAAAAAGATCTTGTTTGCTTGTTTAATAGTAGTGGAGATGTGATGGAGGCGGCCGCCGCTCTAATTCCTGTTCTCGGCCAGGATGAATGTTTGGGCCAGACCCGACTACGGCCTGTCTAACCCGTGGTGTCAATTTCCTCACTAGTATAAATTATACTAGTCTCATTTTTAGCACTAGTATAAATAGTTAAGGGCCTTTGGATGCATCAAAATAAAGGGTTATTATTTATTTGAGGGTACCATAAAAGACCTCTCCTCCAAATACCATTCACTTAGTCCTTGTCCCCGTCTTCAACACATCTTTCTGGTTTTAAGGGTTTAAGTTAGGAAATAATGGACTATAGGGAGAGAGAACCATACTATGGAGAGAACTATAGATACCCATACGACCAACTTTATATTATGAAGTAAGTTTTATTGTAGCTATCATGACAACACAAAATCACCACGTACAGAATTCTAACAAAGTGAAAAAAATCTTTAGTTTCTAATGGGGTTTCTCATTAAACATTCAAGGTCTTTGGAGACTTCTACTAAACTACATAGAAGAGTATAGAGGCCTAGGAAATATTACTCATGTTCTAATATGATCACAACAAAATCACTCAATCATCATGAAAACACCAACAAGACAAGTTTAAATCACAATAACATCAAAATTCAACATCCAGACGAAATATCACACAATAAAAATCAATACATCCAAACAAGCAACTAGTATTTTCATACCACATAAGTCGGTAAGGTCTACAAACACGACAACCAAGTAACTAGTAATTCCCGATCTTGGCGTATCTAGCGGTAGCGGAGCTTGCTAAGAAAACCTGGGCGGGCCAGCAGGCTTAAAGGAGCCAAAATAGGTTGTTACTCGGCTAAATTTACGGGTATGTAGGCAGAAAATCTACTAAGCTGGACGGACCATAGCCTGGTTTTGTTTCAACTAAGCTCCGTCACTGGTATCTAGCCATCGGTGTACAAAAGGTGCGAAGCTACTGCAGCAGCTCCAGTCCTTGTCAATTTTCCCTCACCCAACGTGGTGGATGTGATCGTCCAAAAAAGACGTGGTAGATGCCACGTACAAAAGGGGCGCACTTGGCATCCCCTTCCGCAAATCCCCCCCCACCCCCACCCCCCCCCCCCCCCCACACACACACACACACCACACACACACACCCAAGTCCCCTTCTTAACACGTGTGCTAAAAATGCCTTCAAAACCCTTTTTTCTACAAATGTTTCGATTTTGCTATAAAATGCCTGGTTTATTATATATATGTAGTAAAAAACGGTACACACAAAAATAGAACAAAAAAGACTGTTTTGCCGAAGACAGTAGAAAAAGAGTTATGCGTAGCAAATCCGACCTCTCCAAGGATTTTCGCCAGAGACCTCGCTGAAGACCTTGTTGCAAGAACTTTATGCTATTATAGCAAAACCATAAAATAGGTGTAGCAAATAAAATATCCTGCTGTAGCAAATCCATCTTCCCGGAGACCTCGTCAGAGATCTCGTCGGAAATCTCATAGCAAAACCTATATATTGTTGTAGCAAAATCCGACGTTGCACATAGCACCGCCGCAGATAGCAAATCCAACACCCGCTTGTATCAGCGCCACCAGCCGCATGTAGCAAAAACCAACACTGCTTGTAGCATCGTTTCTAGGCGCACGTGGTGCCGCCATTGGCCCATGTAGCAACCCTCGACACCGTTGGTCCGTCGGCCCTCAGTGGCACTATCTGGCGGCCTCTGTGAATGCCACGACGGCCAGTGAATCTTCTACAAGAGAGAAGTGCGGCTTGCAGCACGCCGGCGAGGTCGTACCCAGCACGCCTTGCAGCACCCCGGTCAGCGAATCTGTCGGTGTAAGGATAAGATCGATGTCGCCACTCGTTCTCTCCAAATCCCCATAGCAGTAGCCGATGGCACGCCGCGGCGAACGGTCGTTCTCAGAGGCAGCAAGAGATGCGCGCAGCTTGACGGGCTTCGTGGTGGGCTATAAGCATGGGCGGCGCCGGAGTAGGGGGCTCGCCGAAGAGGAGCGGTGGGCGGCATGCCCGGGAGGCGCTGGATGGATGCGGGCTGAACGAGGGGAGATGGAGACTTCGGTGTGGAGATAAAATCGTGGGATCAGACACGCGTGAGTGCGAGGAGCCGAAGGACGCGAGTCGCGCGATCCTCGGATGAATCATTTTCCCATACAAAAGGTGCGGGGCTAATGCAGGAAATCATTATTTCGTGGCACATAGAGACCTATCCACCTCGCTGACAGGAGGAACACACGAATAGACAGTACAGACAAGTCCATGACCAGAGCTTCAAAAATTCATAATACACAATGGGCACGACCGATCAATGAACGCTTATATAGCACATTAGTAGCTTTCAGTCCGTATCCGCATACTACCAAGTACCAACTCTGTCTTTTCCACAGGATCACACAGGATCCAAAACCAAGTGATGCGCGCGTGCAGTCACTTGACAGCAAGAAATGGATCCATGCAACAACCTACGAATTCTAGCTACGCCTGCTTCTCCTAATTAAGCTCTCAATACTGTCTAGACACGCAGACCATTACAGGCACGTCGAGATCGATGCTAAATACTGCTGCTACTAGAGCAAGATGTCTTTGGTTCTAGCAAATTAATCTGGATAGCTAAGCCGAGGCACCGGCCGGCCCCTACTTCTGTTGCTGTGGCTGCCTCTTCCTGCCCGGGATGCACCTTCCCCTCATCATCCCCTCCTCCGCCCCCATCCTCTCGTCCGCCGCTTCGTCGCCGATCGCTCCACCGCCGAGCCTCGAGCTCCTGATCCAAATTAAACCAGACACAGCATTAGCAGCAATACAGACTAGCTACAGTAGTAAGTACCTCCTCCATTTTAAAATATAAGATGTTTTAGCTTTGTTATAAGTAAATGTATCTAAACTATTTTTAGTATGTAGGTTCATTCAAGTTTAATGTGAATTTATACACTAAAACAAATTTAGATATATTTTCTTTATAAACCTAAAACATCTTATATTTCGAAACGAAGGAAGAGGGAGTATATGTGCAATGTGAAAGGCACTTGGGCTCGACGAAGAACGAAGACGGAGCGGGAGGTGGTCCGTGCATGCAGCATGCACAGCGCGCACTGCAGCAGCACGACGCATCCGCTCCACATGACATGCCTAAACGTGGGTACAGCAAAACCGCCAACGAGAATCCTTGGAAACAGTACACATTCGCTACTACTCCCGCCGGCAATAATGGTTGCGCCGTATGGTACACGAACCACTGGATCATGCAGTGCGTTTTGGCTTTGTTGGCGAGCGACGACATACATGCATGCATGCAACTGTGCAAGGTTTTCCTCTCAGTTTTTTCAGGACGGAAGGACATGCATATGTCTGCCTTTTGACCTCTGGGTGTGACTCCTGTACTGTGTCTGGCGATGGTGGCTAAAGACCAAACTTCGTGGGCCAGCATAGCATGCATGTCTACATGACATGACCTAATGTTAATCGGTGTCACATGTTCCTGGACACGACAAACCCATCGCTGTGACTACAGAAGCAACCATACTAAAACTCACTAGCTAGTACCTCGAACTGAAGATCCAAAGGAAGGAGAAGCAAATTTTGGTGGCATTATTAGAAAAAATAATACTAATGGAAGAATGGCTGTTTTGTTACCTCTCGAGCTCGTTGTAGGAGTTGGAGCGTTTGAGCGACGAGGCCGGCAGCGGGGTGCCCCTGCCTCCGCGCTCCACGATGCTGCCGCTGAAGTACTCCTTCTCGTCCACGCGCATGTGGCCCAACCGCCGGCTCAGCTCGCCGCCCTCCTCCTCCTCGTCATCATCATCCTCCGCGCCGGCGCGCGACGAGAGACGGCTAACCAGCCCGCAGCTCCGCCTCGGCTCGGCCCGCCCCCCGCACTTGGTCGCCGAGCCGGCGGTGGCCGACCCGCACGCGATGAGCTGCAGGAGCATCGAGCCGGTCCTGTTGTTCGGCTCAGTCTCCTCGCAGCGGCCCACCGGCCGAGCGACCGGAGGCTTATCTGACGAGGTCGAGGACGGAGGCGAGGTCTCCTCGACGGGCAGCTCCACGGGATGGCCGCGGTTGGTGGTGCGGACCGAGACGGGCTTGTCCCCCTGCCGGGCGAGCCGGGCTGTTCCTGCCCGCCGGTGGTACGGGTACCCCAGCTGCTCGTCGTCCTCGTGGTCCTCGCCGCCGTCGTCCCGGTACCCGTCCACGTACTGCTTGTGGCTGTGCGCGGCGGGCAATGCCAGCGGCGGCGGCTTCGTCGGAGACCTGTCGGTCACGCGGAGGTGCTGGAACCGGTCTGCTGCAGCTGCTTTTCATCAGAAAGAAAATTAAATTGCTTCTTCAGTTGAACGGATGGGCGCAGACTGCTGCTACATAAATTCAGAGATTCATTTCAGCTACGGATGCAATACTAGCACGATAGACTTTCTGGTGCCACGGTACATGCATTAACCTCAGGGAGAGAAAGAGAAAAACGAAAGGCCAAGGAATTCTACAGTACTAGCGTTGAGCCGTTGGGTAATAAAGTCTTCGCGACTAACGATGCGACCGGGTGCAGAAAGGGAACGTGAGAGGTGTAAGAAGCTGCTGTACTTCGTCTCACTTGGGCCCATTCATTTGAACACGAGTTGACAATGAGAAGAGGGAGAAACAACGAAAAAGGGGGTCCATGATCAATCGATAAGATGTCTTGTTTTTTCCAGGAAAATTTTGTACTAGTACTAAAATAAAAGAAAATATTTGCTCGCCATGTCTGTTTCTCGGCACAAGACAGCCAAGAGTAATGCTGAGTAGTAATGGTCATTTACCGGTAGAAGAACATCCGGGGAAGATCTCGGAGCCCTTGAGGACGTACTCCACGCCGTCTGAAGGGTAGATCACATCGTTCTCCGACAGGTCGTTCCACACGTAACCGTTCTTGTAGTTCCTTCATAAGCAAAATCAGGTGTAAGTTGCAGCTTTCCTTGAAAAATAGGTTTAAGTTGCAGGAGCACTGTCCTAAAAAAATACACCGACGAAGAAGATGGGTGTGAAACGGCCAGGAAATGGGTATATATACCTCTTGCAAGACCATGAGAAGAGAGCAGGCATGCCTTTTCCCCTCAGCACCGTCAGCTTGTCCATCACATCTTCACTCCAAGGAAATACAACGAATCAGCGAATAAAACTCAGAAAGCTTCTGACTGGCGAAAGGTAGAAGTATGCAACGCCGCAAGCAAGTACTGGTACCTTTGAGGCGAAGCGGCTGGTGGGGATGCTGCGCGAGCTCCATGAAGTGCGGGTGCTCGAGCTGGCCGTTCCTGCAGAGGTAGTAGATGATCTGCACCCGCCTCATCGGCCGCGCCGGCGCCGACCTCGCCGACGCGTACGCCGGCCGGCCCCGCTCCGGGCTCGCCTCCACCACCGCCACCCTGCCGCTCACGTGATGCAGTTGCTGCTTCCTCCCTTCCCCCATCGCCATCTCCATTTCTCTCGCAAGGGCGCCGGCCGGGAGCTGGCTAGTCTCACACTCTCACTACTCTGGCTCGCTGCAAATGTAACCGCTGCCCGCTACAAGTCAGCAGCTTTATATTACTGCCGCTGGCCTGGTAGGCGTCGGCTGGCCTCCACAGGTTTTACTAGAGGAGAGGAGTAGAGAGGAGACTGGGAGAGAGAGGGGATGGGATTTGAGATCGTCATCATGCCACCATGATCGATGCGTGTGGAGTGGGAATGGAACATCCTAGTACCGAGCGCCCATGCTCTATTGCTCTGTCTCCGCTTTCTACGTGTACACAGCGCGGCACTGCTATGTATGTCACGTCGCGCGCTTTGCGGTGCTAAATATAGAGCCCAGCAACCACCACTACCCCACCCATCCGTGTATCTCGCCAGCTTTATTTACTGCCTCGTCCGCATGGTTAATTACCTTCGGTTTTATTTACTACTCCGACTGAGCATCAAAAGGAGAAAATTCAAAGTCATCCTGAACTCGTAGGAAAAACCTAAGCCTAGTTCTAGATTTATTCTAAGTCAAAGTTAGTAAAGTCTTTAACTAACTTTATAGAAAAACATGGCAATATTTATGACTTTAAATTGGTACTAATAGATATGTTTTCAAATTTTGTTTCATAATATATCAATTTGATTTAATATATCTTATTATATTTATATATATAATTGGTCAAATTTGGTAAAGTTTGACTTAACCAAAAGCTACAAGTATATTTATTTGTGGACGGAGGGAGTATTTAGGTGATATGTCATGTCATTAATTAAAGAAAGAGAGTGAGATAGTAACATAAATATTATCATAACATCACACAAACCAAAGTAAAATGAGTCTATAGCTGATAAATGAGGTCTTGCATGACACTACCCTTATGTTATTTGCCACTATAGAGGTAATAATTTAGACTAGTAACATGCTTATATTAGTAGTCTAAGTTACTATACACTATGACCAGCCTAAATGAAAACTCTCAACTCATGATTCTGAAATTGCCACTCTCAAATCTGAAACCCGGTCTAGTTTAAACCCTCGGATGTTTTAGGATGAAAAATGCTGACGTGGCAAGGATTATTGTTAGCTATGGATCGGGGAATCGATTCACTTAACTGCACCGCAAGTTAGAACCGACACACGCACGAGAGAAAGAGCACTGGGCAAGAAATTAGGGTTCATTGTATCCTCGCGACAGAGGCGATTTGGCAACAAGGTGATAGACCACGGCAGCGGGCCAAAGAATGTCGAGGTCTTCTGGTGCTTATTCCGCTCCTGGCTTTCACATAGTTGCTGGAAGGAGGAGGACAGAGGCGAGGTCGTCGGTGTCGTATCGGGAGAACATGTTTGCCTACGAGTCAGGAAACCTCTTTCACTGCAATCTGCAGAGCAAGACACCTAGATGGATTTTGTGGAGCGGTCAGAACCCATGCAGGAGGTGCTACGCCTACATCGATGCCATCGTGAGCTCAATATCTTGTTAAGTTTTCCTGCTTATTTCTCATGCCCCTATCTTATTCGTTTAAGCTTGGACAATTGCACAAGTTGGAGTTGTGGCGATTTGCGAGATGCGGTGTAGAGGTTGCGTGCTGAAATTGTGCTCCTTTGTTCGAAGAACATGTAGGGAGCGAAGCAAGTGTCCAGGCTCTACAAAGGAGAAGAATGCATATATAGTTGCTATCAAAGAAAAAATATGAGAATTTGGTGGTGTAATCAATATATGCTATGTATTGTTGACAAGTTATGCAATGTGTGAAACTTGTACTAAATTTTTGTCAATTTCAAATTGTTGTCTATTTGAACTAGGACAAAGTGCAAATGAAATGAGCAGAACAAATATAATAGTTGTTGATTCCAATTGAACTAGCACATGGACTAAAACAAAGTAAAAAATATTGAACCACATCGTGATCATTTGTTAGAGTAATATCGAAAGCAACATGAATTGAAAGTAGGTTGGCCATTTTTTGAGGAACATAAACAACATGGATCACTAATCAACAAGTTTCACATGACCATTAGCAAAACAAATCGCACAATAAAATCCATGTTTTCAACATTAGAAACCGATCACTGATCATGACAAGTACATGATCAACTAAATGATAGAACTGTAACATAATTTAGTATTTGCCACTTGTAGTGAAGTATGAATAGCTAGGAAATGAAGATGCATCTTTCTTCTTCCTTTTTTCACCATTGGCACTTCCACTCCTAGCAGTACCTGATGCTCTAGCCTCTCCATTGACACTTGTCTTCCTTTGAGGTTTAAACCCTAAAGATAGTGTTGTTGTTGGTTCTTTTGGCACTTGCTCGGCGGCTGGCCCATGACTTGGATTGCAAATTTGAGAAACTTCTAGCTGAAAAACTGGCACTTCATCTCTCTCATTGCCAACTGCCTTTTTATTATACTAGGTTACTAAAGTGGATTGTTAACCAGTTGAGTTATTACATCAGTGTCATATGTGACCATAACATTATCAAGAATTTGAGACCCATCCTCATCTTTCTGAACTTCCAGCTGGCTCTACAGTAATGACAATGTCAGGTTCATCGTCACCACTTAGCTCCATAATCTCATCCTCAAATTCACTACCGCTGATGTTGTACTGACTGTCCTCCTCCTCATGGTATTCTACATATACATCTGCTACTCCACCAATAGAAACATATGCAAGCTCTGTCATCCTGCAAAAAGTTCAATAGCATATGCAAGCTCTTTCCCAGAAACAAGAAAATAGAACTTCATCAATTCCTTCAATTGGACATGATCTTTCAAATGCCTTTTTTGCTTCCTGCAAGGACATCTTGTCCCTCTCAACCTCTAACATCTCATCATCGCCCCCACATAGTCCAAATCCCGACCAGTGCGGACTAACTGGCCTCTAATGTGTAACAAATTGGACGTTCAAAATATCCTAGGGTCCATTATTTATCTGAAAAAAGAAATAAATGTTAGTACATAGCACTAGTAAAATCAGTATCAACGAAAATGGATCCCAAATCTCCACAAAAATCAAGCTTTACCATCACAAGAAAACCATTTCCCCCGCCTAAACCCTAACCCTGTTGGAACGGAGAGAGGGCAAATTACGGTGAACGGAGGAGGAGAATGCCCGAGATGTTACCCACGACGCCGCTCGTTGTCGCGTCGTCATCATCTCCGCTGCCACTGATCACCGTCGCTCGCCATTGCCGTCGCGGGAGGAGGGGAAGGAATGCCAGGGGACGCCTCGAATGGGTAGACAAGCTTGGTTGGCCGCACGACGACAGTATCGAAGAGAACTAGGTGTGCCGCACAAGACCGACACAACTTCTTTCGGGCCAAACGCATGTCCAATGGACCATTTTTTTTCCTTGGCTCCCGCAAAACCCCTAGTTCCACTTGCCACGTCGACAAATCCCTGTTTGGGAAAGATCCTAGGGTTCAAGTTAGACCAGGATTGCAGATTGAGAGTGGCGATTGCAGGATCATGATTTGAGGATCTCGTTTAGCTTTTACCTACGAGTTCAATGTTATTTTGGACCTTTTCGGCATATATAGAAATTAATGAGAGAAATAGCTTTCCTTCGGCAGCGCCGGTGCAGGGCGTCATCAGGCAAGCATGCGCCCCTACTGTCGCGCATTAAGTGCCCCCTGCCACGGCGAGCAGTGGGCTAGCTACCTCTGGCCGGCTGCCATACCCCGCTGGGCGCGCGCGCGCCGGGCCCGGTCGGACGGACGGACGGCCTGGGCTCTTCTCTTCTCTTCTGTCGCAGCGCAGCGTGGGGGAAAAAAAGCTTCGAGCAGGGCCCCGCGTGTTAGGCCCTGGTTGGGTTTGGGCGTGGTGGGTCACGCACGCGCTAATCGATCGCCCAAAGTTTGAAAATTTGTTTGACTTATGGCTTGAGAGCGTCCGTGTTGGCTGGCCTGTGATGAGCGAGAGGGACTGCAGCTCTTGGAAGCTAGCCGGCGGTGGCTCGCTGGATCCGATTTGGGAACGGGGAGGCAAAATTGGCCGGTTGTTGTTTCCCACTCACGGATAGACCAGCTTTAGCTTTGGTGGATCCAATGCGTGCACGAGATCGGGAAAAAATTAGACAGGTCGCTCCTGCTCGTGCTCGTGCATAGTACTAGTAGGAATGATCTCTCTGGCCTGCAAGTTCGGTGGGCGGAGGGAATATAATCCAAACGCCTGCGTCCATAGTAGTAGCTCTGAGCGATCTTGGGTTTGCATTATTTGACCTTTTGACGCCTTCGAGTTTTGTTCGCTTCTTATTGTACCGGTTACAATTGCATCAGGTTTACTAGGTCTGGAATCACAAGCTATTTCCGCTCCTACTACATAGGAAGTCCATCAAAGACTAATGGCTCAAATATGAATCAAAGGAGAATTTGCCGCCCTGCCTGCATTCGTGCAGACATTCGCCAATGAGAGTGCCATTATCAGTACAGTGTGTGCTGTCAAGACTGAATAGCGGATGGCTTGCATGCATGCGACCCTGCGAGCAGCCGAGCAGGACAACAAAGTGAAGTACTACTAGCCATAATTAAAAAGCTTCATCATAGAGCAAATTGAAGTCTACTCCCAATTTATTTCTCATCTCTAGTACGTAGTAGTACTGCTCCAATTTATCTCATGAGTAGTAGGCATTCTGATGCCTTTTTGATCGTCGCAGCACATTCATATCGTTGCCCTACAACGACGCCGACGCTGGCGCAAGTACAGCAGGATCGACATCAATGGATATGTTAGTCATGTTATAAGCCAGGTGTGCTTTTGAATACTAAGCAAGCATGACCCTGTTATAAGCCAGGTGTGCTTTTGAGTAGTGCTATGTGATGCGCACGAGCGCTACATGTAACCTATCTTTAGCTACTCGTACACACAGTGCTAGTAATAGACCTATTCAGCGTGATTAATTGTAGTACTGTACACTACGCGCCCCATGATCAGCAGCTCTGTCGAGACAGGCAAGCTGACATGCTTACATGGCTCCTCGATCTGGACTTCTGGACACTTCTGGAGCGAGCGACTTAACTGCTTTCTCCCTTAGAAAAAATATGGGGGCATTCTGACTATGATCCTGCATTCCTGCTGTTCACGAAATAAATACAGAGAATGAAGAAGGGCATCATATACCCCCTTTTTCATGTCTGTTTCGAGGACATATAAATTCGATGAAGGTGATCTAGCTAGCAGCTGTCCACGGATTATGCCGTGCAGGAATTCTTGAAAGAAAAAGGCAAATAGTGGCAAGGCTGCAGAGGCAAAAGGCTGATCGATGTTGAAGCCAACCATGCATGCATATATAGCAGACCATAGGCAGAGGCTGGAGTACTGAACCCGAACACGGACGAAGGCCACCAGGAGGAGACGGAGAAGGAAGTGAATGCTGGGCGGACTACGTGCCCTGCACCGATGTCCAATAATACTAGGCGCAGTACATGCAATGTTCAATGCTGCGAGCTACGTGCACGCCCACAGACTACAGTGCACGGGGAGGAGGAAGAAGAAGCACGAGCAGATTGCTAGTATTGTCTATGGCTCTTTTATGCAGAGGTCCAGCCCCCCCCCCCCCCCCCCCCCCCCCCGCCCCCTAGCTCGTTGTTCCTGATGCAGAGCAAGCAGCGACGCGTTGCCTGCTGCTAGTCTACCGAAGAATAAAAACGGACTAGGGGAAACAGTGTGCGTCCACGTTAAATTCGTTTGCCATCCTCTGGCCCTGTTGGTGCTTCGCTTGGGGTAGTACTACCAGATGGTGGCATGGTGCCCACTTGTACGTGCCCCTCTGAGTGAGCTCGCCAACAGATTAGCTTGCCTAGCATCCTGTTTGCCGTGCCGCTGCTGGTCTGGGGCGTTCCCACCGATCATAGTGGGGATCAGTCATCCCATCCAATCCATGGCTATGCATGCATGCTTGGTGTAGGTAAGCGATGATGGTAACACAGCTGCTCGCTGGAAATTAATTAACCACGAAACGATAATGCATCTGAAGCAGCATGGAATGCTGGTTTTTTTCAGTGTTTGGTTTTCTGCCATGGCTTCAACTCGGAACGAATAAGCTTTTGGACTCTGCCGCCGCACTACATCCAAAATTCCTACGTTCTCAGAAGCGATCACGCAGTAGAAAGAAAAGCTACTAGAAAGAAACACATTAGACCTGACAGAGGAAAATGGGTCGTGTGTCTACTTTTATTTTATTTAGTCTGCGCAGGCGCAGCAGTGGTGAGCTCAGAACAGAAACGTCTTATCTACTGCGGCCATCTCGTGCTGCTGCTGCTGCTGCTGGCCTGCCGCTGCACTTACATATAGACTGTTGCAACGGTGGTGCAGCGGGGAGGCTGGCTGGCGCGGGTGCCGCAGGGCCCAGAAGAAGAAACCGAGCCAGAATGCACTAGTACTAGTATAGAAGAGGCACGAGAAGCCCAGGCCACGCGATTTTGTTTTTTGAAGGAACTGCAGTGTATCAGTAACTGCGTGTCTGCGACGACTCTGGTAGGGGGAGTATAGCTTGCATTTACGCGGCTCGTGTCAGGCCAGGCAAAAGACAAGGGGAAGCCTTCACTTATGCCAGTTCTCTCTCTCTCTCACGGTGACCTTGGCAATGGCAAGGTGTCGCCGTCCACGGCGGCCATCGACGACCCAGCCTAGCAAGGCTAAGATCTCTGAGACGGGAGGGCCTACACGCGACTCGTCGATCGATCGATCGATCGGCCATATCTGTCTTTGGATCTCGTGCTTCTGCACGCCTGTAAATCTATAATAATAATACTGTGCGACGCAGCAAATGTTGGGGCTCACGGGTGGGTGATGGGGGTAAGCAGAAGCAGCTGCAAAATGGCTGGCTGGCTTGCTGCTGGATGAACGTGGAACAGCGTCGTCGTCGTCGTCGTCGGGTGGTCAACGGTGCGGCGCGCAACACGTAGCCGAGCCTACTGTGGGGGAAGAGGCATGTAAGCATGTTCGATTCTTCCTCCAGGGCATCCATGGCGATGGACCTGGTCCTTGCACACTAGTACTACCAGCCAGACGATATGTCGAGCCGTCGCTTGCTCTACTTGGCTGGCATCAAGATTCAGGCATGAGCGCATTGAAAATACGTCAAGGTAATGAACGATTTCTTGTACTTACTACTATCTTATTTTCATTTCACAGAGACATCTCCCAGGTTCAATTTTTGACAATTGACACCGATTTCCTGGGATGGAGATATACCCATGTGTTTCCCAGCAATACAGAACATCAAGGGGGGAAATAGTTATAGCCGTAATAATCGTACAAAAGAGTCAAAGACCAACATGCTTGAAAAAAAATCATACTAGTAAAAATTTCCGTTTCACAGAAAGACTTCTCCCAGGTTCAATTTCTTAGAATCGACACCAATTTCCTGGGATGGAGATATACCAATGTGTTCCCAGCAATACAGAACATCAAGGGAAAAAATAGTTATAGCCGTAATCATCGTACAAAGAGTCAAAGACCAACATGCTTGAAACAAAAAAAGATGCTTCATATAGGACCAAAGTCGGCTTTGTATGTCCAATTATTAGCCAGACAAATTTCGTCAACAACAAAAGAAATACACTGACAAGTGCTTCGGAGTGGACTCCTCATACTAGTAAATTTCGGGGTATCCAGGTCTAAAAGCCTTATTCATGCCTTCAGGACATGATGCACCGCAGGCCTTACCAGACCTCAGGACGCAGCTCACCGGTTGCAGGAGGCATCCATTTCCCAGAGTTATACACGCTTTCACCAACTTTCCATCCAGGGACATTTTTCATGATCCTCGCTTCCTCTTCGAGATACTTCTTCCATTCTTTCACAAATCTACAGGGAGTATCAAATCAAAGGACTTAACGTATCATGCATATGATAGAGGGTAAAAACCAATCGCCTAAAGTATCGAGTTTTACCTTTCATCCTCTTCAGCTTGGAGCATTGGCAGTATAGCGCTACGTGCAGCGATTTTCTCTTCCTTCAGTGCACTGTACATACAGAATTCCACCACAATTAAACTAAAACATAAGCATAACATGCATGGCATTCAAGACCTGTGAAGCTAAAGGATAGACATATAGTATAACATGGATGTGACAATATAAAATAAGAACTGCAAAGCTATCAAGCATGAACAGAAAACAAGGACCGGGCTGATTCCAGTATAAAATGAAGTAAAAACAGCAAAACTTGGTATTGTGCTGACAAATGATGCACAGGTAAATAAAGTCACATATTGAACTGCATATACACAACGAAGATGATGAAGAGAGTTTGCTGGCGTTTTCTTTGATGATGAAGATGTACAAAGGATGCTGTGAAGTCGTCAGAAGTTCTTAAGTGCTGCTAGATTTTTAGCTTTCTCGTTTTATGTTGATAGCCTGGTTGTGATGCCAGTGTGCTTTTGCTCTGCGGGCACATACCTTTTCTGCTTCATAGTTTCCTTTCCCTGGTTAGGCCGCAGTTTGTGCCTATGCTGATACAATTTATGCCTTTTTTTACTTTCCTGTTTGAACTTGTAGAAAACATATTGGTTTCTGGTAACAGAAATAGGAGTAATTTTCAACCAAAAATATGTTACCAGAAACCGAAATCATACGATTTATGCCTATGCTAGTTCAAATTTGACCAAAACTTTCAACCGGAATCATACTTTGTTGCCTCTAACCGAAAAACGTTGATTTCACGAATTTCGGCTGAAATTTCTATGAGACTTTTTTCACTGTTTAGATAGACTGGAAGAGATTCATGAAATCACTGTAATGACGCAAATCTATTTTCTCAATTGTTCATAGTACGAGAAGTAATTGAATTATTGCCCAGACTCGAGTCATGGTATCATTAACCTAGAGCTCCAAGCACCTAAGTGCACCCTTAACTGTCAATACCAACACTAGACCCTCCACCCCAACCTACACCCACGACCCATTAGGTAGGTGAGATGGCAAAAAAATGCTTATAAGGAGGCTTATGGTGAGCTTGGGCCTGGACAGAGATGCCCTGTGATGTGTTTACACCATGACTTTGCAAGGTGTGTTCACGTCTGCAAAAAAGGGATCGCAGTGATAGGGTTCCCTAAGTGGACCGATGGTCAGGTGGGCAGTATTTGATTATATTGCGAGGAGGGTTTTGAAAAATTTGTTGATTGCTGCTCATCAGATCGTGAAGATGATATGTGAGAGTGCGAACCATCCCACATGTGGTTTACCAGCTGACATGTGAGAGTGAGATCCATCTGACCCACTGCGACGTCATGTGAAAACCACGCCGGGAAGGGGCAAAGGAGGTAAAGTGACTGTTTTGGGAGTTGAGGGCTGTATTTTAGACAGTTTTGGAATTTTAGGTTAGAATTGGACTCACTCTAGTTGAAGGTTTATATTTTTGGAAAAAGTGAATGAAACAGAACTACAAAACAAAAGTTACTGTTACCACTACAGCCATCTCTGTTGAAGTATCAAATTCATACAGCTTACCTACAACACACATGATTTCAAATATCTTAAATTTTAGCCAATTTTCTAATTCATGCTTGCGATTGCACTGGGCAGAGCATCAGCACCGTGAGACGCAGGGTCAGGCAATGGGTGGGGCAGGATGGCAGGTCAACGAGCCAGCAGATGGCAGCAAGTTTAGTGTTTACTATGGAGAAAAAAGTGGATGGCCTCGATGAGAGAGGGAGAAGGGTGGTAAGGTTATATGTATAACGGAAGCAGAAGAGTATTCTGGATTGTTAGATTATATCTAGAGGCCCAGCACGTCGACTGCTTTTTAGAGAGAGAAACGGAATAGCCTTTTCTAATAACAGAGCCATAATTATAACTACGATGGTAACAAGTGTCCACCAAAGTTAGTGTCACTCAGCACCATGTGTAAAAAGTGCCGGTTTGTGACCATCATTCTACGGATAATATACTCATAATATGCACAGGATATGCAGCAAGAAGTGCTGCTTTCAGTTATGCACAACAATTCTGGGCAAACTGATGTAGAGTATATTTTCACTAGAACACACCCATCATATTTTTTACATAGGAACCAGCAATCATACTCAGGTTGGTTCCTAAGCTATAGATTCGGTGATAGATAGGTAAGAATTCTCAAAATGATGTTCAGATAATTAGATGTTACAGTAGGTTGAGTGGCAAGTTGCAAAAGAATGCAGTTGCGTATTAATTGGAATGTAACACATCCACTTACATATAAACCTTAAAAAGGACTATTCTCTGCTTTAAGACAAGAACAGCAATCAATTGAAGGCAACTTAGTTTCTTCAGCGTAATACGTCGAAATGACATCATTAGCCTACGACTGAACGACTCAATACCAAAAACCACCATACAGGCACATTGCATTACGGAAACTTTAGTCTGTGTTTCATCAAAAAAATATCAAATTGTTAAAATCCCATTGAAGATTGTAAATCATCAACATTCCATTGGTTTGGCCAAATTTTAAAGAAAATGATATTACATTACGATCGGCGATTTAAGGACACTCCGGCGGTTTGAGACCAGACATTTGGAGACCACTTGGTTCTTTTTCGCGCATGGAATGTCTCTCCTGCTAATGGAAGTGCTTGCTAGATGCTACTACTGCCATTACTATATCGGTGTATCTTCGTTAACATATGATATCAAATTATCAAACTAAATACTTTTTTGAGATCAATCTAGATGCATCAATTATCTGAACTAAAGCAAGAACGTAACCAATGCATAGCGACTACAGTAGGCAAGGTGAGAAGCCATGGATGATAGATATGTGGCCAGTGGCCATTTGGATGGAATCGGTGAGTGGTGGGATTTATACATACAAATCTATAGGCAGGGCTCTAACTTACCGGCGGACCTTGTTCCCCTTTCCGACCTGGTACATGCCCCAGGAGAAGGCGCCGAAGGTGGTGAGGAAGATGGCCCAGGCGCTGGGCCCAGTGGTGGGGATGCGGCGCGCGTAGCGCACGGGCGCGAACCCGCCCGGTGGCGGCCCGTCCTGCAGCAGCGGCATGTCCTTGACGCTGGCCATCCCGGGCTTGTTCCGCACCAACGCCTCCGTCATCTTGGCTCCGATCCGTGAACCTCACCACCAGCGGCGAATTAAGCACCTGCAGATCTGGAGCTCCGGCGGGAGGCCGAGCGATGGGGATCGCGGCTGTCGCTAGGGTTAGTGTGGGGTAGGAGACGACGGTGCGAATTGGGGGGAGCTTGGTGGGAGGAATCGCCTCGTCCCTGTGACTCTGTGAGGGTGTGAGAGTGGTAGTGAGTAAATTCGTTGCTCTTCAGGGTCTCTTCGGCAAGAATTTGCATGGGCCCTACGTGGGAGGCCGGCCAGATGCCTTTATGGGCTCGGATAGCAGCTTACTGGGCCTTTAGAAATGCAGTTTACTCTATATGACGCGTTTAGCGTCAAAAAGATAGCGCACGCGTACACCTTCTGCCGTTGTGGGCTAGGCCCATTAAATCCATTTGGCAACCTTTTTCTTGTTCCTGCGAGCCTTCTTTGGTCGCTATAGACTGATTTTATTTCTTCTCCTTCGCATGTGCTGGATACAACTCTGATAATTAAGAATTGGACAAAATTATCTTGGAATGCTATATAATGTCCAAGAAGCTATCAGCTACTATTGCTTCAGTGATGTGGACGATCTGGAGAGGCAGAAATAAGTTTACTCATGGTCATGGAGAGGTTCACTCTCAACCTCTGAAATCGATGGAGCTAGTAAATGAACAGATTGATCTAAAAAAACTAAATGAACTGATCCGGGCACTGGAATTCCCACCGCAAGATAAGCAGCTGGCTGGTCCAGGTTGGGAACCACCAGATCATGTAGGGTCGATAAAGATCAATACTGATGCTGTCATTTGACCAAGTTAATAATACAGAAGGAGCTGAGCAAATTGCAAGAGACGAGAGAGGCAACTTGTACGGGGTATGTTAAATGCAGAAAGTATGTCGGTTCAGATCCGTTCCTGGCTGAGTTATTGGCTTGCCAAGACGTTATCCACTGAGCAGGTGAGAGAGGCTTTGCCAAAAATTATGTGGAGACAGATTGTCAGGCCATTGTGACAGCGTGGAATTCTGATGCCGTGTTGAGGTCTGCTGGAATACATATCGTAAACGAGATGAACAAGTTTAGTCTTAATTTTTCAGGGTTTTAAACTAGCTTTTGTTCATAGAGAAGCCAATAAGGCAGCACATAAGCTTGCACGTCATTCCCTTATGGTGTGTTCAGTTCGGGAACGAAGTGGAATGGAATGTCATGGTTCCATTCCACTGGAATAGGTTGGTTCCGCTCTTGTGTTTGGTTAGGATAAAAAATGTGTAATGGAATGGTTCCATCCTATGTTTGGTTGGGCCAAAAAAGTGGAATGGAATGGTTTCATTCTATGTTTGGGTGCATTTAGCAAAAAAGATGGCAGGAGAATAGAGAGAGTGAAAACGTTTCGGTGGCTTTAGCATAGAGGAACGGAGAGATTCCACCAATTTGGTGGAATGAGTGCATTCTGGATCTAGAAGGATTATTCTCTTTTGAGGAACCACCTCGTTCCATTTCATTTCTCGACTGAACACTAGAACGGCTCTCAAGTATGGAACCATTCCATTCCATTCCACTTCGTGACACCAACCGAACACAACCTTAGTCTTGGTGCTCCTTCGACCAGCTTCCATATGTGTTCTGGTTTTCTGAATAAGGTTGTTCATTCAAGGTTGTTTCCTCTTTGGAATAAAATCATTGTAGTTGAGGTTAAAAAAACATTAGCCTAACCTCAAAAGCAGTTTCTTGATCTAAAAAAAAGCAGTTTCTTGATGAACAATTATAAACAAGGCATGGGTAAAATAATGAGTAGGTATCATGATTCTTACATATACTTTGCTCTATAATGCTGGTTGGGCTTGGAAATGTTGGGGCCGGCCCAGACGCCCAGTGGCAGCATCTGCTTCGGCCGTCTCGATTAGATAATTCTGATTAGTACTTCTTCTTTTTCTTGGAAATACTAACTGTACTTATATATTACCAATGAAAACCGAAGGATAAGTATGAAGTTAGCAAGGAATCAGACACAAAAGATTGTCCTGTTTTGTGTATACAAACGGCTGGAATCTTCACTGCCTTTAAGCTGAAGCCAGTAGCAGTGCAGCGTTAATTGCGATTAAGAAACTAAGACTGTGTGAGAATGCACTACCTGTTGCTGTCCACCGACAAACAGATACAGCGGAGCTATCGATACTCAAGCCTTTCAGGTTACCTCTTTCACAAAACTTTTGATGTTCATATTACTCTTTGTCTTCAGTCAAGAATGCTCAGACTTCTTTCCTGTGTATTTCATCGACTCATTTGTTATTTATGAAAACCGAAGGATAAGCGTAAGTTAGCAAGAAATTAGAAACAAAAGAGTTTTCTGATTTGTGAATATAAACGGCTTGAATCTGCACTGCCTTTAAGCTGAAGCCAGTAGCAGTGTAGTGTTAATTGTTGTTACAAAATAAGACAGTGTGAGGATGCACTATCTGTTTTGCAGTCCACCGACAAATAGATACAGAGGAGCTATCGATACTCAGGCCTTCAAGGTCACCTCTTTCACACAACTTTTGGGGTTCAGATTATTTGTCTTCAGTCAAGAATGCTCAGACTTTTTTCCTACCAGTATGATTTTTATCTACTCACATGAACAGATTCATAGAGACAGCCTCATCAAACTGACAGTGTGTATTTAGACAGCCCTCGCAGCTTTTCTGCGTAATTGAGATTTTATCTACTAGCTTGTCTCTGATCAGAATTCTTTGTAACCTTATATGTTGCTTCTCCTTTTCTGACGACCCGATCAGTAACATGGTCTTTGGCAGAGGAACATGCACACAGACTTTACTTCCGACCGTCGCAAATCATATATTCCAAGATCGTAGGGAAAAAAAGTCAAATATTCCTGCAACATGCCACGAAAAATCACTAAAGCAGAGCCACATGCGGTTTACTCCTGATTTCCTGCCGCACGAATATTCCGCAAAGCATAAACTTTGACAACCAAGGATCGGGGCCGAAGTTGTTTCAACTTTCAGGCCTGGATCCAGATCTAGTCAAGGAAGAAACGTTTACTAACGTTTAGCTTCACGATGATAGTCACATGGACAACCGGAGTGCATCTTCGGAAGAAGATATCCTTTGCAACTTGTAACAAGCACATAGAGAGAGTCCAGTTGGCCGCCATTAGGCAGGCATGAGTGGGGAGGGAATGTTGCGAGTGGAGCACTGGGATTTCATATTTTTTCAGTTTACATCAGAAGAAATAATCCCAAGCCTGTTTCGAGATCATCAGAAGAATAAAATCCCCACTCGTGGTAGTTTAGTGGGGAGTTGTGCCTTTATGTTCCTCGTGGAGCCTCGCCCGTTCTGCAGAATCAGGTTCAGTTGCTATCTGAAGAAATCCTCTGTCAGAAAAAAAAAGGTCATCGAACAGTGGAAGCAGTTCAGGGATCCTATCCTATCCTGATCTGTATCGTAATAAAGGTCTTGGCCACCGAGGCAATTTTCTATCATATCTGTCCAGTGCACTGCCGCCCTCACGGAATTTATCAACTTGATTGATGTGGTAACAACGATGGTAACCTTGTATCTGCATTATTAATCATCTCATGACATGACTGCAAGTTCCGGAGTTTGCGTCGTACCTAGTTTGCTGTCCTCATTTTTTGGGGGGCTGATCAGGCCTGCTTGTTATCCGAAGCTCATCCTGACGATGCAAACTGGTTGAAAGTCGTAATGCAACTTGCTCTGAATGAAATGTTTTTTCCTTTGCTAATCGAGCTGGACATGAAGATCAGATTGGGGCCGAGGCGTACCCCACGTTATTACAGATAAGAAATTCAGAATTTATTCCGATCTTCGACCAAGTCTCTCTGAACAGCGACGCACGGCCTACCTACCACAAATACTGCGTTCGCTCGTCCCTCAGATCTGCTCACTCAGTGCCGAACCATGCATACAGCCGGCATATCTGTGGATCGGTATCAGAAAACGAAAAGGGAACAGAACCCCAATGATTGCAACTTATCCGTCAAGCCGAGGGAGCGCGCGATGAGTCGACGATGATCGCGCACGATCGACATGATGCTTCCCTCTGCTCACTCATTCTCCCGGTGTACTACGAGTACTATTAATGTAGGGTCGCACTCGCATCCATCTCGGAAAATATATTTTTTTATAAAAATGGATGCAAGTGCAGATCGCATCGGCCGGCAGATGGCTTGCCCACGACGACAGGAATTAGTAGTACTAGTACTCGTTAACTAATGGATCAGGTCTGAAAACGGAGTGCTAATTGTCGTCGTGGCCCAGTGATCAAGGGCGGCCCTTATCCTGATCGATCGGAGAACAGATAGGCGGTGGAGACCGACCGGTCGATCGGAACCCGGCACCCGTTCTGGCTGGCCGGTGCCGGTTTGGTCGCGGGGTGCCCTCGGCGCGACGAGGCGACGCGGTTCTTGAACTGTCAGCTGGGCCCGGCCCGCTCGACAGGATAGGGGCGACGCGTACGTAGGAGTGGTCGCATGTGGTGCCGCGGTGTGTCCCACGTGGCGCCGCTGCCGGTCTCGGCATCCGGAAAATTATCCACAACCGAAACACAGCTCGACGGGCAGCGACGACTTTTAATCAGCGTCTTTTGCGGTTTTGTCCATGCCAAGAACGTATATTTCGTATTTGGTGGCTGTTCTCGCGTATACGGTCGTCGTCACGACACACGGACAAAAGCAGAAAAAACACGCGGGTACGTACGATTCCACGCCTACAGTCAAGGTTTTATTCAATTCAAAAAGTATTCCGGGGAGAAAAGTAAGATTGCAGACCTTGGAATGTTCCGCAAAAAAAAAAAAATCCATTTCATAAAATAACAAAAGGACGGAGCTCGATCTACAAGTTCATTCTCGTACCCGATTGCACTCCAACTCGACTTTTGGTATATTTCACCGTCTTTTCTGTTGTTTCGGGCATCATATATAGGCTGTGCAATTTATTTCTTTTAGAAAAGCTTTGAAACACTTTGGCATTTTGCATCGATTGATGCAGCCGTGATTTACATTTACTGCAAAAGTCTATTGGATACAATAGTTAGGAAATAGAGCTCGGGAGCTAGAACAACAATAGTAGCGATCAAATGCCGCACAAATGATTGGCTAAGCATAGTGCTAGTTCGTCGTTAACATCGGTTGATGATAGAATGTATATGTGTCATTATAGTTTCATACCGGCACATAATATCATTGTGGTAAGATGATGGTAAGACTGGCGCTTTGTAATGTTGCGCTAGGTGATGTGTGTGGAATTTTAAATGGTTTCCATGCTAAAGACTAGTCCAGCCCCCCCCCCCTCTACTAGTCTAACGAGTGTCCCACCACGTTGTCTTGTTGCCCATTATTTATATACATCGACGATGAGACATGGTGGAAGTATGATTACGGACTATTCCCCATGTCGGCTCGTGGCATAGTAGGGTCTAGACACCAGTCACAAGTTCATGGGGTGCCACTATGAATCTCCGAGATGCACCTTCGTTCTAGGGTCCCCGATCGACCCTATGAGCTCATTGGTCCAAAGACATAATGTCTAACCATTGCCCCAACGTTTTAGGGTCCCCGATCAACAATCCCCTATTGTAAGACAGATAACTAGACCATGGTTTCTGTCAACTCCATCCATCACATATCTCTTCCTTACTCTAAGGTGCAAGCCTTGAGCCGATAAATCTAAAGTAACATACAATTGATGTGCATACATCACCATCATACAACATCAAATAAATTATAAAATTTGATCATATACTCATAGCATATTATATGGAAATCATGGCTAAGCCATCCTATGCCGGCCCTTAGGAACATGGAGTTACTCACAAAGGTGAAAAATGACAATGATCAATGGCACATGAAATACAACACCATCTAAAATTATAACTTCACCAACAAAGAATAATACGGTGTTGACTACTAGCAAACAAACAATGCAGATTGTGAGAGGGATAAGGTCAACCTCGATACATTTGGTAGAGACGGTGAAGATGGTGATGGAGATGCTCCTCCCCATGCCAAGAAGGTGTTCGTGTTAATGATGACCACAATTTCTCATTCCCAATGGTAGCGGGACGGTAGGACCAGACCCCTCTTGGACTAGGAAAATACTTTAACATCCACCGCCGCATCTTAAAAGACCAAAAAATTAGGGCATTGGTTTCTTGTGAGATGAAGACCTCGGTAAGAAGTGTGTCGCAAAATGAGCAATTGGGGGGTAGTGGAGGTACCATGATGCGTCAGGCCTAGGGGGTGCACAATGGGCCTTCTAGCGCACACCATTAGGCCACTGGTTGGCTCCATATGTTGGTGATATTTATCTTTGAAAAATATTGATGTGAGATTTTTCCATGAGTTATTTGGTTTCCATAAGATCTATGAAACTGAAAAATGCAATAAGAGGTTTTCTACCTCTCATGATTGAATAACTAGGCAAAGTGATTCTTATAAAAATCATGTAAAACACCTAAAAATACGTAATTAATGCATAACAAATTAAATAATACAAAAAATTAAATATTCATCATCAAAATAGATACTATAAAATGCAGGTTTCAACACCCCCCATAACATTTTTGCATGCATTTTATTTGTGTCACTATCGAAGAAAATTGAACGTTTCATTTACGGGAAACCAGACAAAAATGGTAAGCGCCAATCTTGTCATGGAACACAACCATATTGGGCACCATCGGCCAACCTGACCACCCACACAGAGCACATACACGTCATTGAATTGAAATGTCATTGCCAAGGTGCCAACAAGTGTCATCATCATCACTTCTCCTCGAGCAAGCGAGTCAAGCTTCACCTTCATTGGCCACCGACTAACCCCTCGCCGCAAATAACGCCAAAACCTGTGTTGACCCATGCCAACAATCAGGACACACGGGCCATGACAGTAAAATTGACTTTGACAATGAGCTCTGCAAAAGAAAAATGTCAAACTTTTGTCTGCCAAGTCATCCATGAAAGACCACCGGTTGCTTGTCATCATCACCACATAAACACGCTCTACCTAGATTTGACTCCACAACAACACATCGCAGCACGGAAGAACCCATCATACACACTGAGAAGAGCAATTACCGAAGCCTAAACTGCGACCCATACTTTGCTCGATGCATCATCGATGCCAAACTACAAATAACGCCCATCGAATAAAATCCCCAGGAGCAAGCCTTCCATCACAGAACCCTTGGTTGAAGTCAGCTCTGAGATGATGCCCCCGGAGAAAGGCGGGAACAATCGTCTCCATCACCCAATCCCGATGATCTAAGGTTTCCCTCCCGAGCCACCAGGGCCAAGACCGCGGGAGGAGGAGGAGCACAACTCCATGATGGTGCCTTCAACAATGGTCGTGACACCCACGAGCATCACCGTCGCTGGTTCCGATGGAGGTCAGAAAAAGTATTTCCTCCGAAGATGTGACCTCATGCCACTCGTACCAATCGACCACAAGCCTTAGTCAGGCTCCCTTGCACACCATATATGGGGCCAAGCTGAAAGGATACGGATGTCGCCTAGAGGGGGGTGAATAGGCGATTAAAACTTTTCCGAGAGTGGCTCGACAAAAGCGGAATTAAACTAGTGTTTACTTTGTCAAGCACAACCTAGAACAACTAGGGTTCACCTATGTGAACCAACAACTTATGCTAAGCAATATAAACAACTATGTGATAATAAGATATATACTTCAAGCACGAAGGCTATCACAAAGTAAAGTGCATAAGTAAGAGCTCGGGTATAGATATAACAGAGGCACGTAGGGACGATGATACTTTACCGAGTTCCTCCCAACATGGAGTACGTCTAGTTTGGAGAGGGGGTGATATATAACCACCTACGCCACAAAAGGCCTCCCTTATTCTCCGGTGAATCTCACCCCAATGGGATCGATCCACACTTCCACTATCGGTGCACTTGTTGGTGGCAAATCGGAACCTCTCACAAGGTTGGGGCACTTGTCCACAACTTAATTGGAGGCTCCCAACAAACGCCACCATGGCCACAAACTGCAACACCAACAAACCTCTAGGGTTCCAAGAACCCAAGAGCAAAAAGCTTCTCAACTTTCACTCACCAAATCCTCCGAGGAGAACTCAAACCAATGCACCAAATGCAAGAGGCAAGAACACCACAAAGGTGCTCCAATCCCTCACTCTCAAGTTCCAACAAAGCTACTAAAGCTATTGGGGGAACAAGAGAGGAGGAATCAAAGAGGAACACAAAATCCCTCAAAATCTAGATCCCAAGTATACACTCACAAAGAGATGTTTTGGTTTGGTCAAAACGTGGATCTAGATCCCCTCTCTCTTCCACTCAAATATGGGCAAGAATCATGGGAGGGATTGAGAGATAGAAAGCTTTGGAAGGTCAACAATGGAGGGGAAAACTTGCAAGAATCGTTGGGAACCATTAGGGAAGAAGGCCCCTTAAATAGGTCCCCCCAAAATCCAACCGTTGAAGCCCAAAAACGCGAATCCCGGTACTACCAGACTTTTTCCCGGTACTACCAGACATTTCAGGTACTACCGGACATTCCCCGGGGATCCCAGGATGCCAAACGCACCTTATTCAGTACCAACCGGTACGAAGGGGCGGTACTACCGGACCCTGGTCCGGTACTACCGGTCATCCCTGAACGAAAACGGCCATAACTTTTGCATCCGGACTCCGATTTTGATGATCTTGGGCTCGTTTCGAAGAGGACAACAAGCTCTACAAGATCATGCAAAGTAACATTATATTCCAGCAAGGGAGGATAGATCCAAATGACGAAAGGTTTAACCTCTCTCAAAAATACGAACAAATAAAACCTCCAACATCGAAAACGTAATAGAAAATGTATATGAAATCTGTTTTCGATGAACTAGAGCTTGTCATGGAGATTAACACAAGCTCTAAATCCTCACATGAGTAAGAACCAAATAATGGAAGGTTTTAACTATATCTCTAAAATACAAATCGGTAAAACCTCCAAGATCAAAACGCAATAAGATATAAAAGGGAAATTCGTTTTTGATGAACTAGAGCTTGTTATGAATATTACCACAAGCTCTAGAACCTTACATGGATAAGATCCAAATAACAACCAAGAAAGTATGATGCTAAGTATGCAAAGGTTTGAGCTCTCTTCGAAAGATATGATCGAGTTACTCACTTTAGAGCCACTCTTGATAATACGGTTGTCTATCTTATTAACTGGTCTCCCACTAACAATGTGAGACCAGCAAAAGGGAAAACCTATCAAGATTATACGTTTGCCTTGAGCATTCACTTGATCTCAATGTAGACGAACTTGACCTTCTCAAGATGGAACACCTTTCTTGATTCCTCATCATCGATCCATGATCCCGAGGATGGCAAGCATCAAACATGAGATCTACTTGATGGCGCATTTTGAGCTTGCACAACACATCTTCTTATCATTTCATCGACCTTGAAGCCAACACATGCTCCAAGCGATGCCAATGGACAAATCCTACAAGTGCAACTTAATACACACATTATTCCATAAAGATTGTCATTAATTACCAAAACCACGCATGGGGGCCCACATGTTCTTTCAATCTCCCCCATTTTGGTAATTGATGACAATCCCTTTAAGAGGGTTTATATAAGGAATATTAATGAATAAAATGGTAATACCAATATCAAATACTACATAAGTATGTGATATTGGTACCACCACCATATATAGAGCAAACTCCCCCACAATATTATGCATGTGTGATGAACTTAAATTTCATTGCATATATTGCCAATCATTATCATTGGTGGAGTTTCCTCTATATATAACACATGCTAAGCAACAACAAAGATGCAAGAGCACGAAAGTAAAATGCTTAAGAACAAACTCAATGCATAAACCAACTGAAATGGATCGTATGGGCACCTAGAGGGGGGGGTGAATAGGTGCTAACCAATTTTTAATAATTTTTCAATTTTACGCTTGACACAAAGTAAATTATCTAGATATGCAACTACAAGAATTTCCCTATATGCAACCCTAACTACTAAGCACGTAAAAAGAGGAGCGAGGAAACCGTAGTGGAGCACGCGGAGACACAGGGATTTGTTTTACCGCAGTTCCTTCCTTGTTAAGGGAAGTACATCTGCGTTGGAGGGGTGGGCGGTTCTAAGACCACCACACCACAATAGGCCTCACCCTATTCTCCGATGGATCTCGCCACGAGAGGCCTGATCCACCTTCTCCACTATTGGATCCCTTCGAGGCGGGAACCGGTGCCTTTTACAACACTATCGGGGCACACACCCACAACCGAATTAGGGGCTCCCGAGATGACAACAAGCTGCCACAAGAACAAGGTTTATCAATATAAACAAAAACAAGGATCTAGGTATTTGCAAGAAATACTAGATCGGAGGTTCTCCAAATGAATGGAGAGGAGATGAAGCGCTTGATTGCTGATGATGAAGATCGAGTTCTCCTCCTTCGATTCCCCAAGGGACGGGGCCTTTGGGTGGATCTAGGTGGAGCTCTCTTGGATGAAGGTTGCAGATCAGATCTCGTCTTTTTCGAATGAATCAAGAGTTCTGGCAGGAGGGGGGAAGGCTGGCTTAAATACCCCCTCCCCAGATCTGGCCGTTGCACAACTTTGGGGGCGGATTATCCGCCCCCTGGGAAAAATCCGCCCCAAGGGTGGATTCTCTGGGGGAAACTCCGCCCCCTCTCTGGGGCTGGCGCCTGCGGAACTTGGTGAAGATCTTGGGGGCGGATAATCCGGCCAGACCGGAAAGTCCGGCCAACACTCTGCCCCCTCTCTGGGGCTTGCGCCTTGGTGATGAGCAGGAGGGCGGACTATCCGGCCCCCCTGAGGAGCGGATTATCCGGCGAGGCCGGAAAATCCGGCCAAAACTCCGCCCCCCTTCTGGGGCTTGCGCCTGCTTGGGAAGAGGGTGGGGGCGGATTATCCGCCCCCCAAAGGCAGAATCCTATTCCCTTTTTCTCAAAGAGAGTTGCAACACTTCAACACACATTAAATAATCCTTGATATTGTTATCTAACACACAAAACACTAGGAATTATAAAATGTTCTTTCAATCTCCCCCTTTTTGGTGTTAGATGATAATATTAGGATTTGCAACGAAACTGGCTAATGCCACCTTAAATAATGAAAGACGCTCCCCCTAGATGTGTGCATATTTGAAATTTGCATTTGAATACAAATACACACACTAGAGAGAACACAACTTCCATAACAAAGATAATTGAAACAAGGTGGTTTGGGAAACAAGGTCATACCACCGGGATGAGAATATAGCCAAAGAATATAGTTTGTTTGATAGCCTCCAAGCACATCCCAACCATACCAGCAATATTGATGCATACATTAGATAGGCCCATGATTCCATATGCCATCAAATGTGCCTCCACAGATAAATCCAGAATTCCATGAGATCCACAATAGATAAATCTAGAAATCCATGAATACCACACAGCGTACCAAACTTAGTGAAACACGACAAAGTCTTACATAATCAAACACAAATAGCAAATGAGTTCACGCTAAAAAGGCACGAGCAAGCAAATAAAATGACTGAAAGAAAGATGCTTGCGCCCGACCCTTGCAAATCCACGAGACCTAATAGAACTACTTCTCCCCCTTTGGCATCGAAACGCCAAAAAGGAAGAAGAGCGATGCTAACGCCCCTGAAGATCACTCCTCCTCATCCTTGTCGTAGTCATTCCCGTCCCCTTCCTCTTCATCATACTCATCATCATCGTCATCAGCTGGAGGAGTGGGTGCCCTCGGTGGAGGAGGAAAGAGGCAACTCTCGAGCTCGCCATAGTTGATCCCTGAGGTGTTCCACTGAGCATACGGATCCGGAGCAGTGGGAGGAGGTGGATGGCCAGTGGCACCTGAGACATGGTGGAGAATAAGCTGCTGCGTGTGATCCCTCTCATGATCCCTGCGGTAAGCCTCATATTGGCCCTTGTGAGTGTCAATGCCCATGCAAAGAATGTGCCGCTGGAACCAAGTGAGCTGCTTAACCTCGCGTGTCATTGGGGACACCGTGGAACGACGACCACTAGCCCGAGCATCACGCATGAAGGACTCCGGGGCAGTAGAAGGGTGATGGGTCTTCTGAGCCTTGTTGTAGATTTTCTTGGGCTTGTGAATTCCATCCAGAGCAGTGCCAAAATCCTCATGTGGCAACATATGCTTAACGAGCATCATTATGAAAGGAGCATAAGGAATAGAGAGCCTGTTGATCATAGCATCCGTCATCTCATGATAAATATAGTCCATGACATGCAGTTTTAACCTGTGGATGATCCAGAGTTAGTGGCACACTCGTGAGCAAAAGCAAGGAGTGGAACCAGGTGGCCACGAATATTGTCATTGTTGCCACCACTAGGAGCGATGCAGTCCCTAAATATGCCAACAAGGGAAGCATACAAGGGAGAGAGGCCAGCGAAAGTACTAGCAACACCATCAGAAGAAAGGCAAGGAGCAAGTGCAGTATCCTTGGATTGCTTCAGAGGAGAAATGATACGGTGGCCTGAAGGAGTGTCACGGTCATGGAATGCATAACCAAGAACCTTCCCAAAGGTGCAAAAGTCCGACTGAATCATGGTGGTCCATGTCATCCACTTCATAGTACGGCGCTCATCACCGCAAATCACCAGGGTTGAGAAGAACTGCCGCACCACAGAGGAATCATAGTTGCATTGGATAGTCATGAGGTGGTGCAGCCCCATCTTGTTGGTCACATCTAGTGCTTCAATGAGCCTTGTCTTGGATTGAGCCTCAGTCAAATTGATGGGACGCATAGAGCGAAGCTTGAGAGTAGCATAGACATCATCATGAATAGCCCGAAAGTGGGCATTCCAAAACATAGAGTCCTCGGGGGGACCATCACTGTCAGCCTCGTCATAATAATCAATCTAGCGAATGGTGGCATACTGAAGACTGTCCATAGCCTTGTAATTGGGCCGAGACTGTTTGCCCTTGCGATATGCGGTCCTCTTAGTTTTCTTACTTGCCTTTGCCATCCGTTCAGCCTCTCTTGCTGCTCTGTTGACCTCGGTCTCATAAATGAACTTCCCTTCTGCAGTGGGCTTGATATAACGGGCACGGGAACGACGGATGAAGGTCTTGGTCGGCTTGGAACCACCTGTGAAAAGCATTAGAGGGATAGCATGGAGATAAGCATACACACAAGTCCAGGAAAGAACACGGAGAAGGAGTAGCATTGCAACCCATAACCAATGATGTGTATTGCAGAATTTAATCTCCAGGCCGGATTATCCGGCCCTGGCAGGGGCGGATAATCCGCCCCCCGCAGAAATTTTCTGGATTGGCCCAGATCTACCATGGCAAAACAGATCGGGTACTAGGGTTGCAATTTTACTGATTCTAGCATGTAAGGAACAACACCAAGGACCTTCTACAACGAGATTTCCACCAAATAAAATGCATCCCATACAAAAGGAGAGAGATGAGGGAGTTACCCTCACTCATTGGAGGAAAATCGCGGAGGAGAAGATACCCGGAGGCGAGGTGAAGAAGATCCGGGGAGAGCCCGGAGAATCCGGTGGTCGAATCGACTCCGAGAGAGGCGGATGCTTCGGCGGCGGCTGGGAGGCAGAGGTAGGGTTGGGGGAGGGCTGGCTGATCTGTTTGAGCCTGCCCTCCCCGACCCAGCCTATAAGGGGCCGATTTTGCCCGGGGCGGATAATCCGCCCCCCACTTAAGGCGGATAATCCGCCCCCCCTGAAATTCTGTAAATCACAGATTCAGGCCAGAGCAACCTAGCAAACCTCTCGATGGTGTTTTAGAGGACTTGTGTGCAAGAATAGATGGTTCAAGGAGGGAGAGAAAGTCTTGGGTTGAGAGCATCAAACTAAGATGGTACTACACACCCAAATTTGCAAGAATCAAATCAATCAAAAGCCAAATTTGAGTGTGTTTTCCATAAGAACATGAGATATGCAAGAAAATCCAACGAGACCCATGAGAAACCAACTCTTCTCGAGGAAGAGGGCGGTGGCCGAAGCCACCATGTTGGAGCGCATGGCATGACACCGCGAAGATGTATCTTGAGTTCAAAACCAATGCTCATCGATGACCCACATATCACAAAATGATATTAAGGTATATGATTTTACTTGCTTTCGGCATTATGGGGGGAGGGTTGGCCCAATCAATTAGGACCACACTCCCCCTATGTCTATGCCCGCATCTAAACCAAATACATGAATAAGAGCAAGTGAGTGTGCAAGGGTAGTCAAGCCAAGCTCCTTGAATCTATGATATTTAGCTCATTCCTCAAATAACAAAATCTTGCTTCATCAAGAGGCTTTGTGAAAATATCAGCAAGTTGGTTCTTCGTGCTCACAAAGGATAGGGCAATATCACCACGAGCAACATGATCCCGAATAAAGTGGTTGCGAATATCTATATGTTTTGTTCTTGTATGCTGCACGGGATTGTAAGCAATTTTGATAGCACTTTCATTGTCGCGTAATAGAGGCACTTTGTCACAATTGACACCATATTCCTGTAAAGTTTGCCTCATCCATAACAATTGTGTACAAGAACTTGCAGCAGCAACATATTCAGCTTCGGCCGTTGAGAGTGAAATACAATTCTGTTTCTTTGATGACCAACACACTAGAGACCTGCCCAAGAATTTACATGCACCAGAGGTTGATTTCCTATCATCTTTGTCACCAGCCCAATCTGAATCAGTGTACCCACATAGAGAGAAACTTGAACCCTTGGGATACCATAATCCAAAATTTAGGGAATGAACCAAATATCGGAAGATTCGCTTGACCGCCACTAAGTGGCTTTCTTTAGGAGCGGCTTGGTACCTTGCACACACTCCTACACTTAACACGATATCGGGCCTAGATGTGCAAAGGTAAAGGAGAGAGCCGATCATGGATCAGTATACCTTTTGATCCACGTCTTTACCCTTGGGATTGAGCTCAAGATGACACTTTGTTTGCATTGGGGTAGCAACGCCATTGAGATCCGTCATCTTGAACCTTTTGAGCATGTCTTGGATGTACTTAGCTTGATTAATAAAGGTTCCCTCTCTAAGTTGTTTGATCTCAAATCCAAGAAAGAACCTCAGCTCACCCATCATGGACATCTCAAACCTGTCAGTCATAAGCTTTGAAAATTCATCGTTAAAAGCTTGGTTAGTAGAGCCAAAAATAATGTCATCTACATAAAGTTGGCATACAAAAATCTCCCCATTAACCTTCTTAGTAAAAAGAGTGGGATCGATTTGCCCAACTTCGAATCCACGGTCTAGCAAAAGCTCTTTAAGGTGCTCATACACGCACGTGGGGCTTGTTTAAGGCCATAGAGCGCCTTATCGAGTTTGTAGACATGGTTTGGAAATTTGGGGTCCTCAAACCCCGGGGGCTGTTTGACGTATACTAACTCATGTAGAGGACCATTAAGGAAAGCGCTCTTAACATCCATTTGTTGTAATTTAAAATTATGATGGGCTGCATATGCAAGAAGGATACAGATGGACTCAAGACGAGCCACAGGAGCATAAGTCTCGCCAAAATCAATTCCTTCCACTTGAGATAATCCTTGAGCCACGAGTCGTGCTTTATTCCTCACAACAATGCCATTTTCATCTTGTTTGTTCTTGAAGATCCACTTGGTGCCGATAACATTGCGGCAATCCTTTGGTTTCTCTACGAGCTTCCAAACGTTGTTGCGTTCGAAGTTATTTAATTCTTCATGCATTGCAACAACCCAATCGGGGTCTTCAAGAGCATCAAAAACCTTCTTCGGTTCAACCATGGAAATGTGAGCTTGATGATCACAGAAGCTTGCAAGTTCTCTTCTAGTGGATACCCTTCGTCGGAGATCACCAACAACCTTGTCAAGAGTGTGACCCCTTAGTTCAAGGTTCCGATCATCACGAGCCTTGCGACGAGCCTCAATGTCCTTATTGTTTCTGGAAGGAGTTGATTCAGTATTTGTATCCTTGTCTGGATTACTGCCTTGCCCCTGATATTGGTCTGCGTTAACACCAGAAGATTGCTGCTGAGTTTGTTCTTCAGGACCGGATACTCCGCCTCTTGGAGGGGCCGGACTATCCGGCCTGGGAGGTGAAGTACCAGAGCCTTCTTCCTGAGAGTGTCTGACAGAAGTTGGAGACCCAGGGCCGGATAATCCGACCTCGGGGGCCGGAGAATCCGGCCTAGGAGCTTCAGAGTTGTGGGCTTCTCCTCCGGATCCTCTAGAACGAGTTGGAGTGCCAGGGGAGGATTGTGCGCCCCTTGTAGGGGGCAGATAGTCCAGCCTGGGACTACCAACTTGTCCAGGGGACAGATGATCTTCGGAAGATTGTGGTGTTGGTGCAGGAATTTCTCCAACAGTAGGAGCTTGTTGATCTTGTGTAGATGAGGGCTCCACATGTGTGGAGCATTGTCCTTCCCGATCCGCCACAAGGGGTTCCTCAATGGGGCGGAAAAATCCCACGCCCATTCTTCTTATGGCATCTTGGGGTATTTCAACATCTGCATCACAAACATCAACTTGCCCTACAAAGGAGCCGTTATTTTCACCGAACTCCACACTACAAGATTCTACAACAATCCCAGTGAGCTTGTTGTAGACTCTTTAAGTGTGGTATTCGGCACCGTAACCAACAAAAATACCTTCTAAAGCCTTGGACTCAAATTTTGACAAACGGACACCTTTAATAAGAAAGAAACACTTACACCCGAATACCCTGAAGTATGAGATCTTGGGCTTGTTACCGGTAAGAATTTCATATGGAGTCTTGTCCAAAATCTTTTGGAGATATAGCCGGTTCGATGAGTGACAAGCAGTGGATATGGCTTCAGCCCAAAAATTATAAGGAGACTTTAATTCAGCCAACATTGATCTTGCCATGTCCATCAAAGTCCGGTTCTTCCTCTCGGCTACACCATTTTGTTGAGGGGTGTACGCAGCGGAATATTGATGTCTAATCCCCTCTTCGCTCAGAAACTCATTCAAAGTGTAGTTCTTGAATTCGGAGCCGTTGTCACTTCTTATTGCCAAGATAGGAACATTGTGTTGACGTTGGACTTCATTGGCAAAGTCAATGACAGTTTGTTGAGTCTCACTTTTCATCTTGAAAAAATAGACCCATGTGTATCTTGAGTAATCATCGACAATGACCAAGCAATATTTCTTCCCACCAAGACTTGCATGAGAAGGAGGACCAAATAAATCCACATGAAGTAATTCCAAGATCCTCTTTGATGACACAATAGTCTTCCTCTTGTGGGGAGAGTCATGCATTTTTCCTTCTACACAAGCCCTGCAAACACGATCTTTGGCAAAAGAGACATTGTCTTTTAGTCCAAGGATGTGGCCACCCTTCTGGAGACTTTGCAAAGTTCTCATGTTGACATGGGCTAAACGGCGATGCCATAGCCAGCCCACGTCAGCCTTTCCGAATAGACACATCGGACCCGAAGTGGTTTCCCCCGAGAAGTCCACCACATACAGGTCATTTTCGACGTATCCAACAAAAGCAACCTTTAGAGACTTGCTCCACAAGAGTACCACCAAATCATCATCGATAAAAACAGCAAAACCCATCTTGCCAAGGGCACGAACAGAAAGAAGGTTGTAACCGAGGGTCTCAACAAGCATGACGTCCATGAGAGAGATATCGTGGGCAACCACAACCTTGCCAAGACCCAATACCTGAGATTTAGACTTATCACCATAGGAGACTGTGATATTATCATGATTTGGATGCATCTACGTGATGCTCTCCTTGCTTCCGGTCATATGACTAGTGCAGCCACTATCCAGCACCCATTTCGACCCACCGGAAGCATAGCCCTGCAAGAAAATTACTTCTTGGTTTTAGGTACCCATTTTTCAATGGGTCCTTTCATGTTAGTAACAAGGGTCTTTGGGACCCAAATAGACCAAGCAATATATTCATCAACGGGACCGACATAATAAGCGTAAACATCTCCATAGACATCACAAAAGAGTTCATAATTCGGATCGTGAGACCCTGCAAAACCAATATTGTTAGTCTTGTCTTTTGTGATATTCTTCTCAGCGGTGCTTATCTTCGATTGCACATTCTTGGTCTTGTTCTTCTTGGTTTTCTTCTTCTTGGACTTGGTGACATACCCGAGTCCCTCTTTACCATGATTTGACCTTTGTTTGCCAAGGACTTCATCAAGCACACCTTTATCCTTGGGAGTGATGTCCTTGATCACTTCTTTTTCCACACTAGCATTTTCCTTGTTACTATATGTTGAGTTGGATGAGCTAGGAGTATCATATTTGGCTAATCGACTTTGAAGCTGATCATGTGACTCATTGAGAATAGAGAACTCGTTTTTCAACGCCTTGTGAGCATTGTCAAGTTTCTCCAATTCCTCAGAGAGTCTATCATGAGCAGCCCCAAAGTCAATATTTTCCTTCTTTGCTTTGGTGACAGCATTGTCACGTTCCTTAACAAGTTTAGTCACAATTTCATCATGTGACTCTTCAATAGACTCAATCCTCTCTTCAAGAGAGACCCGAGCCTCTTCCTCTTCTTCAAGAGCATTTTTTAAGGATGCAATTTCCATTGCATCATCCCTTTCAATTCTGCCCTTTTCTTCAAGGAGAGCTTCGTTTTGGGCTAGCTGATCCATAAGAGCTTCAAAACGAACTTTGTGCTCACCTTGCAAGTTAGTATAGAAATAATCCAAAGCAATAATCTCTTCTTTAACCTTAAGGCTAGTAGGATCATCCATGTCAATCATAGCCTTAGGAAAAGAAGAGTTAGAAGAAGTTACCTCAGAGCTCCTTGCCATGAGACAAGTAGCATTCTTGTTGATGATGTTTTCGTTCGGAGAGTCGAAGAGAGAAGTTGATGTAGATGTGGTGGCTATAGCAGCCACCTCTTGAGAGCTATCGTCCTCGTCCTCATCTTCACTTTCCGATGAATATTCTTCTTGAGCCACTAGAACAATCTTTGGTTGCTTCTTGAAAGGAGCATTCTTCTTTACAAACTGTTTCTTGCATGGAGCCTTTGACTTGTCCTTGAAAATGAGTCTTCCTCCATTATCTTCCCTACTTTGATATGGACACTCAGCTATGAAGTGCAGCCGGTCACCACAGTTGAAACATGTTCTCAGCTTGGGACCATTTTATTTTCTTCCATATGCTCCACTCTTGCGTTCCAGTTCAGCTTTAGCCTTGGCTGGATCTTTCCAGAAGTTTCTAGCATAAAGAGCCAAGTATTGTCCATGAATCCTTTTTATATCCTCGGGACAGTCCAGACCTTCTAGAGCATATTCATCATGATCAATCACACTAGTCTTCAAGGCCACGTTGACCCCTTTTTGCATCCCCATAGCTCGAGCACGAGCATCTTCGACATTCTTGGCAGCCACTTTGAAGGCGGCCATTTCTTGCATTACCTCATTGGATGTCATGAGGTGATAGTTATGCCTACCTTGGAGACTTTTCAAATCTGTGGGCTCAAACGGCATAAGAGAACTGACATACTTGCGCTTGATCCATGCATCATCAACATGAGCGGCACCATGATTTCTGAAATTTGTGGCTATAGCCTTAAGCCTCCTATACATGTCTTCATGGTCTTCTCCATCCAACATATAGAATCCTTCAGCTTCGTTGCTCAATGCATCATATCTATTCCTCTTCATACTTTCATTTCCGATGAAGAGCTCGGTGAGAGCATCCCAAGCTTCCTTCGCTGTACTAAGATGTTGAATGTGTGGCATATCTTTGTCACACACACCAAGCTGTATCATGTGTAGAGCTGTAGCGTTGAGTTGGCTATCGACCACTTCTCTTCTTGTGAGATTGTTGGGGTTTCCAACATGAAGACCATTTTCGATGATCTTCCACAACTCTATGGAGGAACTGCACACATGAGATTTCATCAAAAATTGCCATTGAGTAAAAGTAGATGCAGAAAGTTTGGGTGGATCACCCCTATTATGTATATGTGGGTGAGGAATAGGTGGATCAGGGGAATACACATGAGAAACCTCATTGTATCCATCCTTACCACTATCCTTTTTCGAGGAGGAGCTCTTGCTAGTGTCATCACCAACCACTTCGTTATCTTTAGAAACAGTTTTACCTGTTTCCTTGGATTGCAGAGTGGTATCCTCAGAGTTAGATGGAGGTGATGCTGCGGATGTGGAGAGACACATTATCAATTGACGCATCTCTTCCATCTTAGCCTCCATTGAATTCACCAAGGTTGTTTCCAACGTCTTGAGATCGTTCATGGTGACTACCTCCGGAGCATCGCTCCCATCTACCTTGGAACCCATACTTCTCTTAGGCGGTTAAGCCCGGAATAAGAGCCAAGGCTCTGATACCAATTGAAATGGATCGTATGGGCACCTAGAGGAGGGGTGAATAGGTGCTAACCAATTTTTAATACTTTTTGAATTTTACGCTTGACAGAAAAGTAAATTCTCTAGATATGCAACTACGAGAATTTCCCTATATGCAACCCTAACTACTAAGCACGTAAAAAGAGGAGCGAGGAAACCGTAGTGGAGCACGCGGAGACACAGGGATTTGTTTTACCGCATTTCCTTCCTTGTTAAGGGAAGTACATCTGCATTGGAGGGGTGGGCGGTTCTAAGACCACCACGCCACAATAGGCCTCACCCTATTCTCCGATGGATCTCGCCACGAGAGGCCTGATCCACCTTCTCCACTATTGGATCCCTTCGAGGCGGGAACCGGTGCCTTTTACAACACTATCGGGGCACACACCCACAACCGAATTGGGGGCTCCCGAGATGACAACAAGCTGCCACAAGAACAAGGTTTATCAATATAAACAAAAACAAGGATCTAGGTATTTGCAAGAAATACTAGATCGGAGGTTCTCCAAATGAATGGAGAGGAGATGAAGCGCTTGATTGCTGATGATGAAGATCGAGTTCTCCTCCTTCGATTCCCCAAGGGACGGGGCCGTTGGGTGGATCTAGGTGGAGCTCTCTTGGATGAAGGTTGCAGATCAGATCTCGTCTTTTTCGAATGAATCAAGAGTTCTGGCAGGAGGGGGAAGGCTGGCTTAAATACCCCCTCCCCAGATCTGGCCGTTGCACTAACTTTGGGGCAGATTATCTGCCCCCACTTGGGGCGGATTATCCGCCCCCTGGGAAAACTCCGCCCCAAGGGCGGATTCTCCGGGGGAAACTCCGCCCCCTCTCTGGGGCTGGCGCCTGCGAAACTTGGTGAAGATCTTGGGGGGACGGATAATCCGGACCCCTCCAGGGTGGATTATCCGGCTAGACCGGAAAGTCCGGCCAACACTCCGCCCCCTCTCTGGGGCTTGCGCCTTGGTGATGAGCAGGGAAGGCGGACTATCCGGACCCCCTGAGGGGCGGATTATCCGGCGAGGCCGGAAAATCCGGCCAAAACTCCGCCCCCCTTCTGGGGCTTGTGCCTGCTTGGGAAGAGGGAGGGGCGGATTATCCGCCCCGAAAGGCAGAATCCTATTCCCTTTTTCTCAAAGAGAGCTGCAACACTTCAACACACATTAAATAATCCTTGATATTGTTATCTAACACACAAAACACTAGGGATTATAAAATGTTCTTTCACCAACTTCCCTTAAACCCTCTAAAACTTCTCCCCCATTGGCATCGATTGCCGAAATGGGTGACAAGTTCTAGAAGGCAAATATAGTAATAATTCCTCCAAAGGTGTGCCTTCGCACATATCCAATGATGAATACTTGGGAGGGAGTAGAGCTATATAGAGGACCCGAAGATTTCCAAAATAAAGTCAAATGATGCAAGCAATTACAAGGTCCGACAAACCAATTGAAAACAACAAATGAGTCCAAATGGAAATAACAAGATGTTATGAGAAAAAGAGTGTTTAAATAACAAATAGAGAAGCTCCCCAAGATTTGTGCAAAATTTTAAAATAAATGCATTCGAATACATAATGCACAAATATGGAATCCTTGCTCCCCCATAAGCATTTAAAACACAACAGATGAAAGATCAAATAAATGCTTAAAATAAATAGAGAAGCTCCCCAAGATTTGTGCATACTTTAGAAGCGTTGTATTTCAATACAAAATGCACAAATATGGAATCATCACTCCCCATAAGTATTTAAGGCACAATAAATGAGAAAGAAGACAAATGAGAATTATTAAATGAATGGGATGAGCTCCCCAAAGATAATGCATTATTTATGATAATTGCATTTGTGAACAAAGTGCATAATCATGGAATCCTCACTCATCCAAATTCATTTAACAATACTTGGCATGAGAGAACAAATATGAGTGCCCGAACATACAGACAAGAGGAACAAGCACTCATAGGCAAATAAATTTGGAAGCCACCAAAGAATTAAAAGGAATAAAAGGTGGTATCCAAGGAATAAAATATCAACTAAAGTTATCTTCTCGTATGTGTATATGTTTCTAAGTGGATAACATCACAAAGACATATGCCCATAAAAAACAAGCACACACAAAGAAGATATACAATAAATCACATAAAAGGCAAAAATGAAGTCATAACATATATCAATAAGATTTTTGCTTCAAAGCATGGCCAAAGGCACAATTTTATCTCATTGTACATTAATGAACTTCAAACACCAACACACTTCACATATTACAACTATCACTAAGGGAAAAGGAGAAGGTTGGCATATATGGAGAAAGGCAACAAGTATCACAAGAAAAAAACAACTAGCAAAATCTCACTATTGCACATGAGAGAAGTTGAGGAAAAGATAGGAAATAAAATTGCTAGATTGACATATTTGGGATTGGTGGATCATATGCATGATTTTGTATGGTCCCAATTATCTGTACTCATCTCAACTTATAGACATTTACAATAGAGAGTTCTCTTAAAACCATGGCTAGAACTACAATAATTACAAATACATGAATTCATGCTAGAAGGCAACCGACAAACGGCTGGAATCAAGGTATATGAGCATTAGAAAGAGATACTTGTTACCGAGATATAATTGGAAGGATGTAGAGGATATGAATTCTTCATTGATCATTCTATAGCCTGCCTCAAATTTTCATGTATGCACCACTTCTTCAAAATTGAGAGACAAGCATCCAATATATCTCCAATGTACCTAAAACACAATTAAGTACAAAATGGTCCCCAAACATATTGGGTCCAAAGTAGTTAGTGCAACTACAATACATAGGAGAGACTCCACATAATTATGTGCATATTGATATGAAATTGAATTTCATGCATGACTTAGCCGATGGGAATTGGTGGAGTTTCCCTTATATATTGGATCAAGGAAAGCCAGCATGCCATAATATAATCATATAGTAAATATGCATGCACAAGGTTTTCAAGAACCAAACGAGATACAATTTGAACAAAAGCACCAAGTAAATCTAGATGTCAAAAACAAGAGTGAGACATGACAAACGGTGTTCATATTGTATCAAAGAATCAATTTAACACATAAAAGATCACAAGTTCAACAAATGAACTAGGCTAAAGCCAAAGAGCAAAAGATAGATAAAAATACAAATGCTCAAGGATTTATCTCATTCTAAAATGGTCAAAATGTGAAACAAGGAATGGTACAAAACCAACTCCCAAAAATAGTAAGGTTCCAACAAGTAAACCAAACTCTCTAAACTTTTCATGATGGCACAAAATACCAAAACGAAAAGATCAAACTTCCAAGCACATAAAACCCGATATGGATCAAACAAGGAAGCATAAAAGGATTGTTCTAGATAATATAGGAGAGCTCACCCATAAGTAGTACATTATATAGAATTTTGCTTTTGAATGCAAAATGCACACAAATGAGATCATCACTACTACCTAAATTAAATAAAACATAAGAGGATACCAATAAAATAAGAAGATCCAAAAGAATCAAGGAAGGCTTGGGAGACAACACAAAACATTTTCTTGGCCAAAGATAGGATAAAATTAAACAAAGGCCACAGTGAATATGATCAATAAATTCTACCATAAATTTAGTACTCATTGTCCAAGGTCAAGAAATATTGGGAATAGTTTTCCCAAGGTAGCTTGCATGGATATCCAAGATCATAGTCACAACAAGAAGCATATAACAAAATATAAGAATTAAGCATGATACTTCGAACAAGATTCTTGGTAGCTTCCAATAGTCACAAAATCACTAGTGATTAGAGTAACTTGAAGCAAATGGTTTCCATGATGATATAGAGATCTAAATATGAGGAACCACATACCAAGAAACACTCTCATATACAAGATCCAAAATATGATCAATAAAGGCATTCAAGCAAATTGGAACTTCTATGAGCAAATGTGTCACATTGGCGCTAGATAATTCTCAATATCAATTCTAAGTGACACAACCTCGAATATTCACATTTTCTAGGATTTTAATATGCACTAAGCATATGACTCCCCCATAATGTGATACTACCATAAAACCAACACGAGGCAAAAGGATACAAATAGAGATAGTTAATGGACATTATAAAACTTAAATTTCTCATGAGAATTATACCACATAAAGACTAGACAATAATCCAATATAAATACTAGGTGGTATTCCTCATGTACACATATTTTTAGGATTATGGAATGCCCAAGCATAACACTCCCCCAAAATGGGATAATCCATTAATCTCTCACAAGAGCCAAATAAGATATCAAATATAATCAAGAAAGGCTCAAACACAAGAAACACACATACATGGTGTGCCACCTAATCATACACAAATATGATTGATACCTCAAGATAATTAAGTGTAAAGCAGAACATGTACGAACGCATGGAAGATACAAAACCAACACATGCAAAAGGGGGCGAGTAACTTTCAGTGTAATGAGTTAAGCATATGTTACCGCAAGGAGGAACATTGGATATATAATAGAGGCAATATAATCCACATGACTTGACTTGAAAATTATACTAGATGAAGATCCCTCAATTCTTCATAATGTAACCAAGTCTCCAATGCCCTCCAACAAACACCTATTGATCAAATTTTGTCTTGTTGGTCCCCAACCAAGTTGGGTCCTAAGAAGTTAGTCACAATAGGCTTGGCAACCCAAATGGATCTTTTCTTGACACCACATTGGGCACCAATAAATTTGGCAAACACATTTCCAACCTCATCCTTATAAATATAATAAGCATCATCAATAATGATAGGGTTGGATGAGGAGATACCAATAGTGCATGAGGAAGAAATGTGTTCTATCTTACAGCAAATGTAGCAAGTTCTTCTCATGCCATCTTTATTTTAGCAACAACTTCAGGAAGAGCTTGAGTCTTCTTGGGAGGAGGTGTAGGGGTTCGTAGCATGGAAAACAAAAAATTTCTATCGCATGAACACACAATCAAGATCTAATCTATGATCAAGACAAGATCTATCTACTAGATTGTAGCAACGAGTCGATAGAATACTAACCCTCGAAGATCCAAAGCGGTTAATGAGAGCAGATTCT
This sequence comes from Avena sativa, assembly GCA_916181665.1. Taxonomy (NCBI): domain Eukaryota; kingdom Viridiplantae; phylum Streptophyta; class Magnoliopsida; order Poales; family Poaceae; genus Avena; species Avena sativa. The sequence continues at coordinate 446,919,793 of OV702293.1, read as the reverse complement.
CGTGGGTGATATAGTCGTACACTTGCCGATCTCAAGATCGCGTAGACGATCCTTCCGGCGCTGTGTTCCGGCAGCGCTCCCGCAGTCGGTCACACGTTCGGTACTCGATGAAGACCTTCCTCTCCCTTGTTCCAATAGGCAGCGAAGGTTGTAGCACTCTCCTCGCGATTCCGGCAGCATGACGGCGTGGTACCGGAAGTAGAGGGGAGATCTCGCAGGGCTTCGCCTTAAGCCGGAGCGAGTATGGTGGACTATGAGAGAGCCTCGGTGATCTAGGGTTTAGACACACCAAGGAGAGGGAGCTAGGCCGGTGGCTAGGGCAAGAGGAGAGCCCCAACTCGGTGACTTGGCAAACCCTAGGAGGCGGCGGTGACTTTGGTGGAGGCCGGCGGCTAGGGTTTAGGTTTAGAGGAGAGAGGTGTAGGTCTAGGAGGGGCAGCCCTGCCCCTCCTTATATAGGTGGGAGGGCGCGGCCAAGGGGAGGGGAGTCCCTCCCCAACTCGGCCTCCTTGGCCGGCGGTGGAGGGAGAGGGACTTCCTCACCAAGTAGGTTTCCTTCTCTCCCTCCACCAAGCAAACTTGCCGTTTGACTTTTCAAATTGGCGTTTGACTTTTCAAACTAGGATTTGATTTATCCCTTTATTTTGCTCAGCGATGACACCTAGTACATGATGCAACCATTCCAACTTGTAATGACACATTCATGTACCCTTCCCCTCTGGAGTGTCGGACATTCCGGAACCTTCTAGAACATTCCCGATGAAAACACCGGAACCATTCTCCAACCCCGAAACAGGACTTTCCTTATATGAATCTTATTCTCCGGACCATTCCGGATCTCCTCGTGATATCCCGGATCCCATCCGAGACTCCGAACAACATTCGGTATCTTACTCATCATTCCATAACTACTCAACAACATCGAATCCTTAAGTGTGTCTCCCTACGGTTCGTGAATTATGCGGACATGATCGAGACACTTCTCCGAACAATAACCAATAGAGGAATCTAGAAATTCATATGGCTCCCACATATTTCTACGATTACTTTGTGATCGAATGAACCACTTACATACGATACCAATTTCCCTTTGTCTCACGATAGTTTACTTATCCGAGGTTTTGATCGTCGGTATCTCTACATACCTAGTTCAACCTTGTTACCGATAAGTACTCTTTTCTCGTTACCGTGATATGTGATCCCTTGTGAGCCAGTCACATGCTTGCAAGCTAATTGGATGACATTCCACCGAGAGGGCCCAGAGTATATCTATCCGTCATATGGATGGACAAATCCCACTCTTGATCCATGTGTCTCAACCCATACTTTCCGAACACTCAATGCCATCTTTATAGCCACCCAGTTACGGTGTGGTGTTTGATGTCATCAAAGCATCCTTCCGGTGATGGTGATAAGCATGATCTCATGGTCGAAGGAATTAGGTTACTATGTATCAGAAAGCTTATAGCAAATGAACTATATTAAATGACTTGATCTTTATGCTACGCTTAACTATAGGAGTATGTCCATCACATCATTCTCCTAATGATATGACCCTGTTGTTAATAACATCTCTATGTTCATGATCAGGAAACCATGATCATATATTAACCAACAAGCTAGTTTAACAAGAGGCTTTACTAGGGACTCTTTTATGTTTACAAATCACACAAGTATTAATGTTTCCTGTTAATACAATTATAGCATGGTATGTAAACATTTATCATAAGTATGAAGATATGATAATAACCACTTTATTATTGCCTCTTGGGCATATCTCCAATAGTCTCCCACTTGCACTAGAGTCAATAATCTAGTTTCAAACCTTTGTGTATTCAACACCTATGGCTTTCTGGTGTCGTATGTACACGATTGCTAGTGGTCAACTGATCTCCGGATCTGACACTTCCAGGTCCGTGTGTAATTGCATGTCTTTGCGTCTCTACGCATCACTCATTCTCTAATGAGATGGCTTTGTATAAATTTGGTCCTTTGGTGAGACCTTTAGTTCTTTGGGGTTAAAACATGTTGATAATATTGTCGTACAATATATCTTCATAGTATTATCCCTGTTGTGAACTACACCTAGTTTGATAACAAACTACTTGACACAAATGCCCTCTTTTGCTGCTATAATAGCAGTTATATACTTAGCCTTTTGTTGTAGTATCTGTCACAATGTCTTAACTTTGTAACTCATCCAAATCCATTATGGAACTTACTTTCCATCACATTGTGCCACCCTTAGTTTAGATTGATATAAACTTAATTTGTACTTCATGACAAAACTAGTATCAATATAGTACTTTTACAATGAACTAACCATCTATTTGTCACTTCTACAAAATAATATATTCTTAGTTCTTCCAAAAGATCATAAGAATATCCTTACTATCGTCCAATAATCATCTTATGAATCATTCTGGTATATGCTCATAACATTTAGAGCATAGGACATATCTGGATTTGTACATATTACGGTATGATTGATATAAATACTCTTTGTGATTTCATACATCAAGTATCAATCTATACTTGAATATTTGTTTCACTTACCAAGTGTCAATACACTTGAATATATCATCAACATTGAACTCATTCAATCCTTTCTGTGTGACAAGAACCTTTCTTGTAGTTTCTATATTGAACTCATTCAATACATCATCTATGTACTTTCGGCACAACCATATTAGCGTCTATTGATGCCAAATATTTGGGTTTTGCCTAAGTCTTTCATCAGGATGAAATTCTTAATATGTGTTAATAAAAGATACATCATTTCCAATCAACAATATGTCTTCCACATAATGTGTTAGAAACATGTCTTAGCGCTCCCACTTAATTTCTTGCAAATGCAAGCATCTTCATTGTCTCTGATGAAATTAAACTATTTTAACAGTTTCATCATAGTGAAGATTCCAACTCCGCGATGCTTACTTCAACCATTGAAATTTGCATATGTTTTTAGCATCCTTTGAATTAACAAAACCCTTCGGACCGTGTCATGCACACGTCCTTGGTCACCATTCTATTAGAAGAACTTGTTTTTTTATTCAACACATAACAAAAGTATATGTCGTGGTTGCTACATTAATCCGTCTAGACTAAATATCGCTATGAAAGATCAGATCTTTTCATAGTCAACCTTTGAACATTGTTGTGAACTCTTTCCCAACATGTCGACTATTTCATAGATGTGAAACATCCATGTCTATTTGTTTATAGATCCAAATATGACTGTAAGGTCTTGTACCTTTCCAGAGGGTCTTTCAAGTTCAAAGCTTGATCTCTCGTATATGGAACTATCATGGATTTTATGGCTTCAAGCCATTTGACGGAGTCAGGGCCCATCATCGCTTCTTTGCATGTAGTCGGATCATTATTGTCAAATAATGATTTAACTCTCAAATCTTGGTATTTGATTGTTTACCCGACCTTCTTGTTTCAATAGGAACTTAGTCCTCTGTGACCACAACCTTTGAGGCACGTGAGCCATGAGCATTGTTGCTGCCTCCGGAAAACTTTTCGGTGCTGCGCAACTCTGCACATATAGCTAAGGTTCTTTTAACCTTATCAAAGTTCTATTGTCCTCCCACTTAACTTTTCACGAAAAATTCCTTCTCAAAGAAACTTGACGTTCAAAGCGACAAACATTTTTGTCTTCGATGTTATGGAGGAACAGTTATTCGAAATAACATACAAAGATAGGTTCATTCGACTTTGGTTGCAAACATCTTTCTTATGCATAGCATACCAATGTTTAAGAAAGGACAACTTGGGTTTTATCCCAAACCATAACTTTATATGGTGTCAATTCAACGGATTATGATGGAGCTCTTTTCAGTGGGAAAACGGTAGTCTCTAAAGCTTTTAATCTTTAAATATAATGGCAGTTTTATGAATTACACCTTTGATCTTACCATGTCAAACAAGGTTTAATTACATATCTCGAATGCTCCATACTCTTATGGTGTTTCGGGAAATGCAAATCCACGGAACGATTCCTTAAATCTTAGGTATTATGCTAAACTTGTAACTCAAATATCTTCCTTTATGATCATATCATAAACTATTTATATTCCTGTTACAATGATTTTGCACTTCATCTTGAAAATCTTTGAACTTTTCAAATGTTTCATACTTCATCCTTATTAAGTAAATATTCATATATTCACTCAAATTTTCGGAGAAAACATATGAAGTTGAAATCCATCGCTCTTGACTTACACATAATGAACTTCATACAACAATATGTACAAGTTCCAATAAGCTAGTCATTCGTTCCCTTTTGGCCTATGAACGAAGTTTTAATTATCTCTAGGAATTTTTCACAAGCGTCGTTTGATCAAAAATCAAAAGACTCCAAAATTCCATCCATATGGAGTTTCTCCATGTCTTCTTTCCAATATAATTTAAACGGCGATGTCACTTCCTAAGTGATCTTTTAATTTGTCTTTCGACATTTTTAGCACTAGTTTTATGGATGTGATTTCTCCAACGAGATTTGTCAATCATCCATATTTTATGGATTACGGCAATTATTTGAACAACCCTTTTGTTCTCATAATGCCTGATAAAACAAAATCTTGAAGGAAAGCTTTGATGTTTAACGAGCAACACAATAAACCTTTATATGTTCTCGATGAACATCATCACATATTCTTTTGCTAGTTACTTAGGCCATTGTAGTTCATGAATTCTGTTGTTTCGTATGACGATTCATACCAACAAATTCAGTATCAAATACTTAAGAACCACATTGTTTAATAAGCAAAGAATATAACCATAACATGTATATCATCTATATACTTAAGCTGAACAATTCTAGTCTTTTCTTTTCTGCCATATACTTATGAGATTCTCTTTCAGTATTTCCTTTTCTGTTTGAAAGAATCTATCAACATCAATAGTGAAGCCATATACATGACACATAGTCCAAAGCATGTATTGTAAAATACCAATGTCTTTGGACTTGCACTTTGAAGTAGATTACCATCATCAAATCTTTGGTGTTCTTTCAAATTCCTTTCTTTAGTAATCTCTTGGTGTAGTAAACATTTTACCTACATCAAATATTCACCCTTATCATGGAATTATCCATGATCAAGCTACTTTTAGCTTGTAATGGTGAATCGCGAGTATAATGTTGCTCTCCAAAACCTTTTGGAGGATTAGGACAACTAGTGTCTCCAACCTTTTGCAAATTCTCATCAAATATGAGAACATGACTTTTGGCATATTATACTATCATGTTGCAACCAAAACTTCGTTTCAGATATCACAATATCTTCCACACATCATGGTTTCTGAAACAACTCTTTCAGATCCTAGATAACCTTGATATTAAGACAATCCTTTGAATATCAAGAATCATGAAGATAAACATGATACTTATATACTAACACTGGAATTGTTACTCTTGATTTAATACCAACTATTAAATTTCACGGAGCAATCGAAACTTACTGAAAGTTTGCAATGGGACTTTTAAACTTTAGATTAACACTTCAAAACAAATACGATACTAGTTCATAAAGTAACTAACCAGAATTCTATAGTTATATCATCTCAATTATAACTAAGCGCAAGGTGGTAAACGGATGCCAATGACTACAACAACTATGCAAATTCACTTTGATTTAATTTATGATAAATAGTGTTCAACTTTTAATCATATTGCCGTTGAACTCCCACTTAAAACAATATCCCTCACATTGTTTTAGTGATCACACGAACCAAATCCACCACATCAAAACCGATCATCACGAGAGTTGATGTAGCTTCAATGGCGAACAATCAACATGTTCATCATATCTACTATATGACTCATGCTTTACCTTTCGGTGATCCGTGTTTCGAGACCATGTATGTACATGCTAGGCTCGTCAAGATCAAACCTTAGCTTCCGCATGAGCAAATCTGGCTTGCTCACGTTGTATACACTTGCAGAATCTAACACACCCGATCATCACGTGGTGCTTTGAAACAACGAGCTTTAGCAACGGTGCTTACTAAGGATGAACACTTTAAAACTTGAAATCGTGTGCTTGAGGGATCATCTTATAATGCTACCATCGTTAACTAAGCAATACAAGATGCATAAAGGATTAACATCACATGCAATTCATAATATGTGATATGATATGGCCTTTCTTCTTTGTGCTTCCGATCTCCATCTTCAAGCACGAACATGAACTCCATCATCACCGGCATTGCATCAAGGTCAATGACGCCGCTCCATGGTTGTCGTCCACCAGCTTCAACTATTACAACTACTTTGAATAGACACGCGGGTCTTAACAGAATTTAAAGACAACCATATGGCTCCTGCCGGTTGCCAACTTACAATAAGGAACATTGCATACATCAAATATAATCACAATCATGGCCATATCACATCACAACACACCCCTGCAAAACAAAGTTAGACGCCTCTAATTTTCTTTGCATGTTTTACGTGGTTTGGGGCTTTCAATAAGTGTCGTTCTAACTTACGAAAAAGAACCACAACATTGATACTAGTATTGTCAATCACCCATTGTAAATTGAATCTTAACTATGTTGGGAGAAACAGGCACCCGCAAAGCCACTTATGCAATACAAGTTGCATGTCAAGCATGGAGCAAGTCTCATGAACGATGTCATGTAAGGTTAGCCCGGGCCGCTTCATCCCACCATCCCGCAAGATGCAAAATACACAAGAAGCAATCGACAACAAAAGCATCAACGCCCACAATGACCATTGTGTTCTACTCGTGCAACAGATCTACATATAGACACGGCTCTGATACCACTGTAGGGGTTCGTAGCATGGAAAACAAAAAAATTCTACCGCATGAACACACAATCAAGATCTAATCTATGATCAAGCCAAGATCTATCTACTAGATTGTAGCAACGAGTCGATAGAATACTAACCCTCGAAGATCCAAAGCGGTTAACGAGAGCATATTCTCGTGGGTGATATAGTCGTACACTTGCCGATCTCAAGATCGCGTAGACGATCCTTCCGGCGCTGCGTTCCGGCAGCGCTCCCGCAGTCGGTCACACGTTCGGTACTCGATGAAGACCTTCCTCTCCCTTGTTCTAGCAGGCAGCAGAGGTTGTAGCACTCTCCTCGCGATTCCGGCAGCACGACGACATGGTACCGGAAGTAGAGGGGAGATCTCGCAGGGCTTCGCCTTAAGCCGGAGCGAGTATGGTGGACTATGAGAGAGCCTCGGTGATCTAGGTTTTAGACACACCAAGGAGAGGGAGCTAGGCCAGCGGCTAGGGCAAGAGGAGAGCCCCAACTCGGCGACTTGGCAAACCCTAGGAGGCGGCGGCGACTTTGGTGGAGGCCGACAGCTAGGGTTTAGGTTTAGAGGAGAGAGGTGTAGGTCTAGGAGGGGAAGCCCTGCCCCTCCTTATATAGGTGGGAGGGCGTGGCCAAGGGGAGGGGAGTCCCTCCCCAACTCGGCCTCCTTGGCCGGCGGTGGAGGGAGAGGGACTTCCTCCCCAAGTAGGTTTCCTTCTCTCCCTCCACCAAGCAAACTTGCCGTTTGACTTTTCAAACTAGGATTTGATTTATCCCTTTATTTTGCTCAGCGATGACACCTAGTACATGATGCAACCATTCCAACTTGTAATGACACATTCATGTACCCTTCCCCTCTGGAGTGCTGGACATTCCGGAACCTTCTAGAACATTCCCGATGAAAACACCGGAACCATTCTCCAACCCCGAAACAGGACTTTCCTTATATGAATCTTATTCTCTGGACCATTCCGAATCTCCTCGTGATATCCCGGATCCCATCCGAGACTCCGAACAACTTTCGGTCTCTTACTCATCATTCCATAACTACTCAACAACATCGAATCCTTAAGTGTGTCTCCCTACGGTTCGTGAATTATGCGGACATGATCAAGACACTTCTCCGAACAATAACCAATAGAGGAATCTGGAAATTCATATGGCTCCCACATATTTCTACGATTACTTTGCGATCGAATGAACCACTTACATACGATATCAATTTCCCTTTGTCTCACGATAGTTTACTTATCCGAGGTTTTGATCGTCGGTATTTCTGCATAGCTAGTTCAACCTCGTTACCGATAAGTACTCTTTTGTCGTTCCCGTGATATGTGATCCCTTGTGAGCCAGTCACATGCTTGCAAGCTAATTGGATGACATTCCACCGAGAGGGCCCAGAGTATATCTATCCGTCATATGGATGGACAAATCCCACTCTTGATCCATGTGTCTCAACCCATACTTTCCGAACACTCAATGCCATCTTTATAGCCACCCAGTTACGGTGTGGTGTTTGATGTCATCAAAGCATCCTTCCGGTGATGGTGATAAGCATGATCTCATGGTCGAAGGAATTAGGTTACTATGTATCAGAAAGCTTATAGCAAATGAACTATATTAAATGACTTGATCTTTATGCTACGCTTAACTATAGGAGTATGTCCATCACGTCATTCTACTAATGATATGACCCTGTTGTTAATAACATCTCTATGTTCATGATCAGGAAACTATGATAACCAACAAGCTAGTTTAACAAGAGGCTTTACTAGGGACTCTTTTATGTTTACAAATCACACAAGTATTAATGTTTCATGTTAATACAATTATAGCATGGTATGTAAACATTTATCATAAGTATGAAGATATGATAATAACCACTTTATTATTGCCTCTTGGGCATATCTCTAACAGGAGGCCCATCTCTAACAAGATGTAGAGCTTGAGGCCGCTTCCCTTGTTGCTTCTTGCCAAGGGACTTCTTCTTTAATGGGCAATGTTTGACATGATGCCCTTCTTCCTCGCACTTGAAGCAAACAATGTTGGCCAGATTCTTGACTTGATCTTGGCCATTATTCTTGTTATCCTTGTGCTTCAACTTGATAGTGGACTTGTTCTTGACATTGGAGTTGAATCCAAGCCCACTCTTGTCATTGGGGAATTTTTGCACACTCAAGATTTTGTTGAGTGCGACCTTCCCTTGATGACCCTTTTTCAAGTCATTCTTCAAAGAAGTGACATGAGCCTTGAGCTTTTTGATTTCCTCTACATGGTTAGTTTCAACAAAAATAATAGAGGAAGTAGATGCTACATTGTTAGAGCAACAAGGCACGAAATGTAATTCATCATGAGATATAGCTGATGGGTTTCGCAGCATAGTAAATCAAAAAAATTCTACGAATGTGAACAAGAAAGCCAAGATCTAATCTAGGAGATGCAATCAACAAGAGAGAGAGATGAGATCTTCATACCCTTGAAGAAATCGCACAGCGGAAATGTTCAACAGAACGTGGTTGATGTAGTCGTACTAGCCGTCTCCTCCTTGCGATCTGATCCGATCCTACGCCGCAAGTGGCAGCGCTTCCGAGAGATGCACACGTACGGTGCCACGACGTCTCCTCCTTCCTTGTTCCAGCAAGTAGGGTGGAGAGATGGATTGGATCTGCAGCACGACGGCGTGGTGCTATGGTGGAGAGTTTCTGCGGCAGGGCTTCGCCTGCGCGCAGTCGGGAGAGAGAGAGGTGGAAGGACAGCAGGACGACGGCTAGGGTTGGAGGAGTGGGGGGAAGGTTGTGCCCCTGCCCTCCTTATATAGGGGGCTGGCCGTCCCCCCTTGGCCCCTCCTCCAAGCCCTAGGGCGGCGGCCAAGGGGTGGAGTGGGGGGCAAGTCTCTCCCCTCCTTCTAGAAGCTCCCCCTAGGGTTTCCCCTAGGGCTGGCCGGCTGGGCCTTTGGGGCCTTGTGCCCCTGGCCCAAAGTGGCCAGGGCACTCCCCCTTAGGCCCACGCAGGCCTCCTACAAGTGGGCCCATGTTGGTCCCACTCCGGAACCTTCTAGAACCTTCTGGTACAATACCGATAAACTCCGAAACGATTCCGAAATCCAAAAACTGCTTTCCTTTATATGAATCTTATTCTCCGGACCATTCCGGAACCTCTCGTGATGTCCTGGATCTCATCCGAGACTCCGAACAAAAACTCATAAACCAATTATCCATTATATCCTAGCGTCGAGGCACATTAAGTGTGTGACCCTACGGGTTCGAGAATATGCAGACATGATCTTCTATCAATAATCAACAGCGGGATATGGAAACCCATATTGACTCCCACATATTCATCGATGATCATATCGGATGAACCACGATGCCGGGATTCAATTAATCCCATATATGTATTCCCTTCGTCACGCGATATTTTACTTGCCCGAGATTCGATCGTTGGTATCGGCATACCTAGTTCAATCTCGTTCACAGCAAGTACTTTACTCGTTCCTAATCCGATATCACTTTGTGATTAACTCCTTAACCACGTGCTTGCAAGCGGTGTTGATATAGATTACCGAGTGGGCCCGAAGTATATCTCTCCGACTCGGGAGGGACAAATTCCATCTCGATACATACAACCCAACAAGTACTTTCCGATCACCTGAGAGACACCTTTATGATCACCCTCACATAGGATGATGTTTGATGACCTCAAAGCTTTCTTCCGATACCAGGGAGTTGTATTATCTCATGGTCTAAGGAATACAATACTTGACATAAGAAAAAGCTTCGCAAAGATGAACACGATGACACGATCTAATTGCTCTGCTTAATTTGGGTTTGTCCATCATATCATTATCCTAATGAGATGATATTATTATTAGTCTACAACTCATGTCTATGATTAGGAAACCTTAACCATCATTAATCAATGAGCTAGTCCATAGAGGCGTACTAGGGACATGGTGTTGTTCATAAACCACACAAGTATCAAAGTTTCCGCTTAATACAATTCTAGCATGGAATATAAACTTTATCATGAACAAGAATTATAATAATAACATCTTTATTATTGCCTCTAGGGCATAATTCCAACAGTCTCCCACTTGCACTAGAGTCAATAATCTAGTTTACATCTGGCAACAATCTAACACCCATGGCATTAAGGTGATGATCATGTTTTGCTCGTCGAAGAGGTTTACTCAACGGATCTGCGACATTCAGATCCGTATGTACTTTGCTAATCTTCAGATCTCCATCTGCTATATAATCTCAAATTATATGAAAATGGTGGTTGATGTGCTTGGTCTTTGGATGATATCTTGGTTCCTTAGCCAGTGCTATGGCGCCAGTGTTGTCGCACAATATCTCCAGTGAGTCCAAGGCACTTGGAACCATACCAAGCTCAGTGATGAAGTTCCTGATCCAAACTCCTTCACTTGACGCTTCTGAAGCAGCCATGTATTCCGCCTCTATTGTAGATCCCGTGATCACGCTTTGCTTGCAGCTTCTCCAGCTCACAGCTCCACCATTCAAGATATAAACGTATCCTGTCTGAGATTTAGAATCATCCGGGTCGGTGTCGAAACTAGCATCGACGTAACCTTTTACGACGAGTTGCTCATCACCTCCATAGACCAAGAACATTTCTTTAGTCCTATTTAAATACTTTAGGATGTTCTTTACGGCTGTCCAGTGTTCCACTCCTGGATCACTTTGGTATCTGCTCGTCAAACTAAGAGCATTGGACACATCCGGTCTAGTACATAGCATGGCATACATGATAGAACCTATGGCCGAGGCATATGACACTTTGCTCATAGTATCTCTATCGTTTACCGTAGCTGGACACTGAGCCTTGCTCAATATCTTACCTTACAACATGGGCAATGAACCTTTCTTTGCTTTATCCATTCTGAACCTTTTCAGAACTTTGTCTAGATATGTACTTTGGCTTAAAGCTATTAGGCGTCTTTGTCTATCTCTATAGATTTTGATGCCTAATATATAAGCATCTTCTCCTAGGTCTTTCATTGAAAAAAATTATTCAAATAACTCTTCACATCGTTAAGCATACCAATGTCATTTCCAATAATCAATATGTCATCCACATATAGTACTAAAAATGTCACCGAGCTCCCACTCACTTTCTTGTAGATACAAGCTTCGTAGCAATTTGGAACAAATCCAAAGCTCTTGATCACTTGATCAAAATGAAGGTTCCAACTCCGAGATGCTTGCTTCAGTCCATAAATGGAACGCTGAAGTTTGCACACCTTATTAGCATCCTTAGGATCGACAAAACCTTCGGGCTGCATCATATACAACTCTTCATCAATGTTGCCATTGAGGAACGCAGTCTTGACATCCATCTGCCATATTTCATAATCATGAAATGCAACAATTGCTAATAAAATCCGAATGTACTTAAACATCGCTACGGGAGAGAAAGTCTCATCGTAGTCAACACCTTGAACTTGCCGAAACCCTTTTGCAACAAGCCGAGCTTTATAGACAGTAACATTACCATCCGCGTCAATTTTCTTATTGAAAATCCATTTGCACTCAACGGCCTTACGGTCGCTAGGAGGGTCCACCAAAGTCCATACTTGGTTTTCGCTCATGGATCCCAATTCGGATTTCATGGCCTCTAGCCATTTCTCAGAGTCTGGGCTCATCATTACTTCCTCATAATTCGCAGGTTCATTGTTGTCTAACAACAAGACGGTTGAGACAGGGTTGCCGTACCATTCAGGAGTGACACGCGACCTTGTCGACCTGCGAAGTTCAGTAGTAGCATCATTCGAAGTTTCATGATCCTCGTCATTAGCTTCCTCTCTTGTTGGTGCAAACGGCACTGGAACAATTTCAGGTGTTGCGCTACTCTCCAACTCGAGAGAAGGTTCAATAACCTCGTCTAGCTCTACCTTCCTCCCACTCACTTCTTTCGAGAGAAACTCCTTCTCAAGAAAGGATCCGTTCTTTGCAACAAACACTTTGCCTTCGGATCTGTGGTAGAAGGTATACCCAATCGTTTCCTTAGGGTATCCTATGAAGACACATTTCTCCGCTTTGGGTTCGAGCTTGTCCGGCATTAACTTCTTGACGTAAGCTTCGCATCCCCAAACTTTAAGAAACGACAACTTAGGTTTAGCACCAAACCATAGTTCATACGGTGTCATCTCAATGGATTTATATGGTGCCCTATTTAAAGTGAATGCAGCGGTTTCTAATGCATAACCCCAAAATGATAACGGCAAATCTGTAAGAGACATCATTGATCACACCATAACTAATAGAGTTTGATTCTGGCGTTCAGACACACCATTGCGCTGTGGTGTTCCGGGTGGCGTGAGTTGCGAAACGATTCCGCCTGCTTTAAGATGCGTGAGAAAATCATAACTCAAATATTCACCTCCACGATCGGATCGTAGAAATTTAATTTTCCTGTTACGATGGTTTTCCACTTTGTTCTGAAATTCTTTGAACTTTTCAAACGTTTCATATTTATGTTTCATTAAATAGATATACCCATATCTACTTAAGTCATCAGTAAAAGTGAGAAAATAGCGATATTCACCGCGCGTCGAAACACTCATTGGTCCACATACATCAGTATGTATGATTTCTAATAAGTCCGTCGCTCGCTCCATCATACCGGAGAACGGGGTTTTGATAATCTTGCCCATGAGGCATGGCTCGCACGTGTCAAATGATTCAAAATCAAGAGACTCCAAAAGTCCATCAGAATGGAGTTTCTTCATGCGTTTTACACCAATATGACCTAGACGGCAGTGCCACAAATAAGTTGGATTATCACTATCTATTTTGCATCTCTTAGCCTCAATGTTATGGATGTGCGTTTCATTGCTTTCGAGATTCAGAAGAAATAAACCATTCACAACAGGTGCATGACCATAAAAGATGTTATTCATATAAATAGAACAACCATTATTCTCGGATTTAAATGAATAACCGTCTTGCAATAAACACGATCCAGATATAATGTTCATGCTCAACGCAGGCACATAATAACACTTAGTAAGGTTTAAAACTAATCCCAAAGGTAAAACTAAGGAGAGCGTGCCGACGGTCATCACATCAACTTTTGATCCATTGCCAACGCGTATCATCACCTCATCCCTTGCTAGCCGCCGTCTATTCCGTAGCTCCTGTTTCGAGTTACAAATATTAGCAACTGAACCAGTATCATATACCCAGGCACTAAACGAGCGCTAGTAAGGTAAACATCAATAACATGTATATCAAATATACCTTTAATGGTGCCAGCCTTCTTGTCCGCTAAGTACTTCGGACAGTTGCGCTTCCAGTGACCCCTGTCCTTGCAATAGAAGCACTCAGTGTCCGTCTTAGGTCCAGACTTGAGCTTCTTCTCAGCAGGGGCAACGCGCTTGCCGCTGCCTTTCTTGAAGGATTTCTTTGCACCCTTACCTTTCTTAAAGCTAGGGGTCTTGTTGACCATCAACACATGATTATCTTTCTTGATATCCACCTCCGCAGCTTTCAGCTTAGCGAAGAGCTCAGTGATCGTATTAGTGGAACCAATTTGATTGCGAGTAACTACCAAACCTTTGTAGCTAGGAGGGAGTGATTGCAGAACTGTGTCAATCTTGAGCTCTTCTGGAATCTTGCAGTCCAGTTGCTCAAGACGTTGAGTGTAGCCCGACATCTTAATGGCGTGCTCACTAACGGAACTCCCTTCCTCCATCTTGCAGTTAAAGAACTTCTCAGAGATCTCATATCTCTCAGAACAGGCCCGAGTCTGAAATATGGTTTTCAATTCCTCAAGTATCTCAAAGGGCCCGGCGAACTCCTCAAAACGATTTTGAAGGTCCGGTTCCATAGCCAACAACATGGTACTCTTAATCACTCCATAATCATCTTTGCGTGACTGATAAACAACTTTTTCATCAACCGACGCATCAGTAGCAGGGGCGTCACCTAGCGCTTTCTCTAGTACATAGTCCTTTTGTCCGCCAGCGAGAACGATTCTCAGATTGCGGAACCGGTTGGTGAAGTTAGACCCATTGTTCTTAAGATTTTCTTTCTCAGCAAAAACGTTGAAGTTGAAGTTGGACTTAGCCATTTGATCTACAAAATTTGCAAATACAATTTAGACTATGTTCATGATAACTAGTTCAACTTAATCAAATTACTAGATGAACTCCCACTAAATTCAACATCCCTCAAGTTGTTTAGTGAACACGATCCAAATTCACCACACCTAATCCGATCTTCACGAGAAGAGATGTGGTTTCAATGGTGGACAACAAGTGTCGATCATATCATTCATATGACTCATGTTTAACCTTTCGGTTCGTGTGTTCCGAGGCCATGTCTGTACATGCTAGGCTCGTCAAGTCACCCAAGTATTTCTGCGTGTGCAAAACTGGCTTGCACCCGTTGTATGTGAATGTAGAGTTTATAGCACCTGATCATCACGAGGTGCTTGAACACGACGAACTTTTGCAACGGTGCATACATGGGGAGAAAACAATTTTATCTTGATATTTAAGTGAGGAATCATCTTATAATGCTACCGTCGCGATCTAAGCATAATAAGATACATAAAAGGATAAACATCACATGCATATAATCTTTTGTGACATGGTATAGCCAATCTCCACGCAATGATCTCCATCTTGTGCGCGCCAGCATGATCTCCATCATTCCACCATGATTGCCTCCACCACGAATAGCAACTACAACTATTGCTAACTACTTAGCGATAAAGTAAAGCTATTACATGGCGTATAAGAAGTTGACATGCAGGTCATACACAATTATAAAGACAACCATACGGCTCCTGCTGATTGTGAACTCATCGACATGAAAGTCATGAAATATTACAAAACATGATCATTGCATACATACACATCATGTCTTGGGCCATACCATATCACAAAACACTCCCTGCAAAAACAAGTTAGACGCCTCTACTTTGTTGTTGCATGTTTTACGTGGCTTATGGGAGTAACAAGCTAAGAACGATTCTTACCTACGGAAAGCCACAACGGTGATATTATGGTTGCTAACATCCGGTGTAAATCCCATGACTACTATAGTGAGAGAAACTGGCATCTACCAGCCACACGTCAAGTGCGGAGCCGGTCTCGCGAATGAGGTCGCGTAAAGTTGGCCTGGACCGCTTCGATCTCACTATGCCGCGCCATAAGAAATACACAACAAGAGGCTTGCAACAGAAAACATCAACACCCGCAATAATCATGTTGCGTTCTACTCGTGAAACACATCTACGCATAGATCTAGCTCTGATACCACTGATGGGTTTCGCAGCATAGTAAATCAAAAAAATCTACGGATGCGAACAAGAAAGCCAAGATCTAATCTAGGAGATGCAATCAACGAGATAGATAGATGAGATCTTCATACCCTTGAAGAAATCGCACAGGAGAAATGTTCAACAGAACGTGGTTGATGTAGTCGTACTAGCCGTCTCCTCCACGCGATCCGATCCGATCCTACGCCGCAAGTGGCGGCACTTCCGAGAGATACACACGTACGGTGCCGCGATGTCTCCTCCTTCCTTGGTCCAACAAGTAGGGTGGAGAGATGGATTGGATCTGCAGCACGACGACGTGGTTCTATGGTGGAGAGTTTCTGCGGCAGGGCTTCGCCTACGCGTAGTCGGAGAGAGAGAGAGAGAGAGAGAGAGAGAGAGAGAGAGAGAGAGAGAGAGAGAGAGAGAGAGAGAGAGAGGTGGAAGGGCAGCAGGACGGCGGCTAGGGTTGGAGGAGTAGGGGGAAGGCTGCGCCCCTGCCCTCCTTATATAGGGGGCTGGCCGCCCCCCCTTGGCCCCTCCTCCAAGCCCTAGGGCGGCGGCCAAGGGGTGGAGTGGGGGGCAAGTCTCCCCCTCCTTCTAGAAGCTCCCCCTAGGGTTTCCCCTAGGGCTGGCCGGCTGGGCCTTTGGGGCCTTGTGCCCCTGGCCCAAAGTGGCCAGGGCACTCCCCCTTAGGCCCACGCAGGCCTCCGACAAGTGGGCCCACGTTGGTCCCACTCCGAAACCTTCTAGAACCTTCCGATACAATACTGATAAACTCCGAAACGATTCTGAAATCCAAAAACTGCTTTCCTTTATATGAATCTTATTCTCCGGACCATTCCGAAACCTCTCATGATGTCCTGGATCTCATCCGAGACTCCGAACAAAAACTCATAAACCAATTATCCATTCTATCCTAGCGTCGAGGCACGTTAAGTGTGTGACCCTATGGGTTCGAGAATATGCAGACATGATCTTCTATCAATAATCAACAGTGGGATCTGGAAACCCATATTGACTCCCACATATTCATCGATGATCATATCGGATGAACCACGATGCCAGGATTCAATTAATCCCATATATGTATTCCCTTCGTCACGCGATATTTTACTTGCCCGAGATTCGATCGTTGGTATCGGCATACCTAGTTCAATCTCGTTCACAACAAGTACTTTACTCGCTCCGTAATCCGATATCACTTTGTGATTAACTCCTTAACCACGTTCTTGCAAGCGGTGTTGATATCGATTACCGAGTGGGCCCGAAGTATATCTCTCCGACTCGGGAGGGACAAATTCCATCTCGATACATACAACCCAACAAGTACTTTCCGATCACCTGAGAGACACCTTTATGATCACCCTCACATAGGATGATGTTTGATGACCTCAAAGCTTTCTTCCGATACCAGGGAGTTGTATTATCTCATGGTCTAAGGAATACAATACTTGACATAAGAAAAAGCTTCGCAAAGATGAACACGATGACACTATCTAATTTCTCTGCTTAATTTGGGTTTGTCCATCATATCATTCTCCTAATGACATGATCTCATTATTAATCTACAACTCATGTCTATGGTTAGGAAACCTTAACCATCATTAATCAATGAGCTAGTCCATAGAGGCGTACTAGGGACACGGTGTTGTTCATAAACCACACAAGTATCAAAGTTTCCGCTTAATACAATTCTAGCATGGAATATAAACTTTATCATGAACAATAATTATAATAATAACATATTTATTATTGCCTCTAGGGCATAATTCCAACAATAGCATGGTTGTGAGAGGATGAATTACAAGGACTAGCACATGGAAATATAACATTTGGAGTAGATATAGTGCTAATGTCCACATGAGGCCCACTAGATGTTACCTT
The DNA here is from genome assembly GCA_916181665.1 of Avena sativa. Classification (NCBI taxonomy): domain Eukaryota; kingdom Viridiplantae; phylum Streptophyta; class Magnoliopsida; order Poales; family Poaceae; genus Avena; species Avena sativa. Next base: position 446,901,822 of record OV702293.1, on the reverse strand, counting down.
TGACACGATGGCCTCATGAGCTAACTTTAGCCTACCATGGGAGACTAGAAGATCCTCATGCGAGCTCGAGAGCTTAACATGACTTTCTTCTAATTTCCCATAGTTGCTAGTTAGGAACGCAAGTTGAGCCTTTAGCTCAACATTGTCCTTCAAAATAGATGCTTCACAAGAAATAGAGTTAGTAGCACAAGCATCATCACTATTTTCAAGAGGTGAGGGCAACTTGGCAAGCTCTTTTGAATATGAAGCTTTAAGTTGCTCATGCGACTCAGTGAGTTTTATGAGCTCCCTCTTAACGACCCGAGAGCCATTTTCGAGATGCTTAAAATCCTCAACAAGTTTAGCATAAGCAACTTCAAGTTCATCATTTTTAGTCTTGAAGGAGTTAGCCACCGCAAGTTCTCTATCATGGTATTCCTTTACTCTAGATAATTATAGAGTAAAAGTCTCCTCAAGAGATTCTTTGGTGGTTTGTTCTTATTCAAGGGAGTCCTTTAGATGAGTAAGTTCATTAGAATACTCACGCTCACGCGCAAACTATACATCAATTAAGTTTTCTTGCTCCTCAATAAGATCATTGCCTTCTATAGCATAATTCAAGATTTCAATAAAGTTGGAGGAAGCAATTTTATGTTTGAAGAGAGCGCTATAGACAACCTCTCCCAATTTCTTAATAGAGGTAATATCATACTTACCTCGATAATCATCATTATCATTCTCAACCTCATCATCATCATGAGATACAATGGGATCCAAAGAGGTTACCTTTGTTCCCTTAGCCATAAGGCATATGTGAGAACCGGGGGAAGGTGATGATGAGATTGCACTTGTAGCTCTATTCAAGACCTTGTCTTGGCCCATAGAGTCTTCGTTTTCCTCTACATGGTTAGCAACACAAGCACTAGAGGAAATAGAAGCATTTTTATCATGGCAACAAGACAACATAAGCATATCATCATGAGATTTATTCAAGCCATTACTACATGATATGCAAGGACTATCAACACTAGCATATAAGGAGTTGTGAGTGCTAGAAGTGTTAAGGTCCGAAGATAGATCATTGCAACTACATAGATATGAGGGATTACAAATAGTAATAACACTATTGCAATTTATATCACCACTCACCATATCATTACCTTGTGAAAAATCACATGTTGGTGAAGTGGTAGACGATGAGAACTCATCTCGATCGGAAGTGGAAGCAACACAATCATCCTCAATAATGTTGGACTTGCTATATTTATCTTGAAGCTTGGTCCATATTTCATGAGCACTAGAATAAGGCATGATAGAAGAAATAACTACATTGCTCACAACATTAACAAGCACATTAGAATATTGAGCATTGAGATATAAGTTTTTCTCATCCTCACAAGATAGATTTTTGAAATCCATAGGAGGAGAAAAACCTATATCTATAATACGCTCCAAATTTGGATCCATGGCCCGAAAATGAATAAGCATACGAGTTTTCCATAAATCATGATTTGTGCCATCGAATGTGAACATGTCATTGTGCACTAATCCCTTAGCCGACATCTTTACTCTCAAGGCGGTGAAGCCTAAAATAAGAGATCGGGCTCTAATACCAATTGAAAGGATACATATGTCGCCTAGAGGGGGGGTGAATAGGCGATTAAAACTTTTCCGAGAGTGGCTCGACAAAGGCGGAATTAAACTAGCGTTTACTTTGTCTAGCACAACCTAGAACAACTAGGGTTCACCTATGTGCACCAACAACTTATGCTAAGCAATACAAACAACTATGTGATAGTAAGATATATACTTCAAGCACGAAGTCTATCACAAAGTAAAGTGCATAAGTAAGAGCTCGGGTATAGAGATAACTGATGCACGCAGGGACGACGATACTTTACCGAGTTCCTCCCAACATGGAGTACATCTAGTTTAGAGAGGGGGTGGTATCTAACCACCTACGGCACAAAAGGCCTCCCTTATTCTCCGGTGAATCTCACCCCAATGGGATCGATCCACATTTCCACTATTGGTGCACTTGTCGGTGGCAAACCGGAACCTCTCACAAGGTTGGGGCACTTCTCCACAACTTAATTGGAGGCTCCCAACAAACGCCACCAAGTCCACAACCTGCAACACCAACAAACCGTCTAGGGTTCCAAGAACCCAAGAGTAAAAAGCTTCTCAACTTTCACTCACCAAATCCTCCGAGGAGAACTCAAACCAATGCACCAAATGCAAGAGGCAAGAACACCACAAAGGTGCTACAATCCCTCACTCTCAAGTTCCAACAAAGCTACTAAAGCTATTGGGGGAATAAGAGAGGAGGAATCAAAGAGGAACACAAAATCCCTTAAAATCTAGATCCCAAGGATACACTCACAAAGAGATGTTTTGGTTTGGTCAAAACGTGGATCTAGATCTCCTCTCTCTTCCACTCAAATATGGGCAAGAATCATTGGAGGGATTGAGAGATAGAAAGCTTTGGAAGGTCAACAATGGAGGGGAAAACTTGCAAGAATCGTTGGGAACCATTGGGTAAGAAGGCCCCTTAAATAGCCCCTCCCCCCAAAATCCAACCGTTGAAGCCCAAAAACGCGAATCCCGCTACTACCGGACTTTTTCCCGGTACTACCGGACATTCCCGGTGATACCGAACATTCCCCGGGGATCCCAGGATGACAAACACACCTTATTCAGTACCAACCGGTACTAAGGGGCGGTACTACCGGACCTCCGGTACTACCGGTTATCCCTGAACGAAAACGGCCATAACTTTTGCATCCGGACTCCGATTTTGATGATCTTGGGCTAGTTTCAAAGAGGACAACAAGCTCTACAAGATCATGCAAGGTAACATCATAGTACAGCAAGGGAGGATAGATACAAATGATGAAAGGTTTAACATCTCTCAAAAAGACGAACCGATAAAACCTTCAACATCGAAAACGTAATAGAAAATGCATATGAAATCCGTTTTTTATGAAATAGAGCTTGTCATAGAGATTAACACAAGCTCTAAATCCTCACATGAGTAAGAACCAAATAATGGAAGGTTTTAACTATCTCTAAAATACAAACCGGTAAAACCTCCAAGATCAAAACGCAATAAGATATAAAAGGGAAATCCGTTTTCGATGAACTAGAGCTTGTTATGAATATTACCACAAGCTCTAGAACCTCACATGGATAAGATCCAAATAACAACCAAGAAAGGATGATGCTAAGTATGCAAAGGTTTGATCTCTCTTCGAAAGATATGATCGAGTTACTTACTTTAGAGCCACTCTTGATAGAACGATTGTCTATCTTATTAACCGGTCTTCCACTAACAACGTGAGACCGGCAAAAGGGAAAACCTATCAAGATTATACCTTTTCCTTGAGCATTCCACTTGAGCTCGATGTAGACGAACTTGACCTTCTCAAGATGGAACACCTTTCTTGATTCCTCATCATCGATCCATGATCCCGAGGATGGCAAGCATCAAACATGAGATCTACTAGATGGCACATTTTGAGCTTGCACAACACATCTTCTTATCATTTCATCGATCTTGAAGCCAACACATGCTCCAAGCGATGCCAATGGACAAATCCTACAAGTACAACTTAATACACACATTAGTCCATAAAGATTGTCATTAATTACCAAAACCACACATGGGGGCCCACATGTTATTTTCACAAACCCTGCTATCGACCTCCCCTGCCGAGGCACCACAACCATCTATCTTCAAGTCGACCTTGCTGCAGGAGCAATCAGCTGCACCAGATCCGTTGAGCCACTTCCCGATCCACAACTGTGCATAAGCTTAGCTCCCGCCGGTCCCATCGCCTCCCTCATGGCCAAAGTGGCCGATGACCTTCTGCAGCCAACAACAGAAAATCAGCTGAACCGCATGTGCGGGAAACCCCGTTGTCGCCCACCATCGACCCTGAGCCGCCGCTCTGGCGTCCAACCTCCGTCGTCTGCACTACAGGCAACCCGAGGGCCCTCGCCACCACCAATTTCGAAGCCGGTGATAGGTACGCGAGACAACTTTTAGTATATATAACTAAACATTGACATGCCAAAAGTTATGCCCTTTCATGAAGTACATATATAGACCAAAAATTTGCACAATATACAAAATTTAATACCGACTCCAAACTGCGCTAGACAATGCCTACTATCTATAATTAAATTCGAACATGGCCAATAGTTATAGCCTTGCACTAAGTTCATACATAGAAGACTAGTGCACAACCCATCCAATAAAAATATTTCCATCTTCTGACTACTATCTCTAGTGAAGGTTCTTTACAAAAATAAATATCACTCTACTACCACGAGTTCAACAAAATAACTAGAACCATCTATTTGACGTTAAACAAGTAATAAAACCCTTGTAGTTTCAGCAAAACTAAAGGATTTCTTAATGGTCCAGCTATGAATTTCTTAAAACTTGTTTTTTCATAAAGGTGTAAGATTTATATTTTTATTGTGCATTTCAAGGAACATTATCTTTGAATAGTTCTTTTGACCAATCCACCAAAATTTTAAATAGTAGCAGTAGATTAAGCCCTAGCTCCTACTCAAACCGCAACCCAAACTTTGCTCGATGCATCATCGATGCCAAACTGCAGATAACACCCCTCGTATAAAAGCCCCAACAACAAGCCTTCCACCATTGGACGCTTTGTTGAAGTCGGCTCCAAGGCGACGCCCTTGGAGAAAGAAGAGAACAATCGTCTCCATCACCCGGTCTCGAAGATCCAAGGTTTCCCTCCTGATCCAGCAGATCCAAGATTGCAAAATGAGGAGGAGCACAACTCTATGACGTTGCCTTCAACAATGCTCATGAAACACACGAGCATCACTGTCGCCGGTTCCGATAGAGGTCAGAGCAAGAATTTCTTCCGAAGATACGACCTCACACCACTTGTACCAGTTGATGATAAGCCTTAGCCAACCCCACCATTGACCTCCCCTGCTGAGGCACTACTGATGGCGTGTTCAACACCTCGTTGGGAGACCCCAAGAGCAAGGTATGATGAGCACAATAGCAAGATTTCTCTCAGTAAGAAACCAAGGCTATCGAACCAGTATGAGGAAGGAAACAACTCAAAGTGTTGCTAGCAACTTGGAGACCTGCACAACACAAACTCAAGACTTTGCCCCAACAAACAGCGAGGTTGTCAGTCTCACTAGTTTGTTGTAACAAAGGATTAACTGTATGGTGTGGAAGGTAAAAGTGGTTTGCAACAAATAAACAGTAACAGTGGAAGATGTATCAATGGTAAAGATTGGACCGGGGTCCATAGTTCACTATAGGTATTCTCCTTAGATAAACAAATATGACATACTGGGTAAACAAATTACAGCAGGACAATTGACAGGACTGAGCAAGGCATAACAATATAATACTAGACATCAAAATCCTATGAGATTCGATTGGATAATACAACAATATATATAAACCTCCATCCAACTGCATCTATGACTAGTAGTCCACCTTTGGGTTATCATCCGAACCCCCTCCAGTATTAAGTTGCAAGCAACAGACAACTGCTTTAACCAAAGTGTGTAAGGTAAACAATCCACTTGTTCCATGAACAAGAGACCGGTTATTTTCTCCCTAGTGGCAACAACACATCTACAACCTTAGAGATTTCTGTCACTTCCCTTAGATTAAATAGAGGCATGAACTCACTATCGAGCATAAATACCCCCTCTTGGAGTCACTAGCAACTACTTAGCCAAGATAGCTACTAACAACGGAGAGCATGCAAGATCACAAACAACACAGACATGATAGAATCAATAAGACAAAACTATTAATCAATCTGACATAGTAATCTCAATATCCATCGGATTCCCGCAAACACAACATGCATGATTACAAATAGATGAGATCTTGATCATGAATGGAGCTCACAAGATCTACACATGAAAGCACAAAGGAGGAGATACAACCATCTAGCTACTACATGGACCGTAGTCTAAGGTGGAACTACTCATGCTTCATACCAGAGGCCGGCATAATGAAAAAGAAGGCCTCCAGGATAATCTCCCCTCCGGCAGGGTGCCGGGAAGAGCTTCAGATCCCCCCGATCTAGGGACGATGGTGGCGGCGGCTACATACGGTCTCGTGGAATATTGATGGGGTACGTAGGGTTTAAGCATCGGGGGCTTCTTATACGCGAAGAGGCGAGGCAGGGGGCGGCCAGGAGGCCCACACCCTGCCCAGGCGCGGCCTAGGGTGGGCCCGTGCCTGGGAGGGGGGGGGTGCGGCCGCGCTGTGGCTCCCCTCCGTCTCTCCTCTGGACTCCGTGTTCTCCTCGGTGAAATATTGACTTTGGCTTTTGTCTCGTCCAATTTCGAGAATATTGATTTTCTGCCTTTGTGGAACCAAAAAAGAAGAAAACAGGCAACTGACACCGTGACATCTTGTTAATAGGTTAGTACGAGAAAACATATAAAAACACTTCAAAGTGTAGACAAAGCAAAGCAAAGTAGATACTAAACAAGCATAAAACATAAAAAATTATAGATACGTTTCCGACGTATCAAATATCACCATATGCCTTCAAGTTAACCTCGCTGGAAGAGCGATTAGCTGCACCTAGATCCGATGAGCCTCTTCCCAATATGCAGTAGCGCATAAGGTTAGATTTTGTCGGTCCCATCGCCACCCTCATGGCCAAAGAAGCCAACAACCTCTGCATTCGATGATGGAATAATAGCTGCACCGCCTATACGGGAAACCCTTGTCGTGCCTACCATCGACTCTGGGTTGCCACTTTGGCGTATGGATTCAGGCGGATGTCCGCTTCGACATCCAAGCATGTCCGCCAATCGTTCAAATTCGGACCTAGATCAACTACTACTTAACAAAATCCGTTCCTAATTTGCCATGCACTAATCATAGCGTACAGTCCGCCTAGTCCGCTGGACTGACCACCTGCATGGCTACTCTGGTGTCCATCCTCTACCGCCTGCGCTACAAGCACCCCGAGAGCCCTCGCCGCCACCAAGGTCGAAGCCTGCGACATCGACAAAACTGCACGCGACAATTTTTACTATCTATAACTAAACATTGACATGCCAACAGTTATGCCCTTTCATGAAGTACATATAGACCGAAATTTTGCACAGTATATAATGTGCCAATATTAATACCGACTCCAAAGAGACAATGCCTACTATCTATAATTAAATTCCAACATGGCATATAGTTATGGCCTTGCACTAAGTTCATACATAGCAGACTATTGCACAACCTAGCCAATGCAAATACTCCATTTCCATCTTCTGACTTCTATCTCTAATGAAGGTTCTTTACAAAAAAAGAAATATCACACTACTACCACTAGTTCAACAAATAACTAGAACCATCGGTTTGATGATAATACACAAGTAAAAACATTTGCAGTTTCAGCATAACTAAAGGATTTCTCAATGGTTAGTCAACTAGAAATTTCTTAAGACTTCGTTTTGTTTTTGTTTTTGTAAAGGTCTCAAATTTATATATTTATCGCGCATTTCAAAGAACGTTATCTTTGAATAGTTCTTTTGACCAATCCACCAAATTTTTAAAATGAAAGCAGTAGATTAAGCCCTAGCTGCTGCTCACCTACCGTGCCAACATTTTGACACCACAGACTATTTCCCAGTAGTCGTGGGAACCCAACCAGCATGACGAAAACCATTGAGAGGCAGAGCCGCGGTTTTTTAGCCGGTTGCACGCACCACAGCACGATCGCACGATCGCACCCGACCCGCCAAATACAAACTTCCGGGAGGTCCTCTGTCCTAAAGCGACAACGGCGAGAGCGACGGGGAAAACTAAGCGAGAAAACACGCGGAAAACCCCACCGTACCAAAGGCAGAGCCGAGGAGAGCCTCCCTCCCTCCCTCCCTCCCTCCCTAGAAAACGACGCCGTCCGGCCGCCGAGCACCGCACCCCCTGCCCGCGCCCCCGCTTCCTCCCCGGGGGACACACCACCTTAAAACCTCTGACGAAAGCTGCCTTCCCTCCCCATTATCCTCTCTCCCCTCCCGAATCCCCGCCCGTCTCCCACCGCCACTTCCCGAGCGCCGGTCCACAGCGAGCGAGCGAGCGAGCGGCTGATCCCCCAACCCGGACCTTTCTCCCCTCTCTTGATTCCAGAGTCCCAGTCCGTCTCCACGTCGCGCGGAGCCATGGCCGAGGTCCCTGCCGCCACCGGCGTCCTCGGCTCCCGCCCCTGCGAGGTCGTCGACGCCCCGGCGCGCGCGCCTGCTCCCCGTGAGTTCTGCCCCGCCGCCGGTAAGGCATCCTCTCTGTGCCGGCGCTGCGGATCGATGGTATCCTCTGTTTTGTTCTTCGATTTGATTTTTTATTTCGTGTATTTATGTAGAGGGCGAGAAGGAGCTGCCTGGAGGTTCCGAGGACGCCGGCGCCGTCGCGGTGGAGGCTCCGGAGGGACGGGCTGGGAGCCGCGAGGCGTCAGAAGTCCTGGGCGTCGACGAACAGAAGTTGGGTTCTGGGAGTTCGGGTTCCGACCAAGCTGCTGGCGCAATCAGCGATATCTCTTCACTGCTCAAGTCGTCCCCATCAGGCGCCAGTTCGAATCCGGACACCACTTCTTCCCCTGCGGACGGGACCATGGCGGATGCGAGTGATTCTCCAGGCCAAGCACGAGCGGCACGCAAAGAGCCAACGGGATTCTCTGACGAGCACGCGCATCGTGACCTCGGGAAAGGTGATTTGGATGGTCGAAATGGCCTTATCCAAGGGGAATTGGAACCGGAGTTGCGTGCTAGTGGCGGCGGCCCCGTCGATGACGACGCCGAGATAACTGGCGTTTCGTGTGACGGAGGGGCAGAGACAACAACAGATTTTGAGGCCTCGGATGGCTCCACCGCGCGGGTTCAGGAAGGAGTGGACAGGATGGAGACGAGCTTGGATGACTCTGAAGTCTCGGACGGCTCAACCACGCAGGAGGACTCTGATACCGACGTGGAGACGGAGTCCAGCAGCTCTAGTATAGAGGAACAGGACACGGGATATGGAGTCCACGTCCCACTCCCACCCATGGTATGTCTTCCGTGCAAACTTCTCCGACCTAGCTAGGAGTATCTTTTTTGTTGTCCGTCGCTATGCTTATAGCGTCGGTGAATGAATTGATGTTGTGTACTGCAATCTCTGAAACATTAGGCAGTTATTTTGGGGCTGTGACAGCAATGCTTCTTCTTTCGGTTGTGAATCTGCTTTCATTCGGTACCCTGCTCTTGTGTTTATATGTAGTACCAGCTTCTAGTTACTTTTCCAACCAGGCTTGCCCCCTTTCCATTAATTGCTTCATATGGTTAGGCAGTACTAAAGAATATTCTGTTCAACTAACTGAAGAAATTATGTGCTATGTGAATTAGTCAGGATGCATCCCTGTTTTTACAAATTATAAGGGTACATGGTGATTTCCTGACAAACTTCTCCAAGCTAGGTAGGAGTATTTTTTTGCTGTACGTGGCTATGCTTAGCGTCGGTCAATTGATGTTGTGTACTGCAATCTTTGAAACATTCTTTGAAACATTACGCAGTTATAGTAGGCTTAAGACAGCAATGCTTCTCTTTTTGGTTGTGTATCTGCCTTCTTTTGGTACCCTGCTCTTGTGTTTATATTTAGTACCATCTTCTAGTTACTTTTCCAACCAGGCTTGCCCCCTTTCCATTAATTGCATAACGGAGATATGCTGTTTTCATATGAAAGGGACCAATCTTGTACTAAAGGATACTCTGTTCAACTAACTTAAGAAATTATGTGCTATGTGAATTGTTTGGGATGCCCCCCTGTTTTTACAAATTTACCGTGCTTGGTGATTCCCTGACTAATCGGCATTAACTTTCTAAAAAACCTGCAGCTTTCTTATAAACCAAGCTTGTGATTTGCTATAGCACAGATTTCTTCAGGTTAGCGGTGGATATTTACTTTTGCTTTTTCCCTTTGTAGGAAGAAGTAACATGTGAGGTGGACAGAGAAAACAATACTTCAGAGGTGAAGAGCTCTGATAGGTATGGTTCTGCTTTATTATAGCTTTAAACACCTTACATTTATGTTGCCTGCTTATAGCTTGATCTGCTTGCACACATGCATAAATAGGGTTATTCAAGTAAGGTTTGGGTTGTACTGTATTCTCTGTTAAAGTTCGATGTCCATAATTGTTTTCTAATTTTCCTTTGTATTCTGTGAAGCTTGAAAAGATGATTTAATCATATTTTGGCATGCTTAATTCATATGCAGGATGGCTTCAGTAGCTGTATCAAAACTTGTGTTGGCTTCAGGTGCAGCCATGTTACCTCATCCTTCAAAGGTAATGGTTCATTTGAGTCACATCAACCTAACTTCCTCTATCCCAAATTCCCAATAACCCAGTTAGAGCTCTCTCAACGATTCTGCTCTCAACGAACTAGACAGAGTCCTGTAATGCTTGCTGTTTAATTTAAAGAACAAAAACACCCCAGTTACAGAGCTCCTTTTCTTAATGGCTGGGTGCATCAATTGATGCTGAGACCAGGGTTTTCCTCCTTTTTGAAAGAGCTCCTTTCTTATCCAAATTTAAGCTTCAAGTGAGCACAGCATTACTCAATTAACGGATTTCGTGCTAGCTGCAGTTCTTTGTGAAGTTTCTGACAGTTCATATGATTGCTTTTCTCGCTGAGTTCATGTTATTGCTTGTTGTGCTGATATTTAGTTCAGTGCCTTTTTTTCCCAAAGGTTAAAAAGACAATGTACATGTTTTTTTCTCATGTCTGACTTAATTTTTTGCTCCTCACTCCAGCTTATTAGATGTCATTCTATAGTTCCTAGAAATAAAAATGCCTACAAAATGATCAAAACAACAACTCTAGGCATCTGTCAAACATATACACAGTTGTAGCTGCATCAACGGGTTCCATTTATGTGTGTATGTGGGATACTACACAGGGAGGAAAGTTTACCCTCTATCTGTGCTCGATCTTTCCCTGCAGTAAATTGCATCGAGTTAACCACAGATTTATCTAGAATCTCTCTGACAGTGACATCTGTTGAAAATACAGGTGCTGACAGGTGGTGAAGATGCTTATTTTATAGCTTGCGACGGTTGGTTTGGTGTAGCAGACGGAGTTGGTCAGTGGTCATTTGAAGGTAAATTATATTTCTCAGCTGGACTTTTGTTCTGTAATCTTGTGAACGCTTTGAACTCGTCGGTGTATGAATTGTGCTCCTATACCATGTTTCCTTCAGTTGTTTTGACCACTTGAAAGTGCTTAAAATGTCCAGAGCTAATTAATTGGCCATCTTTAGGTTCATTAATTTTCAACAAAATGCGAATTTTATTTCTTCATGCTCAGTTATTCTCGAGAATATGATCACTTAGAACTGCAACTCTTTCCTTAGGAATCAACGCGGGACTGTATGCGAGAGAGCTGATGGATAGTTCCAAAAAGATTGTTACGGAGAATCAAGGGGCACCAGGGATGAGAACAGAGGAGGTTCTTGCTATGGCTGCAGAAGAAGCACGGTCCCCTGGTTCTTCAACTGTTCTGGTCGCTCACTTTGATGGGCAGGTATGTTCTTTCTTCAAGATTTGACACCCCTTACTTCCATATTTCTTGGTGGTTAATTGTAAATGTAGTTTTCCTTATCAACTCATTGATGCGTCAGGTCCTTCACGTATCTAATATCGGCGATTCTGGATTACTGGTGATAAGGAATGGACAAGTATATACACAAACGAAGCCAATGACTTATGGTTTCAATTTTCCTTTGCAAATTGAAAATGGTGTTGATCCTTCAAGACTTGTACAGGTGACACAGAACTTCTTGCCAACATTATTCTGTTATATCAGTTTCCTCTTTCGGGCTTCCTCAGATTTTAATATATGGAATTTATCCTCTTTATTCACAGAATTACGCTATTGATGTACAAGAAGACGATGTCATCGTGACAGCGTCAGATGGTCTGTTTGACAACGTCTATGACCAAGAGGTGGCAACCATCGTCACGAAATCTCTAGAAGCCGACCTCAAGCCTACGGTGAGAACCCAATCAACTATTCTTTCTGGAAAGAAAATAGTCAGCCAAGAATTATCCTGACACTGCTTCGTTATGCATAACTTTCTGCAGGAGATTGCCGAGCTCCTTGCGGCTAGAGCAAAGGAAGTGGGCAGGTCCGGATCCGGAAGGAGCCCGTTCTCGGACGCGGCGCTCTACTCTGGGTACCTGGGTTACTCTGGGGGCAAGTTGGATGATGTAACGGTTGTTGTGTCCATTGTTCGGAAATCTGAACTATAGACCATTGATAAGTTGTGTAATTTTTCCATCTCGCAGCCATGGCCATAGCAAGTTGCGTGTGTTTTCTCTGTTCTGAATGAGCCGTTGTTGACAAATCGCACCGTGCTTCTCGCCGTCTAAATTTTACACAATCGTAAAGATGACGCAATGGGACATTCATGATGAAGAACACTCATTCAAACGTGTATAAGTAGAATGAAAACTCTCAAACAAGATACATCTCGGTACAGGCAGCAAACCAGGCAATAATCTCAGCCATGTCGTCCGCACAGGTTTACAGAATCGCAGGCGTGCGCAGCTTACATGAGCAGAGTCGCAGCAATAGTTGCTGCGGCTAGGAAGACGTTTGCCGAAGCGGGGAAGGCGGATGCAGCGGAAGCTGATGGGGACGGAGCTCGAGCGGTGGAGTCGCTTCCCGTTCCGGCCGGTGATGGTGTCGAGGAAGACGACGGCGATCCCCCGAAAAATGGTGCGCCGGAAGACGGCGCAGGTGCTGGAATAATGGCAACATCAGTACTCCATTATGTCCTTTATTAAAAAAATAGAGAAACCATTATGTTCTGTTGCTCAAACCTGGAGATCCACCAGGAATGGAAACTGCAACAACGCAAGAGGGAGATCGTTAGAATATAGTTACATCAGTTTTGCTGAACTATCAAACGAACACCGTACAACAGCAATTCTTCAGAAAAACAACTACGGAGGAACAAGATAACGAATTGTGAAGATAATTGGCATAATTCATGCACAGAAATTCTCGACATACTCCTACATGAATATACTCCTAAGGTCACGATCGATCACAGAACGAGCTAGGCATCAATAAAGAAAACTTACTGTGGCACTTGCTGAAGGGAGGCGTCTTGACCTTGCACGCGGCGGGCAGCTGCAGCGCCTTGGTCATGTTGAGGGCGACGCCGTAGTCCTGGCCGCCCTGGAACGCCTGGCAGAGGCAGGCCACCTCTTTCCGCACCACGTCCTTGAGCCCCGAGCAGCACGCTTTCTCCGGGGTCGCCACCGTGCTCCCTTCCTGCACGTAGCTCAGGCAGCCCACCAGGCTGATCAGGGAGTCGCTGCAGTCCACCGCCGGCGCCGGCGCGCCCACGCCGCCGGTCGCGCCGTCGACGTGGGCCAGTGCCGTGGCTAGCGCCGCGAGGAGCAGCAGCGATGGCCATGCCGTGCACTTGATGGACGGCTTTGCTGCCATTCGTGCTACGATTCTGTTTACTCCAGACCTGTGGGAGTAGTGGTGCTATGAACACTGCTGGTTTTTGAAATTGTGGTTTGGTCTGTGGATGGTGGTGTGAGAATGTCGGGAGGTGCACGGAGGGTGTTCTTATGCTGCGATCGAATGTCGCCACACTGCACTAGTGGAAAGTTTGGTTGGTGTTACACTGGCTGGCACTGACAACAGACAGAACTGAAACTCGTTGCGGTGCAGGTGGCGAGCTGGCGATAGAAGCTAGTGAAAGGCCGGCTTCGGTTCGGCGATCGGCACCGATTCTTTATTCCGAAGCTGCGACGTGCCCGAAATGGTGAAGTGCGCGGGGCCGTCTGAGCGGATGTCAAGAAGACGATCATTCCGGTTGCAGCTAGGAATTTCATTCGGAGAGGCCGGCTTTTGTTGCACAACGCAAACGGGGTAAAATCACCTCCACTGGCATTACCAGGAGATCTTTTTTTACCCGGATTTGGAAAAAAATGTCAAGTAGCCGTTTTTAGGAGGCATTTGTAGACCGATTTTTGTTCGGCATTCTCAGACCGAATACAAAGAGTTGGAAACGAACGGGAAACAATGGATAAGTGTTTTTCAGCTGGCTGGCCCACACGTCGGTCATAAAAAGCCAAAAAGTGGTCCACCCATCCCATTTCCTCTTCTCTCTCCCTACCAACCCCACCTCCTCCCCTCTCGAGCTGGGCCACCGGCCAGGCCGCCCTGACCAGCGGCTCACTCCTGCTTCGCCTCCGGCCACGCGCTGCTCTGCTCGCCAGCGCCGCTGCCCGCGCGCCGCTCGCTGGCCGCCTTCCACCTAGCTCGATCGCCTGCTGGCCGGCCATGCGCTCGAGCTCGTCACCGCTCGCCATGCTGCCCATGCAAGGCCGTCGCGCCACCTAGCTCGCTATGTTGCCCCGCGCCGGCTTGGCAGAGCTCAGATAGACTGGCCGGCGTGTCATCGCCGTCTCGCTGCCAAGTTCTCGAGGTGCCGCCATGGATCTTTCACGTTGTTACTAGGTTGGAACACGGCTGGAAAATAGCCCATTTTCAGGCCACAAATTTCATCCATCCGGAGCTAAATTTGGGCATGGGAACCTTGAACGAGTGGAGATGCTCTTAGGCTTAGGCAGGACCGATCCATACATTTTGAAGACCATAGGGCAACACGACACCAAAGACGTTTTGTTTAAAGTAGCTTAAAATTTTAGTATTCCGCAAGAAAATTATTAGTGTAATGCAAAAGAAAATTAAACAATCTATACATCCCGTGGTCTTTAAAATCTCTATGAAAAATTTGAAACTACTATATACCATGATACTTATTCGATTACTATTTTGTACACATGTATATCCATGTGTATCTTTAAAATTAATCACAGAACAACATAGTGAGAAAACAACATAATGAGAGTAACAAATCCATATGCATGTGCAAAAAATAAATAAAATAATAGACATATTAGGAACATAATTAATACCACAATGGAATAGTCTCTTAAATATGTACGATGTGACACGTAGAATTGTTGGAGTCGGAGGAGATCCACTCGCGCAATGAAATAGTTATGTGATTTAATCTTTAGTCTCCAATAATAAATGCTCACAACCTTGTAAAGACACGTGGGTGCCGGTGATGGTCTGCACATTTGGAGAGGCTAGAGAAATGCGTCATCAAGAAAAATATTTAGAAATAATGGATTTGTTTTTGAGAAATAAGAGTTGGAGTAGAGTCGTGATAGCCTACAATTTGAGCCATATATATTTTCTAGAATTATTCTACACCGTTGAGTATCAAGAGTAGAAGACTACTATGAATACATAAACAAATCTTTGGTTGCCCCCCACTCGGGCGGAGCTCCCAGTTGAATTGGCATCACTTTTAATGGTGGAAACAACAATAGTCGAAAGGGCCTTCTCGGTGACAAAGGTCATCAAGACCGAGTTGGTATTTACTTTAGTTTTTTAGTTCGCCCTACCTTAGATTTTTTCGTCCTCGTCCAGTGAGGCCCGGGGCGAGCCCCCCTCTTCCCTGAACTATTGGCCAGCCTTGGCTTGCACGCCATGTCACGAAAGAAGGTTAGAAGAAGAAAACACCAAACATATGTAGGAATCCTACTGTAGGATTTCTCACTATTGCTCTGAAGAGAGCAATGCATTGCTAGATTTAAACAGCGTGATACGTTACCATTAAATGAGCTAAACAGTGTCGAGAAACGGAATATTGAATAAGCCTAATTTCTGGATATTTTTATACAAACTAAACCCAGAGATTGGAATCTAGAAAGCTGCCATAAAGAATGGTGGTTGTGTGATAACAGAAATAACACATATATCAAGCACCTAGTTCAGTTGTGGACACTATGCACTCTTCACCTCTTTTTCTGAAACCAGCCATTTTTAGGGAGCGGTGCCTCCACGCAGCGAACCCTAAAAAAATGCAACTTTCTACTTAAGGATGTCGATGGAGAGGGTTTGGATGAATATACCAAATCCAAATCCATGAACCTCACTCTAGCCCGCCCACGAAGATATCCATGGGCATAGATGTCATCCTAGATCCAAACCCGCCAGATATCCATGGATCCATTGGTTTACATGCTATATACATAATCATAACAACATTCAGCATAACTGTGATATTATAGCAGATTTTGACAACATTTTAGAAATTATTATATGGATAATACATAGGATTAAGATAATAAGAGTAATTATCTAGGGTTAGTACTTAGACGGGCCTTTGGGCCTCGGGCTTGGAAGTTGGATCATTAGACCTTTTAGTGAGTAATATGGCACATTAAAAAACAATGTCTCACTGACATATGAGTCCCCACATGTTAGCTGGGTATCCGTTGGATATCCATGGAGCGGAACCACTACACATACCCGTCCCATGAAATCCGTGGGCGTAATTTGTCCTCCATACCCTTACCCATCGGATCGTATATCCGTGATACCCTGATCTATGAATAAAATTGTCATCCTTATTTCTACTTGATTTAATATAGTAAATTTTTTCATCAATTAATTCCTTAGAACATAAGTTTTGGGCACCTCCGTCCGGATACAAATCCGAGAGTGCGACAGTTCCATGGGAGCTTCGAGCTCCTGTCTGCAGGGGTGTGTGGAGGCCAAGTGGGGAAAGGGAGGGGGTTCCATACAGGGCTAGTCCATTGATTTTAGAGGCCCAGAGTTTAGACATTACTTTGGTAATTCCTATTCTTTTTCTTTCAGAAGAGTAGAAACATACCTTTTTTTCTTATTTCCTTCGACAAAGCATTTCCCTCTTCTATAGAAATCAAATAAGGAGGATTTATTCTAATATAGTTTTAAGTGAAAGAGTATTTCCTATCTTCCAAAATAGGGCTTGTTTCTTATTTTAAGGGCAAAATGACACAAAAGTTGTTTGTTCAAACTGGAAGAGCTTCCCTAGGATAGAGGCAATGCCCCCCTACTCTAGGAAATTCCATAAAAAATTAATGTCTTCCAAACTCCTCCACTTGTTTGCTTAAAAATATTAGTATTATGCAAGAGAAATATTAGTGTAATGCAATAGCAAATTAAACAATCTATACATTTGATAGATCCACGGTCTTTGAAATCTCTGTTAAAAATTAGAAACTACTATATGCCATGATACATATTTCTATCAATTAAATGTGTATATACATATGTATCTCTAGAATTAATCACAAAACAACATAATGAGAGTAACAAATCCATACGCCTATGCAAAAAGTAAATAAAAGAGTAGACATATTAGGCATAAAGTTAATATCAAGATGGAATAATCTCTCTAATATGTATGATGTGACATGTAGAATGTTGGAATCGGAGGAGAGACGCTTGCGGAATGATATAATTTTGTGATTGCATCTTTAGCCTCCAGTAATGAATGCTCACAACCTTGTAAAGACATGTGAGTGCCGGCGATGGTATGCACATTTGGAGAGGCTAGAGAAATGCGGCATCTAGAAAAATATTCAGAAATGATGGACTATTTTTCTAAAAGAAATAAGAGTTGGAGTAGAGTCATGATAGCCTATAATTTGAGCCATATATATTTTATATAATTATTCTACACTGTTGGACCTCAATAGTAGAAGACTGCTATGATAACAATGACAAGTGTTTGATTGGGGGCACATAACTCATGGGGCCCAGGGCGAGCACCATTCTGCCCCATAATATGGGCTTACCTTGGTTTGGAAGCCATGTCGCGGAAGAAGGTTAGAAGAAAAAACACAGTACATAGGTCGGAATTCTACCTAGGAATACGCATTGCTAGGTTTAAATAGCTAGAGTCATTGCTATTAAACAAGCTAAATAGTGTCGAGAAACTAAATATTGAATAGTCTGATACTTGGATATTTTTCTATAACCCAAACGAGGGTTTTGAATATGGAAAAAATTCTAGATCTTACTATTTACCAGGCCTCCAGAAAGAATGGTGGTCGTGTGATGACAGAAAAATGCCTTGTTCCATCCTGGAAATTGTGCACTCTTCACCTCTTGCTTTGAAACCAGACATCGTCAGGGAACAGTTCCTCCACGTAGTGAACTCTAAACAAAAAAAATTCAATTTTCTACTTGATTAACAAGTGTACCTTTTTGTTGATTAAGTTTTGGGCACCTCCATGTAGATAAAAATCCGAGAGTACAACGACGCCATGGGAGTTCCGAGCTCCAGTCTCTAGGGGCTTGTGGATGCCAAGTGGGGAGAGGGAGGGAGGGGGTTCCGTATAGGGCCGGACATAAATTTTGGAGCCCTAGGGCAAAACGACAACGAAGCCGTTTTTAAAAGCGAGAGAGCTTCCCTAGGATAGGGGAAGGGGCAATTCCCCCTACTCCAAGAAATTTCTTAAAAATATTTTTAATGTCTTCCAAACTCCTCCACTTGTTTGCTTAAAAATATTACTAGTACTTTGAAATAGAAATATTAGTCTAATGCAATAGCAAATTAAATAGTTTGTATATTTGATAGATCCATGGTCTTTGGAATCTCTCTGAAAAAATCAAAACTACTATATGCCATGATACTAATTTCTGTCAATTATTATTTGTGTACACGTGTATATACATATGTATCTCTATAATTAATCACAGAACAACATAATGAAAGTAACAAATTCATATGCCTTTGCAAAAAATAAATATTTTCAAGCACCTTGTTCCATCCTGGACACTGTGCGCTCTTCACCTCTTCCTATGAAACTAGCCATCGATAAGGAGCAGTGCCTCCATGCAGTGAACTCTAAGCAAAAAATACAACTTTCTACCAGATTAAAAAGAGTACTCCTTCTGATCCATATTACTTGTCATTGAAATGGATGTATCTAGCACTAAAACATGTCTAGATACATCCATTTTAGTGACAAGTAATATGGATCAGAGGGAGTACCTTTTTTTTGTCGGTTAAGTTTTGGGTACCTCCATCCAGATACAAATCCGGGAGTGTGATGACTCCATGGGAGTTTCGATCTTCAGTCTGCAGGGGCTTGTGAAGGCCAAGTGGGGAAAGGGAGGGGTGATACGTCGTAAACGTATCTATAATTTTTGATGTTCCATGCTTGTTTAGTATTAACTTTTCTATGTTTTGTCTACACTTTGAGGTATTTTTATACATTTTCTAGGACTAATTATTAACAAGATGCCGCAGTGCTAGTTGCCTGTTTTCTGTTGTTTTTGGTTTCAGAAAATCTAGTAAGAAAATATTCTCGGAATTGGACGGGACAAAAACCAAAGTCAATATTTTACCAGAACGAACACAAAGTCCAGAGGAGAGACGGAGGGGCGCCACAGGGTGACCACACCCCCTGGCGCGGGCCCACCCTAGGCCACGCCTGGGCAGGGTGTGGGCCCCCTGGCCTCCCTCCTGCCTTGCCTCTTTGCCTATAAAACCCCCTTGATGCAGAAACCCTAAACACCCGATCAGATCTCCACGAAACAGTCTTTAGCTGCCGCCACCATCATCCCTAAATCGGGGGGGGGGGGGGAGGGGATGTGAAGCTCTTCTCGGCACCCTTTTGGAGGGGAGAGATCATCCGGAGCTTTCTTCATCACCATGCCAGCCTCCGGTATGATGCGTGAGTAGTCCACCCTTATACTATGGGTTCATACAGTAGCTGGATGGTTGTTTCTCCTCCTTTGTGCTATCAAGTTTAGATCTTGTGAGCTCCGTTCATGATCAAGATCATCTATTTGTAATCATACATGTTATGTTTGCGGGGATCCGATGGATATTGAGATACTATGTCAGACTGATTATTGATTCTATCATGTCAGGTTGATTATTGATTCTATTATGTCTGTGTTATTTGTGATCTTGGATGCTCTCCGTTGCTAGTAGCTATCTTGGCCAAGTAGATTCTTGTGACTCCAAGAGGGAGTATTTATGCTCTATAGTGGGTTCATGCCTCTAGTAATCTGGGGAAGTGACAGAAATCTCTAAGGTTGTAGATATGTTGTTGCTACTAGGGAGAAAACAACAATCTTTTATTCATGGAACAATTGCATTGTTTACTTTACACACATTGCCTAATGCAATTATCCGTTGCTTCCAACTTAATACCGGAAGGAGTTCGGATGATAACCTAAAGGTGGATTATTAGTCATAGATGCAGTTGGATTACGGTCTATGTATATTGTTGTAATACCCAATGAAATCTCATAGGAATCATGATGTCTAGTATTTGCATTGTTATGCTT
Source organism: Avena sativa (assembly GCA_916181665.1). Taxonomy (NCBI): domain Eukaryota; kingdom Viridiplantae; phylum Streptophyta; class Magnoliopsida; order Poales; family Poaceae; genus Avena; species Avena sativa. Next base: position 446,881,616 of record OV702293.1, on the reverse strand, counting down.
GCTCAGTCCTATCAATTGTCCCGCTGTAATTTGTTCACCCAATATGTTATTTATTTTAAGGAGAACACCTCTAGTGAACTGTTGACCCTGGTTCAATCTTTACCATTGATACATTACCTACTGTTACTGATACGTCGGAAACGTATCTATAATTTTTGATGTTCCATACTTGTTTAGTATCTACTTTGCTTTGCTTTGTCCACACTTTGAGGTGCTTTTTATATGTTTTCTGGTACTAACCTATTAACAAGTTTCCACAGTGCCATTTGCCTGTTTTCTGCTATTTTTGGTTCTAGAAAAGCTAGTAAGGAAATATTCTCAGAATTCAACGGGATAAAAGACAAAGTCAATATTTTATCAAGGAGAACACGGAGTCCATAGGAGAGACGAAGGGGGGCCACAGGGTGGCCACACCCCCAGGCACGGACCCACCCTAGGCCACGCCTGGGCAGGGTGTGGGCCCCCTGGCTGCCTCCTAGCCTCGCCTCTTCGCCTATAAGAAGCCTTCGATGCCTAAACCCTAAGTACCCGATCAATATTCCAAGAAACCGTCTCTAGCTGCCGCCACCATCATCCCTAGATCGGGGGGATCCGAAGCTCTTCCCGGCATCCTGCCAGAGGGGAGATCATCCCAGAGGCCTTCTTCTTCATCATGACAGCCTCCGGTATGAAGCGTGAGTAGTTCCACCTTAGACTACGGGTCCATGTGGTAGCTAGATGGTTGTATCTCCTCCTTGTGCTTTCATGTCTAGATCTTGTGATCTCCGTTCATGATCAAGATCTCATCTATTTGTAATCATGCATGTTGTGTTTGCGGGCATCCGATGGATATTGAGATTACTATGTCAGATTGATTAATGGTTTTGTCTTATTGATTCTATCATGTCCGTGTTGTTTGTGATCTTGCATGCTCTTTGTTGTTAGTAGCTATCTTGGACAAGTAGTTGCTAGTGACTCCAAGAGGGGGTATTTATGATCGATAGTGGGTTCATGCCTCTATTTAATCAAGGGAAGTGACAGAAATCTCTAAGGTTGTAGATGTGTTGTTGCCACTAGGGAGAAGACAAACGGTCTCTTGTTCATGGAACAAGTGGATTGTTTAACTTACACACTTTGCTTAAAGCAGTTGTCTATTGCTTGCAACTTAATACTGGAGGGGGTTCGGATGATAACCCAAAGGTGGACTTCTAGTCATAGATGCAGTTGGATGGCGGTCTATTGCCCAATCAAATCTCATAGGATCTTTATGAGTAGTATTGCATTGTTATGCCTTGCCCAGTCCTGTCAATTGCCCTGCTGTAATTTGTTTACCCAGCATGCCATGTTTGTTTATCTAAGGAGAACACCTCTAGAGAATTATGGACCTCGGTCCAATCTTCACCATTGATACATCTTCCACTGTTACGGTTTACTTGCTGCAAACCAATTTCACCTTCCACACCATATAGTTAATCCTTTGTTACAGCAACCGGTGAGATTGACAACCTCACTGTTCATTGGGGCAAAGTCTTGAGTTTGTGTTATGCAGGTTTCCAAGTTGCTTGCAACACCTTTGAGACATTTCCTTCCTCCTACTGGTTTGATAACCTTGGTTTCTTACTGAGGGAAGACTTGCTGCTATGCTGCATCACACCTTTCTCTTGGGGTTTCCCGAAGAAGCGCTCCCACATTGACACATCGCCATCAAGATTTTCGGCGCCGTTGCCTGGGAGGCTAAGGACGTATTCACAAGGAGAGTCCTCCACGACCTGTCTCTTTACTTTGTTTTTAGTTTGCTTAGTTCCTTTTGCTTGGTTTTGGTTGCCTCTTTTTATCAAAAACTCCAAAAAAAATAGTTTAGTTTGGTTTGCTTTCTCTTATCAAAAACACAAAAAATTAGTTCCACTCCAGTTGTCGCCTTGTTATAGCTCACCATGTTGCTCCCCAAGTTCACCCTGAAGGACCTTTCGATAGGTAGTGGCTCTATAGTTGGGAAAGAAAATATTGAAGAATTATTTAACCATGTTAGCAAGCATGAGGATATTGAGAATAGATCTATAGCAGAACTTTCTCCTAACTATGAAATTGCTGCAGCTTCTTTAATTCATATATTGGAGGCTAGGTTTGTTAGCCTTAAACCCATGATGCAGATTTTGTTCCTTAAACTAAAAGAAGAAAAGAATGCTGAAAAGAGAGAATTTATCCTTGAAACTTTACTAAAAGATTTCCATGATGTTGCTAAGGAAGCCAAAAAAGTCTTTAAGCGTTTTAATATGCTAGGCTCATGTGTAGACGTTGTGGGTACTTTAGATAAAACCAAACCTAGAGAGAAAATTAAGATACCCATACCCTTTAAGCTTGTTGGAATGCATGAAGCCTTTGAAAAGAATTTTGATTGGATTATTCCTGAAAATCCTTTTGATGAAAGTAGTGAACAAAAGAGAGATGAGAAGGGATCCTCCAAAACTCATTTGGATGAGATACCCTTCATAGTTGAATAATTTGCAAGTATTGATGTTAATGCTTCTTCATTTGAACATACTTGATTTCTTGCTTCTTGTGCCTAACTTAAAGGCGTTAAAGAAAAGTACTTGTTGGGAGACAATCTAAGAGTTTTCTTGAGTATTAGAAGTTATTACTTCAGTAATGACCTCTTCTTATCCTTTCTGTTTGCTTTTTGTGCCAAGAATGATCTCTAATGAGAGGGAAGTAAGATTTGGGGAGTTGCTGTCCCAAAACTGATTTATGTCCTCCATCATAAAATTTCGTGAGGAGCCTATGTAAGTAGGATTTAGCTCAAAATTTACGAATAAATCCCCCAGTATGTTAGACAACTTTCGTTAGTTCAACACTTTTTGATTTGAGCAACATAAGGTCTTCGAAAAAATCAGTTTTTACCTACTGGTCTATTTTGACAGATTTCTGCCATTATTTGCATTTGCTTCTTATTGATTCCTTTTTGGGTTCTTTTTGGGAAATTGAGATTTTTGAAGGAGTTGCTACAGTAGCTTGTGTTTTTAGTGAATTTTTTTGCTGTTATAAAGCTAAACCCAAGGGTCTATTATCTTTTGAATACACTAATGTTGCTAATGAAGATTGTGTGAAGTTTTGTATGAAGGAAAAATTTCAGGTGTAGAGAGAGAATGATGTAATGAGATGAAGAATGGACAAAAGCTCAAGCTTGGGGATTCCAACCCGGTGTCACCCTAAGAATATCCAAGAGGTACAAGCGTCAAAGCTTGGGGATGCCCAAGGCATCCCCTTCTTCATCAATAAAAAGCTTAGGTCTTTCTAGACACTTCGTTTTTATTGTTTCATGCACTGTTGTGTTGTTCTTGGAGAGTCTTAGTTTTCATTTGCTTTGTTTAGTTTGCTTGAATAAAATAGTTTGGACACCCGTTCTCGCTGTGTTGTTTCAAATAAGTTGATTGGTGTTGGAAAGGAGTATAAAGTTATTGCTTGAAATAGTGCAAGAGGAGCTTGCTTTGACCGTGACTTAGACTTCAGCATATCATGCTAGGTGTTGTTTTGACCTTATGCTTAGTGATTATTTCTGTGGCATGACTTGTTCCAAACAATTGGGATTGCTTAGTGTGCCTTGAAAGAATCATGCGTTGTTTTAGCATACAAAAGCATAGTCTTGTCGTATTCTCCTTTGATGCTTTGTTTGGGTTGACTTGGCACATGCCCAAACCATGTTATGACTATGAACAAGTCACCATAGCCTCTATGATAATTTAGTCCTTGACTTGTAGTACCACTCTATGCTTTGATTAGTAATGATTTGTCGCTCTGCATGATTATGGCCATTATTGCTCTCTTAGTTGGTTGCTCCCAGTCTTTTGCTAGCCTCCACTTGTATGAGTAAGCTCGACTCATGCTTCCAACTCCCAAGAAACCAAGTTATTCCAAAGTGTCCACTATAAATTCCTATGCATGGTGTGTTACACCATTCCAAGTATATTCTTGTTTTCATCTATCTTCCAATTAAAAAATATATTTTGTTATGTGAAAACTTAGTGATTAAAGCTCTCACAAACTTGATGGCACACTTTATATTTCTTGACCCTAATAAACTTGAACCATTGTGTCATCTATGTTGTATATGCTTGCACTTATACGTTGAAACTAACAGAACCGTGTTGTCACGGGGAACACTTTCAACATTGCACTTGTACTTTGTACACAGTTGATATCATGATCTTTTGTCTATGGATGTCGTCGGTGTGAAATAAAAGGGGAGCTTGTAAGTCCATGGAGTTATGTATGTGTGTTAGATAAACGTCTGGGCCGCTAGCCCAAGCCATGCCTAATCATGGTGGAAACTTGCAGCATCACCATAGTGACATCTATGAAGCTTTCTTCTTATAAAAAAGAGACTTATTGAGAAAATAGGAAAGAGAGAAAAAACACCATATTCCTATGGTAAATAAGAAGATTGCTGAGATGCTCATTGTCTGCTTGCCTTTTCATTTTGGTTATGGGATAGCTCCTGTACCATGTGCAAGGGGTACCCCGTTGGCGATTCTCTATGATACACATGTACTTACTATGACAAGAACTTACAGGTGACTAAAGTTGAGTAGCATGCGGTGCGGCCCTTATATTCAAGGGACATGAGATTGCCAACTTATACTTTGTCAAGCATATACTCCATATTTGTTCACTTTAACCTTAGTCACTTCAAGATGCTTATGATAGGGGCAATTAGAGCTGAAAGCTAACAAGTACCATAATTTTTGGAAGCTCTTTTTGAGACTTGAAATCCCTGCTTCCCTTTATGAAGGGCCTTTATTCCACTATTATATTGAGTCTCCACCTTCTACCTTTAGGCACCAGTTAAGAGAGCATAGTTGCCATTCTTAGTTCTATGTGCATTGTCCCAAAACTTATTGATTGATGCATATTGTTGATATTACTTGATCTTGTGCTATCTGTATCTAGTCACTCTTATGAAATTTGAAGGTGTCCTATGCATCTATTTACTACTCTATGAGGGACAAGGTGAATGCTACTATGCTATGTTTTCTGTATGTGAAACAAACAAATGTTTTTCAATGCATGTTATTCATGATCTTTGTTTGTAGCCTTTCATGTTGCATGCACAGTTACTTTGTCTTACCGTTAGAACTTGATATATCGGAAACGTATCTATAATTTTTGATGCTCCATGCTTGTTTAGTATCTACTTTGCTTTGCTTTGTCTACACTTTGAGATGTTTTTATATCTTTTCTGGAACTAACCTATTAACAAGTTGCCACAGTGCCAGTTGCCTGTTTTCTTCTGTTTTTGGTTCCAGAAAGGCAGAAAATATATATTCTCGTAATTGGACGGGACAAAAGCCAAAATCAATATTTTACCGTGGGGGACACGAATCCAGAAGACGAGATGGAGACGCGAACCAGGGCGGCCAAACCCCCTAGGCGCGACCAGGGATGGGCCCATGCCTGGGCAGGGTGTGGCCCCCTGGTCGCCTCCTGTCCTCGCCTCTTCGCCTATAAGAAGCCCCCGATGCAGAAACCCTAAGTACCCGATCAAAACTCCATGGAACCGTCTGTAGCCGCCGCCACCATCATCCCTAGATCGGGAGGGGGGTGGGGGGGGGGGATCTGAAGTTCTTCCCGGCACCCTGCCGGAGGGGAGATCATCCCGGTGGCCTTCTCTCCGGTATGATGCGTGAGTAGTTCCACCTTGGACTATGGGTCTATGTAGTAGCTATATGGTTGTATCTCCTCCTTGTGCTTTCATGTATAGATCTTGTGAGCTCCGTTCATGATAAAGATCTAATCTATTTGTAATCATGCATGTTGTGTTTGCGGGGATCTAATGGATATTGAGATTATTATGTCAGTTTGGTTAATGGTTTTGTATTTATGATTCTATCATGTCTGTGTTGTTTGTGATCTTTCACGCTCTCCGTTGTTAGTAGCTATCTTGGTCGAGTAGTTGCTAGTGACTCCAAGAGGGGGTATTTATGCTCGATAGTGGGTTCATGCCTCTAGTTTCCAAGGGAAGTGACAGAAATCTCTTCGGTTGTAGATGTGCTGTTGCCACTAGGGAGAAAACAACGGTCTCTTGTTCATGGAACAAGTGGATTGTTTACCTTACACACTTTGCCTAAAGCAGTTGTCTGTTGCTTGCAACTTAATACTGGAGGGGGTTCGGATGATAACCTGAAGGTGGACTTCTAGTCATAGATGTAGTTGGATGGCGGTCTATGTATAATTTTGCATTGCCCAATAGAATCTCATAGGATCTTTCTGACTAGTATTGCATTGTTATGCCTTGCTCAGTTCCTGTCAATTGCCCTGCTGTAATTTGTTTACCCTTCATGCCATGTTGTTTATCTAAGGAGAGCACCTCTAGTGAACTATGGACCCCGGTCCAATCTTTACCATTGATACATCTTCCACTGTTACTGTTTACTTGCTGCAAACCACCATTACCTTCCACACCATACAGTTAATCCTTTGTTACAACAAACTGGTGAGCTTGACAACCTCGCTGATTCATTGGGACAAAGTCTCGAGTTTGTGTTGTGCAGGTCTCCACGTTGTTTGCAACACCTGTGTGACGTTTCCTTCCTTCTTCTGGTTCGATAACCTCGGTCTCTACTGAGGGAAACTTTCTGCTGTGATCATCACACCTTGCTCTTGGGGTTCCAACAAAGTGTCCCACATCAACATTGGGTGCACGTATCAAAGATTTCTGGCGCCGTTGCCGGGGAGGCTAAGGACGTCTTCACAAGGGGAGTCCTTCACTTCCTTTCTCTTTACTTTGTTTTTAGTTTGCTTAGTTTCTTTTGCTTGGTTTTGTTTGCCTCTTTTCAAAAAATCCAAAAAATTAGTCTAGTTTGGTTTGCTTGCTTTATTCAAAAACACAAAAAATTAGTTCCTGCTCTAGCTGCTGCTGTTTTTGGTTTGCCCACCTTTGCCAAAATGAACTCTGCTGAGAACACCAAGTTGTGTGACTTCACTAGCACCAACAACAATGATTTTCTAAGCACTCCTATTGCTCCACCTGCTCCTGATGCTACCTTTTATGAAATTAAGCATGCTTTGTTGAATCTTGTGATGAGAGAGCAATTTTCTGGTGCTAGTTCTGATGATGATGCTGCCCATCTCAATAACTTTGTTGAACTTTGTGAGATGCAAAAGTATAAGGATGTATATGGAGATATTATTAAGCTCAAGCTTTTTCCTTTCTCCTTGAGGGGAAAACCTAAAGAATGGTTGCTATCTTTGCATAAAAATAGTATTGATTCTTGAACTAAGTGCAAAGATGATTTTATTGGCAAGTACTACCCTCCTGCTAAGATTATACCTATGAGAAGTGACATTATGAAATTTAAACAACTTGATAATGAACATGTTGCTCAAGCTTGGGAAAGAATGAAGTCTTTGGTTAAGAATTGTCCCACTCATGGACTCACTGCTTGGATGGTTATCTAGACTTTTTATGCAGGTTTGAACTTCTCCTCAAGAAACCTGTTGGATTCAGTTGCTGGAGGTACCTTTATGATCATCACTTTGGGTGTTGCAAATAGATTCCTTGATAATATGATGGTTAACTACTCTGAATGGCACACTGAGAGAGCTCCACATGGTAAGAAGGTAAATTCTGTTGAGGAAACTTCCTCTTTGAGTGATAAGATTGATGTTATTATGGCTATGCTTGTTAATGGGAAGCTCCTTTAGATCCTAATAGTGTTCCCTTAGCCTCTTTGGTTGCTCAAGAAGAGCAAGTTGATGTGAACTTCATTAGAAACAACAATTTTGGCAACAATACTTATGATAATTATAGGCCTTATCCTCCTAGTGGAAATGTTTATCATGGTAGATCTGGAATGCCTAGTGAAGAAAGGATTCTAGAAGTAGAGAGATCCACTAAGAATTTTATGCAGATGAAATATGAGCAAAATAAGATTTCCACTATAACTATGGAGGAACTATCTATTATCTTGAAAAACATTAGTCATCAGCTTGAGAATCTGAATAGAGAAATTCCTAGTTACAGTCAAAAATTTTGAGTGCTGAGAAAAATATATCCTCTTTGTCTGGAGCTCAGTCCTCCTTGATTAATAAAATGGCTGCTAAACCTGAAACCATGGAAAGTACCTTTGCAGCTACTCATGCCATACAAGTTACTATTGATGAAAATGTTAGGCTGTTAGCTCAACTTCATGCTAGGTGGGAAAGGGAAGCTGAAATTGATAGAAACAGTAGTGTGTGCACCATCACCACTAAACCACAAGTAGTCCCTATACCTCCTCCTACTATGCCTAAGCCTATTGAGTCTACTACTAGTGATGCTAAGTTTGATTTTGATATAGATGGGTGCAATATTTCTGAAGTGATTCTTTTCTTGCAAAAGCTTGCTAGAAGTCCTGATGCTAGTGATATGCATGTTGCTTTCACTAAACATATTACATATGCTCTTGTGAAAATTAAGGAAGAGAAGCTAAAACACAAAGCTTCTATTCCTAGGAAAGTAGAAGATAGTTGGGAACCCATTATTAATGTGCAAGTGAATGACTTTGATCTCAAAGCTTCATGTGATCTTGGTTCTAGTGTCTCTATTATGCCTAGGAAGATTTATGAAATGCTTGATTTGCCACCATTGGAAGATTGTTATTTGGATGTCCCACTTAATGATAATGCTAAGAAGAAACTCATGGGGAGTATTAATGATGTTCTCATTATGGTTAACAATGCTTATGTCCCTATGGATTTCTATGTTTTGGATATTGAATACAATGCTTCTTGTCCTATTACTTTGGGAAGACCTTTTCTTAGAAAAGCTGGTGCCATTATTGATATGAAAGAAGTCTCCATTAAATATCTTTTTCCATTCAAGGTATTGAACACTTCCCTATGAGGAGCGAGAAGTTGCTTTTTGCTCCTCCTTTGAAATCAAGGTTTGATGTTAATGCTTCTTCATTTGAAAACACTTGATTTCTTGCTTCTTGTGCCTAACTTAAAGGCGTTAAAGAAAAGTACTTGTTGGGAGATAACCCAAGAGTTTCCTTGAGTCTTGGAAGTTATTACTTCTTTAATGACCTCTCCTTATCCTTTTTGTTTGCTTTTTGTGCCAAAAATGACCTCTAATGAGAGGGAAGTGAAATTTGGAGAGTTGTTGTCCCGAAACAGATTTCTGTCCTCCACCAAACAAATTCGTGAGGAGTCTCTGTAACTCGGATTGAGCTGCACATTTATGAATAAATCCCCCAGTATGTTAGCTAACTTTCGTTAGTTCAACACTTTTTTATTTGATCAATAGAAGATGTTCGAAAAAATCGGTTTCTACCTGCTAGTCTATTTTGACAGATTTCTGCCGTTATTTGCATTTGCTTCTTATTGATTCCTTTTTGTGTTCTCTTTTGGGGAATTGAGCTTTTTGAAGGAGTTGCTATAGTAGCTTGTGTTTTTATTGAAAAGTTTTGCTGTTCCAAAGCTTTGCCTAAGGTCTAATATCTTTTGAATACACTAATGTTGCTAATGAAGATTGTGTGAAGTTTTGTATGAAGGAAAAATTTTAGGTGTAGAGAGAAAATGATGTAATGATATGTAGAATGGACAAAATCTCAAGCTTGGGGATGCCATCCCGGTGTCACCCCAAAAAATACCCAAGAGGTACAAACATCAAAGCTTGGGGATGCCCAAGGCATCCCCTTCTTCATCAATAAAAAGCTCAGGTCTGTCTAGACACTTCATTTTTATTGTTTCATGCATAGTTGTGTTGTTCTTGGAGCGTCTTAGTTTTTGTTTGCTTTTCTTAGGTTGTTTAGTTTGCTTGAATAAAGTAGTTTGGACCCCCGTTCTCACTGTGTTGTTTTGCAAATAAGTTGCTTGGTGTTGGAAAGGAGTAGGAAGTTCTTGCTTGATAAGTGCAAGAGGAGCTTGCATTGACTGTGACTTAGACTTTAGCATGACATGCTAGGTGTCGTTTGGACCTTATGCTTGGTGATTATTGTTGTAGCATGTCTTGTTCCAAACAATTGGGATTTCTTAGTGTGCCTTGAAGAAATTATGCGTTGTTTTAGCATGCAAAAGCATAATATTGTGGTATTCTCCTTTGATGCTCTGTTTGGGTTGACTTGGCACATGCTCACACCATGTTATGACTATGACAAGTCCATAGCCTCTATTATCATTTAGTCCTTGACTTTTAGTACCACTCTATGCTTTGATTAGTAATGCTTTGTTGCTCTGCATGATTATGGCCATTATTGCTCTCTTAGTTGGTTGCTCCCAGTCTTTTGCTAGCCTCCACTTGTATGAGTAAGCTCTAATCATGCTTACAACTCCCAAGAAACCAAGTTATTCCAAAGTGTCCACTATAAATTCCTATGCATGGTGTGTGACACCATTCCAAGCATATTCTTGTTTTCAGCTATCTTCCTGTTAAAAAGTCTCTTTGTTATGTGAAAACTTAGTGATTAAAGCTCTCACGAACTTGATGGCACACTTTATATTCTTTGCCCCTAATAAACTTGAACCATTGTGTCATCTATGTTGTATATGCTTGCACTTATACGTTGGAATTAGCAGAACCATGCTTTCATGGGCAATGTTTTCAACATTGCACTTGTACTTTGTACACAGTTGATATCATGCTCTTTTGTCTATGGATGTCACCGTTGTGAAATAAAGAGGGAACTTGTAAGTCCATGGAGTCTGTATTTTGTGTTAGAGAAATGCCTGGGCCGATAGCCTAAGCCATGCCTAATCATGGTGGAAACTTGCAGCATCACCATAGTGAGCTACCTATGAAGCATCCTCAATAAAAGCTATGCACATAGTAAATAAAAAGATCGCTGAGATGCTCATTGTCCGCTTGCCTTGTCATTTTGGTTATGCAATAGCTGCTGTACCATGTGCAAGGGGTACCCCGTTGGTGGTTCTCTATGATATGCATGTACTTACAATGGCAAGAACTTACAGGTGACTAAAGTTGAGTAGCATGAGGTGTGGCCCTCGTATTCAAGGGACTTGAGATTGCCAACTTATACTTTGTCAAGCATATACTCCATAGTGTGTTCACTTTAACCTTAATCACTTCAAGATGCTTATGATAGGGGCAATGAGGGCTGAAAGCTAACAAGTACCATAATTTTTGGAAGCTCTTTTTGAAACTTGAAATCCCTGCTTCCCTTTGTGAAGGGCCTTTCTTCTACCATTATTTGAGTCTCCACCTTCTACCTTTAGGCACCATTAAGAGAGCATAGTTGTCATTCTGTGTGCAGTGTCCCAAAACTTATTGATTGATGCATATTGTGATATTACTTGTTCTTGTGCTATTTGTTTCTAATCACCCTTGTGAACTTTGAAGATGTCCTATGCATTTATTTGCTACTCTATGAGGGACAAGCTGATTGTCACTATGCCATGTTTTTTGTATGTGAAACAAACAAACGTTTTTCAATGCATGTTATTCACGATCTTTGTTTGTAGCCTTTCATGTTGCATGCATAGTTACTATGTCCTATTGTTAGAACTCCATCTTTCATGCACATGTTTAGAGTTCTTTGATCCCAGCTTTCAATGCTTGCAAATGGTTTGATCTTGGTTTTGATGGTGCATGTCACCTCAAAAATTATTCTTTTTTATCACTTACACTACTAGGAAACTAGCTATAGATAGACATACCTTCTGTGGCACATGGTTCTGACCATGCGCCACAAAAGTTATCCAGTGGCGCATCCGGAGCAATGCGCCACAGAACCATGAAACTTCTGTGGCGCATCTTCCACAGCCATTCGCCACAGAAGTTTGGTGGGACCCACAACAGCCGTTGGACCATGAATCTTCTGTGGCGCATCTTGCCATATGCGCCACAGAAGTTTGGTGGGACCCACAACAGGCGGGGTCTGACCGTGCTCTGACAAAATTTTTGTGGCGCATACAAGAAGATGCGCCACAGAAGTTTATATCTTCTGTGGCGCATATCACCATATGCGCCACAGAACAATTATGTGGGCCCCACACTCTGGACACCTATGTACAAGCTTGTGTGGCGCATTTGTGCATATGCGCCACAGAAGAACAAACTTCTGTGGCACATATGTGCAGTATGTGCCACAGAATGCTTCATGCTACTCAGATTATTTATATTGAGTGTTTCCTAGTACACACATTTTCCTCTTGTGATTTTCCCAACTAAACAAGTACTAGTGGAATAGGTAGAATATACTAGACAATCTAGTAGATAGACATGTGCAGTGGCATACATCGTTGCAAATGCACATGCGCATAGCCTTGAACAGCAAGACAACAATGCCATACATCATTGCAAATACACAAACTACAACATTGCAAATCCCTTCACAGAGCTGGTCGGGGCGATGGCGGTGGAAGATGCCAAACCTCCCTATTCACGCGCGCCTGCAGCCTGCGGACGTGGTCCTCCATGGACACGTTGGGGTCAAGCACCGGCCGCCACCCGATTGGTTCCGCCATGCGCGCCCTCTCCTCCGGGGACACGAGCACGGCGTACAACCTCATGGCCTTGTTGTAGAGGGCCTCGTGCTGCAGTCTGGCCTCCTCCTCGATTAGGTTGACCTTCGAATCCCGTGGCGGCTGACTCCAAGCACTGCCCCTCGACCTCGCCCCTCCACTGCGAGTAGGCTGCAGGGAACGCGAGCGAGCTATGCTCTCTAGCGAGTCTTCCGACGAGTTGTGGGAAGAAGAAATCAGAGGGAGGTATGTTGCTTTGGACAGAGAGTGTGGTATATATATAGAGGGGTGTCATTAAAGCATCTATATCTGCCACCTTTATTTCGTGCAGATCTGCACTCAGTGTTCTATGGCGCATATAGCTGATATGCGCCACAGAACTTCTATGGCGCATATCAACAATATGCGCCACAGAACACTGAGTGCAGGGGCCCACAGTGTCTGGCCACTGCACCCTATGCCCCACAGTGTCTGGCCACTGGACCCTATGGCCAAGGTTCTGTGGCGCATATGTGTGCTCTGCGCCATAGAATATTGAGTTACGGGCCCCACAGTCTGGCCCCACTACACCCTATGGCCAAGGTTTTGTGGCGCATGCACGCAATATGCGCCACAGAAGATTGAACTTCTGTGGCGCATATTGCCTGTATGCGCCACAAAATCCTTCGACCAGATCTGCACAAAAAAGGTGGCAGCTTTGCACCCCCTCTATCTACCACCATCCATTTCACATCCTTCTTCCCCCTCCTCCCAGCTCGTCTTCCTCCTCTCTCCCACCCCATTTTGTCTATAATTTTCTACATTTTGTTGTATTTAAACCTACTATAGTTGATAGTTTGGTTAGGGAAAGCCTTTCTCCAACAAGTAGATCTAAAACACACCTACTTTTCTCCTCCACATCTCTATTTGTGTACTATTATCTCTCTATAGATCTATTGATCCACACTCTCTCACATCGCGCTCTCGACTCGGTATTCAATCTACCCGGTGAGTAATTGGCCATGAATATGCATGTTTTGTAGGTGTAAAGCTTGTCGCACGGGCGGTGTGTATATGCGATGCATGCATGGCGTGAAGATGATGTTTGTGCATGAAGCTTGTGTGGTGCATGAATGCTTGCATGGGAAGAAGTTTCTTGTTTTTGCTTGTCTGTCCAGGTGTGGTGCATGGATGTTTGCTGAAATGTTGATTCATTTCCATTTCGGCAAATTTTTGCACCACCCATATGTCCTACTTTTAGGAAAGGTCATGCCGAATTTTTCCGACGACGACCATGCATGTGTGTTTTGTGTGTGCATAAGGTGTTGTTTCTAATTAACCTACTCTCTGTCTTTTGCTCTATATGTGCATACCGCGCAGGCTACCATGGTCGTCAGCATGAGCGAAGGTCGAGTTACTAGGTATAAGAAAGACGCCAAGGCGGACATGATTCGGAACAACAAGACCCAGATAAGATGTCCATGTCGAACATGCAAACTCCAGCGCTGGATCGACCCTGATTCTGGACAATTGGAGGATCACCTGCTCAGGCGCGGTTTCATGCGCGACGACTTTGATGAGGAGCTGGCAGTAAATGGTGTTAGTCATCATGAAGACTTGGGCGGGCGAGAAGACGAAGAGTCTCCCGACGGGCATGGTCATGATGACGAAGAATATATCGGCGGCGGGCATGATCATCATGATGAAGAAGGAGATGTCGACGGGCATGACCATCATGAAGAAGGAGAAGAAGCGAACACCCAGACGCTGCTAACTTCGGTGTTAAGGGACCCTCATGTTCAGGAACTTCTTCTCAAGGAGACAAGCAACGCCAAAGCTGCAGCCAGAGAGAAAGCCAAGCTGGCGCAAATGGAGTTAGATGGGATGTCTCCATTGTATCCTGGGTGTCGGCCCGAGGATACACGCCTGAGTGTAACGCTCAAGTCTCTAGAGATGGAGGCGGAACACAAATGGACCGACGTGAGCTTCAATGCTAACATGGAATTCTGGCATGATCGTCTTCCTAACGGGAACACATTGCGAACAAGTATAGAGGAGGCCAAGAAAATCGTGTGCCCTCTCTACCTACCGCACGTTAAATACCACGCATGCATCAATGATTGTGCACTTTATCGTAACGCGTACGCGAAGAGAACCACATGTCCGGTGTGCGGCCATGGATGGTACAAGAGAGGGAACAAGAAAGTTCCTCGAAAAGTGGTATGGTACTTTCCTATCACTCCCCGTCTATAGAGATATTTCGTAGATCCTAAGGAAGCAAAGCTAATGCAATGGCACGCGGAAAGGGAGAAACCCGAAGATGATCCAGATAAGGGCAAGATCCTAACACACCCTTCAGACGCTAGCCAGTGGAATGCATTGGACATCGAGTTCGAAGAGTTTAGGGGCGATGCAAGGAATGTCAGGCTGGATATGAGCACCAATGGAATCAATCCTTTTGGCAACCAGAGTAGCTCGCATAGCACCTGGCCCGCGTTTGTATGGCCATACAACATCCCCCCGTGGCTCTGCACAAAGCAAAGGTACGTACACATGATCATCCTTATTCAGGGGCCAAAACAGCCAGGTGTCGATATGCATCTTTATCTCGGGCTGTTAAAAGAGGAGTTAGCCACATTGTGGGAGATGCCAGCCCATACGTGGGACGCCTACACTAAAAAATATTTCCCTCTGAGAGCCGCGTTGCTCACGACGGTGCAGGACTATCCTGGTTACGCATATATATCAGCCCAGGTGAACCACGGACACAATGCATGTGTCAAGTGCATGGATAAGACCCCGCATCTCCAGCTACCCAAGGATTCCGGGTCTTCGAAGGGACTCAAAAGTGGCTTCGCATGGATCACCCGTGGAGAAAACGCGGTGACCTGTTCAATGGTAAAGACGAGCTCAAAAGAGCCCCGCGTACGAGGAGCGGCGAAGAAATCGAGGAGCTTCTAAATAATTGGGATGAGTGCCCAGCGCCAGGAAAGAAGCGACCAAGGACAAAGCCGCTTCTGGGTGTATGGAAAGCGAGGTCTGTTTTCTAGGACCTGCCATACCGGAAGGTCCTCCACACGTCCCATAGCCTTAATGTAATGCACATCACGAAGAACATTACCGAGAGTCTGCTTGGCACTCTCCTCAACATGCCGGAGGGGACCAAGGATGGGCCGAAAGCAAGAAACGACCTGAAATTTCTTGGCATCAAGAAGGAGCTTCAGTACCCTGATAGTGATGACGATGACAATCAAACGGAAGGGACTCAGGGTCGCCGCAAAAGGGTTAAGAAGAATGAGGTGGTTGTGCTTCGCGCTGCCTGCTTCACTCTGTGTCAGGAGGAGATCGAGCAGTTTTTTAGGTGCCTCCTAGGAGTCAAAGTTCCTCACGGTTACTCGGGCAAGATAAGCAGGTATCTCGACGTAGCGAAGAAGAGGTTCAGCGGTATGAAGTCCCATGACTGTCACATGATGATGACACAGATACTTCCAGTTGCCATACGAGGGATAATGGACGAGCACGTCCGTGAGACGCTGTTTGGCTTGTGCAACTTTTTCGACGTCATCTCTAGGGAGTCGATCGGCATGAAGCAGCTCGACAGGCTACAGGAAGAGATCGTGGTGATACTATGCGAGCTCGAGATTTACTTTCCGCCCGCATTCTTCGACATCATGGTGCATCTACTTGTCCATGTCGTGGATGACATCATCCAGCTCGGGCCGACATTCCTGCACAACATGATGCCATTTGAAAGGCTGAACGGTGTCATCAAAGGGTTCGTTCGCAATAGGTCCCATACAGATGGAAGCATAGCCAAGGGCTTTCTGATCTACGAGTGCATCTCTTTATGCCAGAACTATCTAACCACCGAGAACGAGGATGTTGGAATACCCACCAAGAAGCACCTCGGCAGCATCGCTGGGTATGGTCACCGGGAGGGCCACTGCTCACTGCATGTCGGCATTGCTAATCGACGCGCCGACTTTGGCAGGGCACACCAAGTCGCACTACAACACATTGAATTGGTCAGCCCTTGGGTGGCAGAGCACAAAAGCTTGATCGAGCAGGAGTACTTGGACCGGGCCCGCCCGAGGAAGAAAGGAGACGTAACAAGAGAACACAACTCCAACTTCACGGGTTGGTTCAAGAAAAGGCTGCTGGACAATCTCCCGCAGACGCCTTTTACGGAAGATCAACAACTCATATTCTCCTTGTCACAGGGCCTAGCGCATAACATAAAGACCTATCAGTCATATGACATCAACAGTTACATATTATACACCGAGGAAAAGGACATGAATAGCGAATATCAAAACTCAGGAGTAACTATGATGTCCTTCGCCGATGACGAGACTACTTTCATGGAAAGATTCTACCGAAGGATCGAGGAGATATGGGAGCTCGACTACTGTGGAGAGACGGTACCGATGTTCCGTGTTAGATGGTCCAAGAACGTTGAAAAATAAGGCCGATATTTCACCACCTGCGTTATACCAGATGCCAAGTCGGCAAAGAAGGCCTCCACGAAAAATGAGCTGTGGATACTCGCTAGCCAAGTTAATCAATGTTTCTTTATTACCGACCCGTCAAAGCCCAGTCGTGTTGTAGTGAGGAGGGGCAAGAGGAGCATCATCGGAATGGAAGGATCCGCCAACGAGAAAGACTTCGACAAGAACAACGATCCGAAGATCGAAGAGAAGTTCGACAAGTACTTCAACATGCCTACTACTACTATAGTAAGAAGAAAGACCACACTAACTTCTAAAGGTTGTCCGTTCACGAGAAGAAATCTCATAGTGCCCGGGCTAAAGTATTCAACCGCGAAGAAGGGCAAGAAGACTGTGAAAGAGGCTAGCTAGCTCGAAATATCACACGACGATGTGTGACCTTTTTTGTGTATTAGTTAGAGACTAAAAATATATCATGATATTCGTGTGGGTATACAAATTCACATGTGTTTGTGACAAGCACAATATATACAATAATTAGGGGAGTGTTTTTAATAAATATACATGTGTATGTGCTTGCTTTTAAATATATTAGTAACATATAATTTTGAAACAAAGAAAAAAAAAGTGACCCAGCCAGGATTCGAACCTGGCTGGGAAAGGTTTGTCTATGCATCATAACCACTAGGCTAATCTGTGTTTGATGTCCAACTACAGCCTCACGGCGGTTTTGACTAAGTGCCAATGTTCTGTGGCGCATATCGCTCGAATGCGCCACAGAAGTTAACTTTTGTGGCGCATTCGAGCGATATGCGCCACAGAACATTGGCACTTAGCCAAATAACTATTCGCCCCCTTCCCCTTTTCTTTTCCCAACCTGCTAATCTCGCCCCCGATGAACCCTAGCTTACCTCTCTCGCGCGCCCCCGACGAACCTGCCGCCGCTGGAGCCCGTGGAGGAGGAGCCACCTGCAGCCGCCAGAGCCCGTGGAGGAGGAGCCACCTGCCCCGCTGGAGCCCGTGGAGGAGCCACCTATTTCCGCCCTCGAGGAGGATAAGGGAAGCGCACACCAGCCTCCCCCGAGGAGGAGAAGGGCAGCGCACACCGCCGTCGACGACCACCTCCCCATCTCGCGCCACCTTGCCGTCCACGCCAGGTGAGCATCTGATTAGGATAGGATTGCTCTGATTAGGGTTAGGATTGCTCTGATTAGGTTAGGATTGCTATGATTAGGTTAGTATTGCTCTGATTAGGGTTAGGAATAGGTTAGGATTGCTACTGATTTGTACTAGGTTTAGGGTTAGCTCTGTATCTGATTAGGTTAGGTTTGCTGATTTGGATTAGGGTTAGGATTAGTTGATGAATTCTATTATTCACAAATTTCAAGTTTATATCCCAATTAGGTGATTAGATTTGAGTGGGTATATATGTTGCATGGCTTGATTAGATGATTAGATGATTCTGGCCTGGAGTTTATGTTGCATGGCTTGATTAGATTCTGGCCTGGGGTTTATGTAGCCCCATTTCAAGTTTGTATATATGTGCCCTGTTATATCTGTGCTCTATTATTTTTGAGTGGGTAGTAGTCCTTAAAAAAAGCTTAGACAACATGATGCCAGATTTTGCCAACTGATTGGTAGAGATCTGTGAATTTATCTCCTCGGGAGCCATCCTCAAACATGAAAAAACTAGAGAATGCATTGCTAAATCTCATTTTCATGTGTTAATTTTGAATGCATATTTTGCATTGTGCCGTTAGAAAGTAGGACAAGCAGGCTGTCCAGTGAAAGGACCTGGAACTTTTCATGTTTATCTAAGACTGTTAAGCCCCAGTATAGTCTAAATCCAGAGATCAGACCTTAAGCTAGTGATCATGCAACGACTAGTGGATATCCTTAGGACGCTCAGCTTTCTCGGGAGATCAAGGACGCCTTGGTCTGGTGCTAGACTGAATGCTACACTAGGGTGTTGCAACGCTAGGGCGTTTGAGAATGCAATGCCTGATTCTGTCAAATGCTTATGTCAAATGCTTATGTGTTAGCTTCTAACAAATGCTTCTATGTTAGCTTCTGTCAAATGCTTCTGTCAAATGCTTATTGCTTGCTGTTATAAAGTGTACTGTTATAAAGTGCTTATGTGTTAGCTTCTGTCAAATGCTTCTATCAAATGCTTAGTAGATGATGACCTAGTAGATGATGATCTACTGGTATAAAGTGTACTGGTATATTTGACCCTTATTGCTTGCTGTTAAATGCTTCTGTCAATCTGTTAGCTTTATTTGACCCTTATTGCTTGCTGTTATTTATATCTTATTCCTAGTGTTAATTATATCTTTTTTTTGGTTGACATGAGATGCCTGTTCTATAGTAGTGCCTGTTCTTTTTTGTTTCAGATGTCCATATATTCTGTCAGGTGGCAGTAGATTCAGTGCAGACTATAGAATTCCAACAGGTTGATTTGATTCATAGTTTAAATAATGATCAATCTGTTATTTATTTATTGGGAAAAACTGTTAGGTTTCTGATTTGTAAATAATGCTGAAATAAAATTTGTATTGTATACATTTTTGTGACCTGTGACCAGTGCATGGGCAGGTGATCTATAAGAGTTTTTTATATAAACTGTGACCTGTGCATGGGCAGGTGATCTATAAGAGTACTGGTTCCTATTCTATTGCTTTACATGTACTACTATTGCTTTATATGTTATTAAATGGTGTTGCAGAGTTTGTTTATTTTGTGAATGAGATGGTGTTGGATGATGATGGATGGTGTCAATGGGGTTATCAATGGGGATAGGGTGTTTTTTCTTGCAGGGATTTCAATTGAGTTGCCCGTTTCTCCCGAAGTGTCGATTCACTTCCGTTTCGGTTGACAAATGGGCACTCGTAGGTCAAAAAATTAGCAAAGGTCATGCCGAATTTTTCGGTCGATATTTGTGCTAACCTTTTGCCTCTTTTTAGTAATAAAGCGCAAACATGTCGACTAACAACGGGGTCGGTCCTTCTAAACAAATGAGCGTCGAGGATCTAGACCGAGAGGCCAACAAGTCGTTCTGGGGCCGTCCCAAGAGCATGAGGAGGCGGAGGAGATGAGAATGACACCACCACCGACGACCATCGTCGGAGGTGCTGGGGGCAACGAGGAAGATCCAGATTACGAGGGGGACGACGACTACGACGGAACTAGTGAAGGCGGGGAGGAGGGTAACACCACCACGGATGGTGGCGAGCGCACAGATGGTGGTAGCGGCAACCCGGCCGCTATACAGAAGAAGAAGAAGGATATTGAGGATCGGAAGCCACAAGTGCTCGCCAACGTCTGTGATGAGTTCACCGAGGTCACAAAAGGTGGCTAACCTATTGCGCCTTCATTGATTGCCTGCAGGTACGTCATGCAACTCGGGTGCATCGTCCGGGAAAGCATGACGATCAACACGAAGTACATCCGACGTAATCATGCTTTGGTCGAGAACCTCCTTAAGAAGCTTCACAAGCGATACACATTCCTAGAGAAGTTCAGAAACCTGGAGAGCAATAAGAACTCGGTGAACAAACTAGCACTGACAAAGATGAGCAACGCCTTGAGCAGCTGTAAAACCTGGGTAAAGAACAACATTGACAAAGGTGAAAGCTGGGAAATTATAATTAGGAAAAATCTGATGCTCGACAAAGAAGAGTTCAAGATATTCAAGGTGGACTTAGATACCGATGCCTCTAAAGCATGGACTGAGTGGGGGAAAGACTATGCGAGAGAAGAACGTAGGTAACCACCGACTTGGAAGCGGCGGATACAGAGGGAGACAGCCCATTTGGGACAAGGAGGACGCCGAGCTTGAACGCCTGGGTAAAGAGAACCCATGGCATAAAATCACAGACCTGCAGATCCAACAATTTGTCCGGGCCCGCTACTACCTGGACCCTGTTACAGGGGAGTTCGTCACCGATGACCCAGATGTGAAGGCCTTTGAGGATGAGCTGGTAAGGAATTTACTGTGGATATCTCATTAAAATAGTTAAGCCAAGAATCTAAATGCATGGGTTCACCTCTCTTTGTATCTCTACAGGAGAAGGAATTGAACGCTAGCAAGGACTTGTCGTCCCAGGATTCGGTGGCGGAGCCATGGGACACTGTTTTTAACAGGGCGAAAAACACTTACAAGAAGAGGGAGAAGAATTTGCCTCCAAAATCAGCTGGCCGTGTGTCCGGCTTCGGTACAAGCATGAAGTTTACCGAGTACTACAAAGAGGACGCAAAGAAGAGAAGGGAGAGGAAGAACCAGTCGGCGGCTAAAGATAAAGCCGAGGTTGAAGAGCTAAAGTTGAAGGTGAAGACATTAAAGGAAAAAGTGGACGAGAAAGCAATGGACAAGTTATTGGAGGAGAAGCTTCACGCGATCACCCCCCTAGGTTGATGGAGGGGCTAGCTGTTTGGAATGCGGGAGGTCGACAGGGGCCGATACACGTGCCCAGCTTTAGCGGCAGCAACTCGAGCATCAACGTTAACGCGTCGCCAGACTTGGTGACCCCGCCGGCCTTGGTGACCCCGCCAGACACCATCGCCGCAACGCATCTGCAAGAGCTGGTCGTCGCACAGCTGCCCCCTGCTGCTCCCACCAAAAATACCAGTATCGCACAGCCGACGGTGGCACCAGTACCGCGGGAGAATGCTGATGATAGGCCTGCCACCAGGATCGGCCGTGTGTCGACATTAGCCGAGCTTAACGCCCTCACCAAGGTAACTAATTAGTTACTCCGCTTCATCTTCTTTATGAGCCTTTGGTGACTTCCACCTCGACCATGATGCCCAACACATATGTGTCTATATTCAGGACGCTGCTTGCGTACTACTCCACAAAGTTGCCGGCGGCGAGTTGAGGGATGTTGCCAAGGGCAATATCATACAACCGGCGAACCGCACAATGCACAAAAATGCAATGGACGATGCCGTGATGAGGGTCCGGATTGCTCGGGTGTTGCCAGGGTGCGACGACATGGACCCCCCTTTCAACCTCAGGGAGCCGACGAACACAAAGCCCTTGCAGAATGCCACGGCTGGCCCTTGACATGGCCGAAGACTCAGATTCGTCTTACGGGGCACCTAAGCACCACCTCGATCATCCGGCCACCACCTCGGATGCCACCTGTCACCGGCGCCACCTCGATCGTTCGGCCACCACCTTGGAAGCCACCTGTCATCGTCGCCACCACCAGTCGCCACCAAAAACTGTTGGGAGCGTGTGGGCATCCCCAAGGTGATGCCATCGCAACGCAACCGCCGTCGCCCCCGCCACCACCATCACCACATGGCGGCAACAACGATGATGATGAAGAATTTGTCAACGTCGATGACTACATCAACACCGGCGCCGGCATAGGATTGTACATGCCTGCTGTGGATGAAGAACCCTTCGTCGCTCACGAGGGTCAAGGTGGGCGTCCCACTACATGCACGCAACGCCTGGTATTCCATGGTTTATCTCAAGAGACTTCTCCGGCCGCCGATCAACAGGAGAAACCTGTTGGATTCGTCTTTAGCCCTGGCACACTCCAAAAGGCGGCCGTTGAGAACTTAGCATCCCCAATGGAGGAGCCTGCTCAGAAGACGAAGAAGCATAGGAAGATAGGTAAGAAAGCCGAGAGCCAACCTCCTCCAAAGAGGATCCGGGCTAAGGATGATGTCGTACCAGCCCGCGAGGATGGCTTGCCCAGGATACATATAGCCGGTGAAGAGATACTGATTCCGGAGCTGCTTCGCCTTGCTGGTGGACATATGCTCGCTTTGAGTGATAGTATCAAGACACTAGAGGGCATTCTTCTTAAAGACAAAGATCCAAATTACCCGGTATTCACTGTCAAGGTGCCATCAGACGTGGAATTCGTCCATGAAGCCCCCGCGGACGTGTTCTTCATAGCGTATGAGGACGTCTTCAAGCTGTTTCTCTCAAAACGGCTGGACTATAACATGGTCCGCCTATTCGCGCTCAATCTGGCGATGAAGACCAAGAGAGATCAAACCCCCTACATCACGATAGTGGATCCCTACTACATGCGTGATAGCCAGTTGAGGGAAGGATCAGAGACACGTGCCAAGGCGACGGCGTACCTCGAGAAGTTCATGGTGGACCACAAGAGGACGAACACGCTTCTTTTGCCTTTCTTTCCCGAGTAAGTACACACACACCCTAGCATTGGTAACTTAGGCTTTCTTATAGCTTTCTTCCTTTGCCCTTTTCCAACATCCCGTTTCAATCGTGTTGTGCAGAGACAAATACTGCACACTCATCGTCATTTGCACAAAGTACTCAATAGCATCGTATTTCGACTCGTCGGGTCAGAAGAAGAAGGACTACACCAGAATAAGGGGTGTTTTGAATGAGGCTCTCGAGGGCTATGCTAAAAAGGATGCCCCTTCGTCAACAAGGGGGAATGTATCAAGGATGACAAGCACGTGTTCAAGCACGTGCTCGAGTTCCCCTGCGTCAAGGAGGCGGCTACTGGCGGCACCAAGGAGGCCTTCTACGCCACGCATCACCTTAAAGGGTTTGTCCGGGATTGCCAGAATCTAATTCTGCCATCTAGTTTCCGAGCATGGGCCGAAAATTTGGCGCGAAAGGACGACGATGATCTTAGAGAAGACTTCCATCGCATCCAGGTTAAGTTGTCGGAAATCATCGTGGAAGATGTCAACACAAGGGGAGGGGTCCTAAAACAAAATAGAGGGTTGACTAAGAGGGAGATTGAAAATATTCTTCGTAAACAGGGTGACAACAGTACGTGTATGACGAAGGATGGCTATCTACCATTCCCGAAGCCGAGCGTTAGCAGTTCTCAACATTGATCGATGTGTGTGCCTAGAATTATCATAGATGTCTGTGTGTAGTGTTGTGTCACAAAATATATACTAATGTGGTCGTATGTTGTAAACTTCACTATTGTGGTTGTTGTCGTCGAAGTTCTATGATTATGATCGATGTGCTATCTTCTATGTTTACTGATCTTTTGCTTTAGTTTATGTGAATATATATGCATGTGAACCAATTTAGTTCTTTCTATTGCATGATTTACTAATATGCCTTATCTATAGAGATGACAAAGTGGTATGTGGTGTATAAGGGTTGTGTTCCAGGAGTCTACGATGAGTGGGAGGACTGTCAGAAACAGGTGAACAAGTTTAGCGGCAACAGCTACAAAGGATACGCGACTCGTGAGGAGGCGGGTAGCGAAGTGGAGGAAACCACCTGTGGAAGGAGAACCAGATGAAGATATTGCTAGTGCTCTTGCTCTTGCTCACCGTCATCACAGTTGTATTCTGTTTGATTCTAGTGTAGGCGGTGAACACTTCATTTGTAATGTGATGAGATGGTGAACTTTGTAACAAACACTTGTATAAATATTCGCCACCTTTGACTTGTATTGTAATATGATGACCACTTGTCTATCTCGATCGGGCTCCAAGTAGTGTGATGGCACTATATTCGTGTTTGTATTATATTTGTTTTCGTATAGTAAGTCAAATATACTGTTTCTGTATAATACCTGTATAATACTGTATATTTGGACAAGTTTCGATTTTTTTAATACCTGATATTCAAACCAGTGGCGCATCGTTTTTACCTTCTGTGGTGCATAGCACTTCAGTGGCGCATTTTCCAGAATGCGCCACTGAACAGAGTCCTATGGCGCATCAGCCAAAATGCGCCACAGAAGTATCATGACTTCTGTGGCGCATTTTGAAATGCGCCACAAAAGTATTCATCAGTGGCGACATAACAGTGGCGTCCCTGCCATGCGCCACAAAAGCCCAATATAGATGCGCCACTGATGAAGGATTTCCTAGTAGTGTTACCTACTCGAGGACGAACAGGAGTTAAGCTTGGGGATGCTTGATACGTCGGAAACGTATCTATAATTTTTGATGCTCCATGCTTGTTTAGTATCTACTTTGCTTTGCTTTGTCTACACTTTGAGGTGGTTTTATATCTTTTCTGGAACTAACCTATTAACAATTTGCCAAACTGCCAGTTGCCTATTTTCTTCTGTTTTTGGTTCTAGAAAGGCAAAAAATCAAAATTCTCGGAATTGGACGGGACAAAAGCCAAAGTCAATATTTTACCGTGGGGGACACGGATCCAGAAGACGAGACAGAGACGCTAACCAGGGCGGCCACCCCCTAGGCGCGGCCAGGGGTGGGCCCGCGCCTGGGAAGGGTGTGGCCCCCATGGTCGCCTCCCGGCCTCGCCTCTTCGCCTATAAGAAGCCCGTGATGCAGAAACCCTAAGTACCCGATCAAAACTCCACGAAACCGTCTGTAGACGCCGCCACCATCGTCCCTAGATCGGGGGGATCTGAAGTTCTTCCCGACACCCTGCTGGAGGGGAGATCATCCTGGAGGCCTTCTCTCCGGTATTGTCGGGGGGATAACCCCCGGGTGGGGAAAGCCAAGCACAATTGGGCCGGCTCTAGAAGATGCAAGTCGCCTAGCCTCCAGGAAAGACAACTCTAGCTACCTGGCGAACACACCCGGCTGGGCTTATAAACTTCCCGGCTGGCCCGTCTAGCCGGTGGCTAGAAGAACCGGCTGGGTGGTCGTTTCCACCCGGCTCACCTTGGATTCGATGGAGAGCACGGAAGGGCTGACGCTTCATGCGGGGTACGCTTTTGGCTCTCCCTCGTCATCAGGCAAGCTGGCATGCCGTCATGACGAGCGCTACCCGACGAAGATAAAGCAAGACGGTCGTCTGGACTGGCGAAAGCAGTCCGGGTGACCGTTAAAGAAGGATGACGCCCCAAAGGAATCTCGGGTGACCACTAAAGAGAAGGATGACGCTAAAAGAAGGGCGGACTGGGTCCTGGCCCACCGGCTGGGCCCTACAGCCGGCCCTGTCCTGTAAACCCATATCCAAATAGTAAACCCTAGGACCCGATCTATAATCTGCCCCCCAGACCAGTATATAAGGGAGGGCAGAGCTAGGGTTCTAGGTAGGCAACAATAGAAGGATAGAAGTGTTAGAATCAAGTTCCCATCTTCCTCTAGCTTTCGATAGTAGCTAAGGAAACAGCTCAAGGAGCATCTGTACTGAGCATCAGCTCCCACACATAGTTCATCTTGCAGGAGTAGGCGTGTTACCTCGCCAAGAGGGCCCCGAACCTGGGTACGCCCCTGTGTTTGTAGTGCACCGTGCCCAACCCGTTGCGTGAGCCACCGAATGCATTCGTGTGTCCCTTCTTCGCCATCCCCGATGGCACTGTCGTGTTCCACACCACGACAGTTGGCGCCCACCATGGGGCACAGCGCTTCAGCTGGGATCATCTTCCGCACGGGACTTCCGCTCGTCGCCGGCGAACACGTGGCCTCTGGCCTCGTTCTCACGCTGGGTGCCTTCGATTGCGTCATCGACAACGCAACGTGCTTCGTCGGAAACACCTTCCCCGCTGACGGCTCCATCATGCATTTTGGAGACGTCTGCGTCTACGTCACCACTATCGCTGAGGTTTTCCCCAGCGTGGTCACCCCCGTCCTCGACGTGCCCCTCACCCGTGTCCCAGCCGCAGGGAGTGGTCGCGTCGAAGTCATGATGGTAAACACCCGCGAAAACCATCGACCGCCTCAAGAATGTTGGGCAGGAGGAGAAAACTCCGCGCCCGAGCAAGAGCAAGACCCGCTCACCGCCTCCATCCAGCACTTGCGTGCTCTGGTCGTCGTCGAGATGGACCCAACGACTGCAGCGGCGACGCTTGAAGCTACGCGCCAAAAACTCCTGGAGGAAGCCACCAAGGTCGCGGCTAACCAACGTCGGCTGAACGCCACCGTGCACGAGTACAACGCGGCTCACGGGTTCACCAGGAAGATACAGCACCGGGGGGTGCGACCTGGCATCGGAACTGGACCGTGCCACCGACTCGCATGCAGGTGTGGCGCGGCCCGTCTACAGCACTCCCGCCAAGAACATGAGGGCAGCCGAGGCAGCAGCCGTAGAGCTAAAACACCTTGAGGGCGAGGAACTTCGTCGCCAGAAGGAGCGCGTACAGCTCCTCGTGGCCACTACGAACAAGCAGCAAGCCGAGGGCGTCCCCAGCCAGGTGGGCAACTCCCGTGTCACCGTCGTCCGCAAAGGCGCGGACCAGATGGCGCACGGAGGAAGCAAGCATCAACATGCCTCTTCTCCAGGAGGGGTTGGACAAAACAGCCGCCCGCGTGGGGAATCTGGCAATCGCGGTCGACACAACCAAGACGCCGCCGCCTCCAGCGTAAGACACGCCTCGGCAGGCGGAGCCTGCCAGGGGAAAAAGACGCGAGCACCAGAGGAGGGATCAAACACGAACAAGGACCCACCCACGTCACGCTTGAAGGGCCGTCTCGGTCCCCGAGAACCGGCTGATGCGTGGGAGCGCATTGACCTCCTAGTGCAATCATGCACCTTGGAGGAGGAAAGTCTGGCTGGCCCGAAGTGTTTCGGCCCGCGCATCCGGAACAAGCCGTTTCCAAAGGGATTTTCGCTCCCAAGGGACATGCCAAAGTACAACGGAACCGTCAAGCCTGAGGATTGGTTGGTCGATTACACCACCACAGTGGGAATCGCCAATGGCAACCTCCGCCTGGCCGTCCGCTACATCCCCCTCATGCTCATCGACTCGGCAAGGACATGGCTTAATAGCCTCCCCGACAACAGCATCAACGCATGGCTGGAATTCGAAGAAGCGTTCATCCGCAACTTCACCGGAACATACAAGTGACCGGGTCGGCCTCGCGAGCTTGCCCTCTGCGTACAAGGCAAGGACGAGTCGGATCGCGCCTACCTCACCAGCTGGACCAGCATGCACAATTCGTGCGAAGGGGTGCGTGAGCACCAAGCGATAGACTTCTTCACCAATAACCGCCGAGACGACACCATGCTAAAGCACAAGCTCAGCCGGGCAGACCCACAAACCATGGCCCAGGTCATGGCCATCGCGGACAAGTACGCCACCGCGGACGCAACAGTGAAGAAGCTCATCGTGCTGGACGACCAAGGCCAAATCATCACAGATGAGCAGGCGGAGCGACGCAAGCCGAGTGACCATCATCCCAGGCGGCATGGTCACGACAACTGCCACGGCAAGAGGAAAGACGACCAGCCGGATAGACGGTACGACACCAAACAAGTAGCCGCGGTGCATGAAGATCCGGCCGCGGGAGGCAGCCGGAGGCAGAGGCCTGACGATAGGCCGCCTCGGCCTAAGTACACCATGGAGTCCATGCTCGACGGACCATGCAAGTTCCACAGTGGCGGCAACAAGCCCGCGAATCACACGACGCGCCAATGCAGCTGGACAAAGAAAATGGCCGAAGCCGATGGCACTACTAGGAAAACAGCAGTTAGTGGCGCACGTGGAAAAGCCATCCGTGGCGCATTGCCCGTGCGCCACTAGGCTTGCGCTGCGGCTATCTCATAGCCTAGTGCGCCACGCATGTGCAGAGATAAGCGTGGCGCACATGCCAGTGCACCACGGATACCTATCCAGGTGCGCTACAAGACTTATTTCCTATGGCGCATCTGTCAGTGCGCCACAAGCCTGCGCAGGTGCGCTTTAGGCACTGTGCGCCACAGAAGCTGTGCCATGTGCGCCACGGGTGTCTTTTTTTTTAATTTCAGGGCCAGATGATATACAATACAGATTATATAGACAGATATACACACAAATATAAGATATACAGTTATATATATAAATGCACAATTCTCAAAACAAGATTGAAACAAATACATATAGATAAGTCTCATACATGAATACATAAGTTATACATTGTTTCGATCAAGTTACAAAGTAGTTGGTGACATGCGAATACATGTGTCGATTAAACAAGTTAGAGCTCGGAAGCTCGCCTAGACATCTAAACTAGCTAGACACGAATGCGAGATAAACAACCAAAGAAGATAAGCATGATCACCGCGACGAAGGTGTAGGTCTTCATCCGGTTCCTCGTCCTAACTCCCGCTAGATAGCGCGTGTATCTAGCTTCCGCCTCCACCATAGTGTTGTACCCTTTGTAGCTATTGCCGCTGAAATAGTGCACCTGTCTCCGGCAGTCTTCCCAATCATCGTAGACTCCGGGAACCCGTCCCTTGTACACGACGTACCACGTCATCTACAAGTTGACAATAATAATTAACCGGTGATTGAAAAAAACATATATAATTAAATTCGCATATGAAGATACACTTATAGAAAGTACTCCTAAATCAAAAAGACCAAACTCAAAAAGCATGCCTCATATATAACTAGGTTGTTCGACACAGGAATATGCTACGATGGAACCGTCCGCCAAGTAGGATGCACAACACCTAGACCTGTGCTTAGCACAAGGCGGACAATCCCATCGCAGCACATTCACATATATAGTGTGCCACGACATTTCAATCATCGGCATTATTCTCGAAAAAGACCAAAGTAACTCAAAAATCATGCCTCATATATAACTAGGTTGTTGGACACAGGAATATGCTACGATGGAACTGTTCGCCAAGTAGGATGCACAACACCTGGACCTGTGCATAACACAAGGCGAACAATTCCATCGTAGCACATTCACATATAGTGTGCCACGATATTTCAATCATCGGCATTATTCTCGAAAAAAACAAAAAAAACTCGAAAAGAATGCCTCATATATATACATAGGTCGTTGGACACAGGAATATGCTACGATGGAACCGTGAGCCAAGTAGGATGCACAAGACCTGGACTTGTGCATATCACAAGGCTCACAATCCCATCGTAGCACATTCACATATATAGTGTGCCACGACATTTCAATCATCGGCATTATTCTCGAAAAAAGAGTAAGGAAAAAAGAAGGACCAAAGTGAGCAAAGGACCAAAGAGTAAGCAAAAAAACCAAGCATTGATTGATATATAATAATAATAAGCAAAAGAAATAAGCGATGATTCATAAACCTAATAAGATAAGTAGTAGCATGTAAACTTGTCCACACACACACAAAGGTCATCTATAGTTTGTAACTACAACTAGGCCAACATCAAGCCTTCTGGCTCGGCTTAGGGAACGGGAGGACGCCTTGTCTCGTCATGAACTTCCTATAGTCACCCTGCATCTCTAGGCGATCTTCTATGTCACGGCTATTCAGGATATTTCCTCCGTAGAAGATCCCCCCCCGAAGTCATGACATCACGAAATATGATTGCCCCAAACTGCTGCTGGATGCGATGCATCTCTTGTCTAATATCTGAATCAGTGATCTTGGCCTTTGCTTCGGCCCACTGTTTGAGATGGTCTGGCAGCGTAGAATTCTACTGGTCAAGTATGAACGCCCTCATGTGATGGAGTGCGTAGTAGGCTTCCTTCTTACTGTTTTCCAGCTGCTTCACGCAGGGGAACTCCGTTACGTGGTTGAAGACGTGCCTGCCGAACTTGACCTTCGTACGCACGAAGGTGGTGCCTTCCGTCGAGGCATAGCCAGTGAGAGCATCATCCAGAACTTCCTTGATATTGTCATAGTTTTTCTTCTTTTCTAGACTCCCCGAGTCGAAATACGTGGCGTGGGAATGCTTCGGCGATAAGGAGATGAGTGTGCAGTGTTCACATCTACGCAAAAAAATCAAATGGAATGTGTTGGAAAAAGAATGATGATAATCTAATAAAGCCAATTGACGGTGGCGAGTGAATAACGACTTACTCGAGAAAGTAAGGCACAAGAATGTATTCCTTTGTCTTGTTCTCCACGAGGATTCTTTTTAGGTACGAGGCCACGATATGTCGTTCAGCGGGGGAACCCAAGCAGCCGTCACGCATGTAGTATGGGTCCACTATAGCGATGCCCGGTGTGTTCTCTCTAATGATCTGCATGGCCAGGCTGAGAGAAAACAGGCGGACCATGGTATAGTGCAGCGGGTATAGGTGGAACATATTGAAGATGTCGTCGAACCGCAGGAAGAACAGATCCGCATGGGCATTTTCGATGAAGCCCAAGCCTGGTGGCACCTTAACCACGAATACCGGGTGCGAGGGATCTTTCTCCGATAGAAGGCGTCTCTCTATCGTCAGCACGCCATCATGCACATTCTACAGTTCCGAACTGGTGAGCCTCCGCAAATTCTTAGGTAGCATGGGCTCACCTGCCACATGAATCCTCCACATAATACCCTCGGGTCTTGGTGGCCCGTCCCGAAACCTGATTGGATTCACAGTTGTTGACGCCACCGGTTGGATCGAGCTGCTAGATTTTCTTTTCCTGCCCTTTTTTCCTTTTGGAGAGCGAGCAGGCATCGCAATCTGAGCACCGGCCGCCCTATGTAGTGTGTCAGGGCTTAGAATAAAGGGTCGGTTGGTTGTATCAGCTGGCTCTGTAAAGGCGCAAGCTGGAGGTGTCTCCTGAGAACCAAACAGACGCTTGGTGATAGTGGCTTTCTCTGTGGGGCCACCAGCTAGGTCTTCGTTGCTAAACTGAGTGTTAAAGAAGTGATCATTCCAGTCTTCGTCGTCCTCGGCCGGATCCTGCGCCATGTGCATATCATCAACATGATCATCTGACCTACCGCGTGGAGGTGACGGCGAGGGCGGTAAGGGGGCCTTGCCACCGCTTGTCGCTGGCACGAGTACAAGTGGTGCTGTTGTCTGTGGCGTGATGGACCCCGCCGTCCCCAAACGGATCATGCTCTTTGGCCATTGCAAGAATAAGCCGAAGCAATTTCTGAGGACAGCCGGCTCTTCTTCATCCGCTCCTGGGGGTTGAATGGGAGGTTCCAGGTCGTCGCAGCCCCTTAGCACCCGACTAATTTTAACCCTGTGCACGCTATCTGGCATCGGCCTTGAGTGGAACGTGCGCTGCAAGGGTTGAACGATGGTACCCTTGGCAACATCCCTCAGCTCGTTGTTCACGTAGCATAAGAGAGTGCAAGGAACATCCGTCTGGGGAAAACATGTACGGCATCGTCAGAGATGCCATAAGAGTAATAGATGGCGTGAAAGGCGGTAAAGCAATTTGTTTATCGTGATGGCGTCGAGATCGGCTAATAGATGTGCAAGAGACGGAAGGGCTGCTTGATGGCGCGGTGCTGGCCGCCGGTGTATTCTCCCTACCGCCAGGTTCTTGGAGCTCCGGTGCCGCCGCGATGATGGAAGGGGGGCCACCAACATGTACTCCGGCGCCGCGGTGATGGCAGGGGGAGTCACCAACACTTGCAGCGCCGCGGTGCTTGCGGGCGGAGTCACGAACACGTAGTTCGCCTGATTCGTCGGCACCGCGTTGTTTGAGTGGCTACTGACCATGCTTGGAATCGGGCACGGCCCTACTCGACCACCCGCACTCTAGTTCTCTATTGACTCCACCAAGGTAGGCAGGAAGGACGTGATGGTGATTGCCAGGTTGTCTTGGACGATCTGCGGGATCCGTGCCACTTGTTCCTTAAGTTCTTGAACCTCGCGGTTTTCCTCCTCGCTCCTTCCCGACGGCGCCACATGCGTCCTCGGCGGTGGACCAAAATGATCCACCCAATTCTTACCCCCGAGGCCGGCTAGACGGCCAGCCGACGACGGCTTCTTCGTAACCGACTCTATTTTCTTGGCCCGGTTCATCGCCCTATTAAAAGGGTTATCCCACCGGGTGGCCGCCGTCGACCCCTGGGATGAGGAACCCTGGGATCCATGACTAGCAACAATTTCCTCCTCCCGCAGAAGAATTAATAGTGAATCGTTTAGATCATCGATTAGAATGCAATCGAGTTGATCCGCGGTAATTAGATTATACTTACCACAATTTCCTCGAATTCCTTCACCACAGGATCCGCGGTGAGTTGTTTGGTTTTTGGGTCCACATGGTAACGGGCCCTGATGAAGTTTCGAACCTGCCCGGGTTTGAATTTCGCAAAGGGGGTTTCTATCCCCTTGGATCTATACTCTTCATCCTCCTTATTCCATTTGGCCTCCGCGGTTCTGTATCCACCAGATCCAAGATGGTGATGACCTATATTCATCGCCTGCAGCACCTTTCCTCGATTACTATTGGCCAGGGCTCTTTCGGATTCACACCTCTCCTTCAACTCCCAGAACTAATCTTCGGTGATCTGCGGGTCAATCTTCTGGATGTCCTCGAGACTTTTGCCTTCTTTATAGATCTTATTCTTTATCCGGGTTCTCTAGCTGGCCAGGGCGGTGCTCATCTTTGTGAGGGCAGATTTGTTTACTTCGTTCCCATGATAATTTGTGTTCTGATACTTAGCGGGGAACTTGTATCTTGCGTGCAGCTTCTCGAAGAGGAGTGTGCGCAAGTGGCCATTATCTTTATGCCGGAGATTCTCGGTGTTGATCGAGATGGTTGTCCGGGTGATCGCTGCCAGTTGCCCACCGTACCCTTTGACGACAAGGTCGGGCTCCAAAGGAACCCCTGTTGGGCTCACTTCGGTAATTTCCTCCCTTACCGTGCCGACCGTGTTTAGGCGCCGGTCCTTCGGCTTCTTCTTCTTCTTCTTAGGAGGATTGCTACCACTCCCTGTGCCCTCGCCACCATCAGTGGTTTCATCACCCGCCGTTCCTTCGGCTTCTTCCTCCGCGTCTTCCATCTCATCATCCTCGCTCTCCGAAGGATGGTATTCTTCATCGTCTTCTAGCCGCTGGGCCGCCTCCCAGAATGTCAATTGTTTATTCGGAGGTCTGAGTTCTCCTTCAGCGCTGATGCGCTTAGAACATCCAGCCTCGTCGTTGTCACACATCTTTGCACTAATAAAAAACAAATAATTGGTTAAATGCACGGAAAAATCCGGCATGACCTTTGCTAATTTTCTTAAACTAGGAGTGCCCGATTTCTGCCGAAACGGAAGTTAATCAACATTCCGGCAAAAATCGGGACTCATTTCATACAAGAACCTGCATAGACGGCATAATAAAGTGCTTCATACAAGCACAAGCACAATTTAAAGTGCTACAATTATATCACCACAGATTATATCACCTGTCATTGATGACAGCAAGCAAATACATGCAGATTATAGCACCTGTCATTATATGACAGCAAGCAAATACAAGTTTATATGACAATAAATATGACAGCAAGCAAATACACAACCGCGACAAAGAAGCAAATACAGGTTTATATTCACACATTTGGTTCAGCACATATTCATTTTATATATTCACTGCAACATATTGCTTGCAGTAGTGCCTTTTCAGCACTACTAGACCATCACCAGGATCAGTACTAAAACCATACTATTCATAATTTGCATGATCACTCATGTAAGTAAAATACTCATAATTTTCTGCATATATCTATTCAGGGAGTTTTCTGCATGACTATCTTATCATAAGTTTCTATCGGAATACTATCGATAGTTATTCTTTACCTTTTGCAAAGTAAAGCACCCAGACATACCTCTGGTCTTTGCTGACAGGAACTGTTTCACATTACATGCTATCAAGAATTTCACATAGGGGTAATAGTCTATTCACCAACCTTCAGCATGCAGAAGCATTCTTACACATCAACCCATATTATATCAGCCTTTCAGGTCAACATGTCATGTACTTATGGTGTACACTGTCAAAGAGTTGTCCAAGTTATGCGTTTATTGACTGCCCAACTATAGAGGATGCCCTTTGATCATTCTTCAGAACAGACTATTACAAATTAGTAAATTCATGATTGTCATATTCTTGAAATCAGGAAAAAGGTTGTCAATCATATTGATTGCTCCTTGGCTTTTCCAGCCATCTACAGCTTGGGAAGTGGATTACCACCTCCTACTTTATGTGCAGACTGCTGTTGGTATTGCAATATGGCAAACTGCTGACATTGTGATCTGAGACGACTCCTTTGTGGTGGTTTTATAATTAGATGTTGGTGTTTCAGCATTATACCTGCATTATTCTGTTCTCTACTAAATGCTATGCTGCAGATTAGCTGGCTTTACACGAGTCCTTATATATTAATATGTCCCACCACACATTCTAGCCCTATTGGTCTACCACATGTGGTGAGTGGTTCCAACTTGGCACTTGGTTGGTATGAGGCACTATCTAACATCTACTATTGAGTTTGTTATCTCCCATGAGTACTGGTGCACATTTATGTTTGGTAAACTCAGTTTATTCTGATTCCTTTCCCATAAGAAAACTTTAAACCCGACATATGTGACATGCTCGCTTTTATAAACTCGGTATTTTACTTACATGAGTGATCATGAGAATTTTAGTACATGAGTGATCATGAGAAAATTATGGTGCATCACCAGGATCCTGATCTGAACTTGGCCATTTTACTGCAGTTTGCATGGAATTTTAGTACTGCAGATTAGCTCAACCCTAATCTGAACCCATTCAATAGGAGCAAATGCTACGATAATGAACCCTAATCTGAACTTGGCAATCTGAACCCTAATCTGAATAGGAGCAAATGCTACGATAATAGTTCACTTCTTTGAACCCTAACCATGGCCTGCAGAGAGAGGGGAGAGAGGGAGAGAGAGGGAGAGAGGGAGAGAGAGAGGGAGAGAGGGGAGGGGAGATGCTCACCTCTGAGATGAGGACGACGATGGCGGGCGGGCGGACGACGATGGCTGGCGCGCGGGCCTCCTCCTCGAGCGGCGGCGGGCCTCCTCCTACTCCTGCTCCACGGCCTCCTCCTCGAGCGAGGACGGCTGGCGAGGCGGCGAATCGAGAGCGCGACGACGGATCGAGAGCGTGGCGGCACAGGGCTCGGGCTCGGGCTTGATGGAGATGGTGTCTGAGATGGAGGAGGACGTGGAGCCGTTGACCAGCCGTGCCCAGATAGGCATAGCGCACTTTGGCATAGTGCGCTATGGATATCTGTAGCGCACTTGGGCATAGTGCGCTTCGCCTATCGGCATTTATTGACTGTATAAGATGGGTGTAGCTCCACTGTCTAACAACTACACTAGCTTATCCCACTGGTTCCACCCACTACTCTAATCTAAACCTGTGAGCACCTAGGTTTGAATCCTGGTGCCCACCTTTTTTATTTTTATTTTAAAAATATTTTTAAATGTTCCAAAAAATGCCTAAAAGTGGTGATATATTCCATAAAAGTTTTGTTTTGTTTTTAAAATACTTTTAAATATTCCAAAAATGCCCAAAAGTGATAATATATGCCATAAAAGTGGTACAAATTAAATATGATTCAAATATGTCATAATAATTTGTCCATGATACAAATATGTCATAATAATTTGTCCATGAATATTACAATCTTTTTCGACCACGCGTTTTACAATATTTTTTGAGCTAGCGTTTTACAATATTTTTCCCTTCTTTGTCGCGGTTGAATAATTTAGCCCCGACACTTTAATGTTTCTTCTTTCGAACGGGCTACCTTTTTTGGGTAGGGTTGTTCTTTTCTTCTTGTGATGTATGTTGCTGCATCATTGTCGTCGTCATCTTCAATCTTTGGATCGCCGTACTGGTCGAAGTCTTGCTCGTTGGCGACTCCATCCATTCCGATGATGTTTCTTTTTCCTCTCCTCACGACAACACGGCTAGGCTTTGTCGGGTCGGTAATGAAAAAACATTGGTCCACTTTGGTAGCCAGTACCCACGGTTCATTTTTCGCGGCCACGTTCGCACCGGCGGCCTTGGATTTGGCTGCTTCGGGTATAACCATGGTTGTGAAATACCGGTCTTCTCTTTCGACGCTCTTTTCCCATCTAACACGGAACATCGGCACCTTTTCTCCACAGTAGTCGAGCTCCCAGATCTCCTCGATTCTTCCATAGAATCTTTCCTTCACGTTGTCATCGGTGTAGAATTCCGACGTTACGCATGAGTTCTGATAATCACACTTGTTGTCCTTTTCCTCCGTGTAGAATGTGTAGCCGTTGATATCATACGCCTAAGGTCACCAGGTTTTGCATCGGTCCCTGCGACAAGGTGAATATGATCTTTTCCGTGTCAGAAGAATGCGATCGCGGGGGATTATCAAGGAGCGTCTGCCTAAACCAACGCGTGAAATCTGAGTTGTGCTCTTTGATTATTTCTCCCTGCGTCCTCTGTATGCCCCGGTCACTGTACTTCTTCTCGATTAACCTTTTGTGCTTCTGTACCCAAGGATCGACCAGTTCTAAATGCTTTAGCGCGACGAGGTTTGCTCGATCAAAGTCCGCGCATCGAAAATCGAAGTCTGCATGCAGTATGCGACAACCCTCTCGGTGACCAGATCCGTCGAGCTTGCCAAGGTGCCTGTTGACGGGAAGACCGACATGGTTCTCGATGTCTAGATAATTCGTGCAGAAAGATATGCACTCTTCAGCCAGAAAGCCCTTGGCTATGCTTCCATCTGGACGGGACCTGTTGCGAACGTATCCTTTGATGTGTCCGTTCATCCTTTCGAACACCATCATGCTGCGGAGGAACATCGGCCCGAGTTGGACGATGTCCTCCACGACATGGACCAGCAGATGCACCATAATGTCGAAGAATGTGGGTGGGAAGTAGACCTCAAGCTCGCATAGTATCACCACGATCTCCTCCTGTAGCCTCCCGAGCTGATTCACGCCAATCGACTTCCTAGAGATGACATCGAAAAACTTGCAGAGGCCAAATAACATTTCACGGACGTGCTCATCCATTATCCCTCTTAGTGCGACCGGAAGTACCTATGTCATTAGCACAGCACATTCGTGAGACTTCATGCCACTGAACCTCTGCTTCGCCTCGTCTAGGTATCTGCTTATCTTGCCCGCGTAGCCGTAAGGAAATTTGACTCCTAGAAGGCACTTGAAAAACTGTTTGATCTCATCCTGGATTAGAGTGAAGCAAGAAGGAGGGTAGTAATATTCGTTCTTCTTGAACTTTTTACCCTTCCGACGACCTTGTGTCGTCTCCGACTCATGATCATCGTCATCTTCCTGATCATCAGGAGTAGTGCGTACTCCGTGAAGCTCCTTCCGGATACCCAAGCATATCAGGTCGTGCCTTGCTTTTGGACCATCTTTCGTCCTATCTGGCATGTTGATTATGGTGGCGACCAGACTCTCGCACACGTTTTTTGTGATATGCATGATGTCGAGCCTATGAGGCGTGCGGAGAAACTTCCAGTATGGCAACTCCTAGAAAACAAACCTTGTTTTCCATACCTTCATCAGCGGCTTGTCTTGCTGCCTCTTTCGCTTCTTTCCAGGCTTAGGACAATCTTTCCAGTTTTTCAGCAACTCTTCCACTTCTTCGCTGCTCCTATGCTCTGGGATTCCTCGGGTCTCGGATTTGCCATCGAACAGGTCTCCACATTTTCTCCATGGATCATTCTTGCCGAGCCACCTCTGGTGTGCCATGAACACGGTTTTCAATGACCCTGGATCTTTCTCTAGTTGGAGATATCTTGTGTTATCCATGCACCTAACGCATGCGCAGAATCCTTGGATAACCTGCCCCGAGATATACCCGCAACCTGGATAGTCTTGCACCGTAGTGACCAACGCGGCTCTCATAGTGAAATAATCTTGTGCGACGGCGTCGTAAGTATTGGCTCCAGATTCCCATAACGTGGCTAGCTCCTCTTTCAACAGCCCGAGATACAAATTGATGCTGGTACCAGGTTGTTTCGGCCCTTGAATTAGCATACTCATTTGTATGTACTTCTTATTCATGCACAACCATGGAGGGAGGTTGTACATCCATACAAACACGGGCCAAGTGCTGTGCGTGCTGCTCTGGCTACCGAACTGATTGAGTCCATCGGTGCTCGCACCAAGCCTGATGTTCCTCGAATCTCCACCGAATTCTGGGAATTCGAGGTCCAATGCTTTCCAGTGGCTAGCATCTTAAGGGTGCGTCAGCAGCTCATCCTTTTCGGGGTCATCATCGTCATCTCCTGGCTTCTTACTTTCCGCATGCCATCGCATGAGCTTCACTTCCTTAGGGTCCGCGAAATAGCGCTGCAGACGAGGAGTGATAGGAAAGTACCATATCACTTTTTGAGGTGCTTTCTTCCCTTTATTGTATCGACTCACGCCACACACCGGACATGTGGTTTTCTCCGCGTCCTCGCCCCGATAAATGATGCAATCGTTGATGCACACGTGATATCTAACGTGCAGTAGATCGAGAGGACAGACGATTTTCTTGGCGTCCTCGATACTAGTTGGACATATGTTCCCCTCCGGGAGACGATCGTGCCAGAATGCCATCATATCGTTGAAGCTTGCATCGCTCAATTTGTGTTTTTCCTTCATCTCCATAGCCTTGAGCGTTACATTCAACCGGGTATCATCGGGCCTGCATCCTTCATACAATGGAGTAATCGCGTATTTCTCAAATTGCGCAAGCTTGGCTTTCTCTCTAGCGGCAGCCCTGGCATTACTCGTCTGCTTCAGAAGCAGCTCTTGCACATAAGGGTCCCGCACCCAGCCTGACGTTGTTCCATCGTCGTCTGCTCCTCCAGCATCTAGATCATCATCATCCCGGTCTGCTTCCGCACCTTCATCATCTCCCCCGATCTCGCCGTGACGATGATCATCGTCATGTTGCCCACCTACACCGTCTCCATCATCTTCGTCATCGCTTATCCAACGAGTGTATCCATCCATGAAACCATGGAGGAGCAGGTGCGCCTGCAGATTCCCGGAATCTAGGTCGATCACCCAGTTGAGTTTGCATCTTCTGCACGGACATCTTATCTCCGTCTTGTTATTTTGTATCATGTCGGCCGTCGCACATTTCAAAAATCTAGCCACAATGTCTTCACTCATTATGAGCACCATTTTTGCCTACACTGTGTACACGGTACAATTAGAAGTCTATTAGAACCACATAATCAATGCATGCATGCAATGGTCGATAGAAAATTTTGGCATGACCTATCCTAAAATTAGGACCTTTGCGAAATGCCAAAGTCTTGCCAAAATGGAAATGAATCAACATTTTGGCAAAACAAATGGCAACTTGTTCACATATAAACACAAGAGAGAGACCGATCCATACACACATGAAAATATCATTATCCTCTCCATACACACATGCATGAGCATCATCGATACTCTCCATATACACACACATATGACCATGGATCCTCTCCATACACATATCATGAGCATCGATCATCTACATACATATGAGCATATCATCCATATACACATGAACACATCCTTACATGGACAACTTACCGAGATGAGAGACCGATCGCGAGAAGATGGAAAGGAGAGGTGCGCGCGCGAGACCGGAGAAGGAGATGAGAGACTGAAGATCTAGCTTCCTCTATTACTTATGTAACATCCAAGGCAAGTTCTACATGCTAAAAATGGTGAATGAGTGGAGAAATTGAGGTGGGAAGGAGAAGGATCCCGACTAGATCTAAGGAGGAAGAAGAAGGGGAAAGTGAAGTGTGGGGTGGTGGATGATCACACATGTGCACAAAGTGGAGCTGCCAAAAAAAGGGTCGCCACATCCGTGGCGCACGCGGCCCTAGTGCGCCACAGGGATTAATAACATCCGTGGCGCACATGCCATAGTGCGCCACGGATGTGTCTACCTGTTTTATAGAGCAGAGGGGCATGCGCTTAGGCGTAGCGCACCCCCCAACGTGCGCCACGGATAACACCAACAAGCGTAGCACACCTACCTTATGTGCGCTATGGATATCTGGCGTGCGGCCAACAGGGCCCTGGCCCACACATATCTGTGGCGCACTATGGTCATGTGCGCCACGGTTGTTCTAGTTACTAGTAGGGAACTTCCCATAGGTGAGCCACGCCTGTTTTAGCCGTGGGGCACTTCAACCATGTGAGCCACGGATGTGCTGATTACCTATAGCCATTTTCCTAGTAGTGTGGACTCCCACCACCAGCCGGAGGCCCACCGGACAACAGGGAGCGACGCAACCACCGCGAGGATGATGAGGATGGTTACCCGCGGCAGGTCGGTAATTACCATATATTCCTGGCGGAGCCGGAAACGAAGAACGCCAAGCGGAGACGCGAGGCGGAGGCGAACGTAATCGTCCCACCCGTCCCCCAGTACCTGCACTGGTCCGACCAGGCGATCACCTGGAGCAAGGAGGATCAACCGGCCGTGTTGCCAAGCCCTGGCAGCTACGCGTTGGTCCTGGACCCCATCATCATCTCCAAGAAGCACTCATGCCGCTTCTCTTGGGTACTAATCGATGGAGGAAGCAGCATCAACCTCCTTTACCGGAGCAGCCTCGAGAGGCTAGGCATCAGCGAGTCCCAGCTGCAAACCTCGAGCACTTTGTTCCACGGAGCAGTACCAGGACCATCGCACTCCCCAATCGGCAAGATTTGGCTGGACGTCATCTTCGGCAGTGAGGACAATTTCCACCGCGAGCCAATTTGGTTCGAGGTCGTGAACCTCTCCAGTGCCTATCACGCCATACTAGGGCGCCCAGCTCTGACCAAGTTCATGGGAGTACCGCACTATGCATACCTCAAAATGAAGCTGACGGGCCCAAAGGGAGTGATCACTGTCGATGGAAGCTACAAGCGTTCGATCGAATCCACCTCAGATGGCTCCAAGCTGGCCGAAGCAATGATCATCGCTGAGGAGAAGCGCGTCATAATGCAGAACATGGCGGCTCTGCAGAAGGATATGCCGACTGGAGAGCCCAAACCGGTTGGAGAATCACAGTTCAAGCCCTCGCAGGGGACAAGGAAGATCCTGCTGAACAAGGAAGATCCAAGCAAGTTCGTCCTGGTCGGAGATGGCATGGACAGCAAATAGGAAAGCACGCTCGTCGATTTCCTCTGTGAGAATCGGGACATTTTTGCATGGTGCCCCAAAGACATGCCAGGTGTCCCGAGGGAACTCGCCGAGCACTCCCTTCATGTTCGACCAGACGCGAAGCCGGTCAAACAATCTTTACGCTGCTTCGTAGAAGAAAAAAGAAGAACCATTGGTGAGGACATCACACAGCTGCTCGCAACCGGCTTCATCATGGAAGTTTTCGACCCGGAATGGCTCGCCAACCCGGTGCTTGTACTGAATAAGAACAAGACATGGCGCATGTGCGTCGACTATACCAGTCTCAACAAAGATTGACCCAAAGATCCTTTCGCTCTGCCGTGGATTGATCAAGTCATCGACTCCACCGCTGGGTGCAATTTGTTATCTTTTTTGGACGCTTACTTGGGCTACCATCAGATCAAGCTCAATGTAACCGATCAAATAAAGACATCATTCATAACCCCCTATGGAGCATACTGCCACACCACCATGCCCTTCGGGTTGAAGAACGCAGGCACAACCTATCAGCGCTGCATGCAGAAATGCCTGCAGACGCAGATTGGAAAGAACATGCACGCCTATGTCGATGACGTCGTCATCAAGACCAAGTAACGGCACACACTCCTTGAGGATCTGAAGGAAACATTCGACAACCTCCGCCGTTTCCAGATCAA
Organism: Avena sativa; assembly: GCA_916181665.1. Taxonomy (NCBI): domain Eukaryota; kingdom Viridiplantae; phylum Streptophyta; class Magnoliopsida; order Poales; family Poaceae; genus Avena; species Avena sativa. Next base: position 446,839,402 of record OV702293.1, on the reverse strand, counting down.
GCTGAACCCGAAGAAGTGCGTGTTCGGCGTCCTAGCCGGCAAGCTCCTGGGTTTTCTCATCTCCGAGCAAGGAATCGAGGCAAACCCGGAGAAGATCGGAGCCATCAAACGCATGGAGCTGCCACAGAACCTGCGCGACGTGCAGAAGTTCACCGCATGCCTCGCTTCCCTCAGCCGGTTCGTCAGCCGGCTGGGAGAGAAGGCCCTTCCCCTGTACCAGCTGATGAAGAAGATGGACAAATTCGTATGGACAACCCAGGCGGACTAAGCTTTCCAAGACCTCAAACGCATGCTCACCTCGCCACCCGTCCTGGCGGCGCCAGCAGCAAAGGAGCCCATGCTGATGTATATCGCTGCCACAAACAGAGTGGTTAGCATGGTATTGGTAGTGGAACGACCATAGGAAGGAAAGGCTCAGATGGTCCAGCTCCCCGTATACTACCTAGGTGCTCTCGCCATCCAAGCAGAACTACCCCCACTACTAGAAGCTGGTGTATGGCGTGTACATGGCCGCCAAGAAACTCAAGCACAACTTCCAGGAGCACTCCATCCGGGTGGTAGCATTGGCCCCACTTGCGGAAATCATTGGCAACAAAGACGCCATTGGCCGCGTGGCAAAATGGGCCATCGAACTCGCCGCGCATAACATCTAGTACGAGCCGCGAACCGCAATCAAGTCGCAAGCATTGGATGATTTCATCATCGATTGGGCGGAGACACAATACATGCCTCCAGTGCCGGATTCAACTTACTGGAAGCTACACTTCGACGGATCGAAAATGAGGGGAGGACTCGGGGCCAGAATCGTGATAACCTTGCCCAAAGGTGACCGGCTGGAGTACATTCTCCAGATCCACTTTAAAGATTCCAACAACGTCGCCGAGTACAAAGCACTCATCCATGGGCTCAAGATGGCCAAGCAGATAGGCATCCAGAGGGTGCTATGCTTCGGAGATTCTGACTTGGTGGTGCAACAAGTATCTGGCGAGTGGGACGCCAGGGACACCAAGATGGCTCTTTACCGCTTCTTCGTCCAGCAGTTATGTGCCTGTTTCGAAGGATGTGAGTTTCACCATGTGCCTAGAGCCAACAACGAAGCTGTTGACGCCTTGGCCAGGGTCGGGTCAATAAGACAAGCCATACCGCCTGGGGTCTCCCTCGAGCACTTGCACAAGACCTCTATCACCCCCTCACCAGAGTCCGACTCCATCGTGCTCAGCGCGGACCCAGGAACGGCCGGTGCCGTGCCACACCCGGGGACTGCCGCGCCACACCCCGGGACTGCCGCGCCACACCCGGAGACCGCTTCGCTGCATCCAGGAGCTACCGCGACGCGGCCCGTGGTCGACATCAGCACGTTTCCACCTGACAGGCCTCCCGACATTCTGGAGCCGGCCGTCCGCGAGGAGATCAAGCTCATAATACAGACGGTGCACACCATACGGGAGGCACCCGACTGGGCAAAGCTGTACATGGATTTTGTGGCCAAGGGAAAACTCCCGACAGAAGAGGTGGTGGCACGACAAGTGCGATGAAGGGCAAGCGGCTACACCATCATCAACAACGAGCTGTACAAGCGCAGCGTCGGGGTCATCTATCAACGATGCGTCAGTCAGGAGGAAGGAACCAAGCTTCTAACGGACATACACCAGGGAGAGTGTGGCCACCACGCCTCGTCAAGGGCAATAGCAGCCAAGGCCCTTCGGCATGGTTTCTACTAGCCGACGACGCTGAAGGACGCCGAAGAAATAGTCAAGACATGCAACGGTTGTCAGCGATTCAGCTAGATGAAGCACACATCGTCTACGGCACTCAAGACAATACCAATCACCTGGCCGTTCGGGGTCTGGGGCCTGGACATGGTTGGGCCATTCAAGACAGCTCGATCCGGTATGACACACCTGCTCGTAGCCATGGACAAGTTCACCAAGTGGATCGAGGCAAAGCCAATCAAGAAGCTGGATGGAGCAACGGTGATCAAGTTCTTCACGGACATCATCATCCGGTTTGGCTACCCGCACCGCATCATCACTGACAATGGAACCAACTTTGCAAAAGGAGTCTTCGCTCGCTTCTGCGGGGAAAAAGGGATCTGCCTGGATCAGGCATCAGTCGCACACCCACAGTCCAACGAATAGTGTGAGCACGCTAACGGTCTGGTTCTAGCCGGAATCAAGCCAAGGCTCATCGAACCGCTCGTCAGATCACTCGGATGCTGGATAGAAGAGCTGCCAGGAGTGCTTTGGAGCCTACGCACCACACCCAATCGCTCAACCGGCTTCACGTCGTTCTTCCTTGTCTATGAGGCCATTCTCCCCACATACATCCAGTTCGACGCACCTCGCAAGCAGCTCTACACGGAGCAGGAAGCCAAGGAGGCAAGGGAAGACAGCGTGGACTTGCTCGAGGAGGCACGCCAGTTGGCTCTGTCCAGATAAGCAATCCTCCAGCAAGACTTACGCCGATACCACACCAGCCGGATCCGGCCCACCTCCTTCCGCGAGGGTGACCTGGTGCTGCGCCTGGTGCAGAGCACCAAAGGAATGCACAACCTGTCCCCGCCATGGGAAGAACCATTCATCATCAGCCGAGCGCTCCACAACAATTCATACTATCTGATCGACGCACAGCAGCCGATGAAGAACAAGGCAGATCGCTCAGACGAGGAGACGGAACGCCCATGGAATGCAAGCCTACTCCGACCATTTTACACTTAGGCAAAGAAAAGTGTATGTATCTTCCCTTTTCATGTAACAAGTGAACAAGATTGAAAGCCTTGGCACAACTCTAAGGACTTTGTCCCAATTCCCCACACCGTCTACATTTTCGTACCGGCTAGCCTAGGCCCCGCGATTTCTACAGGCGGCATAATATTGCACGTGGCGTCTAGAGTAACCCCTTCGGTTCCGGCTTCAGTACGCATGTCGGCTGTCGACACGGCAAGAGAAAAAACTCAAAGCGGCGCGGCAAGAAAATGCCAAAGTAGAAAGCAAGGGCGTCCAAGCGAACCGGCCGCGCCCTACGTGAGCTAAGCCAACAACAGTGAACCGAAGGATCGCGAGGCACGCCAATGTAGCCAATCCTTCATTTCCAGCTGCAGACCGCAACCCGGCTGTCAGCCGGCAAGGAAAAATGCTCGAAGGGCCAACAGTCACTGAGAAAAGGGGAGTTGCTAACAGCCTAACTCGAAGGGGCGCGTATCTATTTTCCTTCTATGATAAGTATCTACTAATGAATGAGCATATGCACAAGAAAACTAACCCAAAGCAACGCTTTGTCTCGCACGACCCGAGCCACAAATTGGCAGGAAACAAGGTGGCAAAAGAGCTTCGACCCGGCTGGCTACCCCAACCGGCCCGAACCTTGGGGACTACACCCAGTGGACGTGCTCCCGCGCACCCACAAACTCAAGTCAAGGTAGCCAAAAGAGCTTCGACCCGGCTGGCTACCCCAGCCGACCCGATGACGAGGTTTCAACTCGTCAATGCCCATTGTTATGGACTTGGGTTTTGGAGAAGATGGGGATGCTGGAGATCGTGGCACGGTTAACAGACAAGCAACCAGGGGACACGGGATTTATCCAGGTTCAGGCCCCCGGAGGGAAAACCCTACTCCTGCTTGTCTGCTCTTTTATTGCGGCGGAACCGAAAGTTACAGGGTGCGCAGATTCGATCTGGCGTGGAGTTGTGTATGTCGTAATCGCAAGGTGTAATCGTTGTTGGGTGTCCTCCTCGTTGGACCCTCCTAGCCTTTATATATGGGGAGGCTAGGTCTCGGGTACCGATACGAGTAGGTTAAAAGTTGTATTGAAACTCTAGTCTTGTTCTTCAAGGATCCGAAGGCGTCATGGGCCTGGGCCACCCGAAAATCTTCATGGGCTGGCGTATATTGGCCGTGGGCCTTCCTTGGGCTGGACCAGGTATGCTGAAGTTACGTACCCGTAGGGTATAACCATGTCAGTAGCCCCCGAGTGTTTAGTCGAATCGTAGATTCGGCTGAGGACTCTTCAATCCTTCGGGTGTAACTCTGTCTTTCAAGAGAATGTGTAGGGATTGTTAATGCGTGTGCCTGACTCACCCGACGGATCAGGGTCAGTTAATCGTCTTAGGACAAAACAACACGATCTTCTTCAGGTGCGAGTCCCTCGACTCGAGCCCGGAACATATGCTGGCGTAATTCGACTCAGGCCGCGGAGGACTTACAGGAGTGGAATTCCAGTGTTTTTAAATGATGTACCCAACGCGTCCGTCGGGATTTTTCATCGTACCTGCTGGTACAGATTCATACTAGCAGAGCGCAGTCAGGTGCGTTGCCAGGCCATCAGATGATATCTGTAGGTCTTATCTTTGCGTCGCAGACGCAGCATCCGAATGTTTATCACCGCGGAGGTGTTTCGGGTGGCCAAGGAGGATGTTACTCACTTAGAATTAATTGGGGCAGAGTTGCCGAAAAGTTTTTGCATGCGGATCCGGAAGATCGCAGTCGAAGATTTCATAGGGTGCGCGACCAATGCTCCCTATGGGAGTAGCCCCCGAGTGTCTGTTCGAGTCGTAGACTCGAGCGGAGACTTTTAGTGCAAGCATTGCTCAGTTGTTTAGTCCGTAGGACTCGAAAATTTTCGGATGCTGAAATCCTTCCTCCCTATGGGAGTAGCCCCCGAGTCCATAGTGGAGTCGTGGACTCGAAGCTCTTGTGTGTGAACGGCCATCGCTCCAGTTTGGAGTAGCCCCCGAGTGTCTGGCGGAGTCGTAGACTCGGGCAGAGACTCGAGTCTTGTATCATGCAACGGTAGTAGGAAAATCTCGTGGGCGTACCGCTGACCCGGAAGTACATCGGGTGCGCGACCAGCGCTCCTGATAGGAGTAGCCCCCAAGTATTTAGTCGAATCGTAGATTCGAGTGAGTACTTTTAGCTGTGGAGCCGAAGTTATTGCTAGTATAGCTGTTGATGACGTCAGTGCTGACGATCAATGACCTCAAGCGTCTGCTGCGCCAGAGATGACTTGACTGGACGATGCGTGGGTCCCACTTCCTGACTTTGAATTGACCGGTCACGCGCGGCGTGGAGATGATTACGGCGTTTCCTCGATTTCCGCGCGTAGTGGACGTCGTGGGAACAACGGTTCGTTTTGGTGCTGACACGTGTACGGCCAGATCTGCCGTTGGCGTTAGGTCTTCTTGATGGACGGTCAGCGTGCGTCGTCTTTGCTGTTATAATCCATGGTGAAAATCGTGGTTTGTTTTCACCGCACCAGTTCTTGCATTTTACTGCCTCCTTGTGCTCGAGCAATTCTTGCTGCGTGCTGAGAGTTCCTTTCGCATTTCCTTTGTCTTCGTCGTTGGCAACGACACCACCGCCGTAGCGCCATGGGGAAGCCAAAGAAGTCTTCGCCTGCAGTGGGAACCAGCGCCGCCGGAGGCAAGAAGGGCGCCGCCGCTGCTCGTGTCACCGATGGTGGATGGCAGCGATCAGAGACGCGGGAGAGCGATCTCCGCAAGCTGCGCGAGCGTAGCCTGATTCCGCAGGACACGACGGCCGTGAGACTCCCCGGCAGTGAGGTAATATCCCGTCCCCCATCTGGGTATCGGGTTATGTTTGTCGCCTTCGTTTTGCGTGGGTTTGCGTATCCAGTCCATGACTTCCTTCGTGGACTGCTCTTTTTCTATGGGGTTCAACTCCATCATCTGTCTCCCAACTCCCTTCTCCACATTGCGTGTTTTATCACGCTTTGCGAGTGTTGGCTTGGCATTGAGCCACACTTTGGCCTCTTCCGGAAGCTGTATTCCGTGAGGAGGCAGTCTGGTTCGGATGGTGTGTATCCTATTGGGGGTTTCATCATCTCTCTTAGTCCCGATGTCCAATTCTTTTCCTTCTCCATGTCCGAATCTGTCCAGTACTGGCGGAGGAAATGGTTTTACATCCGTGACTCCGTGCTGCCTGGGCAAGATTTTGGTCTCGTTCCTTTTGACCCTTCCCAGTTAATTGTGAAGAAGAGGTCCTGGAAAAATCAGATCTTAGACGGTGAGGTGGCGGAGATAGAGGCCTTGTACCGTCGGGTGGAGGAGCTCCAATTGATTCCTGAGAAGGAGGTGAACGGTGTCGACATTATCCGGGTGTTTCTTGAGCGTCGGGTGCAGCCGCTCCAGGCTAGAGCGCACCCGATGTTCCTGTACTCTGGGCGCCGTGATCCGACGAGGGTTTCGAGTGAGAAGGTCTCCGAGGTGGACCTTGACAAGGATCTTCGCGTGCTGTTGAAGTTCAAGGCCGACGAAAAAATCCCGGGGAAGTCGCTGACTCCTCCCTTTTCGTCGACGTTGGCCGTGCCAAAGGTGTAGATTTGTGCACGTAGTGCTTCCCTTATGTTTTTGTCAGTTGTGTACTTGTGTCCTTTGTTTGCTAACAAAGTTTCTTCTCATCTTGTAGAGCTTCAAAGTGCGAGGCATGGCGCCACCATTGCCCGAAAGGTATCCGAATGCCCCGGATAATGAAGTGGTGGATTCCGTGTCCGAGCTTCCTTCGGCGCGATCTCCAGCGGAGGATGCCGACGAATCGAGTGAAGACCATTTGAGTAAGCGATCACGGAGCTCGAGCGAGTCTTCGGATGCCTCGACTCCTCCGACTCCCAGGAATCCTCGGGGTCTTGAGCGTCATGATGATGTTCAGGGGGGGTCGTCTTCTCCTATTCCTGCCGTTCCTGTGCGAGCTGTTGCTCCGCACCCGCCAGCAAAGCGGAAGAAGGAAGAGAAGAAGGAGGAGAAGAAGGAGGAGAAGAGGGCCCAGAGGGCTTCTCCTATCTTTGAACTGAGCGCGTTGGGCTCGTAAGTGTGCTTGTTGCCACTGTTGTCTTTTGCTCACTTGTTATTTTTGCACCTGTGTTGATTGGTTCATATGTAGGCAATCCTCCGACGGCTCTAGTGATGGAGCGCGCGAGATGATGGGGGAGTCGAACATTGCGTCGCTGCCTCCGCAGACGGTGGCGACGTCGGGTGGTGCTGCACCAGTTCCTCTTGTGCAGGAGAGGCTGGTGGTTGCGCCTCAGAATTTCGCAGGCGGGCCTGCGGGTTCGCCTTCGGAGCACGTAAGTTTTTCTGCTTCATGTCACGGGGGAGCCCCCGGGCGTCTTCGTGTGCTGATGTTGTGTTTGCTTCTTTGTTTTGGGCGGAGCCCCCAAGTCATGCTCTTACTGCTATTGCTTTTTTCCTGCAGCCTTGTGTCCGAGAGGCCAAGCGGCTGGTGGAGGAGCACCTGACGCTGGAGGTGAAACTGCAGCAGCTGCAAGGTATTCGTCTGCCTTGTAGTACTTTTTTGTTTATCCTTGTCCTGTTTGTTGACACTGGCTTGTTGTGAATGCAGAGGAGAATAATGACTCTCTTCGTGAGGTTGATGCTCTGAAGAAGAGCCTTGGCCAATTGGAGCAGAAGGCCGAAGCTGCCGCTGAGGCGAAAGAGCGCCTTGAGCTGGAGCTGTCAAAGGCAGCCGAAGCGAAAGAGCGTCTGCAGCAAGAAGCCGCAGGTCGTGAGGTAGGAGTAGTGGAGAAGCTCATGGCTGCTGCCAAGGCTATTTCGGGTGAGTGCTAGCTTTTGTACTTGCTTCTTTTTCTTCGGGTGCTCTTCTATGTTGCTATTCTTCATGTTTTCTTCTGTTTTGTCTCAGATGCCGCAGACATCGAGTTTGACCGTGGTGCTCTGGAGCACGGGAGTGCTCTGGATGATGCCACTGTGGCGGTCAAAGACCGCTGCAGCACCGTTGTCAACTCCCTTGCCAAGGCAAAGGAGGTCCTTGGTCGCTTCTACCAGGAGCTCTTCCTGAAGGGCGCAACCCTTGAAGATGTGGGTGCTCTGGCAGAGGCTCTGTCAGCCGAAGCGCCTACAGTGTACAAGCGCAAGCAGAAGGGCATCGACGCGTCCGTCGGGCTGGCGATGGCCATGGCGGCTGGGGCGGAGCTGGACTTGCCCCAGATCACTTCTCGGATGCCGATGGCTGCGGATGGATCAGAGGTAGCCTTCGCTGCTTACTCCGCTCGCTGCAGACGATATGGGCCCAAGCTCATTGACTTGTTGTCTGAGTACGCGCTGCGGCAGCAGGGCGAGGCCAAAGCTAGGCAGTCTGGCTCTGATGCGACTCGGTGTCCTACGCCTTAGGCATAGGAGATGTAGGGTAGTATGTAGTTTACTTTTGCTGTAAATATCTTTTGTAGCACCATTCTTGAGCCACGCAGTGGCCTTATTTAATGAATTCCTTCGAGTTGGGCTTTATCTTTGGCTGAGTATCTGTGTGCCTTCTTTTTCTTCTGCTTTAGGTTCCTTCGGGTGTTGACCCAGTTGGTACTTCATCCGAAAGGCCCTTGCGAGCATCGTTGGATGATTCCTCGCAGCTCGCTTTTCTGCGGGATCGCGTGCACAGCTTGGAGAGGGATTTGCTTGGGCTACGCGGTCGTGCTGACGTTTGGAAGTTCAAAGCAGACCGTAGTGCAGCCAGAGAGGAATACTTGATGGCGGAGCTGGGTCGGCTGTCCGAGCAGCTGCAGTGTAAGTTGATCCTTCTTTCGGGCCGTAGCTTAGTTCTTCGGGTGAGCCTGCTGGCCTTACTCTTGTTCTGTGCTATTGTCGCAGGTGCGAATCTCGCTCCGAAGGAAGAAAAGGAGCGCATTGCTGTTCGAGTCAATTGTTTGACTCAACAGGACATGGAAGCCGGTGGCTTCTTTTGGGTGGATCGCGATCGTGCCATGGTTCTGGCGACGGTGCAGGATCGTGTCTTCCAGGTTTCGCGGGTGCTCCGCCAGGTGCAGACATCGCTGTCCTCGGTGTTGCACGTCATGTTTCCGTTGGATGGCGCGCCGACGACCCTTGCAGGTCTTCTGGCGAAGTTTCGGAGTGCCAGCAATGTCAAGGAGCTGGTGCGGCAGCAGCTTGTCGCAGGGGTGAAGGCTGCCTTGTCTCTTGTGAGGGTGCATCACCCTGATGTAGATTTGGCTGCTGTGGCGACTGGGCCACCTCCTCGGCCATATGGTGGCGAGTGGAATATGCGTCCGCATTACGCGGCTGTAAGGCAGTATGCCGAACAGATTGTAGATTTGTTTGAGCAGCGTGCTCAGGCTATTCTGTAGAATAGGTAGAACCTGAAAATAAACAGATAGATGTAAAATTTGTATATTGCGGCTGGGCGTGTATGTGCCCTTTGTTGTAAAGGTTTGCTTGTTAGGGAGCACGCAGTGCTTTGATTTAGTACGTGCCCTTTTCGTTAGCCTGACGTGGTCAGCTACTCAGGTGTACATGTGTTGTCCTCAATCGATGAAATCGTGAGGTAGGGGGAGACCCCGAGCGCGTTTTGTCCTCAGTCGATGAAATCGTGAGGTGGGGGGAGCCCCCGAGCGCGTTTTGTCCTCAGTCGATGAAATCGTGAGGTGGGGGGAGCCGCCGAGTGCGTTAGTAGCATGTAACAAAGTTGCAGAGAAATAGTCAACCGAAGGTTGGGAGCGAGACACTTAGCTTTATTTGTAGCGTAATGGAGGAGGTACATGGTTCGGCTGAGTAGCCTTGGCCGTAAGCCTTATTGAGAGTAAAAGGGGGTATATTGCCCATTGCTATGGGTAGAATCGTCGCAGGTGCGAGATGTTCCATGGGTTAGAGTATGCGACTCCAGACTCCACGTGCTTGAGGCGATAGGCGCCACCTGGGATGACTTCGGTGATGACATAGGGTCCTTCCCATGGCGAATCGAGTTTGTTCGGTCGCTTTTGCTTGAGTCGCAAGACGAGGTCTCCTTCGACGAAGGACCTGGGGCGCAGCCGGCGGCTGTGATAGTTGCGGAGACTTTGCTGGTACACCGCGGATCTAGATGCTGCTATATCCCGTGCTTCGTCGAGTGTGTCGACGGCGTCTTCGAGTGCAGCCGTGGATTCGGCCTCGCTGTAAGCGGCGACTCGTGGAGCCAGGTGACGTACTTCAGCTGGTAGCACAGCCTCAGCTCCGTGTACCATGAAGAACGGTGTGTAGCCGGTGGAGCTGTTTGGCGTAGTTCGTAAGCTCCACAGGACAAATGGTAGCTCTTTCGTCCAGTTGCCAACTTTGTGCTCGAGTGAGCTCATGAGGCGTTTCTTGATGCCAGCGCCGATTAGGCCGTTGGCCTTTTCCACTTGCCCGTTTGTTTGCGGGTGCGCCACTGAGGCGTACGTGATATTGATCCCGAGGCCTTCGCAGAAGTCCTGGAATTCTTCGGAGATGAAGTTTGATCCGTTATCGGTGATGATGCTATGCGGTACGCCGAACCTGTAGACTATGGATTCGAAGAACTTGACGGCGGTTTTGCCCTTTTGGTTGGTGACTGGCATGGCCTCTATCCACTTGGTGAATTTGTCGACTGCGACCAAGAGAAAGACGTGTCCTCCCTTCGAGGATTTTGGCAGTTTGCCGATCATGTCAAGGCCCCATTGAGCAAAAGGCCAAGCTATGGGTATGGGTCGGAGTTCGGACCCAGGTGCGTGCGGTTTGTCGGCGAACCGTTGGCACCCGTTGCATCTTCGGACGATGTCCTTTGCGTCGCTCATGGCCGTTGGCCAATAGAATCCCGCTCGTAGAGCTTTGGCGACAAGGGAGCGGCTGCCTGCATGGTGGCCGCAGATGCCCTCGTGGATATCTTGGAGTATGGTCTTGCCATCGCTGATGGTGACGCACCGTTGTAGGACGCCTGTAATGCTGCGTTTGTACAGTTCGCCGTTGATGATGGTGAAGGCTTTTGACCGACGAGATATGCGCCGGGCATCTGTCGGGTTGTCTGGTAAGTTTCCGTTTAGCAGGAACTGGAGGTATGGACGTGTCCAGGTTTCTTCGACTGCCATGACCTGCATCAGGTTGACCATGGCGACTTCGGTATCCAACTTTTCGGGTCCTTCTTGACCTTCGGGTAGCGTAGCCCCCGAGTGTTCTTCTTCTTCGGGTGATCCCTTGGGGAATTTCCGCTTGATGGATGGCACGCAGATCTATTCGAGGAACACACCTGGTGGTACTTTTGCACAAGTGGAGCCGATGTTGGCGAGTCTATCGGCCTCCTCGTTGCTCTCTCTTCCGACGTGCCGAAGTTCGCAGCCATCGAATTCTCCTTCGAGTGCGTTGTATAGTGCACGGTACGCGATCATGTTTTCGGCGTGTGCGTCGCACTCATTCATCGTCTGCTGGACGACAAGGTTGGAGTCACCGTAGATGACCAGGCGCATTGCGCCGCATATTTTTGCCATCCGCATGCCATGGATGAGGGCCTCGTATTCGGCCTCGTTGTTGGAGGCTCTGAATTTCATCCGAAGGACGTACTTCATCTTGTCACCTTGCGGGGAGGTCAGTATGACTCCTGCCCCTGCTCCGGCTTCGCGTTTGGAGCCATCAAAATGCATTGTCCAGGATTGCGACATGTCTGGGGTGTCAGGCAGCTGCAGCTCCATCCAGTGCACCAGGAAGTCCGGAAGGACTTGAGATTTGATTGCGTGTCGCTTCTCGTAGATGATGTCCAGTGGTGATAGTTCGATGCCCCACAGGGCCACGCGTCCTGTGGCCTCTGGATTGTTCAGGATGCTGTTTAGGGGTGCCTCGTTGACGACCATCACCTGATGCTCCTGGAAGTAGTGGCTCAGTCGTCGAGCCGTCATGAACACGCCGTAGGCCAGCTTCTGGTAGTGCGGGTACTGCTGTTTTGTTGGAGTGCGAACCTCGCTGAGGTAGTAAATTGGGCGTTGTACCCCATGGGTCTTGCCTTCTTCGGGTCGTTCGACCACGAGTACTGTGCTGACCACCTGGTGTGTGGCTGCTATGTACAGCAATAGGGGCTCGCGCTCTTTTGGCGTGACCAAAACGGGCGAGGTGGAGAGGAGCCGCTTGAGGTTTTCGAATGCGTTGTTGGCTTCTGGTGTCCACTCGAACTTGTCTGCTTTGCGCAGCAGTTGGTAAAATGGTAGGGCCTTCTCGCCCATGCGGCTGATGAACCTGCTTAGTGCCGCTACTCGCCCTGCGAGCTGCTGAACGCCCTTGAGGTTTTTCGGCTTCTCCATTGTCATGATAGCTTTGATTTTCTTCGGGTTCGCTTCGATCCCTCATTGAGAGATGAAGTATCCGAGCAGCTGACCTGAGGGGACGCTGAAGGTGCACTTTTCTGGATTGAGCTTGATCCTGTAGCGATCAAGGTTGTCGAACGTCTCGCGGAGATCGTCGATAAGTGTTCTTGCCTCCTTGGTTTTGATGACTATGTCGTCGACATAGACTTGGACGTTGCGACCGATCTGGTCCTTGAGGCAGGCCTGCATGCATCGCTGGTACGTGGCACCCGCGTTCTTTAGCCCGAAGGGCATTGTGTTGTAGCAGTATACTCCGAACGGTGTGATGAACGCCGTTTTCTCTTGATCTTCGACCTTGAGTCGAATCTGGTTATAGCCTGAGTAGGCGTCGAGGAAGGAGAGTTTCTCACAACCTGCAGTCGAATCGATGATCTGGTCGATCCGAGGGAGAGGGAAGTGGTCCTTAGGGCAGTGTTTGTTCAGTGACGTGAAGTCTACGCACATCCGCAGGATGTCCGTGTCCTTCTTCGGGACCATCACTGTGTTTGCCAGCCACTCGCTTTCCTTGATTTCCCGGATGAAGTCTGCTGCGAGTAATCTGTTGATCTCTTTGCCGATAGCTTCGGCTCGTGGCTCCGACAGTCTTCGGATGGACTGTTTGACTGGCTTGGTGTCTGGGAAGACATTGAGTGCGTGCTCGGCGAATTCCCTGGGAACTCCTAGCATGTCCGCATGACACCAGGCGAAGATTTCCCAGTGCTCACGGAGGAATTCGACGAGCGCGCTTTCCTATGCGGTGTTGAGGTTGTTGGCGATTAGCGCCGTCTTGGAGGCATCCGTTGGATGGACCTGTACTTTTTTGGTGTTGATGGTGGAGTCGAAAGACATATCAGGTGCGTTCTTCTTGGTGACTGGGGGTAGCCCATTGTCTGCCGCTTCGCGGAGCCTTACAAGCTCGTCTTGCATGCCGAAGGACTGGGAGATTTTGTTGAAATCCCTGTCGCATTGGTCCGATCGGGTGAAGCTCCCGTGGACTGTGATGACGCCCCTTGGTCCTGGCATCTTGAGTAGTAGGTATGCGTAGTGTGGGACGGCCAGGAACCTTGCGAATGCTACGCATCCTAGGATGGCGTGGTATTGCGACGGCCAGTCCACCACTTCGAATTCTAGGCGCTCCTGCCGAAAGTTGTCCGGTGTCCCGAAGATGACGTCGAGCCCTATTTTGCCCAGGGGGAAGATGCCCTTCCCTGGGACAATGCCGTGGAACGTTGTGTCTGATTGTTCCAGGCTGCATTGCGGGATCCGCATAGCTGCTAGAGTGCTTGCGAATATTAGGTTGATGCCGCTGCCGCCGTCCATGAAGACGCGACTCATCTCGAAGCCTCCGATCTGCGCCTCCAGCACCAGGGCAGCATGACCTGGGCGAGGGATCTGGCAAGGGTGATCCGTGCGGGTGAATGTGATGCAGGACTCCGATCCGCTGAGGTACTCAGGGATTGCAGGCGGAGTTGTCACGGCCATGTTGATTTGTCTGGTGATTTTCTTCTGCACCCTGTTTGTGGGACGTCCCTTCTGTATCATATTGAGTGCTCCTTTTGGTGGGGGGTAAGCGACCCGGACGTTGTTTTGCGCTGGTGCGACTGGTTGATGTGGGCCTCTAATAGGCGGCGGTGGAGGAGCTCCGTGTGCTATTTCGCCTGGCGCAAGTGCGTTTCCGAACGCAAGAATTGGAGCTTGTTGCCTCATCTGTACCATGCTTTCGCTGAGTTTCTGGAACTCGCGGCAGTCCTTGAGCATGTGGCTAGCTTTCTTTTTGCCATCTTGTTTGTCGATGTAGAAGTGGATGGTGCATGGACCCGAAAGTTTGTCGAGTGCTGAAGGTCCATTGTCGCGGTCGCGGCGTTGCCACGACTGCGTTGGTCGTCCGTTGTCGCGGAAGTTTCCGCTGCGATATCCTCTGCTGCTGCGGCTGTTGTCGTTACGGCGGTCGGCGTAGCCGGCTGTGACCATGTCGGGTCCGTCGCGGTCCTCGTAGACGCGCGGTCTCCTCTTGCTGCGGCATTCGCGTCTTCGGCCGTAGTCGTCTTCTTCATCTGATTGCGCCCGCTGGATGCAATCTTCGCCATCTGCCCAACTGTTGGCGATTTCCATGAGCTGGTCAAGTGTCTTGGGCTTTACGCGTCCAAGTTTCTCCTTGAAGTCTGGGCGTTTGACGCCGTCCCTGAAGGCGTCGATGGCCCGCTCTTCGGAGATGTGTGCTGTGGAGTTCTTGGTCGTAGACCAGCGTAGTATGTACGAGCGAATAGATTCACCCGTTCTCTGAGTGCAGGCTCGCAGCTCTTCGATTGAGGCGGGCCTTTTGCTGGTGCCTTTGAAGTTTCGGATGAAGCTATAAGCGAGCTCCTCCCAGCTTCAGATGGATCCTGATGATAGGCTGCTGAGCCAGACCCGCGCTGCGCCTGTCAGCTGCAGCTGAAGGCATTGCATGGCGGTTTCTTTGTTGCCTCCGTGAAGCTTGACGGATGACAGATGGTCGCTGAGCCAGGACTTTGGATCTTGCGTGCCGTTGAAATTCGGAGTATCCGAAGGAAGCTTAAAGTTGCGTGGCATCTGTGTTCGCCGGACAGATCTGCTAAAGCATCGGGCCCCGCAAAGTTCTCCTTCATCTTCATCCATCTCAGATTCGGATGAGCATGCGCGTTTGGCGCGTGCTTTGTCGATCTTGCGCTGTGTAAGCTTGTCTCTGGCGTCGTAGTCGTGTTTGTGGCGGTGCGAGCTCTTCTTCCTTCGAGGAAGGTCGTGTTCTTCTTCATCTTCGGATGAGGGAGTGGGGCTCCAGTCGCGCCTGGCCGGAGCTTTCTTCTTCGGCTCCGTAGGAGCATCTTCGTGGAGCGCAGCTCCGATTAGTCCGGTGAGTGCGGACCTATGCATGGCCCTTTTCGGGTCCCCCTCCGGAGGTGGGTGAGCCGCAAGATACGCAGTGGCTGCCATGATCGCGGCTTGTGGCGTCTTCGGGGTGATGTTGCCGTCGGCGTCCATATCCATGAACGATGTGTGGAGGGTTCGGGTCACGTCACGCCGCTCCTTCGGGTCCATGTTTTCCACCCAAGAGTGGTGCTTGTTTCCCTGATTTCCGTTTGTGCTGGAGCCGGGTCCCATGGCGGAGAGCGCAGCTCGTCGCGCACTGGATTCAGAGGCTGCTTTCTTGCGTTTATCGAGCGTCTCCTGCATCTTGACTTGCTTCTTGTGCTCCTCGATGAGGAGGTAGTGGTATGCCATCAGCAGGTCACGTGGGGAGTCCAGAGGTAGGACTATTTCGCCTGCGACGGCGCGGCGTGCTTCGGCCCATCCTTCTTTGCTAAGTTTGATGAGGTGGCCCCTATTTTCCCCGTTTTCGCCGTTTCCGCCCTGCGGGTTGGGGTTGGGCGGCGGGTTAGGCGTGTCTTCGTCGGTTTGGATGATTGCGGCGCACAGATAGCGCCTGCAGATTGGTTGGCTGCTGCCGCAGCTTTCGGATTCGGAACCGTAGGTCCCTTCATCCGAAGGTGGATCGCACAGATCGGAGTTGCAGCAGCTGCTGCTATAGAACTCATCTGTTGATGGTGACGTGCGTAGCACGGGGTGTGGAGCCCACAAAGCGGGCCTGATCGGCGGCACGGGCATCCGCTCGGGGAGGCGGAGGGTGCCAGCTTGTCCCACTTGGAAGCAGAAGCTCCCGAACAGAATTTTGAGTCCGTCGCCTACGGGCTCGAAATCCTTCATGGTGGCCGGCGAGTGGGCGGTGAAGTCGAAAGCGCCGAAGAGGAGGTGATTCTCCGTCGCCGAGGAGTTGTAGATCGATCGGGTCGGAACCGTCACGACCGCACAATCAGCAGCCCCAATTCCCACAGACGGCGCCAATTGACGAGGTTTCAACTCGTCAATGCCCATTGTTATGGACTTGGGTTTTGGAGAAGATGGGGATGCTGGAGATCGTGGCACGGTTAACAGACAAGCAACCACGGGACATGGGATTTACCCAGGTTCAGGCCCCCGGAGGGAAAACCCTACTCCTGCTTGTCTGCTCTTTTATTGCGGCGGAACTGAAAGTTACAGGGTGCGCAGATTCGATCTGGCGTGCAGGTGTGTATGTCGTAATCGCAAGGTGTAATCGTTGTTGGGTGTCCTCCTCGTTGGACCCTCCTAGCCTTTATATATGGGGAGGCTAGGTCTCGGGTACCGATACGAGTAGGTTACAAGTTGTATTGAAACTCTAGTCTTGTTCTTCAAGGATCCGAAGGCGTCATGGGCCTGGGCCACCCGAAAATCTTCATGGGCCGGCGTATATTGGCCGTGGGCCTTCCTTGGGCTGGACCAGGTATGCTGAAGTTACGTACCCGTAGGGTATAACCATGTCACCCGAACCTCGGGGACTACACCCAGTGGATGCGCTCCCTCGCACCCACAAACTCAAGTCAAGGTAGCCAAAAGAGCTTCGACCCAGCTGGCTACCCCAGACGGCCCGAACCTCGGGGACTACACCCAGTGGACGCGCTCCCGCGCACCCACAAACTCAAGTCAAGGTAGCCAAAAGAGCTTCGACCCGGCTGGCTGGGGCCGGCCCGAACCTCGGGGACCACACCCAATGGACGCGCTCCCGCGCACCCACAAACTCAAGTCAAGGTAGCCAAAAGAGCTTTGACCCGGCTGGCTACCCCAGCCGGCCTGAACCTCAGGGACTACACCCAGTGGACGCGCTCCCGCGCATCCACAAACTCAAGTTAAGGTAGACAAAAGAGCTTCGACCCGGCTGGCTACCCCAGCCGGCCCGAACCTCGGGGACTACACCCAATGGACGCGCTCTCGCGCACTCACAAACTCAAGTCAGGACGGCAAAAGAGCTTCAACCCGGCTGGCTAACCCAGCCGGCCCGAGCATAAAAGACGGCAAATGGTAGAGATATAAACAAAGAAGCACCAAAGATAAGCAAAAGGCACCAAGCCATAAAGCGGAGCACGAAGGCTCCACGCAGATTCTGAGTTCGGCAACAAAAGTCAGCCCAAATGTAGCACCAACAAAATAACAAGTTTCACAAGTACACCCGGCATTCCGAGGATCAAGAGTCTGGGACTGAAGAAGTGGAAGGAGCAGGAGCAGGAGCAGGAGCTGGATCAGCAGGGGTGGAACCGGCATCAGTGGAAGGAGGCTGGCTGCTAGAGGCGACGTCAATGGGATTCCAAGGCGCCGGGACCCAGTGGAACGGCCGTGGCTCTCCGGGGCACTGAAGTCACGCTCCAAGTCCACGTAGGTGCCAATTTTCACCCCACAGGCCTGGAGCGCAGGAGTGCTGGCGCGAAGGCCCTCGTAGCTCTTCCCAAGACGGAAGCCGCGGGTGAGCACGCTCAGGTCGGCACCCGAATACCACGACTACACCAAATCTAGCGCCATCTCCACTCCACCCCGAGCAGCCCACTCTTTGTGCACGTCCAGCACGTCGATGCCTCTGGACAGAGCCACAGCTAGGCTAGCGATGTCGTGCACCTCGCCCGCGTTCGGCCAGATGTAGTGGAAGAGATCGTTGCCAATAGCGTGTAGGCCATTTCTCTCCTCCGCCAGCACCTTGACCAGGTCGAGGGCAGTCAGGTCGCGTCCAACCTCTTCCACGGGCAACTTCTCCAAGGCCATCTCGGTCGCTTCAGGATAATGAGCTGTAGCCAAGCACAAAGCAGAATAAACGGACAAGATCGAGCAAGTCATGACACAACAGGAGAAGGAAACTGAAGAAATTACTGATGACCATCTCCGAGATGTTCTGGAGGTGCTGAGTAAGCTCCCCCTCCCTGCCGCGAAGAATCTTGATTGTCTCCTCCTGTTGGGCGGAGATCGTCTCAAAATTCTTTAGCGCCTCCGCCCGGATGTCATCTGTCTTCTTGCCCTGCTCCATGCTAACCTCAAGTTGATGCTTGGCCGCGGCAAGTTGATCGAACTGCGCCTGTCACACCTTATTCGATTCTTCCAGCCGGGCGACCTCAGCTTTGAGGCGCTCCACCTCCCTCTCCTTGTCCTGGATCATGGCTGTAGGAGGATACCCGATGGTCAACAAAAAACGGGAAAAGGGAGCCAATCGCCAAGACAGATCTGAAGAAGCAATCTTACGGCCAAGATCCCGGGTGTTCTTCACAAACTCCGCAAAAGCTCTCTGCAGCAAGAAAGCAAATGAGAAACAGAGAGGCAAACCGGATGGAAGAATGGAAAGCATGTGAAGGGCAACGACTTACCTCCATCAAAACAGACAAATTTTTGGCCTCACCAAGGCCCTTCTCCATTCCCTCAACCAGGTGGCGAACCTGGCTGAGTGCGACGGGTGCCGAGCCCGAGAGCTGGGCAAGGATCGCACCCGGCGTCAGCACAGCCGGAGCTAGCCTTGAGCCGGTGACGACAACCTCGTCATCATCAGCAGCCACACCCGAAGGCACAGCCACCACCAACTCCCTCCCAACCGGCTGACCACCGTCTGGCTGGCTGCCGTCCGCCGCGGCCGCCTACGCAGCCCCAGCCTCCTCTGTCACCTCTGTAATCACGGGCCTGGTGGAGCTGCTTGGAGCATCGCTCCAGGCCGGGTTCATGCCAGCCCCGGGACGAAGGAGGGGGGTCTCCGGGTCTAGCGCAGCTGCAAACAGCTGCCCCAACTACGAAGACGCAGGCGCCTGGTGCAGTAGCCCTGTTGTCGGGGAGCCCTCAGGGGCCCTGGGCAGAGAGGACGCGGCTGACGCAGCCGGGCCGGGCGCAGACGGCGACCTCGCCACCTCTTCAACCGGCGGACGAGGTGGAGGAGCAGCGGCGGCGACACACCATCGTCAAGCACCATGGCCTTGCTGCGCAGAGTGAAGAGTCAAAGGAGGAATCAGTAGAACCACAGAGCGGCAAGCAAGGGAAAGGGAGATACTAACCCAGCGACGGACGGTGGAGCAACGACCTGACGCCCTCGGCGCGTCTTTTTTTCTTCAACTGGAACGGGAGCGGCAACAGGCGCCGCCCTCTTTCCCCCGGGCTCTCGCCGCGGGTTTCTCTCGGCCACCCTCCCCGTCGGTGACATCGACTGCGACACAAGCAAGGAATCAAAACCACAACCTCAAGAACAAAGGTGAAGGAAAGAGCTACGGTCAGCAACTTACCATGAGGATCTGAGGGGCTGTCATCCGCCCGGACGGGAAACCCTTCGGGCTCCATCTGGGGGTACTTCTTCGGCTTCCTGTCCTCCAAGAAGGATGGAAGCGGGAAGTCACCCATGCCGTACTCAGCCAGCTGCGCCGTGAACAACTAATCAAAAAGGGGAGCATAAGGCACCCAAGGAAAGCTAGCAATGACAAGGAGCGAGACGCAAGATAACCAGAGAAAAACATACCTGAGGCGGAAGGTGGCCGCGATGGTACGGAGGGCAGGAGTACGCCCAGGTAGCCTCCATGCGGAACGTGGAGATCAGGTAGACCCAGTTCCACAGGTCCTGGTACGACACATCCTTCCGCGACGTCCTCGTCGGATCGTTGGCGGTCGATATGTGGCACATCTTGTGCGACCGCTTTTGCAGCGGAAGCACACGACGCACCATCCACGACAAGGTGATGTCCCGGGCGGTGAGCCTCTCCGTCTCCACCATCGTCTCCAGCCGGGTGGCCATTCGGTCGAGGTCCACCGTCCGCCCATGCCCTTCGTCGCCCAGCCTTTCTGCGTCGAGGGAACATCGGTGAAGGGTGGAAGGCAGATCCAGTCAATCTCTGTCGCATTGCTCACATAAAAATATGAGCGCTGCCACAGCTTGATGGTGTCGGGAAGCTCGAACCGCGGCATCGGCGAGGAGGACCGTGGGTAGATGGCGCAGCAACCCGTCTGCATCAGTGAACCACCCTTGGAGGTGTTCTGGGCCTTGAAGTGGAAGAACTTGAGAAAGTTCGCCACCTCGGGCCACACCCCAAGATAGGATTCGCAGCAGGCCGCATGATGCGACAGCTGCGCAATGGCGTTGGCGCCTAAGTGATGAAGCTGGAGGTCGAAGAAGAGAAAGATCTGGAGGAGGAAAGGGCTGATGGGAAGGCCGAAGCCACGGGCAAAATGCGCGAGGAAGACGACGCGCTCCCCCGGCCGAGGATTCGGCACCCGCTCCCCCTCCGGCGTGAGCCGGTTCTTCACAAGCATCGAAAAAGGAAGAAACCTCCCCCGCCGGTACTTGTTGACGAGCTCGTCGGTCATAAAGGACCCGCACCAGTCGCCGTGTTGCTCCGACAGCATCTCGACAGAGGAGGTGGCCGTGGTGGATGGGTAAGAAGTGGCCGGCGACGGCAAGGAGAGGGCGCACAAGGGCAAAGGGCGCTGGAGCTCAAGGAGAAGATGACCTAGAGGATGGATAAGTGTGGGAACTGATCCCCCTCAGAGATCTATTTATCCCCGAGGATGGCACCATCGCCTCTTCGGCTTCTGCGCGACGCGTGGCGTTGCGGAACCACAACCACACGACGCTTCGGCTCCAGATCCTCTGCGCCATCATAATCACCACAGAAGATCCGCGGGCGTTACCAGGAGACGAGGCGTGCGCGCCCGCCCCAAGAAAACGTTGCGGCATGTTGCATGCGCAGTCGCCAAAAACTGACGCAGCGACGCGGAAGTCAAACTGACGCGACGTGTGCTAGAGCCACAGTCGTGGGTGACGACATCAATGACGACATCAAGCTAAACGTTTCATCTCCAGCTGTGCCAGCCGGTACCTGCCTCCGCTGTTTACACCCAGTGGACGGCCATCGATTCCGCAGCCGGTTAATTCCAGCTGGAAAGCAAAAGCAAAAGCAGCAACCGGAGGAAATAAAACAACTCTCTCAGGACAAGAAGGAGCACGGAAGATCTTGCCCACCGGCCAAGCCCATACATGCTCGGGGACTAGTGTCGGGGAGATAACCCCCAGGTGGTGAAAGCCAGGCACAAGTGGGCCGGCTCCAGAAGATGCAGGCCGCATGGCCTCCAGGAAAGACAACTCTAGCTACCTGGCGAACACATGCGGCTGGGCTTATAACCTTCCCGGCTGGCCCGTTTAGCCGGTGGCCAGAAGAACCGACTGGGTGGCCGTTTCCACCCGGCTCACCTCGGATTCGATGGAGAGCACGGAAGGGCTGACGCTTCATGCGGGGTACGCTTCTGGCTCTCCCTCGTCATCAGGCAAGCTGGCATGCCGTCATGACCAGCGCTACCCGACGAAGATAAAGCAAGACGGTCGGCTGGACTGGCGAAAGCAGTCCGGGTGACCGTTAAAGTAAGGATGACGCCCCAAAGGAATCCCAGATGACCACTAAAGAGAAGGATGACGCTAAAAGAAGGGCGGACTGGGTCCTGGCCCACCGGCTGGGCCCTATAGCTGGCCCTGTCCTGCAAACCCATATCCAAACAGTAAACCCAAGGACCCGATCTGTAATCTGCCCCCCAGACCAGTATATAAGGGAGGCCAGAGCTAGGGTTATAGGTAGGCAACAATAGAAGGATAGAAGTGTTAGCATCAAGTTCCCATCTTCCTCTATCTTTCGATAGTAGCTAAGGAAACAGCTCAAGGAGCATCTGTACTGAGCATCAGCTCCCACACATAGTTCATCTTGCAGGAGTAGGGGTGTTACCTCGCCAAGAGGACCCCAAACCTAGGTACGCCCCTGTGTTTGCAGTGAAATGTGCCCAACCAGTTGCGTGAGCCACCGAATGCATCCGTGTGTCCATTCTTCGCCATCCCCGATGGTACTGCCGTGTTCCACACCACGACAGGTATGATGCGTGAGTAGTTCCACCTTGGACTATGGGTCCATGTAGTAGCTAGATAGTTGTATCTCCTCCTTGTGCTTTCATGTATAGATCTTGTGAGCTCCGTTCATGATCAAGATCTAATCTATTTGTAATCATGCATGTTGTGTTTGCGGGGATCCGATGGATATTGAGATTATTATGTCAGTTTGGTTAATGGTTTTGTCTTTATGATTCTATCATGTCTGTGTTGTTTGTGATCTTGCATGCTCTCCATTGTTAGTAGCTATCTTGGCCGAGTAGTTGCTAGTGACTCCAAGATGGGGTATTTATGCTCGATAGTGGGTTCATGCCTCTAGTTTCCAAGGGAAGTGACAGAAATTTCTTCGGTTGTAGATGTGCTATTGCCACTAGGGAGAAAATAACGGTCTCTTGTTTATGGAATAAGTGGATTGTTTACCTTACAAACTTTGCTTAAAGCAGTTGTCTATTGCTTGCAACTTAATACTGGAGGGGGTTCAGATGATAACCTGAAGGTGGACTTCTAGTCATAGATGCAGTTGGATGGCGGTCTTTCTGACTAATCGAATCTCATAGGATCTTTCTGACTAGTATTGCATTGTTATGCCTCGCTCAGTTCCTGTCAATTGACCTGCTATAATTTGTTTACCCTTCATGACATGTTGTTTATATAAGGAGAGCACCTCTAGTGAACCATGGACCCGGTCCAATCTTTACAATTGATACATCTTCCACTGTTACTGTTTACTTGCTACAAACCACCATTACCTTCCACACCATACAGTTAATCCTTTGTTACAGCAAACCGGTGAGCTTGACAACCTCACTAATTCGTTGGGACAAAGTCTTGAGTTTGTGTTGTGCAGGTCTCCACGTTGTTTGCAACACCCGTGTGACGTTTCCTTCCTCCTTCTGGTTCGATAACCTCGATCTCTACTGAGGGAAACTTGCTGCTATGCTCATCACACCTTGCTCTTGGGGTTCCAACAAAGTGTCCCACGTCAACATTGGGTGCACGCATCAGAACTCCATCTTTCATGGTCATGTTTAGAGTTCTTTGATCCTAGCTTTCAATGATTGCAAGTGGTTTGATCTTGGTCTTGATGGTGCATGTCATCTAAAAATTATTCTTTTATCACTTACCTACTCGAGGACGAGCAGGAGTTAAGCTTGGGGATGCTTGATACGTCATAAACGTATCTATAATTTTTGATGTTCCATGCTTGTTTAGTATCTACTTTGCTTTGCTTTGTCCACACTTTGAGGTGCTTTTTATATGTTTTCTGGTACTAACCTATTAACAAGTTGCCACACTGCTAGTTGCCTGTTTTCTGCTATTTTTAGTTCCAGAAAAGCTAGTAAGGAAATATTCTCCGAATTGGACGGGACAAAAGACAAATTCAATATTTTATCAAGGAGAACACGGAGTCCAGAGGAGAGACGAAGGGAGGGCCACAGGGCAGCCGGACCCCCCAGCCGCGGGCCCACCCTAGGCCACGCCTGGGCAGGGTGTGGGCCCCCTGGCTGCCTCCCAGCCTCACCTCTTCACAAATAAGAAGCCCCCGATGCCTAAACCCTAAATATCTGATCAATATTCCACGAAACCGTCTCTAGCCGCAGCCACCATCGTCCCTAGATCGGGGGGATCTGAAGCTCTTCTCGGCACCCTTCTGAAGGGGAGATCATCCCGGAGGCCTTCTTCTTCATCATTCCAGCCTCCGGTATGAAGGTTGAGTAGTTCCACCTTGGACTATGGGTCCATGTAGTAGCTAGATGGTTGTATCTCCTCATTGTGCTTTCATGTCTAGATCTTGTGAGCTCCGTTCATGATCAACATCTCATCTATTTGTAATCATGCATGTTGTGTTTGCGGGATTTGATGGACATTGAGATTACTATGTCAGATTGATTTATGGTTTTGTCTTATTGATTCTATCATGCCTGTGTTGTTTGTGATGTTGCACGCTCTCCGTTGTTAGTAGCTATCTTGTCCAAGTAGTTGCTAGTGACTCCAAGAGGGGGTATTTATGCTCGATAGTGGGTTCATGCCTCTATTTAATCAAGGGAAGTGACAGAAATCTCTAAGGTTGTAGATGTGATGTTGCCACTATGGAGAAAACAACGGTCTCTTGTTCATGGAACAAGTGGATTGTTTACCTTACACACTTTGCTTAAAGCAGTTGTTTGTTGCTTGCAACTTAATACTGGAGGGGGTTTGGATGATAACCCAAAGGCGGACTTCTAGTCATAGATGTAGTTGGATGGCGGTCTATGTACCTTGTTGTATTGCCCAATCGATTCCCATAGGATTTTTATGACTAGTATTGCATTGTTATGCCTTGATCAGTCCTATCAATTGCCCTGTTGTAATTTGTTTACCCAGCATGTCATGTTTGTTTATCTAAGGAGAACACCTCTAGTGAACTATGCACCCCGGTCCAATCTTCACCATTGATACATCTTCCACTATTACTGTTTACTTGTTGCAATCCACTTTCACCTTCCACACCATACAGTTAATCCTTTGTTACAGCAACCGGTGAGATTGACAACCTCACTGTTCGTTGGGGGCAAAGTCTTGAGTTTGTGTTGTGCAGGTTTCCAAGTTGCTTGCAACACCTTTGAGACGTTTTCTTCCTCCTACTGGTTCGGTAACCTTGGTTTCTTACTGAGGGAAGACTTGCTGTTGTGCTGCATCACACCAGTAAGGTGTGAAGAAGCACATCAGCAAGTCTTCCCTCAGTAATAAACCGAGGTTATCGAACCAGTAGGAGGAAGGAAATGTCACACAGTTGTTGCAAGCAACGCGGAGACCTGCACAACACAAACTCAAGACTTTGCCCCAACTAACAGTGAGGTTGTCAATCTCGCCGGTTACTGTAACAAAGGATTAAACGTATGGTGTGAAAGGTAATCGTTTCCATCAAGTAAACAAGTAACAATGGAAGATGTATCAATGCTAAAGATTGGACCGGGGGCCATATTTCACTAGAGGAGCTCTCCTTAGATAAACAACATGGCATGAAGGGTAAACAAATTACGGCAGGGCAATTGACAGGAACTGAGCAAGGCATAACAATGCAATACTAGTTAGAAAGATCCTATGAGATTCGATTGGGCAATACAACAAGATACATAGACCGCCATCCAACTACATCTATGACTAGAAGTCCATCTTCAGGTAAAATCATCCGAACCCCCTCTAGTATTATGTTGCAAGCAACAGAGAACTGCTTTAAGAAAAGTGTGTAAGGTAAATAGTCCACATGTTCCATGAACACGAGACCGTTGTTTTCTCCCTAGTGGCAACAACACATCTACAACCGAAGAGATTTCTGTCACTTCCCTTGGAAACTAAAGGCATGAACCCACTATCGAGTATAAATACCCCCCTCTTGGAGTCACTTGCAACTACTCTACCAAGATAACTACTAACAACAGAGAGCATGCAAGATCACAAACAACACAGACATGATAGAATCATAAATACAAAACCATTAATCAAACCAACATAATAATCTCAATATCCATCGGATCCCCGCAAACACAACATGCATGATTACAAATAGATTAGATCTTGATCATGAATGGAGCTCACAAGATCTATACATGAAAGCACAAGGAGGAGATACAACCATCTAGCTACTACATGGACCCATAGTCCAAGGTGGAACTACTCATGCATCATACCGGAGAGAAGGCCTCCGGGATGATCTCCCCTCCGGCAGGGTGTTGGGAAGAACTTCAGATCCCCGATCTAGGGACGACGATGGCGGCGGCTACAGAAGGTTTCATGGAATATTGATCGGGTACTTAGGGTTTTTGCATCGGGGGCTTCTTATAGGCGAAGGGGGAGGCCGAGGCGGTGGAAAGGGCCCCACTCCCTTCCTAGGCGTGGGGCAGGGCCCGCCCGCGCCTAGGGGGGTGGTTGCCCTGGCACGCCTCTCGGTCTCCCCTCTGGACTTCTTGTTCCCCATGGAAAGTTATTAACTTTGATGTTTGTCCCGTCCAATTCTGAGAATATTTCCTTACTAGCTTTTCTGGAACCAAAAACAGCAGAAAACAGGCAACTGGCAATGTGGCAACTTGTTAATAGGTTAGTCCCAGAAAACATGTAAAAGGCACCTTAAATTGTAGACAAAGCAAAGAAAAGTAGATACTAAACAAGCATGGAGCATCAAAAATTATAGATACGTTTCCGACGTAACAAGCATCCCCAAGCTTAACTCCTGCTTGTCCTCTAGTAGGTAAGTGATAAAAAGAATGGTTTTTTTAGGTGACATGCACCCTCACAATAAAGATCTAACCATTTGCAAACATTGAAAGGTGGGATCAAAGAACTCTAAACATGTGCATGAAAGATGGATTTCTAACAATAGGACATAGTAACTATGCATGCAACATGAAAGGCTACAAACAAAGATCACGAATAACATGCATTGAAAAATGTTTGTTTGTTTCATATACAGAAAACATAGCATAGTGGTAACCAGCTTGTCCCTCATAGAGTAGCAAATAGATGCATAGGACACCTTCAAAGTTCACAAGGGTGACTAGAAACAAATAGCACAAGAACAAGTAATATCACAATATGGATCAATTAATAAGCTTTGGGACACTCCACACAGAATGGCAACTATGCTCTCTTAATGGTGCCTAAAGGTAGAAGGTGGAGACTCAACATAATGGTGGAAGAAAGGCCCTTCACAAAGGGAAGCAGGGATTTCAAGTTTCAAAAAGAGCTTCCAAAAATTATGGTACTTGTTAGCTTTCAGCCCTCATTGCCTTAAGGTTAAAGTGAACAAAGATGGAGTATATGCTTGACGAAGTATAAGTTGGCAATCTCAAGTCCCTTGAATACGAGGGCCACACCTCATGCTACTCAACTTAAGTCGCCTATAAGTTCTTGTCATTGTAAGTATTTGCATATCATTGAGAACTGCCAACGGGGTACCCCTTGCACATGGTACAGGAGCTTTCCCATAACCAAAATGACAAGGCAAGCAGACAATGAGCATCTCAGCAATCTTTTTATTTACCATATGCATAGCTTTTTTTATTGAGGATACTTCATAGATAGCTCACTATGGTGATGCTATAAGTTTCCACCATGATTAGGCATGGCTTAGGCTAGCGGCCCAGGTGTTTCTCTAACACAGAATACAAACTCCATGGACTTACAAGTTCCCTCTTTATTTCACACCGGTGACATCCATAGACAAAAGAGCATGATATCAACTGAGTACAAAGTACAAGTGAAATGTTGAAAACATTCCCCGTGACAACACGGTTCTGCTAATTCCAATGTATAAGTGCAAGCATATACAACATAGATGACATAATGGTTCAAGTTTATTAGGGGCAAAGAATATAAAATGTGCCAATAAGTTTGTGAGGGCTTTAATCACTAAGTTTTCACATAACAAAATAGTTTTTAATTGGAAGATAGCTAAAAACAAGAATATACTTAGAATGGTGTAACAATCCATGCATAGGAGTTTATAGTAGACACTTTGGAATAACTTGGTTTCTTGGGAGTTGGAAGCATGAGTAGAGCTTACTCATACAAGTGGAGGCTAGCAAAAGACTGGGAGCAACCAACTAAGAGAGCAATAATGGCCATAATCATGCAGAGCAACAAAGCATTACTAATCAAAGCATAGAGTGGTACTACAAGTCAAGGACTAAATGATCAAATAGGCTATGGTGACTTTTGAGAGTCATAACATGGTTTGAACATGTGCCAAGTCAACCCAAGCAAAGCATCAAAGGATAATACCACAATACTATGCTTTTGCATGCTAAAACAACGCATAATTTCTTCAAGGCACACTAAGCAATCCCAATGACTTGGAAAAATACATGCTACAGCAATAATCACTAAGCATAAGGTCAAAACAACACCTATCATGTCATGCTAAAGTCTAAGTCACAGTCAATGCAAGATCCTCTTACACTTACAAGCAAGAACTTACTACTCCTTTCCAACACCAAGCAACTTATTTGCAAAACAACACAGCGAGAACAGGGGTCCAAACTACTTTATTCAAGCAAACTAAAGAACCTAAGCAAAGCAAACGAAAACCAAGACGATCCAAGAACAACACAATTGTGCATGAAACAATAAAAACGAAGTGTCTAGACAGACCTGAGCTTTTTATTGATGAAGAAGGGGATGCCTTGGGCATCCCCAAGCTTTGACGCTTGTACCTCTTGGATATTTATTTGGGTGACACCATGGTGTCATCCCCAAGCTTGAGCTTTTGTCCATTCTTAATCTCATTGCATCATTCTCTCTCTACACCTGAAATTTTTCCTTCATACAAATCTTCATTAGCAACATTAGTTCATTCAAAAGATATTTGACCTTTGGCAAAGCTTTGGAACAACACGAATTTTCACTAAAAACACAAGCTATTGTAGAAACTCCTTCAAAAAACTCAATTCCCCAAAAGAGAACTCAAAAAGGAATCAATAAGAAGCAAATGCAAATAATGGCAGAAATTTGTCAAAACAGACCAGCAGGTAGAAGCCGACTTTTTTAAAATATCTTCTGTTGCTCAAATCAAAAAGTGTTGAACTAACGAAAGTTATATAACATACTTGGGGATTTATTCATAAAGTCTTAGCTCAATTCGAGTTACAGAGACTCCTCACTAATTTTTATGGTGAAGGACAGAAATCTGTTTCGGGACAGCAACTCCCTAAATCTTACTTCCCTCTCATTAGAGGTCATTCTTGGCACAAAAATCAAACAAGAAGGATAAGGAGTGGTCATTACTGAAGTAATAACTTCCAAGACTCAAGGAAACACTTGAGTTATCTCCCAACAAGTACTTTTCTTTAATGCCTTTAAGTTAGGCACAAGAAGCAAGAAGAATCAAGTATTCTCAAATGAGGAAGCATTAACATCCACACTTGAAAAATCTTCAAGTATGAAAGGTAACTCATCCAAATGGGTTTTGGAGGATCCCTTCTCATTTCTTTTTGGTTTACTACTTTCATCAAAAGGATTTTCAGGAACAATCTAATCAAAATTCTTTTCAAAGGCCTCATGCATCCCAACAAGCTTAAATGGTATGGGTATCTTAAATTCATCTCTAGGCTTCGTTTTATCTGAAGTATCCACAACATCTACACATGAGCCTAGCATATTAAAACGCTCAAAGACCTTTTTGGCTTCCCTAGCAACATCATGGAACTCTTTGAGTAAAGTTTTAAGAATAAATTCTCTCTTTTCAGCATTCTTTTCTTCTTTTAGTTTTAGGAACAAAATTTGCATCATGGTGTTAAGGCTAACAAACCTAGCCTCCAGCATATGAACTAAAGAAGCTGAAGCAATCTCATAATTAGGAGCAAGCTCTGCTATAGATTTATCCTCAATATCCTCATGCTTGCTAACATAATTAAAGAATTCTTCAATATTATCTTTCCCAATTACAGCGCCACTACCTATAGAAAGGTCCTTCAGGGTGAACTTGGGGAGCAACATGGTGAGCTAGAACGAGGTGGCGACTAGAGTAGGAACTATTTTTTTGTGGTTTTGAATAAAGAAAGCAAACCAAACTAGACTAATTTTTTGGTTTTTTGAAGAGGCAAACAAAACCAAGCAAAAGAAACAAAGCAAACTAAAAATAAAGTAAAGAGAAAGGAAGTGGAGGACTCCCCTAGTGAAGACGTCCTTATCCTCCTCGGCAACGGCGCCAGAAAACTTGTTGATGGCTCAGTTGATGTGGAGCCTGTTGGGAACCCCAAGAGCAAGGTGTGAAGTAGCACAACAACAAGTCTTCCCTCAGCAAGAAACTGAGGTTATCGAACCAGTAGAAGGAAGGAAACGTCACACAGGTGTTGCAAACAACGCGGAGACCTGCACAACACAAACTCAAGACTTTGCCCTAACTAACAGTGAGGTTGTCAATCTCACCGGTTGCTGTAACAAATGATTAAACGTATGGTGTGGAAGGTAATGGTTTGTAGCAAGTAAACAAGTAACAGTGGAAGATGTATCAATGGTAAAGATTGGACCGGGGTCCATAGTTCACTAGAGGTGCTCTCCTTAGATAAACAACATGACATGAAGGGTAAACAAATTACAGCAGGGCAACTGACAGGAACTGAGCAAGGAATAACAATGCAATACTAGTCAGAAAGATCCTATGAGATTCGATTGGGCAATACAACAAGATACATAGACCGCCATCCAACTGCATCTATGACTAGAAGTCCACCTTCAGGTTATCATACGAATCCCCTCCAGTATTAAGTTGCAAGCAACAGACAACTGCTTTAAGCAAAGTGTGTAAGGTAAACAGTCCACATGTTCCATGAACAAGAGACCGTTGTTTTCTCCCTAGTGGCAACAACACATCTACAACCGAAGAGATTTCTGTCACTTCCCTTGGAAACTAGAGGCATGAACCCACTATCGAGTATAAATACCCCCCTCTTGGAGTCACTTGCAACTACTCTACCAAGATAACTACTAACAACAGAGAGCATGCAAGATCACAAACAACACAGACATGATAGAATCATAAATACAAAACCATTAATCAAACCAACATAATAATCTCAATATCCATCGGATCCCCGCAAACACAACATGCATGATTACAAATATATTAGATCTTGATCATGAACGGAACTCACAAGATCAATACATGAAAGCACAAGGAGGAGATACAACCATCTAGCTACTACATGGACCCATAGTCCAAGGTGGAACTACTCATGCATCATACCGGAGAGAAGGCCTCCGGGATGATCTCCCCTCCGGCAGGGTGCTAGGAAGAACTTCAGATCCCCCCGATCTAGGGACAACGGTGGTGGCGGCTACAGAAGGTTTCGTGGAATATTGATCGGGTACTTAGGGTTTTTGCATTGGGGGCTTCTTATAGGCGAAGGGGGAGGCCGAGGCGGTGGCCAGTGGCCCCACACCCTGCCTAGGGGCGGGGCAGGGCCTACCCGCGCCTAGGGGGTGTGGATGTCCTAGCACGCCTCTCCATCTCCTCTCTGGACTTCTTGTTCCCCACGGAAAGTTATTAACTTTGACGTTTGTCCCGTCCAATTCCGAGAATATTTCCTTACTAGCTTTTCTGGAACCAAAAACAGCAGAAAACAGGGATCTGGCACTGTGGCAACTTGTTAATAGGTTAGTCCCAGAAAACATGTAAAAAGCACCTCAAAGTGTAGATAAAGCAAAGCAAAGTAGATACTAAACAAGCATGGAGCATCAAAAATTATAGATACGTTTTCGACGTATCACGCAGCACCATCAGTTACCGTTTACTTTCTAGAAGCAACTACTATCTTCCGCACTATACGTTTAGTCCTTTGTTTTCAGCAAACCAATGAGATTGACAACCTCACTGTCAGTTGGAGCAAAGTCTTGAGTTTGTGTTGTGCAGGATTCCAAGTTGTTAGCAACACCATGGAGTTGTTTCCTTGCTCCTACTGGTTTTATAACCTTGATTTCATAACTAAGGGAAGAGTTGTTGTTGTGCTCATCACACCTTGCTCTTGGGGGTCTCCCAACGAGGCTCTACAATTGACTGAGCCGCCAAGATTTTTTGGCGCCGTTGTCGGGGAGTTAAGGACAGCTTCACAAGGGGAGTCCTTCACAACCATTCTCTTTACTTTGTTTTTGTTTTTCTTAGTTTCTTTTGCTTTGTTTTGCTTGATTCTTTTTACCAAAAATACAAAAAATTAGTTTTGTTTGGTTTGCCTTTTCTTATAAAAAACACACAAAAATTAGTTCCTACTATAGTTATTGGTCTGTTATTGCCTTGCTTTGTCATGCTTTCTATCAATGGCTGGTTTCTTTGAAACTATATCTTATTGGCAAGGTGGGTTCACGGAAGAACACAAATATTATTATGAGGAACATCGTTTGTCACAAAAATGGAAACACTTATGGGAACAGATTGATAAATTGAATACCATTGCTAGAAACGTATGCTCTGCTTATAATGTTACTTATTGCTTTGATAAATGTTGTTGCTGTAGGAGGTATAAACACCTCCCTTTTCAATGTGAGTGTAATGATAATGCTACCATATCTTCTTATGTTAAGGGAAATTATGACTTTTATGATGTGGAACAAATTGAAGAATTTATTGCTTGGAAGGGTGCATTGCATTCGAACTTGCTAATTTGCTTGAAAATACTGATGATGCACCTTATAAATATGAGGTTTATGATATACTTAAATTTTGGTTTGATAATTACAAGGAAGAAAATGGCTATATTCTTTAATATTTGAATAGATGCTTTCCACCAACGAAAGATACTAATGCCTTGCAAGATAATATGGAAGAAGAAATTGCTAAAAGTAGAATCTCATTAGATGAAAAAGAGGAGGAGAGTGATGAACAAAAGGAGGAAGAATGGATTAGCTACCCATGCCTACCTTCTACTGAGAGTAATTCTTCATCCCTTGCATTATTTGATTGTCCCCCATGCTTACCAAAGGAGGATGATTGTTATGTTCCTATGGGTCCTTTTGAAATATATACTATGAGTAAAACTTGTGATAATAATTATGCTCCTATTATCTATGATAATCCTTTATTTATGCCTGACTTCGAAATGCATGGTACTAAAGAGTTTTGCTTAGAAAATGTTCATGATAAAGCTCTAGATGATGGTCCTATGTTGGTTGATAATATTAACTGTACTACTATTGAAAATGAGATTGGAGGGGTCTTGACTTTATCTTGGAACTCCATACCTCTTGAGAATGATCGGTCATTTTGTTATAAAACTGTTAAAAGTGGGTTTGAAGGTTTTAATCCCACTATTTTTGAGCTTGATAAAAATTATGTGTTTATAGACAATGAAAGGCATGATTTATGTGATAGTTATGTTATTGAGTTTATTCATGAGGCTACTGAAAATTATTATGAGAAAGGAAAATATGGTTGTAGAAGTTTTCATGGTACTGAAACACATCTATGTGCTAAAAGGTTTGAAGTTGCTCTTGTTTTATATTCCTATGCTTGTCATATCGTTCTTTGTGAATTTATTTGCGTACAAGATTCCTATGCATAGGAAGTGGGTTAGACTTAGATGTGTTTTGAATTTTATTCTTGATGCTCTCTTTTACTTCAATTCATTTTTGTTATGTGATCATCTTCTCAAACTATCATGTCTAACTTAAAGGCGTTAAAGAAAAGTACTTCTTGGGATATAACCCAATAGTTTTATTGAGTCTTGGAAGTTATTACTTCTGTAATAACCTCTTCTCATCCTTTTTGTGTGATTTTTGTGCCAAGAATACCCTCTAATGAGAGAGAAGTAAGATTTGGGGAAGTTGTTGTCCCGAAACAGATTTTTGTGCCTCACTGTAAAAATTCGCGAAAAATATCTGTATGTCGGATTGAGCTATAATTTTATGGGTAAATGCCCCAGGTTATTATCTAACTTTAGTTAGTTCATTACTTTTTGATTTGAGCAACATAAGATCTTTTAAAAAAAATGGTTTTTACCTGCTGGTCTGTTTTGACAGATTTCTGCCATTATTTGCATTTGCCTCTTATCGGTTTCTTTTTGAGTTCTCCTTGATCTCTTGAGCTTTGTAAAGTAATTGCTACAGTATCTTGTGTTTTAATTAGAGTTTTCCTTGTTTCAAAACAAAACCCAAGGGCCTATTATTTTGAATGGACTAATGTTGCTAATGAAGATTATGTGAAGTTTTGTATGAAGGAAATTTTTCAAGTGTAGGGGAAGAATGGTGTGATGAGATGAAGAATGGACAAAAGATCAAGCTTGAGGATGCCACCCCGTGTCACCCCAAGAAATATTCAAGAGGTACAATCGTCAAAGCTTGGGGATGCCCAAGGCATCTTCTTCTTCATCAATTAAAATCTCAGGTCTCTCTCTAGACACTTCGTTTTTATTGTTTCATGCACTGTTGTGTTGTTCTTGGAGTGTCTTAGTTTTTGTTTTTGGTTTTAGTTTGTTTAGTTTGCTTGAATAAAGTCTGTTAGAGATATGCCCTAGAGGCAATAATAAATGTAGTTATTATTATATCTTTGTGTTTATGATAAATGTTTACATTCATGCTATAACAGTATTAACCAGAAACATTAATACTTGTCTGATTTGTAAACTAAATTAGAGTCCCTAGTAAAGCCTCTTTATAATACTAGCTTGTTGATTAATAGATGATCATGGTTTCTTGATCATGAACATTTGATATGTTGTTAATAACAAGGTCATATCATTAGGAGAATGGTATGATGGACATACTCCTATAGATAAGCGTAGCATAAAGATTAAGTCATTTTAATAGTTCAATTGCTATAAGCTTTCTGATACATAGTAACCTAATTCCTTCGACCATGAGATCATGCTAATCACCATCACCGGAAGGATGCTTTGATGACATCAAACACCACACTGTAACTGGGTGGCTATAAAGATGGCATTGAGTGTTCGGAAAGTATGGGTTGAGGCACATGGATCAAGAGAGGGATTTGTCCATCCATATGACGGATAGATATACTCTGGGCCCTCTCGGTGGAATGTCATCCAATTGGCTTGCAAGCATGTGACTGGCTCACAAGGGATCACATACCACGGGAACGAGAAAAGAGTACTTATTAGTAATGAGGTTGAACTAGGTATGCAGAGATACCGACGATCAAAACCTCGGATAAGTAAACTATCATGAGACAAAGGGAAATTGGTATCGTATGTAAGTGGTTCATTCGATCACAAAGTAATCATAGAAATATGTGGGAGCCATATGAATTTCCAGATTCCTCTATTGGTTATTGATCGGAGAAGTGTCTCGGTCATGTCCGCATAATTCATGAACCGTAGGGAGACACACTTAAGGATTCGATGTTGTTGAGTAGTTATGGAATGATGAGTAAGAGACTGAATGTTGTTCGGAGTCTCGGATGGGATCCGGGATATCACGAGGAGATCCGGAATGGTCCGGAGAAAAAGATTCATATAAGGAAAGTCCTGTTTCGGAGTTGGGGAATGATTCCGGTGTTTTCACCGGGAATGTTCTAGAAGGGTCCGGAAGGTCCGGCACTCCGGAGGGGAAGGGTACATGAATGTGTCATGACAATATGGAATGGTTTCATCATGTACTAGGTCACTTGGCTAGGCAAAATAAAGGGAGAAATAAAATCCTAGTTTGAAAGTCAAACGCCAATTTGAAAAAGTCAAACGGCAAGTTTGCTTGGTGGAGGGAGAGTAGGAAACCTACTTGGGGAGGAAGTCCTCCTCCCTCCAATCGCCAGCCAAGGAGGCTGAGTTGGGGGAGGACTCCCTCCTCCCAACCGGCCACCCTCCACCTATATAAGGAGGGGTAGGGCTCCCCTACCCCTCACACCCAAAACCCTAGCCCTCTCCTCCAAGTCGCCGGCGCCACCACCACCTTGTGCCGCCGCCTAGGGCACCTCCAACTCGGCGAGTTGGGGTGAACCCCAAACCCTAGCCACCGGCTACACTCTCCCCTTGGTGCCTCTAAACCCTAGATCACCAAGGCCTCTCTCATAGTCCACCATACTCGCTCCGGCTTAAGGCGAAGCCCTGCGAGATCTCCCCTCTACTTCCGGTACCACGTCGTCGTGCTGCCGGAATCGCGAGGAGAGTGCTACAACCTCCGCTGCCTGCTGGAACAAGGGAGAGGAAGGTCTTCATCGAGCACCGAACGTGTGACCGACTGCGGAAGCGCTGCCGGAACGCAGCGCCGGAAGGATCGTCTACGCGATCTTGAGATCGGCAAGAGTACGACTACATCACCCACGAGAATCTGCTCTCGTTAACCGCTTTGGAATATTCGAGGGTGAGTTCCTATATCGACTCGTTGCTACAATCTAGTACATAGATCTTGGCTTGTTTGTTTGCATGCGGTAGAAATTTTTTGTTTTCCATGCTACGAACCCCTATAGTGGTATCAGAGACGTGTCTATATGCAGATCTGTTGCACAAGTAGAACACAATGGTCATTGTGGGCGGTGGTGTTTTTATTATCAGTTGCTTTTTGTGTACTTTGCATCTTGCGGTATGATGGGATGAAGCGGCCCGGGCTAACCTTACATGACATCGTTCATGAGACTTGCTCCACGCTCAACATGCAACTTGTAGTGCATAAGTGGCTTTGCGGGTTTCTGTCTCTCCCATTATAGTATAGATCCAATTTACAACGGGCACTTGATAGTTCAAACATAAACGTTGTGGTTCTTGTTCGTAAGTTAGATCGACACTTATTGAAAGCCCCAAACCACATAAAATATGCAAAGAAAATTAGAGGCGTCTAACTTTGTTTTGCAGGGGTGTGCCATGATGTGATATGGCCATGATTGTGATTATATTTGATGTATGCAATGTTCCTTATTGTAAGTTGGCAACCGGCAGGAGCCATATGGTTGTCTTTAAATTCCGTTAAGACCCGCGTGTCTATTCAAAGTAGTTGTAATAGTTGAATCTGGTGGAAGACAACCATGAAACGGCGCCATTGACCTTGACGCTATACGGGTGATGATGGAGATCATGTTCGTGCTTGAAGATGAAGATCGGAAGCACAAGAATAAAGGCCATATCATATCACATATTATGAATTGCATGTGATGTTAATCGTTTATGCATCTTGTATTGCTTAGTTAACGACGGTAGCATTATAAGATGACCCCTCATGCACACAAAATTTCAAGTTCCAAAGTGTTCATACTTAGTAAGAACTGTTGCTAAAGCTCGTTGTTTCGAAGCACCACGTGATGATCGGGTGTGTTAGATTCTGCGGGTGTATACAATGTGAGTAAGCCAGATTTTCTCATGCGGAAGCTAAGGTTTGATCTTGACGAGCTTAGCATGTATAGATATGGTCTCGGAACACGGATCACCGAAAGGTAAAGCATGAGTCATATAGTAGATATCATGAACATGTTGATTGTTTGCCATTGAAGCTACATCAACTCTCGTGATGATCGGTTTTGATGTGGTGGATTTGGTTCGTGTGATCACTAAAACAATGTGAGGGATATTGTTTTGAGTGGGAGTTCACCTAGATTAATTTAACTATTAATTAGAACTCAATTTGTCATAAACTTAGTCTAAACTATTGCAAATATGTTGTAGATCAATGGCGGCCCCTACCATCAATTTTAATGCGTTCCTAGAGAAAGAAAAGTTGAAAAACAATGGAAGCAACTTCGCGGATTGGTTCCGCAATTTGAGGATTGTCCTTAATGCTGGTAATTTGACCTATGTGCTGGATGCACCGCTGGGTGAACCACCTGCAGCTACTGCTACCGATGAAGTAAAGAATGTTTACCTCACTCGGAAGAATCAGTACTCCATAGTTCAGTGTGCTATGTTGTATGGTTTGGAATCGGAGCTTCAAAAAAGGTTTGAGAACCAAGACCCATATGATATTGTCCGAGAACTCAAAATTATTTTTGAGACTCACGCGGTAGTTGAGAGTTATGAGGCTTCTGAAAAGTTCTTTAACTGCAAGATGGAAGAGGGCAGCTCCGTCAGTGAGCATGTGCTTAAGATGTCTGGGCACGCAAACAAACTCCAAAGTTTGGGTATAGTGATTCCTAATGCTTTGGGGATATACCGTGTCCTCCAATCACTGCCACCAAGTTACAAGAACTTTGTGATGAACTACAATATGCAAAACATGAACAAGACGTTGCCAGAACTCTTCTCCATGTTGAAATCTGCAGAAGTGGAGATCAAGAAAGAGCATCAAGTGTTGTTGGTCAATAAGACCACCAAATTCAAGAAAGGCAAGTCTAAGCAAAAGGGACACTTCAAGAAGGGTGGTAAGAAAGTTACCGCACCAACGAAGAAGACCAAGGCTGGGCCAAAGCCTGATACTGAGTGCTTTTACTGCAAGGGAGAAGGTCACTGGAAGCAGAATTGCCCAAAGTACTTGGCGGATTTGAAGAACGACAACATCAAGAAGAAAGGTATATCCAATATACATGTTATTGATGTGTATATCACTAGTACTCATAGTAGTGCCTGGGTATTTGATACTGGTTCGGTTGCTCATATTTGTAACTCGAAACATGTACTGCAGAATAAACGGAAGCTAGCGAAGAACGAGGTGACGATGCGCGTTGGAAATGGATCAAAGGTTGATGTGATCGCGGTCGGCACGCTACCTCTTCATCTACCATCGGGATTAGTTTTATACTTAAATAATTGTTATTTGGTGCCTGCGTTGAGCATGAACATTATATCTGGATCATGTTTGTTGCGAGACGGTTACTTGTTTAAGTCCGAGAATAATGGTTGTTCAATTTATATGAGTAATATGTTTTATGCACATGCACCTTTGATAGATGGTCTATTCTTATTGAATCTCGATAGTGGAAATACACATATTAATAACATTGAAGCTAAACGTTTGAAATTGAGCGATAACTCGACCTATATGTGGCACTGTCGTCTTGGTCATATTGGAGTAAAGCGTATGAAGAAACTCCATTCCGATGGACTTCTTGAATCACTTGATTTTGAATCACTTGAAAGATGCGAAGCATGTCTGATGGGTAAAATGACTAAGACTCCATTTTCTAGGATGATGGAGCGAGCTACAGACTTATTGGAAATCATACATACCGATGTGTGTGGACCAATGAGTGTAGCATCGCGCGGTGGTTATCGTTATGTTCTTACCTTCACGGATGACTTGAGTAGATAT
This sequence comes from Avena sativa, assembly GCA_916181665.1. Classification (NCBI taxonomy): domain Eukaryota; kingdom Viridiplantae; phylum Streptophyta; class Magnoliopsida; order Poales; family Poaceae; genus Avena; species Avena sativa. The sequence goes on along the minus strand of OV702293.1, from coordinate 446,800,916 downwards.
GGGTATATCTATTTCATGAAACATAAGTCCGAAACTTTCGAGAAGTTTAAGGAATTTCAAAGTGAGGTAGAGAATCAACGTAACAAGAAGATTAAATTTCTACGATCTGATCGTGGAGGTGAATATCTAAGTTACGAGTTTGGCGAGCATTTAAAGAAATGCGGAATACTTTCACAATTGACACCGCCAGGAACACCACAGCGTAATGGTGTGTCCGATCGTCGTAATCGAACTCTCTTAGATATGGTTCGTTCTATGATGTCACTTCCAGATTTACCGCTATCGTTTTGGGGTGATGCATTAGAAACAGCCGCATTCACTTTAAATAGGGCACCATCTTAATCCGTTGAAACGACACCGTATGAATTATGGTTTGGGAAGAAACCTAAATTGTCGTTCCTTAAAGTTTGGGGTTGTGAAGCTTATGTAAAGAAGTTACAGCCGGACAAGCTTGAACCCAAAGCAGAAAAATTCGTCTTCATAGGATACCCGAAGGAAACTATTGGGTATACCTTCTATCATAGATCCGAAGGCAAAATCTTCGTTGCTAAGAATGGATCCTTTCTAGAGAAGGAATTTCTCTCGAAAGAAGTGACTAGAAGGAAAGTAGAACTCGACGAGGTTGTTGAACCTTCTCTCGAACTTGCGAGTAGCGCAACACCGGAAGTAGTTCCTGTGGCGCCTACACCAATAAGAGAGGAAGCTAATGATGATGATCATGAAACTTTGGTTGAAGTTGCTACAGAACCTCCCAGGTCAACGAGAACTCGTACCACTCCTGATTGGTATGATCCCGTTATGAGTGTCATGTTGGTGGACAACACCGATGACCCTGTGACATATGAGGAAGCGATGATGAGCCCAGATTCCAATAAATGACAAGATGCCATGAAATCCGAGATTGGATCCATGTACGAAAACCAAGTATGGACTTTGGTGGACTTACCGGATGGCCGGAAGGCTGTCGAGAACAAATGGATTTTCAAGAAGAAAACAAATGCTGATGGTAATGTTACTGTCTATAAAGCTCGACTTGTCGCAAAAGGGTTTCGAAAAATTCAAGGAGTTGACTATGATGAGACTTTCTCACCAGTAGCGAAGCTAAAGCCTGTGAGGATTATGTTAGCAATCGCTGCATATTACGATTATGAGATATGGCAGATGGATGTCAAAACGGCGTTCCTCAATGGAGACATTGATGAAGAGTTGTATATGATGCAACCCAAAGGTTTTGTCGATCCTAAAGATGCTAACAATGTATGCAAACTTCAACGGTCCATATATGGATTGAAGCAAGCATCCCGAAGTTGGAATCAACGTTTTGATAAGGTAATCAAAAGTTTTGGTTTTATACAAACTTATGGAGAAGCTTGTATGTCAACACCCGGATTTTTCAATCCTAGATGCCTGTTATGCCATACATCGCAATCCCAGGATTACCATTTTTGCGAGACATAACAGAATTGGATACCATAGTACATCATCCGTTACAACGATACATAAGTTCTTACACAAATAGGGATCTCATGATCCAGTTCTTAATACAACTTCAAGCAGCGGAATACGTAATAATAACGGTAGCGTAGGCGAAGCTCCATATTCAGGGTCATAGGCAATGCTGACGATGGGAGATGATCCTAGTTGTCGTAACCTTCCTGGGGTCCATCTTCCAGATACTCCTCTTCATAGTCTGGCCATGGGAATAGCCAGGGACAAAGCCATGAGTACTCTTTAAGTACTCGCAAACTAATACTAACAGGTAAGGGGTTTTTTGGATAATAGGACACTAGGCTCTAGGGTTGTTTTGCAAAAAGCCAGGTTTATCTCTACTCAGTTCCAAAACTAGTCACAATTTTATAACTCCTAAGTGGGATCTTGTAATTCAGGTCACAACTCTGTTGTGGTCAAGTCAAAGTCTCAATTCATTTCACAAGTCATTTTGAAAAGTCTGACGGGGGAACAGTATGGCCACTCCAACTGTCCATAACCGCGGACGCGGATATTCGAATAGTTTGACACTCTGCAGAGATTGTACACTTTCACCACAACATTCGATACATCCATCAGGAACAAATCCTGAATTCACCATACTAAGTATGCGGATAATCAATCCTAACCTTTCAATTACACGCCCTAGTATAAGCACCTCTCCTGTGAGTTTGGCCTCCCAACCATGACCAACTGTCATCTTGGGTACTGCACAGGTGGACAATCTTCACAAGGTAGCCTCAGCTCAGACCTTGGCCGTGAGGGAACTAATACTAAGGAATATAAGTTTCCAGTCAAGCCCTACCCAATCTTCGGGTATTGTGGTTGTACGATAAAATTGGAATGGTATCGCATCCAGACAACCATCCGTTTTATAAAGGGCTAAGGCTCATGCCTCAACATTTTCATCACCAAAATCATCAAGTGTTCGGAAACACATGTCCAAAACATTTCAATAGAATGATCCATCATTCCAAGGTTTTCATAAACACTTCTCCACCAAGTATTCCCATCTAAAGTTGATCCAGTTTTATGCTTAGCACTAGCATCTATAGGTGGGGGTAAGCACTGATGAGGGGTGGTAAACTAGTGGGGTTTTAACTAGGTTCAAACTCATGCCTTAGGATGACATCAAGGTTCTCTAGCTTAGGCCAAATTTTATGCACTTTATGCAACCTTCAGCACAACTGTCTAGTATCTACCAAACTCTTAGGTAGACTCTAAGTAAGCTTTGATAAAGAAATAAAGTAAGAAGCTTGCACATAAAACTAGGATTTGGTTTATCAAGTGGGTATGATCACATATGCTTAAGGCATAAAGTAGTCATATCACAAGTATGGGTTTGTGGCATCAGTAGGGTATCTTGCAAGGGTTAGCTTGCATCAATATCAGTGTAAGCTTGCATAGTTACTAGCTTGCTCAATCAACTAGTAGTATTAGGCTTGCCTTGTGCAGAGCAGTGGTTGAAGTTCTCCTCGGCTTCCTCTTCGTAGTATCCTCCTTCCTCCTCGTATCCTTGGTCGGTACTAGCGTCTATGAATAAATACGAGGTACACAATCACCAAACAATACTTAGCTACTTGCAATCATCACACACAAGGGTCCTGTAGATGATCTAGCATCATCTCTAACATTACAAGGTTAAGGCTTGGTTTAAATCTTTTTATTTTTAGAAAAGTAATTTCTACTCATTGAAAAACTACTTAAGATTTAATATTCTCCAAACCCAACATGGGATCATGTTGAAACATGTCATCACCACATATTGTAGTCCATGGGAATGTGATTTAAAGTGGTGTCACAATTTAATAAGGTTTTACCCTTTTATTTTAATTAATTAAAGTGGCTAGAAATGCTTATGAAGCATTCTTTTATTACTTGAACAAGATTTCTGCAAGTAAACCTATATATTTTTATATATTCTGAAAGGTATGGTTAAATGTGATTTTTGAGAGTTGGAAACAACTCAAAAGCTATTATGGTTTAAATTTGAAAAATGTTTGAATGCAGAAAAGCTTCTGCCTTGTTATTTTTACCAGGGGTGATCTATAGATCCAAATGACTTGAATCCAACGGTCTTGGATTCAGCATTCACAGACCTTTCCAACAAAATTGGTTTCATTCAAATTGGTGTACTGAATCGATCTGGGTTGATTTTTGAAGTGTGTTTGAATTGAAATAGAAAAAGATTTAATTTGAATAACTGGGCCGCGCAGGAAATTCTAACGGGCCGGCCTGCTAAGCGCAGTGCTCTCGCGGGCTGCTTAAGTGGGTGTCCCCACTCGTCAGTGACACGGGGCTGGGCGAAGCGGTATGGGGCAACGTGGATCGTTCGATCTAGTTCTAATCTAATGGCTGGGAGTCATCGTCGACGCGAGACAACTCCGGCGAGAACGAAACCTAGCGGCCAGTGAGGGTCGCTGGGGGCTCACCAGGGTACTGGTGAGGGTCGGCGAGGCGGGAGAACGACGAAGTCGACGATGGCGAACTCAGGGGTGGTCGCGGCAGCTCCTGGGGCGGCTCCAATCGCTGGCTCCTTTCTTCTTCGGCAGCGGCAGGCTCCAGTGAAATTCCGGTGAGGTGGTGCTCGCCTTGCTCTGAGAATGGTGTGGCACGATCAGTGAGGAGAGGGGAGTGAGATGGTGTGAAGAAATCGAGCGGGGGTGGCCTCTATTTATAGTCGAGCGAGGGGACCATCGGGGCGCACGGTGAGCTCGTCGGGGGCGACGTTACAGGCGGCTATTGGCATGGGAAAGGGTAGGGGACGGTGCTGTGTCTCCTGGCGATGCTCAAAGACATGGTCGCAAGGCATGGGGCGGTGTGGTTTGGTCTGGAACGGCCGGTGCTCTGCGCGGCAGAGGCGGCGTCTTCGACGGTGGACGGTGGCTGTGCGGCACGGGGCGGTAAATGGGGTTGTCTGGCGGTCTCCTGGGTTGATGGCGATCGTGTGTGCACGCGGCGAGGGCGGCGCGTGGTCTGTGGATGCTGGTCGAGAGTGGCGCTCTGGCGCACGCTCGGCATGGTCTGGGCGCGGCTTGTGCGCGTCGTCCAGGGCTTGGCAACGCTTGCGGCTGGGACAGTGAGTGGCGGTGGACGGTGGGCTGCCTCCTAGACAAGGTTGGCACGGCTAGTTCTTCCTCTAGCCTGCTGTCCACAATGGGGTGACATTGGGGTGCTCGGCTGTTCACCATTAATGGCAATGGCAAGCTCACAGGGGTGCTAGTGTTGGGCTAATCTTTCTAGATGATCTACTGAGCTGTGTGTGAGCTAACTAGGGAACAAGTTAGGCAAGAATCACTGCACACTATAGTGTTTGATGTTTTGTTTGATTTGTGTTTGCAACCTGTTTGATGAAATGGCCGCATGAAATCAAGTTTTGAATTTTGAAATGATTTTTGGTGCTGGTGAGTCTGCAGATGCTTGGGTTTTGAAAGTTGAGCTTGTTTGAGTGGGTTTTAAAAAAATGGGATCTTCCCATATGAAGAAGATTCAATTTTGAATTGTCATTTAAACTATGCATTTGAAAGTTTCTGGATGATCACAAAGTGGGCCTTGATACTCTGTTATGAGTACATTCAAGGGGTGCAAAGATCCAGAAAAGTTTCGGTTAGGTTCTGAAAGTTTGAGACAGCCAAAGTAGGCATGGGAGTTAAATTGGTCAAAATGACCATTCACTTAATATATTTGTTTTGATTTACTTGTCTTTAAGGAAAGTGTGGGAAATGTTTTAGATGATGTTCAATTCACCTAAGAAACATTTTACAAGCAATGGATCACACAAACAAGGTGGTTTTTAAAGAAATTCAAAATCCATGCATACACATATACATGCATTCATGAGTTTATTTAGAAAAGTTTTTTGTTAACCCTAATCTTGATGATTAGTGTTTGATGATCTAAGTTTGGTATCTTTGGGATGTTACAAACCTTCCCCCCTTAAACAAAATCTCGTCCCGAGATTTGAAAAAGGACGAAAAGATTACCTAGGATTTGAAGAGATCGGGAAACTCCGTCCTGATGTGATCTTCGCGTTCCCAGGTAGCTTCCTCTTCTGTGTGGTTGCTCCACTGAATCTTGAGAAACTTGATGCTTCGGGTTCGAGGAGTTCGAAAAGCTTCTTCCAAAAGGCGGATGGGCACTTCGGGATAGGTCAGGTCATCGTTGATCTCTATGGTCCGATGATCGATATTCTTGAACACTTCGGTCTTCTCGGGGACTTCGAGACATTTGCGAAGTAATGAGATATGGAACACATTGTGCACAACTGACATCTCTTCAGGTAGTTCCAGTTGATAAGATACTTCTCCTCGACGGTTCAAAATTTTGAAAGGTCCGATATATCTGGGAGCTAACTTTCCTTTGAGTTGGAAACGCTGCATTCCCTTTAATGGCGACACTTTCAGATAAAAAAAAATCTCCGATGTTGAAGGCGAGGTCTCGACGTCTCTTGTCGGCATAACTCTTCTGTCGGGATTGAGTGGTCTTGAGGTTCTCATGAATCTTGTGAACCTTCTCTTCTGCTTCTCGTAGGATGTCGGGTCCGAAGATCTGACTCTCTCCTACTTCTGACCAGTTCAAAGGGGTGCGACACTTTCTTCCGTACATGAATTCAAATGGGGCCATTTGCAAACTGGCTTGGTAACTATTGTTGTAAGAAAATTCTGCAAACGGCAGACAGTCTTCCCACTTGGATCCATATTCTAGCACACATGCTCTTAGCATATCTTCGAGTATTTGGTTTACTCGCTCCGTTTGTCCATCGGTCTGCGGGTGATACGCGGTACTGAAATCTAGGCGGGTTCCTAAACCTTCTTGGACTTTCTTCCAGAATCTCGAGGTAAACTGAGTTCCTCGATCCGATACTATGTTCTTGGGGACTCCGTGCAAACTAACTATTCTAGCGATGTACAACTCCGCTAGCTTCGAACTCTGATAGGTGGTTTTGACAGGCAAGAAATGGGCGACTTTGGACAAACTGTCCACTATGATCCAGATAAAGTCATTTCCCCTACTAGAAGTAGGTAGTCCAGTGATAAAGTCCATTCCTACGGAATCCCATTTCCATTCCGGGATTTGCAAAGGTTGCAACAATCCAGCGGGTCTTTGATGTCCTGCCTTGACTCGCTGGCATATATCACATTTAGCGATATAGCTCCCGATTTCTCTCTTCATCTTATGCCACCAAAATTGCTCTTTCAAATCTTGATACATCTTCGTTCCTCCGGGATGGATAGAATAAAGAGTATCATGAGCCTCCTTCAAGATAACTTCTTTCAACTCTGAATCTGCTGGTACACAAAGGCGTCCTTTGTACCACAGAACTCCTTCTTTGTCCTCGGTGAATCCGGGTACTTTGCCTGTACCGATACGACGCTTGATTCCGTCGATACTAGCATTTCCCTTCTGCGCCTCTTTAATCTGACTGATCAAAGTGGGCTGAAGTTCTATGCTAGCCAAAAATCCTTCACTTACTAATTCTATTCAAAAATCTTCCATCTCCTTGTGCAGACTTGGTTGCTCCTCTAAAATCATGGAGTTCAAGCGGCACGGCAATCTGCTAAGGGCATCGGCTACCACATTGGATTTACCAGGGTGATAGTGAATGTCCAGGTCGTAATCCTTGATTAGCTCAATCCATCTTCTCTGCCTCATATTCAACTCCTTCTGAGTGAATATATACTTTAGGCTCTTGTGATCCGAGTAAATATCACAACGATTTCCCATCAGGTAATGTCACCATGTCTTCAGGGCTAGAACTACTGCAGCGAGTTCGAGGTCATGGGTTGGGTAGTTTTGCTCATGTTGCTTCAATTGTCGAGATAGATAAGATATAACTTTGCCTTCTTGCATTAGCACACATCCGAGACCAATCTTGGATGCGTCACAATACACATCGAAGGGCTTCGTGATATCCGGCATGATGAAGATTGGGGCTGAGATCAATCTCCTCTTGAGTTCTTGAAAAGTCGCTTCACACTTGTCTGTCCATTCAAACTTCTTGTCCTTCTTCAGCAATTGGGTCATGGGTCTGGCGATACTCGAGAATCCTTCTACAAATTTGCGGTAATATCCCGCCAATCCGAGAAAAGCACGAACTTGGGTTTGAGTGGTTGGGGCTTGCCAATCTTCTACACCTTTCACTTTGGCAGGGTCAACGGCAATTCCTCCTGCTGATACAATGTGACCGAGGAATCCTACCTCCTGTAACCAGAATTCACATTTGCTAAATTTTGCATACAACTGATGCTCTCTAAGGGTTCCAAAAATGGTCCTTAGGTGTAGCTCATGTTCTTCTTCTGATTTGGAATAAATCAGAATGTCATCGATGAAAACAACGACAAACTTATCCAGGAAGTCCATAAAAATCTTATTCATGAGATTCATGAAATAAGCGGGGGCATTGGTTAATCCAAAAGACATGACTGTATACTCATACAATCCATATCTGGTGGTAAAGGCAGTCTTTGGAATATCCTCTGCACGAATCTTGAGTTGATGGTAGCCAGTTCTAAGATCAATCTTAGAAAACACCTGGGCACCGGTCAACTGATCAAACAAATCCTCTATCTTGGGCAAGGGGTACTTGTTCTTGATGGTGACATCATTCAACTTTCGATAATTCGTACATAAACGGTTACCTCCATCTTTCTTGTCCACAAATAAGACAGGTGATCTCCATCGTGACGCACTTGGTTGAATTAGTCCAATTTCTAGCATGGAATCTAGTTGCTTCTTCAGTTCTTCTAACTCCGATGGGTTCATACTATAGGGTCTCTGGGCTATGGGTCCTGTTCCGAGGATTAGTTCAATGATAAACTCGATATCCCGATCTGGGGGCATACCGGGCAAAACATCTGGAAATACATCGAGGTATTCACAGACTATCTAGACTTGGTCAATGGTAGGTTGGGCTAGACTCTTGTTACACTTGAATTGGCGAGGTAAGGTTTCAGATACATGCTCGACTGATATTCCGGCGGTACTGGTCATGGTGATGGCTTTCTTGGCACAGTCAATCAATCCCTTATGTTTGGACATCCAATCCATTCCTAGTACTACTTCCAAACCTTTAGTTCCGAGTACTATCAGATTAGCATAAAAATCTATGCCATGGATTCGGATAGGGACGGCTTTGCAAATTTGCCTAGCCTTGGTGGTGGATCCGGGGATTTGCACAATCATAACATGCTTCAGTTTGGTTGGTTGAATTTTACTAGTGCAGGCAAATTCTTCGGTGACAAATGAATGCGATGCACCAGAATCAAACAACACTCTTGCAAGTACTGAATTAATAGAAAACATACCCAGCACGACGTCTGGCGCTTCCTGAGCTTCTTCAGCATGCATGAGAAAAAGACGGCCATTGCGGTTGAGTGAATTTCCTAGGACAAATCTCCTTCCTGGATGGACACGACGCTGTTGCTGAGCTGGGGCATTGGTATTAGGGGCGGTAGCATTCTTCTTGTTGGGGCACTCGTTGGAATAGTGGCCTTTATTTCCACAGTCATAACAGGTCACTTGTGACTTGTCCTTGGCTGCGACAGGCACAACATTGCTTCCAGTCCTCGGGGCAGTGTTGGTGTTGGCAGTAGCATTGTTGGTGTTGAACTTGGGTGGGGCACGGGTGAAATTGCTAGAGTTGCCGGGGTTGTTGTGATTTCCTCCGGTTCTAGGGTTTCCACGGTTGCGATAGGTTGGACGGGTCATAGGGGGTCTGTTGGTTCTTGGGGCAAATCCTGGAGATGGGTTGGGGCGATACTTTGGGGTCTTTGAAAAGTTTTAAAGGTTTGACTCAGATTTTTCTAGCAACTTGCTTTTTCATTCATTCATTGATAGCACACAGTACAACACACACCACAACAAGGAAAAACAGATGGTTTTAAGAACCATTCTGAAATCTACGGTACAGTGGGACCGACTACTACTCACTACGCTAGTGCTAAGTGCTACTACTCCTCGGAGTCTGTGGCTTCATCATCTTCATTATCATCGATGAAGGCGAAATCATCCTCATCGGTGAAGAAGTCCATGGCCTGATCCTCCAGAAAATCATCGTCATCACTGAGATAAGAGTAAGGGTCTCCACGAAGATCCTCTCCGGCATTCTCCCTTTCCTCCAACTGCATGTCCCTCTCGTGGATGGTCTCTTCCAGAGATGAGATGTGGTGGCAAAGACGGGCAATAATGCGCTCCTTCTTGTCGAGTTGACGGTGACGAGACTTGCAATCCTTTGCTAGCATGGCTATGGTCTGATCCTTCGTCTTGATGATGGCAGACTTGTGGTTGCAATAGTCACGGCAGTTGTCCAACTCCTGCTGACGATCATACATCATGAAGCTAAGGTGGTCCAATTGAGTCTTCAGCTCGGGGTGGTATGGGGCTTCCAGAGGTTGTCCATTTGCATCACGCCTTGGGAAAAACTCAAAGCGGGTTCCCTTGATCTGATTGATGCTCTGCCCACACAGACGGGAGAGAGATTCCTGCATTGCTCTGGCAAGTCCATCGAGCCAGTTGTTCTCTCTTAAGGTAAACTGAATTCCTTCCGCAGTGGGAGGTTCAATCTTTCCTCGGAGACTTGCAACAATTAACCACTGCAGATCTTCTCCTCCTTGATCAATGAGATGAGCTCCGAAGAACTCGGGGTGTGGACGCTCCAGAAGTTCCGAAAGCTGATCCAGATCCCTCTCAAAGATAAGGTCTCCTCCATTCCCCAACTGATAAAACTTGTTGTACTTCACGTCCATCTATAAAAATAGAGGATGAGTAGATTTAGCAGAGTGATCAAGTGTGTCAAAATTTTAGGTATTTTGCAAGAGTTTTTTAGGAACATGAATTTTCATGAAAGAATCAAAGAGATAAGAATGAGAATAGGTTTTTGTAAATATTTGTTTTTCTTTGGTTTTGAAACTAAGTTTTTGTTTCAACGTCCAGTCTAACTAGGGTCTCCTATGGTCAGGATGGCTCTGATACCAACTTGTCAACACCCGGATTTTTCAATCCTAGATGCATGTTATGCCATACATCGCAATCCCAGGATTACCATTTTTGCGAGACATAACAAAATTGGATACCATAGTACATCATTCGTTACAATGATACATAAGTTCTTACACAAATAGGGATCTCATGATCCAGTTCTTAATACAACTTCAAGCAGCGGAATACGTAATAATAACGGTAGCGTAGGCGAAGCTCCATCTTCAGGGTCACAGGCAATGCTGACGATGGGAGATGATCCTAGTTGTCGTAACCTTCCTGGGGTCCATCTTCCATATACTCCTCTTCATAGTCTGGCCATGGGAATAGCCAGGGACAAAGCCATGAGTACTCTTTAAGTACTCGCAAACTAATACTAACAGGTAAGGGTTTTTTTGGATAATAGGACACTAGGCTCTAGGGTTATTTTGCAAAAAGCCAGGTTTATCTCTACTCAGTTCCAAAACTAGTCACAATTTTATAACTCCTAAGTGGGATCTTGTAATTCAGGTCACAACTCTATTGTGGGCAAGTCAAAGTCTCAATTCATTTCACAAGTCATTTTGAAAAGTCTGACGGGGGAACAGTATGGCCACTCCAACTGTCCATAACCGCGGACGCGGCTATTCGAATAGTTTGACACTCTGCAGAGATTGTACACTTTCACCACAACATTCGATACATCCGTCAGGAACAAATCCTGAATTCACCATACTCAGTATGCGGATAATCAATCCTAACCTTTCAATTACACGCCCTAGTATAAGCACCTCTCCTGTGAGTTTGGCCTCCCAACCATGACCAACTGTCATCTTGGGTACTGCACAGGTGGACAATCTTCACAAGGTAGCCTCAGCTCAGACCTTGGCCGTGAGGGAACTAATACTAAGGAATATAAGTTTCCAGTCAAGCCCTACCCAATCTTCGGGTATTGTGGTTGTACGATAAAATTGGAATGGTATCGCATCCAGACAACCATCAGTTTTATAAAGGGCTAAGGCTCATGCCTCAACATTTTCATCACCAAAATCATCAAGTGTTCGGAAACACATGTCCAAAACATTTCAATAGAATGATCCATCATTCCAAGGTTTTCATAAACACTTTTCCACCAAGTATTCCCATCTAAAGTTGATCCAGTTTTATGCTTAGCACTAGCATCTACAGGTGGGGGGTAAGCACTGAGGAGGGGTGGTAAATTAGTGGGGTTTTAACTAGGTTCAAACTCATGCCTTAGGATGACATCAAGGTTATCTAGCTTAGGCCAAATTTTATGCTCTTTATGCAACCTTCAGCACAACTGTCTAGTATCTACCAAACTCTTAGGTAGACTCTAAGTAAGCTTTGATAAAGAAATAAAGTAAGAAGCTTGCACATAAAACTAGGATTTGGTTTATCAAGTGGGTATGATCACATATGCTTAAGGCATAAAGTAGTCATATCACAAGTATGGGTTTGTGGCATCAGTAGGGTATCTTGCAAGGGTTAGCTTGCATCAATATCAGTGTAAGCTTGCATAGTTACTAGCTTGCTCAATCAACTAGTAGTATTAGGCTTGCCTTGTGCAGAGCAGTGGTTGAAGTTCTCCTCGGCTTCCTCTTCGTAGTATCCTCCTTCCTCCTCGTATCCTTGGTCGGTACTAGCGTCTATGAATAAATACGAGGTACACAATCACCAAACAATACTTAGCTACTTGCAATCATCACACACAAGGGTCCTACAGATGATCTAGCATCATCTCTAACATTACAAGGTTAAGGCTTGGTTTAAATCTTTTTTATTTTTAGAAAAGTAATTTCTACTCATTGAAAAACTACTTAAGATTTAATATTCTCCAAACCCAACATGGGATCATGTTGACACATGTCATCACCACATATTGTAGTCCATGGGAATGTGATTTAAAGTGGTGTCACAATTTAATAAGGTTTTACCCTTTTATTTTAATTAATTAAAGTGGCTAGAAATGCTTATGAAGCATTCTTTTATTACTTGAACAAGATTTCTGCAAGTAAACCTATATATTTTTATATATTCTGAAAGGTATGGTTAAATGTGATTTTTGAGAGTTGGAAACAACTCAAAAGCTATTATGGTTTAAATTTGAAAAATGTTTGAATGCAGAAAAGCTTCTGCCTTGTTATTTTTACCAGGGGTGATCTATAGATCCAAATGACTTGAATCCAACGGGCTTGGATTCAGCATTCACAGACCTTTCCAACAAAATTGGTTTCATTCAAATTGGTGCACTGAATCGATCTGGGTTGATTTTTGAAGTTGAGTACAGAAGTGTGTTTGAATTGAAATAGAAAAAGATTTAATTTGAATAACTGGGCTGCGCGGGAAATTCTAACGGGCCGGCCTGCTAAGCGCAGTGCTCCCGCGGGCTCCTTAAGTGGGTGTCCCCATTCGTCAGTGACACGGGGCTGGGAGAAGCGGTATGGGGCAACGTGGATCGTTCGATCTAGTTCTAATCTAACGGATGGGAGTCATCGTCGACGTGAGACAACTCCGGCGAGAACAAAACCTAGCGCGGCCAGTGAGGGTTGTTGGGGGCTCACCGGGGTACTGGCAAGGGTCGGCGAGGCGGGCGAACGACGAAGTCGACGACGGCGAACTCAGGGGTGGTTGTGGCAGCTCCTGGGGCGGCTCCAATCGCTGGCTCCTTTCTTCTCCGGCAGCGGCAGGCTCCAGTGAAATTTCGGCGAGGTGGTGCTCGCCTTGCTCTGAGAATGGTGTGGCACGATCAGTGAGGAGAGGGGAGTGAGATGGTGTGAAGAAATCGAGCGGGGGTGGCCTCTATTTATAGTCGAGCGAGGGGACCGTCGGGGCGCACGGTGAGCTCGTCGGGGGCGACGTTACAGGTGGCTATTGGCATGGGGAAGGGTAGGGGACGGTGCTATGTCTCCTGGCGATGCTCAACGACATGGTCGCGAGGCATGGGGCGATGTGGTTTGGTCTGGAACGGCCGGTGCTCTGCGCGACAGAGGCGGCGTCTTCGATGGTGGACGGTGGCTGTGCGGCACGGGGGGGTAAATGGGGTTGTCTGGCGGTCTCCTGGGTTGATGGCGATCGTGTGTGCACGCAGCGAGGGCGACGCACGGTCTGTGGATGCTGGTCGAGAGTGGCGCTCTGGCGCATGCTCGCCATGGTCTGGGCGCGGCTTGTGCACGTGGTCCAGGGCTTGGCAACGCTTGCGGCTAGGACAGTGAGTGGCGGTGGACGGTGGGCTGCCTCCTAGACAAGGTTGGCACGGCTAGTTCTTCCTCTAGCCTGCTGTCCACAATGGGGTGACATTGGGGTGCTTGGCTGTTCACCATTAATGGCAATGGCAAGCTCACAGGGGTGCTAGTGTTGGGCTAATCTTTCTAGATGATCTACTGAGCTGTGTGTGAGCTAACTAGGGAACAAGTTAGGCAAGAATCACTGCACACTATAGTGTTTGATGTTTTGTTTGATTTGTGTCTGCAACCTGTTTGATGAAATGGCCGCATGAAATCAAGTTTTGAATTTTGAAATGATTTTTTGTGGGTTTGCTAGATTGGTGCTGGTGAGTCTGCAGATGCTTGGGTTTTGAAAGTTGAACTTGTTTGAGTGGGTTTTAAAAAAATGGGATCTTCCCATATGAAGAAGATTCAATTTTGAATTGTCATTTAAACTATGCATTTGAAAGTTTCTGGATGATCACAAAGTGGGCCTTGATACTCTGTTATGAGTACATTCAAGGGGTGCAAAGATCCAGAAGAGTTTCGTATAGGTTCTAAAAGTTTGAGACAGCCAAAGTAGGCATGGGAGTTAAATTGGTAAAAATGACCATTCACTTAATATATTTGTTTTGATTTACTTGTCTTTAAGGAAAGTGTGGGAAATGTTTTAGATGATGTTCAATTCACCTAAGAAACATTTTACAAGCAATGGATCACACAAACAAGGTGGTTTTTAAAGAAATTCAAAATCCATGCATACACATATACATGCATTCATGAGTTTATTTAGAAAAGTTTTTTGTTAACCCTAATCTTGATGATTAGTGTTTGATGATCTAAGTTTGGTATCTTTGGGATGTTACATTGTATTTACAAGAAAGTGAGTGGGAGCTCGGTAGCATTCTTAATACTATATGTAGATGACATATTGTTGATTGGGAATGATGTAGACCTTCTTAGTAGTGTTAAAGAATATTTGAATAATAGTTTTTCAATGAAAGATCTTGGCGAAGCAGCTTACATATTAGGCATAAAGATTTATAGAGATAGATCGAGACGCCTAATATCATTATCACAAAGTACATATTTGGACAAAGTTCTAAAGAGGTTTGGAATGGAAGATAGCAAGAAAGGGTTCTTGCCCATGTTGGCCAATACTACCTTGAGTAAAACTCAAAGTCCAGCAACGGCAGAAGATAGAGAAAGGATGAGTAAGACTCCCTATGCCTCAGCCATAGGATCTCTAATGTATGCCATGCCATGCTATGCATATGCTGTTAGTTTGACTAGCAGATATCAAAGTGATCCAGGAGTGGATCATTGGACAGCGGTCAAAAACATCCTTAAGTACTTGAGAAAAACAAAGGATATGGTTCTTTCTTATGGAGGTGATGAACAGCTTGTTTTTAATGGTTACACCGATGCT
Source organism: Avena sativa (assembly GCA_916181665.1). Lineage (NCBI taxonomy): Eukaryota > Viridiplantae > Streptophyta > Magnoliopsida > Poales > Poaceae > Avena > Avena sativa. The sequence continues at coordinate 446,785,820 of OV702293.1, read as the reverse complement.
AGTTGGAACACCGATCCAGATGATTCTAAATCTCAATCTGGATACGTATTTACTTTGAATGGTGCAGCAGTTAGCTGGAGGAGTGCAAAGCAAAGTGTTGTGGCAAGATATTCAACTGAATCGGAATACATAGCTGCTTCGGAGGCTTCACAAGAAGCGATATGGATGAAGGAGTTCATTACAGAGCTCGGTGTGGTTCCAAGTGCGCTGGACCCAATGTCTATCTACTGTGATAACATGGGCGCCATAGCCAATGCGCAAGAACCAAGGTCACACAAGAAGCTGAAGCACATCAAGCTACATTTTCACGCTATTCGAGAACATGTCCAAGATGGTGACATAAAGATTTGCAAAGTACACACAGATCTGAATGTGGCGGATCCGTTGACTAAACCTCTAGATTAGTTGACTCTAGTGCAAGTGGGAGACTGTTGGAGATATGCCCTAGAGGCAATAATAAATGTAGTTATTATTATATCTTTGTGTTTATGATAAATGTTTACATTCATGCTATAACAGTATTAACCAGAAACATTAATACTTGTGTGATTTGTAAACTAAATTAGAGTCCCTAGTAAAGCCTCTTTATAATACTAGCTTGTTGATTAATAGATGATCATGGTTTCTTGATCATGAACATTTCAGATGTTGTTAATAACAAGGTCATATCATTAGGAGAATGGTATGATGGACATACTCCTATAGATAAGTGTAGCATAAAGATCAAGTCATTTTAATAGTTCAATTGCTATAAGATTTCTGATACATAGTAACCTAATTCCTTCGACCATGAGATCATGCTAATCACCATCACCGGAAGGATGCATTGATGACATAAAACACCACACCATAACTGGGTGGCTATAAAGATGGCATTGAGTGTTCGGAAAGTATGGGTTGAGGCACATGGATCAAGAGTGGGATTTGTCCATCCATATGACGGATAGATATACTCTGGGCCCTCTCGGTGGAATGTCATCCAATTGGCTTGCAAGCATGTGACTGGCTCATAAGGGATCACATACCATGGGAACGAGAAAAGAGTACTTATCAGTAACGAGGTTGAACTAGGTATGCAGAGATACCGACGATCAAAACCTCGGATAAGTAAACTATCGTGAGACAAAGGGAAATTGGTATCATATGTAAGTGGTTCATTCGATCGCAAAGTAATCGTAGAAATATGTGGAACCATATGAATTTACAGATTCCTCTATTGGTTATTGATCGGATAAGTGTCTCGATCATGTCCGCATAATTCACGAACCGTAGGAGGACACACTTAAGGATTCGATGTTATTGAGTAGTTATGGAATGATGAGTAAGAGACCGAATGTTGTTCGGAGTCTCGGATGGGATACGGGATATCACGAGGAGATCCGAAATGGTCCGTAGAATAAGATTCATATAAGGAAAGTCATGTTTCGGAGTTGGGGAATGATTCCGGTGTTTTCATCGGGAATGTTCTAGAAGGGTACAGAAGGTCCGGCACTCCGGAGGGGAAGGGTACATGAATGTGTCATGACAATATGGAATGGTTGCATCATGTACTAGGTCACTTGGCTGGGCAAAATAAAGGGAGAAATAAAATCCTAGTTTGAAAGTCAAACGCCAATTTGAAAAAGTCAAACGACAAGTTTGCTTGGTGGAGGGAGAGTAGGAAACCTACTTGGAGAGGAAGTCCTCCTCCCTCCACCCGCCGGCCAAGGAGGCCGAGTTGGGGGAGGACTCCCTCCTCCCAACCGGCCACCCTCCACCTATATAAGGAGGGGTAGGGCTCCCCTACCCCTCACACCCAAAACCCTAGCCCTCTCCTCCAAATCGCCGGCGCCACCACCACCTTGTGCCGCCGCCTAGGGCACCTCCAACTCGGTGAGTTGGGGTGAACCCCAAACCCTAGACGCCGGCTACACTCTCCCCTTGGTGCCTCTAAACCCTGGATCACCAAGGGCTCTCTCATAGTCCACCATACTCGCTCCGGCTTAAGGCGAAGCCCTGCGAGATCTCCCCTCTACTTTCGGTACCACGCCGTCATGCTGCTGGAATCGCGAGGAGAGTGCTACAACCTCCTCTGCCTGCTGGAACAAGGGAGAGGAAGGTCTTCATCGAGTACCGAACGTGTGACCGACTGCGGAAGCGCTGCCGGAACGCAGCGCCGGAAGGATCGTCTACGCGATCTTGAGATCGGCAAGAGTACGACTATATCACCCACGAGAATCTGCTCTCGTTAACCGCTTTGGAATCTTCGAGGGTGAGTTCCTCTATCGACTCGTTGCTACAATCTAGTATATAGATCTTGGCTTGTTTGTTTGCATGCGGTAGAATTTTTTTGTTTTCCATGCTACGAACCCCTACAGTTGGAACCCCCTTTCGCTAAGTTGTTTCAAATAAGTTGATTGGTGTTGGGAAAGAGTGGAAAGTTTCATGCTTAAGTGGTACAAAAGGAAGCTTGTTTTGACTGTGGCTTAGACTTTATCATGTCAAGCTAGATGTTGTTTTTACCTTATGCTTAGTGATTATTGCTGTAACATGATTTGTTCCAAACAATTGAGATTGCTTAATGTGCCTTGCAAGAATCATGCATTGTTTTAGCATACAAAAGCATAAAATTGTGGTATTCTCCTTTGATGCTTTGTTTGGGTTGACTTGGCACATGCTCACACCATGTTATGACTATGAACCAGTCACCCTAGCCTCTATGATCATTTATTTTTTGACTTGTGATACCACTTTATGATTTAGTTGATAATGTTTTGTCGCTCTGCATGATTTTGTCCATTATTGCTCTCTTAGTTGGTCGCTCCCAGTATTTTGCTAGCCTCCACTTGTATTGAGTAAGCTCTTCTCATCCATAAAACTCCCAAGAAACCAAGTTATTCCAAAAAGTCCACTATAAATTCCTATGCATGGTGTGTTACACCATTCCAAGTATATTCTTGTTTTATCTATCTTCCAAATTAAACTTGTTATGTGAAAATTAGTGATTAAAGCTCTCACAAACTTGATGGCACACTTTATTTTTCTTGCCCCTAATAAAATTTAACCATTGTGTCATCTATGTTGTATATACTTGCACTTATAAGTTGGGAATTAGCAGAACTATGTTGTCACGGGGAACGCTTTCAACACCTGTACATATTACCCAGTTGATATCATGATCTTTTGTTTGCGGATGTCAGCGGTGTGAAAAAAAGGGGATCTTGTAAGTCCATGGAGTTATGTATATGTGTTAGAGAAACGCCTGGGCGGCTAGCCTAAGCCATGACTAATCATGGTGGAAACTTGCAGCATAACCATAGTGAGCAATCTGTGAAGCATCCTTAATAAAAACCTATGCAAATAGCAAATAAAAAGATCGCTGAGATGCTCATTGTCTGTTTCCTTGTCATTTTGATATGGGATAGCTCTTGTGTCATGGGGCAAGGGATACCTCGTTGGCAGTTTTCTATGATACACATATACTTACTATGACAAGAACTTACCGGTGACTAAAGTTGAGTAGCATAAGGAACGGCCCTCGTACTCAAGGGACATGAGATTGCCAACTTATGATTTGTCAAGCATATACTCCATAATTGTTTCACTTTAACCTTATTCACTTCAAGATGCTTAATGTTAGGGGCAATGAGAGCTGAAAGCTAATAAGTACCATAATTTTTGGAAGCTCTTTATGAAACTTTAAATCCCTGCTTCCCTGTGAAGGGCCTTTCTTCCTACCTTTTATATTGAGTCTCCACCTTCTATCTTTATGCACCAATTAAGAGAGCATAGGTGTCATTCTTAGTTTTATGTGCATTGTCCCAAAACTTATTGATTGATTCATAATGTTGATATTGCTTGTTCTTGAACTACTTGTATCTAGTCACCCTTATGAACTTTGAAGGTGTCCTATGCATTTATGTTTTGCTACTCCATGAGGGACAAGTTGAATACCAATATGCTATGTTTTATATATGTGAAACAAACAAACGTCTTTCAATGCATTATTATTCATGATCCTTTGTTTGTATCCTTTCATGCTACAACATAGTTGTTATGTCTTATTGTTAGAGCTACATCTTTAATGCTCATGTTTAGAGTACTTTGATCCCAGCTTTCAATGCTTTGCGAATGGTTTGATCAAGATTGTGAATGTGCATGTCACCTTAAAATTATTCTTTTTATCACTTACCTACTCGAGGACGAGAAGGAGTTAATCTTGGGGATGCTTGATACGTCGTAAACGTATCTATAATTTTTTATGTTCCATGCTTGTTTAGTATCAACTTTGTTATGCTTTGTCTACACTTTGAGGTATTTTTATACATTTTCTAGGACTAATTATTAACAAGATGTCGTAGTGCTAGTTGCCTGTTTTCTGCTGTTTTTGGTTTCAGAAAAGCTAGTAAGGAAATATTCTCGGAATTGGACGGTACAAAAGCCAAAGTCAATATTTTACCGGAACGAATATGAAGTCCAGAGGAGAGACGGAGGGGCACCACAGGGTGGCCACACCCCCTAGCGTGGGCCCACCCTAGGCCGCGCCTGGGCAGGGTGTGGGCCCCCTGGCCGCCCTCCTGCCTTGCCTCTTTGCCTATAAAGTCCCCCCGATGCAGAAACCCTAAACACCCGATTAGATCTCCACAAAACAGTCCATAGCCGCCGCCACCGTTGTCCCTAGATCGGGGGGATCTGAAGCTCTTCCCAGCACCCTGCCGGAGGGGAGAGATCATCCTGGAGGCCTTCTTCATCACCATGCCAGCCTCCGGTATGATGCGTGAGTAGTTCACCCTTGGACTATGGGTCCATACAGTATCTAGATGGTTGTTTATCATCCTTTGTGCTATCATGTTTAGATTTTGTGAGCTTCGAAGATCATCTATTTGTAATCATATATGTTGTGTTTGCGGGGATCCGATGGATATTGAGATACTATGTAAGATTGATTATTGATTCTATCATGTCAGGTTGATTATTGATCCTATCATATCTATGTTATTTGTGATGTTGCATGATCTCCGTTGCTAGTAGCTATCTTGGCCAAGTAGATGCTTGTGACTCCAAGAGGGAGTCATTTATGCTCGGTAGTGGGTTCATGCCTCTAATAATCTGGGGAAGTGACAGAAATCTCTAAGGTTGTAGATGTGTTGTTGCTACTAGGGATAAAACAACAATCTTTTGTTCATGAAACAACTGTATTGTTTACTTTACACACATTGCTTAATGCAATTATCCGTTGCTTGCAACTTAATACTGGAAGGGGTTCGGATGATAACCTGAAGGTGGATTATTAGTCATAGATGCAGTTGGATTATAGTCTATGTATATTGTTGTAATGCCCAATCAAATCTCATAGGAATCATGATGTCTAGTATTTGCATTGTTATGCTTGCTCAGTCCTGTCAATTGCCCCGCTGTAATTTGTTCACCCAACATGTTATTTATCTTAAGGAGAAAAACTCTACTGAAATGTGGACCCCATTCCAATCTTTACCATTGATATATTACCTATTGTTACCGTTTAATTTCTACAAGCAACTACTATCTTCCTCACTATATGTTTAATCCTTTGTTTTTAGCAAACCAGTGAGATTGACAACCTCACTATAAGTTGGGGCAAAGTCTTGAGTTTGTGTTGTGCAGGATTCCAAGTTGTTAGCAACACCTTGGAGTTGTTTCCTTGATCCTACTGGTTCGATAACCCTGGTTTCATAACTAAGGGAAGACTTGCTGCTGTGCTCAACATACCTTGCTCTTGAGGTCTCCCAACAAAGCTCTACAATTGACTGAGCCACGTCAAGGGGTTCCTTATAGGTCCAGGCCATAGATTTTGGAGACCTAGGGCAACACGACACCAAAGACGTTTTTTTAAGTGGGAGAGATTTCCTAGGATAGAGGGGCAATTGCCCCCTACTCGAAGAAATTTCTTAAAAGTATTTTATTATCTTCCAAACTCCTCCACCATAGAATGGCCTTGGATTCGTGTCCATGTCACGGAAGAAGGTTAGAAATAGAAAAGATCGTGCATAGGTAGGAATCCTATCTAGGATTCCTTATTGTTGCTCTGAAGAGAGTAGCGCATTGTTGGGTTTAAATAACTAGAGCCGTTGCCATTAAACGAGCCGAGTAGTGTCGAGAAACATAATATTGAATAAGCCTGATTCTGGATATTTTGATATAAACCAAACCGATGGATTGGAATATGAAAAAAGTTCCAAATCATACTGTTTACCAGGCCGCCAGAAAGAACGGTGGTCGTGTGATGACACAAAAATGCAGATATCAAACATGTTGTTCTATCCTAGACACTGTGCACTCCTCACCTCTTCCTCTAAAACCAGCCATCGTCAGGGAGCGCTGCCTCCATGTCATGAACTCTAAACAAAAAATGAAACTTTCTACTTGATTAACAAGAGTAATTTTTCCGTCGCTTAAATTTTGGGCACCCCCATCCGGATACAAATCTGGGAGTGTGACAGTGCCATTGGAGTTCTGAGCTCCAGTCTTCAGGGGCTTCTGGAGGCCAAGTGGGGGAAAGGGGGCGCTTCCGCATAGGACCGGGCCATAGATTTTGTAGGCCCCAGGGAAACACGACACCAACGCTAGGTTTTTTAAAGTGGAAGAGCTTATAGGGGCAATTGCCCCCTACTCCAAGAATTTTTTTTAAAATGTTTTTAATGTCTTCCAAACTCCTCAACTTGTTTGCTTAAAAATATTAGTATTTTGGAAGAGAATTATTAGTGTAATACAATAGCAAATTAAAGTCTATACATTTGATAGATCCAAGGTTTTGGAATCTTTGAAAAATTCGAAACTACTATAGGTTATGATACTTATTTCTATAAATTAATATTTGTGTACATGTGTATATATATGTATCTCTAGTACTAATCACAAAACAACGTAACGCAAGTAACAAATCCATATGCCCGTGCAAAAAATAAATAAAATAGTAAACATACTAGGCATAAAATTAATATCAGGATAGAGTAATCTCTCAAATATATATGATGTTACATGTAGAATTGTTGGAATCAGAGGAGAGACGTTTGAGGAATGATATAGTTATGTGATTGCATATTTAGTCTCCGGTAATGAATGCTCACAATCTTGTAAAGACATGTGAGTGTCCGTGATGGTCTGCATATTTGGAGAGGATAGAGAAGTGCGGCATCAAGAAAAATATTCAGAATTGACGAACTATTTTTCTGAGAAATAAGAGTTGGAGTAGAATCATGGTAGTCTACAATTTGAACCATATATATTTTTAAGAATTATTCTACATCGTTGGATCTCAAGAGTAGAAGACTACTATGAATACAAAGACAAGTATTTGGTTAGGGGCCCATAACTCATGGGACCCGGGGCGAGCGCCATTCTGCTCGGCACTATGGGCCGCCCTTGGCTTGGAGGCCATGTCACGGTAGAAGGTTAGAAAAAACCCGTACATAGGTCAGAAGTCTACATAGGATTTCTTATGGTTGCTCTAAAGAGAGCATTGCATTGCTAGGTTTAAAGAGAAAGAGTTGTTGCCATTAAACGAGCTGAGTAGTGTTGAGAAATAGAATATTGAATAATCCTAATTTCTAGATATTTTTGAAGGAGATATGCCTTAGAGGGAAATAATAATGCGATTTATTATTATATCTCATTAGCTAATAATAGTTTTATATCATGCTGTAATTGTATCAAGCAGAAACATTGATACATGTGTGATATATAAACAAACCAAGGTCCCTAGTAGCCTCTATTCAACTAGTTTATTGGGTAGCTGATGATCAAGGTTTCATGATCATGGTGCTATTAAAGCCAATTAAGAATGAAGTTATATCATTTAAGATGGTGTGATGGAATTTTCCCACCGATGATTGTTGCAACACAACCACATCAATTAGTTCGCAGTTGCAATTGTCAGACACGAAGTGTCTTAATCCTTAGACCATGAGATCATATTTATCACTATTACCAAAGGATTGCTTTGAATGCATCAACTGTCATGATTGTAACTGGGTGACCTCCAAAGGGGCATGTTGAGTCCTATGCATCAATATCGAGATTTGTTCTCCTATGTGACGGGAAGATACATTGGGCCCACTCGGTGAATTACATCCATACGCTCCGTATGACTAGGTCATGGGGATAGAATTTCACGTGAACAAGTAAAATAGAACTTGTTGGAAACGAGATTGAACAAGGTATCATGATACCGATGATCAGATCTCGGACAAGTCTAGTGTCGGATAACAAAGGGAATTGGATATATCGTTTAAGGTTTGACACGAAGGTGATTCGTGGAGTGCATGGGGGTTAATATGGGCTCCCGGTCCCACTATTGATCATTGATCAAAGATCATCTCGATCATGTTGGTGACATTCCCTAACCATAGGGAAACACACTTAAAGGCACTACGACGCTTAGAGATCTTCCTATAAGATGTAATCACATAAGAGAGAGAAATCGTAATCATTCCGTAGAGATCGAAGTTGTTTGGAGAAAATAAAGAAAGGAAAAGACGGAAAGGAGTTTCGGATAAATAGCAAATTTAGAATATGCATTTATTACATGCTAATTGTGAATTAATATATCCTAGATAAATATTGAACATAAAATTTATAGGGCAACTTCTTAATTAGGCCAAAACCCTCGAGGGAATTGGCCCAAGAGGAAGCTACCCGCAATGGGAAAGAAAAACAGCTTATAGCCACCGTTGGGCCGTTTTGACCCTGCCTAGGCAGTCGGGCGGGCGATCGGCGCTAGGCGCTGCATAGGCTAGAAGTAGGCGGCCGCTGCCAGAGGACCACCCGGCCCTGGCCCAACACGGGCACGCAGGCTGGCGCTGGCCGCACTCACGGGCGGGTGGCCAGCCCACCTAGGCTGCGCGCTGCTGTCGGCTACGAGGGATGCTACTATATGTGGCTGCCATTGGGCCATGCGCTGGGCCGTGCGCTCGCTGGCCCACCCGGCTGACGCTGGCCGCTCCTGGCTGCTGCGGCTGCTGTGCTGGGTCGTCGTCGGTGGCCTACCTGAGTGTGCCTTTGGCCCAGCCGGCTAGAGCCCTTCTCCCTTTAGGCCTCCTTGGATTCATAGGATTGTGAAAGGATTTTGTAGGATTAGATACTATGGAAACTTTCCTATAACAACTGTTTGATTCAAAGGACCATATCTTATGGGAAATAATCCCATAGGAATCTTGTACTGTAAAGTCCATAGAAAAAATCATGAGGTTGGAGCTCATGGAAAATTCCTTTACCATAATCAAAGGCAATTGTTCTTCCCATAGGATTCAATTAGTCATCACTTTTCAATCCTATGAGTTTCCAATTCCTACACTTTTCCTATCTCATAAATCAAAGGATCCATTAATATGTTGCCAATATTTAGTCCCACATGGGACACCCTTTGGGAAGGGTACACCTCCCCCGCCTATATAAAGGGGTACCCATGGGTGGAAATAAACACACCAACTATTTTTTAAGGCAATTTCCTTAGAGAATAAGTCTCTCTCTCTAGTTGTCTTTACGGTGGCACGGTCCCAAGAAAAGATTATACACGCGAAGTCAACAACTCTGCAACACACCGTTGTGCTATAGGGATTCTGGCCAGGAGGTCAACTTCCACAACCTCGGCAGGGATCAAAGCCCGGGAGTCGTTGTCTTGCATCGTATGTGTGAGATAATTCGGGGGGGGGGGGGGGCGTCTACCATTAGTATCGACCTGACTGTCGTGCAAGGACCTAGACAAGGGGTGACGTGCGAGGAGCGTCACGACCTTAAGGTCCGACGGGTACGGCTACATCAGCCACGTTTCTGCATGAGTGTTATACGCTTACGATCTACAAGGGTATGTTACCGCTGTCTTCCTCCATTACTGCATAACTTCTAGATAGATCCTTAGAAAATTAGGGAGTTCTATGTAGTAATTTTTTTTGTTTTCTACCACATAACCCCTTAAATTTTTCTATAAACCAAACCACGGGATTGGAATATGGAAAAAGTTCCAGATCTTACTATTTATCAGGCCGCCACAAAGAATGTTGGCTATGTGATGACATAAAAACGCAGATATCAAGCACCTTGTTCCATCTTGGATACTATGCACTCCTGATCTTTTCCTCTAAAACCAGCCACCGTGAGGCAGCGGTGCCTCCACGCATTGAACTCTAAACAAAAAATGCAACTTCCTACTTGATTAAACAGAGTAACTTTTTTTAGCGATTAAGTTTTAGGCACCTATATCCGGATACAAATCCGAGAGTGCGACGACGCCATGTGAGCTTCAAGCTCTAGTATGCAAGGGCTTGTGCAAGCCAAGTGGGGGAAAGGGAGGGGGTTTCGTGCAAGGTCGGACCATAGATTTTGGAGCCCCAAGGGCAACACAAAACAACGTTGTTTGTTTAAAGTGGAAGAGCTTTCTTAGGATAGGGGAGGGGGCAATGCCCCTCTACTCCAAGAAATTTCTTAAATTTTTTTCATGTCTTCCAAAGTCATCCACTTGTTTGCTTAAAAATATTAGTATTCTGGAAGATAAATACTCCGTTTAATGCAATAGAAAATTAAATAGTCTGTATATTTGATAGATCCATGGTATTTGGAATCTCTATGAAAAATTCAAAACTACTATATACCATGATACTTATATCTATCAATTACTATTTTTGTACACGTGTATGTACATATGTATCTCTAGAATTAATAATAGAACAATAACATAATGAGAGTAACAAATCCATATGCATGTGCAAAAAATATATAGAATAGTAGATATATTGGGAACATAAATAATATCAGTAGGTGTGGGCGTTCGGTCATGACCGAAAGTTCCGGTTATGTATTTCGGTCTATTTTGCATCCGTATTTAAAAATTGAAGACTAAAATTTACTTGTTAGTTTTACTACCCGACGAATTCGGTATCTTCTAACTCGGGTTCGGGTTCGGTCATGACCGAATTGTGTGGTAGCTATTGCTTGTACAAAATTTGGGTACTTTTTTTAGAAACGTTTGGTATCATTTTAGCTCTACTTTGGAAATAAAATGCAATATATACATTACTTACAATTGGCAGGAATAAACATTCAATAATACTAGAGTGATTGGAAAATAGGGCCTTGAGACTACACCAAAACATTCAATAATACTAGAGTGATTGGAAAATAGGGCCTTGAGACTACACCAAAACATTCAATAATACTAGAGTGATTGGAAAATAGGGCCTTGAGACTACACCACTCTCATGTAAGGTCCGGTCCATTCGGATTATCGGGAACTAGTGATCGAATTAACCGAACTAATTCGGTCTAGAAAATTTCCTACCCAATTTTTTATCAGTCTTTTCGGTCTCGGTCTATTCAGTTTCGGTCGCGCTCTTTTTAGGTTTGGTGTTTGGTTACCGATTTTGTGCCCACCCCTAAATATCATGATGGAATAATCTCTCAAATATGTATGATGTGACATGTAGAACAGTTGGAATCGGAGGGGAGCCGCTTGCGGTTAGTCTTGGTAATAAATGCTCACAACCTTGTAAACACACGCGAGTGCCGGTGATGATATGTACATTTGAGATGCTAGAGAAATATAGTGTGAAGAAAAATATTTAGAAATGATGGACTATCTTTTTTTTTTTGAGAAATAAGAGTTGAAGTAGATTCATGATAGCCGATAAATTCATCCATATATATTTTCTCAAGAGTAGAAGACTATTATGAATATACAAACAAATCGTTAGTTGGGGTCCGGGGCAAGCGTCCCTGAGCAAAAGCAGGATATGGACGCCTATATTGTCACGATGAAAAGGTGAACACCGCATCGGCGCAGGTCGGTCAGATTTTTAGAATCGCTCATCGCTGCTCGCTCGGCGTGGGTGGGCGGCGGCACGGGAGAAAAGGAGCTGCCCCGCGCACGATCGGGACTTTTACGAAAATGGGACCAGGAAAAGAAACCTTCGCGAGTCTGAATCTGAACACAAATGCACGCATGTATGTGGCGGGAATAGTGGCTGCTTACGCTGATGCGTCGAGTTGCTCACGTCACGGCCAAGCGTGCTAGCCAGCCGCAAACTAAAACATCTACCACCAACATGTTCAGATTGAATGATTGATTGGTTGCAACTTGCAAGATACAATTGCAAAAATCGACAAGGCAAAGGAGCAAATGATTTGATTGTGAACGAGGCGTTCACTTTTCTTCTATAGAGTCGAGACGATAACACACGCAGCAGAGTACAAACCAAAATAATAACCAAAAGTTTCTAGAGTCGATAACAAGAACTTCAGTACCTATCGTATATCTTGTGTAAGGCTAACCACTAACTGAATCCGCCAATCCAACAGAAAACCAGAAGGGCCTAAAATAGTGCGACGGCAAGGGCCGCGCTAACCACCACGGCTACCACGGGAGCAGCGAAGAAGCTAGCGGCGGAGGCGGTCGGCGCGGCGGCCGGGGTGCTCGCCGCCGTTGAGGCGGGCGATGGAGAGGTGATGGTGCCTGGCTGCGTGGCGACCGGCGCTGGACTCGTCGGCAACGGGAGCACTGGAGCTGCAAGACATCATTTTGCACTATGCGTTAGTGAAACACTTTCGCGTTTGAAACGAAGAAAATGCAAACTCAAGCCATGAGAGTTCATTTTGTATATATGGTGTTCATCGTTCAGAGCCTAAGAATAATCGACGATGTAAATGCAGACTCAAGCCATGATGATGACGTACGTACCAGGTTTTGGATGTGCCGACGCAGGGGGTTGCGCGACTGGAGCTGCACAGGTACAACAATCACGAAATCAGCTGAAAAATATCACGTCTTTGTTTTTGCATGCCTTTTGCAGTACTACTACTGCCATTTTTAAGAAAAGAAAAGTTGCCAAGAATAGATCAAGGCAATAACGGAAAAGGGATTCCTAGATGGGCCGATTCGGGCCATTTCAATCCATATACTCTCCAAAACGATCGGACGAGCTACGTATATATCGTTTCCACAAAAACAAAAGTTAACAGTGAAGGGGCGGCAGACGATCGCGAAACGTACCTGGCGTAGTCGGACGTGGCAGTGGAAGCGCGGGCATCGGCGCTGCCGCTGGCGCGCTCGATCTCGGTGCAAGCGCAGGCATCTGAGGAGCAAGAGCCGGCGCTGCGGTCGGCGGCATCAGCAGGATCCGAGCGGCGGCCACGGGAGCCGACGCCGGCACAGGCGCCGCTATGGGGCCACCAGAAGGCGCCTGCACGGGCGCCGCCGCTATGGGGCCGAGAGAAGGCGCCTGAACGGGCGCCGCCGCTATGGGGCCGAGAGAAGGCCCCTGCACGGGCGCCGCCGCTATGGGGCCGCCAGAAGGCTCCTGCACGGGCGCCGCCGCTATGGGGCCGAGAGAAGGCGCCTGCACGGGCGACGCGACGGGGGTCGTCAGAGATGGCGCCTGCACGGGCGGAATGGCCATCATCGGCGCCAGCGCGGGCGCGCTCGAGGGGAAGGTGGTGGGCATCTGCGTGGGCGCGTTGGATGATGGGGCGGCGGTGGGCGGCACGGGTAGGGCAGGCGTCGTCGGCTGCACGGGCGGAAGTGCTGACGGAGCGGCGGCGGGCGCTCGTGCTGTCTGCTGCTGGAGCGACGACATCGCGATGCCGCGACGAAACCACAGGTCGTGGAACACCTTCGGGATGGGAATGTGGACTGCGACCACAGGAAACAGGAACCAAAAGTTAAAGAACTGCCGGCGATCATTCAAGTAGCAGATCTATCGATGTATAAAATGCAAGCAACGAATGGAACATTGTGACGAGCGATCGAACACACACATGATGATCAGATCAGTAGCCGTAGAACAACTCGTGTGAGATCGCTGATGCGTGCTGTATACTTACATGATTCGGCGAGGGTGGTGGCGCAGAGCACCAGCACCAAGACGGCGATACTCTTCGCCGCCGCCATGGGAGCTAGGTTTAGGTTAGGCCGAGCTGTTCGTGTATATTTTCTTCTTCGCTATGTCTGGTAAACAATGGCTTTTGGATGATGTGGATCGTACGTGCGTGCAATATATAGAGCGCGCGAAACAATACGCGGGAAACTGACCGACATTTGCTGCGATTGTTGCGCAACCGGATCCGGATGGCGTACCTTATTTCTGAAGCTAAACCTAAACTTCTACTGGAAGTTATGATACGACAGGATATGCTGACAAATCTGGTTTTGCATCGCATCGGGCCGAAGAATGGAAGCAAGGCAAACAGCCCACATCCGTTGGGGTTCTATGGGCTAATTTGTAAGCTCAGAGAAGCGAGATGCCTGCCCATCACGGGGTATATTCAGCCCGTCGAGATAATGCCCGGTACAGCATGAGTTGAGATCTTTTACCATTTGCCACATTTTACTTTGATTTTTCATAATTTGCCACTTCCGTCTTACAGAATACGTCATTCTCACTACGGGAAAAATGTTCACTGTTGTCGTTTCCGTCCTTTGCCGTGTGCAAAAAGCCCTCGTAACACGGCAAAGATTATCTCTGCCGTATGTATAACTAGAAGCACACGACAAAGAAAACATTCACGGCAGTCTAAAAAAAAGAACATGGCAAAGAATTAAACACGACAATGGAGGCACACGACAAAGAAAACAGACACGGCAAAAGCACTAAGGACACACGGCAAAGCTTTGTTCATGGCAAATAAGTGGGCCCCGCGGCCTCGCAGGGGCACCCGCCGGCAGGGGCGTACGGCAAAATCTTTGTGGTACACAGCAAAGATCAACTTTATGGTGTGTATTCTCCTGTATACACGGGAAAGAACAGTTTTCTCCTTTTTCTTTTATTTAGTTAGCAAGGATTTTATTACATATATGTTAGGTGATGTTATTTCATAGGATCATGAGCGCACACACATGAATAGGTTGTTGTGGTCTTGATCACTACATGCACCCCCCTTATACGATTAGGTTTTCGATGACCGAGACCCCGAAGCCCGATCCCGGAGTCTGAAGACCGATCCTGCCGAGACTGAACTCCATCGAACCCCCTCTCAGTGAACACCGAGATCGTCGATCCGATGTGTGATCCCTTTTCCGAGAACAATATTTTTATAATATATCTCTGTTGCATATAAATTGTTCATGTCGCATACATATCATGTGGTTTGGGGGATTGTAGTCAGTTCACCTCGTAATTAAATATGGAGACCATATGTGGGCTAATCTATTTTTATCTTGGCCCCTTTTAATTTTGTGTAGCAAACCGAAGACATGTTTTGTCTTATTAATGCAACATTTAAATTTTGGGGTATCTAAACAACATGAACCTACTAATTAAATGTTAGGACCTTGGTTCTGCTTAATATTGCTTAATTGCATTGCATTTTTGCCATGTCATGCATCATACATGCATCATGCCCGATCTTCCGTCGTAGTATTAAATAATGCATTTGGTGTTTCTTCTAGTGTTTTTCTTCTTCACGGATTAGGCCGATGAATTGATTCGAGTGCCGACCCGACCTTCGGGCATATCTTCGGCAATGTTTCTCATATGAGCATTTCCCCCCCTTTTTACCTATTTTGCATTTATACTCTTTAATTCCTTCTGTTGCTCTATTGCTATCTCTGCGATGCTTTAGTTTTGTGTACGAGTTATATTCCTTGCAACCCTATATTGCCTTGGACACCTCCTATTCCCTGTTTCCTGTTAGATAATAGGCCTTGCGAGTCATAGTCGCTTGCTCAGGTGCTGCTTCGTGTTGTCAAATACCACAGTTGTTAAAGGTTGCCATATGCTTAATATTGGAGATGATCATGACTTTAATTACAACTTGATATTAAAATGCTGGGACTATATATAACTAATGTAGAGGTACGAATGGCTAATAGATGTTATTTGGTTAACCGCTCACCGATGTCCCGTAGGCCTCGGGTACTTGATACATGTTCCTTAACTATCACACTATCTACATGTGGGACCATGAATTTCTTTAGCAAGAGCTTGATTCACATCTTATTTCTTGAGGCCACAAACTAGTTTGGGCGTTATTATTATCATGTACTTATGTCATGTTTATGCCATTTTTACTACTTTATTTGCTATTGTTGCTCGTGGAGAGCGTTTTCTATTATACTGTTTAGGTAAGTGGAATATTTTCACGGTATGAATAAGCCCAGTCACACTTTCGGGTTCCCAGTAGTTTACAACCATTGACACAAACCTCTGGGTCCGTCTCCGAGCCAGCCAACTTTGTCACGGGTAGCTTAGTGGGGTGGCCCCGTGAAATATTTTATGAATCTTGTGATTGCTTTGTCATAATGTCTCGTTGGTTTTTTTATTGTTTTTTTCGAGGTTGATCGTGCGTGTGTTGTTATTTGTGCACCCCTGTGGGGTAAATCTTTCTGAAAGTCATGTCTGCGGTTAGGCCGGTCATAGTGGGGAGTAACTTAGAGTAGTAACATGCGTATGTTACTAGTCTAAGTTACTACCTCTATAGTGGCAAATAACATAGATGTGGTGTCATGCAAAAGCTTATTTATTGCAATGTAGACTTATTTTGTCTTGAAATGTGTGATGTTATGGTAACATAGCTAGTTACCACAAGCCTCTCTCTCATCATTTAATTGCATGCCATGTCATCTAAATGCTTAGTTGGCAATACATGTAGGACTATGTTACTACTCAAGTTACTCCCACTATGACTAGCCTTATGGACGACTTGGAGCACAGTATCTCGATCATAGACAACTATAACTAAAGTAGTGCTATAAATTTGACTTTGGCATGACTATTAATCAGCTTCACTACAATGTAATAAATAAATAAAATTGCCAACAACTGATGGAATTGGGACGTCTCATGCTATCTATATTTGACTAGTAAGTATTGTAACTATAATGGAATGGTTAATTAAAAGTGCCCACACTTTACGATATCAGAATGACTCGTACCATCTATATCTGACTAGTAAATGCTGCAACTATAATGGAATAAATAAAATTGTCAATCGTGCGAGTTTCCTCGACAGGACTTCCTTGTTTAGTCTTGAGGGAGAAATACCAAGATGAGTATGTTTGGTGTTAGTATCAGGTTGGTCCCACATAGGTTCTTCTTACCTCTCTCTCATAGTTTACAGTTGTATTGAGTCTCTATAGGTTGTTAAGTGCATGGTGCGCTGCCGCTTCAGACCACCATACCTATGTAGGCGAGAGCTGTATAATTCTATGTCTCGCCGGTACTGGTATCAGTACTGACCGCTCTCTTTTTCCTTTGCCCTTTGTCGTCACCCCTTTTGTTTTAGAAGGTTTGAGATCGATGCTGTTAGCAGGGTTACCCTTCGGGCTTGGCCTGGGCAGGGTTATGGACGCAATTGGTTATTCTTCATGGCTCTTAGCCGAATTTACTTCTTATACGTACTCGGATGTTATAGCGTTTTGAAGGTGATTTGGATTTTTGAACAGTGTATCTATATTCTTGACTCATTGACTCTTTGTTGTATATATATGTTCTGTGGGTTCATTGAGGACTATTGTGTAATGATACTACTTTGTTTTTCACCCACACGCAAGTGCCTGGTGGGCACCTTTGAATCGTTTCTATGCGGGTTTGGCGGGAATCCCTAAAACTAGCATAGGGCTGATCCGATGGTGTTACATGGTCATTGATTGGAGAGGTGTCTCGATCATGTTTGCATATTACCAAACCATAGGGTGACACACTTAAGGGTAGATGATGCTTAGGGATTGATTCGAGATCAATGGATAAGAGAGGGTGAACTCCGGAAGTGTTCTAGGGATAGATCAGAAGTTTTCTGGAGTCAAAGAATTGTTCGAAGACTCAAAAATTTATTTTGGTATTTAATTATGACAATTAAATATTAAATTAATAAATACAAAATATTGGCCTACCCCTAATGGGCCACCATGTGGTAACCCATTAGGGGTGCCCTCCTTCCCATGGGGTTGGCGGCCCAAGGAGGGGAGAAGGAGCATGACAAGGTGGGGGCAGCGGCCAACCCTAGGGCAGCGGCCCTAGGTGGCCCCACCCCTCCCCTATGGCCCATATAAGGAGGAGGGAGCCTCCTCTCTCATTCAACCACATAGTCTTTTGCCTCCTCTCTCTCTCCCTCACATGTGGTTCTGCAATTGGGACATGCATATGTGATGACCGACAAGTATAGGGGATCGCAACAGTCTTCGCGGGTAGTATTAACCAATTTATTAATTCGACACAAGGGGAGCCAAAGAATACTTGCAAGCCTTAACAACTGAGTTGTCAGTTCAGCTGCACCTGGAAATAGTTCTTGCTCACAGAAGTTTATCAGTAGCAATAGTTTGTAGTAGCAAAAGCAAAGCAACAACAATAGTGAAACAGTAGCAATAGTAATAGTAATAGTAACGGTAACAGTAGGATTCGAGTGCGGTAGGCATAGGGATGGATGGACGGGCGTTGCATGGACGAGTCTAAACATGCAACTTCAATGAATTAGGGCATTGCAGATAAATAATAACAAGCATCCAAGTACTAAACAATCCTAGGCATGTGCTCCAAATATAGTCATACGTGCTCGTAATGAGAACTTGCACAACATCTTATGTCCAGCCATCCCATGGCAGCGGGGCCTCTAGGAAACTATTGGCAATTAAGGTGCTCCTTTTAATAGAGCACCGGAGCAAAGCATTAACACTCCGTGAACACATGTGATCCTCACACCACAGCCATCCCCTCCGGTTGTCCCAATTTCTGTCACTTTGGGGCCTTTGGATCCGGACAATGATATGTGTACACAACTTGCAAGTAAGATCATAAACAATACTATCATAATGATTCAATAATAGGTTCAGATCTGAGATCATGGCACTCGGGCCCTAGTGACAAGCATTAAGCACAACAAGTTGCAACAAAGTCAAATAACACTAATAGAGATACTAGGCACTATGCTCCTAACATATTCTTATTCGATTACATGATAGAACTTATCCAATCCCTACCATCCCCAATCCTACAGTGGGGGATTACTCACTCATGGATGAGGGAAACATCGGTGGTTGATGGGGATGCGTTGGTGATGACGATGGCGATGATCCTCTCCAAATTCCCCGTCCCGGCAGGGTGCCAAAACGGAGTTTCTGGATCCGAATCTTGGTTTCTGGTGGCGGCGGTGGAGCGGAACTCTTTATGGAAAACTATCGAACCCCCTCTGTTTTTAGGTCAGAAGGCAACTTATAGGCGCGGAGGGAGGCCGAGAAGCTGCCTGGGGTGGCCAAACCTCCCCCAGGCGCGGGGTTAGTGGGCCCACGCCTGGGGTGGATCTGGGCCCCCTAGGCCTCCTCTCTGTCTCCCCTTCTGGCTCCGTGGATCTTCTGGTGAGAAATAGTTTTTAGCATATTTTCTGGGATTTTTCCTGATAGTTCATTTTCTGCACAAAAACAAGACACCAAGGTAATTCTGCTGAAAATAGCGTTAGTCCGTGTTAGTTGTATCCAAATCACACAAGTTTAGAGGAGAAATAATAGCAAAGTGTTCGAGAAAGTAGATACGTTTTGGACGTATCAACTCCCCCCAACCTTAGCTTATTGCTTGTCCTCAAGCTATTCAGTTGAAAACTGAGTGTGATAAAAGAATTTTCACGAACGCATTGCTTCATATGATGTAAATATTCTCAGCACATGAGTAGATGCTTAGACAATTCATAATAAGGAGTATGCAACTAAGTCTACTCAATAGTCATTGCAAGGTATGAAGAGAAACCAACTCAATAATAATAAGTAGCATGAAAGATGAACATAAGCAACATTGCAATGCTCATAATGAGGTATGATAGAGTGGTGTCTCGCTTGCCTTTGTTTGAAGAGCACAATATAAATGCTAAGGCACCTCTGAAGTTCACATCAAGACTAGAGATAAAGATATCAGAGAGACAAGCATCAAAGTCATGACATAATTAACCAAGTTTTGGAACAAACACAAGAATGACAACTATTCTCTCAAGAAGGTGCTCATAGAATAAGTGGTGACTCAACAAAGTTGGTGAAAACGGTTTTGGAAAAGTTTGAAAGGCTTCCAAATGCTGAAAGGAAGGTACTCATTAGCTTTGAGCTCTCATTGCCCCTATCATAAGCATCTTCATGTGGTTAAGGTGAAAGTGAGGTCCACTCTGAATTATATGCTTGACTGACCATATACTAGAAATCCCAAGTCCCTTCAGTGCGAGGGCCACTCCGCATACTACTCAACTTTGGGTCCAGGCAAGTTCTTGTCATTGTAAGAGCATCTCCACTCGCCTACCCAGGAGGCTGATCCGGACGCCGAATTTCAGTCCGGACGCCGAAAACTGGCCCAGTCGCGTACCCAAGGACCTGTTTTCAGCCGAATTTCGGCCATTTTTGGTCCGGAATACCCCGGCCGAACCCAGGTTTCCGGGTACGCCCTGGAAACGCCGGACTCAGCGAAATCGGCGGAAAAAAATCAAAGCGGCGCGTGGACCCGCCGAGTTAGTGACGGAAGCCGAGTCGTCGTCATCCTCGGAACCACGCGGCGACCGCCGGGCAATAACTGCCCGTCGCGTCGGGCACGCGTCCCTGATTTACGGCGCCACCATCGCCGCCTCGGCTCCCTCGAAGGACCGGCGGTCACTAAGTTCCCGCTGTTTCCACTTTTCCCGCCCTCGCCGCTACACCCCTCCCGCCCTCGCCGCGCACCTCGGCCTTTATAAGCCGTCTACTAGGGGAACTTCTTCGCGGAGCGGCGCCAACAGGAGCTCGCCCGCCATGAGGGGCCGTCGAACGAGTCCCCACCGGCACGCAAAAACTCGTTGGGGCGCCGGCGTTGGTGGAGCGCACCAGGGCGGACGCTGGCCGCCGTGCTGGAGCACATCAACCGCGGGAACACTCCGCGGCTCGGCTTCCCCGCAACCCGACGCCGGCGGCCAGGACGGGTCGGCGTGCTCCGGCGAACTGGGCGCCGAGGAGGATGGCGAACATGAGCTCGTCCTCCTCCGCTTCGACGTCCCACTCTTCCGGCAGCGCGCCACTTCGCACGCCGACGACCGTGAAGCGCGAAGCCGTCTCGCCTGTGCACTCACCGCCGCGGACAGGCCACCTGCGCCTACACCGCCCCAAGACAGAAGGCTCGGCGCCGACCAAGGAGGCCGCCTTGAATATGGCGCTGGAGCAGTCGCTCCGCGAAGCGCCGCCCCTGACACCGCCGCTGCCGCCGGTCGAGCCCTTCTCGCCGGACATCTTGGAATGGTCCAGGAGAGACTGGGAGAAGGCGGAGCATCAGCGCATCCTCGGCCTGCAGCAGCAGGGCGAGGAGCAGGTCGCGCGACATCGGGAGCTGTCTAGGCATGAGCTCGCCTACCAAGGCGCCTCGCTCTACGTCCTGGACGACGAGGACGAGGACGCAGGCCCGCCCTACCAGCCATGGAGGTACGACGACCCTGGCCAGGGCAGCTCCCACCAGAACCAGCCGCCGAGCGACGACGACGGCGGCGAGGATGACGGTCGGGCCGACCCGGACTACACGTCGTTCTACGACAACTTCGGCATGTAGGACAGCGAAGGCACCGGCGGCGGCCTTTTTAAGTTTATTTATGTACTAGTTTCGTTTAAATTTGATGTAATCCGTCTATATTTCGCCCAACTTAATGAAAATCGCCTAAATTTGATGAATTTTAGCCAAACTTGGGGATTCGGCCTGGATACGCGGGTGGGAAAATGGGCATAAAAACAAGTTTAATCTGGCTGAAAAACAGACCAAATTTAGCCCTGGGTTCGGCCAACGAGTGGATATGCTCTAAGTATTTGCATATCATCGAGAACCGCCAACGGGGTACCCCTTGCACATGGTACATGAGCTTTCCCATAACCAAAATGACAAGGCAAGCATACAATGAGCATCTCAGCAATCTTTTTATTTACTACATGCATAGTTTTTATTGAGGATGCTTCATAGATGACTCACTATGGTGATGCTGCAAGTTTCCACCATGATTAGGCATGGCTTAGGCTAGCGGCCCAGGCGTTTCTCTAACACAGAATACAAACTCCATGGACTCACAAGTCCCCCTCTCATTTCGCATCGTTGACATCCGCAAACAAAAGAGCAAGGTATTAACTAGATATAAATGTATCTAAGAGGTGTTGAAGGCGTTCCCCGTGACAGCATGGTTCTGCTGACTCCCAGTATATAATAAGCAAGCATATAACTTTCATGGACTAGTCACAATAGTTCATAATTATTAAGCGCAAGGAATAAAGTGTGTCATCAAGTTCGTGAGAGCTTTACTAACTAACTTTCTCAAAACAGACAAACATTTTATTTTGCAAGAAAACACGGCATATGGAATATGCACTGAAATAGCAAATGATGCTAATAGGTAGATATAGTGGACACAGCTGGAAATATTGGTTTTGGGGAGTTGGAAGCACAGGTAGAGCACATACTCAGTGCAAGTGAAGGCTAGCAATAGAGAGGGGAGCAACAAACGAGAGATCAACAACTGTCATAATCATGCTTGCAACAAAACATGACTGATTATGGCATGAAAGTGATACAAGAACTCTGAGGCAAAATAAATCATCGAGGCTTACTGACTATTGATTAGTCATATGCATGCGTGAGCATGTGCCAAGTCGATTCATATGAAAAGTCAGAGGAGGGTACCACAATATCATACCAAAGTATGAATACAACAATGCAAACAAACATTCATATGACATGCTACAAACTATTAGCAAGCTGGAGCTAATCATAGACAAGCAAGAACTACTAAGCATCCATAATGACATACACCTTACACAAACAGGCTAAGCATGCTCACAATGATGAGTATATGTACAAAAATGAAACAAATAGAGTTCGTTACCAGCCTCTTACCACACCTCGAGTTGTCTTAATCTTCATTATTGCCCTTCACTTGTGTGACTTGAATAATTAACATGAAAACCAATATCCACTGAGGACGGCTGAACCCTGCAAAGAACTCACAAAACCAAAGAAGAACAAAAAATATTTTTGGTGTTTTCGATTTTTTAGAAACAAGCAAACAAAGAAAAACCAAACAAAGCAAAAAAGCAAACAAAACAAAGCAAACAAAGCAAAATCTTTTTGGATTTTTCTTTTGAGGCAAACCAAAGCAAAGAAACAAACCAAGAGAAACAACAAAAATATTTTTTGTGTTTTTGAGAAAGCAGCAACAAAGAACCAAAAAGAAAGCGAAACAATGGATATACAAAGAACCGACCGAACATGATATATATATGAGTGTGATGTCGGTATACCTCCCCCCAAGCTTAGGCCTTTGGCCTAAGTGGGGCTCAATAGCGCGGGTAGTAACTCCATGCTGGTGGGTCATCATAGGAATGATCATAGTCAGGCTCCTGCGATGATGAAGATGACGCGCCCCAATCAAATGAGGGCTGCTGGTATGAAGACTCTCCCAGGTTGGAGGGCTGAACCGAAGTGTCTTCGACATCCTCTTCAACATTCTCCTCTTGCTGGGAGAGTTCCCCCACGTAAGTGTCAACCTTCTCCTCTGTAAGCAACCATCCTTGCCTGTTATCAAAGTTAAACAAAGGAGGTGCATGCAAATAAACTATTTTCTCACTCCTACCTTTTCTCCGACCTTGCTGGAGAAAAGACAGTTCATATGGCAAACTTCTCACATTAGCCCCCAAAGAAACAAAACCATGCTGAATCATAGATTCAATATCAAGCCTCTCTATGGGGAACTGAAAATCTGAATAATGAGGCTCTAAACCATGAAAAGCTAGCAACCTAGAAGCAATGAGACCTCCACAAATTCCACCCTTCTCACGGTTGGTGGTGAGACGGTGAGATATCAAAGCACCCAAACTAAAAGAACTATTCCTATTCAGAGTAACTGCAATAAAAGATAGATCAAAATAAGACAACTTTCTAGCAGTCTTTCTAGCAAGAACACACTTGGTAATGAAATAGGAAAAGTATCTAATAGCTGGGAGCTGGATGTTCCGAATTTTACCACTTTCCTTTGAGAAGTCGAAACCTTGGCAAATCTCAGCATACAAATCAACAAGTGACTTGGGCCTCTCCTTGATCTTCTCACAAAATCCCCACTAAGGTACTCTAATTGCTGCACTGAAATCAGCAAAAGGCAGGTTGACAGGCATATTATATATTTTGTAATGGACCATGGGATTAGAAGTAGACCAAGTGAAACAGAAGTCCTGCACACAATCCATGGTTAGCTTAACATATTGGATTGGTTCACCTTCGACAAAGTGCTCCAACCATGCATTTGTAACCAAAGTTTGGAAATCTTGGAGGATTCCCGCAGCTCTCATAAATTCATGGCATGGATATATGGAAGCAAAAACTGCCTCCTCTCGATGAACCTTCATTGGCTCATGCACCACCAAGTCATATTGATTCAATGGATAAACACTCATCTTCCTTGCTGAAACTTTAAATAACCATTAAACCAAGTGATTTCTAAGTTGATAAATGATGAACAACTACTATAGGAACTTGCTAGAGGACTACACATGCATCAAAACAAAGTTTCTAAGCATAGAACAAGCATGCAATCTCAAACAACCTGTCACCTACAGTAGCAAAATACTCAAGATACAATCTACCAATCACAAATCTAATTGGACAAGTGGGGAGGCACATACCAAGGAACAATCCCTCCAAAAATCAGCACTTGAGATGGGTTGAACAAGGAGACGAAAATCGTGAGCAAGAACAGCAAGAACTCGAGCTTGAGCAAGTTTTCCGGTGTTTTTGGGAGAGAGAAAGAAGGTGGATTTGAGGAGGCAGTCTGGAGGGGGCCAGGTGGGCCAGACCCCCTAGGCGCCACCGGTGGTGGGCCCGCGCCTACCATAGGTGTGGGGCCTAGGGGTGCCCCCTGGATCACCTCTGGTACCTCTCTGCCCCTTTTTTCGAGGAAAAATTTATTTTGAATTTTTTGGGATTTTTCGGGAAACTTTATTTTTGGCCAATTTTCAGGGTATGAAAATTGATTTTCTCGCAGAAACAGTTTTTTCAGAAGAAGCAAAAGCAAACCAAAAGCCAAACTACAGGAGCTCTAAGGAACTTAAACAAGCAAACAACTAACAAAACTAAAGCTAAAGCATTGACTAGGAAGGAGAAAGGAAAAAGAAAGCAAGTATAACCACAGTGGAAACATTATTTTGTTCATTAAAATCCTTTTGTTAACAAGGTTGATCAAGTATTGTTACCAAAACAATCTTAAATGAAACAAAACTTTGCATTCCATAAGTGATTATGTTACCTCATACTTGATAGCAATGGTCCCAATCATAATAGTTTCAAAATTTTCTTGTGGAATGGGACAATATATTTCACCAACCTTGATGCCTTCAATATTTTCAATAGAATTCAGGCAATAGCTCTTAACAACCTTCTTGGGGAAATAGATAGTGTGCTCTTTGTCATTAATATTGAATGTTACTTTTCCTTGATTACAATTGATGACAGCACCTGCAGTATTAAGAAAAGGTCTCCCAGGAATAATAGACATATTATCATCTTCAGGCATTTCAAGCACAACAAAATTAGTTAAGACCATGCAATTATGAGCAACTTGAACAGGAACATCCTCAGATATACCAACAGGAACAATAGTTGGCTTATCAGCCATTTGCAAAGATATATCAGTTGGTATCAACTTTCCTAGCTGGAGTCTCTTATAGAGAGAAAAAGGCATAACACTAACTCCAGCTCCCAAATCACATAAAGTAGTTCTAACATAATTATTCTGAATGGAGCAAGGAATAGTTGGTATACCTGGATCACCAAGTTTCTTTGGAACCTTACCATTGAAGGAGTAATTAGCAAGCAAAGTAGAGATCTCCTCATTAGGAATCTTCCTTTTATTAGAGACAATATCCTTCATATACTTTGAATAAGGAGGAAATTTAATAGCATTAGTCAAAGGAATTTGCAAGAATAAAAGTTTCATCCACTCACAAAACTTGTTGTAGTGTTTCTCCTCCTTTGACTTGTGTTTCTTACCTGGAAAAGGCATAGGTTTCTACACCCAAGGTTCTCTCTCTTTACCATGTTTATTAGCAATAAAATCTTCCTTTGTGTACCTATTGTTCTTCGTGTGTTTTTCAGGTTCTTCCTCAACTTCCTCCTTATCAGGAGACTCATCAATATTACCACTCTCAGTTTCAGCATCAGAGACAGATATACTATTAGGATCTACAGGAGGTTCAAGTGGTTCCTCAACTTTCTTATGTTTCTTTTTCTTCCTCTTACGAGGACTACCACTATCCTCACCTTGTTGGGAATCTTGTTCTATTCTTTTAGAGTGTCCTTCTGGATATAAAGGATCTTGAGTAGATGCACCACTCATAGTTTTAATTCCATAAGCATGTTTATTTCCTGAAGCATTAACTAGCATATCATTTTGTACTTTAGCAAGTTGATCAAGTTGAGTTTGAACCATTTGAAAGTGTTTACAAAGCATTTTAATATCATTGGAAGTTCTTTCTACAATATCTTTCAACTCATGGATAGCTCTAGAGTTTTCCAATAAATGATTCTGAACTTGTTTATTAAAATGCCCTTGTTTAACAATAAAAATGTCAAGTTCCTCTAAGCATTGATCAGGAGGCTTACCATAAGGAATATCACCTTCATCAAAGTGTTGGAGAGAGTGTACCTCAATAGTAGATGAGTGGGGAATTGGCTTACATAATTTTTCTATAGGAGGTAGATTCTTCACATCTTCAGCTCTAATACCTTTCTCCTTTAGACACTTTTTAGCTTCATTCATCACTTCATCATTTAATGCGATAACTCCCCTCTTCTTTGTTGTTGGTGTTGGAACTGGTTCAGGAACAACTGGTTCAGGAGTAATAGGATCAGGTGTATTCAGCTCAGTTGAAGTCGAATCATCATAATTCTTGCTTATCTTGTTCATTAATTCTTTAGCATCTGTAGGAGTCCTTTTCCTGAAAACACAATCAGCAAAGCTTTCTAGGTAGGTCCTAGAATCATCAGTTAGTCCATTATAATAAATATCAAGCAACTCATTCTGAGGTAATGGACATCCAGGATATGCATGAATCAAGGAACATAATCTTTTTCATGACTCAGGCAATTTCTCTTCTTCTTCATGTTTAAAATCAAAAAGTCTCTACAAAGCAGCATGTCTAGCACTGGGAGGAAAATATTTATGTAAGAAAGAAGCAATCAAGCAATCAGGGCTATCAATGGAACCAGGAGGTAATATATTAAACCAAGCCCTAGCTTCTCCTTTTAGTGAAAAAGGGAAGATCTTAGCAACAAAGTACTTGCGTATTTTAAAATCATCAGAGAACAAAGAACTCATAGTAGAAAGCTCATTCATATGAGCCACAACACTCTCATTTTCAGTACCACAAAAAGGTTCTTTCTCAACAATATTAAGATAAGCCAAATCAAGAGAGAAATCATAATCTTTATCTTTAATATATATGGGAGAGGTGGCAAACTTAGGATCATAAGACTTCTTGGGCATAATAGTACATCTAGCAATGAGACTCTTCATAGCACTAACATCATGTGTATTTTGGCACTCTTCAACAAATTCATCAGTGAGCTCAGTGTAACCATCATTAATATCAAAACTCTCACTAGACTCAGGTGAGCTAATAGGTATAACAGTGTCTTCACTAGGAGTTTTGGTATTTCCTAGACTAGCCATGGTAGCATCTAGAAAAGGACCTAATGAACCACTCGCATCAAGCACAGTAGAAGTAACATCATGAGTATCAAAAGCAGTTTCAGATTCAAAAGTAGTAGCAGTATGTGTAGCATAAGTATGTGGTGGTGGTTTAACAAGCTTACTTATAACAGACGGTGAATCAAGAGCAACAGAGGTGTTTAGGACTGTACCCCTTCTTGTGGTGGATGGTAAAATAGGGAACTTTCCATCACGAGACTTCCCCATTATGAAAGGAGTAGCACTGAACAATAATAGATCCAAGTGAACTTACAAATAAATCTATGCTCCCCGGCAACGGCGCCAGAAAATAGTCTTGATGACCCACAAGTATAGGGGATCACAACAGTCTTCGCGGGTAGTATTACCCAATTTATTGATTCGACACAAGGGGAGCCAAAGAATACTTGCAAGCCTTAACAACTGAGTTGTCAGTTCAGCTGCACCTGGAAATAGTTCTTGCTCACAGAAGTTTATCAGTAACAACATCAAAGCAACAACAACAGTGAAACAGTAGCAATAGTAATAGTAACGGTAACAGTAGGATTCGAGTGCGGTAGGCATAGGGATGGATGGAGGGCGTTGCATGGACGAGTCTAAACATGTAACTTCAAAGAATTAGGGCATTGCAGATAAATAATAACAAGCATCCAAGTACTAAACAATCCTAAGCATGTGCTCCAAATATAGTCATACGTGCTCGTAATGAGAACTTGCACAACATCTTATGTCCAACCAGCCCGTGGCAGCGGGGCCTCTAGGGAACTACTGGCAATTAAGGTGCTCCTTTTAATAGAGCACCGGAGCAAAGCATTAACACTCCGTGAACACATGTGATCCTCACACCACAGCCATCCCATCCGGTTGTCCCAATTTCTGTCACTTTAGGGCCTTTGGATCCAGACAATGATATGTGTACACAACTTGCAGGTAAGATCATAAACAATACTATCATAATGATTCAATAATAGGTTCAGATCTGAGATCATGGCACTCGGGCCCTAGTGACAAGTATTAAGCACAACAAGTTGCAACAAAGTCAAATAGCACTAATAGAGATACTAAGCACTATGCCCCTAACAGATTCTTATTCGATTACATGATAGAACTCATCCAATCCCTAC
Source organism: Avena sativa (assembly GCA_916181665.1). NCBI lineage: Eukaryota > Viridiplantae > Streptophyta > Magnoliopsida > Poales > Poaceae > Avena > Avena sativa. The sequence goes on along the minus strand of OV702293.1, from coordinate 446,757,048 downwards.
CATCCTCAAGCCTACAGCGGGGGATTACACACTCATGGATGACGAAAACATCGGTGGTTGATGGAGATGCGTTGGTGATGACGATGGCGATGATCCTCTCCAAATTCCCCGTCCCGGCAGGGTGCCAGAACGGAGTTTCTGGATCCGAATCTTGATTTCTGGTGGCGGTGGCGGAGCGGAACTCTTTCTAGAAAACTATCGAACCCCCCTCTGTTTTTAGGTCAGAAGGCAACTTATAGGCGTGGAGGGAGGCCGAGAAGCTGCCTGGGGTGGGTCTGGGCCCCCCAGGCCTCCTCTCTGTCTCCCCTTCTGGCTCCGTGGATCTTCTGGTGAGAAATAGTTTTTGGCATATTTTCCGGAATTTTTTTTGATAGTTCATTTTCTGCACAAAAACAAGACACCAAGGTAATTCTGCTAAAAACAGCGTCAGTCCGTGTTAGTTGTATCCAAATCACACAAGTTTAGAGGAGAAACAATAGCAAAGTGTTCGAGAAAGTAGATACGTTTTGGACGTATCAATATGGGGTTAGAGGTTTCTCCACCATACGGACACTGGCGTGCTGCTAAAATCTTGGTCCGGATCAGTCTTCTTCCGCTGCTTTGCTAGACCAAAACTCAGTGGACATCGTCTACACCGGACGCGTGTAGAACTACGGAGGTGCTGCCAGTTGTGGCACTCGTTACCTGTACACCCGCATGACCTTGAGGTCGACATCGTCGTACGAGTACACGCCAATGTTTGAACAGGAACATAATCCCGCTTTCGACCTTGAAGGGTACGAACATCAAAACTCTCTTATTACTTTACATCTGCATAGATAGATCTTGGCTATGTCGTTCTCGTTGTTAGATTTTTTTCTACACCGGAACCCCTTCACTATCCCCCTAGGGAAGGCGGTCAACCCTAACCTTGGAAGAACAATGATGTTGAATAGAACAGTTATTACTTGTTGATCTTGGTAGATGCCTACCTTCTTGGGAGGCACGACAACTAGTAATGAGCGATGTGATTAATGTGCTCTCGTTGTTGTTGGCATCCTTGTTACTTTAATAATGCTCATGATTAGGAAAACGGAACCATCATGCAACACACGAGCTAGTCTTAGAGGCGAGACTAGAAACTTCTTTCTGTTTACGTTTTCTCACATGTATATGAGTTTTCCTCTGAATCTCACATTCAAGAATCATAGGAATTACATCATAGAAATACAAATGATTAATAATGAACATGGGAATAAACAATAAGATTTTATTTTTGCCTTTAGCGCAGATTCCCTTCAACTACACATATTGTTTGTCTATGAAAATTGTTGGACATATGACATGGAAGGAGTATTATGGTTCACGTGCTTGTGGGCGATTGTACTAGAGCTCGATCATGGTCAATGCATGGAGATAACCATTAGTCGCTAGCCACACTGCCATGGAGAGGTGCAGGTTGACATGAGAGCGGCAATTCTACCATGCATGTTATAAATAGGAAAATAAAAAATAAAGAACGGAATGAAATCACATGCAGTGGACATAAGATTGTAACGTGGAAAAACCACTCTAACAAAGAGGGAAAAAACCACGGAAACCAGCGACAAAAACTTCACTATTTCGGGAGTGTTTACACAATGTCATGGGTTTTCCAAAATGGGATTAAAGCCTAGCTGGCGGCTTACAGGATGTATTTATAGACAGAGATAACGATCAAAGCCTTCGACCCAAGACTCGACATAACAATACACACTATCTACCATGCATACCCCACATTCTCCCCCTTCCATTTTTTGAAGAGGCTGTGTTAGCTTTCTTCTCTCTCCTTCCACACTATAGGAACTAGTTCCAAAACTTGAAAGTTCTATAACTTTTGAACTAAAATTTTAATTTGAAAACTATTTACATATTTGAATCCCTATTGAATAGAGCTTCAAAAAAAGATTTATTTTGAATATATTTTGACAATATTTGAAAATCAACTTTTGAAACCTGATGACACTTTCAAAATCTGTGTGACACATGTGGAATTTTATTTTGAAATAGTTTGTTTTACCATGTTTCAAACTTTGTTCACCACGGTTTTAGTAATTTACTTAGAGTTCAAACCATAAAATATATTCATAAAAGCAAGATAAGCAACATCGAATGTGTTTCACCATTCTTCTAACTTGTGTTGGAAGCGTTAGATAAAGTTATCACATAGTGAATTACTTTAATGTTGTTTTGTTGTGAATCATGACATTTTATTGTGTTTCAAAATTCATATTTAATTTTTGTTAATTTTGTGCTTCTTTAAAAGATATCATTGAAATAAAAGCATAGATTAAAACATATTGTCATTTTTGATACTCCATCCGTCTCAAAATAGATGTCTCCGATCTATTAAAATTCTGATGAATCTATATACTAAATAGTGTCTAGATTCATCCGAATTTTAAAAAATCCAAGACGTCTATTTTAAGACGGAGGGAGTAACTATTTTGACACACATGTCCCTTTTAAATTTGAACTTACAAATTAAAATTGGTGGACCTAATGGATGGGATGGGTGGCATTGTACCAATGATTGCAAAAAAATACCTTGCATATCCAAATCTCGAAGCAAACCAAACAAATCGACGGTGCATAATAACCTAGCCTAAGAGTTGCATTTTCGCTCGTCCCTCCAAAAAAATCGTTGTATTTCGCACGTTGACATCCTCGGTATATGCAGTGGCGAAGCCAGAGAAAAAATCCTATGGGGTCACCTCAAGATCGTTTCGTCGAGATGACGCTGTCCGCGTTGACGCGCTTCCCAGCACGAGGCAGTCTATAGGAAGGGCAGGGATGGGTTTCGTCCACCCTTGTGGGACTTGGTGCCGAGCCTGCTTCCCAGCACGAGGCTGCTTCGAAGTGTTAACTGGAAGTTGACACCGCCCACCGTTTACTCCATGGACGTCCTTGATCGACGCCATTCCGTCGGAATTCGGAAACTAGATCATATTCAGCGTTTCCTCCCACGCGCCGTACGTACCCCGAGACTAGATCGGTCCAGCTCAAGTTGGATGCCAAATTACTCGCGCAGCACTCCAACCCATGCATGATGCCAAATTGCTCGTGCTCACTAGATTACTACTGGCTACTGCTGCTAGTAGTAGTATATAACAAGCACATCGACGCTGATCAAAGCCATGCATCCGTAGCTAGCAAGGTTAACTCACAAAGTAGCCAGTAAGCATGTCGCTACACCGGAGCTCGGTTGCGCTGGTGGCGCTGCTCGCGATGTCGGTGGTGCTGGGCTCGCCCCGGTGCACGGCATCCACCGACGTCCACAAGCCCATTGTGGCGCGCGTCAGGAAGGACGCCTCCACCTCCCTTTACACCATCGCCATCAAGGTCGGCGGCGTGCCGCTGCTCCTCGACCTCGCCGGCCCGCTGCTCTGGCTCGCCAACTGCCCCTCCCCGCACCGCACCTTCCCGTGCGACACCGGCGTCTGCAAGATCGCCAGCTGGAACCACCCGCCCAACTGCCCCCACATGCCCGCCACCGCCTGCAGCAAGGGCGCCGCCTGCACCGCCTACCCGTACAACCCGGTCGACGGGCGCTGCGGCCATGACGACGCCACCACCATCACGCTCGCCGCCAACGCCACGGAAGGCAAGAACCCGCTCTTCCCGGTGTCGTTCCGCGCCGTCGGGTCGTGCGCGCCGGGGGAGCTCCTGGCGTCGCTCCCGCCTGGGACGGCCGGCGTCGCGGGGCTCTCGCGGCTGCCGCTGTCGCTGCCGTGGCAGGTCGGGTACAGGCTCGACGTGCCGAAACAGTTCGCGCTCTGCCTCCCCGGCGGGAGCGGCAGCGACGGCGTGGCCGTCTTCGGCGGCGGCCCGTTCCAGCTCCTCGCGGCGCCGCCGGTCGAGCTCGCCGCCGGCCTCCGCGAGAACCAGCTCCCGATCCTCAGGAACCCCAAGACCAACAACGGCGCCTACTACTTCCGGATCACCGGCATCGCCGTGAACCAGGAGAAGGTGCCCACCCCGCCGGGAGCCTTCGACCTCGACCCGCGCCGCGGCACGGGCGGCGCCGTCTTCAGCACCGTCACGCCCTACACGGCGCTGCGCCCGGACATCTACCGCCCGCTCCACGACGCGTTCGACGCGGCCACGAGCGGCATCGCGCGCGCGCCGCCCCTGGCGCCATTCGACATGTGCTACCAGGCGTCCGCGCTCGGCGTCACCCGGCTCGGCTACGCCGTGGCCAACATCGACCTCATGCTGGAGGGCGGCCGGAACTGGACGCTCTCCGGAGGCAGCTCGCTGGTGCAGGTGGACGACCACACGGTCTGCTTCGCGATCGTGGAGATGGGGGTATCCATGCCGGCGGCCGCCAACTCGCCGGCGGTCATCGTCGGGGGATTCCAGATGGAGGAACGCCTGCTGATGTTCGATCTGGAGAAGGGGACGTTCGGGTTCAGTGGCCCGCTCTCCGGCATCCGCACTGGATGCGGCAACTTCAACTTCACCCGGGGGCCGGAGTAGTTCTTATTAGCGTTATGTTTCAGTTGTTCCTCGTGCAGCTACTGCGCAGTTAGCGTGTTTACTTGTTGTGTTGCCAACGAATAAATGTGTTTTTAGTTTTGAACGGGGAGTAACTGAATTCAAATCGATGGTGATGCGAAAGTATATACTCCCTCCCTCCTAAAATAGATGTCTCAAGTTTATCAAAATTTAGATGAATCCATATACTAAATAGTGTCTAAATTCATCAAATTTTAACAAATCTGTGACATCTATTTTGGGACGGAGGAAGTAGTACCTTAGGCTGCCTGCGTCCACTAAACCTCGCATCTTGCCGGCATCCGGGAGAACTCACGGCATGCCGGCGACTCGCATCTAGATACACGGACTGCAGTCCCAATCGGGTACTCGGAGCTCCTCCTGGCCTGGCTTTGCGAGGGCGTGAGGTGCGGCGTGCCGGTGAGCGCGTCTAGGTACATGAGGCACGGTGGCGGCGTCTAGGTACGTAGGCACGGTGGCGGCATAGACATTGGGATACAAGCCGAAGTATTATTCGGTGGTCGAGATAAAAGCCGAGAGAGAAGCTATAGCATTAGCCGAAAGATGATGGGCAGGAGCCCAAAATTTTTACAGAAATGTTTGGCGAAGTCATTAATGGGAAAGCCGATTCCGCGGGCGAAGTAAGCTACGAAAGACCACGTACTCACCTGCTTGGGAGTTCGGGATAAGCTTGTCGCCGGGGAGGTAACAAGTGACCTATGGCAGGATCCAGCGCGTCCGCGTGAGCCAGTCCAGCTCCGCCTGAGTGGCCTTGGATCCTTGTCAAGATCCCCGTTCGGAGATGACCGCCCCCTCTTCGTGCTCGTCGATGGTGACCATTCCGTGCGAGCTCCCCATGGATTCCTCTTCGGAAGAGCTGCTAGCGGCGGTGGCGGGAGGACTAGATTGGCACGGCCCTGCGGATGCGGCGAAGGAGCGGTGAGCGAGGTGGACTTGAGCCGTGGCGGTGGCCTGAGAGAATCTAGGGCGCGGCGCATTCGCAAACGCAAAGAGCAACGGCGGCGGCGACACAAGGAAGAATAAGGGGAAGTGGGACTGGGGGAAAGTGAGCAAGGGTTTTCCCCCGCTCCCCTATTTAAACACGCCGCACGCGAAGTGTCGTGGGATTGTTGTGCGCGACAGTTTCACTGTGTGCACATGTATCCCGTGGTGGCAATCGTGGTATCGTGCCACACGAGCGGTTACACCGCGCAGAAATGAAACGGCGCATGATTGGCCCTAAGGGTAAACGAGGAGGCACCCCTCGATGGGATGGGAAGCAGTGGTAACTAACAGCGCGTGGTAGAAAACACTGCCACGACCCTTAAAATGAGGCAAAGAAAAATGAGAGCGGTCCACGTAGGTTACGGGGAAGCTTACAAAGGAAGGAAATGCCCAAGGGAAATAACCCGGATAAAACGGGGTGACTCGGCAGACGATATACAACTCAGACAAGGCCAAAAAGATCCAGAACAAGTATAAAAGCGCAAATAGTGGAGACAAATTAAACATCGGAATTGGCCGATAAATGTATATGTCGGCAAGACGGATGAAGATCCGGATAAGTTGAACCTGCTGTGGCCTTTCTGGCTAAAGCCGCTAAGACTGCACCAGCTTCGAGGACTAATGTTGGGAGGATGATCCAGGTAGAGTCAAGCATAGGCATGATCCGACTGAGGTATATGAGGGCTGATCGAATAAGGACCGGATTACCCTAAGCTAAACATTATTGGCTTGACTCGGCCGACATATAAGTATGTCGGTATGATGTCTAGGACACTTTGTATTTGCAAGTATAAACTTGGCTGGGTCAGAATGGATGAGAGCGAGTCAAAAGATGGCTTGTTCAAGAAGGAGAGAGCGATCCCTAAGGTCAACACTTTCCTCTGTCTCTTCTCCAGAAATTCAAGGAAATACAAGCGCTAAGGACAAGGACCAGAGGGACATAGACATAACAGAGGTCACGAGGTGACAATCTACTGTTCCCAACGGTCACATGTCATGGCCAGGGCCGGCTCTATGTTTTTCAGGGCCCTAGGCAAAGTCGGCGGCATGGGCCCTTAAGGCTAACGTATATAGAGACATATTAGAAAAAATTATCATATATGTATCTACTGGCACTTTTAAAATAAAAGTTAACATCCAACCAAACATTTTATTCTCAAAATATAATAAATAGTATTTGTTGATGGTTTGATTATCTCAAATAAGAAATAATTCCAATGATAATAAGTCAGGAGTGAGGATCAGAGCCTGCCGCTGGTGAATTGGTGATCCCCGATAGACGATAGATGACCTGCGAATCTGCGATCGTCGATCGAGTCAGGGAGGTAGGGCCCTAGAGATCGAGGCACGGAGTCCGACCGATTTTCGAATAGTCGAGGAGAAGAGAAGAGAAGGGAGATCATAAGTTCGCGACGCATTGTAACCCATGCGGCCAGCGTCGTAACGCATTGTAACTCGTAAGCCTTGTGCCTCGTGTCGTAGTGAGCCTTTTTGATTTCCTGCTCGATGCGTTGTGTCTGGTTTCCAGGGCCCTACTTGTTTCTCGCGTCGTGGGCACCAGATGTATACCCATATATATATATACATCTTCCGTTCGCAAATAAGTGTACGTCTAGCGTTTAGCCAAGTTAAAGTTTATTAAATTGGACTAACTTTATAGATAATATAGCAACATATATTACTCCCTCCGACCTATATTAGTTGGCTCAACTTTGTCTAAATTTGGATGAATCTAGACACTATTTAGTATATAGGTTCATCCAAATTTTAATAAATTCAAGTCAACTAATATGGATCAGAAGGAGTACATCAGATTAACATATCATGAAACTAAATTTTGAAACACATCTATTGGTAATAATTTAGAGTCATAAGTATCACTACATTTTCTATAAAAATTTGTCAAACGTTGTTAACTTTGACTTAGAACAAGATTAAAAGTACATTTATTTGCATACTCCCTCTGTTTCAAATTACTCCGCCGGCACGCTTATGTAGGTGAACTAGTACTCCCTCATTTTTCATTCAAAAAAATCCTCGAATTTTTGAAATAGATAGTATGAAATATGTACTACGTATACCAAAAATTCTAAGAATTTTTTGATGAAAAATGAGAGAATACTAGGCCACCTAGGTAAGCGTGCGCGCGAAGTAATTTGAAACAGAGGAAGTACAAAGGAAGTACATGATATAAATTTTTGGGCCCCCTCCGGCCGTGGGCCCCTGGCCAATGCCAGGGTGGCGGCCCCTCAGCGCCGGCCCTGGTCATGGGTGCTGCGCCATTGCCTTGCAAAGGAGGGAGACAAATGGAGGCTACCAAATTACTATTTTGGAAAGCGCATATCCATCGAATATGCTGTCCACGTAAGCCCTAATTGTAACCAGGACATCCCTTTATATGGTGAGACAGAGCCTCTAGGGCAAGTTTCGATTCATTCTGTAGAGGAGAAACCCAAGAGCAAGGGAGAGCAACTTAGTTCTTCTTCCTCCTCTCTCAGATACACCTCAAGGAGCAAGTGTACACCATTGTTGATCTAAAGAAAAGATCTTGAGAGTATCCATCGTTTATAGATCCACTATACTACCCCTCCCTGAATCCCACTAGTACACATTGGTCTCATCATTAGCATACTCATGACAACTGCCGTGTCACCACCACGACAAGTGTCATGGGAATGACCACGACAGATGTTGCAATCGGCAGCGAGTAGTAGAACGAGGGGAAATGGCGGCCAGCAATCTGCGGTGCAAGATGAGGGCTGAGACACGAGGGTTTACCCAAGTTCGGCCCCCCGGAGGGTAAAGACCTACTCCTGATAGATTGTATTATGGAGAGAGTACAAGGGCGAGCTCGACGACTAGGCGGCGAGTCGCTGGAGTGTATGATGGAACGTGTCCTCTATGCGTACCCTAAGGAGGTTTATATAAGCTCACCTCGCTAGGGTTTACAGATCTACAATCGAATTGGTTAAGGATTCGGAGGGTCTTTGACCTAATCTGACTGGGCCTAGCTACGCTTCTGGGCCTCCGGCTTCCAGTCGCCTGGGTCCTCGTCAAGTCTCAATCCAGTCGCCGTCTTGCGGCCCCACTCGCTGGCAGCTTGGGCCAATAGGAAACGTCCTGCTGGACATACCCTTGTAGGCATATCCCATCAACAAGGACTAAAACTATCCTCTTAATAACTTTTTAGCAATATTTTTCCGGCAGCAATCACACGCGTCTACCTCTCAAACAGAAAAGTTACATATGCCTAAGGCTGTAGTGTTTGCATCCTTTTTTAAAACTACTCGGCGGTCATTTTTTTGACACACCTTCCTGTCATAACTTTCAGAAGATAGCCTTTTAGCTCCTTTTTGTTACTTAATGGTATTCTTCGAGCATATCTTTCTGGCAATAATCGTTTACACAACTTTTTGGTAGTAATTTTTTAGTGATAGTTACATACGTCTACGTCCGTCTTTTTCTTTAACATCCTTGTTTTTAACTACTCTATGGTATTTTTTGACACACCTTCACTGCCATAACTTTCTAAAGGTAGTTAACCTATGTTTACGTAGTGTTTTCTCCCGTAGTTTCTCAGAGGTAGTTAACCTATGACAAGTCTTTGAGGATGCGTAATTCGGCGTCTCAGAGCATCTCCACTCGTTGGACGAATCCAGGCCGAAATCCAGACTTTTTTTTGGCCGGACGGAACTTGATTTCGGCCTGGATACGCCCAGTTTCCCCCTCGCGTACCCAGGCCGAGTCCAAGGTTCGACGAAATTCAGTTAAACTTGGCGAAATATGGGCGAATATAGGCGGATTTTATTAAGTAGGACAAGGGCGCACATATTACATCAAATTAAAAACTAAGAAAAGGCCGTCGCCGCCGTGGTCGACGCCGGATGCCACAACTACAGGCCGAGGCGGGGGTGGTTGCCGGCCTGGATGTGCTCCATGACGCCGACAAGAGTTCGCCCTGGAACGCTCCAGAAGCAGCGACGGAAAGCCACAATGTGACGCGACGGCGGCGGCGGCGAGTCTGGCGGTCCGTTGTGTCGGGTGAGTTCCTCAAGGCGCCCGTCGGCGAAGAACTGCCTCCTCAAGACCAGGTTGCCAGGATTCGGGTCTTGCATGTCGGCGATAGCCACCTGGAACTCTCCGGTGAGATGCGGGTCTTGCATGTCGGCGATAGCCACCAGGATCTCTCCGGCGAGGTCCTCGTCGGCCGGCACCGGCGGAACAGGGATCCCGCCGGCACTGAGTTGCCAGCCGAGGGGGAGACGAGTGTCCGGCGGCGCCGTATAGCGCGCCTCGCGGAGCAGCCGGGCTTCCCATGGCGGCATCGTGCATCGGCCCTCGGCCATGGCTTCTCGACGGAGTTGAGAAGGAAGAAAGGTGCGAATGTCCAAAGTTTGTCGGAGTTGTGGTGGTGTGAGAGACTGTGAAGAGATACGTCGAGATGTACGCCTTTTATAGGCAGAGTTCCGCCGGAAGAATGGCGGGAGGGGTGTAGCGGCGAGGGCAGGAAAAGGAAAACGACGGGAAGTCTGGCCCACGGAGGTGATCCCCAGCGACCTCGTCGAAGTCTGGCGCTATCTAGAGAAGGCCCCGTCGGTTGTGGAGTTCATGACGCGGTCGGCCTTCCGTCGTGGAGCGGCGACTGCGCTGAGCCTTGGGCTCGCGCATTTTCCCGACGACTTCGACCTTGACGACGTCACGAGTGGGTACCCTTCGTCGACGGGCTCGGTAGAGATTGCCGAGGTGCTGAAGCTGACGGAGCGAGCCGTGGTGTACTCCGACCGCGTGTGGGCGATGGGCGACCTTATTCCTTATCAGGAAACGGTTGTCGCCCCCAATGACCCCGAGCCAGCGCATCGCGACTTTAAGGTGGAGCAACCGTTTCGTGCGGCCATGGCGGGTGAGCTCATGAAGTATCCATCGAATCCTTGGGTTCCCTTCATCCGCAGCCGCAAGGATGGTGGTGCCTCCTCGTCGAAGCCTGCGGAGTAAAGTATTTTTCCACTTGGCGTTAGCTTAAGATAAATATGTAATTCTCCTTGTACGCGAACAAATTTTTCTGCTATGAAGGAATGCAGGGGTTCTTTTGTCATTGTTTTTATGGTTTGGTTGTTGGTTGTGCGAGACCCCGAGCGTGTCCGCCCTTTTTATGGGGTTAACATTGTTTTATATGTTGTTTGAACTGTTAGTGAGTTAGGGTCGACTCGCCATGGCTCGGGAATCCAGTCGCATGGCGACTCCAAGGGGTGCTCTTTACTTGGCCGTTTTCCCGGGCGCGAACGGGGTCGGATCGCCCGAGTTCCCGAGCATGGTACTTGGCCGTTCTAGTCGCATGTCCAAGGTAGGTGAGCACTAGGCGCGTTGTGTTAGGCGCGTCACTCCACCTGATCCGTAATACCAGTCGCATGGCGAGTCCAGGGTGCGCTCTCCTACTTGGCGTTTTTCCCTAGCCGCTCCCCTTTGGGCTGTCGTTAGTCCCTGAGCATGGTACTTTGCCGTTCGAGTCGGTGCACCGAGGATGTGGAGGATTGGGTCGCTGTGGGAAGCGAATGCAGCTGACTTGGCTCGGGAAGCCAGTCGAGCGGGGCGACTCCAATGGGGCTTCGGGTTAGCTTTTTTTGTGGACGGTACGAGGCCTGAAGTTTTCCAGTGCCCTTGTACCATACTACTTGGCCGTGTCGGTCGCGTCACCAAAGGTTGACTTCTGCGAGTAGCGTAACGCTGTTATTACGAGTGCGAGTGGCACAAGGTACGGAGAGTGGACGCAATTTGTGCGAATCGATCTTCTTTATTTCATAGCGGGTAGGAGGTACATGTCTGGAGTTCTAGGGGTAGAACTTCCGTAGGAGGTTTACATTCCATGGCCGCTTGACGTCGAGTTTTCCGTCGCCTCGGACGTCGGTGAGGTAGTAGGCGTCGTTGCCCAGGACTCGCTCGATGGCGAATGGTCCCTCCCAAGGGGGAGAGAGCTTGTGCATGCCCTTCTTGTCCTGGATCATACGCAGTACTAGGTCGCCTTCCTAGAAAGTGCGAGTCCATACTCGCTGGCTGTGGTAGCGGCGAAGCCCTTGCTGGTAAATGGCGGTGCGGGAGCGATCTAGATCGGGCGCTTCTTCGAGCTGGTCGACTCCGTCCTGGCGTGCGAGCTTGTTGTCAGCCTTCGTGTAGTTGACCACCCGAGGTGAGTCATGCTCGAGGTCGGTTGGCATGACTGCCTCGGCACCGTACACCATGAAGAAGGGAGTGAACCCGTCGACCTGTTGACGGAGGTGCGGATGCCCCAGATGACGGAAGGGAGCTCTTCGACCAGCACCCGGGGGTGCGCTCGAGTGGGACTTGCAGTCGTGGCTTTAGGCCATGGAGGATGCTCTAGTTGGCGCGTTCCGCCTGGCCGTTGGACTCCGGGTGGGCGACTGAGGTGAGTTCGAGTCGGATGTTATGCTCCTCGTAGAACTCGACCATGGCTCCCTTGGCGAAGTTGGTGCCGTTGTCCGTGATGATGCTGTTTGGGAACCCGTAGCGATAGATGAGCTCGCGTAGGAATTTGGTAGCGGTCTTCCCGTCGCACTTGCGGACTGGCTTGGCCTCCACCCATTTTATGAATTTATCGACTGCGACTAGGAGGTGGGTGAAGCCAGAGGGGGCCTTCTTGAAGGGGCCTACCATGTCCATGCCCCATACGACGAATGGCCAGGTGATGGGGATGGTCTTGAGCATCGAGCTCGGTACGTGAGTCTGGTTGGCGTACTTCTGGCACCCGACACATCGTTGGACGATATCGAACACGTCGGCGTGTGCGGTGAGCCAGTAGAAGCCATGTCACATGGCCTTGGCGACCATGGAGCGGGCGCCAGCGTGGTGGCCAAAGTCGCCAGCGTGGATGTCTTGGAGGATCTTTCGTCCTTCTACGGGTTGGACACAGCGTTGGAACACGCCGGTCACGCTCCGCTTATGGAGCTCGTCGTTGATGATGACGAAGGATTTGCAGTGGCGTGCTATCATCCGGGCCTCCATCTCGTCAGCGGGTAGGGTGCCTCCCTCCAGGTAAGCGACGTATGGTGCGGTCCAGTCGTTTGGTTCGGCAATCAGTGCGACCAGGGCTGCGTCTAGTTGCAGCGGAATTCCGATGTCGATCTCCCTCGGGGGAGAGACGGAAGGCTTGGTGATGGTGTAGAGGAAGACGCCGGCGGGTGGTGCGAGTCGATCCGAGTCAATGCGGGAGAGTGCGTCAGCCTCCTCGTTCTTCCGCCCGTTCATCCACTCGACGGAGTAGCCTGTGAAGTGGCCTCCCAGCTAGTCCACTACTTGGCGGTATGCCGCCATGGTGGGGGAGACTGCATCGCAGGTGCCGGCAACTTGCCCGGCGACGAGGTCCGAGTCGCTGTAGCAGCGCAGGCGATTGATGTTCATCTCCTTGGCTGCCCGCATGCCATGGAGTAGCGCCTCGTACTCGGCCATGTTGTTGGTGCAGGGGGTGAAGTCGAGGTACATGACGTGGCGTAGCTTGTAGCCCTTCGGAGATGTGAGCACGATCCCTGCTCCTGCACCGTCAGCGTTCTTGTAGCCGTCGAAGTATAGGCTCCGGTAATGGAGGTACGGCAGCTTCTCTGGCTGCTGGGCCTCCTTCCAGTCGGCGAGAAAGTCTGCGAGAGCCTGCGACTTGATCGCCTTGCACGGCTCGTACCAGATGTTGTGGATGCCGTGTAGGGGTTCGTAGCATGGAAAACAAAAAATTTCTATCGCATACAAACAAACAAGCCAAGATCTATCTACTAGATTGTAGCAACGAGTCGATGGAATAACTCACCCTCGAAGATTCCAAAGCGGTTAACGAGAGCAGATTCTTGTGGGTGATGTAGTCGTACTCTTTCCGATCTCAAGATCGCGTAGACGATCCTTCCGGCGCCGCGTTCCCGCAGCGCTCCCGCAGTCGGTCACACGTTCGGTACTCGACGAAGACCTTCCTCTCCCTTGTTCCAGCAGGCAGCGGAGGTTGTAGCACTCTCCTCGCGATTCCGGCAGCACAACGGCGTGGTACCGGAGGTAGAGGGGAAATCCCGCAGGGCTTCGCCTTAAGCCGGTGCGAGTATGGTGGAGCTTATGAGAGAGGCTATTAGTGGTCTAGTAATTAGACACACCAATTAGAAGGCTCTAAACCAATTAGAAGGCTCTAAACCGAAATAGCTCTAAACCGGGGTCTAGATCTAGGGTTTAGTTTAGAGGATAGGAACTTGTGTGTCCTAGGAGGGGAGGCCCTGCCCCTCCCTTTATAGGTGGGAGGGCCGGCGGCCAAGGGGAGGAGTCCCTCCCCAAGTCGGCCTTGGGAGGCGCGCCGGCCAAGGGGACTCCTCCCCCAAGTCGGTTTCCTCTTCTCCTCCTTCTCCTCTTTCCGAAAACTGGCAGTTTGACTTTTCAAACTAGCCGTTTGACTTTTCAAATTAGGATTTGAATTAACCCTTTATTTCGGACAGCGAGAACACTTAGTACATGATGCAATCATTCCAATATGTAATGACACATTCATGTACCCCTTCCCCCTCCGGAGTGCCGGACATTCCGGGACCTTCTAGAATGTTCCCGATGAAAACACCGGAATCATTCCGCTACTCCGAAACGGGACTTTCCTTATATGAATCTTATTCTCCGGACCATTCCGGATCTCCTCGTGATATCCCGGATCCCATCCGAGACTCCGAACAACATTCGGTCTCTTTCTCATAATACCATAACTACTCAAACAACGTCGAATCCTTAAGTGTGTCTCCCTACGGTTCGTGAATTATGCGGACATGATCGAGACACTTCTCCGAACAATAACCAATAGAGGAATCTGGAAATTCATATGGCTCCCACATATTTCTATGATAACTTTGCGATCGAATGAACCACTTACATACGATACCAATTTCCCTTTGTCTCACGATATGTTACTTATCCGAGGTTATGATCGTCGGTATCTCTGCATACCTAGTTCAACCTCGTTACTGATAAGTACTCTTTTCTCGTTCCCGTGATATGTGATCCCTTGTGACCCAGTCACATGCTTGCAAGCTAATTGGATGACATTTCACCGAGAGGGCCCAGAGAATATCTATCCGTCATGTGGATGGACAAATCCCACTCTTGATCCATGTGTTTCAACCAATACTTTCCGAACACTCAATGCCACCTTTATAGCCACCCTGTTACGGTGTGGTGTTTGATGACATCAAAGCATCCATCCAGTAAAGGTGATATGCATGATCTCATGGTCGAAGGAATTAGGTTACTATGTATCAGAAAGCATATAGCAATTGAACTATTGAAATGACTTGATCTTTATGCTACGCTTATCTATAGGAGTATGTCCACCATATCATTCTCCTAACGATATGATCTTGTTGTTGATAACATCTCAATGTTCATGATAGGGAAACCACCATCATCAATCAACCAACAAGCTAGTGAAGTATAGAGGCTATACTAGGGACTTCAAATTAAGTTTACAATTCACACAAGTATTAATGTTTCCTTGTTAATACTATTATAGCATGAATATAAACATTTATCATAAACACAAAGATATAATAATACCTATATTTATTATTGCCTCTAGGGCATATCTCCAACAGTCTCCCACTTGCACTAGAGTCATCTAATCTAGATTACATGGTAATATACCGAACACCCATGGCAGTTTGGTGTTGGTCATGTTTTGCCCTCGGGAGAGGTTTAGTCAACGGATCCGCCACATTCAGATCTGTGTGTACTTTGCAAATCTTTATATCCCCATCTTGGATATGTTCTCGAATAGCGTGAAAACGCAGCTTGATATGCTTCAGCTTCTTGTGTGACCTTGGTTCTTGCGCATTGGCTATGGCGCCCATGTTATCACAGTAGATAGACATTGGGTCCAGCGCACTTGGAACCACACCCAGCTCTGTAATGAACTCTTTCATCCATATCGCTTCTTGTGAAGCCTCCGAAGCAGCCATGTATTCCGATTCAGTTGAAGATCTCGCCACAACGCTTTGCTTTGCACTCCTCCAGCTAACTGCTGCACCATTCAAAATAAATACGTATCCAGATTGTGATTTAGAATCATCCGGATCGGTGTTCCAACTAGCATCGGTGTAACCATTAACAACGAGCTGTTCATCACCTCCATAAGAAAGAACCATATCCTTAGTTCTTCTCAAGTACTTAAGGATGTTTTTGACCGCTGTCCAATGATCCACTCCTGGATCACTTTGATATCTGCTAGTTAGACTAACAGCATATGCGATGTCGGGTCTAGTACATAGCATGGCATACATTAGAGATCCTATGGCTGAGGCATAGGGAGTCTTACTCATCTTTTCTCTATCTTCTGCCGATGTCGGACTTTGAGTTTTACTCAAGGTCGTATTGGGCAACATGGGTAAGAACCCTTTCTTGCTATCTTCCATTCCAAACCTCTTTAGAACTTTGTCCAAATATGTACTTTGTGACAATGATATTTGGCGTTTTGATCTATCTCTATAAATCTTTATGCCTAATATGTAAGTTGCTTCGCCAAGATCCTTCATTGAAAAACTATTATTCAAATACTCTTTGACACTATTAAGAAGGTCTACATCATTCCCAATCAACAATATGTCATCCACATATAGTATTAAGAATGCTACAGAGCTCCCACTCACTTTCTTGTAAATACAAGCTTCTCCATAAGTTTGTATAAAACCAAAACTTTTGATTACCTTATCAAAACGTTGATTCCAACTTCGGGATGCTTGCTTCAATCCATAGATGGACCGTTGAAGCTTGCATACCTTGTTAGCATCTTTAGGATCGACAAAACCTTTGGGTTGCATCATATACAACTCTTCATCAATGTCTCCATTGAGGAATGCTGTTTTGACATCCATCTGCCATATCTCATAATCATAATATGCAGCGATTGCTAACATAATCCTCACAGACTTTAGCTTTGCTACCGGTGAGAAAGTCTCATCGTAGTCAACTCCTTGAATTTGTCGAAACCCTTTTGCGACAAGTCGAGCTTTATAGACAGTAACATTACCATCAGCATCTGTTTTCTTCTTGAAAATCCATTTGTTCTCGACAGCCTTCCGGCCATCCGGTAAGTCCACCAAAGTCCATACTTGGTTTTCGTACATGGATCCAATCTCGGATTTCATGGCTTCTTGCCATTTATTGGAATCTGGGCTCATCATCGCTTCCTCATATGTCTCGGGGTCATCGGTGTTGTCCACCAACATGACATTCATAACGGAATCATACCAATCTGGAGTGGTACGATTTCTCGTTGACCTCCGAGGCTCTGTAGCAACTTCAACCGAAGTTTCATGATCACCATCATTAGCTTCCTCTCTTATTGGTGCAGGCACCACAGGAACTTCTTCCGGTGCTGCGCTACTCGCAATTTCGAGAGAAGGTTCGACAACCTCGTCGAGTTCTACTTTCCTTCCAGTCACTTCTTTCGAGAGAAATTCCTTCTCTAGAAAGGATCCATTCTTGGCAACGAAGATTTTGCCTTCAGATCTATGATAGAAGGTATACCCAATAGTTTCCTTCGGGTATCCTATGAAGACGCATTTTTCCGCTTTGGGTTCAAGCTTGTCCGGCTGTAACTTTTTTACATAGGCTTCGCATCCCCAAACTTTAAGGAACGACAATTTAGGTTTCTTCCCAAACCATAATTCATACGGTGTCGTTTCAACGGATTTAGACGGTGCCCTATTTAAAGTGAATGCGGCTGTTTCTAATGCATAACCCCAAAATGATAGCGGTAAATCTGTAAGTGACATCATAGAACGAACCATATCTAAGAGAGTTCGATTACGACGTTCAGACACACCATTACGCTGTGGTGTTCCCGGCGGTGTCAACTGTGAAAGTATTCCACATTTCTTCAAATGCTCGCCAAACTCGTAACTTAGATATTCACCTCCACGATCAGAACGTAGAAATTTAATCTTCTTGTTACGTTGATTCTCTACTTCACTTTGAAACTCCTTAAACTTCTCGAAAGTTTTGGACTTATGTTTCATGAGATATACCCATATCTACTCAAGTCATCCGTGAAGGTAAGAACATAACGATAACCACTGCGCGACGCTACACTCATTGGACCACACACATCGGTATGTATGATTTCCAATAAGTCTGTAGCTCGCTCCATTATACCAGAGAATGGAGTCTTAGTCATTTTACCCATCAGACATGCCTCGCATCTTTCAAGTGATTCAAAATCAAGTGATTCAAGAAGTCCATCGGAATGGAGTTTCTTCATACGCTTCACTCCAATGTGACCAAGACGACAGTGCCACATATAGGTCGAATTATCGCTTGATTTCAAACGTTTAGCCTCAATGTTGTTGATATGTGTATTTCCACTATCGAGATTCAATATGAATAGACCATCTATCAAAAGTGCATGTGCATAAAACATATTACTCATATAAATCGAATAACCATTATTCTCGGATTTAAACAAGTAACCGTCTCGCAATAAACAAGATCCTGATATAATGTTCATGCTTAACGCAGGCACCAAATAACAATTATTTAAGTATAAAACTAATCCCGATGGTAGATGAAGAGGTAGCGTGCCGACCGCGATCACATCAACCTTTGATCCGTTTCCTACGCGCATCGTCACCTCGTTCTTCACTAGCTTCCGTTTATTCTGCAGCTCCTGTTTCGAGTTACAAATATGAGCAACCGAACCAGTATCAAATACCCAGGCACTACTACGAATACTAGTGAGATACACATCAATAACATGTATATCAGATATACCTTTCTTCTTGATGTTGCCGTTCTTCAAATCCGCCAAGTACTTTGGGCAATTCCGCTTCCAGTGACCTACTCCCTTGCAGTAAAAGCACTCAGTATCAGGCTTGAGTCTAGCCTTGGTCCTCTTCGTCGGCGTGGCAGCTTTCTTACCACCCTTCTTGAAGTGTCCCTTTTGCTTAGACTTGCCTTCCTTGAATTTGGTGGTCTTATTGACCATCAACACTTGGTGCTCTTTCTTGATCTCCATTTCTGCAGATTTTAACATAGCAAATAGTTCTGGCAACTCTTTGTTCATGTTCTGCATGTTGTAGTTCATCACAAAGTTCTTGTAACTTGGTGGTAGTGATTGGAGGATGCGGTAAACCCCCAAAGTATTAGGAATCACTATACCCAAACTTTGGAGTTTATTTGCGTGCCCAGACATCTTAAGCACATGCTCACTGACGGAGCTACCCTCTTCCATCTTGCAGTTAAAGAACTTTTCAGAAGCTTCATAACTTTCAATTGCCGCATGGGTCTCAAAGATTAATTTGAGATCCTCGAGAATATCATATGGATCTGACTCTTCAAACCTTTTCTGAAGCTCCGATTCTAAACCATACAAGATAGCACACTGAACTATGGAGTACTGATTCTTCCGAGCGAGGTAAACATTCTTTACTTCATCGGTAGCATCAGCTGCAGGTGGGTCACCTAGCGGTGCATCCAGCACATAGGTCAAATTACCAGCTGTGAGGACAATCCTCAAATTGCGGAACCAATCCGCGAAGTTGCTTCCATTGTTTTTCAACTTTTCTTTCTCTAGGAACGCATTAAAATTGATGGTAGGGGCTGCCATTGATCTACAACATATTTGCAATAGTTTAGACTAAGTTTATGACAAATTGAGTTCAAATTAATTAATGAAATTAAACTAGGTGAACTCCCACTCAAAACAACATCCCTCACATTGTTTTAGTGATCACACGAACCAAATCCACTACATCAACACCGATCATCACGAGAGTTGATATAGTTTCAATGGCGAACAATCATCATGTTCATCATATCTACTATATGATTCATGCTTTACCTTTCGGCGATCCGTGTTCCTGAGGCCATGTCTGTACATGCTAGGCTCGTCAAGATCAAACCTTAGCTTCCGCATAAGCAAATCTGGCTTGCTTACGTTGTATTCACCCGCGGAATCAAAGACACCCGATCATCACGTGGTGTTTCGAAGCAGCAAGCTTTGGCAACGGTGCATACTAAGGGTGAACACTTTAGAACTTGAAATTTATGTGCATGAGGGATCATCTTATAATGCTACCGTCGTCTACTAAGCAATACAAGATGCATAAAGGATTAACATCACATGCAATTCATAATATGTGATATGATATGGCCTTTCTTCTTTGTGCTTCCGATCTCCATCTTCAAGCACGAACATGATCTCCATCATCACCGGCATAGCATCAAGGTCAATGATGCTTCTTCATGGTTGTCGTCCACCAGCTTCAACTATTACAACTATTTTGAATAGACACGCAGGTCTTAACAGAAATTAAAGACAACCATATGGCTCCTACCGGTTGCCAACTTACAATAAGGAACATTGCATACATCAAATATAATCACAATCATGGCCATATCACATCACTGCACACCCCTGCAAAACAAAGTTAGACGCTTCTACTTTCTTTGCATATTTTACGTGGTTTGGGGCTTTCAATAAGTGTCGTTCTAACCTACGAACAAGAACCACAACATTGATACTAGCATTGTTGATTACCCGTTGTAAATTGGATCTTTACTATGCTAGAAGAAACAGGCACCCGCAAAGCCACTTATGCAATACGAGTTGCATGTCAAACGTGGAGCAAGTCTCATGAACGATGTCATGTAATGTTAGCCCGGGCCGCTTCATCCCAACATACCGCAAGATGCAAAGTACACAAAAAGCAATCTACAATAAAAGCATCAACGCCCACAATGACCATTGTGTTCTACTCGTGCAACAGATCTACATATAGACACGGCTCTGATACCACTGTAGGGGTTCGTAGCATGGAAAACAAAAAATTTCTATCGCATACAAACAAACAAGCCAAGATCTATCTACTAGATTGTAGCAACGAGTCGATGGAATAACTCACCCTCGAAGATTCCAAAGCGGTTAACGAGAGCAGATTCTCGTGGGTGATGTAGTCGTACTCTTTCCGATCTCAAGATCGCGTAGACGATCCTTCCGGCGCCGCGTTCCCGCAGCGCTCCCGCAGTCGGTCACACGTTCGGTACTCGACGAAGACCTTCCTCTCCCTTGTTCCAGCAGGCAGCGGAGGTTGTAGCACTCTCCTCGCGATTCCGGCAGCACAACGGCGTGGTACCGGAGGTAGAGGGGAAATCCCGCAGGGCTTCGCCTTAAGCCGGTGCGAGTATGGTGGAGCTTATGAGAGAGGCTATTAGTGGTCTAGTAATTAGACACACCAATTAGAAGGCTCTAAACCAATTAGAAGGCTCTAAACCGAAATAGCTCTAAACCGGGGTCTAGATCTAGGGTTTAGTTTAGAGGATAGGAACTTGTGTGTCCTAGGAGGGGAGGCCCTGCCCCTCCCTTTATAGGTGGGAGGGCCGGCGGCCAAGGGGAGGAGTCCCTCCCCAAGTCGGCCTTGGGAGGCGCGCCGGCCAAGGGGACTCCTCCCCCAAGTCGGTTTCCTCTTCTCCTCCTCCTCTTTCCGAAAACTGGCAGTTTGACTTTTCAAACTAGCCGTTTGACTTTTCAAATTAGGATTTGAATTAACCCTTTATTTCGGACAGCGAGAACACTTAGTACATGATGCAATCATTCCAATATGTAATGACACATTCATGTACCCCTTCCCCCTCCGGAGTGCCGGACATTCCGGGACCTTCTAGAATGTTCCCGATGAAAACACCGGAATCATTCCGCTACTCCGAAACGGGACTTTCCTTATATGAATCTTATTCTCCGGACCATTCCGGATCTCCTCATGATATCCCGGATCCCATCCGAGACTCCGAACAACATTCGGTCTCTTTCTCATAATACCATAACTACTCAAACAACGTCGAATCCTTAAGTGTGTCTCCCTACGGTTCGTGAATTATGCGGACATGATCGAGACACTTCTCCGAACAATAACCAATAGAGGAATCTGGAAATTCATATGGCTCCCACATATTTCTACGATAACTTTGCGATCGAATGAACCACTTACATACGATACCAATTTCCCTTTGTCTCACGATATGTTACTTATCCGAGGTTATGATCGTCGGTATCTCTGCATACCTAGTTCAACCTCGTTACTGATAAGTACTCTTTTCTCGTTCCCGTGATATGTGATCCCTTGTGACCCAGTCACATGCTTGCAAGCTAATTGGATGACATTTCACCGAGAGGGCCCAGAGAATATCTATCCGTCATGTGGATGGACAAATCCCACTCTTGATCCATGTGTTTCAACCAATACTTTCCGAACACTCAATGCCACCTTTATAGCCACCCTGTTACGGTGTGGTGTTTGATGACATCAAAGCATCCATCCAGTAAAGGTGATATGCATGATCTCATGGTCGAAGGAATTAGGTTACTATGTATCAGAAAGCATATAGCAATTGAACTATTGAAATGACTTGATCTTTATGCTACGCTTATCTATAGGAGTATGTCCACCATATCATTCTCCTAACGATATGATCTTGTTGTTGATAACATCTCAATGTTCATGATAGGGAAACCACCATCATCAATCAACCAACAAGCTAGTGAAGTATAGAGGCTATACTAGGGACTTCAAATTAAGTTTACAATTCACACAAGTATTAATGTTTCCTTGTTAATACTATTATAGCATGAATATAAACATTTATCATAAACACAAAGATATAATAATAACTATATTTATTATTGCCTCTAGGGCATATCTCCAACATGCCGATCTCGACGGCCCACTTGGCGACTCGCCCGGTCGCCTCGCGGTTGCGGATGATGTCCTGCAACGGTGCTGAGGAGACACTCGTTATTGGGTGCTCCTGGAAGTAGTGCGGCAATCGCCGCTGTGCTCTGAAGACCGCATATACCAATTTTTGGTACGCGGGTAGCGCTGACGCGACTCAGTGAGGACTTTGCTGATGTATTATACGGGTCGCTGCACCGGGCGCTCCTTGCCTTCGTCTGGTCGTTCGACGACCATGACGGCGCTGACGACGTGCTCGGAAGCCACGACGTAGACGAGCATGGGCTCCTTGTCGACGGGGGCACCGAGTAGCGGTGCCGCGAGTAGCACCTCCTTGAGAGCTTGGAGCGCGTCGTCTGCCTCCTTATCCCACTAGAAAGTGGGGTTCTTGCGCATTAGGCGGTAGAGCGGCATCGCCTTCTCGCCTAGCGGGGGATGAAGCGACTGATAGCCCCGACTCGCCCGGCCAACTTCTGGACGTCGCGCAGGCACTCAGGTCTGCCGAGCCGGGCGATCGTGTTGATCTTGGTGGGGTTCGCCTCAATTCCTCCCTTGGAGACGACGTACCCCAGCAACTGTCCAGTAGGTACACCAAAGGTACACTTTCCTGGGTTTAGTTTTATCTTGTACCTCCGCAGGTTGGCGAAGGTTTCCGCCAGGTCGGCGAGTAGATCGCCCTGGCGAGTGGACTTTACCACCACATCATCGATGTAGACGTGGATGTTGTGGCCGATTTGGCTCGCAAGGCACTCCTGCATGCACCTCTGTTACGTCGCCCCGGCGTTCTTGAGGCCAAAGGTCATGGCGGTGTAGCAGAAGGATCCGAATGGCGTGATGAACGCCGTCTTCTCCTTGTCCTCGACTGTCATTTTGATCTGGTTGTACCCAGAGTAGGCGTCGAGGAAGCATAGCGACTCCAAGCCCGCGGTCGAGTCGATGATTTGGTCGATCCGCGGGAGGACGAACTGCTCCTTCGGGCAGGTGCTGTTGAGGTTTATGTAGTCAATACACATTCTCCAGGTCTCGTTTTTCTTCTCGACCAGGACTGGGTTTGCCAGCCACTTGGAGTATTTGATTGGCCGAATGAAGCCTGCAGCGAGTAGATGCTGCACCTCCTCGGCGATTGCTCGGCGGCGCTCTTCATTGAAGGGCCGCAGCGATTGCTTGACGGGTCGCTCTTTAGGGTCGGTGTTGATTTTGTGCTCAGCGAGTTCCCTCGGGACACCAGGCATGTCGGATGGCTTCCATGCGAAGATGTCTCGATTCTCACGTAGGAACCCGATGAGCGTGCCTTCCTATGTTGGGCTCATGCCCATCCCGATCGTCACCGTATGGCTGGGGTCGCCGGGGACCAGTTCGACGATCTGGGTGTGTGTTGTTGATTCGAAGGCGGTAGAGCTGCCACCCTCCGAGTTGGGCTTCTTGAGTATGGTGGGGTCGTCATTGTTGACCCCGCTCGCATATTTGGCGAGCTCCTCTGCGTGATTGGCTTATGCCGCTATGACGGTGTCGGCGAGCTTGGCGCCTTTGGCCTTGCACTCTGCGGCCATGTCGGGGTCGCCACAGACAACGATGATGTCACACGGCCCAGGGAGCTTCATCGCGTTGTATGCGTAGTGGGGTGCTGCCATGAATTTGGCGAATGCCTGGCGTCCTAGGACGCAGTGGTAGGGGCTGTTGAACGGCACCAGCTCGAAGACGATCCGCTCGGTGCGGAAGTTTGCCGGTGTGCCGAAGGTGACTGGCAGCGTCACCTTGACGATCGGGCACGCCTTCCGACTGGGGACGATGCCGTGGAAGGTGGTGTAGGTCGTCTCGATCATCGACTGCGGGAGCCGCAGTTGCCTGAACGTGTCCAGGTACAGAATGTTGATGGAGCTGCCGCCGTCCATCAGCGTCTTGGGAGCCAGTAATCTCCCACCTTGGGCTTAACCACCGGGGCGACTCGGTCCGGATATTTGATCCGTGGCGAGTGGTCCTCGTGGCTCCAGGTGATTTGCTGCCCGGACCAGTTGAGGAACTGGGGGATGTCGACCAAGGACACTGCATTCACGGCGATGGCACGGGCGATGACCTTCTTCTCGCGCTTCGTGTTGAAGCCAGTGAAGGTGTGGAGCGAGCCGGCGTCGTTGCTGAATTTTCCGCCATTTGGTGGGTTATTATCGGAGTCTTCCCTTGCGTGCCATGCCTTCTTGATCTCCCTTAGGGAGTGGCAGTCGGCGGTCGAGTGTGTGGCGGGTTTCCCCTCCTTGCTGTGGAACACACAGGACTGGTTGAGGAGAGCCGCGAGGTCGAACCGTGGATTCGCCTTGTAGTTGCTGCCGTCGCGGCGCTGGCCTCCGTCGCGTGGAAGCTCTTGGGCTCGTGTGGGGCGTACCCGGCGTTGGCAACGAAGTCGACTTGCCCGTCACCACGGCGCTTTTCGGTGAGGCGAGTGTTGTTGTATCGTAGCTCGGGTCGCCTCCTGTTGTCGTGGCCGCTCGTGCGGCGATTCCCTCCCGACTCGTCGTCGGTTTCTTGGTTTGGGTCCTCCTCCGCGTACCGCTTGGCGATCTCGAGGAGGTCCGGTATGTTGTCGAGTGTTTTGTACACCCGCTTGAGTTTGGTGACCAGGGGCTCGTAGCGGCACGAGTTCTTGAAGCAGTGGATCGCGGTGTCCGGGTGGATTCCGGCCGCGTTGTACCACAGGTCTTGCCACCTTTGGACCCAGCCGCGGGTCGACTCGCGGGGTCCCCGGACGCATCGCTCCAGGTCCTCGATGGTGGTGGCGCGGGTGTAGGAGCCCTCGAAGTGCCTAACGAAGGCATCGCGCATTTCCTCCCAGGAGTCGATGCTGTCTGCAGGGAGGGTGTTGATCCATTGCCGGCACGCTCCCTCCATCATCAGGGGGAGGTAGCGAGCGGCAAGCAAGTCGGTGTGGCCGGCGATTCCCATCGCCATGAGGTAGGTGTCCAGCCACACGGACGGGTCGTACGAGGGGTCGTACTTCTCGATATCCTTTGGCGCCTTGAAGTTCACCGGGTATCTTTCGCCTCGGATCATTGGTCCGAAGCACTAGGGTCCGACTCAACTCAGCGATCCCCTTGGTTCGCCGTCGTGACGGTTGTTGAGGGTGTGCCTCAAGTCATCGGGCTGGCGTGCACGCCAGCTCTGGTTGTTGATGATATGGGTGCGCGCGTCGACTGGCTGCTTGTTGGTGGCGATAAAGTTGTTCGCCGGTCGCGGGTCGTTGGTGGAGAGTGCCGCGTGTGCGGGTCGATGTTGCAGCTGCAGGGGCTCGGGTGGTGGGCCGTTAAGGGTGTTTGCCACCACTGGGCGGCCGCTCGAGGCCGCCCTGCTGCCCGACAAACGCGAGTACATGCGACCCTGTGAGTCGGCACCCGCGTTTTGCTGCTCGACTGCTTTGGCGAGTAGAGCCTTGGCGTACTGGATCTGTAGGGCTCCTTCCCCGGTCACGGTGATGTTGTCGACCACGGCTCGATCGCGACGACGTTGTCCATCGGGGTGGATAACATCGGGAGGCCATTCGCGTCTCGCTTCCGCGAGGAGACCAGTATTCTTGGCTGATCCCGGGGGGCGTGCGGCCGGGTGGTGTTGGTGGGGCACCGTTAGCCGCCGCGCCTGGCGGTGGCCGGGAACTGCCTCCTGGCGGCGCGTTCTCACAGATCGCGCGCTCGTCTATGCGAGCCGGGTCGTTTTCATCGTCGAAGTTCAGGGCGTGGCCTTGAACGATGGGGTTCAGGTGCGACCTGATGCGGAGTTGATGATAGCGTGAAAGCTCCTGCGCCGTCACCTGCTCGAGGCGAAATTTTTTGCGCTCGGCTTGTTCCTTGCGGACCGCCTCCTCTAGCCACAGGCGGAGTTCCTCGACCTCCGTCGCCGTAGCGGTCGGCGGGATCAGCGTGGAGAAGGGGTCTGGTGGAGGGTCCGCGCCATTCGCCATATAGGCCGCGACGTTGCGGCCAGATCAGGCGTGGAGGTCGCCAGAGTTCTCCGACCTAGAGTCGAAGTCGAAGATCCCAAGGATGGAGGGGTCCTCGAAGTCTCCCATGTTGGAGACCTGGGTGATGGAGCCCGCGGGTGACACGGTGACGATGGATTCGGCGGCCGACGTCGGGGTCGCCGAGTCGGCGTAGTTGTTGAGGGCCGCGTCGTCCGCGACCATGGTGGTTTCAGCCACGTCGTTGTTGGCCGAGTCGTACTCGGAGGCGAGGCGGTGGATAGTGCGGACCTGGCTCTCGGAGAGCCGGTCGCGTGGTGGCGACTCGCGGATGCGAGCCGAGTCTTCCGAGACAATGGTGTCGGTGAAGCGACGAAGAGGCTGATCGTGCCGACCGGCATGATCACGCTGTGCGTGACAGGGCGCGCCGCCGGGACGTAGCTGCTCGGCAAGATCTGAAGGATCTCGCCGATCGTGATCATGCGGCCAGTGGCGATCGTCTCGTTGATGGGAAGATTGGATCTCGCCGCAGAACACCGGCCTGACCGTCCAGGCCCCATGGTGGGCGCCACTGTCGTGGGAATGGCCACGGCAGACGTTGCAATCGGCAACGAGTAGTATAACAAGGGGCAAGGGGGGCCAGCCATCTGCGGTGCAAGATGAGGGCTGAGACACAAGGGTTTATCCAGGTTCGGCCCCCGGGAGGGTAAACACCTACTCCTGCTAGAGAGAGTACAAGGGCGAGCTCGACGGCTAGACGGCGAGTCGCTGGGGTGTATGATGGAACGTGTCCTCTATGCGTACCCTAGGAAGGTTTATATAGGCTCACCTCGCTAGGGTTTACAGATCTACAACCGAATTGGTTAAGGATTCGGAGGGTCTTTGAGCTAATCCGACTAGGCCTAGCTACGCTTCTGAGCCTCCAGCTTCCAGTCGCCTGGGTCCTCGCCAAGTCTCAATCCAGTCGCCGTCTTGCGGGCCCACTCGCTGGCAGCTTGGGCCAATAGGAAACGTCCTGCTGGACATATCTCTGTAGGCATATCCCCATCAACAAGGACTAAAAATATCCTTATAATCTATTCCATATATCTATTTAAAGCCTTTTACAACAAGACGAGCTTTATACCTGTCAATTGTTCCATCAACATTTTAACAATATTTTTCAACGGGTATTTTATCGTAACTTTTTAGCAATATTTTTCCGGCAGCAATCACACACGTCTACCTCTCAAACAGAAAAGTTACATATTCCTAAGGCTGTAATGTTTGTATCCTTTTTTAAAACTCCTCGGCGGTCAATTTTTTTTGACACACCTTCCTGTCATAACTTTCACAAGGTAGCCTTTTAGCTCCTTCTTTTTGTTACTTAATGGTATTCTTCGAGCATATCTTTCTGGCAATAATCGTTTACACAACTTTTTGGTAGTAATTTTTTAGTGATAGTTATATACGTCTACGTCCGTATTTTTCTTTAACATCCTTGTTTTTAACTACTCTATGGTATTTTTGATACACCTTCCCGGCCATAACTTTCTAAAGGTAGTTAACCTATGTTTACGTAGTGTTTTCTCCCGTAGTTTCACGGAGGTAGTTAACCTACGACAAGTCTTCGAGGATGCGTAATTTGGCGTCAGAGCGTCTCCACTCGTTGGACGAACCCAGACCTTTTTTTTGGGTCGGACGGAACTTGATTTCGGCCTGGATACGCCCATTTTCCTACTCGCGTACCCAGGCCGAGTCCCAGGTTCGGCGAAATTCAGTTAAACTCGGTGAAATATGGGCGAATATAGGCGGATTTTATTAAGTAGGACAAGGGCGCACATATTACATCGAATTAAAAACTAAGAAAAGACCGCCGCCGCCGTGGTCGACGCCGGACGCCGCAACTACATGCCGAGGCAGGGGTGGTTGCCGGCCTGGATATGCTCCATGACGCCGACGAGAGTTCGCCCTGGAACGCTCCAGAAGCGGCGACGGAAAGCCACATTGTGACGCGGTGGTGGCGGCGAGTCCGGCGGTCCTTTGTGTCGGACGAGTTCCTCAAGGCGCCTGTCGGCGAAGAACTGCCTCCACAAGACCAGGTTGCCAGGATCCAGGTCTTGCATGTTGGCGATAGCCACCTGGAACTCTCCGGCGAGATCCGAATCTTGCATGTCGGCGATAGCCACCAGGATCTCTCCGGCGAGGTCCTCGTCGGCCGGCACCGGCGAAACAGGGATCCCGTCGGCGCTGAGTTGCCAGCCGAGAGGGAGACGAGTGTCCGACGGCACCGTATAGCGCGCCTCGCGGAGCATCCGGGCTTCCCACGGCGGCATCGTGCGTCGGCCCTCGGCCATGGCTTCTCGATGGAGTTGAGGAGGAAGAAAGGTGCGAACGTCCAAAGTTCGCCGGAGTTGTGGTGGTGTGAGAGACTGTGAAGAGAGACGTCGAGATGTACGCCTTTTTTAGGCGGAGTTCCGCCGGAAGAATGGAGGGAGGGGTGTAGCGGCGAGGACGGGAAAAGGAAAACGGCGGGAAGGATGGCGGCGACTCGGCTTCTGTCGCTGACAGGCTGGTCCACTCGGCCAATTCACTGCGTCCGGCGTCCCCACGACGTACCCGGGATCCTGGGTTCGGCCTGGATAGTCCGGACCAAAGTTGACCCAAATTCGACCAAAAAAGGTTCATGGGTACACAACTGGGCCAATTTTCGGTCCGGATAATTTCAACGTCCGGATCGGTCTTCTAGATAGGCGAGTGGAGATGCTCTCAATTATCAACGGTAAGTTTCTCAATTATCAACGGTAAGTTTCTCATTAGATAGTAAATTCTCCAACACAACTTTCCAGCCATAGTAATGTAGTTTCCATACTTTCACTTTTCGATGGTGTGTAATTTTCTATTAGCAAGTAAATTTTTCATGTTACTATATGGATAGAAAATAGCACCAGCGACGTTATTATATATAGCATGTCTACCACTTCTCTGATATCATGCACGTTGCCCAACATTTCACTTTTGGAAATGAGCACTTTTATTACTTAAAGGTAATCTTTACACCCGGCTTCTGCATAACTAAAATGCACACATCCGATCAATTCACACGATTAGAGAATAAAGCAAGTAGACCAACATTACAAATAAAAATGTCAAAATAAAAGGCCTCGAGCTATGGAAGTCAATCCGCAGATCACGCGCCCATCCATATCGGGAGAAAATATCCATCGTCGTGTCCTCCAATCGCGTACACCCATCCACAAATATGTCGCAAAATACCATATGTTGGAGAGTAGTCCATGATTAGAGAATATCCTTAGCCTGATTGATAACCTGCAGGGAAGAAGACACAATGTTATTAAAAATCTTTTTATTTCTACATAGCTATAGCGATCAAATAATGACAATCGTTTCCACCCTAAAAAAAGTCATGTATTTATCATCTATTCCATGCGACCAGTTACCAAATACATTGGCCACCAAACATGGGGGAGATAAACGAGAGGCTACTTGAATGATTGACCATATAGAGCGAGCAAATTTATAGTTGAAGAATAAATGTCGGATTGTCTCATCATGATAACAAAAAAAAACTGTGTACTTCAATGCCAATTCCACTTACAAGATTGTCTTTTGTAAGAATTACTCCCTTCCCAAGATACCATGCGAATATCTTCGTCTTTAGGGGAATTTTTCATCTTTCTAATTCTTCTATTATCATCGACCGGAATATCAAGTTGAATCAATGCTCTATACATTGTGTTAACTGGAAATTTACCACTCTCTAGTAATTTCCATTTGAACTCGCTCACATCGTCCGACAACTATATTATCGATAATTGTAATAAAATATTGTTCCAAGATACCAGTCGAGAGCCTATGAAACTTCTGCTGAAAGACATATTAGGAGAATTAGATTCCATTATTGTGGAAAGTGTACCCTCTTTATGTCTAACAATCGAATATAGAGCTAGATATTGTTTACGAAGAGAAGTTTGGCCAAGCCACTTATCTTCTCAGAATCTAATCCACGATCCATCCTTAATATTAAAAACACCAAAACAAAAGAAATGGTTTTTAGACGCGATTAGTTCAGTCCAAAAGTGTGAGTCACCAGGTTTTTAAACCACTTGAGACATATCTTTGGTGCTAACATATTTCCTCCATAGAATGGTTTGGCAGACACCATCTTGTGTAAGTAGTTTGAAAAGTCATTTACCCAGAAGAACGGTATTTTTGACTTGCAAATCATGTATACAAAATCCATTATATTCTTTCGGTTGGCAAACTATATTCCATCTGGCCAGTCGATATTTCTTCTTTTTCACTATCCCTGCCAAAAGAATCTTGCTCGGAAATAATCCACTTTATTCAAGACACCTTTTGATAACTAAAAAATAAGATCATATATCATCTCAAAAAAAAAAATAAGATCATATACAGTATCATATTGGTGAGTACTGAATTTATGAGTACAAGTCTTCCCTCAAGGGATAGTAATTACCTTTCCAACTATTGCCCAACATCTAACAACTTCAAAAAATCATGTCGATGTCGAATCTAGTCATGTACATAACATAATTAATGCCACGGGCGCAACGTGTCGACACGTTGACTTCCCTAGTTCATATTATATGCATTTGGTTTTATAAATACATAGCTTTCCTACAATTTTTAATCAAGCTTTACAAAATTTGACCTTATTGCGAGAACTCTTCTCTCCCCTGGCCCCCGGGTAATGCGAGAACTAGCTGAAGGCTGAACACACAAGCTAGCTGGTCCCAAAGAAGCTGCCAGAGAGTGCACAAGTTGCAAATTGGCAGCGCCACCATGGCGTCACATCGAAAAGAAATTTCAATGCACGTTGCGTAAGTGCGCATTAGGGTGTGCCTATACATACTCCCAAATCGCAATTATTAGTGAGCACTACAACATGATTTCAGGAGTGAAAAGTGAAAACAGAGCAGTACTTCATCGGGTGCACGTCTGAATATACGGCCAGGAAAAGGAAGGTCCATGGGCACCCAGGGAGCAAGGTTGCAATCACCATGAATTCCAGAGAATCATGCAAAGTCCATATCAGTAAAATCTCTTTCATGTCTTCCTTTCCCCTCTGCAATCTCGTTGAGAAAAGCTCCACACAAATTCGTCGTCCACATAGCGTGCCAATCACACTCGCGAATTCGCGATCAAAACATATATAGTGCAGATCTGGTGGCGCATCAGTTTAAGATTCCTGAATCTTGTGGCTACAATAATCCACGGCGTTTGTAAGGCGAGTAATTAATGTTTTTTGCGGCAAAGTCTTAAGATAAGTGTGTACCATTTAGTAATACGATTCACAGGTGTGTACGCCCTCCGTCTCTAGGTTTTTTAAAGTGTATCTTTCTAGATATGTTTTATTGTTTAGCTTCAGCTATTTTAATTCGAATCTAGTCTACTCTAAAATATTTAAAATATCATATATTAGTGAACTGGAGGGAGTATTAACATGCAGAAATACGCACATAGAACCCTACGAACGCGATCTATCTTGTATTCTTATACGTAGGGGAAAATATTTTTTTGGCCTGCAGTGGCGGACGCGAGAAGAACCCAGAAGGCGCTAGCTAGGCTAGGCTGACGATGCCGGAGGAAAAGTGTGCACCGATCAAAGTTTTACATGCAAGGACAAGGTCCATTGCATGCAAGGACATCAGTTTTGTTTTCCCCCCGGGACCCGCGCCTGCTCTGCCCTTCTTGGACCGGCTCACGCTGACACCACACACGCACCGCTCAGTGCGCGCCGCTGACACCGCACCACATGGCCCTTCCGTGCCTGTGCCGGTGATGGACCGTGTCCAGGGACGTACGTACGTGTGAGGCGTTTCCAGGAGCATCCGCCACGATCGGGAGCCAGGTAGCCACGTGACGGAGCCCACAAGCACCACGGAGCCAGAAGCGCCGAGCAAACTTTCTTCCCAGCCGCAGCCGCGCCGGGCGCAGCGGACCGCAGAATCGTTCGGAATCTCGCGTCTGGGCCCTCCTGGTTCATCAGAATCGGAGCGTGCCGTGCAAATAGATTCGTTGCTTGCTCATGGCGCGGCACATGATGACCGGCCAAAATGGCATGTCACGTCTCTGCCATGACATAATTCCTTTTGAGGCATTTTTGCAAATTTCCGGGAGACGAAAGAAAGGGAGGAAATCTGCGTGTTTTCTTTCTCACCAAGCCTCAACCGGGAACGTCAAGATCTGAATCTGTACTATTTCCATTTAGGAATGTGTACGTAGATCCTTACATATTCTGATTCTCCCGAAGCCTCGACCGACTGCGCCATCTTACACAAAACGACCGCACCTCATCCCCATCGGCATCGCCTCTCTCGGTCGGGTTCAGCCGCCTTCCGCCGCTCCGGCGGCCAAAATTGCCTCGCTGCCGCCTGGAGGGCTCTCGCCGCTCCGGCACCTTCGTTCTGGGCCCCAGCCGAGCCAGCAACTTGGAATCTGCCACGTGGCCGCGTCGCCCGCCTATAAATCCCCACCGCGCCCACCCACCACCGATTCACAACTCCAATTCACCCCACCCATCCCCCCACCAGACCAGACCACAGTCGAAAGCCGTCCCTCCCTCCCTCTCCACCACCACCAAGCCGGCCAGCCAGCCAGCCAAGATGTTCATCGAGAGCTTCCGGGTGGAGAGCCCGAACGTGAGGTACGGCGCCGGCGAGATCGAGTCGGAGTACCGCTACGACACCACGGAGCTGGTGCACGAGAGCCACAACGGCGCATCCAAGTGGGTCGTCCGCCCCAAGTCCGTCAACTACCACTTCAAGACCGACACCAACGTCCCCAAGCTCGGGTAATTAACCTTCATGCCCTGCCCTGCCCTCCCATCATCATCATCACCCCCCTTCCAACCACACGAACACGCAGATGCGCACCAGCCATTAATTTCGCAACCATTAATTCAGTCATTTTCTTACTGTAAAAAAATTCAGTCACTCAAGTCGAGATCAGTCGGTCTCCCGTCCGGAATCCGGCCCTCTGCTCCTGGCTGACACTTGCGGGGGAAGGAAGATCGATCGATCTATCCCTGGTCGCGTTCAGCCCCCGTCCCTTGTCCTTTGGGTGTTCGATTCTGTTTTCGTCTTCCTTTCTTTCTGGTTTTGTTTCCTTGCCTGGAGGGCGATGGCAGGGCAAGATCCAAAAAAAAAAAAGCATCCCTTTCGTCTTTTTAGCCGAATGCGATGCGCTTGTTGCCATCCCGTGCTGGTAGATGCTATTCGGTCTTGGATTCTTGTTTCCAGATCGGTCGGTTATCCAGCACCCGGAGTCCATCGCTTAGTTTTTTCGCCTGTGCAGTGCACGTGAGGCTGTATTTTAAGATTCGCAACAGGCTCGCACTCATCCTCGTATAATATTGTCAGACTGACGACGATTTGTTTTAGTGCTGCTCTGAAGCCATACTTGTTTCTTTCCCTTTCTTTTTTTCTTCAGATTTCCTCTCTGTTTTTTTGTCTCTGCATGTTGGCTAAGCGCAGTTTAGTGTCAGCCACTTGTCGATACAGGAGTTCTTTTTTTCCTAACTCCAATGTTCGGTGCTGCAGGGTGATGCTTGTGGGCTGGGGCGGCAACAATGGCTCCACGCTCATGGCTGGCGTCATCGCCAACAGGGAGTAAGTTGTCACTATGCACACAAATAATTCCTCTTCTAATATTTTTTAATTTTGATCATGTATTCGTCTGACACCATTTGATTGATGATGAAATAATTCAGGGGGATCTCGTGGGCAACGAAGGACAAGGTGCAGCAAGCCAACTACTTTGGCTCCCTCACCCAGGCCTCCACCATCAGGGTCGGGAGCTACAACGGGGAGGAGATTTATGCGCCCTTCAAAAGCCTTCTGCCCATGGTAATCCACTAGTCCAGGTCTTATTTTACTACTACTACAATCATACCAAACTAAAATGACCATGCTTAATATATGAACGGTAAAACTACTTCGAAATTTGATTTATGAACACTACGAAATTTGATGCTATATGTCCTGTCTTAAGGTAAGCGGAAAGGAAGCTAAAGTCATGTACTTAGAAAATTCTTAATTTGTGAACAACTGAACACTACTTCGAACTTTGATGATGCACGTGTTGTCTTAAGGTTAGTGGAAGGGAATCTAAGTCATGTAGAAAAAGATAGAGCACCATGTTGTTTTCTTATTAAAAAAACACAAAGTGAGTTCAACATGGTGTGCCATGATGTGATGATTGTATAGGTCAACATCCTCTGTTTTCAGAGATGTCCAGGTCAAGGAAAATGTTCCAGCACTTATGCATACAGTTCCTTTGTTGAATATACTCCAACTTGGTTGTCCATTAGCATATCATTTCTCTGACGGCGTTGAGTAAATTTGCAGGTCAGCCCAGATGACATTGTGTTCGGGGGCTGGGACATCAGCAGCATGAACATGGCTGATGCAATGACCAGGGCCAAGGTGCTGGACATCGATCTTCAGAAGCAGCTCAGGCCGTACATGGAGTCCATTGTTCCACTTCCTGGCATCTATGACCCGGACTTCATCGCTGCAAACCAGGGGTCCCGGGCCAACAACGTCCTCAAGGGCACCAAAAAGGAGCAGATGGAGCAGGTTATTAAGGATATAAGGTATACATGCAGAAGTGCACATCAACTGTACATTGATTTTACTTCTTAGCACTTGAAGAAAATTTACTCTGAATTTGGATAGTCAGAAATACATGATTTGACACCAGGGTTTCAGGAATATACTTATGGCAAATTTACTATACAGCACCACTGAATCAAATCTTAAATAACAATGTTGTTTATAAAGTTTCAGTTTAATTCTGGGTCTGGATTACCATAGTTAAACCCCAAGGCTTATAGCGAAAAATATGGTAGAACTACTGAGATCAGTTCTTAAGCCGGGCCCTCCTACTTTAGTTGTCTATCTGGATTACCATAGTAAAACCCCATGGCCTGTCAGCCTCATATGAATTAATGAAACAGGGAATTCAAGGAGAAGAACAAGGTGGACAAGGTAGTTGTGCTGTGGACTGCAAACACTGAGAGGTACAGCGGAGTCTCTGTCGGGCTAAATGACACGATGGAGAACCTCTTGGCCTCTGTGGACAAGAACGAGGCAGAGATCTCTCCGTCTACACTGTATGCCATCGCCTGCGTCATGGAGGGCGTACCGTTCATCAACGGGAGCCCTCAGAACACCTTCGTGCCAGGTGTGTAGCTTGATGTTCTGAGTTGCAGCTGTTTTTGTTGTCTTGTTTCAGGCTTATCTTAGTTTCCTGTGTGCAGGGCTGATCGATCTTGCAATCAAGA
This sequence comes from Avena sativa, assembly GCA_916181665.1. Taxonomy (NCBI): domain Eukaryota; kingdom Viridiplantae; phylum Streptophyta; class Magnoliopsida; order Poales; family Poaceae; genus Avena; species Avena sativa. Next base: position 446,721,539 of record OV702293.1, on the reverse strand, counting down.
ACAACTGCCTGATTGGTGGTGATGATTTCAAGAGTGGGCAGACGAAGATGAAGTCTGTCTTGGTTGACTTCCTTGTTGGTGCTGGAATCAAGGTATCAACCAACTATCAACTGCACACCTGACTACTCTCTTCATGTACTAGTGTAATGTATAGACGTTTCTCTGTTAGGCAAGAAAATATATGACAAGAGATTTGGTTTCTGTTCTTGTAGCCCACCTCAATTGTGAGCTACAACCATCTGGGGAACAACGACGGGATGAACCTGTCGGCACCGCAGACATTCAGGTCCAAGGAGATCTCCAAGAGCAACGTCGTAGACGACATGGTCTCGAGCAACGCTATCCTCTACGAGCCCGGGGAACATCCTGATCACGTCGTTGTGATCAAGGTCTGTTGATCTGTCCCTCACCTACATTCTAGAGATAAATGTGTCCTAGTAGAAAATTGAAGTTGGCACTGAAGCTTCGTCTTTTGTTTTTTGCAGTATGTGCCCTACGTTGGAGACAGCAAGAGGGCCATGGATGAGTACACCTCAGAGATCTTCATGGGGGGCAAGAGCACCATCGTGCTGCACAACACCTGCGAGGACTCGCTCCTCGCCGCGCCGATCATCCTTGACCTGGTGCTCCTGGCCGAGCTCAGCACAAGGATTCAGCTCAAGGCAGAGGGAGAGGTAATATTCTGAACTATGTTCCTGGCCTGTACAACATCTCGCCGCAACAAATATTTGTGGGAGCAAAACTGAAGCTGTGGTTGTTCCACTTGTGTTATTGCAGGACAAGTTCCACTCCTTCCACCCGGTTGCCACCATCCTGAGCTACCTCACCAAGGCGCCCCTCGTAAGTAACGCTGCCAGTCTCTGCTCTTTTTAACTGAACAAAGCCTTGAACTTACCTGCAACAAAAAATTGTCTGCTGAAATTAACAGGTTCCTCCTGGCACACCGGTGGTGAATGCTCTGGCCAAGCAGAGGGCCATGCTAGAGAACATCATGAGGGCCTGCGTCGGCCTGGCGCCCGAGAACAACATGATCCTCGAGTACAAGTGAGGAGGATCGGAGGGCAGAGTCGCCGCGCTCATGGTAACAAGTGCGAATGGATGGACGGGAGGGTAGGAGGAAGGCGAGATTGGCTGTGGAATTATTTGGCTTGTCTTGTGTTTCTTTTCCGATTCTTTCCCTGGTTAAAGTCACCTTTCTGTGCTTTGCGAGAAACTCTGTAGTGTCCGCCTGTCCGGGCTCTGCAACTAGCAGACGCTTCTTATGGTTTGTCGGATAATGGTGGTGTTAGCTTAGTTAGTCTCTGTTAGTAACTTTGGTACTTGAACTTTCAGTTAAGGATGACTTGTGCTCCGTGTTTTCCATATTGGTCTCTCTTATCTTTGTTGACGAAGTTCGCAATCGAGGAAAAGTTGGCTTCATAGCCTAGTGAACTCCACCAAGGTTTCTGTGATGCTTGTAAATTTTTCCTCGTTTCTTTGTCAAATGCAAATAAACTCTCTGTAATGCAAAGAGAGCAGCAACAAAACAAGCACTAAAAAAACTCAAAAAAATGCTTCAACACCCAAACCACCAGTCCTCCACGGAGAATCTTTGAGCTTGCCGCAAATAAGGTTCTCGCCTCTTTTTGCAAAAAGGAGAAACATGAATAGAAAAAAGATATGGAAATGTATTTGACGGAAAGAAACTATGGAAGAAAACACCACAGATAATCTTCGAGCTTGCCGCAAATATGGTTACCTGTGTTTTTGCAAAAAAGAAGGGAAACATGGAGAGGAAAATACAGTAAATAAGGAAACGTATTTGATGGAAAGAAACTATGGAAGAAAATGAAATGAAAGAGCAAATTCTATTATAGATCCATTTTTGGCGAAGTGATAAACATAAACAGAATTATCTGTTGACAAAAACGGAGTATTATAGGCGCACAAAAAATCGAAGTGGACTAGTCATGGATGGTCTCGATGATAAAAAATAATTGCTTTCTCACAAATGTAGCTAAAGATTTTAAATGTTGATGGGGTGTGGAAAAAACTACCCAGAATATGCTAACCCATTATCTGAGGTTACCATTGAACCCACTTATTCTCCTTTTCTAAAGGATCAGAGAGGATTAAATAAGAGTACTTTAGTATAGATCCATTTTTGGCGAAGTGACAAACATAAACATAATTATCTGTTGACAAAAACAGAGTATTATAGGCACACAAAAAATCGAAGTGGACTAGTCATGGATGGTCTCGACGATAAAAAATAATTGCTTTCTCACAAATATAGCTAAAGATTTTAAATGTTGATGGGGTCTGGAAAAAGCTACCCAGAATAAATACCTCTATGCTAACCCATTATCTCAGGTTACCATTGAACCCACTTATTCTCCTTTTCTAAAGAATCAGAGAGGATTAAATAAGAGTTCTTTAATATAGACGTTTTTTCTGATAAAGAGAATATATTAATATCGCAAAAATACTAATTATTCCCAATTTCCACAACAACAAGATGTCTAAAGCAAGAAGAAATAGTTGCTCTATAACAAAATAATGCCTGTTTAAAATACGCTATTAACGTGATATATCACTATAGCGTGCTATTAGCGAGATATTATATACTAATTAATTTAGCATGAGCTCTCCATATATGCTATTGAACGCTATTAGGACCGAAATAGCGCTCTATTTTTTTTCCATGGTCCAAAGACATAAAGGATGGACATAGACAAACAAAAATAAAAAGAGAGATAGAAAACGGACATAGACAAACAAAAATAAAAAGAGAGATAGAAAACAAAATTCCCGTTGCGGTGATGAACACTCGCAACAATAACACTCTTACCACCACCATAGACAACACTCAGACTACAAAGGTGATTCTCCAAAAGCAATGCCTTCAAAAAGAAAACAATGCACAAATATTATCATTGCCCGATTGAAGATGTTAGGTTTTCACGCTTGAGAAAGTTTGAGTTCACCTAAAAAACAATCCCTTCAACAAGAACATTACCAGGTACAACCAATAAAGGTCAGACCTTCACCCTGGGATTCCTGACTCGGTACTCGAGGAGCACCAACAAAATGTAGTCCTCCAGTGTAGTCGCCGCCGTTTACCAAGGCCGTTGTTGCAAGCCATAAACACACGACACATAGTCTTCATCGCATCCAATACACCCTTCCACCAAAGCTTCAAGACCTACAATCGTAACTGCCATGACATTCTCCACCTCTACCAGTACACCCTCGACTTAGACGTGTCCCACGACAGCAATAAGCAAGCGAAGCTTCGTGGCACACCCTCTTGAAGGTGTGTTGGCTGATAAGATGGGTGCACGCGACCAGAGCCTTTCCGAACAAGATATACAGGGGCGACATACTCACATCCATAGATCTCCGACGGGGGAGACCGAAACTCGTCGGCGACCATATCGAAGAGGTCGACATCTGGTAGAAAGATGACTTGGCAGAAGAAGATTGCTAGGGCCAAGCCACCATTGTTAATAGGCCAAAGCCATTAGCCCCATGTCGCCCACCTTCTGATCCAGAATGTAGACAATCATCAGTGACATCACGCCGTGCCACCCGCATCGCGGAGGCCCCAATATTGGCCAGGCACTAACCATGGCAGAAGACGAGGACCAGCCACTCCCCGCTAGTGATGGTCCATAGCAAGGGGAAGAGGGGCGACCGCCCTAGGCCCTCAGCGTCGGGCTCTGACCCATGTACTGCATTGGTATGGTGGTAGGCTAGTGCATTGATACGTCCAAAACGTATCTACTTTTCAAACACTTTTGCTATTGTTTCTCCTCTAAACTTGTATGATTTGAATACAACTAACATGGACTAACGCTGTTTTCAGCAGAATTACCTTGATGTCTAGTTTTTGTGCAGAAAATCAACTATCAGGAAAAATCCCGAAAAATATGCCAAAATCCTATTTCACCAGAAGACTCACGGAGACAAATATGAGACGGAGTGGGGCACTAAGGGTCCCACACCCCCTGCCGCGCGGACCAGGCCTGGTCGCGCCTGGAGAAGGTGTAGACGCCTCAGGCACCCTCTTGGCCTCCCTCTTTGCCTATAAGTTGCCTCTTGACCTAAAAACTCAGGGGGGGGTTCGACGTTTTTCCAGAAAGAGTTTTGTTGCGTCGCCACCACCAGAAACCGCGATTCGAAACCAGAAACTCCGTTCTGGCACCCTGTCGGGACGGGGAATTTGGAGAGGATCATCACCATCATCATCAACGACGCCTCTCCATCAACCATCCATGTTTCCCTCATCCATGAGTGAGTAATCCCCCACTGTAGGCTATGGGGATGGTAGGGATTGTAGGGTTCGCAGCATAGAAAACAAAAAATTTCCTACGATGGGAACTACGTACCAAGATCTATCAACTAGATACAAACAACGGGCGTATGTATATCCGTAGAGAACATACCCTTGAAGACCGACAAAGCTTAACGAGTTCAACTCGTGGTTGATGTAGACGATCTCTTGCCGATCTCAAGATCGAGAGGAAGTCCTAGCGCCGCAAAGCAGCAGCGCATCCGTGCTCGCACACACGTATAAGACACCGGGCAACCTCCGTCTCCTCGCTCCAGCGATGCAGCGGAAGCACAACCCTTTCTTGCCGAATAGCCACCGGGAACATGTATCTCGCTAGTCCGAGACCATGGGGAATAAATTCTAGAGGGGGAGAGAGATCCTTCACGAGGAGGTGTGTGAGACAAGTGAGAGGAGGGGCTCCTTTTATAGGAGGAGGGGGGCACCCAAGGGGGTGGCCGCCGGCCATGGGGGCTGCCCCCTCCCCTCCTTCATTCATGTGGGTGGACACTCCACTCACAAAATGTCCTTTAAATTCCCTCCACTCAAAAGTCCACTCAAATTTCCATTAAATTTCCACCAAATTTAATGCAAACTCTCATTAAATAAAACTCTTTTATTTTTTATTCAGAATTTTGTCAATTACTTTAATGACAAACATTCACAAATAACCCCTTGCTAGAATTCCATTTCACATGCATAACCACTTTATGCAATTTCACCCGAAAACCTGTTTCGGTATCTAGTGAAATAAATTCCTGCGCTTGTTTATTCTTTCGGCATGAAACATTTGCTCCAACTGGATGCCAGTGTCCCTTAAGTGTGTCACCCTACGGTTCGCGAATAATGCAGACATGATCGAGACCCTTCTCCGATCAATAATCAGTAGCGGGACCTGAAGATCCATACTGACTCCCACACATTCAACGATGACTTTTCCTGTGATCGTCGGAACCTTTTACACTTGTATCTTAATCCCTTTGTTTCACGATATATTACATGTCCGAGATTCGATCATCGGTATCTCCATACCTAGTTTGATCTCGTTACTGACATGCACTCTTTTCTCGTTCCCGTGATATAACATTCTAGTGATCAAATCACTTGCTTGCAAGATAACCAATGTGATATCACCGAGAGGGCCCAGAGCATATATATCCGTCATCGGGATGAACAAATTCCACTCTCGATCCATGATTCTCAACATAACACTTTAGTAGCTTTGAAGCCATCTTTATAATCACCCAGTTACGGAGTGACGTTTGATGTCAACAAGAAACTCTTCCGGTGTTAGTGATTGGCATGATCTCATGGTCTAAGGATTAGGACTACTTCGTAGTTTGTTTATAGCAATATAAACTCAATGACTTTGATCGTAATGCTATACTTCGGATGAATGTTCATCACACCATTACACTAATGTTGTGATCTCGTTATTAACAACATCCAATGTCTATGACCAGGAAACCGTGATCATCTTGTTAATCAACGAACTAGTTTATGAGAGAGGCATAACTAGGAACTTTCTGTTTTTTTATTAAACACACATGTATTAACGTTTCCGTATTAATAAAATTATAGCATGCAAAATAAACATCTATCATATACTTGGAATACACATAATAAACATTTTATTATTGCCTCTCAGGGCATATTCCCTTCAGTCTCCCACTTGCACTAGAGACAATAATCTAGTTACATTGTGATGTATCTAACACCCATGGAGTTCTGGTGTAGATCATGTTTTGCTCTAGGGAGAGTTTTAGTCAACGGATCTGCTACATTGAGATCTGTATGTACTTTACAAATCTTTATATCTCCATCCTTGACCTGCTCGCGGATGGAGTGAAACCGGCGCTTAATATGCTTGGAATGCTTGTGAGACCTTGGCTCTTTGGCATTGGCAATGGCACCATTTTTGTCACAATAGATCACCATTGGGTCCAACGCGTTTGCAACCACACCTAGTTCGGATATGAACTCCTTCATCCAAACTGCTTCCTAAGCCGCTTCTGAAGCAGCAACATATTCGGCCTCCGTTGTTGATCCCGCCACCACGGGTTGTTTGGAGCTCTTCCAACTAACCGCTCCGCCATTCATGAGAAATACGTATCCGGATTAAGACTTAGAGTCATCCGGATCGGTGTCAAAGCTAGCGTCGACATAACACTTAGCGACGAGCTCTTCTTCACCTCCGTATACAAGAAACATATCCTTAGTTCTTCGCAAGTACTTAAGGATATTCTTGACCGCTTTCCAGTGTTCTGAACCTGGATCCGATTGGTACCTACTAGTCAAACTAATAGCATGTGCCACATCCGGTCTTGTACATAGCATGGCGTACATTATAGAGCATATGGCTGAAGCATAGGGGACCTTGTCCATTATCTCTCTTTCTTCCGCCGAAGCCAGACTTTGAGTCTTACTCAATGTCGTGCCTTGTGTCATAGGTAAGAACCCCTTCTTACTATCTTCCATTTTAAACTTCTTTAAAATCTTATCAAGGTATGTACTTTGCGATAGCCCTATTAGGCGCCTAGATCTATCTCTATAGATCTTTATGCCTAATATGTATGACGCTTCACCTAGGTCATTCATTGAAAATTTGCTGTTTAGATAACTTTTAACACCGTTTAAAAGATCTATATCATTTCTGATCAATAATATGTCATCCACATATACTATCAGAAATGCCACATTGCTCCCACTCACTTTCTTGTAAATACAAGCTTCTCCATAAGTTTGGACAAATCCAAACTCTTTTATCACCTCATCAAAGCGGAGATTCCAACTTCGTGATGCTTGCTTCAATCCATAGATGGATCGCTGAAGCTTGCACACCTTGTTAGCATTCTTAGGATCGACAAAACCCTTTGGTTGTATCATATACAACTCTTCTTCAATATTACCATTGAGAAACGCGGTTTTGAAATCCATCTACCATATCTCATAATCGAAATATGCAGCAAATGCTAACATAATCCTAACCAACTTTAGCATCGCTACGGGAGAGAATGTCTCATCGTAGTCAACTCCTTGAATTTGTCGAAACCCCTTTGCGACAAGTCGAGCTTTATAGACGGTTACATTACCATCAGCATCAATTTTCCTTTTGAAAATCCATTTGTTCTCCACGGCCTTTCGGTCGTGAGGTAAGTCCACCAAGTTCCAAACTTGATTTTCATACATGGATTCCATCTCGGATTTCATGGCTTCTAACCATTTGTTGGAATCCGGGCTCATCGTCGCTTCTTCATACGTCGCAGGGTCATCATTTTCATCAACCATGAAATTCATGACAGGATTTTCGTACAGCTCGGGAGCTGCACGCGTCCTGCTTGACCTGCGAGGTTCGGTAGTACTCTGTTTTGGAGTTTCATGATCATTATCATTAGTTCCCTCTTCAACAGGTGGAGCCAACTCCGGAACAGCTTCCGGCGCTGCGCTACTCGCCATACTTTGAAGATAATGTTCAATAACCTCTTCGAGTTCTACCTTCCTACTACTCACACCTTTCGCGAGAAACTCTTTCTCTAGAAAGGATCCATTCTTGGCAACAAAAACCTTGCCCTCGGATCTGTGATAGAAGGAATACCCAATAGTTTCCTTAGGGTATCCTATGAAGACGCATTTTTCCGCTTTGGGTTCGAGTTTATCCGGTTGAAGTTTCTTCACATAAACATCGCATCCCCAAACTTTAAGAAATGACAGCTTAGGTTTGTTTCCAAACCACAATTCATACGGTGTCTTTTCAACGGATTTAGATGGTGCCCGATTTAAAGTGAATGCAGCAGTTTCTAGTGCATAGCCCCAAAATGACAACGGCAAGTCCGTCAGAGACATCATAGATCGAACCATATCTAATAAAGTATGATTACGACGTTCCGACACACCATTTCGCTGTGGTGTTCCGGCAGGTGTGAGTTGTGAAACAATTCCACACTCTTTCATGTGAGTGCTAAACTCGTAACTTAGATACTCACCTCCACGGTCGGACCATAGAAATTTGATCTTTCTATTACGATGATTTTCCACTTCATTCTGAAATTCCTTGAACTTTTCAAAGGTTTCAGACTTGTCTTTCATCAAGTAGATATAACCGTATCTACTCAAATCATCTGTGAAAGTAACAAAATAACGATATCCACCTCGTGCCGACACACTCATTAGACCGCATACATCAGAATGTATGATTTCCAATAAATCTGTCGCCTGTTCCATTGAACCGGAAAACAGCGTTCTAGTCATCTTGCCCATAAGGCATGGCTCACATGTATCAAATGATTCATAATCAAGTGATTCCAAAAGTCCATCCGAATGGAGCTTCTTCATGCGTTTAATGCCAATATGACCTAGACGGCAGTGCCACATATATGCGGATATATCATCATTTAGTTTAATCCTTTTAGCATCAACATTATGAATATGTGTAACATTATTATCGAGATCCAAAAGAAATAAACCATTCATCATCGGTGCATGACCATAAAAGATTTCATTCATATAAATGGAACAACCATTGTTCTCGGATTTAAATGAATAACCACTTCGCATCAAACACGATCCAGATACAATGTTCATGCTTAGTGCAGGCTCCAGATAACAATTATTCAAGTTTATAACTAATCCCGACGGCAAGTGGAGAGGCAGCGTTCCGACGGCGATCACATCAACGCTTGATCCATTGCCGACACGCATCTTGACCTCACCCCTTGCTAGCGGTCGCTTGTTCCGCAGCCCCTGATTCGAGTTACAAATATTAGCAACTGAACCGGTATCAAATACCCAGGTGCTACTGCGAGCACTAGTCAAGTACACATCAATAACATGTATATCATATATACCTTTGTTTGCCTTGCCGGCTTTCTTGTCTGCCAAATACTTGGGGCAGTTGCGCTTCCAGTGGCCAGTCCCCTTACAATAGTAGCACTCGGTATCAGAATTGGGTCCAACTCAGGGTTTCTTTTCAGGCACGGCAACAGGCTTGCCGCCCTTACTTCCCTTCCGTTTTCCCTTCTTGTCTTTCTTGAAACTAGTGTTCCTATTGATCATCAACACTTGATGTTCCTTTTTGATCTCCACTTCTGCAGTTTTAAGCATTGACAGAAGCTCGGGGAGAGACTTCTTCATGCCTTGCATATTATAGTTCATCACGAAGCTCTTATAGCTAGGTGGCAGAGACTGCAGAACACGATGGATGCCTAAGTCAATGGGAATCGATATTCCCAAGGACACAAGCTTATCGGCGTAACCCGACATCTTGAGTACATGCTCAGTAACGGAGCTGTGCTCTTCCATCATGCAGCTAAAGAACTTTTCTGAAGCGTTGTAGCTCTCTACAGCAGCATGTGTGTCGAAAATCATTTTCAACTCACCCATTGTATCAAAAGCATTGCCATTTTCGAAACGCTTTCGAAGTTCCGGCTCTAGCCCATACAATATGCCGCAATGAACTAAGTTGTGGTCCTCCTGACGAGTCTGATAGACATTCTTCTCCTCGTCAGGGGCATCATCTAAAGGTGGGGGGCCTAACGGCGCTTCTAGCACATATTGCTTTTGTGCAGCAGAGAGGAGAATCCTCAAATTCATGGCCCATTCGGTAAAGTTGCTACCGTTCGTTGCAAGTTTCTCTTTCTCCATGAACACATTGAAATTAAAAGCAGGTGGTGCCATCTACAACAGAATTTGTAAAGTTTAGACTAAGTGTATGATAGATTGAGTTCAACTAATCCATATTACGAATGAACTCCCACTCAAAAACGACATCCCTCGTGCCTTTTTGGTGATTACATGAACCAAATCCACTACACCAAGTCCGATCATCACGTGAGTCGGTGTAGCTTCAAAGGCGAGCATCAAATGGGCATCATATCAACTATATGACTCATGCTTAACCTTTCGGTCCGTGTTCCGAGGCCATGTCTGTACATGCTAGGCTCGCCAAGTTAGAACCTTAGTATTCGCGTGTGTAACTGTTTTACACCCGAAATATGGTCATGGATCCAAGAACACCCGATCATCACGTGATGTCTTGGAGCGATGAAAACATAATCGGTGCATACTAAAGGAAGAACACATTATTATCTTAATATTTAAAAAAGGGATCATCTTATTATGCTAACAAAGCTCTAAACAAGCAATATAAGATGCTATCAAACATCACATGTTTATTAGTGAAATGATATGGTTCCCGCATATGATCTCTATCATGTGCACCGTGGTATGATCATTATCATACCTATATGTGTAAATCCAAGGTCTATGGAGTTTACACGCTATGTGTGTTGTAAGAGTATCATCTCATACTTCTACTTACAACATTACCATATCATAACACTAGCCCAGCAACAATCTAAACTAGACGCCTCTAATTTATCCATTGCAAGTTTTACGTGGCTTAGGGCTTTCGAGATAGAACCGTTCTTACCTACGAACATGAACCACAACGAGGATAACCAAATTGTTGACAACTCGCTTGCAAAATAGATATTGACTATAGTAGGAGAGACAGACACCCGCTAGCCACTTATGCAAACTAGTTGCATGTCAAGCGTGGAACAGGTCTCATGTGCGAGGACATGTAAAGTTTATCCGGGCCGCTTCATCCCACTATGCCACCAATATCCAAAATTACAACAAAGGAGCAACAACATGATCATCATCGCCCACATACTCATATGTGTACTACCCGTGTAAAGCATCTACGCATAGATCCGGCTCTGATACCACTGTAGGGTTCGCAGCATAGAAAACAAAAAATTTCCTATGATGGGAACTACGTACCAAGATCTATTTACTAGATACAAACAACGGGCGGATGTATATCCGTAGAGAACATACCCTTGAAGACCGACAAAGCTTAACGAGTTTAACTCGTGGTTGATGTAGACGATCTCTTGCCGATCTCAAGATCGAGAGGAAGTCCTAGCACCGCAAAGCAACAGCGCATCCGTGCTCGCACACACGTACAAGACACCGGGCAACCTCCGCCTCCTCGCTCCAGCGATGCAGCGGAAGCACAACCCTTTCTTGCCGAATAGCCACCGGGAACATGTATCTCGCTAGTCCGAGACCATGGGGAATAAATTCTAGAGGGGGAGAGAGATCCTTCACGAGGAGGTGTGTGAGACAAGTGAGAGGAGGGGCTCCTTTTATAGGAGGAGAGGGGCACCCAAGGGGGTGGCCGCCGGCCATGGGGGCTGCCCCCTCCCCTCCTTCATTCATGTGGGTGGACACTCCACTCACAAAATGTCCTTTAAATTCCCTCCACTCAAAAGTCCACTCAAATTCCCATTAAATTTCCACCAAATTTAATGCAAACTCTCATTAAATAAAACTCTTTTATTTTTTATTCAGAAATTTGTCAATTACTTTAATGACAAACATTCAAAAATAACCCCTTGCTAGAATTCCATTTCACATGCATAACCACTTTATGCAATTTCACCCGAAAACCTATTTCGGTATCTAGTGAAATAAATTCCTGCGCTTGTTTATTCTTTCGGCATGAAACATTTGCTCCAACTGGATGATAGTGTCCCTTAAGTGTGTCACCCTACGGTTCACGAATAATGCGGACATGATCGAGACCCTTCTCCGATCAATAATCAGTAGCGGGACCTGGAGATCCATACTGACTCCCACACATTCAACGATGACTTTTCCTGTGATCGTCGGAACCTTTTATGCTTGTATCTTAATCCCTTTGTTTCACGATATATTACATGTCCGAGATTCGATCATCGGTATCTCCATACCTAGTTTAATCTCGTTACTTACATGCACTCTTTTCTAGTTCCCGTGATATAACATTCTAGTGATCAAATCACTTGCTTGCAAGCTAACCAATGTGATATCACCGAGAGGGCCCAGAGCATATCTATCCGTCATCGGGATGAACAAATTCCACTCTTGATCCATGATTCTCAACATAACACTTTAGTAGCTTTGAAGTCATCTTTATAATCACCCAGTTACGGAGTGACGTTTGATGTCAACAAGAAACTCTTCCGGTGTTAGTGATTGGCATGATCTCATGGTCTAAGGATTAGGACTACTTCGTAGTTTGTTTATAGCAATATAAACTCAATAACTTTTGATTGTAATGCTATACTTCGGATGAATGTTCATCACACCATTACACTAATGTTGTGATCTCGTTATTAACAACATCCAATGTCTATGATCAGGAAACCGTGATCATCTTGTTAATCAACGAACTAGTTTACGAGAGAGTCATAACTAGGAACTTTCTGTTTGTTTATTAAACACACATGTATTAACGTTTCCGTATTAATACAATTATAGCATGCAAAATAAACATCTATCATATACTTGGAATACACATAATAAATATTTTATTATTGCCTCTCAGGGCATATTTCCTTCAGGGATTACATGATTTCTATCATATAATCGAATAAGATTGTTAGGACATGGTGCCTAGTATCTCTATTAAGTGCTATTTGACTTTGTTGCAACTTGTTGTGCTTAATGCTTATCACTAGGGCCTGAGTGCCATGATCTCAGATCTGAACTTATTATTGATTCATGATGATAGTATTGCTTGTGGTCTTACCTGCAAGTTGTGTACACATATCATTGTCCGGATCCAAAGGCCCCGAAGTGACAGAAATTGGGACACCCTGAGGGGATGGCTGTGATGTGAGGATCACATGTGTTCATCGAGTGTTAATGCTTTGCTCCGATGCTCTATTTAAAGGAGTGCCTTAATTGCTAGTAGATTTTCTTGAGGCCCCACTACAACGGGCTGGCAGGACAAAAGATGTTGTACAAGTTCTCATTGCGAGCACGTATGACTATATATGGAGCATGTGCCTATAATTGTTTAGTACTTGGATGATTTATCTTATTTATCTGCAATTGCCCTAGATCTTGAAGTTATATGTTTAGACTCGTTCATGCAACGCCCGTCCATCCATCCCTATGTCTACCGCACTCATACCATATTGTTTGCTACTGTTGTTACTATTGCTCTTGTTTTACTGTTATTGTTGCTTTGCTATTGCTACTACAAAACTATTGCTACCGATAAACTCCTGTGAGCAAGACTATTTTCAGGTGCAGCTGAATTGACAACTCAGTTGTTAAGGCTTATAAGTATTCTTTGGCTCCCCTTGTGTCGAATCAATAAATTGGATAATACTACCCTCGAAGACTGTTGCGATCCCCTATACTTGTGGGCCATCAAGACTATTTTCTGGCGTTGTTTCCGGGGAGCATAACTTTATTTGTAAGTTCACTTGGATCTATTATTGTTCGCTGCTATTCCTTTCATCATGGGGAAGTCTCGTGATGGAAAGTTTCCTATTTTACCATCCAATACAAGGAGAGGTACAGTCCTAAATACCTCTGCTGCTCTTGATTCACCGTCTATTATAAGTAGACTTGTTACACCACCACCACATACACATACTACACACACTGCTACTACTGCTGAATCTGAAATTGCTTCCGATACTCATGATGTTACTTCTATTGTGCTTGATTCAAGTGGTTCATTAGGTCCTTTCCTAGATGCTACTGTTGCTAAAACTATTTCGGGAAACACTGAAACTCCTAGTGAAGACACTATTACACATGTTAGCTCACCTGAGTCTAGAGAGAGATATGATATTAATGATGGTTACATTGAAATGACTAATGAATTTATTGAAGAGTACCAAAACACACATGGTGCTAGTGCTATTAGAAGTCTCCTCGAGAGACGTACCATTATTCCTAAATTGTCTTCTGATCCTAAGTTTGCCACTTCTCCCATAGATATTAAAGATAAAGATTATGATTTCTCTCTTGATTTATCCTATATAGACATTGTTGAGAAAGAACCTTTTTGTGGGACTGAGAGTGAGAGTGCTATGGCACATATGAATGAGCTTTCCACTATGAGTGCCTTATTCTCTGATGATTTTAAGATGCGCAAGTACTTTGTTACAAAGTTCTTCCCCTTTTTCACTAAAAGGAGAAGCTAAAGCTTGGTTTAATAGATTACCACTTGGATTCATTGATAGCCCTGATTGTTTCATTGCTTCTTTCTTCAGAAATATTTTCCTCCCAGTGCTATACATGCTGCTTTGCAGTAACTTTTTGATTTTAAACAAGGAGAAGAAGAGAAATTGCCTGAGTCATGGACAAGGTTCTGTGCCTTGATTCATGCACATCCGGGATGTCCATTGCCTAAAAATGAGCTTCTTGATATTTATTATAATGGACCAACTGATGATTCTAGGACATACCTAGATAGTTTTGCTGATTGTGTTTTCAGGAAAAGAACTCCTAGAGATGCTGAAAATTAATGGCTAAAATAAGCAAGAATTATGATGATTGGACTTCAACTAAGCTAAATACACCTGAGCCTACTACTCCTGAACCAGTTGTGCATGAACCAGTTCCAACACCAACACCAAGGAAGAGGGGGGTGATTGCATTAAATGACGAAGTGATGAAAGAAGCTAAGAAATATCTTAAGGAGAAAGGTATTAGAGCTAAAGATGTGAAGAATCTACCTCCTATAGAAGAATTATGTATGGATGTGAGTAGATCTCCGGTGGGGAAGACCGGAACTCGTCGGCGGCCATATCGAAGAGGTCAACATCCGGTAGAAAGATGACTTGGCATCGCTAGGGCCAAGCCACCATTGTTAATAGGCTAAAGCCAGCAGCCCCCATGCCGCCCACCTTCTGATCTAGAATGTAGACAATCGTCAGTGACATCACGCCATGCCACCTGCATCGCGGAGGCCCCAATCTTGGCCAGGCACTAACCATGGAAGACGACGAGGACCAGCCACTCCCCGCTAGTGATGGTCCACAGCAAGGGGAAGAGGGGCGACCGCCCTAGGCCCCCAGCGTATGGAAACTCATTTTGACAATTTTGCACATGTCATTGATAGTCATATCTCTTATGAAATTTCACAACAGTACGTTTCTACCGAATATTTAGACACATGATATTTTTATTTATTTTTCATAAGTACGCTCATATGTACTCAGATGCTATTATTCTGTTTTCATTTTCTTAAAGTTCAAATTTGAGAAAAATCTATTTTTGTTTGAAAAATCATTCTATAATAGAGTGCGTAATTTTTAAATTCTTTTGTCGATACCTATGATTTTTTGAAATTTTGTAACCTTTAGGCTTGTGTGATTTTTTCAAAAGGTTATAAAAAATCGAAACATGGTTTAAACTTTTGGTAAGAGTATTGTAAGATATACACTAGAATCACCCCTAGTTAGGATATTTATTTGAGCATAGTTTTAAAGATTTCCATATTGACATCTAATGATATTAAAGTGTAGACATCGACACACATACACGGACAAATAGTTATGTATAGACTACATAACTAAAGGAGAAATTTTATTAGAACATATAATTTATATTTATAACAATCAAACTACTGAGTGATACATTATTACAACTTAATAACAAAGAATACTATAACTAACTCAAAACATTATTATGTGGTTAATTATGCCATCTAACTAAATAATATTGTGCTAATGCTAGTGTAGGAAACATAAGTTTAAATAAGTATAATATTTTAGTATAAAAGATATTTATTTTTATTTGCCCTGGGCCGATATTTTGTTTGGACCATCCCTGCCTGGAGATGCAAAACCGGCAATGACAGACCTGGAGATGCAAAACCAGTGACGACAGGACCTAGTTTGTGTTCTTTGCTTGCTACTCCGCATGTTTGCAGTTGCACCTGACCTGACCGATAGGATGATCATTATGCTAGTTTATATGCTGGGTCAGTATAGGCATATGTTTGTTGTGAAGAGTGCAAAATTGCAGATCATGCTTTCCTATCGATGGGATTAATCGCATTTGAAAGTCATCACACTTAATACAGATATTGACTGCCTGGCCGTTTTTTGTAGAATTAAATGCTGCTATTTTCTTGCCTTGCTCCTCTTTCATTTGTACCGTAGTTTATAATTTTTTTGGCAAGCTTATTGTACGAATCATGTAGATCCTGCAGTAACTTATGGTGTACCACATGAATGTTTACTTCCTAAACTAGTGGATTATGTAAAGCTTTGGTTAATAGTTGTAATTTCCTTGTTCTTGTTAGGTCTATCAACACTACTTCTGATACCATCTTATATGTGTTGTAACTTCCATAAATGCCAAATTAGGTGCATATATTCATACGAAGCATCATTTGAGATCACATAATGTCCACTCTCTCATGTATATATATATATACCACTAGAGTATACACACTTTTTTGATAAAATTATGGGCGTTTACACTAGAAGATTGGCTACATCAATGGGTTCTGAAGAAGATCATGATTTTATAAATTTTGTTGATGGCATGATGTAGTAAGTAAACCAAGGCCTTGGAGGATGTAAAAGGTTTAGGATTGCAGTAAGCATCACCACATATTGGTTTTATCCCATGAGCCATGAAACTTGGTCTTATTGATTAACAATTCCCATTTCTGTTTCTGCCCGCATTGCACTCTATACACTATTTTTATGAAATGATGAAAGGAGCAAGGAGAGATTTAGCTACAGAGAAGTGTTGGATTTTGTGATGACTATGAAACAATCCAACACTCTTTTATTTCCCACTTGCATTATTTGTATTGGGAATATGCTCGAGAATTGGTTGATATAGGACTCGGTGAAAAACCTAAAGCTAAAATCCATTTTCCTTGCAAGTCATTTAAATGGCTACTTAATGGATCTCCATATTTGGTCATTACCGCGATCTGGGGAAGCATTGGATATTCTAGACTCTAGTTGCGACCATTTTAAGGCGGTTGCACTGCTGTGTTCATATAGTATAGACTGTTGGAATTTGGTGAGTTTGGGGCTGCTGGCCCATTAGACAAATTCTGAATTTCTCTTTGGCTCACTTGTACATGGCAGCATATGGCTGTGCTAGTGGTGCTAAAGTTTAGTCCCACATTGCTAGTGGAAGGGGAGTTGGATCACCTTATATAGTAGAGTGTTGCACCACTCACTAAGGTGTGACAAGGAGAGAAGCCCTCGCGCACTCCTCCTCCGATGCCGCCCGCCTCGCCTCGTCATGACGTGCGCATGCGCCGCGGGTTGCGGGAATCTCGCCGAGCCGAGCTTTATTTTGCTGTTTGGGAAAATTAATCTCCCTGACCTGCACTATATAAGCGTCTGCGCTAAACCTAATTGGTGATCAATCAACACAACACACGCAGCGTGCACCGCAGATCGGGACAGTAGGCATTCGGAACCCCGCCTCTCGTGAACCTGTACGGGTGAGGGGCGATCAGGTTTTTAAGGAGAGCTCAAGCGTGACTACTGGCAACCACGACGTCGTCCGACGACGAGTTTCCGAATGACGACTTCTTTCCGAACGTCAGCGACCTCTTCGGCAACCTCAACATGGGCGACAGCTCTGCTGCGGCTACTGCCCCAACTACATCGTATGTGATTTCAATCTCTCTCATTCGGATTTTGCTAGAGTTTCTAGATCTAGCGTTTGTCGTAGATGTGATAGGTTTATCTTATATAGATGTAATCTGTCCATCTACTTTGTTGATCTGCATGATTGGTTTTAGTACCATTTGTATGATCATGCTTTATCAGTTTATTATTCGGATTAAATCATATAGATTATTGCTTATATTTTCAACAATTCAAAAACCTGATTATAGGCAACTGAATTCCATTGGTGTAGCCACGGCTACTAGGCTGCCTCCTTTTGATGGCATGCACTATAAGAGATGGCGCAAGAGTGCAGTCCTCTGGTTTGAAAACCTAAACTGCTATAGCGCCACTCTTGGCAAGCCTGGAGGAGAACTTTCTGCTAAGCAGGAAGCGGCCTTTAAGAAATCTGATACCATGTTTATGGCGGCTCTGTTCAGTGTTCTTGGGGACAATATTGTTGACCCGTATATGTCATTTGATAATGGCAAGGACGCGTGGGAAGCGCTCGGGGCCAAGTTTGGGGTCTCGGACGCTGGCACTGAGTTGTATGTCATGGAGCAATTCTATGACTACAAGATGGTTGATGAGTGCTCCGTCGTTGAGCAAGATCATGATATACAATCACTTGCCAAAGAACTTGAGCGGTTCAAATGTTCCTTACCAGACAAATTTGTGTCCGGTGGCATTATTGCCAAGCTTCCTCCCTCGTGGAGGAACTTTGCTACTTCTCTGAAACATAAGAGACAAGAGTTTTCCGTTACAGATCTCATCGGGTCTCTTCATGTGGAAGAGAAGGCAAGAGCAAAGGACAAAACTGCTCGAGGATTTGAGGGAGGTTCTACTGCCAATTTGGTGCAGAAGAAAAACTTCAAATCCCACAAGTTCAAGAATAAGAACAAATCTGAAGGCAAAGGGAAGTTTGATGGCAATAACAAGGTCATGCACTGGACCAACTTCAAGAAGAAAAATAATAAGAGAAAAGACTCTTGCCACGTCTGTGATGAGCCTGATCATTGGGCTCCAAGCTACCCTAATCGCTTTGACAAGCGTCAACATGGGAACAGCGGCAAGACCGCTAATATTGTTATTAGCGATACTGAGATGAAGGATGCTGGGTACGGTATTTTACCTACTATCCTTTCAGTATGTAATTCTCCTAATTGGTGGATAGACATGGGTGCTAATACACATGTATGTTCTGATATTTCCATGTTTTCCTCTTATCAGGTCTCAAGGACTTCTTCCGTGCTGATGGGAAATGGCTCACATGCTTCTGTTCATGGTGTTGGTACGGTAAATCTGAAATTTACTTCAGGGAATACCATACAGCTGAAGAATGTGCAACACGTTCCCTCCATCAATAAGAATCTCGTCAGCGGATCGCTTTTATATTGAGATGGTTTTAAGTTGGTTTTTGTGTTCAATAAAGTTGTGATTTCCAAGTATGTACAATTTGTTGGAAAGGGTTATGAGTGCGGGGAGGTACGTTCCGCTTGTCTTTGTCAGACTCATGTACTAAAGTTATTAATCATGTTTGCAATGATAATGAGTCCAATGTTTGGCATTCATGACTCTGTCATATTAACTTTGGTTGCATGACGCGGCTAGCCAATATGAGTTTAATTCTGAAATTTACCGCTGTCAAAGATTCTAACTGCCAAGTTTGTGTGCAATCAAAGCAACCCCACAAGTCTCATACGGCTGTGGAACTGAGAAACTTAGCACTACTGGAGCTTATACATTCAGATCTTTGTGAGATGAATGGTGTGTTGACAAAAGGTGGAAAAAGATACTTTATGACATTGATTGATGACTCCACTAGATACTGCTATGTTTATCTTCTGAAATTTAAAGATGAAGCTTTGAACTACTTCAAAATCTATAAAGCTGAGGCAGAAAACCAACTTGATCTTAAAATCAAGCGGGTAAAGTCGGATCATGGTGGAGCGTACTTTTCAAATGAATTTGATTTATTCTGTATGGAACATGGTATTATACATGAGAGGACGCCTCCCTACTCACCTCAGTCAAATGGGGTGGCCGAAAGAAAGAACCGCTCTCTAACTAATTTGGTTAACGCCATGTTAGATACATCATGTCTTTCCAAGGAATGGTGGGGGTAGGCGCTAATGATTGCGTGTCATGTCCTAAACCGTGTTCCCGTAAAGGATAAAACCATGAATCCATTTGAGGAATGGGAGAAGAAAAGGCTTAAACTCTCTTACTTATGAACTTGGGATTGTTTGGCGAAAGTTAATATTCCAATACCCAAGAAGCGAAAGCTTGGACCAAAAACCATTGATTGTGTTTTTCTGGGATATGCTTTTCATAGCATTGGTTATAAAATTTTTATAGTAAAATCTAAGGTATCCAACATGCATGTTGGTACAATTATGGAGTCGAATGATGCGACTTTCTTTTAGGACATCTTTCCAATGAAAGGTATGTCTAGCTCATCAAATCAGGAGATGACTAGTTCGTCTAGTCAGGAATTTTCTATAATTCCTGAACCCACTATGCCTATAGAACACTCTGATAATCCTATGGAGGACGACAATGAAGCTCCCAAAAGGAGCAAGAGACAAAGGACTGCAAAGTCATTTGGTGACGATTTCATTGTATACCTTGTGGATGATACTCCCACTTCTATTTCAGAAGCTTATGCATCTCAAGATGCTGACTACTGGAAGGAAGCTGTCCGAAGCGAGATGGACTCCATCTTAGCTAATGGTACTTGGGAAGTAACTGATCGTCCTTATGGGTGCAAACCTGTAGGATGTAAGTGGGTGTTCAAGAAAAAGCTTATACCTGATGGTACTATTGAAAAGTACAAGGCACGTCTTGTGGCCAAGGGTTATACCCAAAAAGAAGGTGAAGACTTCTTCGATACATACTCATCCGTATCCAGACTGACCACTATTCGAGTACTACCATCCTTGACTGCCTCACATGGTCTTCTCGTTCATCAAATGGATGTTAAGACAACTTTTCTAAATGGACATCTAGATGAGGAAATTTATATGGAGCAGCCTGACGGATTTGTAGTAGATGGTCAAGAAGGAAAGGTGTGTAAGTTAGTGAAGTCTTTATATGGTCTTAAGCAAGCTCCTAAGCAGTAGCACGAGGAGTTTGAAAGAACTTTAACTGCTGAAGGCTTTGTTGTAAACGAAGTTGACAAATGTGTGTACTATCGTCATGGTGGGGCGAAGGATTTGTAGTCGATGACATATTGATATTTGGGACCAACCTCGCTGTTATTGAGGAGGTCAAAGAGTTCCTGTCTCGCTGCTTTGAGATGAAGGACTTTGGAGTGGCTGATGTAATTTTAAACATCAAGCTACTAAAGGATGACAATGGTAGGATTAAACTGCTTCAGTCTCACTATGTGGAAAAGATATTGAGTCGCTTCGGGTATAGCGACCGCAAGTCTTCTCCAACACCTTATGATCCAAGTGTGCTACTTCGAAAGAATCGAAGGATTGCTAAAGATCAATTGCGATATTCTCAAATCATTGGCTCGCTCATGTATTTAGTCAGCGCTACTAGACCTGACATATCCGTTGCTATAAGCAAACTGAGTCCATTTGTGTCAAATCCTGGAGATGATCATTGACATGCTCTTGAAAGAGTTTTGCGCTATTTGAAAGGCACTGCGAGTTATGGTATTCACTATACTGGGTACCCACGGGTACTTGAGGGTTATAGTGATTCAAAATGGATATCTGATCCTGATGAGATTAAGGCCATGAGTGGTTATTTGTTTACACTTGGTGGTGACGCTGTTTCCTGGAAGTCTTGCAAGCAGACCATCTTAACGAGGTCAACAATGGAAGCAGAACTCACAGCATTAGACACATCCACTGTTGAAGCAGAGTGGCTTCATGAGCTCTTGATGGACTTACCTGTGGTTGAAAAACAAATACCCGCTATCCCGATGAACTGTGATAATCAAACTGTGATCATCAAAGTAAACAGTTCTAAGGATAATATGAAGTCATTAAGGCATGTGAAGAGGAGATTGAAATCTGTCAGGAAACTGAAAAACTCTGGAGTTATTGCATTTGATTATATCCAAACATCTAAGAACCTGGCAGATCCCTTCACAAAGGGTTTATCATGCAATGTGATAGATAATGCATCGAGGGAGATGGGTTTGAGACCCACGCTATGAGTTGATCCCCATGGTAACCCACTCTAGGTGATCGGAGATCCCGTGAATTAGATATGGGAGACAAGATGTTGGTCACCTGAGAGGAGATTATCCCCATATTATATTTACATCTCCATACAGATGCAATACTTTCTTAATCTGCATGGCAGGTTGATATTTATCTTAATGTGTTCCAAGTGGCTTTTATAAGCGGAGATATTGTCCTGCAGAACATCTCTTGAGGAACACACCTATATGAGTTTGACTGTCAAACTTCGCAGTCCATGAGAGTTGGGTGCTCTCTAATAAACTCATGAAAAGCCCTGGAGTATGACGCATAAGCTCCAAACCACGAGGAAGCCAATGGTAGCCTTGTACCAGTCTAGATTTTGTGTGAAATTAGCGCACAAAAAACTTGTAGTTCAAGGCATAGTCTACTATTCAAGTTGCTAGCTAGTGTAGCATGAAGTTTAACGTGGAAGTTCAACTTAACAGTCTCCACTACACACTGATATATAAAACATTGTTCTGGAATAAAAGTGATGTGATGTGCCAATGAGACTTTGTGGGGGACTGTTGGAATTTGGTGAGTTTTGGGCTGCTGGCCCATTACACAAATTCTGAAATTCTCTTTGGCCCACTTGTGCATGGCAGCATATGGTTGTGCTAGTGGTGCTAAAGTTTAGTCCCACATTGCTAGTAGAAGGGGAGTTGGACCACCTTATATAGTAGAGTGTTACATCACTCACTAAGGTGTGACAAGTGATACGTTGAAAACGTATCTATATTTTTTTATGTTCCATGCTTGTTTAGTATCTACTTTGCTTTGCTTTGTATACACTTTAAGGTGTTTTTATATGTTTTTCTGGACTAACCTATTAACAAGATGCCATAGTGCCAGTTGCCTGTTTTCTTCTGTTTTTGGTTCCAAAAAAGGCTAAAAATCAATATTCTCGGAATTGGATGGGACAAAAGCCAAACTCAATATTTTACCGCGGGGAACACAGATCCAGAATATGAGATGGAGGGGAGCCACAAGGGGGCCACACCCCCTGGCCGCGCTGGCTGGGCCCAGCCGCGCTTGGGGGGGGGGTGCGGCCGCCCTGCCTCGCCTCTTTGCCTATAAAGACCCCCCGATACCAAAACCCTAAGTACCCGATCAATCTTTCACGAAATAGTCTATAGCCGCCGCCACCATCGTCCCTAGATCGGGGGGTCTGAAGCTCTTCCCGGCACCCTGCCGGAGGGGAGATCATCCCGGAGGCCTTCTTCATCATCATGCCAGCCTCCAGTATGAAGCATGAGTAGTTCCACATTGGACTACGGGTCCATGTAGTAGCTAGATGGTTGTATCTCCTCCTTTGTGCTATCATGTTTAGATCTTGTGAGCTCCGTTCATGATCAAGATCATCTATTTGTATTCATGCATGTTGGGTTTACGGGGATCCGATGTGAGATTACTATGTCAGATTGATTAATAGTTTTGTCTTATTGATTCTATCATCTCTGTGTTGTTTGTGATCTTGCATGCTCTCCGTTTCTAATAGCTATCTTGGCCAAATAGATGCCAGTGACTCCAAGAGGGGTATTTATGCTAGATAGTGGGTTCATGCCTCTATTTAATCTAAGGGAAGTGACAGAAATCTCTAAGATTGTAGATGTGCTATTGCTACTAGGGAAAACAACGGTATCTTGTTCATGGAACAAGTGGATTGTTTACCTTACACACTTTGGTTAAAGCAGTTATCCATTGCTTGCAACTTAATACTGGAGGGGGTTCGGATGACAACCTCAAGGTGGATTACTAGTCAAAGATGCAGTTGGATGGCGGTCTATGTATCTTGTTGTATTGCCCAATTGAATCTCATAGGATCATGAATGTCTAGTATTGCATTGTTATGCCTTGCTCAGTCTTGTCAATTGGGTGCCGGTTGCTCCATCTAGTCACAGTTGCCACCAAAGATTGGCCTGGATCGGCCCGATCTAGTGGTATCACGAGCGGACCCCGAGAAAGTGATGGAGGCGCTCGTCCCGCGCTCGCTGGCGCGCCACGCCGCCGGCTGGTAGGGGGCTCTACTCGTCGTCCTAGCCGCAGCCGCGGCCTCCCCGGCGGGTGCTGCTGCTCACCGTCGTCATCCCACAGGTTGTCTTCCTCCCCTCCCGGCGAAAGCCGCTGCTTTTGCAGGTGGCCTGCCCGTGCGCGATGGCCCCGTCCCCGTCACCGTCGCGCGCCCCGGCGAAGGGCGCGGAGGACCTCCGCGGGCGCTGCTGGGCCGACGTCGCCGACGAGGAAGAGGAGGCAGAGGCGGTGGCGGCGGAGGTTGCCCGGAGATGCTCCCCCCTCCCTCCCCCACGTTGGCGGAATTCCTGGCGGCGACGCGCCGCGTCCGGTCCCCCAGGACGAAGTCGCAGGCTCGCCGGCCCCCTCCCCACCTTCCAGCGCCCCGCTCGGCCCCCCCATGGCTGCTCCTCCGGCCGCCGCTCATCGTCTTCCCGCGGGTCACCCCTGAGGCAGGGGGGCGTGGCTGCTAGCGCGGCGACGGAGGGTTCATCGGGCCCCCCTGGTGATCCCACCATCGTCGGCGTCGGCGCCGGCGACCTCCTTCCCGGCGGCGCCATGTCCCCTGGAGGCGGTGACCCTGGTCGGGTGTGCCGTGGCTGGGCCGTGGGTGGGGGTTGGGCCTATTGCCGGCCCAATCCCGGTCCAGGCCTGGCGCGGCTGGGCCGTGGTGGGGTCGTGGTAGGCCGGCGTGGAGGCCGGTTGGGCCGTGGCGGGGCCGACACAGGAAGCCGACCCCTTAGGGTTCTCTCCTGGCTCCACCGCGCCGTCCCAGCCCCCGCCCTTGCGCCTCTCCCCCCGACACCGCCGTGTTGCAGCTTCCCCCCACCCTCTGCCCCGCCGCCGGCCGACTCTCCCTCTCCCCCCGCCACCGGAGCCATGACCTACGCCAATGCGACCCGCAAGAGGCCGCACAGCCTACCGCCCCCGCGCCGGAGCCCGCCGCCTCCGCGCTGCAGATCCCCTGCCCGCCGCTCGCCGCGCCTTGCCGCCGCGTCCGCCCCGGGCGCAGCCCTAAAGGGCGTCGGGACGCCGCTCCCCGCACCTGCAGAGGTCCCCGAGACGTTCCCCCTCTCCCTTCCGCGCCCAAGGACGGGGTCGGTCGCCTCACCGCGAGGGGCAGCGGGGGCAGGGTCCTCAGGGGCGCGCTGGCTGGGCCGGGCCGCCCCGTGACCCGTCTCCGAAGGGTCGCCGCGCGGAGCAGAGGCTCCGGCAGGACTTGCTCCACAGGGAGAGGTCGTCTGCGGAGGCGGGCAGGAATGTTCCGGAATGGCGCCGGGACAGGGAGGCTCACCGACCTTGCTCCCCCCCATCGCGCCTCACCCCCGGGCCTCCCTGAACCTGCGAAGAAGAAAAAGAAGAAGAACAAGTCGGCGACGGCCCCTGGTCCCAGCACCTCGCTCCTCGGTGTCGCCCCCCCGCGTCGGCCCTCCCGGCAGTTGGAGTACCTCGCACACTCCATTGCCGGGGGGTTCTACTACATCGACATCGGGGGGTGGCGATGTCGGTACCCAAGAACTTGGCTATGGTCACCGTGGTGGAGGGATAGGAGATCCCGACCTCGGTGGTGATCTCCGCGGAGTTCATCCAGGAGGAGCTCCGGCAGATGATGCCGGGACACTCCTGGAGTGCCCGGGAGATCTCCCCGACCCAGTTCGCGGTGTCCTTCCCGTCTGCCGAGATCCTCTCCATCAGTGCCTGCAGCACCGCCCTCACCCTCCCGACCAGCAAGGTGCAGATCTCCATCGCGCCATCGACCGCCCACCCTGCGACGACCTCGACTCTCTCGGCGGTGTGGGTGCGGATCCTTGGCTTCCCGGAGGAGGTGCGGGTTCGGACGTTGCCCATCCTGGAGCTGGTATCCCAGGCAGTGGGTAAGCTTGTCGTGGTGGATGAGACCTCTCGCATGGGGGCGGGACCGATCCGCATGCAGGTGCTTTGCCCGGACCCAGCTCTACTCCCAGGGCCCCTCCCTCCCTTCTACTTCGATACGGAGGGAAGGATCCTGACAGTGGAGCTGGACGAGGACCAGGCGGATGACGGACTCCCTCCCACTCCCCTCTCGGTCCCCCCTCTGGTGACCACTCTACAGGAGGGGGAGCTCATCTGGAGAGGACTCTGACGACGACAACTTGGGAGGGGAGTCTCAGACTCCGGTCCCTTCTCCCCCGGCCCCTCCAGCTACGGGCCCGTCCGCTGCTGCTACGTCGGCATCCCACCAGCTGCCCCTGATGCCCCCCTCGCAGGGTCCTCTCGACCTCCAGATCGCTCAGTACGGCTCCAACTTCAGGCAGTCTGAGGGGTTCACTGGCCACATGGCTCTGGACCCGCTCTCCGCGGAGATCCCCGACGAGGCACCTGAGGAGCCACAGGTGGAGTCCGACAGGGATTTCGGGAGTGTGGGGATGTTGGTCACCGCCCCTCGTCACCTCGCTCTCCAGGAGTCCTCTGCTACTCGCTGTCCCCGGGCTCTACTCCAGCTTCGCCCCGGGGATCTTCGTCGCTGGTCCCAGCGACCCCGGCGCCGCACCCGGACGAGCCAGCGACGGTCTTCCCCACCACTCCCGCGGCTGGCCCCAAGACTCGTCTGCCTCGCCCTCCCCGCCCGGTGCCCCCTTCTTCGCGCCAGAGTGCTCGTCTGGCACGGGTCAGGGCGGAGAGCCCGGGGGTGGTGCCCACGGTGTCCCAGCTGGCGTCTCAGAGGACTGCGGCTCGCAACCTTGACTCAGGTACCCCCAAGAAAGCCCCTCCCCCCGGCCCCTCTGCCTCCCTTCCCTTCCCATCAGGTTCCAGGTTCTCGGTCTTGGATGACTTCCCTCTCGAGCATCTTGCACATGTGGCGGCTGACTGTGGCGTGGTCTTCCGCGGGGAACGCGGCCCGAGGCTCGAGTAGATTGAGGCGATTAGAGCTAGGGAGATTTACGAGGGGTCTCTCGCCGCTGCACGTGCACGTGCTGCACGCCAGCAGGGGGAAACCTCGACACCGTCAGGAATTGGGACAGCTGATCCCGGATCCGAGATGGTGGGTTCTCCTCAGCAGCGCCCTTTGGCAGCCACCCAGGAGATCCCCCTAGAGGGGGGATCTCTAGGGAGGCCGCCTAGACCGAGTTCTACGCCCTCGTCGTCCCGGAAGACAAGATCTGTCCCCCATAAGGGGACCAAATCCAAGAAGGTTGTCCAATGAGTTGGCCTGCTATCGTATCGCTCATCTGGAACATCCGGGGGTTTGGAAATGACGGTCGAAGACGCCAGATTAGAGACTACATGCGCCAGGAGAACGTTGACATCGTTGGATTCCAGGAGACAATCAGGCAAGACTTCCAGATTTCTGAGCTCCAGGGTTTGTCGCGGCACAAGTTCGCTTGGAACTGGCTTCCGGCTGTGGGACACTCTGGAGGCATCCTCCTTGGTGCCAAGGAGGATACCTTCGAGGTGGACGATATGGACCACGGGGAATTCTTTGTGAGCATGTTACTCACCCACAGACGCTCCCATCTCCGGTGGGAGGTCATCATCGTCTATGGCCCCGCGGACCATAGCCGCTCCCCAGCCTTCCTCGAGGAACTGAAGGCGAAGGTCGACCGCTGCTCCACGCCGGTGGTGGTGGCGGGAGACTTCAACCTGATTCGGTCTCATGAGGATAAGAGTTCCCACAACGTAGACATCCCGCGCATGCGGATGTTCAACGATTGTATCGCTGATCTCGCTCTTAGAGAGATCACGAGAGTGGGTGCCCGCTTCACGTGGACGAACAACAGGGTGGACCCGGTCAGGAGTGTCTTGGACCGTGTTCTGGTTTCTGTGGACTGGGAGGTCGCCTTCCCTCTTTGCTCCCTCCGTGCCATTACCAGGGTAGGTTCGGACCATGTCCCACTGCTGCTTTCGACTGGGGGGAGTTCACCACCACGGCTGAATCGCTTCCACTTCGAAAACTTCTGGCTCCAACAGCCAGGTTTCGTGGAAGCGATGAAAGCCAAGTGGGTGGCGGCGGCGGCTGCCCCTCCCAGACGCTTTAACGCGGTGGACGTCTGGCATAACTGCGCCAAGCTGGCCCGCCAATTCATGAAGGGTTGGGGGGCCAACTTGGGTGCAGCGACGCGACTCCAGAAGGCTTCGTTGCTGGAGGAGATTCGTACTCTGGACCTGGCGGCAGACTCGGTGGGCCTCTCCGCTGATGAGTGGTCCCACCGTTATGCCTTAGAGACTTCACTCGTTGAGATCTACAAGGGGGAGGAGTTGTTCTGGCGACAACGTAGCAGCCAGAACTGGCTTCTCCAAGGGGATGCGAACACGGCATACTTCCATGCGGTGGCCAATGGCCGCCGTAGGAAATGTTCTATTCCCTGCCTCTGGGACGGGGCGCTACTCCTTGAGGAGCCGGGGGCGATCTCCGCCCATATTTACTCCTTTTATAAGGAGCTCTTCTTGGCAGGACCCCTTACGGGGGTCGCGTTGGCCGACGACTTTTGGCCTAGTGGGGCCAGAGTCACAGCTGACGAGAATGCGGAGCTTACCCTCCCATTCCTGCCAGAGGAAGTTGCGCGGGCGGTGAAGGCCATGAAGGCCAACTCCGCCCTAGGCCCTGATGGCCTCCCGGTATCTTTCTTCCAGACGTTCTGGAGGGAACTCCAACCGGTCGTCATGCCCATGTTCCAGGAGTTCTACACAGGAACCCTCGTGATGGGGTGACTGAATCTGGGCGTTATCACTCTGATCCCTAAGGTTTTGGGGGCCTCGGATATTCGCCAATTCAGGCCTATCACGGTCCTCAATGTCATACAATGGATCTTCGCGAAAGTTTGCGCCTCTCGCCTCGCCCCGGTCATGGAGCGCCTCACCCACCAGTATCAATTTGCCTTTCTCAAGGGCAGATTTATTCATGATGGGATCCTGGCCCTCCATGAGATTATCCACGAGATCAAGTCCAAACGAATGAAGGGCATCTTCTTGAAGTTGGACTTCCAGAAGGCCTACGATCGTCTGGACTAGCGGTTCCTACGTCAGGTCCTCATTAGGCGAGGATTTGACGACCGCCTGATCACCTGGATAATGCAGTTCGTCATGACCGGGAGCAACACAATTAATGTAAATGGCGAGATAGGGCCATACTTCTGGCCCTCCTGTGGTGTTTGCCAGGGGGACCCCATGTCCCCCCTCCTCTTCAACGCTGCCGTTGATGCCCTCGCGGAAATGCTTGAGAAAGCGAAGGCGGCCAGCCACATCTCCGGGGTGGTAGGTCACCTTATCCCAGGGGCGGCATCCCCCAGCTTCAGTACGCAGACGACACGATGATCATGATTGAAGGCTCGACGTTGGACATTGCAAACCTCAAATTCCTCCTCCTCTGCTTCCAGGAAATGTCTGGCCTCCGTATCAATTTTGATAAGAGCGAGATCATCGCACTAGGGTTCTCCCAGGACGAGCAACAGAGGATAGCTGACAATTTCAACTGTCGGCTCGCCTCCTTCCCCATTACCTACCTGGGGATGCCGATCCGCGACACCAGGATCCTTATCAGGGACCTGGACCCGCTCGCGGATAGGGTGCGCTCGAGGTCCGAACCTTGGCGTGGTAGATTTACCTCTAAAGGTAGCAAGACTGTCCTGATCGACTCCTGTGTGTCTAGCCTGCCCATGTATATGATGGGCATGTACCTCCTCCCCGAGGGAGTACATGGGACATTTGACAAGGAGTTGTCGAGGTTCTTCTGGCAAGACTCTTTGGGCCGCCAAAAATACCACATGGTCAAGTGGGCAGACATATGCGCCCCCAAGGAGGTTGGGGGCATAGGAATCCTTGCATCCCGCCAGTTCAACAAGGCCCTTATGCTTAGATGGGTTTGGCGTATCTTGCGTGATGATGGCGGTCTGTGGCTCAAACTCATCAAGGCCAAATACCTGCGCGGTCGGCCCCTTCTGGACTGTGATCGTAGCGAGGGGTCCCAATTCTGGCACTCCATTCAGGAGATCAAGCGTGAGATCAGGCATGGTATCGCCTTCTCCATTGGGAATGGAGAGGGGACCATGTTCTGGCTGGACCCCTGGCTCCGTGAGCGCCCGCTGCAGGAGGCCTTCCCGAGTCTGTTCGCCATCTGTTCCGACCCAGCGCTACGTGTATCCAACGCGGCACTGGGAGGTACATGGAACATCTCGTTCTGTCGTACCTTCGGCCCGGAGGAAACGATAGCATGGAGGGAACTCAGGGCGGAGCTCCCGGCCTCCTTGGCCAATGAACCCGATAGCGTCACTTGGACTCTCTCCCCGTCCGGATCTTTCTCGGTTGGCTCAGCATATAGGGCCCTCTTTGGCCAGGACACTCTCCCCTAGACCAAGCACCTCTGAAAAGCATCGCTCCCGCTGAAGACAAAAATCTTTGTATGGCAACTTTTACGCGATAGGCTCCCCTCGGGAGTGGAGGTGGCCAAGAGACATGGGCCGGCGGACGGATTATGTCCATTATGTGGGGTCCCTGAAACGGGCACCCACATATTGTTCACCTGTCCCGTGGCCCGGTTTCTGTGGAGTTTCACCAGAGAGGCGTTGGGCCAGGATTGGCTGGCCCAAGATCTCGGTGAATTCCTAGAAACCCAAGCAAACCGAGCTGGGAAGGGTCGTCGACTCTTCTGGCTTGTGTTCGCGGCCATGTCATGGTCCCTCTGGAACATCCGGAATAAGATGGTTATTGAGAAGATTCTCCCTAGGCGTGCGTCTGACTCGGTGTTTCACTTTATGGCTTCTCTGCAGCTCTGGTACCCGTTGTGTAGACAGCGGGACAAGGCGAGGTTGGACGCGACCCTTCACCGACTCTTGGGGGCGGCTCAGCGGCTCCCTCGTAGCCCGTCCTAGTGTCTTCGGCGTTCACTCCCATGGCGAGGCGTCCTTCCTTTCCTTCGTTGGGTGGTGTCCGAGTTGGGCCGTCTTGTGCTGTGGCCCCAGCATGTGGTGTGTGTGTCTTTGTACTGTGATATTTGTGGTGGACGGTTGCTTTATTTATAAAGCGGGGCAAAAGCCTATTTCGAGAGTCTTGTCAATTGCCCTGCTATAATTTGTTTATCCAGCATGACATGTTTGTTTATCTTAAGGAGAACAACTCTAGTGAACTATGGACCCCGGTCCAATCTTTACAATTGATACATTTTCCAATGTTACTGTTTACTTTCTGCAAACCACCATTACCTTCCACACCATACAGTTAATCCATTGTTTTCAGCAAACCGGTGAGATTGACAACCTAACTGTTCGTTGGGGCAAAGTCTTGAGTTTGTGTTGTGTAGGTTTCCAAGTTGCTAGCAACACCTTTGAGTCATTTCCTTCCTCCTACTGGTTCGATAACCTTGGTTTCTTATTGAGGGAAGACTTGCTGCTATGCTCATCACACCTTTCTCTTGGGGACTCCCAACGAAGCTCTACGCTGATCTGAGCCACCATCAACAAGGAGAGAAGCCTTCGCACACTCATCCTCTGACGCCGCCTGCCTCGCCTTGCCACGCCACGCCTCGTCTCGCCTCGCCTCGTCACGACGCATGCGCCATGGTTTGCGGAAATCTAGCCGAGCTGAGCTTTATTTTGCTGTTTGGGAAAATTAATTATAAGTCATTAACGGACGTGTTAATTACAGCCGTTTCTAGTTTTTATGGATCATGGGCTGTTACCGACTCGAACGTGGGTTGAGCCCAGCGTCTGCGCTAAACCTAATCGGTGATCAATCAACACAACACACCTCCAGAACCTTGTGCCGCCGCTTTTGTCTTCCCTATCCCGGCTTGCGGCGTGTACCACAGATCTAGACATTAGGCCTTCGGAACCCTAGCTCTCGTGAACCTGTACGGGTGAGGGGCGATCGGGTTTTTGGGGAGCGCTCAAGCGTGACTACTATCAACCACGACGTCGTCCGACGACGAGTTCCCGAGCGACGGCTTCTTCCCGGACGTCAGCGACCTCTTCGGCAACCTCAACATGGGCGACAACTCTGCTGCTGCTATTGCCCCAACTGCATCGTATGTGATTTCAATCTCTCTCTTTCGGATTTCGCTATAGTTTCTAGATCTAGCGTTTGGCATAGATGTGATAGGTTTATCTTGTATATATGTAATCTATTCATCTACTTTATTGATCTGCATGATTGGTTTTAGTACCGTTTGTATGATCATGCTTTATCAGTTTATTATTCGGATTAAATCATATAGATTATTGCTTATATTTTTAACATAGACAATGATTTGGCAATAGGATTAGTAATGTATAAATATATCATGTAATATTTACTGTGTTTGTCATAGCTCTTGATGCACTATGTTTGTTTTTAATTGATAATTCAAAGTAATGGATGAGTGCGTGCATCCCTTTTGACACTTGCTTGACTCTCGCGGATCCTTCCCACATCATACTCCCATTTTTCTCTAGCAACCTCCTTGGGAAGTTCTTTTTCCGCCAGGATACACGGTTGTGCGAAACAAGATTGGTAAAAAAAAGGGATCTTGCATCCGTCGATGCAGATGTTCAATGGCTTTCCCTCATTTAGAAAAAAGAAGAGGAAGAAGAAGCGCATAAAGCGCTCTCTACTTGCCTACCGGTGTACAGGTATACAAGTTCCCTCGTATTTTGGAACTAATTTTGACCATCGAATTACCATCAAATTGACCAACAAGATGTAAATTATATTTCTAGAACATATCATTGCATAGTCGATGCTATGTTGAGGTTTGGCCAAGGGGTCAAGATATCAAAGTGCGTTTTGCTCTGCCTTTTTTTTTCTTTTTGTTTGCTTGGATGGGGTTGTAAGGTCTGTGATCCCGCTAAGGGCATGTACATTCGGAGGCTCTTAAATAAGCGCTTAAAAAGTTGAGATTCTGATCATAGCAAGTCGTGGGCGCTAGAAACTGTTATTTTGTATGGGTTTTGCAAGCGACCGACTCTTAATCTTGAAATAGGCTTTCGCCCCGCTTTATAAATAAAGCAAACGTCCACAGCGAGTTACAAGGGTCCAAACAACCACAAATTCAACAAATGCTGGGGCCACAGCACAAGACGGCCCAACAAAGACAAAAAAACGCGACCAACTCGCGACGCGAAGAGATGCCGACAGACAGAGAGGCTACGCCTGGCTATGGGGGAGCCGCCGCGCCGCCGCCAGGAGGTGCTGGAGAGTTGCATCAAGCCTCGTCTTGTCCCGCTGCCTACACAACGGGTACCAGAGCTGCAGGGAGGCCAGAAAGTGAAAAACTGAGTCAGAGGCACGCCGGGGAAGAATCTTCTCAATAACCATCTTATTCCGGATGTTCCAAAGCGACCAGGACAGCGCAGCAAACAACAGCCAGAAAAGGCGGCGGCCCTTTCCTGCGTGGTTCGCTTGGGTTTCGAGGAATTCACCGAGGTCCTGGGCCTGCCAGTCCGGGGCCAGAGCATCCCTGATGAAGCTCCAAAGAAACCTAGCTGCCGGGCAGGTGAACATTATGTGGGTGCCCGTTTCCGGGACCCCACATAATGGGCACAGCCCGTCCCCTGGCCCATTTCGCTTGGACACCTCCTCTCCCGAGGGGAGCCGATCGCGCAACAGTTGCCACACAAAGATTTTCTTCTTCAACGGGAGGGGCCTTCCAGAGGGGTCTGGTCCAGGGGAGCGAGGCGCGGCCAAATAGGGCTCGGTAGGACGAGTTCACCGAGAAGGATCCGGACGGGGTGAGACTCCACGACACCCCATCGGGCGCATCCTCCAAGGAGTCCGGGAGTTCAGCTCGAAGTTCCCCCTAGGATCCAGTTTCCTCCGGGCCGAAGGTACGGCGGAACGAGATGTCCCATGCACCCCCTCTGGCCGCAGTGGATACCAGGACCGTGGGGTCAGAACAGATAGCGAAGAGGTTCGGGTAGGCCTCCCGAAGGGGGCGTCCGCCGAGCCATGCATCCATCCAGAACATGGTCCCCTCCCCGTTCCCAACCGAAGTCCTAGCCCCCAGCCGTATCTCGTGCTTGATCTCCTGGATGGAGCACCAAAACTGGGAGCCATCCCGCCGGTCGCAGTCCAGGAGGGGGCGGCCCCGCAGGTATTTGGCCTTTATCAGCTTGAGCCATAGGCCACCATCATCCCGAAGGATCCGCCACACCCATCTAAGCAACAGTGCCTTATTGAATTGTCGAGAGGCAATGATACCTATGGCCCCAAATTCCTTGTGGGCGCAAACGTCGGCCCATTTAACCATGTGGTACTTCTGGCACCCGGCGGAGTCCTGCCAAAAAAACCGTGATAGCTCCTTGTCAAACGCCCCATGTATCCCCTCCGGCAGGAGGTACATGCCCATCATGTACATGGGAAGGCTAGATAGACAGGAGTCAATCAGGACGGTCTTGCTACCCTTCGACGTGAATCTCCCGCACCAGGGTTCGGCCCGAGAGCGTACCCGGTCCACGAGGGGGTCCAGGTCCCTGATGAGAATCCTAGAGTCGCGAACCGGCATCCCCAGATAGGTAATGGGGAATGAGGCAAGCCGACAATTAAAGTTGTCAGCTATCCTCTGCTGCTCGTCCGGGGGAACCCTAGTGTGATGATCTCACTCTTGTCAAAGTTGATACGGAGCCCCGACATTTCCTGGAAGCAGAGAAGGAGGAACTTGAGATTCGCAATATCCAGGGTTGAGCCTTCAATCATGATCATGGTATCGTCTGCATACTGGACCTAGGTGATTTCCCCTCCCGGAATGAGGTGGCCAACCACTCCGGAGATGTGGCCCGCCCCCTTGGCTTTCTCAAGCATTTCCGCGAGGGCATCCACCGCCGCGTTGAAGAGGAGGGGGGATAGGGGATCCCCTTGCCGAACGCCACAAGAGGGGCGGAAATAAGGCCCGATCTCGCCGTTGATGTTGATCGCGTTGCTCCCTGTCGTGACAAACTGCATTAGCCAGGAGATCAGGCGATCATCAAATCCTCGTCTAATGAGGACCTGACGAAGAAAGCGCCAATCCAGGCGGTCGTAGGCCTTCTGGAAGTCAAGCTTCAAGAAGATGCCTTTCAGCCTTCTGGATTTGATCTCGTGGATAATCTCATGGAGGGCCAGTATCCCATCGTGTATGAATCTGCCCTTGAGGAAGGCAAACTGATACTGGTGGGTGAGGCGTTCCATGACCGGGGCAAGGCGTGTGGCGCAGACCTTCGCGAAAATCCTAAGGATCACGTTGAGAACTGTGATGGGTCTGAACTGGCGGATGTCTGAGGCCCCTGCAACTTTAGGGATCAAGGTGATGACACCCAAGTTCAAGCTCCCCATCACCAGAGTTCCCATGTAGAATTCCTGGAACATAGGCATGATAACCGGCCGGAGTTCCTCCCAGAAGGCCTGGAAGAACGCTACCGGGAGGCCATCAGGGCCCGGGGCGGAGTTGGCCTTCAAGGCCTTCACCGCCCGCGCTACCTCATCCGGCAGGAATGGGAGGGTGAGCGCCGCATTCTCGTTAGCTGAGACCCTGGCCCAGGGGGCCAAAAGTCCTGCGCCAACGCGACCCCTGTGTGGGGTCCTGCCAGGAAGAGCTCCTTAAAGAAGGAGTACACATGGAAGGACAGCGCCCCCGCCTCCTCTAAGAGGAGCCCGTTATCCCAGAGACATGGGATCGAGCATTTCCTACGGCGACCATTGGCCACCGCATGGAAGTAGGTGGTGTTGGCGTCTCCCTGGAGGAGCCAGTTCTGGCGGCTGCGCTGCCGCCAGAAGATCTCCTCCCCCCGGTAAATCTCCACGAGAGAGGTCTCTAAGGCATAACGGTGCGACCACTCGTCCGGTGAGAGGCCCACCGAGTCTGCCGTCTGATCGAGGGCCTGGATCTCCTCCAGAAGTGCGCCCTTCTGAAGCCTCGTCGCAGCGCCCAAGTTCGCCCCCCAACCCTTCATGAATTGGCGGGAGACTTTAGCGCAGTGGTGCCAAACGTCCACCGCGTTGAATCGTCTAGGAGGAGTCGCCGCCGCCGCCAGCCATTTGGCCTTAACCGCTTCCATGAAACCTGGCTGGTGGAGCCAGAAATTTTCAAAGTGGAAGCGGTTCAGCCATGGTGGGGAGCTCCCCCCTGTCGATAGGAGCAGTGGAACATGGTCCGAGCCTATCCTGGTAAGGGCGTGGAGAGAGCAGAGAGGGAAGGCGACCTCCCATTCCACAGAGACCAATACGCGGTCGAGGACGCTCCTGACGGGATCAGCACGGTTGTTTGTCCATGTGAACCGAGCTCCCACCCGCGTGATCTCTCTAAGAGCGAGGTCAGCGATGCAGTCGCTAAACATCCGCATACGTGGGATGTCCACGTTGCGGGAGCTCTTATCCTCAGGGGAGCAAATAAGGTTGAAGTCCCCTGCAACCACCACCGGTAGGGTGCAACGTTCCACTTTGTCCTTCAGTTCCTCAAGGAAAGTAGGAGATCTACTATGGTCCGCGGGGCCATAAACGATGATGACCTCCCACCGGAGGTTCGATCGTCTATGGGTGAGGGACATGCTCACTAAGAACTCCCCACGGTCCATATCCTCCACCTCAAAGGTTTCCTCCTTGACGCCAAGGAGGATACCTCCGGAGTGTCCCGACGCCGGGAGCCAATTCCACACGAACTTGTGGCGTGAAAGGCCCTGGAGCTCCGAGAGTAGGAAGTCTTGTTTGATCGTTTCTTAGATTCCCACAATATCCACATTCTCCTGGCGCATATAGTCCTTTATTTGGCGTTTCCGACCGTCATTCCCAAACCCCCGAATGTTCCAAATGAGTGAGATGATTGCAGGCCAATTCATTGGATAACACTCTTGGGTTTGGTCCCCTTACGGGGGACGGATCGCATCATGACGGGAGGGGGAGGCCCGGAGCTCGGACCTGGCCGCCTTCCTAGAGTCCCCCCAGCTAGGGGGGACTCCTGGGTGGCGGCCGGGAGGTGTTGCCGCGGAGAGTCCACCGTCCTGGATCCGGGAGCAGATGTCCCAGTTCCTGGCGGTGTCGAGGGGTCCCCCTGCTGCCGCGTCGCCCGTGCACGCGCGGCTGCGAGGGATCCCTCGTAAATCTCCTTAGCTCTAATCGCCTCAATATGTTCGAGTCTAGGGCCTCGTTCTCCGTGAAAGACCACGCCACTGTCAGTTGCCACTTGTGCGAGGTGATCAAGGGGAGTGTCATCAAGAACCGAGAATCTGGAGCCCGAGGGAGGAGGGTGGGACGGAGGGGGGGAGTCGGGGTGGTACCTGAGTCGAGGTTGCGAGCTGCGGTCCTCTGGGAGGCCAGCTGGGACACCGTGGGGACCACCCCCGGGCTCTCCGCCCTAACCCGTGCCAGCCTAGCGCTCTGGCGTGAGGGAGGGGAGACGGGGCGGGGGGGCGGGGCTGGCGCACCTTGTGGCCCGCCGCGGGGGTGATGGGGAAGACCGCTGCGGGCACGTTGGTGTAGAGAGCTGGGGTCGCAGGAACCGACGCCGGAGATCCCGTAGGCGAGGCTGGAGTAGAGCCCGGGGACAGAGAGTAGCAGAGGACCCCTGGGGAGCGAGGGGAGGAGGGTGCGGCGACCACCAACCCGACACTCTCAGAGTCTCTGTCAGCCTCCTCCTGGACCACCCGTGGGGGCTCCTCAAGACCCACCCCAGAGAGAGGGTCCATGGCCATGTGATCGGTGAATCCCACGGACTGCCGGAAGTTGGAGCCGTACTGCGCGATCTGGAGGGCGGAGGGGCCCTGGGACGGTGGCATCAGGGACAGCTGGTGAGAGGCGGGCGGTGCAGCGGAGGAAGTGCCCGTGGGAGGCGGCGCCGAGGGGGAGGGCACAGGGGTCCGAGACTCCCCTCCCTGCTCAGCATCGTCGGAGTCCCCGTCCGAGGAGCTTCCCCCTCCTGTGGAGTGAGCACCAGAGGTAGGGTCCGCCGGAGGCTGAGGGGGGTCGTCAGTAGCCTGGTCCTCGTCCAACTCAACCGTCAGGATCCTGCCCTCCATACCAAAGTAGAAGGGTGGGAGGGGGCCTGGGAGCAGAGCTGGGTCGGGGCAGAGCACCTGCATGCGGATCAGGCCGGAGCCGACACGAGACGCCTCGTCCACCACCACCAGCTTGCCCACCGCCTGAGAGACTAGCTCGAGGATGGGCAGAGTGCGCACCCTTGCTTCCTCAGGGAAGCCGAGGATCCGCACCCACACCGCAGTGAGAGTCGAGGTCGTCGCAGGGTGGGCCGTCGATGGCGCAATGGAAACCTGGACCTTGCTGACCGGTAGGGTGAGGGCAGTGCTGCAGGCGCTGATGGAGAGGATCTCGGCGGACGGGAAGGGCACGGCGAACTGGGACGGCGAGATCTCCCGGGCGCTCCAGACATGGCCCGGCATCATCTGCCGCAGCTCCTCCTGGATGAGCTCCGGGGAGATCACCACCGACTCAGGGAGCGCCTGCTCCGCCACCACGGTGACCACCGCCAGGTTCTTGGGAACCGTCAATGCCATGCCGCCGATGTCGATGTAGTAAAACCCCCCAGCAATGGAGTGGGCGAGGTACTCCAGCTGCTGGGCGGCCCGGGGCAGGGGGGGCGTGGTGCTCGGCCCGGGAGGCGGTGCGGGCTTCTTCTTCTTCTTCTTGCTCTTCTTCTTTTTCTTCTTCGCTGGCTCAGTAGGGTCTGGTGACTTGTCACGGCGAGGGGAGCGAGGGCGGGTGGCCTCCCTGCCACGGCGCCACTCCGGAGCCACTCGACCCGCGGCGTCGCGAGGGCCAGGCCCCTAGAGGAGCTCCTGCCTGAGCTGGTGCTCGGTGCGGCGGCCCTCGGGCGAGGGGTCCCTGCGAGGGCCATCCCGCCCCGCGCGGTCAGCAGGTTCCCTTCCCTGCTGGGCCCCCCGTGGTGGAGACCTCCCCTGTCCCTGGGAGCGGATGGGGGAGCGAGGGCGGCGCGGGGACCATTGGCGAGCCGGGGAGCGGCGCCCCGGCGGCCGGTATGGCTGCGCCCAGGAGCACGCCGGCGAGGAGCGGCGGCCGAGGGACCTGCGCCGGTCGGGCGGCGGAGGAGGGCTGCGGGGGCGCTTGCGGCTGAGGGCCTCCGCGTACGTCATCCGGCCGGCGGCGCGCAGGGCCGGGAGGGGCGGGAACAGCGGTGGGGGAGGGCCTGGCGGCGGCAGGGCAGAGGGATCAGGGGGAGTCGAGACAGACCGAGGCGATTGGGGGAGGAGGCTGGCGGCGGCGTTTGGTTGGCGGAGTGTCGTGTGCACCCAGGTCCAGGCCCGGACTGGGCCGGTTATGGTTGGGGGGTGCCCCCGGTCAGCCGCGATCTGGGTCGTGTGGCCCGTCCCCAGCCCACCAAGGACGCGGATGTCCTGGCTGCGCCAGGGGCAGGTGGCCCACGGGCCTAGGATTGGCCCACAGCCCACCGCCGGCCCACCATGCTCGCGCGTCATCCCACGCGAACGGAGCCTCGCCCCAGGCGGCGGCGCCGCCGCCGGTGCCCCTGACGCCGAGGGCGACCGGAGAGCCGACACAGGGTTGGAGCTAGGCCAGGGGCCGGCTCCATCACCCGCCCGGTCCATTCCCTGGCCTCTAGCAGCACGGGGCGGCCTCAGGAGGCGCGGCGGCGCCGAGCTCCGAGCCGGAGATCGAGGGGGAGGGGCGCGCCGTCTGCGGGGGGGGGGGGGGGGGGTGCGCTCATGGGGCCAGCCACCGCCGCCCGGAGGAAGTCCGCCAGCGTCGCCGGCCCCGGGGGGGAGCATCGTCGCTCCAATTCCGCCGCCATCGCCTCTGCTTCCTCCTCTTCGTCAGCCACGTCCGCCCAGAGCCGGCCCCGAAGGTCGCCTGAGCTCCTGGCAGGTGCAGCCGGCGTCGAGGTGGTAGCGAGTGGCGGCGACCGGCAGGGAGGAGCAACCAGGTGCGGCGAGGTGGGAACGCTGAGGCCCCGTTCCGGGCATGGCGGCGCCGCAGACCGGGCCAAAGGCGGAGATTTTGGGGATCCCCGGGCCATCGAAGGCGCCAACACCGGCGGGGGCATCGTGACGGAGCCGCATGTGGGGCTCACCGGCCGTCGGAACCTCGTCGGAGACGGCTTACGGTCGCCATCGTCCTTCTTCTCCGGCCCTCTTTTTCTAAAACATAGAAAGGAGACCGACTCTTAATCATACACCGATGCCTAGAAACTGGCTGGAAGTCAACCAGGCATCTATTCCTAGCGTCCATGTGATAGCGCCTGCAATGTACATACCCTAAGGGCATGTACTATGCGGACGTTTAGCACAGGCGCTAAGCTGGAATCTGGGACAGTTACGTACAAATATCGGTGGATTCCTAGACTTCTCCTAGCGTCGCCGCAAATTGTACCGTCGACGCTTTGCCAAAAAAATCCCTAGACTTTCCCTAGCGATGCTTCCTTTCTCTATTTTTTTATCCAGGTAGCTATCGAACTAAACGGCTCGCGTTGTGGCACCGAACGCTTAGCTGATAAAACTGTTATGATGGATTTATTTTGGTTGGCCTTCTGTTGAGCTGGTCGCGATTCAGGCGTTTTTGGTCTTGACTCCAAATTGACTCCGTCAGGTTTGAATTGGCGTTTACGGTGTTCCTCGCGTCAAATTTCCTGCTCACCATGTTCGCGACGGCGCTGACGATGTACGTGGTGCCGGCGGCGGCCGGGTCCGGCATCCCAGAGGTGAAGCCCTACTTGAACACGTCGATGCCCCCAAGATATTCTGCCTCAAGACTCTGCTGGTGAGGTACAGACATTCGTTTCGCTTTCATTCATGGTGTTTCATGAAATTGAACTTGGAAGTATCCTTTATCGTCGTTGCAATCAAATACTAGTTGGCTTTTAGGTAGTAATAACTTATTAAAGCAATGAACTGCCTGATGGGGTTCTTGATCTGTCATTGTGGTAGTATTGTAGCAGAGATATTTTATAATCTGCTTGCCAGGTATTTTAGTTGGATCTGCAGTAAAAAGAATTGTACTTATTCTGCTTTTATTCAACATCACGTGAGAGACGATCTACATAAGTTGGGAGTGTTGGATTTGATGTTATCTCTGTAAAGTAGGAAATTATGTCAATAGAATTGTGGTTTGCTTTCTTTGTCTTTCTTCAAAATGTCGATGATTAGAACATATTATGGCGGATCTGGTGTGCCAAGTAGACTAGTAATTATGTCAATAGAATTGTACGTCGGTCGGGTTCCAGGTGTGTACGAGGAATGGAAGACTGCCAGAAGCAAGTGAACAACTTCTCGGGCAACAGCTACCAAGGCTATGAGAGTAGAGAGGTGGCGGAAGAGAAGTGGAGGAGGCATGGAAGGAAGAAGTGGAGGAACTTCCTCGTGATCACCACCTTGTTGCTCTTCATGGTAGGTTATGTGTTCTACTTCATCTAGGTAGAGCTACGTCGTTGGAGTTGTAATATGATTGTGAACTTGTACTCGAAGGTGTAATGTGATTGTGAACTTGTACTCGGAGGTGTGAACTTGTGGCACAAACACTTGATGTATGAACTTGTATGTCATGATTGATGTGTAATGTATTGTATTCATGTTGGTTCTATTATGCTTTGGCAAATTGCAAGTTTCTGAAAAATTCTATGCTCTTTATACTGTATTTTGGACTATATTGTATATTTGAGTATCTGTATATTATTATTTATAGTGGTCAGTAAAACTTGAATTTCGAAAATATTACCGGAGGCGCATATAGAATACTATAGGAGGCGCATATACTATAAATATCCGAGGCGCATTGTAAAACATATGCGAAGTATATGTGAAGTGTAGGAGACGCATATCATATGCGTCTCGCATATGTGAAATATAGGAGGCGCATATCATATGCGCCTCGTATAAAAAATACCCGAGGCTTGAAGCTAGAGGCGCATATGATATGCGTCTCGGATAGACTTTTAGGTGCGCCTCGCATAGGCTTTTCTCTAGTAGTGCCATCGCTCTACCGTACCCACTGAATGGAACAGCTGAGATTCCGACAACGTCCGGTGACCCAGATGTCCATCTCTATATGTCATCATGCAGTCAGCCCTTCGTCATGACGGTTCAGCCTAGGATCACTGTCCATTGTCCTGACACCAAACCAGGCATGTGCAGATGAAATTGATTTTGGAAACAGCAAACGTTAAGAATTGGTTTCCTCGTGGTGGTGAAGCTTGAAGCAACGGGTATATTACTCCTCGTGCAAGTATATGCAGGCACTACAGGAATGGCGCGAGCTGCCGACCGCCAAAGGTCGCCACCCTACGCCGATGGGCAGGCCGTCGGCGTAGCCCTTGCTCCGTCGGCCGGCCGTCGTGGTCTGTGCCGACGGTATCCGCGCTGGGGGGCGATATCTGGCTGTCGGTCTAGGTTGCGCTGACGGCATGGTTATACGTCGACGGCCTCCTTGGCTACGACGAGAGAAGACTAG
Source organism: Avena sativa (assembly GCA_916181665.1). Lineage (NCBI taxonomy): Eukaryota > Viridiplantae > Streptophyta > Magnoliopsida > Poales > Poaceae > Avena > Avena sativa. The sequence continues at coordinate 446,679,228 of OV702293.1, read as the reverse complement.
CCCGAGGAGCCTATGCCGAGGGCAGGCGTTAGCGTCCACTACGCCGACGGTTATTTTGGCTACATCGATGGCCTTTGGACCTCGGGCTAACATCTGATTCCTGTAGAGGAGACATGTGCGTCACTAGGCACGGGATATTGTGTTTTGATATTTTTTTGCAACACTTAGCCATGTCATAAGTAGTTTTTGATATCCTTCTTTTCCAAATTACTAGTCCAGATTTGTCTAGATACGGACATATTGAGACGTGTTTATACATATGAATCTAGTTTCTCCCTTCAACAGGACGGAAAGCATACATGAAAAAAAGTAAATATATGGACAAAATAATGTACTGATAGCAAAACAAGTACGTATATGAATAAAACAGAAATAACCTCTTCAATCTAAAAAAAACCCGGTCATTTATCTGTTATATCTCCAAATTATCTGTCCAAGCTGTTAATACGATCCACAAGACCATTAATTGTGGGATTTTTTTTTTATTAAGAGTTTTTTTGAGAAACACAGTACAAATGTAGACGCTCACAATACGTATATACACTCACCCCTATAAACACACGCACGCACACCCTACCCCTATGAGCATCTCCGAAAGACTGAACCAGCGGATCTTGAGATTGACGAAGTCACCGCAGACGCCTCGCTATTAACTGTGGGATCTTGATGAGACATACTGTGACAATGCACATATGGAAACCAGTTCCTCTCCTCCTAGTACATGCATATACTGATTGTCTCTCTAAATGCCGATGTGGCACGACAATACTCTCTTCGTTTCAGGGCTTAAGGCGTCCTCGTTTTGCGTGTTTTTTCTTTGACCAAGAATTATTTCAAATATGTAAAGAGTTTTGGTATAAAACTAGTATCACTGGAAAGTATTTTTTAATACGAATCAAACGATACTAATTATGTACACTATAATCAAGATTTTGTTGCTCAATTCTTTTGGTCAAACTTTATTTTGAAAAACGTGTGCGCCTTAAGCGTTGAAACGGAGTTAGTAACCACGACGAAGCTGGAAGGCGAACAATTAAGGCCAAATGATCATACTACGGCGCCTGGTCATTGCCCTGTGATTTTTCCGTTTTACGCTTTATTAATCCTTACCTTTCTTTCAACGAGATTCGAAACACAACACAGAGGACGGTCCGATCCAGATCACACGCCTGTCCTTCACGCGTGCCCGCCTCTCCATTCCTCTATATTTATTTTCTCCCTCGCTCTCAGTCTGCTGGTCTTCGTGTTGGTCGCCCGGTCGGTCGTCGCCGTGTCCACCTTGTTCTTTCTTCTTCTCTTCTTCCGCTTTTCCTCCGCCCCGCCCGGGGGAGTGCCGGATCAGAGGCTCCGACGAGGCAACCGCGCAGTTCGTCAAGGTATACCTCTCCCGCCCGCTCTCCATGCTCATCTGCAGCGCCACGGTTCTGCTTCTGCTTGTGTAGCGCTAGATTTGTTGTGCTGGGTTCCGTTTATGCCGTGTCCTTTTCCACCGCCCCGTACGTTTCTGCTTCGCCGTCCCGACCTACCGCGAGGAGGGGCGGCGGCTATAAAGAATCCACCGTCCCCTCTGTCCCCTAGAGCTGCCGTTCGTTTCCACCGTCCCCTCTGTCCCCTAGAGCTGCCGCCGTGCCGTACCTTGGCGTCACCGCCGGCGCCTTCAGACCAGTTACCCCTCCCCCTCTCACCGTCCCAGCCGTGTCTGCCGCCATCGCCGTTCCTACTGCCTCGACCCCGTCCGCGATTTTGGCCTCTGGTTTCTGACAGACGACCATTTTGTCATGCACTGACTGAATGATTAGTCTTTTTTTTTGAGGGAGACTGAATGATTAGTTAGTTAGACCCCCACTGACCTCCACAGATTTTGTTGTGCACACAATCTACATCCACCTGCCCCTGTTGAGAGACGATGGTGTTGCTGGAAGCAAGAGAGTCCGGGGATTCTTTGGAACAGAGTCCGTGGATTTGTTGGGTGAACATTGTTTTGATAACATTCTGCAGTGTATACATACAGTGCTGTGCACAACACCGGCGTCCTAATTTCTCTTTTCTTTGTCGCGCGCATCCTGATTCCGTGTCAGACTCCGATAAGGGTGCTATAGTCCATCTGTTATTTGCAGTGTCAAAAGAAAGACTTGCCTAATCCGACATGGCCCTGTTTCTGAATCCATGTTGGATTACGGCTGTTATCTGCCGTGCCAAATGAAAGGCTTGCCTAACTGGACGCGACCCTGTTTCCGTATCCATGTTGGATTATGAAACACATTCCTTTCTTTTCCGAAAAGAACAAAACACATCCCTGTTTACGAGTAACACTGACTGCGCCACTATCCTTCTATATTTTTCCTTAGACAATATACATTTTTTATAACAACGCCAGTCTTATCAAAAAGCAAGATTCAGGTGAGAGTACAAGAAATGTTTGAAGCTGGGGAAGATCCCATTGTTTTTAAAAACTTCCTATATATTTGTCCGCTTGGATATTTTGAATGCCAGGTAAATTTTCTATCATATGCAGGACTACCACATTAAGACAGTTTTGAATCTGCACTCTTCAACGATAGCTAATTTGATAATTCAGAGCACTGGCATCACAAATCATTACATTCTTGAAAAATGATGCAGTCCTAGCCATCCAGATAGCCCAAATAACTGATGCAGCTCCAATTTGTATTAACCCTCTTACTGCTTTAGGAATCAGGCAAGCCAAGTACTCAACAGTATGGAAGCTGCTGTGTTTTCAGGGTCACATAGTATCCTTCTGAGGTTTAGGGATCATCACTCGAAAGATCATCCGCACACATATCTTGCGGATTCTGGTGTAACACCAAACTCCCCGTACCAGCACTCTGATGAATTTGACACAAGCCTAACCAGATCCTTAGCATGTGATCGATCTTCACTGCTTATTAAAGTTCAATTGACTTCATCGGCCAATGTTATGTTATTAATCCATTTTTCAATGCAAAAATTGGCACTATCAGCAGTACCCACTTTGTATTAGATAGTGCACAATCTTGTCTGAGCTCCCTGCGAAAAATGGGTATCTCCAGGTTTACTGCACACTTTTGATGTTGAGATAGACTGATACCACCTATTCTTAGTGGATTTAATTTTTTTTTCTCTAGAAAAATAAGCGCTGAGATCAGTTATATCGAGGGAAAAAATGATTCAAACATGGGCAGTGCATACATAAGTGTGCCTTTCTATTCTGACAGGCTATTTCTAAGTTTTAACCATCGTTATTAAGGGAATATGGCCATATGCCCATGTGGGATGCCATAAATCGTGAATTCTAGTTTTTGTTTGGGATTAATATTGTGCGATGTGTTGAGTTGATTGACTGGAGTCTGAACTGTGGGAAGAACATAGAGTACTATTAATGCAATGGTTCTCTTATAACAAAAAGAAAACTCTAGATTTTTTTCCTTCATGAAACCTCTTCAATTTTTTTGAATTGTTCCAATGCACAAAAGATTGAAACATGATGCATCCCTTTCTTTGGCTGATCTTATATTTGTCCTATGCAGTTGATGTCATTGTTGTACTGAACAAGTATTGATAAAGAAGGCAAAAGTGACTCCTGTTATTCGTGGGGAAGAACACCGTCTCCTCGGGTTCCAGAAAAAGATCACCTCAACAAGGTTGGAAAATATGTCAATGCAGGCATCTAACCAGTCATACAAATATCCAGACAGTTCTCAGATACCATACTACAACAGTTCAATATACATGGAGGAGAATAGTACTTGCTATGTGCAGCAAAATCATGTCGATCTTCACTATGTGTCCTCTGATGGTGGTTCACAGCATAGCAATTCCAAGGCCCAGGTGTTTCAACCACAGTACTGCACTCTGAATTCTTCATCAGCCAATTGTGTTTATCCTAGCCATACCTCTACATCTCCTCAGTGCCTAAGTAGGAGCCACCTTTCTGAACATGATAGACACTCAGATCACTCATATGATTCCTCTGCAAGTGCTTCATGCATTACTGAGGTTCCAAGTTTGAAATTTACAACACTTAAGGAGCTAGAAAATGCAATGTATGGATCCGAGTCAGGGGTAGTTAGCTCTGAAAGCTCCGTAATTGGCACCGCATTAGACCAAAGTAACTGGAGAGAGCTTCTGGGTGTTAATTCTGGAGACTTGAAGCAGGTAATTGTAGCATGTGGTAAGGCTGTTGATGAGAATCATTGCCGTAAGGACTTACTGATATCAGAGTTAGAGAAGATGGTTTCTGTCTCTGGAGAACCAATGCAACGTCTAGGAGCTTATATGTTGGAAGGTCTTGTTGCCAGGCGGTCATCCACTGGACATGCCTTGTATAAATCTCTGAAGTGTAAGGAACCTCAACCTACGAATTCAGAGCTCATGTCCTACATGCGTCTTCTCTATGATATTTGTCCATTCTTCAAATTTGGTTACATGTCTGCCAATGGTGCTATAGCTGAGGCTGTTAAGGGTGAGAACTTTATTCACATCATCGATTTCCAAATTGCTCAAGGGAGCCAGTGGGAAACTATGATGCAGGCCTTTGCTGTGAGGCCTGATGGACCACCATTCCTAAGAATTACTGGTATAGACGACTCAGATTCGGCTTATGCCCGCGGCGGTGGACTGGATATAGTTGGACGGAAGTTATACAGCATTGCTCAGAAATGCAGTCTGCCCTTTGAGTTCAATGCCGTTCATGCAGCTAGTCATGAGGTTACACTTGAACATCTTGGTATAAGATATGGGGAGGCTATTGCTGTCAACTTTCCTTATCAGTTGCATCATACTCCCGATGAGAGTGTCTGCACAGAAAACCACCGGGATAGGATATTGAGAATGGTTAAAAGCCTTTCTCCTAGGGTAGTAACTCTTGTAGAGCAGGAGGCGAACACAAACACTGCCCCATTCTTCAGTAGATACATGGAGACCCTTGACTACTACACAGCCATGTTCGAGGCAATAGATGTTGCTTGCCAGAGGAATGACAAGAAGCGGATGAGCACTGAGCAGCACTGCGTTGCAAGAGATATTGTCAATTTAATTGCATGTGAAGGCGCAGAAAGAGTGGAGAGACACGAGCCTTTTGGAAAGTGGCGGTCTAGGCTTGCAATGGCTGGGTTTAGACCATACCCCCTAAGTGCATTGGTGAACAATACTATCAGAGAGCTGTTAAGTGGAAATTACCACATTAACTACAAGCTTGAGGAGAAACATGGTGCCCTTTATGTTGGATGGAAGAGCAGAAAGCTGGTCGTATCTTCTGCGTGGTGCTGACATTTCTGATTTAGGAAGAAGCTTGTATAGGTATGCTGTTTACACTCAAACAACCTAGTAGCATATGCCAAATATGTATCATGGCCTATCCAATTGGTTAAACCCTATGTTGTGTGGTCTTAGATGCTGAAGAGCCTCAGTTTTATGGCTCGGGAGTCAGTCGGGGCACGTATTCCTGGGTTTTAGTTTCACAATGCCCAACTGTAACCAGTGCCCAGCTGAGCTCGATAAGCACTGCAGGTGGAATAAAACCTGAGGTTGTGTGCCATAAGCCATAAAGCTCAAGTGTTTTGTGAAAGTTGCTTAATTAAGTATTGATAACTGTTACCTCCAAACTTGTAATTCTGTTAGGTTGTTAGCTGACAGTACAGGGTGTTGCCTCAGATGTTTTAATAATTATGAGGTGATGCAGCTTTAGCTATAGTTTCTACACAGGGGAGGACAATTCAGTGATAGTCCACTTTAAGCTTTGTCAGTACTGGAGATTTGTACAATCTCATTGCCCTTAAATAGTAATAGTACCTCCAACCTGAAATATATCCCGTTCAAAGAAACCCTGAATTGTCGCTGATTTAGTACAAAGACTAAATCAGCGACACTTATTATGGATCGGAGGGGTTGTCATTTTAGAAGCTATAGCTCTGGCTTACAAAAAGTTCTGTTCTGGTTTTTGTAAGCAACAAGTACCATCAAATACACCTATTGCTTGCACGTTGTTAGTGGCATTGCAAAGATGAATGTTAGAAGTTCGTATGGTTCAACATATGTCAAAACATGAGGTTACTGATTCTGCCCTTACAATATGTTTATGCACCTGAAACATCAAGTTAATGGGACATGTAGTGTTCTTCTGTGTTGCATTGCAGTACATGTTCTTCTGTGGTTCCATATGATTCAGTTAGTCTTGTTAAAAGCTCAAGTTCGTTTGAGTGTGATGACATACATAATGTCCTGCACTAAGTATCTGTTGTTTCCGATTTCGTTGCCCGCAGGTTCTTTCATTGGCATTGTGTTGGCCACACGAATCCGGGGCGGACCCTTCTCAAAGAGCGAATGTGAAGTCCAGAGTCCAACTGAATGCTTGTTGGCTCCGAGCTGTCAACCCTCCCCTGCTTCACATCCTTGCAGATCTGTTCATAGCAGAAATACTCTCTTTATGTAATCTGGAACTTGCAGTGGGCATGGTAGCCGGCACACCAATCTTTAAGTGTTTTCTGTAGGTTCATAATCCTCTTTATGTAATCTGGAACTTGCGTGGGCATGGTAGCGGGCACACAGATTATCTCGGTAGATTGTGTACTGTGTAGCATCCGGTGCTCTGTATTGTTATTTTTTACTTTAGTGCTCTGCAGTTGATTATTACTAGTACACAATATATAAACGATTTCTTACTTTCCGTATCCCTCCGTCCAAAAATAACTGACTTGTCCAAAAATAACTGACTTGAGTTTGTCTAGATTTTTGGACGGAGGGAGTATTATTTTTCTGGTATGGTGGTCCCAGCACCAGCACTACACCTTTGATTAAGCGTCTTATAGGATGATATACTCTATGTGCTCGTAATTGGGATTTGAAAATTTTCGTAATTGGGATTTAGAAGATTTTGAAACAAAATGATTTGCACGGGTACTTGGAGGCCCAAGTTTTGGTCCCAGCACCAGCACTACACCTTTGATTAAGCGTCTTATAGGATGATATACTCTATGTGCTCGTAATTGGGATTTGAAATTTTTTGTAATTGGGATTTAGAAGATTTTGAAACAAAATGATTTGCACCGGTACTTGGAGGCCCAAGTTTTGGCACCGGCATGACACGTAGCACGAAACAATCTAAGGGCTTGTTTGATTCATAGGATAGGAAAAGTATAGGAATAGGAAAAACATAGGATTGAGATGTCATGCCAATTTGAATCCTATGAGAATAGGAATTTCGTTTGATGTAGCAAAGGAATTTTTTCATGAGGTGTGATCTAATGTTTCTTTCCTATAAAAATTGCACTACAAGATTTCTATAGAATTAATTTCTATAGGATGTGTTCCTATGAATCAAACAATGACATAGAAAAAATTCCCATAGGATTCAAATCCTACACAAGTCCTATGCAATTCCTATAAATCAAACAAGCCCTAAGATGTGCAAGGCCATCTTCATCGGACAGCTCGTCCTAAACGGACAGAGAAACAATCTAAGATGTGTACAGTGTAAGGCCATTTACACAGGACCGCTTGTCCCAAACGGACCAAGTGACCTGGACCGTCCGCGGTGGTCCATTTCTAGCCCATTTGGGTTTGCTGTGTGTAGGTCCGAATAGCGCGCATTTGAGTGTGTTCTCTTTTCTTTCCTTATCCTATGAGCCAGTGGATGGAAATAGCAGTTGTCTGAGCGACTCCTTTTTTCTTTTATTGTCCTATGAGCCAGTGGCTGGAAAGAGCAGTTGTTCGAGCGTCCGGGGCTGTTCGCGACGAGCCATTTCCAGCCCATGTGGGCTCGATGTGTGTCGGTCCGGACAGTGTGCGTCCTCCTCTTTTCTTTCCTTGTCCTATGAGCCAGTGGTTGGAAAGAGCAGTTGCCCCAAATTGGCATCCACCTTTCCCCCCGATGTGCCGCCACCACAGGCCATATCCCGGAACTATGTGCCAACATGTACCTATGCCGCCGCCCGTTGGCCACCACCCCTGCATATGCCATCTAGCCGTCGTTGCGCCCGTAGGCTCCGGCTCGTCGAGGACGTGTCCAGTCAATTGCACAGTCCGAGCCGGTGGAAACTAGCTCGAGCTCCATCAAGTTCTTCTTCAAGCATGCTGTGGACACATCGGCGGACGACGACTCCGATGGTGATATAGAGCTGTTGATGGTCACAACCACCCTCATCCACAACCATACCGAGAGCATGCAGCCCATCTGCTAGGGCTCGGTGAAGGGGTGCATGGCCAATTTGAATCGTGATCGAGAAGGTGGCCATGAATGTCTGTACAAGGACTACTTCCATCCTACAAAACCTCTATACTCAGAACACATATTTCGTTGTTGCTTTCGGCTGTCAAGGAGTTTGTTCTTGAAAAATCTTGATGTCGTAAGGGACTTAGATTCGTACATCGAATGCAAGAACGATTCCACTGGTAAGATGTTCTTCACTACTTATCAGAAATGTTCCGCGGCTATTCGCATGCTTACATATGGAGTCTCCGCTGATCTTGTGGATGACTATATGCGCATGACAAAGAGCACTTACCTCGAGTCGATGTACAAGTTCTGCAAAGCATTGATTGCGGTTTTCTGTCATGTTTACATGAGAGGGCAAATTTTTGAAGACATTGCCCGCCTTTTGTCCATCAACGAGCCAAATGTTGGAAGCATAGATTGCATGGTGAGAGTGGAAGAACTGTTCTTTTGTATGACAGATAGTATGGTGGTCATGTGGATGGGTGCATAGTGACACTTGAGACAATTGCGTATTTGCTCATGTACTATGTTGTTTATTTGCTTTCGAACTATTTAAGTTATTTTATTTAAGAATTTATCCTATTCGAATGGTTGAATTGGGACAAATTATGGCCAAGCCTAGCCAGATTGGACGTGTTCGGCCAAAATTGCTCGAGCTACTGGGACACTTTCCACCAAAACATGTCCCAACCCGGATAAAGCCCATTTCACAGTTTGCGAGCCGATCCAAACGAACCATTTTAGGACAAATTATGGCCATCTGTGAAGAATTATGTGATGAAAGAAAAGTACGTGAACCTCACGTCATAATTGGATCCATGACGTTTTTTCTACCTGAAAATGTTATGGCCATCCGTGACGTTCCTGCAATTCTGCCGCGTCCAACAGGACCTATCCAGCACATGCCTAATCAGGCATGATGTTTTTTCCTCATGGGCTATGCCATGTGGCAGACAGAACCGCGAAATGTCGTTAGCGACATCTGTTGATGTTCAGTCACGTCACGGTGGCCGTCTATGACATCATCAACATTAAGACGTTTTTTTGGTCACATATAGATTCCATTACCGCAGCTTTCTGCGTCATCCATCATGTTGTTGATGCCATCCACCCCGTTCATGATGTCACTGATGTCATCCACCCGTTCATGATGTCACACGTGTCGTGACGAATTTCGATTCGTCATGGCATGAAGCTGGCCTGCTTACACATGGACGATCAACAAGGTGACACGTGGACTAATAGGCCAAAAACACGAGCGTGACATGTGGACCAATCGGAACAGGACACGTATCTCCTACACATAATGAACTCTTTTCGTCAACGCAGAAGAGATGACGTCATCGTTTACCTTGATGCTTTTGTTTCGTCACGGTCGTTGACCAGTGAAAGTGCGCCTCATCGACGTCTATCTGTGATAGAAATATTTTTGTCAAGTAAACAACCGTGACGTTTTCATTTTTGTCGGGATATGTACTGGCATCGTCGCTAGATTGCACGGTCCATATTAAATGATAGAAATTCCACACAACATGCATCAAATGACACAAATTTCATGACAAATGTTTCAGACCATATAAAACACTTACAACCTCATATAAAGTTTTCACAAACAGTTTCTTCACCAAAATCCTAATAAACTTTCACTCACAAGTTTTCACATATTCACCACCATCTCACCTACCTAGAGAACCAAGCCAACAATTGCTGAAGTAATGCATTTCCATAGTCTTGTGTTTTCCACACATCTTGGAGGTATTTAACATACTTCTGTTTCTCTGCTTCTTTCTCCTTCATCCATTCCACAATGTTTCTGCGCAGTGTCTTATTCGCTGCTCTCTTAGTCCCAAGTTACGCTTCAAGAAGAGAGTTGATGGTCTTGAAGGATGGATGCTGAGAGCGTGTACACCATGAGGGATAGCTAACACAATTACTAGACTCATGCCTAAGAAAAGCAAAACTGCTCCAGCGTACTAGACACCATGATGGGCTCCACCGGCCAGAGAAATTAATGTATTTTACTAGCCAAAACGCACCGGGTGCTGTGATTTCTTCCCCTTTCTAGCTAGAGTAGAGGTCAACTATACCTTAGACCTTGAGACTAGTACTAGACGCGTGTCTGGGATTTTGAGCTTAGTTACCAACTATCCAGCGTTTAGTCCTGGGTCTAAGACCTCTTAGACTCAACGTTTAACCAAGTTGTGCATTGCCCTGATGTCCTGTGATAGCGCATCATCAGTATAAATTGTTAAGCTTCATGCACTAGCCAACGCAACCCAAAGTCTGAACTGATGGAAAAGGCTAGTGCAATTCACTTATACACTTCAACACCCCCTCTCACGTGTGACGGGGAGAAGTCAGCACGTGCAACCGAAAGAGAGCGACGGCGCGCGAAACTCACGTATGACTCAAGAGGCCTATACGTGGACATAGAGGGGTCAACAGCAATTTTTGAATAAATTGCGAAAGCCAGAACTCGAACTCGAGACCTTAGGCTCTGATACCATGTTAAGCTTCATGTACTAGCCAACGCAACCAAAAGTCCGAACTGATGAAAAAGGCTAGTGCAATTCACTTATACACTTCAACATAAACAAGCGGTTGATTCTCAATGTCATATTCTGTTGCAGATGGCGTCATCGTGTCCAGGATTTTCCGATAGTTCTAGAAGGAAATAAATTACAAGCTCATCGTATACATTTCAGAAACAAACAGGATATTCAGCTAAGCATTTTTTTGACAACCAATACCTAGCAATTATCTCTACTATATAATTTATATTGAGGTGGTTTTCGTCACGCGTTTTCGTCCGTCGTCGCTGTGCCTACCTATACCGTGTCAATGAGGTGGCCCACCTACACCGCCTTCGACTCGAGTGCGAAGCCTAGCGCCTACCGAGTCACAGTCGAAGCCGGTCGCCCCCTTTGCCCTCGCGTAGAAACAAATCAGGTTGCGGGGAGAAGTGTCCCGTGCACGGACGAGGACGTGCGCGGGCGCCTGCGGGCGAGGTAGGAGGGGTGGCGATGCTTTGCAGGTTCCCGGACGAGGGAGGCCGGGGCGGAGTTTCGGGGTGGCGCCATGGCTAGGGGCGAGGTCGGTGGGGCTCGTCAGTCAGGAAGGAGGACCCGGGGCTCGCGCGTGAGGGGATGGAGGCCGGTGGCCGGTGGCGCGTCCACACGAGGAGGGTGCAGGGTGGCGCCATGGCGGTCCGGGAGGCAGGGCAATCGCGGGCTCCAGGGCGAGGTAGACGCGCTCGGCAGCGCGCTCAGTGTGGAAGGGCACGCAACAAGGCGAGAAGGTCGAGGTCGCAGAGATGAGCGGCCACGGGGGAGGCTTGTAGAGGCGGGGAGGACGGCGGGGGAGCTCGCGGGCCGAGAGGATCAACGCGGGGCTAAAGCGGCGGCCATGGACAGCTCTGTAGAGGGGGGCGTTGGCGGCGCTGCAGAACTTGGCGGCGACGCTCGAGAAGGAGAGCAGAGGCGGTGGCCGGTGGCGCTGCAGAGGAAGAGGAGGCGGCGGGGCATGCTGTGGCCGGCGGCGGCCATGCGGGAGGAGGCGCTGATGGGAATGCAGGCGTCGGGTCGTGTTGGATGGGAGCGAGACGAGAGGCAGTTGGTGGGGATCGATCACAGATTGGTGGGGGCTGCATGCGTGAGTTAGGCTGGGGTGTGTCACGCGTACTATGCGTGTGTGCGCGTTCGGCGTTCCCGGGTGTCGCCTTCGGCGTTCGGCGTTCGGCGTTATGTCGCATGTGTTGTGGAGTGCGTGCGTGTTAGATGTGGTGTTGGGTTCAGGTCAGGTCCGGGTGTGTGGCTCAACCAACGACAAAATAATGAAGGAGTAATTATATTTTTTGCTTCTTCCTCACTCGCTCGAAGAGGAGATCCTCGCTGATGCGCGGATGCAAAATATGGAATGATGTGCTTCGGTTGTTATCAGGACAGCTGCTTCGGCGGGCCGCGACCTCATCTTTGGAGCCAACTGAGCTATCATGGTTTCTAGGGCTCCAGCTCCCACGGCTGCTCATGGTGTGATTGTTGGTGCTGCATGTAGTGCTTGCGTCCTGAAATTATTGATCCACATCAGGTATTTGAAACAATATTATATCCTATATTGTTCAAACAAAAAAGTCTATCCAATAGCACACACAATAGATACACATAAGCATGTGTAATACACATTGTTAAACACCAGTGGTGCAACATAGAAAGCGATGGATTCATTTGCTATTTCAGTAAAAAAATTAGTTTAGACCATTGTTTTTTTTTCGAAATTTCACCAATCTATTAATAATCACCAACAGTAGTGCAAAAAAGCCTAAAAGTAATAAAAATATAAATAGATCAATGGACCACCTAGCGACGACTAAAAACACTACATGTGTTTTAATTGTGCTTGGGAGGCATGTAGATCATCGATTGAAAGCTCGGGGATGAGAATTTTGGTCCGGGTTTGAGGGAGGTGAGAGGTCTCGGAGATGGGACTTTCTTTTGTTTTTATTTTACAAACCCTTTGCTTCAAACATTTGGAAATACAAAAATAGGTTTGAAGTAGGGTTTACATCTTGAGAATGAATCAAAGGGAAAGGGTTGAGAATGAATCAAAAATAAGATGACTGATGCAGCAGCATACCGTTGGCTCGCAACGCCATGTGTTGGCAATCGTTAATGTTGCTAAGGTTTTAGCACGGCAAATATGTGTGGCAATATTTTCACATAGGTTTTATTTTATATTTATGTGTGGAATATGTGTCAATACAATTTTGGACCGTGACAACGCACGGGCATTCGGCTAGTCTATCTACTAATTTACGCAGAGGTAGGTTCGTCCGTCTTAAATTTTGGTTCTGATTTTCTGTTGGACGTTTTTGCCCTTACTGTTTCAGAGTATTTACCCTCCCTGCCACCGCTAAGTGGTTGGTTCCTCTCCTCCCGTCCGTCCCTCCTGCTCGTCTCCTCGCGACCCAGGCCGCCGTCCTGCTCGTCGGCCCTCCTAAACGCGACCTTGCGACGACCCAGGCCGTCGCCCTGCTCGCCGCCCTCCCTTGACGCGATCTTGCGATGCGCCCTGCTCGTTATCTATGCCCCGGTCGTCGCCCTTCCCGTCCGAAGCTCCGTGCGAGCCAGGCTGCCTCCCCTGCTCCAAGAGACTCACATGACCCGCCGCACCGCCGAATCCGCCTCGAGCCACCATCCTGCTGTAGGAGGCGTCCGATTTGGTGGAATCAAGTACTGGCTGTGAGAAGGGAAGCGGGGCACTGGCGGCGAGCAGGGAGCGACGACAGGTGCAAGGACGTGGCTTGGGACCTTGTCGAGCGAGCCGAAGTGGGCGAGCGAGTATGCCCAGGCTTCGTGGCAGGGCTGCAGGAGTCCAGAAGCTGCCGCTGGCCCTTGAGATAGTCGGTACCGCCCCCTTCGACACCCTTCCACCGGCGGCATTCACCCCCGCGCGAGGGGACAAGGATAGAGAGACGGAGAATAAAAGGCGATGGTAGGCAGTGGACCACTAGAGTTCGCTAAGCATGGATATAGGCCGTCGTCGAGTCCCGTCCCCATCTGGTAACCTATGACACCTGGCACCCCCTCCACAACAACTACCCCAGATGAGCTTCACATCTCTGCGTATATCTCTGTATGTTCGTGTATCCAGTAGATCTGAGGATTTTTCTAATGTTGCAAGTTTTGGTTTTGATTTTTGTGGCCCCCAGAACAGTACTTTGAAGTCGGGCACTAAACCGATAGGGGTGCCCATACACCCCACATGTGGTTAGCATGCTTAGTCTCGGAACATGTGTTAAGAACTCGGGTCCTAGGTGGACATAGGGGGTGGAATAATAACCAGATCTCAACTATAACCCATCTACGCCTCTACATTAATTATACCTACTTTCAATATTAATTATTAAACTATAATTAAAGCCATGATCATATCCACCATTAAACATGTACCACCCCCCAACATCGGTGGCACTCAACGACACGAAGCATCACCTGACAAAGCGACTATGACCCGCAAGGCCAACTGTCTACCCAAACAATAGGCAATAGGAGGTGTCCAAGGCAATCTAGGTTGTAGGGAAATATAATGGTTATGGAAACTAAAGCATCGCAACACTGATAGCAACATATCAACTGGAGGAAGTAAAGACTATAAATGTAAAATAGATAGAAAGGGGGAGAATGCTGACCTAGGAAACACTACCAAAGTTTCATCTGAAGATCGGGTCGACACTCGCATCAACTCATCTGCCTAGTCCGTGAAGAAGCAAAACACTAGAAGAAACACCGGATGCACTATTTAATATTATGGCAGAAGATCGGTCATGATGCATGTATGATGTAAGACATGGCAAATGTGCGGTGCAATTAGGCAATATTAAGCAGAACCGGGAGTCCCGACAATTAATTAATTGGTTCATGTTATTTAAATACCCTGCAATTTAAATGGTGTATTAACAACGCATAATATGTCACCGGTTCGCTTCATAAATTTAAATGAAGCCAATATAAGATTAGAATAGCCCGGATATAGTTTTCATATTTAATTATTAGGTGAATTGACCCCCAAACACCCATAATATGTATGCAAACATGTTCCATTAAAATTCAACAAGTATATGTCATTTATAAAAATAATGCTTTGAGAAAAGGGGTCACACATTGGGGGGAAGGTCTTGGATCTCGGAGGGGTTCAGGTTCGGTCTCGAACTCAAGGATCGGGGCTTCGGATCCATGTCGCCACACACGGGGTCTCGGCATCTTTGGGTTCCATGAAGCCGAATCCGTGAAGGAGATCTTGGCATGGTGCCGGGTTTGGATCGGTCTTCGGATTGGGGCTTTGGGGTTTCCGGCTCCAGAAAAGCGATCTTGGCATTCCACGAAGGTCTTGATGCTCCGGTCTGGTAACGACCTCCGGGTACCGCGGGTTCTCGATGTTTCGGCTTTCGATTCGGGTGGTCTTGAGGCTCCCTGACAAAGATCTTGTGGTCATTTGCATAGATGGTGGAACTAGCCGTGGAGCGATAGACCAAAGGATCACGGTATGCCACGGGACCAGACAAACAACATCCTTGTATATAAAGTGACACACACATGCATACGGACGCAACAATATCCGGAGGCCACGCTGAACACAGTGGTAGAGGTTGCAGAGGCACGACACACGCACATGTCCTAGATGATGTCGTGGTTGGACAAGGATGGCACAATAGTACTGCCGGGGCGGGGACTCGTACGGCGTCGACGGTTTGAGACTGGCGGAGGCGGTCGCCGGCTGTCTTGGCAACGGTGGATGCAGGGGACGACGGCGGGCATGGCTGGGACGAGCTCGCTGCAGTGCTCGGGACAAGGGTGGCGGCTTGCGGCGTCAAGCGGATGAGGAAGGGCTCCTTCGGGAGAGGGGCAGCATTGAGGGTGACGGTGGCGCGAAGGGTGGCGGGGATGCGTGAGTCTGGGTGATGAAGCGAGCGAGCGTCAGCGGGGTCCTAGCGAGGAAGGGGTAGCGGTGGCGAGCTTGCTCGAGGAGGCTGGCGGCGATGAGGAATGACAAGGCGGCGACGCTCTATGAACGCATGGAGGAGGAGCGAGATGAGAGGTGAGAGGAGGGGCATGGGGGGCACGGTGAGCGGGCTCGGGGAGGCTCTGCGGGCAGGGAGGAGAGGAGAGGGCGCTAGCGGCAGGGTCCCGTGGTTGCAGCGACGGTGTCTAGCGATGAAGGCACATGCAAGTGAGAGGGAAGCGAGGCGAGAGGCGGGGTCACGAGAGATCAGGGTGGGCTCCGGCGTTATGGTTCTTGACCGCCATCGGCAACTAGCACATCAGACAATTCTTGAGGTCTCATGCTGAGGCATCTCCAGGGTTGCAACTATCTCACAGCACCTGGTACCGTTTATTGAGGCGTTCGTTTTCTGCTGAGTTATCTCTGAACACTGGCTGTACTGTTTCATTTGATTAGTCTGAGTTGGTTAAATGGGCTACCAATAATGTCTGTCCTTTGCACTTCTGGTAAAACGGCATGTATTGTGTTCTGCAGCTGCTAGAGGCATGAGATCAGCTGTAGAATAATGTGTTATCACTTGGCCATTGTATTTGCCCATTAGCTAAATCTTTTGTTGCTAATTTGTCACTTCAATCAGAGATCTCTATTTGATGGTTCAGATTATGGTTGATCCATTTTTATAACATGAATGGATATTTCGATGCAGCCGTGATAGCTTCATGCTGATCTCAATCAGATAAGCTCCCTTGAATAAATTATTAGTCTATATTTTGGTAGTACTACGAGAGTTAGTTCGTGTGATCTGTAGCAACTACTACAAAAGTTTGTTCTTTCTAAGTACCTCGTTCGCTAAAGTGAACCACGCCCTGTCCTGTAGTTGAATACATAACTTTGTTTGCCTCGTGATGTGCTACCTCCTCCGTACCGAAATACAACATGTATATATTCAAGAATTCAAGTAATGGCGGTATCTAATTTTGTAAGTAGACGCAGCAAGAAAATTCATGTGACTGTGATCATAATTACCGAATAAGGTTTGTAGTTAGTGATCTAACATCGTTGCGTAGCGACACATTAGCGTCTGAAAAAAAACATCAACTATGCTATGAATTTGCACTACTTGCATCATTATGGTTCAAAGTAAACGAACCTAAGCATATTTGCATGTAAAAAATGAGACCGGAGGGGGAGGAAGACCTCGGTATTCCATATAGATATATTCTGGATGAAGAACCTGGGCAGGCTTGGGTGTGCTAATTAGGCTATGCCTCGGCACACAAGCTTATTTTCATGTACAAGGAAACAATGGGTATGGGCAAGGAGAGATGATGTTAATGTTCTCTTTTTTAACAAAAGAAGATATTCGATGTTTCTCGTGATACATTGAGACTATCAAATACTTATGGCATAGAAGGGGTGTTCACATACCCTACTTTTATAGCAAAATCCTAATGGGAAGCTGATAAATACTCAACTTTTCACACAAATTTCAATTATTGCAGAAAACTGAATAAATGTTTGAATTATTTTTCATTCTTTTTATTATCGTCCCGTAGCAACGCACGGGCATTCAACTAGTCTATCTACTAATTTACACAGAGGTAGGTTCGTCCGCCCAGATTTTGGTTCCGATTTTTTGTTGGACGGTTTTGCCCCTGTGAGTTCAGACATATTACGGGAGTGCCACCGCCCAGTCAAACCTGAAACGTTTATTTTCTTATGCGTTCGTTTCTGTTGGCCCGCTCCTTCGCCCCGGTTGCCCAACTCCACCAACGCGCGGTCGTACGGTCCTACTCCCGCCCGTGACTGGCTGCTACAGACCGGTCGCCGCCGCCGCGGCAAGGAGGAGAGGGGAGGGGGGTCGGGGTGAGAAAGAGTGCAGGGTTGATATGGACAGATCGACTCAGAGGATCTGGGGCCCTTGCAGCGCTAGGAGGGATCGAAGGGGAACGGGGGAGGCGTCATTGGTACCCCAATGCTTCGAGGTGCGCCTGCTCGGGATGGGCAGCTTCCATTGAGCCGCGGAAGAAGGGACATCGCGGGTCGTGGTCCTCTTGCTTGTAGCGATGACGGAGGGAACCAGAACTGTCTGGATGCTTAAATGCTGAGTCAGCTCCCCAGCTTCTCCAGCGCACTGAATGGCCGTCTAAGGTGATAGATGCGGTGGCCTTAATTTTGTAGAGTCCATGGAGGCAGACTGCTACAATGGCAATCACTAGCAGGTTCTTTCCTTTGGCCAATTTACCTCATGTCCAGTCCCCCTGTTCCTGTACATCGAAAGAAATTGCGATTGCAAGTATTTTTTTTATGCAAATCTTCGTTTGGGTAGACAAGGTGTTTGACGGACATCTCAGATTAAAATAAATCTATGGAATCTGTATCCACCACTAAGCCATCTGAAACCTTTCTCCGGTTAATGGTATTCACAATTTGCAATTGTAGAATTGAAGAAGGCTTAATGAGTAAAGTGAAGAGGCTTAAGGAGTTGCAACGTTGAGCTGAACCACTAGAGAAATTCACAGGTGAATTTTTCAATGCGTGTGAAGGATGATGGCCTACTATGTTGCGACACTTACCGACGTGGTGGTATGTGCGTCTATACTTTTAATCTCGTATAAAAAAACATGTCGTTGAAGGCAAACCAGAATCCACAAATGATTCTGAAATTTCTGCAAAACATTAGTACTGATACACTATGTGGTTAAGTTTGAACATGTAGATTTTGGTTAGTACTTATACACTACGTGGTCAAGTTTGAATCTGTAGATTTTGGTTACAGGACAAGCACATGGAGAAGTTCTGGAAGATGATTTCCGACTTCTGAAATGAACAAGCAGCACACGTGCGGTACCTGCTGTTACATTTCATTGACTGAAGCAGTTCGTCTGCACACGTATGTTCAAAAATCTGTGAAAATCATTCTTGCTAGCCTTTCCTTTGTTTGGATGCTTATCTCTAATAAAGATTCCTTTCCTGTTGTGCAAATAACTAAGAGATAAATCAGAACCGATCATGTTCATATCATCTTACAATAGCAGACTTTGATACATACACATCTTCGTATTTATATGCTTTAACTGTGTACCGTTTGGTAACTCCAAAACTTTTACCGGGTTACTTTGTTTGCAAGTGCACTGATCGAAAACATTTTAAGGATACCCGTTATATAATCGATTTTTATTTACCAGATTTATTTTTGGTTGATGGTCTTTTTTCATTCCATAACGACATATTATAAACATCATAAGGAAGGAGACGTTGTGTGACCGAGATAGACGAAGACATTGTGTGAAAAAATATATCTAGACTTATTTTAGTGTGTAGATTCACTCTAAAACTATGTGAATTTATGTACTAAAAGAAATCTAGATACACTTGATTCACAAAGTTAAAACATTTTATATTTTGAAACGGAAAGAGTATTAAATACCAGGATAGAAGTAAGACCGCGCACCGCGCAGATCCATATGCTTAGGAATACCTCATAGTACCACCAACCTTTCGCAAAGAAATGACACGGAAAAAGAACATTTCAGCCCAAAATCAAACAATCATTTCCGATTATTTTGTTTTGGAGGTATTACATGGCTATATCGAATCAATTATATATACAACAAGAAAAAAGTCAAAGTAGCCCCGTAGCAACGCACGGGCATTTCTCCTCATGGTTCGAACGAATTACAAGTCTGCCATCGCAAAGTGATATGTTCGGTGAAAGAAAAAAAAACTCAAAACTCCTCCCGATGGTCCCTCCTCCCGATGGTCAACTCTCCGCGGCCGCCCGGAGCCGATGGCACCAGCTCGGAGCGGGGGCATGGCGAGCGGCGGCTGAAACATACGGAGTGGTCCACGTCTCCAAGCCCTCCACTGCCTTACCTTGCGTGTCGCTCCTCCCTGCCTCCCATCCCTTCCCCTCATCGCGGACCTCCTCTTGTGGTCTTCTCCGGCGACTGGGAAGGAGGAACGAAGTGGTCGTCTTGTGATTGAAATCAGTTCGCCATGCCCAGATCTAGAGATTCACCAGTCGGTAAAGACTTCCTCGGAGTTGAAGATCCCTGCTCTAGGAAGCCGTCGAGGCAGGCCACACGGCTGGCGGGCCCGTCGCTCTTCAGGTTGGGTGCGGTGGTCACAAAATTGGTGCTGCGAGTGTGGCCGGGTGTGGTGGCTGATGCATGTACGTCAGCCTGGACCTCCATCTCGTTCGGATTCCATTAATTGGTCGTTGCTGCTCATCACCTTAAATCTGAACCTTGATGAGGGTTGTGCTGAGTATGTTGAACATGTCGTCCATGGAGGAGTAGAGCGCCAAGGAAGCGGCTTCCTTCTGTAGCGGCTTCGTCATCTCCAAAACGCCAAGGGACCTCTTCTGTAAGCCTTCCACCATGAGTTGCAGCTAGCTGGCCGGAGTACCGATCTGCTTAATGCTTTGCTATCAGATCAATTGGAAAACAGCAGGCCATGGATGTAAATATTAGCCAACGTAACATATGTAGTCTAACATTACACTACAGATTCAGCACATATACACCAAATGCCTTTTGCAATAGGTGCCACCCTAATAATTCGATGATATGTTGCATCTACAACCTACACCAATATATTGTTAGTCGGGTAACACAAGTCACTTATTTTGGGACGGAGGGAGTAATTTTTTTATGATAGAATTTCGATTCTAATAAATGTAATTTAAAAGAAGATTTTCAATCATCTTATTCAAGCTTTTCCAGAGTGTCTCAATTTTGTTTGTATCTAGACTCATTGTAGTGTGTAAATAGCTGCGAACTTAGATAATACCGAGAAAACTAATATTTATACAGAGGGAGTGCATTTTAAACAGAGTGTCTCAATTTAAACAAAGATTTTCAATCATCTTACTCTAGCTTTTCTAGAGTGTCTCGATTTTGTCTAAATATAGACTCATTTTACTATGTAAATAGATGAGAACTTAGACAATATTGAGACAACTAACATTGAGACGGAGGGGAGGGGGGGTGGCATTTTAAACAATTGTCTTCACGCGTAACCTCTTTTGATGCTCACAAATGTTATTTACATGTTCAGTAGTATTATCTATGTTCTAGCTTAAAAAAGTTAAGCCATAAGTCAAAAATTGCACTTCTGATTGTTTGCAATAGCTTTGATATACATGATTTTTTCTCAAAATGTGTTTATGTATGAATAACTCCAAACCTGAATAACACATAATATAATTGGGAATTTAGACCTAAGGTATTTACAAGAATTCGTTAAAAAAAGTTAAGATGCCCATGTTGATGCCCCGGTGGATTATAAATATCTTACTAATATATCTAAGTTCAAAAAAATTAGACCGTAGCAACGCACCGGCATTCAGCTAGTAATAGTACATTACAGTTTAATAAACCTTAAAAAATATTTTACTTTGATGAAGAAAGTACACGATTCAACCAGGTAGGGTAAACACGCAATCACATCCGGCGGCTTGTAGGAGGGGAAAGGCTTGAGGAAACGGTATCTTTACAGATTTTTTTTTTATTTCGTGTGTGTATAAGAAGGTCCATAAGAAGGACGGCACAGGTGGATGAATTGGATTGGCGGGTGCACTAGTCGGCCGGAGTCAAAGCGGCAGCGGTAGGAGTATTTGGAAAGGACGGGTCTAGTTAGTCTAGCTGTGATCTCTCCCGATTGCGTCCGATCCGTTACTGGTTCGATTCGACGGCCGGAACCGTACAGGCACCGAACGGAGAGTCCGGCGGCTCGCCGATACTGTACTATAGTCTGAGTCGGACTCGTGGACCGATCGATCGTTGCGCCTCTCTCTCTCCGGCACCGCGTCGTCCATATAAGAGAACCCAGCGCCGCCAAACACCTCAACGCGCGATTCGTTCGATCGACGCCATGGATCCCAGCGCCGCCACGAACCACTCGACCCGCGACGCCGACGAGCTCGCGTCCTTCCTCGTGGACTCGATGCGCCTCGGCGAGCCCACGCTGGGGCGAGAACACCAGCAGGAGCAGTACCACGTGGAGATGTTGCAGCAGCAGCTGCAGCACAGGCACCTGGCGCTGGCCCCAGCACCGCCGCGAGAGCAGCAGCTGGGCCAGCACGACGCGCCAATGTTCGCGGCGCCGCCGGCGGCGCACCAGTTCAGGATGAGCCCGATGATGCAAGGGCTCCAGACCACGCGGCAGTTCTGGCTGCCTTCGCAGCCCTACTACTCGTACTCTGCGTACGCCTCACCGATCGGTTCACCGAGCCGCGCCGGGTACGCGTCACCGATCAGTTCATCGAGCCGCGCCAGCCACGCCTCGCGTATCGGCGCCGCCGACAGTAGCGCGTTGGGAGGCTACGTCCCCACGCAGGGCGGCATCCAGTACCGATCCGTCGCTTCTTCCTCCTCGACGGCGAGCCAGTACCAGCACCACTATGCCGACGACGACGACGACGACGAGCCGGATTACGGCAGTAGCTTCCGCGAGAGAGTGAGAGCGATCCAGGCCGCCCAGGCCCAAGCGGCGCCGCTGAGGGAACGGGCGTGCCGGACGCTGGAGGAGACACGGTCGGCGCTGCTGAGCGGCGCTCCGATGGAGCTGCAGCTGGTGACGTTCCCCGACTCGGCCGCGCACGTCGTGCACCTCCTCCTCCCCCACGAGGACGAGGACGCGGAGGACTACGAGCAGATCCTCGAGAGCGTGCTTCTAGGGGTGACGCGGCGCGTGCACGACTTCATCGACAACAAGGAGGGGCACGAGGTGGTGGTGGCGCTGCTCCGCGCCTGCGCCGGGCGGCACGCCGAGGTGGCTGCCATCGTCCACGCCGCCGTGGCGCGCCGCCCCAACGGGAAGCACAGGCTGCTGCGACAAACCAAGGACGATTACTGGTAACGCCACCCATTGCTTGCTCATTAATACTACTCCGCCGGAGTCCGGCCGGCCGTACCATCACCGCTAGCTAATTTGGTGTGCGCACTGCAATGCGCGTTAATCTGCAGGGAGAATTGTGTGAAGGAGCTGCTGACGGCGGCGGCGCCATACCCTGACCTTGGCGCGATGCTGGTGGACCGTCTCCTATGTGAGGGTTTGCTGGATCACGACAGAGCCGACCAATTGCTCCACCACTGCTTTGCCACGACGCGCTACCAGGATACCGTGGTAAGCTAACTAAACCTAAATTGCTGATGATGATGACGATCTGCAGGCGTGCGTTCACCTGACCTGACCATCCGGCCTCTTGTTGACATATATATAGGTTGTGGTACAGTGCGCTCTGGAGAAGATCGACAAGATGCTGGAGACGTCGTCGGGGTCCAAGTGCCTGGTGGAGTGCTACGACAAGGCGAGAGGCCACCAGCTCCGCGCCTTCCGCGACATCCTCTTCGCCCGCGCCTCGGAGATCGCCATGGGCAAGTTCAGCAACTACTTCATGCAGCACGTCCTGGAGCACGGCGACGGCGAGACGAGGCAGCTCCTGGTGGAGCGGCTGATGGCGGACGTGGTGCAGCTGTCGCTCCACCCCATCGGGAGCTACGTGGTGGAGGCCTGCTACCAGAAGGCGGGGCTGCTCCCCCTCGTGCTCGCGGCATTCCTGCGCCTCGACAACGTCTACCTCGTCGAGCTCGTGCAGGGGATGTGCGCCAACTACGTCGTCCACAAGCTGCTCGACACCGCCATTGAGGTAAGTACCCCTGCTAGCTGCAGGATGAATCTCTCCAACCATGTGTACCTTTTTTTCTCTAAAAAAAATCTCTCCAAAACCATGAGCGTACGTGCGCGCTTGTGCAGAGCTTCCCTGGGGAGACGATGGCGCTGGCGAGGCGGATCGACGGCCTGCTCCCGGAGGTCAGGAAGAAGCAGTACGCCAAGACGGTGGTCACGGTCGTCAGGAAACTCTTAACCCGTTACGGCCGGATGTATGGCTGATCACCCGCCCGACACCTGCTTCGTTGCTGCTGGCCTGCTATACGCTCGATCGCTTCACCACGCCGTATACCTCTGTACTGTACTAGTACTAGGATTTTGTAGGAAGGCCGGGCTTCTTTATTTCGTCTGTGATGTGTTTGTTTTTCTATTGTGTGTTCGGTCGGTCGGTCGGTTTGTTATTAGGTGTATGTGTGCTTGTAACTTCTAGTGTTATGTTACTTGGCGGCGATGCAGAGATTCCCGCAGTTGTAGGTGTTCCCATATTTTGTGTTTGATTAGTTATGTGTATGTGTGCACTGTAACAAGTGCTGATGTTCTCTTGTGTTACTTTTCTATACGACCTAGTATAGACGATGCATGACACCATTTACTCGTTTTGTGTCCAGAACATCATGCGTCTTTGTAATATTTTCTTTTTTATAAAAGGTTGAACAAATCTCCCCATGTCGGTGTCCTCTCGGATGTACAGAAACCACGATAATATGAGAGGGTCTCGGTAACACACCGACATCATCACTATTCTAAGTTCGATTCAACCCATATTTCCCCTCTTCCAAGTTTTTTGTTGCTTGTTGTGTTGCTTTTTCTTGTGTTGTTGGGTTGGACCATGTATTGTTGGGCAGAGATTTCAATCATGTGGAACACTTGTAGGCTACAAAGAAAGCACGTGATAAAACAAGCAACAACATACCTGCAAAGATAGACAATTTACAAATTAATCCCTAACAACTCTCACACACCGCATCCCAATGCCAAAACCAACCCACTCTTAGATCCATCCTTTTACTTAGGACAATGCTCTGCGTCCCATCGTCCTGCTTCTCCTTGCGCCACGTGTCCATTTGCTGCAAAACCTCCCGCATTTTCTATGTAAGTCCCCGCTTTTGCTTCCGAATCAAAAAAAAAAAAACGGTTCGTTTCAGAAATAGAACATCTCGCCGGAGACGTCGTCGGAGGCCATGCAGCAAAAAAATTGTGCTATGCAGCAAAACCGACTTCGCTGGAAACATCGTCGGAAAAAACTAGCCGGTGACTCTCGCCGGAGATCTTGTAGCAAAAAGTTGACACTGTTGTAGCAAAAACACGAGACGGTTGTAGCAACAAAGTTCTTCTAATGTAGCAAAAAACCTACTTCGCCGGAGACTTTTCTAGACACCTCGTCGGAGAACTCACCGGGGATGTCACAGCAAGAAAAATAGAAGAACGATTGTAGCGAAATATTTATACTATTGTAGCAAATCCATTGGCCATCGGTAGCGATGACACCGACCGTCGGTAGCAAAAATCTGTCGCCATACAGTTAGCAATAACATTAGTCGTTGCTAGCAGCCCCTCGTACCCCTTGCAGCAGCACCGCGTGGCGTAGGCAGCAAAGCCGAACGCCGTAGGTTGCAAATCATTAGTCCCGCCGGAGGCCGGAGGCAGCACCGCATGCCTAATCGTCAGTCCCGCCGGAGGTGGGAGAGAGAGAGTGGAACGGCGCCGCGGCAGCCGACATCGAGCCAGGCCCTTGCCAGAGGCGAGCCCGTCCTCGACATAGGCATGCAGGCTAGATGGGGGCAGCGGGTCGGCGCGCGAGCAGGGCGGCGCGCGAGCGGAGGAGCTGGCGGCCGGCGAGTTGTGGAGCTGGGTGGCCGGCGTCGTGACGGTGCGAGGACGCGGCTTCTCCATGGACGGGGTGCTCGCGTGGGGAAAAAAGGACGAGGAAGAACAAGTCTGGGAAAGGATAAGGACGCGTTGGTGGGACCTACCAGCGAGAGGTTTGACCCGGACGATGGCATCGTCCGGGGGATCAGTATCATTTTCCTTTTACTTATACCTCCACCCAAGACCGAAAGAAGAAGGATTGAGGAAGATGCATATCTAATTAGGAAGTAAGTGATTCTAGACGGTTCCATGAAATTGATTCGGGACATGGCGGCCAAGTCACCAGGGTAAAGCACAAAGTGACACCCCCGGGATCAGAGTTAGACAAATTCTAGACATTTTTTATAGTGAAAAATCCTAGACCTTAGCCTGACATAAGCCTAAC
The DNA here is from genome assembly GCA_916181665.1 of Avena sativa. Classification (NCBI taxonomy): domain Eukaryota; kingdom Viridiplantae; phylum Streptophyta; class Magnoliopsida; order Poales; family Poaceae; genus Avena; species Avena sativa. The sequence continues at coordinate 446,653,588 of OV702293.1, read as the reverse complement.
ATATAACTCAAGAATATACAGTGAGAGAAATGATAACACAACAGAACCTCAATAATTGATCAAAGAACAAAAATACTACAAGCAGAGGTCACTGGCCACAAACATGAAACGTTGATAGGCAAATTATGCTATTAAATATAGCAAACTTAACAAATGGCCTAAGAGGCCTAAAGCATAAGATGATGTCTTAGCCCATAGATTCCAGGCTGCCGGTTGGGAACCCCAAGCTACTCATTGATGTCGATGTCGTAAGAACTCATCTTTAGGGGAATACTTACTCTGCTACAAAAATATCAACAAATCAAGGGTGAGTACAATGTGTACTCCACAAGACTTATAGCCGGTGGAGTTAGGATTTTGACTTCCATGACCATCATCCTGCTGTCTTAATCGACCAACACCCTTTGTGGGTTCTAGGTTAGCGCGCAGTTGGGCACAATAACCCAGCTTCCGGTTCATCCCGCATCGCTAGTTCTGCTTTGCATAAAGCTACCTTTGTTTGTAAAACAAGAGGGAGTAGAAGCTCAACTAACAAACCATTTTAAAGGGGGATAAGAGAGCGACATCTCCAACTATAATCATCAACTTTTGATATCCACCAAATCATCATCATAACCTCTCAATTAGGATTACCCCCTCGTATCGTGATAAAGCATCCTTAAGCACACATTAGACTGCTAAGTTTTATGATTAGGTTAAATTTCTCTATGATCTTAGAATCTAGTCACCAAGTCTTCCTTAAGAATGGACATAGATTTTAAAAAGATTAAACCATACAATGATGTACAACTTTACCCACACGAACAACCTTCTCTTAGTGCCCCTAGGTAAACGCACTTCCCTTGTGGGCCGACAGAGGACGGTTGACCACGACATTTACCTTACTTTTGCCTAGGTCCATGAGTCACCAGAAAGGACCACCCATCTGCCTTAGTAGTCCTGTCCATTGAATTTAGCTGGACCATCTCCACTAGCAAGCCTAGCCAAAATATGGGGCCTATACTATACATTGATGTTAATAAGTGATCCCGACAAACAAAAATCAATGCCAAATCTGCGAGTACTCGGACACTATGGTCCAAAGCATAATGGCTGGATCACGACTTTTACCGCAATATTGAACATGCCATGCCTTCGGAAAAAAATTCCACCTTCAATGCATACAATCAATTCTACCTAGCATGCCCGACCGACCCCTCTCTTCATTAATATTTATGGGCATCTTCGTATCTTCTTCATCGGGAGCTCGAAGATACACCCCACTAAAGACCCGGATCATCACCTTGGCAAACCTCAGCACACACTCAAGAGTTGTGTCTTCGCCAATGCAAAGATACTCGTTGGTATAGTCTGCAAGAATGTCATATGCAATCACTCACATAGCCACCGAGATTTTCTGATACGAGCTAAATCCAAGAAGCCCATCAACATTTCTCTGACGAGTAAAAAAAGGAGAGTTCGCCTCGCACGCTTGAACTGTTTTTAGAGACAATTCTCTACGCATTCGGTAGTATCTATGGAAGAGATTCGACGTATATGTGGGTACCACGTCAAAGTAGTATTGCATGAGCATGTGGTGGTTGAGTGCACGGTTCCGAGGGATGCAAAGACGACCGACCATTAACCTACCTTGCTTCATCTTCTTCCTATCCTCCAGCCCCTTCATGGCGAGGATGATTATCATCTTCTCAATGTAATCGTCGAAGAGCAATTTTTCAATGTCTTAATTATCCTTGGGGATGGAAAGACGATCGACCGTCGACCCATGCCGCTTCGGCGTCTGCCTATCCTCAAGCTCCTTCACAGCGAGGATAATTATCATGTTCTCAATGTCATCATCGAAGAGAAATTCTTCAATGTCTGAATCATCGAAAGATGATGGGTCTGCAAAAAACTCCTCGTTCATCAAACCCATCTACAAATTTTGGAGGTCAAAAACTACTCAGCGAACTCAATATCTACCGAAGATACTCGTGGAATCGAACATATGCCTCATAAAATCGTGAACTCCTCATCGCATCCATGGCCGCTACGACCTTGTTGACCCGTGCCGGCAAAGGGTACCGGGATCTGACCTCCCATCGGTGCGGAATGGAAGCGGCATAAAGCTGAGGGATCGACTGCGGGCGGGCATGGAAAGTGGCGAGTGAAATCGACGGTGGGAAGCTATGGCGGTAGCGGAAGGGGAAGAGGGGAATTTTAGTGCGCCAAGGGCTTCCACGAGGAAAAGAGACACCAATGGTTTGGTCACATAACCTGATTATATAATGGTGGGGAGGATATTTTTGGTGCACAATAAAATGTTTTTAGGGGCAGACATTTTTACAAGATCTCATCAGACCGATTTTTCGCATCGAAACTGGGGTTTTGAATCCGCTAGAGATTCTCTAAGGACTTTGCTCGCGGTCTCAGTGTTTTTACAGCCGTCTCCAGATAGCACGGTTTCTGAGAACCCTTCGCGCGCAATATTTTTAGTACTCTTCGGATACCAAGGTTTCCAAGAAACATTTTGGGTTGTGCGGAGTATAAGAGCAACTCCAATAGACACTACAAAATCCGGCGTGCTAAAATCCATTTGTGGCTCGTATTATCGTGTGGCACTAGCGATAGCTTCGCCGGAGGCGCTATTTCACCAGGCGTTGCAAATTATAGTGCGTGTGACCGGCTAGCGCTTGCCAAAAACATCAAAATAGTCAAATTCAAGATAGCAATGCACAAGGTCGTGAACGCTTGCCAGACACATCAAAATAGTCAAATTCAAGATATTGATGCACAAATGAATCTAAAAACTCAACATTTCAACCAAAATAGCATAGTTCAAATCAATGACATGGTTCAAAAGGAAAAGATAATTAGACACAACAAATTCAAAACAAATTTACTTCACACAAACACATACACATCAAGCATCAACATTATCATAATCCTTTCCATCACCATTATACGCTTCTTCTCCATTAGAATCTTGGACAGTGGTGGCATGAACCGTTGAATTTCCATAGCCATCTTCACTTGTACGAGGTATTGAATTTCCATAGCCATGGCTCCATAGCCTCCCATACCACCCATTCTCCCCATGCCTCCATTAGCACCCATCGGTGCACTCATCCCTCCCATGCATCCAAATCCACCCATCAGCGCACCCATCCCTCCATAACCTCCTATTTTTCCATAGCCACTCATCCCTCCCATGTCATGTAAGTTCGTCTGTGGCGGCATGAAGATGTCGCGGATGAGCCCAACAGAAGGGTTCCCGGCAGCGATGACGCTAGGTTTTGCCGTGGGCGGCGGTGGAACTCCTCCACCAGCAACAGGGTGGCGAGCGCGTACGGTGGGGTGGAGGGAGTGCGCGTGAACCTGTCCATCGTTGGAATGTCGCCTAGCGAGCACGCAGGAGGGAGGGCGATCGAGAGCAGGGGCATGGTAAAATTTCATGTCAGGGGTTGGCTCTTCACGCACGAGATAGAGCTTTGCAGCGCATGGTAGCCGGCGCACTAAATTTGACGCCCTCGATAGTGCAAAATGCCATACGCACAAACAAATAACGTGCGTTGTATTATGCAACGCCTGTTGGAGCGCCGAAAATGCAACCGACGCGCTAAACTAGCAATTTTTACACCGTGTATAGCGCCTTTGTTGGAGTTTTTTTTTGCGAAATTTCACCAATTTATTAATAATCATCAACATCGATACAAATAGTACTAAAAGTAATAAAGATTATAAATAGATCATTGGAACACCTAGCAACGACTACATACACTAGCACGAGCCGAAGATGTGACGCCATCATTGCCCCTCCATCACCGGTGCCAGACAAAGCTTATCATAGTAGAGTTTGTTGTAGTAGAGGAACGAAAAATCGTTATGCTAAGCCCCCCAAAGGATCAACACACCAGAGCAATAACCATTGCCAAAGATAACAAACATAAAACATCTAAAACATGTCTAGATACATCTCCTTCACAAACCTAAAACATCTTATATTTCTAAACGGAGGGAGTATGTTACTTGGCGGCGATGCAGAGGTTCCCTAGGGAGGACCTCCCGCAGTTGTATGTGTTCCCCTATTTTGTGTTTGATTAGTTACGTGTATGTGTGCACGGTAACAAGTGCTGATGTTCTCTTGTGTTACTTTTCTACGACCTAGTATACACAATGTGTCTTTGTAATATTTTCTCGTTTTGTGTCCACAACAACATTTTGTAATATTTTCTCGTTTTGTAATACTTTTCTACGACACCATTTACTCGTTTTGTGTCCACAACAACATGGGTCTTTGTAATATTTTCTTTTTTATAAAAGGTTGAACAAGTATCCCCATGTCGGTGTCCTCTCGGATGTACAGAAACCATGATAATGTGGAAGGGTCTCAGTAACACACTGACATCAATCACTATTCTAAGTTCGATTCAAACCATATTTCCCCTCCTCCAAGTTTTTGTTGCTTGTTGTGTTGCTTTTTCTTGTGTTTTTGGGTTGGACCATGTATTTGTTGGGCAGAGATTTCAATCATGTGGAACACTTGTAGGCTACAAAGAAAGCACGTGATAAAACAAGCAACAACATACCTGCAAAGATAGACAATTTACAAATTAATCCCTAACAACTCTCACACACCGTGTCCCAGTGCCAAACCCAACCCACTCTTAGATCCTTCCTTTTACTTATACCTCCACCCAAGATCGAAAGAAGAAGGATTGAGGAAGATGCATATCTAATTAGGAAGTAAGTGATTCTAGATGGTTCTAGAAAATTGATTCGAGACATGGCAATCAAGTCACCAGGGTAAAGAACAATGTGACACCCCCAGAATCAGAGTTAGACAAATCGTAGACCTTTTTTTATAGTAAAAAATCCTAGACCTTAGCCTGACATAAGCCTAACATATAACTCAAGAGTATACAGTGAGAAAAATGATACCACAACAGTGAACCTATGAAATGAAGAGTATTACTCGTACATCAAGCTCAATAACTGATCAAATAACAAAAATATTAGAAGAAGAGGTCGCTGACCACAAACATAAAATGCCGAAAGGCAAATTATGCTATTAAATATAGGCCTAAGAGGCCTGGAGCATAACGATGACGTCCTAACACATAGATTCCAGGTTATCGGTCGGAAACTCCAAGCTACTCGTTGGTATCGATGTCGTAAGAACTCATCTTTAGAAGAACACTTACTCTGCCACAAAAATATCAACGAAGTAAGGGTGGGTACAGGGTGTACTCCGCAAGACTTATAGCCAATGAAGTTATTTTGCATAAAGCTACATTTGTTTGTAAAACAAGAGGGAGTAGAAGCTCGACTAACAGATCATTTTAAAAGTGGATAAGAGAGCGACATCTCTAACTATAATCATCAACTTTTGATATCCACCAAATTATCATCATAACCTCTCAATTAGGATTACCCCTTGTACCCTGAGAAAGCATCCTTAAGCACATATTGGACTGCCAAGTTTTATGAGTAGGTTAAAGTTCTCTAAGATCTTAAAATCTAGTCACCAAGTCTTCCTTAACCATGAACATAGCTTTCAAAAAGATTAAACCCTACAGGGATGTAAAACTTTACCCCACGAACAACCTTCTCTTAGTGCCCCTGGGTAAACGCACTTCCCTTGTGCGCCAACAGAGGGCGGTTGACCACGACATTTACCTTACTTTTGCCTAGGTCCATGAGTCACCAGAAAGGGCCACCCATCTTCTATAGTCGGTCGCGCTCTCATCTCGGTCCCAATCCTGTGTCCGGGGATCATTAGTTGGAATTCCCGTAGAACCCTTCAACTTTAGACATACAATTAGCCATTCGATAACCATCCATGGTCTCATTTGTAAGTCTTTGGAGTTTTCGCATGTCATATGCAACTACTACAATTGACAAGGCAAACTATTTAAGGGCATGTATAGCGCAAGGTGTTTTGAGAGCTGCTTAGGAAAATAAATCAGCGTTTGTTTAACCACCGGTGCTTATTTATACAAGATGTATGTTTAACTTGGCACATCCTTTAGCATGGAGATGGCAAGATGAGACATGGACTCTTTGAATGTCTCAACAAAATTGTGAACATGTCCTTTGACCTCTACAAGAAAGACCTCGTGGATATAAGATTCCATAAGACCGAAAAGTTGTTTTGTACTAATGACATTCTTATGTCGGGATGACACGCAACTCGACCTCTTAGTGTAGTGGATGTTTATTTTATTTGAGTGTAGCATATGATGTTTCAAATATCTGAAACATAAACAATCATGTTTATTTTATTGGAGTGTAGCATATGATTTTTCAAAGATCTCGAACATAAACAATCATGTAACAACACCACCGTTGCTTAAGCCTGCATAAATATGCTTACCCAATCATACACTAGAAATAATTATTAAGATATTTGTTTGATCGTGGGATTTAGTAATATCTACCATGATATTAGGAATATTGAAACACGCACAAATCATCACCATGTATTTTATGTGATTGTTAAAAATTCTTGAAGAAGCGTTTTTACAAAATAAAGTTTAAGTTTAGCATAGTGTGACTTTGAAATGATATACTCCCTCCGTTCAGAAATATAAGATATTTTATCTTTGTGAAATGAATGTATCTAGACCTCTTTTGGTGTATAGGTTTACTTCGAACCTCTACGAACCTATACACTAAAAGACTTCTAGATATGTTCGATTCACAAAGCTAAAACGTCTTATATTTCTGAATGGAGGGAGTATATGACAATTGTATAAAGCGGATATTTACCAATGACTTCATAGTTTTAACTATGACAAAATAGTATAGTGTCCTTAGAATTGTGACATGATAAAAATAAGTTACAGAAGGTAAAAAGTTTAGTATAAATTAAATTTATATTAACTTGTTCTAGTGCGACATTGCGGTGTTAGTGTCAGTCAGTATTGTATTTTGACTTCTACTCTTGCTTGGTTAAAAAATGCTAGCCCACGGACTCAGATGTGAAGTTTGCTTGGAAATAAGAATAATGTTATTCATTACCATGGGAAGAATTTTAGACTGATTGGCTTCCAAGTGTTAAGATCTGGTTGTTTCCTTGTGTCTATGATCATATCAAATATATGTTGCATTGCAGCAGGGGCAATGTCAAAAGTGAGTTGAACCGATCGGAGTGAATGCATTAGTATGTAATAGTTAATAACACCGTGGTGATATATTGGAAAAAATAAAATATATAGACATGTGAGTTGTTCTTAACGTGTATGTGATAGAGCAAGATCATTTTTTGGCAACATAGAGACAAATGTCAATCGTCTCACTTCCATTTGCTCCAAGTGCATCATCGATCCTTCTACATAACCATGTCTAATAAACTAGAAATTTGTATCGTCTATGTTCCTTCTATCCTCATTGTCTACCTCTCGGTTTCTATCGTTAGTGGAGTGGGAAAGTGATTCTAGTGGGTAACAGTAAGATTTGTTTATTTTTATTTTTCACACAAGTGTGCCTGATTTCGAGAGAAAAAGGTCGTAAGTGGCCCATTGTTTTGGACCCGACTCACCCCTTGCGCTGAAGTGACATGGGATTCCGACATAGAGGTCAAGTTGGCGATGGAAGAACATCTCTAGCGTATTCCCGTAAAAATGCTGGCCTATAAAACGCGTTTACAACCCGTAGAAAATGTATTTTACGGTCTGGTTTGGGCTCATGCTCTTTTATGGGTGCAATTTGTGGTATATGTTTCGCGCAAGCCCAAATCTGACCGTAAAACATGTTTTCACATTTCATCAAATTGCACAAATATAGTTCATATAACAGCAATATAGCTCAAATTAATGAATGTTTAAACATCAAACAACGTAGTAATAAATAAAATTACAATAATTGTTGAAATCATATTACAAAAATTGTTCAAATCAAATAATGAATGGTTCTAAGGACAAACAAACAGCTCAACTCACAATGAATAGGAAATTAAATGAATAAAAGGGGAGAGATCCTCATCCATGCAGCCATCAATGGTGCTCAATGAGATCATGTTGAAGTGCAGTATGCGTGGAGGAATTTTATATCTCCCAATATGTCTCAATAGAAGCTTGAATGCGGTCAAAATCCCTTTGTAGCCTCACTCGGCTACCAACATTGTCAAAGAAGAATTTAAAATTTAAGTCCTTCTCATCCTTGATAATCATGTTGTGGAGAATAACACGACAAGTCATGATATTGTTTAGTGATTTGTTGTCCCAAAAACAAGAAGTACCTCGGACAATAGAAAACCTAGCTTGCAACAACCGAAAAGCTCTCTCGATGTCCTCGCGACATGCCTCTTGAGCCATTGCAAAAAACGGTTCTTTCCTTATTTTTGGACCATGAATGGTCTTCACAAATGTTGACCATGAATGGTATATGCCGCCGGCAAGATAGTAGCCCATATTGTAGTCCTGCCCATTGAATTTAGCTCGAGCATCTCCACTAGCAAGCCTAGCCAAACTATGGGGCCTATGCTAGAGATTGATGTTAATAAGTGATCCCAGCAAACAAAAAACAATGCCAAATCCACAAGTACTCCGACACTATGGTCTGAAGCATAATGGTTAGATCACGACTTTTATCGCAATATTGAACATGCCATGCCTTTGACAAATTTTTCCACCTCCAATGCATACAATCAATTCTACCTAGCATGCCCGGCTACTATTTATGAGAATCTTCTTATCTTCTTCGTCGGGAGCTCGAAGATACACCCCACTAAAGACCCGGATCATCACCTTGGGAAACCTCCACACACACTCAAGAGTTGTGTCGTTGCCAATGCAAAGATACTCGTTGGTATAGTCTATAAGAATGTCATATGCAATCACTCGCATAGCCGCCGAGGTTTTCTGATACAAGTTAAATCCAAGAAGCCTGACAACGTTTCTCCGACGAGTGAAAAAAGGAGAGTTTTCCTCGCACGTTGAACTGTTTTAGAGACAATTCTCTACGCATTTGATAGTATCTACGGAAGAGATTCGACATATATGTGGGTACCACGTCAAAGTAGTATTGCATGAGCATGTGATGGCCGTGTGCATGGTTCCGAGGGATGTAAAAAAGACCAACCATCGACCTACCCTGCTTCATCTTCTTCCTATCCTCGAGCCACTTCACGGCGAGGATGATTATCATCTTCTCAATGTAATTGTCGAAGCGCAATTTTTCAATGTCTGAATCATCCCGGGGGATGGAAAGACGATCGATCTTTGACCACACCGCTTCGTCGTCTGCCTATCCTCGAGCTCCTTCACGACAAGGATGATTATCATCTTCTCAATGCCATCATCAAAGAGAAATTCTTCAATGTTTGAATCATCGAAAGATGACGGGTCTTCAAAAAACTCCTTGCTCATGCTCATCGAACCCATCTACAAATTTTGGAGGCCAAAAACTACTTAGCGAAATCAAGATCTACCGAAGATACTCATGGAATCGAACACATGCCTCATAAAATCGTGAACTCCTCATCGCATCCATGGCTGCTACGACCTTGGTGACCCGCGCCGATGAAGGGTACCCGGTCAGATCGCGAGATCTGACCTCCCATCGGTGCGGAATGGAAGCGGCAGAAAGCGGAGGGATCGACTGCGGGTAGGCATGGCAAGTGGCGAGTGAAATCGATGGTGGGAAGCCATGGCGGTAGCGAAAGGGGAAGAGGGAAAATTTCAGTGCACCAAGGGCTTCCGCGAGGAAAAGAGACACCAACAGTTTAGTCACAAAACCTGAGCATATAATGGTGGGGTGGATATTTTTGGTGCACACTAAAATGTTTTTAGGGGCAGACGTTTTTACAGGATCTGATCGGACCGATTTTTCGCACAGAAACTGGAAAAAAATATTTTACGGGTTTCAAATATGCTAGAGATTCTCTAAGGACTTTGCTCGCGATCTCAGTGTTTTTATAGCCTTCTTCAGATACCACGGTTTCTGAGAACAGGCGCAATATTTTTAGTACTCTTCGGATACCAAGGTTTCTGAGAAATTTTGGCTTGTGCAGAGTATAAGAGCAACTCCAATGGACGCTGCAAAATCCGGCGCGCTAAAATCCATTTGTGGCACGTGTTTTGCAGATTTAGCGTGCGGCGCTAGCGATAGCTTAACCGGAGGCGTTATTTTACCAGGTATTGCAAATTATAGCGCGCGCGATCGGCTAGCGCTTGCCAAAAAAATCAAAATAGTCAAATTCAAGATATTGATGCACAAATGAATCTAAAAACTCAACATGTCAACCAAAATAGCATAGTTCAAATCAATGACATGGTTCAAAAGGAAAAGATAATTCAATACAATAAGTTCAACACAAATTTAGTTCACACAAACACATACACATCAAGCATCAACATTATCATAATCCTTGCCATTTTCATTATACACTTCTCCATTAGAATCTTGGACAGTGGTGGCATAAACCGTTGAATTTCCATAGCCATCTTCACTTGTACAAGGTATTGGAGCAACCATGGAGGCCATGAATCTACCCGATAGTGCTCCCATGGCACCCATGACTCCATAGCCTCCCATACCACTCATTCCTTCCATGCCTCCATTAGCACCCATCGGTGCACCCATCCCTCTCGTGCCTCTAAATCCACCCATTAGCGCACCCATCCCTCCATAGCCTCCTATTTCTCCATAGCCACTCATCCCTTCCATGTCATGTAAGTTCGTCTGTGGCAGCATGAAGATGTCGCGGATGAGCCCAACGGAAGGGTTCCCAGCGGCGGCGATGCTAGGTTTTGCCGCGGGCGGCGGTGGAACTCCTCCACCACCAACAAGGGGATGAGCGCGTACGGTGGGGTGGAGGGAGCGCTTGTGAACCCGTACATCCCCAGAATGTCGCCTAGCAAGCACGCAAGAGGGAGGGGCGGTCGAGAACGGGGGCACGGGGAAATTTCAAGTCAGCGGTTGGCTCTTCGCGCACGAGATAGAGCTTTGCAGCGCGTGGTAGCCGACACACTAAATTTGACGCTCCCAATAGTGCAAAATGCCATGCGCACAAAAAAATAACGCGTGTTGTATTATGCAATGCCCGCTGAAAGCGCCAAAAATGCAACAGGCGCGCTAAACTAGTGATTTTTATTTTCTGAATAAATCCCCCATGTTGTTAACTAACTTTCTTTAGTTCAACACTTTTTGATTTAAGCAACAGAAGGTCTTACTAAAAATCGGTTTTTACCTGCTGGTCTGTTTTGACAGATTTCTTCCATTATTTGCATTTGCCTCTTATCGATTTTCTTTTGAGTTCTCTTTGTTAAATTGAGCTTTTTGAAGGAATTGCTACGGTAGCCTGTGTTTTTAATGAAAGTTTTGCTGTGTTAAAACTAAAACCAAAGGTTTATTATCTTGAATACACTAATGTTGCTAATGAAGAATTGTGTAAAGTTTTGTATGAAGGAAATTTTCAAGTGTAGGAAAAGAATGGTATGATGAGATGAAGAATGGACAGAAGCTCAAGCTTAGGGATGCCACCCTGTGTCACCCCAAGAAATATTCAAGAGGTACAACTTATCGTAGTAGAGTTTGTTATAGTAGACGGACCGAAAGTCGTCATGCCGAGGCACCGAAGGATCAACGCACCAGAACAGTAACCATCGTCAAAGATAACAAACATAGATTAGAAGAGAAGGCCTCAAACCACACCAACAGTAGATTAGAAGAGACTGGTCTCAAACCACACCAACAAAGAATCCCAAGAGATCCACTGTACACACGACTTCACGCGGACTTCGCTGATGCTAGACACACCACCAGAGCGAGAATAGAAAAGAAAAAACTTAGAATGTACCCACTGACTCAACATCCTAAATAAGACACTGAAAACAATCTAAACAAAACACAAAACCTCCCGCCAGCGAGGAACCATGGTCCGCTATGCCTCCAAGACCGCCAAAAGCAGGACAGACCAGCAGCGTCGTCGTGGAGGAAAGAACTGTCACCGCATAGGAAAGAACCGCCGCCTCTAGGCGGCTTCCTCTGCTCTCACTTGTACATACCAGTTCGGTTACGTCTGTTGGAGTTGCTCTAACAAAATACATTTACATTCTGAAAAGTACCACGGTTCCTGAGAAAAGTACTACCTCCATACCGGTTTATTGGGCTAACACGGAGTTTAAGAAAAAAGTTTGACCATAAAATTTATTAATAAAACATTAATTATATGTCACAAAAATTATACCATTCGATTGATATTTAAAAGCTCTTTCCAATGATATAATTTTTTGACATATGATTCATATTTCGTTGATTAAATTTGTAGTCAAACATATTTTGTAGGCTCTGTGTTAGTCTAATAAACCGGTATTGAGGGAGTAGTACTTATCTAAAATCTTAAATATGTACTGGCCACTGGGACAAAAAATACACAGTAATTACGGGAAATATTTAATTACTCACGGCACAATGTGCTAGAGGCGCACCCCAAAACCGTAGCTCTGGCACCGTGGGTCTGAGGTAACCAATAGATGTTTGGTAACCAATATATCTGCAACTATATTTAGCATCTAAACAGTTCTTGGATAGAAACCCACGCTTGATGTTAGTCCACCCGTATCAGCGACAGCCAGCATTATCTATGGATTATAGTTCGACATATTGGACAAAGAATAGCTGTAAGATGAACCCTTCTTATCTGATGACCGAGAGACCGACGCGAGGGGGTCTTCAGAATAGAGCTTTGACCTTGACGATGTGCTCGCACCTGGAACATTCAAACCACTTGGTCTGATCGAAGCCAGATTATAGAAGTCTGCCACACCGCTGTACTGAGTCTGAACAGATGGCGCAAGAAGCGCCTGATTCTGGACACCAGCAGACCGCTGGTTCCAAGCAGGAAACAATGGGTTATGAGTGATACCTGCAAGTATGTTATGGCTTGATGAAGCAACTTGGTACTGATTTGGAACTCCAACTGTAGGTATGCTCTGCCTTGACATGAGCTGTTGACTCGATGTTTCAACCGAACGGGTGTTCTGGCCTGAGGAACCCTGTACAACATTCACTGGAAGCTGCCGCCTCTTGCTGGAGACTAGAATGTTCTTACTAACTTCATGAGCAGCAGCAGCTGCTGCGCTGGCTGCTCGCTTCTTACTAACTTCGTGAGCAGCTGCAGCTGCAGCAGCAATGCTGGCTGCACGCTTTCTCTCAGCACTTTGCAGATCCAACTGTGTCATTCGGTTGTTAGCTTCTTCCAGAATAGGCAGCTCTTCTAGCTTCTGTTCTTTAATGAACTTCTGTAACGCTCCGAGCAAAGTACGCTCTTTTGCATCACCTGCATCCTGCCGAAGCATTTTAAGAAACAACTGTTCATCCAAACTTAAACACATTGTGTTCATAATGGATGATACTGCAGAAGAGCTGTACCTGAGAAGAGGAACCATCTCCCCTGATGCGGATCAAGCTCCCAGCATTTTTAGCATCATTCATGTACGACCTCAGAACAGGCAATAAAGGATATTTGTGCACTAAATTAAGAGCTTGGATAAATTTGACAGCGTCTAGCTGTTTGCCTTTGTTTATCATTGTCTGAATGAGAACTGGTGCAAAGAAAAAAATGCCATATTCAGATTAATGTTCTCATTATCTCAGCTAATAGAACTAACAAACATCAGAGGTGGAACAGACAATGGTATGCAATTGACTCTTAAAACGTAAAGCTCACACCAGAAGGCTACATAATAGAACAAATTGAGCAAAATCACAGTGGACATAGGCCAAACAAAATGACCATATATAATTAAATCTTCTCAGGCACATTTATAAAAGGGAGAATATCTCATTAATGTCACATGATGCTGAGCAGAGCTGCCATAGATAACCATTGCCTCCCAAGAAGATATGTCTACAGTTAAAACTATGGGGTGCAAAAGTTTCATTCTAGGGAGAAAGGAAGAAAAATCAAAAGAAACAATGAAGTGAACTACAGTTCTGAATTAAGCACATAGAGTTAAGACAATGCCAAGTGCCTAGGGAGCAAAAGAGGGGAAAAAAGGAAAGAAACAATTATGCAGTGTCCTAAGAGTTAACGGAAGTCACATAATAGATGAAGAAATATATTACTAAACAAGACAACAAGCAAAGCAAGTGTCATAAGATTGTTAAATCGAGAAATTAGAAGCAGCTAGCAAGCTGAAATAAACTGCGCAATTATTGAACAGCCATTAGGTCATGACACAGGTATAGAGACAGCAATTCAGAGTATTGCAGATTGCTTATATGCCAACCAGCCCTGAAAGTTGGGTTTTTGTTCTACAAATGTATCATCACAGAATGCAGGCAGACTTTAACATACAAGGTTGATGCAGGCAGTCTTTAAAATACAAGGCTGATGCAGGCAGTCTTTAACATACAAGGCTGATGCAAGCAGTCTTTTTAACATACAAATTTCGGATATATAGCATGGAGTTACATACATCACAATTGAAGAATGGCAGCATCTTATAAGTTTTTCCTAGACCTAAAGTAGAATAGCCTAAATCAAGAGTGGCCTTGCAGAAAGCAAATAGCATGCCAATGAAACATGATGCAGCAAAATGTAGAGGAAACAGCTAAGGCACAAAGAACAATAAAAGAATATAGCAATATAGACATCGAAAGAATATGGACACAAATGAATCCAACAATTCCCGGAAGATGGTGAAACACATGGATTACCATAAACGGGTACACCAATATAGAAATAAAGCTACAGCATGAGAACAAAAGATACTCCCTCCGATCACTAATGTAAGACCTTTTAGCTTTTTTTGGAAATGCATGTATCTAGACATGTTTATTGTTTAGATTCATCATTTTAGCCCGAATCTGATCTACTTGAAATATCTAGAAAGTCTTACATTAGTGAACGGAGGGAGTATATATAATCAAATACACGAATTTACGGAGCAAGGGCAGACAAGAAATGAAGAGCTACCCTAGGCACTACACAGAAGATACCTACTAAGAACAATAACACATCGTGACAGAACTGCTGTATAACTGTTGGGTTCAAATGAACTCAAAGGAATTCATAAATCGATCATCATCTGGTCTTTCACATTTCTTATGAGTGGAAGACTACACCGTAAACAAGGGATTCCCCTAACCTCAATGGTCTAATTCACTAGCTTCGCCAACAAAAGGAACCAACCAGCACAAACATGGTGATGATAATTCCCTCAAGACAAGCACACTGGAGCACTTCAGGCCAGGTAGTTACTTGTAATTTTTCTAAACCTAGGAAAATGCATCTTACTGGGAATTTGCTTGTCGAGGTCGAGGCCAAGGCCGAGGAAGATCTCGACTGCGCGCTCCCGGCTCGAGATCGACACGACCAAATCGAGCACCTGGTCAGTGCCACCAACATCCGGCACCAACCCAAACACCCCTACGAGAAGCAGAAAGGCGATCGTCTCATTCTTAAACACCATCTGCGCCTCAATCCTTTTGCTCCGCTTCCAGTCCGCCGCGACAGCCCTGGCCTCCTCGCGCGCCTCGGGCGACGGCTTCACGCCGAGCGCGCGGACGCGGTCGAGGAGTTCTATGAGAAGGCGGCAGGACACCTTGGCGTCCCCATTCTTCTCGCCCTCCCCCGGCGGCGCGCGGCAGAATCCCGCGGCCGCGGCGAGCACCAGGAGACCCGGGTCGGGGGCCACCAGGAGGGCGGCGTCGAGGGCGCGGGGGGGGACCCGGAGCTCTTCCCTGTGATCTATAAGGTACGCGCGGAGTCCGGGACCGTCCATCCCGGAGCAGAGCAGCTCGAGCTGGGAGAAGCCTTCGAGTTGGGAGGCGAGGGCGGAGTCGACGCTGGTGGCGTCCAAGTAGAGGGAGCGCCATGCGGAGGTGAAGGCGGAGAGGGCGGTGGAGTAGGTATGGAGGGAGGCGACGGCGTCGAGGACAGAGGGGTTCGCCTCTCTCTCGGCGCCCATGGCTGCAGCGGCGGAAACCCTCGGCTCTGCTAGGTGGCCGGTGGGGAGGTGGAAGAAGCAGGCAGGCAGAGGCCCATGTTGAGTAACAGGCCGAGTCATATACTACAAGCCTACAGCCCGAGACAAATAGGCCTGTGCCCATCTATATGCGGATGTCGTGGTGTTGTGATCGATGTCATCGTTGAGCCTGAAAAAGTCGTCGTAGTAATTGAAGTAGACGTAGATGGAGTCGAAGTAGTCGAGGTAGGTGACATGCCTTGTCGAGCTTGCCAAACTCGGGAGAATGCCGAAAACGAAGGCGTGTGTCGATATTGCCAATACCGGGCGTGTGAAGACAGAGATTATCACGAACCATGCGAGCCAAAGCCAAATTTGAAGAAGCAGAGAAGGTCTCCTTGAATGGTCGGTGCGTAGAAGTTGTTCGCTGATATATTGGAGTAGACGAAGTAGTTGCACAAAAAAATTGATTAGTGCAAAAATAAAAATTTAGACCGTGACTCTGGCGGCGAGGTCGTGGTGGTCGAAGACGACGAGGTAGTCATCGAAGGTGATTGAGTTGTTGTGGTTCTCGATTTCGAGGATTAGACCCGTATTTTCCACTTATATGAGCACGACGTCGATCGTGGATAAAAACTTGTTGGCATTGATGATGACCATGATTGGTGGTGGCGGCAACAATGTGTCGATGTTGTTGGTGTAGATGGTTGTCGGCAATAGTGACCATGAGTGATGCAGACGTCGAGGCGTGTACTCAGAGGACGTGCCGCGAGATCGAAGTTGAAGGCTTGGTGTTGATCGGCTTGGCGAACATTTGATGTTGTAGACGTGTAGATGCAGCTAGGCTTGGAGCAGAGTTGATCGTTCCTTGTCCAATGTGAACATGCACTACGAAGGACTCTTAAATTCTTGCATGCAGTCTGGTGCCTACAATCGGTGACGCGCCCTCGTGTGCGGCTGAGCAGAGCAGCTTGAGCAGTCCTTGGTGTATCTAGATTCGATCGGATCTACTGAATTTGTTTTGCACCGGGCTAATTGGATTTTGGTGGCTAAAGAAAATAATCTAATTGGAAAGCGATTTTTTTTAAAACTACAAACTGATCTATTGTAATTGGAGAAAAACTACCTATGAGATGTGATGCGTCCGGTGGAGATCATTGAGATCAATCTCGTCGGAGGTGGTGCAGCGGAAGCGGAGGCTAAACCCTAAGCTAAATAGCAAAATCGCTTTGATTACAATATTAAACTACCAAATATGTCTAGCAGTAATATACCCCTAACATGCCAAAAAAATACAATTCTTGAAGTACGCTTATGTCTTGCTTTATAAATAAAACAACCACATTCTACAAGAGGTTAAGATCAAGTCGAGAAATAAAAACGAGTATGGCAGGACAATATCACAATTATGTCCAACTAGAATAAGAAAGTAATGCTAGGACGTAGATAGATGGCGCGCTGCCACCAGAAGATCATCGTGCTAGCCGGTCTCTATCCCAATGCCTACAGAACTTGGTGCCACTATTGCATGAAGTCCAATAATTTAAACACATAGTCCCTATTGTTGTAAGAAGGCACGCTGCCAGCATCTGTTTTAGAATAATGCATAAGGTCTAGATCACCACGGCAAACTCTAACTAAAAGAAGCGCCTCCTCCTACTAGTGTAGTTCGCCTGGGCTTTCAGGAACTCGTCAAGGTCTAGGGTCTTCCACTCATACCCTAGATCATCACAGACGAAGCTCCATAGAAAGCTCGCAGCAGGACAGATGAACGCTTTGTCACCTCAAAACCAGAGGGGAGGTGATCCGGAGCAACTACCTAAAAAAAATCTTAGAGCTTTCCATAATGGGGAGGAGGTCCAGGTTAGGCTAGTCATAGTAGAAGTAACTTAGATGGTAACATGATCCCACATGTAATGCCAACTAGACACTTTGATGACATGGCGGCTCAATTAATGAAGAAAGGAAGGATTGTGATAACTGGCTATGTTACCATAACATCACACACCCCAAGACAAGATGAGTCTATTAGCTAATAAATGAGTCATTCTAAATTACTACTATAAGATTCTATGCACTATGGAGATAGTAACATGAAGTAGTGTCATATACATGACACTACCTTATGTTACTCTCCACTATGACTAGTCTTAGGATCGTTTCTCAAAAAAGGACATGGTATGTGGACCAAAGGTGAAGATACCGAGGGGAAAGGAAAAGGTGCCAAGAAACACTATCTAACGTTCCCGATAACGACTGTGGGAGGCTCACTAGTAGCTCAATCCATGCTACGTTTTCCTCCAAGCCAAAAATTTGTCAGAATGAAATGTTCCAAGTCCCATTTTAGGCCACCGAGGCAACACACAGGGTTGGCTTTGAGCAAATTGCAAAGAGGACTGGGAAGTCACAATAGATTGGGCTCCTTTTGAGCCGCGGGTCTAAAACCACAAGGTTTTATAGGGAAACCAAAATCCTAAGCTTATTAATTAGCTGATGGCATTGCTAGGTTGCTAAAAGAAGGAACCAACAATATGGAAGTGAATTTTTATGACCCAGGTTCAGTGTTTTCTGTATTTAATTTTTCCAACAAACTAGTTTTATGGAATTTGAGAAAATACAATATATTTTTGAGGACTTTTACAGTACCCTCAAAAGAATATGGACCCTCCAATTTTGTCAATCCGATGGCTGGTCTCAGCTGGTACTCCACCGTTAGCAAACGAGAGTACCGACTTAGAAAACCTGGGAGTACCCCGAGTTCAGGGGTAAAATCGTAATCTATAAAGGCTAGCAAAACCAGGCCCTACGGAAACGATTTGATACTCAGTTATCCCTAGAATCCAATCCTTCATTCATGTGTATAGACACCTCCGTGCCGGAGTGTGCCGGAGAGACACGGTCGCTAGACAGGGGCCTTGCCGCCATGGTTCGTTTGATCAGTACCTCCAAATGCAAGCGGGCAGGAAAATAAGATCCATCAATTGATTGATTTGTACATTGGCCATACTTCTTAGAGTGTCACTGCGGCCGTGCAAGGAGAAACGGCGGCAACCGTACGTGCGGTCTTACTGGGGGCCGGGGAGGAATTCAGACGGTGCAGATCAGAACAATATACGCAAAGACTGAAGCGCTGTGGTGAGAGCTCGTAGGGGACGACGTAGGCGGCTGTGTGCGTGACCTCTCCAACGAGACGGCGGTGCCCGACCTCTCAATTGGGAATTTGGGACAGCGGCCCGGTGATGTCCGCCTCTCGGTTGGGAATCTAGGACGGCGGCTGCCTGCTGCGAATGGCACGAGATTTACTTGAGCAGTTATGTCGTGATTTTTTTTTGAACAGTTTTTTTTTAACAACCAGATGACCAAGAGGAGAAGACGAAACTAACCCTTTACTTGGATGGTCAGATTTAAGTGGTACTCCCACCTCTATTTTTGGAGTACCAGATTATGTATATTCATTATATGTTGATTTGTAGCCCATATATAGGAAATGAGATTTGAATACACACACACACACACACATGCAAGTAGAATGAAAATCATTGATAAAACTTGAAATCAATATACAATACTGGGTCATCCGTAGGGTGTTTAGGATCCCACCAAAATTTCACTTCTAGTTCATAAAATTTTACTCAAAATTTTACACTAGATTTTGATAAATTGGCAAATAAACTAGAAGTGGGACTTTGATTATCTGCATATGATTTTTTTTATATTCATTTTTTTCTCACGAGCATTATGCTCCCTGACTGTATTGGGCTTTACCTCTATCAGTTTGCCAAGTCGGCCCAATGCAAGGGCACGATGTATGAGCGTGACTTCATACATGCTTTTGTTTTTCCTCAAGTGGTATTTAGAAAAAACACATATACTGCTTATATGTGTTTCTTTGTCCTTCTTGACATGTGCCATTTGTAAAGCATGACCATGTTCACTTAATTTTCCCATAACCTAATGTTTCCGCAGTAATCCATTTTTTGTTCTAGAAAAGATGACGCTTTGGACATATAGTTGGTCTCTAATATTCCCTCCGTCCTAAAATAGATGTCTCAAATTTGTCAAAATTAGAATGAATCTAGACACTATTTAGTATATAGATTCATCCAAAATTTTAAAAAACTAAGACATCTATTCTTGGACGGAGGGAGTACTATAAATTGACACCGTCATGTTTTATATGAATATAGTATATAGGATCTAATACTCCCTCTGACTCATATTAGTTGACTTGGATTTGTCAAAATTTGGATGAACCTATATACTAAATAATGTCTAGATTCATCCAAATCTAGACAAATCCAAATCAACTAATATGGGTCGGATGAAGTACTGTTCTGACATTAAAAGCAAATCTAGTACAGTGTTGGGTTGACATAACCAAACTAAACAATTCTAAGATAAACAGTACTAGTAGATAAAACACGTCAAAACTAGATGAGTTTGGTTTCACGTGTCGTACACTCGTACAGCTCGTAGGAGCTCATCTTTTTACGAAGAAATAGCACGGAATATCTTTTGGTTCTCCTTTTTTCCTTTTAAAAAAGGGAGGAAAGGTGCAGTAAGGCTATACCAGACTGTCGCTTCAAGCAGAAGAGCTAGCTAGACACACGCGCGGGGTAGTACCTGAGTAGTTTGTCTTTTTGAACGGGACCTGGGAGTAGTTTGTCGACGTTGTTGATTGGACACAAAAAAGCATACGCATCCCGCGAAACAGGTGCTAGCTCATAGGTTCATGTAGCAAACAGTAAAAGTGCGGTACCCTTCACCGGCACTCTAGGAATAATGGATTCGGCATAGAAACAGCGCATCCGTATACTAGTGGTATTATAGGGAGTAGTACACACTGTCCCTTCTGTCTTGTGCTATTATACACACCGGGTACATACTACTATCTCTGTTTCAAAATATAAGATGTTTTAGATTTCTGAAAAAAATGTATCTAAACTTAATTTAGTGTATAGATTCACTCCAAACATGAGCGAACCTATATGCTAAAAATAGTCTAGATACATTTGCTTTACAAAGTTAAAACATCTTATATTTGGAAATGGAGGGAGTACTAGTTACTTCCTCGGTCCCTAAATAGGTGTACTTCTATTCTTCTTGTCAACTTTAATAAAGTTTAATTAACTATATAGAAAAATATAATACTATCTCCGATCCATAATAAGTGTCGCAGTTTTGAACTAAGCGCAGTTCAAAATAGCGACACTTATTATGGATCGGAGGGAGTAATATTTATGACACTAAATTGGTAACACTTGATTTGTTTTCAAATTATATTTTATAATATGACAATTTTTATATAGATAGATGTTATTATATTTAATCAATAAGGTTGATCAAATATTAAAATCTAATTTAGACAAAAGCTAGAACTACACTTATTTACGGATATATTTACGGATAGAGGAAGTACGGCGCTATCTAACCTGATCAAGCTATTAAACGGTGAGGCGTGCCATGCAGACTAGCTACCTAGCGGCCGGAGCGCATGCATTTTCGGATGACAATATCCGACGGCGCGTCGTCCCAGCCACAGAATTTCGAATGGTACAAATACTACCTATCTGGCTGTATATACGTGTCCGCGTCGGTGGATCGCGTCCGTGCGTGCACGTGAAACGTGCGACGAAAAAGCACTGTCTGTGTCTGTCGCGGGACCACCGACCGATTGGGACATGCCACGCCAGGAGGACCGTACCGGCGGCACCCTATCTGAAAATCTGGACCTGCCTATTTCGAGTGAGTGTGTGTCTGACAATTTCATTCATGCATGCCAGCGGGCAGCAGGGCCGGGTCGGTTGGACCAGCACACTTGCGCTGCTGCATCCATGCGTCGATCCAACGACGCTCGTCGCGGTGGCCACAGATTATTTCATGTATGGGACCCCGCAAGAAAACCCCCCTAAGAACATTTTCACTTGTTGGGCAAAACTATGCCGAAATTCGTACCAAATTTTTGACCGGACGAAACTCGTTTTTAGCTTGGTAACACCGAGTTTTCCACTCGGATTTCCAGACGAGTTTCCGCGTTTGGCAAAATTTAACAAATTTCGGCAAACTTTGGGCAAACTTTGGACGAATATAAGCGGTTTGGCGAATATGAGCGAACTTTGGGCGACTATGGTCGATATGGGCGAACTTTGGACGATATGGACGAACTATGGGCGAAATTTGGGCGAAATTTGGGATATGGGCGATACAGACGAACTTTATGCCTGAATTTTAGGCGAATATGGTCTATATGGACGAAATTTGGGCGATACGAATGAACTTTAGGCGAATATGCCCGAATTTTGGGCGAACTTTGGGAGAATATGGTCTATATGGACGAACTTTGAGCGAATATGGGCGATACAGACGAACTTTGGGCAAATATGCCAAATTTTAGGCAAACTTTGGGCGAATATGGTCTATATGGACGAACTTTGGGCGAATATGGTCTATATGGACAACCTTTGGGCGAATATGGACGAAGTTTGGATGAATATGAGCAAATATATGCTGACTGGACAGGTCCACTCGCCGAATTCGCTTCGTCCGATGTTCCCAGGGTGTACCCGGGATCCTGGGTATGGCCTGGGTAGTCCAGACGAAAGTTGACCCAAATCTGGATGAAAACAGGTTTCTGGGTACACGACTGGCAAAATTTCGGCGTCCGGATCGACGTTCTGGGTAGCCGAGTGGAGATGCTCTAAGTACGAGTTGGTTTGACATGGATTTGATCTGGTTTAAATCCCATCAAAGTCAAAATATTCTCTAATCCAATTCAATCCAATCCAATTCAACCTAGAGATGGATTAACCCAACATAGACATTATAGCCTAAATGTCTCTAAGAGCGTGTACAACGTTGGTTGAGTCTACTGAAAAATCTTAGACACGGTTCTAGCAAAACCAAATATGCTCCAACGTTTAGACACAATGATAAGCCTCACTAGTAGAATAAAAAACCTATTTATAAATGCTCTTTTCCTATCATTTTCTTCTTGTCAAAGCTCTTTTCTTCTTAGCTACATGTGTCTAGTATAAGACCCGAGTCCAGCAAAAAGCTTCTTAACTACCTGTGCTCCAGTGTTTAGATCTATGCCTAAAGGTTTCTAGACACCTCTTTTTCTATACGCTGCACTTTCCCTAAGTTCTGCTCTATTGAAATAAGTGTCGATTTTAGATACACATGTATATCTACTAGAATCTAGACGATGCGTATCGTCTACAAAAATCTATAGCATTTATTTCTAAACGAAGAAAATATGAAATTATGTGTCGTTGTATTTCTCCATTTTATGTACGTGTATTTCTCCATTTTTAGTTTTTTTGTGGGTACCATTTTCAGATCGACACAAGCCACGGATGGTCAAAAAAATGTTTCTAAAAAAATACCATACTTGCGTAGGTTTCTGCCTGTGATTTGTTTTATATTTTTTTTTAGAAAAACTTGGAAATATGATTTTTGCTAAGTTCCAAAATATGAGTTTTCTAGAGTATTGTGGTTTTAAAAAACCGCTCTCGGAATCAAAGGCGACATTTGTGTTTTTGTCCCTTGTTTCGTCTAGTTCTCTACTCGCACGTGATATTCGATCTGCACAAACAACATAACATGCATCATGGCCTACGGTAGATTGATAGCTAGGTTGTGTGGCTAACGAGCAAGCCTCGATCGAACCACTTGGAGGTTAGGGTATTAAAAACACATTGAATAGAGATTTGAATCGAAAAGACGGTATGTTGTTGTCCACCAGCCCGATGATGAAGCGTATGGTCTCAAATGTAAGTGCTCTCTAACTAAACATTGATAGCCACCTTAAAAGCACAACAGAAAATCAAAAGAAAATCAATCTATGACTCCATTTCCATTAATGGATAGGCATAAACAACTTCAGAGCTATGGCTCCATTTCGTTCTACCTATAGGCATGCCTAACCGAACGAACTCATTCTCCGGTTCTGTTCTAGTAGTTGTAACTCAATGAGTGCTTTCTCTTATAAGAAAAGCATTGACTTGGAAGAATATGAACAACATAGCTCGTCGTAATAGATCGACTTCAAAGTGTCATTACAAGCTCCATGTTTTAGGATTGATTTCCACACCTATAGTTGAGTTTCCTTCACTGCCAAATAAATACGCTATCAAAACATGGTTCATGATGCGCCTACTAACATCGATTTTGTATTCTAGATTGATTTTATATTATCTTCTACAAAGGTTTTGTAGCCGTTGGCCAGATCTATTTGCATATGCACTCGCCACGTGATGTCCACTCGAGACTCATGAAGCATTTGCTGAGATACATTTGTGGCACATCCGAACATGGTCTTGTTCTCTGAGCTTCACCCTCCATGGATATTGTTGTGTACTTCGATGTGGATTAGGTTGGTTGCCCTGACACTCGGTGTTCTACGTCCGGGTTTTGCATCTATCTTTGTGGCAGCTTGATCTCCTGGTCATGTAGACGACAATCTACGGTGTCTCGTTCAAATGGTGAAGCGGAGTATCAACATGTTGCTAACACTGTTGGTGGGTGTTGCTGGTTGGGCCAACTCCCTGAAGAGCTTCATTGTTCTGTTGACAAAGCCACTATCTTGTTTTGTGACAATGTCTCGGCAGTCTACCTTTCCGTCAACCCTGTTCATCATCGATAGACTAAACACATCAAGCTAGAACTCCATTTTATTCGTGAAAAGGTCGCTCTTGGACAATTCCATATGACTCAGCAGCTTGCTGATATCATGACAAAGGGACACCCTACAACTAGCTAGTTTTGAGACGTTTCGGTCTAGCTTCAGCATAATCTCTGATGACGCTTCGACTGCGGGTGGTGTTTGAAACGTGTAGATCTTGTTTTTGTATACGATTGTAATCGTTCTAGCTACCCTATCTCTCCACGCGTGTATTCTGTTGTACCTACCGTGAAAGAGATCTAGAGCTCGGTTAGTACTTGTAATGTGTCAATCAATAGAGAATGTCGTCGTTGAGCAAATTCTGCTAACCTACATGCATCAATCATCCGTGCACGAATATGACTGTGCGTGTATGACAGATCCATGTGAGCCATTGCTGTCGTGCTACACGACGTTCGCTGCGGCTTGACGAGAGATTATTTGATGGATGGGATCCCGTAGGAAAACCCTAAATGTCTCTAAGTTCTACTCCATTGAAATATATAAGTGTCGCTTTTAGATACGCATGTATATCTAGAATATAAACGTCTAGACAAATCTACGGCATTTATTTATAAACAAAGAAAATACTAAATTATGTATCGTGTATTTCTCCATTTTATGTATAGTGTATTTCTCCATTTTTAGATTTTTTTGTGGGTACCATTTTCAGATCTGACACAAGCCACATATGGTCAAAAAACGTTTCTATAAAAATACAATACTTGGAAATTTGATTTTTGCTAAGTTCCAAAAGATGAGTTTTCTAGAGTTTTAAAAATCGCTCTCGGAATCAAAGGCGACATTTGTTTCTTTGTCCCTTGTTTCGTCTAGTTCTCTACTCGCACGTGATATTCGATCTGCACAAACAACATAACATGCATCGATAGATCGATAGCTAGGTTGTGTGGCTGACGAGCAAGCCTCGGTCGAACCTCTTGGAGGTTAGGGTATTGAAAACACATTGAACCAAGATTTGAATCGAATCAAAAGATCAAAAAGTCGGTATGTTCTTGTCCACCGGCCCGATGACGAAAGTGTATGGTCTCAAATGTAAGGGCCTTAACATTGATAGCCACCTAAAAAGCACACCAGAAAATTAAAAAAGAATTTCCATCTATGACTCAGTTTCCATTAATGGATAGACACAAACAACTTCAAAGCTATGGCTCCATTTCATTCTACCTATCGGCATGCTTGACCGAACGGACTCATTCTCCGGTTCTGTTCTAGTAGTTGTAATTCAACAAGTGCTTTATCTTATAAGAAAATCGCCGACTTGGAAAAATAAGAACAACATAGTTGTTCGTGATAGATTGACTTCAAAGTGTCATAACAAGCTCCATGTTTTAGGATTTAGTTTCCACACCTATAGTTGAGTTTCCTTCACTGCCAAATAAATACACTATCAAAACATGTTTATGATGCGCCTACTAAAATTGATTTTGTATTCTAGATATTGATTTTATATAATCTTCTACAAAGGTTTTGATGCCGTCGGCCAAATCTGTTTGCATATGCACTCACCACATGATGTTCACTGGGGACTCGTGAAGCGTTTGCTGAGATACATTTGTGGCACATCCGAACGTGGTCTTGTTCTCCGAGCTTCACCTTCCATGGATATTGTTGTGTACTTTGATGTGGATTAGGTTGGTTGCCCTCACATTCGTCGTTTTACATCTGGGTTTTGCATCTATATTGGTGGCAGGTTGATCTCATGGTCCTCTAAAGGGCAATCTAATGTGTCTCGTTCAAGTGCTGAAGCGGAGTATCGGTCTATTGCTAACACCGTTCCTGAGTGTTGTTGGTTGCGCCACCGCAAACTCCTTAGGGAGCTTCACTGTTCTGTAGACAAATCCACTATCGTGTTTAACGATAATGTCTAACCGGTCTACCTTTCTGCCAACCATGTTCATTATCGCCCGACTAAACACATTAAACAAGGTATCCATTTTGTTCATGAGAATATGGATCTTGGTTGTTTCCGTGTGTCGTTCACGTTCGTACGACTGAGCAGCTTGCTGATATCGTGACAAAGGACACCGCCCTAGAGCTAGTTTTGAGACGTTTCGGTCTAGTTTCGGCATCGTCTCTGATGATGCTTCGAGCGAGGGTGGTGTTAGAAACGTGTAGATCTTGTCTTTGTATTTGATTGCAATCCTTCTAGCTACCCTATATCTCTCGCTCCACGCGTTTATTTACCTTTTGTGGAAAAGATCCAGAGGTCGGTTAGTCCTTGTAATGTGTCAATCAATAGAATGTCGTTGAGCAAATCCTGCTAACCTACATGCATCAATCAATCATCCGTGCACGAATATGACTGTGCGTACAGTGTGTATGACAGATCCATGTGAGCCATTGCTGTCGTGCTACACGAGGTGGACCGGCTGGATTGGATCGGATCGAGCGCGCATCAACGCGACGTCGCAGCAATGAGATTATGTAGGCCCTGGTGCACCATGCAAGATATGGTATGGTTCCCCACGCCCTCATCTCTTTGTCTAGCCATTTTAGCACCCGTGACAAATAATTGCAGCTTTGGAAATATTGATCCTGAAAACCTGATCCAAATCAAGTCTATTTCCAAGAAGGACACGCAACATATAAATAAATAAATAAAGGAAAATGGTTCAGTATTTCTGGGCGTATGTGCTTCCACGTACAATACACCACATTGATAAATCGATTGTACCTCTTTACCATTTTTACTATACTTCGTTACAAAATACTCCTAGATACACCAAAATGAGTTCTATGAAAAAAAATCAGTTGAGTATATGTACTTTATACTATGTATAAATTTACTGCTTTTCTGTACCTAAAAATCTAAGGTAGAAAAACAAATTACCCAAATAATATTTTTTCTTGGTACTTGTATGCAGTATATTTCTCCCTTCGATCCATATTAGTTGACTCAAATTTGTCTAAAATCTAGACACTATTTAGTATATAGGTTTATCCAAATTTAATAAATCCAAGTCAAGTAATATGGGTCGGAGGGGGTAGAATAATTAATGATACATTAATTAAGAATAGTAAATACGGAGTACTGCTAGACTGTTAGATGAAATTTGGAAAAGATTGTTTAGTCGATATAGTATTTTTATACGAGTGTAAATTTTGTTAGATGTGGAAAAGATCGTTCCAAGGTAATATTCGAGATTTCGGACTCACGCGAGTTAGCAACATGTTCAAAGT
Source organism: Avena sativa (assembly GCA_916181665.1). Taxonomy (NCBI): domain Eukaryota; kingdom Viridiplantae; phylum Streptophyta; class Magnoliopsida; order Poales; family Poaceae; genus Avena; species Avena sativa. The sequence goes on along the minus strand of OV702293.1, from coordinate 446,625,829 downwards.
AGATTTATTTCATTACGCAAAAAAGGTAGATTCATTTCGACATGCAAAAACCGCGCTAATTAGCGTACGTGTAGATAATAATATAATCGATTACTTGTGGTTAGCTGCCCAATATCCGACTCGTCTGTCATGCTCAAGACTCGTGTCTTTTTTTTTTATTATTAGCAGAGAAAGAGAAATGAAAAGGTTGCTATTCAAGCTATAGGTGCGCGCCATTCGGTACAGTATAAATGGAGTATAAAGGAAAAGGCGTGCGGTGACTGTCATGCATGTCTTTTCACCACTCTTTTGTAACCACATCATCTATACTCCCTCTGTTTCAAAATATAAGATGTTTTAGCTTTGTGAAACAAATGTATCTAGACTACTTTTTGTATATAGGTTCGTTCGAGTTTAGAGTAAATCTATACACTAAAATAAGTCTAGATACATTTTCTTCATAAACCTAAAACGTCTTATATTTTAAAACGGAGGGAGTAGATCCGAGGGCGTGGACGGCGTTTCAGAGGACCCACACCACACGATACGATCGAGCGTGTGTGGCTTTTGTTTTAAGACATGTACTCCCTCCGTTTGGAAATATAAGATGTTTTAGTTTTATGAATGAAATGTATCTAGACATCTTTTAGTGTCTATATTCATTTGAACCTATACACTAAAACATGTCTAGGTACATCTCCTTCACAAACTTAAAACATCTTATATTTCTAAACGGAGGAAGTATGTGCTTAATTAGAAGATGCCCAATTTACGCACCACCTGTATACCAGTTTTAGCTAGTAAAGCAAACACGTGTCTTAAAACTGGAACCAGAAAAGGCTTCAGTAAAGCTAGCAACCACTGTACATGCACATGCTACATGTCTGCAGGCCCTACATGTCCGTCCGCGTGTATCCGCTTTGATTAGTACACTGTTATCTTCTGGTTATAGTAATAAAGCACATGTGGAGGGTCCGCGCTGCAGGAAAATATATACAGCGAGAAAAGATGCCATCGTAGATGCTCTAGCGAGAAAGAAAAGAGAGAAGATCATATCCGATGGCCGGCTTGTCGGGGACGTGTTACATGATACTATAGAGTTCTCTAGAACAATTAATCTGATCGTCGGTTCCACGATCTAGATCAAACTGACTACGTCGACTCGTAACACAAGTTTGTAATCTCTCTCTCCGTGTGTACTATATAGTATCAATCAATCAATGAGTGCACGTTTTGCAGCCCGATCATACCTTGTTACAACTGGAACTGGGAAGACTTCAGTGAAGCTGGCAACAGTATATGCACATGACTGCTACTCCCTTGGTTTCCAATTATAAGAGATTTTAGTTTTTGTTAAAACACTGTATCGAGACGTCTTCTAGTGTGTAGGTTCAAAGCAAAATGAGTGAATCCAGTTCACAGTTTACCAATATATTCACCAAAGTACTGCCAATGCTATTGTTCATGGAGTTTTGGTCCAGTCTTCACGCTGGTTAGATGGGTGTAGGGTTCTAGAACAATCTGAACGTCGGTTACCTAATCTAGATCAAACCAGCCTTGTCACCATGTAACACAAGTCTGTAATCTGTGTATATATAAGTCAGTCAATGCATGAGAGCCGAGGCGTGCACGTTTTACAACTGGAACTAGAAAGTCTTGAGTGAAGCTAGGAACAGTATATGCACATGCATGCTACTCCATGTTAAATCGTCAATCAAGTCGCCATACATGTCTGTAGGCCATACATGTCTGTGTATCTAGGTGGGCCCGCTTTGATTCATGCCACAACTACCATTATCTTTTGGATATAGTACAATATGCTCCAGATCCAGCGCTGCAGGAAAATATACAGCGAGAAAAAAGGTGCCATCGTACTCCCTCCGTTTTTTATTACTTCGCGTTCTAGGATTTTTCAAAGTCAAACTTTGTCAACTTTGACCAAGAATATAGAAAAATATATAAACATTCATTATTTCAAATGCATATATTATGAAAATATAACTTACGAAGTTTCCAATACTATAAGTTTTATATCGTAAATGTTTTTATTTTAAATATTTAGTTAAACTTTAATTTTTTTGACTTTGACTAAACCCAGAATGCGATCTAATTGTAAACGGGGGAGTACATGCTCGTTGAGAAAAAAAAGGAAAAATTAATAATATCTGAGTGGCTCAGGCTGTATTGATTGAATGCGAGAGGTACTACACAAAATTCTATGCTATAGAATATAGCAACAAATATCTCTGACAATACTAGTTGAATTGCAAAAGGAGCTAGCTAGGTGGCTAGCTAGCTTGCTGTGGTGCGTAGACGAACTCTACACCACACGAGATGTCTCTCGTGCGCCTATAGCTACGTGTACGCATGTATCTCGACGCGACGACGTCTTAGTGCTATATAAACAGGGTTAGTACTGTGTGAGAAGCGGGGAGAGACGGTGTGTCCAGATCCAGCTAGCCTATCCCACCGACGGGAGGAGACATGACGCCCACCACAGCCACTGCCCTGGTGCTAGCACTGACCCTGGCACACTATGCCAGCCTCGCCGCCGCCGCCGCCGGCCCCAGGGTCATCATCGTCGGCGCCGGCATGTCCGGTATGTCTTCAACTAGCCAGTGCACTTAAGCTTACACACACTAGCTAGTAGGAGTAGTAACACGGAGGAGGTATGGTGGGCCGGGTTACATATGCATCATCATGATGTTGCAGGGATCTCGGCGGGGAAGCGGCTGTCGGAGGCCGGGATAACGGACCTGGTGATCCTGGAGGCGACGGACCACATCGGCGGGAGGATGCACAAGACCAACTTCGCCGGCATCAACGTGGAGATGGGCGCCAACTGGGTGGAAGGCGTCAACGGCGGCAAGATGAACCCCATCTGGCCCATCGTCAACGAAACGCTCAAGCTCAGGAACTTCCGCTCCGACTTCGACGACCTCGCCAACAACATCTACAAGGAGAAGTATATACATATATACGCCGTCCGTCCAGCTCAAAAAATATGCATGAATAATTACCACGAAATTAATTGAACGCACGCACATGCGCAATTATTAACTCGTGCATATATGGGAACTAACGTACTACTATGCTAGTTGCTTGACTTCACCGATGTACTGTATATGCTAGCTTATACCTAGCTTAAGTTTCACAAGAAAAACAGAACCGGGCGGTACTAATTACTACTCCCTCCATATCAAAATATAAGATGTTTTAGCTTTGTAAATCAAATATATCTAAACTACTTTTAATATATAGGTTTACTCATATTTGAAGTGAATCTACACACTAAAACAACTCTAGATATATTTTTTAAAAAAACAGAGAAAGTAGTACGAATCATAAAATGCTCCTTTTATCTATTTTAGTTCTTGAAGAGTTTTGGGCTCCGTTTAGAACAAATGAAAGACACATATTTTTTCCAAGATAGGATTCTTCTAGGGAAAACTCGTTTGGTTCTTTTTTAAACAAACGAATAACGCTATCTTATATTTCTTTGAAATCCATAGGTAATAGGCCATTCCGTAGAATTTTTTGGAGGAAATCAAACAAGAAATCTTATCTCTCTCTCTCTGTGTCAATTATTCCTAATGACTATCTGACGGTGTTCATCTCTCTCTCTGTGTGTGTGTGTGTAAAACGACACATTTGAAGTCTTCGTGCGGTTTTGGTTACTGTACCACGGGTCAAAGAAATTTAAGATCTCGTTTTTGTTTTGTTTTTAAATTCATATTATTTAAGTTCATACTTTCCAAACCAGGCTTCAAAGTCTTGCACGCATAACTTCTCAAAATAGTAACTTCAACAGGAACCAGACCACCACATATGTTCGGTATGAATATGCCATAGTCAATCCGCATGTGCACACTTACATGCATCAATTTGCACATGTAATGTTTTCCAGTTTCTTTTGAACTTATAAGTGAGCAAAAGAAAATAGAAAATATGCGTTTGTAGCCATGTTTCCGTGTGATAGGCCCGTGTGTATTTTTTGTGCTACTGGTCTTGTAAAAGCTTGAAAACCAGAACTGCAATTGGCATCCAAGAGCATATGCTCCTACATGCGGAAAAATAATTTGAAGGGTGACAAAATAGTATGAAAAAATTATAAAGACATGTATATGTTTGTGCCAGATGGTTTTTTGTAATTTTTTATGGATAAAATACAAATAGTGTGACTTGTGCTAAAAAGACAAGTTGAGTGCCATTTTTTTTGCTTTTTTACAACGCCGAACTTTGTCATTTTGTTTGGGGAATCACACATGTTGATTTTTGCAAGAAAACTTACACAAACACGGACCACAGTAGCAAGAAAATGTACACAAAATTTCAGATTTTCAAATTTCATTTGAATCGTCGGAGAGGTCGGGGTTTTGCCTCATTTTCAAAAAAAAAAAACGCCAGCTAGGTGCTTGACCATGCATGTACACAGCCATTACACTTTTTCAATGAAATTTATACCGATGTATAACCACAATCTAGATCACTAGTCAAATCTTTATTGAGATCCATGCCAAACAAAGTCGTGCACACTCTTTCTAAACCTTGGTATAAACACATTTTTGAACCTTTTGTAAAATATTGAAAAACAATCACGCACATATATATTGAGTTGAAACTTATGCATGACAAGTAATATAAAATTTGCTAATTTGTTTAAACAATGGTTTAACTTTCAATACTTAGCTTTACTTTACAATTTTTTTGCTAATTTTTAGTAAATCCGCATGCCTGAATTGAGAACGTGAGGTTTAGATTTTGAGAATAGACTTCCGGGGTTCCAAAAGTTCTGCTCAACCGCATTCAATTACTCCCTCCGGCCCATATTAATTGACTCAAATTTGTCTAGATTTAAATGAATCTAGACACTATTTAGTATATAGGTTTATCTAAATTTTGACAAATCAAAGTCAATTAATATGGATTGGAGGGAGTACTAATTAATATATCAAACCTACTTATCTAAATGATGTACCCACGCCAAAATTTAATAATCGTTTTTTTTTCAACTTGAATTTACTAATCGTTAGCACGTACTCCCTCCGTTAGATCTTATATTTTAAAACAGAGGGAGTACATATGTTGTGAATTGTGAAGTTGGCGTTTATAAAACTTGTTTTTGTGTGGCAGGGGTGGCGTGTACGACCGAGCGTACGCGCAGAAGAGGATCGACCGGTCGGACGAAGTGGAGGAGAGCGGCGCGAAACTGTCCGCCAAACTGCACCCCAGCGGCCGGGAAGACATGTCCATCCTCGCCATGCAACGCCTCAACGACCAGTACGTGGCGAAGGCCCAACGAATAATTCTGAAAACCTGGCCTATTTAGTGTAGTATTTGTATTGATCTGGGCCGCGTTTATGATCTGCCCAGCCTGCCCAACGGGCCGTCGTCGCCGGTGGACATGGTCCTGGACTACTTCAAGTACGACTACGAGTTCGCGGAGCCGCCGCGGGTGACGAGCCTGCAGAACGTGGTCCCGCTCGCCACCTTCGAGGACTTCGGCGACGACGTCTACTTCGTCGCCGACCAGCGCGGCTACGAGGCCGTCGTCTACTACCTCGCCGGCCAGTACCTCAAGGCCGACAAGTCCGGCGGCATCGTCGACCCGCGGCTGCAGCTCAACAAGGTGGTGAGGGAGATCTCCTACTCCGGGAGCGGCGTCGCCGTGAAGACGGAGGACGGCAAGGTGTACAAGGCGGACTACGTCATGGTCTCCGCCAGCGTCGGGGTCCTGCAGTCCGACCTCATTCAGTTCAAGCCGCAGCGGCCTGTCAGTTTTTCTTCTCTGTTTCGGTTTCTCATGTCACTTTCTTCTCAATCATCAGTAGCTGAACTCTGAACATTTTTCGTACTGGTTCAGAACTGGAAGGTTCTGGCGATCTACCAATTCGACATGGCCGTGTACACCAAGATCTTCGTCAAGTTCCCCAAGAAGTTCTGGCCCGAGGGCAAAGGCAGGGAGTTCTTCCTCTACGCGAGCAGCAGGAGAGGCTACTACGGAGTATGGCAGGTATCCATTGTGGCTGCTCCTGACAATTTTGTAACACTGGTGCAGCTTCAAAGCTTTGACGACGGTGTTCAACAAACGTACTACTTGTGTTTATTCAGGAGTTCGAGGCGCAGTACCCAGACGCCAACGTTCTCCTGGTCACCGTCACCGACGAGGAGTCGAGGCGGATCGAGCAGCAGTCGGACAACCAGACCAAGGCGGAGATCGTGGAGGTGCTGAGGGACATGTTCCCCGGCGCCGACGTCCCCGACGCGACGGACATCCTCGTGCCGCGGTGGTGGTCCGACAGGTTCTACAGGGGCACCTTCTCCAACTGGCCAATCGGCGTCAACCGCTACGAATACGACCAGCTCAGGGTACTCCACAAGTCCCACCACATTCGTGGTTCTGATTTGCTCATGTCAATCTGAACCTTATGTGATCTTATCTTATTTTATCTGTTCTTTCTTTCCCCTGATCTAGGCGCCGGTTGGGAGGGTTTACTTCACCGGGGAGCACACCAGCGAGCACTACAATGGCTATGTCCATGGAGCTTATCTTGCAGGTACGTATGAAGATGTCCCCTTTGCATGATACTACTTGAGTTTAAAATGATTAGTACTCGGCATTGCGGTAATGAAACATATTATGGTGCTAATTCTTTGCTTATATCTATCTTTTTTTGCCAGGTATTGACTCTGCAGATATTCTGATCAACTGTGCTCAGAAGAAGATGTGCAAATACCACGTCCCGGGCAAGTATGAGTAGAGGTTTCAGAGGTAACTCCATTGATAGACTGTTCCACATTACGTGCTGGCAATGTCGTCCAACCATTATGCCAGGACATGCCATAGTGGCCAATAATCATTGTATTGGTTTTATTTTTCAGTGCAGGCATTTCAAAGGTAAATGTATGACGCCGGTTCTAATCAAATTGAATCGATGTCTACATCCCATGATGAGAAGTAATAAGCTGTCCAGCGCAACTTCTCCGGAGAGTCGTCGTGTGTCAGTCACAACAGAGCCATTTGTTCGTGTTAAATCAATTGTCCAGATTGTTACTTTGTCTTAATTTGTTGTCTAAAGTTCTCTTGTAACCTGATGTATCGGTGGGAACTTCATATTCTCTTAAAGTGAATAAAATCCCTGTGGATGTGATTTCGTACCATGTACTCTGCTACTTGTATCCTAAACGCATCTCTAACCGATCCCCACAACTTTAAAGAGTAAACAGACTCCTAAAACTTAGAGGAGTAAAAATGCTCTTCTAAAGAAAAGTGCTTCCTAACCAAATCCCTATATTTAGAGGAGTAAAGGTTATTTGCAATGCAATAGGTCCATACATACTCATATATAATCATAGATTAGTAGTCAAATACATACCGATACACACAATACATATTGATACAATCGGTACATAGAGAATACATACCGATACAAACTGGTACAAACCGTCACAAACCAAACTATTCGAGTTATGTCATCTGAACGACATTAGGACGCATAACAAGAATGTGCCGTCTATTTAAGATCGAGTTAATCAATCTACCTTCTCCTCTTGTCTTTTTATTAAAATTCTCATTATTTTCCCCAAAATTGTTGAATTGCGCTCGCTGTTGCCGTTGTGTTCGTGTCGTTCGGCGGTGCTCCAGACCTAGTCAACCTAGGTAGTGCGGCCTCGTGTGGTTTCTGCCAGTTTTTCCTTAAAACTGTGTCGTTTGGGGTCTTTTTTTGGTCTGGTTCCCCTTTTAACCGGACCCGTGTGTTTATACGTCTGTTTCGGGTTTTGGCCGGTTTTCCTTCCAAACCGGTCAATTCTCTTCTTCTAATAGAAAGGCAGTGCTCCTGCTAGTTGCTCCAAAAAAAACACCACTCTCTTTGTATAATGCATTATCTACAAGACCTTGACGGTGTCATGCAAAATACAACTCGTTGTCCTTATCCTAGGTCCATTTAGGATCTATTTTACAACAAAAATCAAGTAAAATCAAGTAAGTCACGATTTCTTCTACTTCATTTTACATAAATAAAAGAAGAAGAAATATCACCTTTTCCCCCCACATGTGTTGGTTGCGGCCTGTGGTGCCGGCGATCCATCTCTGGTCGGAGCTTCCACGGAGACGTCCTTGCATCCTCCAACTCTGGCCAGAGATCCCGCGCACTGACCCAACTATTGTAGGTGGCGATACCGGTGGTGCCAACCCTAGGTCGTGTGGGATCTGGGTTGGCGAGGAGAAGGGGGCGAACTTAAACGCGACATCGGTGGTGGCTGGCCTCCGGGGAGCCGACGGCGGGTTGCCGTGTTCACTGAAGGCGTTGCCGGCTTCGTGTTGCGTCGAATTGACCCTGAAGATTTGGAACAAGTTACCGATGCAATACACCAAAACGAAGCTAGCCGTATCGTTCTTTATCCGTATCGTGGCTCCCTAAGGTAGCATTTCACTTAGCCCTCACCTACTATCGACTGACTTAGAGGTTTGTCCTTCCACTCATCCTTTTCTTTTCTTGTGCCTCTTGTCATTCACCGATATTAGGTTCTTCTAGTAAAATGAGTACGGGAGACAAGAGAACATCCCATTTAGAAATAAATCAATACATGTTCGACCAAAGTGCATATCCTTCTCATTCTAAGGTGTGTGGGTTGCGAGGCTACACCTCCGTCGCTAGACAGTAGAGATGAGGAGTAGAGATGGCGGAGTAAACCTTGCTTGGAGGTGGCACGTCATGAGTATCTCCAGGGCAGGCGCGAGAGAGCCGCCGCAATTGGTTCATTGGCATATACCGAGTTGCTTCTAGGTCAAGAGATAAGTCAAGCGACGAGAGTGGATACCGATCAATAGTGTTTACCGAATACCGACCATTTTACTTTTGTGATTGGAGCAACGATTTTGGCCCAAATTGGGATTTTGCTTCATTCGTTGGAGTTGGAGTTGGAGTGGGTGTTGAGGATAACATTAGAGAGTAGGCTTTAGTTTATTTTTGGAGTGGTGTTCTGGTTAATCATGCTAGGTGCAGTGTGATCTAGCCATTTTAATCTCATATGCCTTTTATAAAAATCTGGCAGGTATCTTGCGTGCCTTCAGGAAAAAACTATTTCTCTTGTATAATGGTCTTTTGGCACTTGAGTACTATTTTTTGTCTGAAATGCTCTTGTTTGACCTTTTTTTTTGACATTGTGCTCTTGTTTGATGTTACATAGACAAATTTGAGAAAGACTCCTTCTAATTTATCGAAATACCATGTGTATTCGCAAAATAAAAATAAAAATATCATGGGTAGTTCAGGGAGTACTCTAGTCGAAGAGACGAGACCGAAAAGGTAGCTCAAGACTCAAGTGTGAGATGACCTTCTTAAGCCACAAGTAAGGAACAAAGAGAAAAAAGAGCTCCCCATACCAACGATACTCCGTACTCTCTCCCCCTGCCGCCGGGATGCCAGAGGACGTGCAGATGAGCGAGCCGCAGCCGGCCGTTGCCCCCGCAGCTGCAGCGGCGGCGCCGACGCCGGCACCGGTCCCTTCCACCCTCCAGAGTAAGCGCCTCCCTCCTTCCTTAAAACCCTAGGTCTCCCCTCCCCGCGCCGCAAAATCCCTCAGATTTGTCTTCATTTGCTCACGCCCCAGATCTGAAGGAGATCGCCTCGGTGATCGAGGTGGGGTCGCTGTCCAAGGAGGTCCGCCGGATCTCCCGCGCCGTCCGCCTCACCATCGCCCTACGCCGCCGCCTCGCCGCTGGCGACGTGTCAGCCTTCCTCGCCTTCGCCCTCCCCGCCTCCAGCGACGCTTACGCCCGACTAACCTCCCTCCTCCCCAAGGTACAGTTCTGGGAAACAGCCGTTGCTTCCATGATGTTACTCATTCTGCCTACATATAGTTCGTTGCCATGCAGAATTTACAATTCCATGCCGTGGTTGTTTACCTATAAAACTCGGAGCTCTATCTTGGCTTCATTTGTGCACATTTACTTGCATAGCGACCGAACTGATCAGGGATCCAGGGTGCCATCGCAAGTTCTGAGCAACATGAGTTTAGTCATGACTAGTTTTCAACTGCCGTTGCTTTTACTTCCTGCATATGGTGGCGGTGATGGAAAATTAGCAATTCCATGTTAACTCTAGTGGTTTTCAAACTAAGAATTCTATCTTGTTTCATTTTCGCATATTTACAATGGACACATACTTGCATGGTGTGTGTACTGATCAGGGATCCAGGGTACTAAAACCTTTCTTAACTTTCCTACTGGGTACTGGGTGAACAAATGCTGTGCTGAAAACATTTGTTACTCTGAAATTTTGATTGCAAATTGAGGCTTGGTAATTCCTGACTGGTCTGGAATTTTTGGCTAAACTGGACTCTGGTACCTATAAGTATGGATGTGTGCTTCGGTGTCCCCCCTCCACCCCAACTTAGGAAATTGAAAACACAAGAAGGGTCAGGATTGACCGATACTCCTTTGGTACGGAGGGCATGAAGGGTTATCGCCCAATCATGGTCATCGTTGTGTTTTCAGTTTTCTATGTTTCGTATGAGGGTGGGGACACTGGAGCAAAACTCAAGCATGTGATTTTAATTGGCTCACTGCATAATTTGACTGTTCGACAGCTTGTGATGGCATACGTGATTTCTTCCCACTATTATTTATTCTAATAAATAATCATGCAATTACGTTTATTTTTTTGTTTTACCTTCAGTTAGTTCTTTTGTTTCCATCTAGTGTATAAATTTTCAACAGTATCATGTGCCTGAAGTATGCCTAGATACATTGGAAATTTGTTCCTGGAGTTGCAGCAGCATGGTTTATTTTGCAAATCTGCGTGTAACTATTATGCTGATACCCACGAAACTTATCACCAGGCCGTTGCCACTTTGGTTCCAAGCGGGATCCTGCCAATACCCTGCTTCTAGTTCATTTGAGAACTTCCTAGTTCAAATTTGAACTAATAAAAATCCTCCAATGACCTAGAAGCGTGATATAGGCAGGATTCAGGATTCTACTTGCATACCTGCACTTGCCATCTATGAGATAACTCAATTTTTCTTTTAAGATAGCTTAATTGATCAGCCTCTCTATGTGAAGAACCAAAGATGCTCTTCAATTCTGGCCAAATTTAGACTTCTTCAACCTGCTTCATAATTTAGAAAACAAAACATTTGAAGCTAGATTTGCATTTTTCTTAATATTGTCCTGTTACTCAGAATTCCTTTATCCTGTGTTGATATATCATTACTTTCTTAGGAAGATGAAACGGAGATGGATGTTGATGCGACGGCTCCAGCAACTCAGATTTCTATCAAGCAAGGCCTTCCTGAGATTGAAATATATTGCTCTCTGCTTGTCCTGATTTTCCTCATTGATCAGAAGAAATATGATGAGGTATGTCTAGTATATAGTGATATATTTTGTATAGCATATGCAGCGTATAATTACTAAAGTATAATGTATACATGTAAGGTTGTGTGCTTGAGTTTGTGGGGTTGCTTTACTGTACACCTTAAAATATTCTCAAAACAGTCATAGATGTTACTTCATATTGTAACGTGAGCACCTAGAAAAATCGTGCAAAAGTATGACCAAATATGCCCTACACAAGAAAGGCAAAAGTAACTTATTTTTCCCAGCGTAACAACCGCCTGTCATTTTTACAGGACACATTTGATTGTATGTTTGCATGAAATTCCGTAGGTGCAACATTATGCACATCCATGATTTTTTTAAGGTGCATAATTGGCTAGAACCTAAACTCAAGCACCCGTCCTCACATGTACATTTTCTTTTTCCTATTATTAATTTGAAGTTCTCCATTTGTCTGTCTCTAGGCTAAATCATGTGCAGCTGCAAGCATTGCTCGTCTGAAGACCTTGAACAGGAGAACTGTTGATGTTTTGGGTTCTAGGCTGTACTTCTATTATTCGTATGTGCATGAACTCACCAACAGCCTTGCTGAAATTCGTGGGTATGCCAACTTGTACATCATGCTCACTTCCCCCCCCCCCCCCCCCCACACACACACAAAAGTAGTTCCTTAATTTTCCATTTGCCCCATTTTTAATCATTCTATCCTACATTTTCTTTTTTCTGCAGGAATCTCCTTGGGTTACATAGAATGGCAACTTTACATCACGATGAGCTTGGTCAGGTAGTTATATTTTCCTGATTCGCATTGATTAAGTGCTATGCTGCGAAATTATGCTAATTTGTGGAAATGCATTGGATTTTCATGATTGCAGGAAACTCTGCTCAACCTGCTTCTTCGCAATTACCTCCACTATAACCTGTATGACCAGGCCGAAAAACTGAGGTCAAAGGCACCACGTTTTGAAGCGCATTCCAACCAGCAAGTAATTCATCAGCTTCTTCCAATCATTATCTGCAGTTTCTGAATGTATTATGTTTCGGATGCATTGCACAATTACAAGTTGTGAAACTATTTTTATTGTTTTTAAAATGACTTACAGTTAATGGTTGCTTTGTGATGATTAAAGTATGAGATTCTTCTGCAATCTAACTGATTTATTGGTGTGTTTGAACATATGTTTAACATTTTCAATTGCAGTTCTGCCGGTACCTCTTCTACTTGGGAAAGATCAGAACAATTCAGCTGGAGTACACTGATGCTAAAGAAAGCCTCCTGCAAGCTGCTCGGAAGGCACCGCTGGCAGCTCGTGGCTTTCGTATTCAGTGCAATAAATGGGCTATCATAGTAAGGCTGCTTCTTGGGGAGATCCCTGAGAGAACCGTTTTCATGCAGAAAGGAATGAAGGAAGCGTTGACACCATATTTTGAGCTTACAAACGTAAGTTCCAGTCTTCCCTTAAATGTTACTCCCTCCGTTCGAAGGTGTCACACGTAAGTATCTAGATGCGTTTTAATGTGTAGATACATGCGTATCTAGACAAATCTGCGGCACTTGTTTCTGAACGGAGGAAGTATATGCTACTTTACTGGAAAGCTCTAACCATAACATTTAAATTATTGGTCTCTAGGCTGTCAGGATTGGGGATTTGGAATTGTTTAGAGCTGTTGCAGCCAAATTTGCAAGCACTTTCAGTGCAGACAGGACTCACAATTTGATTGTGAGGCTGCGCCACAATGTGATTCGAACTGGACTAAGGAACATCAGCATTTCATACTCGCGTATCTCCCTTGCTGATATTGCCAAGAAGCTAAGGCTAGATTCTGTCAATCCTGTTGCCGATGCAGAGTGCATCGTCTCCAAGGCCATAAGAGATGGTGCAATTGATGCCACCATAGACCATTCAAATGGCTGGATGGTGTCGAAAGAAACTGGTGATGTCTACTCGACGAATGAACCCCAGGCTGCATTCAACTCCAGGATTGCATTCTGCCTCAACATGCATAATGAAGCGGTCAAGGCAATGCGGTTTCCCCCGAATTCTCACAAGGAAAAGGAGAGTGCTGAGAAGCGCCGCGAAAGACTCCAGCAGGAGGAAGAGCTGGCAAAACACATGGCTGAGGAGGATGACGATGATTTTTAAGTTGGATCACTTTTTTTTTTAACTGTTGATTTTGTATCTTTTGTAATTCTGTGTTGATCAGCACTTTATTGGACCCCAGATGTGTCTAGAGTTTATCTCTCTATTTTCATCATCAAAAACTGATTTCGAGGATCACTGTACCATGCAAAGTGACTTTTGGTATGTCTGCTTCCTGACTGATATATTTGTTCTCTTTATATATCTTTTTCTTTCTTGGTTATTTGTGATAGTGTAGTGATAGAGTGCCAACCTTTGTGTTGTGATTGTGTAGCGATAGAGTTCCAACCTTTGTGATTGTGTAGTGATAGGTTTCCTGATGCATTTGACTGACGTAAATCCTTCTCAAGATGAATGCATTTCACACGTTTGATCAGTACCATAAAGTTACTTCAGTGCAATAGTAGCACTGTGTTACACAAGCTGAATGTACAGCTCTGATGAAATTGCTATGAAATCTGAATCCTTCAACAAGCATAACAGCATTAGCAATACTAAAGTGTGTAGTGAGTTTATACTGTGGCAACAGAGTATGTACATGCCCTAGCTTGCGGCAGAACATTAGAAGAATGCCCTGCTTCCATAGAAGACCCTCGAGCCCTTCGACGGTGACGTGCTGTCAGTCGAGGGACTACCGCTGTTCTCGACGACATCCAGCGGGAGCTTCATCTTCGCGAGGGAGTCGGTGAACTGCTTCATGCTCTTCATGTACATGTCAACTATGTCCTGCTGGACAACTGATTCCCCAGGTTGGAGGCTGACGCTGATCACTGCAGGCTGGACAACCTCATCCCTGTTGGCTGGTGGCGCTTCAGAAGAATCAGCCTCGCCATCGGTAACACCCTGGCTCTTCTCCCTCTGGCTTTCACCGGAGGAAGCCGCTGCGACGGTGGTCTCGGACGGCTCAGAGACTGACCCTGGCGTCGCGGAATGGCCAGCGGAGGAGCCTGTGGTTGAGACACAACTCAGAGGGCTTTCGTCTGGATATCCCTGAGGATTGTTTGGAGATACCTCAGCACCGGGTACAGCTGCATCATCATGATGCTGCAGTAACTTGCAATCCTCAGCTTCGACCGTACCCTCGGAGCATTTCAGGGTTCCCATCTCGAAATACCTGGAGACCATCATCTGGTTCTCGCTGGCCATATTCAAGTCCAGGAACTCAATCTTTCCGATCTCACAAGGATCCAAGCTCCCATTTCTTCCAGAATCGGTCACAGCAGATGCCGACTTCTTCTCCGGCGGCGAGATCTCGATGACATCCGGAGAACTGCCAACGTAAGACAGGGACAAGCGCACAAACCCGGCTGGCGTGTGGAACAGGTCAGTGGACGACAATGAGAACTCCTGGGCCAGCAGCTTTCCATCAGCCACCAGGATGTCTGCCAGAGGGACAAGGGCGAAGCCGAGAAGCTGGTCCTCGAGGTAGTTCCTCACCCTGCTCAGCATCCAGACCCCGCACTTGAGCGAAGCCTCCACGGTGCGCACGTCGAGCTTCAGACCCTCGTCGAACACCGGGTTGCGCCCAGCGCCGTTGATCACCTTGGTCGAGCATGACACGCCTGGATCGCTTGTCAGGTGCAGCTTCGCGTACACGTCCTGCTTGTGGTAGATGCAGACGTTGTTGATGTCGCGCGCATCGTGGACAAAGATATCGAGGTAGCCTATGGAGTCGTCTCGGCCAGTGAAAGTCTTGGTAGTGAAGTCGCTGAGTCTTTGAGTGATGGCACCGTTGTTCGGCACCGGTGGATCGGACATAGGGCCAGTTTGGTATGCTGCCATTGCAGGTGTTCCAAGACTGCACAAAGCACAAACAAAGAAATATTTTCCTCAGTGATAATATGAGAAATACTACTAGCTGAAGCATGACTGCAGATTTCATCTGAAGTTAAGCGGAATAGGAAAAAAAACAGTGATGCTAAAACAACCTGCTTTAAATAAGAAGGAATCTTCATTTTACGGGTTGCAAAACAGATGTAATCGTGCTGAATTACAAGGGAAGGTACTTCAGTGACAGACCAAGAGGATTAGTACAAGGTAGAAATGAACCCTGACAAATTTGTTCACAGGAAGGCAACTGAGGGCCAGGGAATTCAGACTTACTACTATCTAAAGAGCTGTTCGCTCAAAGATCTCCAACTGCCGCAAAATCAAAAGCTTTGGTGGTCTGAAGGAACTTATTTTCTCTGAAGCAAGAAGACCACGCGAGATTACGTCAGAGTTCAGTCCAGGGTTTAAAGTCGTTCACCGATTCACCACAGCGTGTAGACGATGATTTACATGGCACATACTGCAAGTATTAAGCAAATCGTACACTAAAATTGGCAGCAAGAACAACAGTTGTGCATAGATTAAATCATTCCATGCTACAAATGCTGAGATTTAGGCGCAAACAGCAATGACATACTCAATTCTGGTAAAGGAACAGCCGACATCTTAGGCAAGCATACGAAATAGCACAGATAACCCTGGCCCTTCCAAGAGTGCGTACTACCCAAATAAGTACTACTAGGTGATCCATGCCCAAATCAAGAACAGACAGAGCTAACACATACTACAAGAAACAGGAGTTTGGTTGACCTCGGAACAGCCGACCAGGTGCTAGTAACTGGTGGCGTACTAGAGCATGAGCAAATTCGGAGTGGAAGATTGTCAGTTCTACACTGGAAATTACGGGCAGGAAGGTGGTATTACCTTCTTCGCCGAAGATCAATGGGGCGATCCGAGGTATGACGCGCTCGGGGACTATTGGGGGAGTGTAAACTGGGCGGCAGGTTTGCGAGGTACGGGATCAGGGGAGGGGAAAGGCAAATTATAGGAGAGCGCTACTTTTGCAGCGAGGTCATCTTACTTTCCGGGAAACACATCATTAGGCATTTGCTGGCACTACCTATTTTAATTGGCACTACCTTTGTTTAACTAGCAATTTGGTGGCACTTCAGAGTTTAGACCGGAGACTAATAAAGTACTTGCATGTTACAGGTCATCTATCTCTAGTAGACTCCACTCAATCCATCGTTTTTTCAGAACAACCACATATTTCATTAATCGAAAATCATGTTACATGGACCAACACACGTGGAAAAGACAGACTGGAATAAAATGATTATCCTGAAAACAATACAGATAAAATCCTAAGAGACTGAGAAATACAAAACGATCCCTAGGATTTCCCGCAACCACCGAAGCACGCGGCCGCCGCCAACTCCAGCACCGTCGAGACGCACGCTGAAATAAACGTCGAACCTCCAACAATGCAACATCCACAAAAGCACTGTCGCCAACGAGGCTTTGTGAGTCGATGAACAGGCCTCCTACATGCAGCGAGACACATGTCGCTGTGGCACGTCGACCGGGGGACGTCACCGTGTTGTCTTGAACCCAAGATTCGCTGCCTCTCATCGATAAAGTCGGAGAAGAACGACAGATCCACTACTCTAGACCAACATCCTCGCTCTAGAGAAACCACCTCGCCATGTCCACCAGAGTCGTCGCTGAGAACGAAGAACCCTGATGACACACCAAGAAACTAATCTCGCCAGATCTGAAGAACGACGAGAAGACCAAGCTGTCGATCTGAAGGAACGACTAGCACATCTTGCCATCAACTCCGAGGCGTCGCTGTGAAGGTCGACGCCAGTGTGGGAGTAGAGTTGAGACTGATTTATTGTCCGGGCGCCGCTCCCACCATCCCAACGACGCTCCATGACATACATACCCTAACCCTAACTGCTAGGCGGAGAAACAAGGTCCCCCCTCCCTCCTACTGCCGGAGCGACAAGCGGAGGGAGAGGGAACCAACGCTCTCGCCGGTTGGAAAAGGGTTCAAGAAAGGTGTACATATAAAGCACTCTAAATATTCCGTCGTACACAAAGCGGCACAAAGGACAAAATACAAACACATATACTCTCAAATGATCAAATCATGTTTTGAGGAATGGTAGCAAGTGCAAAAAGTGTCTTTGTTTACATATACCCCCAAATGATCAAATCATGTAAAAGTTGGATAATGAGTTATTTCCGTACCTGTAAGGTAAAAGAGCACTCATATTGCTTGTTAATTCTGTTCCAAAAAAATTGCTTGTTAACAATCCCAAAAACAACATGTGTGTTGTACTTTCGTGGCCATATTTTACAAATTTACCATTTGTGGCTGTAGAGGAAATTAAACCAAACTTTGGCCGGCTTCCAAAAAAATCGAACGAATATACTATTCTCTCGTGGAAATAGTTACAGATTTACCATTTTTTCCTGTAAAATAAATAAATTGAGTTATATCCTGGACAGTTACAATTGTGTTATTTTCAGGCATTCCAGGATCTTTGTTCAAAAGTGCCTTGGGAAACCGCTGGAGTAGAAAAACTGCTGACGGTCAGCTATGGATGAAATCGTGCGCAGCCCCTACGGCCGGCGAAGTCTCCGAGACTACGACCACTCCAAACGACAAGGACAACCAGTTCGTCGCAATCACCGGTTTCACCAGCTGAAGAGAACACTGGTAGACGTCTGTTCTAAGTTTTCAAGCGAATTAACTAGTAGTAGCAGTAAGATTTTTTATATCGAAGCGTGGTCTCAGACGAAACCTAAGGGTATCGGGAGACCCAACCAGTCCGAGCGTGTTCTAATTGATCCGCGCCGACGTGTGAAAAGTGCGCGGCGGGACGATCTATCCGGATTAACTCAGACTGGACCGACTCATCCGTAACCTAAATCTGATGTCCGGATGGGTTTGTTCGGACATACACGGATGCTGTCCTGTAGCAGATTGGTCCAATTGCTGTCAGACAATGAGCCTTCTTCTCTCTACTCTCTCTTGAGCTGGTCTGTCCGATTTTATCCGTCTAGGTCGCGTTGCTGGACACGGCTGAGCGGACAAACCAAACCAGGACCTAAAAATGCCGATGGCTCGACTCAAACGGACTAAAACGAACCTTGGTCAGTTTGGGTCGCTCGTTAAGGTTTCCTGATGAAGATGGCCTAAATGAGCGAATGCCACCATATCTCATTTTTGTGCTCTTATTATTCTTCAGAACAATCATCATAGGGATTCACTCCTCAGAGTTCACGGTAGAAATTCGATTGGAAGTGAGGAGAAAAATAAACTAACGGGCGTTCAATTCAGCGAACTATACATGCTTTTCTAAAATCAAGGTTTAGTAACCGTGTACATTTCCGTTTCAACAAAGTAGCCCAAAGCATCTTACCCAAAGGGATTCCTAGGTTCCGGTCGTACCGAATAGTGGAAGTGGAAGAATGAGATATGTCAACATAGCGCAAAACATGTTATCATTGTACCACGCACAATGTCCAAATGTTAAAGTCACAGATTTGCAGACACAGGTCTCCCACTCACCGTGTGAACGTGCTCGCTCGGTGGTTTAGTCAAAAAAGTGCTGAGGACGGATAAACGATCCCATACCCTGGTTGGTGCATTAGCCAAGGTAAGCACATACATCAGCAAGGCACCTGATTATCTGAACTGGCAAAACCATCACCATCATTTGGCTAAGGAAGGCCAGCAAATTGCAAATGAAGCTTGTTTTTAACTCATCCCAAAGGCCATTAACTATCGAAGAGTGCTCCCTCTCTACGGCGCCGAGAGCAAGTACAATAAACTGATGTAAGCAGACTATGAGAAATTAAATAATATATCTTAGTCTAGTTGGAGAAAAGATGAGAGAAAAGATGACTTGGTTCTTGGCTAAGAGCCAGCTGCAGCGTGTGCTCCTAGGCATCATGTGAGAGTGAAAAGTGAATGATACTAATAAATTACTATAATTTATGTTTATCTATTGTATAAGTTGGTTATTGGTTTGACTATAGGTGACGTGAACATTTCTTATAGCCAACATCTGGCTCTACTATTGCCCTTGCTCTGATGTAGCTGCAAGGTTGCAACTAGTAGCAGTATGATTAATTCAGCGTCTTGGTCAAGACACACTTTTGGTTTTGCGAAACAGGTGCAACCCCAAACATGGCATGTCTTCTCCTAGTTTCTAGCAGTCTGGACTCGGACATGACTGATGCGTTTGGTAGGTTGCCCCCCTCCAAGCATGTCGAGTATGTAAGATTTTGTGTTGTTTGGTTGCTCATGCGAGGGAGAGGGGGGTCCGCGTCCTGTCCCACACCTGTAAAGCATTCTGGAGGTTGCCCAGTGATAAGGCCTAAACTGGTCGTTCCCGTGGAGCCATGCCCCGAAGCTACAAAATGGAGCGTGCGGCATCCGCGACCGTGGGGGTGGGGTGGGTGGGGGTGGGGGGTAGGAGATTGCCCACTATTTCGCAGCAAGAGTAGTCTCACCTGCCATTGTCGCTTACCTTTGTGTGTCGTCCCTCAAAAAAAAACCATTCTTCCTCTTGCGACCCCCCATGGCGGCGGCTGAAACGAAGATTTATCATTGCAGCCGCTTCCTCCAACTCTTGCAGCTGAGCGAAGACAAGAACTATCGCTGTGCATATCCCTCCCTCTCCTCGACTTTCTACACCCTAGGATGCCATGGCGGAGGTAAATCACTGTCAATACCTCTCCCCTATTGTTTCAAGTCGGTCTGCAATCTCGATTTATGAAGAACTCATGGTAGAACCGCCTCATTAGGTAGACCGACACTTATCCATCAGGCAGCTGCACTTATATCTTTCATTCAGACCTGGATCTTGCTATTGCACAAGAGAGCTGTTAGGCATGCAACCTGTCCTCGACTGATGTACTGTCCTATGCTAACCCGAGATCAGGAGAGGATGACAAATCTGAACTACATCTATAACTTTAACGATGTAGAGGCTCTACAGATGCTCAAGATGAAAAGACCCCCTTCTTTGCACTCATAAGAAGGGGTTGTTGTAAGAAAGCATCCACACCTTCGTCGAAGAGAAACTTTGTATGTTCCTTCATGTGGTTGGTCATAATCAAAGGTTCAGGGTCATCCACAACACAACACATTCAGAAGAAGCATGGAGACATTGCCACACTATTTCAAATGGGTGTTGTATGCAATTGGGGACCTCGAACAAGAGATGTTCAAGTCGCCAACTGGTTCAACACCTCCCAAGATGGGCAACAACACAAGGTGGTGGCCATATTTCAAGGTGATCACTTGTATTGTATTTTTGTTGCATCAAACGTCTCTATTGTCCACAAACATGATTCTATCATGCTCCTGTAACAAGATTGTATTAGTGAAATCGATGGTACTCATGTCAATGCTAGGTTTCTGAGATCACAAGTTGTAGCTTACAGGTGCCAGAATGTGCTTGTTGCCTGTGATTTCGAGATGAGGTTCAGATATGTGCTAGCTGGTTCGGAAGGATCAGCCCATGATGCAACCATCCTTGCTGACAGCATGTCTAGACCTGATGGGATCAATATCCCTCATGGGAAGTTTGAAGGGTTTCGCAGCATAGTAAATCAAAATTTTCTACGGAAGCGAACAGAGGGAAAGCCAAGATCTAATCTAGGAGATGCAAACAACGAGAGAGATTGGATTAGATCTTCATACCCTTGAAGATTCGCACAGCGGAACGTTCGTCGGAACGTGGGTGATGTAGTCGTACTCGCTTTTCCTCCTCGCGATCCGATCTGATCTAGCACCACAAGTGGCGGTGCCTCCGTGAGATGCACACGTGCGGCACCTCGACGTCTCCTCCTTCCTCGGACCAGCAAGTATGGTGGAGAGATAGATTGGATCTACAACACGACGGCGTGGTGTATATGGTGGAGAATTTCTGCAGCAGGGCTTCGCCTACAAACAGTCGGGAGGGAGAGAGGAAGGCAGCAGGGCTACTAGGGCTTGGAGGGAGGTGTGTGGGGGAGGGGGCGCACCAGCCCTCTATATATAGAGGGGGGTGCGGCCAGCCCTTGCCCATGCTCCAAGCCTATCTCTAGTTTAAACGATTTAAACTTTCCCTTATCTAGAAACCCTATCTCTAGTTTAAACGAGTTTAAACTTATCTAGGATCGGCTGGGCCCTATGGGGCCTTGTGCCCCTGGCCCAATGCGGCCAGGACACTCCCTCATAGGCCCATGCCCCCTCCCGGAAGGTGGGACCACGTTGGCCCCCTTCCGGAAGGTTCTAGAAGCTTCCGGTACAATACCGATTAACCCGAAACAATTCCGAACTCCAAAAACTGCACTGCCTTATATGAATCTTATTCTCCGGACCACTCCGGAACCTCTCGTGATGTCCCGGATCCCATCCGAGACTCCGAACAAAAATTCATAAACCAAGTATCCAATCTATCCTAGCGCCGAGACACGTTAAGTGTGTGACCCTGCGGGTTCGAGAATATGCAGACATGATCTTCTATCAATAATCAACAGCGGGGTCTGGGCACCCATATTGACTCCCACACATTCATCGATGATCATATCGGATGAACCACGATGCCAGGATTCAATCAATCCCATATATATATTCCCTTCGTCTCGCGATATTTTACTTGCCCGAGATTCGATCGTCGGTATCGTCATACCTAGTTCAATCTCGTTCACAGCAAGTACTTTACTCGTTCCGTAATCCGATATCACTTTGTGATTAACTCCTTAACCACATGCTTGCAAGCGGTGTTGATATCGATTACCGAGTGGGCCCGAAGTATATCTCTCCGACTTGGGAGGGACAAATCCCATCTCGATACATACAACCCAACAGATACTTTCCGATCACCTGAGAGACACCTTTATGATCACCCTCTCATAGGATGACGTTTGATGACCTCAAAGCTTTCTTCCGATACCAGGGAGTTGTATTATCTCATGGTCTAAGGAATACAATATTTGACATAGGAAAAGCTTCGCAAAGATGAACACAATGACACGATCTAATTGCTTCGCTTAGTTTGGGTCTGTCCACCATATCATTCTCCCAATGATATGATCTCATTATCAATTGACAACTCATGCCTATGGTTAGGAAACCTTAACCATCATTGATCAATGAGCTAGTCCATAGAGGCGTACTAGGGACACGGTGTTGTTCACAAACCACACAAGTATTAATGTTTCCGCTTAATACAATTCTAGCATGGAATATAAACTTTATCATGAACAAGAATTATAATAATAACATCTTTATTATTGCCTCTAGGGCATAATTCCAACAGTCTCCCACTTGCACTAGAGTCAATAATCTAGTTTACATTTGGCAACAATCTTACACCCATGGCACTGAGGTGCTGATCATGTTTTACACGTGGAAGAGGTTTAGTCAATGGATCTGCGACATTCAGATCTGTATGTACTTTGCTGATCTTCAGATCTCCATCTGCTATATAATCTCGGATTATATGAAACTTGTGGTTGATATGCTTGGTCTTTGGATGATATCTTGGTTCCTTAGCGAGTGCTATGGCGCCAGTGTTGTCACACAATATCTCCAGTGGGTCCAATGCACTTGGAACCACTCCAAGCTCAGTGATGAAGTTTCTGATCCAAACTCCTTCACTTGACGCTTCTGCAGCAGCCATGTATTCCGCTTCTACTGTAGATCCTGCGACCACGCTTTGCTTGCAGCTTCTCCAGCTCACAGCTCCTCCATTCAAAATATACACGTATCCTGTCTGAGATTTAGCATCATCCTTGTCGGTGTCGAAACTAGCATCGACGTAACCTTTTACGACGAGCTGTTCATCACCCCCATAGACTAAGAACATTTCTTTAGTCCTATTTAGGTACCTTAGGATGTTCTTCACGGCTGTCCAGTGTTCCACTCCTGGATCACTTTGATATCTGCTCGTCAAACTAAGAGCATTGGACACATCCGGTCTAGTACACAGCATGGCATACATGATGGAACCTATGGCCGAGGCATAAGGCACTTTGCTCATAGCTTCCCTATCATTTACCGTAGCTGGACACTGAGCCTTGCTCAATATCTTACCTGACAACATAGGCACTGAACCTTTCAATGCCTTATCCATTCTGAACCTTTTCAGAACTTTGTCTAGGTATGTACTCTGGCTTAAAGCTATCAGGCGTCTTTGTCTATCTCTATAGATTTTGATGCCCAATATATAAGCATCTTCACCTAGGTCTTTCATTGAAAAACACTTGTTCAAATAACTCTTCACATCGTTAAGCATGTCGATGTCATTTCCAATAATCAATATGTCATCCACATATAGTACCAGAAACGTCACCGAGCTCCCACTCACTTTCTTGTAGATGCAAGCTTCGTAGCAATTTGGAACAAATCCAAAGCTCTTGATCACTTGATCAAAACAAAGGTTCCAACTCCGAGACGCTTGCTTCAGTCCATAAATGGAACGCTGAAGTTTGCATACTTTATCAGCATCCTTAGGATCGACAAAACCTTCGGGTTGCATCATATACAACTCTTCATCAATGTTGCCATTGAGGAAAGCAGTCTTGACATCCATTTGCCATATTTCATAATCATGAAACACAGCAATTGCTAATAAAATCCGAATGGACTTAAACATCGCTACGGGAGAGAAAGTCTCATCGTAGTCAACACCTTGAACTTGTCGAAAACCTTTCGCAACAAGCCGTGCTTTATAGACGGTAACATTACCATCCGCGTCCGTTTTCTTCTTGAAGATCCATTTGCACTCAACGGCCTTTCGGTCGCTAGGAGGGTCTACCAAAGTCCATACTTGGTTTTCGCTCATGGATCCCAATTCGGATTTCATGGCTTCTAGCCATTTCTCAGAGTCTGGGCTCATCATCGCTTCCTCATAGTTCGTAGGTTCGCTGTCTTCTACTAACAAGACAGTCAAGACAGGGTTGCCGTACCACTCAGGAGGGGCACGCGACCTTGTCGACCTGCGACGTTCAGTAGCAGCATCGTCCGAAGCTTCATGATCCTTGTCATTAGCTTCCTCTATTGTTGGTGCAGGCGGCACTGGAACAATTACAGGTGCTGCGCTACTCTCCAATTCAAGAGAAGGTTCAATAACCTCGTCTAGCTCTACTTTCCTCCCACTCACCTCTTTCGAGAGAAACTCCTTCTCAAGAAAGGAACCGTTCTTTGCGACAAACACTTTGCCTTCGGTTCTGTGATAGAAGGTATACCCAATAGTTTCCTTAGGGTATCCTATGAAGACGCATTTCTCCGCTTTGGGTTCGAGCTTGTCCGGCATCAACTTCTTGACGTAAGCTTCGCATCCCCAAACTTTAAGAAACGACAACTTAGGTTTAGCACCAAACCACAGTTCATACGGTGTCATCTCAACGAATTTAGATGGAGCCCTATTTAAAGTGAATGCAGCGGTTTCTAATGCATAACCCCAAAATGATAACGGCAAATCAGTAAGAGACATCATCGATCGGACCATATCTAATAGGGTTCGATTCCGGCGTTCAGACACACCATTGCGCTATGGTGTTCCGGGTGGCATGAGTTGTGAAACGATTCCACTTGCTTTGAGATGCGTGAGAAAATCATAACTCAAATATTCGCCCCCACGATCGGATCGTAGAAACTTAATCTTTCTGTTATGATGGTTCTCCACTTCATTCTGAAATTCTTTGAACTTTTCAAACGTTTCAGATTTATGTTTCATTAAATAGATATACCCATATCTACTTAAGTCATCGGTAAAAGTGAGAAAATAGCGATATCCACCGCGCGTAGAAACACTCATCGGTCCGCATACATCGGTATGTATGATTTCCAACAAGTCCATTGCTCGCTCCATCATACCGAAGAACGGGGTTTTGATCATTTTGCCCATGAGGCATGGTTCGCATGTGTCAAATGATTCAAAATCAAGAGACTCCAAAAGTCCATCAGAATGGAGTTTCTTCATGCGCTTTACACCAATATGACCTAGACGACAGTGCCACAAATAAGTAGTATTATCACTATCTACTTTGCATCTCTTAGCCTCAATGTTATGGATGTGTGTTTCATCCCTTTCGAGATTTAGAAGAAATAAACCATTCACAAGAGGTGCATGACCATAAAAGATGTTACTCATATAAATAGAACAACCATTATTCTCCGATTTAAATGAATAACCGTCTTGCAATAAACACGATCCAGAAATAATGTTCATGCTCAACACAGGCACATAATAACATTTATTAAGGTTTAAAACTAATCCCGAAGGTAAAACTAAGGAGAGCGTGCCGACGGCCATTACATCAACTCTTGATCCGTTGCCAACGCGCATCGTCACCTCATCCCTCGCAAGCCGCCGTCTATTCCGTAGCTCCTATTTCGAGTTACAAATATTAGCAACTGAACCAGTATCAAATACCCAGGCACTACAACAAGGGCTAGTAAGGAAAACATCGATAACATGTATATCAAATATACCTTTGATGGTGCCAGCCTTCTTGTCCGCTAAGTACTTCGGATAGTTGCGCTTCCAGTGACCCTTGTCCTTGCAATAGAAGCACTCAGTGTCCGGCTTAGGACCAGACTTGAGCTTCTTCTCAGCAGGGGCAACGCGCTTGCCGCCGCTTTTCTTGAAGGGCTTCTTTGCACCCTTACCTTTCTTAAAGGAGGGCTTGTTGACCATCAACACATGATTATCCTTCTTGATGTCCACCTCCGCAGCCTTCAGCTTTGCGAAGAGCTCGGTGATCGTATCAGTGGAACCAATCTGATTATGAGTCACTACAAAACTTTTGTAGCTGGGAGGGAGTGATTGCAGAACCCTGTCAATCTTGAGCTCCTCTGGAATCTTGCAGTCCAGTTGCTCAAGGCGTTGAGTGTAGCCCGACATCTTAATGGCGTGCTCACTAACGGAACTCCCTTCCTCCATCTTGCAGTTAAAGAACTTCTCGAAGATCTCATATCTCTCAGAACGGGCCTGAGTCTGAAACATGGTTTTCAGCTCTTCGAGAATCTCAAAGGGCCCGGGATAGTTTTCAAAACGATTTTGAAGTTCCGGTTCCATAGCAAACAACATGGTGCTCTTAATCACACCATAATCATCTTTGCGCGACTGATAGACAGCTTTCTCATCAGCCGGCGCAGTTGCAGCAGGGGGATTACCTAACGCTTTCTCAAGGACATAGTCCTTTTGTCCACCAGACAGAATGATTCTTAGATTGCGGAACCAGTTGGTGAAGTTAGACCCATTGTTTCTAAGCTTTTCTTTCTCAGCAAAAACGTTGAAGTTGAAGTTGGACTTGGCCATTGGATCTACAGTATTTGCAAGTACAATTTAGACTATGTTCATGATAAATAGTTCAACTTAATCAAATTACTAGATGAACTCCCACTAAATTCAACATCCCTCAAGTTGTTTAGTGAACACGATCCAAATTCACCACACCTAATCCGATCATCACGAGAAGAGATGTGGTTTCAATGGTGGACAACGAAGTGTCGATCATATCATTCATATGACTCATGCTTAACCTTTCGGTTCTTGTGTTCCGAGGCCATGTCTGTACATGCTAGGCTCGTCAAGTTAGACCCAAGTATTTTCGCGTGTGCAAAACTGGCTTGCACCCGTTGTATGTGAGCGTAGAGTCTATAGCACCCGATCATCACGTGATGCTTGGACACGATGAACTTTCGCAACAGTGCATACTTGGGGAGAACACAGTTTTATCTTGATCTTTAAGTGAGGAATCATCTTATAATGCTACCGTCGCGATCTAAGCATAATAAGATACATAAAAGGATAAACATCACATGCATATAACTTTATGTGACATGGTATAGCCAATCTTCGCGCAATGATCTCCATCTTGTGCGTTCCGGCATGATCTCCATCACTCCACCATGATTGCCTCCACCACGAATAGCAACTACAACTATTGCTAACTACTTAGCGATAAAGTAAAGCTATTACATGGCGTATAAGAAGTTGACTCGCAGGTCATACACAATTATAAAGACAACCATATGGCTCCTGCCGGTTGTGTACTCATCGACATGCAAGTCATGAAACATTACAAAACATGATCATCGCATACAATATACACATCACATCTTGGGCCATACCATATCACAGAAAACACTCCCTGCAAAAACAAGTTAGACGCCTCTACTTTGTTGTTGCATGTTTTACGTGGCTTATGGGAGTAGATGCTAAGAACGATTCTTACCTACGGAAAGCCACAACGGTGATATTATGGTTGCCAAACTCCGGTGTTAATCCCATGACAACTATAGTGAGAGAAACTGACATCCACCAGCCGCATGTATGGTACAAGCCACACGTCAAGTGCGGAGCCGGTCTCGCGAACGACGTCGCGTAAGGTTGGCCTGGACCGCTTCAATCTCACTATCCCGCGCCATAAGAAGAACACAAACAAGAGGCTTGCAACAGAAAACATCAACGCCCGCAACAACCATGTTGCGTTCTACTCGTGAAACACATCTACGCATAGATCTAGCTCTGATACCACTGAAGGGTTTCGCAGCATAGTAAATCAAAATTTTCTACGGAAGCGAATAGAGGGAAAGCCAAGATCTAATCTAGGAGATGCAAACAACGAGAGAGATTGGATTAGATCTTCATACCCTTGAAGATTCGCACAGCGGAACGTTCGTCGGAACGTGGGTGATGTAGTCGTACTCGCTTCTCCTCCTCGCGATCCGATCCGATCTAGCACCACAAGTGGCGGTGCCTCCGTGAGATGCACACGTGCGGCACCTCGACGTCTCCTCCTTCCTCGGACCAGCAAGTATGGTGGAGAGATAGATTGGATCTACAACACGACGGCGTGGTGTATATGGTGGAGAATTTCTGCAGCAGGGCTTCGCCTACAAACAGTCGGGAGGGAGAGAGGAAGGCAGCAGGGCTACTAGGGCTTGGAGGGAGGTGTGTGGGGGAGGGGGCGCACCAGCCCTCTATATATAGAGGGGGGTGCGGCCAGCCCTTGCCCATCCTCCAAGCCTATCTCTAGTTTAAACGATTTAAACTTTCCCTTATCTAGAAACCCTATCTCTAGTTTAAACGAGTTTAAACTTATCTAGGATCGGCTGGGCCCTATGGGGCCTTGTGCCCCTGGCCCAATGCGGCCAGGACACTCCCTCATAGGCCCATGCCCCCTCCCGGAAGGTGGGACCACGTTGGCCCCCTTCCGGAAGGTTCTAGAAGCTTCCGGTACAATACCGATTAACCCGAAACAATTCCGAACTCCAAAAACTGCACTGCCTTATATGAATCTTATTCTCCGGACCACTCCGGAACCTCTCGTGATGTCCCGGATCCCATCCGAGACTCCGAACAAAAATTCATAAACCAAGTATCCAATCTATCCTAGCGCCGAGACACGTTAAGTGTGTGACCCTGCGGGTTCGAGAATATGCAGACATGATCTTCTATCAATAATCAACAGCGGGGTCTGGGCACCCATATTGACTCCCACACATTCATCGATGATCATATCGGATGAACCACGATGCCAGGATTCAATCAATCCCATATATATATTCCCTTCGTCTCGCGATATTTTACTTGCCCGAGATTCGATCGTCGGTATCGTCATACCTAGTTCAATCTCGTTCACAGCAAGTACTTTACTCGTTCCGTAATCCGATATCACTTTGTGATTAACTCCTTAACCACATGCTTGCAAGCGGTGTTGATATCGATTACCGAGTGGGCCCGAAGTATATCTCTCCGACTTGGGAGGGACAAATCCCATCTCGATACATACAACCCAACAGATACTTTCCGATCACCTGAGAGACACCTTTATGATCACCCTCTCATAGGATGACGTTTGATGACCTCAAAGCTTTCTTCCGATACCAGGGAGTTGTATTATCTCATGGTCTAAGGAATACAATATTTGACATAGGAAAAGCTTCGCAAAGATGAACACAATGACACGATCTAATTGCTTCGCTTAGTTTGGGTCTGTCCACCATATCATTCTCCCAATGATATGATCTCATTATCAATTGACAACTCATGTCTATGGTTAGGAAACCTTAACCATCATTGATCAATGAGCTAGTCCATAGAGGCGTACTAGGGACACGGTGTTGTTCACAAACCACACAAGTATTAATGTTTCCGCTTAATACAATTCTAGCATGGAATATAAACTTTATCATGAACAAGAATTATAATAATAACATCTTTATTATTGCCTCTAGGGCATAATTCCAACAAAGTTCTACCTAGGAGATGTTGGCTATGGTTTTCGCCTTGAGATTCTTCCACCTTTTAGGTCTACTAGGTATCATCTGAACGAGTTCACTCAAAGGAATAGGCCCCAAAATGCCAAGGAGCTATTCAATATTAGGGCACTCTAGCCTTAGGGTCAACATTTAGAGGGAATTCACTGCTTTGAAGAACAAAAGTTGTTCCTTCCTTTCCCCACCCAGGTAAAGCTAGTGTTGTCATGTTTTATTCTGCACAACCGGATCCTGGGTGAAAGGATCGTATGGGCACCTAGAGGGGGGGGTGAATAGGTGCTACTTCAAATTTTCTTCTTTTTCAAATTAGGGTTTGACAAGAAAGGTAAATTCTCTAGATTATGCAACTATGATGAATTTACCTATATGTCAACCATGCAAAAACTATCACAACACTAAGCAAGAACAAGTAAGTAAAGTGCGGTAAAGGATAGAAGTAACCAAAGGAGTGGACGCGGAGACACAAGGATTTGTTTCCCGTAGTTCCTTCCTTTTGAGGGGAAGTACGTCTACGTTTGGAGAGGGGGTGGTTTCAAACCACCAACGCCACAAGATGCCTCCCTTATTCTCCGATGAATCTCACCCCAACGGGCTCGGTCCACCTTCCACTATCGGCAACCTTCGAGGTGGAAGCCGACACCTTTACAACAAGTTCGGGGCACACATCCACAACTTAATTGGAGGCTCCCAAATACAAGCAAGCTGTCAAGACAAATCAAAGACAAGCTTGTAAGAACCAAATCAAAGTTAGGGTTTCCAATGAAACACTAGAGCTTGGGGGCCCTCAAGTGAATGAGGGGGAAATGAAGATCTCTCTTGGTGAAGATGTAGATCAAGGCCTCCTCCTTCGATTCTCCAAAGATCAATGACTTTGGATGGTTGGATGAAGAGATCTTGAAGATTTGGTGGCTCTAATGGAGTTGGTGTTCTTGAGCAGCTCGAGCAACTGGAGGAAGAAGATAAGGGTCCCTTTTTATAGGCAGCTCCCTCCACGAACCGTTTTCTGACCATTGTAGAAAAGTCAGACCGGAGTCTACACTGGAGATTCCGGCCAATCTCCGGACCAGCCTTCGGACCCCTAGTCAGAATGTCCCAGACCATCCATGACCCAGCAAGACCGGAGACTCCGGTCTTCCAACACCGGAGACTCCGGTCTTCCAACACCGGAGACTCCGGACTGAGCAAGAACCGGAGACTCCGGAGTATCCTCCGGTGCAGGCTCCGGACCCCTAGTCAGAATGTCCCAGCCCAGATCCTGAAGACACCACCGGAGACTCCGGTCTTAGCAGACCGGAGAATCCGGTCTGGAGTTTCCAGAAATGTGTCACATGAGTATGGACTTTTCCCAAGTGTGAGGGTGCTTTTCACTTATCAAAATACCAACCTGTGGACAGTGACAAACTGTAAAATGATATACTTGTTGTTACCGAACACCAAAAGTGATTATGATAATAAATGCCCTTTCAATCTCCCCCTTTTTGGTGTTCGATGAGAACAAGTGATTTTGCATGGAATAAATATATACGGGGCTCCCCCTGACTATGTGCAATAAGATAATTAAGTAAATCATGCAAGGTAGATAGTATCAAGGATAACACGCATAAATCTCACATGAGTTACAATAGATAGTGCACACAAGCACATAGTCACACACATGATCATCAAATAGCACACATAAAGTTCAAGTTCGAATATGGCAAATAAATGCATATGGTAGCAAAGATAGTAGCAAATCCAAATCCAAAGCCCCAAACCCATGCAAAACGATGAGAATGTCTTCTCCCCCTTTGGCATCGATACGCCAAAAAAGGGAAAAGACCTAAACTAGCGCCCCAACAACTCAGTAGTCATCGTCATCCTCATCATCCTCGGCATCCTCATCCTCATCCTGGTCATCACCATCCTTATCATAGTCATCATCATCGTCTTCAGGGACAGAAAGCCCTTTGCCGTGAGGGTGAGAAGTGGAGGTACCCTGGTACCCAAAACCGGAGGTGACATCAACAAAGGTTTTCCAATCCATCAGACTATCTTGTTGGGTATTCCATGCCCCAAATGAGAGTGTGTGATCAGACTCTGTGGACTGCTGAGCCCCATGCTCATCATTGTATTCATCCTCACCGTCCTCATTATCCTCATCACCCTGTGCCTTGATCTCCTTGAGGAGCTTCTCAATACGACGGTTGCTTTGGTAGGATGCATGTTGCTGCTTACGGATGTCAACATTCATGCAACAAATGGTCCTCTCCCAAAAGCTGGCCTTCTTGACCCTCTCATGCACATAATCTCGAGTCATAGAAGGCATAGGGGCATTGGAGGCATTCTTCCTCCAAACTCTAGGCGGGAAGGGAGCCCTCTCAGTCTCAATCTCCTCATCATCATCCCCATAGCGATGCCTCGGGGCAGGCCCCATACGCCCCTTCTGCTACAGTGAGACTATAGTGTGATTAGTGAGGTGTGATGATATGCCAAGTGGAGAATCATGCTCC
The DNA here is from genome assembly GCA_916181665.1 of Avena sativa. Taxonomy (NCBI): domain Eukaryota; kingdom Viridiplantae; phylum Streptophyta; class Magnoliopsida; order Poales; family Poaceae; genus Avena; species Avena sativa. The sequence continues at coordinate 446,593,804 of OV702293.1, read as the reverse complement.
TGGGAGTTGATGAGCCTCATGACCAAAGGTGCATATGGAGGAGATTTCTTGTAAAGAATAGCATGGAACATCTCCTCGAAGATAAAATCCATCACATCAATAGGTGCAGCATCTGCCTCTGGTCCAGCATTGTAAATCCGGTGGGTGTGGTATAGAAGGTTGACAAGGCCACCCCTAATTGCATCATCATTACCAGCACTAGGTGCAATGGTATGACGGAAAATTCTTAGCATAAGGTTATAGAGAGTTTTGAGTCCCTTGGACCCTCCCACAACACCCTCATCATATAGAGGCGCCAGCTTCAACTTGTTCTCACCCAGAGCTGCAGAGTGCATACGCAGCCCAACAGGAGTGGAGACACCATGAAAGGTCTCAAAAATGACGTTGGCAAAGTCATGGAATGTAGCTGTGCAGCGAGTGGTACCAGACATCCAAACCATAGTCTTGTCTTGATCAGACCCAAACACAACTGTGGTATATAACTGCTGTACAAGGTAGATATTATAGTCTTCACGCAGCTCCATCAAGTTATACAGACCCATCTTCTCACAGATCCACAAGGCATCATTGAAGTAGGGGCCGAGGCACATCTGCTCAACACTCATGAACTTCTGAGGGCAGACAGGTGATTTGGTGAGCACACCATACACATCCTTCATGAACACAACCTGTTTTTTCCTCCAGAAACGAGGGTCATCACTAGTGCGAGGCAACGTATGGAAATCTGTCTTTCTCAGCTCACGGTACTCCTATTTAGACATTTTGGCCAAGGTCTAAAGGTTTTCATATTTGGCCTTCTTGGCACGGTCCTCTCGTTCAACCCTCTCATGATCCCTCTTCAAGTAAGCTGCATCACGTGCCAGCTGTTTCCGGTTGGACAGAGGCACGATAAACTGACCCTGAGCTTCATCATAGCGAGGATTGCCCCTTTGGGACCTGGCCTTGGTACGACGAGAACGACTAGAACCATCACCTATGAACAGCAGTGAAGGAGATAGCATGGATATGAGTATATATGTCCCAGTAATGTAGTACAAGAGCTTTGATGCATTTCTGGAATGTTTTGATTCACCCAACACCGGAGTCTCTGCACCGCATACCGGAGTCTCCGGCCTAGACCGGAGTCTTCGGACCTAAGACTGGAATCTCCGGTTGGGAGGCTCGGGTATGTGATGTGGAGATGCTGGTGAGGGTGAATCTAGTAGATCGGGCAATGCAACAAGGCTAAAGTACCGGAGTGCTCGCAAACAAGTGATTCCAATGGACAAATCAGCATCAATCCTCAAAAACACATCTAGAGATGAACCCTAGAAGAAAAGTTAGAGGAAAGGTACCAGATCTGTCCATGGGATAAATTCCTCCGGTGGGAATGGCCCAATGGAGGTGAGGGGAAGGTTGGCCGGCGGCACGACGGATCCCGGGGGCTTCTTGACCTCCGGGGAGGAGTTTTGGAGGAGGAGGCGACGGGTTTGGAGGTAGGAGACGGGGTGAAGAATGAGGAACTGTTGTACCAATTCACCCCGCCCCCTACTTTAAGTGGCAGAAACCGTCTGGACCGGAGACTCCGGTCCTCCTCGACCAAAAGCTCTAGGATAGGTGTTTGGGGACATATATGAGAGATAGACAGTTTTAAGATAGGGAACGGGCTTGGGTTGAGACATCAAACTGTGAAGAACCAACAAGAGCCATGGGAATTCACAAAATCATTCAGAAAAGCTCCAAGAGACTAGAATCAGACAAATGACAAACATAAGTAAGTATCAACCTCTCGAATGAGAGAGGGCGGTGGCCTAGGCCACAATATTTGAGTATACTCGGCTTAGCACCACGAAGATATATCTTGGGTCCATTACCGAAACTCATCATTAAGCTCACATATCACTAAATGATATTAAGAGGAATGATTTTGATTGCTTTGGGCATAATGGGGGGAGGGATGGTCCAATCAATTAGGACCACACTCCCCCTATATCCATGCCTACACCTAAACCAAATATGAGTTGAAACATAGGTGAGAATGCAAGAAAATCAAGTCAAGCTCCTTGAATCTACGACATTTAGTTCATTCCTCAAGTAGCAAAACCTTGCTTCATCAAGTGGCTTCGTGAAGATATCGGCAAGTTGATCTTTGGTTGACACATATGATAGATCAATATCACCTCGAGCAACATGATCTCTAATGAAGTGATGGCGAATCTCAATATGCTTTGTCCTTGTGTGATCCACCGGGTTGTAGGTAATCTTGATGGCACTTTCATTGTCACATAGAAGAGGCACTTTGTCACAATGGACACCGTATTCCTTTAAAGTTTGCCTCATCCATAGAAATTGGGTGCAAGCACTAGCAGCTGCCACATACTTGGCTTCGGCGATGGAGAGAGATATACAATTTTGCTTCTTGGAAGACCAACATACCAAGGACCTACCAAGGAATTGGCAAGCCCCGGGTGTTGATTTTCTATCATTCTTGTCCCCCGCCCAATCCGAATCCGTGTATCCACAAAGAGCAAATGTTGAGCCTCGAGGATACCAAAGACCATAAAATGGGGTATGAACTAAATATCGAAAGATTCTCTTGACCGCCATTAAATGGCTTTCCTTAGGAGCCGCTTGATATCTTGCACACACACCTACACTCAACACAATATCAGGTTTAGATGCACAAAGGTAAAGCAAAGAACCAATCATAGACTGGTATAACTTTTGATCCACATCTTTACCATTTGGATTTTGTTCTAGATGAGTCTTTGTAGCCATGGGAGTAGGAGCTCCATTTAAGTCTTGCATATTGAATATCTTGAGCATATCTTGAGTATACTTGGCTTGATTGAAGAATGTCCCTCCTCTAACTTGCTTGATCTCAAAACCAAGAAATACTCTCAACTCCCCCATCAAAGACATCCGGAACCTACTAGTCATAAGCTTTGAGAATTCATCATTAAAAGCTTTGTTAGATGAGCCAAATATGATATCATCAACATATATTTGGCATACAAAAATCTCCCCATTGAATTTCTTAGTAAAAAGAGTGGGACCGATTTTCCCAACCTCAAATCCACGGTCAAACAATAAATCTCTAAGGTGCTCATACCACGTGCGTGGGGCTTGCTTGAGACCATAGAGCGCCTTATCAAGTTTGTAGACATGGTTTGAGAAGTTGGGGTCCTCAAATCCCGGGGGTTGCTTAACATATACCAATTCATTTAATGGACCATAAAGAAATGCACTTTCTACATCCATTTGTTGCAACTTGAAGTTATGATGTGCCGCATAAGCAAGAAGGATACGGATGGACTCAAGGCGAGCCACGGGTGCATAATTCTCTCCATAGTCAATTCCTTCAATTTGAGAGAACCCTTGTGCAACCAATCTAGCCTTGTTCCTTACTATAATTCCATGCTCATCTTGCTTGTTCTTGAATATCCACTTTGTTCCAATAACATTGCAGCAATCCTTAAGCTTCTCTACTAACTTCCATACTTTGTTTCTCTCAAAGTTGTTGAGCTCTTTGTGCATAGCTTCTAACCAATCCGAATATTCAAGAGCTTCCCACACTTTCTGAAGGGTTTCACAGCATAGTAAATCAAAAAAAAATCTACGGATGCGAACGGGAAAAGCCAAGATCTAATCTAGGAGATGCAAATAACGAGGGGGGATAGATGAGATCTTCATACCCTTGAAGATTCACACAGCGGAACATTCAACGGAATGTGGTTGATGTAGTCGTACTCGCTTCTCCTCCTCGCGATCTGATCCGATCCAACACCGCAAGTGGCGATGCCTCCGAGAGATGCACACGTGCGGCACCTCGACGTCTCCTCCTTCCCCGGTCCAGCAAGTGGGGTGGAGAGATAGATTGTATATACAACACGACGGCGTGGTGCAAGCGGTGGAGAGTTTCTGCGGCAGGGCTTCGCCTACGCGTAGTCGGGAAGGAGAGAGAGAGGAGGGCAGCAGGGCGGCTAGGGCTTGAGGAGGTCTTGGGGGGAGGGTGCACCCCCAGCCCTCTTTATATAGAGGGGTAGGCGGCTGCCCCTTTCCCCTCCTCCAAGCCTAAGGCCGGCGGCCAAGGAGGGAGGAGTGGGGGCAAGTTTCCCCCTTCTAGAAGCTCCCCCTAGGGTTTTCCCTAGGGCTTGGCCGGCTGGGTCTATGGGGCTTGTGCCCCTGGCCCAATGCGACCAGGGCACTCCCTCGTAGGCCCACACCCCCTCCCGACAAGTGGGGCCACGTTGGTCCCACTCCGGAAGGTTCTAGAAGCTTCCGGTACAATACCGAACAATCCGAAACAATTCCGAACTCCAAAAACTGCTTTGCCTTATATGAATATTATTCTCCGGACCATTCCGGAACCTCTCTTGATGTCCTGGATCTCATCCGAGACTCCGAACAAAAACTCATAAACCAATTATCCATTCTATCCTAGCGTCGAGACACGTTAAGTGTGTGACCCTTCGGGTTCGAGAATATGCAGACATGATCTTCTATCAATAATCAACAGCGGGGTCTGGAAACCCATATTGACTCCCACACATTCATCGATGATCATATCGGATGAACCATGATGCCAGGATTCAATCAATCCCATATATATTCCCTTCGTCACGCGATATTTTACTTGCCCGAGATTCGATCGTCGGCATTGGCATACCTAGTTCAATCTCGTTCACAGCAAGTACTTTACTCGTTCCGTAATGCGATATCACTTTGTGATTAACTCCTTAACCACATGCTTGCAAGCGGTGTTGATATCGATTACCGAGTGGGCCCGAAGTATATCTCTCTGACTTGGGAGGGACAAATCCCATCTCGATACATACAACCCAACAGGTACTTTCTGATCACCTGAGAGACACCTTTATGATCACCCTCTCATAGGATGATGTTTGATGACCTCAAAGTTTTCTTCCGATACCAGGGAGTTGTATTATCTCATGGTCTAAGGAATACAATATTTGACATAACAAAAGCTTCACAAAGATGAACACGATGACACGATCTAATTGCTCTGCTTAATTTGGGTCTGTCCATCATATCATTCTCCCAATGATATGATCTCATTATTAATCGACAACTCATGTCTATGGTTAGGAAACCTTAACCATCATTAATCAATGAGCTAGTCCATAGAGGCGTACTAGGGACACAGTGTTGTTCACAAACCACACAAGTATTAAAGTTTCCGCTTAATACAATTCTAGCATGGAATATAAACTTTATCATGAACAAGAATTATAATAATAACATCTTTATTATTGCCTCTAGGGCATAATTCCAACACTTTCTTTGGTTCAATTATGGAGATGTGTGCTTGGTGTTCACTGAACCTCTTCAATTGTGCTCTTGTGGAAATACCTTTCCTTAGGTCACCAACTACATTTTGTAGAGAGTGGTCTCTTAATTCCAACATTCTTTCCTTTCTAGCTTCGCGACGAGCGTGGATCTCCATGTTGTTTCTTGGGGGACCCTCTTCATCATTTTGATCCTCGTCTTGACCATCAACTTGACCTTGATCATCATTGGAATCATTCTCTTCATTTAGAGACACAGATTGACCTTGGTCTTGATCAAGTGCCCTTCTAGCATCAATCTGAGCTTGTTTCAACGTAGTTTGTACGGATCTTCCTTGAGCAATTGCCTTGGCACCACTTGACACCCTGGCGAATGAATCAAGCTCCCCTTGACTAGGGTTGTCACTATGATCATCATGTTGAGGGTCCACATCTTGTCTTTGGCTTGAGTCATTGTACTCCTCGGTGGATGGAGCTTGTTGATGTTGTGAAGATGAGGGCTCCACTTGAGTGGAGCATAGTTCTTCTCGATCCGCCATAAGGGGTTCCTCAACGGGGCGGATATATCACACACCCATTCTTCCTATGGCTTCCTGAGGCATTTCATCATCTGCATCACAAGCATCAACACGCCCCCTTGGGGACCATCATATTCTTCGAAGGTCATACTACAAGATTCTATGACGGCTCCGGAGAGCTTATCATAGATTCTATAAGTGTGAGATTCGAGATCATAGCCAACAAAAATACCCTTAATGCTTTAGACTCAAATTTGGACAAACGAACACCCTTTATGAGATATAAACACTTACAACCGAACACCCAGAAGTAAGATATGTTGGGCTTGTTACCGGTAAGTATTTCATATGGAGTCTTGTTGATTTCTTTGCGGAGGTAGAGCCGATTTGAAGCATGGCAAGCGGTGGAGATGGCTTCGGCCCAAAAGTTGTAAGGAGATTTAAACTCCGCCAACATGGTCCTAGCCATTTCAATAAGAGTCCGGTTCTTCCTTTCAGCCACACCATTTTGTTGAGGGGTGTATGCAGCGGAATATTGATGTTTAATCCCCTCATCACTAAGGAAATCATTCAAGGTGTAGTTCTTGAACTCGGTGCCGTTGTCGCTTCTTATAATCAACACGGGAACATTGTATTGCCGTTGAACCAAGTTGATGAAGTCGATAAAGGTCTTTTGAGTCTCACTCTTCAACTTGAAGAAATAAACCCAAGAGTACCTTGAAAAGTCATCAACAATCACCAAGCAATATTTCTTCCCACCAAGACTTGCATGAGATGGAGGACCAAAGAGGTCCACATGGAGGAGCTCCAAGATCTTGGTGGACTTGATGCGGTTCTTAGGCTTGTGAGGAGCATCATGCATCTTCCCTAGAACACATGCCCTGCAAACACGATCTTTGGAAAAGGAAACATTTTATTTTAGTCCAACAATATGGCCCTCCTTGTGGAGACTTTGCAAAGTTCTCATATTGACATGGGCTAGTCGGCGATGCCATAACCAACCCACATCGTCCTTCCCTAATAAGCACATCGCACTTGTAGTGGCTTGCCCCGAAAAGTCCACCACATACAAGTCATGTTCGACATACCCAACGAAAGCGACCTTGAGAGACTTGCTCCACATGAGGACCACAATATCATCATCAACAAAGACGGCAAAACCCATCTTTCCAAGAGCACGGATTGAATGTAAATTGTATCCAAGGGTCTCAACAAGAATGACGTTCACGAGTGTAATGTAGTGAGCAACCACAACCTTGCTGAAACCCATTACCTTAGACTTTGACTTGTCGGCATATGTCACGGTGATTTGATCATCATTTGGCTTTAAGTCCTTGACAATAGACAAGCTTCCGGTCATATGACTTGTGCAACCACTATCAAGCACCCACTTTGAACCGCCGGAAGCATATGTCTCTGTTCCTCTTGCCATAAGGCAAGTGACGTTCTTGATGGGAGAATTCTCATTTGGAGAATCGAAGAGTGAGAATGTCGGAGTAGAAGTAGTGGCTAGAGCCGCCACACCATTAGAAGTTTCCTCTTCCTCATCTTCATCATCTTCATTCTCGGAGGAGTATTCTTCATGAGTGATCAAGACAATTTCTCCCGACTTCTTGTTGATGGGATTTTTCTTGATGAAGGGTTTATTGTAAGGTGATTTGAGAGTTTTCTTCAACACAAGCTTACCCCCATGATCTTCTCTCTTCTCATAGGGACAACTTGCCACAAAGTGATAGCGGTCACCACAATTGAAACAAGTTCTCAATCTAGTAGTATTTTCTCTTTTACCATTTGGGTTGCTTTTTTGTTGCATTTCCATCTTGTCCTTGGCGGGGTTCTTCCAAAATTTCTTTGCATAGAAGGCCATATATTGACTATGAGCAATATTGACTTCATCGGGGTGGTCCATGGAGAGGCCTTCATCACTATCATCTTCATCCCCATGGTCCACAACTATGGCCTTCAACGCAACATTGACAATGTTGCTCATACCAAGGGCACGGGCACGAGCATCTTTGGCATTCTTGGCGGCAACTTTGAAGGCGGCCATCTCTTGCATAACTTCATTTGAGGTCATGAGATGGTAGTTGTGTCTTCCTTGTAGGCTCTTCAAGTCGGTGGGCTCAAAGGGCATGAGTGCGCTCACATATTTCCTTTTTATCCATGCATCAACCACATGTGAGGCACCCACATTTCTAAAAGCGGTGGCGGTGGTCTTGAGCCTTCGGTACATGTCTTCGTGATCTTCACCTTCCTTCATGTAGAATCCTTCGGCTTCATTGCTTAGAGCATCATACCGGTTCCTCCTCATGCTGTCATTTCCAACAAACAATACGGTGAGGGCATCCCAAGCTTCCTTGGAAATGCTAAAATGCTCAATGTGTGGATAATCCTTTGTACCTAAACCTTGTTGAATCATATGCAGGGCAGTGACATTGAGTTGACTATTGACAACCTCTCTTCTTGTCAAGTTGTTTGGATACCCAATAAAGAGTCCATGCTCGATGGTGTTCCATAGTTCAATGCAAGAGCTGCGCACATGAGTTCTCATTAGTGATTGCCATTGAGCACAAGTAGCAGATTCTTCAAGCTTAGGTGGGTCACCTCTATTGTATACATGAGGGTGAGGGATTGGAGGGTCGGGAGAGTACCATGAATCACGGTGCTCACCCTTCCCACCATCATTATGTGTGGAGGAATTAGTGTTGTCTTGTTTACCCCCCACCATCATACCCTCGGGGGATACCAAAGCATTCCCTTTAGGTAAAATGGATGGATGATCCTCTTCAGGAGATGGGGGTGATGAGCCATCTTTGGCTTTAAGAAGTTGCTCAAGCATCTTCTTGACTTTGTTGACCAAGGAAGAGCTCAATCTTGTTTCCAAGTTTTTGAGATCTTCCATGGTCACCGTGGTGGGCTCACCACCACCATCCCCTTCATGGCTACCCATATTCTCTTAGGCGGTAAAGCCCAAATAAAGATCCGAGGCTCTGATACCAATTGAAAGGATCGTTTGGGCACCTAGAGGAGGGGTGGTGAATAGGTGCTGCTTCAAATTTTCTTCCTTTTCAAATTAGGGTTTGACAAGAAAGGTAAATTCTCTAGATTATGGAACTATGGTGAATTTACCTATATGTCAACCATGCAAAAACTATCACAACACCAAGCAAGAACAAGTAAGTAAAGTGCGGTAAAGGATAGAAGTAACCAAAGGAGTGGACGCGGAGACACAAGGGTTTGTTTTCCGTAGTTCCTTCCTTTTGAGGGGAAGTACGTCTACGTTTGGAGAGGGGGTGGTTTCAAACCACCAACGCCACAAGAGGCCTCCCTTGTTCTCCGATGAATCTCACCCCAACGGGCTCGATCCACCTTCCACTATATCGGCAACCTTCGAGGTGGAAGCCGGCACCTTTACAACAAGTTCGGGGCACACATCCACAACTTAATTGGAGGCTCCCAAATACAAGCAAGCTGTCAAGACAAATCAAAGACAAGCTTGTAAGAACCAAATCAAAGTTAGGGTTTCCAATGAAACACTAGAGCTTGGGGGACCAGGTGAATGAGGGGGAAATGAAGATCTCTCTTGGTGAAGATGTAGATCAAGGCCTCCTCCTTCGATTCTCCAAAGATCAATGACTTTGGATGGTTGGATGGAGAGATCTTGAAGATTTGGTGGCTCTAATGGAGTTGGTGTTCTTGAGCAGCTCGAGCAACTGGAGGAAGAAGATAAGGGTCCCTTTTTATAGGCAGCTCCCTCCACGAACCGTTTTCTGACCGTTGAAGAAAAGTCAGACTGGAGATTCCGGTCTACACCGGAGATTCCGGCCAATCTCCGGACCAGCCTCCGGACCCCTAGTCAGAATGTCCCAGACCATCCATGACCCAGCAAGACCGGAGACTCCGGTCTTCCAACACCGGAGACTCCGGACTGAGCAAGAACCGGAGACTCCGGAGTATCCTCTGGTGCAGGCTCCGGACCCCTAGTCAGAATGTCCCAGCCTAGATCCTGAAGACACCACCGGAGACAGATCTGAAAACTCCAGACCACACCGGAGACTCCGGTATGGAGTTTCCAGAAATGTGTCACACAAGTATGGACTTTTCCCAAGTGTGAGGGTGCTTTTCACTTATCAAAATACCAACCTGTGGACAGTGAAAAACTGTAAAATGATCTACTTGTTGTTACCGAACACCAAAAGTGATTATGACAATAAATGCTCTTTCACTGGGATATGGCCTTGATGATTTTTCCCGGATGAGGCAAGTGTAATTCCCGATGACAATGACAATGGGCATGGTGTCGAGCCATCTGACAATGAAGCTTGGAAGAACAAGAGAATGGAGTGGGCAATGGCTATATGGAATGACATAGGTCCTAGAAACTGAGAAGAGGAATACTAGTAATAATAATGATAAGAAGGAGAAGACGAAAAATAAGATTTATGATCCTACATGATGTACATATGTAAAACTTCTTGTTTATTCGTAGTAGCTAGGGGTGAACTGATGAACTGCCATTCATTTTAATTAGGTTGTGATGATGAACTGCTTGTGACGATGAACTATCTCAAATGGTGAGTACTACCATTGGATGGTCATATAAGGGTAAGATCATCCATGAAAAGAAGAGGCGAGCAGAAACCTAAGTGGGAGACAACCAAACACACACATGCCATTCACATTTACGTTTTGTGCTTGCAAGCAAGTTACTAAACGGGCTGTAAAAAGTGACGCATTTATTCGATCCGGCCTACCAAACGGGCTGCACAACATGGCCTAGAGGTTGTTTCCTGTTGGCCCTGCTGCCCTTGGCACTGCCAAGACGAGTCATGAAACCGGCCTATATACCAAACGGGTTTGAAAAGGACGCACACGTGCGCACACACGTGCACCGATAAGACTATGTTTAGTAGCTTCGTTGTTTTAAAGCCAAAGTATTAAAAAAACATGGTATGGTCTACTTGACAACATAATTTTTAGGTACCACGGTTTATTAATACTCCTCCGACCCATATTAGTTGACTCAACCTTTTCTAGATTCATATGTATCTAGTTAATATCTAGTCTAGATTCATTCATATCTAGACAAAGTTGAGTCAACTAATATAGGTCGGAAGGAGTACTTTGATCTGTTTGATTACAATAGAATATCATAGTTTTGAAACTATTATATTCTAAATACAGTACAGAGTTATTTTTGTCTTATTAAAGAAAGAGGTCTGGGCCTATTTTTTTAAAAAAACTATGGTTTTGTTAAAACTGAACTTTCTCATGCCCAGGCGTAACAATTCCATGGTTTTAGAATAATTTTGTTTTACAAAAAATCAAGCTGCCAAACAGAGCCCCAGTGTTTATAAAACCACATTTTTTTGAAAAAAGAGGTCCAGACCTGAGCGACAAACTAGCTCTTTTCGTGATTCCTGTGTACGTACAGTTGCTCTTGTACGTATCTTCATGACGTGTTTTCTTCACGAATGCTCATTTAGGTACAATGAAACCGACAAAATGGAACAACAACTTATACATGAATTCCTATGTATATATATGTAGATCAAGAAGTAGGACAAGAAGAACATCTGTGTGACAAGCAGTACTACGGCAGTGTATGTAATTCACGCTCACCATCCGACAAATTCATAAGCACCGGCTGTCCCTGGTCCGGTGGCGCCTGTCTGTCCGGTGACCCGCACCCATTTAAATTACTTCATGGCCGTGTCTGTACTCTGCACTGCACTGCAGCACCGACCGACTGCGTCGAATCCAAAGCCACACCTGCGTGGACGCCGTCGCAAAACAGAGGAGAGGCTAGAATGCGGCGGCCCTGTCCTTGACGACGACGTCCTCGACCTCCCTCCTCATGAGCTTCTCCTCCTGCTGCCTCCTGCAGAAGACCACCCAGGCGTTCACCTCCAGCGCCACGCACACGCCGATGAGCGTGGCGAGCGCCATGCAGTATCCGAGCTTCCAGTAGGAGGCTCCGAGCCCCATGACCTCGAAGCCCTGGAAGACGTTGACCACCCCGATGACGACGCAGCCGTACCCCAGCAGGTGGTGGTACGACTTCCAGTACTTGCGGTACCGGTTGGTGGTCTTGGGCCGGAAGAAGACCGCCAGCGTCTGCAGGCTCCCAGCGGTCGCCGCCGCGATGCCCAGCCCGCGGTGGAGCTTGTAGGTCACCCCGGGCGACGCCGCGCCCATGGCGATCCCCAGCGCGAACCCGGCCGCGCCCAGCAAGTACCCGGCCGCCTGCGTGGCCGCGTGCGCGTAGAACCACGCCGCCGGGCCGGCCGACGCGCAGGGCCGGAGGTATCGCGCCAGCGCCGCGCCGATGGGCAGGAGGAGGCCCCAGGAGAGCGCGTTGAGGGAGCCGTGCGCCCACTGCAGCTTGGCCGAGGCGATGGGGGAGGACTCCGTGGCCGTGGTGAGGATGTCCACGGTGGCGTGCGACGCCAGGTCGGAGGCGTCCGTGGGGTGGATTGTCGGGGAGTAGCCCTGCACGTAGAGGCCCCGGTTCCAGACCAGGTGCAGCGTGGTGCGGTTCGGGGAGAGGCGGATGGTGGCGGCGATGGTCACGGACGCGCCGTCGCGGACGGTGCGCGCGGGGGCGATGAGGGCGGCCGAGGACGCCAGCAGCGGGATGTCGAGCGGGCGGGACACCAGGGGCATGGCCTGGAGCTTCACGTCCGGGGAGAGGACGAAGGGGAGCGCCAGGAGCGCGCCCGTGGACGGGTCGGAGAAGGCCGCGATCACGCGCGCGCCGGCCATGGCAGGGGCGTCCTGGTTCACGCCCCACGCCACCCAGCCCGACGGCGAGATGAAGGAGCCCGTGAAGGCCGCGTCCAGCGTCGCGTTGCGCGCGTCGTAGGTCCACGCCAGCGTCGCGCCCTGCGTCGGCAGCGCGATGCACTTGGCGTACGCCTTCACCGGCGTCCACGTCGTGCACCGCCCGGGCGCCCCTGCCGCCGCCGCACCGCCGCCCCACGACAAACCGAGAAGCAGCGGTAGCAGCAACACACCGAGGAGAAGCCTCATGCTGCTGAGCTTCCCTCGCATTGTCGATCGTGTCTCAGTACAATGAGTGATGCGAAGCTAACAGAGAGAGTAGCGGTTGTGTGTCTGCAACGTTTCAGCGTGTGTTGTGTTGAGCTCGGTTTTCTGTGAGCCCGTTTTAGTGGGGTTTTAGTGGGGCGTTTTGGCGGGTGAGAACGAGTGATCGTGATGATGGCTGTGAACGGTGCTTCCGTTTGTTGGTTGTGTTTTTTTGGCTTCGATGATGGGTTCTTGGCTTCGAAGGCAAGGGAGGGGCTCCGAAAACAGGTCAGAAATATTCTGTGGCGATCTGTGTGGTGCCCAACTTTGGCCCCATCTTGCACTTCAGTGAGGTGGTAGGTGTACAAGGCAGTGACTGTATGTTAACGGTGGCTGATCCCCAGAAAGAGTACCGTGCCCCCCGCGATGCCTCCACACGCGAGGCGACCGACGGCGGACACCCCCCCTCCCCCCCCCACACCCCCCCGTCCACATCACAACCTCTTCCCCTGATCCTCCCCCTCCGCCGCTGCTGGTGGGCATTGCCCGCGCAATGCCGTGTAGGGCCGGGTGCGGTGGTCCCTTCCTGTACCCGACGCGGGGAAGCTCGGCATGGGCGAGCTCCATCTGGCGGTGGTGAACCTCAGTAGGCGGCGCTACTGTGATGGCCTAGATGGCGGCAGGGCGAGGGTGCTGCTGATTGGTGGCGGTGGCGATAGGGCCGGGTTTGGTCGGCGGCCCCAAACCCTAGATCTAGGCCCTTTGGGCCTGATCTGGGTTAGGGCGGGCTAGCTCGAGCTCAGGTCGTTGCCATGGTTGGTGTGGGCGAACTTCTTGGGACATGGGGAGTGATGACGCTGCCGCGTCTGCTGCAGCACGAGGAAGCATCACGCGCCCACTCCGAGCCCGGCCGGGCCTAGTTGGCCTGGTATGCTTCTACAGCTACGTCCGGTTTGCTACTACTATGGCGATGGAGGTTGGTCCCTCCCATGTGGCAGCGGCACCGTTGCACCATGTTTTCGACAGGTTCTTCTCGGTCCACCCAACCTCGCAGTGTTTGGCATGGTGATGTGTCGATGACGACTGCAAGACCATTTTGGCGCATGTTAGCTGGCGGCAAGTTTGGTGCAGTGCAATGATTGGATGGGGTTGTGGTTCTTTGGGGGTAGGGAGAAATCCTTATTGGCTAGGCCAGCTCCAACGCGGTGACACCTACGGGTGACGCCATCCTTCTTGAAAGACGCCGGATGTACCCTCTTCCCACTCCCCTACGCGTACCGGGATAAATCCTAGGAGAAGTCCAGAGGAAGCAGCAACACCGTCATCGTCGCACTCCTTTTTAAAGGTGTTGCTTGGTACACGGCAATTCAGAGGCATAGGATCGTGGTGGTGGGACTTCTTCGGAGGACGCGGCGGTTGCGAGTCATCGTCGCTTGTCGATCCGACACTCTTGTGTTTTAGTTTCTTTTTCAATCTTTTGTATTTTTTTAGGCTTCTTTCGCGTTGTCGGCCTCAGCAATAAACTCAAAAGTTCTATCCTGTGGTTGCATATTAATATAGAGGGACAAAAGCCTAACATAAAGTACAAACTAGCAATACTTATGAGTACATACTTGCATACTGTACGGGCCAGCTTAACTGAAAAAATATCTGACTCTGAGAGAGGAATTATCAAAGCTGCGCGACTAAATTAATCATCGGTGCTACTCGATAGGTTAGGTGTGGCCTGATCCCAGGAGCGGACAGGCCGATCGCTAAGTGGAAGATTTGGTGGCTGCACCTGCATCCGGGAAGCCGCTCACTGATCACACTCACGTACGTGCTGATGTGATACGATGAAATGTTTGATGTGAACTTTACTGGGTGCCGTTCTAGTTATGATCATAATCATGACGATGATGATGATGGTCCTAGCTACTAGCATAGCATCGCATGCTCGTTATTGGCTTTGAAGGCACGGCTCCGAACGAGAATGGTGTGATTCTGGTTGGGAAAGCGGCGAGACAGGTAGACCGATCGGGGAAAGCGGCATGCATGGGCGCGCACGCCATATCCATGCATGCATGCTTCCAGGAAAGCAAGCGAACGATATGTATCAAGAACGATATTAGTGGAGTGCCAGCGTGTCACTAATTAGCTAGGCGTGCTTAATTCGTAGTGCGCCGTATGAAAAGCGGGTGTCGGCAGGAGGCTCATGACACATGCCCAGGATGATTATTGTACCATCCCAACATCTTCGACCATTCTACTCCCTCGTCCTAAAATAGATGTCGTAGGTTTGTCAAAAATTAGATATATCTATATGCTAAATAGTATTTAGATTTATCCAAATTTTAGCAAATCTAAGACATCTATTTTGGGTCTGAGGGAGTATTTGGAATAAACATCGTAGCTGCAAAAAAAAAAAATGAATACAAAGCATTTTATTCAACACACTCTGCCCTCTATGCGCATACAGCCTCCGAGTTGCAGAGAGGAGCTCTAACATTTTTTTTCCCTTTTTCCTTATCATCTTGCTAGTGGAGTCCTGCTCTTGCAGAGCGCCGAGTCAACTGGACATCCTACAACAGGCATAAAAGGTCTCTTGTGGAGGCGAGAATATTCTTTCGTTCTCTAGGTTGTCTTCTTACTCCCCGTCTCATAGTCAGCAAGCCAGCACTATTGGAGATGGTTTTTCCATGGGTAGACACTACGGTATTGTTTCCTCCAACATCTTACTCTCTATTTTGTTCCCATTAATCTCTTCTGAACCTTTTCGTAAAAAAAAAAAATCTCTTCTGAACCTATATATATTTGGACAGTGTGGTGGCTTCCTGCTACTGCTGCTAGCTACGCTAATAAAGCTGAGCAATAGGTGGTCTTGCCATGTCTCTATTTATATACGCTTCATCCACATTTTCTCAAGGCTAATCTATCCATTTATTTCACCTCTCCCGTGTCAATACGCATGAGTAACCAACAGATTTCCTAGTCATGCCCTACCGATGCGTCCGACACAAACAGGAAGAGCACTATATTTGTGTGAATTTCGCACGGCCTTAGGGCACGTACAATGCGGTGACGTCAGCCTTCTCTTACGGTGGCCACGTCGGATTTTCGCTTAGTTGGAGGAGAGAGAATAAAAAAAGAGAAGGTTGTCTTCCCTTAGCTAAGGGATGATTCCTTAAAAATAAGAGAAGACTATTTTTCTTCATTGTACCTTATGTCTTCTCTTATCAACACAATTTCTTACTATAATTAGTCAATTCATATTAATTCTTAGAGATAATAATAAGAGATAATCCATTGTACAACTTATTTTTGTTATCTTCTCTAGATTACGTGGAGGGCTAAGAAAAGACCCGCCTTCTCTAGCATTGTACATGCCCTTAGAACTCTTAATTCATTGGAGTGGTTTCCCATTTTGCATAACAAGCAAATTGCTAATCAGCCTTCCGTAGTCACAAAATCTGCCTTGGGTATTGGGTTCGAAGTGTTGTAGGAGTACGTGATTTAAAATAGAGCTATATACACTTTTAGTCCCACATCTTACAAAGTGTGAGCGTTTTAGTCCCACAACTTGCAAAGTGAGCAACACTAGCCCCGCAAGCATTTTAGTCCAATTTGATCAAACTTCATTGAATTTGACCAAAATCATCAATCTATGGTGTCACAATTTTTTAAAATGACTATGACAGTTGTGTCCTTGGTGTTGACCAACATGTGGGCCCAGCTGTCAGTAAATGTAGAAAAGAGATAAAACAGTAGCAAGAGAAAGAATTGAACCCATGAACCTCTACATTACTAATCACCTCCTTAAGCCACTAGGTTGAACGATGCCAATTGTTATTGAAAAGGGCAGAAATTTTTTATACAATATAAGCGCACACATGTAAAAATGCTCACATCTGTTTTTAGCACAATCTTGTGCGTCATCCGTGGAGGCTTTTATTTTGAAACTCGGGCTATGTAGAGGCCTTTATTTAAACATTTCAAAAATGCAATTTAAATTATCAAAAACACCTTAAAAATTATATACATGCGGATAATGATATAGGATTTTAGTGTGTCAAGTTTCGAAAGGCTCCACCGGTGAAATTCATAATGCGCCTTATGCCGGGAGAATGCTGGATAGGAATGGGATTTAATCGTGCGCACACATATTTGTTTTCCGACCGTTTGGTTCAGCAGTAAGTGGCGAAGTTCTGCTATCTATTGCCATTAGGGGACATGTTTTGTCCCATGGTGAAGTCAGAGAGGCGGAGAATGTCGTGAAAGCCATAATTTGTGGTCTAGTAATGGTGGTTTGAATCTTTGCGGCGATGAGAAATTTTCTTGGTGTTTCGGGTTTCATAGTAGCGGTATGCAAGTGGCAGTGACAACATATGTGAAGTTTATAGTCTTACCTTTCAAGGTAAAAATAGAAGGCCTGTCCTTAATTGGTTGTCCGTAGAAATGACCTTGCTGAAAAAATTGTTTTAAGAACGAAGACTATCTTCAGGGTGAAAATCTAAAACTTTCGATCGGACGACAACGTCGCTTGTGCACTATTTTCGTCTTGAAAGTATCGCTTTTGGAGAACCTGAACTTTAGATGTTGTTTTGGTGGTGTTTGTGTTGCTGCTGCAAGGACTGGAACACTATAGTTGGACTTTTGTTTTTTAGCATCTTCTTTTTGACTTTGTGCATCTATACTGTCATTAGGATATTGGATCGTTGCAAAGGCTAGATGTAATTGATATCTTCGTGATATTATATATTATATATTTTTTAATCGAAAAAGGTCTGCCAATCTCGTCCGCGCCTCAATTATATTGACCCTAATTGGTGAGCACACAATTTCACCATCTATACTCATCTTCTCATATTTGGAACGAATTTTGGGTTCTGATTACTGTACCATCCCAACATCTTCGACCGTTCTCTTTGGAATAAACAGCGTAACCGGCAGTATTATCTGCTTTTGCACAGAACAATTCATTTGAACGAAACAGAGTAGCCTGAATGGTCCAACTTCCACTACTCAACAGAGTAACGAAGCACGAGGATTTCCTGATCTCGTTATCCAAACAGTCAAACAAATGACATTATAAAGTCCCAAAACATAAATATAATATCATACGCTCAGGCCCTCCTAGTTGCAGAGAGGAGCTCTAACATTTTTTTTCCTTTTTTCCCTATCATCTTGGTAGTGGAATCCTGCTATTGCAGAGGATCGAGGCAATGGGAAACCCGACTATAAATAAAGGCATAGAAGTTCTTTCGTGGAGGCGAGAATATTCTTTTGTTCACCAAGTTGTCTTCTTACTCCCCATCTCATAGTCAGCAAGCCAGCACCATTCAAGATGGTTTTTCCGTGGGTAGACACTACGGTATTGGTTTCCTCCAACATCTTACTCTATTTTGTTCCCATTAATCTCTTCTGAACCTATATTTGGACAGTGTGGTGGCTTCCTTCTACTGCTGCTAGCTACACTAATAAAACTGGGGAATAGGTGGCCTTGCCATGTCTCTATTTGTATACCGCTTCATCCACATTTTCTCAAGGCTAATCTATCCAATCATTTCACCTCCCCCATCTCAATACGCATGATTTCCTAGTCATGCGCTACCGATGCGTCCAACACAAACAGGAAGAGCACTATATTTGTGAGAATTTTGCACGGCCTTATAACTCTTCCTTGGAGTGGTTTTCCATTTTGCATAACAAGCACATTGCTAATCAGCCCTCCGTAGTCAGAAAATCCGCCTTGGATTCGAAGTGTTGTAAGTGATTTAAACTACAAGAGTGTTAAAAGGATGGCCATAAAAATTTCCAAAAATCCTTTTAAACTACCCAAGTAGAATTCTATGCAATATCCACATTATTCTGAAAGATTCAACCCTTTTGCTATATGAATGGACTCAACTATTTTGGCACGTTTTCAAATCAATCAAAGAACATGAAAAAGAAACAAAAAATTCTGCATGGAGACCTTTTATGTGTATTAGTTTCCAGGAAAAACAAACTTGTAATATGTTAATATATTTTAAAAAATGTACTGCAAATAGGTTAGCACCATGTATGGCTTCTACCCAAATTATCATGATACATATACCTAGGGTGATTTCATCTACAACACAATATATAATTCAGTTTACTGTTAAGGGGAGCAATGTTTTAAGTGCGGTAGCACATGGAATACTGAGGTCCGCATAGTGTGTAGTGGTAGCCTGTAAGAGCAACTTTAATAGATCCCATATAACTGAAACCATAAAAGCGCAAGTTCAGTGCATGAACTTGGGTTTTCAATTTAAAACTTGCCCAAACAGAATAGAAATCGTAAGCGAACTGAACTTTTTGAAAATTAGCAAAAGATGCCTTCGTGGCAAAATTCAGAGGAGGAAGACAGTGAACTGATCATATATATAGGGTCAATTGGAGGTCTCTCTACGTCATATTATACACAAAATTAACGGATGCCACTAACCCTAACCTTAAGAGCCAAAATTTGGCCTGGATCCCTCACTAGAGCTTGCGGGTTGCGGCGGTGCGGTACTCACTCCTCGTCGGAGTCGACGGTGATGACCTCCCGCGCGACGAGCTCGAGCTTGATTCGGCGCGTCACTGACTCCTACTCCGTCTCCTGTAGCGTCGCTACCGCTTGGATGGCTGCGCGCCTCCGCGGACGACGCCTTGAGCATGATGCTCGTGGAAGCCTCTAGCGCGCTGTCGTCATCGACGAAATCGTCCGGGACTAGGACACACACACCACGGTCCTCCCCCTCCTCTACGGCGTCCTCTTCTGTCCACGGCTCCTCCTCCTCCTCCTCCTGGACTAGTGTCTCGGTGTGTGCCTACCACGCTCCTCTCCGTGAGCTCCCTGCCTCCCTATCGTCATCGATGAAGTTCCACCAGCGGAGAGAGGCTGGTGGCATTGCGCCCCTGTTCGTCCACCTTCACAACAACCATTGCTTCGCGCCTTGCGACTCCACGCGAGTCCGCCGCTCCTCCTTGTTGAAGCTCATGGTGGCGGCGGTTCTATGGTCCGACGCGGGTGTGTATCAGCCCACCCGACCGCCCCAACCCCGATTGATGGCGTCATCGGCATGTACACGTTGCCCATTGGAAGCATCTGCTGCCGATAGTGGCTTTAGGTCACTAGAGCGCGGTGGATTTGACACTAGCGAGGGAGGGGAAAGGGTGGAGAAGGCGAGGGTTCTAGACGGATTTTGACCCGTATCCGCCCCGCGTGCTGTACATATACTGTGTGCGTGGGCTGATCTGCGGTGCACTGAATTACATGCCCATTCCGAAGTTCAATTTTTGTTCACGGCCTAAATTTTGCTCTCAAACTGAAAAATGCCCAGAATTTTAAGGGCTAAGGGTTTGTTTGTATTGTGACCGATGGTTACCATACCAAAATTTTGGCATTGACTACTAGCATGGGCTTGCGTTTGGATTGAAGCCCAACCATCAAAGCCACGCCAAAATTTTGGTCGCCACGGCTAATTCTATGCCCACGCGCTGGCGAATCACGGGCGGACGAATTCGTTTGCCAAAATATTGGTGCGCCAATGATTTGGTGTGGCAGGTAACAACCCCTTAGTCTACCAGTCTAGGGAGACAACCGCGTGACACACGCGTGTGGCTCCGGGACGATCCAATCCCCTACCGAAAAACGACATCACCAGGCCTTCATGGCCGCCACCGTCGCCAGGGTGGGCGGCGCCTTGGCCGACGAAGACGGTGAGGGTGAGTACGGGCCCCTACTATTTCTCCTCTTCGCACTAAGAGGTGTAGTAGATGGGGCGTGCGGGGCTTGGCGCGACATTCAGCGGGGCAGCGAGATGGGGTGGTCAAGCGATGGTCTAGGACAGTGGTGCACTAAGGGGTGGGCGGCGGCTGGCGGTTGTCTGGGCCCGTGTGTGCCGAAGGGCTATGGCTGCCGCGCCCCCGCCATGGTCGTCACTTTTCTACGTGGTCGTCCAGGGACGGAGCCAGCCACTAGGCTTGGAGGGGGCAATACCATGTTGAAGGGGGCAAAGTGCCTTATAATCACCAAGTATAAGCATACGTGCTATGTCATTAGTGAAGAAAATCAGTTTGTTGGGGGTGGCTAAGCCCCTACTCGTCCCCCCCCCCCCTTCCTCCGTCCCTGTGGTCGTCGATCTTCTTCACCACAATAATGTTTATCGACTACCAGCCTACCACGGTAAGCCTAAAAGAACAGTAACCCCCACAATTAGGCACTCTTGGGCCTTGGCCATCTATTTAATTTATATGCATCACTAAAAAAAGTGTTACAACCAACAGCTAAGCAGTCTAAAACACTATACAAACGTGTTGAAGGCGGCACCGCAAAACGCGCATATCCATCTAGTACATTTATATCTCCTTATTCATCCAAAGTTTCTCGAGGCCAACCTACCCACTTCTTTCACCCGATCACTCCGCACGCCATCAAGATACAAGGATGTCTGCATGAAAGAGTTATGATAGGTCCAACCCTGCTGAAGCGTGCGTGAAAGAGTGACGCACATTTTCTGATTTTTCATGCATAGCGGAGACTGGTAATCTGGTTTGCATTGTCTGCGTTGGCTTCTTGCTCGCGATGCCAAAATCAGCGAATGGGTATTCAGGATTATTTTGGATGCTTTCGCGTATTTGACACACGGCGCTATCAGTTTCCTCCCACATCATAATCAATTTTGCTTCCATCCATTACTTTTGAACTTGAGTCAGCGCATTGGCTAATAGATGCGAATGGACTCTTCCTGTTCTTCCTCTACTTGCCATTGCCCTATTTATGCCCATCCATGGTTTCTTAAGACGATTCTACCCGCTTCTTTCACCTTCTTCGTGTCAATACACATGAGCAGCTAACAGGTTTAGTCATCAGGTTGTACCGAGAGCACCCCATCTTCATTTTATTTTTTGAAACGATTATATATTAATATCACAGGGATACCAATTACACACAGTCTCTGCAACAACGCATGACCTAGCGGCCCTACGGATGCACACAATCCAGAAAAAAAGAATTACAAAAAAGAAAAAGTCCCGCTACAGAGAACTATTCCTCAAAGCAACGACACTGACACCACCAGAACAACACCAGTAGTCCTCCACTCCAATAACAACGCCTTCAAGAATGAAATAGTGCCCAAACGTCGTCGTTGCCCGATCAAAGATCGTAGGTTCTCACCCTGGAAAAAGTTCTCGCTCGCAAAACAATGTCTTCAACAAGGTCATTGCCAGACACAACCAGTTAAGGCCAGACCTTGGATTTTCATCCTGCAAGGTAAGACCGAGAACTCCTCCCGTGTTGTCTTCCCGCACTGCTACGAGTCACAGATCACGCAACCAGTTCTCCGTCGCCACAAAAACTAAAATCACCATCACTATCCTCATATTTCCGATTTCCTGACATTCTCCGCATCTGACTTCACCATGGCTCGTTGAATGGCGCTTGGTGGAAGCAAACAACAGAGCTTCGCAACGCTCCTGTTGAAACCAAACGGCCAGAAAAACAAGAAACACACGACCGAATACCTTCTGATCCAGCAATCTCTAGGCATGATACGCCCATGGGAGTTCGCCGACGAAGCCTTCCGGAACTCACCTCTCCAGTCCAGATCAACAAGGGTAGACATCAAGCCGATCTTCGTATTCGCCCGAAAGAAACCCAAGGACCACCTCCTTTATTAATGTCGACGCAGCGATCCCCACACTGCCGTCGGTTCCCGGTGAACGGATCAAGCGTGCCAATTCAGCCACCTGAATGGTCGATTCTTCCACCTTGATGCCCCCTTAGGAAGGAGAACAGCGCCCTCAACATCGTCGACATCGTGGCCGCCGTCGGCCAAGGGTTTCCCCCGTTTACCCCTGCCTCCAGAACCCACCAGCCACCGAAACAGGGTCTAGGGCCGGGGAGGAGAAGCGCAGGGAGGAGGAGCCCTCTTCACATCATGTGACCTTCGCACGTCAACATCGTCCACCCGCGCGAGGCCGCCGCCTTGGATACGAGGCTCTCCAGCGCAGGAGAGTTCCTCCCTTCAGCCGCACGAGAGACACCAAGACATATCCCTGCCGCCCTCTTCACCGGATCCATGCGCGTCTTAGGTCGGCGGCCCTCCGGGGGCGACAAAGTAGGGGAAGAGAAGGAGGGGAGAGGGTGGCGGCGGGCGCTAGTGTTGGCCCCCTCGGCCGCCTAGAGGGGACGACGCGAGGCGGGCGCTAGGGGAGAGACAGAGGAGGATAACCCTCATATGGGATCCTCGCCTCACAAGATTGCCACACGCTGCTACATGAGAGTTTGAGACCCTGCTGCACAAACTCGGAGGTTTTGTTTACTCACCTTGAGCACATTTGTGGTATGATTATGTAATGTATAATATGTTAGAAATAATGGGCTAAAACAAATAGACCCATGTATATTTCAGATTTTTCCTAAATCTCAAAGTCCAGGTTTGTGGCAGCCCACATGTGTTTGGGCCCATGTTGGTGGCAGCTCACATGGGAGTGGAGTGGGAGCTAAATTTTAGTCCCACATGGGAAGTTGAAGGAGAGTTGCACCACCTTATAAGGTAGAGTGTTGCACCATTTTGTAAGTGAGTGACAATAAGATAGATACACGGGTGCTCCTCCAACGACGACACTCGCCCGCCCGCCCGTCGCGTCACGACGCGCGAGCGCCGCCGGCAGGAAAATTGTGAGGTTTTGACAGACGTGTCAAACAGTTAGCTTATTTGGGTCGCTCCCGAACCCACGTTCGCCTCTGTTAGGGTTTCCTGAGCTGCTCTATATAAAGTCCCGCGCGGCTACTGCCACAACACACCAAAAAACCAATCCAGTGTTTTGCCTCCTCTCTGCTTGCGCCACCACCGTAGTCTACTCTATCCCACTTGTCGGCGTGCACCGGCGGACGGGAGAGCGGGTCTCCGGAACCACTCGCCTTTATGATCATGTACGGGAGAGGGCGAATAAGGTTTTTGGGAAGCGCTCCGCGCGACTACTCAAGTTCTCCAACACGGGTCGTCTTCCATCCAAGTCAGGCGGTGCTGCCTATCGCCGTCTTCGCCGCCATCTGCTTCGATCAGTCTTCCCCAAAGTTACTGTTGTGAGTACATCTGCAAGCGAACGGTACATGCGACGTGCTCCTGAAGGGGTCATGCACTATCTATGTAGTACAATGAGCTATGGGATTCACTATTTAGGGAACCCTGTTGTGCTTGAAGGATATAGTGATTAGAACTGGATCTCTGACGTTTATGAAATTTACGCCACGAGCGGGTACCCTTGGAGGTGGAGCAGTGTTATGGAGATCTCGTAGACAAACCATATTGACGAGGTTAACTATGGAAGCAGAGCTCACTGCTTTAGACACAGCCATTATTGAGTCAGAATGGCTGCGTGAGCTCTTGATGGACTTGCATGTGGTTGAGAAACCTGTGCCGGCAATCCTTTTGAACCGTGACAACCAAACTATTATTGTCAAATTGAACAATTCTAAGGATAACATGAAGTCATCAAGACACATGAAGAGACGTTTGAAATCTATCAGAAAATTGAGAAACTCCGGAGTAATAACTGTTACGTATATTCAAACAGAAAAAACCTAGCAGATCCCTTTACAAAGGAACTATCACGAAATGTGATAGAAAGTGCATCGAGGGAGATGAGGTTGAGACCCATGGATGTCACACCTAGTGGTAACCCAACCTATGTGATCGGAGAACCTGTGAATTAGAACCTGGGAAGAACAAGCTAGTGGTTTGACTAAGGAGAGTATTTTGTAACCCTCTCTATGTGAAGATGCATAACTCTGATAATTTGTAATGCAGGTTGGCAACATGCCTTAATTTGTTTCTGTTGGCTTTAACTAGCAAAGATGTCATCCTATAGGTCATTCTTGAAAGAATACACCTATATGAGCTCGACTGTGAATGTCACGGTCTATGAGACTTGGATGATCTCTAGTAGACTCATGAAGAGACCAGGGAATATGACGCATATGCTCCAACCCGCGGGGTAGGCTACTGGCAGCCAGGTACTAGTTATGATTTTGAGTGAAATCTATTGGCACCAAACTTGCAATTCAAGGTTCGTCCATTGTTCAAGTTGTTGATAGACGTAGTTCAAGATTCTAGGCGAAAGTTCAACTTAACAGTCTCTGCTAAAACACTGGTATATAATCAAGTAGCGAGGATTGGCAAATCTTCAAATGGGCATTTGAGATCTTGTGGGGGGTTGTTAAAAATAATGGGCTAAAACAAATAGGCCCATGTACATTTCAGATTTTCTCTAAATATCAAAGCCCAGGTTTATGGCAGCCCACATGTGTTTGGGCCCATGTTGGTGGCATCTCACATGGGAGTGGAGTGGGATCTAAAGTTTAGTCCCGTATGGGAAGTTGAAGGAGAGTTGCACCACCTTATAAGGTGGAGTGTTGCACCACTTTGTAAGTGAGTGGCAATAAGAGAATGATGCATGTTGACGTCCCGTTGATAAACCCCAAGAGCAAGGTATGATGCAACACAACAGCAAGTTTTCCCTCAGTAAGAAACCGAGGTTATCGAACCAGTAGGAGGAAGGAAATGTCTCAAAGGTGTTGCAAGCAACGTGGAAACCTGCACAACACAAACTCAAGACTTTGCCCCAACTAACAGTGAGGTTGTCAATCTCACCGTTTGCTGTAACAAAGGATTAACTGTATGGTGTGGAAGGTGATGATGGTTTGCAGCAAGTAAACAGTAACAGTGGAAGATGTATCAATGGTAAAGATTGGACCGGGGTCCATAGTTCACTAGAGGTGTTCTCCTTAGATAAACAAACATGGCATGTTGGGTAAACAAATTATAGCAGGGCAATTGCGGTGACCCATCATACCACTGCATGATGTAGTACACTATAGTCGTTGACATAACACCAATGAAACACCGTTCACTAGTATTACATCCCTCAGAGTGGTACAACAGAAACACAGCAGGTCCAAGACATGACTATAGGTTACAACTCGACTCTTTACAAAAGATCTAGAGAACACTCTAGGTTAAAGAGAGAGAAAGAAACTTCTTACAAAGAAGAATCAGAAATAAACAACTCAAAAACTATCATACTAATAAGACTAGTAATTTGAACTACTGGTCTGGCATTGCTTCAATTGCAATACACTACAGAAATAGGTTCTATGGCTAGAGATTAGATTCTTATCTAATCAGTAACTTTGTCTTCACTTGAGTTGATGTATATGTTGACTTTCTTGACTTCATTGAAGAACTTTAGCTTCTGGTGATGATTCCTGGAGCATAACTTGATGGAGACATCGTCTCAATGGCTTCAGAATCTAGCAAGGGTTAAGAAGATACGTTGAGTACGAGTGTACTCAGCAAGTTCACTAGAAAGGAGTGTTTGATGCACTATATCTACAGCCACATACCGTAGGTCATAGGCAATGCAGGTTTTCGTAAACATTTCTTCAAAGGTTGCTTTTATTCTGAAAAGCTATGTCCGTCAGCCTTCACGGGTTTGCCAGAACTTTCATGGAGTTCTTTTCCCGCCGCGTTCGCAGCTCCTTCCCAG
Organism: Avena sativa; assembly: GCA_916181665.1. NCBI lineage: Eukaryota > Viridiplantae > Streptophyta > Magnoliopsida > Poales > Poaceae > Avena > Avena sativa. Next base: position 446,567,427 of record OV702293.1, on the reverse strand, counting down.
AACAGTGAGTAACAAGTTACAGTTCTTACACTCTGCAGAGGTGCGTTACTTTACCCATGAGAGACCTTAGCCTTGTTGCACAACCAAGTCATGACCTTGTCCATACTTCCTTGGTATGGGGCCCAGTCTAAGATCCAAGCCAATCACTGCCCTCTCCGCGACCTCATATGTCTGCACGATCCTTCGGGGCTGGCTCACCTTCGTTAAGCCCCCTTTCGGGCAGGCTAAAACCCTGACGAGTCCCCGAAGACTCTATGACCTAGTGATACCCGGAATAGTACCATTTACATGGACTATATTGCTAAACACCATTCATAGATAATCTAGACACCAAAAGTGTGGGGCGTAAGGGTGCCCACCCATATGTTGGATCCGCACAAGGAATCACAACGTCACGTTAAGGTCGTCTTGCCTCCATACAAGAGGAAAAGGATACAGCTGACTTCTCCGTCCCATTCCAAATCTCATGGTCAACGCGTGATATACGACGCAAGAATCACTGGCAACATTGGTTGTTAAGTCCTAGATAATATGTTCCTTTACCACCGGAACTTTCATAGTAGGTTATTACCTCATGGTAAACAACCTATAATCATATTATTATGAAAATATTGTTTTCTGACCCTTTTCAAATGCAGGTGATGACAACACGGGATTTGCAAAATACTTTACAAAAAATAATCAAAGGACATGAGCAAGTGTGAACTTGCCTTTTGTGATTGCAAGATTATGCACTCACGGTCTTTGAGACGACATACGATCCAATATTTGAAAACTGCATCATTGGTCCGGTAAGGACTAATGTTTAAATTAGCAAGATGCAGTTATGCATAAGTAATGATATGCATTTTGTAAAACTCCCAAAGTGAATCCCCAATGCTTTGAGTGAAGTGAATTTAGGTGATTCTTTTAAGAGTTGGTTTATATTTAAGTTTTACTTTATAAGTAATGACCTTTATAAGGAACTCAAGGGTTAACAATTCAACATATACAAGTAAAGTATAAAATAATGTGATTATGGTTAATGGTCATTTGTGACTATTGAGAAACATCCTTGGGATTGAGTTGTGAATAATTGAAGAACTTACTATAGGATTATTGTTTGAAGTGGCAAAAAGAATAACATTTGAAGAAAAGATTTTCTTTCTAAGGTTTAAACAATCTGTATTGTTAATAGAACATGATCAATGCCTTTTGATGTTTGATTGATTAGTTTGGTCTTGAGATGCTTTATGTCTTAAGTTAAATAGACCAAAATTAACTATAAAAACCTAAGTAGTTTATTAGACATGATATTTATAAGCTTTGAGACTAAAGTTAACTTTAAAAGGTTAAGTAAACTTAAGATGTAATATATTTTAATTATCCCCAAGTTTTAGATTTATGATAGGTATAACTAAGGTGTGGAATTATTCACTTTATATTTAAGTGAATGATTAGATTAAATTTGTTTTGCTATTAAGAAAATAATATGTATTTATTTAATGGAAGCATAATTTGGATGATGTTGTTAATGTGTTAGATTTAAAGTCACATTAACTATTATTTAGATGTTAAGATCCTCCCTTCTTAATATTAGTGAATGATGTATAAAATTATTTTAAAGATTGTGGTTTTTAATTTTTATTTAGGGTTTAAAAGAGTATTATAAAGTTAATGATTTATTCTTAAGTTTTATTATAAATTTTAGTTATGGTTTAGAACTTTAGTAATTAGATTTTTTAAGGTTTTAATATCTCTAGAGAAATATAACTATTTCTTATTTAAGAAATGTTTTTAAAGAATTTTCAAAATAAGTATTAGATAAGGATTTATTATTTAAAATATTAAAGACTTTTCTAATAATATATTTAATATTTTTCTAGTGTAATATATTTATTCAAGACCTTAAAAATGATTTTTTATTTATTTTTAAGTATTATTTTTATGTTTATAAAATTCCATAAAGGATTAAATGTATTTAAATATTTAATTCAAATTTTATTTATAAAAGAGCTCAGTTAGTATTTTTATAAAATAGTTGATTTATTTTTATACACAAAAATGATTTTTATTTTTTTTAGTATTTTTCCTTATTTTATGAGATTTCACTTAGGAGGTAATGGTGTTAATATTTATTTGCATTTTATTTAACTTAAACAAATAATGTTATATCTTTTTGAGATAAATATTATTTTTTTGTGAGCATTTGGACATATTATATATAATTTTAGAATTTTTCTTTATATTTGTCTAGGACTGAAATAAGCTTAGGGGTTCGTGGGTAATTTTTTTATTTTACTTGTTTATTATTTTATTTTATTTTTCTACTGGGCTAAGTTCATGAACCAACTTGGCCCATATACCGACCTGGTCCAATCCGACCCAAATATTTGGGCCAACCTCAGCCCAACACCCCCTCTCTTCCTCACCTCACACACATAGACACACACACATCGTACCCGCATATGCACGGGCCTTTCCTCTCATCCTTTGCTCGCTTGCGATGCCGCCGCCGCCAGCGCTAGTGCCGCTTCGGCCGGTCACCGGCCAACTCCGGCACTGCCACCTGCCGACGAGGACCCATCTCGACCTCCTCCTTTAATATCTGTCTCCCTGTTGTCGCTCTGCTTTCCCCGTATGCGCCCCCGCGAAACCCTAGCCGTGGGGTTCGGCTAGGTCGTCGGCGCGACTTCACTGGCCCTCGATGCCCCTGGCTGCTACTCGAGGAAGACCAGGACTTCCTCTTCCTCGACCCCGACACCAGCGGGAAGGTGCACAGGCGCAACCCCGGTGTTCCCCTTCTCCTGATGCCTGTGGAAGAGCGCTGTCAGCATAACCCCAGCACCCGGTGCTTTCTCTGATTCAGTGATGGTGTTGGGCAAGAGTTGCTCCATGGCTTCATCAAGCCAACGCTCCAGGTGCTCGGCACCCACGGTGAGCTCCAATTCTTTGCGACCAACCCTTGTGCTGATGGCTAGGATCCATGGTTCGGTTATCATTGTTTTCTACTGATCTGTTGCTAGTTATGGTTCCTTACTTTGGATGAGTAAAGCTTTCGTGGCCCCTGTATTAAATCTATGAAATGAAGTTTGTGATGTTCTGAACTAGGTGGTTACTGAATCTTTGATTTGATAAAATGATTATTAAGTAGATATACTGATTCTTGGGAATATGATGTAAATCTGTTTGAGATGATTTTCTTTATTGTTACTTATTGGATAAGATTGGCAACATGACAATAGAGATTTATTTAATTCCTAACTATTCTGTTAGGAAGATGATGCAAGGATTTAGCTTGTTTGATTATAGATGGTATACAGACATGATATTTGCTGATGTGGCTAGAGTAATCTTTTAGTGATCTTTGGTGCTTGGGAATTTGCTGCTGTGGTGCCTCAGTTGAGTGTGCACAGCAGCAGGGCAATTTATGCATGGGCTGTTGTGGTTGATCATTGGTTCATGTACTTATTGGATCTGATTCATCTATTGTGAGTGTTGAGTATAAAGTGGAATTGTTATCTCTAAGTCAGATCCAATGCCAAATAACACTGCGATAAACACATATATTGAGCTTGTCATCTTATCTAAACCAATGATGCAAAGCTGAGGTTTAGAAACATGTGCTAGTTTAAGATGACCTTATAATGATTCCTGGGCTACCTGATTAAGAAGATGATTGATATGTCAATCCTATTTGATTGTATATTCTCTAAAAAGCTATCTCTTTGAGGATGTGGTGATTTACTAATTTTAGTGGCTTCCTCTGCTGTGAGATTAATACTGTGGAACCCAATTGAAGGGTGCACAGTAACATATCCATAGTGAGTAGGATTAGTGCTATGTTGATGAATCTACATGGTCCAAGATCACTAGCTCTAGATGATCATTGTGTGCAATATGTTCTAGCCTATGATGCAAAGGCTGTGGCCATGATTTGGGTAGGAACAGATATTATGATGTGGTAAGAAACCTCTAGCATGAATCTACATAGAATTTTCTATGCAGTTCTGAGAGGAAAACTATCCTCCTAATCCCCCTAGACAAGCTCTAGTTGCAGGGAGTTGAATAGAGATTGATTTGTAATACCCCTTACTCCCATTGACATGGTTATACCCTACGGGTACGTGACCTCAGCATACCTGGTCCAGCCCAAGGAAGGCCCACGGTAGATGTACGCCGGCCCATGAAGATTTTCGGGTGGCCAAGGCCCATGACGCCTTCGGATCCTTGGATAGCAAGGCTAGCGTAGATAGGAAATTCAAAGGGGTAAAAACCTAGAACTTGTAACCGACTAGGTCTATACCCGGGACCTGCCTGAATCTATATAAAGGCTAGGAGGGCATGACCTAGATCTCGACTCATACTCTCGCATACACACCTCCACGCCAGATCGAATCTGAGCACCCCTGTAACCTTCGGTTCCGCCGTAATCAAGAGCAGACAAGCAGGAGTAGGGTTTTCCCTCTGGGGGCCTGAACCTGGGTAAACCTCGTGTCCCCGTGTTGCTTGTTTGCTAACCATTCCACGATCTCCAGCATCCCCATCTTCTTCAAAACCCAAGTCCATAACAATGGGCATTGATGAGATCAAACCTCGTCAATTGGCGCCGTCTGTGGGAACTGGGGCTGCTGATTGTGCGGTCGTGACGGTCCCAACCCGATCGATCTACAACTCTGTGGCGATGGAGAGTCACCTCCTCTTCGGCGCTTTCGACTTCACCGCCCACTCGCCGGCCACCATGAAAGATTTCGAGCCCGTAGGCGACGGACTCGAGATCCTATTCGGGAGCTTTTGCTTCCAGGTGGGTCAGACTGGTACCCTCCGCCTCCTTGAGCGGGTGCCCCTACCATCAATCAGGCCCGCCTCGTAGGCTCCACACCCTGTGCTACGCACATCGTCATCAACATATGAGTTCTACGACAGCAGCAGCTGCAACTCTGATCTGTGCGATCCACCTTCGGATGAAGGGACCTACGGTTCCGGATCCGAAAGCTGCGGCAGCAGCGGACCAATCTACGAGCGCTACCAATGCGCTGTAGTCATCCAGAGCGACGTGGAGCAGCAAACGCCCAACCCGCCGCCCAACTCGAACCCCAACCCGCAGGACAGAAACGGCGGGAACAGAAGAAGCCAGCCCCCCACCCGACGAGGAAAACAACGGCCACGTCATCCGACTTAGCAAAGAAGGATGGGCCCAGGCACGCCGCGCCGTAGCAGGCGACATAGTCCTTCCTGCAGACGCCTCACGTGAACTACTGATGCCATACCACTTCCTCCTCATCGAGGAGCACAAGAAGCAAGTCAAGATGCAAGAAACACTTAACAAACACAAGCAAGCAGCCTCTGAGTCCAGCGCGCGACGAGCTGCGCTCTCCGCCATGGCCCCCGGCTCTAGCACGAACGGAAACCAAGGAAACAAGCACCGCTCTCGGGTGGAGAACATGGATCCCAAGGAGCGCCGTGAGGTGACCCGAACTCTCCACACATCATTCATGGAGATGGATGCCGACGACAACGTCATCCCGAAGACGCCGCAAGCTGCGATCATGGCAGCCACTGCGTATCTCGCGGCCCACCCACCTCCGGAGGGGGACCCGAAAAGAGCCATGCATAAGTCCGCACTAACCGGACTCGGACTTGTCGGAGCTGCGCTCCACCAAGACGCTCCTGCGGAGCCCAAGAAGAAAGCTCCGGCCAGACACGAACGGAGCCCCACCCCTTCATCCGAAGAGGAAGAGGAACACGACCTTCCTCGAAGGAAGAAGAGCTCGCGTCACCATAAACGCGACTATGACGCCATAGACGCGCTTACACATCGCAAAATTGACAAAGCGCGAGCCAAGCGCGCATGCTCGTCTGAATCCGAGATGGACGAAGACGAAGGAGAACTTTGCGGAGCCCGATGCTTCAGCAGATCTGTTCGGCGAACACGGATGCCACGCAATTTCAAGCTTCCTTCGGATACTCCGAAGTTCGACGACATGCAAGATCCAAAAGCATGGCTCAGTGATCATATGTCATTCGTCAAGCTACACGGCGGTAACAAAGAAACCGCCATGCAATGCCTTACCTGCAGCTGACAGGCGCGGCACGGATCTGGCTCAGTAGCCTATCATCAGGGTCCATCTGAAGATGGGAGGAGCTAGCTTACAGCTTCATCCGAAATTTCAAGGGCACCAGCAAGAGGCCCGCCTCAATCGAAGAGTTGCGGGCCTGCACTCAAAGAACAAGCGAATCTATTCGCTCATACATACTACGCTGGTCCAACACCAAGAACTCTGCAGCACACATCTCCGAAGAGAGGGCCATCGACGCCTTCAGGGACGGCGTCAAGCGTCAAGACTTCAAGGAGGAACTTGGGCACGTCAAGCCCAAAACACTCGACCACCTCATGGACATCGCCAATAGGTGGGCTGACGGCGAAGATTCCATTCACCGAGCACAATCGGATGAAGAGGATGACTACGGCCGAAGACGGGAATGTCGTAGCAAGAGGAGATCGCGCGTCTACGACGATCGCGATGGACCCGACATGGTCGCGGCCGGCTACGCCGACCGCCGCAACGACAACAGCCGCAATAGCAGAGGATACCGCGGAGGAAACTTCTGCGATGGTGGACGCCCAGCACAGTCGTGGCAACGCCGCGACCGCGACAACGGACCCTCAGCATACGACAAAATTTCGGGTCCATGCACCATCCACTTCTACATCGATAAGCAGGATGGCAAAAAGAAAGCAAGCCACATGCTAAAGGACTGCCGCGAGTTCCAGAAGCTCAGCGAAAGCATGGTGCAGATGAGGCAGCAAGCCCCAATTCCCGCGTTCGGAAACGCACCCACGTCTGGCGAAATAGTGCATAGAGCTCCTCCACCACCACCTGTAGGAGGTCCGCACTAACCAGTTGCACCAGCACAGAACAACGCTGGGAACGGGTATCCCCCGCCGAAAGGAGCACTGATGATCCAGAAGGGGCGCCCAACGAATAGGGTGCAGAAGAAAATCACTCGCTAGATCAACTTGGCCGTAGCAACTCCACCCGCCATCCCTGAGTACCTCAGCGGATCGAAGTCATGCATCACGTTCAGCCATTCGGATCACCCTCGCCAGATCCCTCGCCCAGGTCATGCTGCCCTGGTACTTGAGGCACAAATCGGAGGCTTCGAGATGAGTCGTGTCTTCATGGACGGCGGCGGCGGCATCAACCTGATGTTCGCAAGCACCCTCGTAGCAATGCGGATCCCGCAGTGCAGCCTGGAGCAATCAGACACTATGTTCCACGGCATCGTCCCAGGAAAGGGCATATTCCCTTCGGGCAAAATTTGGCTTGATGTCATCTTCGGCAGGCCTGATAACTTTCGACTAGAGCGGCTCGAATTCGAAGTGGTGGACTGGCCATCACAGTACCACGCCATCCTCGGGCGTGTGGCATTCGCAAGGTTCCTGGCCGTCCCACATTATGCATACTTACTACTGAAGATGCCAGGACCAAAGGGCGTCATCACAGTCCACGGAAGCTTCACCCGATCGGACCAATGCGATAGGGATTTCAACAAAATATCCCAGTCTTTCGGCATGCAAGACGAGCTCGTAAGGCTCCGAGAAGTGATGGATAACGGGGCACCCCCAGTCACAAGGCAAAACGCACCCGACATGTCCTTCGACTCTACTGTCAACACCAAAAAGGTGCAAGTCCACCCGACGGATGCCTCCAAGACGGTGCTGATCGCCAACGATCTCAGCCTCGCATAGGAAAGCGCGCTCGTCGAATTCCTCCATGAGCGCTGGGAAATCTTCGCCTGGTGTCCTGCGGACATGCCAGGAGTTCCCAGGGAAGTCGCCGAGCATGCACTCAACATTTTTTTAGACACAAAGCCCGTCAAGCAGTCCATCCGGAGACTGTCCGAGCCACGGGCCGAAGCCATCGGCAAGGAAATCAACAGACTACTCGCTGCAGACTTCATCAGGGAAATCAAAGAAAGCGAGTGGCTTGCAAATACAGTGATGGTCCCAAAGAAGGACACGGACATCCTACGGATGTGCGTAGACTTCACGTCGTTGAACAAGCACTGCCCAAAGGACCACTTCCCTCTTCCTCGGATCGACCAGATCATCGATTCAACTGCAGGTTGCGAGAAACTCTCCTTTCTCGACGCCTACTCAGGCTACAACCAGATTCGACTCAAGGTCGAAGATCAGGAGAAAACGGCGTTTATCACGCCATTCGGAGTGTTCTGCTACAACACAATGCCCTTTGGGCTAAAGAACGCAGGCGCCACGTACCAGCGATGCATGCAGGCATGCCTAAAGGAGCAGATCGATCGCAACGTCCAAGTCTATGTCGACAACATAGTAATAAAAACCAGAGAAGCAAAAACACTCATCGACGATCTCCGCGAGACGTTTGACAACCTCGATCGCTATAGGATCAAACTCAACCCCGAAAAGTGCGCCTTCGGCGTCCCATCGGGTCAACTGCTCGGGTACTTCATCTCTCAGCGAGGGATCGAGGCGAACCTGAAGAAAATTCGGGCCATCATGGCAATGGAGAAGCCAAAGAACCTCAAGGGCGTCCAGCAGCTCGCAGGATGAATAGCCGCGTTGAGCAGATTCATCAGCCGCATGGGCGAGAAGGCCCTGCCATTCTACCAGCTGGTACGCAAGGCAGACAAATTCGAGTGGACGCCCGAAGCCGACGATGCGTTCGAAAGCCTCAAACGTCTACTCTCCACCTCGCCCGTCCTCGTCACGCCAAAGGAGCGCGAGCCTCTGCTGCTGTACATAGCAGCCACACACCAGGTGGTCAGCACCGTGCTAGTGGTCGAACGACCAGAAGAGGGCAAGACTCACGGGGTCCAACGCCCAATCTACTACCTCAGCGAGGTACTGACTCCAACAAAACAGAGGTACCCTCACTACCAAAAACTCGCCTACGGCGTGTTCATGACGGCTCGACGGCTGAGCCACTACTTCCAGGAGCACCAGATGATGGTCGTCAACAAGGCACCTCTGAACAGCATCCTGAATAACCCAGAGGCCACAGGACGCGTGGCCCTGTGGGGCATCAAGCTGTCACCCCTGGACATCGTCTACGAGAAGCGACTCGCAATCAAATCTCAAGCCCTCCCGGACTTCCTGGTACATTGGATGGAGCTGCAGCTGCCAGACACCCCAGACATGTCGCAGTCATGGACGATGCACTTCGACGGCTCCAAGCGTGAAGCCGGAGCAGGAGTCGGGGTCATACTGACCTCCCCGCAAGGCGACGAGATGAAATATGTCCTTTGGATGAAATTCCGAGCTTCCAACAACGAGGCCGAATACAAAGCCCTCATACACGGCATGAGGATGGCAAAGATCTGCGGTGCAACGCGCCTGGTCATCTATGGTGACTCCAACCTCGTCGTCCAATAGACGATGAATGAGTGTGACGCACACGCCGAAAACATGATAGCGTACCGCGCTCTCTACAACGCGCTCGAAGAAGAATTCGACGGCTGCGAGCTTCGACACGTTGGGAGAGAAAGCAACGAGGAGGCCGACAGACTCGCCAACATCGGCTCCACCTGCGCAAAGGTGCCACCGGGTGTGTTCCTCAAACAGATTTGCGTGCCATCCATCAAGCGGAAATTCCCCAAGGGATCACCCGAAGAAGCAGAACACTCGGGGGCTACGCTGCCCGAAGGTCATGAAGGACCCGAGAAGCTGGACACAGAGGTCGCCATGGTGAACCTGATGCAGGTAATGGCAGTCGAAGATACATGGACACGACCATACCTCCAGTTCCTCATCAACGGAGAACTGCCTGACAGCCCGACAGATGCCCAGCGCATTTCTCGTCGGTCAAAAGCCTTCACCATCATCAATGGCGAGCTGTACAAGCGCAATATTACGGGTGTACTACAAAGGTGCGTCACCCTCAGTGACGGGAAAGCCATACTCCAAGACATCCACGAGGGCATCTGCGGTCACCATGCAGGCAGCCGCTCCCTTGTCGCCAAAGCTCTACGAGCTGGATTCTACTGGCCAACGGCCATGAACGACGCAAAGGACATCGTCCGAAGATGCAACGGGTGCCAAAGGTTCGCCGATAAACCACACGCACCCGGATCAGAGCTCAGGCCCATACCTATAGCCTGGCCTTTCGCTCAATGGGGCCTCGACATGATTGGCAAACTGCCAAAATCTTCGAAAGGAGGGCACGTCTACCTCTTAGTCGCAGTCGACAAATTCACCAAGTGGGTAGAAGCCATGCCCGTCACTAACCAAAAGGGCAAGACCGCCGTAAAATTCTTCGAGTCCATTGTCTACAGGTTCGGCGTACCGCACAGCATCATCACCGACAATGGATCGAACTTCATCTCCAAGGAATTCCAGGACTTCTGCGAAGGCCTCGGAATCAACATCACGTACTCCTCAGTGGCACACCCGCAAACAAACGGGCAGGTGGAAAAGGCCAACGGCCTAATCGGCGCTGGCATCAAGAAACGCCTTATGAGCCCACTCGAACGAAAAGCTGGAACCTGGACGAAGGAGATACCATCCGTCCTATGGAGCTTGCGGACTATGCCAAACAGCTCCACCGGCTACACGCTATTCTTCATGGTGCACGAAGCCGAGGCCGTGCTACCAGCCGAAGTACGCCACCAGGCCCCCCGGGTCGTCGCTTATAGCGAAGCTGAATCCACGGTTGCACTCGAAGACACCGTCGACACACTCGACGAAGCAAGAGACATAGCAGCAGCTCGATCAGCGGTGTACCAGCAGAGTCTCCGCAACTACCACAGCCGCCGGCTGCGCCCACGGTCCTTCGTCGAAGGAGACCTCGTCTTGCGACTCAAGCAAGAGCGACCGAAGAAATTCGAGTCACCATGGGAAGGACCCTACGTCATCACCGAAGTCATCCTAGGTGGCGCCTACCGCCTCAAGCACGTGGAGTCTGGATTCGCATACTCCAACCCATGGAACATCGCACACTTGCGACGATTCTACCCCTAGCTATCTACCCCTTTACTTTCAATAAGGCTTTTCAGCCAAGGCTATTCAGCCGAACAATGTACTTCCTCCATTACGATATAAATAAAGCTAAGTGTCTCGCCCCAAACTTCCGTTCGCTATTTGCAACTTTACTTTATGCTACAAACGCACTCGGGGGCTCCCCCCACCTCACGATTTCATCGACCGAGGATCACGCGTGTACACCTGAGTAGCTGACAACGTCAGGCAAACGAAAAGGACACGTACTCAAACAAGGATTGCGTTTCCTCAAAATATTTACAGCAAAAGCAGAACTACAAACTACCCTACATCTACAACGCCTAAGACGCGGCACCCTGAGTCGCCTCGGAGCCGGATTGCCTAGCCTTGGCCTCCCCCTGCTGCCGCAGCGCATACCCAGACAGCAAATCAATGAGCTTGGGCCCATATCGCTTGCAGCAAGCAGAGTAGGCAGCAAAGGCTACCTCGGATCCATCTGCGGTCGCCGGCATCCGGGAAGTGATCTGGGTCAAGTCCAGCTCCGCTCCAGCCGCCAAGGCCATCGCCAGCTCGACGGACGCGCCGATGCCCTTCTGCTTGCGCTTGTACGCCGCAGGCGCTTCGGCTGACAAGGCCTCCGCCAGGGCGTCAACATCATCAAGGGCCGCGCCCTTTGGAACAAGCTCCCTGTAGAAGCGGCCAAGGACCTCCTTCGCCTTGGCAAGGGAGCTAACAACGGTGCTGCAGCGATCTTCGACCGCTGCAGTAGCATCGTCCAGAGCACTACCGTGCTCCAGAGCACCACGGTCAAACTCGATGCCTGCAGCATCTGAGAAAAAACAAAAAGAGGACTGAAGAAAGTAACACAGAAGAAAAACAGGAAAACGAAAACACAAAAGCAAACATAAGGTACTCACCCGAAATAGCCTTGGCAGCAGCCATGAGCTTGCCTGCCACCTCTCTTTCACGCGCAGCCGCAACAGTGGCCAGCTGCTCCTCGCGGTCCGCAGCCTCTTGCTGCAGGTGCTCCTTAGCCTCGGCTGCCTTGGCCAGCTCTAGCTCGAGGCGTTCCTTCGCACCAACGACGGCCTCAGTCTTCTTCTTCGATTGACCAAGGCTCTTCTTGAGAGCGTCGATCTCACGGAAAGAAGTATTATGCTCCTCTGCATTCAGCACAAGCAAACGTCAGAAAGCAGGATGTGAATAAATGAAGGAAGCACCAAAAGCACATAGGTACCTTGAAGCTGTCGGAAGTTAGCCTCTAACACCAGGCGTTCCTGCACCAGTCGCTTGGCCTCCTGCACAAAAGGCTGCAGAAAAAAGAACTACCAGTAAGGAAAAGGACTTGGGGGCTGCGCCCAACACAAAGGAATAAAAGCAAAATTCGCGCATGAAGACACTCGGGGGCTACCCCCGAAGACTAAAGAACAATACAAGAATTTTTTTTTCAGACGCCCGAGGGCTCCCCCCGTGACAATAAACAGAGGTACTTACATGCTCTGATGGCGACTCCGAAGGCCCGCTGGCGAAATTCTGAGGCGCAACCACCTGCACCTCCTGCAGAGGAGGGCTCGGAGCGGCGCCCCCCGAGGTTTCCACCGTCTGAGGAGGAGGAGACGCAACCTTCGACTCTCCCATCATCTCCCGAGCACCATCGCTGGAAGAGTCATGGGAGGAATGCCTGCACAAAGAAAAAAATTAGCACAAGCGCAAAAGACAACAGCAAAGAGATAGCAATATAAAGGAAGCTTACGAGTCCAGTGAGCTCAGGTCGAAGACAGGAGGAGTCCTTCGGGCTCTCTTCTCCCCCTTCTTCTCCTCCTTTTTCTCTTCCTTCTTTTCTTCCTTCTTCCGCTTCGCTGGCGGATGCGGCGCTACAGCCCGCACAGGAATAGCAGGAATGGGAGAGGAAGAACCTCCATGCCCGTCACTGTGACGTTCAAGGCACAGAGGGTTTCTGGGAGTCGAAGGAGTCGATGCATCCGAAGATTCACTGGAGCTCCGCGATCGTTTGCGAGTATGGTCCTTGCTCGACTCGTTGGCCTCTTCAGCTGGCGATCATGCCGAAGGAAGTTCGGACACGGAGTCCACCACGTCATTATCCGGCGCATCCGGAAACAATTCGGGCAATGGAGGCACCATGCCCGACACCTTGAAGCTCTGCAAAAAAGAAGGGACTTTGTTATCAAACAAAGGAAAATAAATACGCAGTCAACGAAAAGCGCTACGTGCACGAATCTACACCTGTGGAACAGCCAGCGTCGAAGAAAACGGCGGAGTTAGCAACTTCCCCGGGATATCCTCTCCAGACTTGTACTTCAACAGCGTACGAAGGGCCTTGTTGAGATCACCCTGGGAAAGCTTCTCAGCCAAAACTCTCGTCGGATCACGGCGCCCAGCATAAAGAAACATCGGGTGCGCCCTAGCCTGGAGAGGCTGCACCCGATGCTCGAGAAACATGCGGATAATATCCATGCCGTTCACTTCTTTATCAGGAATCAACTGGAGATCCTCCACCCGAGGGTAAAGGGCCTCTATCTCCGCTGACTCGCCGTCCAAGATATGATTTTTCCAGGACCTCTTTGGCTCGATTATCTGGGAGGAGTCGAAAGGAGCAAGACCAAATTGCTGCCCAGCCACTGTGGACTCGCGAATGTAAAACCATCGCCTCCACCAGTACTGGACAGATTCGGACATAGAGAAGGAGAAGAAAAGAATATTGGCCCTAAGGGAGATGATGCAACCCCCAATGGGATACACACCATCCGAGCCGGATTGCCTCTTCACGGAATAGAGCTTCCGGAAGAGGCCAAAGTGTGGCTCGATGCCGAGCCAGCACTCGCAAAAAGTGATGAAACAAGCAATGTGAAGAAGAGAATTGGGCGAAAGATGATGCAGTTGGATGCCATAGAGAAAGAGCAGCCCACGAAGGAAGTCGTGGACTGGGAAGGAAAACCCACGAATAACGAAGGCAAGAAACATAACCCGATACCCAGCAGGGGGACGGGGGATTACCTCATTGTCGGGGAGTCTGACGGCCTCCCTATCCTGCGGGATCAAGCCCCGCTCGCGAAGCCTGCGGAGATCACTCTCCCGCGTCTCTGATCGCCGCCAACCACCGTCGTGACACGGGGTGGTGGTAGCGCCTTTCTTCCCTCCGACGGCGCTAGTACCAACCGGAGATGACGATTTCTTCGTTTTCCCCATCGCGCTCCGGCGGCACCGGCGGTGAGAGTGCAGACAGGAAGAAGGAAATGTGGAAGGATATCACAGCGCGCAGCAAGAACCTCTAGAGCACAGGGAGGCAGTGAAAACAAGAGTAGATGTGGTAAAAACAAACTGCAGCTTTCCCCAATGATTATAACGGCAAAGACGACGCACGACAACCGTCCATCAAGAAGACCTAACGCCAATGGCAGATCTGGCCATACATGTGTCAGCATCACAACGAACCGTCGTTACCACGCCGTCCACTACGCACGAAAATCAAGGCGACGCCGTAATTATCTCCACGCCGCGCGTGACCGGCCAATTCAAGGTCAGCAAGTGGGACCCACGTTCGTCCAGTCAAGTCATCTCTGGCGTAGTAGACGCTTGAGGTCATTGATCGTCAGCACTGATGTCATCAAAAGCTATACTAGCACCAATTCTTCGGCTTCAAAGCTAAGAGTACTCACTCGAATCTTCGATTCGAATAAATACTCGGGGGCTACTCCTATCAGGAGCGCTGGCCGCACACCCGAAAGATGAATAAAGACAAAATATTTCTTCGAGTCCTACGTCGAGTCCACGACTCCACTACGGACTCGGGGGCTACTCCCATAGGGAGGATGGATTTAAGCATCCAAATTTTTTTGTGTCCTGTGGACTTAAAAATGAACAAGCGCTTGAATAAAAGTCTCCGCTCGAGTCTACGACTCGAACAGACACTCGGGGGCTACTCCCATAGGGAGCGCTGGTCGCGCACCCTATGAATTCTTCGACTGCGATCTTTTGGATCAAACACGCAAAAACTTTTCGACAACTTTACCCCAGTAAAATGCTAAATGGGCAATGTTTCTCCTTGGCCACCCGAAACACCTCCGTGGTGACAAATGTTCGGATGTTGCGTCTGCGACGCAAAGATAAGACCTATAGATATCATCTGATGGCCTGGCAACGCACATGACTGCGCTCTGCTAGTATAAATCCGTGCCAGCAGGCGCGATGAAAAATCCCGACGGACGCGTTGGGTACACCAATTAAAACCACTGGAATTCCACTCTTGTAAGTCCTCCGTGGCCTGAGTCAGATTACGCCAGCATATGTTCCAGGTCCGAGTTGAGGGACTCGAACCTGAAGAAGATCGTGCTGTTTCATCCTAAGACAGTTAACTGACCCCGATCCGTCGGGTGAGTCAGGCACACGCATCAACAATCCCTACACACATATACTATTAATACATAGTTGCACCCGAAGGATGGAAGAGTCCTCAACCGAATCTACGATTCGACTGATCACTCGGGGGCTACTGACATGGTTATACCCTACGGGTACGTGACCTCAGCATACCTGGTCCAGCCCAAGGAAGGCCCACGGTAGATGTACGCCGGCCCATGACGCCTTCGGATCCTTGGCGAGCAAGGCTAGCGTAGATAGGAAATTCAAAGGGGTAAAACCCTAGAACTTGTAACCGACTAGGTCTATACCCGGGACCTGCCTGAATCTATATAAAGGCTAGGAGGGCATGACCTAGATCTCGACTCATACTCTCGCATACACACCTCCACGCCAGATCGAATCTGAGCACCCCTGTAACCTTCGGTTCCGCCGTAATCAAGAGCAGACAAGCAGGAGTAGGGTTTTCCCTCCGGGGGCCTGAACCTGGGTAAACCTCGTGTCCCCGTGTTGCTTGATTGCTAACCGTTCCACGATCTCCAGTATCCCCATCTTCTCCAAAACCCAAGTCCATAACAATGGGCATTGATGAGATCAAACCTTGTCACCCATTAATTCTATTGGTGCAGAAAAAACAAAAGTATATGATTGCATGAGCTGGGTATGCTCCTATTGGATCTACCTGCTGCTCTTCTTTGGTTTGCTTGACTGGAACTTGAGCTTCTTGATCTGCTAATGTGTAACTGCTCCATCTAGTACTATTATCTTGCCCTTGTGATGGATCTTAATTGGTTCATGTCCAATCTGCTGGATATTATTCTTGTCCTAGTACAACTGTCCTCCCCTTCCTCCTCATTCCACTGTCCAGCTCCTACTGTTGTGGCCTGGTCTTGATTTCTCCTTGTCCTAGCTCTAGGATGGCTCCTGGGAGAAACCAGTGCTAAGGTGTGATGGTTTGGTGGAAGGATTTATTGTTCTAGTTGGTGAAGCTGGACAGATCAGTGATGATCTGATACTGGGTTGTGGTTGTTTATGTGTAAAGCTTGGGAGTTCTAGTGCTAAGAAACGAACTGGGTGTAACAAGCTAGCAGCAGTGAACTGCCACGGCTGGTTCCTTTTTTATCTTCCCCTGATGTTCTCCTGTGTTTGACAGCACACCAGCATGTAGTGACTAAGCTCCTAGCTTGTTTGCTGTGTCTTGTGGATAAGATCAAGTGAAGATAGATCTTTTGTTGGTATTACTGTTTTGACTTTTATCTTTTACTAATTTGGTGAAACTTGCCCCTGTCTATGATGCATAAGCCTGAGGCAAAAATCTAGATAAGAACAGATTTCACATTGGCCCCTCTTATTTAATAATACTCAATGATGAGGCAAAGCAATGCATTACATTGCTAAACCTGAGAGTACCATAACCCCATAACCCCCTGTTTTGCATTTCTTTTGTTTGTTGTTTGTGCTTGCAAGGAACAAGATCGGGAATATAAAGAGAGGATTTAGAAGATGAAGAAAATGAAGATGAATTTAGTTTTAAGTTTTTCTTTATTCTTCTGTAATCCACTTTTTCTTCGTGAAATATAGAGCATTGTAATAAAGGAATTATTTTTATTTATTCATTCTTATTTTGTATTGTTTATTTTATTCAATAAAATATACTAGTTTTCCTTTTCTTTTATAATGCATTTGCAAAAACAATGTAATATTTATATCTGCTTGTAATAAGAATCTTGTTAGTTATTTATTTATGTAATTCATTTTTATATTTATTTGTTTTCTAGTAGTGTACTTTTATTCTTTTATTCATTATTGTAATTCTTCATTTGTTTGGAACTTAATAAAATAGTGTAATGTTTGTATTATTGTAATAAAATAATTCCTCTCTATTTCATTATCTTATTATCCCTTTGGTTCATATTTGTAAGGATAATATAATAATGTGTAATGTAAATAAGATTATTCTTTATCAATTCTTGTTTATTATTTCATTATTGTAATATCATATTACATTACTCATTTCATTTTATTTAAATTTCAACTATCTTTTCTATTTGAATAAATGATTATACCTTGTTTATAAATAAGGGTTCACCTCTTATTTTCTATTACAATTTAGTTTCCAGTTATTATTCCATTTCAAGTTCTTTCAGAATTCAGATTCATCAATTAAATATTCAAATTCGAATTGGCTTCCCCTAAAACACAAAAGCACAATAGAGGTCATGTCGAAATCCACCGCACCTGTCCTAATGTTTCCATCAGAACAAGAGAGATCTCAATCCCTCTATAGTTCCTTTAGTTTTGCACGAAAATTCCTCGGATTTTCTTATGCATGAATGCAATGCACAACCCTGTGTCCTCTTTATTTCTAGGTGCTAATCCTGGGATGTTACAGCACTTGACAGGACTGAGCAAGGCATAACAATGCAATACTAGACAAAAAAGATCCTATGATATTCGATTGGGCAATACAACAATATACATAGACCTCCATCCAACTGCATCTATGACTAGAAGTCCACCTTTGGGTTATCATCCGAACCCCATCCAGTATTAAGTTACAAGCAATAGACAACTGCTTTAAGCAAAGTGTGTAAGGTAAACAATCCACTTGTTTCGTGAACAAGAGAGCGTTGTTTTCTCCCTAGTGGCAACAACACATCTACAACCGTAGAGATTTATGTCACTTCCCTTGATTAAGTAGAGGCATGGACCCACTATCGAGCATAATACCCCCTCTTGGAGTCACTAGCAACTACTTGGCCAAGATAGCTACTAACAACGGAGAGCATGCAAGATCACAAACAACACAGACATTATAGAATCAATAAGACAAAACCATTAATTAATCTGAAATAGTAATCTCAATATCCATCGGATCCCCGCAAACAAAACATGCATGATTACAAATAGATTAGATCTTGATCATGAACGGAGCTCACAAGATCTAGACATGAAAGCACAAGGAGGAGATACAACCATCTAGCTACTACATGGACCCGTAGTCCAAGGTGGAACTACTCACGCTTCATACCGGAGGCTGGCATGATGAAGAAGAAGGCCTCTGGGATGATCTCCCCTCTGGCAGGGTGCTGGGAAGAGCTTCAGATACCGCGATGTAGGGACGATGGTGGCGGCGGCTACAGACGGTTCCGTGGAATATTGATCGGATACTTAGGGTTTAGGCATCGAGGGCTTATTATAGGCGAAGATGCGAGGCAGGGGGGCGGCCAGGGGGGCCACACCCTGCCCAGGCGCGAGCCCACCCTAGGCCGCGCCTGGGGTGTGTGACCACCCTATGGCGCCCCTCTGTCACTCCTCTGGACTTCGTGTTCTCCTCGGTGAAATATTGAATTTGGCTTTTGTCCCGTCCAATTCCAAGAATATTTCCTTACTAGCTTTTCTGGAACCAAAAATCAGCAGAAAACAGGCAACTGGCACTGTGGCAACTTGTTAATAGGTTAGTACCAGAAAACATATAAAAACACCTCAAAGTGTGGACAAAGCAAAGTAGATACTAAACAAGCATGGAACATCAAAAATTATAGATACGTTTCCGACGTATCAAGCATCCCCAAGATTAACTCCTGCTCGTCCTCGAGTAGGTAAGTGATAAAAGAATAATTTTTGAGGTGACATGCACCATCAAAACCAAAATCTAACCATTTGCAAGCATTGAAAGCTGGGATCAAAAAACTCTAAACATGTTCATGAAAGATGGAGTTCTAACAATAAGACAAAGTAACTATGCATGCAACATGAAAGGCTACAAACAAAGATCATGAATAACATGCATTGAAAAACCTTTGTTTGTTTCACATAGAGAAAACATGGCATAGTGGCATTTAGCTTGTCCCTCATGGAGTAGCAAATAGATGCATAGGACACCTTCAAAGTTCATAAGAGTGACTAGATACAAATAACACAAGAACAAGAAATATCAACAATATGCATCAATCAATAAGTTTTGGGACACTGCACATAGAACTAAGAATGGCAACTATGCTCTCTTAACTGGTGCTAAAGGTAGAAGGTGTAGACTCAATATAATAGTGAAAGAAAGGCCCTTCATAAAAAGGAAAGCAGAGATTTCAAGTTTCAAAAGGAGCTTCCAAAAATTATGGTACTTGTTAGCTTTCAGCTCTCATTGCCCCTATCATAAGCATCTTGAAGTGGTTAAGGTTAAAGTGAACAAACTATGGAGTATATGCCTGACAAAGTATAAGTTGGCAATCTCATGTCCCTTGAATACGAGGGCCGCATCGCATGCTACTCAACTTTAGTCACATGTAAGTTCTTGTCATAGTAAGTACATGTGTATCATAGAGAACCGCCAACGGGATACCCCTTGCACATGGTACAGGAGCTATCCCATAACCAAAATGACAAGGCAGGCAGACAATGAGCATCTCAGCGATCTTTTTATTTGCTATTTGCATAGGTTTTTATTGAGGATGCTTCACAAATTGCTCATTATGGTGATGCTGCAAGTTTCCATCATGATTAGGCATGGCTTAGGCTAGCGGCCCAGGCATTTCTATACCACAAAATACATAACTCCATGGACTTACAAGATCCCTTTTTATTTCACACCGGCGACATCCATAGACAAAAGAGCATGATATCAACTGTGTACAAAGTACAAGTGAAATGTTGAAAATGTTCCCCATGACAGAATGGTTCTGCTAATTCCAACGTATAAGTGCAAGCATATACAACATAGATGACACAATAGTTCAAGTTTATTAGGGGCAAGGAATATAAAGTGTGCCATCAAGTTCGTGAGAGCTTTAATCACTAAGTTTTCACATAACAAAATACTTTTTAATTGGAAGATAGATGAAAACAAAAATATACTTGGAATGGTGTAACACACCATGCATAGGAGTTTATAGTGGAAACTTTGGAATAACTTGGTTTCTTGGGAGTTGGAAGCATGAGTAGAGCTTACTCATACAAGTGAAGGCTAGCAAAAGACTGTAAGCAACCAACTAAGAGAGCAATAATGGTCATAATCATGCAGAGCAACAAAACATTACTAATCAAAGCATAGAGTGGTACTACAAGTGAAGGACTAAATGATCATAGAGTCTATGCTAACTTATTCATAGTCATAACATGGTGTGAGCATGTGCCAAGTCAACCCAAACAAAGCATCAAAGGAGGATACCACAATACTATGATTTTGTATGCTAAAACAATGCATGATTGTTTCAAGGCACACTAAGCAATCCCAATTGTTTGTAACAAGTCATGCTACAACAATAATCACTAAGCATAAGGTCAAAACAACACCTATCATGACATGCTAAAGTCTAAGTCACAGTCAATGCAAACTCCTCTTGCACTTTCAAGCAAGAACTTTCTACTCCTTTCCAACACCAATCGACTTATTTGAAACAACACAGCGAGAATGGGGGTCCAAACTACTTTATTCAAGCAAACTAAACAAACTAAGCAAAGCAAACAAAAACTAATACGCTCCAAGAACAACACAACGGTGCATGAAACAATAAAAATGAAAGTGTCTAGAAAGACCTGAGCTTTTTTATTGATGAAGAAGGGGATGCCTTGGGCATCCCCAAGCTTTGAAGCTTGTACCTCTTGGATATTTCTTGGGGTGACATCGGGGTGGCATCCCGAATCTTGAGCTTTTGTCCATTCTTCATATCATTACATCATTCTCTCTCTATACCTGAATTTTTTCCTTTATACAAAACTTCACACAATCTTCATTAGCAACATTAGTGTATTCAAAAGATAATAGGCCCTTGGTTTTAGCTTTAGAACAGAAAAACTTTCACCAAAAACACAAGATACTGTAGCAACTCCTTCAAAAAGCTCAATTTCCCAAAAAGAACCCAAAAAGGAATCAATAAGAAGCAAATGCAAATAATGGCAGAAATCTGTCAAAACATACCAGCACGTAGAAACCGATTTTTTCGAAGACCTTCTGTTGCTCAAATCAAAAAGTGTTGAACTAATGAAACTTATATAACACACTGGGGGATTTATTAGTAAATTTTCAGATCATTCTGACTTACAGAGACTCCTCACAAATTTTTATGGTAGAGGACAGAAATCTGTTTCGGGACAACAACTCCCCAAATCTTACTTCCTTCTCATTAGAGGTCATTCTTGGCACAAAAAGCAAACAAAAAGGATAAGGATAGGTCATTACTGATGTAATAACTTCCAAGACTCAAGGAAACTCTTGGGTTATCTCCCAACAAGTACTTTTCTTTAACGCCTTTAAGTTACACACAAGAAGCAAGAAATCAAGTATTTTCAAATGAAGAAGCATTAATATCAAACCTTGCTTTCAAAGGAGGAGCAAAAATCAACTTCTATCTCCTCATAGGGAAGTTTTCAATACTTTTTTGAATAGAAATTGATATTTAATGGTGCCTTCTTTCATATCAATGATGGCACCAACAGTTCTAAGAAAAGGTCTTCCCAAAGTAATAGGACAAGAAGCATTGTATTCAACATCTAAAACATAGAAATCAACAGGGACATAAGCATTGTTAACCATAATGAGAACATCATTAACACTCCCCACGAGTTTCTTCTTAGAATTATCATTAAGTGGGACATCCAAATAACAATCTTCCAAAGGTGGCAAATCAAGCATTTCATAAATCTTACTAGGCATAATAGAGATACTAGAACCAAGATCACATGAAGCTTTGAGATCAAAGTCATTCACTTGCATATTAATAATGGGTTCCCAACTATCTTCTACTTTCCTAGGAATAGAAGCTTTGTGTTTTAACTTCTCTTCCTTAATCTTAACAAGAGCATTAGTAATGTTCTTGGTGAAAGAAACATGCATATCACTAGCATCAGGACTTCTAGCAAGTTTTGCAGGAACAAAATCACTTCAGAAATATTGCAACCATCAAGATCAAAGTCAAACTTAGCATCACTAGTAGTAGACTCATTAGGCTTAGGCATTGTAGGAGGAGGAATATGGACTTCTTGTGGTTTAGTGGTATCCATTTTGGTGATGGTGCACACGCTATTGTTTCTATCAATTTCAGCTTCTCTTTCCCACTTAGCATGAAGCTGGGCTAATAGTCTAACATTTTCATCAATAGTAACTTGTATGACATGAGTAGCAGCAAAGATACTTTCCATGGTTTCAGGTTTAGCAGTCATTTTATTAATCAAGGAGGACTGTGCTTCAGACAAAGAGGAAATATTTTTCTCAATATTTAAAAGCTTTTCCTCCATAGTCTTGTTGAAAATGGTTTGTTTACTAATAAAGTCTTTGAGCATAACTTCAAGTTCAGAGGGGGCACTTCTAGCATTGTTGTAGGAGTTTCCATAGGTATTGCCATTATTAGGAGGGTAAGGCCTATAATTGTTGTTACTACCAAAATTATTCCTATAGACATTGTTGTTGAAATTGTTGTTTCTAATGAAGTTCACATCAACTTTCTCTTCCTGAACAACCAAAGAGGCTAAGGGAACATTGTTTGGATCTAAAGGAGCTTTCCCATTAACAAGCATAGCCATAATAACATCAATCTTATCACTCAAAGAAGAGGTTTCTTCAACAGAACTTACCTTCTTACCATGTGGAGCTCTTTCAGTGTGCCATTCAGAGTAATTAACCATCATATTATTAAGGAGTTTTGTTGCAGCACCCAAGGTGACAGTCATAAAGGTACCTCCAGCAGCTGAATCCAACAGGTTTCTTGAAGAGAAGTTCAAACCTACATAAAAAGTCTGTATAATCATCCAAGCAGTAAGTCCATGAGTGGGACAATTCTAAACCAAAGATTTCATTCTTTCCCAAGCTTGAGCAACATGTTCATTATCAAGTTGTTTAAATTTCATAATATCACTTCTCATAGATATAATCTTAGCAGGAGGGTAGTACTTTCCAATAAAAGCATCTTTGCACTTAATCCAAGAATCAATACTATTTCTAGGCAAGGATAGCAACCATTTTTTAGCTTTTCCTCTCAAGGAGAAAGGAAACAACTTAAACTTAATAATATCTCCATCTACATCCTTATACTTCTACATCTCACAAAGTTCAACAAAGATATTGAGATGGGCAGCAGCATCATCAGAACTAGCACCAGAAAATTTCTCTCTCATCACAAGATTCAACAAAGCAGGCTTAATTTCATAAAAGGTAGCATCAGGAGCAGGTGGAGCAATAGGAGTGCTAAGGAAATCATTGTTGTTTGTGCTAGTGAAGTCACACAACTTGGTGTTCTCAGCAGAGTTCATTTTGGCCAAAGTGGAGCAAGCCAAAAACAACAGCAGCAGCTAGAGCAGGAACTAATTTTTTATGTTTTTTGAAAAGAGGCAAACAAAACCAAGCAAAAGAAACAAAGCAAACTAAAAACAAAGTAAAGAGAAAGGAAGTGAAGGACTCCCCTAGTGAAGACGTCCTTGGCCTCCCTCGGCAACGGCGCCAAAAAGTCTTGATGTGTGTTGACGCCCCGTTGGGAAACTCCAAGAGCAAGGTATGATGCAGCACACCAGCAAGTTTTCCCTCAGTAAGAAACCTAGGTCATCGAACTAGTAGGAGGAAGGAAACGTCTCAAAGGTGTTGCAAGCAACATGGAAACCTACACAACACAAACTCAAGATTTTGCCCCAACTAACAGTGAGGTTGTCAATCTCACCGGTAGCTGTAACAAAGGATTAATTGTATGGTGTGGAAGGTGATGATGGTTTGCAGCAAGTAAACAGTAACAGTGGAAGATGTATCAATGGTAAAGATTGGACCGGGGTCCATAGTTTACTAGAGGTGTTCTCCTTAGATAAACAAACATGACATGCTGGGTAAACAAATTACAGCAGGGCAATTGACAGGACTGAGCAAGGCATAACAATGCAATAGTAGACAAAAAGGTCCTATAAGATTCGATTGGGAAATACAACAATATACATAGACCGCCATCCAACTGCATCTATGACTAGAAGTCCACCTTTGGGTTATCATCCGAACCTCCTCTAGTATTAAGTTGCAAGCAACAGACAACTACTTTAAGCAAAGTGTGTAAGGTAAACAATCCACTTGTTCTATGAACAAGAGACCGTTGTTTTCTCCCTAGTGGCAACAACACATCTACAATCGTAGAGATTTCTGTCACTTCCCTTGATTAAGTAGAGGCATGAACCCACTATCGAGCATAAATACTCCCTCTTGGAGTCACTAGCAACTACTTAGCCAAGATAGCTACTAACAACGGAGAGCATGCAAGATCACAAACAACACAGACATGATTGAATCATTAAAAAATCTGACATAGTAATCTCAATATCATCGGATCCCCGCAAACACAACATGCATGATTACAAATAGATTAGATCTTGATCATGAACGAAGCTCACAAGATCTAGACATGAAAGCACAAGGAGGAGATACAACCATCTAGCTACTACATGGACCCGTAGTCCAAGGTGGAACTACTCACGCTTCATACCTGAGGCTGGCATGATGAAGAAGAAGGTCTCCGAGATGATCTCCCCTCCGGCAGGGTACCGAGAAGAGCTTCAGATCCCCCCGATCTAGGAATGATGGTGGCGGCGGCTAGAGACGGTTTTGTGGAATATTGATCGGGTACTTAGGGTTTAGGCATCGGGGACTTCTTATAGGTGAAGAGGCGAGGTAGGGGGCGACCAGGGGGGCCACACCCCGCCTAGGAGCGGCCCCACCCTAGGCCACGCCTGGGGGGTGTGGCCACCCTGTGGCGCCCCTCCGTTTCTCCTCTGGACTCCGTGTTCTCCTCGGTGAAATATTGACTTTGGATTTTGTCCCGTCCAATTCCGAGAATATTTACTTACTAGCTTTTCTGAAACAAAAATCAGCAGAAAACAGGCAACTGGCACTGTGGCAACTTGTTAATAGGTTAGTACAGAAAACATATAAAAACACCTCAAAGTGTGGACAAAGCAAAGCAAAGTAGATACTAAACAAGCATGAAACATAAAAAATTATAGATACGTTTCCGACGTATTAGAGAGATACACACGCGCTCCTCCGACGACGACGCCCCTCACCCGCCCGCCCGCCCGCTCATCTCGTCACGACGCGCACATGCCGCGGGTTGCGGAAATATCGCCGAGCCGAGCAACACACCGAAAAACCAATCTAGGGTTTTGCCTCCTCTCTGCTTTCGTCGCCACCATAGTCTACTCCATCCCGCTTGCCGGCGTGCACTGGCGGACGGGAGAGCAGGTCTCTAAAACCACTCGCCTTTGTGATCCTGTATGGGAGAGGGCGAATAAGGTTTTTGGGAAGCACTCCGCACGACTGCTCGAGTTCTCCATCACGGGCCGTCTTCCATCCAAGTCAGGTGGTACTGCCTATCGTCGTCTTTGCCGCCTTCTGCTTCGATCAGTCTTCACCAAAGTTACTGCTATGAGTACATCTGCAAGCGAACCATACGTGCGACGCGTTCCTGTTTGGTTATTCATCATGTTCTGTGAGTACATGTTTAGCTGCTACTTGTTTCCATTCATCTTGTTGTTTAGTACATCTAGTATATTCGAGTTACATGAGCTAGTAGCTGGTGTTGTCATGTTTAATATTCTGGAATTAATCATGGAAATTGTTCCTAATATTCCAACATAATAAGCCTTGGATGAAAAGTAGAGCATTGCGATTCTTTATTCTCTCTCAAGGCCGAAGCAATTGACCTCTTGGTCCGATGGCCGACTGTTTCGTGCACCGTTGGTCGAAGTGGCTCACCAAGATTATTTTTCTTTTGGCGAGGAACCTAGGATTTTTCATCTGTAGGAACAATTATAACGAAAAGATTAGAATTGGTTTTACTTTAAATGTTGAGCAAAGTTAAATGTGCTAGATTTGTCTAGAGAGTGGCCTCATAAGGAAACAATATGGACGCTTAAAATAAACTTAACACACGTGGTTTTTAAGGCCTTTCACGCTTAGGTGTTTCTTAGCATGGTATCATAGGTACTATTCTTATGTGTGAGAGAGAGGAGTTTGTTGTATCTTAACTAAGATACAACCCTTGCATATTATCATAGACACAAAACTTGGTCCAAATCACACATGCGTGAGCCTAAAATTATTAAATGCAACATTCATAAGGCTAGTCATAGTGAAAAGTATCATACACTAGTAGGAATATTTGCTCACGACATGGATGGCAGCGTGACCTGTAAATAGATCTGCCATAGCTCAAGGCCGTTTTTATTACCATATTTTTTAGTACTGGTACTTTTGTTTTCATAACGAGGTGTGTGGTTGATCGGCTGTGTGCATCCCAGCTATGCAGAGGCCAAGTGTAAACATTATTATGTAATAAAGCGCCCATTTCTAAAACAGTCATAGTGAAAAGTATCATACACTAGTCTCATGCATATGATACTAGTGATACTAGTGTATGTTATTAACCACATAACGCATGGTATCATATAGTAGTATTATAGTTTTATCATATTTATTTGTTTGTAAAATCCCAATACCATTCTCATCTCTCTCATAATTAGTGTTCCACATCAGATTTTTTGCATGCATGAACTGCATGATACAACCTATCATACTCCTACTATGAGCAGCTTAAGAAACAACATCTAAAAAACAATACATTGCGATAGTTGAATCTTTAATTTTAATTGCTCTTATGAAAACATGTTAAGATACAACCCATTATGAAAAACCAGATAGTCTTGTAAAGATGGTTTATATGATTGCATTCTCCAGGCATGCCTCTTTCTCGCCACCTCGGAGTCTGCACCATGGTTGTTCTGACCATCAATAACGGCATGCATCACACATTGAATGTGAGTAGACCTTTGTTAGTTTGTTGTGCCAACAATGAGATGAACTAATATTTGTGGTGAATCCCCTGTCATGCATTACAATAGGAACCCATAAGTATCTCGCAAATCCAACACTATTAATCACATTCCTTCACATGTACTCTTACATGCAATCACATGCAAGTAATGATCCTTAATTTCATCACAAGTCACGACTAGTCAGGATGTCATGTTCTCTAGCATACACTACAACACCAGTTTCCTCCAACATCGTTTGAACTAGCATAGTAGCTAACTCATGTACTGTTGTTTCTTTTTTACTACTTACCAATTTGGCTAACAAGTCAACTTGCTACAACTTTGTTTATATAATAGCACACCCATGTTTTCATAAAGAGAATCCATTGTTTCTTTCGCCTCCCTCATATTAATATGCATGAGCAACCAATATTTTTTTAGTCACCCAGTTAAAATGCACGTGGTCACAAAATAGAGAAAACAACCCATTTGCATGATATTTTGAATGCTTTGGAACTTGGTATTTGAATAGTTTCAACGTATTCACTAAATGAGCGCCCACTTGTCATGTTTATGTGATGCGAAATCAAAATACGTCACCCATGGATGTCATATGATGGTTGCATGGACGGAGAGAGGGGTTATCCTCGCCGTGAGCGACTGAACTCGTTGAGCTTCCTCTCTCAAATCCCTTCTAGTCTGTCCTAGGTGGTTTCCTTCACCACCCTTGTGTGCAGCAACTAGTGTTAAAGTATATTCCATGTATAGTATCTCGATTTGATCCGTGTATATCTCGGCTTCTAGGATTAATTGGTCCTTGCTATGCGAGCCATGTACATGTGATACATAATCAATACAAGATGATCATCCTGGTCCGTGGCATTTTCCTCAAATCTCTCTCATTCGCACTGATGATGAGGTGGGTGCCTCATTGTTGTGGTGGATGCGAGGAGGCGCAATGGCGTCGTGCACGTTGGTTTTCAAGTGGATTGTGGCTCCAATTGCTTAGAGTATGACATTCTTGTCAAGAGTCGGTTTTATGCCATTATATTTATGGTCATGTTACCTATTCATGAACCAAAAGACTTCATAATGTTTTTTTGTTTCCGTATATGCATACTGGTTTACAACATTTCCCTAGCACAATAAAATCATTCATAGAAGTTGGTTCGAATGTTGTATTGGTTCAGGTCTTAAATAAACGAGGCCTTTTATAAAACAGGGCACCATGTTCCAATTTCTTCAATTGAAACAAATAAGAAAATATTTACAATGTCCCTACACTAACATAAGTTTAATGGTGTTTTACTCAGCTGAACCTGTAGAAGCAACTCTTCTTTTGCACGAGCAGGTCTGCTCCAGTAGAACTATAACACTCTGGCCCAAATGGAATATGCAGAGCACTTTCATACCTTTCTTCTGTTATTTTCCCTAATGCACATAGTGCGAATAAGAAGAAAAGATGAACTCTAGGAATGAGTCTCGTTAATGTCCTAATTCTGTTGCAATCTGTGTGTTGGCTTGTTGCTCCTCACCTCATAATCAACAAACCATGGCTATTCTTGCTGTAGTTCTTTCGCCAAGACGGATCGATATCAGTTTCCTCTAACATCGCAATGTATTTTTCTTCCCATTAGTTTATTCTCTATTTGTATTAGCATAGTAGCAGAATTTCTACCGCTAATAGCGATGTGCCTGCATATGCGTTGTTACGCTAAAGTGGCATAGAAGTTAGAAATTGACTTGCCATGTATGTGCTTATATACCGACTCAATCTTCTCGGACTCATTTGTTTCACATCACTTCCTCGATGTCGATACGCATGACCAAGTAACACTTTCTGTGATTCGAAAAAAAAAGAACTTTCCAGAACAAAGCAGATTATCATCACGCTTACGCAATACAGGAAATACGTCTTCGATTCAAGTGGCGTATTTGGGGCTTTTCAGGCTGAAGCAGTTGGGCTCACTGCTCCGTGGACTGGAAACCCCTCAATTTCAATGGCGTCGGCGGCCGCGGGGGGCGCGGACGGGGAGGAGGACGAAGGGATGGCGCGGAAGGGGAGCTGGTACGCGGTGGGGGAGCGTGCGGTGCTGGTGCCGTACCTGCGGGAGCACGTGCCGCGGTACCACGAGTGGATGCAGGACCCGGCGCTGCTGGAGGCCACCGCGTCGGAGCCCCTCTCCCTCGCCCAGGAGTTCGAAGTCCACCGCTCCTGGACCCTCGACCCTCTCAGTTCGGTTCCTGCCCCCTCGCTGTTTCATATCCTGCTACGAGTGTGCCTCGATTTGGTGGTTCGATGAGTAGGTGACATACTGTGATTGATTCAGTGATATTTGCTCGTTTGCAGAACATACTTTTATAGTCCTGGATAAGGAGTTGATCCAGGGAGAGTTCGTAGTCGGGAACCCACACACTGAAGGTTTGCTTGCTACTCTCTTCCGCACGTTGCTCTGTACTGTTCTAACCTGCTTAGCTCAGTCTATTATCATGAATTGGGGATCAAAGAATACATAAATTCTGGTAGTACCATTTTGGTTGCAATTTTGCTTACATGATTTGAGCTGGATGTGGCTCTGGTTTAAGCGTTCAGTGACTGGAACTCGGATGTTCAGAATATCAGCAGAAAACCATGTCATTTATGTACCTTTAATTCTTCTCTGTGGTAAAATGAGATGACATGTGTATGCGCATTATTGAGTGGGTTTTCTCCAAAGAAGAAAAGATAGGGAAATGTGTTTTTAACGTTTGATAAATGTAATGAGCCGACAGTAGCGTGTTGGACTTATGCAACGGTGGCGGGAGGAGGAGGGGCCAGCGGTGGGAGGAGGCCTCGTCTGTCAAGTGGGGTGGATAGCACCCAGATCTGTCGATGAAGAGGTGGGTTGGGGAGGTGGAATGCCGCGGCTACAGCCTAGTCCTTCAGTTTTATGCCAGATTACTAGAACATAGAGGTGAAAAGATAATGCATGTCCAACCAATCCTGTGGTGCTCTACTGAAAGCACTTATCTTCAGCTGGCAGAGATTAGTTAAATCTGTGTTGATTTCATATTCAACAGCTTGTTAGGTCCTCATTTCAAAAAAAAAAACAGCTTGTTAGGTCCTGCTAGTACTGATACTCTGCCTAATCCATTGCAGCTATGGTTGGTGATGTAAACATTTATATGAATGATTCTGATGATTTGGAACTTGCGGAGATAGAAATTATGATAGCTGAACAAAAGAGGTACCGTATATCTATTTCAGTACCAGTATAGTATTTCTTCTCATCAGCTTAGATATATGTTCTATATTTGATGGGAAAATACACATATATTTTTTCCATTCTGATAGCAAATAGGCTTTGATACTCCACTATAGGCACCACCTTGAACTCTGTATGTCCTGAGTATTTGTGTTAGCTTAACTAGTGGCAATAGACGTGACTGAACTTATTATCCTTTAAATTGTCAGAAGTGTGACACTTCTCCATCGGCAGCTGTTGAAAATTTTATTCATATGCTAGTACTATTTAACCTATGTATTGTCCTAACGCTCATGATCCTCAAAGATCTTGACATGATCTCAATGTTATAATGCAATTAAATTGTTATGGAACAAGACAACACACAAACATAGTTGCTTAACCTCTAATTTTATTAATTGATATGCATGTATAATATAGAGTTTAAAAGATTGTTTTGAAATAAGATGGTAGTAGACTGGTGGTGGTTATGTCACTCATGGTTCCATTGCTCTGTGCTGCAGCCGTGGAAAGGGACTTGGTCAAGAAGTAACCTTATTGATGATGGCATTTGCAGTGGAGAAATACAAAATTCACACTTTCAGAGCCAAAATCAGTGACTCGAATACTGCATCGCTTAAGCTCTTCAGGAAATTGGTGAGCAGATGAACACTATGTTCTTTCTCCTTTTCCTCATTCGTTTCTGATTGCCAGGTCAAAATTACATGTCTGTGATCTGAACTCAGGGCTTCAAGGATGTTTCCTATAGTGCAGCTTTTAAGGAGGTACTTATTTCGACACTTCCACTTCTGCATACAATATCTTATCACAGTACAGAATATTTTTGGTTTAGATTTTATGTTTCCTCCATAACTTGTCTGGTACAAAAATGTTCAGTTAATTATCCCAAGCAGCCTTTTGTATTGCTTTTTTTTTGGAAAGGAGCATATATTAATATCAAAAGATAAGCCTTTTGTATTGCTAGCAACATGATAATCTTATTGTATCGTCATGTTTTAGAAGATGTCGACGCCACTCCAAGTAATGCCAGACATATAAGTTACATCTATGTGCTCTCAACTTCCGACCATTTGCAAACCTATTCGTTGTACTGCAACAGCAGTAGTTTATACCACTGCCTCTGCATCTTTCATTGCTCGACCTGATCATGTCTTTCTCTCAGGTGACACTGGAGGCACCTGCAGCTGAACTCCCTTTGAGCTCTCCTCTGACCATAGGAAGTTGGTGACATCTGATCATGTGTACCACCAAAGCTGTGTCTTGCAGTAGACATGCATCAATGGTCCGGTTTTCATCGACTGGTAGAAGCTAATTGCGTGCTGTCGGCATGCTAAGCTGATGAATACTGTTTTCATCTTCAAACAACTCATTGGGACCATTGCGATAGGTATAGCAATAACAGGAAGCACCCTGTGTTGGGTTATTAGGATTACTGGGTTGCTGAGTAGATGATGGCGCCTGATGTCTGAAGCAAAATGTTGCAAGTTCAGATCGCATTTCCATTGAGACACATGTAAACAAGTTGTACTAATCTGCAGGAACTTTAGGGGGGTATATGCATCTCTAATGACACGGAACGCTTGGTTCTAAAGCAGTTCACAATGCTCTCTGCATGCTGTCTTCAGATCTCATATTGCCCAGAGGGTGAATTTCTTTTGGGGAGTACAAGGACACCCACAATTCCGCATGCTATAAATATTGTTGGACACGCATGATTGAGTATGCAAAATAAATATTTTCTACTTGTAGCGAACAAGTTACAAACTCATAAGTTCGAAAATAAAATAAAAAGAAGTTGCAAGACTTTCCATACAAAACAAGCTGGCACCTTCTGGAATTTTTTTTGCAACAATGCTACAGTGGCGTAAAAAATTCTAAGCAGGTGAGGCCGTGAGGGTATGCTGAAATGGAATGCCCGTGTCTCCGTGGATGCTCAGCACTTGCCTAATTTTTTAGGGAATCAACACTTGCCTAATTAAAGTACACCCTTTGGAACGGGCTTTGATTGGGCTAGTTTTATTGATCGGGCTTGTAAAGCCAGCCGGCCCATCCACCCGGAGGAGCTGACAGTGGGACCGTTTTACCAGAGTCTGGACTCTAGAGTCTCCGTCGAACAGTACGCTCCAACCCTGGGCTTGGGCAAACCCAAACGGAGACGATAACGAAAACTCGAGAGGAGAGCAGAGATGGCGGCGAGGGGCGAGAACGAGTCGGACGGCGACGAGGGCACCAACCCCGGGGAGGGAGGAGCATCCGCGTCTCCGCCGTTTCTAGCTGCCGCCCCAGTCGTATGCGTCACGCGTTCCGCCGGTGACTTCGCCGGCGGCGCTTTCGTCGGATCTATCTTTGGATATGGTAACCACCAATTCCCCCTTTCATCTTTTCTCGGATTACTCTATTTCTCGACGATGCTTTCGTTATTCCTTTCGTGGCAGTCTCGATAAGAGGAAATTTCTTTTCCTTAGGTTTTGCTCCCACTTCCTGCCAGAATCCAAGAGTACCTAATCGTTACAATTGATACAATTACGTTTATTAATTTAATCTGCAATTTCTCGGGTCTATTTAATCTTAAATTTATGTCCTTATTGTGCTAGCATCATGGAAGCTCAACTGGTCTACATGTCTCAGTTAGCACTTGTCAGGACAGCTTTTGCAGGACATAAAATCCTCACATGAAATCCTTATATCCCATATTGGACTCCTTTTGCAGGACAAGGTTTGCTAACTAAGAAGGGTTTGAAGGGCTCACTTGGCAATGCAGGGTCTTCTGCCAAAGTTAGTGTTCATGTTTGTGTGCATATTCTTAGCAAGGAAGTTGCCTTATACTATTCCAGAC
This sequence comes from Avena sativa, assembly GCA_916181665.1. Taxonomy (NCBI): domain Eukaryota; kingdom Viridiplantae; phylum Streptophyta; class Magnoliopsida; order Poales; family Poaceae; genus Avena; species Avena sativa. Next base: position 446,534,237 of record OV702293.1, on the reverse strand, counting down.
AGCTTGCTCATAACATTAAAATTTCTTGGATTAGAGTTTCGCAGTTCTTTCTGGCGTCCAGAGTTTGGTTTTGTGCTTGTTGAGAAGGCTGCGTGGGAAAGATGACAGTAAGTGTATTTTTTAGTGGCCAGATAGTATTTGTTAACACCTTGAGAGCTGGATACATAGCATGAACTGACATGTTCCTTTGGCAGTTATCAATTCTGGCATTGCTGGTTGTTGCACCGGTCTTGCTTTGAGCTTTCCAGGTACATTCACTTTGAACTAACAACATTTTGACAGCTTACTACTGTACTTGGTATTGTTTGGTAAAGTGAGGAGAAGAGGGGATATCCTGTGATATTGCATAAGACTGAAAATAGTGTTAGTTGCAAGCAATTTATGGCTGTAATAATTTTATGCTGATCAAATTTCTTGTTATTGGATACCTAAAAACCGTTCTCTTGCAAAAGGTTTTGAACAATGAGCCTCCTCGTCAATTTGCGTTAAAGAATCCGTCATTGTTTTACATGACACAGAAGAAGCAAAACAAAAGCGAAAAATCAAAGTAGCTCCACAGCTACTTATTACATCTTGCCGGAACACCCTCAGTCTTACTGCACTCAAACCTCGCAGCACCTAGAAACATCATCAACATAGCTTATGGAACTTTAGTTTGTCAGCCTCCCTACCACAGGCGCCCAGCCATTTCTCTTGCTATTTGTATTGCCTAAAAAGGCCATCTCTGTTAAACAATTGTGCTACTAAACTGTTCCCTTTGCAACACGCACTTTAGATCATGTTATCATTACTTCATTAAGACAATGATCTGTTACCTAACAGTTTAAGTTATCCATTGAGTGATCATTATTATTCCAGGTGTGTTCCAGTTCATGATGTGTATTTAATATCATACTTATTTCAAGAATTAGAGTATGAAAATAAAGTCTGAGTTGCTTCATATAGTTATTGTGGATTTTCAGAGCAGTTAGTTTACAAGAAGTTTTGTATCATGTACATGGTTTTAAAGGCGTTGCCTAGGCGTCCGGGCGCCCCTCCTACGCCTTGCAAAATTGGCCGCCTTAGGCGCCTAGGGCGTCGCCTAGGCGTCAAAGCGCCCCTAGGTCGCCTTAAGACGCCTTAACGCCTTAAAAACCATGATCATGTATAATAAATTCACTAGATCAGTAGCCTTATATTCTGTACATATTATGCATCATTTCGTTTAGATTTGCGCAGTTTATTCAGGGTAATTTAGTGATGCTGATAAGTATGCAGTACCAAGGAAAGGAAGTATGGCTAAGCTGGTGATATGCTTAAATATGTTGTTATGCATACCACACACCTGGGGAGTATGGCTAAGCTGGTGTTGTGCTAAAGGCATTGTTATGCATAATACGCATGTTTTCATTGTCCATGCTGCATCTCTCTGTTGCTTTACACACGTGCTTTGGGCCTTGGCAGTCATACGAACTCTTGGTGACAGCCTTCAGTTTGATGCATAATATATACTTTTGTCATGATCATTTGTGCATGTCCTACCCCTGGCTACTTTTTTTAATCCGTTATTATAAATATTGACCACTATCTCTTGTTAATTGTTGGAATTTTGGTTGTATAGTGTTCTTACAGCCTTGTTTCTCTTAATCTAGGTACGCCTCAAGCGCTGCTCCAGAACTGTGCCACCTTTGCGGCGTTCTCATGCATCATGGAGGGGCTCAACAAGCAGCAGACTGCGATGGCGCACACTCTCGGCGGGAACGCTCTGGCCTTTGCCGCGCACGGCGACAACAAAGGCGGGGTCCTCCCTCCTTTCACGCTGCCACCGATCCTCGATGCTTCAGACGCTCTAGCTTCATGCTGCAAGGCCCTGGTAAAGCCTAGGCACTAGGAAACATGATTAGGAGTGGGACAAGAAGAGATATGCTCAGGAAAACCTAGCTAGCTCCGGTACTTCCTAGCGTATTGTAAATTTTGCTTTCGGATAATGTTGAAGATGATCTAGATTGTTTTGCTTTGTGGCCGGGTGTTTTCTTGTTGGTGGGGGCGTTTTGTGGCGTGGCGCGTGCTTAATGCTGTCATGGATAAGATTTTGTTGGCCTGGCTGATAAAAACCTTGAAAATTCGTCTTGATGGACTATATAGGTTATTCACTTGCGTTTTGCATCTGATGAGGATCATGGATATGGTTCTGTTGCCATTGCCAGTTATTCCCTTATTGATGCGTTCGTACTTCCTAGCAGGTGCTGACTGTTTTACGGACAGCAGCAGCAGCACGCACCGGGCCACCAGGCACCAGCACCATCAGCTTGATTGAACCGCCGTTTGCTACTGATGGAAGTCCGGACACGATTCCCTTCCAGTGTGGCGACCTCTGATCGGCATGCCAGGCACGCCGGCATTGCAGCGTTGACAACTGGGCTGGGCTGAGTTGAAAACAGACATGAGGAGCACTTTCTGGAGAAAATAGTTCAGTGTGACGATTCATCACCGGAAAGTAAGGACGAATGGCATGGCACGGCGTTGTACGGAGGGCCCTAACAAGGGTGTTGCATTGCACCTGTCCATCAATCCCAGGGCTTTTGCCACGCAACTGCATGGGTGTGCTGCAGTTGCAAATGTGTTTATTTACGTGTGAAATTCTTCAGGTGACTGCAACAGCAGGCTGCGAACCGCGACCAAATGTGTTCCGCGAAACCGGCATGCGTCCGGTAGAAATTAAACACGTGGTGGTCATCTCATCTCCAGGCACGATGTCAACACGGAGAGCGGTTACTTCTTGTTCCTTCCAAATGTGAAAGAGTATAATAAGATCTATGCGAACTTACGGCGGTCGGCGGAGGTTATTATTTGTGATGTTTCCGAGGGTCCAAAATCGCAGAATTCGTCAACTCTGAACTACTGAAGCTTCGACCGGTACACGTACGTGCCCGAGCTATCACGTCGCCCTGTATTACAGATGCCACATCATCGCTGTTGTCACCATGGGCCATGGCGCAAGGATCACTTGCGCCACATTGTTCCCGTTACAAATAGCCCCTCTATCTACCTCACGTCCTCAACCAGCACACTGCACTTGCACCTCCTCCTCCCAGCTCGTGGCCGAAGCTAACGCAACGAGCAAAACGACTCCACGAGTGCGCTCTACTACCATGGCGCGGCCAGGCCACACCGCGTCGCTCCTCGTAGCCGTAGCCATGACCACGCTGCTGCTCGCGGCCGGCACCGCCACGGCACAGGACTGCGCGAACGCGACGTTCCCGGCGGGCCGGTGGTTCGAGCGGTGCAACGCGCTCCCCGTGCTCGGGGCCAGCTTGCACTGGACATACCACGCGGCGAACGGCACCGCCGAGCTCGCGTTCCGCGCGCCGTCGCCCAGCGGCGGGTGGGTCGCCTGGGGCATCAACACCGCCGGCGGCGTCGGCATGTCCGGTAGCAGCGTCTTCGTGGCCTCGCATCAGGACGGCAGCGGCGGCGGCGCGGTGTCCGTGCTCTCCACCGTCCTGGAGAGCACGTCGCCTAGCCTGACCAACGGCACCCTCGGGTTCGACGTGCCGGTGCCGCCCACCGCCGAGTACGCGAGCGGCGCCTACACGATCTACGTCACGGTGGCGCTGCCCAACAACTCCACCACGCAGAACACGGTGTGGCAGGCCGGGCCGAGCAGCAGCGGCGGCTCCATCCTGCCGCACCCGATGACAGGGACGAGTTTGCAGAGCGTCAAGAAGCAGGACTTCCTGTCCGGCTAGAGCACCTCTCGGACTTCATGGCCGGTGTCATGGTCAAATATACCGCATGTTAGTACTTGTTTTATCGAATAAAAGTGTACATGTTGGACGCTTAGCCTTGTACATATATAGACTCCCTCCATTCTGAAATAATTGAGGTTATAGTTTTGTGCTAAATAAAACCTCTCTATTTTGACTAAATTTATAGAAAAATGTGTTAATTTCTAAAACTCAGTACGAAATATATTGTACTCTCTCCGATTCATATGTATTGTCGCTGAATCAGATGTATCTAGCACTAAAACATATGTAGATACATCCGATTCAGTGACGATTAATATCAGAGGGAGTAGGATAATAAAACCAATTTGATGTTTGAGGTTTTATTGTCAATTTAGAGAGGAGCTCGGCATGTCTTAACACATACATCCTACCAAAGAAACCCTCAGTTTAGCATCTCTCAACACATACATCCTACCAAAATGGGTCTATAAGATTAAGATTCGCTCAGATGGTTCTCTTGAGCGTTACAAAGCTCGTCTCGTGGCTTGTGGCTTTCAGCAGGAGCATGGTGGTGACTATGATGACACTTTGCTCATGTGGCCCATATGACCACTGTTCGCACACTTCTTGTTGTGGCTTATGTTCACCGTTGGTCTATGTTTTAACTTGATGTTAAGAATTCCTTAATGGTGAGTTGTGTGAGGCGGTTTATATGCAGCCACCACCTAGATATTCTGTGCCCGATGTCATGGTATGTCATCTTCCATCGCTCTCTCTATGGCCTTAATTAAGCAAGACCCTCATGCCTGTTTTGAGCGTTTCACCTATGGTGACTACCGCTGGTTTTTCGCTCAGTGCTTATTTGTCCACCTTTCTGATCATGGTTGGATCCTTCTTCTTCTATACGTTGATGACATTATCATCACCAGCGACGACTCTGAGTACATTGCCTTTTGTCAAGGCCCGTCTTAGTGAGCAGTTTCTTATGTCTGATCTTGGTCCTCTTTGCTATTTTCTTGGGGTTGAGGTTTTCTCTACATCTAATGGCTTTTTTGATTTTTCAAGAAAAGTATATCCAGAATCTTCTTGCTCGTGCTGCTCTTAGTGATGAGCGGCACTATTGAGACTCATATGGAGCTCAATGTTCACATTCGTGCTTCTAATGGTAATCCCTTGTATGATTTGATGTGTTATCATAATCTTGTTAGGTGTCTTTTCTATCTAGTTGTTACACGTCTGGATATCTTTTATCTGTCCATATTTTGAGTCAATTTGTTTTCGCTCCCACTTTGGTTCATTATGGTCACCTTCTTCGTGTTCTATGATATTTTCGTGGGACGATCTCTCACTGCATCTCCTTTCCCTGTTCTAGCTCGTTACAGCTTCAGGCCTATTCGGATGCTACGTGGGCTAGTGATCCGTTGGATCGTCATTCACTTTCTGCTTACTTGTTTTTTTGGTGGTTCTCTTATTGCCTGGAAGACGAACAAACAGACTGCAGTTTTCCTTTGAGTGCACATGCTTAGTTGTGAGCTATATGGCTCTTTTGATAATAGAGGTGACTTGATTATGATGGTTAATAGAGGATTTGGGTATTTCTATTACCACACCAGCTATCCTCTTGTCAAACAGTACAGTTGCTATCACTATTGTGCGTGACCCGGTGAAGCATTAGCTTACCAAGAATATTGGTGTTGATGCTTCTTATGTGTGCGTTGGTGTGCAGAGTGGCGGACCCAAACAAATTTTAAAGCCCGGGCACACCAGCTTAAGAAGATGAATTTCCGTCTAAATTAGCATAAAGTGGCAAAGCTAATTAAGCCGTCGTCCGGCCGGCAAGCCCGGGCAGCTGCCCGGGCAACAGGGACCTTGGGTCCGCCACTGGGTGTGCATGATCGGCTTATTACTCTCCAGTGTGTGATTTTCAACTTACAATTAGCGGATTTCTTCATGAGGGCTCAGACTAGAGCGCAATATAGATTTTACTCTCCAAACTCAGCGTCGCGGATCTACCATAGGCTTGAAGGGGGGAGGGAGGGGGGAGTGGGATTTTGTGACATATTTATGTTGGACTTTAACCACCCGTATATTGGCATTTTGGCTCCCACATATATTGTATATATGAGACCTTTTACCTCCTAGTAATACATATCAATGTTATCTCAACACAAGTATCTTTCTATTACGAACTACTCCCTCCATTTCAAAATATAAGATGTTTTAGTTTTACAAAGAAAATGAATCTAGACTTGTTTTAGTGTGTAGATTTACTTCAAATCCAAGTGAAACGAAATGTTTTAGCTTCTGTGAAACGAATGAATCTAGACTTATTTTAGTATGTAGATTCGGAGTGAACTTACATAGTAAAAAACTATTAGATACATTCATTTCATAAAAAATAAAATATATTATATTATGGAACGGATGGAGTAAGATCGAACACGTACGCCGTAGGTTATTATTTTTGATGTTTCTAGGAGGTCGAGATCGCAGAATTCGTCAACTCCGTAGTCACCCATTTCACCCGCACAAAAAAAAAACCTCTGCAGCTTCCAACCGTAGACGGACCTCCAACGTATACGTGCACCAGATATCACGTCGCCCAATTATAAATAGCCTCTGTCTACCTTCACGGCTCAAGCACACATTGCATTTGCATCTCCATCAGCCTGATCGGAGCCGACACCGAGCCAACTCAGCCAAGGGCTCCACGTACGTGCGTGCGTGCGCTCTGAGTCTGAGCCAGTGGCTAGTACCATGGCGCGGCCAGCCCACATGGGGTGGCTCCTCCTCGTAGCCACCACCGCCCTTCTGCTCACGGCCGGCACCGCAACGGCGCAGGGCTGCGCGAACGCGACGTTCCCGGCGGGCCGGTCGTTCGAGCGGTGCAACGCCCTGCCCGTGCTCGGGGCGAGCCTGTACTGGACGTACCACGCGGCGAACGGCACCGCGGAGCTCGCGTTCCGCGCGCCGTCGGGCAGCGACGGGTGGGTGGCCTGGGGCATCAACACCGCCGGCACCGGCATGGTCGGAAGCAGCGTCTTCGTCGCCTCGCAGGACGGCAGCAGCGGCGCCGTGTCGGTGCTCATGACCGTCCTGCAGAGCACGTCGCCTAGCCTGGCCAACGGCACGTTCAGCTTCGGCGTGCCGGTGCCGCCCACCGCCGAGTACGCCGGCGGCGCGTACACGATCTACACGACGGTGGCGCTGCCGGAGAACTCCACGGTGCAGAACACGGTGTGGCAGGCCGGGCCGCTCAGCGGTGGGTCCATATTGCCGCACCCCATGTCGGGGCCGAATGTGCGGAGCGTCAAGAATCAGGACTTCCTGTCAGGCTAGAGCGCGCCCGCCGAGGCCGAGGTCTCTCTCCACAGCTCCACGCCATGCCGCGCGCGCCGTCGCGATGCCTATGTTTATACGCAAATGTGGCCAGTGTCATGGTCAACTATACCGGACGTTATATTTATCGTTCTAGTACGTACTAGTTTTACCGAATAAAAGTGTAGATATTGGACGCTTAGCCTTGTACATATGTATACTCCCTCTATTCTAGCTTTGTGCTAAATCAAACCTCTTTATGTTTGACCAAATTTATAGAAAAATGTGTTAATTTGTATAACTACAGGTAGGTACAGCACAAAATATATTGTAGTACAATAAAACTAATTTGATGTTATATACGTTGAGGTATTAGTATACAAACTTGGTCAACTTAAAGTAATTTGACTTAGGACAAATGTAAATCTTCAATCATCCTGGAACGGATGGTGCACACTCACATAATGATGGGAATTTCTACTTTGCTGCACGTACTAAAGCTTCCGGTAAAAAAAAATCTCAGAAATTTTATACCTCAAGAGTGGCATAATGTCTAGTACATATGAGATTTGGATTTAAAGTCCCCTGATATTTTCGAACAAACCTTGGCATCTTCGAACAAACTTGGCATCGCCATGCAACGGATAAGCCCACTATGTTTTTGTTTTTGAGAACTGGATAAGCCCACTGTGTATACTACCAAAACTCGCAGGTTTTAACGAAAGCCTCAGCCACAGCCCACTTCAATAACTAGCGTACAAACAAGCCCAAAGTCCAAAAGTTGGCCCGACGCGGCGCATCGATTTCGATCGGCCATTTCTGCTCTCCCCTCCGCGCGGCGTTGTGTCCTCGCGCCTGCACGCGCACGGCGGACCGCGGATGCCAGATCGAAGGATCTTCAGTCCCGTGGCGGAGGCATCATTCCTCGTGCTGTAAAATGCTTAGAGCCGCCACCTTTATGGCTTTATCCCCGCCAGTGACGAAGATAGACATACTATCGAGTATCTAGCCTGGATCGAAGCATCAAGCATTGCGAGAACCAGCAAGGGGGGCGATAAGATATTTGTTCACATCACCTGTCAAACTTTGAGCTTTTGTTCCCCGTTCCTTTGTCTGCGTGTGTGAATCAAAGCATCTGGCCGGCCGGCCAGCCAGCCCCCGATCGAGGTTCGTGTCTTCAGACCGAAGGCAAGGCGATGGCAAAAGGCAAATCAAGCCCCTTGGTCGTCTTACCGCCGCAACAGGGCTACCCCTGCCTGTTGTTGAAAAATGGTACAGTAGCTGGTTGGTCTCGTGAAGCACGGAAGAGATCATTTGCGTCCGATGGTAGACCAGATTCAGAATCATGGAGGAGTTGATTCTGGAATGATGACTCATCATGCGACGCACGGCTGAACACCTGTTAGTTAGGTAGCAGGTGTTGATTCAGCTGAAATGACGTTCTTCGACAAGGTGTGATAACTTGCCTTCCAAATGATAACTACGATAGATACGGGAGTGGGAACTATCTCTGCAATCTGCAGAAAATCTAGTTTAGTCGAGGTTCGTTAGGGGTTAGGTAAACTAACTGCTCCTTTGCGGCACCAAGGACGGTCAAGCGGCAACGCCCACGAGCAAACAGCAAAATATAGTACTACTACTACCAATACAACTGTAGAGAAAGAAACTATTCCAAGCCTCACCCGAAAGCAACACTCGACATATTTGGTCACAGTCGTTGCAAATTTAAAATGGAAGTACAGGCGGCCAGGTAATGAACGTTAGCTAGCGTGTTGTTTCGCCCCTTCAGTCACGAAATAGACTTTCGTCTCGCTTTATAAATAAAGTCACATGGCTGAACCGATACAAGGTATTGAGGAAACCCTCTTACAAAGCAGATTAAAGATAAACAACAAAGCATGGGAAGACAAGACTCGTCACCGGAGGCGGCAGCAACACCAGGGGACAGGAACTCCACCCGAGCGCCCTCAAGAGGGTAACGACGCACCGCGCCGCCGTCGGCAAGACCGAAACGATCTAAGGTTTTCACCCGGAGCCTATGCGCGGGAGGTACCCACAACGACGCCCCAAGAGGGTTACGATACCCGCAGGCATCGCCGCCGTCGGCGTAAAACGCGGGGCTTTCGCCCGAAAAAACCTACACACACGCCCAACACCGGTTCGCCCACCACCTCCGAGTCCGATCTTTAGAGCACGATCTGGGAGATGCCGAAGCCGAAGCGCCACCATCACCAAGGTCACCCGATATCCGCTCCTCGCCACCCAAGTGACCAAGGGGCAGGATCAACACCACCGCGCCGTTGCCTGCCAAAGCCACCCGTGTGGTCCACCTTCCGAGGCCGCCGCCCCGGCGTCCCCGAACTCAAGCATGGGCCCCGACCAAGCACACACACAGAAGGACCATCGGAATGGACGAGGAGGGTTGGCACCCAAGGCTGTAGCCATCAGGCCGCACAACAACCCAGTTGGGGGGGAACTGCCCCCTTCCACCTTGAGGTGGTCGCTGTTCGGATGTAGCAGCAGGGCGGAGCAGCCCAGATCCGGTCCGGATCAGCCCGCAGGCCCAGATCTAGTCCAGAAACGGGCCTTGCACAGCCCCGCCGCCACACTGCTGCGTCCCGGTCGCTGCCGCCGTCCTAGCATCAGCAGGGGCTGACTTGCTCCTCCACCATCGCCACCCGCCCGAGCCCGTGCGCCGTTGCCCCAGAGCCATGCCATGCCGTTGCCGATTCGCACCCCCGCATCGGACAAATCGGCACAGGAGGCTCCGCAGCCACGCCACGCCGGGATGGTGAGCGCCTACGTTGTTGCCGAGGCCGCCGCCGCCGACACCCAGTCGCCCCCAGTCGAGCTCGCCTTGCCACCGAGAAGCACCGCCGCCTCGCAGACCTCCCGCCAGATCGCTCGACGTCGGGGAAATAAGGGCCCGCCGCCGCCGGCACCGCAGGGGTTTGCCCTGCGGCGTCCACCGGCGACGGCGGGGGAGGGGAGGGGAGCTTGGGGACGCGACGGCGGCGGGATTTAGGGTTCCGCCCGGTCGCCCGCGCGGGGGGGGGGGGGGGGGGGGCGACTCGGGACGGGACGGTTTTTTTTTTTCCTTTCGGGGAATATCGTGTATCCTCACTCTTTCGCCCCTTCAGTTGCAACTGATTTATGGTATAAATCAAATGCTCCCTCCGCTCCAAAATACATGTAGTGGTTTTACTAAGACCAGGATAAGTATTTTAGAGCGGAAAGAGTATGACATTTGGGTCAAGGTTTAACAGAATATAGCCATGAAACGAGCCACTTATCCGAAGAACCCAACTACCAACATGCAGTCTCTGTACTTGCAGGAACCTTCAGGCAAATATGCTCTTACTTATGAACAATGTTTTTCTTCCTTTTTAAAACCAAGGGAAAACTTTGCATAGTCCGTTAATTATGAAAGGAGTTTGTTTAGTTTAGTTTACAACACAAAGGAGCACAAATGCTCGGAATGAAAATTATACTCTCACGGCATAATTGAACTCAAGTGTTCGCCTCCGACGCGTACTCCGAAGCTTAGAATCCACTTTGATCTTGGAGACAATTGAAGTCGGCATGGTGCAGAAACTGCAGAAGACCCTTGCATTTCACTTGTTCGGAATCTCCCATGAAGTGAGCATGATGACGGAGGCTAAGGATTTTTTTTCTAGCGCCATGGAGGAGGATGACAAACTCACAACACTCCTTGACCAAATCAAAGGACGACCAAGATGCCATGTCCATCGTGAAGAGCCCGATTCATGAATAACGTTTGACATACACTATAAGCTAATCAGTATCATGCAATCCTTCGGTTACAAAATATAATGCACATAAGTATTGTTGGAGATATACCCAAGAGGCAATAATAAAGTAGGTTATTATCATATCTTCATACTTATGATAAATGTTTACATACCATGCTATAATTGTATTAACAGGAAACATTAATACTTGTGTGATTTGTAAACATAAAAGAGTCCCTAGTAAAGCCTCTTGTTAAACTAGCTTGTTGGTTAATATATGATCATTGTTTCCTGATCATGAACATAGAGATGTTATTAACAACAGGGTCATATCATTAGGAGAATGATGTGATGGACATACTCCTATAGATAAGCGTAGCATAAAGATCAAGTCATTTCAATAGTTCAATTGCTATATGCTTTCTGATACATAGTAACCTAATTCCTTCGACCATGAGATCATGCATATCACCTTTACTGGATGGATGCTTTGATGTCATCAAACACCACACCGTAACAGGGTGGCTATAAAGGTGGCATTAAGTGTTCGGAAAGTATTGGTTGAAACACATGGATCAAGAGTGGGATTTGTCCATCCACATGACGGATAGATATTCTCTGGACCCTCTCGGTGAAATGTCATCCAATTAGCTTGCAAGCATGTGACTTGGTCACAAGGGATCACATATCACGGGAACGAGAAAAGAGTACTTATCAGTAACGAGGTTGAACTAGGTATGCAGAGATACCGACGATCATAACCTCGGATAAGTAACATATCGTGAGACAAAGGGAAATTGGTATCGTATGTAAGTGGTTCATTCGATCGCAAAGTAATCGTAGAAATATGTGGGAGCCATATGAATTTCCAGATTCCTCTATTGGTTATTGTTCGGAGAAGTGTCTCGATCATGTCTGCATAATTCACGAACCGTAGGGAGACACACTTAAGGATTCGACGTTGTTCGAGTAGTTATGGTATTATGAGAAAGAGACCGAATGTTGTTCGGAGTCTCGGATGGGATCCGGGATATCACGAGGAGATCCGGAATGGTCCGGAGAATAAGATTCGTATAAGGAAAGTCCCATTTCGGAGTTGGGGAATGGTTCCGGTGTTTTCATCGGGAACATTCTAGAAGGTCCCGGAATGTCCGGCACTCCGGAGGGGGAAGGGTACATGAATGTGTCATTGTAAGTTGGAATGATTGCATCATGTACTAAGTGTTCTCGCTGTCCAAAATAAAGGGTTTATTTAAATCCTAAATTGAAAAGTCAAACGGCTAGTTTGAAAGTCAAACGACAATTTTGGGAAGTGGAAAAAGAGGAGGAGTATGAAACCGAGTTGGGGAGGGAGACCTCCTCCAACCGGCGGCCACCACCCAAGCCGAGTTGGGGAGGGACTCCACTCCCTCCCCCTGGCGCTCCAGCCCCCTCCCACCTATATAAGGAGGGGCAGGTCTCCCCTCCTTACACACACAAGATCCTATCCTCTAAACTAAACCCTAGATCTAAACCCCGGTTTAGAGCTATTTCGGTTTAGAGCCTTCTAATTGGTTTAGAGCCTTCTAATTGGTGTGTCTAATTACTAGACCACTAATAGCCTCTCTCATAAGCTCCACCATACTCGCACCGGCTTAAGGCGAAGCCCTGCGGGAATTCCCCTCTACTTCCGGTACCACGCCGTTGTGCTGCCGGAATCGCGAGGAGAGTGCTACAACCTCCGCTGCCTGCTGGAACAAGGGAGAGGAAGGTCTTCGTCGAGTACCGAACGTGTGACCGACTGCGGGAGCGCTGCTGGAACGTGGCGCTGGAAGGATCGTCTACGCGATCTTGAGATCGGAAAAAGTACGACTACATCACCCACGAGAATCTGCTCTCGTTAACCGCTTTGGAATCTTCGAGGGTGAGTTCCACTATCGACTCGTTGCTACAATCTAGTAGATAGATCTTGGCTTGTTTGTTTGTATGCGATAGAAAAATTTTGTTTTCCATGCTACGAACCCCTACAGTGGTATCAGAGCCGTGTCTATATGTAGATCTGTTGCACGAGTAGAACACAATGGTCATTGTGGGCATTGATGCTTTTATTGTAGATTGCTTTTTGTGTACTTTGCATCTTGCGGTATGTTGGGATGAAGCGGCCCGGGCTAACCTTACATGACATCGTTCATGAGACTTGCTCCACGCTTGACATGCAACTTGTATTGCATAAGTGGCTCTGCGGGTGCCTGTTTCTCCTAGCATAGTTAATATCCAATTTACAACGGGTAATCAACAATGCTAGTATCAATGTTGTGGTTCTTGTTCGTAAGTTAGAACGACACTTATTGAAAGCCCCAAACCACGTAAAATATGCAAAGAAAGTAGAGGCGTCTAACTTTGTTTTGCAGGGGTGTGCAGTGATGTGATATGGCCATGATTGTGATTATATTTGATGTATGCAATGTTCCTTATTGTAAGTTGGCAACCGGCAGGAGCCATATGGTTGTCTTTAATTTCTGTTAAGACCTGCGTGTCTATTCAAAATAGTTGTAATAGTTGAAGCTGGTGGACGACAACCATGAAGAAGCATCATTGACCTTGATGCTATGCCGGTGATGATGGAGATCATGTTCGTGCTTGAAGATGGAGATCGGAAGCACAAAGAAGAAAGGCCATATCATATCACATATTATGAATTGCATGTGATGTTAATCCTTTATGCATCTTGTATTGCTTAGTAGACGACGGTAGCATTATAAGATGATCCCTCATGCACATAAATTTCAAGTTCTAAAGTGTTCACCCTTAGTATGCACCGTTGCCAAAGCTTGCTGCTTCGAAGCACCACGTGATGATCGGGTGTCTTTGATTCCGCGGGTGAATACAACGTAAGCAAGCCAGATTTGCTTATGCGGTAGCTAAGGTTTGATCTTGACGAGCCTAGCATGTACAGACATGGCCTCAGGAACACGGATCACCGAAAGGTAAAGCATGAGTCATATAGTAGATATGATGAACATGTTGATTGTTCGCCATTGAAGCTACATCAACTCTCGTGATGATCGGTTTTGATATGGTGGATTTGGTTCATGTGATCACTAAAACAATGTGAGGGATATTGTTTTGAGTGGGAGTTCACCTAGATTAATTTAATTATTAATTAGAACTCAATTTATCATAAATTAAATCAAAGTGAATTTGCATAGTTGTTGTAATCATTGGCATCCGTTTACCACCTTGCGCTTAGTTATAATTGAGATGATAGAACTATAGAATTCTGGTTAGTTACTTTACGAACTGGTATCGTATTGTTTTGAAGTGTTAATCTAAAGTTTAAAAGTCCTATTGCAAACTTTCAGTAAGTTTTGATTACTCCATGAAGTTTAATAGTTGGTATTAAAATCAAGAGTAACAATTCCAATGTTAGTATATAAGTATCGTGTTTGTCTCCATGATTCTTGATATTCAAAGGATTGTCTTAATATCAAGGTTATCTAGGATCTGAAAGAGTTGTTTCAGAAACCATGATGTGTGGAAGATATTGTGATATCTGAAACGAAGTTTTGGTTACAACATGATAGAGTATAATATGGCAAAGTTCATGTTCTCATATTTGGATGAGAATTTGCAAAAGGTTGGAGACACTAGTTGTCCTAATCCTCCAAAAGGTTTTGGAGAGCAACATTATACTCACGATTCACCGTTATAAGCTAAAGTAGCTTGATCATGGATAAATCCATGATGAAGGTGAAAATTTGATGTAGGTAAAATGTTTACTACACCAAGAGATTACTAAAGAAAGGAATTTGAAAGAACACCAAACATTTGATGATGGTGATCTACTTCAAAGTGCAAGTCCAAAAGACATTGGTATTTAACTATACACGCTTTGGACTATGTGTCATATGTATGACTCCACTATTGATGTTGATAGATTCTTTCAAACAGAAAAGGAAATACTGAAAGAGAATCTCATAAGTATATGGCAGAAAAGAAAAGACTAGAATTGTTCAGTTTAAGTATATAGATGATATACGTGTTATGGCTATATTCTTTGCTTATTAAACAATGTGGTTCTTAAGTATTTGATACTGAATTTGTTGGTGTGAATCGTCATACGAAACAACACAATTCATGAACTACAATGGCCTAAGTAACTAGCAAAAGAATATGTGATGATGTTCATCGAAAACAAATAAAGGGTTATTGTGTTGCTCGTTAAACATCAAAGCTTGCCTTCAGGATTTGTTTTATCAGGTATTATGAGAACAAAAGGGTTGTTCAAATAATTGCCGTAATCCATAAAAGATGGATGATTCACAAATCTCGTTGGAGAAATCACATCCATAAAACTAGTGCTAAAATTGTCGAAAGACAAATTGATTGAAAGATCACTTAGGAAGTGACATCGCCGTTTAAATTATATTGGAAAGAGAACATGAAGAAACTCCATGTGGATGGAATTTTGGAGTCTTTTTGATTTTTGATCAAATGACGTTTGTGAAACTTTCCTAGAGATAATTAAAACTTCGTTCATAGGCCAAAAGGGAACGAAAGACTAGCTTATTGGAACTTGTGCATATTGTTGTACGAACTCCATTATGTGTAGTCAAGAGCGATGGATTTCAACTTCATATGCTTTCTCCGAAAATTTGAGTGAATATATGAATATTTACTTAATAAGGATGAAGTGTGAAATATTTGAAAAGTTCGAAAGATTTTCAAGATGAAGTGCAAAATCATTGTAACAAGAATATAAATAGTTTATGATAAGATCATAAAGGAAGATATTTAAGTTACAAGTTTAGCATAATACCTAAGATTTAAGGAATCGTTCCGTGGATTTGCATTTCCCGAAACACCGTAAAGAGTATGGAGTGTTCGAGATATGTAATTAAAACCTTGTTTGACATGGTAAGATCAAAGGTATAATATATAGAACTGCCATTATATTTTAAAGATTAAAAGCTTTAGAGACTACCGCTTTTCTACTAAAAAGAGCTCCATCATAATCCGTTGAAATGACACCATATAAAGTTATGGTTTGGGATAAAACCCAAGTAGTCCTTTCTTAAACATTGGTATGCTATGCATAAGAAAGATGTTTGCAACCAAAGTCGGATAAACCTGTCTTTGTATTACTGTTAAGTATTCCTCCATAAACACCGGAGACAAAAGTGTTTGTCGCTTAGAACGTCAAGTTTCTTTGAGAAGGAATTTTTCGTGAAAAGTTAAGTGGGAGGACAATAGAACTTTGATAAGGTTAAAGGAACCTTAGCTATATGTGCAGAGTGGCGCAGCACCGAAAAGTGTTCCGGAGGCAGCAACAATGCTCATGGCTCACGTGCCTCAAAGGTTGTGGTCACGGAGGTCTAAGTTTCTATTGAAACAAGTAGGTCGGATGAACAATCAAATACCAAGATTTGAGGGTTGAATCATTATTTGAGAATAATGAACCTACTACATGCAAAGAAGCGATGATGGGCCCTGACTCCGTCAAATGGTTTGAAGCCATAAAATCCGTGATAGTTCCATACACGAGAAATCAAGTTTTGAACTTGAAGGACCCTCAAGAAAGGTGTAAGACCTTACAGTTGTGTTTGGATCTATAAAGAAGTAGACATGGATGTTTCACATCTATGAAATAGTCGACATGTTGGGAAAGAGTTCACAACAATGTTCAAAGGTTGTATATGACAAGATTTGATCTTTCATAGCGATTTTAGTCTAGACGGATTAATGTAGCAACCACTACATATAATTTGTTATGTGGTAGTAGAATAAACAAAACAAGTTCTTCTAATAGAATGGTTACCTAGGACGTGTGCATGACACGGTCCAAAGGGTTTTGTTAATTCAAAGGATGCTAAAAGCATATGCAAACTTCAATGGTTGAAGTAAGCATAGCGGAGTTGGAATCTTCACTATGATGAAACTGTTAAAAGAGTTTAATTTCATTGGAGACAATGAAGATGCTTGCATTTGTAAGAAATTAAGTGGGAGCGCTAAAGACATGTTTCTAATACATTATGTGGAAGACATATTGTTGATTGGAAATAATGTATCTTTTATTAACACATATTAAGAATTTCATCCCGATAAAAGACTTAGGCAAAACCCAAATATTTGGCATCAATAGACGCTAATATGGTTGTGCCAGAAGTACATAGACAAGATATTGAATGAATTCAATATAGAAACTACAAGAAAGGTTCTTGTTGCACAGAAAGGATTGAAAGAGTTCAATGTTGATGATATATTCAAGTGTATTGGCACTTGGTAAGTGAAACAAAGATTCAAGTATAGATTGATACTTGATGTATGAAATCACAAAGAGTATTTATATCAATCATACTGTGATATGTACAAATCCAGATATGTCCTATGCTATAAATATTATGAGCATATACCAGAATGATTTGTAAGATGATCATTGGACAATAGTAAGGATATTCTTATGATCTTTTGGAAGAACTAAGAGTATATTATTTGTAGAAGTGACAAATAGATGGTTAGTTCATTGTAAAAGTACTACATTGATACTAGCTTTGTCACAAAATACAAATTTAGTTTATCTCAATCTAAACTAAGGGTGGCACAATATAATGGAAAGTGAGTTCCATAATGGATTTGGATGAGTTCCAAAGTTAAGACATTGTGACAGATACTACAACAAAAGGCTAAGTATATGACTGCTATTATAGCAGCAAAAGAGGGCATTTGTGTCAAGTAGTTTGTTATCAAACTAGGTGTAGTTCACAGCGGGATAATACTATGAAGATATATTGTACGACAATATTGTCAACATGTTTTAACCCCAAAGAACTAAAGGTCACACCGAAAGACCAAATTTATACAAAGCCATCTCATTAGAGAATGAGTGATGCGTAGGGACGCAAAGACATGCAATTACACACGGACCTGGAAGTGTCAGATCCGGAGATCAGTTGACCACTAGCAATCGTGTACATACAAACACCGGAAAGCCATAGGTGTTGAATACACAAAGGTTTGAAACTAGATTATTGACTCTAGTGCAAGTGGGAGACTGTTGGAGATATACCCAAGAGGCAATAATAAAGTAGGTTATTATCATATCTTCATACTTATGATAAATGTTTACATACCATGCTATAATTGTATTAACAGGAAACATTAATACTTGTGTGATTTGTAAACATAAAAGAGTCCCTAGTAAAGCCTCTTGTTAAACTAGCTTGTTGGTTAATATATGATCATTGTTTCCTGATCATGAACATAGAGATGTTATTAACAATAGGGTCATATCATTAGGAGAATGATGTGATGGACATACTCCTATAGATAAGCGTAGCATAAAGATCAAGTCATTTCAATAGTTCAATTGCTATATGCTTTCTGATACATAGTAACCTAATTCCTTCGACCATGAGATCATGCATATCACCTTTACTGGATGGATGCTTTGATGTCATCAAACACCACACCGTAACAGGGTGGCTATAAAGGTGGCATTGAGTGTTCGGAAAGTATTGGTTGAAACACATGGATCAAGAGTGGGATTTGTCCATCCACATGACGGATAGATATTCTCTGGGCCCTCTCGGTGAAATGTCATCCAATTAGCTTGCAAGCATGTGACTTGGTCACAAGGGATCACATATCACGGGAACGAGAAAAGAGTACTTATCAGTAACGAGGTTGAACTAGGTATGCAGAGATACCGACGATCATAACCTCGGATAAGTAACATATCGTGAGACAAAGGGAAATTGGTATCGTATGTAAGTGGTTCATTCGATCGCAAAGTAATCGTAGAAATATGTGGGAGCCATATGAATTTCCAGATTCCTCTATTGGTTATTGTTCGGAGAAGTGTCTCGATCATGTCTGCATAATTCACGAACCGTAGGGAGACACACTTAAGGATTCGACGTTGTTCGAGTAGTTATGGTATTATGAGAAAGAGACCGAATGTTGTTCGGAGTCTCGGATGGGATCCGGGATATCACGAGGAGATCCAGAATGGTCCGGAGAATAAGATTCGTATAAGGAAAGTCCCATTTCGGAGTTGGGGAATGGTTCCGGTGTTTTCATCGGGAACATTCTAGAAGGTCCCGGAATGTCCGGCACTCCGGAGGGGGAAGGGTACATGAATGTGTCATTGTAAGTTGGAATGATTGCATCATGTACTAAGTGTTCTCGCTGTCCAAAATAAAGGGTTTATTTAAATCCTAAATTGAAAAGTCAAACGGCTAGTTTGAAAGTCAAACGGCAATTTTGGGAAGTGGGAAAAGAGGAGGAGTATGAAACCGAGTTGGGGAGGGAGACCTCCTCCAACCGGCGGCCACCACCCAAGCCGAGTTGGGGAGGGACTCCACTCCCTCCCCCTGGCGCGCCAGCCCCCTCCCACCTATATAAGGAGGGGCAGGTCTCCCCTCCTTACACACACAAGATCCTATCCTCTAAACTAAACCCTAGATCTAAACCCCGGTTTAGAGCTATTTCGGTTTAGAGCCTTCTAATTGGTTTAGAGCCTTCTAATTGGTGTGTCTAATTACTAGACCACTAATAGCCTCTCTCATAAGCTCCACCATACTCACACCGGCTTAAGGCGAAGCCCTGCGGGAATTCCCCTCTACTTCCGGTACCACGCCGTTGTGCTGCCGGAATCGCGAGGAGAGTGCTACAACCTCCGCTGCCTGCTGGAACAAGGGAGAGGAAGGTCTTCGTCGAGTACCGAACGTGTGACCGACTGCGGGAGCGCTGCTGGAACGTGGCGCTGGAAGGATCGTCTACGCGATCTTGAGATCGGAAAGAGTACGACTACATCACCCACGAGAATCTGCTCTCGTTAACCGCTTTGGAATCTTCGAGGGTGAGTTCCACTATCGACTCGTTGCTACAATCTAGTAGATAGATCTTGGCTTGTTTGTTTGTATGCGATAGAAAAATTTTGTTTTCCATGCTACGAACCCCTACAAGTATAAGTGCAGTCAACATCATAAAACTCAAACTACTAAGAATATGCAGAAGTATATGGGTTGCGCATGTATACAAATATCATTGTATTTTCTCGAAAAATTCCACCTTACTCATTATGTACACATAGCATAATTGAAAATGGTAGTTACTATTGCACATTAGAGGCTGTGAAAAATGTTACATTTTTTATGGAAGAAAGTATTTGCCTCGGCATATCGCATGTATCTGCTTTATGTGTTATTATTTTTGAATGGAATTCAAATTAGATAAGCTTCTAAAGATAATAAAAAAATTGGAAGATGCTAGCTAATACATATTTGTGGATTTGCTTTATCTCCTAGTGAAAGCGCCCTTAATCTAGCCTCAGCCTTTAGTAGAAAGATGGGTAGCTTCGACTTTCATGCGTCATATATATCCTTATTGAGGGTGTTGCTTTGAATCTTTATTCGGAAACAATAATAGTGAACCCACCCTTTGGTGGAACTCAACAACATCGGTGCACAATCGGCAATCCTTTTGTTATATTGTGATCCAAATTCAAGTATTGGTGCACTGAAAAAAGGCGAACTTCAGACGGAGCGGAGCGAGGACCGTCGCCGGGAGGCTTGGGCCGAAGCGAGGACTGATGGCTTGACCCTTAAAATCAAAAGATATTTTGCATAAGGGTTCTAGAATAATCTAGTTACTATGCTTCATGTCAACAAAAGAAATATCTAGAGCTAGATATTTACACGTTTTTTGAAAGATATTTACATGTCAAATGTTATAGATAAATTTCCATGGATAATTAGAAACAGCTAGACTTGATTTTATAGAAGAAAATTTAATGGAGTAGATAATTCAGATTATGGAGATTAGATGGGAGCATTTTCCACTAATTCAATGTTGTTACATTCTTGATATGGGTTCTTTGCCGTCCTATCTAATCAGCTTATGGAGCAAAGTAAAGATCTACTAAGTCCATCATGGTCCTAGGTATGCCCCCCAAAATTATATAAGTTAACATAGCTAGGTAGCTACTAAGAACTATGTATTTATCAAGGTCGTATTGTGGGGGTATCCTATAGTGTAAGAGTGTGGCCTCACACTAGTGCGTGTGTGTGTCTCGTTGTATAGTATGTGTAGGAGGGTCACCAAAAGTTCTCTTCACAGATGCTACAAATGTATATAGAATATAAATTTAAATCGAAACCAAATTTTACGATAGTTGAAGGATGACGATATTCACTTAACAAGGACAAGTATGGCAAACTCATGGAGTTTTAGATGAGTCGTTGGCTCATCTTGCATGTGTTACAAAAGATATTTATAGGGTGGCTTAAGAGAGAAATAACTAATTACTTGGAAATAATTCTAAGGCATGATATTACCATTCAATTTGGTAGTGCAATGCTCACTATATATGCATATGATTTTAGAAATTAAAATTTAAATGAAAAAACGAAGTACTAACACGTGTTGCTATAGATGTTACAAACAAGTTTCTAAAGTTCCTAGCGCAATAGGGTAACTGCAAAATGAAATTGAAGACTGATAAATTTTTATATCCATATGAATATTGAATTGTATATGCATATGTATGTAGAAACTAAACAATAATTTGCAGATAATATTTCACGGAAATTGCAAGAGTATTTTGTGCCACAAACATAAGTTTAATGGTTCATAATTTACATTTTTGTAGTACCAAAAAATTATTTTCCATGAGAACAAAATTCTTTATTTTTTCCATAATTCTTAGATTGTCGAGTATTTGCACAAATCCACATTGCTTTTTATATTTTTGTAGCGATTAAATTACATTGTTCTTCACATGGCACACTCTTCAGAAAATCATATAGTAGGCTTGCACTTGCATATGTTTGTGAAAAGAGTAAACTCTAGTTTTTGTACGCTCTAGTTTGATATTTTTGACACTAATTATCATATTTAACAATTTTTCTTCTATATTATCCCATTTAGCAAAAAAAAATCACTTTTTTTACCCTTTTTAAAAGTTGGAGGGCCGTGTAGGGGTTCGTAGCATGGAAAACAAAAATTTTCTATCGCATACAAACAAACAAGCCAAGATCTATCTACTAGATTGTAGCAACGAGTCGATAGTGGAACTCACCCTCGAAGATTCCAAAGCGGTTAACGAGAGCAGATTCTCGTGGGTGATGTAGTCGTACTCTTTCCGATCTCAAGATCGTGTAGACGATCCTTCCAGCGCCGCGTTCCCGCAGCGCTCCCGCAGTCGGTCACACGTTCGGTACTCGACGAAGACCTTCCTCTCCCTTGTTCCAGCAGGCAGCGGAGGTTGTAGCACTCTCCTCGCGATTCCGGCAGCACAACGGCGTGGTACCGGAAGTAGAGGGGAGATCCCGCAGGGCTTCGCCTTAAGCCGGTGCGAGTATGGTGGAGCTTATGAGAGAGGCTATTAGTGGTCTAGTAATTAGACACACCAATTAGAAGGCTCTAAACTGCTGGCTAAAGCAATTAGAAGCTCTAAACCAAAACGGCTCTAAACCGGAGATTAGAGGTGGAAACTTGTGTGTGTTAGGAGGGAGCCCCGCCCCTCCTTATATAGGTGGGAGGGGCTGGCCGCGCCATGGGGAGGGAGTGGAGTCCCTCCCCAACTCGGCTTGGAGGTGGCCGCCGGTTGGAGGAGGTCTCCCTCCCCAACTCGGTTTCATACTCCTCCTCTTTTCCTCTTTCCAAAAATTGCCGTTTGACTTTCAAACTAGCCGTTTGACTTTTCAAACTAGGATTTGAATAAATCCTTTATTTCGGACAGCGAATACACTTTAGTATATGATGCAATCATTCCAACATGCAATGACACATTCATGTACCCCTTCCCCTCCGGAGTGCCGGACATTCCGGAACATTCTAGAACATTCCCGATGAAAACACCGGAACCATTCCCCAACTCCGAAATGGGACTTTCCTTATATGAATATTATTCTCCGGACCATTCCGGATCTCCTCGTGATATCCTGGATCCCATCCGAGACTCCGAACAACATTCGGTCTCTTTCTCATAATACCATAACTACTCAAACAACGTCGAATCCTTAAGTGTGTCTCCCTACGGTTCGTGAATTATGCGGACATGATCGAGACACTTCTCCGATCAATAACCAATAGAGGAATCTGGAAATTCATATGGCTCCCACATATTTCTACGATTACTTTGTGATCGAATGAACCACTTACATACGATACCAATTTCCCTTTGTCTCACGATAGTTTACTTATCTGAGGTTATGATCGTCGGTATCTCTGCATACCTAGTTCAACCTCGTTACCGATAAGTACTCTTTTCTCGTTCCCGTGATATGTGATCCCTTGTGAGCCAGTCACATGCTTGCAAGCTAATTGGATGACATTTCACCGAGAGGGCCCAGAGAATATCTATCCGTCATGTGGATGGACAAATCCCACTCTTGATCCATGTGTTTCAACCAATACTTTCCGAACACTCAATGCCACCTTTATAGCCACCCTGTTACGGTGTGGTGTTTGATGACATCAAAGCATCCATCCAGCAAAGGTGATATGCATGATCTCATGGTCGAAGGAATTAGGTTACTATGTATCAGAAAGCATATAGCAATTTGAACTATTGAAATGACTTGATCTTTATGCTACGCTTGTCTATAGGAGTATGTCCATCACATCATTCTCCTAATGATATGACCCTGTTGTTAATAACATCTCTATGTTCATGATCAGGAAACAATGATCATATATTAACCAACAAGCTAGTTTAACAAGAGGCTTTACTAGGGACTCTTTTATGTTTACAAATCACACAAGTATTAATGTTTCCTGTTAATACAATTATAGCATGGTATGTAAACATTTATCATAAATATGAAGATATGATAATAACCACTTTATTATTGCCTCTTGGGCACATCTCCAACAGTCTCCCACTTGCACTAGAGTCAATAATCTAGTTTCAAACCTTTGTGTTTTCAACACCTATGGCTTTCTGGTGTTGTATGTACACGATTGCTAGTGGTTAACTGATCTCCGGATCTGACACTTCCAGGTCCGTGTGTAATTGCATATCTTTGCGTCTCTACGCATCACTCATTCTCTAATGAGATGGCTTTGTATAATTTGGTCTTTCGGTGTGACCTTTAGTTCTTTGGGGTTAAAACATGTTGATAATATTGTCGCACAATATATCTTCATAGTATTATCCCGCTGTGAACTACACCTAGTTTGATAACAAACTACTTGACACAAATGCCCTCTTTTGCTGCTATAATAGCAGTCATATACTTAGCCTTTTGTTGTAGTATCTGTCACAATGCCTTAACTTTGGAACTCATCCAAATCCATTATGGAACTCACTTTCCATTATATTGTGTCACCCTTAGTTTAGATTGAGATAAACTAAATTTGTACTTTGTGACAAAACTAGTATCAATGTAGTACTTTTACAATGAACTAACCATCTATTTGTTACTTCTACAAATAATATACTCTTAGTTCTTCCAAAAGATCATAAGAATATCCTTACTATTGTCCAATGATCATCTTACAAATCATTCTGGTATATGCTCACAACATTTAGAGCATAGGACATATCTGGATTTGTACATATCACAGTATGATTGATATAAACACTCTTTGTGATTTCATACATCAAGTATCAATCTATACTTGAATCTTTGTTTCACTTACCAAATGTCAATACACTTGAATATATCATCAACATTGAACTCATTCAATCCTTTCTGTGCGACAAGAACCTTTTCTTGTAGTTTCTATATTGAACTCATTCAATATCTCGTCTATGTACTTCTGGCACAACCATATTAGCGTCTATTGATGCCAAATATTTGGGTTTTGCCTAAGTCTTTCATCGGGATGAAATTCTTAATATGTGTTAATAAAAGATACATTATTTCCAATCAACAATATGTTTTCCACATAATGTATTAGAAACATGTCTTAGCGCTCCCACTTAATTTCTTGCAAATGCAAGCATCTTCATTATCTCCGATGAAATTAAACTCTTTTAACAGTTTCATCATAGTGAAGATTCCAACTCCGCTATGCTTACTTCAACCATTGAAGTTTGCATATGCTTTTAGCATCCTTTGAATTAACAAAACCCTTTGGACCGTGTCATGCACACGTCCTAGGTAACCATTCTATTAGAAGAACTTGTTTTGTTTATTCTACTACCACATAACAAATTATATGTAGTGGTTGCTACATTAATCCGTCTAGACTAAAAATCGCTATGAAAGATCAAATCTTGTCATATACAACCTTTGAACATTGTTGTGAACTCTTTCCCAACATGTCGACTATTTCATAGATGTGAAACATCCATGTCTACTTCTTTATAGATCCAAACACAACTGTAAGGTCTTACACCTTTCTTGAGGGTCCTTCAAGTTCAAAACTTGATTTCTCGTGTATGGAACTATCACAGATTTTATGGCTTCAAGCCATTTGACGGAGTCAGGGCCCATCATCGCTTCTTTGCATGTGGTCTGTTCATTATTCTCAAATAATGATTCAACCCTCAAATCTTGGTATTTGATTGTTTACTCGACCTACTTGGTTCAATAGAAACTTAGACCTCCGTGACCACAACCTTTGAGGCACGTGAGCCATGAGCATTGTTGCTGCCTCCGGAACACTTTTCGGTGCTGCGCCACTCTGCACATATAGCTAAGGTTCCTTTAACCTTATCAAAGTTCTATTGTCCTCCCACTTAACTTTTCACGAAAAATTTCCTTCTTAAAGAAACTTGACGTTCTAAGCGACAAACACTTTTGTCTCCGGTGTTTATGGAGGAATATTTAACAGTAATACAAAGACAGGTTTATCCGACTTTGGTTGCAAACATCTTTCTTATGCATAGCATACCAATGTTTAAGAAAGGACAACATGAGTTTTATCCCAAACCATAACTTTATATGGTGTCATTTCAACGGATTATGATGGAGCTCTTTTTAGTGGAAAAGCGGTAGTCTCTAAAGCTTTTAATCTTTAAAATATAATGGTAGTTCTATATATTATACCTTTGATCTTACCATGTCAAACAAGGTTTTAATTACATATCTCGAACACTCCATACTCTTATGGTGTTTCGGGAAATGCAAATCCACGGAACGATTTCTTAAATCTTAGGTATTATGCTAAACTTGTAACTCAAATATCTTCCTTTATGATCTTATCATAAACTATTTATATTCTTGTTACAATGATTTTGCACTTCATCTTGAAAATCTTTCGAACTTTTCAAATATTTCACACTTCATCCTTATTAAGTAAATATTCACATATTCACTCAAATTTTCGGAGAAAGCATATGAAGTTGAAATCCATCGCTCTTGACTACACATAATGGAGTTCGTACAACAATATGCACAAGTTCCAATAAGCTAGTCATTCATTCCCTTTTGGCCTATGAACGAAGTTTTAATTATCTCTAGGAAAGTTTCACAAACGTCATTTGATCAAAAATCAAAAGACTCCAAAATTCCATCCACATGGAGTTTCTTCATGTTTTCTTTCCAATATAATTTAAACGGCGATGTCACTTCCTAAGTGATCTTTCAATCAATTTGTCTTTCGACAATTTTAGCACTAGTTTTATGGATGTGATTTCTCCAACGAGATTTGTGAATCATCCATCTTTTATGGATTACGGCAATTATTTGAACAACCCTTTTGTTCTCATAATACCTGATAAAACAAATCTTGAAGGCAAGCGTTGATGTTTAACGAGCAACAAAATAACCCTTTATTTTGTTCTCGATGAACATCATCACCTATTCTTTTGCTAGTTACTTAGGCCATTGTAGTTCATGAATTGTGTTGTTTCGTATGACGATTCACACCAACAAATTCAGTATCAAATACTTAAGAACCACATTGTTTAATAAGCAAAGAATATAGCCATAACACATATATCATCTATATACTTAAACTGAACAATTCTAGTCTTTTCTTTTCTGCCATATACTTATGAGATTCTCTTTCAGTATTTCCTTTTCTGTTTGAAAGAATCTATCAACATCAATAGTGGAGTCATACTTATGACACATAGTCCAAAACGTGTATAGTTAAATACCAATGTCTTTGAACTTGCACTTTGAAGTAGATCACCATTATCAAATATTTGGTGTTCTTTCAAATTCCTTTCTTTAGTAATCTCTTGGTGTAGTAAACATTTTACCTACATCAAATATTCACCCTCATCATGGACTTATCCATGATCTAGCTACTTTTAGCTTGTAACGGTGAATCGCGAGTATAATGTTGCTCTCCAGAACCTTTTGGAAGATTAGGACAACTAGTGTCTCCAACCTTTTGCAAATTCTCATCAAATATGAGAACATGACTTTTGCCATATTATACTCTATCATGTTGTAACCAAAACTTCATTTCAGATATCACAATATCTTCCACACATCATGGTTTCTGAAACAACTCTTTCAGATCCTAGATAACCTTGATATTAAGACAATCCTTTGAATATCAAGATTCATGGAGACAAACATGATACTCAAACACTAACACTTGGAATTGTCACTCTTGTTTTAATACTAATTATTAAACTTTATGGAGTAACCGGAAATTACTGAAAGTTTGCAATAGGACTTTTAAACTTTAGATTAACACTTCAAAACAATACGATACCAGTTCGTAAAGTAACTAACCAGAATTCTATAGTTCTATCATCTCAATTATAACTAAGCGCAAGGTGGTAAACTGATGCCAATGACTACAACAACTATGCAAATTCACTTTGATTTAGTTTATGATAAATTGAGTTCTAATTAATAATTAAATTAATCTAGGTGAACTCCCACTCAAAACAATATCCCTCACATTGTTTTAGTGATCACACGAACCAAATCCACCACATCAAAACCGATCATCACGAGAGTTGATATAGCTTTAATGGCGAACAATCAACATGTTCATCATATCTACTATATGACTCATGCTTTACCTTTCGGTGATCCGTGTTCCTGAGGCCATGTCTGTACATGCTAGGCTCGTCAAGATCAAACCTTAGCTACCGCATAAGCAAATCTGGCTTGCTTACGTTGTATTCACCCGCGGAATCAAAGACACCCGATCATCACGTGGTGCTTCGAAGCAGCAAGCTTTGGCAACGGTGCATACTAAGGGTGAACACTTTAGAACTTGAAATTTATGTGCATGAGGGATCATCTTATAATGCTACCGTTGTCTACTAAGCAATACAAGATGCATAAAGGATTAACATCACATGCAATTCATAATATGTGATATGATATGGCCTTTCTTCTTTGTGCTTCCGATCTCCATCTTCAAACACGAATATGATCTCCATCATCACCGGCATAGCATCAAGGTCAATGACGCTTCTTTATGGTTGTCGTCCACCAGCTTCAACTATTACAACTATTTTGAATAGACACGCAGGTCTTAACAGAAATTAAAGACAACCATATGGCTCCTGCCGGTTGCCAACTTACAATAAGGGACATTGCATACATCAAATATAATCACAATCATGGCCATATCACATCACTGCACACCCCTGCAAAACAAAGTTAGACGCTTCTACTTTCTTTGCATATTTTACGTGGTTTGGGGCTTTCAATAAGTGTCGTTCTAACTTACGAACAAGAACCACAACATTGATACTAGCATTGTTGATTACCCGTTGTAAATTGGATCTTTACTATGCTAGGAGAAACAGGCACCCGCAAGCCACTTATGCAATACGAGTTGCATGTCAAGCGTGGAGCAAGTCTCATGAACGATGTCATGTAAGGTTAGCCCGGGCCGCTTCATCCCAACATACCGCAAGATGCAAAGTACACAAAAAGCAATCTACAATAAAAGCATCAACGCCCACAATGACCATTGTGTTCTACTCGTGCAACAGATCTACATATAGACACGGCTCTGATACCACTGTAGGGGTTCGTAGCATGGAAAACAAAATTTTTCTATCGTATACAAACAAACAAGCCAAGATCTATCTACTAGATTGTAGCAACGAGTCGATAGTGGAACTCACCCTCGAAGATTCCAAAGCGGTTAACGAGAGCAGATTCTCGTGGGTGATGTAGTCGTACTCTTTCCGATCTCAAGATCGTGTAGACGATCCTTCCAGCGCCGCGTTCCCGCAGCGCTCCCGCAGTCGGTCACACGTTCGGTACTCGACGAAGACCTTCCTCTCCCTTGTTCCAGCAGGCAGCGGAGGTTGTAGCACTCTCCTCGCGATTCCGGCAGCACAACGGCGTGGTACCGGAAGTAGAGGGGAGATCCCGCAGGGCTTCGCCTTAAGCCGGTGCGAGTATGGTGGAGCTTATGAGAGAGGCTATTAGTGGTCTAGTAATTAGACACACCAATTAGAAGGCTCTAAACTGCTGGCTAAAGCAATTAGAAGCTCTAAACCAAAACGGCTCTAAACCGGAGATTAGAGGTGGAAACTTGTGTGTGTTAGGAGGGGGCCCCGCCCCTCCTTATATAGGTGGGAGGGGCTGGCCGCGCCATGGGGAGGGAGTGGAGTCCCTCCCCAACTCGGCTTGGAGGTGGCCGCCGGTTGGAGGAGGTCTCCCTCCCCAACTCGGTTTCATACTCCTCCTCTTTTCCTCTTTCCAAAAATTGCCGTTTGACTTTCAAACTAGCCGTTTGACTTTTCAAACTAGGATTTGAATAAATCCTTTATTTCGGACAGCGAATACACTTTAGTATATGATGCAATCATTCCAACATGCAATGACACATTCATGTACCCCTTCCCCTCCGGAGTGCCGGACATTCCGGAACATTCTAGAACATTCCCGATGAAAACACCGGAACCATTCCCCAACTCCGAAATGGGACTTTCCTTATATGAATATTATTCTCCGGACCATTCCGGATCTCCTCGTGATATCCTGGATCCCATCCGAGACTCCGAACAACATTCGGTCTCTTTCTCATAATACCATAACTACTCAAACAACGTCGAATCCTTAAGTGTGTCTCCCTACGGTTCGTGAATTATGCGGACATGATCGAGACACTTCTCCGATCAATAACCAATAGAGGAATCTGGAAATTCATATGGCTCCCACATATTTCTACGATTACTTTGTGATCGAATGAACCACTTACATACGATACCAATTTCCCTTTGTCTCACGATAGTTTACTTATCTGAGGTTATGATCGTCGGTATCTCTGCATACCTAGTTCAACCTCGTTACCGATAAGTACTCTTTTCTCGTTCCCGTGATATGTGATCCCTTGTGAGCCAGTCACATGCTTGCAAGCTAATTGGATGACATTTCACCGAGAGGGCCCAGAGAATATCTATCCGTCATGTGGATGGACAAATCCCACTCTTGATCCATGTGTTTCAACCAATACTTTCCGAACACTCAATGCCACCTTTATAGCCACCCTGTTACGGTGTGGTGTTTGATGACATCAAAGCATCCATCCAGCAAAGGTGATATGCATGATCTCATGGTCGAAGGAATTAGGTTACTATGTATCAGAAAGCATATAGCAATTTGAACTATTGAAATGACTTGATCTTTATGCTACGCTTGTCTATAGGAGTATGTCCATCACATCATTCTCCTAATGATATGACCCTGTTGTTAATAACATCTCTATGTTCATGATCAGGAAACAATGATCATATATTAACCAACAAGCTAGTTTAACAAGAGGCTTTACTAGGAACTCTTTTATGTTTACAAATCACACAAGTATTAATGTTTCCTGTTAATACAATTATAGCATGGTATGTAAACATTTATCATAAATATGAAGATATGATAATAACCACTTTATTATTGCCTCTTGGGCACATCTCCAACAGGCCGTCTGGGGATTGTTTCCATACCTAAATCGGCACGGTAGCTGACTCGTGACTCAATTTCTACACACAATCCTTGGTGTACATACACACTATTTTGATGCAACAATCTAACTGAAATCTATTCTCACAAGTAATTACCCCTATGCCGTATTTCTTGCAAGGTGTCAAGATTAGTTGAGTATATGTGATTATAGACCTACATGGTAAGGCCATGGCACAATACCACTCGTTTGTTGGATCTAAATCAACTCAGGCACATCGTACACTGACATGTGTGGTAATGGGTGTTGTGATTATTTCCCACAAGATTGTGGTTATGGACAAAAAAATTAAGTTCAAGGCTTTCTTCGGGTGTAGAAAAAATTAGAGGAACTTGCGGACTACCCACATGACAAATCACATGTAAAATCTTAGGGATTGTCAAAATTGACAATATTTTCACTAAATGGGGTAATACCGATGAAAAAATATTAATTGGAGCAATTAGAGCCAAAATTACCCATCTAGAGGGTAAAAACTGGAATTTACTCTTGTGAAAACTTCTAGAGAAAACAAGGATGGGCCTAGAACAAAAAAGACCCGGTGTCACTGTCTTAGTTCTACATTGTTTTCACCTAGAGTTTGTGGTGTCACACACTACAAATGAATAAAATACAAGAAGAAAATCATGTTTTACCGGGTGTCCTGTGACCCCTGAGAGCATAACCTAGGTCTGCCCCTAAGAGAAAACACGGTTTTCACATGAAATTTTCATAATTAGGCTCACTTAATTAGGTTGTATGCGAATAAATGTTTATTATTTATGGTCAACACATTATCTGCAATGTATTTGTCTACACAAAACTTGTGGAAAAATAACTACGCTATGATTATAGTACATTGTCTTCTAAGGACAATTGCTAGTAACATATAATTGATGTCCTTTTGGTTCTCCGGTGGTAGTTCTATGATGGCCATATGTAAACATTTCGGTTATTTATCACATATTGTTATTGACTACATGTGAAGTGGTATAATCTCGGGTTCTTGCACGTCGTGGCTTACATATGAAATTTAAAACAAGTACATGGCTCAAGAACTAGTTCCTCCGATTCAAATCTTTAAGACATGAAAAGAAAAATCTTCAAGATGCATGGTAATAATAGTTATGTATTGTGAAAACATATTCTATTATGAATCTAGTAAATATCAAAAGAGGTATTTAAGATGCTATAGATTTTTTTTACAGATTATTGAACATTGATATGTTTCACTGGTAAAGTTTTAAAATGACTTAAATTTTGGATCAGATGCGGTCAAGCATTAGGGGCCTGCGGCAGCCTTCAAGCAAAACATTCCTCTTAAGTAATGTCTGTCATCGGTATTATGTACTATTTGCCTTAGTTGATGACCAGGCATCACATGTATCATTTATTTTTGGCTGTTGTTGAAGAAAACACATGTATCTTTGAACATTAACAAGGACGAAGTCAAAGCACAGCAATTGGTTCTTAGTACTATAATCAAACTTGAGTATCATATGGATTAGCGAGATATATGTGTTCCTACTACGCACCTTCGTTTGTCCACGGTCGATAGTCAGAGTGCGCAACACAAGTACACAACTGTTAGAATCAATGTCTGTACTGTCTGAAGAGATCTATACGAGTAGGATAATCTTCGGCCGGCCGGCCTCTCCCTTTTGTAATGTTTAATTGTTCTGGCAGGTTGATGTCATCAATGAACGCTGCGTACGTGCGTTCGTGAGGAATTAGTCCGATTGCTTGGTCGTTCACGTGACACGCGCTTTGCTACATGGAGGGGTCCGTTGCATATTTGCCCGAAAATATCTTTACGAAATAGACTTACACGGGATGACCTGGCAGCAATTAATTGGTGTAATTTTTCCCACCTCCCGTGGTTTCAGGCCTATGATTAGTCCGTACACCTCCACGTACTCCCGTAAGAAAATTTCCGTAACAATCCATCCGTAGTTCACTATTAAAAAATAAAACTGTACAGTAACGATATTGAATTAACAGATCTCACGTGCTGGTTTTCTGAAAACCCTGAAATTGCTGTGATTTCCAGCTATTCGGATTATTGGATACGCAGATTCATGGTTCGGTGCCAATTGTTCTTTTCAGAATTCTACTCCTTTTCGAGCTTCAGTGTCTGAAAGTTCGGTACAAGACAGATCCCACCAGAGCGTATGTCCGTTTCACAGGAGCGTTCCCGCTAAACCATCGCAGTGTTTGTTTCTGGCCCTCCTCAACTCTTTTCCACTTCTGGTCCACTGTTGAACGTGTCGCTGGAGGTTTTCACAGCGGTCTCTAGAATAGACGGTTGGTTTATTCAATTCACAGCTATTTATATATGCAGCCAAAATATAGGAGATTCTGACTGCGAGATTACGTGGCCAGACTGTCACATGTCCTAACATTTTCTCCTAGAGTTTCATTGGATAGATGTCGCTATTCGAAGAGAGAAGAACAAAGACGCGTGTGCAGAGTAGTTGGTGGTAAAGATCGGCAAACGAGCATCGAGATCGAGTACTTTTACCTGGTGGCGGTTGACAGTTTGACACTTGCACTTGAGCGTGCCTTAGTTGCATCGAATGGCGAAAATGACCGATAAGATGAGTTGTTTAAGAGAGCTCAATTATGGTGACGAGGTGCATCATCAATTAATCAAAGCGCCTTGCCTGAAAAGGAATTCCATGTGGCTTTGCCTGAAGTACTGTAGTACTATGTGAGCTGCAGTACAGACCTAGTAGTACGGAGTAGTACTTCATTCTGAACGAGAGTACACGTGTACCAAGGGCAATCCTGATCCAAGTGCTGGCACAACGCAAGTCCCGAGGTTTCGTCGTGTCACTGATCTAAACCCTCGAGTCCGCAGCCTCAACGCATGCAGATCTCATGCCTAACAGGCGGCGGCTCAGACCAATATCCTCCAGTTCTCAGCCGGTTTTTTGTTCGTCTAATAATTAGGGTTAGGGTTTGTTTGCTCAGGTGCATTGTTGGAGTGGTGGGAGCAGCGCATGGGCAAATAAAACTGCCTCGACTCTACTCCCACCATGACGGTGTTCCTTAAGGCAAAGCCTCGAAGTTGATGACAACGTGTGCTAGTCGGTCCTTCAGATCGACGACTTGGTCTTCTCGCCGTTCATCAGATATTGCAAGTTCTGTTTCTCGTTGTGTCGCTGACGCTCGTCGTTATATTCGCTATGGCATTGGCGGTCGGGACGAGGTGGTTTTTCTGGAGCAAGGATGTTGGTCTGAAGACGATGGATCTACCGTTCTTCTCCGACTTCATCAACGAAAGGCGGCGAATCTTGGTCCAAGACAGCATGGGGACGCCCCCAGGTCGATGTGCCACAACGACATTGTGTCTCGCTGCGTGCAGCAGACATGTTCATCGACCCACAAAGCCTCGTTGGCGATGATGTTCTTTTGATCTTGCAATGATGGAGGCTCGACGGCTTTTTCGACATTCGTCTCGATAGCGCTAGAGTTTGACGACGGCCGCTAGATTTGATGGTTGCAGGAAAAAAACTAAGGATTGTTTTATATATCTTGATCTATTTGGTGGTTGCACACGCAGGAGCCGTCGAAATGGAGGTACGACTGGGTCATCGCTGCGCCGATCCTCCAGACTTGTATAGCAAGCTCGCCAGATGTCACCGTCTACGGGTCCGGCAATACGTACATATGCACACGGTCTTCTGATATACTACAAGTTGTATACACTATCCTAACCCAGTATTTGCACGCAGTCAGCAGTCAAAAGTCGACCCAAAACCAAAAGCCAGCAAAATTCATGCTGAAATGTCAGGCCTATAGTACAGTACAGATCTCCCACCAGGTTTCGCGAACAAGGTACCAGTAGTAGTACCGATAACTTGGTGAGGCTGGTCTCCGCCGACCGTACGTGTGACGAACAAGTCAGCCGCCGCGATCGAGTGTCGGACAAGCGCGTGCGTGGCAGGTCTCCATATGTCACGCGTACTACTGGAGTAGAGTACGTCCTAGGGCAAAAACGTAGCGGTGAAAAACTCTCATCTTTTTTAGGAGGTATGGCTGGCAGGTGAAAAGTGAAGAAACCTCTCGATCGACCGCTCCCGTGGCCAGCAAGTGTCGTGTGCCGTGTGTGCGTTCTGCGTGGATTTGGCGGACGAATCCGTCGACGACGACGAGCATGCCCCCGATCGACCACCGACCCGACCCGGCCAGGCATGCTAATTAAACAATTCGAAAGAACACGCATGCGGTATTGCCTGTAGCAGAGGAAAAGGATGGCGGGAGGGGGGAGGAAGGAAGCGGATGAAGGCACTAGGTTGACCGGGCAGGGTCAGGTAGTGATGACATGACACGCTGCGCAGCCTCGAACTTGCTGCGCCTGCGGCTGCGGCTCTACCTAATCCGCTATCCAGTCCTCAACAACTCTCGGAAACTCGGCCGCAGGTAACTTGGCCACGACCCACTAAACCTGGAAAGAAAGTTAAAAGGGCTATTACGTCTCGCTAAAATTGTCTACTCCCTCTATCCCAGTTTATAAGACTTACGCGTATACCTAGGTCGTCCGTATGGATTATATAATGTGAATTATATAATATAAAAATTATATCATTAGAAAATATAACATTTGAAGTTTCTAATAATATAGTTTTTATCTTATGTACCTCATGCTAAGTTGGTTAATTTATTAACTTAGAAATACGCGTAAGTCTTATACACCGAGACGGAGGGAGTATTGTTGTTGTGCTCTGACGGGGCGATTCTTCTGTGCTCCTCTACATGGTCCAGGAGTACCCGGTCTTCGAGGAAGTAGATAAATCTCTCGTGAAATAAAAATTAAATTAAACGATCACAATTAAGAAACGAAGTCGGGTGAAACGAGCTGAAATCATCGGCCTTAGCGCAACATCCGTGTGATGTTCAATCTAGTGATATATATACTCTATCCGTTTAAAAATATAAGGTGTTTTTGCTTTGTAAATAAAAATATATTTAGATATATTTTAGTGTATAGGTTTACTAAAAATCGTCTAAATATTTTTTTTTTGTGAACAGAACAGATGGAGTATGTATCTATCTGTTCGTATAGCAGGCAATCATTTTTGTGATGGGTGACTTCACTCGGCCTAGCTACCGTTTGAGGAAACGGTCGACTACCGGCCTAGAAGTTCCAACTGAAACTTGTCCCGAAATAAACTGTACCTCGGTTATATATTTCATACAAAAATAAATAACCGCGTTCCTCGGTTATTCAGCAACGACCGTGTCGCGCAGACGCGGCACTAAAAAATACCCATATCGACCTGGAAGCTTCCTCCCTCACGGCAGGCAAACCTCCCCCAACAACCGCGCGCCTCGCCCTCACGTCGCCATTACATATAACTCCTCTCTCACCACCTGCACCCATCATCACCTCCGGCTCCATTCAATCTCGCACCTTGCTCCATAGAGCTCAAATAAGCTATCCTCAACACACAGGACTCCTTCTACCGTACCATGGCGCGGCCAGGCCACTGCCGGGCGGCGGCGTCAGCGTGGCTCCCACTCCTCGTGCTGCTGCTCGCGGCCGGATCCGTGACGGCGCAGACCTGCCTCTCGGCCACCTTCACGGGCGGCCGCACGTACCTCAAGTGCAACCAGCTCCCCGTGCTCGGCGCCAGCCTGCACTGGACCTACCACGCCGAGAACGGCACCGCCGACATCGCCTTCCGGGCGCAGTCGGGAAGCAGCGGCTGGGTCGGCTGGGGTATCAACCCGACCACGCAGGGCATGCAGGGAAGCAACGTCTTCGTCGCCTCGCAGGACGCCAGCGGCGTCGTCTCCGTGCTCACCACCATCCTGGAGGACAAGAGGGCGCCCACCCTCACCAACGTCCCCCTCACCTTCCCCGTGCCCGTCCCGGCCAGCGCCGAGTACGCGGACAACGCCTACACCATCTACGCCACCGTGGGGCTGCCCAACAACTCCACCTCGCAGAACACCGTGTGGCAGGCCGGGCAGAGCAGCGGCGGCACCATCCTGCCGCACCCCACCACGGGGCAGAACATGCTGGGAGTACAGAACCTCGACTTCCTCTCCGGCACCGGAACCGCCGGCTCCAACTCCAGGCTGCACCGCCGTAACGTGAGTTCTTCCTTCTCCCTCCACCCTGCTCCAGCTTGCTTAATTTCATATTTTGTTCCCACGAAAAAAAATCATTAAACAGAGAGAAATGAATAGTAGTAGTAGTAGCTCTTTGGATTTCTTGAACGGTTCAACGCTAGATTGTCCCGGCCGGTTCGCTGTCGGATCGTCTAGATGTTAGGTAAGCTATGTGACAAGTGTACAGGACGGCAACGTTGAGTTTTCTAGATGTCATGATCGATTGTTTTCAGTAGTTGGAGATGACCGCGAAATTGTGATAGGCTGATAGCTGTTCGACTCGTCTGATTTCCCAAAGGAAATGCTGTGATTGGTGTCTGGTGACAGGGACGATGACGATAAACTTATCTCCTTTTTGATCATGCTTACCTAGACTGAATAAGATGGTCAAACCCAACTCCGAGAAGCAACATCCTTTTGCCAAGGGTGGCTGCACCTGCACCAAACCTTTGAATTTTCACCAATCGCAACTGAGCTATTATATAACACTAATCCTGTTAGCCGCCTTGAACTGTTCAATCTAGTGACGACCGATGTTGACCTGGATTTCGGTCACACTTTCATCATCTCACTGTAGTAGTATCTAATCAACCATGTTGCACACTAACAGCTCCACGGTGTGCTGAACGCTGTTGGCTGGGGCATCCTGATCCCCATGGGCGCCATGATCGCGCGCTACCTCCGCGTCTTCGAGGCCGCCGACCCGGCGTGGTTCTACGCCCACATCGCCTGCCAGATCTCCGGCTACGCCCTCGGCGTCGGCGGCTGGGGCCTCGGCCTCAAGCTCGGCAGCGAGTCCGTCGGCCTCACCTACCAGCCCCACCGCAACATCGGCATCGCCATCTTCGCCCTCGCCACCCTCCAGGTCCGTACACACCGAAAATGCTCTGCTCCCTGCAACTTTCTCACTGTTCCAACTTTCTCATCAGGTGTTCGCTCTGTTCCTGCGGCCCGACAAGAAGAACAAGTATAGGGTGTACTGGAACGTGTACCACCACTCCGTCGGCTACTCCGTCATCATCCTCGCCATCGTCAACATCTTCAAGGGGCTCAACATCCTCAAGCCGGCCACCGGCTGGAAGACGGGCTACATCGTCGTCATCGCCATTCTCGGCGCCATCGCGCTCGTCCTCGAGGCCATCACCTGGGCCATCGTCCTGCGGCGGCGCAAGCGCAACCAGTCGTACGGCAACGGCACCAACGGCACCGGCCTGCAGTTATAATCGGATCGTTAGCTCGTGCGACGTGTGCGCTGCTTTGTGCTGCGCCACGCGTGCGCCTAGTTTTGCTGCTGCGATGTGTTGTTTATGTCTTTGAGCTCTGTTCCATGTTTTTCTTTATCTTCGCTTACTGCTTCTGTACGTACTAGATTTTTTTTCTCCTTCTTCTTTAGTGACATTGTACACATTCTTTGTTCGCATTCATGTATGATTACTTTTATTTATATGCATAGTGTATGATCTTGATTCGATTTGGCTCCCCGTAATTTCTCGAAATACATGGATTGATTTCGCAAACACATTGCTAAATGCACTGATTGTATCATGGACGAGATAATAAGTAGACATTGATAGTGATATGGGATCCCTTGTGGGATTGACCCTAGGGTGGCCCGATCTTCACGGATTTGAGGCGGGGAGTGAGGGGATACCCGATGAACACGATGAACGCAACACAAACGCAAGGTAAAGATACAAACACACGCAAACACAACCCGATTCGATTTGCTCGCGTTGGCTCGAACGACCAATCCAATAGAATCCTCGGCGAGAGACCGTTAGATAGAATCACCAAAGGAGAGATCGGCAAGCGGATGATAGAATCCAAATCAAAGAGAGAGTAGCAACCAAGTAGAATCCCAAAGGGGAGAGACCTAGCACTACTAGAATCCTTGAGGAGGAGAGACCAAACACTTGAGAAGGGTCTTGACGACTTGGAGACGAACAACCGAACTCCAAGGCCTTGTACAACTCATAGATTAACTATAGAGAGGGGTTCCCATCTAGGGTTAGGCACAAGCCTTCATTCATCATCAACTCTAGGGTTTCAAGGAAGGGGTGGGGACTTATATATAGGCCAGCCACGAGCTAAGGATAAAATAGGCATAAATAGGAAGTTCTGGGCGTTACATGGGCCAGGCCCAACCCGAGGCGCGCAGGCCCGATACACTGGGTCCGGAGACTCCGGTGTGATGGCCGGAGACTCCGGTCTGGACCGGAGACTCCGATCAATCTCCGGTGTCGTCTCCGGAGGGGCATTCTGACTGTCCTGGGCGCTGGTTTGGGGGTCGGTCCGGAGATGGGCCGGAGACTCTGGTGTGGTAGACCAGAGACTCCGGTCTGGACCGGAGACTCCGGTCTGGCTTCAGCCACTTCTTGCGTCTTCTCTTCCAGGCCTCTTGCTTGGGGGTCTTGGTTTCTGGGGTCTTCTTGTCATCTCCACTTGGTGTCATGGTCATGGGCCTGGGCATAGCATGGGCACTTGTCTCAAGAAGGATCCCATTCACATGATAACCAAAGGAGGGGGAGATATGGAATGAGTTCACCTTTGAGGGTATGGTTGATGTAGCATGGTGTGGGCCAATGGTGAATGCCATGTGTTGGGCTGCATCAGATAGTCTTTCAGGCAACATCCTCAACATAGTCTACTAGAGGGGCGTCATCGCTCATCAGATATATCAGGACCATTTCGTCTTGTCATACTTTCTCTTCCATTTGAGAAGATCGTTGTCTCTGAGTTTGCGACTGAAAACAATGGTTTAAGAGCAACTCCAATCATGTTCCCTACATTTACTCATGTTATCGTCGGAAGCGCAAAATCAATCATAGACAAGCAATCACGACACGGCACGAGATTTGGTAACATAGTTCATGTAACATCCCAGTATTTAGGACCTAACGAAGGGTAGATTTTGGAATAGGTATTGTTGCATGCATTCATTTGTGAAAATGCGGGTAAATTTTTTGCCAAATAAAAACCTTGAGTGATCAATGTTTCTTTCTTATTTTGAGAGTAGGTTTAGTCTTAAAGGAGGATTGCTGTAAACTTTGATATGATCTTAAAAGAATTATGTGTGTTTTGAAATGAGTTTGGATTTCAAAACTTAAGTGTTTTATAATTTAAATGATTTTGATACAAGATTAGAATCTTAAATTAATTAAGAGAAAAGTATTATAACTTAAATCTTATCTAAAAATAATATTGTATATGAAATTTATTTTATATACATAAACAAGTTATAATGAATAACTTACTGAAGTTATCCCAAACTTTACAATTCACACAAGAGAAAAGAATAAAATATTCTTTATTAATAAATATATAATCTTCATTACAAATAAACCAAATAAAGATTACAAGAAATATAAAAGGAAAATTATAAAAGATTAAGAAAAGTACATGTGTATATCTACTAACTATCCTATATCTAAAACTACACTAAATCTTCATCTTTATCTTTGTACCTGCAAGCAAAGATTAAATAGGAAACAAATAAGATTAGTGTTAGAATGTTTCTCTCAGATATCTCAGTGAGGTGCACTTGACTATCCCATCATTGAGAAATGATAAAGGGGCAAGTTTCACCAATATGAAAGATTTCATCTTTCATAAATTCAAAGCCAGAATGCAAATGACAGCCAAAAGGGACCAATTCACCAGCCAGGGTAAAAGTAGTTTGGTAATGGTAAGTTCAAAAATTCTAAACCTATCCACACGTGCATAGCAGGCACACAAGCTGCACACACACACATCATGCAAAAGGGTGTGCCGTCGACCTCACAAGCATAGCTAGATATCACAAAACCACATCACAGCCGTGGAGGAGCACACTAGTGCATCATTCCACTACACAACACACCAGCACAGCCAGGGTGAACAACAGTTAAACCAAGAACAACAACCAAACCAACCACCCAGATCAACCCAAACATCACCAGGATGGTGACATAAGGAGGGGAATAGATCTGGTGGATAGCAAGGTCAAGCCCAGGAGCTAGGAGGAGCAGGCAAGCTCAAGAGCAAGCTCAGGAGCCAGCAAAAGCAGATCAAGACCAAAATCAAGATCAAGATCATCATCAATATACTACACCAACATCAAATCTTGTGGTGAGTCTCATAAAACCATGACATGCTTTCATCGGAATATCTAAACAAAAGCATGTGTTGCTTTATGTAATGATCTCTCAATAAGCACCCAAGAGGGGTGAATCTATCCTAGAGATTTCAAGTATAAGGATAAGAAATCAAGCTCCACCACAAGCACTAAACCCTCAGACCAGCATCACTAGGTTTAGTGTTATTTTTGCAACTTAGATCATTTTCATTTGATCTTACCAGATCAGGGCACATCTCTCAAAGAGAGAGTAGCACCTCTAAATCTATAAGATTCAAACAAACTATTGCCCAACTAACTAGGAATCACATCCTAGAGCCTCAGACCAACATCATAGGCAGGAAAGATAATAAAAGCTTCCATATCATTTTATCAGTTTTAATCACAAGCATAATCAAGCTAAGACCAGAAATAAGACTCAATCACTTGTGTGCCAAATCATATTGGTATCACAAGGATAGGTTGTATATGAACTAGAACCAATCCTTGTTCAGAATCCACACATAAAAGGGACAACCAAATATATATCATTTTCCTGAAGCTAAGTGCCAGGAATCAACATTAAAATGAATCTATACATCCACAGAAAATCATTACATATAATGATTTGATTCAGAGTGTATCATCTCAAACAAACTCATATTATAATTGCAGTAAGCAACCACTAAGAGAAAACTACTGTCGGCATGAGAAATCTGACAGTAGAGTAAACTCTCAGACCAACAACATAATCCAATCAAGGATTTTATTGAAACAACTAGCATGGATCATGGTGGATTACCACTAGGACAAATCTGACAGGCAACTGGTATCATCAAAGCTACTATCAATCCTTAACCACAGCAGACAATCATTCCCCATGATCAAATATGATCAACACTAGATCTAAAGCATCATAGATATGATCAACAGGGGGGTGATGAACCCTAATCCAGAGATGAACCCAATCAGCACATAATCACTCAACATGAGAAGCCACTAGCTACACACCAAAAAAATCAAGGCAGTAGCATGGACAAACACCACAGAGACCACTTACCCGAGGTCCTCGCTAATGAATCGAAGAGGAAGCAGAGGGGCCGACGAACCGCGGCGGCACAGGGAGCACCCAGAGGGGCGCTGCAACCTACACCTACCACGGCGGCATCCGCAGCAGCGCACGAGCTCAACACACCACCGCAGGCGGGATCGTGGTGGCGGCGATAGCACCTTTTCCGAACCCTAGGGTTCGGGAATGGGGTGGACCTGACCACGGGGAAGCCCCGGAGTCAAATCCAAGTGGATGGAACAAAAGAGCATCGTCGACAACCCCAACTCGCACCATGGCGGCGGCCAGAACGGGCGACGACGGCAGGAATCGACGGTGGTGGCATCGCCGGCCACGGGGTCGAGTCAGAGGAGGAGGAGATAAGGTCGAGGGAGAGAGAGGAGGTAGAGTGGGCTAGGTGGGCCAAAACCCTTCGGGGTAGTTACTTGACCCTGCCCTATTGGGCCACCTTGGCCCAATAAGCCCAAAGGGCCAGCCCAAGTTATTTAATAAATCTTTTGATCAATTAGAAAAGACCAAAATGCCCCTGACCTAAATAAAATTATAGAAAATAAAATAAAAGTCCAAAAATTATAAATAAAATATTTTTGGATTCACAATAATCCACTTTGTCCAAATAAAATAAGATATCAAATTTTGGACATTCAAATTTTTATAAGAATTTTGTAATTTAAATATTCTTATGGAATTTTACAAAATTATTGAAAGGTGATAAAAAATCACTTTCATTATTTATTAATATTATAGTATTTTTGAAAAATACTAAATAAATATTTAGTAATAAATGTATAATTAATAATTCCTAAAAGAATTATTATATCAACAAAAGTCAAATAAAGGGAAATAAAATAAAATAACTCAATATATTATAAATCCTTTATTACTCAAAAAGGAACTTTTTGGGGTAAATGCATATAAATTTAAATAATGCATTACATTACTTGCATAATCATTTTGCTTCTTTAAATATTGTCCTTACCAGGCAATAATGATGTTTTTGTAGAACTAGAAGCTCAAGGTCCAGTGCAAGCATCAGACTTCACTACCTTGTCATCACAAGACAAGTTCATCACTTTCTCATGTCCTTTGAAGAGTCTTTATCAAAGTATTTGCAAATTATGTGTTATCATATATGCTATAAAAGAAAGAAATTATTATTTTCATAAATAAAGAAATCATAGATATCATCCTAAGTGGTGATATAATGGAGCAATAGAACTTAGGGTTCTATTTGCAACAATGATGAATAAGTAGGGACTTAACAACCCCCGACATCAGAGATTCTAGCGTTGTATATTACGCGTTAGCCATGAAATTTGGAATGGGATAGAGAAGTCAGCTGTATCTTCTTCCTCTCGCATGAAGTCGGATGTGCAGGTCGTGGCTGTTATCCTCGTAGCGTGCATATTAATTGGTAATTCATAGAGGATATGCAACATATGGGTGGGAACCCTCAACGTCCCACGATAGTTCTGACATCTAACGGTTTGTACAAACCATTGCCGTAATTCAATGTGTGGGCATGGTGTACACCAAGGAGGCATGCGGGGTCGCGAAGGGGGCAGGATTGGCTTGGACCAACTACTGGGCCCCACATCATGGAATTTTGGACGGGAAAGTACGCCCGGTTGTGCAACAAGGAGTTTATCTCTCATGGGTAAAGTAACGCACCTCTGCTGACGAGGTTTGATCTCGTCAATGCCCATTGTTATGGACTTGGGTTTTGGAGAAGATGGGGATGCTGGAGATCACAGAACGGTTAGCAAACAAGCAATACGGGACACGAGGTTTACCAAGGTTCAGGCCCCCGGAGGGAAAACCCTACTCCTGCTTGTCTGCTCTTGATTACGGCGGAACCAAAGATTACAGGGGTGCATAGATTCGATCTGGCGTGGAGGTGTGTATGCAAAAGTAGGAGAGAGATCTAGGTCGTTCCCTCCTAGCCTTTATATAGACTCAGGCAGGTCCCGGGCACAGACCTAGTCGGTTACAGGTTCTAGGGTTTTACCCCTTTGAATTTATTATCTACTCTAGTCTTGCTCTCCAAGGATCCGAAAGGCGTCATGGGCCTTGTCCACCCGAAAATCTTCATGAGCCGGCGTACATTTGCCGTGGGCCTTCCTTGGGCTGGACCAGGTATGCTGAGATCATGTACCCGTAGGGTATAACCATGTCAGTAGCCCCTGAGTGTTCAGTCGAATCATAGATTCGACTGAGGACTCTTCAATCTTTCGGGTGCAACTATGTATTTCAGTAGTTCATGTGTAGGGATTGTTGATGCGTGTGCCTGACTCACCCGACGGATCAGGGTCAGTTAACTGTCTTAGGACGAAACAACACGATCTTCTTCAGGTTCGAGTCCCTCAACTCGGACCTGGAACGTATGCTGGCGTAATTCGACTCAGGCGCAGAGGACTTACAGGAGTGGAATTCTAGTAAATTTAATTGATGTACCCAACGCGTCCGTCGGGATTTTTCATCGTGCCTGTTGGCACGGGTTTTTACTAGCAGAGCACAGTCGTGTGCGTTGCCAGGCCATCAGATGATATCTGTAGGTCTTATCTTTGTATCGCAGACACAACATCCGAATATTTAT
Organism: Avena sativa; assembly: GCA_916181665.1. Taxonomy (NCBI): domain Eukaryota; kingdom Viridiplantae; phylum Streptophyta; class Magnoliopsida; order Poales; family Poaceae; genus Avena; species Avena sativa. Next base: position 446,489,776 of record OV702293.1, on the reverse strand, counting down.
CACCGCGGAGGTGTTTCGGGTGGCCAAGGAGAACGTTGCTCACTTAGCGTTTAGTTGGGGCAGAGTTGCCGAAAAGTTTTTGCATGCTGATCCGAAAGATCGCAGTCAAAGAATTCATAGGATGCGCGACCAGCGCTCCCTATGGGAGTAGCCCCCGAGTGTCTGTTCGAGTCGTAGACTCGAGCGGAGACTTTTATTCAGGCGTTGTTCAGTGTTAAGTCCGTAGGAGACAAAAAAATTCGGATGCTTAAATCCATCCTCCCTATGAGTGTCGTGGGAATGGTCACGGCAGATGCTGCAATCGGTAGCGAGTAGTAGAACGAGGGGCAAGGGCGGCCTGCCATCTGCGGTGCGAGATGAGGGCGGAGACACAGGGTTTTACCCAGGTTCGGCCCCCCAGAGGGTAAAGACCTACTCCTGCTAGATTGTATTATGAAGGTGGTACAATGGGCGAGCTCGGCGGCTAGGCGGCGAGTCGCTTGGGTGTATGATGGAACGTACGTCTACACGCCCCGCGGGGAGGTTTATATAGGCTCACCTCCCCTAGGTTTACATATCTCAACCGAATCAGTTAAGGCTTCGGTCCTTGTTTAACCTAATCCGACTGGGCCTATCTACTCGCCTGGGCCTTCAGCTTCCAGTCGCTTGGATCCACGCCGGGCTTTGATCCAGTCGCCGTCTTGCAGGCCCACTCGCCAGTTCTTGGGCCAGTCGGAAACGTCCTGCTCGGTATACCCCGGTAGGCACATCCCCATCAGTAGTCCCCGAGGCCGTCGTCGATTAGGCGTAGGTGGCTGCTGGCAGTCGGAGTATACGGCTTCAGAGTAGACATCCAATCGAATCGTCGGCGGGCTCCTGTATAAAGGAGGAAACTAGTCATTCTGATCGCAGCTTTGGCGAGTCGAGTCGGCGAAACACTGTCGTAGTGATCGGGTCGGCGAGCCGAGTGGCTGAAGTTGGACCGTTAAGCGTGGACAAACTAGCCGTTGGGGTAATCCAACGGTAACTTTTGGCGTAATCACCGCATAGTAACGGCTTCCTGATTTGGCGGGTAACAACCGCTATATAAGGGGAATGGCTGGCGATCAGAGAACCATCTTCTCGCCATTTCCTCCGATTGCACGCACTATCGCCTTCCTTCGCATCGCGATCCAGACGACCCGAGATCCTCCGACCCCCCGCAAACCCTTCCGCCATGGCCCTCTCCACCGAACCTTGGGGGAGATCTAAGTGTACGAGGGCGCAACTGGCTTCCTTTGAGGAGGCCGGGATCCTGCGCACCGGCTGTTGGCGCATCCCTGCGGCCGGAGAGGTGACCCCGAACCCGCGCGAAGGGGAGTTCATCTGCTTCACCAGCCACCTAGAGCGGGGGCTAGGATTCCCCACGTTCCTGTTCTTCCGGCGCTTCTGCGCCTACTACGGGATCCAACCGTCGGACCTGGGTCCACACAGCATCGACCAGCTCGCCATCTTTGTTGCGTTCTGCGAGTGCTACTTGGGCTGCCGGCCCTACTTCCCTCTATGGCAAGATCTGTTCCACGGACGGATCAGCCGCGAGGAAGAGGGCGGCCTAACTTTCCAGCTGAAGTCGAAGGCTTCGTTCTTTGACTTGATGCTGCCCGCCAAGGCGGCGAGCAACTGGAAGGAATCTTGGTTCTATGTTGCCGAGGCGACCCCGGAGGGCGAGACGGCGATTCCACGATACTCCGCCAACCGGTCCGAACCACGCCGACTTCAGGTCGGCAAGCTCCCCAGCGACCAGCGGATGGTCGTGGACGAAATGTTCCAAACCATCCGTGGTCTGAAGAAGAAGGGCCTCCAGACGATCAACCTATACAACTGCTGGCTCGGGCGGCGGCTCGTCCCTCTGGCTCGGCGCGACCACTACATGTACCAGTACACGGGCCGGGAGGACTCGACGAAGTCCTGCCTCGCCGAGTGGAAGCTCGAGGACTACACCCCAGCACTGAAGAAGATCACCCAGGCGGTGTACCTGGACGCAAAGGCTGGGGTCGCCCCCTACACCGCGAAGCATCCAGCCCCAACGGTAAGTCACCTCGCATCATTCACAGTCGCAGTTTTTGCAGTCGCGGTCGCTATAACTTCATTTCGTGTTCATTGCAGCTATTCCAAGTGGTGGAAGGATGGCTCCCGCCTTCAGATGACGAAAACTCGAGCTCGTCCGTCCAGGACATGGGCGAGTCGCCTCCCGCCAAGGGCGACTCCGAGAGTGACGAGAGCAACGGCGACGACAAATCCGAGGAGGAGGTCGCCTCGCTGGTCCGCAAGACCCGCGGGCAGCGTCAGCGTGAGCTTGAGGCGAGTAAAAGCCTCGAGCGTCATGATGACGATGACGAACTTCCGGAGACCACCTCGCGCCGCCAGGCTACTCCGTCAAAGAAGAAGAAGAAGAAGGAGGCGAAGCCCCTCCGAAGAAGAAGACGAAGCCGGTGAGGCCGGCCTCGCCACCGCACTCGGCGAGCAGTTCCGACGCCCCCAGCCCGGCCAAGGACGAGGCGCCACCGACGGCAGCCGCGCTGGACACGGCCACTGTCGAGGTGCCACTGGCCTCGATGCCTCCGCCATTCGCCCCAGTCTCTGGGCTAGGGGACGCTCCGGCCGCGGCGGCTTCGCCTCGCAGGGAAGCTCCTGCCGAAGATGTCCCAGAGGCTCCCGTTGCGGCCTCGACGACGAAGAAGCCGTCCGTTTCTTGGGCACACGATGTCCTAGAGATGAGGCTCAGCCGCGGACTGGGCCCCGAACTAGAGAAGCCGGCCGGCATCCGCACGGGGCTACGCTTCATTCCGGTCGCCAAGTGAGTTCGCTCACCTACTTTTGTCTTTCATAGCAGTTTGAATTAGTTCATTCACACGATCGATTTACAGGACCGGGGCGAAGAAGATAGGCCACCCGACTATGTCTAAGGTGCCACCCGTCGTCAGCGAGGAGGATCCTTCCCGCAAGAGGAAGGCGGACGAAGTCGTCGTTCCTGCGGATGGCGCCAAGAAGGCCAAGGGCGACGATGTCGTCACGATCTCCGACGACACGGCGGTCGTGCCGAATGAACCCGCAATGGAGGCGGCCGTATCCACAAAGGAGGGTGCTCCCTCGCCTGGGGTGACCGAGCCGGTCTCCTTTGGTGCCGGTGCCTCCATCGCCATGTTCCCACGCTTCATGACCAAGACGGCTGCGGCGAGCGGGACCTCACCCTCGAGCCGTGCACCTGGGGTCGCTGACGCGGAGGTCGAGCAGCGTCGGGGGCACACGCCGGCTCTTCTCGCGTCCGTGGATGCGATACAACTTCACGGCATGCTTGGCGCAGCCATCCAGGTATGTCCAGTCCCCGAGGATCAGGCCGGTGAGTTGCAGCGGTCTGATTCTTTTAGAGTCTTGTTGTTATTTTTCGCGTCCAGTCCCCGAGTGCGCATTCGCTGAATTTCAGCGGGTGGGCACTTAGGATTTGTTGATTGCCAGTCCTCGAGTGCGCATTCGCTGAATTTCAGCGGATGAGCACTTAGGATTTCTTGATTGCCAGTCCCCGAGTGCACATTCGCTGAATTTCAGCGGATGGGCACTTAAGATTTCTTGATTGCCAGTCCCCGAGTGCGCACTCGCTGAATTTCAGCGGGTGGGCACTTAGGATTTCGCTTTGGTTTACTGTTTGAATTGTGTGCAGGGTCTGCAACTCGAGTCAGCTGACCGATTGGCAGCGAAACACCGCGCGGAGAAGGAACTGGCCGCTGTCCAAGAGGCGAATAAGGGGCTTCAGGCAGTTGCCGTGAAGGCAGAAGAGGCTCGTCAGGGACTTGTCCCCATGGGTGAGTTGGTGACGGCTCAATCGGCGTTGAGCTCGGCTGAGAAGCGGATCGCCGAGCTCGAGTGCGAGCTGAGGGAGGCAAAAGAGGAGGCGAGTTCGGCGAATGGTCGAGCCAAGGCCGCCGTTACGGCCGCCGCGGAAGAGCGTAAAGTTTCTGACGCCCTTGTTGCTGGGCTTCAGGACGACTATACTTCTCTTCAAAGCTTCATCACGGATCTCTCCCGCCCCTTGATTGGTGAGTTTGTCTGCCCTTGCATATTGCACGTGTCTTTTCGTAGTATCCGATGCACTCATTGTTATCTTCTATCCGCAGGTCGCATCATTGATAGCGCGGAAGAGGCGAGTTTGTTCGACGCGCGGCAATGTGTGGCCACGCTCGTTGACTCGGCGACGTTGTCGGCGACATGCATCCGAGCCTACCTCCAGGAGATGTCGCCCACGGAAGTAATTCCCAGCGACCTTTTCGAGGTGTGGAAGTACTTGGAGAAGGTGCCATCGGTCGTTGAGTTCATGACGCGATCGGCATTTCCGCGTGGAGCGACGATGGCGCTTAGCCTTGGGCTTGCTCATTTTCCAGAAGATTTTGATCTGGACGATGTGACGAGTGGCTACCCGTCGTCGACTGGCGAGGTGGAGATCTCCGAGGTGCTCAAGTTGACGGGTCGCGCCGCGGTGTATTCCGAACGCGTCTGGGCGATGGGCGACCTCCTTCCTTACTAGGAAATGGTCGTCGCGCCCAACGACCCCGAGCCGCAACACCGGGACTTCAAGGTCGAGCAGCCCTTCCGCGCGGCGATGGCGGGTGAGCTGACGACGTACCCGTCAAACCCGTACACGCCGTTCATCCGCAATCGCAAGGGTGCTGGCGAATCGCCGTCGAAGCCTGCGGAATAGAGTAGGTTGCCCTGGGGTGTTAGTAGCAGATCTGCCGCTTGGGCATATTTTGTATTCTGAGACAATTGCAACATGCTAGTAATGTGATATCATGTTTGTTTTGTGACTTGTCATGTGTTTTCCGATTGAGGTTTGAACGAGTCCCCGAGCGCGTCCGCCCTTTTATGGGGTTTACCTCGTGTGTGATCTGTTTGTAGTTTTTGAATGTTTTATTATTGTGGTCGACTCGCCCGGAGTCGAAGAGCCAGTCGCTAGGCGACTCCCTTGAGCGGTCTGTACTTCACCGTTTTCCCTTGCGCGAACGAGGTCGGGTGGCCGAGTCCCCGAGCGTGGTACTTGGTTGTTCTAGGCGCGAATCGAGGGTGGGTGAGGACTTGGCACGTCGGTTTGAGCGCATCACTCCTACCTGGCCCGTTGGGTCAGTCGCATGGCGAGTCCTGGGCATGCTCTCAGACTTGGCGTTTTCCCGAGCCGCTCGCGCTGAACTGGTCGTCAGTCCCCGAGCGTGGTACGTGGCCATTCGAGTCGCTATGTCGAGGATGCGGAGGATCATGGTCGCTGTGAGAAGCGAAGGCAGTTGTCTTGGCTCGTAGAGCCAGTCGGGCTAGGCGACTCCAATGGGGCTCCGGGTAGGTGTTTTTCGTGGACGATGCAAAACCTGAGGTGACTCAGTGCTTTTGCATCGCACTACTTGGCCGTGCCGATCGCTTTACCAAAGGTTGACTTCTGCGGTTAGCTTGACGCTGTTATTACGAGTGCGAGTGGCACAAGACACGGAGAGTAAGCGCAATTTGCGGTAACCAATTTTTTTTATTTCATAGCGACTGGAGAGTACATATGTGGCGTTCTAGGAATAGAACTTCCGTAGGAGGTTTACATTCCATGATTGCTTGACGTCGAGTTTGCCGTCCCCGCGGACGTCGATGAGGTAGTAAGCATCGTTGCCGAGTACACGCCCGATGGCGAATGGTGCCTCCCATGGAGGGGAAAGCTTGTGCATGCCCTTCTTGTCCTGGATGAGGCGCAGCACCAGGTCGCCTTCTTGGAAGGTGCGAGTTTTCACCCGCCGGCTGTGGTAGCGGCGGAGTCCTTGTTGGTAGATGGCGGTGCGCGAGCGAGCTAGGTCGCGTGCCTCATCGAGTTGATCGACTCCATCCTGTCTTGCGAGTTCGTTCGCAGCCTCCGTGTAGTGGACGACCCTCAGCGAGTCGTGCTCAAGGTCGGTGGGCATGACTGCCTCGGCGCCGTACACCATGAAGAAGGGGGTGAATCCTGTCGACCTGTTGACCGAGGTGCGGATGCCCCAGATGACGGAGGGTAGCTCCTCGACCCAGCACCCGGCGGTGCGCTCGAGTGGTACTTGGAGTCGCGGCTTCAGGCCGTGGAGGATGCTTTGATTGGCCCGTTCCGCCTGGCCGTTGGACTCCGGGTGGGCAATTGATGCGAGATCGAGCCGGATGTGGTGTTCCTCGCAGAATTCGGCCATAGCTCCTTTGGCGAAGTTGGTGCCATTGTCCGTGATGATGCTCTTTGGGAACCCGTAGCGATATATGAGCTCGCGTAGGAATTTTGTGGCGGTCTTCCCGTCGCATTTCCGGACTGGCTTGGCCTCCACCCACTTTGTGAATTTGTCGACCGCGACCAGGAGGTGGGTGTAGCCGGAAGGAGCCTTTTTGAAGGGGCCTACCATGTCCATGCCCCATACAGCGAATGGCCAGGTGATGGGGATTGTCTTCAGCGCTGAGCTCGGCACGTGCGTCTGGTTGGCGTACTTCTGGCACCCAGCGCACCGCTGGACGATGTCGACAGCGTCGGCGTGTGCGGTGAGCCAGCAGAAGCCGTGCCGCATAGCCTTGGCGACCAGGGAGCGGGCACCGGCGTGGTGGCCACAGTCGCCGGAGTGGATGTCGTGGAGGATCTTGCGTCCTTCGGCCGGTTGGACACAGCGTTGGAACACGCCGGTGACGCTTCGCTTGTGGAGCTCGCCGTCGATGATGGTGAAGGACTTGCATCGGCGTGCGATCATCCGGGCGTCCGTCTCGTCTGCCGGCAAGGTGCCAGCCTCCAGGTAGGCGACGTAGGGCTTGGTCCAGTCGTCTGGCTCGGTGACGAGTACGACCAGGGCTGCCTCTGGCTGCAGCAGGACTCCGATGTCGATCTCCCTTGGGGAGAGACTGATGGTTTGGTGAGTGTGTCGAGGAAGACGTCGGCGGGTGGTGCGAGTCGAGCCGACCCGATGCGAGAGAGTGCGTCGGCCTCCTCGTTCTTCCGCCTGTTGATCCACTCGACGGAGTAGCCTGCGAAGTGTCCGCCCAGCTTGTCCACTGCTTGGCGGTACGCCGCCATGGTAGGGGAGACGGCGTCGCAGGTGCTGGCGACTTGCCCAGCGACGAGGTCGGAGTCTCCGTAGCAGCGCAGGCGGTTGACGTTCATCTCCCTGGCAGCTCGCATGCCGTGGAGTAAGGCCTCGTACTCGGCCATGTTGTTGGTGCAGGGTGTGAACTCGAGGCAGAGGACGTAGCGGAGCTTGTCGCCCTTCGGTGAAGTTAGCACGATCCCTACGCCTGCGCCGTCCGCGTTCTTGGAGCCGTCGAAGTGCAGGCTCCAGTAATGGAGGTATGGCAACTTCTCTGGCTGCTGGGCTTCTTCCCAGTCGGCGATGAAGTCCGCTAGGGCCTGCGACTTGATCGCTTTTCGTGGCTCGTATTTGATGTTGTGGACGCCGATCTCGACGGCCCACTTGGTGACCCGCCCGGTCGCCTCGCGGTTGCGGATGATGTCCTCAACGGTGCTGAGGAAACGACCGTGATCGGGTGCTCCTGGAAGTAGTGCGGCAGGCGCCGCTGAGCTCTGAAGACCGCGTACACCAGCTTCTGGTACTGCGGGTATCGCTGGCGCGACTCGGTGAGGACCTCGCTGATGTAGTACACCGGTCGCTGTACTGGGCGCTCCTTTCCTTCCTCTGATCGCTCGATGACCATGACGGCACTGACGACGCGCTCGGAAGCCGCGACGTAAACTAGCATGGGTTCTTTGTCGGCGGGGGCGGCGATTAGCATGGGTTCTTGCGCATCAGGCGGTATAGGGGCATCGCCTTTTCGCCCAGGCGGGGGATGAAGCGACTGAGAGCCGCTACTCGCCCGGCCAGCTTCTGGACGTCGCGCAGGCACTCGGGTTTGCCGAGTCGGGCGATCGTGTCGATCTTGGTGGGGTTCGCCTCGATCCCGCGCTTGGAGACGACGTAACTCAGTAGTTGCCCTGCTGGTACACCGAAGGTGCATTTGCCTGGGTTAAGCTTTATCTTGTATTTTCGCAAGTTGGCGAACGTTTCCGCCAGGTCGGCAAGTAGATCACCCTGGCGAGCGGACTTTACGACCACGTCATCGATATAGACGTGGATGTTGCGGCCGATTTGGCTCGCGAGGCACTCCTGCATGCACCGCTGATAGGTCGCCCCGGCATTCTTGAGGCCGAAGGTCATGGCGGTGTAGCAGAAGGCTCCGAATGGCGTGATGAACGCCGTCTTCTCCTCGTCCTCGACAGCCATTTTGATCTGGTTATATCCAGAGTAGGCGTCGAGGAAACATAGCGACTCCGAGCCAGCGGTGGAGTCGACTATTTGGTCGATCCGCGGGAGGACGAACTGCTCCTTTGGGCAGGCGCTGTTCAAGTTTGTGTAGTCGATACACATCCTCCAGGTCCCGTTCTTCTTCTCGACCAGGACTGGGTTTGCCAGCCACTTGGAGTACTTGATTGGCCGGATGAAGCCTGCAGCAAGTAGACGCTGCACCTCCTCGGCGATGGATCAACGACGCTCTTCATTGAAGGGCCGCAGCGACTGCTTGACGGGTCGTGCTTTGGGGTCGGCGTTTAGTTTGTGCTCAGCGAGCTCCCTAGGGACACCAGGCATGTCGGAGGGCTTCCATGCAAAGATATCCCTGTTCTCACGGAGGAACTCGATGAGGGCGCCTTTCTAGGCTGGGCTCATCCCTGTTCCGATCGTCACCGTCTGGCTGGAGTCGCCTGGGACCATCTCGATGGTGCGAGTGTGCGTCGTTGCCTCGAAGGCTGAGGTGTTTGCGCCCTCCGAGTTGGGCTTCTTGAGTATGGTAGGGTAATCATTGTTCATCCCGCTCGCGTACTTGGCGAGCTTGTCAGCATGGTTAGCCTCTGCCGCGATGACAGCATCGGCGAGTTCGGCTCCTTTGGCCTCGCACTCGGCGGCCATGTCGGGGTCGCCGTTGATGGTGATGACGCCGCACGGCCCAGGGAGCTTCATTGCGTTGTACGTGTAGTGTGGCGCTTCCATGAACTTGGCGAACGCCTGGCGCCCCAGGACGCAGTGGTAGGGGTTGTCGAAGGGCACCAGGTCGAAGACGATCCGCTCGGTGCGGAAGTTTGATGGGGTGCCGAAGGTGACTGGCAGCGTGACCTTGCCGATCGGGTACGCCTTCCGACCGGGGACGATGCCGTGGAACGTGGTGTGGGTTGTCTCGATCATCGACTGTGGGAGCCGCAGCCGCCGGAAGGTGTCCAGGTACAGGATGTTGATGGAGCTGCCGCCGTCCATCAATGTCTTGGGGAGCCAGTAGTCGCCCACCTTTGGCTTGACCACCAAGGCGACTCGCCCTGGATACTCGATGCGCGGCGAGTGGTCCTGGCGGCTCCAGGTGGTGGGCTTCTCCGACCAGTTGAGGAACCGGGGAACGTCCATCTGGGCCACCTCGTTGACGGCGACGGCGCGGGTGATGACCTTCTTCTCGCGCTTCGTGTTGAAGCCGGTGAAGGTATGGAGCGAACCGGCCACGTTTCCGAACTTTCCGCCGTTTGGCGGGTTGTTGTCGGGGTCCTCCCTTGCTCGCCGTGCCTTCTCGATCTCCCTGAGGGTGTGGCAGTCGGCGGTTGTGTGCGTTGCGGGCTTCCCTTCCCTGCTATGAAACGTGCAAGGTTGGTTAAGAAGGGCCGCAGGATCAAACCTTGGCTTGGCCTTGTAGTAGCCGCCGTCGCGGCGTTGTCCTCCGTCGCGGCGGAAGCTTTTGGGCTCACGTTGTGCGTGCCCGGCGTTGGCGACGAAGTCGACTCGCCCGTCACTGCGGCGCTTGCCGGTGAGGCGAGTGTTGCTGTAGCGTAGGTCGGACCGTCGTCCGCTGTCGTTGCCGCTCGTGCGGCGCTGACCTCCCGACTCGTCGTCGGTTTCCTGGTTTGGGTCTTCCTCCGCGTATCGTTTGGCGATTTCGAGGAGGTCCGGTATGTTGTCGAGTGTGCGAGAGTGTCGCTTGAGCTTGGCGACCAGAGGCTCGTAGCGGCACGAGGTTTTGAAGCAATGGATCGCAGTGTCCGGGTGGATGCCGACCGCGTTGTACCAGAGTTCTTGCCACCGCTACACCCAGTTGCGGGTCGACTCGCGAGGTCCCTGGACGCATCGCTCCAGGTCCTCGATGGTGGTGGCGCGGGTGTAAGAGCACTCGAAATGCCTGAGGAAGGCGTCGCGCATCTCCTCCCAGGAGTCGATACTATCCTGGGGGAGGGTGTTGATCCACTTCCTGCACGTCCCCTCCATCATCAGGGGGAGGTAACGGGCAGCTAGCAGGTCGGTGTGGCCTGTGATCCCCATCGCCATGAGGTATGTATCGAGCCAGACGGCGGGGTCGTACGAGGGATCGTACTTTTCTATCTCCTTCGGCGCCTTGAAGTTTGGCGGGTACTTCTCGCCTCGGATCATTGGTCCGAAGCACTTGGGGCCGAGTCGACTGAGCGACCCCATTGGCTCGCCGTCGTGGCGATTGATTAGGGTGTGTCACAGGTCGTCGGGCTGGCGTGCGCGCCAGCTTTGGTTGTTGATGATGTGGGTGCGGGCGTCGATGGGTTGACCATTGGCGGTGACGAAGTTGGTCGCTGGCCTGGGGTCGTTGGTGGAGAGTGCCGCGTTCGCGGGTCGGTGTTGGAGCTGCAGTGGCTCTGGTGGCGGGCAGTTGAGGGTGTTTGCCGCCATTGGGCGGCCGCTGGAGGCCGCTCTGCTTCCTGAAAAATGCGAGTACACTCGACCCTGCGAGTCGGCGCCTGCGTTTTGCTGCTCGACGGCCTTTGCGAGCAGGGCCCTGACGTACTGGATCTGTAGGGCGCCGTCGCCGGTGGCCGTGATGTTGTCGGCTGCTGCTCGGCCCGCCACGAGGTTGTCCATCAGGGTGGAGAACAGTGGGAGGCCATTTGCGTCTCGCTCCCGTGAGGAGACTACTATCCGTGGCTGGTCCCTGGGGGGTGCGGTTGGGTGGAGGTGGGGCGCCCATCGCCGTCGACCCTGGAGGGGGTCGGGCGCTTCCTCCTGGTGGCGCGTTCTCGCAGATCGCATGCTCGGCCGCGCGGGCCGGGTCGTTTTCATCGTCGAAGTTCAGGGTGCGCCCCTAAACGGTAGGGTTCAGGCGCGTCCTGATTCGTTGCGCGTGGTAACGCGACAGCTCCTGCGCCGTCACCTGCTCGAGGCGAAATTTTTCGCGCTCGGCCTGCTCCTTGCGGACGGCCTCCGCCAGCTTCAGGCGGAGTTCCTCGACCTCCGTTGCCGTGGCGTTGGGAGGGATTGGGATGGAGAACGGGTCCTCCGGTGGATCGGTGCCAGTCGCCATATAGGTTGCGGCGTGACGACCGGTCCCGTCGCGGAGATCGACGGAGTTTTCCGACCCGGAGTCGAAGTCGAAGATCCCAAGGATGGAGGGATCCTCGAAGTCTCCCACGTTGGAGACCTGGGTGATGGAGCCCGCGGGTGAATCCGCGGTGATGGATCCGGCGAGTGATGCCGGGGTCGCCGAGTCGGCGTCGTCGTTGAGGGCCGCGTCTTCCGCGGCCGCGGAGTTTTCAGCCACGTCACTGTGGGCCGAGTTATACTCGGAGGCAAGGCGATGGATGGTGCGGACCTGGCTCTCAGAGAGCCAATCGCATGGCGGCGACTCGCGGATGCAAGCCGAGTCCTCCGAGACGATGATGTCGGTGAGGCCGACGAAAAGGTTGATCGTGCCTATTGGCAGGATCATGCTGTGCGTGACGGGTCTCGCCAATCGCTATCATGCGGCCGGTGGCGACCGACTCGTTGATGGGTAGATTGGATCTCGCCGCAGAACACCGGCCAGGCCCCACGGTGGGCGCCACTGTCGTGGGAATGGTCACGGCAGATGCTGCAATCGGCAGCGAGTAGTAGAACAAGGGGCAAGGGCGGCCTGCCATCTGCGGTGCGAGATGAGGGCGGAGACACAGGGTTTTACCCAGGTTTGGCCCCCCGGAGGGTAAAGACCTACTCCTGCTAGATTGTATTATGAAGGTGGTACAATGGGCGAGCTCGGCGGCTAGGCGGCGAGTCGCTTGGGTGTATGATGGAACGTACGTCTACACGCCCCGCAGGGAGGTTTATATAGGCTCACCTCCCCTAGGGTTTACATATCTCAACCGAATCAGTTAAGGCTTCGGTCCTTGTTTAACCTAATCCGACTAGGCCTATCTACTCGCCTGGGCCTTCAGCTTCCAGTCGCTTGGATCCACGCCGGGCTTTGATCCAGTCTTGCAGGCCCACTCGCCAGTTCTTGGGCCAGTCGGAAACGTCCTGCTGGGTATACCCCGGTAGGCACATCCCCATCAATGAGAGTAGCTCCTAAGTCCGTAGTGGAGTCGTAGACTCGACGTAGGACTCGAAGAAATATTTCGCTTCTATTCATTTTTCAGGTGCGCGGCCAGCGCTCCTGATAGGAGTGGGCCCCGAGTAATTAGTCGAATCGTAGATTCGAATGAGTACTCTTAGCTTTGAACCCAAAGAAATTATAGTTGTTGCTAGTATAGCTTTTGATGACGTCAGTGCTGACGATCGATGACCTCAAGCGTCTGCTGCGCCAGAGATGACTTGACTGGACGAACGTGGGTCCCACTTTCTGACCTTGAATTGACCGGTCACGCGCGGCGTGGAGATAATTACGGCGTCGCCTCGATTTCCGCGTGTAGTGGACGGCGTGTTAGCGACGGTTCGTCGCGATGCTGACACGTGTATGGCCAGATCCTGCCGTTGGCGTTAGGTCTTCTCGATGGACGGTTGCCGTGCGTCATCTTCGTCGTTATAATCATTGGGGAAAACTTCAGTTTGTTTTCACCGCATCTATTCTCGTTTTCACTGCTTCCTTGTGCTCTAAGAGTTCTTGCTGCGCGCTGGAATATCCCTTCACATTTCCTTCTTCCATCCTACGCACTCACCGCCGGCACCGCCGTACCGCGATGGGGAAACCGAAGAAGTCTTCATCTGCGGCTGGTACCAGCGCTGCTGGAGGGAAGAAAGGTGCCACCGCTACCGTGTCACCGACGGTGGTTGGCGGCGATCGGAGACGCGAGAGAGTGATCTCCGCAAGCTTCACGAGCGGGGCTTGATCCCGCAGGATAGGGAGGCTGTCAAACTCCCAGGCAATGAGGTAATCCCCCGTCCCCCCGCTGGGTATCAGGTTATGTTCCTCGCCTTCGTTATTCGCGGATTTTCCTTCCCAGTCCACGACTTCCTTCGTGGGCTGCTCTTTCTCTACGGTATCCAACTGCATCATCTTTCCCCCAATTCTCTTCTTCACATTGCTTGTTTTATCACTTTCTGCGAGTGCTGGCTCGGTATCGAGCCGCACTTTGGCCTCTTCCGGAAACTCTATTCCGTGAAGAGGCAATCTGGTTCGGATGGTGTGTATCCCATTGGGGGTTGCATCATCTCCCTCAATCCCAATCTGCTTTTCTTTTATTTTTCCATGTCTGAATCTGTCCAGTACTGGCGGAGGCGATGGTTTTACATACGCGACTCCACAGTGTCTGGGCAGCATTTTGGCCTTGCTCCTTTCGACTCCTCCCAAATAATCGAGCCGAAGAGGTCCTGGAAAAACCAGATCTTAGATGGCGAGGTGGCGGAGATAGAGGCTCTCTACCGTCGAGTGGAGGATCTCCAGTTGATTTCGGAGAAGGAAGTGAACGGTGTGGATATTATCCGCACGTTTCTTAAGCGTCGGGTGCAGCCCCTCCAGGCTAGGGCGCACCCGATGTTTCTTTATGCTAGGCGCCGTGATCCGACGAGGGTTTCGGCCGAGAAGCTCTCCCAGGGAGATCTCGACAGGGCCCTTCGTACGCTGCTGAAGTACAAGGCTGGAGAGGATATCCCGGGGAAGTCGCTGACTCCTCCATTTTCTTCTACGCTTGCCGTTCCACAAGTGTAGATTCGTGCGCGTAGCGCTATTTTCGGCTGCATTTGTATTTTCCTTTGTTTGCTAACAAAGTTTCTTATTTTGTGCAGAGCTTCAAAGTGTCGGGTATGGCGCCTCCATTACCCGAAATATTTCCGGATGCTCCGGATAATGATGTGGTGGATTCCATGTCTGAGCTGCCGTCGGCACGATCTCCGGCTGAAGAGGCCAACGAGTCGAGCGGGGACCACACTCGCAAATGATCATGGAGCTCCAGCGAGTCTTCGGATGCCTCGACTCCTCCGACTCCTAGGAACCCTCTGTGCCTTGAGCGTCACAGTGACGAGCATGGAGGTTCTTCCTCTCCCATTCCTGCTCTTCCCGTGCGGGCTGTAGCGCCGCACCCGCCAGCGAAGTGGAAGAAGGAAGAAAAGAAGGAAGAGAAGAAAGAGGAGAAGAGAGCCCGAAGGACCCCTCCTGTCTTCAACCTGAGCTCACTGGACTCGTAAGTTTCCTTTGTACTGCTTTTCCATTGCTGTTGACTTTGTACTTGTGCTAATTTTTCCTTGTGCAGGCACTCTTCCCACGACTCCTCCAGCGATGGTGCTCGGGAGATGATGGGAGATTCGAAAGTTGCGTCTCCTCCTCCTCAGATGGTGGCTACCTCTGAGGGTGCTACACCGGTCCCTTCTCCGCATGAGGTTCAGGTGGTTGTGCCTCAGAAGGCTGCGAGCGGGCCTTCGGAGTCACCATCGGATCATGTAAGTAGTTTTGTCTCCTGCCACGGGGGGAGCCCCCGAGCATCTGTAAAAGAGTTTTCTTGTCTTGTTCTTTCTTCGAGTCTCGGGGGGAGCCCCCGAGCGTTTTTGTGTGTGTATTTTTGCTTCTGTTCTTTTCTGTTGGACGTAGCCCCGAGTCCTTTTCCTGACTGGTAGGTCTTCTTCCTGCAGCCTTTTGTGCAGGATGCCAAGCGATTGATGCAGGAGCACCTGGTGCTTGAGGCTAGCCTCCAATAGCTTCGAGGTACTTTTATGCCTTGATGCTTCTTTCTTCTTGTATTCTTGTCTTGTTATCTGACGCTTGTATTATTTTAATGCAGAGGAGCATAACACTTCCCTCCGTGAGATTAATGCTCTCAAAAAGAGCCTCGGTCAAGCGGAGAAGAAGGCCGAGGTCGCCACTGGTGCGAAAGAGCGCCTCGAGCTGGAGCTAGCCACTGTGGCCGAGGCTAAGGAGCGCCTGCAGCAGGAGGCCACGGACCGCGAGGAGCAGCTTGCCACTGCTGCGACTACGCGTGAAAGAGAGGTGGCTGGGAAGCTCATGGCGGCTGCCAAGGCTGTCTCGGGTGAGTATCTTCACTTGCATAGTATTTTAGTGACTAGCAAGCCAATACTTCAGTTTTTCTCTTTTCTTAGTTTTAGAAAAAAGAGGGTCTGATCTCTTTTTCAAATACTTCAAAAAAAACCATAGTTTTAAAGAATACTTTAGTTTTAAAACCATATTATTTGTTGGATCCAAACATCTCAAAGTATTTAATACTTCAATTTTTTCAGAAACTAAAGTATTTCCTCAATACTTTAAAAATACTTTGATAACAAACGGAGCCTAAACTATTTCTATTATTCCAAATGCTCCAGAGAATTGTAGAAGATACAACGTTAAAATGTCTTGAGTCTTGATTTATTTAGATACAGATATAGCTAGACATGTTTTATAAATCTAAAACAACTAATGTGAGACGGAGGGAGTATGAAGCTATACGAGTTCAACGGCATCAGTCAGTGACAGCAACTTTGCAGTACCGGAAGCATGACAGACGGACGGGTTACATTGAAGATTGAACTGAGTAAATTCAGCCTGAACGAGCCGTTCAAGCAGTTCCGTCCATTCCGAGGGTTACGTTCAAGTTTCATGCCCCGTCGTCGACGTCGAGACGGAACCGGCCGGTTCGGATTTCACGCGCACGCACGACCTAGGTTCATACATTCATTCACCCACGCCTACGTACGGTGTACCCAGTCCGGCTGCAGCAATCCCTTTCCAGCACGTTCGAATCAATTCAAATGCTGGGCTTGCGATCATCGCACACCGTGCCGTACGCCTTCCTTTCCTTTCTTTCACGAACGAGACCGCGCAGTACGCGCGCGTGCGTACGACAACGCCCATGCTTGATGCTTGTGTGTCCACGGCCGGGAATGGAAGAGACTGACTCGATCGATGATCAATCAGAGACGACGACGGACTGCGGTGAGCAGAAACTTGGTAGAAGCTTACTGGAACCGTACGTACCTAGAGCTGCAGGAAAAGCTAGCGCGCATCGGTCTGGCACGTGGGAGTTTAACTTTACCTCTACTAGGTGACCATGGCCATAAACTTGGCCAGTCAAACTGATTCTGTACTACCACGCTTCAGTTCCACGGAATTGATCTGCTCCGCTCTTTAACCGTACGTCTCCTCCTCGAGGATTACCCCGGAGAAATTCACTGCCGTTCCACCTTTAGTCACCGAGATGTCCCTGTTCCAAGTACATACTGACAGCTATATATAGATGAGTGTCTGCAGATGAGCGTGGTTCCGTCGGATTTCATGCACAGACTGCCGGGCGGGCGGCACTGCATGCATGTCCGTATCTCGTTCACGTGGGCCTTTGGAAAATACCGAGAAGAATAACTCGCTCACTCGGATACTTCCAGCAGCGGATTGCAAGTTGGCCACACGTAAAGTTTGATGGGTTTGTGCATGCGCATGTGAGCACCGGCCAAGCAAGGCCAGGGTATACAAGCATGCATTCATCCATATATAGAATCCCTTGCGCGTCGATTTCACAAACAAATGCTGGTTGCACTTGTGGCTTACTACACATGCGTACATTTGCAGGGTTGGAAAGACCTAATCGTGTCTCCAGTCCAGTGGGTTTTTTGTTGCTGGTAAAAAAAAACAGTCCAGTGTTAGATCCGAAGACGTCCATTTTTTGCGAAATATACCCAGTGCAAAAGTTAATGGATCCCTTCTCAAAAGAAAAAAAAACACTACTCTAATGGCACCCGTGCATGTAACACGGGTTACATTGAACTTGAAGAGTAAACATTCGGCCTGACTTAACGAACCGATTTGTTTCGTTCCGAGGGTCAACAACGGGCCGGGGCGAGGAAAAGCGCGTTCAAGTTTGAGCCCCGTCCTCGACGTCGATCGAGAAGGGTTCAAGTTTCAGGCGCAGCACGAGCTAGGATTGATTCACTCACGTGTACGTACTCTAGCCCAGTCCATTTCGGGCTTATTTCGGCACGTTGTAGGTTGCGACCGTGACTGGACAAGGACAAGACGCCTTTCGGATTTTCCTTTTTCCTTTCTTTCAACAGTCAAAGCGGAATCAAGGGAAACTTCAGTTCCGTACGTGGGGGTTTCTGAAGAAATGCACTTATCAAATTAACTTGGCTAGTCAAACAGATAACTCTATAGCTCTTACCATTCCAAGTCCAAGTCACCAATATATGGCCCTTTCCCAAGCACTGGTTACCCACAGGGCCACAGTCGACTCGACCGACGATGGGGATTGGGGACGTAAGTACTGATAGATGGACGAGTCTGGTTCATTCAGACTTTGATGATTGACCCGGCGCATGCATGGACTGTCTTTTTTCTTAAAACAGAGGCAAACTTTGCCTCATCTCATCTCATTAATTAAATAAAGAAAAAAGAGTTTTACATCAATCACAAACACAAAAACGATATAATGTCGACTGTCGAGCACTGCGTGCATGTCCATATCTGTGCCAGTGACACCGACACCCTATATATATATATACCATTTATGTCCCCACAAACATAACGAGCACGTATCCATCTCACATAACGAGCACGTATCCATCTCGTTCACGTGGTCCTTTGGAGAGAACCCAGAAAAATTCGGTCACCTGGAACACACACTGGCGATCGACACACGTACGCACACGCACGGACGACCCCTAGACGAGCCCGACAGGACAGAAGTGTAAGCTTCGCCGCGTTGCAGCAACTTTGCAAGTTGGCCACACGTAAAGTTTTGGGCTTTTCCATGTGAGCACCGACCAGCAAGGGACACTCCGATAGTCTGATACGTTCACGACTGGAAACCTGGACCACTAGCTCCACACATGCACTATAATTAGATGGGCATGCGTTGATGCATATACATGCATGCATCGAGGATAACCTTTGCGCGTTCATTTCACAATCGCACGTTGTACTTGCGGCGTAGTACTACGTAGATTTGCCAGGAAACTCAGCGTGCGTATGCAACTTATTAGGTGAAGCTAGAAACTTCGTGCACATTTCCAGGATAGTATTTTGCTTTCATTGTTCTTTTTTCTTACTAAGAAGTACTTTATTTCATAACACATTGAAGAATTTTTCACTGTAGTCAGATAAAAAACGTGTCATAAAATCTCGCCGGCGCTATTGCCAGAGAATGAGTTTGAAATTTTGCCTTTTTTCGATAAAGAACTCTTTTTATTACTAAAAAATAAGGCATCGTGAATATATAGTTTAAATAGCTTGCACCCGGTCTTTGCATGGCTAAGATAAGATGCACACACCACAAAAACAAAAACAAAAAATGTGTACATATGCGAAAAACAAAGACCACGAGCTTGTGTGATGCCCATGATGCGTGATAAAAATATCCATCACTGTATTCTTTAACCATGTAAACACCTCCGTAAACAGACCGTGATTCTATACTCCTTGTAGAGACAACCACGAAGGGTGTAAATGAGTACGCCCGTAGATGGCCTGCATAAGAGGGAAAATAGCATTAAAAACCTAGTCATTCATGCATAGCTAAATCGATCATATTACAAAAAACGTCCCACCTTAATAAAAATTCTAAACTTGTGACCGTTATCGCGTAACTAGTTGCCAAATATGTTTGCAACACTAAGTGGCCGATACGAGTTTAAAACTATTGAGATGACTGACCATATAGAACGAGAAAATTAGCAATAAAAGAATAAGGTGTTTGATTGTGTCATCATGATGACAAAACACAAATTTTGTACTCGCATAACAATTGGGTCATTTGGGCAGATATCGCACATTTTTTTGAAAAATATTGTTATATTCAGTTCTCAAATTTTCTTGTTATCATTAACTAGTAGTTCTTCCTGAACGAGCACTCCATACATGGAGTCCACAAAAAACATTTCATTCCCGTGCATATTTCACTGCAATTTATCAGTCCCTTACGATAGTTGAACCATTGTGAATTCTCTAGAATACCATTCTATGTCGTAAGCATGAGACCAATTAGATCTCATATGAAAGTTACATCGGTGGAGATGACTTGCTTGGTGTTTGACCTTTTTGGGGCCCCTGATCATCTCTTCTCTGAGCTCCTCAATTGCAAACAAGACTTGCTTAAAATCATAGAATATTGTCTCTATGGATCTCCTGAGTGTGTTGTGGATCACTCTGAATCTCTGGTTAAAACCTACTAGGGTTGAAAACGGTAAAGAAACGTTCCATTCGTTTTCGAAGAAAATGAAATGGAGTGTTAAAAACATAAACGAAAACGATATTTTGCGGAAAAGGAACGGAATATTCTAATCGAAAATGGAAAAGAAAACTGGTCGGCGAAAACAGAAATGTAAGGAAATTACGGATAAACAAATACAAAAAAGTTCTGAAAATATATCCAGCCAGGCCTATGTACGAAGTAGTACTTTGCGTCGATGATTTTTCTTGCTCTTGTCGGGTCAAAAATTATATACAGGGTCTACATAATACATGCAACCAACACAGGCTAGATACTAATTAAGTGAGTGTCATAGTGTATATATGAAACTATTTATGTGAACTTATATGCTTGTTGAAGCATTGAATTATGCGTATTACTTTATGTTCAATTGCCGCTTGTCGAAGTTGTGAGGTATTCCTTAGATGCTACTTCCTTTGTCCCGGTTTAAAGGACACAATTTGCAAACCATGCAATCCCAAAATATTTAGGCACAAACGCATTTAATCACTATAATTAATCCGGTGTGAAAAGAATAAAATGCTTGCATGCATATGTATGAACAAATGTGAATGCTTTGCATGGGATGTGAAACGATTTTTCTTCTTCTGACGCATGTTCTTCTCCTCAAGCACTTAATCTTCTTCTCCTCACGCATGTTCTTCTCCACACTATAAAAGGGACCAATTAGAAGATACCTAGGTCTTAGAGAAATGCAAATTGTGTCCTTTAAACCGGGACGAAGAGAGTATGTGTTCCTTTTGGTGTACATACCAAGATACCATGCCACTATTATATTCTGACAAATGTCCTTTTATCGTATACATACCATATCCGTTTCATATTCATCTCCGGTGATTTTCGATTTCCTGTTAATATCTAGATTGTTTAGTTTTGTTTATGACTCCAGCGAGACAAGAGGAAAAGATAACGATAACACATATTTCCATTAGTTTCCGTACGACCTATAACATGAACAAACATAGAAATTTGTTATTCCACACAATTGTGGATACTATCTTACAACAATCCTCTCTCTCTAAACCTTTTGACAAGTTCAAAGAAGGGGGATCTTTTCATCCAATTATTTGGATAGACTCTGCATTGTTTGAGTTGCAGACGTAGTTCAGATTTTCATTCCTCTCATGAACCTAGACTAGCATAGGACCATTTTCATTCCGAGGAGGTACTCGACTCGGGTCTTGGCATAAGTTGATGCAGGTGGCGTTAGTCGACTCCATTGGAGGACTCGGTAGAATAGCTCGATATAGTTGACGTCCTTGCGAAGACCATAAAGAATTGTGAAGTACTTGCATCTTGTAAAGAATATTGGACTTTCGGCTTGTTATAACATTTTCTGGTGCCATTGAACTCGACACTTTTGCACTGTTTTGTGAGACCTTTTCGTTAGCCTAACGCCCTTAGTCTCGGTACCTTGCCGACCTGTTAGTTGGGCTGCAACTGGGCCAGAGTTTTCAATGATTCAATGCTCAGGCAGAATTAGCTACTCGGAATAGCATACTGGGTGCTTGAGTGCGCGGAGTCAATGGCACTTAGGTTACTCGAAGAGGGTACAACCCCCGAGTGTATCAAGTGCGATTATAGTAAGAAAGAAATCAACTCTGCAGGATAGGAAAATCATGTTTTGCATACTTTTTACTTTCAGGGACCTTCACAAACTTAGATCGAATGACCTGGGATCCTTTCTACTAAAAATTTTCACCAAAATAAAGACAAAGAACACTTGGACCCATCGTGGAGCAACACGAAGCCCAAGGCGGGGCCCACAACGCGGCCAAGAAAACGTGTCATGTTGTGGAGCCCACCTGGCGCCTCGATGCTTAGATGTTGTCGATCTTTGCATCCCTAGACTTCTCATGACCTAGAACCATCTATATATGCACCCCTTGGTGATTTCGCGATAGGGAAGCGGCGGAGAGACCAAACATACATACCACAGAAACAGAAACAGAAACAAGAGCTTCTAAGATTGGAAGGGAAAACATTGGCAGAGTCGCCCATGATTCCATATATGCCTTCTCTCACTTGATTAACATCGTCTCCATGATGAAGAGGGAGTATTACACCCTCGTACTATGGTTTGTGGCAATATCGCTCTCTCTCTCTCATGCTATCATTGATTTAGAACCATATGAGTTTCCCTGCATGATTATATTCACATATATAATTCATTCGTGGTACATCTTTTGCTTTATTAAGATGAGTACATAAGATTGCAATTTTTGGTATACATTTGTTGTATTTGTAGATGTGTATTACTACCCGTTCATGTATACAAGTTCAGTTCAAGGACATGGGAGGGGTAACGTGCGTGTTAGATGGAGTAATTGGTAGTAGCAACTGGATAGTGACAAAAAATGTGGGACCTACTAATGATTTTACACTTCCGTTGTTACCTAACAGGGGATATTGAATTCATGTTCTACTATCATCTAGTGACAACATGGTTACATGGATCAACTCTTTTATTAGAGGTAGCATATTTGTTATTCAACATCATGTCAAAGAACTATAAGTAATACGAGTGATAGAAAATGTGGGACCCACTAACGATTTTAGACTTTTGTTGTTACCTAACAAGGGATAATTGAATTAATGTGCTACTACCATCTAGTGACAACATGGATCAACTTTTTTGTTAGAGGTAGCATATTTGTTATTCAACATCATGTCAAAGAACTAAAAGTAATATGTTGTTTATCTTAAATCTAGTTTGTAGAGTTTTCTCTTACTAGAGGAGTGTTAGAAAGATGTGTTGCATAATATTTATTAGAGGACGTGATATGCCCATATGAATGAGTATCAAATACTACATATAAAGTTGAATCAATTATCTTGTTTTGTAAGGTTGTTTTCCATGCCACCATGTTTATGAGAGAGTAGAGAAGTACACCCATGAACCTCGGTCCATTTTTAATTATAAGAAACACATTTACTTGCATTTAGATCACTTTTAATTTTGTGCAATTATTTAGTCAGAAAAATAAAAACATTTTTACTTCTTGTATTCACCATTTAAAACCCCAAAACAACACTACCATTACAATGGCATATAGTTTTAGTTTACTTCTATTGCTTGTATATAGCTTTAGTTTACTTTATTGTTATTTACATTCTAGTTTTTTATTCTAATTAATATGGTGTTCTTGACAACCACCTTGGTAGAGTTGGGGACACAAGACACGTTGCTTTGTTTTGCTTTGTTTTGCAGGTTGCTAGAAAAGAGATAGGAAAAGGTGCTATTATTTCCCCAAGTGTTCGATATTAAACCCCGAGTTATCCTTGTGAGGAAAACACCCTTTCTACATTAGTTTATGCTTGGAGTCCCAGGAAATTAGTATCCACGTAATTTGGCGCCTTCAATTGGCATAAATAGACAAAGATTTACCGATCTTTATACCCCTTGGTATGAATGGTGGAGAACCCTACTACTGCCTTAGATTTATAGAGATAGATTGGACACAAGTACAAGTAACAAAGGGTACTCACTAGTACTTGGTGAATCGAATCTCAAACTAGACTAGGATAATTTCTATGTGTCTGTTGTCTATGGTGTGGGTACTCAAGTTGTCATGGGAGCTCTCCTATGTCTCGTCGTCAGTCTCTCTCTTTTATAGGTTTCGTCTTGGTGTCATCTGATATGGGTAGGTCTCTGCCGCCTTGATCTTCATGTCGTGGTTGGTTCTGCCTCGCCTCACTTTTCGAGTTGATCTCCTATACATCATGGAGTCCAGTTTGTACCTCTTATAGTGGAGCCTCCTTATGTGGGCTTTGTAGGGGTTGATAGCATGGAAAACAAAAAATTCTACCGCATGCATACAAACAAGGCAATATCTATCTACTAGATTGAAGCAACGAGTCGATTAGAGTACTCACCCTCAAAGATTCCAAAGCTGTAAACGAGAGAAGATTCTCGTGGGTGATGTAGTCGTACATTTGCCGATCTCAAGATCGCATAGACGATCCTTCTGGCCCTGCGTTCCGGCAGCGCTTCCGCAGTCGGTCACACGTTCGGTACTCGATGAATACCTTCCTCTCCCTTGTTCTAGCAGGTAGTGGAGGTTGTAGTTCTCCCCTCGTGATTCCGGCAGCACGACGGTGTGGTGTCGGAAGTAGAGGGAAGATACCGCAGGGCTTCGCCTAAGCCGGTGCGAGTTATGGTGGATCTAGGGTTTCCGGCGATCTAGGTTTAGAAGGCCAGAGAGGAGGAGGAGGTGTCGGCGGCTAGGCCGACGGCGATGGGCCAGCGGCGGCGGCGTACGGCGGCGGCTAGGCGGCGGCGCACGAGGTGGGGAGGTCTAGGTTGTGTGTTCTTTGGGCATCCCTCCCCCTCTATTTATGAGAGGGAGGGATGCTTGGGAGAGGGGAGTTTGAATCCATACCCAAATCCAAGTTGGATAGAAGGAAGGACTCTTTCCTTGTTTCACTAGAAAATTATTGTTCCAGTTTGACTTTTCAAACCTCCCTTTTGACTTTGAATTTAGAGATTTATTTCTCTCTCGCAAATGCCTAACCAAGTGACATAGGACATGATCCAATCATTCCACTTACCCATGACACATTCATGGACCATTCCCCTTCCGGTCCGGTGAACCTTCTAGACCCTTCTAGAACCTCTCCGATGAAAACATCGAAATCATTCCCGAACTCTGGAGTCGGACTTTACTTATATGAATCTTATTCCCCGGACCATTTCGGATCTCCTCGTGATATCCCAGATCCCATCCGAGACTCCGAACAACATTCGGTTTCCCTACTTACATTCCATATCTACTAAACAACATCGAATCCTTAAGTGTGTCTCCCTACGGTTCGTGAATTATGCGGACATGACCGAGACACTTCTTCGATCAATAACCAATAGAGGAATCTGGAAATTCATATGGCTCCCACATATTTCTAGATTACTTTGCGATCGAATGAACCACTTACATACGATACCAATTTCCCTTTGTCTTGTGATAGTTTGCTTATCCGAGGTTTGATCGTCGGTATCTCTGCATACCTAGTTCAACCTCGTTACCGATAAGTACTCTTTTCTCGTTCTCGTGATATGTGATCCCTTGTGAGCCAGTCACATGCTTGCAAGATAATTGGATGACATTCCACCAAGAGGGCCCAGAGTATATATATCCATCATATGGATGGACAAATCCCACTCTTGATCTATGTGTCTCAACACATACTTTCCGAACACTCAATGACACCTTTATATCCACCCAGTTACGGTGTGGTGTTTGATGTCATCAAAGCATCCTTCCTATGATGGTGATTAGCATGATCTCATGGTCGAAGGAATTAGGTTACTATGTATCAGAAAGCTTATAGCAAATGAACTATTGAAATGACTTGATCTTTATGCTACACTTATCTATAGGAGTATGTCCATCATACCATTCTCCTAATGATATGATCTTGTTGTTAATAACATCTCAATGTTCATGATCGAAAAACCACGATCATCTATTAACCAATAAGCTAGTATTATAAAGAGGCTTTACCAGGGACTCTAATTTAGTTTACAAATCACACAAGTATTAATGTTTCTAGTTAATACTATTATAGCATGAATGTAAACATTTATCATAAACACAAAGATATAATAATAACCACTTTTATTATTGCCTCTAGGGCAGATCTCCAACAGTCTCCCACTTGCACTAGAGTCAACTAATCTAGATTACATGGTAATATACCGAACACCCATGGCGGTTTGGTGCTGGTCATGTTTTGCCCTCAGGAGAGGTTTAGTCAATGGATCTGCCACATTCAGATATGTGTGTACTTTGCAAATCTTTATGTCACCATCTTGGACATGCTCTCGAATAGCATGAAAACGTAGCTTTATGTGCTTCAGCTTCTTGTGTGACCTTGGTTCTTGCGCATTGGCTATGGCACCCATGTTATCACAATAGATAGACATTGGGTCCAGCGCACTTGGAACCACATAGAGCTCTGTAATGAACTCCTTCATCTATATCGCCTCTTGTGAAGCCTCCGAAGCAGCTATGTATTCTGATTCAGTTGAAGATATCGCCACAACGCTTTGCTTTTCACTCCTCCAGCTAACTGCTGCACCATTCAAAGTAAATACATATCCAGATTGAGATTTAGAATCATCCGGATCGGTGTTCCAACTAGCATTGGTGTAACCATTAACAACGAGCTGTTCATCACCTCCATAAGAAAGAACCATATCCTTAGTTCTTCTCAAGTACTTAAGGATGTTTTTGACCGCTGTCCAATGATCCACTCCTGGATCACTTTGATATCTGCTAGTCAAACTAATAGCATATGCAATGTCGGGTCTAGTACATAGCATGGCATACATAAGAGATCCTATGGCTGAGGCATAGGGAGTCTTACTCATCCTTTCTCTATCTTCTGTCGCTGCAGGACTTTGAGTTTTACTCAAGGTCGTATTGGGCAACATGGGCAAGAACCCTTTCTTGCTATCTTCCATTCCAAACCTCTTTAGAACTTTTTCCAAATATGTACTCTGTGACAATGATATAATGCGTCTTGATCTATCTCTATAAATCTTTATGCGTAATATGTAAGCTGCTTCACCAAGATCTTTCATTGAAAAACTATTATTCAAATAATCCTTGACACTATTAAGAAGGTCTACATCATTCCCAATCAACAATATGTCATCTACATATAGTATTAAGAATGCTACAGAGCTCCCACTCACTTTCTTGTAAGATACCAAATGCAACCAAGTAAGGCTCAAACACAAGAAACACACATACATGGTGTGCCAACTAATCATACACAAATATGCTTGATACCTCAAGATAATCAGGTGGAAAGCACAACATGTACAAAAGCATGGAAGATACAAAACCAACACATGCACAAGGGGGCGAGTAACTTTCAATGTAATGAGTTAAGCATATGTTACCGCAAGGAGGAACATTGGATATATAACATAATCATGATAATCCAAATGGCTTGGCTTGACACAAATAATTGATGAAGATCCCTCAATTCTTCATAATGTAACCAAGTCTCCAATGCCCTCCATCAATACCTATTGATCAAGTTTTGGCTTGTTGGTCCCCAATCAAGTTGGGTCCTAAGAGGTTAGTCACAATAGGCTTGGCAACCCAAATGGTTCTTTTCTTGAACCCACATTGAGCACCAACAAATTTGGCAAACACATTGCCAACCTCATCCTTACAAAGAGAATAAGCATCATCAATAATGATAGGGTTGGATGAGGAGATCCCAATAGTGCATGAGGAAGAAATATGCCCCTTTGCACGACATATGTAGCAAGTTCTTCTCTTGCCATCTTTCTTCTTAGGTGAAGACACAACTCTAGGAAGAGCTCGAGTAGTCCTCTTAGGAAGAGGCCCATTAATGACTTGAGGTGGAGCTTGAGGACGCTTCCCTTGTTGCTTCACACTAAGAGGCTTTTTCTTCAATGGGCAAGATCTAACATGGTGCCCTTCTTCCTTGCACTTGAAGCAAACAATGTTGGCCAGATTCTTGACTTGATCTTGGCTATTCTTCTTGTTGTCCTTGTGCTTCAACTTGATAGTGGACTTGTTATTGATATTGGAGTTGAATCCAAGCCCACTCTTGTCATTGGGGGATTTTTGCACACTCAAGATTTTGTTGAGTGTGACCTTCCCTTGATGACCCTTTTTCAAGTCATTCTTCAAAGAAGTGACTTGAGCCTTGAGCCTTTTGATTTCCTCTACATGGTTAGTTTCAACAAAAACACTAGAGGAAGTAGATGCTACGTTGTTAGAGCAACAAGGCATGGAATGTAATTCATCACGAGATATATCATGGTTGTGAGAGGATGAACTACAAGGACTAGCACATGGCAATATAACATTTGGAGTAGATGTAGTGCTAATGTCCACATGAGGCCCACTAGATGTTACCTTTGACACGATGGCCTCATGAGCTAACTTTAGCCTACCATGGGAGACTAGAAGATCCTCATGTGATCTTGAGAGCTTAACATGACTTTCTTCTAATTTCCCGTAGTTGCTAGTTAGCAAAGCAAGTTGAGCCTTTAGCTCAACATTCTCCTTCAAAATAGATGCTTCACAATAAGTGGAGTTAGTAGCACAAGCATCATCATTATTAGCAAGAGGTGAGGTAAACTTGGTAAGCTCTTTCGAATATGAAGCTTTAAGTTGATCATGTGACTCGGTGAGTTTGATGAGCTCACCCTTGATGACCCTAGAGCCATTTTTAGGTGCTCAAAATCCTCAAGGAGTTTAGCATAAGCACCTTCAAGTTCATCATTTTTAATCTTGAAGGAGTTTGCCACCGCAAGTTCTCTATCATGGTATTCCTTTACTCTAGATAATTCTAGAGTAAAAGTCTCCTCAAGAGATTCTTTGGTGGTTTGTTCTTCTTCAAGAGAGTCCTTTAGTTGTGCAACTTCATTAGCATACTCACGCTCAAGAGCAAACTTTTCATCAATTAAGTTTTCTTGCTCCTCAATAAGATCATTGCCTTCTATAGCACAATTCAAGATTTCAAGAAAGTTGGAGGAAGCAATTTTATTTTTGAAGAGAGCGCTATAGGCAACCTCTCCCATTTTCTTAATAGAGGTAATATCATACTTACTTCGATAATCATCATTATCATTCTCAACCTCATCATCATCATCATCATCATCATGAGATACAATGGGATTCAAAGAGGTTACCTTTGTTCCCTTAGCCATAAGGCATATGTGAGAACCGGAGGAAGGTGATGATGAGATTGCACTTGTATTTCTCTTTAAGACCTTGTCTTTGCCCATAGAATCTTCATTTTCCTCTACATGGTTAGTAACACAAGCACTAGAGGAAATAAAAGCATTTTTATCATGGCAACAAGACAACACAAGCATATCATCATGAGATTTATTCAAGTCATTTCTACATGATATGCAAGGACGATTAACACAAGCATGTAAGAAATTGGTAGTCCTAGAAGTGTTAAAGTCCAAAGATAGATCATTGCAACTAGATAGGGATGAGGGATTACAAATGGTAAGCACACTATCCAAATTGCAATTTCTATCACCACTCACCATATCATTACCTTGTGAAAAGTCACATGTTGGTGAAGTGATAGAGGATGAGAACTCATCTCGACCGGAAGTGGAAGCAACACAATCATCCTCAATAATGTTGGACACAGCATATTTATATTGAAGTTTTGTCCATAACTCATGAGCGCTCCAAAAAGGAATGATTGAGGAGGTAACTACATAGCTCAAAGCATTAACAAGAACATTAGAAGCTTGAGCATCGAGATATAAGTTTTTCTCGTCCTCACAAGATAGATTTTTGAAATCCATAGGAGGAGAAAAATCTATATCTACAATAAGCTCCAAATTTGGGTCCATGTCCCGAAAATGAATGAGCATGCGATTTTTCCATATATCATAATTTGTGCCATCGAATATGAACATGTCATTATGCACAAATCCCCTAGCCGACATCTTTACTCTCAAGGCGGTGAAGCCTAAAATGAGAGACCATGCTCTGATACCAATTGAAAGGATACGGATGTCGCCTAGAGGGGGGGTGAATAGGCGATTAAAACTTTTCCTAGAGTGGCTCAATAAAGGCGGAATACTTTGTTAAGAACAACCTAGAACAACTAAGGTTCACCTATGTGCACCAACAACTTATGCTAAGCAATACAAGCAACAAAGTGATAGCAAGATATATATTACTTCAAGCACGAAGGCTATCACAATGTAAAGTGCATAAGTAAAGAGCTCGGGTATAGAGATAACCGAGGCACGTGGGGACATCGATATTTTACCGAGTTCCTCCCAACATGGAGTACGTCTCTTTTGGAGAGGGGGTGGTATCAAACCACCAATGCCACAAAAGGTCTCCCTTATTCTCCGGTGAATCTCACCCCAATGGGATCAATCCACGCTTCCACTATCGGTGCACTTGTCGGTGGCAAACCGGAACCTCTCACAAGGTTGGGGCACTTCTCCACAACTTAATTGGAGGCTCCCAACAAACGCCACCAAGGCCTCAACCTGCAACACCAACAAACCGTCTAGGGTTCCAAGAACCCAAGAGTAAAAAGCTTCTCAACTTTCACTCACCAAATCCTCTGGGGAGAACTCAAACCGATGCACCTAATGCAATGGCAAGAACACAAGTAGTGCTCAAATCCTTCTCTCCCAAATTAAGCCAAAGCTACAAAAGCTTGTAGGGGAATAAGATAGGAAGAACAAAGGAGGAAATCCACAAAAGACTCCAAGTTCTAGATCCCAAGATGTTCCCCTCATTTAGAGGAGATATGGATTGGTAGGATTGTAGATCTAGATCTCCTCTTTCAAATCCCTAAAGTATATGCAAGAATCAAGAGAGGGACTGAAGGGGGAGAAAGCTAAAGAGGGTCAAGAATGGAGGAGAAAGCCTGTAAAACTCGAGCTATTGCATTGGGGAAGAAGGTCCCCTTTTTTATAGGCCCACAGATTTCTGACCGTTTTCTGACCGTTTTCTGCCCGTTGGGGAAAAGTCAGACCGGAGACTCCGGTCTACACCGGAGACTCCGGTCTATACTGGAGATTACGGCCCAACCTCCGGACCAGCCTCCGGACTGCCCATCTGAATGACCAGGGCCATCCAAGACCCAACAAGACCGGAGACTCCGGTCTTCCAACACCGGAGACTCCGGACTGAGGAAACACCGGAGACTCCGGGGTAGCCTCCGGACCTGGATCCAGACCCCCATACAGTATGTACCAACCCTGATTCTGAAGTCACCACTAGAGATACATTCGGAAACTCCAGACCACACCGGAGACTCCGGTCTGGACCAAATAAGAGGCAAACTTCAAATGGCGATATCTAGAGTTTGGAAACTCCGATTGACCCGAAACCAATTTTGTTGGAAAGAGGACAACAAGGGCTACCCAACAAAAAGTGGAAATATTGGATACCACCAAGAGAGAACATTTCATGTATTATAATGTGAGATACGTCTCTTGGTGAGAAACCGTAAAACCTCAAAGATCAAAAACGCAATATGATATAAAAGGGAAATCCGTTTTTGATGAACTAGAGCTTGTTATGAATATTACCACAAGCTCTAGAACCTCACATGCATAATATCCAAATAACAACCAAGAAAAAATGATGCTAAGTATGCAAAGGTTTGAGCTCTCTCTAAACGATATGATCAAGTTACTCACTTGGGATCCCCTCTTGATAGTACGGTTATCTATCCTATAAACCGGTCTCCCCAACTAACACTACGAGACCGGTAAGAAGGTATCAAGATAATACCTTTGCCTTGCGCATATTCCACTTGATTATGATGTAGACGGTCTTGTCCTTCTCAAGATGGAACACCTTTCTTGACTGCTCTTGTACGCACTTGCTTGATGAAGGCTTGCAAGTTACTCCCCCATACAATATGGGGAAACCTTTACTTTGACCTTGTCTTCATCAATCCATGATCACCGAGGATGGCAAGCTTTAAGCATGAGATCTTCTAGATATTGCACATATTTATCTTGCACATCATTTCTTCTTTTCTTCATTATGTTGATGCCTTGAAGGTACACCAGAGATATCACTCCATCTTATTCTTCAAGACATACTTTTATAGCTTTAACTCTCACATGACCAATCTGTGGACCATTCTTTGAACACCTTGGTCACCACATGATCCTCTTCACTTATTATCCAAACCTTGAAGCCAACATATGGTTCAAGCATTGCCTATGGACAATTACTACAAGTACAACTTGATACAAGCATTAGTCCATAGATATTGTCATTAATTACCAAAACCACACATGGGGGCCCACATGTTCTTTTAGCAGGGTCGTCGGTGTTGTCCACCAACATGACACTCATAACGGGATCATACCAATCAGGAGTGGTACGAGTTCTCGTTGACCTGCGAGGTTACGTAGTAACTTCAACCGAAGTTTCATGATCAACATCATTAGCTTCCTCTCTTATTGGTGTAGGCGCCACAGGAACCACTTTCGGTGCTGCGCTACTCTCAAGTTCGAGAGAAGGTTCAACAACCTCGTCGAGTTCTACTTTCCTTCCAGTCACTTCTTTCGAGAGAAACTCCTTCTCTAGAAAGGATACATTCTTAGTAACGAAGATTTTGCCCTCGGATCTATGATAGAAGGTATACCCAATAGTTTCCTTCAGGTATCCTATGAAGACACATTTTTTCCGCTTTGGGTTCAAGCTTGTCGGGCTATAACTTCTTTACATAAGCTTCGCAACCCCAAACTTTAAGGAACGACAGTTTAGGTTTCTTCCCAAACCATAATTCATACGGTGTCGTTTCAACGGATTTAGATGGTGCCCTATTTAAAGTGAATGCGGTTGTTTCTAATGCATAACCCCAAAACGATAGCGGTAAATCTGTAAGTGACATCATAGAACAAACCATATCTAAGAGAGTTCGATTACGACGTTCGGACACACCATTACGCTGTGGTGTTCTCGGCGATGACAATTGTGAAAGTATTCCGCATTTCTTCAAATGTTCGCCAAATTCGTAACTTAGATATTCACCTCCATGATCAGATCGTAGAAATTTAATCTTCTTGTTACGTTGATTCTCTACCTCACTTTGAAATTCCTTAAACTTCTAGAAAGTTTCGGACTTATGTTTCATGAAATAGATATACCCATATCTACTCAAGTCATCCGTGAAGGTAAGAACATAACGATAACCACCGCACGATGCTACACTCATTGGGCCACACACATCGGTATATATGATTTTCAATAAGTCCATAGCTCGCTCCATCATACCAGAAAATGGAGTCTTAGTCATTTTACCCATCAGACATGCTTCGCATGTTTCAAGTGATTTGAAATCAAGTGATTCAAGAATTCCATCGGATTGGAGTTTCTTCATACGCTTCACTCCAATATGACCAAGACGATAGTGCCATATATAGGTCGAGTTATCGCTCAATTTCAAACGTTTAACTTCAATGTTATTAATGTGTGTATTTCTACAATCGAGATTCAATAAGAATAGACCATCTATCAAAGGTGCATGTGCATAAAACATATTACTCATATAAATCGAACAACAATTATTCTCGGACTTAAATAAGTAACTATCTCGCAATAAACACGATCCTGATATAATGTTCATGCTCAACGCAGGCACCAAATAACAATTATTTAAGTATAAAACTAATCCCGATGGTAGATGAAGAGGTAGCGTGCTGACCGCGATCACATCAACCTTTGATCCATTTCCAACGCGCATCATCACCTCGTTCTTCGCTAGTTTCCGTCTATTCTGCAGCACCTATTTCGAGTTACAAATATGAGCAACCGAACTAGTATCAAATACTCAGGCACTACTACGAGTACTAGTGAGATACACATCAATAACATGTATATCGGATATACCTTTCTTCTTGATGTTGCCGTTCTTCAAATCCGCCAAGTACTTAGGGCAATTCCGCTTCCAGTGACCCTCTCCCTTGCAGTACACTACTAGGAAAATGGCTATAGGTAATCAGCACATCCGTGGCTCACATGGTTGAAGTGCCCCACGGCTAAAACAGGCGTGGCTCACCTATGGGCAGTGCCCTACTAGTAACTAGAACAACCATGGCGCACATGACCATAGTGCGCCACAGATATGTGTGGGCCAGGGCCTTGTTGGCCGCACGCCAGACATCCGTAGCGCACATAGGGTAGGTGCGCTACGGTTGTTAGTGTTAACCGTTGGGCACATGGAGGGGGTGCGCTACGCCTAAGCGCATGCCCCTCTCTGCTGTGAAACGGCCAGACACATCCGTGGCGCACTATGGCATGTGCGCCACATATGTTACTACTCCCTGTGGCGCACTAGGGCAGAGTGCGCCACAGATGTGGCGATTTTTTTGACAGCTGCACTTTATGTGCACATGTGTGACCATCCACCACCCCACACTTCACTTTCCCCTTCTTCTTCCTCCTTAGATCTAGTCGGGATCTTCTCCTTCCCACCTCAATTTCTCCACCCATTCACCATTTTTAGCATGTAGAACTTGCCTTGGATGTTACATAAGTAATAGAGGAAGGTCTCCGGTCTCTCATCTCCTTCTCCAGTCTCGCGCGCACCTCTCCTTTCCATCTTTCTCGCGATTGGTCTCATCTCGGTAGAGTAAGGATGTGTTCATGTGTATATGGATGATATGCTCATATGTATGTAGATGATCGATGCTCATGATGTGTGTATGAGAGGATCGATGGTCATATGTGTGTGTATATGGAGAGTATCGATGATGCTCATGCATGTGTGTATGGAGAGGATAATGATATGTTCATGTGTGTATGGATCGGTCTCTCTCTCTTGTGTTTGTATGTGAACAAGTTGCCATTTGTTTTGCCAAAATGTTGATTCATTTCCATTTTGGAAAGACTTTGGCATTTCGCAAAGGTCCTAATTTTAGGATAGGTCATGCCGAAATTTTCTATCGACCATTGCATGCATGCATTCATTATGTGGTTCTAATAGACTTCTAATTGTACCGTGTACACCGTGCAGGCAAAAATGGTTCGCATAATGAGCGAAGGCATTGTGGCTAGATTTTTGAAATGTGCGACGGCCGACATGATACGAAATAACAAGACAGATATAAGATGTCCGTGCAGAAGATGCAAACTCAACTGGGTGATCGACTCAGATTCCGGGAATCTATAGGCGCACCTGCTCCGCCATGGTTTCATGGATGGATACACTCGTTGGATAAGCGATGACGAAGACGATGGAGACGGTGAAGGTGGCCAACATGACGATGATCATCATCACGGCGAGAACGGGCGAGATGATGAAGAGTCTCCTGGAGATGGTGAAGGTGCGGAAGCAGACCGGGATGATGATGATCTAGATGCCGGAGGAGAAGACGACGATGGAACAACGTCAGGCTGGGTGCGGGACCCTTATGTGCAAGAGCTACTTCTCAAGCAGACGAGTAACGCCAGGGCTGCCGCTAGAGAGAAAGCCAAGCTTGTGCAACTTGAGAAAGACGCGGTTACTCCATTATATGAAGGATGCAGGCCCGATGATACCCGGTTGAATGTAACGCTCAAGGCTATGGAGATGAAGGCAAAACACAAATTGAGCGACGCAAGCTTCGACGATATGATGGCATTCTGGCACGATCGTCTCCTGGAGGGGAACACATGTCCAACTAGTATCGAGGACGCCAAGAAAATCGTCTGTCCTCTCGATCTACCGCACGTTAGATATCACGTATGCATCAACGATTGCATCATTTATCGGTGCGAGGATGCGGAGAAAACCACATGTCCGGTGTGCGGCGTGAGTCTATACAAGAAAGGGAAGAAAGCACCTCGAAAAGTGGTATGGTACTTTCCTATCACTCCTCGTCTGTAGCGCTATTTCATGGACCCTAAGGAAGCGAAGCTCATGCGATGGCATGCGGAAAGAAGAAGCCAGGAGATGATGATGATGACCCCGAAAAGGATGAGCTGCTGACGCACCCTTCAGATGCTAGCTAGTGGAAAGCATTGGACCTCGAATTCCTAGAATTCGGTGGAGATTCGGGGAACATCAGGCTTGGTGCGAGCACCGATGGACTCAATCCATTCGGTAGCCAGAGCAGCACGCACAGCACTTGGCCCATGTTTGTATGGATGTACAACCTCCCTCCATGGTTGTGCATGAAGAAGAAGTACATACAAATGAGTATGCTAATTCAAGGGCCGAAACAACCTGGTACCGACATCAATCTATATCTCGGGCTGTTGAAAGAGGAGCTAGCCACGTTATGGGAATCTGGAGCCAATACTTACGACGCCGTCGCACAAGATTATTTCACTATGAGAGCCGCGTTGGTCACTACGATGCAAGACTATCCAGGTTGCGGGTATATCTCGGGGCAGGTTATCCAAGGATTCTGCGCATGCGTTAGGTGCATGGATAAGCTATCTCCAACTAGAGAAAGATCCAGGGTCATCGAAAACCGTGTTCATGGCGCACCGGAGGTGGCTCGGCAAGAATGATCCATGGAGAAAACGTGGAGACCTGTTCGATGGCAAATCCGAGACCCGAGGAATCCCAGAGCGTAGGAGCAGCGAAGAAGTGGAAGAGTTGCTGAAAAAATGGAAAGATTGTCCTAAGCCTGGAAAGAAGCAAAAGAGGCAGCAACAAGACAAGCCGCTGATGAAGGTATGGAAAACAAGGTCTGTTTTCTGGGAGTTGCCATACTGGAAGTTTCTCCGCACGCCTCATAGCCTCGACATCATGCATATCACGAAAAACGTGTGCGAGAGTCTGGTCGCCACCATAATCAACATGCCAGATAGGACGAAAGATGGTCTGAAAGCAAGGCACGACCTGATATGCTTGGGTATCTGGAAGGAGCTTCACGGAGGACGCACTACTCCTGATGATCAGGAAGATGACGATGATCATGAGTCAGAGACGACACAAGGTCGTCGAAAGGGTAAAAAGTTCAAGAAGAACGAATATTACTGCCCTCCTTCTTGCTTCACTCTAAGCCAGGATGAGATCAAACAGTTTTTCAAGTGCCTTGTAGGAGTCAAATTTCCTTACGGCTACGCGGGCAAGATAAGCAGATACCTAGACGAGGCGAAGCAGAGGTTCAGTGGCATGAAGTCTCACGACTGTGCCGTGCTAATAACGCAGGTACTTCCGGTCGCACTAAGAGGGATAACGGACGAGCACGTCCGTGAAACGTTATTTGGCCTCTGCAAGTTTTTCGACGTCATCTCTAGGAAGTCGATTGGCGTGAATCAGCTCGGGAGGCTACAGGAGGAGATCGTGGTGATACTATGTGAGCTTGAAGTCTACTTCCCACCCGCATTCTTCGACATTATGGTGCATCTGCTGGTCCATGTCGTGGAGGACATCATACAACTCGGGCCGATGTTCCTCCGCAGCATGATGGCGTTCGAAAGGATGAACGGACACATCAAAGGATACGTTCGCAACAGGTCCCGTCCAGATAGAAGCATAGCCAAGGGATTTCTGGCCAAAGAGTGCATTTCTTTCTGCATGAATTATCTAGACATCGAGAACCCTGTCTGTCTTCCCGTCAACAGGCACCTTGGCAAGCTCGACGGATCTGGTCACCGAGAGGGTCGTCGCATACTACATGCAGACTTCGATTTTCGACGCGTAGACTTTGATCGAGCAAACCTCATCGCGCTACAGCATTTAGAACTGGTCGATCCTTGGGTACAGAAGCACAAAAGGTTAATCGAGAAGAAGTACAGTGACCGGGGCATACAGAGGACGCAGGGAGAAATAATCAAAGAGCATAACTCAGATTTCACGCGATGGTTTAGGCAGACGCTCCTTGATAATCCCCCGCGATCGCATTCTTCTGACACGGAAAAGATCATATTCACCTTGTCGCAGGGACCGATGCAAAACCTGGTGACCTATCAGGCGTATGATATCAACGGCTACACATTCTACACGGAGGAAAAGGACAACAAGTGTGATTATCAGAACTCAGTCATAATGTCGGAATTCTACACCGATGACAACGTGAAGGAAAGATTCTACGGAAGAATCGAGGAGATCTGGGAGCTCGACTACTATGGAGAAAAGGTGTCGATGTTCCGTGTTAGATGGGCAAAGAGCGTCGAAAGAGAAGACCGGTATTTCACAACCATGGTTATACCTGAAGCAGCCAAATCCAAGGCCGCCGGTGCAAACGTGGCCGCGAAAAATGAACCGTGGGTACTGGCTACCAAAGTGGACCAATGTTTTTTCATTACCGACCCGACAAAGCCTAGCCGTGTTGTCGTGAGGAGAGGAAAAACAAACATCATCGGAATGGATGGAGTCGCCAACGAGCAAGACTTCGACCAGTACGGTGATCCAAAGATTGAAGATGACGACGACTATGATGCAGCAACATACATCACAAGAATAAAAAGGACAACCCTACCCAAAAATGGTAGCCCGTTCGAAAAAAGAAACATTAAAGTGCGAGGGCTAAATTATTCAACCGCGACAAAGAAGGGAAAAAGATTGTAAAAAGCTAGCTCAAAAAATATTGTAAAACGCGTGGTCAAAAAAGATTGTAATATTCATGGATCTGTTCTTATGAAATTTAGTTATACTTTGAATCATATTTGTACCACTTTTATGACATATATTATCACTTTTGGGCATTTTTGGACTATTTAAAAGTATTTTAAAATCAAAACAAAACTTCTATGGCATATATCACCACTTTTGGAAAAAATTTGGAACATTTAAAAGTATTTTTGAAATAAAACAAAAAAGATGGGCACCAGGATTTGAACCTGGGTGCTCACAAGTTTAGAATAGAGCTAAGGGCGGAACCAGTGGGATAGGCTAGTGTAGTTGTTAGATAGTGGGGCTGCAGTTTTCTTATACAGTAGTTAGAAGCCGATAGGCGTAGCGCACTAGCCCATAGTGCGCTACAGATATCCGTAGCGCACTATGCCCCAGTGTGCTACGCCTAAGTGGCTTTATCCACACGTGCGCTCGACCCCCCCCCCCCCCCCCCCCCGCTCTCTCATCCCCATCTCTCCATCTCTCAGCCCGATCGAGCACGATCCGCTGCCGCCGCTCTCGATCCGCCGCCTCGCCAACTCTACCAGCAGCCGCCGCGTCTGAGGAGGAGGAGGCCTTCCCGCGTCCGAGGAGGAGGAGGTCCGCCCGTGTCCGAGGAGGAGGAGGCCCACGCGCGTCTCAGGAGGTGGAGGCCGCCGTCGTCCGCCCGTCGTTGTCCGCCCGTCGTCCGCCCGTCAGAGGTGAGCGTCGCCCCTCCCCTCTCTCCCTCTCTCTCCCTCTCTCTCCCTCTCTCCCCTCTCTCCCTCTCTCTCCCTCTCTCCCCTCTCTCTACATGCCGTTAGGGTTCAGTAAGCCTCGCTCCATGTCCTGCTCTCTTCAAGATGTGTGCTTGTAGGCCTCGCTCCATGTCCTCCATCGTGAGTAGTAGCGTGAGCTTATTTTTCTCGAACGATAATTTCATTTTTGGCCTTAGGTTTATCCTCTGCGCCTTTCTAGATGTGTGTTGTTCCCAAATTTGAGATAAAACTCTAGAATTTTACTGAAGAAGATGCAAAAACTAGCGAACGAATTAGACCAAGACTTAGGCATATTACTTCAGGAGTCATTTTCCTTGATTTTCTTTGATAGAAATATTAATGTGTGGGTACATGGGTAGGAGTTCTCTAATATGACAGAAGCCACCTGTGCCTTATAGATGGCATAATGTAAATTGTAATGTAGTAGATGCATGAGCTGCATATAAAAACAGATCTCAAGAGATAATGTTTGCTCAATGAGTTACAACATGGAAGTCTAGTACAGAGAAAAATTGATTGATTAAAACAGAATATTTATATCATTTGCTTCTGTAATTTCCTTATCAAACAAGTCAGTTGCTGTTGTCTTGTTTTTGTGAGCTTCAAGAAAATTCCTTACCAAACTATTCTTGTCTAAATGTGTGGCCTTCTTCCTACAGATAAGTTCCAAGAGCAAAACTCCAAAGCTGTAAACATCACTTTTTTCAGTTAGTCGGCCTGTTTGCAGATACATCGGATCCATATAGCTCATGTCACCAATAACTGATCCTGTATGTTGTTTATCTCTCACAATCAACCTCGATATGCCAAAGTCTGAGATCTTAGGAAGAAATTTATCATCCAGGAGTATATTTGCTGGTTTAACATCACCATGTAGGATTTTGTTATTGGTTTTTGAATGCATATAAGCTAGACCATCTGCTGATTCTGCAACAATTGTTTGAAAGCATGCCGTTTTGTTCTTGATTGTTGTCTTCAAATCTATTTAGTTCTAAATTGAACCCTTACAACCCTTATGGCGCGCCATTGCAATGTGTTTCTGTTTTATTTTGGTACTCGTAGTCAGGCTGGAGTTGCTCTTTATACCACATCGCTGCATTTTTTCTGCTAGTACCCTCGAGGCTCATATTTACTGCATATTAGTTTTGAAAAACCCTACTTGCTTGGTAAATGGCAACTCGGACTAGAGCATCCTCTTGCTCACACTCCATTGTGTCTTGCTGGGATGGTTGAACATATGCTTCATTATGCCCAGAAATTATATTGCCTTCTGCTTAGTTTTCTCAAGCAATTGTTATATTTAGATGCTCCAAGGGAAAACATGTGTGTTGTACTCACATCATTTGTTTTCTGGACAATAGATACCATGACATTCAGTTACATTTTCAATTTGCTGCTCCCTGTGTTGAAGGTATTTTCGTGGATGCTACCCTGTACACTTCGCCATGCTGTGAATTTTGATTTGTTATCATATATTAGTTAATTTGGATCAGTTTTGACTTCCATGGTTTATCCTGTATCATCTTATGTTTCTACTCTATAGTCAAATCAAGAGCTACATCTGTAATCTAGGGTCTGACCAAACCCATTTTGTTGTGCACCAAACAGGATCTGAATGATCTTCATCTAGCACAAATTTAAATTTGTTAGGATCTTATCGATTTGCTTGCTGTCATCACTTGGTCATTCGCTTGCTGTCACTTGCTGTAATGATCTTCTAGTATAGAAATCCTTGGTCCTTAGTCTGAAGTAGTAAAAATGACAACAAGGATTGTTGTATTCTCATTTGCTTGCTGTCACTTGGTTATTTGTTGTCATTTGTTCACAGAACTGAAATAGTACAAATGACAGCAATATGCTTGCTGTGTTGTGCTTGCTCTGCTTTCTATTGTCCTTGTTGTGCTTGCTCTTCTTCTTAGTCTGGAACATCCACATATTATATGTCCACCCTACTTGTGCTATTACTACTTCTATGCTACTTGAGCTGCTACTACTTCTATTATCTGTGCTGCTACTACTATCTGTTCCTTATATCCATCCTAGTGTTGCTCTGGCTACTACTATCTGTGGTGCTACTGTGCTTCTACTACTATCTGTGCTGGGACAACAACACCTTATTATGTGTGTATGCAGGTTCTTGTATGAAATGAGTCACGATTTTTGCCGGAATGTTGATTAACTTCCGTTTCGGCAGAAATCGGGCACTCCTAGTTTAAGAAAATTAGCAAAGGTCATGCCGGATTTTTCCGTGCATTTAAACCAATTATTTGTTTTTTATTAGTGCAAAGATGTGTGACAACGATGAGGCTGGATGTTCTAAGCGCATCAGCGCTGAAGGAGAACTCAGACCTTCGAATAAACAATTGACATTCTGGGAGGCGGCCTAGCGGCTAGAAGACGATGAAGAATACCATCCTTCGGAGAGCGAGGATGATGAGATGGAAGACACGGAGGAAGAAGCTGAAGGAACGGCGGGTGATGAAACAACTGATGGCGGCGAGGGCACAGGGAGTGGTAGCAATCCTCCTAAGAAGAAGAAGCAGCCGAAGGACCGGCGCCCAAACACGGTCGGCACCGTCAGGGAGGAAATTACCGAAGTGAGCCCATCAGGGGTTCCTTTGGAGCCTGCCCTTGTCGTCAAAGGGTATGGTGGACAAGTGGCGGCGATCACCCGGACAACCATCTCGATCAACACCGAGAATCTCCGGCATAAAGATAATGGCCACTTGCGCACACTCCTCTTCGAGAAGCTGCACGCAAGATACAAGTTCCCCGCTAAGTATCAGAACACAAATTATCATGGGAACGAAGTAAAAAAATCCGCCCTCACAAAGATGAGCACCGCCCTGGCCAGCTGGAGAACCCGGATAAAGAAGAAGATCTATAAAGAAGGCAAAAGTCTCGAGGAGATCCAGAAGATTGACCCGCAGATCACCGAAGATCAGTTCCGGGAGTTCAAGGAGAGGTGTGAATCCGAAAGAGCCCTGGCCAATAGTAATCGGGGAAAGGTGCTGCAGGCGGTGAATATAGGTCATCACCATCTCGGATCTGGTGGATACAGAACCGCGGAGGCCAAATGGAATAAGGAGGACGAAGAGTATAGATCCAAGGGGATAGAAAACCCCTTTGCGAAATTCGAACCCGGGCAGGTTCCAAACTTCATCAGGGCCCGTTACCATGTGGACCCAAAAACCAAACAACTCACCGCGGATCCTGCGGTGAAGGAATTCGAGGAAATTGTGGTAAGTATAATCTAATTACCGCGGATCAACTCGATTGCAATCTAATCGATGATCTAAACGATTCACTTTTACTTCTTCTAGAGGAGGAGGAAATTGTTGCTAGTCATGGATCCCAGGGTTCCTCATCCCAGGGGTCGACGGCGGCCACCCGGTGGGATAACCCTTTTAACAGGGCGATGAACCGGGCCAAGAAAATAGAGCCAGTTATGAAGAAGCCGTCGTTGGCTGGCTGTATGGCCGGCCTCGGGGGTAAGAATTGGGTGGATCATTTTGCTCCACCGCCGAGGACGCATGTGGCGCCGTCGGGAAGGAGCGAGGAGGAAAACCACGAGGTTCAAGAACTTAAGGAACAAGTGGCGCGGGTCCCGCAAATCGTCCAAGACAACCTGGCAATCACCCTCACGTCCTTCCTGCCTACCTTGGTGGAGTCAATAGCGAACTGGAGTGCGGGTGGTCGAGTAGGGCCGTGCCCGATTCCGAGCATGGTCAGCAGCCACTCGAAGAACGCGGCGCCGACGAATCAGGCGTACTACGTGTGCGTGACTTCGCCCGCTAGTACCGCGGCGCCGCAAGTGTTGGTGACTCCCCTGCCATCACCGCGGCGCCGGAGTACATGTTGGTGCCCCCCTGCCATCGTCGCGGCGGCACCGGAGCTCCAAGCACCCTCGATAGGGAGAATACATCGGCGGCCAGCACCGCGCCATCAAGCATCCCTTCCGTCTCTTGCATGCCCGTCGCCGTATGCGGTGCGTCGACATTAGCCGATCTCGACGCCATCACGGTAAACAAATTGCTTTACCGCCTTTCACGCCATCTATTACTCTTATGGCATCTCTGACAACGCCGTACATGTTTTCCGCAGACGGATGTTCCTTGCACTCTCTTATGCTACGTGAACAACGAGTTGAGGGATGTTGCCAAGGGTACCATCGTTCAACCCTTGCAGCGCACGTTCCACTCAAGGACGATGCCAGATAGCGTGCACAGGGTTAAAATTAGTCGGGTGCTAAGGGGCTGCGACGACCTGGAACCTCCCATTCAACCCCCAGGAGCGAATGAAGAAGATTCGTCTATCCTCAGAACTTGCTTCGGCTTATTCTTGTTATGGCCAAAGAGCATGATCCGTTTGGGGACGACGGGGGCCATCACGCCACAGACAACAGCACCGCATGTCGTGCCAGCGACAAGCGGTGGCAAGTGAAGGGTTTCGTAGCATGGAAAACAAAAAATTTCTATCGCATACAAACAAACAAGCCAAGATCTATCTACTAGATTGTAGCAACGAGTCGATGGAATAACTCACCCTCGAAGATTCCAAAGTGTTTAACGAGAGCGGATTCTCGTGGGTGATGTAGTCGTACTCTTCCCGATCTCAAGATCGCGTAGACGATCCTTCCGGCGCTGCGTTCCGGCAGCGCTCCCGCAGTCGGTCACACGTTCGGTACTCGATGAAGACCTTCCTCTCCCTTGTTCCAGCAGGCAGCGGAGGTTGTAGCACTCTCCTCGCGATTCCGGCAGCACAACGGCGTGGTACCGGAAGTAGAGGGAAGATCTCGCAGGGCTTCGCCTTAAGCCGGAGCGAGTATGGTGGAGTATGAGAGAGTCCCTCGACGATCTAGGGTTTAGACACGCCGAGGAGGAGCTAGTGCTGGCGGCTAGGGTTTCACCTAGGCGGCGGCGGCGGTTGCCCTAGGGCCGGCGGCGGCTTGGAGGCGGCGGCGGCTTGGTACTAGGGTTTGGAGGAGAGGGTGTTATGTCTCTAGGAGGGAGCCCTGCCCCTCCTTATATAGGTGGAGGGGCCGACCGGCCAAGGGGAGGGAGAGGAGTCCCTCCCCAACTCGGCTTGGGTGGTGCACCGGCTTGGGGAGGAGGGACTCCTCCCCAACTCGGTTTCCCCTTCCTCCTCTTTTCCACTTTCCAAATTTAGCCGTTTGACTTTTCAAACTAGCTATTTGACTTTTCAAACTAAGATTTGAATTAATCCTTTATTTGGTACAGCGATGATACTTAGTACATGATGCAATCATACCAACTTGATACAACACATCCATGTACCCTTCCCCTCCGGAGTGCCGGACATTCCGGAACATTCTAGAACATTCCTGATGAAAACACCGGAACCATTCCCCAACTCCGAAACGGGACTTTCCTTATATGAATCTTATTCTCCGGACCATTCCGGATCTCCTCATGATATCCTGGATCCCATTCGGGACTCCGAACAACATTCGGTCTCTTTCTCATTATTCCATAACTACTCAAAACAACGTCGAATCCTTAAGTGTGTCTCCCTACGGTCGTGAATTATGCGGACATGATCGAGACACTTCTCCGAACAATAACCAATAGAGGAATCTGGAAATTCATATGGCTCCCACATATTTCTACGATTACTTTGTGATCAAATGAACCACTTACATACGATATCAATTTCCCTTTGTCTCACGATAGTTTACTTATCCGAGGTTATGATCGTCGGTATCTCTGCATACCTAGTTCAACCTCGTTACCGATAAGTACTCTTTTCTCGTTCCCGTGATATGTGATCCCTTGTGAGCCAGTCACATGCTTGCAAGCTAATTGGATGACATTTCACCGAGAGGGCCCAGAGTATATCTATCCTTCATATGGATGGACAAATCCCACTCTTGATCCATGTGTTTCAACCAATACTTTCCGAACACTCAATGCCACCTTTATAGCCACCCAGTTACGGTGTGGTGTTTGATGTCACCAAAGCATCCATCCGGTAAAGGTGATATGCATGATCTCATGGTCGAAGGAATTAGATTACTATGTATCAGAAAGCATATAGCAATTGAACTATTAAAATGACTTGATCTTTATGCTACGCTTATCTATAGGAGTATGTCCATCATATCATTCTCCTAACGATATGATCTTGTTGTTAATAACATCTCAATGTTCATGATAGGGAAACCACAATCATCTATTAACCAACAAGCTAGTATTATATAGAGGCTTTACTAGGGACTTCAAATTAAGTTTACAATTCACACAAGTATTAATGTTTCCGTGTTAATACTATTATAGCATGAATGTAAACATTTATCATAAACACAAAGATATAATAATAACTTCTTTTATTATTGCCTCTAGGGCATATCTCCAACAGTCTCCCAC
Organism: Avena sativa; assembly: GCA_916181665.1. Taxonomy (NCBI): domain Eukaryota; kingdom Viridiplantae; phylum Streptophyta; class Magnoliopsida; order Poales; family Poaceae; genus Avena; species Avena sativa. The sequence continues at coordinate 446,445,173 of OV702293.1, read as the reverse complement.
TTGCACTAGAGTCATCTAATCTAGATTACATGGTAATATACCGAACACCCATGGCAGTTTGGTGATGGTCATGTTTTGCCCTCGGGAGAGGTTTAGTCAACGGATCCGCCACATTCAGATCTGTGTGTACTTTGCAAATCTTTATATCCCCATCTTGGATATGTTCTCGAATAGCGTGAAAACGTAGTTTGATATGCTTCAGCTTCTTGTGTGACCTTGGTTCTTGCGCATTGGCTATGGCACCCATGTTATCACAGTAGATAGACATTGGGTCCAGCGCACTAGGAACCACACCCAGCTCTGTAATGAACTCTTTCATCCATATCGCTTCTTGTGAAGCCTTCGAAGCAGCCATGTATTCTGATTCAGTTGAAGATCTCGCCACAACGCTTTGCTTTGCACTCCTCCAGCTAACTGCTGCACCATTCAAAATAAATACATATCCAGATTGTGATTTAGAATCATCCGGATCGGTGTTCCAACTAGCATCGGTGTAACCATTAACAACGAGCTGTTCATCACCTCCATAAGAAAGAACCATATCCTTAGTTCTTCTCAAGTACTTAAGGATGTTTTTGACCGCTGTCCAATGATCCACTCCTGGATCACTTTGATATCTGCTAGTTAAACTAACAGCATATGCAATGTCGGGTCTAGTACATAGCATAACATACATTAGAGATCCTATGGCTGAGGCATAGGGAGTCTTAATCATCCTTTCTCTATCTTCTGCTGATGTCGGACTTTGAGTTTTACTCAAGGTCGTATTGGGCAACATGGGCAAGAACCCTTTCTTGCTATCTTCCATTCCAAACCTCTTTAGAACTTTGTCCAAATATGTACTCTGTGACAATGATATTTGGCGTTTCGATCTATCTCTGTAAATCTTTATGCCTAATATGTAAGCTGCTTCGCCAAGATCCTTCATTGAAAAACTATTATTCAAATATTCCTTGACACTATTAAGAAGGTCTACATCATTCCCAATCAATAATATGTCATCCACATATAGTATTAAGAATGCTACAGAGCTCCCACTCACTTTCTTGTAAATACAAGCTTCTCCATAAGTTTGTATAAAACCAAAACTTTTGATCACCTTATCAAAATGTTGATTCCAACTTCGGGATGCTTGCTTCAATCCATAGATGGACCGTTGAAGTTTGCATACCTTGTTAGCATCTTTAGGATCGACAAAACGTTTGGGTTGCATCATATACAACTCTTCATCAATGTCTCCATTGAGGAATGCTGTTTTGACATCCATCTGCCATATCTCATAATCATAATATGCAGCGATTGCTAACATAATCCTCACAGACTTTAGCTTCGCTACTGGTGAGAAAGTCTCATCGTAGTCAACTCCTTGAATTTGTCGAAACCCTTTTGCGACAAGTCGAGCTTTATAGACAGTAACATTACCATTAGCATCTGTTTTCTTCTTGAAGATCCATTTGTTCTCGACAGCCTTCCGGCCATCCGGTAAGTCCACCAAAGTCCATACTTGGTTTTCGTACATGGATCCAATCTCGGATTTCATGGCTTCTTGCCATTTATTGGAATCTGGGCTCATCATCGTTTCCTCATAAGTCTCAGGGTCATCGGTGTTGTCCACCAACATGACACTCATAACGGGATCATACCAATCTGGAGTGGTACGAGTTCTCGTTGACCTGCGAGGCTCTGTAGCAACTTCAACCGAAGTTTCATGATCATCATCATTAGCTTCCTCTCTTATTGGTGCAGGCACCACAGGAACTTCTTCCGGCGCTGCGCTACTCGCAATTTCGAGAGAAGGTTCGACAACCTCGTCGAGTTCTACTTTCCTTCCAGTCACTTCTTTTGAGAGAAATTCCTTCTCTAGAAAGGATCCATTCTTGGCAACGAAGATTTTGCCCTCGGATCTATGATAGAAGGTATACCCAATAGTTTCCTTCGGGTATCCTATGAAGATGCATTTTTCCGCTTTGGGTTCAAGCTTGTCCGGCTGTAACTTCTTTACATAGGCTTCGCACACCCAAACTTTAAGGAACGACAATCTAGGTTTCTTCCCAAACCATAATTCATACGGTGTCGTTTCAACGGATTTAGATGGTGCCCTATTTAAAGTGAATGCGGTTGTTTCTAATGCATAACCCCAAAATGATAGCGGTAAATCTGTAAGTGACATCATAGAACGAACCATATCTAAAAGAGTTCGATTACAATGTTCGGACACACCATTACGCTGTGGTGTTCCCGGCGGTGTCAACTGTGAAAGTACTCCGCATTTCTTCAAATGCTCGCCAAACTCGTAACTTAGATATTCACCTCCACGATCAGAACGTAGAAATTTAATCTTCTTGTTACGTTGATTCTCTACCTCACTTTGAAATTCCTTAAACTTCTCGAAAGTTTCAGACTTATGTTTCATGAAATAGATATACCCATATCTACTCAAGTCATCCGTGAAGGTAAGAACATAACGATAACCACCGCGCGATGCTACACTCATTGGACCACACACATTGGTATGTATGATTTCCAACAAGTCCGTAGCTCGCTCCATCATACCAGAAAATGGAGTCTTAGTCATTTTACCCATCAGACATGCTTCGCATCTTTCAAGTGATTCGAAATCAAGTGATTCAAGAAGTCCATCGGAATGGAGTTTCTTCATACGCTTCACTCCAATGTGACCAAGACGACAGTGCCACATATAGGTCGAGTTATCGCTCGATTTAAAACGTTTAGCCTCAATGTTATTAATATGTGTATTTCCACTATCGAGATTCAATAAGAATAGACCATCTATCAAAGGTGCATGTGCATAAAACATATTACTCATATAAATCGAACAACCATTATTCTCGGACTTAAACAATTAACCGTCTCGCAATAAACAAGATCCCGATATAATGTTCATGCTTAACGCAGGCACCAAATAACAATTATTTAAGTATAAAACTAATCCCGATGGTAGATGAAGGGGTAGCGTGCCGACCGTGATCACATCAACCTTTGATCCGTTTCCAACGCGCATCGTCACCTCGTTCTTCGCTAGCTTCCATTTATTCTGCAGCACCTGTTTCGAGTTACAAATATGAGCAACCGAACCAGTATCAAATACCCAGGCACTACTACGAGTACTAGTGAGATACACATCAATAACATGTATATCAGATATACCTTTCTTCTTGATGTTGCCGTTCTTCAAATCCGCCAAGTACTTTGGGCAATTCCGCTTCCAGTGACCTTCTCCCTTGCAGTAAAAGCACTCAGTATCAGGCTTAGGTCCAGCCTTGGTCTTCTTCGCCCGCGTGGTAACTTTCTTACCACCCTTCTTGAAGTGTCCCTTCTGCTTAGACTTGTCTTTCTTGAATTTGGTGGTCTTATTGACCAACAACACTTGGTGCTCTTTCTTGATCTCCACTTCTGCAGACTTCAACATGGCAAAGAGTTCTGACAACGTCTTGTTCATGTTTTGCATGTTGTAGTTCATCACAAAGTTCTTGTAACTTGGTGGTAGTGATTGGAGGACACGATAAATCCCCAAAGTATTGGGAATCATAATACCCAAGCTTTGAAGTTTGTTTGCGTGCCCAGACATCTTAAGCACATGCTCGCTGACGGAGCTGCCCTCTTCCATCTTGCAGTTAAAGAACTTTTCAGAAGCCTCATAGCTCTCAATTGCCGCATGAGTCTCAAAGATCAATTTGAGATCCTCGACAATATCATATGGGTCTGAATTCTCAAACCTTTTATGAAGCTCCGATTCTAAACCATACAAGATAGCACACTGAACTATGGAGTACTGAGTCTTCCGAGTGAGGTAAACATTCTTTACTTCATCGGAAGCATCAGCTGCAGGTGGGTCACCCAGCGGTGCATCCAGCACATAGGTCAAATTACCAGCTGTGAGGACAATCCTCAAATTGCGGAACCAATCCGCGAAGTTGCTTCCATTTTTTCAACTTTTCTTTCTCTAGGAACACATTAAAATTGATGGTAGGGGCTGCCATTGATCTACAACATATTTGCAATAGTTTAGACTAAGTTTATGACAAATTGAGTTCAAATTAATAAATTTAATCTAGGTGAACTCCCACTCAAAACAATATCCCTCACATTGTTTTAGTGATCACACGAACCAAATCCACCACATCAACACCGATCATCACGAGAGTTGATATAGTTTCAATGGCGAACAATCGACATGTTCATCATATCTACTATATGATTCATGCTTTACCTTTCGGTGATCCGTGTTCCGAGACCATGTTTGTACATGCTAGGCTCGTCAAGATCAAACCTTAGTTTCCGCATGAGCAAATCTGGCTTGCTCACATTGTATACACTTGCGGAATCTAACACACCCGATCATCACGTGGTGCTTCGAAACAACAAGCTTTAGCAACGGTGCTAACTAAGGGTGAACACTTTATGACTTGAAATTCATGTGCATGAGGGATCATCTTATAATGCTACCGTTGTCTACTAAGCAATACAAGATGCATAAAGGATTAACATCACATGCAATTCATAATATGTGATATGATATGGCCTTTCTTCTTTGTGCTTCCGATCTCCATCTTCTAGCACGAACATGATCTCCATCATCACCGGCATTGCATCAAGGTCAATGACGCTTCTCCATGGTTGTCGTCCACCGGCTTCAACTATTACAACTACTTTGAATAGACACGCGGGTCTTAACATAAATTAAAGACAACCATATGGCTCCTGCCGGTTGCCAACTTACAATAAGGAACATTGCATACATCAAATATAATCACAATCATGGCCATATCACATCACAGCACACCCCTGCAAAACAAAGTTAGACGCCTCTACTTTCTTTGCATGTTTTACGTGGTTTGGGGCTTTCAATAAGTGTCGTTCTAACTTACGAACAAGAACCACAACATTGATACTAGTATTGTTAATCACCCGTTGTAAATTGGATCTTAACTATGCTAGGAGAAACAGGCACCCGCAAAGCCACTTATGCAATACAAGTTGCATGTCAAGCGTGGAGCAAGTCTCATGAACGATGTCATGTAAGGTTAGCCCGGGCCACTTCATCCCAACATCCCGCAAGATGCAAAGTACACAAGAAGCAATCGACAATAAAAGCATCAACTCCCACAATGACCATTGTGTTCTACTCGTGCAACAGATCTACATATAGACACGGCTCTGATACCACTGAAGGGTTTCGTAGCATGGAAAACAAAAAAATTCTATCGCATACAAACAAACAAGCCAAGATCTATCTACTAGATTGTAGCAACGAGTCGATGGAATAACTCACCCTCGAAGATTCCAAAGTGTTTAACGAGAGCGGATTCTCGTGGGTGATGTAGTCGTACTCTTCCCGATCTCAAGATCGCGTAGACGATCCTTCAGGCGTTGCGTTCTGGCAGCGCTTCCGCAGTCGGTCACACGTTCGGTACTCGACGAAGACCTTCCTCTCCCTTGTTCCAGCAGGCAGCGGAGGTTGTAGCACTCTCCTCGCGATTCCGGCAGCACAACGACGTGGTACCGGAAGTAGAGGGGAGATCTCGCAGGGCTTCGCCTTAAGCCGGAGCGAGTATGGTGGAGTATGAGAGAGTCCCTCGACGATCTAGGGTTTAGACACACCGAGGAGGAGCTAGTGCCGGCGGCTAGGGTTTCACCTAGGCGGCGGCGGCGGTTGCCCTAGGGCCGGCAGCGGCTTGGAGGCGGCGGCGGCTTGGTACTAGGGTTTAGAGGAGAGGGTGTTGTGTCTCTAGGAGGGAGCCTTGCCCTCCTTATATAGGTGGAGGGGCCGGCCGGCCAAGGGGAGGGAGAGGAGTCCCTCCCCAACTCGGTTTCCCCTTCCTCCTCTTTTCCACTTCCCAAATTTAGCCGTTTGACTTTTCAAACTAGCTATTTGACTTTTCAAACTAAGATTTGAATTAATCCTTTATTTGGTACAGCGATGATACTTAGTACATGATGAAATCATACCAACTTGATACAACACATCCATGTACCCTTCCCCTCCGGAGTGCCGGACATTCCTGAACATTCTAGAACATTCCTGATGAAAACACTGGAACCATTCCCCAACTCCGAAACGGGACTTTCCTTATATGAATCTTATTCTCCGGACCATTCTGGATCTCCTCGTGATATCCTGGATCCCATCCGGGACTCCGAACAACATTCGGTCTCTTTCTCATTATTCCATAACTACTCAAAACAACGTCGAATCCTTAAGTGTGTCTCCCTACGGTTCGTGAATTATGCGGACATGATCGAGACACTTCTCTGAACAATAACCAATAGAGGAATCTGGAAATTCATATGGCTCCCACATATTTCTACGATTACTTTGCGATCGAATGAACCACTTACATACGATATCAATTTCCCTTTGTCTCACGATAGTTTACTTATCCGAGGTTATGATCGTCGGTATCTCTGCATACCTAGTTCAACCTCGTTACCGATAAGTACTCTTTTCTCGTTCCCGTGATATGTGATCCCTTGTGAGCCAGTCACATGCTTGCAAGCTAATTGGATGACATTTCACCGAGAGGGCCCAGAGTATATCTATCCGTCATATGGATGGACAAATCCCACTCTTGATCCATGTGTTTCAACCAATACTTTCCGAACACTCAATGCCACCTTTATAGCCACCCAGTTACGGTGTGGTGTTTGATGTCACCAAAGCATCCATCCGGTAAAGGTGATATGCATGATCTCATGGTCGAAGGAATTAGATTACTATGTATCAGAAAGCATATAGCAATTAAACTATTAAAATGACTTGATCTTTATGCTACGCTTATCTATAGGAGTATGTCCATCATATCATTCTCCTAACGATATGATCTTGTTGTTAATAACATCTCAATGTTCATGATAGGGAAACCACAATCATCTATTAACCAACAAGCTAGTATTATATAGAGGCTTTACTAGGGACTTCAAATTAAGTTTACAATTCACACAAGTATTAATGTTTCCGTGTTAATACTATTATAGCATGAATGTAAACATTTATCATAAACACAAAGATATAATAATAACTTCTTTTATTATTGCCTCTAGGGCATATCTCCAACAGCAAGGCCCCCTTACCGCCCTCTCCGTCACCTCCACGCGGTGGGTCGGATGATCATGTTGATGATATGCACATGGCACAGGATCCGGCTGAGGACGACGAAGACTGGAATGATCACTTCTTCAACACTCAGTTTAGCAACAAAGACCTAGCTGGTGGCCCCACAGAGAAAGCCACTATCACCAAGCGTCTGTTTGGTTCTCAGGAGACGCCTCCAGCTTGAGCCTTTATAGAGCCAGCTGATACAACCAACCGGCCCTTTATTCTAAGCCCTGACACACTACATAGGGCGGCCGGTGCTCAGATTGCGGTGTCGGCCCGCTCTCCAAAAGGAAAAAAGGGCAGGAAAAGAAAATCTAGCAGCTCGAGCCAGCCGGTGGCGTCAACAACTGCGAATCCGATCAGGTTTCGGGACGGGCCACCAAGACCCGAGGGTATTATGTGGAGGATTCATGTGGCGGGTGAGCCCATGCTACCTAAGAATTTGCGGAAGCTCGCCAGTTCGGAACTGCAGAGTGTGCATGACGGCGTGCTGACGATAGAGAGACGCCTTCTATCGGAGAAAGATCCCTCGCACCCGGTATTCGTGGTTAAGGTGCCACCAGGCTTGGGCTTCATCGACAATGCCCTTCGGATCTGTTCTTCCTGCGGTTCGACGACATCTTCAATATGTTCCACCTATACCCGCTGCACTATACCATGGTCCCCTACTACATGCGTGACGGCTGCTTGGGTTCCCCCGCCGAACGACGTATCGTGGCCTCGTACCTAAAAAGAATCCTCGTGGCGAACAAGACAAAGGAATACATTCTCGTGCCTTACTTTCCCGAGTAAGTCGTTATTCACTCGCACCGTCGATTGGCTTTATTAGATCATCATCATTCTTTTTTCCAACACATTCCATTTGAATTTTTTGCGTAGAGATGAACACCGCATGCTCATCTCCTTATCGCAGAAGCATTCCCACGCCACGTATTTCGACTCGGGGAGTCTAGAAAAGAAGAAAAACTACGACAAGATCAAGGAAGTTCTGGATGATGCTCTCACTGGATTTGCCTCGACGGAAGGCACCACCTTCGTGCGTACGAAGGTCAAGTTCGGCAGGCACGTCTTCAACCATGTAACGGAGTTCCCCTGTGAAAGGATACGGATGTCGCCTAGAGGGGGGTGAATAGGCGATTAAAACTTTTCCTACAGTGGCTCAACAAAGGCGGAATAAAACTAGTGTTTACTTTGTAAAGCACAACCTAGAAACAACTAAGGTTTACCTATGTGCACCAACAACTTATGCTAAGCAATACGAGCAAGAAAGTGATAGCAAGATATATATTACTTCAAGCACGAAGGCTATCACAATGTAAAATTCATAAGTAAAGAGCTCGGGTATAGAGATAACCGAGGCACACGGGGACACCGATATTTTACCGAGTTCCTCCCAACATGGAGTATGTCTCGTTTGGAGAGGGGGTGGTATCAAACCACCAACGCCACAAAAGGCCTCCCTTATTCTCCGGTGAATCTCACCCCAATGGGATCGATCCACGCTTCCACTATCGGTGCACTTGTCGGTGGCAACCGGAACCTCTCACAAGGTTGGGGCACAACTCCACAACTTAATTGGAGGCTCCCAACAAACGCCACAAAAGGCCTCAACAAATGCCACCAAGGCTACAATGCCACCAAGGCCACAAAACCGTCTAGGGTTCCAAGAACCCAAGAGGGACAAGCTCCAATGAGCAACTCAAACCAAATCCTCCGAGGACAACTCAAACCGATGCAACAAATGCAAATGGCAAGAACACCACAAAGATGCTCAAATCCCTCACTCTCAAGTTCCAACAAAGCTACTAAAGCTAATGGGGAACAAGAGAGGAGGAATCAAAGAGACACACAAAATCCCCCAAAATCTAGATCCCCAAAGATACACTCACAAAGAGATGTTTTGGTTTGGTCAAAACGTAGATCTAGATCTCCTCCAACAACCCCTCAAATATTTGCAAGAATCAATGGAGGGGTGTGTAGAAATCAAGCTTAAAGAGTAGAGCAAATGGGGGCAAAGCTTGGGCAAGAAAAGGGGGAAGAAGTAACCCTAAATGAAAATGGGGCAAGGCTATTTAAAGAGAGGGGCTGATTCTGCCCGTTGGGGCAATTTTCTGGATGGTCCGGTAGTACCGGATTGGCCCGGTACTACCGGACCGAACACAACACATACAGCGAGCGAGCCAGAGAGAGAAAGCAGCAGCACAGTGCAGCGCGCGGGGCCTAGCAACATGCAGTGCCGCAGCAGCAGTGCGCGCGCGGTCGCTTGCGGAAAAGCAGCGCAACAGCGGCACTAGCAGCAGCGCAGGGGGCAACGCAAGCAGCTAGCGCAGCGGCGGGCCCACGTGGCAGCGAGCGGACGGGTGCGCGTGCGCGTGAGAGAGAGCGAGCGAGTGGCAGCGGGAGGCAACGGGTCAACGCGATCGGCATATCTGGATCTAAAAACCGAAAAAAAGATCTGGACAAATAAACGGGCCGGCCGGTACTACCGGGCCGGCCGGTAGTACCGCAAAAAGGTACCTAGCGAGGCAGAAGGAAATACGGGCCGTTTTTAGGCCCGGGCGGTAGTACCGCCCTGCTTGGCCCAAAAAAACAGACCGACACGCAAATATTCAAACGGCAATAACTTTTGACTGGAAGCTCCGATTGACCCGATTCAAATTGCGTTGGATAGAGGGCGACAAGGGCTTCCAAATATTGATTATCACCAAGTGAGAAAGTATCAAGTAGAATAATGTGATATACCTCACTTGGTGAGAAACCGAAAAGCCGCATAAATCAAAATCGCAACAAGATACAAATGGGAGATCCGATTTAGATGAACAAGGGCTTGTTATGGAGATTACCACAAGCTCTATATCATCACATGGATAAGACCAAATAATAACCAAATATGATGATGCAAGTATGCAAAGGTTTGAGCTCTCTCCGAACGATGTGACCGAATTACTCATAAGAGAGCCCCTCTTGATAGTACGGTTATCTATCCTAAACCCGGTCTCACACACACAACGTGAGACCGGCAAAAGGGAAAACCTATCAATATTATACCTTTGCCTTGAGCATTCCACTTGAGCTCGATGTAGACGATCTTGCCCTTCTCAAGATGGAACGCCTTCCTTAATTCCTCATCATCGACCTCGCATATTGAGCTTGCCCAACAAATCTTCTTTGCATTTCAACTTTTGCCTTGAGCATTCCACTTGAGCTTGATGTAGACGATCTTGCCCTTCTCAAGATGGAACGCCTTCCTTAATTCCTCATCATCGACCTCGCATATTGAGCTTGCCCAACAAATCTTCTTTGCATTTCAACTTTTGCCTTGAGCATTCCACTTGAGCTCGATGTAGACGATCTTGCCCTTCTCAAGATGGAACGCCTTCCTTAATTCCTCATCATCGACCTCGCATATTGAGCTTGCCCAACAAATCTTCTTTGCATTTCAACTTTTGCCTTGAGCATTCCACTTGAGCTCGATGTAGACGATCTTGCCCTTCTCAAGATGGAATGCCTTCCTTAATTCCTCATCATCGACCTCGCATATTGAGCTTGCCCAACAAATCTTCTTTGCATTTCAACTTTTGCCTTGAGCATTCCACTTGAGCTCGATGTAGACGATCTTGCCCTTCTCAAGATGGAATGCCTTCCTTAATTCCTCATCATCGACCTCGCATATTGAGCTTGCCCAACAAATCTTCTTTGCATTTCAACTTTTGCCTTGAGCATTCCACTTGAGCTCGATGTAGACGATCTTGCCCTTCTCAAGATGGAACGCCTTCCTTAATTCCTCATCATAGACCTCGCATATTGAGCTTGCCCAACAAATCTTCTTTGCATTTCATTGACCTTGAAGCCAACACATGCTCCAAGCGATGCCAATGGACAAATCCTACAAGTATAACTTAATACACACATTAGTCCATAAAGATTGTCATTAATTACCAAAACCACACATGGGGGGCCCAACATGTTCTTTCACCCTGCGTGAAGCAGCCGGAAAACAGTAAGGAAGCCTACTACGCACTCCATCACATGAGGGCGTTCCTACTTGACCAGCAGAATTCTACGCTGCCAGATCATCTCAAACAGTGGGCCAAAGCAAAGGCCAAGATCACTGATTCAGATATTAGACAAGAGATGTATCGCATCCAGCAGCAGTTTGGGGCAATCATCTTTCATGATGTCATGACTTCGGGGGGGATCTTCTATGGAGGAAATATCCCGAATAACCGTGACATAGAAGATCGCCTAGAGATGCAGGTTGACTATAGGAAGTTCATGACGAGACGAGGCGTCCTCTCGTTCCCTAAGCCGAGCCAGAAGGCTTGATGTTGGCCTAGTTGTAGTTACAAACTATAGATGACCTTTGTGTGTGTGTGTGGACAAGTGTACATGCTACTATACTTATCTTATTAGGTTTATGAATCATCGCTTACTTCTTTTGCTTATTATTATTATATATCAATCAATGCTTGGTTTTTTTGCTTACTCTTTGGTCCTTTGCTCACTTTGGTCCTTCTTTTTTTCCTTACTCTTTTTTCGAGAATAATGCCGATGATTGGAATGTCGTGGCACACTATATATGTGAATGTGCTACAATGGGATTGTGAGCCTTGTGATATGCACAAGTCCAGGTCTTGTGCATCCTACTTGGCTCACGGTTCCATCGTAGCATATTCCTGTGTCCAACGACCTATGTATATATATGAGGCATTCTTTTCGAGTTATTTTTGTATTTTTCGAGAATAATGCCGATGATTGAAATGTCGTGGCACAATATATATGTGAATGTGCTACGACGGGATAGTTAGCCTTGTGATATGCACAAGTCCAGGAATTGTGCATCCTACTTGGCTGACTGTTCCGTCGTAGCATATTCCTATGTCCAATGACCTAGCTAGTTATATATGAGGCATTCTTTTCGAGCTACTTTGGTCTTTTTCGAGAATAATGCCGATGATTGAAATGTCGTGGCACAATATATATGTGAATGTGCTACGATGGGACTGTAAGCCTTGTGTTATGCACAAGTCTAGATGTTGTGCATCCTACTTGGCTTACGGTTCCATCGTAGCATATTCCTGTGTCCAACGACCTATGTATATATGACGCATTCTTTTTGATTTACTTTGGTATTTTTTTAGAATAATGTCGATGATTGAAATGTCTTGGCACAATATATATGTGAATGTGCTACGACGGGATTGTGAGCCTTGTGATATGCACAAGTCCAGGTCTTGTGCATAGCTACTTGGCTCACAGTTTCATCGTAGCATATTCATGTGTCCAACGACCTATGTATATATATGAGGCATGCTTTTCGAGTTATTTTGGTCTTTTTCGAGAATAATGCCGATGATTGCAATGTCGTGGCACACTATATGTGAATGTGCTGCGATGGGATTGTTCGCCTTGTGCTATGCACAGGTCCAGGTGTTGTGCATCCTACTTGGCGAACAGTTCCATCATAGCATATTCCTGTGTCGAACAACCTAGTTATATATGAGACATGCTTTTTGAGTTTGGTCTTTTTGATTTAGTAGTACTTTCTATAAGTGTATCTTCATATGCGACTTTAATTATATATGTTTTTTTCAATCACCGGTTAATTATTATTGTCAACTTATAGATGACGTGGTACGTCGTGTACAAGGGACGGGTTCCCGGAGTCTATGATGATTAGGAAGACTGCCGGAGACAGGTGCACCGTTTCAGCGGCAATAGCTACAAAGGGTACAACACTATGGCGGAGGCGGAAGCTAGATACACGCTCTATCTAGCGGGAGTTAGGACAAGGAACCGGATGAAGACCTACACCTTCGTCGCGGCGGTGATCATGCTTATCTTCTTTGGTTGTTTATCCCGCGTTTGTGTCTAGCTAGTTTAGATGTCTAGGCGAGCTTCCGAGCTCTAACTTGTTCGATCGACACATGTATTCGCATGTCACCAACTACTTTGTAACTTGATCGAAACAATGTAACTTATACTATGTATTCATGTATGAGACTTATCTATATGTATTTGTTTTAATCTTGTTTTTCAAATTGTGTATTTATATATATAATTGTATATCTTGTATATGTATGTGTATATCTGCCTGTAATATTGTATATAATCTGTATTGTATATAATCTGGCTCGGAAATTAAAAAAACAAAAAAACACCTGTGGCGCACATGACCTACCTTTTGTGGCGCACTACACCTAAAGCGCACCTTAGAATCTTAGTGGCGCACTGGGAAGTGCGCCACAGAAGATCCTACGTGTAGTGCACCTGCCCACATAGCCGTGGCGCACTGGCAGGTGCGCTACGCCTATCTCGACACAACCGTGGCGCACTAGGCAGTGCGCCACGACTAGGAGATAGCCGTAGCGCAAGGCCCGTGGCGCACTGCTAGTGCGCCACAGATGCTCTTTTCAGGTGCGCCACGAATGGCCATTTCCCTAGTAGTGGTAAAAGCACTCAGTATTAGGCTTAGGCCCAACCTTGGTCTTCTTCGCGCGCTGTAACTTTCTTACCGCCCTTCTTGAAGTTTCCCTTTTTCTTAGACTTGCCTTGCTTCTTAAATTTGGTGGTCTTATTGACCAACAACACTTGGTGCTCTTTCTTGATCTCCACTTCTGCAGACTTCAACATGGAGAAGGGTTCGGGCAACGACTTGTCCATGTTTTGCATATTGTAGTTCATCACAAAGTTCTTGTAACTTGGTGGTAGTGATTGAAGGACATGGTAAATCCCCAAAGCATTATAAATCACTATACCCAAGCTTTGAAGCTTGCTTGCATGCCCAGACATCTTAAGCACGTGCTCACTGACGGAGCTGCCCTCTTCCATCTTGCAGTTAAAGAACTTTTCAGAAGCCTCATAACTCTCAACTGCCGCGTGAGCCTCAAATATCATTTTGAGTTCACGGACAATATCATGTGGGTCATGGTTCTCAAACCTTTTCTGAAGCTCCGATTCCAAACCATATAAGATAGCACACTGAACTGTGGAGTACTGATTCTTCCGAGCGAGGAAAACATTCTTTACCTCATCGGTAGCATCAGCTGTAGGTGGGTCACCCAGCAGTGCAGCCAGCACATAGGTCAAATTACCAGCATTGAGGACAATCCTCAAGTTGCGGAACCAATCCGCAAAGTTGCTTCCATTGTTTTTCAAATTTTCTTTCTCTAGGAACGCATTAAAATTGATGGTAGGGCCGCCATTGATCTACAACATATTTGCAATAGTTTAGACTAAGTTTATGACAAATTGAGTTCTAATTAATGGTTAAATTAATCTAGGTGAACTCCCACTCAAAATAATATCCCTCACATTGTTTTAGTGATCACATGAACCAAATCCACCACATCAAAACCGATCATCACGAGAGTTGATGTAGCTTCAATAGCGAACAATCAACATGTTCATCATATCTACTATATGACTCATACTTTACCTTTCGGTGATCCGTGTTCCGAGACCATGTCTATACATGCTAGGCTCGTCAAGATCAAACCTTAGCTTCCGCATGAGCAAATCTGGCTTGCTCCCGTTGTATACACTCGCAGAATCTAACACACCCGATCATCACGTGGTGCTTCGAAACAACGAGCTTTAGCAACAGTGCTTACTAAGGATGAACACTTTATAACTTGAAATTTTGTGCTAGAGGGATCATATTATAATGCTACCATTGTGAACTAAGCAATACAAGATGCATAAAAGGATTAACATCACATGCAATTCAAAATATGTGATATGATATGGCCTTTCTTCTTTTGCTTCCTATCTCTATCTTCAAGCACGAACATGATCTCCATCATCACCGGCATGGCGTCAAGGTCAATGGCGCCGCTTCATGGTTGTCGTCCACCAGCATCAACTATTACAACTACTTTGAATAATAGACACGCAGGTCTTAACGGAATTTAAAAGACAACCATATGGCTCCTGCCGGTTTCCAACTTACAATAACGAACATTGCATACATCATATATAATCACAATCATGGCCATATCACATCACAGCACACCCCTGCAAAACAAAGTTAGACGCCTCTAATTTTATTTGCATGTTTTACGTGGTTTGGGGCTTTCAATAATTGTCGTTCTAACTTACGAACAAGAACCACAACGTTGATACTAGTATTGTCAATTACCCGCTGTAAATTGAATATTCGCTATATTGGGAGAAACAGGCACCCGCAAAGCCACTTATGCAATACAAGTTGCATGTCAAGCGTGGAGCAAGTCTCATGAACGATGTCATGTAAGGTTAGCCCGGGCCGCTTCATCCCACCATCCCGCAAGATGCAAAGTACACAAGAAGCAATCGATAACAAAAAGCATCAACTCCCACAATGACCATTGTGTTATACTCGTGCAACAGATCTACATATAGATACGACTCTGATACCACTGTAGGGGTTCGTAGCATGGAAAACAACAAATTTCTACCGCATGCATACAAACAAGCCAAGATCTATCTACTAGATTGAAGCAACGAGTCGATTAGAGTACTCACCCTCGAAGATTCCAAAGCGGTTCATGAGAGCAGATTCTCATGGGTGATGTAGTCGTACACTTGCTGATATCAAGATCACATAGACGATCCTTCCGGCGCTGCGTTCCGGTAGCGCTTCCGTAGTCGTTCACATGTTCGGTACTCGGTGAAGACCTTCCTCTCCCTTGTTCCAGCAGGCAGCGGAGGTTGTAGTTCTCCCCTGGCGATTCCGGCAGCACGACGGCGTGGACTCGAAAGTAGAGGGAAGATCCTGCAAGGCTTCGCCTAAGCTGGTGCGAGTTATGGTGGATCTAGGGTTTCCGGAGATCTAGGTTTAGAAGGCCGGAGAGGAGGAGGAGGTGTCGGCGGCGGCTAGGGCGACGGCGACGGGCCGGCGGCGGTGGCGTGCGGCGGCGCACGGGGTGGGGAGGGCTGGGTTGTGTGTTCTTTGGGGCAGCCCTCCCCCTCTATTTATGAGAGGGAGGGAGGCTTGGGAAAGGGGAGTTTGAATCCATACCCAAACCCAAGTTGGATAGAAGGAAGGACTCTTTCCTTCTTCCACTAGAAAACTATTGTTCCAGTTTGACTTTTCAAACCTCCCTTTTGACTTTCAATTTAGAGCTTTATTTCTCTCTCGCAAATGCCCAACCAAGTGACCTAGGACATGATCCAATCATTCCACTTACCCATGACACATTCATGAACCATTCCCCTTCCGGTCCGGTGAACCTTCTAGACCCTTCTAGAACCTCTCCGATGAAAACATCGAAATCATTCCTGAACTCTGGAATCGGACTTTCCTTATATGAATCTTATTCCCTGGACCATTCCGGATCTCCTCGTGATATCCCAAATCCCATCCGAGACTCTGAACAACATTCGGTTTCCCTACTTACATTCCATATCTACTAAACAACATCGAATCCTTAAGTGTGTCTCCCTGCGGTTCGTGAATTATGCGGACATGACCGAGACACTTCTCCGATCAATAACCAATAGAGGAATCTAGAAATTCATATGGATCCCACATATTTCTATGATTACTTTGCGATCGAATGAACCACTTACATACGATACCAATTTCCCTTTGTCTCGCGATAGTTTACTTATCGAAGGTTTGATCGTCGGTATCTTTGCATACCTAGTTCAACCTCATTACCGATAAGTACTCTTTTCTCGTTCCCGTGATATGTGATCCCTTGTGAGCCAGTCACATGCTTGCAAGCTAATTGGATGACATTCCACCCAGAGGGCCCAGAGTATATCTATCTGTCATATGGATGGACAAATCCCACTCTTGATCCATGTGTCTCAACACATACTTTCCGAACACTCAATGCCACCTTTATAGCCACCTAGTTACGGTGTGGTGTTTGATGTCATCAAAGCATCCTTCCGGTGATGGTGATTAGCATGATCTCATGGTCGAAGGAATTAGGTTACTATGTATCATAAAGCTTATAGCAAATGAACTATTGAAATGACTTGATCTTTATGCTACGCTTATCTATAGGAGTATGGCCATCATATCATTTTCCTAATGATATGATCTTGTTGTTAATAACATCTCAATGTTTATGATCGAGAAACCATGATCATCTATTAACCAATAAGCTAGTATTATAAAGAGGCTTTACCAGGGACTCTAATTTAGTTTACAAATCATACAAGTATTAATGTTTCCGATTAATACTATTATAGCATGAATATAAACATTTATCATAAACACAAAGATATAATAATAACCACTTTTATTATTGCCTCTAGGGCATATCTCCAACAGGTTTACATTCCTTGCTCAATGCAAGCTATATGGATGGCCCACGTGTAAGTCAATATGACATGCGGTTGTCCCATATATCATCGACAGTTGCCTTGACAGTGTGCTCCACCACCCATCATCAACCGCATCTCATGGACAGCTTCATGTGTGTCTCCTACTCGTACGATATCATACTCATATAGTGAAATTCGAGTGTAGCTATCATTTAGTGGCCATTGTAGAATTTTTAGAAGATAGAACTTGTTTTTAATTATCTTTTCTTAATTAGTGACCTTAATTGTGTACTTGTAGGTTATTTTGGTTTATAGAAGGTATATAAAAGCAACCTCAACAACTAGCAGCAAGGCTAAACGTGAAGGGTGGGCTATAAAAAATCCATGTATCATTATCAAAACCTTATCGATCGCCATAGCCTAGGCTAATTTTGTATTTCGTTATTCGTACGGGCAGACCAAGAAACATTTTCTAAGGTGTGTGTGTAGGGAGGTATCATGAATGATCTATTTTTACACTAAGAGAATTTGTGTATTTTTCTATAATTACAAATGAATTTAATTGGGATTGCAGACATTGAGTGAGGGCCTCAACATGGGTTCACCCCGGGTCATGTGATAATGCTAGCATTCCTGACAATGCTAAACCTTCATCTAGAGCTTGTTAGATCCATTTACTTTTGGCACTATTTGTACTTGTGCAATTTGGTTTGTTTAGTTGATAAAATTTGCATCAGCCAGGGATTTTCCCCTTTTCGGGAAATACATGGAGCAAGCAATGGTAACCATGTTCCAGTGCCGCTAGGATTAGCTGACTTTGTGGTGGTTAACTTTGGCTGACTTTGAGTCACTGACATGTGGACCCTGCATATGATGTGGTCCACCTGTCAGTGACTCAAAGTCAGCTGACTTGGAGTCCCATAAAGTCAATCAATCTGTGCCCGTTCCAGTGTCCAGACAAACGTGGCCCTAATCCTAATGCCTGGTTGGCATAGCTAGTGAAATGACAAGAACTCGCATGCTGGTCATGCTAAACAAACAACAACATGGTAGAGCAGGTGCACTGTTTACATGTACTCCCTCCGTTTTAAAATATAAGATATTTTAGTTTTGTGAAATAAATATATCTAGACTATTTTTTTAGTAAGTAGGTTCACTCGGGTTTGAAATAAATCTACACACTAAAAAAAGTTTAGATATATTTTTTTTTCATAAACCTAAAACATCTTATATTTTGAAACGGAGGGAATAAGTAGTCAACACTTACGTGTACAATCTGTAGTGTGAATGCAGAATGAGTTGACAAGAAAACGATGACTTCTTTATCAGTTGGTTATACACGAATGAGCCCACAATAATTAGGTTTGGATCTATGACTAAATCTCTTGATTGCATCAGCGAGAAGATCGATTCCTGCTGCTACAATTTAGGAAAGAAGACTTTGTGACAAGAAACGATTTAGGCAAGAAGACAAAAGATGGCCAGGCACAATTCAACTATGTACCATATATTATCAATACACAACATAGATACATATGTATACAAGCTCAATGGAAGTTGAACCAGGACATGTATGTTAGGTTAGTGCATCTTGTTCCCATGGACTTGTCAACAACCAATAGCTAGCTGCTACTTGTAAATTTCTTTTAGATATACTACTACATTGTGTGGAGGAGCAAAAAGTTGTAACTTGACTTCTCTGGCTCTCAGGAGTCCTCCCTTGTTTTATTCATTTTCTTAAAAGAATGCATTCGCTGTGCGGAGGCCTCCCTGGAGATAATGTTCTTTTTGAGGTTAGGTTAGGACTTAGCAATAGATACAAGGTTTGCAATCGTTGTTTCGTTGAACTTATGGTGACTTATATAGAGGAAATAAAGTAGAATTGATACAAGATTTGCGTATCAAACATAGAGAGGAAAAGAGAGCATGCACCTAAAAGAAAAATAAGAGGCTAGAGCAGTAGTGTACCATCACCATCTGGAACTTATACAGCTAACATCTCCATGTTTTTTTTTTTTGGAAAAACACACCTCCATGTTGGTTTTCGCAAAAAAAAAACATGTTGGTAAAGTAAGAAGTACTCCCTCCGTTCAAGAATAGATGTCTTAGGTTTTTAAAATTTTGGATGAATCTATATACTAAATAGTGTCTAGATTCATCCAAATTTTGACAAATTTAAGCCATCTATTTTAGAACGGAGGGAGTATATGTTTTAAGAGTTGAATAGGAACAAAACACAGGTCCAAGTAATCCCTCTTTCTAGGGTCCAAGTAATCCCTAACATGGCATGTTCAACAAATCTAGTTCAGTACGGTTGCACAACTAATTGCAAGACTTGTTCAGAGCTTGACGAGTGGTCAACACAGAAAATGGCACTGCAGATGCAAAGCAGCTCACCACACAATCAAGCTTGCATGCCTTACCGGCAAAAAAAGGAATCAAACTTGCCCACGTGGAATGGCCGTGAAAAATCCCCGAATAGTCCAGGTACTTGCTTGCAGGAAACTAGCACATGGATATATATGTCCTATCTCTGCATGCGGACATCACATTCAACGAATATCGTGTGTCACACATGTACCTTGACAGCTTTGGTACGCTAGAGAGTGAGAAAAAAAGAGGTTTGTCTAGGAAAATCCACTTTGTCATAGATGTACCTATTGTTTAAATACACAATTTCAAATGTCAAAAATTCCGGAAACAAATTCCCCGTATTTTGAAACGAAAGTCATATTTATTCCAGTCAAAGGGGGATTTAGAAATACATAAAAAATACTTCCTCTACTTCATAATTCTTGTTGTGGTTTTATTTAAGTTTGTACTAAAACCGCGTCATGAATTATGAAACAGATGGAGTACAAGTGTTATGGAAAACCATTAAATTAGGTAAGTGAAAGTTACAAATTTATTTCTATTTATTTCGGAACACACATTTTCACTAATTTTCATGTAATATTTATGAGTTTTTTTTTAAAATTTCTTGTTCCTTCTATTTTACTTCAAGTTTTTATTTTAGTTATTTACCTTGTAGAAATCTTATACTCCCTCCGTCCACAAATAACTGACTTGAGTTTGTCTAGATATAAATATATCTATACACTGAAACTTGTCTAGATACATTCAAATTTAGACAAACCCAAGTCAGTTATTTCTGGACGGAAGGAGTAAATTATTTTCAAATTTGTTTATAGTATGTATAAATTTATAGCAAATCCCCTACCCCCACTTTCTCTTTGGATTACTAAATGTTTTTCAATTTAATTTAATTTTACTAATTTTCCTAGAAATGCTTGTTCTTTTTCAGAGTTTTACTTCTTGTTTACTTTATGGTCATTCTTCCAAAAAAAATCATTTCATATTTATTTCAATTTTGGAGATTTTTAATTCATTTTCCTAACCCCCTTATGATTTTTTTTTGGTAAACAACAGTTCATTTTGTTGTTCCATTTTCCTGATTTTGTCATTTTTAGAACAACTATCGATCTTGTGTGCAAAACTGTTGCCAAGTCACCATTGAAACCGCTTTCAATTGCATAAAAGACCGTAGTTTTGACATGTGAGAGACCTTGGTATTGTAAGTTGACGTATCAAACATAGACTTTTTCAAGAAAAATATTTTTTAAATTTTGCGATTAACGAACTTACTCTTTGCGTAGTTAACTAGCTATTTTCTTGTTCTGAAACTTTCACCTCCAAAACAAGAAAATCTCAAGATCTGAATTATTACCATATTCAGACGTTTGGATTGCTTTATTTATAAAGTGGTGCGAAAGACCGTTTCCAGAATGACCAATAGGCTGCCAGGAAAGTCACATATCAAGCTGTCATACGTCCACGTGGAACGCACTGGAGCAGTGCAGGTGTGGACACAAAGAACCAAGATTTTCCATGGGGGGACAAAACCTTGCCTAGACGAAGACTAGCTTAAACAGCTAGGGGAGATGGAATCTGCTTGAACTGAAATCAGCAGCTTGCTTTCGACCGTGGACAGCATTTTGAAAGTGGACCAGCCGGTGGCAAGCTAGCTACTTTTCAACGCCTTGTGCTAGCTCTTGCCAACTTCGGTGAAGTGTGCTCTCCAGCATTATAAATACAGGCCAGGAGCTCCATCGTGTCTTGCATCCAACTCCAAGAGCAACATAACTGTCTAGCCAGCAACCTCGATCACATTTTCTTGATTGCATCAAGAGTTCATCCGTAGTCCAAGCCTCCAAGATCGATCATGCCGACAAGTTTAATCTCCAAGTATGTATACATATACCCCATAAATTTACTCTTTTCAGTTGTGTGCATGGACCATTGATGATCCATCCCTGTTAATTTCATGATCTATCAGTTGTGTTTAATTGCTGTTTGATTCATACATATGCAGGGTCTTGGAGAAGGCTGTCCTTCCACTGGATGTTGTTGCACCAGGTGCAAAGATTGGAACAGGTACTGTGCTAATGTTCTTTGATCTTGTTACATTAGTTAATCTTCTTTGATCCCATGTTTCTGCATGCTAACACCACTGCTGCAATTCAGCTTCTCGGACGAGCGTGCGTCGCAATCCAAACATGGAGAAGCTTCGGAGCGGGTACTTGTTCCCCGAGGTACATAATACATACTAGTACAGCACTTGGGATTCACTGACCTTTTCTGAGTATATACACGGACTAACCAAACGACGCGTTCACTTGTTGATCCTTTTGTGTGGTTCAGATTAGCATGAGACGCGAGGCGCACCAGAAGAAGTACCCGGACGCGAAGGTCATCAGCCTGGGCATCGGTGACACGACTGAACCCATACCGAGCATCATCACATCAGCCATGTCCGAGGTAGTACATATCTTTCAGCTTCTCCGAACTCCGAAGCAATGCTAGCTGAGTTTACTTGCTTTTTCCTTTAATTTTACTCTTGAGCATGGTGCCTCGCCGACGTGAGGTCAGTACTAGCATATCAAATCTGCACAAGATTCTGTGTCATATTTCATTTGGCGATCTTGTCGTAAATTAAAGGCCTCCAACCTGCAGTTCTAGCCAACTACAACGCGGCCGGAGACCTGATTAATTAGTTGAGTCTGTTTCATGCATGCGCAAATACCCAATAATTGCGCAGATATATACTTCTGAGTTCTGATGGTCTGTATTGAAATGCAATGCAAGAACTTTGCTAGGTTTTAGTGGCCGAACTGCAACGGCCAGGACCTCACCAACTACACTAATTAACGAGGTCAGTCAGTGATCGCACTTAGTCAGGATTCAAACCAACAAGTTGCTCTACTTCTCATCAGCAGTCTTCTCTGCCGAATGTACCAGACGATTTCCATAGAGGTCAACGAAACGTGACGTATCTGTTTAATTTCTCGGAGGTTATGCTGCGTAGTGTTTCATGTACTACATGGGATAGAAGAACTTTCGCCCATGTAGCAGAGAAGAAGAAGAAGAAGAT
This sequence comes from Avena sativa, assembly GCA_916181665.1. Lineage (NCBI taxonomy): Eukaryota > Viridiplantae > Streptophyta > Magnoliopsida > Poales > Poaceae > Avena > Avena sativa. The sequence continues at coordinate 446,422,365 of OV702293.1, read as the reverse complement.
CACGCGTCATCGTACGTACGTAACAGCGAGCAACAAGTGCCATCATCGCGCGCCTGGAAACTTCTGAATAGCTAGCTCCAAGAGACACGTGTAAACTTTCTTTCTTTCTTTGTCAAGCCACTCATGCACGCATCTTGCTGTTTTGAGATCGACCCCTGCTCGATCGCTCGGCCACATCATGCCTGATTTTCTTTCTCCATGATCTGCCACAAACGTACTACTCCCTGTATAGTACAACTGGATAAGAGAAATTAATTAGCAGGATATATAACACTAGGATAAGGTGTCTGCCACTCCACGTGCATGGTTCTTTATCTAGCTTAGCTTAGACTTGTCTACCCTAGCTCATCTTGCGATCGATCGGTCGATCGATGCAGCTAGCCGTGTCTACCGAAAATGTATTCATTTTTGGGTTGGCGTACAGCTCCTGGCCAATCTAAAACAAGTAGACTGGAAGAAAGTGCTTTCAGATCACGTCATTAGCTCTTGCATGGTGACGTGGTGTGTTGACATCATCGGGCCAAAAAGCGCGACGACTGCGACCCCAGGAAGGAAAAAAAATATAATCTTTGCTTCTGCTGCTTGACTTTGATTTGATGTGGCTAGCTAGCGCAAGTCAAGCTCAACAGGCTTCGATCTAGAATTGGTTCCAGTATAGCCACACATGAGCATGATTGTGGTAAAGGAAAAAAAATATGGATTACGAATATTGTTCTCTTATTTTTTGCAGTACGCGCTTGGGTTGTCAACTCCTGAAGGGTACCAGGGATATGGCCCGGAGCAAGGTCAGAAGGTAACTTTTCCTGGTGATCCTAACATCCTCTACAATCTGCAGTAATATCCTCTCGATGTGTATCACGAAATATGCACGTGCATTGCAGAGTCTGAGGAAGGCCATCGCTGAGAAGGTGTACCCAAACATGGGGATACGAGACACCGAGGTGTTCATTTCCGACGGAGCGCAGTGCGACATTGCACGCCTTCAGGTTCTTGAAAAATCACTGCTGCTTGCTTTCACGAACGAGGCGTTCAGATCCAGTGCGGTAACATAATAACTCTGTTATTGTTTCTTTGCAGATGCTGTTCGGGCGAGACGTGACCATTGCCGTCCAGGATCCCACCTTTCCGGTACGATCCACCTACGATTGTCAGACAGTGAAACTTCAGACTCTCGTGGCAGACGGGCGGTTTACTGAACTTGCGTGGTGCAGGGGTACGTGGACAGCGGCGTGATCATGGGGCAGACGGGCGGCGCGGACGAGTCGTCCGGCGGCCGGTACTCCCGGATCGAGTACATGCGGTGCGCGCCGGAGAACGCCTTCTTCCCGGACCTGGCCACGGTGCCGCGCACGGACGTGATCTTCTTCTGCTCGCCCAACAACCCGACGGGCCACGCGGCGTCGCGCGAGCAGCTGCGGCAGCTGGTGGACTTCGCGCGCGGGAACGGCTCCATCGTGGTCTTCGACTCGGCCTACGCCTCCTACGTCTCGGCCGACGGCGACAAGCCAAGGTCCATCTACGAGGTCCCGGGCGCGCGGGAGGTGGCCATCGAGATCTCCTCCTTCTCCAAGTTCGCCGGGTTCACGGGCGTCCGGCTGGGGTGGGCCGTCGTCCCCGACGAGCTGCTCTACGCCGACGGCACCCGCGTGGCGCGGGACTTCGACCGCGTCGTGTGCACCTCCTTCAACGGGGCCTCCAGCGTGGCGCAGGTGGGCGGGCTGGCGTGCCTGGCGACGGAGGAGGGGCGGGAGGCGGTGCGGCGCGTGGTGGGCAAGTACAAGGAGAACACGCGCGTGCTGGTGGACACCTTCAGGGCGCTCGGCAAGGAGGTGTACGGCGGCGACGACTCGCCGTATGTGTGGGTGAGGTTCCCGGGGCAGCGGTCGTGGGAGGTGTTCGCGGAGATACTGGAGAAGACGCACGTCATCACCGTGCCGGGCAGCGGCTTCGGCCCCGGCGGCGAGGGGTTCATCAGGGTCAGCGCATTCAACAGCAGGGAGAGGGTCGTCGAGGCCTGCGCCAGGCTCACCAGCTTCCTCGCCTAGATCCATCCTTCATACTACGTCTCCTGATTTACTCATTCATCTATATACGTACGTTCAATAATAACTCTGCAACATACGCCAACTCGCCAAGTATATATACTGGCTCGTACTGATCATCAATCAAGAACATTAATGTATGGATCGATCTATATATGGAACAGCAATGGAAACATAGATCGTTGATTACATAATCATGCTATATCCTCCGTTCTACTGCAAGTATAAACACTTACATACTAGTATGAAGCAAGCACTACCAAGTATGCAAGATTGTCTTAAGATCCACGACCAAAGCCTCGAAACACTTGGCTCTTATTTTGATTGGGCACACAGATACCCGCTTGACGCCTGTGTCGTGCCGCATAAAGTTCACTTCCCTCAGATATAACTTAGCAATACCTTCTCTTACTCGGTTTCACTCTCCTCTTCACTTTCTTCGTCTTCGTCTTCGCTGAGATTCAGGTGGTTCATGTTCTCCTCCAGAGGAGGCAGGCCGTCGTCAGAATCATCATCCGATCCTTCCTCTGTGCTTTGGTGTGATTTATCTGCCGCTGTGTATATGAAGCAAAATCAATAACCACAGACCAAAATCTTAGTGTGGTTTACTTCAAATGCTCGAGACGTGGTGTGATTGTTACCATTTACAGGTGACTTGGGAACGCTTGTGGCACTTGCCAACCAGGAGTTCTGCACGCTGATTATCTCGGTGCCATTCTCACACTTGGAGTATGCTTTCAGCAGATCTCTGCACGTTATTCACAAGGGTGAGGGTGTGAAAACCTGACCTGAACCCATTATACACACAAAACATGCTTGTATGAAGAATCCATAATGTAAAGGAAGATAGCGCTGCAAATCTGAGTATTATTATATTCAAAGACAATTGAATGCCCACGTAATATGCCGTCTTCCAAAGTTCACTGGATAAAGTTAAACGCAGCATAGTGCCTTATGTAGGAAAGCCTGGATTATCGTGGCAACCTCACTGATTGTTATTGATTATTAGGTCAGCAGCTCACAGGTATAGCATAAACTAATTTGCTTTACTTAGGTAACAGTCATTGGGATTTGCGTGTTACCGAAATGAAATGTACATTTCACATGCATCTAATTGCTTACCCTATCTACATAGTCTTCAAGTTCACTACAAGCCTATATGTGATACTAAAAAATATTTACAGGACAGACCTGTTAAGTGATAAGAATGAGTGACCCCACTTGAATTTCGCAAGCAGCAGTTCTCCGGTATCTTTCTCCCCACTGCAAAATATAGTTTAACATGAGCTCACACCCTGGTAGGAAATAGCTAGCACTATCCTGAACTACAAATTCACATGCTGGATATGTCATGCCACAAATTCAGATCGATAAGTTTAGCTTGAACACTTGGGAGAAACTTTTGGCACTATACTAGTTTCTCAAAATCAAAATGCGCAATTAAGTCATCTCTAAATCAAAAGCCTAGAAGCTGTATATATTCCATAATAAAGACTTATATATCAATGCACTATGATGGTGCATGATGAAATTCAAAGTACCTACTGGTGAATTTTCTTTATCTATACATCAACAGCTTAAAAACACTTCACGCAGGGGGCTAGAAAATTTACCATATTATTAAGGCTGCCGATAATGCTTCCACACATGACAGCTGACATGGGCGGCCATAATTCACAGGGTTTGCTGCTACCAACCATGGTACTGCAAACAGTTGAATAAACATAATGAATCCACATAAATTTACAAGAGGTAAATCCTTGCGAGAGGAACGAATTAATGATAATATGGGAAAAGGAAAGCCCGGTAATTATAAACTCTATCTAAGCATGCTGAACTTATATCTAAAATCTAAGAGCAGGGAGAGTCCAGAACTTTTGACTAACCAGAATGTGCGACTCAATGACAAATTTAGAAATAATAACTAGTTTGGAGTTACAGAAATCTTTTAATGGAACCATCTTATTGGTAATCTACGGCTAGTTCCATGTAGAACTAGTAGGAGAAAGTAATCGCACATTTCTAAATCATAATGGACACCAATGATGCACTGCCTTGCTGAATTTACTAAAATGTAATGATCTTACATAGACGAGGGGCACCACAACGGAGTTTCACAAAAGGGACATCATCTAGACGTGCCCAAGAACAATCAACCACGGCCAATCCTTTTCTTTGCACGATAGGATGGTCTTCCTTGGATACACAATGTGTCCCAACAGGGCTGAAAGCAAAAGAAGGGAAAAATTAATCAGCGGGAGTAGCCTATGTATCTCAAAGGCCAACTTTATATGACCATCTCAGTTTGTTTCATAAAATTATACAGGACAATCAAACTGAGAAAAATCACAAAAACGCAGCTTCACCACAATTTCACATGATTCCATATCTCATATATTACCTGAGAACGACACCACCAAAACCATTTGTTACTCGCAACTCCTATAAGACAATAACAACCTTATTAGACAAATAATATATCTTAAATTGCAGAGGCAGTGTCAGGAGTTTGACCAAAAGCATGTCGTAAGAGAATAATTTACCAAAAGTCTAGAGAAATCATTTTGGAAATATTGGATGTACATGACTCTATATACATACATGCACACATAGTATGTGTAGTTTATTTTTAAATATTTTCAATTTTACCATGTACCTTGGTTTTGACTTTTGAGAGGAGGGAAAGAGTTCTGAATTTCAGGTGTAGCAGACCAAGTAGTGCCTTACCTTTAAAAGCCCAAATCTTGAAAGCTTACGACCGGTGCATCTTTTAGCATCGCACTGCCCAAAGTCCTGTAGATATTATACAGAAAGCACAGGATCTTACACACACACTGTCAATGGGCAATAAGAACACTTGAAATCATTACACCTACCCACATTGCAAGCTGGATTTTGGGGCTACTAGGTTCCTCTTCGGTGCTGTCTGTATAGAAAATCAAAATAGTGAGGTTTAAGGAACAGTTTAAAGCGATTTCATGAATCTGATGTGTCTCAATGTGGTTTTGCATATATGCTATATATACTCGTGAATCTGTATTCAAGAAGAACTATAGTCTAGTGAGCTACTAAATTCCTGTAAACTGTAACCTCCGGTGACTGTTCACGGAAAACTAACTCATTGTTCGTTTCACGAGTCACACTGAACACATACGTGAGTGGGATACCTTTGTCTAAATACATCTGAATCTCCCACAATACACAATCCTAGCATGCTTAGAGCGAAAAATGTCAAAAACAACCAGGAAATTTCAAGGAAACTGTACCTTCCTGCCTTGGAAGTGACGTCCCAGGAGAATCATCGCTGAAATTGAAGATATAAGAAGGTTATTTTACTCCCGTTTTGTAAGAATAAAAGTGCAGGTGTTAGAATCCCAATTCTCAAGTTCGGTTGAAGTACATATCATCCTCGGTGCATAACTGAAATCAGGTAAACGCGAGCGAAACCTAGTTTAGGCAGAGTCTGCAAGTGCAGCCTGCTGAAATGCCTCGTCAATTCAAACAAACTTTACTCCCTTGAGTGGAACCCTAAAAGATGGAAAACCATCTAGCGCTCGGAAGAAGTCGAGTTACCACGAGGCTTCTTCTTGCTTGGTGCGGCGTGAAGAGGAGGACGAGGAGGAAGATCCACGCCCGCGCCTATTGCGGTTGTATCCCATCCTGGAAGACTTGGCAGCGGCGAATCCCTCGTCGGGCGGCGGGGGCGGCGGCGGTTGTTCGGTTCGGGAGAGGAAGCCCTGAGAGTACGGCAGTGGAGTCCACTGTAAGCACAGGTTGGGCCCCAGGTTGGGCGGCTGCGAGTGGGCCGCGCAAGTTTCTCACCTATCAGCGCCAACGGGAGTTGAGTTTTTTCGGTTTATTTGTAATTTTTTTTAAAATATATTAATATCATAGGGATATCAGTTACACCCAGTCACTGCAACAACGCATGCCGTAGCGGTCCTACGGATGCACACAGCCTAGAAAAAAAATCAAAAAAGAAAAGTCCCGCTACAGAGAACTAATTCTCAAAGCAACAATACTGACACCATCCGAACAACACCAGTAGTCCCCACTCCAATAACAACGCCTTTAAGAAGGAAACAGTGCCAAGCGTCGTCATTGCCCGATCAAAGATTATAGGTTTTCACCCTCGAGAAAGTCCTTGCTCACAAAACAATATCGTCAACAAGGTCATTGCCAAGCACAACCAGTTAAGGCCAGACCTTGGATTTTTACCCTGCAAGATAAGACTGGGAACTCCCCTTATGTTGTCTTCCCGCACCAACAGTCGCTGCAATGAGTCCCAGATCACACAGTCAGATCTCTGTTGCCACAAGAACAAAAATCACCATCGCTATCCTTATATTTCCGCTTTGCTAACATTCTCCACATCTAACTTCACCATGGCTCTAAGAATGGCACTTGGTGGGAACAAACAGCAGAGCTTCGCAACGCTCCCGCTGAAACCAAACGGCAGAAAAACAAGATGCGCACGACCGAATACCTTCCGATCCAGCAATCTCCAGGCATGATACGCCCATGGGAGTTCGCCGGCGGAGCCTTCCGAAACCCGCCTCTCTAGACCAGATCAACGAGGGCAGACATCAAGCAGATCTTCGTCTTCGTGCGAAGGAAACCAAAGGACCACCACCATTATTAGATCCGACACAGCGATCCCCACACCGCCGGCCGGTTTTTGAAGAACGGATCGAGCATGCAACTAGGGTTAGAGAGCCGATCTAGGTCTTCCAACGGAATCCCATCGCCGGCACCTCCTCCACCATATCGCCCCACTCTGCCGCCTTGGAGGAACGAACAAGCCGCCAGCACGGGGGACAGGCGGCCGCTGCACGCCAGCACTCTGGACGGGCCTCCATGACGTCGCCCTCCATGTTACCTCATGCTGCCGTGCCACCTTCCCCGCACCGCCGCTGCCTTCCCCGCCTCTCCATGCTCCACCCTCACTATTGATGGCGCCCACACCTGTCGTGGGACGCTTCGTTGGAAACCACAAGAGGAAGGTGTGATGAGCATAGCAGCAAGTTTTCCCTCAGTAGAGACAGAGGTTATCGAACCAGGAGGAGGAAGGAAATGTCTCAAAGGTGTTGCAAGCTACATGGGAACCTGCACAACACAAACTCAAGACTTTGCCCCAACAAATAAGTGAGGTTGTCAAGCTCACTGGTTTGCTGTAACAAAGGATTAACTGTATGGTGTGGAAGGTGATGAATGGTTTGCAGCAAGTAAACAGTGGAAGATGTATCAATGGTAAAGGTTGGACCGGGGTCCATAGTTCACTAGAGGTGCTCTCCTTAGATAAACAACATGGCATGCAGGGTAAACAAATTACAGCAGGACAATTGACAGGAACTGAGCAAGGCATAATAATGCAATACTAGACAAAAAGATCCTATGAGATTCGATTGGGCAATACAACAATATACATAGACCGCCTTCCAACTGCATCTATGACTAGTAGTACACCTTCAGGTTATCATCCGAACCCCCTCCAATATTAAGTTGCAATCAACAGACAACTGCTTTAAGCAAAGTGTGTAAGGTAAACAATCCACTTGTTCCATGAGCAAGAGACCGCTGTTTTCTCCCTAGTGGCAACAACACATCTACAACCGAAGAGATTTCTGTCACTTCCTTTGGAAACAATAGGCATGAACCCACTATCGAGCATAAATACCCCCTCTTAGAGTCACTAGCAACTACTTGGACAAGATAGCTACTAACAATGGAGAGCATGCAAGATCACAAACAACACACACATGATAGTATCAATAAGACAAAACCATTAATCAATCTGACATAGTAATCTCAATATCCATCGGATCTCCGCAAACACAACATGCATGATTATAAATATATTAGATCTTGATCATGAACGGAGCTCACAAGATCTATACATGAAAGCACAAGGAGGAGATACAACCATCTAGCTACTACATGGAACCGTAGTACAAGGTGGAACTACTCACGCTTCATACCGAAGAAGAAGGCCTCCGGGATGATCTCCCCTCTGGCAGGGTGCCTGGAAGAACTTCAGATCCCCCCGATCTAGGGATGATGGTGGCAGCGGCTACAAAAGGTTTCGTGGAGTTTTTGATCGGGTGCCTAGGGTTTTTGTATCGGGGGTTTCTTATAGGCGAAGAGGCGCGGCAGGGGGGGCCACACCCTGCCCAGGTGCGGGCTGGGGTCTGGCCTCCCTATGGCGCCCCTCCGTCTCGTATTCTAGATTTGTGTCGCCCACGGTAAAATATTGACTTTGGCTTTTGTCCCGTCCAATTCCGAGAATATTGATTTTCTGCCTTTCTAGAACCAAAAACAAAAGAAAACAGGAAACTGGCACTGTGGCAACTTGTTAATAGGTTAGTTCTAGAAAAGATATAAAAACACCTCAAAGTGTAAACAAAGCAAAGCAAAGTAGATACTAAACAAGCATGGAGCATCAAAAGTTATAGATACGTTTTCGACGTATCAAGCATCCCCAAGCTTAACTCCTGCTCGTCCTCGAGTAGGTATGTGATAAAAGAATAATTTTTTAGGTGACATGCACCATCAAAACCAAGACCAAACCATTTGCAAGCATTGAAAGTTGGATCAAAGAACTCTAAACATGTGCATAAAAGACGTAGTTCTAACAATAAGACAAAGTAACTATGCATGCAACATGAAAGGCTGCAAACAAAGATCATGAATAACATGCATTGAAAAACGTTTGTTTGTTTCACGTACAGAAAACATGGCTAGTGGCAATCAGCTTGTCCCTCATAGAGTAGCAAATAGATGCATAGGACACCTTCAAAGTTCATAAGAGTGACTAGATACAAATAGCACAATAACAAGTAATATCACAGCATGCATCAATCAATAAATTTCGGGACACTGCACATAGGATGGCAACTATGCTCTCTTAATGGTGCCTAAAGGTAAAAGGTGGAGACTCAATATAATGGTGGAATAAGGGCCCTTCATAAAGGGAAGCAGGGATTTCAAGTTTCAAAAAGAGCTTCCAAAAATTATGGTACTTGTTAGCTTTCAGCCCTCATTGCCCCTATCATAAGCATCTTGAAGTGATTAAGGTTAAAGTGAACAAACTATGGAGTATATGGTTGAAAAAGTATAAGTTGGCAATCTCAAGTCCCTTGAATACGAGGGCCACACCTCATGCTACTCAACTTCAGTCACCTGTAAGTTATTTTCATAGTAAGTACATGTGTATCATAGAGAACCGCCAACGGGGTACCCCTTGCACATGGTATAGGAGCTATACCATAACCAAAATGTCAAGGCAAGCAGACAATGAGCATCTCAGCGATCTTTTTATTTACTATATGCATAGCTTTTTATTGAGGAGGCTTCATAGATAGCTCATTATGGTGATGCTATAAGTTTCCACCATGATTAGCCATTGCTTAGGCTAGCGGCCCAGGCGTTTCTCTAACACAAAATACATAACTCCATGGACTTACAAGCTCCCTCTTTATTTCACACTGGTGACATCCATAGACAAAAGAGCATGATATCAACTGTGTACAAAGTACAAGTGCAATGTTGAAAATGTTCCCCATGACAGCATGGTTTTGCTAATTCCACCGTATAAGTGCAAGCATATACAACATAGATGACACAATGGTTCAAGTTTATTAGGGGCAAAGAATATAAAGTGTGCCATCAAGTTTGTAAGGGATTTAATCATTAAGTTTTCACATAATAAAACACTTTTTATTTGGAAGATAACTGAAAACAAGAATATACTTGGAATGGTGTAACACACCATGCAAAGGAGTTTATAGTGGACACTTTGGAATAACTTGGTTTCTTGGGAGTTGGAAGCATGAGTAGATCTTACTCATACACGTGTAGGCTAGCAAAAGAATGGGAGCAACCAACTAAGAGAGCAATAATGGCCATAATCATGCAGAGCGACAAAGCATTACTAATCAAAGCATAGAGTGGTACTACAAGTCAAGGAATAAACGATCATAGAGGCTATGGTGACTTTTTCATAGTCATAAAATGGTGTGAGCATGTGCCAAGTCAACCCAAACAAAGCATCAAAGGAGAATACCACAATACTATGCTTTTGCATGATAAAACAACGCATAATTTCTTCAAGGCACACTAAGCAGTCCCAATTGTTTGGAACAAGACATGTGGTATGTCGGAAACATATCTATAATTTTTGATGCTCCATGCTTGTTTTGTATCTACTTTGCTTTGCTTTGTCTATACTTTGAGGTGTTTTTATATCTTTTCTGAAACTAACCTATTAACAAGTTGCCACAGTGTCAGTTGCCTGTTTTCTTCTGTTTTTGGTTCCAGAAAGACAGAAAATCAATATTCTCGGAATTAGACGGGACAAAAGCCAAAGTCATTATTTTTCCCGGAGCAACACGGAACCACAAAGCAGAGCCGGAGGGGGGCCATAGGGTGGCCGCACCCTCCTAGGCGCGGGCAAGACCTAGAGGCGCCCACGGGGGGTGTGGGCCCCCTGGACTCCCATCGACCTTAATTCCTGCGCCTATAAGAATCCTCCGACCCAAAAACCCTAAAGCATCCAGAAGAAATCCACGAAAACTTCCGTAGCACCGCCGCCACTGAAGGGGAGATTCGGGGGACAGAAAGTCCTTGTTCCGGCACCCTGCCGGGACAGGGAAGTGCCCCCGGAGCCATCTCCATCGATCTCCATCGCCATCTTCATCACCATTGCTGATTTTCCCTGATGAGGAGGGAGTAGTTCTTCCTCAGGGCTAAGGGCTTGTAACATCCCAAAAATATAAATCAACGATCATCAAACTCTAATCACTAAAATTAGGGTTAACAAAAACTTTGATTAATTAAAATCATATGAATGCATGTGTAAATGAAATGATTTGACAAATACATGAATGGACTTGTGTGATTAGTCTAAATAGCAAGAAATGTTTTAAAGGTGAAAACAACATCATATAAAACATTTCCATGCAGAAACAAAACAAAAGAAAATCAAAAACAATGCAAATAAAGCAAATGGTCATTTTTGCCAATCTTGCTCACTAGGTCACTTTGAGTGTTTCTAGTCCAAGATTTCAAACAGAAACTTTCCCAATTCTTTTCACGCCTTGATAGAACTATTAAAAGTGAATCAAAGCCCACCTTTAAAACTTGCAGAAACATTTGGCAACCCCATTTAAATCACAATTCAAAACTGAATGTTATTCATATGTGAAGATCATCCATTTTCAAAATCCAACTAAACCAATGCCCCTTGACAAATCCAACCAACCAGATACTCCCTAGCATGTGCCTAGCAAACCCACAAAGTTTGAATTCAAAATTCAAATTTAAAGTTCTTGCGGCCATTTCACCAAACACCTTGCAGATTCAAATCAAACCAACAACAAACACTATAGTGTGCAATAAAATTGGCCTAACTTGTTCCCTCTCTGGTTGCAACCAGGCCTTAGTAGATCATCTAGCCCCTTTAACTCTCCTTAGCACCACTGTGAGCTTGCCAATGCCATCAATGGTGAGAAGGCCGAGCCTTACCATGCCACCCCAGTGTGGACAGAAAGCTAGAGGAAGAACTAGCCGTGCCAACCTTGTCTGGCATGCTGCCCATGCTTCACCACCCCCTTTAGACTAGCCCTAGCTCGAAGACAGAGACAGGAACCACCGGAAACGTCGTGCTCGCGCCACTGTCGACCATGCCGACACGCCCCACCGTGCACGCGCCGTTCCCACTCAACCCGACCACCTCGAGCCCTTGCCGCCCGCCATCATGAACCCCACCGTCCCAGGAGACCACTAGACATGCTCGTTTCCTCGCCCATACCCCGTAGCCGCTGCACGCCGCGAAGTTCGCCGTCAGTACCACGCAGAGCACCACGCGTTCCAGAACAAAATCCCACCGCCCTACGCCTCGCCTTTAAGCCAGCAACGATTGCCAGGAGACCGCGCATCGTCCCCTACCCTTAGCCATGCCGCTAGCAGCCCGTAGCCATGTCGCCACCGTCGCCTGCCCATCCCTCTCGGTCTTGCCGTCGAGCCTATAAAAGGAGGGCACCCCTAGTCCTTTGCAGCACACCACTCCACTCCCCTCACCTCACTGATCGTCCCACACCTCTAGACGAAGCACGGGGAGCAGTAGCTTGCCGGAATTGTATCGGAGCATGCCGCCTCTGGAGGAGAAGGGCGTCGCTGATTGCGACCACCCCCGGAGCTGCCTCGATCGTCCCTGAGCTCGCCGTCGACCACCAGTCCGTTTGCCCGTCTCGCCGTCGTCTCTGGAGCCCTAGTACGCCCCCTATGCACCCCCACCGAGCCGCTAGGATTAGAGCTCGTCGTCGACATGTCCGTCGTCGACGACGATCCATAGCCGTTGATCCCCACTATAATCCAACGACCCACACCGCCCCGTACTGCTTCGCGCGTTATGAGCCACCGACCAGTGGATCCCCCCTGTCAGCTGAGCCCCGAGCTGCGGAGTGACACTGGGTCGGCCTGTTAGCAGCTCCCGCACGACCCAACAATTCAAATTAATCTTTATTCTTTTAATTTCAAGCACAGTTCTGTACCTATATTCAAAAATCAACCCAACTCGATTCACTGAACCAAAATGCATGAAACCAATTTTGTTAGAAAGGTATTGAAATGCTTAATCCAAGCCCGTTGGATTCAAATCATTTGGATCTGTGGATCAACCATGGTAAAAATAACAAGGCAGAAGCTTTTCTGCATTCAAACATTTTTCAAAATTCAACCATAAAAGCTTTTGAGTTGATTCCAAATGATCACATGATCACTCCAAATGACTAATCATATTTTTTTACTATCTTAAACCAAAGATTATTAGAGATTTTTAGCACCTAAAATTGAATGTTATCCAGAATTATGACACCTATGACTTATATCATAGTTCTACGATGGTATTTTCATACCTCTACTTCGAGATAATTTACTAAGTTTTTGTCATATTTATACTTATATCATGGTTTCGAAGCTAATCTCACCATGATCTTATTATGTTTTACCTGTACATCATGATTTAAGAGTTAATCTAGCCATGATGACTTTGTTTCACATTACACTATCATTAATCCTATCATAACTCCACTTCATCACGTAGAATTCTCAAGTGAATCCCACATGATTACTACTCATTACATCAACACTTATCCTAATGATATTCATCATATGGTCTTTGGTTATCAACTGACACTAGGATTTTACTGTTCTTCCCTAAATTCTAGGATTAGGCTACACCATTAAGACTACTTCAATTGATGGCTTACACTTTTCTACAGTATCTTGGTGGTTTATGTCTCCCTCGGAGGACACTAAAGAGCACTATACTTGAGAAAAGATAAATAATTACTCCTAAGAAAGAATGACTTAAACATCTGACTTAGGTGTGACAAGATTATCCTCAAGTGGATTCTCATCACAAGTCATAAGATCATTTGGTTTAGATAAGATGGCTCCTATAGTCACTATCCAACCTACAGATCTTCCTAAAAGGGTTTCAATCCTAAGGTCAAAGCATATGCTCTGATACCAACTGCGGTGACCTAGCATACCACTGCATGATGTAGTACACTATATTCATTGACATAACACCAATGAAACACCGTTCACTAGTATTACATCCCTCAGAGTAGTACAACAGAAACATAGCAGGTCCAAGACATGACTATAGGTTACAACTTAACTCTTTACACAAGATCCAGAGAACACTCTAGGTTAAAGAGTGAGAAAGAAACTTCTTACAAAGAAGAATCAGAAATAAACAACTCATCACTATTATGCTAATAAAATTAGCATCTAACTATTTGGCTTGTATTGTTGCTATAGCAGTACTCTACAGAAATATGTTCTATGGCTAGAGATTATATTCTTATCTAATCAATAACTTCGTCTTCACTTGAGTTGATGTATATGTTGACTTTCTTGACTTCATTGAAGAACTTTAGCTTTTGGTGATGATTCCTGGAGCATAACTTGATGTAGACGTCGTCTATACTGGCTTTAGAACCTAGCAAGGGTTAAGAAGATACGTTGAGTATGAGCGTACTCAGCAAGTTCACTAGAAAAGGAGTGTTTGATGCACTATAACTATAGCCACAGACCATAGGTCGTAGGCAATACAAATTTTCGTAAACATTTCTTCAAAGGTTTCTTTTATTCTAAAAAGCTATGTCCATCAGCCTTCACGGGTTTACCAGAACTTTCATGGAGTTCCTTTCCCGCCGCGTTCGCAGCTCCTTCCCGGACCACGGAGTAACAAGTTACAGTTCTTACACTCTGCAGAGGTGCGTTACTTTACCCATGAGAGATCTTAGCTTTGTTACACATCCGAATTGCAGGTTCGTTCACACTTCCTTGGTGTGAGGCCCAGTCTAAGATCCAAGCCAATCACTGCCTTCTCCGCGACCCCGCGTGTCTCCTTAGTGTACGCCAGCCCACCTATTGAATTACGACAATTGGCAGTACAGACCGTTCAGATGCCGGAACTATCGTGGGACGTTGACCCACCCATATGTTGCATATCCTCTACGAATTACCATATAATATGCACGATACGAGTGAGAACAGCCACGACCCGCATGTCCGGCTCCATGCGAGAGGGAAAACATACAACTAACTTCTCCGTCCTATTCCAAATCTCATGGTCAACGCGTAATATACGGCGCAAGATCACTGGCGACATTGGTTGTTAAGTCCTAGATATTATGTTCCTTTACCACCGGAACTCTTATAGTAGGTTATTAGCTCATGGTAACCAACCTATAATCACATTATTATGAAAATAGTGTTTTTGACCCTTTTCAAATGCAGGTGATGACAACACTGGATTTGTAAAATACTTTACAGAAAACAATCAAAGGACATGAGCAAGTGTGAACTTGCCTTTTGTGATTGCAAGATTATGCACTCACGGTCTTCAAGACAATATAAGATCCAATAGCTGAAATATGCATCATTGGTCCAGTAAGGACTAATGTTTAAAGAAGCAAGATGCTTTTATGAATAAGTAATGTAATGCAAGTTGATAAACGCGAATCCCGAGGATAACGTTGTTCTAGGGTTTGGATACTGAAAAGGGTTTCCTTGGAATGTGTTGTCCTTTTATATTAAGTTTCACACTTGTGCTTCTTATTAAGGCTTGTGAGTATGTGTGAAACAATATGTACACATAATGGCATACAACAATAAGATATACTAATGAGATGTGCTACTCAAGGACTACTTATATGTGAATTATCTTATCTTCAAGTTTTACCTTGCAAGTGATGACATTTATAATGAACTAAAGTGTTAACAATCCTAGGTATATAAGTAAAGCTTAGTGTAATGTGATTATTATTAATTGTCATTTGATGTTGTTTGTGTTTGAATAGTTTGGATTTGATATGCTTTATACTTAATTATAATAGAACAAAGTTAACTATAAAACATATAATAAAGTATTTAGTACCATACTTAAAGCTTTGCAAACTAAAAGTAACTTTAAGAATGTAGATAGACTTAGGGTGTATTACTTATGATATTTGTATCTTGTTCACTTTATATTGTTTCCTTAGAGTTACTTAAAAATGGCATTACTTCTATTAGGTGGTGTTTTCTTTACATTATAAATGTATTAAGGGATTTATCTTCCAATAAGGGTGTGGTTAAGGTTTGTGAATAAGTAAACAATATTATTTACTACTTATGAATTCACTATGGTGTTTTGATTTGTTTATAAACTTGTGGTTAAAGTAAAGGAAGGGTTTTTATCTCATTATAATTATTCTCAGAGATTTTAGATTGGATAAGGATCCTTTTATAAAATAATCTACATTAATGGTTGAGAGATAATTTAATAAAATTGTATTTAAAGTGTGTTAATTCATTTTGAATGCACACAACCAATATTTAAGACTAATACTATTTACTAGACTCAATTGACTAACTTTTAGAATTATTAACAAATTTTATTTACCTTTATATGAATTATTTATTAAGGAAATAAGTTTATATTTAAGTTATTAAAGTTGTTTAACTTTTTATTTAACTCAAAAGTGGAATATCACATTTTTAACATGTAGTTATTATTTTTGTGATCATTTTGGTATATTAAATTTATTTTTGTGATTTATAAATAATAAGATATGATTTCAATAAGGTTTATTACTTTATAAAGACTTAATTAATAACAAATATTTAATTAGGTGGAATAATAATGCATGATTATAGTTTTAAATTATAATTCTTATTTTTCTAAAAAAAATGGTATTTTATTTATATTTCTAACATTTACCATTATTAAAATATGAATTATCAAAGTTTTATTATTTATAAAACTTTTATTTAATAATGTTTTTTTAAATAATCATCATAATAATATTTTATAATAGTTTTAAGTTGTAGATTTTATTTTTCTAAACATTTTCATATATTATATGTATTTTTCTGATTTATAAAACAAAAGATATCAACTTTACAAGATTTAATCATTTTATTTCATTTCTAAAATATTAATATTTGAATTCATATTGTGTTTATCAATTTTTTTCTAAACAACTAATACTTTTCTTACCGAGGCAAGACCTACCAAGGTCACTGACCAGTGGGGTCAGTACCATGTTGGATGCCACATGGGCACAGACCAAGTCAAACGTGCTGACCGGGCTGAGGTGGCGTGTGCATGACGCAGTGATGACGTCACAGAGGATGATCCTCTCAGATCGAAGCTCGATCGAGGGATTGAGTGCATGCGCACGACCGAGGTTGGGCTTGCTGGAAAGAGGCGGCAACGACGAACCTAATATTGGCGGCGCGGCTAGTTTTTGGTCATCGGAGTGCAGTGCACGACAGCAACTAGCGGCAGTGCACAACAACTCGCGGTGGTGGCTTAGTTTAGGAAGCAATCAAACTAATAGAGAGGAGTAGTGTGCTCAGTGACTCACCAGGAGCACGAAGAAGAGCTCGGTGAGGTGAATCGTGGCCGAAATCGAGATGGACAACGGCGGCCGGACTTTGGGAATGAGGTCTCAATCCGAGCATCTAGGACCTCCCCGGATTGCGTGCTTCAGCAAGAATAACGAGGACGACATGGCGGTTCTTGTGGTGGTTTCAGGCAAGCAAGAGGAGCTACGGAGCGACGGCGACAAGAGTCTCCGGCGAGCTAGGGTTTGGCTTCAGAGGCAGACATAGAGGAAAAGGAAGGGAATGGAGATAAGGACGAGCGAGATGGCGTCGTGTCCTTCTTATACCCTTCATATGACGTCAGCTTCGTGAATCGTGGCGACCCCGACGGATGGCGAAGCTCGAGCCAGGCAGCTGCTTCGTCGGCGAATCCTTCTGGTGAGAGGAAGAAGAAAGCAAGAAACGAAGGGGTATTGGGCCGGAATGGGCTGCTGTTGGGCCGTGGCTAAGTGAGTGGAGGAGGAAAGGTGTTGCTGCTGTGCGGTGGATATATAGAAAGAGAAATGGGCTGTGGCCTGGTTGCAGTTTTTTCTTTATTGTTTCCTTTTTTCTTTCCTGTTTTATTTTCAGATTTGTGTATTACACATTTGTTTCAAATTTCTTTTAGAGATTTTATTTATTAAATAGTTGCATCAAGGATGAATGACATTAAAGTCATTTTATGATCTTTTATTAATTAATGTTGTATTTCTTTATTTTGTTTATATAGATTATTCTAATATTTGGTAAGAGACTTTGTTATTAATTTTCTTTCCATAATAAGCCATGGATTTATTTTAGGATATTTACTTATTTGTTTATAAAACTTAATTTTAGTTAGCTTATAGTTTAGAGGGAAGAATTTTATATAATGATCCCATATTATTATTTAACGCATGATATCCTAAGGATTTAATATGGTTAATATCATTCTCATAGATTTAGGAAATAACAAGGTATATATATTTCATTATAACTAACAAAAGGGTTAGGGTTTAAATTACAATTGCTTACCCTAGGGTTTAGGGTTCTCAATATATTTGTATTCCGTTGTTGATATGAATAAAGATTAATGGCTAAACACATTGTCTTTATGTTTGTGATTTTTAATAATATCACCACTTAAAGTAAAATAGTTGTTCTCTAGGCTAACTTATGAGACAGAATTGATAAAGATAGTTTTTAAACACCTAGGATAATGATGGTTGAGAATGTCCAAGGTGTGCTGAAGTGATTGATGTAGGAAATTATTCCTATCAACCATTGTGGAAACAAGATGATTGATCTAACAGATGGGATGGATGTTAAGCTTGATTATAGATTTAGGGTTTAATGTTTACCCAGAATTCCTATCTGCCATAATTCACAATCCTGGACTTCTAATTAAGGAATTCCTTTCCTAGATATACTACTTCTTCATATCTATCATCATGTGTTAACATGATGAGCTTTACTTCACAAAATATTCTTATCCATTTTTTATTCTTCTAAATCCATTTATAATTCTAACGAGCTTGACACTAAAGCTTTCATAATCTTCTCATACTCTTCCTTAATCATCCTTCACTAATATCACTTCAATAGATGTATTCATCAAATCCTACTTCACTTCAAGTGCTTAGTATTTCCAATGAGGAAACTACTACTTTTATAATCCAATGTTACTCTAGCATCATCTTATTCATACTATCTTGTCTCTTCTTAACTCCAGTATCTAACATTCCAACCTCACATTATATTAATGTGACTTGTAATGACTAATCTAAGATAATATATCTATACTATGGTTTAATCATGTTTTATCCACCAATGTCACTTATACTTGGTATAAGCATTCAATATTGGTGAGTAAGGCATGATTATTATAATCCTTTGATCCTCTATGGTTCAGGTTTCCAGCTGGCTAAACAAGGCTTCCATCCATACAACATTACAGTTGTATTATAATTATCTTCCATTTAGCTTTATTGGATTAAGAGATATAATTCATTGACTATACCTACTTGATCCAATAGGACTACTCCTGGTAACTTATCTTCAGACTTCATCCATGTAATCTTCTTTGTTACCATATTGATTTGATTTCCTCCAATCACTCCCATCCTATAGATAACATCTAAAACTAGCATCACTATTTACCTCTTCTGACTTCTTTCTTTATAAGCCTCAAGTGAATGCTATAATAAGGACAAGAGTTGATAGGTCAAGGATTGATAGGTTAAGAATTGGTGAATCAATAGTTGATTACTCAATATTGATGAACAAGAAATATAAGGATAGGATTCAATAGAGATGATAAGGATTGATATGGAAAGAAAGATATATGGTGAATGATCTTGACTTTGATTTCTTTCCTACTCAATCTCACTAGAGAGTTATGTTGGAATTATGCCCTAGAGGCAATAATAAAGATGTTATTATTATAATTCTTGTTCATGATAAAGTTTATATTCCATGCTAGAATTGTATTAAGCGGAAACATTAATACTTGTGTGGTTTGTAAACAACACCGTGTCCCTAGTACGCCTCTATGGACTAGCTCATTGATTAATGATGGTTAAGGTTTCCTAACCATGGACATGAGTTGTCAATTAATAATGAGATCATATCATTGGGATAATGATATGGTGGACAGACCCAAACTAAGCGAATCAATTAGATCGTGTCATCGTGTTCGTCTTTGCGAAGCTTTTCTTATGTCAAATATTGTATTCCTTAGACCATGAGATGATACAACTCCCTGGTATCGGAAGAAAGCTTTGAGGTCATCAAACGTCATCCTATGAGAGGGTGATCATAAAGGTGTCTCTCAGGTGATCGGAAAGTATCTGTTGGGTTGTATGTATCAAGATGGGATTTGTCCCTCCCAAGTCGGAGAGATATACTTCGGGCCCACTCGGTAATCGATATCAACACCGCTTGCAAGCATGTGGTTAAGGAGTTAATCACAAAGTGATATCGGATTACGGAACGAGTAAAGTACTTGCTGTGAACGAGATTGAACTAGGTATGACGGTACCGACGATCGAATCTCGGGCAAGTAAAATATCGCGAGACGAAGGGAATATATATATGGGATTGATTGAATCCTGGCATCATGGTTCATCCCATATGATCATCGATGAATGTGTGGGAGTCAATATGGGTTTCCAGGCCCCGCTGTTGATTATTGATAGAAGATCATGTCTGCATATTCTCGAACCCGCAGGGTCACACACTTAACATGTCTCGACGCTAGGATAGATTGGATAATTGGTTTATGAGTTTTTGTTCGGAGTCTTGGATGGGATCCGGGACATCACGAGAGGTTCCGGAGTGGTCCGGAGAATAAGATTCATATAAGGCAGTGCAGTTTTTGGAGTTCGGAATTGTTCCGGGTTAATCGGTATTGTACCGGAAGCTTCTAGAACCTTCCGGAAGGGGGCCAACGTGGACACACCTTCCGGGAGGGGTCATGGGCCTATGAGGGAGTGCCCTGGCCGCATTGGGCCAGGGGCACAAGGCCCCATAGGGCCCAGCCGGCCAAAGAGGGTTTAAACTCGAGATAGAGCTTCTAGAAGGGGGGTTTCCTTGCCCCCCACTCCTTATCCTTTGGGGCCGCCGGTTTGGGCTTGGGGGAGGGGCTAGGGCTGCGCCCCCCCTCTATATAAAGAGGGGTGGGGGCGCACCAACCCCCCACACCTTCCCCTCCAACCCTAGCCGCCCTGCTGCCCTTCCTCTCTCCCTCCCGACTATTTGTAGGCGAAGCCCTGCTGCAGAAATTCTCCACCATATACACCACGCCGTCGTGTTGTAGATCCAATCCATCTCTCCACCATACTTGCTGGTCCGAGGAAGGAGGAGACGTCGAGGTGCTGCACGCGTGCATCTCACGGAGGCACCGCCACTTGTGGTGCTAGATCGGATCGGATCGCGAGGAGGAGAAGCGAGTACGACTATATCACCCACGTTCCGACGAACGTTCCGCTGTGCGAATCTTCAAGGGTATGAAGATCTAATCCAATCTCTCTTGTTGTTTGCATCTCCTAGATTAGATCTTGGCTTTCCCTCTGTTCGCATCCGTAGAAAATTTTGATTTACTATGCCGCGAAACCCTTCAGTGGTATCAGAGCTAGATCTATGCGTAGATGTGTTTCACGAGTAGAACGCAACATGGTTGTTGCGGGCGTTGATGTTTTCTGTTGCAAGCCTCTTGTTTGTGTTCTTCTTATGACGCGGGATAGTGAGATTGAAGCGGTCCAGGCCAACCTTACGCGACGTCGTTCGCGAGACCGACTCCGCACTTGACGTGTGGCTTGTTCCACACATGCGGCTGGTGGATGTCAGTTTCTCTCACTATAGTTGTCATGGGATTAACACCGGAGTTTGGCAACCATAATATCACCGTTGTGGCTTTCCGTAGGTAAGAATTGTTCTTAGCATCTACTCCCATAAGCCACGTAAAACATGCAACAACAAAGTAGAGGCGTCTAACTTGTTTTTGCAGGGAGTGTTTTCTGTGATATGGTATGGCCCAAGATGTGATGTGTATATTGTATGCGATGATCATGTTTTGTAATGTTTCACGACTTGCATGTCGATGAGTACACAACCGGCAGGAGCCATATGGTTGTCTTTATAATTGTGTATGACCTGCGAGTCAAACTTCTTATACGCCATGTAATAGCTTTACTTTATCGCTAAGTAGTTAGCAATAGTTGTAGTTGCTATTCGTGGTGGAGGCAATCATGGTGGAGTGATGGAGATCATGCCGGAACGCACAAGATGGAGATCATTGCGCGAAGATTGGCTATACCATGTCACATAAAGTTATATGCATGTGATGTTTATCCTTTTATGTATCTTATTATGCTTAGATCGCGACGGTAGCATTATAAGATGATTCCTCACTTAAAGATCAAGATAAAAACTGTGTTCTCCCCAAGTATGCACCGTTGCGAAAGTTCGTCGTGTCCAAGCATCACGTGATGATCGGGTGCTATAGACTCTACACCCACATACAACGGGTGCAAGCCAGTTTTGCACACGCGGAAATACTTGGGTCTAACTTGACGAGCCTAGCATGTACAGACATGGCCTCGGAACACAAGAACCGAAAGGTTAAGCATGAGTCATATGAATGATATGATCGACACTTTGTTGTCCACCATTGAAACCACATCTCTTCTCGTGATGATCGGATTAGGTGTGGTGAATTTGGATCGTGTTCACTAAACAACTTGAGGGATGTTGAATTTAGTGGGAGTTCATCTAGTAATTTGATTAAGTTGAAATATTTATCATGAACATAGTCTAAATTGTACTTGCAAATACTGTAGATCACATGGCCAAGTCCAACTTCAACTTCAACGTTTTTGCTGAGAAGGAAAAGCTTAGAAACAATGGGTCTAACTTCACCAATTGGTTCCGCAATCTAAGAATCATTCTATCTGGCGGACAAAAGGACTATGTCCTTGGGAAAGCGTTAGGTGACCCCCCTGCTGCAACTGCGCCGGCTGATGAGAAAGCTGTCTATCAGTCGCGTAAAGATGATTATGGTGTGATTAAGAGCACCATGTTGTTTGCTATGGAACCGGAACTTCAAAATCGTTTTGAAGACTATCCCGGGCCTTTTGAGATTCTCGAAGAGTTGAAAACCATGTTTCAGACTCAGGCCCGTTCTGAGAGATATGAGATCTCTGAGAAGTTCTTTAACTGCAAGATGGAGGAAGGGAGTTCCGTTAGTAAGCACGCCATTAAGATGACGGGCTACACTCAACGCCTTGAGCAACTGGAATGCACGATTCCAGAGGAGCTCAAGATTGACAGGGTTCTGTAATCACTCCCTCCCAGCTACAAAAGTTTTGTAGTGACTCACAATCAGATTGGTTCCACTGATACGATCACCGAGCTCTTCGCAAAGCTGAAGGCCGCGGAAGTGGACATCAAAAAGGATAATCATGTGTTGATGGTCAACAAGCCCACCTTTAAGAAAGGTAAGGGAGCAAAGAAGCCCTTCAAGAAGGGCGGCGGCAAGCGCAATGCCCCTGCTAAGAAGAAGCTCAGGTCTGGTCCCAAGCCGGACACTGAGTGCTTCTATTGCAAGGACAAGGGTCACTGGAAGCGCAACTGTCCGAAGTACTTAGCGGACAAGAAGGCTGGCACCATCAAAGGTATATTTGATATACATGTTATTGATGTTTTCCTTACTAGCCCTCGTTGTAGTGCCTGGGTATTTGATACCGGTTCAGTTGCTAATATTTGTAACTCGAAACATGAGCTACGGAATAGACGGCGGCTTGCGAGGAATGAGGTGACGATGCGTGTTGGCAACGGATCAAGAGTTGATGTGATGGCCGTCGGCACGCTCTCCTTAGTTTTACCTTCGGGATTAGTTTTAAACCTTAATAAATGTTATTATGTGCCTGCGTTGAGCATGAACATTATTTCTGGATCGTGTTTATTGCAAGACGGTTATTCATTTAAATTGGAGAATAATGGTTGTTCTATTTATATGAGTAACATCTTTTGTGGTCATGCACCTCTTGTGAATGGTTTATTTCTTCTAAATCTCGAAAGGGATGAAACACACATCCATAACATTGAGGCTAAGAGATGCAAAGTAGATAGTGATAATACTACTTATTTGTGGCACTGTCGTCTAGGTCATATTGGTGTAAAGCGCATGAAGAAACTCCATTCTGATGGACTTTTGGAGTCTCTTGATTTTGAATCATTTGACACATGCGAACCATGCCTCATGGGCAAGATGATCAAAACCCCGTTCTCTGGTATGATGGAGCGAGCAACGGACTTGTTGGAAATCATACATACCGATGTGTGCGGACCGATGAGTGTTTCGACGCGCGGTGGATATCGCTATTTTCTCACTTTTACCGATGACTTAAGTAGATATGGGTATATCTATTTAATGAAACATAAATCTGAAACATTTGAAAAGTTCAAGGAATTTCAGAATGAAGTGGAGAACCATCGTAACAGAAAGATTAAGTTTCTACGATCCGATCGTGGAGGTGAATATTTGAGTTATGATTTTCTCACGCATCTTAAAGCAAGTGGAATCGTTTCACAACTCACGCCACCCGGAACACCACAGCGCAATGGTGTGTCTGAACGCCGGAATCGAACCCTATTAGATATGGTCCGATCGATGATGTCTCTTACTGATTTGCCGTTATCATTTTGGGGTTATGCATTAGAAACCGCTGCATTCACTTTAAATAGGGCTCCATCTAAATCCGTTGAGACGACACCGTATGAACTGTGGTTTGGTGCTAAACCTAAGTTGTCGTTTCTTAAAGTTTGGGGATGCGAAGCTTACGTCAAGAAGTTGATGCCGGACAAGCTCGAACCCAAAGCGGAGAAATGCGTCTTCATAGGATACCCTAAGGAAACTATTGGGTATACCTTCTATCACAGAACCGAAGGTAAAGTGTTTGTCGCAAAGAACGGTTCCTTTCTTGAGAAGGAGTTTCTCTCGAAAGAAGTGAGTGGGAGGAAAGTAGAGCTTGACGAGGTTATTGAACCTTCTCTTGAATTGGAGAGTAGCGCAGCACCTGAAATTGTTCCAGTGCCGCCTGCACCAACGATAGAGGAAGCTAATGACAAGGATCATGAAGCTTCGGACGATGTTGCTACTGAACGTCGCAGGTCGACAAGGTCGCGTGCCCCTCCTGAGTGGTACGGCAACCCTGTCTTGACTGTCTTGTTAGTAGAAGACAGTGAACCTATGAACTATGAGGAAGCGATGATGAGCCCAGACTCTGAGAAATGGCTAGAAGCCATGAAATCCGAATTGGGATCCATGAGCGAAAACCAAGTATGGACTTTGGTGGACCCTCCTAGCGACCGAAAGGCCGTTGAGTGCAAATGGATCTTCAAGAAGAAAACGGACGCGGATGGTAATGTTACCGTCTATAAAGCACGACTTGTCGCAAAAGGTTTTCGACAAGTTCAAGGTGTTGACTACGATGAGACTTTCTCTCCCGTAGCGATGTTTAAGTCCATTCGGATTTTATTAGCAATTGCTGCGTTTCATGATTATGAAATATGGCAGATGGATGTCAAGACTGCGTTCCTCAATGGCAACATTGATGAAGAGTTGTATATGATGCAACCCGAAGGTTTTGTCGATCCTAAGGATGCTGATAAAGTATGCAAACTTCAGCGTTCCATTTATGGACTGAAGCAAGCATCTCGGAGTTGGAACCTTCGTTTTGATCAAGTGATCAAGAGCTTTGGATTTGTTCCAAATTGCTACGAAGCTTGCATCTACAAGAAAGTGAGTGGGAGCTCGGTGACGTTTCTGGTACTATATGTGGATGACATATTGATTATTGGAAATGACATCAACATGCTTAACGATGTGAAGAGTTATTTGAACAAGTGTTTTTCAATGAAAGACCTAGGTGAAGCTGCTTATATATTGGGCATCAAAATCTATAGAGATAGACAAAGACGCCTGATAGCTTTAAGCCAGAGTACATACCTAGACAAAGTTCTGAAAAGGTTCAGAATGGATAAGGCAAAGAAATGTTCAGTGCCTATGTTGTCAGGTAAGATATTGAGCAAGGCTCAGTGTCCAGCTACGGTAAATGATAGGGAAGCTATGAGCAAAGTGCCTTATGCCTCGGCCATAGGTTCCATCATGTATGCCATGCTGTGTACTAGACCGGATGTGTCCAATGCTCTTAGTTTGACGAGCAGATATCAAAGTGATCCAGGAGTGGAACACTGGACAGCCGTGAAGAACATCCTAAAGTACCTAAATAGGACTAAAGAAATGTTCTTAGTCTATGGGGGTGATGAACAGCTTGTCGTAAAAGGTTACGTCGACGCTAGTTTTGACACCGATAAGGATGATTCTAAATCTCAGACAGGATACGTGTATATTTTGAATGGAGGAGCTGTGAGCTGGAGAAGCTGCAAGCAAAGCATGATCGCGGGATCTACAGTAGAAGCGGAATACATGGCTGCTGCAGAAGCGTCAAGTGAAGGAGTTTGGATCAGAAACTTCATCACTGAGCTTGGCGTGGTTCCAAGTGCATTGGACCCACTTGAGATATTGTGTGACAACACTGGCGCCATAGCACTTGCTAAGGAACCAAGATATCATCCAAAGACCAAGCATATCAACCGCAAGTTTCATATAATCCGAGATTATATAGCATATGGAGATCTGAAGATTAGCAAAATACATACAGAT
Organism: Avena sativa; assembly: GCA_916181665.1. Taxonomy (NCBI): domain Eukaryota; kingdom Viridiplantae; phylum Streptophyta; class Magnoliopsida; order Poales; family Poaceae; genus Avena; species Avena sativa. The sequence goes on along the minus strand of OV702293.1, from coordinate 446,396,196 downwards.
CTGAATGTCGCAGATCCATTGACTAAACCTCTTCCACGTGTAAAACATGATCAGCACCTCAGTGCCATGGGTGTGAGATTGTTGCCAAATGTAAACTAGATTATTAACTCTAGTGCAAGTGGGAGACTGTTGGAATTATGCCCTAGAGGCAATAATAAAGATGTTATTATTATAATTCTTGTTCATGATAAAGTTTATATTCCATGCTAGAATTGTATTAAGCGGAAACATTAATACTTGTGTGGTTTGTAAACAACACCGTGTCCCTAGTACGCCTCTATGGACTAGCTCATTGATTAATGATAGTTAAGGTTTACTAACCATGGACATGAGTTGTCAATTAATAATGAGATCATATCATTGGGATAATGATATGGTGGACAGACCCAAACTAAGCGAAGCAATTAGATCGTGTCATCGTGTTCGTCTTTGCGAAGCTTTTCTTATGTCAAATATTGTATTCCTTAGACCATGAGATGATACAACTCCCTGGTATCGGAAGAAAGCTTTGAGGTCATAAAACGTCATCCTATGAGAGGGTGATCATAAAGGTGTCTCTCAGGTGATCGGAAAGTATCTGTTGGGTTGTATGTATCAAGATGGGATTTGTCCCTCCCAAGTCGGAGAGATATACTTCGGGCCCACTCGGTAATCGATATCAACACCGCTTGCAAGCATGTGATTAAGGAGTTAATCACAAAGTGATATCGGATTACGGAACGAGTAAAGTACTTGCTGTGAACGAGATTGAACTAGGTATGACGGTACCGACGATCGAATCTCGGGCAAGTAAAATATCGCGAGACGAAGGGAATATATATATGGGATTGATTGAATCCTGGCATCGTGGTTCATCCGATATGATCATCGATGAATGTGTGTGAGTCAATATGGGTTTCCAGGCCCCGCTGTTGATTATTGATAGAAGATCATGTCTGCATATTCTCGAACCCGCAGGGTCACACACTTAACGTGTCTCGACGCTAGGATAGATTGGATAATTGGTTTATGAGTTTTTGTTCGGAGTCTCGGATGGGATCCGGGACATCACGAGAGGTTCCGGAGTGGTCCGGAGAATAAGATTCATATAAGGCAGTGCAGTTTTTGGAGTTCGGAATTGTTCCGGGTTAATCGGTATTGTACCGGAAGCTTCTAGAACCTTCCGGAAGGGGGCCAACGTGGACACACCTTCCGGGAGGGGTCATGGGCCTATGAGGGAGTGCCCTGGCCGCATTGGGCCAGGGGCACAAGGCCCCATAGGGCCCAGCCGGCCAAAGAGGGTTTAAACTCGAGATAGAGCTTCTAGAAGGGGGGTTTCCTTGCCCCCCACTCCTTATCCTTTGGGGCCGCCGGTTTGGGCTTGGGGGAGGGGCTAGGGCTGCGCCCCCCTCTATATAAAGAGGGGTGGGGGCGCACCAAGCCCCCACACCTTCCCCTCCAACCCTAGCCGCCCTGCTGCCCTTCCTCTCTCCCTCCCGACTGTTTGTAGGCGAAGCCCTGCTGCAGAAATTCTCCACCATATACACCACGCCGTCGTGTTGTAGATCCAATCCATCTCTCCACCATACTTGCTGGTCCGAGGAAGGAGGAGACGTCGAGGTGCTGCACGTGTGCATCTCACGGAGGCACCGCCACTTGTGGTGCTAGATCGGATCGGATCGCGAGGAGGAGAAGCGAGTACGACTACATCACCCACGTTCCGACGAACGTTCCGCTGTGCGAATCTTCAAGGGTATGAAGATCTAATCCAATCTCTCTTGTTGTTTGCACTCCTAGATTAGATCTTGGCTTTCCCTCTGTTCGCATCCGTAGAAATTTTTGATTTACTATGCCGCAAAACCCTTCAAGTTAAAGTTAGGTATTTCCATGATACTCATGGTATAAGTAAATGAGATTAAGATATAGTTGTTACATTCTTATTATTTGTGTTATACTTATAAATTGGTATTCATGAGTGATTATAATGAATACTATGATATGATAACTTAAGGATCAAATGTAAATCACTAAGTAATCTATTAGGGTTTAATTTTATTACATTTGATCTACCCTTAGATCAAATCATGTTTATCCAAAATAAGGTTTTAGCAAAGATCATATTGAAACTTATCGCAGTCAACTTGATGATCTACTTCAATTCCATCAAGTTAAGAGACGCTTCAATCACTTTGACAAGTTTTTATTTAAAAGCGCGAAAATTATTCAGATTTTCTATGCATGAATGCAATGCACACATCTCTGTTCAGCTTATTTCTAAGCTCTAATGCTGGGATGTTACACTTATATACCTTAGTATGGGTTCCCTCGTGGCCAAGGTCTGAGCTGAGGCTACCTTGTGAAGATTGTCCACCTGTGCAGTACCCAAGATGACAGTTGGTCATGGTTGGGAGGCCAAACTCACAGGAGAGGTGCCTATACTAGGGCGTGTAATTGAAAGGTTAGGATTGATTATCCGCATACTGAGTATGGTGAATTCAGGATTTGTTCCTGACGGATGTATCAAATATTGTGGTGAAAGTGTACAATCTCTGCAGAGTGTCAAACTATTCGAATATCCGTGTCCGCGGTTATGGACAGTTGGAGTGGCCATACTGTTCCCCGTCAGATGTTTTCAAAATGACTTGTGAAAAGAATTGTGACTTTGACTTGACCACAACAGAGTTGTGACATGAAATTCAAGTTCCCACTTAGGTGTTATAAAATTGTCAACTAGATTTCTTTGCTTCTGAACTTAGTAGAGGTAAATCTGGTTTTTTGCAAAACAACCCTAGAGCTTAGTATCCTACTACAAAAAACCCCTTAACTTATTAGTATTATTTTGCGAGTACTTAAAGAGTACTCATGGCTTTGTCCCTGGCTATTCCCGTGGCCATACTATGAAGAGGAGTACCAGGATGAAGGACCACATGAAGGTTACGACAACTAGGATCATCTCCCATCGTCAGCATTGCCTGTGACCCCGAAGATGGAGCTTCGCCTACGCTATCGTTACTATTATGTTATTCCGCTCCTTGAGTTGTATTAAGAACTGGATCATGAGATCCCTATTTGTGTAAGACCTTATGTATGGTTTGTAATGGATGATGTACTGTGATATCCAAATCTGTTATGTCTAGCAAAAATTGTAATCCTGGGATTGCGATGTATGGCATAATAGGAATCTGGGATTAAAAATCTGGGTGTTGACAGGGCTCTACCGGTAGCTATGTGTTCATCTCTCTCTATGCATGATCTTGTGGTCATGAGCTTTGTAATCAAGTAGATCAATCTTGCTACTCAAGTGCTTCATTAGATCTATGCTCTCCCCATGTGTGTGAAAGTGACAGCATGCATGCCATGGTGGCACTTAGGTTTGGGTTTGCATAAATATTCTTTGTGCTTTAATAGATCTATGCTTTTCCCCACGTGTGTGAAAGTGACAGCGTGCATACCGTGTGTGGCACTTTGGCTAGATTGAATATTTGTTATGAGTTATATTTGGAGTTGGGTGTCTCTATGAAATTGTGGTGTTTGTTGGAAGCATCTAGCGCTCAAGGTGACAGTGTGGGGTTATCTAGATTGGGGAAGGCGGACTTTGAGGTGTGTTGTTATAGCCCTACCATGGATTAGAGTGTCCAACCAAAGAGTAGTTAAGAGTAGTATCATGAAGAGAGGATATTTATATGAGAGAGTGTTCACTAGTGAAAGTATGATCCCTAGGCCTTGTTTCTAAGCATTGAAACACCGTTTGCTACTAGATCTGTTGCATGTTTGCTTGCTTCCATCAGTTTTCCTTTAGTCTGTTCCTCCACGCCATCAGCTATTTTTTGGCACTGTTACCCCACGTTAACAACAAGTCATAAGCTCTTTTCTGGCACCGTTACCACTTGTATTTCACTATCTCTTCGCCGAACTAGTGCACCTATACACCTGATAACTATATTGGGTGTGTTGGGGACACAAGAGACTTCTTGTATCTTGATTGCAGGATTGCTTGAGAGGGAATACCTTTGACCACTTCCTCCCTGAGTTTGATAAACCTTGGGTGATCCAGTTAAGGGAAACTTACTGTTGTTCTACAAACCTCTACACTTGGAGTCCCAACAACTGTCTATAAGAATAGAAGTGCGTAGACATCAAGCTCTTTTCTGGCGACGTTGCCGGGGAGGTAAGGTAAAAGGTACTCACATCCTCCGGTGTGAGTGCTCGAAGTTATTTCCTTTAGATTCTGCAATTTTGTATTTTTTTTCTTGTTTTCACTAGTTAGGCTTAATGGAAAACCATTAAAAATTAGAGAGAATTATAGTGTTTATCTTGAGTTAGGACATGAAGTGTTTGAAGAGAAAATTAAAAAACCTATGGAGCTTTATTTGCATGCTAATAGCAATGTTATTAATATGAATTTTTTGAACAGCATTGTTACTAATGGTATGGAAACGTCTAAGGCTAAGCTTGGGGAAGCTAGTTTTTATGAGAAGGATCTTTTTAGTTCCCTAGCTTGAGGGAAGAAAATTTACTCTTATGATACTTTATCTCCCATATGTGGTAATTCTAATGATACTTGTGATATTTTAAATCCACATACTGAAAGTGTCCCTTTTAAAATACCTATTGAAATTGTTGAACGTGTTATGAATAACTGCTATTTTGGAGATGGAACTGTCCATCCTAGTGATCATTTACTCTTTATACATGAATTATGCGAGTTGTTCAAGTGTGCAGGTATTTCAATGGACCAAGTTAATAGGAAGCTATTCCCTTTCTCACTTAGGGACAAAGCAAGGGAGTGGTATGAGCTACTAGATGATCCTCATCATTTGGAGTGGAAGGAACTTGAATCTCTCTTTTACTCTAATTTTTATCTTCCTCATGAAATTCATAAAGATAGGAACTATATTTATAATTTTCATCCTCATGAGGGAGAAAGTATTATCGAAGCTTGGGGGAGATTGAAGTCACTAATGCTCAAATGTCCCATTCATGAGCTCCCTAGTAATACTATTATCAATAATTTTTATGCAAGGCTTTGAGGACATTACAAGGACTATCTAGATACCTGTTCAGAGGGATCCTTCACAAGTAATAAGGTCAAATCTAAGTGGGATCTTCTTGAAACAATTCAAAGCAATACTAAAGATTGGGATAACGACAAAGGTAAAGAACCAGGTATAAACTATGAGTATGATTGCATTAAGTCTTTCGCTGAAACTGCTGATTTTCAAGAGCTTAGTGCTAAATATGGTCTTGATCCTCAAATTCTTGTTAGATACTATAGAGCCTTTGCTTCCCATATTAATGCTCCTAAAGAAAAATGGGACATGTATCATGAACCTTTTAAAGACACTTGCATGGAAAATGAAAATGTTATTAATGATTGCAATAAACATGCTCAAACTTCTGAAAGTATTATTTCTTATAAGCATGTTAATTTTTGTGGTATGCATAGACCTTGTGAGAATAATCAGATAGAATAAGAATATTGTATCACCCGCTGGAATGAAAAAACCAGAACGTGGTATAAGGCTCTAAATGATCTTGGTAAAAAAAATTGTGCCCTCTACCCGTTTATTTGTGAACTCTGTTGTGAAGTGGGTCATTTCAATTTTCAATGCTCAGGCCATATGAGTACTGCAAGCTTGTATTGTGATAACGCGATCACTTATAATCAACATGATGAACTTACATTGTTTTTGGGGTGTGAAGAGTTATCAAGAAAAACTTCTTTGGTAGACATGAGTGCTTTTGGTATGAATTGTCTCCTGCATGAGTGTCATCTTTATTGTGTTGATAATTGCCATGTGAATACTTACATACAAAATCTTATAAAAGATGATATTTTACCAAAATATGATAGGACTGATCTGAGTTTTGTTCTTATTAATGAAAAGGAGGAATCCTCCAAAGTTTCTTCTATTGTCTCTAACAATAAACCAGGGTATGTGGAGAAGCTTCCTTTCAAGCCTCTCCCTCCTAAAGAGAAGAAGAAGAAGAGGAGTAAAAGGAGAGAGGAAACGGTGTCTTCCTCTAATCATGTTGCTCTTATCATAGTTTTTGCTGATGAGTCTGAACTAGATGATGTTCCTATGCCTGTTACCTATAGTAGTGAACATGATTGGGAAAAGCACACCACTTTTGATATTGAAAATCTCTTTGGTACCAATTCTGAAAATGATGATATTAATAATTATTGTGCTATTAGTGTTATCCATGTTCCTTCCAATGATGACATGTTTACAAATGAACACACTTGGGAAGATAGCTATTCTATTGCTTATGATGATACTATACCTCCAATATATGATGATTACAATGATGACTATGATATTTTCAGTCCACCTACTATTGTGGAGAAAATTTATTGTGATTACAATATGCCTCCTATATTTGATGATTATGGTGATGAGAATAGTAATGATAGCTATTTTGTTGAATTTGCTCCCACTACAATTAATAAGAATGACTTTGCTTATGTGGAGAGTAATAATCATTTTATGCATGTGGCTCATGATAAGAATGTTTTATGTGATAGTTATATTGTTAATTTTATCCATGATGCTACTGAAATTTATTATGAGAGAGGGAAACATGGTTTTATGTATCTCAACAATATTAAGTTTCCCCTCTTTATGTTGAAATTTTTGAAGCTGCACTTGTTTTACTTTCCTATGCTTGTTGCTTTGTGCTTTCATGACTTGTTTATTTACAAGATCCTATGCATAGGAAGTGGGTTAGACTTAAATGTGTTTTGAATTTGCTTCTTGATGCTCTCTTTTAATTCAATTCATATTTCTTATGTGAGCATCTTCTCAAACTATCAAGCCTAACTTAAAGGCGTTAAAGAAAAGTACTTGTTGGGAGATAACCCAAGAGTTTTCTTGAGTCTTGGAAGTTATTACCTCAGTAATGACCTCTCCTAATCCTTTTTGTTTGTTTTTTGTGCCAAGAATAACCTCTAATGAGAGGGAAGTAAGATTTGTTGTTGTCCCAAAACAGATTTCTGTCCTCCACCATAAAAATTCGTGAGGAGTCTCTGTAACTCGGATTGAGCTGACCTTTTACGAATAAATCCCCCAGTAAATGGTGAAGTATCATGTAGTCGACGTTCACATGACACCACTAGAACAATAGCACCACAACTTAAATACTAAACCATTGAATAATAACTCAACACAAATTCACTACTAACAACATGACTTCTCCCATGTCCTCAAGAACTAAACGAACTACTCACAAGACATCATATGGATCAAGACCAAAGATGATATGGTAATGGATAACAATTTGTACATAAACAATAATCCAATGGTTCCACTCACAAGCATCAACTACAATAGTAATCAACACCGGGAAAGTTTCCCCTAAGAACTAAAGCAATATCCAACACAATTGTTACAGCGGGACGGAGTGGTGATGATGGTGCTGGTGGAGATGATGGTGTGGATGATGATTACCCCGATGAAGCCTAGCTTGATGACGGTGTTGATGGCGACTGTCTCCCCTCTCCGAGAAGGAATTCCCTCGGCAGAAATCTGTCTGTCCGAGAGATCTTTCTCTCTCTTGGTGTTTTCTGCCCCCAGAGGCGGCAGAAATCTATCCGTGGTCGCTCTTCGAGCCTTAGGGTTTCGAAGGGAAGATATAGGCGAAGGGGCGGAGTCAGAGGCTAGGCAGGTGGGCCACACCTTCCCTAGGCGTGGGGTCAGGTGGGCCCGCACCTAGGGGGTGTGGGCCCCCTGAGGCCCCACTTCGTCCCTCCTTGTGGCTTCCTTCGTCTTCTGGTAAAATAATATGTTTCCATATTTTTCTGGTATTTTTCTGATCTTTGCGAAATTACACCGAAACACCTTCTTTTCCATCAGAATCCAGACTCCGGCAGTCCATCCTCCAAGAATCATCCAACATGCATAAACAGATGAAAAGCCATAAGTAATACCTCATAATAAGACAAATATCAATGAATATAGGTAAATTATTATATAGAATGGTGATGAAAATTGGGCGTATCAACTCCCCCAAGCTTAGACTTCGCTTGTCCCCAAGAGAAAACTGAGCTCAGTAAACATGTCCACGGGTTTATGGAGTGAAGTGTCGATAAAAGAATACGAACAAGAAGCACCACACTTACCATTGCACAACTCATAGAAGAAAGCAACTCACCATTATATAACTTAGCTTGCAACCAAGTACAGAAGTCACAATAGAGATGCATAAAGATAAATCATAATTGGAATTGGCAAACTTTTGTTCTTGGTCAGAGAACACCTGGTAAACAGTTTCACAAAAGCTTTTTGTAGAAGTTTCAAAACAAGAACACTCTTTGCTCAAAAAGTTTTTTCACAAGTGAAGGCTTTCAAAGTAATACTCAATAGATAAGAGTTTTGTGCAAACAAGGAAGATGAATAACATGATTGAATAAATCACCATATGAATGCTTGAAACACAACAACTCAAATGCTTGCTGGAGATAGAGAGGAAGTAGGTTTACTGACTCAACTTGGAATTGGAAGAAAGGTCCCTTCTTAGAGGGTAGCAGGGATTACAAGTCATAAAGAGCTTCCAAAGGATTATGGTACTTACTAGCTTTGAGCCCTCATTGCCCCTATCATAAGCATCTTGAGATGATTAAGGTTAAAGTGAACAAAGATGGAGTATATGCTTGACGAAATATAATTTGGCAATCTCATGTCCCTTGAATATGAGGGACACTCCTCATGCATACTCAACTTTGGGCCCAGTTAAGTTCTTGTCATTGTAAGTATTTGCATATCATTGAGAACCGCCAACGGGGTACCCCTTGCACATGGTACAGGAGCTTTGCCATAACCAAAATGACAAGGCAAGCAGACAATGAGCATATCAACAATCTTTTTATTTACTATGTGTATAGCTTTTTATTGAGGATGCTTCATAGATGACTCACTATGGTGATGCTGCAAGTTTACACCATGACTAAGCATGGCTTAGGCTAGCGGCTTAGGCATTTCTCTAACACAGAATACAAACTCCATGGACTTACAAGTTCCCTCTTTATTTCACATCGTTGACATCCATAGACAAAAGAGCACGATATCAACTGTGTACAGAGTACAAGTGCAATGTTGAAAATGTTCCCCGTGACAGCACGGTTCTGCTAATTCCAACGTATAGATGCAAGAATATACAACTTTGATGTTCACAATGGTTCAAGTCTATCAGGGGCAAGGAAATAAGGTGTGCCATCAAGTTCGTGAGAGCTTTACTAACTAGTTTTCTCATAACAAAATACTTTTTAATTCGAAAGGTATATGAAGCTTGAGAATTTGCTTGGAATAGCAAAAGCTACTAGGTAGATATGGTGGACACAAGTGGCAAAAGTTTTGGGTTCAAAGGGTTTTGGAAACATGAGAAGTATGCCTTCTCAAAACAGGTTTTTGGCTAGCAAGGCTGGGTAGCAAGCAAGAGAGTTGAAAGAAACAAGCAAACATACAAGTAATAAAGCCAAACATGCAATCTTCCTTGAAGACACAAAAGAATCTTAAATAAAGAATACTAAGCTTATGAGCCAACAAGAAAGAAAACAAATGATACCAAATACCTGTAAGCTTTTTCTTTCTTTCTTTTTCTTTCAAACTAAAGCCACTGACCAGAACTCGGTTTGCCAAAACCAATTTAGATCCACTTTATGATCCCAAAGTGGTGCCAATACTGATCAACAAGGTCATCATATAATAGAGATTGCAAACTAAAATAAGAAGTGCAAAAAGTAAAAGATGAGACTTCTCATTAATATTCAATAGAGGCACTCACACCAAGGGATACATAGATAATCAACTAAAGGAGAGATACTTCCACATGCAAACCAAACTATAAGATAACCTCTCTACCACAAATATGAATCCAGTAAAAAGGTAAAATATAAAAGATAATGGTGGTGATACCGAGGCACTCTCCCAAGCTTGGAACAAGCCAAGGGGATGCCAAACCTGATGACGAATTACTCCTTCAGTGGTGGTGGTGTTCTCTTGTCATGGGTCAGGAAATCTTCCAGCATCTTACGAAGCCTATTATTTTCCTCTCGAAGCATATCCACCTTCATCCTCAAAGCACGGTACTTATCACAAAACTCGTTGGTGGTTCGAAGGGCTTTCGCTGCCTCAGGGCAATATATGAGTTCTGGACTGAAGGCTATGATTCCCTGCATGTGACGAGAAAAAGCATCCGCGGTGTTAATTGCTCCTACAAAAGTAGGTTTCCTTCCCCTTGTTCCTGCGGCGGTTTGTTCTTCCAACTCTATCTCCACGGGCTTCTTGCCTTTGTCGTTGGCGGAGGCCATGGTGCTCTAAACTTGAGAAGATTTCCTGACAGAAATAGATCGAAACAAAAACACGACGAGAACACGATGCATGAACCTCGGGGGATCCGGGGGGTATATATTATGAAGTTTCAATGCATAAGGAAGGTTTTGACACGGAAACGAGGCGGAGATGGAGTTCGAGGGGGGAACACCCCCCTCAGGCGCGGCCAGGCTGGGCCCGCGCCTAGGGTGGGTTTCTCCACCTCGGGCTCCGTTTCCTCTTCAGTTTCGTCTCATAACTTCCCTTATATATTAAAAACATCAAAAATACAAAAATATTGGGGTTTCACGAACCTTCTGTTTTCACCACTTTTACCTATTCAAAGACGAACTCTGCAGATTCCTTCTCTCTTTCTCCTGAGAATTTCATTCACATAAAACTCTTGCACAAACTCAATGACAACATTAGTGTAAGCAAAAACGATAAACCTTTGGTAAACACTTCAACTGAAAACCCATCAAAACAAAAGCTTCTGTAAGAGGCAAATGCGAATGATGGCAGAAATCTGTCAAAACAGACCAGCAGGTAAAGATCGATTTTTCCGAAGACCTTCTATTGCTCAAATCAAAAAGTGCAGAACTGATGGAAGTTGGGTAACAACTTGGAGAACAAGCTCAGAAAAATGCAGCTCCATCCGAAGTACTGAGCTTCCTCACGAGTTTTTACAATGCAACACAAAAATCTGTCCCTGGACAACCACTTTTCACAACTCCTCTACTTCACAAAAGTAGTTGAACTTGACACAAAAACCAAAACAAAAAGGATAAGGAGCGGTTATTACTGAGGTAATAACTTCCAAGACTCGACCAAACTCTTGGGTTATCTCCCAACAAGTACTTTTCTTTAATGTATTTAAGTTAGGCTTGAAACTTCCAAAGATGCTCACAAAGGAGATATATATATCTGAAACGAAAGAGAGCATCAAGAAGCAAATAACCAACACACTTGAGCCTAACCCACTTCCTATGCATGGGGGTATCATGAGAAAACGAATTGTTGAAACAAAAGTCCACAAGCATAGGAAGACAAAACAAATGCAACTTTAAAGCTTTCAACATAAAACGGGGAAACTTAACATCATTGAGATGCATAAAACCATGTTTCCCTCTCTCAAAATAACTTTCAGTAGCACTTTGAATAAAGTTGACAATATAAATGTCACTGGAAACAACTTTATCATCAGAATAAGCATACTTACAGTCACCAAAAAGAGGTCCAAGGTCATAGACTGGATCAATAGAAGCAAGTTGTTCCATCCTGAAATCTTTATTAGGCAAGCTGTTTTCACAAGGAGCTTTAGCAAATTTGGAAAAGCTAAACTCATAAGAATCTCCATCAAATTTAGTTAAAACTTTTTCCTTCTTACAATCAATAATAGCTCCACAAGTATTCAATAAAGGTCTACCAAAAATGATAGGATAAGTTTTGCTAGCTGTTGAATTAAGCACTAGAAAATCAGCAGGATACTTAATCTTACCACAAAGAACCTCCACATCTCTTAGAATACTAATGGGTCAAATGGTCTCCTTGTTAGCCAGCTGAATAAACACATCAATGTCCTCAAGCTCACAAGGACCAATCTCATGCATAATTTCCCTGTAAAGCTCATAAGGCATAGCACTAGAACTAGCACCAATATCACATAAACCATAGTAGCAATGATCACCAATTTTAACAGAAAGCATAGGAACACTAGATTTTATAGCCTTACTAGGATGAGAAATAATATTAGAAGCGTCTTCACAGAAGACAATGTGCTCATCCTCTATATTTCTAGTGACAGTGTCTTTCACAATAGCTACCACATGTTCATCACTCAAATGCTTACCAGGCTCCTCAGTTTTCATTGTACCTTTGTTTTTTGCACTAATAATCATAGAATACTCCTTTACCTTAGCTGGGAAAGGCATTTTCTCAACATGAGGTTCAGGCACAATATGATTAGTAGTACAAACTTGAGTACTTCTAACAGGAACATGACTAACAACATCTTTATACGAAGCATGGTACTTATTCCACTTCTTTTTGGGAATTTCAATGTAAGAGGCAAAGGCTTTAAAACGGTTGGCAATACTTTGGGAATCAATCCCAAACTCATTACTAATATCACGGAAGTCGTCAGTTCCCATAAAAGATTTAATGCATTCATAATCATAGTTTATACCTGACTTTCTTCCTTTGTAATTCTCCCAAGCTTCAGTGTTCTCTTGAATACGATCTAGAAGATCCCATTTAGCTTCTTCCTTCATACGTGTGAATGATCTAGCACAAGAAGCATCTAGTAAATCTTTATCATGAAGAGAAAGCCGAGCATAAAAGTTATTGAGAATAATATTGTTAGGGAGTTCATGAATAGGACATTTAAGCATTAGTAACTTCAATCTCCCCAAGCTTGAGTTGTACTCTCTCCATCAAGAGGCCAAAAGTTATATATAAGATTTATATCCTTATGAATCCCACTGGGAGGATAAAATTTAGAGTAAAAGAGAGATGTCATATCCTCCCATTCCATGGATTGTCCATTCTTCAGCAGCTTATACCATTCTTCAGCTCTCCCTTTCAAGGATATGGAGAGTAACTTATTTTTCACCTGTTCAGTAGTGGTACCTGCACACTTAAACAACCCGCATAATTCATGGATAAAAAGCAAGTGATCACCGGGATGGACAGTTCCATCCCCAAAATAATAATTATCCATAACACGATTAACAATACTTGTAGGTATCTTAAAAGGATCTATCTCAACAGGAGGTGGTTCATCTACTACCCTAGCAGTGGTAGTAGTTTTACCAAACAGAAAACCAAGTGGGTTATCCATATTGGAAACAAAGTAACAAGCAGTAACAAGAGCAATACTCACAGTGAAAGTTTCCTTTACTAGTTCTACTCTTCAATAGCGCTTCACTCCCTGGCAATGGTGCCAGCAAATAGTCTTGATGACCCACAAGTATAGGGTGTATATCGTAGTACTTTCGATAAATAGGAGTGTCGATCCCAACGAGAGCAAAAGGTGCTGAACAGTGGTGTGGAGCAGGAAATCCATGTGAATACTTAGCAAATGGATTTTTAGTGGTTTTCTGATAAGGCAACAAAACAAAGAGTAAGTAACAGAAGTAACGAACAAACGGAGCAAGTGTCCCAATCCTTTCTTAGCAAAGGACAAGCCGGTGGAAATACTTATAAGGACCAAACGTTCTCGAGGACACATGGGAATTCTGTCAAGTGCTTTCGCTTCAAATAGCTGAGTACTCTTCTTTGGTGTTTGTAAGTGTTGTGTGGGTGAACCTGTGCTAACATACCGCCCTTCCTAGGACTAATACATACTTGTGATTAAACCCCCTGCAAACATCCGTAACTACAAGAAAGTAATTAAGATATAAATCTAACCACGGCCTTAAACTCTGAGATCCTACGCTCCCTTGTGCAAAGGTGTCCTAACGGGGGGTCAGGTTTCTGTCACTCCGACAACCCCACAATTAGTAGCCAAATACACAATGCATTCCCCTAGTCCCATAAATGGTGAAGTATCATGTAGTCGACGTTCACATGACACCACTAGAAGAATAGCACCACAACTTAAATACTAAACCATCGACTAATAACTCAACACAAATTCACTACTAACAACATGACTTCTCCCATGTCCTCAAGAACTAAACGAACTACTCACAAGACATCATATGGATCAAGATCAAATATGATATGGTAATGGATAACAATATGGACATAAACAATAATCCAATGGTTCCACTCACAAGCATCAACTACAATAGTAATCAACACCGATAAAGTTTCCCCTAAGAACTAAAGCAATATCCAACACAATTGTTACAGCGGGACGGAGTGGTGATGATGGTGTTGGTGGAGATGATGGTGTGGATGATGATGATCCCGATGAAGCCTAGCTTGATGACGATGTTGATGGCGACGGTCTCCCCTCTTCAGGAAGGAATTCCCCCGATAGAAATCTTTCTGCTGGAGAGATCTTTCTCTCTTGGTGTTTTTCGCCCCCAGAGGCGGCAGAAATATATATGTGGTCGCTCTCCGAGCCTTAGTATTTCGAAGGGAATATATAGGCGAAGGGGCGGAGTCGGAGGCCAGGCAGGTGGGCCACACCTTCCCTAGGCGCGGGGTCAGGTGGGCTCGCGCATAGGAGGGTGTGGGCCCCCTGAGGCCCCACTTCGTCCCTCCTTCTGGCTTCCTTTGTCTTCTAGTAATATAATATGTTTCCATAATTTTTCTGGTATTTTTCTGATCTTTTCAGAATTGCACCGAAACGCCTTCTTTTCCATCAGAATCCAGACTCCGGCAGTCCATCCTCCAAGAATCATCCAACATGCATAAACAGATGAAAAGCCATAAGTAATACCTCATAATAAGACAAATATCAATGAATAGAGGTAAATTATGATATAAAATGGTGATGCAAATTAGGCGTATTAATCTTTCAATGCATTGTTATTCATGATCTTTGTTTGTAGCCTTTCATGTTGCATGCATAGTTACTATGTCCTATTGTTAGAACTCCATCTTTCATGCTCATGTTTAGAGTTCTTTAATCCCAGCTTTCAATGCTTGCAAATGGTTGGATCTTTATTGTGAGGGTGCATGTCACCTCAAAAATTATTATTTGATCACTTACCTACTCGAGGACAAGCAGGAGTTAAGCTTGGGTATGCTTGATACGTCGGAAACGTATCTATAATTTTTTATGCTCCATGCTTGTTTTGTATCTACTTTGCTTTGCTTTGTCTATACTTTGAGGTGTTTTTATATCTTTTCTGGAACTAACCTATTAACAAGTTTCCACAGTGCCAGTTGTCTGTTTTCTTTTGTTTTTGGTTCCAGAAAGGCATAAAATCAATATTCTCGGAATTAGACGAGACAAAAGCCAAAGTCATTATTTTTCCCGCAGCAACACGGAACCACGAAGCAAAGCCGGAGGGGGCCACCGGGTGGCCGCACCCTCCTAGGCGCGGGCAAGCCCTAGAGGCGCCCACAGGGGGTGTGGGCCCCCTGGACCCCCACCGACCTTGATTCATGTGCCTATAAGAAGCCTCCGACCCAAAAACCCTAAAGCATCCAGAAGAAATCCACGAAAACCTCCATAGCACCGCCGCCACCAAAGGGGAGATTTGGGGGACAGAAAGTCTCTATTCCGGCACCTTGCCAAGACGGGGAAGTGCCCCCGGAGCCATCTCCATCGATATCCATTGCCATCTTCATCACCATTGCTAATTCCCATGATGAGGAGGGAGTAGTTCTTCCTTAGGGCTAAGGGCTCCACCGGTAGCTATGTCTTCATCTCTCTCTATGCATGATCTTGTGGTCATGAGCTTTGTAAAAGTAGATCTACCTTGTGTAACATCCCAGCATTAGAGCTTAGAATTAATCTGAACCCAGATGTGTGCATTGCATTCATGCATAGAAAATCCGAATAATTTTCGCGCTTTTAAACAAAACTTGTCAAAGTGATTGAAGCTTCTCTCAACTTGATGGAATTGAAGTAGATCATCCAGTTGACTGTGATAAGTTTAAATATGACCTTTTCTAAAACCTTATTTGGGTAAACATGATTTGATCCAAGGGTAGATCAAATATAATAAAATGCTACTCATAATACATTGCTTAATTAATTAATATATTATCCTTAAGGGATTCTATCATCATATTCAGCACCACAATTCATAAGTGCCAAGTTAAGATTACAAACTGAAGCAATATAAATGTAATGACTAACCTTGACCTATCTTGTTCTTATCTATTCTTACTATGAGTATCATAGTAATACCTAACTTTAACTCTTTAATGAGTCTGAGTTGGAAAGAGACTAAGTCAAGGTCATTCACCATATATCTTTCTTTCCATATCAATCCTTATCATCTCTATTGAATCCTATCCTTATAATTGTTGTTCATCAATACTGAGTAATCAACTATTGATTCACCAATTCTTAACCTATCAGTTCTTGACCTATCAACTCTTGTTCTTATTACAACATTCATTTAAGGCTTATAAAGAAAGAAGCAAGAAGAGGAAAATAGTGATGCTAGTTTCAGATGTCATCTATTGGATAGGAATGATTGAAAAGAATCCAATCAATAGGATAATTGATGGAGTTAAACCCCTCCTAGATAAATAGAAGAATTATTTATATTACCCAATCATATGGTAGTAAAGAAGATTACAAGGATGAAGCCTGAAGATAGTTACCAGGAGTAGTCCTATTGGATCAAGTAGGTATAGTCAATGAATTATATCTCTTAATCCAATAGAGCTAAACAGAAGATAATTATAATAGAAACTGTAATGTTGTATTGATAAAGCATTGATTATCCAATTGGAAACCTAAACCATAAAGGATCAAAAGATTATAATAATCATGCCTTATTCACCAAGATTGAATACTTATATCATGTATAAGTGACATTGGTGGATAGAACATTAGTGAACCCTAGTCTAAATATATTATCCTAGGTTAACCATTACAAGTCACAACAATATAATGTAAGATTGGTGTATGAGTTACTAGAGTAAATATAAGGCAATATGATTCAATTAAAGCAAGTATAGCATGGAGTTATGGAAGTAGTGTAATTTATTTTAAAGGATAATAAGCCTTAGAGAAAGGTAGTTGGATACTTACATCTGATGGAGGAATATTAGTGATGGATGATTAAGGAAGATTATGAGTGGAGTTTGAAGGAACTACTTGTTGGATGGAAGGTTATCAACAGTAGAGTAGTGGATATAAACCAGAATGAATATAAGGAAACTATAAAAGCTTCAATGTCAAGCTCATTAGATTTATCAATGAGTTTAGAAGAATAATAGGTAAATAAGAATATTTTTGTGAAGTAAAGCTCATCATGTTAACAATGAAGATAGTTAGGCAGAATTAGTATATCTAGGAAAGGAATTCCTTAAAGAAATCCAGGAGTGTGAGTTATGGAAAGATAGTGTCACACAACTTGGTGTTCTCAGCAGAGTTCATTTTGGCAAAGGTGGGCAAGCCAAAAACAACAGCAACATCTAGACCAGGAACTAATTTTTTTGTGTTTTTGATAAGAGAAAGCAAACCAAACTAAACTATTTTTTTTGGAGTTTTTGATAAAAATAGGCAAACAAAACCAAGCAAAAGAAACTAAGCAAACTAAAAACAAAGAAAAGAGAAAGGTCGAGGAGGACTCGCCTTGTGAAGACGTCCTTAGCTTCCCCGGCAACGGCGCCAGAAAATCCTTAATGGTGCCCAACACAGTCGTGAGACGCTTCGTTGGAAACCCCAAGAGGAAGGTGTGATGATCACAAAAGCAAGTTTTACCTCAGTAGAGATCGAGGTTATCGAACCAGAAGGAGAAAGGAAACGTCTCAAATGTGTTGCAAGCAACGTGGAAACCTGCACAACACAAACTCAAGACTTTGTCCCAACGAATCAGTGAGGTTGTCAAGCTCACCGGTTTGCTATAACAAAGGATTAACTTTATGGTGTGGAAGGTGATGAATGGTTTGCAGCAAGTAAACAATGGAATATGTATCAATGGTAAAGATTGGACCAGGGTCCATAGTTTACTAGAGGTTCTCTCCTTAGATAAACAACATGGCATGAAGGGTAAACAAATTACAGGAGGACAATTGACATGAACTGAGCAAGGCATAACAGTGCAATACTAGACAAAAAGATCCTATGAGATTCGATTGGGCAATACAACAATATACATAGACCGCCATCCAACTGCATCTATGACTAGTAGTACACCTTCAGGTTATCATCCGAACCCCCTCCAATATTAAGTTACAAGCAACAGACAACTGCTTTAAGCAAAGTGTGTAAGGTAAACAATCCACTTGTTCCATGAACAAGAGACCGTTGTTTTCTACCTAGTGGCAACATCACATCTATAATCGAAGAGATTTCTGTCACTTCCCTTGAAAACTAGAGGCATGAACCCACTATCGAGCATAAATACCCCCTCTTGGAGTCACTAGCAACTACTTGGCCAAGATAGCTACTAACAACGGAGAGCATGCAATATCACAAACAACACAGACATGATAGTATCAATAAGACAAAACCATTAATCAATCTGACATAGTAATCTCAATATCCATCGGATCCCCGCAAACACAACATGCATGATTACAAATAGATTAGATCTTGATCATGAACGGAGCTCACAAGATCTATACATGAAAGCACAATGAGGAGATACAACCATCTAGCTACTACATGGACCCGTAGTCCAAGGTGAAACTACTCATGCTTCATACCGAAGAAGAAGGCCTCCGAGATGATCTCCCCTCTGGCAGGGTGCCGGAAAGAACTTCAGATCCCCCCAATCTAGGGACGATGGTGGCGGCGGCTACAGAAGGTTTCATGGAGTTTTTGATCGGGTGCCTAGGGTTTCTATATCGGAGGCTTCTTATAGGCGAAGAGGCGAGGCAGGGGGCCCGCCAGGGGGCCGCACCCTGCCCAGGCACGGGATGGGCCCACCCGCGCCTAGGGGGGTCTGGCCGCCCTGTGGCGCCCCTCCGCATCGTCTTCTGGATTCGTGTCGCCCATGGTAAAATATTGACTTTGGCTTTTGTCCCGTCCAATTCCGAGAATATTGGTTTTTTGCCTTTCTCGAACCAAAAACAGAAGAAAACAGGCAACTGACACTATGGCAACTTGTTAATAAGTTAGTTTCAGAAAAGATATAAAAACACCTCAATGTATAGACACAACAAAGCAAAACAGATATTAAACAAGCATAGAGCATAAAAAAATTATAGATACGTTTCCGACATATCAACTACCCCTGTGACGATCCGCCTCCGCGCGAAGGGGTCCCATCGGGGGAGCGCCTCCCTCGCCCGAACTATCATGTTTGGGACAAATTCTCCAATCTACTTTTTTGACATTGATTATACTATACTATATACTACTACCTTCGTTTCTTTCTATAAATAAAGAAAAAGTTGAGCAACAATATCTTTATTATATTATATACATGCATCGTTTGATTTATATTGAAAAACACTTACTAATGATGCTAATTTTATATTATTTTATATATATTTAGAGTAATTTTTAGTAAAAAAAACACGTAAAACGAGAACAACTTATTCTTTGAAACTGAGAAATTATATATTAATGCTCATTGGTTGGATTTGAGCCATGTGAGTGCTCTGCTTAATGTACATTTTCTTCCAATCCACATGGCAGTACTACAGTGCGTTTTTTACTTTCCTTTTTTTTGTTTTTTAGCTTCTCCTTTTAGACTCTTTGACACTAATTTCGGTCGACAGTAATTTTCTGCGGTAGCCCATGTATGAAACTGTTAATTATTAATATCTACCTATCACAGTGCACCACATCATTGTTTTGCTTTCATTTCTTTTGCAATGATTTGTTATCGTTCCTTCTTATTTTTTAACGGTGATTTTCCGTCGCAACTTTTCGGCTTTATTTTTCGACCGTAACTACTCTACGTTCATAACATTCCTTTCGTCGTTCACAAATTCACCAAGAAAGTGAAACATCACTATAAGCTTCTCATCTAAATCAGTTGCAAATCCCTAGGAGATCGACCCCGAGAATCCAATCCTCTATCAAGTCATAACGGTAATTTACCAACTGTAGCAAAATCAAATACAAAAGATAATTACTTTCGTTAGCCATAAAAGGATGGACGTATGCTGATGAGTATATATTCTTGTAAATGAAGCTTTGTTTCTCATAATTATATTTAAGGTATATTCTTATTGCGGTTCATGATCTGGTTATTGTTCTTACTGATTTTGTAAATTTAAAGATGTATTCCGGGTGATTTACAAGGAAAGGAAATCCTTGATCTTCCAGTTATGTAAATAATGTCGCATGAGACAAATTTTATTGTGCGCCTTCTGCACATTTTTGTTCTAAGTTTTAGGAAGCATTTTGTGAAAGTGTATATTTATTTTGGTTATCCCCCTGCTATACTTGTTGGCATGTATAGTTGCCCGCCGTGGCTTAAACTAAATTCAGACAGTGATCATGTTGTTGTTGCAATATATATGATCTATAGCCTATAAGTGATGATCCAGTAATAATAATAACTATATATATAACAAATGTATGCTCTCCATGTTTATCTAGTTGTTGTAACCATCATGCTGAATGATCTTTTATTTAGCTCATATAATGTTGTCTAGCAATCTAAACTAGAGTAGCAATTTACAAGTAGTGTATAAAGTAATTGCTACTGTGGATGATACCCGGGTCAGGCTCCCCACAGCCAAATTTCTGATTTGTGGCATTTTTTTGCTTTTTCATGTAAACTTTGACTATTTATTACAATATGTGTACCCAATTGTCTATAAGAAGTAAAAAGTGTCGCGTCGACATTGACCAACACTGTCCCTTCTAGCGGTGGATACCATTTGAGGTTGGATGTAGTGGACTCACACCTGTGTGCAGAGACATGCTTACAAAGGTGCGGAATGATCATGTCAACATATGCTTTCACCTTATTCACCGTGACCGACTCGGGATGTAGTGGACCTTCACCCTCACAAGCCTTGTTCTGCGCGTCCAATTTATGCCACATTGCTACAATGACCATAGTGACCTCAACTTTGGAGCACCGATCAAGGAAGTCCAGTGCCCAGGTTCTTGGAGATGTGAAAGACTGGTGCCTCAGATGGGCCTCAAAAATATCCTTTCGCCTGCTGCCAAACCTCACTAGCAAACTGCAAAAGAGGAGTGCATGCTTGACCGTCTCAAGTTGGTTGCAGAAAATACACAAAGGTGACGCTGAAATGCGTCGCTTTTGCAGTCATTGGCCACACAACGGGAAGTCGTGGACAAAGCGCCATAGCATGATCATCTTCCCAGGAGCTTTAGTAATCCAAAGCGTCTTCCATTGCACCAAAAAAATTGAAAGATCTAAAAGAAAGAATTGCAGTGTGAGGAAGGCCCTTGAAAACAATTTTTGGGTTGACCAAATTAACTCCCAACAAGGGTTTGAGATGGAGCACATACAACAATTTCTCACTCTATGGGAGTTGCTCTCTCACGTCAATCTTTTCCAAAACACCACCGATAGTATTCCGTGGAAGTTCACAAAAGATGGCAAGTACTCTGCTTCATCGGCTTACAAGATGCAATTTGAAGGGTTAATCTCAACCACCCTCAATGCTTCGGACTTGAAAGGTTTGGGCTCCTCCAAAGTGCAAGATAGGATATGAACGACGGATAGGATACACCGAAGAGGTTGGCAAAATTGCGGAAATTTCCCCTTATGCAACCAAATACAAGAATCATCGGCTCACTTTTTCTACAAATGTAGATTCACGATTCAAATATGGAAGGAGGTCCTTGCTTGGTGCGGTGTCCAAGATCTTTCACCGGAACTTTGGGTGGATGAGCCATCCGTCAACATTTGGTGGACCAAAGTAGCACTATAAAAAGGGGAAGCAAGGAAGGGATGGCGTCTATGATCATGCTCGTCTCTTGGGAAATTTGGAAGGAAAAAATGCTAGAGTTTTCCGGAATATTTGCATATTTGCCACACTTTTTTGCTGAAATTTGCATATTTTTCCTATGACCACCCCATGTCAATGACACACAAAATTGCAAATATGCAACTTACAAAATAAAAACGGAGCAAATATGCAAATCCCCTGAGTTTTCTGCCATTTGTCTTCCCCATGGCACTTATCATTGCTAGAATCAAAGATGAATGCTTGGAGTGCAGCCGGAGCCAAATTTTTGATTAATGTAATACCAAGAGAGAAAAAGTCCTAGGGTTTGTCCAAGGCACACGACTCTATAACTTCTTCTATATTAATAAAAGGACATTTTTTTGTCTCATTTAAAAAGCAAATAAACAGGGCGTTTGGTAACTTTAGGGAAGAGGAATAGGAATTGAGAGGAAGGAGTTAGTTAGGGGATTAGGCTTGGGAGTTTGATTATTGCCCCATGTTTGGTGTGTTGGGAATTACTAATGGGAATTGAACTGAAGAAAAATAGAAGAACAAATCAATGGTGAAAGGAGAAAATGAAAAGCAAACTGTATTAGATTTGGACGGGTCTATGAAAGGAAGAGGTGGTGGGATCATAAATTATTTGCACAGTCAGATGTGATGCATGTAGAAGAAATAAGTTAGCCCATCATATGGAATGATTTTGCATGAAATTTTCCAACAATTCGATGGAGAAAGAACAAGCCGACCTTTCTTCACATTTGACGCCAAATCTGTAGATCCTAAGGTAGGTAGAAATAATGGTGCCGCTGTTGAGGTCTCATCTATCGAGGATTTTCCAACGTATTAACAATGATTTTTGCCTGATTTTTTCTGCCTTCAATTGCGGAACGAGGGCAACAAACACAACAATTTTTTTCCTTTCCACCAATTCCCTCTCCACTTCTGAATCCTTTCCACCAATTCCCTCTCCACTTCTGAATTACCAGGTCCCCATAGGGAAGAGATACGAGGGAGTTGGACCCCTTAATTCCCCTTCCCTCTCTCTTCTCAAGTCCCATTTAAGGATGACAATTTTACTTACAAGTACGGGTAACCTGGGTACCTTACCTGCATGATTAGAGTATGGGCATACTTTTATATGCATGGATAATATCCATACCCTGCCCGTTAAGTTATGGGTATGGGTACGGTATAGAGTTGTACCCGTGGGTATACCCATACCCGACTGACTTGTAAAACTTACCTGTAGAGTTTTAACCTATGCGACCGAGTAGCCTAGGAGCAAATAGAGATCGCGATTTCTAAACTTTGATAATTGTTATATACCCGTCTACCTACTATTGAGTAGAGATACTTATTTTTTGTCAAGTATAATATTGATTAATGTAAAATTGTGAATAACTTGTGTATTATTAAATCTACCCGTCGGGTATTCAACGAGTACAGGTACCCATTGGATATGGGCATGGGTAAAGATTTATACGCGTGGATATGAGTATGGATAAAGTTTTCTATCTATTGACTACACGGGTATGAGTATAATATTGCTCTATCCTGCTTATACCTTGTCCATTGTCATTCTTAGTCCCATTCCTCCCACCCCCAACCATATGGGTGACTAAGAGTCCCATGCATGCTCAATTCACATTCCCTAAAAGTAACTCCAACAGAAGTCGTAAAAACCCGTCAATATAGCGCGCGCGGCTGTTTTTTCGCCTCTAGCAGACGCGCTAAATTTCTAGGCGCGCGTTTTTTTGGCCCGCGTCAGATTGCACCCCGCGCCCCCAAATTTGCTGCTGGCCGCCAGCGCGCTATCTCTCTTGCTCACGCGCGAACGCCCAACCGCCGTTAAAACTTCCCCTCTCTCGCGCCGCCATTCCCACCTCGCCTCCGCGCGCACGCCGCCGCCTCGACCTTCCGACGATGGAGCCGTCCTTACCGCAATACTCGATCCCCGGCACCGCCGCCGCCGGCGTGAGCTCTGCCGCCGTCGCAAACCCTAACCCTACCGCCGCTGCTGTCGCAAGCTCCAGCACGTGCCATCTCCAGTTCGCACCACCGCGCCTGAACTCGAACGCCACCTTCCCGCCTCCGCCGACCGCCCCCGCGACGGGAAAAAAGTGGAACACCAGCAAGCGCCTGGCAGCGGTCGCGACGGCCGACGCCCAAAAGCCGGGCAAGAAGGTGGCAACGCGCCAGCGCAGCAAACCTCCTGCAGCGTCGCACGCACAGGCGCCAGCGCAAGCTCCCCGGCCGCCGCTTTGGCGGGGGTTGACAAAATCAATCCAAGTGGCATGGCAGGTGATGATAGGGTAAGTTCTTCATTGGATGATTCTATCTCATGTTTATACGAACAATCCACCTTCTATTAATGCTGATGGCTATGGCATGACCTCCATGATGAACAATGCACCCGGTGTGAATATTGATGGCTATGGAGATTTATCTCGTGCCAACACCACCCACTCCACCGTCCAAGACTCCCAAGGAGAAGAAATGCAAAATGGAAGTGATAATGTCAATGATTATGATGATGTTGACAAATGATGTGTCGACATTTGTGTGAAATTATCATTTGCGTTTGAACTATGTCATAATTTTATGTTGAACTTGGTTGTATAAAATTGATGACCGTTGAGCCATTTTTGGTTCTATTTTTTTTGATTTGTTTGATCTTGTTGATGCATATATACACTGCGAAAGCTGTTTATACCGGCGCCGCGCGCTGGTTTTTGGCACGTCTGCTGAAAAAACGATTTTGACTCTATTTTTGTGTATCGCTTTAACGCTTCTAAAGAAGAAGCATGTAGCGATTTTCACGCGCGGATTTTTATTCTGTTGGAGTTGCTCTAACCTAATTTCCCCAAACAAACACACTGGAAGCGTCTTCCATCGTTTAGCATCATTCAGATTAGCTGAAGAGTAGCCCAAAGCGTCTTCGATGCACCCTCTAAAGTGGAGCTGGGCCAGACGGGCCGGGCCGGGCATTCTCTTCAGAAGAAATGGATAATCTCGACCGTCGAAGCCTCCCGCATCCGTCCGTCCATGCTGCCGTATCCCCTCTTCCTCTCTGTCTCATATCAGGTGGACGCCGGCAGCCCGGAAACCCTAGCTAAACCCCGCTCCCAATCCCCATTCGCGCGCGACCCCAACCCCGAGACAGAACCGGCGAGCGGCGGCGGGGGCAGCGGCGGCGGGGATGAGGAAGAAGGTGGACGAGCGCATCCGCACGCTGATCGAGAATGGCGTGCGGCAGCGGCAGCGCTCCATGTTCATCATCGTCGGCGACAAGTCGCGCGACCAGATCGTCAACCTCAACTACATGCTCGCCAAGTCCCGCGTCAAGTCGCGCCCCTCCGTCCTGTGGTGCTACCGCAACAAGCTGGAGATCAGCAGCCACAGGAAGAAGCGCGCCAAGCAGCTCAAGAAGCTCATGCAGCGGGGGCTCATGGACCCGGAGAAGGCCGACCCCTTCTCCCTCTTCCTGGAGACGTCAGACATCACCTACTGCCAGTACAAGGACTCTGAGAGGGTTCTCGGCAACACATTTGGCATGTGCATACTGCAGGTATAGCTCCAACTTGCAATTTCATTGTTTTGCCGTGATGTTGCTATCAGTGGCGGACCCAGGATTTGGGAACGACCGGGGCTATATATCAGCCAAAGCACACTAAAAATGCGTAAGTTGAGTTTTGACACGAAACATAAGATCAATGTTTAACCAAATGACAAACAAAAGAATAAAAGTTTGGTGGCATAGTAGCATAATTAATCAAGACGCATTTTTAATACCTAATAAATATCGAAGATTTTCTCTGGTACTAGCCTGCCATTTCCTCGTCAATAATAGGAGAAGAACCGGAACCTGCAAAGATAAAAAAAAATCATAAATTATTATTGATGAATACATGATACTTAAGTTGTACCGTTAAGAAAGTAACTTACCACTAGCTACACGTGGTGTTTGTTTCTTACGATGACTTCACACTTCCAATACAATCCAAAATTTTATCATCTTCAATGCTTGCAAATATGTCTCTCTCAATATAGCATAACATACTCTGATTCTTGGCAAATTATGAAGCTGATGGAAAATAAGATGATACATGTCTTGACGAATAAGTTATTCGATCTCTTTGTCCCCTTCATCTCTACATAATCAGATTGGACAAAAACAATTAAGCCCAAATTGGGCACAACTAAGCATAACTGTAGCAGTTCAACAATCAAAGAATTAACCCTTCTTGTCTTCCCACATTCAGAGTTCAAACTCTGTATTAGAAAGTACAAAAAAAAATTACCTATGAACTAATGAACAGACTACGGATGCACATGGCGGGTAAAAGACCGGCCAGTTGGAGCCTTGAACACGATGCGGGTGAAGATTGGCAAGCATCGGTGGCCGGTGCGGTGATCGGGTGAGGAGGTTAACAACCACGCCAGCGCGCAGGCGTAGGCGCAGCCTCAGCGAGTCAGCGTCTTGGCGTGGTCCAGAAGAGCGAACAATGTGGCTGCGTGGGCGAGTCTCCGTCGGCGTCGGCGTGATCAACTCGACGGGGCGGCGGCCGCCGGGCACGATAGGGTTAAGGAGTTCGAACAGTTTTTTCTCTCTGCTAAGGAAAAGCACACGAACAGTTTACTCGTTTGGACTTTGGATCCCGTCGCAGGCTTTGGTTACATTTTTCAGAATAGTCGCTAGCTTTGGTAAGCAGCCCGGGTTATTCCGGCTCAGAGAGACGGGCTGGTCAGCATGGAGTCTGAAATTTCTCAGGAATTTACAAGGGAGATACCTGTACCTCGTGGCCCAAGACCGGGGCTGTAGCCGGGCTGCCCGGGGCCCAGGCCCGCCCCTGGTTGCTATGATAAATTGTCTGAAATTCTATGTTTATTCATGCAGGACTTCGAGGCACTGACACCGAACCTTCTGGCCAGAACCATTGAGACCGTTGAGGGAGGCGGTTTGGTCATCCTGCTGCTCTCTTCGCTCTCCTCGCTAACCAGTCTCTATACCATGGTCATGGTGAGCTCATTTCTCTCTTGCAAGTCCCCTCACTTTTGTTTCCGAGCAAACAAGCATGATTTTGGATTCAAGTCTGAGCTAAAGCAAACGAACTTGGGTGCTAACAGGATGTCCATGAAAGGTTCCGAACGGAGTCTCATACTACCGCAGCCACAAGGTTCAACGAGCGGTTCTTACTGTCCATAGCATCATGCAAAGCATGTATTGTGATGGATGACGAACTCAACATTTTGCCTATATCATCTCACATGAAATTTATACAACCAGTTACAAACAATGAGGTATGCATCTTTTTCTTATGCCCTTTGAAGCTTTGCTTTTGAAATTATGCATCTCTTGAAGATTCTGGTTGTGCCAATTTGGTTATCTAATTCCTTTTTGACATGCATATTATACCATGTGTTTAGGATTCCGAGGGTTTGTCAGAAAGGGAACGAGAGTTGAAAGACCTAAAAGATCAATTCCGTGAAGACTTCCCAGTTGGCCCTTTGATTGGGAAGTGCTGCACGATGGATCAGGTGCAATTTACATGCCTCATACACTGTCTGTGTTTTCCTTTGGACATAAAAAACTGCTGGTCCCTACCATAAACTGAAAATGGAAAAATATTCACAGGGTAAAGCTGTCATCAATTTCCTGGACTCTATTTTGGACAAGTCCCTAAGGAGCACGGTTGCCTTACTCGCTGCTCGTGGACGTGGAAAATCAGCTGCCCTTGGTCTTGCTATTGCTGGAGCCGTCGCAGCTGGGTAAAGCCCAACTCAGTAGTGTTATTTATGTATTCATCATGTGCTCCTTTCATTAAGGCTAATGCTTTGGCTTTCCAGGTATTCAAATATCTTTGTCACCGCTCCAAGTCCGGAGAACCTTAATACACTATTTGATTTCGTCTGCAAAGGAATAAACACATTGGAGTACAAGGTGTCTGTTTGTTATAATGTTTTATTGTTGAAGTTTAAACTTATGTTATGTTGTTGAGAAATGCATGCTTTATTTTCCCCTTTCAGGAGCATTTGCATTATGATGTAGTCAAGAGTGCTGATCCAAATCTCAGGAAAGCAACTATACAAATAAACATCCATAAGCAACACCGTCAAACAATCCAGGTAATAAGAATATTTGCTTGCAAACATCTTTTGCTACCGTCAAATATCACTTTGCTTAGTATCAGTGAACTGGTTCAAAAATTTCTCATGTTTGCAGTATATGAAACCGCATGATCATGGAAAGCTTTCTCAAGTTGAACTTCTTGTCATTGATGAAGCTGCTGCTATTCCATTACCGATTGTTAAGTCCTTGCTTGGTCCATACCTTGTTTTCCTGTCTTCCACTGTCAACGGGTATGTTTGCCTTTAGTCACTAATGCTCTAGAATCACAATTCATGAGGGTGATTGTTCTGTATATTTTCCTGTTGAAGGTATGAAGGAACAGGTCGATCCCTGTCTTTAAAGCTCCTGCAGCAGTTAGAATCCCAAAGCCAGCCATCAGCTTCGAGTGATGGACCCAATTCCAGTACGAATCATCTTACTTTCATCTAAAAATAGTTGTCTACATTTTGATAGAACCTTCCGAGTATTTGCATCTTTTACACGTGTTTGTGCTTTATTTTGGCTTCTAGGTAGGCTATTTAAGAAAATCGAATTGAATGAATCCATCAGATATGCATCTGGTGATCCTATTGAGACCTGGCTTAATGAGTTACTCTGTTTGGATCTTGCAAACTCCATTCCAAATATCAGTAGGTGAGTATGATCTGATTTATGGCTGTGCTGTATTTTTCTTTTCTTATATTGTTGCATGCTTAGCAAGCAAGTCTGTGGTTTTGTAGGCTACCTCATCCAGAAAAATGTGATCTGTATTATGTCAACCGGGACACACTTTTCTCATATCACAAGGAGAGCGAGGTATTCTTACAGGTATGAACTAATAATGTTCTGTTTTCCTTGTAAATTTATATATTTGGTTTAAATATGATACTGAAATATGGGTGCTTTACATGTCCACTAATGGATATTTATTCTGTGTACTTAATATTTCAGCGGATGATGGCACTTTATGTTGCTTCTCACTACAAAAATTCACCAAATGACTTGCAATTAATGGCTGATGCACCAGCTCATCACCTTTTTGTACTGCTTGGTATGGAGCAAATTGATTTGCCGGCACGCCATTTTAATATGATGACACTATTATATAGTACTAACTTGTATTCTTTATTTGTTAGGCCCGGTTAATGAGTCCGAAAACCAGCTCCCTGATATTTTGTGTGTGATTCAGGTTTGGATACTCTATCCTGATTATCTTGTGGAGGATCTTAAATTTTGAAAATTTCTCCAGATGATAGGGTGGTTTATTAATTGCACGGTGACTGAACTACATGAAACAATCGTACATACATGAGATACATGCTAATGCCAGGCACAAATAAGACATAGAAGATATTCTTTGTTATTTACCTACCACATTTGAGCTTTGTTTCTAGTGGATATCATGTGTTTGGGCAAAACATCCTATCCTAGTTTCTAGTTAACCAAACTGAAATTTTGCTATTTGCTATCTGTTGAAGTGTAAAATCGCTCCCTGCTCATACTACATATAAATAGAGCTTATTGTATAAAGTTACTCTGTTTTGTTACTTCATTGGAGTGTGCTCAAACTACAGGGGTGCAGTTAATGTCAATAACTTATGTCTAGTACAGTTGTTCAGTGGTCATTGTATGCTGCAGGTGCACAACATGCTGTACGTATGAGTTAGAAAATTCTGGTCGAATTTGGGAATATGACCTGATCACTCTTTTATCTTAGTTGCAAATTTTATTTTTTAATATCGTTTCCTACTACTTCAGTTTAACCTCCATCTGTGTTACACACGCGCTTTAGGACACCTTATCGTTTTAAAAACCATGGTTATATTACTCAAAAACTGCCTTTATTTTCTGATAATCTTATAGTTCTATGGAAAAACGTGTTTCTGTTTTATACCTGAACTAATTCGTTTTATCCTACTGGTTAAACTCACTAGTTAAGCTATATTGATTGCTATTCCTTCTGCCTTCATGACGTGGACAGTTTCCTTCAGTCGACACCATTCGAAGTTCATCTAGGAATTGAGATTGGAATCTTACTAGATAGCATATACACTCATTCACCACATTTTAAGTTGCTAGAGCCTGTTTGAAATGTTCAGGTCTGCCTGGAAGGACAAATATCTCGAAAATCCGCTATTAGAAGCCTAAATGAGGGTCATGCACCTTCTGGTGATCAAATACCATGGAAGTTTTGTGAACAGTTTCAAGATAATGTTTTTCCCAGTCTTTCAGGAGCTCGGATAGTACGGATTGCTGTTCATCCAAGTGCCCTAAGGGTCAGTATTTTGCCTCAATTAAATGTGATTCTATCTATGTTAACATCACTCTGTGTTCTAAATTCTCTCTTTTTTTAATAACGCAGCTTGGGTATGGTTCAGCTGCCGTCAACATTCTAACAAGGTTATACATTATTCTTTTTTTATTACTCCATCTAGGGCTCTATCAGTTGAGGCTCTTACGTTTTTCTTAAGCCTAAAATTTGACAATTAGTTAGGCGTGTGATAAGACAGGGGAACTTGCAATATCTTAGTTGTACCGCCCTGGAACATGACTGCTAGGCCCATGGAGGGGCAGGGAGGTATGGGCAATGTCAAACTTCGACGAGGGTAATGAGGCAAAAGATGCTGCCTGTAAGGGAAGATGACTGTGTCCAAAGGCTGCAATCCTATATTTCCCTCGGAGGCGAATGTAGATAAAGCTGCAGGCATGGCTCGCCATCGTTCAGTGAAGCACGACCTCTAGCAGTCTTGTGGTGGTGACCTATGCCGTGAAGGCAGTACCAGCTATGAAAGTGCGGCATTGCACAGTTCAGTAGGTGTTGGGCATGGATGGGTCTGGCCTATGTTACGTCGGTGTACACTGACCAGATACTTCAAATACACCAGGATGTATATACTGCATGTGTTTGGAGATATTCGCACTTCCTAAGAAAACAAAATAAATGCCAATGCTTATGGGATACTCTCTCCCATACCCACCCAATGCATATAACCCTATGGAGGCACCATTAGGCCTCTTGCACATTATTTATAGTTGACAGTGAAATAACTTACAATAGAGTGCGTATCAAGCTGGTAATAGCATTTGCCTAAATTTGTGTTGTTTGGAGTTGTACTGAACAAGAGGCATGCCGGAAGTATTTTGCTTATTTCTATCGCTGCAATATCATTGCCTAATTTACTCTTTAGTAGTTATTTCATGTAAATCTTATGCTATGCTCAACCTCTGTCAAATATATTAGTCTTAACCTATCCCTATTTTATTGACAATTACATTTGATTTGATTGGTTCCATAGGTACTATACAGGAAGCATGACAGATTTTAAAGATGAGGAGGAAGTTGAAGAGCCTGCAGTAAAAATTAGCGAAGCTGCAGAGAAGGTTCATTTTAACAACTGTGTTTTTTTGGTTCTTTTTTCATATCTTAGTGCGGCAGCATGAAGTTCCTTTATTGTAATCTTGGAATCATATATATCTTTACTGTCCCATACTTGTGAATTTGTGCAAGTTCTACTTTATTTCATCATGTAAGAATGATTAGGTCATTTTTCGATGTATGTATGTATGGCTTGTGCCTCTCCTCACTTGTGTACCATCCAATTTTGTATATGTTCTTGCAGGCTTCTCTGCTAGAAGAGAGCATACAGCCTAGGGCAAATCTTCCACCTCTCCTTGTTAATCTTAGGGATCGTCGTCCTGAAAAGCTCCATTACCTGGGTGTATCTTTTGGGTTGACACAGGAGCTTTTCCGATTTTGGCGCAAGCACGACTTTTTTCCGTTCTATGTGGGCCAGATTCCAGTAATGATCTGATCTGATTTGTTATTTCATGAGGTTAATTGTTCTCACCCTTTGCCATGCTTTTATCACGGGCATTAATTAGCTGTTTCTGTTTCATAGAGTGCTGTTACTGGAGAGCATACCTGTATGGCCCTGAGTCCCCTAAATAGTGATGATATCAAAGTGGGTGATGATAAAATCAAGTCTGGATTTTTGGAACCATTTTATCAAGGTATACCTGAATGTTCTTTTATATTTTGTAGTGATCGGTGTTTTGAACTGAAGCTGTTTGATTTGTAACTGTATATGTTAGAGTGAATAGAAAATGCTATGTTGTTTTTTGCCTTAGCTGATAGATGCACAAGGTAGTATTGCTTCTTTTGTTTTACAGCATGCTTCTGCTTTAGAAACATGCTTTTGGTGCTCTAGCTAACTTTATAAGTAATACGTCCAGATTTCAGACAAAGGTTCAGGCGGCTTTTGGGAACATCTTTCCGGCATCTCAACTTTAAGCTTGCAATTAGGTATGTTAAGCCTTCATATTATTCTCTTAGCAAAAGACATGTGCTTCTCTAATATATTTTTTGTCATGTTTCTAGTGTTTTGGCTTCCAAAATAGATTTTTCACATCACGAGCCTTCAGAAAATGATACCAGTTCGACACTGAAGTTACTGAGAGACGTATTATCCCCACATGACATGAAGCGGCTAGAAGCATATTCCAACAACTTGGTCGATTATCATCTGGTAAGAATCTGGTGAAACAATATGAAGGCTGTCTATTTTGAACGCAGTTGTCATAATACGTTTCTTTTTAATTGTTGTACAATCTCTACTACCTCTTGATATTGACCTCACTCATCACCTGTGCCGCAGATCATTCTTGCCATGTGCTTAGTTGTAGTTACTACATATGTCACTTGCAATCTAGCTGTAAACAATTTTTATGTTTTTATCTGAGGTTATTGTCTTCTTTGCTTCCCGCTTAGTCTTTTTATCTCCTGGAATGCATCTTTCCAAAGAAACTTGAAATCTTCATTGGCTGCCAACATTCCTGTATGCAGAGTAAACCTCCTCCTACATATAGCTATACATGGTAGAAACCTTTCCAATTTAAATATTTTTATTTTGTAGATTTTGGATCTTGTCCCTATCCTGGCACATGAGTACTTTTCAGAGAAGCTTCCTGTTACACTACATGGCGCCCAAGCTTCAGTTTTGTTCTGTATGGGTCTGCAGGACAAGGACATAAGCGCTACAAAGGTTAGCTCAAGTTGATAGCACGTAAAACACATTTTTCTGTATTTTTCATCAAACTGGCTGGTAATTCTCTTGTTTTCTCCGTTAACAGGAAGAGCTTGGCATAGAAAGGGAGCAAGTTCTATCTAACTTCATAAAAACAATGAAGAAGTTATATGGTTACCTTCACAATACCGCCGGAAAAGAAATTGAAGCAACCTTACCGCGACTTAAGGAGGTAAGCAAAAATTCTTGTTCTCTTGTCAGTTTAATGTGTGCATGTAATATCTCCGCCAAAAAAATGTTCGCATGTCATAATTCCTTTTTGGATTTTGGTTTGGCGCCATGTTATATTGTTGAGCATGCAAGCAAGGTTCATGGTTTATTCACATGGAAAATTGAGCATGGCTATTACTTTGGAATAGTTTCTAGCTACTTCATTTTGTGCTATATTTTTGTTTTATTCAGATTGGAATGGCCCCACTTAGCAGATCAATGGATGAAGACCTTGATGAAGCAGCTGAGGAAGTGAAGGTGAGATTTCAGAGATACATCACCTCGTCTTTCAATTGTGATGCAGAGTGGCTAGTAAATGTTTCTTTGTCACACACAATTTCTCCCCTGTGTGTTACTCTGCCTTTGGTAACCTTTGCTCATAATACAGGAGAAAAGAAGAGCTGCAGATGAAGCTACTGTGGACCCAAAGTTACTGCAAAAGTATGCGATTAACAACGATGACTTTGAGATTGAGAAGGCTCTGCAGACTGACAAGATGTCTGCAAGCGGTGTTATCAGTGTAAAATCCAACAGGACAAATGCCGACAAGAAAGAGAAGCACAGGGAAAAGGAAAAATCTAAAAGGAAAGGAACAGATGGTAGCAGATCCGAGTCAAAGAAAAAGAGGACTTGAAGCTCTCCACTAGAGGAACTGTTCCCCAGAAAAGAAAAACCTTTTAGCAGCTAGAAATTGAAAAAAAACTCGATCATCTATCTGAAGAGAAGGGGTAGAAGAGAGCAGAGGTTGTGCCTAAGCTCCATTACAGGCTATAATTTGTAGATCGACGATAAAAGCAGGAGTGTGCCCTGTAAAAGGTCTCCAAAAACCCTGTGGCACTATAACGCCTCAATTTTGATGCTACATCATCGTTTGTTCTAATGGAATACAGTTTTGCTTTCTCGTGACTGTATAATTTGTTTTGTTGGGAAAATTTGTGGATTAAGTGACTGGACGTTTTATGCTTGAAAACAACACCATGTTTGAAGGCCCTAAAGAAAACGTGGGTGCTCAAGACCCTTCCAGGAAGTTAGGGCTGGCACTTGATCCCTGTCCCGTGACACCGAGTGCAATTGCATCTACGTCCACATATTTTGTGCTGGTCGGTGTTGTGGAAACTTCTTTTTTTTGGCGACGGATGGGGGTATTTTCTCTGGCCACGCACAGGACGCACTTGGATTCTAGAGTTTGTATACAGTCACCATTCACAGCAACAATTACATAGCCTGCGCCTGTTCACAAATGCATCCGTCAAAAACCCACAACGGCAACAACAGTCTACAGGCAAGGTTACTCGCACACATTTCAGTAGGTGATACCAACACAAGGGAGGGAGAACAGCTCTATAATCTTACTACGAAACTCATGGCAAGAATGAGCAGGAAAAAGGAGCAACCAATGAAGAAGTTCTCTGGATGGCACTGTCATTACATGTCAGGCAAATGCATTAGAACTTAGAAGCAAGCAACTGAAATACAGTAAAAGCAGTGCACAGAATAGCATGCAGCTCAAAAGTTAAAGATTTATGAACAGCCAACACATACTTGTCCTGTGTTCGTTCAAAAAAATAACCTGACCACTGGTTCAGAAAAATGTTAAGGCATGCTTAGGGTAGGAGTCAGGAAGCATACTAGACCAGGTTACATTTAATACAGATAGAATATTCTCATGGCTGTTGAAATTGTTTCTGAGATAAATCAAGGAGGGTCATTGGTTAAATTGACTAGATATGCATAGGGCTAAACTTTGAAGGCTGTATTTTTTTTTACATATGTAACACTTTTCAACTCACTGTAACAGGTATTATTTAATGTTTTAAGAAGTAAATAAGTAATCGAGCAATTGGCTATACCGAGGAGCTACCATGTGTTTTTCATCCCACTTAACCGAGGGCTATTTTACTCTCCTTTTCCTCGTCAAGGGGTTTGAGATTACTTATACGTCTGTCTAAGATATATTCTGCAGCATGTTTCCTCCCAGCCATTCCCCTTCAAGAAACAGAGCTAATTCCTACTAGTACAGGGGGTACATGTTAGTAGGATTCAATAACTTGATGATTCAACTGCGGGATAAACTTCTTACTGGAATGTTTTGTTTTAAAGGTCATATTATGTGTTTCTTGGAGGTGTGTGATTGCAGCACATTCACAGTGAAAAGAAGGGGGAAATGCTTACTGGTTCATGAACTGAAACCCACACTGCATTGGTGACAGAGACAACATCAGTGTGATTTGTGAAATGACCAAGTCCAAGCAGCCCCTTTAGCTGCTGCGATCCTATCACAATGGCAGATCCTCCCATGAATCCAACAACTGCGGCATGTGGCAGAAAATCCACGAGAAAACCCAATCTTCAAGAATCGATGAAACAGGATTCCAATTAGCCAATGAAGAAAAAGTAAGCTCATTACCTTAACAGACCAAATACAAGTTGGAATACGCCAGTAAGGAATGTCACTGTGAAGACCATTTTTCGGTAGAAAGCTGGATCAACTACCGGGTCAACTATCTTCTGAACCATTGATGAAAGCAACAGTGACACGATGGCGACCGGCCCAATGGCTAACTTATTTTTTTTCCACGAAAACGCAAAAGCCTTGCGTTTTGATTTATTGATAGAAAAAGAGAGTTTTGTACAAAGTATACACAGGCGCCAAAGGGCGCACACCCGACACACTCAAGACAATACATAGCCGAGGCCGCTAGGCGAACATTACAACCGATGCCACCAAACAAACCCTAGCCTAGATGCACACACTGAACACGAGCCCTGCCACAGGAGGGAGAATCCAATCCGCAAAGAAGGGCAGAGTTGGGCCACCCTGGCTTTGGAGTAGATGTTCAAGAAGCAGCACCACCGCCGACCACCGCGTCCTTCGTCACTGTTGAGACATAAGCCAGCAGCCATCAGCCACCCCCGTCGAGTGAAACCATGCGACTGAAACACCCAATGGCTATCTCTCTAGAGGTCCCCATTCCTGCATACACAAGAGGGCGCACAACACTTGTATCTACCATGAAAGAAAGACAGTATATTCAGATCAGAAGGACATCAAATTTTTACAAATATATGTGAAATGTACTTTCATTTACAAAGACCATACGGAGGATCAGTTTTGCCAGAGTTGCATGTCCAATGCTCTACATTATCAAGCCAATAAGATATTTAGAAATCTCTCCAGATTTTCAGATTGGTCATGATCAGTGATGCATGGATAGTAGCAACTTTATCTGTTTCTGAAATGTAAAACAAGAATTTACATGTAGAATGCTAAGGCTTGCAAGAGTAAGGCCAGCCATGAGGTCACTTCGGAAGGAATTGAGCCTGTAGCCTTTCCACCAGTTAAGTATTTGAAACAGACCTTGCAGAACTGACATTGTGCACAACAATAATGTGAAGCACTTGTCTGCACCTCGGCAGTGGGACACCTTCCTCAAAATGCCAGTGAGGTCATTCCATAGGCTCGGGGGCTCAGGCCCGTGCAGCACTAGGTCTGCAAAACCTGCCCCTTTGGTCACAGATGGATCACCTGCCTAGGATGAGGATTCATGCCTTGTTCTGAAGTGTTTGGGTGAACTCCCTGAGGGAACTGTAAAGTTTCCATCACATCATAGTGGTGCCTCCAAGATTTCTGGTCAGGCCACAAGTCAGCTTCAATATTTGGTGCTTCAGGTGAATTTGACTGATGTATGCCGGCCATACAAGGTTCATGGTGGGTACTGTTGAAGAAAGAAGCCAGCACATTCTAGGGTCATGTTCCTACTTGCTCTTCGTCTATGCTGGATAACGCTGAAGAAAAAATTCTAAAGGACCCATGCCCATTATTCTTAAGTTCCATTCTGAGTGCAAAGGGGGCTCACTGCATTCTGATAATGATGAGCTTTCTTGGGCTCTGCATGCGTGCTATTTGAACACCACGAAGCTTCAACTATAGCTTAAATTTCCAAATCATAACTTTTCCACTAGGTGTTCCTTTGATGGAAATACCGGGTACAACTCCTCTATTTTGTATGTTGCGAGTATTTTCCATTTGTCTTAAAAATATACTTTGTTATGTATTTTGTGTAAAGACAGTTCAAAAATATTAATATTGAAATATATCTTAGAAGTGCTTTTGCTATTGCTAAACTAAAAGAAATCTCAACTTCACCTGAATGGTTATTGCTGATTTAGTATTTTAGGCTGAAATAAAAAGTTTACACAAGCGCTGGGCTGCATAGTGAGCATCTATTTCTTCCACATTGTTAAAAGAAGGCTCAACTTCCAATTCTGAATATACAATGGTGATTTAGCATTTTATGCTGATATCAAAACTCCAAAAGCACCACGCTTCATTTTGAGACCCTATTTCTAACATATTTGGACGTAATACTCAACTCAAACAGATCAAGAATGTTTCCTAATAGGTTCATTCACTAACCGAGAGGAACCTTGGACCTTTCGTCACCTTTATCTTGATAAAAGTAACTTGATGCATCATGTTTATAATGGACCATGCTAGAGCAAATCATGCTGGAGCAGCTCGTGGGAATACTGTCCACACCAACAGAGGTCAGAAATCGAACTATTGATGCATCAGCGAGAATTGTCCTGCCACCCTTCTGCAAAGGAGAATCAGGCAGCATTAGAATACCAAACAGCATAAGAAAAACTAAAGTAGCATTGGCCTATCAGCTAAAACTCACATTGATCCCCAGCTAAGGAAATGCTATGTGCTGCCAGCAATGAAGTTCAATGCATGAACACGGAAGGATACTTGCATATATATAAAAGGATAAATAGTCCAATCTTATAGGGAAATATTACCTAGAAAAGAGTGAATTGTTGAACTTTGGAGAATTATCATGAACCATGTTAACGCAAAGCTGATTCTCAATTACCTTCGATTTCAACAACCATTTTCTGTCAGGTAAACAAATTAGACAAGCTGCAATCATAGGATGAAAAATAGCAGAAAATATATTGTCAGTTATAGCAACATGACAACCGACTTATCACTTGTGCCTCTAATTTTGTGGGTGTTCCAATCAGTACCATACAGACAATAAGTGCTGAATCTGCATAAAGATGATTCCATGTGGTTGCGAGTGCCCTGACCACATGTCAGCAAATTCAGTGGTCAACCTTTGTTTTGATATAAGTTGGCCTGCCAATAATATGTGTGAAAAGAAACAACACCTGCGTGACCAACTGACCACATCTCTTTCCTCACACACTATCAGTCCTTTTTCCAGAGGGGGCAGAAGAAGAATTACACCCAAAACGTAACCCAGATCAGGAAGCATAGCAAGATACTGCACAGACAGACCATATATAAACGCCAAAATAGTTCAGCTGAAGTGTTGGGTATGAAATGGTGCAAGTTGATGGTGGCGTGAGCACTTACTATGCCGCGAAGATTGGCAAGAATAACTTGACAAGAGTCAACTTCAAAAGATGGTGTGAGCACTTATTATGGCATGAAAAAGATTGGCAAGCTTGACATGTTCCTATCAGGACTTAGATGGATCCAAGAGTCAACTGGAAAAATGGAGGCGAGAAGCAACGTACAAAATGAATTGAGAGGGTCGTAACGCAATCATTTGCATTTATATCTCTGTTTTCCGGAAAGCGACCGGACAACATGGCTGGTTTCATTATGAACATGAGGAAACTCACTCCAACGATTGCGGAACTATGGGACTTATGGTGACTGCTTGTGAAGACCACACAGTACGCCATTTTTTAGGATTTCCAAAGTGGTTGCATTTTTTGTGTGTGCTAAAAACTGTACATGTTGCTCGCTGAATGAGTAGGCCTGATTTGAGATTCACTCCACGATCCACTCCACTCACTGTTCATTCCAACAACCGCACTAGCTGTATTCGTAATCAAGAAAATACGAGGATTCCTACGAGCCCGTCCTTTTAGCAAGACAACTAATTTGCAACAATGGCGTGGATGGAAACAGACCTGGAGGCGGATGCTGACTCTCTTCCTCCGTATGCGTTGCAGGGTAGTCGCTCTTTTGCCGCCCCCCTCTTCCTCTTACTCATCCCTCTTGGTTCGCTGCCCGCCACCGACTGCTCCGCACGCTGCAGCAAGGACGGGGCAGGCGCCGGCGGCGCGTGGCCGGCGCTGGCAGTGCGGTGCAAGGGCACGCACACGTCGACGGCGGCAAAGGGGACATTGGTGTATTGGTGGGCCGGTTCGGAGGCCCAGAGAAAACGAACGAAACAACGTCATATCCGTCCGGGCCGAACGTGGCTTGAAAGGGTTAAGGCCTAAGGGTTGGTTTGGTTGGAGCCAGCATACAGCAGAAGCTGGCCCGGTAGCTTGAATACCCAAGGCCGTCATGAGCGAATGAAGCCGAGGCCGAGCGAGGACGGCGGGGTCCAGGAGCACGGCGGTGGCGGCGGCGAAGAAAACATCCCATCGTCGCCTCGTCTTCTCGCCGGTAGACGCAGAGACGGAAGCGGTACCACCTTACCAGTGAGCAACAGCTCTTCATCCTCCTCTTGCGATTTGCGCTTTATACTACCCCCTGTGTTGGTTTAGAGACCCTACCTGCAGGAGGCATGGTGTTGAAACTTGAATTCCTTTGCCCTTAACTGTCCTGTCAAATTACTAGTTAAAGAGTTGGATCCCCACCAAGCTAGAATTTTCTCGGAGAATTTGATAAATAGTATCTGCTCCCCTCTAGTTGCAACAAAACCTGTTAGCATGTGATTTTGGGAGGCTGTGATTTGATTAATATGCGAAATTTGGATTGGTGGAGATAACATGCGCATGTGCCATAACTATACATCCATATTTTCTATTCGTATAGCTTTCATAAATTTATACTGAAGGCTATGAGGAAGTCAAAGAAAACATCAATAATTTTCAATTGGAGACAGTTGTTCTACTGATATGCAAGTATAGTTTGAGAGCCACCTGGGGACATAATTCCAAATTTGGCAAGTGTAGGACAGTAGGAGAATCACAGTCCGGCAAGCGATTGGTCTAGTAACCTATTTGAAACACAGCACGCGAATACTCTGTATTATCTGAAGATTTCTTCCATGCGTTGTAGGAGTACATTTGTACTGTCTTGTGAGACCTGACAATACTGCAACACACACTCAGCTTCTAAGTATAACTAAGTGGCTACAGTCAAAAAAAGATGACTGCATGACACTTCAGTTAATGTGTCTGATTACTATGCAATGCAAACATATATTTACCGCGACGGTTACAATGTTTACTGTTTGTGAGCATTTGATTAGCTGTAAACCATGTACACTGGATACAAATCCACACCACATGGTGTTATTTCTACTAGAATACACTCAACATTCCATAGCACTGCCCTTATGAGCAGTTAGGCACCCTTCAACTGCTTCACTCACTGTCAGGAAAATCCATTCTTCTCCTACTCTGTCAACAACGTGTCCCAGTTTCATCTTCTGAATTGCTTGCCATCCTGGACCAGCAATAGCCATCTGCAGATAATTATATTCAACAAAATAGTCAGAATTTTATAGTAAGTAAACCGGGAATACTTGACAACACATCAGTATGCTTATCGGTTAATCACTTCACCTGTATGCCCATAGACAGCAGGTCCTGGTGTATTTCTTCCAACCCCACAAGTCCTGAAGTGTCGATGTTAACCACATCTGCAGACCAGAAGCATGAATCAGACATGGGTTGCAGTATTCAGCATCACTTTAG
Organism: Avena sativa; assembly: GCA_916181665.1. Taxonomy (NCBI): domain Eukaryota; kingdom Viridiplantae; phylum Streptophyta; class Magnoliopsida; order Poales; family Poaceae; genus Avena; species Avena sativa. Next base: position 446,355,343 of record OV702293.1, on the reverse strand, counting down.
TAACCATAACCTTCTTTGTAGAAACTTACTTGACATGTCAAGGACAACTGACTGCACCCTTTCCCTGGCCTTTTCATTAGATGTCTCCACCTCTGCCATTACCCATTCCATGATCCTGAATTAACAACACCTATCTGAGCATTCATGTTGAAATTTTACATAATGTGAGGTTAACTTTGTGGGATGATTAGTACCTTTCTTTGATGAAAGTTGCATTGATGAAGCACAGGAAGGATGTATCTATCCGTATGACTTGTATAGCTGGTGTTCGGCATGCCACGGGGTATTGCCTGACGCTACAAAATATGTTTGTTCCTTGTAGCCTGCCTAGAACCTCTACCTGAGGCCGGATTGACTGTATGATGATCTTTGCAAAGGAGATGGCAAGCTGCAACAATCAGCCGTAAGCAAGTCAGTGAACTGAAAGACATTTGTGCATGCATATATTAGATAATTCAGAGGAAGGTATATCAGTCATCTTACTGCAACTCCAAGGCCAATCTCCACGGACCCAAAGAGCACTCCAATGAACGCACCGAGACATATGAGGAAATCCATCTTGTCAACTTTCCATATGCTCCAAGCTTCCCTGATGTCAATCAGTCCGGGAAGCGCTGACAGGATGATGGACGCTAGCACCGCCATCGGCGTGTAGTAGAGGAGCTTCATGAACAACTCCAAGGCAATAAACACCGTGATGGCCATGACGATATTGGAAACCGTTGATCTGGCACCTGCACTGAAATTGACGGCGGTTCGGGAGAATGAACCTGCAGAAGTCCGTCAGACACATTGCCCAGCATTTTTTGTTTCTTTCCGGAATGTTACAGGCATCAGTCAGAGTGATCACCTGTTGCGACGTAGCATGAGGACATAGAGCCAGCAATATTTGAGCATCCCATGGCTATCATTTCCTTGTTTCCATCAAGCTTGTACCCTCTTATCGAGGCGAAAGATCGTCCAACGGCGATGGCTTCCTGAAACAGGGAGTGCAAGCTTGCTGTATCAGTTCAGTCTGCATTTTTCCATGCAAACACCTGCTGGATTGTGTGCGTGGCAATTACCGTAAGTGCGATGACAGCGCAAATGACGGCAATCTTGGCGCATTCCGTGGTGTAGGGTCCGTTCAGTTGTATCTGCTTGACCGAGCTTGGGTTCAGGCCGGCGTGCACTTCGCGGATGATCTTCACGCCGTGCTTGTCAGCTCTTGTGGCGTAGACCGCGGCGGTGGACAGAACGACCGAGAGCAATGGTGAAATTGCGGATAGCCAGAAGAGCTTCTTGTACCTCCTCCCCTGGGATTTTCACCATGAATTCATTTTAGCAACAGCAGTACACGAAAACCCGTGTTTTCGACGCTGGGGAGAAGAGAGTTTCGAGTCTTCTTACGATGAACCGTGTGGCGAGGATGAATATGAGAAACGAGCATCCGATGAAGAAGTTGCCCGGGTGCCACTGCAGTTAGACAAGGCAACGGCAGTAGCGTTAGATGCAGACAGTGCCAATGGCCAGACAATTAAGGGTGCACAGAAAGGTACGCGCTATCATTGTCGAAATATTGGTTTCCAAAACACTAAACAGTGCGGCAGACATGTGGTCATGTTCCTCCTCCACTGAAGCCTGCTACCGTACTGTCAAGGTGCATACTCTTATACAGTCTGTCTAATTGTCTTTAGCTCTAGGCTTCTACCTGTGCTCGTGATAGCTCTATCATTTGTGCTGGGAGTCAAACTGTAACTAGCTACGATGATCACTTACCTTGAGAGAAATATTATTTAAACATTTTAGTTGATCTAAACGCTGAATTCCTAGCCAGATGTATGTACTGAGAGAAATATTTTTCTTTCTTCTTGGCGATAACTCCAAGAGTGGCTGGTTTCAGGTTATGACAGAAGAAAAATCCAACAGAAGAAGGGGCTGCGTTATATATGGTGCTTGTACTTTTCTGCGTCACGGGGAGACTTGGGAAATTAAGATCTGCTTTGTCCCTTCCTAATTGCTACCCATATGCAATCATGCCTAGTTTTTTATTGCAGAGAAAACACACGAAATCAGGATGCCTTTGCTCAGCGCAAATTTGGCTCACGTATACACTGTATGTTAACTTTGTTCAGTTCAGTCCAGTCCAGTTTAGTTCATTGTTATTCGTTAATTAATGGACTCACGGGGTCGTGTAGCGCAGAGAAGACGGCCTTGGCGACGGAGACGACGTCGGTGCTGTTGGTGAACCTGCTGAGCCCGAGCAGACCCTTGAGCTGCTGCAGGCCGATGACGATGGCGGCGCCGCCCATGAACCCGACGATGGCGGCGTGCGACAGGAAGTCCACCAGGAAGCCCAGCCTGAAGAGGCCGAAGGAGACCTGGAAGATGCCGGCGAGGAAGGTGACCGTGAACACCAGCGTCCGGTACGTGACAGGGTCCGTGGCCGGGTCGACGATCTTCTGCACCATGGACGACAGCAGCAGCGACACCACGGCGACGGGGCCGATGGCGATTTCCCTCGACGTCCCCATCACCGCGTAGATCAGCGGCGGGACGACGCTCGTGTCTGCATGTCACGTACGTGTAGCACCAAGGATTCAGAACAGTGAGAAACAGAACACATGGCGATGCAAATTATTTTAGCGAGTTGTGATGCTTACAAAGACCGTACTGCGGATCCAGCTTGGCCAGATTGGCGTATCCAATGCTCTGCAAACAGTAGCCAAGCCATATCCAAGCATGTCAGATACGGAAAATATTTTCGTACTAGGCAAAAATTAATTAGTGTTCGTTCTTGCTGTTAACACCAGATGCTGAGGTTTTTGGCATGACAGACTTGTTAATTTGGGCAAGAAAACTTCTTGTTAACTAGTAAGTGATAGATGCAGGACAAATTAAAAGCTGTTTCTGGAACATGTTAGCTGACTATTATTACGAGGAAGAAGAAACCGAAGCAAGTACGTAAGCAAGCACCACAGGTAGCTAGCAGTCAGCGGTGCTACGTACTGCGCACCTGTGGGATGCCGAGGCTGGCAAGTGTAAGGCCAGCCATGACGTCGCTCCGGAAGGACTTGAGAGTGTAAGTCCTCCCCCACTGCAGCACCGGGAACACGGCCTGCAGCGCCGTCAGGGCCCAAGCGCACCGGCCAGCACCGCCGTCGCCGCCGCTGGTGCGCCGCGGGCGGAAAGCCTTGCCGACGACCCCGACGAGCTCCTCGCGCAGGCTCGGCGGGTCGGGGCTGTTGAGGACGAGGCCGGCCGTCGTCGCCGGCCGCCTGCCGGATACATCGAATGCCGACACGGTGGTGACCGGCATCTCGACCGCTGCTGCCATGGACGACTCCATCACAGACAGCCGGGGTAGTAACTGAAGTGTTTGGGGGAACTCCTATCTCCTCCTTGGACTTAAAAGGGGCCTGTCGTCGTTGATGCTCGGACGACTAGCTAGCTAGCTGTTGTTGGATAGGTGTAGATGGATGGAGAATCTGTCGAGGAGGTGAAGTGACACGATCGACGATCACAGCGGGACGGGACGACTGGGTGGTAGATTTCCCTCTCGATCACCAGGGTCGAGTAGTCATGGTCTCGTGGATAGGATGGTGAGATATGATTCTTGGGAGCAAGTAGAGGACATCCATGCGCTCGCGGGAATGAATGAGGCCGCTGCAGCCTGCCCTCCAAGAGGAAGAAATTCTCTCTCGGAGGTGCACATGTGCCGCGGAGCAAATTGACGTGCTCTGGGTGCTATTTATGGGTGCGTGCGGTAGTGGTGCCATGGACAATGCACACAAACCTGGCCACATGCGTCTCCCTCGGTGGGCGCGGCCGGCACTTACAGTGATTCCTCGATGATTGGCTTTGCCGCTGCTGCTAGTGCATCTTGCTAGTAGTACTACGGGTACAAAGCTTTTTATTTGTACCAGTACAAACCAGTGTTAGGGACTATAAATGGCTGCTTTCCAAATCGGAAAATGCATATTTTTCTTTTGTTCAGACTAGAATTCGAAACATACAGTATACTTTTAGATGCTCTGCTTGAACATATAGTATACTTTTAGATATCTGAAAAATCTAAGTTTCAAAGAAATGGCATTACTAAAAGCCAGTAGGAGAAATGCCATCGCAATTTCTCGGAGTTTTTTTACCCGCAAAAGAAATTCTCACATTGTTCCATTATACCATCCTAGTATTATACTAATTTGTACACCAAAATGGGGCGTGAACTAATGGAACCTAGATATGCCCCTCCACTAAATCTGATCCATGTAGTCTGCTTCGCGGTATGTGAACAAAGTAGTGGTAATAATTACTAAACATGGCCATAAGACTAGTCACAATGGGAGTATTATATAGGAGTGTGATACAAGTATATGATACCATCTTTTAATGCATAGTATTATGTAGTAGTACCATAGTCTTAGTATATTTATTGTTTTATAGAATATCAATGTAAAATTGTGGACAAGATTTATTTGAGATTAATTTTTCTAGTTCTATGTGCTATGATATCAACACAATCTCTTTCATCATTAATTACAGTGACACATAAGCATTTTGCATGCATGTAGTGCATGATACTACTCCCTCCGTTAGGGATTATAAGGCCGGAGAGCTTTTTTAAAATATTAGGAATTGTAAGTTCTTTCCTATTTATTAGTCTCTCTCATCCAATGCATGTTCTCCTTTTTCTCTATCTTATCTCATGCATGTGAAACTATTGGTGCATGTAGTAATCAATAGGGTGAGTTGTTGATTTTCTTAATCCTATCAAAGTGGTCCATAGGACTTATAATCCCTAACTGAGGGAGTACCTATGATATCTTCATTGGGACTAGTCTAAATGTGAATACATGTACGAAGATAGAAATACAAAGACGGTACACATTTAATGGGCATGTGCAATCGTCTCCGGATAAATGCCGGAACTAATTGTCTAAGTTGTTGGCATATGAGAGACACACTTAATTTGTGTCATATACCAGAATAAATGAGTAGCAATGGTTATTGGTGCTAGGTGGATAATTTGTATCATATACGAGAATAAATGAGTACTATACTATCATCTCCCTCATCTAGATAAGAGAGATAATTGGTGCTTTAATGTTTATTTTCACTATTTAGATTTGTTTAATAACGATGATATAATCAAGTATTATTTCTCTCTTATGCCAAAATTGCAATTAACTGCGTGCTCTTACACTTTATTAGTATTTTTAATTTGTATACATGTGATTAGTATATTTGATTTGTATGCATATTACACTTTATTAGTAATACTGGTGATTTGGCATAGAATTAATGCACTATATATGACAATTAATTAATGCAGTTCTAGAAGAATGATTAATGCACAATGCAAGAATAATTGTGAGAATAATACTCTTTATTAGTATGTGAATAATTGGAGTACAGCGTGATTATAGTACTATCTCCATACGGGTTTATTGGGCTAATACGAAGTTCAAGAAAAAGTTTAACCATAAAATTTATCAATAAAACATGAGTTATATGTCATAAAAATTATACCATTGGATTGATATTTAAAAGCACTTTCCAATGATATAATTTTTATGACATATGATTCATATTTTGTTGTTCAAATTTGTAGTCAAACATATTTCTTGGGCTCCGTATTAGCCAAATAAACCCATATGGAGGGAGTAGTATTTATGATGAATGTGCATGTGATTTTTATGTATGTTACACTTTATTAGTACCATTTGGTGATTTGGCATAGAATTAATGCACTATGATAATTAATTATGCACTTTTGGAAGAATAATTAATGCATGGTGCAAATACAGAAAAAATATGAAGGATACCAGATATATAAGTTGCTAATTAGTGTGAAAATACATATGGTGGCTTAGATCCTAATAATACAAGGAGGGTGAGATATAGGAGAGGGACATGAGCAGGTTCTCCAACAACCGTAATTATCATCAAAATGCCCCTAAACTTGCCCTTCTCTTTATCTTTTCACGTGGCCAAAAAATATCTTTCAGACCTCCGCCCACTCACAAGTCCACCACTGACGCTCGTTGCTCCTCCAATCGTCGAACATTATTTAGATTAGATCTAGTTAGAGAATCCACATCTAATAAGCTACTCCTACTATATATATATTCCACACATTCCTAGAGAAAAAGAACTAGAGATATATTCTTATATAACACAAATGGTGATTAGTTTAGAGTAAACTTCCTGTTTGCATCTTTAAAGATGGCTTTGCTGACAACGAGTACCCCGTTTAAGATGCATCTCGAAACGGAAGTGCCTTACATATTTTTTTTTTCTTGTCCAACACTTATGACTCGACGAGGCTAAACTAAACTCTCTTAATTCCTCTTATGATGGGATAACTAAGGGCATCGATGCATGTACGTTGAGTGTTTCATTGCAGGGCCTACAAGTGTCAGGCGAAAAATGTTGTATAAATGGCATCACTCTTTTATAAAATTTAGTGACATAAAGTACCTAATTCTATAAACCACATTAAATTTTTCAAGACGAGAAAAGCTGATGCGGGCGCGGCGTGACATGGTGGACACGTACTTGTTGGAGGCGTCTATGTCTCCGATCTAGTAGCAACTCATCTTCTGCACCGGATTGGGTGGTTTAGCCAAACCATTTCGATTGGTTGAACCTTGCGGCCATCTAGCCGAGAGAAAAATCACGAAGGAAATACATGGAGATGAAACATCATGCGTCACACTACCCTGACTAGGCGAAGGTCAAGGTAAGCCCGTGTATTCCCGGTTTGGGATGGATTCTCAAACCAGTCTGTTTGTCACAGTTGTATTTGGATTGGTCTGGTTTAGAAAATTTAGACATGAAGTGATTTGTTGGGCCAATGCATTCTGGTTAGACTGTGTAATTGTTTTCACACCGTTCAAATACTCAAAGAGATTGCAATGTAGAAATGGATAGAAACACCATTAGGGACAAGTTTGCGTAACAAGTACTCCCGGCTCCCCGTCTATCCAGGCGCTCGGCGGACACAACAACACGTAGAAGCCCCGACTCCTCCTCACACAACAACTCATGCCTACGAGTAATCACCACTAGTATACGATGCCGCCGAGGAGAGGGAGCAGTCGCTAGCGAGCCTCTGTTGATCGCGCGTAGCATGCTCACCATCTTGTTCGCAGCTTCATTATAGGCGCTTGAAGCAGCACAAGGGTTATGGAGGACCAACTTGTAACATCCCAGCATTAGATCTTAGAAATAAGCTGAACACAGATGTGTGCATTGCATTCATGCATAGAAAATCCGAATAATTTTCGCGCTTTTGAACAAAACTTGTCAAAGTGATTGAAGCTTCTCTCAACTTGATGGAATTGAAGTAGATCATCAAGTTGACTGCGATAAGTTTCAATATGACCTTTAATAAAACCTTATTTTGGGTAAACATGATTTGATCTAAGGGTAGATCAAATGCCATAAAACTAAATCACAACATATTACTTAATAATTAATATCTGATCCTTGAGTGATCATTCCATAGTGTTCTCACAACAACCCATGAATACTAAGCTATGGATGTAATTCAAGTGACAATAATGTAATAACTAACTCTTGACCTATTTTATCTTTATTTATTTCTACCATGTAGATCATGGTAATACTTAACCCTAACTCTTTAGTTGTATTGAGTAGGAAGGAAAGCAATTAAATACCATTCACCACATATATTTCGTTCTATAATAATCTTTATCATATCTATTGAACCTTCTTCTAATATCCATTGCTCATCAATGTTGAGTAATCAAATATTGACTTATCAAATCTTGATCTATCAACTCTTGTTCTTATCATAGCATTCTTTTTAAATCCTTTAGAGAAGGAGGTAAGAAGAGGTAAGTGGTAATGCTAGTTTTAGATATCATCTATATGATAGGAGTGTTGGAAGAAAATAAGATCAATATGATAATTGATGGAGTTAACTCACTCCTAAATGGATAGAAGAGTTATCTGGAATGGATATTTTGATGGTAACAAAGAAGATCATAAGGATGAATATTAAAGATAGTTACCAAGGAGTAATCCTATTGGATCAAGTAGGCATAGTCAATGAATAATATCTCTTGGTCAAATTGAGATATTAAAAAGATAATCACAATACAACTGTAATGTTGTATTGATGAAACCTTGATTAGCCAACTGGAAATCTAAGCCATAAATGATCAAAGGATTGTAATGATCATGCTGAAGTCACTAAGAGTGTGATTATATCATGTATAAGTGACATTGGTGGATATAACATGATTAAACCCTAGTATAGATATGTTATCCTAGGGTAGTCATGACAAGCCACAATGGTAAAAGGATAGGTTGAAATATGAGTTATTAAAGATAAATAGAAATAAGATATTATGAATAAGATGATGCTAGAGAAGCATTAAGTTATGGAAGTAGTGTTATACCTCTTAAAGGATAGTAAGCTTTTGATGAAAGTAGTTTGATATATACATTTACTGGAGTAATATTGGTGATGAGGATAAAGGAAGGGTATAAATGGAGTTAGAAGTGATTACTAAATGGATTAGAGGTTATCATTATCAGAGTAGTTTGATATAACCAAGTATAGATATGAAAAGATTATGAAAAGCTTTAGTGACAAGCTCATTGGATTTACAAATGGATTTAGAAGGAGAAGTTATTAGTAAAAGTTTAAGTAGTAAAGCTCATCATGTGAAGACATGATGATAGGTGTGAAGAAGTAATATATCTAGGAAAGGAATTCCTCAAGTAAGAATTGTGAAGTATGGGAGATAGGAATTATTGGTAAACCCTAAACCCTAAATCTAGAAGCAAACATAATATCCATTTTCTATGATTGATCTATCATCTTATTTCCACAATCCTGTATAGGAATATTTTCATATAGCAAATCACTTAAGCACATCTTTGTCATTTCCAATTGTTATAACCAAATGTTTTTAGGAGTTATCTTTATCAATTCTTTTCCATAAGACATCTCAGAAAGTAACTTTCTATTTTAAAGGGTACTAACATTAAAGATCACAAGCATGAAGACAACATGACTTGACCATTAAAATTCTATCCATGCCTATAAAACAATACGAGTGTATTAAGCTCTCTAAAGACTCATACTAAATGTTTGTAATTCCAAGACCTAACTTCTATGTAAGTTATAAAAAAACATATACCTTTATATCACCAAGCTCATGTGATTAATATTAGCCATACTAATTCCTTAGAATTTGATGCATCATATAAAAAAATGAAGGATCACCATATAAAAATTTCTTTAAAATTATGAGTTAATGAGAATCAAATCTCATGAGTTAATAGTAATGCATTCTATAATAAGTTTATGGATATCAGCTCAATTAAATTCATATCAAAAGCCCTCACAAATAATAATAGGAAAATTATATATAAAGAAAACAAAGAAACTATAACACTATACAAGTAAAAACTCACAAAATGACTTTAAATACTATTTATTGTTGCTGCAAGTAAATAGCAAAGAAATTTCATAAAGAAAATTCAAAACAAATGTTTACATAAAAAAGCCAGAAAAGAAAAACAGAAAATATAAAATTTTAAATGGAAAAGAAAAATGGAGCAGCATGTGGCATGTGGCCCATTTTGCCTCTTTCCTATCTGCTACTCACGCGCGGCTCTCAACAATGAAGCCACGGCCCAACTGACCCAATCGCAACCTAGTATTGGCCCATACCCCTTCAGGGAATCTGTTCGTCGTCTTTCTCCTGGCGACGTCGACCTCCCGATGCGGCGAAGCAGCTCGCTGGCGGCCACCCCGTTGTCCGGCCGCGCCAAGATCCGTGCCATCGCTCCTGGTCGTCTACAAGTAGCCCTAGACGCCGACGAGAAACCCTAGCACTCCGCTCCACTTCTCTTTCTTCCTCTCTCGCATTAACACCGAACCCTAGCTCGCCGGAGATCACATTCCCCACCATCTCGGACCACCCCTCGATCTGTGGTAGTGACCATCAGATACGTCGTGCTCTTCTTCGTCGTTTGCCTCTACTCACGGAAGCCGGGGATCCCTCTATCAAGCCAATTGATACCTCATCTCCACCGCCAGTCACCATCGTTCATTGTCAATCGCCGCCACCATAGACTTCCTCCGACCTCGCCGTTGCCACCAGCCGCACCAGGGTGAGTCCATCGTCCTCGTAGACCATCTCCCTTGCTCTCTCGTGCCCTGGTTGCTTCCCGCCGCACTAGCCCGCAAGCTCCGCCGCCGACCGCCGTCGTACCCAGTGCCTTGGTGACCAAAAATTAGCGGCGCCGCCACTATTAGGATCCCCATCGTGCCCTCTTTCCAACAAGCCCAGCCTCGGTCGCGCGCAAGCACACAATCAGCCGATCGGGCTTCGATCTGAGGGAATCAGCATCGTGTGATGTCACGATGACATCATCCCAGGCCTAGTCAGCCAGTTTGACCAAGTCCATGCTTATGTGGCGTATGACATGGGAGCGACCCCACGAGTCAGTGACTGGGGCTAGGTGTATGTGCGGTATAAAAATCTCAGTGTCTGTTTAGGAAATAAATAAATAATATAAATCCAAATCTAATTATTCCAGAAATTAAATAAAATCATTAAAACTTGTTAAATTAATAAATTTTGTTTTATAATTTAGAAAAAATATGTAATATATGAAAATGTTTAGAAAAATAAAATCTATAACTTAAAACTATTATCAAACATTATTATGTTAGTTATTTAAATAAATATTATTTAATAAAGATTTTATAAGTAATAAAACTTTGTTAATTCATAATTAAATATTGGTAAATGCTAAAAATATAAATAATATATCAATATTCTTAGAAAAATAAGAACTATAACTTAAAATTATAATCATGTATTGTTATTTCACTTAATTCAATGTCAATTATTTATTAAATGTTTATAAAATAACTAAACTTATAAAATCATATTTTATTATTTATAAATCATAAAAATAAGTGTAATATACCAAAAAAGATCACAAAAAAAATATTTACAAGTTAAAAATATAACATTTCACTTTTAAAGTAAATAAAAATCTAATACCCTAATAACTTGAATTTAAATCCAAATTCCTTAATCAATAATTCATATAAGGGTAAATAAAATTTGTTAATATTCTAAAAATCAACCAACTAAGGTATAATAAATAGTATTAGTCTTAAATATCGAGTATATGAAAACAAAATGGTTCAACACATTTTAAAAACAATCTTATTAAATTATCATTCAACCATATGTGTAGTTTATTTTCTAAAAGATCTTTATCAAGTATAAAATCTTCAAGAATAATTTGGAATTAAATAAAACCTTTTTTACTTACCTCAACCTCAAGTTTATAAACATACCAAAACACTATAGTGAATCCATTAGTAGTTAAAGCAATATTATTATTTCCTTGTTTACAAACTATAACCACTCATTGATAAAAACATAAATGATTCTATTCCATTATAATCTTGAGAAACCACTATACCAAATAAAAATAATACTATTCCTAGTTAACTTTAAAGAGACCTTATGAAGTGAACAAAGTACAATTATCATAAGCAGTACATCGTAAGTCCACCTATGCCTTAAAGTTAAACTTTAGTCTACATTATTATAAACATTACAATAAAGATTTTGTCATGTGCTTTATAGTTAACTTTGGTCTGTTTTAATTAAGACCTAAAGCATATCAAGTCTAAACTATTCAAACAAGCATCAACAACATCAATCACATTCTATCAATCATATTCTAAAAGCTATCAGGATTATTTAAACCTTAATAAAGAAACCTTTTCGTCAAAAATTATTCGTTTTGCCACTTCTGTCAACAGATGACAATTAATCGTAATTACATTACTTTATACTTTACTTGTATACTTAGGATTGATAACACTTACGTTCTTTATAAGTGACACTACATATAAAGTAAAATTTAAAGATAAACAATTCTTATATAAGCAATCTTTTGAATAGCATTCCATATGTGTGTATCTTATTGTTGTATGATATTATAAATACGTGTTGTTCACACACACTCACAAGCCTTAATAAGAAGCACAAGCCTGAAACTTAATCTAAAAGGGAAACACATTCCAAAGAAACCATTCCCAGTATTCAAACCCTAGAACAACGTTATCCCCGGGATTCGATTTTACGAAATTGCATTACATTACTTATGCATAATAGCATCTTGCTTCTTTAAACATTAGTCCTTGCTGGACCAATGATGCTGATTTCAGTTATTGGATCTTATATTGTCTTGAAGACCGTGAGTGTATAATCTTGCAATCATAAAAGGCAAGTTCACACTTGCTCATGTCCTTTGGTTATTTTCAGTAAAGTATTTTGAAAATCTAGTGTTGTCATCACCTGCATTTCAAAAAGGTCATAAAACACTATTTTTGATAATAATGTGAATTATTGGTTACTGATCCAGGGTGATCAGCTAATCTATTAAGTCTGGCAGTTGGAATACCACTACACATGACTATATCACCTAGGACTTAACAACCAATGTCGCCAGTGATTCTTGCGCCGTATATTACACGTTGACCATGAGATTTAGAATGGGACGAAGAAGTCAGCTGTATCTTTCCCTCTCGCATGGAGCCGGATGTGCGGGTCGTGGCTGTTATCACTCGTAGCGTGCATATTAATTGGTAATTCATAGAGGATATGCACCATATGGGTGGGAACCCTCAACGTCCCATGATAGTTCCGGCATCTAAATGGTCTGTACTGCCAATTGCCGTAATTCAATAGGTGGGCTGGCGTACACCAAGGAGACATGCGGGGTCGCGGAGAAGGCAGTGATTAGCTTGAATCATCTACTGGGCCCCACACCATAGGAAGTGTGGACGGGAAAGATCGCCCGGTTGTGCAACAAGGATTTGATCTCTCATGGGTAAAGTAACACACCTCTACAGAGTGTAAGAACTGTAACTTGTTACTCCTTGTTCCGGGAAGGAGCTGTGAACACGGCGGGAAACGAACTCCATGAAAGTTCTGGTAAAGTCGTGAAGGCTGACGGATATAGCTTTTCATAATAAAAGCAACCTTTGAAGAAATGTTTATGAAAACTTGCATTGCCTACGACCTATGGTCTGTGGCTGTAGTTATAGTGCATCAAACACTCCTTTTTAGTGAACTTGCTGAGTACGCTTGTACTCAATGTATCTTCTTAACCCTTGCTAGATTCTGAAGCCAGTACAAACGACGTCTACATCAAGATATGCTCCAGGAATCATCATCAAAAGATCAAGCTCTTCAATGAAGTAGAGGAAGTCCACATATACATCAACTAAAGTGAAGACGAAGTTACTGATTAAATAGAAATTAATCTCTAGCCGTAGAACCTACTTCTGTAGAGTATTGCAATAGCAGCAATACAAGCCAATTTGATAGATGCTAATCTTATTAGCATAATAGTTATGAGTTGATTATTTTTATTCTTCTTTGTACGAAGTTTCTTTCTCTCTCTTTAACCTAGAGTGTTCTCTGGATCTTGTGTAAAGAGTTGAGTTGTAACCTATAGTCATGTCTTGGACCTGCTATGTTTCGGTTGTACCACTCTGAGTGATATAATACTAGTGAACGGTGTTTCATTGGTGTTATGTCAATGACTATAGTGTACTACATAATGTAGTGGTATGCTGGGTCACCTTAGTTGGTATCAGAGCATATGCTTTGACCTTAGGATTAAAACCCTTTTAGGAAGATCTATAGGTTGGATAGTGACTATAGGAGCCATCTTATCTAAACCAAGTAATCTTATGAATTGTGATGAGTATCCACTTGAGGATAACCTTGTCACACTTAAGCTGGATGCTTAAGTCATCTTTCTTAGGAGTAGTTATCCATTTTTTCTCAGTATAGTGCTATTTAGTGTCTTCCGATGGAGATATAATCCACCAAGATACTGTAGAAAAGTAAATCAGTCATAGTAGATTAGGATCAAGTGTAAGACATCAGTTGAAGTAGTCTTAATGGTGTAGCCTAACCCGAGAATTCATGTAAGACAGTGGAATCTTATGGTTAGTTGATAACCAAATACAACATGATGAATATCATCAGGATAAATGTTGATGTAATGAGTCATAATCATGTGGGATTCACTTGAGAATTCTATGTGAGGAAATGAAGTTATGTTAAGACTTAATGATAGTGTAATGAGAAACAAAGTCATCATGGTTAGATTAGCTCTTGAATCATGATAAAGAGGCAAAACATAACAAGATCATGGTGATATTAGCTCCGAAACCCTTGTGAGGGTATTAATATGTCAAGTAATTAGTAAATCATTCTGAAGTAGAAGTAAGAAATAACAAGGTAGAACTATGATATAAGCCATAGGTGTCATAATTCCTGATAAAATTTAGTTTTAGGTGTTTAATAGAATTTTTTTAGTCTTTTTGAGAGATCATATGAGGTTAGTTACTAATAAAGAAAGGTTGGTTATAGTTAATCCTTTCAAAAGTGAGACAAAAGGTTAGTCGAAACCAGATTGAGACCACTTTGTTTAAGGTTATCCTATTGCAATTGAGCAATTTGGGTAAATGTTGAGATAAAGAATAGTTTGACCCTATGTGCTAAGTATCCCAATGTAAACCTATACGAGGAGGTGTCATATACTACACAACTAAGCCTGAATTCTAGAGATATTATACTCAACTACTATATTCTAGGCTTAGAATATTGTGTGTTATATGTACCACATTTGGATTTATTTGTTTTTCTTGGATCTTCTTGATTGACTAGATCTGTACATGGAGTTTGACTTGGTGTGCAAATGCATGTTGCAACATCTAGTTGTTACTTGATGTTATAGATCTAGATAGAAAAGGGAATTCGTGTAAGGGAGTGACGAGTTCCCAAGACCAAGATGAAGACTTACTTGAAGAATGAAGCCAAGTATAAGGAGTATCCACACAATTTGAAGGATGGATCAAGTTCAAATTATTACTAGCCAGCAATAAGAAGGAAGATTAGTGTAGAAGATGTATGGAGCAACAAGAGGTAATGAACTTTAGATTCATTCAAAGTAGGTAATGTTGCTAAGACGTTAATGAAGTAGTTGTACCAAATTCATGGAAGTATCATGAATAAGTGCAAAGAAGAAGTTTTGGAACCAAAATGGTATTCAAGCTCTGACAATTCAGAGAGAAAGCCAATAGTACGTCGGAAAACCATAGGGTAATACATATACCCTAGGATGGTTCGCAGCTGGTATCTTGTCCGCAGCTGGTATTTCATTGCCCTAGTTAAACATATTATCTTGATTGTTGCATAAAGAGCATAAAACTTGGCCTAAGTTAGAGAAGACATAAAGAAATATAATAATTAAGCGACAATTTTCTAAAACACTTCGCAAAATCAAGCCTTCCAAAGCAAGTATGTCCAAATAGTAAGTAAGACAAATAATGTTGGAAGAATCACTTCGGAGATCCACAATGGTGTAGGTATACCGTAAATTCTTTCGTGAGACCTTAAATAGGTAGAGTATAAGCAAGATAAATACCAACATCCTAGTTATAAAGCCAATGGTTACTATAAGGCAATTTAGAGACTATTAGTAAATCCTAAGGGGAGAGTAAACCATAAACGAAAGTACTATTATCTGAATTCCAGAGTAAAGGTTGGAGAAGAAATACTAACCTATGACAACATGAAGCCTTATTTTCATAAGGTAAAAGAAGTCATCATTATAAAAGTACTCCTAGAAGTATGTCTGGATGAAAGATTGAAGTTTATTTCAAGATAGTAGGAATTAAACCTTAAGGTAAATAATAATAGGAAGTTAAAAAAGTACTTAAGGTGATAATAAAAGAGTGTCTAAGGCTTGATAAGGTAAAAGCTTAAAGGTGATAAAATATATTAATATTAATCGACTAATTCTAAAATAAACAACTCTTAAGTGATCCTTAAGAGGGAATTAAACATATCCAATTGGACATGTGTAGAGGAACAAGAAATTCCGATAAGTATGGACTAAATGTGTTCAAAACCAATCCTCGAAAGGATTACCAGTATCCACCACCGAAAGGCAAACCAAATATAGTCTTTTAACCATAACTATTGTTTAATAAAAATTTAAAACCCCGATTTAGTGAGACTTCCTAAACCTACAGAGTATACCAAGGAAGTTCGATGATCAAGTTAAGGAGTTGGATTAGGATACCTAATCAGGGAAATGAACCAAATAAGAGACCCCAATAAAAAATTGTAATAAGAACATATCCCTAAGGGACTAAAGAAAAATGAACTTGGAGTATTGGAGACAACTAGTTGGAGATTGACAAGTATGAGCAGAATTCAAGGAAAAGATTTGAATATGGAATAATACAATTATTCCAATTGAGGTGACCATGGATCTGAGACGTGTCGTAACCAATACCAGACAATTCCTCACTCCGAAACGTGAGAGTGTACGAACTTCGGGGATGAAGTTTATTTTAAGGGGGAGAGTCTGTAACATCCCAGCATTAGAGTTTAGAAATAAGGTGAACACAGATGTATGCATTGCATTCATGCATAGAAAATCCGAATAATTTTCGCGCTTTTGAACAAAACTTGTCAAAGTGATTGAAGCTTCTCTCAACTTGATGGAATTGAAGTAGATCATCAAGTTGACTGCGATAAGTTTCAATATGACCTTTGCTAAATCCTTATTTTGGGTAAATATGATTTGATCTAAGGGTAGATCAAATGCCATAAAACTAAATCACAACATATTACTTAATAAATAATATCTGATCCTTGAGTGATCATTCCATAGTGTTCATCACAGCAACCCATGAATACCAAGCTATGGATGTAATTCAAGTGACAAGAATGTAATAACTAACTCTTGACCTATTTTATCTTTATTTATTTCTACCATGTAGATCATGGTAATACTTAACCCTAACTCTTTAATTGTATTGAGTAGGAAGGAAAGCAATTCAAGACCATTTACCACGTACCTTTCTTTCCATAAGAATCTTTATCATCTCTATTGAACCTTATTCTAATATCCTTTGTTCATCAATGTTGAGTAATCAACTATTGACTTTCAAATCTTGATATATCAACTCTTGTTCTTATCATAGCATTCTCTTTAAATCCTTTAGAGAAGGAGGTAAGTGGTAATGCTAGTTTTAGATATCATCTATAGGATGGGAGTGTTGGAAGAAAATAAGATCAATATGATAATTGATGGAGTTAACTCACTCCTGAATGGATAGAAGAGTTATCTGAAATGGATATTTTGATGGTAACAAAGAAGATCATAAGGATGAATATTGAAGATAGTTACCAAGGAGTAATCCTATTGGATCAAGTAGACATAGTCAATGAATAATATCTCTTGGTCAAATTGAGATATTAAAAAGATAATCATAATACAACTGTAATGTTGTATTGATGAAACCTTGATTAGCCAACTGGAAACCTAAGACATAAATGATTAAAGGATTGTAATGATCATGCTGAAGTCGCTAAGAGTGAATGATTATATCATGTATAAGTGACATTGGTGGATATAACATGATTAAACTCTAGTATAGATATGTTATCCTAGGGTAGTCATGACAAGCCACAATGGTAAAAGAAGAGGTTGAAATATGAGTTATTAAAGATAAGTAGAAATAAGATATTATGAATAAGATGATGCTAGAGAAGCATTAAGTTATGGAAGTAGTGTTATACCTCTTAAAGGATAGTAAGCTTTTGATGAAAGTAGTTTGATATATACATCTACTAGAGTATATATTGGTGATGAGGATAAAGGAAGGGTATAAATGGAGTTAGAAGTGATTACTAAATGGATTAGAGATTATCATTATCAGAGTAGTTTGATATAACCAAGTATAGATATGAAAAGATTATGAAAAGCTTTAGTGACAAGCTCATTGGATTTACAAATGGATTTAGAAGGAGAAGTTATTAGTAAAAGTTTAAGTAGTAAAGCTCATCATGTGAAGACATGATGATAAATGTGAAGAAGTAATATATCTAGGAAAGGAATTCCTCAAGTAAGAATTGTGAAGTATGGAAGATAGGAATTCTTGGTAAACCCTAAACCCTAAATCTAGAACCAAACATAATATCCATTTTCTATGATTGATCTATCAACTTATTTCCACAATGCTGTATAGGAATATTTTCCTGTAGCAAATCACTTAAGCACATCTTTATCATTTCCAATTGTTATAACCAAATGTTTTTAGGAGTTATCTTTATCAATTCTTTTCCATAAGACATCTCAGAAAGTAACTTTCTATTTTAAAGGGTACTAACATTAAAGATCACAAGCATGAAGACAACATGACTTGACCATTAAAATTCTATCCATGCCTATAAAACAATACGAGTGTATTAAGCTCTCTAAAGACTCATACTAAATGTTTGTAATTCCAAGACCTAACTTCTATGTAAGTTATAAAAAAACATATACCTTTATATCACCAAGCTCATGTGATTAATATTAGCCATACTAATTCCTTAGAATTTGATGCATCATATAAAAAAATGAAGGATCACCATATAAAAATTTCTTTAAAATTATGAGTTAATGAGAATCAAATCTCATGAGTTAATAGTAATGCATTCTATAATAAGTTTATGGATATCAGCTCAATTAAATTCATATCAAAAGCCCTTACAAATAATAATAGGAAAAGTATATATATAAAGAAAATAAAGAAACTATAACACTATACAAATAAAAACTCACAAAATGACTTTAAATACTATTTATTGTTGCTGCAAGTAAATAGCAAAGAAATTTCATAAAAAAATTCAAAACAAATGTTTACATAAAAAAGCTAGAAAAGGAAAACAGAAAATAGAAAATTTTAAATGGAAAATAAAAACGGAGCAACATCTTGCCTGCGGCCCATTTTCCATCTTCCCTATCTGCTACTCACGGGCGGCTCTCAGCAACGAAGCCATGGCCCAACTGGCCCAATCGCAACCTAGTATTGGCCCATACCCCTTTGGGGAATCTGTTGTTCGTCTTCCTCCTGGCGACGTCGACCTCCCGATGCGGCGAAGCAGCTCGCTGGTGGCCACCCTGCCGTCTAGCGGCGCCAAGATCCGCGCCACCGCTCCTGGTCGTCTACAAGTAGCCCTGGACGCCGACGAGAAACCCTACCACGCCGCTCCACTTCTCTTTCTTCCTCTCTTGCATGAACATCGAACCCTAGCTCGCCGGAGATCACCTTCCCCACCATCTCCGACCACGTCTCGATCCGCGGTAGTGACCATCAGATGCGCCGTGCTCTTCTTTGTTGTTTGCCCCTACTCATGGAAGCCGGGGAGCCCTCTATCAAGCCAATCGATACCTCATCTCCACCACCAGTCACCGCCCGCCGCCACCACAGACTTCCTCCGACCTCGCCGTCGCCACCAACCGTACCAGGGTGAGTCCACCGTCCTCGTAGACCATCTCCCTTGCTCTCTCGTGCCCTTGTTGCTTCCCGCCGCACTAGCCCGCAAGCTCCGCCGCCGACCACCGTCGTACCCAGTGCTCCGGTGACCAAAAATTAGCGGCGCCGCCACTATTAGGATCCCCATCGCGCCCTCTTTCCAACTAGCCCAGCCTCGGTCGCGCTCAAGCACACAATCAGATGATCGAGCTTCGATCTGAGGGGATCAGCATCGTGTGATGTCACGATGACATCATCCCAGGCCTAGTGAGCCAGTTTGACCAAGGTCATGCTTATGTGGCGTATGACGTGGCAGCGACCCCACCAGTCAGTGACTGGGGCTAGGTGTACGTGCGGTATAAAAAGCTCAGTGTCTGTTTAGGAAATAAATAAATAATATAAATCCAAATCTAATTATTCCAGAAATTAAATAAAATCATTAAAATTTGTTAAATTAATAACTTTTGTTTTATAATTTAGAAAAATATATGTAATATATGAAAATGTTTATAAAAATAAAATCTATAAGTTAAAACTATTATCAAACATTATTATGTTAGTTACTTAAATAAATATTATTTAATAAATATTTTATAAGTAATAAAACTTTGATAATTCATAATTAAATATTGGTAAATGCTAAAAATATAAATAATATATCAAAATTCTTAGAAAAATAATAACTTAAAATTATAATCATGTATTGTTATTTCACTTAATTCAATGTATATTATTTATTAAATGTTTATAAAATAATTAAACTTATAAAAGTCATATGTTATTATTTCTAAATCATAAAAATAAGTGTAATATACCAAAAAGATCACAAAAATAATAGTTACATGTTAAAAATATAACATTTCACTTTCAAAGTAAATAAAAATCTAATACCCTAATAACTTTTATTTAAATCCAAATTCCTTAGTCAATAATTCATATAAGTGTAAATAAAATTTGTTAATATTCTAAAAATCAACCAACTAAGGTCTAATAAATAGTATTAGTCTTAAATATTGAGTATATGAAAAAAAATGGTTCAACACATTTTAAAAACAATCTTATTAAATTATCATTCATCCATATGTGTAGTTTATTTTCTAAAAAGATCTTTATCAAGTATAAAATCTTCAAGAATAATTTGGAATTAAATAAAAACTTTTTACTTACATCAACCTCAAGTTTATAAACATACCAAAACACTAGAGTGAATCCATTAATAGTTAAAGTAATATTATTATTTCTTGTTTACAAACTATAACCATTCATTGATAAAAACATAAATGATTCTATTCCATAATAATCTTGAGAAACCACTATACCAAATAAAAATAATATTATTCCTAGTTAACTTTAAAGAGACCTTATGAAGTGAACAAAGTACAATTATCATAAGCAGTACATCGTAAGTCCACCTATGCCTTAAAGTTAAACTTTAGTCTACATTATTATAAACATTACAATAAATACTTTGTTATGTGGTTTATAGTTAACTTTGGTCTGTTTTAATTAAGACCTAAAGCATCTAAAGTCTAAACTATTCAAACAAGCATCAACAACATTAATCACATTCTATCAATCATATTATAAAAGCTATCAGGATTATTTAAACCTTAATAAAGAAACCTTTTCGTCAAAAGTTATTCGTTTTGCCACTTTAGTCAATAGATGACAATTAATCATAATTACATTACTTTATACTTTACTTGTATACTTAGGATTGATAACACTTAAGTTATTTATAAGTGACATTACTTGTAAAGTAAAATTTAAAGATAAACAATTCTTATATAAGCAATCTTTTGAATAGCATTCCATATGTGTGTATCTTATTGTTGTATGATATTATAAATACGTGTTGTTCACACACACTCACAAGCCTTAATAAGAAGCATAAGTGTGAAACTTAATCTAAAAGGGTAACACATTCCAAAGAAACCATTCCTAGTATTCAAACCCTAGAACAACGTTATCCCTGGGATTCGAGTTTACAAAATTGCATTACATTACTTATGCATAATAGCATCTTTATTCTTTAAACATTAGTCCTTGCCGGACCAATGATACTGATTTCAGATATTGGATCTTATATTGTCTCAAAGACCGTGAGTGCATAATCTTGCAATCACAAAAGGCAAGTTAACACTTGCTCATGTCCTTTGGTTATTTTTAGTAAAATATTTTGAAAATCTAGTGTTGTCATCACCTGCATTTCAAAAAGGTCAGAAAACACTATTTTTGATAATAATGTGAATTATTGGTTACTGATCCAGGGTGATCAGCTAATCTATTAAGTCCGGCAGTTGGAATACCACTGCACATGACTATATCATCTAGGACTTAACAACCAATGTCGCCTGTGATTCTTGCGCTGTATATTACGCGTTGACCATGAGATTTGGAATGGGACGAAGAAGTTAGCTGTATCTTTTCCCTCTCGCATGGAGCCAGATGTGCGGGTCGTGGCTGTTATCACTCGTAGCGTGCATATTAATTGGTAATTCATAGAGGATATGCAGCATATGGGTGGGAACCCTCAACGTCCCACGATAGTTCTAGCATCTGAACGGTCTGTACTGCAATTGCCGTAATTCAATAGGTGGGCTGACGTACACCAATGAGACATGCGGGGTCTCGGAGAAGGCAGTGATTGACTTAGATCATCTACTGGGCCCCACACCATAGGAAGTGTGGACGGGAAAGATCGCCCGGTTGTGCAACAAGGATTTGATCTCTCATGGGTAAAGTAACACACCTCTGTAGAGTGGAAGAACTGTCACTTGTTACTCCCTGTTCCGGGAAGGAGCTGCGAACGCGGCGGAAAAGGAACTCCATGAAAGTTCTGGTAAACCCATGAAGGCTGACGGATATAGCTTTTCAAAATAAAAGCAACCTTTAAAGATATGTTTACAAAAACTTGCATTGCCTATGACATATGGTCTGTGGCTGTAGTTATAGTGCATCAAACACTCCTTCTTAGAGAACTTGCTGAGTACGCTCGTACTCAATGTATTTTCTTAACCCTTGCTAGATTCTGAAGCCAGTACAGACGACGTATACATCAAGATATTCTCCAGGAATCATCATCAAAAGCTTAAGCTCTTCAATGAAGTAGAGGAAGTCCACATATACAACAACTAAAGTAAAGACGAAGTTACTGATTAAATAGAAATTAATCTCTAGCCATAGAACCTACTTATGTAGAGTATTGCAATAGCAGCAATACAAGCCAATTTGTTAGATGCTAATATTATTAGCATAATAGTCATGAGTTGATTATTTTTTATTCTTCTTTGCACGAAGTTTCTTTCTCTCTCTTTAACCTAGAGTGTTCTCTGGCTCTTGTGTAAAGAGTTGAGCTGTAACCTATAGTAATGTCTTGGACCTGCTGTGTTTCTATTGTACCACTCTGAGGGATGTAATACTAGTGAACGGTGTTTTATTGGTGTTATGTCAACGACTATAGTGTACTACATCATGTATTGGTATGCTGGGTCACCACACAACTCCACCTTGCTGCTATAATAAAGACATCACAAATGTTGAAGGAACCACTCCAACATGCTGGGCTAGATATCGCTCTAGAGACGTGGGCTAGATATCGCTCTAGGGGCGGGAGCTATCAAGAGTTTAATCCAAAACTCTAAACATACTAGGTCTAATCCAAGATCTAAAACAAGGACACAAGGTTCCATTTATTTGATAGGTAATGGGTACATAGTCCGAGTTCTATAGATAGAGGTGAGGACCTCTATTTATAGACCTTATGAGCCTCCACTTCTTAGTTCTACTTATAGCTATAAGGCTTTAGAAAATACTACTTAAAACTAGGAAGTAAACACAAATATGGTTACAACTCACACTAGAACATTTCAGAAACTACTACAACACATATGACTAAAGGACCAAATTACCTAGAATATAGTAGAAGCGTGTAGAAACTAGTACTGGATTTTATTACTGTTTTATTCCCACTACTGTCCCTCATCATCATCCCCTGGTTGTTTAGAACTCGACCTCGAGTTATCTTCATAGAGTTCTTGTTATGGATGATGAAGAACTAAGTCTGCCACATTGAATGTGTTAGATCTTCATGCAACGCTCGACTCTATTATTCTGTAGTATCCATTCTCTTTTCCAACCCTTCCATTGTTAGCTCCAGCTTCATCTCCAATAGAACACTAAGAACTAGAATGGATTAACAAGGCTCTGGTACCACCTGAAGCAGCACAACGATTGTGGAGGAACAACTCCACCTTGCTGCTATGATAAAGACATCACAAATGTTGAAGGAACCACTCCAACGTGCTGGGCTAGATATCGATCTAGAGACGTAGGCTAGATATCGCTCTAGGGGCGGGGGCTGTCAAGAGTTTAATCCAAAACCCTCAACATACTAGATCTAATCCAAGATCTAAAACAAGAACACAAGGTTTCATTTATTTGATAGGTAGTGGGTACATAGTCCGAACTCCATAGATAGAGGTGAGGACCTCTATTTATAGACCTCATGAGCCTCCACTTATTAGTTCTACTTATAGCTAGAAGGCTTTAGAGAATACTACTTAAAACTAGGAAGTAAACACAAACATGGTTACAACTCACACTAGAACACTCCAGAAACTACTACAACACATATGACTAAAGGACCAAATTACCTAGAATATAGTAGAAGCGTGTAGAAACTAGTACTGAATTTTATTACTGTTTTATTCCCACTAGGGTCCCTCATCAGCGCTCTCAGCTTACATCATGCTCTAGAGACGACTTGGGAGGCCGGTGTATTGTGTGCTATGCAGAACGAATTTGTGGTTTTCTCAGGTCGAACCCGTCCCAACCTAGCTAACTGATTTTTGCTCCCGAGGGCTGCAGATTCCACATTTACTAGGCGATACCTCTAATCTATACCTTTCCTAGGATAGACCACTTCGACGAGTTGGCTAGATACTAAATACTTCTTTCTAAGGTTCCTTGATCACCTAGGGCGGGTTTAAACCGAAAACCAACTAACCCAGCAGGGCCGGCCCAAACAAAAATTAGGCCCAGAGCAAAATAAAAATAAATATGTTTTATACTAAATTGTTATACTTATTTAAACTTATGTTTCCTACTCTAGCATTAATAAGTACAATTTTATTTAGTTATATGACATAATTAACCACATAAAAATGTTTGTGAAAATTAGTTATAGTATTCTTTGTCATTAAGTTGTAATGTATCACTCAGATGTTTGCTTGTGCTAAATTTAAATTATGTATTGTAATAAAAATTCTTCTTAAATTAATTTTCCACTATGGAGTAAATTATGTAGTAGATGCACAAGAGTTTTTTGCAAGGGTGGGGGGGATGCACAAGAGTTTGTCTATGTGTATGTATGTATGTATATATATATTTATATCATTAAATATCAATATACAAATATTTAAAACATAATCTTGAAAAAATATCGTAACTATGGTTGGTTCTAGTTATTATAATATATATTACAATTCTCTTACCAAAAGTTTATATAATGTTTCGGTTATTTATAAACTTTTGAAAAATTCCCACAAACCTAAAGCTTCCAAAAATCTTAGGTATGGAGATATAATTTAAAATTACTACGTTGTTGTAGAATAAATTTTCAAAACAAATAGATAATTTTTTCTCAAATTTGAACTTTAAGAAAATAAAAATAACAGAATAATAGCATCTGAGTACGTTGGAACATACTTGTGAAAATAAATAAAATTATCTTGTGTCTAGATATTAGGTAGAAACATAGCATTGTGAAATTTTACAAGAGATATGACTATGAATGACCTGTGCAAAAATCTCGGAATGAGTTGTCATACAAAAGGCTAAGTAATTATGAGTTCTTTTCATTATTAGATTTTTTGTACAATTTATCATGTTTGTTTGTGCATTGAACCTTTTGATATCCACCTAGGTAGTCAAAACTTAGGGAAATACTTCCAAGTCAAGAATAAACAAGAAATAGTGAACTCATTTCAATCGTTGCATGTGTGCTATTTAATTAGTATTAATAAATAACAACACATGTTACCTCCAAATGAGGGAGATGAGTTTAAGAATTAAATACGAATATTTAAAAATTGACTGAATTGAGTAAGATACACTAGCCTATCACCCTAGCAATACAGTACATGGGTCATGGCCCTGACACTGGGGGCTTAGGACGGCCTCCCCTTTTGCCCCATGTTGTGGACTGACCATGTAACCTAGGATAAACTGTTGATCTAGTGCGGTGCGGCCTGGGCTCACAGTTTAGCCTGTTTGACACCAAACTAATCTATCAATTGAATTTGGCGGATTTCGCTTAGGGTTAACTGAAACCAATTCCACAATGCAGAACTCTAGTCTCCTAGATCTTTTGGTCACACACAACTATTGGGTACTGCAAAGTGTAAGGGCTTTTTATAAAACAAGAAAAAATATTTGCTATTTTCATCAATTAAGAAGAAGTTTTAAAGAAGTCTTACATACCAAGCAGCTTGACCAAAAACGCTAAGACCAAATACACAAGCCTACTCCCACGGTATTACATTAAGCTTTTGCCGGTGAAGCACCACATTGCCACGGCATGTTTAATTTTTGCAGCCAACATATTGGAGGTTATCGAATGGCTGTGGAAGACACGGGCGTTCGTTTCCTTCCAAACTTCTCCTGGTATCAACATGACAAGTGAAGAGATAGCCTTTCTAGACTGACCCCTCTTATGGATACCTTCAATAATCAGTTTTGTTTTGGTTCCGCCTTGTTATAAGTTTTTGCCTCTTCCTGACGTACTCTTCCATTGAAAATGACATGTATTTTGATGCGTGTTCGAGAAGAACAGAACCTCACAATTCTGGCTGGCTTGGCCAGATAACAGTCGTCGATAAGAGGCGCGCGCAGGAGATGTTTCACATCATCTGTAGCCACCAGACCGCCCGAAGAATGTCTACCGGCCAGCACTGTTGGTTGCTACAGGTGATATATGTTGCTACACATGTCTTCCATTGAAATTTTTTAAAAACGATCAAAACAATGCAAAACCTTTGCGTGGTGTCATATTATGTGAAAGTTCCAAGAAAAAATATAAAACTTGGTATATTTATTGTGTCTCAAAAAACCCTTCACAAAGTGACCTATCTCAATCAAGATTTCTTGGCTTTCAGGTCAAATGACCAATATTATGGTCAGAATTGTGGTATAGTTTGTGATAATGTGTCCATATTGTGCATGCATATGAATCATGAGATGACGAACAATGTTGCAAGATGAAGTTTTCATTTTCATCGCACCAAAAAGCCATTTTCTATTTTCAAGTGCCAAAAGGGGGTATTTTGTGAAGCAACCACGGGATAAAAGTTTCAAAATGGTACCACACCATTTTAAAAAAATACTAGGCCACCTTTCATGAACAATGTCCTAATCATGGTATCTTAAACCTTTTCGTCCAGCTGTCGTGAAAAAGACAAATTCCTGCCGAATTAGGACGAAGTGGGTCAGATTTGAACTACAGGTACATGATCTAATGCTCATATTTTTTGGTAAAATTATTTTTAGGTTCACAATATACTATTTTATCAGAGATCCACTGCAAGTGTAGCGAGGCTGTGCCTAGAGCTAAGTATTATTTAGAATCCTAAAATTCAAAAGGGAAATTTTGATATTATTTTTTGAAGATTTGAACATATTAAATGAATTTTATTTAAAAAGACTTGATGCATGATTAAAAAGATGATAGGTATGTCATGTTTGGATCCTTCTCATTTTTCTAATCGATTTAGACATATTATTTGTTGAATTCTAATTTATGGATTGAAAGATATGAATTATTCCATATTAAATAGAAAAAACAAAAAATCATTTTATTGTTATTTGAATTTAAGATTATTATTACTTATTCATTTTTGTTTACTTAAATAATTGTTTGAAATTTTAAAAATAAAGGCATGTGACACCATGGTCAAAGGATTAATAGGATTGATATGGTAGTATTATCAATAAGGTCTAATTTCCTTATTGGAGAAACAGATAAGTTAAGCGTACTGAGGCTGGAGTAGTGCAAGGATGGATGACCGATCGGGAAGTTTGACTATGAGTGCAATTTGACCGGATATTAATCATACTTAGAGTTAAAAAGATGCGTATGAGATTAATGAGTTAAACAATTTTTAAAAAATACACTTGTCAGATTAACGAGTCAAACAATTCAAACATGTTTTTTTAAAAAAATTAATTTTTTTATATAAAAACCTAGGTCGACGGCAATGCCGTCGGCATAGCTACTGACAGACTAAACGGCCATCAACCGCCGGATGTGGTCCCCGCAGACGCTACGCCGATGGCCAGAAGGACTACGCCTATGGGGCAAAAAGCCAACGGCCAACGCCGACATGTTGCCTACGCCGACAACGCCGGCTATGCCGACGGGAGCTGACTGGTCGGTGCGTGCGTCTTTTCCTGTAGTGATGATACAAGGAGGGTGAGATATAGCAGAGGGACATGAGCAGGTTCTCCAACAAGCCTAATTGTCACCAAGATGCCCCTATACTTGCCATTCTCTTTATCTTTTCACGTGGCCAAAAAATTATCTTTCAGATCTCCGCCCACTCACAAGTCCACCGCTGGCGCTCGTTGCTCCTCCAATCGTGGAACATTATTTAGATTAGATCTAGTTAGAGAATTCACATCTAATAAGCTAGATATATTCCACAGATTCCCAAAAAAAAGAACTGGAGATATATTCTTATATTAACACAAAAGGTGATTAGTTTAGAGTAAATTTCCAGTTTGCATCCTTAAAGATGACTTTACTCACAACGAGTACCCTATTTAAGATACCTCTCGCCAGTGCATCCATTTTATAAACGGACATATGACTTTTCTTGTTCGACACTTTGTACGACTCGACGTGCCTAAACTGAACTCTCTTAGTTCCTCTTATGCTGGGGTAACTAATGGCATCGATGCATGTATGTTCAATGTCTGAGTCTGATTGCGTGTCGTACAAGTGTCGGGTGGAAAACCTTGTATATACAGGATCACTCTTTTGTAAACTTTACCTATAGAAAGTACCCAATTTTATAAAGCACATTAAATTTGACAAGACAGGGCAAGCTGATGTGGCATGGCGTGGCATGGTGGACACGTACTTGTTGGAGGCCTATGTGTCTCCGATCTAGCAACTCATCCTATGCATAATGCATCGTATTGGGTGGTTTAGCAAAACCACGCCTGATTGGTTGCACCTTGCGGTCATCTAGACGAGAGCAAAATACGAAGGAAACACACGAAGATGAAACATCATGTGTCTCTACCTTGTCTAGGCGAAGGTCGAGGTAAGCCTGTGAGTCTTTTTTTTCATAGATTTATTTGAATTGGTCTAGTTTAGACAGTTTACACGTGAAGTGATTTGTCGGGCCGGTGCAGTCTGGTTGAACGGTGTAATTGTTTTCACACCGTTCAAGTACTCAAAAAGATTGACGATATAGAAATACACAGAACAACACCGTTAAGGAGGACTTTGTGTGACAAGTACTCCTGACTCCCCGTCTATCCAGACGCTTAGCGGCCACATCAGAACGCTCAATGGCACAAGCCCTGCCTCCTCCTTAGACATCGGTTCCTGCCTACGTGTCATCACCGCAAGTCCACAATGCCGACAAGGAGAAGGCGATGTCACTAGCAAGCCTCCATCGATCGATCGCAGCATGTTCGCCATCTTGTTCATAGTTTTGTCGTAGGCGCTCTTAGCTTCCATCGTGCTCTAGGGACGATAAGGGAGACTAGAGCATTGTGTGTTATGCAGAACATGTTCGATCCTTTCCTGGGGCCGAACCCGTCCCAACCCAGCTAACCGATTTTTGCTCGCGGGTTGAAACCGAAAACCAACTAACCAAGTAGGGCCAGCCCAAATAATTTTTGGGCCTAAAGCAAAATAAAAATAAATATGGTTTATACTAAAATTTTATACTTATTTAAACTTATGCTTCCTATTCTAGCAATAATAATTACAATTTTATTTAGTTAGATGACACAATTAACCACATAAAAAAGTTTGTGAAAATGAGTTATATTATTCGTTGGCATTAAGTTGTAATGTATCGCTCAATAGTTTGCTTGTGCTAAATTTAAATTCCGTGTTGTAGTAAAATTTCTTCTTAAATTAATTATCCATGATGGAGTAAATTATCTAGTAGATGCACAGAAGTTTGTCTATGTATATGTATGTCAACGTATATATGTTAATACCATTAAATATCAATATAGAGATCTTTAAAATATACACTAGAAAAAATATCGTAACTACAGGTAGTTCTAGTCTATTATTAGAATATATCTTACAATTCTTTTAATAAAAGTTTATACAATGCTTCAGCTATTTATAAACGTTTTCTAAAATTCACACAAACCTAAATCTTCCAAAATTTCAAAAAATCTTAGATATTGGAGATAGAATTAAAAAATTTACGACGCCATTATAGAATAAATTTTCAAAACAAATAGAGTTTTTTCTCAAACTTGATCTTTAAGAAAATAAAAATATCAGAATAATAGCATCTGAACTTTTGAAAATAAATAGAAATGTCATGTATCTAGATATTGGGTAGAAATATAGCATTGTGAAATTTTATAAGAGATATGACTATGAATGACCTATGCAAAGTAATTATGAGTTGTTTTTTCATTTTTAGATTTTTTGTATAAATTTTCATGTTTGTTTTTGACTTGTAGCTTTTGATATTCACTTAGATAGTCAAAATTTAAGGAAATACTTCCAAACCAAGAATAAACAAGAAAAATAGTGAACTCTTTTCATAGGTTGAATGTGTGCTATTTAAGTCATATTAAGAAATAACAACACATGTTACCTCCAAATGAGGGTGCTGAGTTAAAGAATTAAATGCAAACAATTAGAAATTGACTGAATGAAGCAGGACACGAACTAGCCTACCACCCTGTCAATGCAATACATGGATCAAGGCCTGACGCTGGGGGCCTAGGGAGCTCCCCCCTTTGCCCCATGCTATGGACCAGCCATGTAACCTAGGATAAATTGTTGATCTGGTGCGGTACAAGCCGCTTTGACACCAAACTAATAACGGGTTTAGCTCTATCTATTTAATTTGGTAGATTTTTCTTGGGATTAACTGAACCCAAACTCCACATTGTAGGGTGGAGAACTCTAGTCTTCCAGATTTCCTGGTCACACATAACCATTGGATACTGGAAAGTGTGAGGTTTTTTTTGAAACAAGACAAAAGATTGTCATTTTTATTGATTAAGGAGAAGTTTTTAAAAGTCTTACGGCCAAAAAGGCTAACATCAAGTACACAAGCCTACTCTCATGGTATTACATTACAAGAGCTTTTACCCCGGCGAGACACCACATTGCCACCTCATCTTTAATTTTTGAGTAAATTCTAGTTTTTACCCCCTAGTTTCACTTTGTTAACACTAATTACCCAACTTAGTAAATTTTTATTCTAGTTATCCCATTTAACAAAACTTGTGCCAATTTTAACCCCCTCTAATTTTCTCTCTGATCAAGCACCTTGTTTATTGTGATATAATCTTTCCAAAATGAAGACTGGGATGGATGGACTTATGGGACCGTGAGATGGAATTACAATTAACCATAACCAGTTCCTTAAGGATATTCTTAACATGCCTTTGCAGTAGTCTGATGCACCCATAGCATCTGCTAGTTACTTTTGCCAAAAGCACCAGCTGCTCGTGTTAAGAAAAACACTCTGCTCTCATGACCTGTTGTCGGCATTTAATAAAACACCCTATGACTAGCATTGCTAAACAATCCGAGACCAAAACCTTTTGCCTTCATTGACACATACAATCTCTAAACTTTTAGAAATATTCTCAGATTTCTCGATATGTACTTGTAATGCACCTATCCAAATAAAACTACCACTGAGAAACAAATGGGGAGAGCAGAATGACTAGGACCCACCTATCAAAACGCTCAAATAAATAGAAGGGTAAAAATTGGCACAAGTTTTGCTAAATAGGATAATTAGGATGAAAATTTGCTAAATGGAGTAATTGGCATCAAAAACATGAAACTAGGGGATAAAAACTAGAACTTACTCTTAATTTTTTGTAGCTAGCATATTGGAGGTTACCGAGTGGTTGGGGAAGACACAGGCGATTACTTTCTTTCCAAACTTCACATGGTCTCAACATGACAAGTGAAGTCATAGCCTTTCTAGATTGACCCCTCTTATGGACACCTTGAATAATCCTTCTACTTGCAGTTTTATTTTGGTTTCGCCTTATTGTAAGTTTTCGCCTCTTCCTGACGTACTCTTCCATTGAAAATGACATGTATTTTGATGCGTGTTCGAGAAGAACAGAACCTCACAATTCTGGCTGGCTTGGCCAGATAACAGTCGTCGATAAGAGGCGCGCGCAGGAGATGTTTCACGTCATCTGTAGCCACCAGACCGCCCGAAGAATGTCTACCGGCCAGCACTGTTGGTTGCTACAGGTGATATATGTGGCCCAGATAAGATAGATAGATGATGATAAGGCCAGTCGTGGCGTGGAGTGTGCATGCTCTTTTTTAATACACTCCAGTATATTTCCCTAGTTTATACATTGATCGGTATTATTAACTAGCACTACTAATTCTGGTGTTCAACTTGGCCATGCGTGCTCAACCTGCCACTGGATTGTGTCACTGGTGACGACAGAATTCTGCAGACGTATGTACGTAGCACAAGGTGGTTGCTTACGAACCACAGAAAAAATTAGCTCGCAGTGACTCACGCGGAAGGTGCACGGCAGGCAGCGAGCGAGCGCAATTGCGCCACGGTTCAGAACCAATGATTAAGCCAGAGTCTCGTACCTTGAATCATGCATCGACGTCACCTCGCCGGTGGCACGCAATTGCCAATCCGCGAGAGAATCGCCGTCACACCGGTGGTGTAGTAAGAAGCTGCAGGAACTTGCCTGCCTGCCTGCAGCCGCAGCCGTCGTCGAACCTTTTCTGTGGCTAGCTCCCAGGTTTAGTGGACGACTAGCACCACACGAAGCAGCAGCCAAGCACGGGAGGCACTCGTGCTCTTACACGCTTCGGTTGATCGTCGACCTTCTTTTCCTTTGGTAATAAACTAGCCATTTTTGGCAGGGGAAAAAGCTATAGCGCGCGCGCTTGCATGAAAAACTTCAGTGAGCTGATGGTATGGTCCTGAACTCTGAACTTTTCAGCAGCATGGCGCGCAGGTCCCATTAGTTTGTACTCCGCGCCAACTTTTTTTTAAAAGAAACATATATTAATATCGCACCATACCAATTACACCCGACCTCTGCAACAACGCATTAACTATTAGTATTACGGATGCACACAGCCAAAAAAGAAAGAAGAAGAATTATAAAAAAAGAAAAGTCCCGCTAAAGCGACCAGATTCTTAGCATGAGCGACACTAACACCACCAAAACAACACCAGAGTCCAACCCCTCCAAAAACGACGCCTCCAAGAAGGAAACAATGCTCAAGCGCTGTCGTTGCCCGATCAAAGATCCTAGGTTTTCACCCTGGAAAAAGTCTTCGCTCGCAAAACAATGCCTTCTGCAAGGCCATTGCCAGACATAACTAATGAAGACCAGACCTTGGGTTTTCACCCTGACTCCGCGCCACCTGGATAAAACAATTCCGGTATTCATACTTACACTCATGAATGTGCCTTTAGCACAAGTTTGATTAGATTCTTTGGTTTATATTCCATCTATGTCATGCTAACATGTGATTAAAGTATACATACTTTGTGTCTTCCGTAAAAAAGAAAGGTACTACAGACTTTGTGTGGGTGCGGATGTGGGTGACGTGTGCAGAGCTTACCAATGGTAAAAAAAAACTACCCCATTTCATAATATAAGGCATAGTGCTTTATAATTCCTTTTACTAACAGTTACTCTATTGCTCCTTCCCTTCTATAATTCTTGGCGTGTCTTTAGTTTAAATATGAGCTGCAATCGTGAAAAGAATTATGAAGCGGAGGGAGTAGTATATAGTATAATTTATGCGACACGAGACTATGGTCATACCAAGTACATTTGTCGCTCTGAATACGCCTATGGTATGCTGTTATGCCATATAAATGTATATTAACAGAGTAATGATTGATTAAATTCATTTCTTACGAATCCTAATTTAATGATGAGATATTCATGCTCTATTATACATAGCACAACTCCACCAGATTTTATTAAAGTCAAGGAAAACATTTACATGCATGGAATATTTTTACGTTGTGCTTCTAGATCATACAATAATAGTTTAGATAGACAGAGCAAAAAAAAGTGGTTTTATTTAGATTCCCTATTTTTGAAATTCGTATACTAATTTCTTTCATAATGAGCAGAAAAACAAGATGGCTTAGGATTATAAAACAGAGGGAGTGGAACATTATACTCCCTCCGTTCAGAAATATAAGACGTTTTAGCTTTATGAATCGAATATATCTAGACGTCTTTTAGTGTATGGATTTATAAAGGTTCGGAGTGAACCTATATATTAAATGATGTCTAGATACAAAAATAAAATATCTTATATCTTTAAACGCGGGGAGTAATAGGTAGGTCGGTTATATGTGTAGGCCCTGCTACGACGTGCGGTGATCTCTTCCGTGTCCTTTGGATAGAACATGAGGCCATGGACATAATTAATGGCGCATTAGTGCTCCACTAATTGTGCGCTTGTCTTAATTTTCTCTTCTTCCTCTATCATTCAAACATTCATATTCTGACCTTGGAGAACAAAGGCAGGAACCATGCCCCTCCTTTAATAGAAGCAGGAAGGCGTTGCTTTATGAGTCGTCAGGGAAATCAAGATCCTCCTCAATGGAGAATGTTCAAAGTAGTTTTCTTACTGGAAACATGATGGTGACAATTAATTTACCCACTAGTAGAATGGAAGGTTGTTCTTATAGCGTGTATGGTTCTCCTTTTCCGTTTACACTGATTCAGTACTTGTGGTTCTCAAAGAGTCGAGGAATAGTTTGCTAACTTAAAGTTGACGTCGATCATCAGTACTTGTGGTTTTCAATTGGCTATGGGAAGGAATTGTCGTTGTATGCTTTGCCATTTGCACAATCTGACAAAGAATTTATCCTACAAGAAAATCAATTATGTATTTATATTCTATGAGAGATTTTTCAAGAATACTATTCTATGAGAGATAGACCCGAACTGCATGCTCTTTTGGATGTTGCCGTTGAAAAATGATGATTAAAATCTGCACGTTGCCGTTGAAAAATGATACTAATTAGATTATTTTATATTCTACATAACATTGGGTTTATAAATTCCCGTGGCAAAGCACGGGTATTCAACTAGTCTTTTTAAAATGCTTAAATCCAGATTTTCAATGCCAAATTTGGTTAAGTCTATAACTACAACCCCCCCCCCCCCCCCCAAGTGCACAAGTAAAGTGCCCTCTCACGGTTACCTTTATTCGTTTAGTCATAAGGAGTATGTCTGAAATAATATATTGATTTCTATGTAGCTAAGCATTTTGCAGAATCATGGTATTGGATTTTCCCCTATTTAGTTTAGTCACCGGTGCGTCCACTTCAAAGGGCTTGCCATTGTTGATCTCAAACCGTACTTTCTTCCATTTCTTGCAAGTCTCAATTTTGGTGAATACATGCATGAAAGGTAAGTCATTCTCTCCATTTTTGGTCTTGTACAAGCTCATGATGACCTTTAACTAGCAAAACACACAAGCATGGAAGAAGTGATCATTGCAAAACAAAGGAAGAAGTTGAGTAAGTTTCTGACTTCATCGGCTTGATTTTGGACGCATGTTTTTCTTTTGCAGATGGTCTCCATGGCGACGTGGAAGAAGTTGCAAACCTTTTGAAACGCTGCCCACCTATGAGACAAAGTGTTTTGGTTGCGGATCATGTGGATCTTCGAATACTCGCTAAAGAGCTTGCACTCTTCGAATTCGAGGTATATTCTCCTCCAATATGCCGCGTCGGTCGGTATCGGTGATAGGATCAAGGCTGATGGCTTTCCAAGCATCATCCAAGCATTGGTCCTCCGCATTCTTCCACCAGACCCCCTTTCCGCCAGTGCGCCTCTTCTTCTTCGGCTTGCCCTTAGCATCAAGCTCGACCACTTCTTCTTCCTCGTCCACCTCACCCTCCCCTTCTTCATCCTCATCTTCATATTCATCTTCCTCACCATTCTCGGCCCGAGGTAGTAGCCTCGCTCGCCACAGATTAGGGCACATTCACGACGCTCGCAGCTTGGCTCTTGTCCATTTCGTCGACCACCTCGCGGGCAGCCTGCCCGCTGAATAGATTACGGCCGGACTATAAGGTCACTTCGTCGGCCGTGTCGAACAATAGTGCCCCCCCCCACGCGCATGGTCTGCGAATCATCATGGGCGGCCTAGTTGAGGTAGATGTGGGTGCGGGCTGCATCATTAGTGACGATGGGAGAGGATAGTCATGCATCGTCCACTGGGTGGAAGAGCTCATTCTCACCGATCTCGGGAGAAAAAAACCGAGACCGAGGACGTGGCGGCAGCCCAAGACTACCGCTATCCTCAAAGAAGCCTGACGACAATAACGAGGTACTGCGGCGAGCGTTGATGCTCCCCTGCATTGCCACCATATTGGCTTTGGCATCACCGACTCCTCCTGCACCGCCGTCTTATTCCTCTACAAGGTGCGGCCGCGGTGTACGTTGCGGTCGACGGTGAATACCGCCCTCGAATCCAAGATCTTCTGCCACTCCACCTCCGGCATGTCGTTTGGTTTCACGGTGAGGCACTTCTTGGGTGGCTTCTGGAGCCGTGGCATCATGTCGACAATGGGCGGGGACACTCGGAGTGGCGGCGGCGGGGATAACAACGGCTGGAGGCCAGAATGGACGAGAAGAAGAAGCGGCTGCGTAGGAGCAAGAGGAGGAAAATGGAAAGAGGTGGGGAAATGGAATTGGGATGTAGTGCACGGCTTGTGTGGCGGGCAAGATGGTCTCGCGATGGCTTTCCAGCGTGGCATGTGTTACCGTGTGCGTTGCCGGCAGCCCCAACCCAACCTCTAGTTGTCTGGAGTGACAAGGATGTGCCGGACATATTAGAGGGCGGACCAATCTACGGGCATTGGTTGGAGTCCTCTGCTGTGGACCCTTTTTTTAGCCTCTAACCCAACTCAGGTTGGGGATTGGATTGAAGGACGCCGGTGAAGATGCTCTTAAGGAGCCAATCTGGATGGAAATACCATCAACCCCGTCCTCATAGACGCAGTGATTTTTATTGGATGGAGTTACGAGGATAGGTCGTGAGTATCACAAAGATGAAGACCGTAGACAAAGATGAAGATTGTGTACTACGAGAGGAGGTAAGCAACATCTAGAATGGGATTAAGCGCTATAATCACAATCGGCAAATATGTCCTTTGGTTGCATTGGAATAATAATCCTTCGAGATGCTGCATCACAAAGATGAAGATTGTAGTATGAGGAGATAAGTGATACAACCGATTTATCGCAATCTGAAAGTGAACCCTCCCTTAATTATCTACGCATATATTCACCACGCAAAGCGTGTCTATGTATAATAGTACTAGTCTGCCCTTGTTGGCTTGTTGCAAAGTTGAACTGAAGGGCCACTAATACTAATCTCTATAGTATAGTGCAGGTAGAAGCCTGAAATAAAAATGCAGCATCTTCCCATTTTCAATCTTTCTCTCTTCTTGTGTAATAGAGAAGTATCAAGGTGTGTTCCGTCTCTAGAGAATGAAATTGTTATAGGACTAATAATCAAAGCGAGTCAATGAAACTTAGTACAGTTTTATTGGAGGGGAGAGCGAGGAACGGCGACCTGGCTTGCACTAATCAAGAATGCACGGCTGCTAATCATGTCTAGCTAGCTAGCTCGGATCCACGCTGAAAGCTTATCCAGTGTGTCACTTGACAAGGTGCCAGCAAACAGAAATAGTACATAATACAATCTCTACGCATAAATTAGGCCAATAATTTCTTCAGAATAAGCATGTGCTCCACATCAGAGAGCTAACCTCCCGATCACATGGACTAATTATACTTGCTTGATTGTTTCCATTTGTGCTTCCATGTTGATTAATTGGTCCTGAAAGTCAAATCAGGAATGCAAAGTCCAATCTCTATTGCTTATCGATAGGGGATAAGGGTATCGACGCCCGTCCATCGTCGTTATATACGGGAGCATATACTCTTTGATAATAAGCGTGGACAGTGGACGTGCACACATGAGGAATTTAGTACTCCCTCCGACCCATATTAGTTGACTCCAATTTGAATAAATCTATCACAAAAACTTGTCTAAATACATCCAAATTGAAGTCAACTAATATGGGTCGGAGGGAGTATCTAAACATGCAAGTTGAAAACCTAAGGTCTGGTCTTGATTGGTTGTATCTGACAATGATTTTATTTTATGTGTGTGGATTTTTTAGGGTGAAAACCTATGGTCTTTGATCAGGATGATGACGGCGCTTGAGCACTGTTCACTTTTTGAAGGCATATCGTTTTTAGAGTTGTTGGATTTCTGGTGCTGTTTTGATTGTTTTGTCCGCCGTTTTAAGTAACTGACGTTGTAGTGGGACTTCTTTTAATGTATTTTTTTGTTGGCTATGTATGTCTGTAATGCTAATAGGATATTACATTATTATAGTGACTGAATAAAATTAATATCTTTTAATATTAATATATGCTCCTTTTAAAAAAAACACAGAGCGAGACTGTTGCTCTATCTAGCTAACTCGGGCGTCAAATCGTGTGAGATGCGCAATTAACCATGTGTGGATTGACGCTCTCCGACCATAGCTAAAACACTTTTTGGCTCGGTGTCTTCCTCTCGTCTAAACAAACTTATGAAACTGAAGACACATGAACGGGCCAGGATTGACCGGCATTGGAGAGAGTGTGAGACGTTGCTCATGATGAAAATGATGCATGCTGACGTGACAGACACGTATACGCGGCAACCAAGCACGCACGGCCTACACACAGTCGCCTGCGCGCGCGCGGAGCTATCCCGTACGTCATTCTTTGCGCTTTCCATCTGAGGGATGGGCGTTCGTGCGACGGCACCGGCACCGGCACCGGCACCACCGTGGGAGGAGGCCTACGGGACCAGCGGTGGCCGCGACGCGACGGGTTTAGTCAGCGCCTATTACGTCTGTGCGTGCGTGGAGCGGAGGAGTGGGGCCGTGGGGGACTGGGGGCGAGCGAGTCATAGTTACGTATCGCCCGAGACCAAGAAGATCACTCGAACATTTCCGCGGTGCACGCATACTTTATGCAGTCTGCTCTTGCTGGGGTCAACATAAGAATGAGGTGGAATATATTGGATTCGACGAGCGTGTACGTTGTTTTCTGAATGGCTAGATGGCACGTTATTGGTTCGTCGGTACTTGGTTTGGTAGCACTTCCCTAAAAAAAACTACAGGATCGGCCATCAAATGATATGCCATTTATCGCCACCTCCTGGTGACAACGAAGGGCCACATTTCTCTTTCTTTTTTTTGCGGGTTACATGTCTCATTATTTTTCTCTACAACGGAAGCTAACCTTTTCTTTTGTTCTTATATATATATAATGACTGGCATACGCGTCACTCCCAGCCCCTTTTGCAAATACTCCCTTCGTTTTAAAATATAAGATGTTTTAGGTTTGTGAAACAAATGTATCTAGACTTTTTTTAATATGTAGATTTACTCCAAACATGAGTGGACCTACATACTAAAAAAAGTTTAGATACATTTCATTTATAAATCTAAAACATCTTATATTTAAAAATAGAGGGAGTAGAAACTACTAGTTTTCCTTTCTTGGCGGGCGAGCATTTTTTTTAGCTCGACAAGGGTAGAGAGTTGCTGATGAAAATCAGTAGGTGGTCTCGGCCCATTAAGAAAACAAAGAGAAAGAAGTATCCAAGTATGAAATAATAAGTTCTCCAAAAAATGGTACTCCCTCCGACCCATATTAATTGACTTGAATTAGCCACAGTTTGGATGAATCTATATATTAAATAGTGTCTAGATTCATCTAAATCTAGACAAATTCAAGTCAATTAATATGGGTTAGAGGGAGTATAAAAGACTTTCTTATCTTGGGGCGGTTGTGAGGAGACGGCTATTGGAAGCCTTTTAGATGACAAAAAATAGGTTCAAGAGTTCACTACGCATTAGGTTCATGTCTAACGACCATTTTGGATATTGCACATGAGATATAGAGATGTTGAGCCTCTCATCGAGCCACCACTAGGTGGGGTGACTAAAATATAGGTTAGCCTCCATTGAAAAGAGAGAACAAAACCAAGAGAGAAAGGAAAAAAAGGAAGCCCAAGAAATAGCATGAGATTAAGCATCGGGTGTTCCCCCACAAAGTTGTGAAGGCTAGATCCAACTACCTTATCTCCTTTAAATTGTGATTACACCATCTTCGGTCAGACTATTTCAATCCTTAACTCCTGTGCCCAAAATCTTGTCGTTGGCATCCAAGATTTGATATCTTAATATATTATATCTTCTAGTACTTTTTAGAGAAGAACTTGTTTTATCCCATATTTATAATAAAAATAATAATTTTTGAGGTGACATGCACCCTCAAAATAAAGATCCAACCATTTGCAAGCATTGAAAGTTGGGATCAAAGAACTCTTAACATGTGCATGAAAGATGAAGTTCTAACAATAGAACATAGTAACTATGCATGCAACATGGCAAGCTACAAACAAAGATCATGAATAACATGCATTGAAAAACGTTTGTTTATATTACATACAGAAAACATAGCATATTGGCAATCAGCTTGTCTCTCATAGAGTAGCAATATAGATGCAAAGAACACCTTCAAAGTTCACAAGGTTGACTAGAAACAAATAGCACAAGAACAAGTAATAACACAATATGCATCAATTAATAAGCTTTGGAACACTACACACAGAATGACAACTATGCTCTCTTAATGGTGCATAAAGGTAGAAGGTGGAGACTCAAATAATGGTGAAAGAAAGGTCTTTTTGTAAACAAAGCAGGGATTACAAGTTTCAAAAAGAGCTTCCAAAAATTATGGTACTTGTTTCCTTTCAGCCCTCATTGCCCCTATCATAAGCATCTTGAAGTGGTTAAGGTTAAAGTGGCAAAGCTGGAGTATATGCTTGACGAAGTATAAGTTGGAAATCTCAAGTCCCTAATACGAGGGCCACACCTCATGCATACTCAACTTTGGGTCCAGGTAAGTTCTTGTCATTGTAAGTATTTGCATATTATTGAGAACCACCAACGGGGTACCCCTTGTACATGGTACATGAGCTTTCTCATAACCAAAATGACAAGGCAAACAGACAATGAGCATCTCAGCAATCTTTTTATTTACCATATGCATAGCTTTTTTATTGAGGATGCTTCATAGATAGCTCATTATGGTGATGCTGCAAGTTTCCACCATGATTAGGCATTGCTTAGGCTAGCGGCCCAGGCGTTTCTCTAACACAGGATACAAACTCCATGGACTTACAAGTTCCCTCTTTATTTCACACCGGTGACATCCATAGACAAAAGAGCATGATTTCTGAGTACAAAGTACAAGTGCAATGTTGAAAATGTTCCCCGTGACAGCGCGGTTCTGCTAATTCCAACTTATAAGTGCAAGCATATACAACAAAGTTGTCACAATGGTTCAAGTTTATTAGGGGCAAAGAATATAAAGTGTGCCATCAAGTTCGTGAGGGCCTTAATCACTAAGTTTTCACATAACAAAATAGTTTTTAATTGGAAGATAGATGAAAAGAAGAATATACTTGAAATGGTGTAACACACCATGCATAGGAGTTTATAGTGGACACTTTGGAATAACTTGGTTTTTGGGAGTTGGAAGCATGAGTAGAACTTACTCATACAAGTGGAGGCTAGCAAAAGACTGGAAACAACCAACTAAGAGAGCAATAATGGCTATAATCATGCAGTGCAACAAAGCATACTAATCAAAGTATAGAGTGGTACTACAATTCAAGGACTAAATGATCATAGAGGCTAATGGTGACTTATCATAGTCATAACATGGTGTAAGCATGTGCCAAGTCAATCCAATCAAAGCATCAAAAGAGAATACCACAATACTATGCTTTTGCATGCTAAAACAACGCATAATTTCTTCAAGGCACACTAAGCAATCCCAATTGTTTGGAACAAGACAACTACAACAATAATCACTAATCATAATGCTAAAACAACATCTAGCATGTCATGCTAAAGTCTAAGTCACAGTCAATGCAAGCTCCTCTTGCACTTACAAGTAAGAACTTACTACTCCTTTCCAACACCAAGCAACTTATTTGCAAAACAACATAGCGAGAACGGGGGTCCAAACTACTTTATTCAAGAAAACTAAACAACCTAACCAAAGCAAACAAAAACTAAGACGCTCCAAGAACAACACAATTGTGCATGAAATAATAAAAACAAAGTGTCTAGACAAACCTGAGCTTTTTATTGATGAAGAAGGGGATGCCTTGGGCATCCCCAAGCTTTGACGCTTGTACCTTTTGGATATTTCTTGGGGTGACACCATGGTGGCATCCCCAATCTTGAGCTTTTGTACATTCTTCATCTCATTGCATCATTCTCTCTCTACACCTGAAATTTTTCCTTCATACAAAACTTCACACAATCTTCATTAGCAACATTAGTGTATTCAAAAGATATTAGACCTCTGGCAAAGCTTTAAAACAGAAAGGCTTTTCACTAAAAACACAAGCTACTGTAGTAACTCCTTCAAAAATCTCAATTCACCTAAAGAGAACTCAAAACGGAATCAATAAGAAGCTAATGCAAATAATGGCAGAAATCTGTCAAAACAAGCCAGCAGGTAGAAACTGATTTTTTCGAACATCTTCGGTTGCTCAAATCAAAACGTGTTGAACTAAAGAAAGTTATCTAACATACTGGGGGATTTATTCGTAAATTTTGAGCTCAATACGAGTTACATAGACTCCTCACGAATGTTTTTGGTGGAGGACATAAATCTGTTTCGGGACAGCAACTCCCCAAATCTTACTTCCCTCTCATTAGAGGTCATTCTTGGCACAAAAAGAAAACAAAAAGGATAAGGAGAGGTCATTAATGAAGTAATAACTTCCAAGACTCAAGAAAACTCTTGGGTTATCTCCCAACAATTACTTTTCTTTAACGCCTTTAAGTTAGGCACAAGAAGCAAGAAGAATCAAGTATTTTCA
Organism: Avena sativa; assembly: GCA_916181665.1. Taxonomy (NCBI): domain Eukaryota; kingdom Viridiplantae; phylum Streptophyta; class Magnoliopsida; order Poales; family Poaceae; genus Avena; species Avena sativa. The sequence goes on along the minus strand of OV702293.1, from coordinate 446,312,720 downwards.
AATGAAAAAGCATTAACATCAAACCTTGCTTTCAAAGAGGGAGAAAAGAGCAACTTATCTCTTCTCATTGGAAAGTGTTCAATACCTTTCTTTAATGAAAAATGATATTTAATGGTACCTTCTTTCATATCAATGATGGCACCAACTGTTCTAAGAAAAAGTCTTCCCAAAGTAATATGACAAAAAGAATTGTATTCAACATCCAAAACATAGAAATCCACAGGGACATAAGCATTGTTAACCATGATGAGAACATCATTAATACTCCCCATGAGTTTCTTCTTAGCATTATAATTGAGTGGGACATCCAAATAACAATCTTCCAATAGTGGCAAATCAAGCATTTCATACATCTTCCTAGGCATAATAGGAACACTAGAACCAGGATCACATGAAGCTTTGAGGTCAAAGTCACTTGCTTACATATTAATAATGGGTTCCCAACTATCTTCTACTTTCCTAGGAATAGAAGCTTTGTGTTTTAGCTTCTCTTTCTTAATCTTAACAAGAGCATCTGTAATATGTTTGGTAAAGGCAACATGCATATCACTAGCATCAGGACTTCTAGCAATCTTTTGCAACAACATAATCACTTCATAAATATTGCAAACATCAATATTGTAGCACCCCGGGTAAAACCACTACTAGAAAATTGTCTGCATTTACCTCTATGCATCATCATGTCATCAGCATACATCTATTTGCCTAAAAACTATTTTACAAAGCCTATCTTTGTTTTCTAAATACTCCCCTCTCGACTTCAAACATAAACCCTTGGTCCGCCCGGATCATTTATTTGTCTAAAACTATTTATAAAATAAAATTTAAAAACTAAATAAAAATCTAAATTATTTTAGTGGGGGAGGCCGCCACCGGCCAGGCCCAAAAGGCCCAACCGGCAGCCACCTACTACCCCAAACCCTAAAATCTACCTAACCCTAAAATCCAACACCCCACCTAACCAAACCCTCCAACCCACTCCCGCCGTCGCCACCCTCTCTCACCCGCTCGTCCCGTACACACACATAGCACACACGCACACGCTCCTACACCTGACCACACAGGCACTCACGCTGTGTACACACCCCAGACCCAACCCGTTTCAAACCAACACACCACGAGTCCACGACTCCACGGCGCGACCCCACCACTCCCGATCGGGATCCCCACCTATCCTCGCTCCTCTCACCCCGTCTCGCTCGCCACGAACCCCACCCCTCGCTCTCCTCGCTCGACCCGCGATCCCCATCCCTTCCCTGCGTCATCGCCATCTCCCCCTTCCCGAGCGCCGCCGCCGTGCCTCGCCCTCAGCCCGTGCCTCCCTGCCGCCCTCCTCCTCGAGCAGGCCCCCGCTGCTCTGTGCTCCGCTGCCTCTCTCTGGCTTGCCTCCGCCGGCCTCCCTCTACGCGAGCTCGCCGGCCGCAGCCTCCCCATCGCTCGGCCCTCCTGTCCAGCATCGCTGGCGGCCTCTCCAGCGATGACCTGGGATGTCGCGTGTCCCTCGTCGACCCTGCCACCCGGTTCCTGTGCGCCGACCGCATCGGCCGCCTGCCTCCCTGCCGAGCGCAGCTGTCGGCGCCGCCAGGACCCTTTCCTCGCCTCTGCGCCCCTTCCCGCGAGCAGCAGCAGCACCCGTCCTCCTCCTCGTAGACCGCGCCATGGCCGCCTCCTTCGACCTCTCCATCCCGAGGCCATGGCCTCCTCGCCTCCTGCCTGCCGGCTATGCACCAAACCACCGCCATTCATCGTGCCTCCTCGTCCGGCCGTCCTCCGTCCTGCTGCTCGTTGACCCTATCATGGCTTTGGTGTATGCATCCTTCGCTTGCTCTTTTGCCCAGAGGATACTCAGATTGAAGACAAGCCCACTAAGTCCATGCTCTTGGTGCTCGCGTGTCTGCATTGCTGCGCGTGTCCTTGCCCATGTGATTGATGGTGTTGCTAGTGCCTGGTGGCGTGTTCCTGATGTAACTGTCGCTATACCATCTGTTTAATCTGTGGCTGCAAAGGGTTTGCTAGAAAAGACCAACACAAGAGTGTCTGATGCCGGAAACTGTCCCAACGCCTTGATCTTCCGAAGGCCACCAACTTCATGGACCACCAAGTTCTCCGGTTCCGACACCCCGAAAAGATCTCCATCACGGGCTTCAAGATCTCCTTCTCGACTCAAGTTCTCCTTTTCGGAATGGCAAGATCGCCTCCCCGGAACCCAAGACCAAACCCGCGACCCTCGGAACCCCAAGATCTCCGAAAGCCCCCATGTGTGACCCCCTTTTTCGAGTCTCCTATTTTATAAAGACATATAATTGTTGCATCAATTGTCATGCTTGCATACATATTTGTGGGTGTTTGGGGACCTTATGTCGATTCACCTTATAATTAAATATGGGGTCCATATGTGGGCAAATCTAGTTTATATTGGCCCCATCTAAATTTGTGTAGCGAACCGGTGCTATCTTTTCCTTGTTAATGCAACATTTAAATTGGGGGTATCTAAACAACTTAAACCTATTAATTAATTGTTGGGACCCCGGTTCCGCTTAATATTGCCTAGTCGCATCGCATCCTCGCCATGTCATACATCATGCATGCATCATGCCCGCTCTTTTGCCATAGTAATAAATAGTGCATCCAGTGTTTGTGCTAGTGCTTTGCTTCTTCACGGGTTAGGCCGATGAGTTGATGCGAGAGTCGACCCGATCTTCGGATGAACCTTCGGCAATATTTCCAGGCGAGCATTCTCCCCCTTTCTACCTATTTTATCTTTTCGTGCATGTGTTGCTATTTGGGCCCCCCTGCAGGGTAAAACTTTCTGAAAGCCGTGTCCGCGGTTATGGACGACTTGGAGCACAGTATCTCGATCATAGACAACTATAACTAAAGTAGTGCTATAAATTTGACTTTATAATGACTAGTAATTAGCTTCACTATAATGGAATGGCTAAATAAAAGTGCCAACAATTGCTGGTTTGGTTGTCGCCTGTTACCATTGTATCTGACTAGTAAGTATTGCAACTATAACGGAATGGCTAAATAAAAGTACCAACAACTGCTGGGTTTTGGGATGCCTCATGCTATATGTATCTGACTAGTAAGTACTACAACTACAACGGAATGGTTAACTAAAAATGTCCACTACTTATTATATCAGGATGAATCATGCTATCTATATCTGACTAGTAATTGCCGCAACTATAACGAAATGAATAAAACTGCCAACTGTGTGAGTTCCTCGGTTGACTTCCTCGGTTGGTATCGAGGGGGAATACTAGGATGGGTATGTTTGGTGTTAGAATCAGGTTGGATCCGAGTAGGTCTTTCTTATCCCTATCTGATAGCCGCCAGTTGTATTGAGTCTCCATAGGTTGTTTAGTGCATGCTGCGCTGCCGCTTCAGTCCACCATACCTATGTAGGCGAGGACCGCCGAATTCTAGTCTCGCCGTGTACTTGCCTCAGTACTGACCGCTCTCTTTTTCTTTTGCCCTTTGTCGGCACCCCTTTTGTTTAAGCAGGTTTTGAGATCGACGTCGTTAGCAGGGTTACCCTTCCGGCTTGGCCTGGGCAGGGTTATGGACGCCATTGGTTATTCTTCAGGGCTCTTAGCTCAATTTGCATCTTGTCCGTACTCGGACGCTGTATCGTTTTAAAAGTGATTTGGATCTTTGTATTGTATATCTGTATTCTTGACTCTTTGAGTCGTTGTTGTATATATCTGTTCTGTGGGTCCATCGTGGACTATTGTGTAATGGTATTACTTCGTTTTCCACCCGCACGAAAGTGCCTGGTGGGCACCTTTGAATCGTTTCTATGCGGGTTTGGCGGGAATCGCTGAAACTTGCATAGGGTCGATTCTGAGGGTGTTACAGAGTGGTATCAGAGCTCAGCAGTTGTGATACCCCACTGGTCCAGCCTGTAGGATAACCTAGCTAACGGACGATGTAGAGTGTCAAAACTATTTTGGAAAAACGGTTAGATAGATCTGATTAGGTCTGTTTTTACTCCTTACCCCTCTGCTATTCTCCTCTTACCTTCGCGTGTTTTGAATCTACCCCTTATCTTTTCTTTCGAGTCCAGGATTTCTCGTTGTTGGGTTTCCGTTGTACCTTTAGGGTTTTGCTTCCATCCTCTTGTAATGGTGCTTGAACATTCGGCATTCATGCTATCTGATGAATCTTTCATCTGTTGTACCTTTCAGTGGATCGAAAATTCACTAAAAAAATTCTTTCTATCCTCCGGTGTTTTTCGATATGACGAAGTCATCTGCAATCCGATCTGATGAAGAGCCTGCATCACCCTTTTGTATCCGAAGCTTTCCGAACCTCGCTTGTCGAGATCTTCAGTCTAAAATCCGAAAGTTGGTTGCATAATCCGTCTGTTCATGTACATAGTAATGCTTTGAGTGCGGGATGGAGTCGCGACCATACCACTACTCTTATCATTCGCTTTTGTACATTGAATGGTGGATCGATGCAATTCTTACTCCTTCCATGGAAGTTAGAGGTGGCCTTAACTTTTGAGACCTCTTCCTTCGTCTGTGTTTTGCCGGAGTGTTCTCCCGATGAACCTGAGCACCGACCCTTGTTGGTGGTGTCGCCGATTTCAAGATGGAGCAAGGATCATTGTTAGTGGTGTCGCAAGGATCTACACGAAGCGAGAAGATTCAGACCATCGGCCTTCTTCCCCGTACCATGAGGCGGATCTCGAGGGCGAGATCCATTGTTAGTGGTGTCGAATTGTAGCACCCCGGGTAAAACCACTACTAGAAAATTGTCTGCATTTACCTCTATGCATCATCATGTCATCAGCATGCATTTATTTGCCTAAAAACTATTTTACAAAGCCTATCTTTGTTTTCTAAATACTCCCCTCTCGACTTCAAACATAAACCCTTGGTCCGCCCGGATCATTTATTTGTCTAAAACTATTTATAAAATAAAATTTAAAAACTAAATAAAAATCTAAATTATTTTAGTGGGGAAGGCCGCCACCGGCCAGGCCCAAAAGGCCCAACCGGCAGCCACCTACTACCCCAAACCCTAAAATCTACCTAACCCTAAAATCCAACACCCCACCTAACCAAACCCTCCAACCCACTCCCGCCGCCGCCACCCTCTCTCACCCGCTCGTCCCGTACACACACATAGCACACACGCACACGCTCCTACACCTGACCACACACGCACTCATGCTGTGTACACACCCCAGACCCAACCCGTTTCAAACCAACACACCACGAGTCCACGACTCCACGGCGCGACCCCACCACTCCCGATCGGGATCCCCACCTATCCTCGCTCCTCTCACCCCGTCTCGCTCGCCACGAACCCCACCCCTCGCTCTCCTCGCTCGACCCGCGATCCCCATCCCTTCCCCGCGTCATCGCCATCTCCCCCTTCCCGAGCACCGCCGCCGCGCCTCGCCCTCAGCCCGTGCCTCCCTGCCGCCCTCCTCCTCGAGCAGGCCCCCGCGGCTCTGTGCTCCGCCGCCTCTCTCTGGCTTGCCTCCGCCGGCCTCCCTCTACGCGAGCTCGCCGGCCGCAGCCTCCCTATCGCTCGGCCCTCCTGTCCAGCATCGCCGACGGCCTCTCCAGCGATGACCTGGGATGCCGCGTGTCCCTCGTCGACCCTGCCACCCGGTTCCTGTGCGCCGACCGCATCGGCCGCCTGCCTCCCTGCCGAGCGCAGCTGTCGGTGCCGCCAGGACCCTTTCCTCGCCTCTGCGCCCCTTCCCGCGAGCAGCAGCAGCACCCGCCCTCCTCCTCGTAGACCGCGCCATGGCCGCCTCCTTCGACCTCTCCATCCCGAGGCCATGGCCTCCTCGCCTCCCGCCTGCCGGCTATTCACCAAACCACCGCCGTTCATCGTGCCTCCTCGTCCGACCGTCTTCCGTCCTGCTGCTCGTCGACCCTATCATGTCTTTGGTGTATGCATCCTTCGCTTGCTCTTTTTCCCAGAGGATACTCAGATTGAAGACAAGCCCACTGACTCCATGCTCTTGGTGCTCGCGTGTCTGCATTGCTGCGCGTGTCCTTGCCCATGTGATTGATGGTGTTGCTTGTGCCTGGTGGCGTGTTCCTGATGTAACTGTCGCTATACCATCTGTTTAATCTATGGCTGCAAAGGGTTTGCTAGAAAAGACCAATACAAGAGTGTCTGATGCCGGAAACTGTCCCAACGCCTTGATCTTCCGAACGCCAGCAACTTCATGGACCACCAAGTTCTCCGGTTCCGACACCCTGACAAGATCTCCATCACGGGCTTCAAGATCTCCTTCTCGTCTCAAGTTCTCCTTTTCGGAATGGCAAGATCGCCTCCCCGGAACCCAAGACCAAACCCGCGACCCTTGGAACCCCAAGATCTCCGAAAGCCCCCATGTGTGACCCCCTTTTTCGAGTCTCCTATTTTATAAAGACATATAATTGTTGCATCAATTGTCATGCTCGCATACATATTTGTGGGTGTTTGGGGACCTTATGTCGATTCACCTTATAATTAAATATGGGGTCCATATGTGGGCAAATCTAGTTTATATTGGCCCCATCTAAATTTGTGTAGCGAACCGGTGCTATCTTTTCCTTGTTAATGCAACATTTAAATTGGGGGTATCTAAACAACTTAAACCTATTAATTAATTGTCGGGACCCCGGTTCCGCTTAATATTGCCTAGTCGCATCGCATCCTTGCCATGTCATACATCATGCATGCATCATGCCCGCTCTTTTGCCGTAGTAATAAATAGTGCATCCGGTGTTTGTGCTAGTGCTTTGCTTCTTCACGGGTTAGGCCGATGAGTTGATGCGAGAGTCGACCCGATCTTCGGATGAACCTTCGGCAATATTTTCAGGCGAGCATTCTCCCCCTTTCTACCTATTTTATCTTTTCGTGCATGTGTTGCTATTTGTGCCCCCCTGCAGGGTAAAATTTTCTGAAAGCCGTGTCCGCGGTTATGGACGACTTGGAGCATAGTATCTCGATCATAGACAACTATAACTAAAGTAGTGCTATAAATTTGACTTTATAATGACTAGTAATTAGCTTCACTATAATGGAATGGCTAAATAAAAATGCCAACAATTGCTGGTTTGGTTGTCGCCTGTTACCATTGTATCTGACTAGTAAGTATTGCAACTATAACGGAATGGCTAAATAAAAGTACCAACAACTGCTGGGTTTTGGGATGCCTCATGCTATATGTATCTGACTAGTAAGTACTACAACTACAACAGAATGGTTAACTAAAACTGTCCACTACTTACTATATCAGGATGAATCATGCTATCTATATCTGACTAGTAATTGCCGCAACTATAACGAAATGAATAAAACTGCCAACTATGTGAGTTCCTCGGTTGACTTCCTCGGTTGGTATCGAGGGGGAATACTAGGATGGGTATGTTTGGTGTTAGAATCAGGTTGGATCCGAGTAGGTCTTTCTTATCCCTATCTGATAGCCGCCAGTTGTATTGAGTCTCCATAGGTTGTTTAGTGCATGCTGTGCTGCCGCTTCAGTCCACCATACCTATGTAGGCGAGGACCGCCGAATTCTAGTCTTGCCGTGTACTGGCCTCAGTACTGACCGCTCTCTTTTTCTTTTGCCCTTTGTCGGCACCCCTTTTGTTTAAGTAGGTTTTGAGATCGACGTCGTTTGCAGGGTTACCCTTCCGGCTTGGCCTGGGCAGGGTTATGGACGCCATTGGTTATTCTTCAGGGCTCTTAGCTCAATTTGCATCTTGTCCGTACTCGGACGCTGTATCGTTTTAAAAGTGATTTGGATCTTTGTATTGTATATCTGTATTCTTGACTCTTTGAGTTGTTGTTGTATATATCTATTCTGTGGGTTCCATCGTGGACTATTGTGTAATGGTATTACTTCGTTTTCCACCCGCACGAAAGTGCCTGGTGGGCACCTTTGAATCGTTTCTATGCGGGTTTGGCGGGAATCGCTGAAACTTGCATAGGGTCGATTCTGAGGGTGTTACAGAGTGGTATCAGAGCTCAGCAGTTGCGATACCCCACTGGTCCAGCCTGTAGGATAACCTAGCTAACGGACGATGTAGAGTGTCAAAACTATTTTGGAAAAACGGTTAGATAGATCTGATTAGGTCTGTTTTTACTCCTTACCCCTCTGCTATTCTCCTCTTACCTTCGCGTGTTTTGAATCTACCCCCTTATCTTTTCTTCGAGTCCAGGATTTCTCGTGGTTGGGTTTCCGTTGTACCTTTAGGGTTTTGCTTCCATCCTCTTGTAACGGTGCTTGAACATTCGGCATTCATGCTATCTGATGAATCTTTCATCTGTTGTACCTTTTAGTGGATCGAAAATTCACTAAAAAATTTCTTTCTATCCTCCGGTGTTTTTCGATATGACGAAGTCATCTGCAATCCGATCTGATGAAGAGCCTGCATCACCCTTTTGTATCCGAAGCTTTCCGAACCTCGCTTGTCGAGATCTTCAGTCTAAAATCCGAAAGTTGGTTGGATAATCCGTCTGTTCATGTACATAGTAATGCTTTGAGTGCGGGATGGAGTCGCGACCATACCACTACTCTTATCATTCGCTTTTGTACATTGAATGGTGGATCGATGCAATTCTTACTCCTTCCATGGAAGTTAGAGGTGGCCTTAACTTTTGAGACCTCTTCCTTCGTCTGTGCTTTGCCGGAGTGTTCTCCCGATGAACCTGAGCACCGACCCTTGTTGGTGGTGTCGCCGATTTCAAGATGGAGCAAGGATCATTGTTAGTGGTGTCGCAAGGATCTACACGAAGCGAGAAGATTCAGACCATCGGCCTTCTTCCCCGTACCATGAGGTGGATCTCGAGGGCGAGATCCATTGTTAGTGGTGTCGAATTGTAGCACCCCGGGTAAAACCACTACTAGAAAATTGTCTGCATTTACCTCTATGCATCATCATGTCATCAGCATGCATCTATTTGCCTAAAAACTATTTTACAAAGCCTATCTTTGTTTTCTAAATACTCCCCTCTCGACTTCAAACATAAACCCTTGGTCCACCCAGATCATTTATTTGTCTAAAACTATTTATAAAATAAAATTTAAAAACTAAATAAAAATCTAAATTATTTTAGTGGGGGAGGCCGCCACCGGCCAGGCCCAAAAGGCCCAACCGGCAGCCACCTACTACCCCAAACCCTAAAATCTACCTAACCCTAAAATCCAACACCCCACCTAACCAAACCCTCCAACCCACTCCCGCCGCCGCCACCCTCTCTCACCCGCTCGTCCCGTACACACACATAGCACACACGCACACGCTCCTACACCTGACCACACACGCACTCACGCTGTGTACACACCCCAGACCCAACCCGTTTCAAACCAACACACCACGAGTCCACGACTCCACGGCGCGACCCCACCACTCCCGATCGGGATCCCCACCTATCCTCGCTCCTCTCACCCCGTCTCGCTCGCCACGAACCCCACCCCTCGCTCTCCTCGCTCGACCCGTGATCCCCATCCCTTCCCCGCGTCATCGCCATCTCCCCCTTCCCGAGCGCTGCCGCCGCGCCTCACCCTCAGCCCGTGCCTCCCTGCCGCCCTCCTCCTCGAGCAGGCCCCCGCGGCTCTGTGCTCCGCCGCCTCTCTCTCGCTTGCCTCCGCCGGCCTCCCTCTACGCGAGCTCGCCGGCCGCAGCCTTCCCATCGCTCGGCCCTCCTGTCCAGCGTCGCCGGCGGCCTCTCCAGCGATGACCTGGGATGCCGCGTGTCCCTCGTCGACCCTGCCACCCGGTTCCTGTGCGCCGACCGCATCGGCCGCCTGCCTCCGTGCCGAGCGCAGCTGTCGGCGCCGCCAGGACCCTTTCCTCGCCTCTGCGCCCCTTCCCGCGAGCAGCAGCAACACCCGCCCTCCTCCTCGTAGACCGCACCATGGCCGCCTCCTTCGACCTCTCCATCCCGAGGCCATGGCCTCCTCGCCTCCCGCCTGCCGGCTATGCACCAAACCACCGCCGTTCATCGTGCCTCCTCGTCCGGCCGTCCTCCGTCCTGCTGCTCGTCGACCCTATCATGGCTTTGGTGTATGCATCCTTCGCTTGCTCTTTTGCCCAGAGGATACTCAGATTGAAGACAAGCCCACTGAGTCCATGCTCTTGGTGCTCGCGTGTCTGCATTGCTGCGCGTGTCCTTGCCCATGTGATTGATGGTGTTGCTAGTGCCTGGTGGCGTGTTCCTGATGTAACTGTCGCTATACCATCTGTTTAATCTGTGGCTGCAAAGGGTTTGCTAGAAAAGACCAATACAAGAGTGTCTGATGCCGGAAACTGTCCCAATGCCTTGATCTTCCGAAGGCCACCAACTTCATGGACCACCAAGTTCTCCGGTTCCGACACCCCGAAAAGATCTCCATCACGGGCTTCAAGATCTCCTTCTCGACTCAAGTTCTCCTTTTCGGAATGGCAAGATCGCCTCCCCGGAACCCAAGACCAAACCCGCGACCCTCGGAACCCCAAGATCTCCGAAAGCCCCCATGTGTGACCCCCTTTTTCGAGTCTCCTATTTTATAAAGACATATAATTGTTGCATCAATTGTCATGCTTGCATACATATTTGTGGGTGTTTGGGGACCTTATGTCGATTCACCTTATAATTAAATATGGGGTCCATATGTGGGCAAATCTAGTTTATATTGGCCCCATCTAAATTTGTGTAGCGAACCAGTGCTATCTTTTCCTTGTTAATGCAACATTTAAATTGGGGGTATCTAAACAACTTAAACCTATTAATTAATTGTCGGGACCCCGGTTCCGCTTAATATTGCCTAGTCGCATCGCATCCTCGCCATGTCATACATCATGCATGCATCATGCCCGCTCTTTTGCCGTAGTAATAAATAGTGCATCCGGTGTTTGTGCTAGTGCTTTGCTTCTTCACGGGTTAGGCCGATGAGTTGATGCGAGAGTCGACCCGATCTTCGGATGAACCTTCGGCAATGTTTTCAGGCGAGCATTCTCCCCCTTTCTACCTATTTTATCTTTCTAGTCTTTATTTCCTCCTGTTGATCTATTGCTATCTGTGTTGCGATGCTCTAGTTTTCGTACCCGTGATATCCCTTGCAGCCTTATATTGCCTTGGACACATCCTATTACCTGTTGTTTGTTAGATAGTCGGCCTTGCGTGTCGTAGTTGCTTGCTCAAGTGCTGTTGCGTGTCGTCAAGTACCACAGTTGTTGGAAGACTGCCATATGCTTTATGTTGGAGTTGATCATGACTTTAATTACCGTTTAATAACTAAAATTGAAGTAAGTAAATAATGCAGAGGCATAGGTGGGCAATAGATGTTATTTGGTTTTTAACCGTCCACTTGTGTCCCGTAGGACCCCGAGTACTTGATACCTGTTCTTTGAATATTCGCACTATCCGCATGTGGGACCATGAATCCCCCTAGCCAGAGCTTGAGTCATATTTATTTCTTGGGGCCACAAAGTAGTTTGGGGCTTTATTTCTATCCTGTACTTATGCCATGCTTTACTGCTTATTTACGATTGCGCGTGGAGCGCCTGTATTGTTTAGGAACAAATGTGGAATGTTTTCGCGGTATCGACAAGCCCAGTCACACTTTCGGGTTCCCGGTCGTTTACAGCCATTGGCACAAACCTCTGAGTCCGTCTCGGAGCCGACCAACTTCGTCGCGGGTAGCTTGGTGGGGTGGCCCCCTGAAATTCATATGAATCTTGCAATTGCTCTGTCGTGATGCCTCGTTGGGGTTTTATTGGTTTTTCTCGAGGTTGATCGTGCATGTGTTGCTATTTGTGCCCCCCTGCAGGGTAAAACTTTCTGAAAGCCGTGTCCGCGGTTATGGACGACTTGGAGCACAGTATCTCGATCATAGACAACTATAACTAAAGTATTGCTATAAATTTGACTTTATAATGACTAGTAATTAGCTTCACTATAGTGGAATGGCTAAATAAAAGTGCCAACAATTGCTGGTTTGGTTGTCGCCTGTTACCATTGTATCTGACTAGTAAGTATTGCAACGGAATGGCTAAATAAAAGTACCAACAACTGCTGGGTTTTGGGATGCCTCATGCTATATGTATCTGACTAGTAAGTACTACAACTACAACGGAATGGTTAACTAAAACTGTCCACTACTTATTATATCAGGATGAATCATGCTATCTATATCTGACTAGTAATTGCCGCAACTATAACGAAATGAATAAAACTGCCAACTATGTGAGTTCCTCGGTTGACTTCCTCGGTTGGTATCGAGGGGGAATACTAGGATGGGTATGTTTGGTGTTAGAATCAGGTTGGATCCGAGTAGGTCTTTCTTATCCCTATCTGATAGCCGCCAGTTGTATTGAGTCTCCATAGGTTGTTTAGTGCATGCTGCGCTGCCGCTTCAGTCCACCATACATATGTAGGCGAGGACCGCCGAATTCTAGTCTCGCCGTGTACTGGCCTCAGTACTGACCGCTCTCTTTTTCTTTTGCCCTTTGTCGGCACTCCTTTTGTTTAAGCAGGTTTTGAGATCGACGTCGTTAGCAGGGTTACCCTTCCGGCTTGGCCTGGGCAGGGTTATGGATGCCATTGGTTATTCTTCAGGGCTCTTAGCTCAATTTGCATCTTGTCCGTACTCGGACGCTGTATCGTTTTAAAAGTGATTTGGATCTTTGTATTGTATATCTGTATTCTTGATTCTTTGAGTCGTTGTTGTATATATCTGTTCTGTGGGTTCCATCGTGGACTATTGTGTAATGGTATTACTTCGTTTTCCACCCGCATGAAAGTGCCTGGTGGGCACCTTTGAATCGTTTCTATGCGGGTTTGGCGGGAATCGCTGAAACTTGCATAGGGTCGATTCTGAGGGTGTTACAAATATCAAAGTCAAACTTGGCATCACTAGTAGTAGGCTCAATAGGCTTAGGCATAGTAGGAGGAGGAATAGGGACTACTTGTGGTTTAGTGGTGATGGTGCACACATTATTGTTTCTATCAATTTCAGCTTCCCTTTCCCACTTAGCATGAAGTTGAGCTAACAGCCTAACATTTTTATCAATAGTAACTTGTATGGCATGAGCAGTAGCAAAGGTATTTTCCATGGCTTCAGGTTTAGCAGCCATTTTATTAATCAAGGAGGACTGAGCTTCATACAAACAGGATACATTTTTCTCAACAGTTAAAAGCTTTTCCTCTATAGTCTTATTGAAAGTGGTTTGTTTACTAATAAAGTCTCTGAGCATGACTTCAAGTTCAGAGGGGGCACTTCTAGCATTATTGTAAGGGTTTCCATAGGAATTGCCATTATTAGGAGGATAAGGCCTATAATTGTTGTTGCTACCAAAATTGTTCCTATAAGCATTGTTGTTGAAATTGTTGTTTCTAATGAAGTTCACATCAGCTTGCTCTTCTTGAGCAACCAAAGAGGCTAAGGGAACACTATTAGGATCTAAAGGAGCTTTCCCATTAACAAGCATAGCCATAATAACATCAATCTTTTCACTCAAAGAGGAAGTTTCCTCAACAGAATTTACCTTCTTACCATGTGGAGCTCTCTCAACATGCCATTCAGAATAGTTAACCATCATATTATCAAGGAGCCTTGTTGCAGCACCTGAAGTGAGGCCCATAAAGGTACCTCCAGCAGCTGAATCCAACAGATTTCTTGAGGAGAAGTTCAAAAATGCACATAAAAAGTTTAGATAATCATCCAAACAGTGAGTCCATGAGTAGGGCAAATTTTTATCCAAAGATTTCATTCTTTCCCAAGCTGGAGCAACATGTTCACTATCAAGTTGTTTAAATTTCATAATATCACTTCTCATAGATATAATCTTAGAAGGAGGATAGTACTTTCCAATAAAAGCATCTTTGCACTTAGTCCAAGAATCAATACTATTTTTAGGCAAAGAAAGCAACCATTCTTTAGCTTTTCCCCTCAAGGAGAAAGGAAAAAGCTTGAGCTTAATAATATCTCCATCTACATCCTTATATTTTTGCATCTCTCAAAGTTCAACAAACCTATTAAGATGGGTAGCAGGATCATCAGAACCAGCACCAGAAAATTGCTCTCTCATCACAAGATTCAACAAAGCAGGCTTAATTTCATAAAAGGTAGCATCAGGAGAAGGTGGAGCAATAGGTGTGCTAAGGAAATCATTGTTGTTGGTGCTAGTGAAGTCACACAACTTGGTGTTCTCAGCAGAGTTCATTTTGGCAAAGGTGGGCAAGCCAAAAACAGCAGCAGCTAGAGCAGGAACTAATTTTTTTGTGTTTTTGAATAAAATAAGCAAACTGAGCTAGACTATTTTTTTTGGAAAGAGGCAAACAAAACCAAACAAAAGAAACAAAGCAAACAAAAAACAAAGTAAAGGGAAAAGAAGTGAAAGACTCCCCTTATGAAGACGTCCTTAGCCTCCCCGGCAACGGCGCTAGAAAAGCTTGATGGCTTGGACAGCTTATGTGAGCCTGTTGGGAACCCCAAGAGCAAGGTATGAAGCAGTATAGCAGCAAGTTTTCCCTCAGTAAGAAACCGAGGTTATCGAACCAGTAGGAGGAAGGAAACGTCACACAGGTGTTGCAAACAACGCGGAGACCTGCACAACACAAACTCAAGACTTTGCCCCAACTAACAGTTTGGTTATCAATCTCACTGATTGCTGTTACAAAGGATTAAACGTATGGTGTGGAAGGCAATGGTTTGCAGCAAGTAAACAAGTAACAGTGGAAGATGTATCAATGGTAAAGATTGTACCGGGGTCCATAGTTCACTAGAGGTGCTCTCCTTAGATAAACAACATGGCATGAAGGGTAAACAAATTACAGCAGGGCAATTGACAGGAACTGGGCAAGGCATAACAATGCAATTACTAGTCAGAAATATCCTATGAGATTCGATTGGGCAATACAACAAGATACATAGACCGCCATCCAACTGCATCTATGACTAGAAGTCCACCTTCAGGTTATCATCCGAACCCCCTCCAATATTAAGTTGTAAGCAACAGACAACTACTTTAAACAAATTGTGTAAGGTAAACAGTCCACATGTTCCATGAACAAGAGACCGTTGTTTTCTCTAGAGTGGCAGCATCACATCTACAACCGAAGAGATCTTTGTCACTTCCCTTGGAAACTAGAGGCATGAACCCACTATCGAGCATAAATACCCCCTCTTGGAGTCACTAGCAACTACTTGGCTAAGATAGCTAATAACAAAGGAGAGCATGCAAGATGTAGGGGTGATAACCCCTGGGTAGGGAAGGCCAGGCATAAGTGGGCCGGCTCCAGAGGATGCAGGCCGCCTGGCCTCCAGGAAAGACAGCTCTAGCTGACTGGCAAGAGAGCCCAGCTAGGCTTATAACCTTCCCGGCTAGCCCGTCTAGCCGGTGGCCAAAAGAACTGGCCGGGTGGCTGTTTCCACCCGGCTCACCTCGGATTCGATGGAGAGCAATGAAGGGATGACGCTCCGTGCGGGGTACGCTTCTGGATCTCCCTCGTCATCAAGGAAGCTGGCATGGTGTCATGACCAGCGCTACCCGGCGAAGATAAAGCAAGACGGTTTTCCGGACTGGCGAAAGTGGTCCGGGTGACCATTAAAGCAAGGATGACGCCCAAAGGAAGCCCGGGTGACCGTTAAAGAGAGGGGTGATGCTAAAATAAGGGCGAACTGGGTCCTGGCCCACTGGCTGGGCCCTGCAGCCGGCCCTTCCCTGTAAACCCATATCCAAACAGTAAACCCTAGGACCCGATCTGTAATCTGCCCCCAGCCCAGTATATAAGGGAGGGCAGAGCTAGGGTTCTAGGTAGGCAATAATAGAAGGATAGAAGTGTTAGCATCAAGTTTCCATCTTCCTCTAGCTCTTGATAGTAGCTAAGGAAACAGCTCAAGGAGCATTTGTAGTGAGCATCATCTCCCATACATAGTTCATCTTGCAGGAGTAGGGGTGTTACCTAGCCAAGAGGGCCCCGAACCTGGGTACGTCCCTGTGTTTGCAGTGCACCGTGCCCAACCCGTTGCGTGAGCCACCGAATGCATTCGTGTGTCCGTTCTTTGCCATCCCCGATGGCTCTGTCGTGTTCCACACCACGACAGTTGGCGCCCACCGTGGGGCACAACGCTTCGGCTGGGCTCATCTTCCGCACGGGACTTTCGCTCGTCGCCGGCGAACGCGTGGCCTCTGGCCTCGTTCTCACGCTAGGTGCCTTCGACTGCATCATCGACAACGCAGCTTGTTTCACCGGGAACACCTTCCCCGCCGACGGCTCCGTCATACATTTTGGAGACGTTCGCGTCTATGTCGCCACTGTCGCTGAGGGTTTTCCCAGCGTGGTCACCCCTTCTTCGACGTGCCCCTCGCCCGCGTCCCAGCCGTAGGGAGTGGTCGCATCAAAGTCATGATGGTACGCTTGCGAAAACCATCGGCAGCCTCAAGAGCGTCGGGCAGGAGGAGAAAACCCCGCGCCTGAGCAAGAGCAAGAACCGCTCACCGCCTCCATCCAGCACCTGCACGCTCCAGTCGTCGTCGAGACGGACCCAGCGGCTGCGGTGGCAGCACTCGAAGCTACACGCTAAAAACTCCTAGAGGAAGCCACCAAGGTCACGGCTAACCAGCGTCGGCTGAATGCCACCGTGCACGAGTACAACGCAGCTCACGGCTTTGCCAGGAAGATCCAGCACCGGGGGCGCGACCTAGCGTCAGAACTGGACCGCGCCGTAGACTCACATGCAGGTGTGGCACGGCCCGTCTACAACACTCCCGCCAAGAACATGAGGGCAGCTGAGGCATTGGCCGCGGAGCTAAAGCACCTAGAGGGCGAGGAACTTCGTCACCAGCAGGAGCGTGTGCAGCTCCTCGTGGCCACTGTGAACAAGCAACAAGCCGAGGGCGTCCCCAGCCAGGTGGGAAACTCCCGCGGCATCGTCGTCCGCAAAGGCGCAGACCAGACGGCGCATGGAGGAAGCAAGCATCAACAAGCCTCTTCTCCAGGAGGGTTTGGGCAAAACAGCCGCCCGTGTGGCGAATCCGGCAACCGCGGTCGCCACAACCGGGACGCCGTCGCCTCAAGCGTAAGTCGCGTAGGCGGAGCCTCCTAGGGAAAGAAGACGCGAGCACCGGTGGAGGAAGCAGACGCGAACAAGGACCTGCCCGCGTCACGTTTGAAGGGCCGGCTTGGTCCCCGAGAACCGGTTGATGCGCAGGAGCGCATCGACCTCCTGGTGCAGTCACGCACCTTGGAGGAGGAAAGTCCGGCTGGCCCAAAATGTTTCGGCCCGCGCATCCGGAACGAGCCGTTTCCGAAGGGATTTTCTCTCCCAAGGGACACGCCAAAGTACGACAGAACCGTCAAGCCCGAGGATTGGTTGGTCGATTACACCACCGTGATGGGAATCACCAACGGCAACCTCCGCCTGGCCGTCCGCTATGTCCCCCTCATGCTCATCGACTCGGCAAGGATGTGGCTCAATAGCTTCCCCGACAACAGCATCAACGCATGGCTGGACTTCGAAGAGGCGTTCATCCGAAACTTCACCGGAACATACAAGCGTCCAGGTCGGCCTCGTGAGCTCGCCCTCTATGTACAAGGCAAGGACGAGTCGGATCGTGCCTACCTCACCCGGTGGACCAGCATGCACAATTCGTGTGAAGGGGTGCGTGAGCACCAAGCGATAGATTTCTTCACCAACGGCTGCCGAGACGGCACCATGCTGAAGCACAAGCTCAGCCGGGCATACCCGCAAACCATGGCCCAGGTCATGGCCATCACGGACAAGTACGCCATCGCGGACGTAGCAATGAAGAAGCCCATCGTGGTGGACGACCAAGGTCAAATCGTCACGGACGAGCAGGTGGAGCGACGCCAGCCGGGCGACCATCATCCCCGGCATCACGGTCATGACAACCGCCACGGCAAGAGGAAAGACGACCAACCAGATAGCCGGTACGGTACCAAACAAGTATCCGCGGTGCATGAGAATCCGGCTGCAGGGGCAGCCGGAGGCAGAGGCCGGACGACAGGCCACCTTGGCCTAAGTACACCATGGATTTGATGCTCGACGGGCCATGCAAGTTTCACAGCGGCGGCAAAAATCCCGCGAATCACACAACGCGCCAATGCAGCTGGTTAAAGAAAATGGCCGAAGCCGGTGGACTCCCACCACCACCTCTACCGCTAGCCGAAGGCCCACCGGATAACAGGGAACAACGCAACCGCCACGAGGACGACGAGGATGGTTACCCGCGGCACGTGGGTAACTACCACATATTGCTGGCGGAGCCGGAAACGAAGCACGCCAAGCGGAGACGCGAGGCGGAGGTGAATGCAATCGTCCCACCCGTCCCCCACTACCTACACTGGTCCGACCAGGCGATCACCTAGAGCAAGGAGGATCAGCCGGCCGTGCTGTCAAGCCCTGGCAGCTACGCGTTGGTCTTGGACCTCATCATCATCTCCAAGAAGCATTCATGACGCTTCTCTCGGGTACTGATCGATGGAGGGAGCAGCATCAATCTCCTATATCGGAGCAGCCTCGAGAGGTTGGGCATCAGCGAGGCACAGCTGGAACCCTCAAGCACTTCATTCCACGGAGCAGTACCAGGGCCGTCGCACTCCCCAATCGGCAAAATCCGGCTGGACGTCATCTTTGGCAGCAAGAACAACTTCCGCCGCGAGCCAATTTGGTTCGAGGTCGTGAATCTCTCCAGTGCCTACCACACTATACTAGGGCGCCTAGCTCTGACCAAGTTCATGGGAGTACCGCACTATGCATACCTCAAGATGAAGCTGCCGGGCCCAAAGGGAGTGATCACTGTCGATGGATTCTACAAGCGTTCGATCGAGTGCGCTTCAGACGGCTCTAAGCTGGCCGAAGCAATGATCATCGCTGAAGAGAAGCACGTCATAATGCAGAACATGGCGGCCCTGCAGAAGGACATGCCGGCTGGAGAGCCCAAACCGGCTGCAGAATCGCAGTTCAAGCCCTCGCAGGGGACAAGGAAGATCCTGCTGAACAAGGAGGACCCAAGCAAGTTCGTTCTGGTCGGAGACGGCCTGGACAGCAAATAGGAAAGCGCGCTCATCGATTTCCTCTGTGAGAATCGGGACATTTTTGCATGGTGCCCCAAAGACATGCCAGGTGTCCCGAGGGAACTCGCCGAGCACTCCCTTCATGTTCGACCGGACGCGAAGCCAGTCAAACAATCTTTGCGCCGCTTCACAGAAGAAAAAAGAAGAACCATCGGTGAGGAGATCACACGGCTGCTCGCGGCCGGCTTCATCATGGAAGTTTTCCACCCGGAATGGCTCGCCAACCCGATGCTGGTGCTGAAGAAGAACAAGGCATGACGCATGTGCGTCGACTATACCAGTCTCAACAAGGCTTGCCCCAAAGATCCTTTCGCCCTGCCGCGGATTGATCAGGTCATTGACTCCACCGCCGGGTGCGATTTGTTGTCTTTTCTGGACGCTTACTCGGGCTATCACCAGATCAAGCTCAATGTAATCGATCAAATAAAGACATCGTTCATAACCCCGTATGGAGCATACTGCTACACCACCATGCCCTTCGGGTTGAAGAACATAGGCGCAACCTATCAGCGTTGCATGCAGAAATGCCTGTAGACGCAGATTGGAAAGAACGTACACGCTTACGTCGACGACGTCGTCATCAAGACCAAGGAACGGCACACGCTCCTTGAGGATCTGAAGGAAACATTCGAAAACCTCCGCCGTTTCCAGATCAAGCTGAACCCGGAGAAATGCGTGTTCGGCGTCCCAGCCGGCAAGCTCCTGGGCTTCCTCGTCTCCGAGCGTGGAATCGAGGCAAACCCGGAGAAGATCGGAGCCATCAAGCGCATGGAGCTGCCACAGAACCTGCGCGACATACAGAAGTTCACCGGCTGCCTCGCTTCTCTCAGCCGGTTCGTTAGCTGGCTGGGAGAGAAGGCTCTTCCCCTGTACCAGCTGATGAAGAAGACAGACAAATTTGTCTGGACAGCTCAGGCGGATGAAGCTTTCCGAGACCTCAAGCGCATGCACACCTCGCCACCCATCCTGGCGGCCCCAGCAGCAAAGGAGCCCATGCTGATGTACATCGCTGCCACAAACAGAGTGGTCAGCATGGTGTTGGTTGTGGAGCGACCAAAGGAAGGAAAGGCTCAAATGGTCCAGCGCCCCGTATACTATCTGAGTGAGGTACTCTCGCTATCCAAGCAGAGCTACCCTCACTACCAGAAGCTGGTGTACGGCGTGTACATGTCCGCCAAGAAACTCAAGCACTACTTCCAGGAGAACTCCATCCGGGTGGTGGCATTGGCCCCACTCGCGGAAATCATCGGCAACAAAGACGCCACTGGCCGCGTGGCAAAATGGGCCATCGAGCTCGCTGCACATAACATCCAGTACGAGCCACGCACAACAATCAAGTCGCAAGCATTGGCTGATTTCATCGTCGATTGGGCGGAGACACAGTACATGCCCCCAGTGCCCGATTCAACTTACTAGAAGCTACACTTCGACGGATCGAAAATGAGGGGAGGACTTGGAGCCGGAATCGTGATAACCTCGCCCAAAGGCGACCGGCTGGAGTACGTTCTCCAGATCCATTTCAAAGCTTCCAACAACGTCGCCAAATATGAAGCACTCATCCATGGGCTCAAGATGGCCAAGCAGATAGGCATCCAGAGGGTGTTGTGCTTCGGAGATTCGGACTTGGTGGTGCAACAAGTATCTGGGGAATGGGACGCCAGGGATGCGAACATGGCCCTTTATCGCTTCTTCGTCTAGCAGTTGTGTGCCTGCTTCGAAGGATGTGAGTTTCACCACGTACCCAGAGCCAACAATGACGCTGCTGATGCTTTGGCCAGGATCGGGTCAACAAGACAATCCATACCGCCTAGGGTCTCCCTCGAGCACCTGCGCAAGCCCTCCATCACTCCCTCTCCAGAGTCCGACTCCATCGTGCTCAGCGCGGACCTAGGAACATCCGGTGCCACGGCACACCCGGGGACTGCTGCATCGCACCTGAGGACTGCTACACCGCATCCGGGGACTGCTGCATCGCACCCGTGGACTGCCGCGCCATACCCAGGGACTACTCTGCCGCATCCGGAAACTACCACGATGCAGCCCGTGGTTGACATCAACACCTTTCCACCCGGCAGGCCTCCCGACGCTTTGAATCCGGTCATCCGCGAGGAGAGCAAGCTCATCATAAAGACGGTGCACACCATACGGGAGGCGCCCGACTGGGCAAAGCCATACATGGATTTCCTGGCCAAGGGCGAACTCCCAACAGAGGAGGTGGCAGCACGACAAGTGCGATGAAGGGCAAGCGCCTACACCATCATCAACAATGAATTGTACAAGCGCAGCGTCAGTGGCATATACCAACGATGTGTTAGTCAGGAGGAAGGAGCCAAGCTTCTAACGGACATACACCAGGGCGAATGTGGCCACCATGCATCGTCAAGGGCAATAGCAGCCAAGGCCCTTCGACATGGTTTCTATTGGCTGACGGCACTGAAGGATGCTGAAGAAATAGTCAAGACATGCAACAGCTGCCAGCGATTCAGCCAGCTAAAGCACACACCGTCTGTAGCGCTCAAGACAATACCGATCACCTGGCCGTTTGCGGTCTGGGGCCTGGACATGGTCGGACCATTCAAGACAGCTCGATCCGGTATGACACACCTACTCGTAGCCGTGGACAAGTTCACCAAGTGGATCGAGGCGAAGCCAATCAAGAAGCTGGACGGAGCGACGGTGATCAAGTTCTTCACAGACATCATCATCTGATTCGGCTACCCATGCAGCATCATTACTGACAATGGAACCAACTTCGCGAAAGGAGTCTTCGCTCGCTTCTGCGGGGAAAAAGGGATCCGCCTGGATCTGGCATCAGTCGCGCACCCACAGTCCAACGGACAATGCGAGCGCGCCAACGGTCTGGTTTTAGCCAGAATCAAGCCAAGGCTCATCGAACCGCTCATCAGATCACCCGGATGCTGGATAGATGAGCTGCCGGCAGTACTTTGGAGCTTACACACCACACCCAACCTCTCAACTGGCTTCACGCCATTCTTCCTCGTCTATGGGTAGAGGCCATTCTCCCCACAGAGATCTAGTTCGACGCACCCCGCAAGCAGCTCTACACGGAGCAGGAAGCCAAGGAAGCAAGGGAGGACAGCGTGGACTTGCTCGAGGAGGCACGCGAGCTGGCCCTATCCAGATCAGCAATCTACCAGCAAGACTTGCATTGATACCACGCCAGCCGGATCTGGCCCACCTCTTTCCGCGAAGGAGACCTGGTGCTGCGCCTAGTACAGAGCACCAAAGGAATGCACAAGCTGTCCCCGCCATGGGAGGGACCATTCGTCGTCAGCCGAGCGCTCCACAACAATTCATACTACCTGATCGACGCGCAACAGCTGACGAAGAACAAGGCAGATCGCTCAGACGAGGAGACGGAGCGCCCATGGAATGCCAGCCTGCTCCGGCCATTTTACACTTAGAAAAGTGTATGTATCTTCCTTTTTTTATGTAACAAGTGAACAAGATTGAAAGACTTGGCCCAGTGCTAAGGACTTTGTGCCAATTCTGCACACCATCTGCATTTTCGTACCGTCTAGCCTAGGCCCCACGATTTCTAGAGACGGCATAATATTGCACGCGGCGTCTAGAGTAACCTCTTCGGTTCCGGCTTTAGTACGCATGTCGGCTGTCGACCCGACAAGAGCAAAAACTCAAAGCGCCCGCGGCAAGAAGATGCCAGCGTAGAAAGCAAGGGCGTTCAGGCGAACCGGTCACGCCGTACAAGAGTTAAGCCAACAACAGCGAACCGAAGTATCGCGAGGCACGCCAACATAGCCAGTCCTTCGGTTCCGGCTGCAGACCGCAACCCGGCTGATAGCCAGCAAGGAAAAATGCTCGAAGGGCCAATACTCGCTGAGAAAAGGGGAGTTGCTGACGGCCTAGCTCGAAGGGGCGCCTATCTATTTTATTTCTACGAGAAGTACCAACTAACGAATGAGCATATGCACAAGAAAACTAATCCAAAGCAACGCTTTGTCTTGCACGACCCGAGCCACAAATTGGCAGGAAACAAGGTGGCAAAAGAGCTTCGCCCCGGCTGGCTACCCCAGCCGGCCCGAACCTCGGAGACTACACCCAGTGGACGCTCTCCCGCGTACCCATAAACTCAAGTCAAGGTAGCCAAAAGAGCTTCGCCCCGGCTGGCTACCCCAGCCGGCCCGGACCTCGGGGACTACACCCAGTGGACGCGCTCCCGCGCACCCACAAACTCAAGTCAAGGTAGCCAAAAGAGCTTTGACCTGGCTGGCTACCCTAGCTGGCCCGAACCTCGGGGACTACACCCAGTGGACGCGCTCCCGCGCACCCACAAACTCAAGTCAAGGTAGCGAAAAGAGCTTCGACCCAGCTGGCTACCCTAGCCGACCTGAACCTCGGGGACTACACCTAGTGGATGCACTCCCGTGCACCCACAAACTCAAGTCAAGGTAGCCAAAAGAGCTTCGGCTAGCTGAAGGAAATATGCCCTAGAGGCAATCATAGAGATGATTATATTTCATATGTATCCATGAGTTATTGTAATGTTCCTTGAATATCCATATCAGGCAACTTGTATTGATTGGCAATTATGTGAATTGTTTGTGAAACTCTTTACTTGTATGGTTATTTAATAGTTGTCCCTAGTCGGAGTTCATGTGAGGACACACGTGAATATTAGACTAGCACATCGATTGGTTGATGACTATGTTTCGCAAGTCATAGACATGGAGATGTCAAACCAATGATGTGGACACATGTTATGAACATGGGGTTGGACTGACCCAACTTGAGACTGGCAATTAGTTGCAGCTCTCTCTCTACACATCGTGTACGTTTTGTCCTTAGACCTGAGATTGTCGCATGTACTTGATATGTGGATCAACCTACTTTGGGGATATCAAACGCTACTCCGTAACTGGGTAGTTATAAAGGTAGCTTTCGGGTTTGTCCTAAAGCATGCTGCAAGGTATGGTCAATCAAGATGGTATTTGCCCCTCTCTACTTGAGAGAGATATCTCTGGGCCCCTCGAGTGATCGGATCCAGAAATGCATGGCCGTGCTACATATGGTTAAGAGTTAACCTAGTAAAGGGATTTCGAATTATAGTATCGAGAAAGGGAGGTTAGCTTGGAGATAGACCAAATATCATGAGGCAAAGGGAAACACATGTACTAAACCTTCTGATGGTTCGTCTGATATGATCTTTATATGCGTTTAGGAGTTGGCATGTCTTGCTAGAGGAAGCTACCAACTATTGGCAGAATAAGTGTATTCGTGTCATGTCTATACGTATATGAACCTATAGGGTCACACACTTAAGGGGCTGGAAGCCTAATGAGGATTGTATCCGAATTAGACCAGGCTTAGGCTACTAATGGGCTACTAATGTAGAAGCCCACTAGGGACGCCTATATAAGAGAGGGTGGGGCGAGATGACCAGGGTTATACCTTAGACCATTCCACCCAGTTGCCACTCCTCACGCCTGTGTTGCACGCGCGGACCTAGCAGTCCGGCGTCTGACGCTTCCACCCCGCAAGTGTGGATACCTCGGAGGTGCTGCATCTGTGGCACTTGGAGGAGCCGCGCAAGGGAACTTATCGTGGGACGAGGACAAGCAGGAGACGTGGAACGTCTACACTGCCTCGACGTGCTTCATCAATTCCGCAACTGCGCGTCTAGTGGTAATCCCGTGATCTATGACAACATTAATCTTGGTATACGCGGTAGAAAATTTTGATTTGCGCTAGTGTAACCTACCCATATCCCTACAGTGGCTACCTTAGCCAGCCCGAACCTCAGGGACTACACCCAGTGGACGCGCTCCCGTGCACCCACAAACTCAAGTGAAGGTAGCCAAAAGAGCTCCGACCCGGCTGGCTACCCCAGCCGGCCCGAACCTCAGGGGCTACACCCAGCGAACGCGCTCCCGTGCAACCGCAAACTTAAGTCAGGACGACAAAAGATCTCCAACCCGGCTGGCTATCCTAGCCGGCCCGAGCATAAGAGACTGCAAATGACAGAGACATAAACAGAGATAAACAAAAGGCACCAAGCCATAAAACGGAGCATGAAGGCTCCGCGCAGGTTTAAAAGTCGGCGACAGAAGACAGCCGAAGTGTAGCATAGCAAAGTAGCAAGTTTCGCAAATACACCCGGCATCCCGGGGATCAAGAGTCTGGAGGTAAGGAAGTGGAAGGAGCAGGAGCAGAAGCTGGATCAGTAGGGGCGGCGCCGGCATCAGTGGAAGGAGGCTGGCTGCTAGAGGCGACATTAATGGGATTCCAAGGCGCCGGGGCCCAGTGGAACGGCCGTGGCTCTCCGGGGGCACTGAAGTCACGCTCCAAGTCCACGTAGGTGCCAATCTTCACCCCGCAGGCCTGGAGCACAGGAGTGATGCGCGAAGGCCCTCGTAGCTCGTCCCCATACGCTTAGGTCGGCACCCGGATACCAGGACTTCACCAGAGCAAGCGCCATCTCCACCCCACCTCGAGCATCCCACTCTTTGTGCACGTCCAGCACGTCGATGCCTCTGGATAGGGCCACAGCTAGGCTGGCCATGTCGTGCACCTCGCCCGCGTCTGGCCAGATGTAGTGGAAGAGATAGTTGCCAACGGCGCGCAGGCCATTGCTCTCCTCCGCCACCACCTTGACCAGGTCGAGGGCAGTCAGGTCACGTCCAACCTCATCCACGGGCAGCTTCTCCATGGCCATCTCGGTCGCCTCAGGATAATGAGCTGCGGCCAAGTGCAAAGCAGAATAAACGGACAAGCTCGAGCGAGTCACGGCACAACGGAAGAAGGAGAACTTACTGATGACCATCTCCGAGATGTTTTGGACGTGCTGAGTGAGCTCCCCCTCTCTGCGGCGAAGAACTTGGATTGTCTCCTCCTGTTGGGTGCAGATCATCTCAAAGTTCTTCAGCGCCTCCGCAGGATGTTAGCTGTCTTCTTGCCCCGCTCCATGCTAACCTCAAGCTGGTGCTTGGCTGCGGCAAGTTGATCGAACTGCGCTTGTCACGCCTTGTTTGATTCCTCCAGCCGGGCAACCTCAGCTTTGAGGCGCTCCACTTCCCTCTCCTTGTCCTGGATCATGGCTGTAGGAGGATACCCGATGGTCAACAAAAAAGGGAAAAGGGAGCCAATCGCCAAGACAGATCTGAAGAAGCAATCTTACGGCCAAGGTCCCGAGTGTTCTTCACAGACTCCGCAAACGCTTTCTGCAGCAAGAAAGCAAATGAGCAACAGAGAAGCAAACCAGATGGAAGAACGGAAAACGTGTGAAGGGCAATGAGTTACCTCCATCAAAACAGACAAATTTTTGGCCTCGCCAAGGCCCTTTTCCATTCCCTCAACCAGGTGGCGAACCTAGCTGAGTGCGTCGGGCGCCGATCCGGAGAGCTGGGCGAGGATCGCACCCGGCGTCAGCATAGTCGGAGCTAGCCTCGAGCCGGTGATGACAACCTCGTCACCATCCGCAGCCGCACGCGAAGGCGCTGCCACCACCAACTCCCTCCCAGCCGGTTGACCACCATCCGGCTGGCCGCCATCCGCCACAGCCACCTGTGTAGCCCAGCTTCCTCTGTCACCTCCATAATGACGGACCTGGCAGAGCTGCTTGGAGCGTCGTTCCACGCCGGGTTCACGCTAGCCCCGGGATGAAGGAGGGGGGTCTCCGGGTCCTGCACAACCGCAAACAGCTGGCCCAACCGCGAAGACGCGGGCGCCTGGTGCAGCAGCCCCGTGGTCGGGGAGCCCTTAGGCGCCCTCGGCGGAGATGGCATGACCGCCGCAGCCGGCGCGGGCGCAGCCGGCAACCTCGCGACCTCTTCAACTGGTGGAGGAGGAGGAGCAATGACGACGGCGCCACCATCGCCAAGCACCATGGCCTCGCTGCGCGGAACGAAGAATCAAAGGAGGAACCAGCAAAACCACAGAGCGTCAAGCAAGGGCAAGAGAGATACTAACCTAGCGACGGACGGGGGAGCAACAACCTGATGCCCTCGGTGCATCTTTTTCGTCTCAACTGGGGCGGGAGCGGCAACAGGTGCCGCCCTCTTTCCCCAGGCTCTCACTGCAGGTTTCTCTCGGCCGCCCTCATCGTTAGTGACATCGACTGTGGCACAAGCAAGGAATCAAAACCACAACCTCAAAAAAACAAAGGAGAAAAGAAAGAGCTACGATCAACAACCCACCATGAGGATCCGAGGGGGCATCGTCCGCCCGGACGGGAAACCCTTCGGGCTCCGTCTAGGGGTACTTATTCGGCTTCCTATCCTCCAAGAAGGACGGAAGCGGGAAGTCACCCATGCCATCCTCAGCTAGCTGCACCGTGAACAACTAATCAAAAAGGGGAGCATTAGGCACCCAAGGAACGCTAGCAATAACAAGAAGCGAGACGCAAGACAACCAGAAATAAACTTACCCGAGGCGGCAGGCGGCCGCGATGGTATGGGGGGCAGGAGTATGCCCAGTTGGCCTTGATGCGGAACTTGGAGATCATGGAGACCCAGTTCCACGGATCCTGATAGGGCACATCCTTCCGCGACGTCCTCGTCGGATCATTGGCGGTCGAGAGGTGGCACATCTTATGCGACCGCTTTTGCAGCGGAAGCACGCGACGCGCCATCCACGACAAGGTGATGTCCCGGGCGTGAGCCTCTCCGTCTCCACCATCGTCTCCAGTCGGGTGGCCATCCGGTCGGGGTCCGCCACCGCGCCCATGCCCTTCGTCGTCCAGCCCTTCTGCGTCGAGGGCACGTCGGCGAAGGGTGGAAGGCAGATCCAGTCGATATCTATGGCATTGCTCACATAGAAATACGAGCGCTTCCACAGCTTGACGGTGTCAGGGAGCTCGAACCGCGGCATCGACGAGGAAGTCCGCGGGTAGACAGTGCAGCAGCCCGTCTGCATCAGCGGGCCACCCTTGGTGATGTTCTGGGCCTTGAAGTGGAAGAACTTGAGAAAGTTCGCCACCTCAGGCGACACCCTAAGGTATGACTCGCAGCAGGACGCGTGATGTGACAGCTGCGCCATGGCGTTGGCGCCCAAGTGATGAAGCTGGAGGTCAAAGAAGAGAAAGAGCTGGTGGAGGAAAGGGCTGATGGGAAGGCCGAAGCCGCGGGCGAAATGCGTGAGGAAGACAACGCGCTCCCCTGACTGAGGGTTCGGCACCCGCTCCCTCTCTGGCACGAGCCGGTGCTTCACAAGCAACGACGAGGGAAGAAACCTCCCCCGCCGATACTTGTTGATGAGCTCGTCGGTCACAAAGGACCCGCACCAGCCGCCGCGTTGCTCCGGCATCATCTCGAAAGAGGAGGAGGCCGTGGTGGATGGAAAGAAAGTGGTCGGCGGCGACAAGGAGAGGGCGCGCAAGAACAAACAGCGCTGGGGCACGAGGGGAAGATGAGCCGGAGGATGGACAAGTGCGGAACCAATCCCCCTCAGAGCTCTATTATCCCTGCAAGCGGTATCGTCACCTCTTCGGCTTCTGCGCGACGCGTGGCGTCATGGAGCCACAGCCACACGACGCTTCGGCTCCAGATCCTATGCGCCATCGTAATTGCCACAGAAGATACCCGGGCATTAGCGGGAGACGAGACATGCGCTCTTGCCCCGAGGAAACACTGCGGCAAGTTTGTGTGCGCAGTTGCCAAAAACTGACGCAGCGACGTGGAAGTCAAACTGACGCGACGTGCGCCAGAGCCACAGTCGTGGGTGACGACATCAATGACGTCATCCAGCCAAACGCTTCATCTTCAGCTGCGCCAGCTGGTACCAGCCTTCACTGTTTACACCCAGTGGACGGCCATCGATTCCGCAGCCGGTTAATTCCAGCCGGAAAGCAAAAGCAAAAGCCACAGTCGGAGGAAATAAAACAACTATCTCAGGACAAGAAGGAGCACGGAAGATCTTGCCCACCGGCCAAGCCCATACGTGCTCGGGGACTAGTGTCGGGGGGATAACCCCCGGGTGGGGAAGGCCAGACATAAGTGGGCCGGCTCGAGAGGATGCAGGCCGCCTGGCCTCCAGGAAAGACAGCTCTAGCCGACTGGCAAGAGAGCCCGGGTGGGCTTATAACCTTCCCGGCTGGCCCGTCTAGCCGGTGGCTAGAAGAACTGGCCGGGCGGCCGTTTCCACCTAGCTCACCTCGGATTCGATGGAGAGCACTGAAGGGATGACGCTCCATGCGGGGAATGCTTCTGGCTCTCCCTCGTCATCAAGGAAGCTGGCATGCCGTCATGACCAGCGCTACCCGACGAAGATAAAGCAAGACGGTCGGTCGGACTGGCGAAAGCGGTCCGCGTGACCATTAAAGCAAGGATGACGCCCAAAGGAAGCCCGGGTGACCTCTAAAGATAGGAGTGACGCTGTTGGGGAGATGACCTCGGGTAGGGTAAAGACGGGAAAAGACGAAAGGAAGTTGCCCGTCTAGTTTCCGAGTTACTATCAGAGTCGGCCGAATCCTGTTGAGGTCAGCCAAGACAGGGAAGGGCAGGACCCTTATGATAAAGGCAAGGCATTACCCGGCCGGGATACTACGTAAGTCGGCCGGGTTAACCCGAGTAATCTTAATGCAGGTGAAGGACAGGCCGAGTTACGTAAGGTAAGGCTGAATGATACGAAGCTTGTAGGAGAAGGAGAAACCTAAAGTCAAACTCTAGCTGTAGGCTAGAAGGAATCTGAGCGGAGCCAAGCACAAGGGACAAAGATGCAGAGCGTCAGAGGGGCAGAAGGAGGTCACGGAGGTGACAGTCCTGAAGCCCGAGGCACGCAGGAGGGGCCCTCTGGTGCCTTGCCATCGTTAGAAGGGCGACAGGGAAAGGAGGGCGCCGAACTACTATTTTGGGACAAGCATATTCCTCAAATATGCTTGCCCCGTCAGCCTAAAGGCACCCAAGGCTCTCCTTTATAAGGGGAGGCTTGGACCCAGAGGAAGGGATTGGCTCATTCTTAGTACCGTTAGGCTTGTAAAGTTCTTATCTTCTCCCTGTATACAGCTCAAGGAGCACTCGTAGCCCAAGGAAGAAGAAATAAAGATCTTTGTCTTAGTCTTTTGTGTGTAGAATCAACTGCATCTTCCCTCCCCAGATCCCACTAGCATCCATTGGCCCCATACTTTAGCCTACCCATGGCATCTGCCGTGTCACCACCACGACAGTTGGCGCCCACCGTGGGGCCAGCAGCGGTGCTAGCTGGAGTCATGATCTGGACGGGAAACTTCATCAACACTGGCGAGCGCATTGTCTTTGGCTTGGTCAGGAGATTTGATCTCTGTGACTACGTCAGCGACAACGCGGGCAGCTTCAGGGGAAAAACTCCCCCGCGCAACGGTGTCTTCATCAGCTTGGGCCTGCACCAGGTCTACGTCGGCGTCGACATCTCCGGCATTTATCCTCACCAGGTTGTTGTTGCAGGAGAGCCACAACTTAGCGCCGCGAGCCGTCCGCACGGAGCGCGCCCGGTCAGCAGCGTCGAGGTGATGGTCGCAGCCGGGGTGCATGCGGGAGTAGCGGGTGCCGGATCAACCATAGACCCTGCCGCAGGCGTGCAGGTCGCGCCCAGGCAGACGGCACCGCCACCCACCGAGGTAATCCCTCCAGTGACCAATCAGGCCGAAGTGCAGGACACTACCCCAAAGGCACCAAGAATAAGAGGGCCACCTCTGGAAAGACCAGAAAACATTCTTCAGGCAACCATAGATAATCTGACTACACCTGTAGCGCCGATACTTGATCCGGCAAATGCTCAGGTAGAATTAGAAGAAAGCAGGCAAAAGGTGCTGGTAGAGGCAAAAAAGGTGTCGGCCTTGCGGGAGTCCTTAAACAGGACCCTGCGAGAATACGCCAAAGCTAACAAGCTTGACGTCACTCCCGAACGGGTTGACGAGTTGAGATTAAGAGGGAAGAACCTCATAGATGATATCAACAAGGAGCATGATGCTCATAAGGCAAAGTCAGTTGATTTGGGCTTGCCGAGGTACAATACCCCGGCAAAGAACTTGAGAGCGGTGAATGCCGCAGCTTTAGAGTTAGAGGGATTGACCGGCGAAGCCCGGCAGAAACAGCAAGAAAGAGTGAATGAGCTGGTACGCATCGCGAACCGGCAAAATGAAGAAATGCTCAGGGCAGATCCGGCGAGGCCAGGGGCTTCGCGGATGGTACACTCGGCAGGAGCAGCACCTGCCTTGTCAGTGGCTGCGGCCTCTTCACCCGGAAACAATGCGCGAAAGGACAGAGCAGTAACTTCAGGAAAGAGAAACAAGCAAATTGCCCCATATGATCCGGCGATGGCCGGGAAAGCAAACGAGAACAGAGGCAATGGAAGCCGAGGTAACAATGGCGAGAGAAACCCCGGCCGTGCTGAGAGGGGTGGTGTAAGCCGAGGCAATGGAGACCTTGGCAGGGCAGAACTCGGAAAAGGAAATCACGAGAACAATGCCCCGGTCGAAGGAAGGAGAGAACCGCCGCACAACCCACAGCCGAGACATGAACCTCGGCAAGAAAGGGAAGCGAGACCAGCTCGCCACAACCAGATAAATGAAAGGTACAATGATGGTTATTCCGATATGGAATATGCAATCCATGGAAGAAACAATCACTATGGAGTACAAGACCGAGTTCTGTATAGAGATTTGCCCTCAAGTGATGCCAGAGTAAAGCTAGACCGGCTGTACCGATCCGAGTTACTGGAAGAACAAGGTCCACCGGGTCCAGCATGCTTCGGACCACGGATCATGGGTGAACCTCCTGTGCCAAACTTTCAGCTGGCAAGAGGTACAAAAACATATAATGGGAGCACCAAACCACAAGATTGGTTGATCGATTATGCCATTGCAGTGAAAATAGCAGGTGGGAATTTACGATGGGCCGTGCGGTATGTCCCACAAATGTTGGAAGGACCAGCTAGAGTATGGTTGAATAATCTGCCAGCAGGCAGCATTAACTGTTGGTTGGACTTTGAAGAAATGTTCGTTATCAACTTTACCAGTACTTACAAGAGGCCGAACAGGCCGCAGCAATTAGCCATGTGCAAGCAAAGGCCGAATGAGACGGACAGAGAGTTTTTAACTCGATGGTGCAACCTAAGAAACTCGTGTGAAGAAGTTATAGAATCATAGGCAATAGCTTGGTTCGCTCAGGGATGCCGCTATGGCAGTGTATTATGGCAGCGATTGCAAAGAGATATGCCAACCACATTGGCAGAAACCATCAGAATAGCAGATTCTTATGCGTTGGGAGACCCAACCCAACCCGAATTAATGTCAGCAGATCATCGGGAGCATCAAGATCAATATGCAAGAGATATGGCCGGGTCATCCAGGCGCAATGACTTAAGAGGAAGAAGAAGAGAAGAAAGGCCGGATTATAGATATAATTCAGCCCAGGTGGCAGCGGTAGCGCAAGATCAGCCGAGTCACGGAACGACTCAACGGCAAAAGAATGGTCCTCAGCAGTGGACACCAAGGAACGAAGGAAAAATACAGTGGACACCAGAACAAAAGAAGCAATGGCAGGAGAGGCCGAAGTACACGTTCGAATCTATGTTAGATCAGCCGTGTAAATTTCACACATCAAACCCAGCCAGGCCGGCTAACCATACGACCCGCCAATGCGCATGGATGAAAAATGCAATGGGAAACCCAGCAGGCATGCAGGCAACGCCTCTCCAAGCACATCCGCAACATTAGCCGCAGTTGACTGGAGCAAATGCACAGCAACTGATGTTACCGCCTCCTCCCCCGAGGTACGACAACTCGGACCGGAGGGATGCGGTACATCAAGTGATGAACCAAGGTCCGGATGGAAGGACGAATCCAGGAAATAATGGATGCAATGACTACAGGGAACATCATCAGTCGTATTGCGTGTTCACAATAGAACAGCAAGACAAGCAGAGTGTGCAACGCCGGCATATGGAAGTAAATGCAGTAATGCCGGCAGTACCAAGATATATGCCTTGGTCGGACCAAGAAGTAACCTGGAGCATAAAGGATCACCCCAAGATAATGCCGAGTCCGGGGTCATATGCACTCGTGCTAGATACGACATTTGTCGGACCAAGCATTAATGTGAAATTTTCAAAGGTACTCATTGACAACGGGAGCAGTATCAATATCATGTACAAAAATACAATGCACAAACTCGAAATAACACAGAACATGCTGCAATCCACAAGGACCACTTCCCATGGGATAGTACCAGGGCTTTCATGCGAACCCATTGGTAAGGTCTGAGTGGACGTGTTGTTCGGCACCAGAGATAACTGCAGAGCAGAAAATTTAGAGTTTGAAGTGGTGGATCTAGAAAGTTGTTATCATGCACTACTCGGGCGGCCAGCATTGGACAAATTCATGGCCACCTGCCATGTAAGTTATATGAAAATGAAGCTACCTGGACCACAAGGGGTGATAATAGTAGCAGGGGATTACAGGAAGTCAATGGAATGTGCTTCAGCCGGGTCAGAATTGGCCGAATCATTGGTAATAGCAAGGGAAAAAAGAAGGATTCAGGAGGTAGTAGCCCTCGCTCAGTCGGCACAACTGAATTTGCCGGCATTAGCCAACCCACATGGAAGTGTCTCCTTTCAGCCGACTAAGGAAACAAAAAAGTTCCAGATAGATGAACAATTCCCGGAGCGCACCGTCACTATTGGTGCCGGCCTAGATGCTAAATAGGAAAGCGATCTCACCAACTTCCTACGTGAGAATCGGGATATCTTTGCATGGTCAACTCAGGATCTGCAAGGTGTGCCAAGGGAGTTGGCTGAGCACTCTCTGAATGTAAGGCCAGGAGCAAGGCCGGTGAAGCAACCTCTCCGCCGCTTCGCCGAAGACAGGAGAAAAATAATAGGGGATGAAATAGCTCGGCTCCTTGCGGCCGGGTTCATCATGGAGGTGCTGTATCCAGATTGGCTGTCAAACCCGGTGCTAGTAGAAAAGAAGAAGGATGATCCAAATGTAGCCATTGTATGGCGAATGTGTATCGATTACACGAACCTGAACAAGGCGTGTCCAAAAGATCCTTTTCCTTTACCTAGAATAGACCAGGTCATTGATTCGACCGCTGGTTGTGAACTATTGTCATTTGTAGACGCATATTCTGGCTTTCACCAGATACCGTTAAATCCGGCCAATCAAATAAAGACTGCGTTTATTACCCCGTACGGGGCTTATTGCTATCGCACCATGCCATTCGGCCTGCGCAACGCAGGAGCGACATATCAGAGATGCATGCAAAAATGTCTACATGACCAGATAGGAAAAAATGTACAAGTATATGTGGATGATGTGGTTATCAAAACCAAAGAAAGCAAAACACTACTAGATGATATACGGTAGACTTTCGCGAACTTGAGAAGGTTCCGAATGAAGCTTTGTAGGGTTTCGTAGCATGGAAAACAAAAAATTTCTATCGCATACAAACAAACAAGCCAAGATCTATCTACTAGATTGTAGCAACGAGTCGATGGAATAACTCACCCTCGAAGATTCCAAAGCGTTTAACGAGAGCGGATTCTCGTGGGTGATGTAGTCGTACTCTTCCCGATCTCAAGATCGCGTAGACGATCCTTCCGGCGCTGCGTTCCGGCAGCGCTCCCGCAGTCGGTCACACGTTCGGTACTCGACGAAGACCTTCCTCTCCCTTGTTCCAGCAGGCAGCAGAGGTTGTAGCACTCTCCTCGCGATTCTGGCAGCACAACGGCGTGGTACCGGAAGTAGAGGGGAGATCTCGCAGGGCTTCGCCTTAAGCCGGAGCGAGTATGGTGGAGTATGAGAGAGTCCCTCGGTGTCCTAGGGTTTAGACACACCAAGGAAGGGGCAAGCCGGCGGCTAGGGTTTAGCTAGGCGATGGCGGCGGTTTGCCCTAGGGCCGGCGGCGGCTATGGAGGCGGCGGCGGCTTGGGGCTAGGGTTTAGAGGTAGGAACTTGTGTGTCTAGGAGGGAAGCCCTGCCCCTCCTTTTATAGGTGGAGGGGGCCGACCAAGGGGAGGGGAGTCCCTCCCCAACTCGGCTTGGTGGTGCACCGGCGGTGGGGAGGAGGGACTCCTCCCCAACTCGGTTTCCTCCTCCTTTCCCACTTCCCAAAAAATAGCCGTTTGACTTTCAAACTAGCCGTTTGACTTTTCAAACTAGGATTTGAATAAACCCTCTATTTTGTTCAGCGATGACACTTACTACATGATGCAATCATACCAACTTGATATAACACATTCATGTACCCTTCCCCTCCGGAGTGCCGGACATTCCAGAACTTTCTAGAACATTCCCGATGAAAACATCGGAACCATTCTCCAACTCCGAAACGGGACTTTCCTTATATGAATCTTATTCTCCGGACCATTCCGGATCTCCTCGTGATATCCCGAATCCCATTCGAGACTCCGAACAACATTCGGTCTCTTTCTCATCATTCCATAACTACTCAAACAACGTCGAATCCTTAAGTGTGTCTCCCTACGGTTCGTGAATTATGCGGACATGATCGAGACACTTCTCCGATCAATAACCAATAGAGGAATCTGGAAATTCATATGGCTCCCACATATTTATACGATTACTTTGCGATCGAATGAACCACTTACATACGATACCAATTTCCCTTTGTCTCATGATATTTTACTTATCCGAGGTTATGATCGTCGGTATCTCTGCATACCTAGTTCAACCTCGTTACTGATAAGTACTCTTTTCTCGTTCCCGTGATATGTGATCCCTTGTGAGCCAGTCACATGCTTGCAAGCTAATTGGATGCCATTTCACCGAGAGGGCCCAGAGTATATCTATCCGTCATATGGATGGACAAATCCCACTCTTGATCCATGTGTCTCAAGCAATACTTTCCAAACACTCAATGCCACCTTTATAGCCACCCAGTTACGGTGTGGTGTTTGATGTCATCAAAGCATCCATCTGGTAAAGGTGATATGCATGATCTCATGGTCGAAGGAATTAGGTTACTATGTATCAGAAAGCAT
Source organism: Avena sativa (assembly GCA_916181665.1). Classification (NCBI taxonomy): domain Eukaryota; kingdom Viridiplantae; phylum Streptophyta; class Magnoliopsida; order Poales; family Poaceae; genus Avena; species Avena sativa. The sequence continues at coordinate 446,276,714 of OV702293.1, read as the reverse complement.
ATAGCAATTGAACTATTAAAATGACTTGATCTTTATGCTACGCTTATCTATAGGAGTATGTCCACCATATCATTCTCCTAATGAAATGATCTTGTTGTTAATAACATCTCAATGTTCATGATAGGGAAACCACAATCATTTATTAACCAACAAGCTAGTGATGTATAGAGGCTATACTAGGGACTTCAATTTAAGTTTACAAATCACACAAGTATTAATGTTTCCTTGTTAATACTATTATAGCATGAATGTAAACATTTATCATAAACACAAAGATATAATAATAACTACATTTATTATTGCCTCTAGGGCATATCTCCAACAGTCTCCCACTTGCACTAGAGTCATCTAATCTAGATTACATGGTAATATACCGAACACCCATGGCAGTTTGGTGCTGGTCATGTTTTGCCCTCGGGAGAGGTTTAGTCAACGGATCCGCCACATTCAGATCTGTGTGTACTTTGCAAATCTTTATGTCCCCATCTTGGACATGTTCTTGAATAGCGTGAAAACGTAGCTTGATATGCTTCAGCTTCTTGTGTGACCTTGGTTCTTGCGCATTGGCTATGGCGCCCATGTTATCACAGTAGATAGACATTGGGTCCAGCGCACTAGGAACCATACCCAGCTCTGTAATGAACTCTTTCATCCATATCGCTTCTTATGAAGCCTCCGAAGCAGCCATGTATTCCGATTCAGTTGAAGATCTCGCCACAACGCTTTGCTTTGCACTCCTCCAGCTAACTGCTGCACCATTCAAAATAAATACGTATCCAGATTGTGATTTAGAATCATCCGGATCGGTGTTCCAACTAGCATCGGTGTAACCATTAACAACGAGATGTTCATCACCTCCATAAGAAAGAACCATATCCTTAGTTCTTCTCAAGTACTTAAGGATGTTTTTGACCGCTGTCCAATGATCCACTCCTGGATCACTTTGATATCTGCTAGTTAAACTAACAGCATATGCAATGTCGGGTCTAGTACATAGCATGGCATACATTAGAGATCCTATGGCTGAGGCATATGGAGTCTTACTCATCCTTTCTTTATCTTCTGCCGTTGTCGGACTTTGAGTTTTACTCAAGGTTGTATTGGGCAACATGGGCAAGAACCCTTTCTTGCTATCTTCCATTCCAAACCTCTTTAGAACTTTGTCCAAATATGTACTTTGTGACAATGATATTAGGCGTCTCGATCTATCTCTATAAATCTTTATGCCTAATATGTAAGCTGCTTCGCCAAGATCCTTCATTGAAAAACTATTATTCAAATATTCCTTGACACTATTAAGAAGGTCTACATCATTCCCAATCAACAATATGTCATCTACATATAGTATTAAGAATGCTACAGAGCTCCCAGTCACTTTCTTGTAAATACAAGGTTCTCCATAAGTTTGTATAAAACCAAAACTTTTGATTATCTTATCAAAACGTTGATTCCAACTTCGGGATGCTTGCTTCAATCCATAGATGGACCGTTGAAGTTTGCATACCTTGTTAGCATCTTTAGGATCGACAAAACCTTTGGGTTGCATCATATACAACTCTTCATCAATGTCTCCATTGAGGAACGCTGTTTTGACATCCATCTGCCATATCTCATAATCATAATATGCAGCGATTGCTAACATAATCCTCACAGACTTTAGCTTCGCTACTGGTGAGAAAGTCTCATCGTAGTCAACTCCTTGAATTTGTCGAAACCCTTTTGCGACAAGTCGAGCTTTATAGACAGTAACATTACCATCAACATCTGTTTTCTTCTTGAAAATCTATTTATTCTCGACGGCCTTCCGGCCATCCGGTAAGTCCACCAAAGTCCATACTTGGTTTTCGTACATGGATCCAATCTCGGATTTCATGGCTTCTTGCCATTTATTGGAATCTGGGCTCATCATCGCTTCCTCATATGTCTCAGGGTCATCGGTGTTATCCACCAACATGACATTCATAACGGGATCATACCAATCTGGAGTGGTACGAGTTCTCGTTGACCTGCGAGGCTCTGTAGCAACTACAACCGAAGTTTCATGATCATCATCATTAGCTTCCTCTCTTACTGGTGTAGGCATCACAGGAACTACTTCCGGTGCTGCGCTACTCGCAAGTTCGAGAGAAGGTTCGACAACCTCGTCGAGTTCTACCTTCCTTCCAGTCACTTCTTTCGAGAGAAATTCCTTCTCTAGAAAGGATCCATTCTTGGCAACGAAGATTTTGCCTTCGGATCTATGATAGAAGGTATACTCAATAGTTTCCTTCGGGTATCCTATGAAGACGCATTTTTCCGCTTTGGGTTCTAGCTTGTCCGGCTGTAACTTCTTTACATAGGCTTCGCATCCCCACTTTAAGGAACGACGATTTAGGTTTCTTCCCAAACCATAATTCATACGGTGTCGTATCCACGGATTTAGATGGTGCCCTATTTAAAGTGAATGCGGCTGTTTCTAATGCATAACCCAAAATGATAGCGGTAAATCTGTAAGTGACATCATAGAACAAACCATATCTAAGAGAGTTCGATTACGATGTTCGGACACACCATTACGCTGTGGTGTTCCCGGCGGTGTCAATTGTGAAAGTATTCCGCATTTCTTCAAATGCTCGCCAAACTCGTAACTTAGATATTCACCTCCACGATCAGAACGTAGAAATTTAATCTTCTTGTTACGTTGATTCTCTACTTCACTTTGAAATTCCTTAAACTTCTCGAAAGTTTCGGACTTATGTTTCATGAAATAGATATACCCATATCTACTCAAGTCATCCGTGAAGGTAAGAACATAACGATAACCACCGCGCGATGCCACACTCATTGGACCACACACATCGGTATGTATGATTTCCAATAAGTCCGTAGCTCGCTCCATCATACCAGAAAATGGAGTCTTAGTCATTTTACCCATCAGACATGCTTCGCATCTCTCAAGTGATTCGAAATCAAGTGATTCAAGAAGTCCATCGGAATGGAGTTTATTCATACGCTTCACTCCAATGTGACCAAGACGACAGTGCCACATATAGGTCGAGTTATCGCTTGATTTCAAACGTTTAGCCTCAATGTTATTAATATGTGTATTTCCACTATCGAGATTCAACAAGAATAGACCATCTATCAAAGGTGCATGTGCATAAAACATATTACTCATATAAATCGAACAACCATTATTCTTGGATTTAAACAAGTAACTGTCTCGCAATAAACAAGATCCCGATATAATGTTCATGCTCAACGCATGCACCAAATAACAATTATTTAAGTATAAAACTAATCCCGATGGTAGATGAAGGGGTAGCGTGCCGACCGCGATCACATCAACCTTTGATCCGTTTCCAACGCGCATCGTCACCTCGTTCTTCGCTAGCTTCCGTTTATTCTGCAGCACCTGTTTCGAGTTACAAATATGAGCAACCGAACTAGTATCAAATACCCAGGCACTACTACGAGTACTAGTGAGATACACATCAATAACATGTATATCAGATATACCTTTCTTCTTGATGTTGCCGTTCTTCAAATCCGCCAAGTACTTTGGGCAATTCCGCTTCCAGTGACCTTCTCCCTTGCAGTAAAAGCACTCAGTATCAGGCTTTGGTCCAGCCTTGGTCTTCTTCGTTGGCGTGGTAACTTTCTTACCACCCTTCTTGAAGTGTCCCTTTTGCTTAGACTTGCCTTTCTTGAATTTGGTGGTCTTATTGACCAACAACACTTGGTGCTCTTTCTTGATCTCCACTTCTGCAGATTTTAACATGGCAAAGAGTTCTGGCAACGTCTTGTTCATGTTCTGCATGTTGTAGTTCATCACAAAGTTCTTGTAACTTGGTGGTAGTGATTGGAGGACACGGTAAATCCCCAAAGCATTAGGAATCACTATGCCCAAGCTTTGAAGTTTGTTTGCGTGCCCAAACATCTTAAGCACATGCTCACTGACGGAGCTGCCCTCTTCCATCTTGTAGTTAAAGAACTTTTCAGAAGCCTCATAGCTCTCAATTGCCGCATGAGTCTCAAAGATCAATTTGAGATCACGGACAATATCATGTGGGTCTAAATTCTCAAACCTTTTCTGAAGCTCCGATTATAAACCATACAAGATAGCACACTGAACTGTGGAGTACTGAGTCTTCCGAGTGAGGTAAACATCTTTACTTCATCGGTAGCAGTAGCTGCAGGTGGGTCACCCAGCGGTGCATCCAGCACATAGGTCAAATTACCAGATGTGAGGACAATCCTCAAATTGCGGAACCAATCCGCGAAGTTGCTTCCATTGTTTTTCAACTTTTCTTTCTCTAGGAACGCATTAAAGTTGATGGTAGGGGCTGCCATTGATCTACAACATATTTGCAATAGTTTAGACTAAGTTTATGACAAATTGAGTTCAAATTAATAATAAAATTAACCTAGGTGAACTCCCACTCAAAACAACATCCCTCACATTGTTTTAGTGATCACACGAACCAAATCCACCACATCAACACCGATCATCACGAGAGTTGATATAGTTTCAATGGCGAACAATCGACATGTTCATCATATCTACTATATGATTCATGCTTTACCTTTCGGTGAACCGTGTTCCGAGACCATGTCTGTACATGCTAGGCTTGTCAATATCAAACCTTAGTTTCCGCATGAGCAAATCTGGCTTGCTCACGTTGTATACACTTGCGGAATCTAACACACCCGATCATCACGTGGTGCTTCGAAACAACAAGCTTTAGCAACGGTGCTAACTAAGGGTGAACACTTTATGATTTGAAATTCATGTGCATGAGGGATCATCTTATAATGCTACCGTCGTCTACTAAGCAATACAAGATGCATAAAGGATTAACATCACATGCAATTCATAATATGTGATATGATATGGCCTTTCTTCTTTGTGCTTCCGATCTCCATCTTCAAGCACGAACATGATCTCCATCATCACCGGCATTGCATCAAGGTCAATGACGCTTCTCCATGGTTGTCGTCCACCGGCTTCAACTATTACAACTACTTTGAATAGACACGCGGGTCTTAACATAAATTAAAGACAACCATATGGCTCCTGCCGGTTGCCAACTTACAATAAGGAACATTGCATACATCAAATATAATCACAATCATGGCCATATCACATCACTGCACACCCCTGCAAAACAAAGTTAGACGCCTCTACTTTCTTTGCATGTTTTACGTGGTTTGGGGCTTTCAATAAGTGTTGTTCTAACTTACGAACATGAACCACAACATTGATACTAGTATTGTTAATCACCCGTTGTAAATTGGATCTTAACTATGCTAGGAGAAACAGGCAGCCGCAAAGCCACTTATGCAATACAAGTTGCATGTCAAGCGTGGAGCAAGTCTCATGAACGATGTCATGTAAGGTTAGCCCGGGCCGCTTCATCCCAACATCTCGCAAGATGCAAAGTACACAAGAAGCAATCGACAATAAAAGCATCAATGCCCATAATGACCATTGTGTTCTACTCGTGCAACAAATCTACATATAGACACGGCTCTGATACCACTGTAGGGTTTCGTAGCATGGAAAACAAAAAATTTCTATCACATACAAACAAACAAGCCAAGATCTATCTACTAGATTGTAGCAACGAGTCGATGGAATAACTCACCCTCGAAGATTCCAAAGCGTTTAACGAGAGCGGATTCTCGTGGGTGATGTAGTCGTACTCTTCCCGATCTCAAGATCGCGTAGACGATCCTTCCGGCGCTGCGTTCCGGCAGCACTCCCGCAGTCGGTCACACGTTCGGTACTCGACGAAGACCTTCCTCTCCCTTGTTCCAGCAGGCAGCGGAGGTTGTAGCACTCTCCCCGCGATTCCGGCAGCACAACGGCGTGGTACCAGAAGTAGAGGGGAGATCTCGCAGGGCTTCGCCTTAAGCCGGAGCGAGTATGGTGGAGTATGAGAGAGTACCTCGGTGTCCTAGGGTTTAGACACACCAAGGAAGGGAGCAAGCCGGCGTCTAGGGTTTAGCTAGGCGGCAGCGGCGGTTTGCCCTAGGGCCGGCGGCGGCTATGGAGGCGGCGGCGGCTTGGGGCTAGGGTTTAGAGGTAGGAACTTGTGTGTCTAGGAGGGAAGCCATGCCCCTCCTTTTATAGGTGGAGAGGGCCGGCCAAGGGGAGGGGAGTCCCTCCCCAACTCGGCTTGGTGGTGCACCGGCGGTGGGGAGGAGGGACTCCTCCCCAACTCGGTTTCCTCCTCCTTTCCCACTTCCCAAAAAATAGCCGTTTGACTTTCAAACTAGCCGTTTGACTTTTCAAACTAGGATTTGAATAAACCCTCTATTTTGTTCAGCGATGACACTTAGTACATGATGCAATCATACCAACTTGATATAACACATTCATGTACCCTTCCCCTCCGGAGTGCCGGACATTCCGGAACTTTCTAGAACATTCCCGATAAAAACATCGGAACCATTCTCCAACTCCGAAACGGGACTTTCCTTATATGAATCTTATTATCCGGACCATTCCGGATCTCCTCGTGATATCCCGAATCCCATTCGAGACTCCGAACAACATTCGGTCTCTTTCTCATCATTCCATAACTACTCAAACAACGTCGAATCCTTAAGTGTGTCTCCCTACGGTTCGTGAATTATGCGGACATGATCGAGACACTTCTCCGATCAATAACCAATAGAGGAATCTAGAAATTCATATGGCTCCCACATATTTCTATGATTACTTTGCGATCGAATGAACCACTTACATACGATACCAATTTCCCTTTGTCTCACGATATTTTACTTATCCGAGGTTATGATCGTCGGTATCTCTGCATACCTAGTTCAACCTCGTTACTGATAAGTACTATTTTCTCGTTCCCGTGATATGTGATCCCTTGTGAGCCAGTCACATGCTTGCAAGCTAATTGGATGCCATTTCACCGAGAGGGCCCAGAGTATATCTATCTGTCATATGGATGGACAAATCCCACTCTTGATCCATGTGTCTCAACCAATACTTTCCGAACACTCAATGCCACCTTTATAGCCACCCAGTTACGGTGTGGTGTTTGATGTCATCAAAGCATCCATCTGGTAAAGGTGATATGCATGATCTCATGGTCGAAGGAATTAGGTTACTATGTATCAGAAAGCATATAGCAATTGAACTATTGAAATGACTTGATCTTTATGCTACGCTTATCTATAGGAGTATGTCCACCATATCATTCTCCTAATGACATGATCTTGTTGTTAATAACATCTCAATGTTCATGATAGGGAAACCACAATCATTTATTAACCAACAAGCTAGTGATGTATAGAGGCTATACTAGGGACTTCAATTTAAGTTTACAAATCACACAAGTATTAATGTTTCCTTGTTAATACTATTATAGCATGAATGTAAACATTTATCATAAACACAAAGATATAATAATAACTACATTTATTATTGCCTCTAGGGCATATCTCCAACAAGATTAACCCGGAAAAATTCACATTTGGCATGCCAGCGGGAAAATTACTCGGTTTTCTCGTATCTAGCCGAGGTATAGAGGCCAACCCAACCAAGATAAAGGCAGTAGAAAGGATGGAGTTGCCAAGGTGTCTGAATGACGTACAAAAGTTCATAGGTTGTTTAGCCTCGCTCAGCCGATTTGTTTGTCGGCTGGGAGAGAAGGCATTACCACTCTATCAACTGATGAAGAAATCAGATAAGTTCATTTGGACTCCACAAGCAGACAGTGCATTTCATGAACTGAAAAGGATGTTGGTCACAGCGCCCGTTTTGGCTTCTCCATTATCAAAGGAGCCTATGTTACTCTACATAGCGGCCACCAACAGAGTAGTGAGCGCTGTGATCGTCGTAGAACGAATTGAAAATGATAAGTCAGTACAAAGGCCAGTGTATTACTTGAGCGAGGTACTATCAGCCTCAAAACAAAATTACCCGCATTATCAGAAGATGGCTTATGGAGTGTACATGTCGGCAAAGAAACTTAAATATTACTTTGAAGAGCACCCCATCAAAGTGATTTGTGAAGCACCCATAGCTGACATATTGAGTAACAAAGATGCAAGTGGCCGAATAGCAAAATGGGAAATTGAATTGTCACCTTATGCTCCGCAATTCGATAGGAGAGATGCAATCAAATATCAGGCTGTGGCCGACTTCTTCGTAGATTGGGTCGCGGTGCAGTATGAGCCACCACTGCCAGACCCGAATTATTGGACGATGCACTTTGATGGCTCCAAACTAAGAAATGGTTTGGGGCAGGAATAGTGTTAACCTCGCCAAAAAGAGATCAGCTGAGATATGTGCTACAGATACATTTTGCCGCGTCAAACAACGTAGCCGAATATGAAGCACTTGTCCATGGATTGAAGGTGGCAAAAGAGATTGGCATACGCCGAATCTTATGCTATGGAGATTCGGACCTAGTAGTATAGCAAGTCTCAAGCAATTGGGATGCATTGGATGACAATATGGCCTTGTATAGATTTCATGTGCAAAAAATCATTGGATACTTCGAAGGATGTGAATTTCACCATATACCTCGGGCAGAAAACGACGCCGCAGACACGTTGTCAAAACTAGGATCAACTAGGCAGTCAATTCCCCCAGGTATCGCCCTAGAGCACCTAAGGAAACCATCAATAACACCGTCACCAGAGTCCGAATCTATCTTTATTCCGGCAAAATCAGGAGAAGATAATGTGCCGATGGAAATTGACAAGCAATATAACCCGGAATTCTCAAAGAGAAAGATAGCTGATGCAAGCATGACTATGGAGGAATCCGAGGCCGTTATGTCGGCAGAAAACATGGAAATAGATAGTGAGACTACACTAGAGAAAACCACACCTATATGGGCGCAAGACATATTCTCTTTCCTTAGAGATGCGATTTTGCCGAATAATGAGGTACTAGCAAGACAGACAGTGAGAAGAGCTAAAGCTTATACAATCATAAACAATGAGCTGTACAAAAGGAGTGTCACAAGTGTATTGCAAAGATGTGTGAGCTCCGCAGAAGGCCAGGAGATCCTCCTAGATATACATCAAGGAGAATGTGGACATCATGCCTCATCCCGAGCCTTAGTGGCCAAAGCATTCAGGCATGGGTTTTATTGGCCAATAGCGTTGAAAGAAGCCAAATAACTGGTTGAAAAATGTAATGGTTGTCAGAGATATGCAACCAAGATACACATGCCATCATCCGAGTTAAAAACAATACCCATTACTTGGCCATTTTCTGTGTGGTGCTTGGATATGGTGGGACCATTTAAGCCGGCCCGAGGTGGGATGACCCACATATTGGTCATGGTGGACAAATTCACAAAATGGATTGAAGTGAAACCAATAAAAAAATGTGATGGGCCCACAACAGTGAAATTTCTCAAAGATATTATCTTACGATATGGATACCCACACAGTGTTATTACAGACAACGGCACAAACTTTGCAGAAGGAGCTTTCGCTAGATTTTGCCAAGAAAAGCACATAAGATTAGATGTTGCCTCTGTGGCTCACCCAGCATCCAATGGGCAAGTGGAAAGGTCTAATGGACTAGTATTGTCCGGAATAAAACCACGACTCGTCGAACCGCTGCAAAGGTCGGCAGGATGTTGGATTGAGGAACTACCAGCAGTACTATGGAGCCTCAGGACTACTCCAAACAGATCAACAGGTTATACACCATTCTTTCTGGTATATAGGGCAGAAGCCGTGCTTCCAGCCGACATAATACACGACTCGCCAAGAGTTACCCAATATACAACCTCAGAAGTAAATGAAGTAGCTCGGCAAGATACTATCGATCTGCTAGAAGAAGCCAGAGAGCTGGCGCTATCAAGATCAGCTATTTATCAGCAGAACTTGCGACGATATCACAGCAAGAAGGTGAATCCAAGAGTGTTCAAAGAAGGAGATTTGGTTCTCCGACTGGTGCAACGCACGACCGGCATGCACAAGCTGTCACCTCCATGGGAAGGACCATTCATCGTGAGCAAAGCGTTGCATAATGATGCCTATTACCTAATCGATGCTCAATTACCAGGAAAGAACAAGGCAGACAAAGCCGGCGAAGAAACGAAAAGACCATGGAACGTAGCTTTACTTCGTCCATTTTACTCATAGCAGTCATCTATGACGCATTGTAAAGTAATGTCTCAGGATGGAGAACCAACTATGTTTTGAACCTCGGCGTCCAGAGCAGTGACTCGGGGACTGCCATATGTTGTTTAAATTTCATGTTATGTATTAAACCTCGGCACCTCAAGCAGTGACTCGGGGACTGCCATATGTTGTTTAAATTTCATGTTATGTATTAAACCTCGGCACCTCGAGCAGTGACTCGGGGACTGCCATATGTTGTTTAAATTTCATGTTATGTATTAAACCTCGGCACCTCGAGCAGTGACTCGGGGACTGCCATATGTTGTTTAAATTTCATGTTACCTATTAAACCTCGGCACCTCGAGCAGTGGCTAGGGGATTGCACTAGATTGTTTTTAAGATGGGATTATGTATTAAGACCCGGCACCCTGAGAAGTGACTCGAGGACCGCCCCATAATTATTTTCGAGCTTAATTCATGTATTTATCCTCGGCACCTAGAGCAGCGACTCGGTGGAAGTCTAACATTATTTCTGAAGTTTGGTTTATATACTAAACTTCGGCGCCATAGGCAGTGACTCGGGGACTGTCCTATATTGTTTCGAAGTAGGGGTTATGCTTTGTTACAAGGTCAGGTATCAAACTTCAACACCCAGAATAGGAACATCTCAATCTCGTATGATATTCGAGGTCCACACCGAGATTAACAATCTAAACCACAGTGGTCTAAAGGCAAAATATACACCAAACTCAAGAAGTTGAAAGCCCGCCAAAGCAAGGATGCGGATAAACAACACCAGTTAAAAACAAAGTAATAACGATTACAACCATATATGTCTCAGCGGCACTCCGCAAAAGAAATTCATACCATGCAAAAGACGGACAAATATTCCACATACATCATGCGCCCGGCATACCAGGGGTAAGAAATAACTTAGAGGTTTTTTGTTGGAGAGGCAATAACTTGGTCTGGGGCTGGGCACTCCAAGGTAGGGGGAACTTCGGTCGAGGTTGCCTCGCCCTCCACAGTCCCAGGAACCGCTTCGGAGGAAGCCCGAGGCTGCTGAGGAGCATCAGTTTGCGTAGTAGAATGCCTAGTACCTTTGGAGGAGGATCGCGCGTCGCCATTACCATCTGAGCTCGAACTGGAATCACCAGAAGTAGCCGAGTCACCCTCATCTTCTCCTGGTTCAGCCGAGTTGTTATCCGAGGCATCCTCAACTACGACCTCGTCCTCGGGGTTAGGAAGGAAACTCGGACCTTCGTTCCAAGTATGCACGTCGGCATACTCAACAAGCTGGAAGGCACGAGCTTGCCGAAGAGCGACAAAGTTTGGGTCCTCCACCCAACGGGAACTAGTGCACAAATTTCTCAAAATGTCAAGAGAAATGTCTTCATACCATGACATGATGACAGTAAGAGCCATATCGGCACCAGCCCGTCCGGCCGATTCCCTCCAAAGACTTGGCTGCCTTTCAGATGCCATTAACCTGTCCACCAACAATTGGACCTCGTCAATGTTAGGAGTCCCAGAAGTATTCGGCCAGATAACATGGTAGGCTCGAATAGACGCCTGCACCAAATCTCTGCCCATAATCTTCATCGGACCAACCGCAGCGCCAACAGCAACCAGGAAATCTTCCAGCGAATACTCTGAGTCCGTCTCAACAGGAACACCTCGGCGCACTCGAGCACTAATGACCACTTTAGAGCTCACGGGCCTAGCTTCTGGAAAATGGTCTGCGGAAAGCACGACTGCATTAGTCAGTAATAAAAAAAGGGGGGAAAAGATAACCTGGCCGCGGTCAGAAGCTTACGATGAATATAATTCAGCATTATCTGAAGGTCTTTAGCCCAATCAATCTTGCTTTTCTCGAAGCGAGTGATCTCCTCGCTCATCCCACGTGTCTTCAGTTCGGCAGCCTCGAGGAGCTCTTTATTTTTCTGCAACTGCAGAGCTAGCCGATTTTTCTCCTCGGAGAACTCCTGGTCGACCTTTTCTAATTCGGACTTCTGGGAGAGCTTAAGAGCCTCCACCTTGGCACGCAAGCGAGCTATCTCGTCATCTTTATCCTTCAGCTGCGCCGAGTGGGTAGCACTTTGTTCTAAAAAATGCAGCATCACATCAGGCATGGACGTGCAATCTTGGTGAGATGCTGCAAAGGTTTGTAACTCGGCTTTACCAAAGCCAAAAGAGATAAAAGAAACTTAACTCACATTTTAAAGGGGAATATATAAAGTAAAAGGGCAACTAACCTTCCAGGGTCTTGACTTTCTTCTCAAGACGGATGTTAAGATTGTTGATGTTACCTGTTTACCAACAAAGTGAGACGACATATCGTGCACAAAACAATAAGAGTGTCTGAGATGATGAAAGGTTTGTCGACTTACCAGCTTTTTTCACCACAGGAAGAACTTTCTCATACTTTTCTTCCAGTTTTCTATGCGCAAAAAGCAGCCTTTGAAATTCGGCGGTCCGCCGGTCATGCGCAACCTAAGCAATAGAGCAAATAGTGAATAGGTCTTCAAGCTAAAACAGATCCGAGTCAAGCAAAACTTAACCCGGATCTAGGTGGCTGGATATTCAAAGCTAAAACAGATCCGAGTCAAGAAAAACTTAACCCGGATCTAGGTGGCTGGATATTCGAAGCTAAAACAGATCCGAGTTAAGCAAAACTTAACCCGGATCTAGGCGGCTGGATATTCAAAGATAAAACAGATCCGAGTCAAGCAAAACTTAACCCGGATCTAGGTGGCTGGATATTCAAAGCTAAAACAGATCCGAGTCAAGCAAAACTTAACCCGGATCTAGGCGGCCGGATATTCAAAGCTAAAACAGTCCCGAGTCAAGCAAAACTTAACTCGGACCTAGGTGGCTGGATATTCGAGGTTCAGATAGACCCAAATTCTAGCAAAATTTAAGGCGAATCTAGTTGGGTAGAGGTTCGAACTCTAAGATAAAATTGAACTGAGTAGAGCATCATGAAACTTCCACACGAATAACAAATTATTCGTTTGCAAGCTTCGGGGACTAGAATATATATAATAGCGTCTGGAGAACTAGTCAAAAATCTATAAAAAGCAATTACCCCATTCATCTTGTCACTTTCAAGAACGATCTTGGCAGCTTCATGCAGGCGACTGCTGATGTCGGAGAGCTGAAACGGCTGGCTGCCTGGATTACCCTCGAACTGATCGGCGGCATTCCAATTATTGGCATATTCAACCAGCGAGCCGAGACTGTTCCCACTTGCCGTGCGAGTTAAGACTTTGCCTCGGACATGCCGTGTAGCCACCGCTGCTGCAGGGCTTTTATGAAGAGTGAGCTGGGTACTGGCGGCCGGAGTAACGGAGGCTTTGGCGGAAGCAACTCCTTTGCGCAGTGCATCGGCAATACTTGGCTGTGAAGAGCCGGCAAGACCTTTCTGGGAGGAGGAAGCCTTGATGACGACAGCTTTTCTTGTTTTCGAAGAGGCATCAGTAGGAGCTGACACCTCGGCAATGGGAACGGCGTCTCTAGGAGCCAGAGGAGTCACGACTGCAGAGCGCCGAGATATTGACGTCCTCGGCCGGAGTTGGAGTCACCATAGAAACCACGGGGGTAGAAGGAGGCTCAGTAGAGACATTAGGGTTCACAGAGGAGGCAGCAGGCTCGGTAGAAGTATCTGTTGGCCGAGTCGAATCAACATCAACGGGAGGAATCTCAGGCACATCGTGGCGAGGTGACGTCTGATGCGGAGCCGGAGAAGATGCAGCGCGAACAGGACTGGGAATCCTGGTATCGTCAGTAGGCGGAGGGGATGGCTGCCGAGTCATACGACTCGTCATGCTGGGACCACCAGGCTTAACAGAAAGTGGAGCACTGCGAAAACAAAAAAGGTCAGGTTAAAAAGCAGAAAGAGAAAAACAGGAGATACGAGCAAAAGAAACTCACCCAGTGACTCCGGGCATGATCTTGCGCCTGGGAGGATTCGGAGCGGACTTCTTCATTCGCTTCTTGGGAGCCGTCTCTGAGGCACCAGTAGGAGCCCCACGTTTCCCCGAGGTAACAGGAGGCCGGGAGGCAAGAGGCTCGGCGTCGTGAACCTGACCGGACGGATTAGCTGAGAAAGTAGAAGCCGGAAATGCATAAGAAATTGGCATTGCGGCAACTACCTCTAGAACTTGGACCTCGTCCGAATCACCTTCCTCCTCGTGGGCCGGGGTCTTGCCACGAGCGCGGGCCGGAGCAAGATCTGACTTGGGGACGAACTCTTCTGAGTCTGGTTCCCCACTGTCTGGAGTATTCCGATCCGCAGGCCACGGGAGTGATAAAACCTTGGCGTCCTCGCTTTTCTGCTCCGCAAACCTCTGTAAGACAAGAAAGAGGAAGATTAGCAAAGACAATTACGAAAGCAATTGGAAAGAAAAGCACTAATGATTAAGCTTACTTCGGGTGGGGGATGCTCGCGGGTGAACGGCTTCAATCCCCAAGCCCAATCCTCAGGCATCTCCATCTTAAAGATAGCTCGGACACGCTTGAAGATGAGGTAGTTGTCCAGCTCCACGGTCGAGACTTGGTTGGGGTCAAGAGGACCGCTCATATAGCAAAGTTTGTGTGTGCGTTTCTGGAATGGGCAGATTCGGCTGCTGACGAAGGTAGTCATCAGATCCTCGCCACGTAGCCCGGAGCGGATCAGTTCCTTAAGCCGAATCTCGAAAGCCTCGGCCAAAGCATGGCTCTTCCTCGGATTATAGGTCCAGTTCTTCTTGGAAGGAGTGCCAATGGAGAAGGCAGGGAGCCGAATCTTATCCTCCTTCCCCGTGTTCTTGACATAGAAGAAGGACTTGTGCCACTTTTTGCACGATTCTAGCCCCATGACACGAGGAAATTCGGATTTCCTCCGAGGTGTAATGGACGCTGCTCCATATTGGGTAAGAAACTTCTCGGAGGGGTGCAGAGACTTGTCTAGGACAATGTTAGAACGAATCTGGAAAAACTTCGACCAGACGTGCACGGACGGCCATAGGCCAAAATATCCCTCCGAGGCAGAGATGAAGGCAGAAAGAGAAGCAATGGCGTTGGCGGGAAGATGATGCGGCTGAAGGCCGAAGTAATCAAGAAACTCCCTTGCAAAGTCGCTGAGAGGGAGACCAAAGCCGCGCATGAAATGCGACATGAAAACTACATACTCACCTTCCCTAAGGTCTGGAGAGGACTCGCTGCCGGGTAAACGACAAGCTACCTCGGCGGGAATCCTCCGAGTCCGGATTAGCCACTCGATCTCACGGCGAGTAACGGAGGAGCCCTACCACGAGCCTCGCTCGGGCCCAGAGCCAGCATCATCATCCTCTATCAGGGCACCGCTGACGGAGCTAGACATCAGGTCGCCGGAGAAATCTACGGAGGAAGGACTAGCGGCGGAGGAAAATCTGGAACTACAAGGCCCCGTCTTGGTTCTACCAAAAAGCGGCGGCGGAGCAGAGAGAAAACTGCCGTGCGATGACAAAGGAGAAACTGAGATCTCCAGAGGAAAAGCCAGGCGATACGACCGAGTGAACTCACCAGCGACGGTGCCAGAGCAAACGAGAGGCGACGAGGGCGACGGAGCAGAACGACGGGATTCTTGCCGTCAAGAACTCAGACGAGCGCGCGGCGGCGGAAGCGCGAGCGGGCGCAGAGGCGAGAGGAAGAAGAAGGGCGCGGGCGAGCAAAAGGGGGAAAGTAAATCCCTCAGTGCCGCGCCCCTCTTTATAACCGCGCTACCTGCAAGGTAGTGGGATCGTGGGTGAGGTGGTTGACCATGTAGATCGTGTACGTGGCGCCAACACACGATGATGAGTGGAACCACACCAGCGACCACACGATGGGAAAGAAAGCCACGATCCCCGATGGAAACGGTGCACGAGGCGTCGCAGCACCGACGGGATAGGCGCATCAGTAACTGTAGACTGACAATAAATACTGTAGAGGAACAAAAAACTAGAGAAACAATGATGAATAAGACACGTAGGACGAGGCGTACGCGAGAAGATACGATAATACCTCGAGCAAAATAACTCGGAAACGAGGCAAAAGAAATCTCATGAAACTGATACGGCCCGGCCGAAGTTATTGGCAGGGCCATACCAGCTTCGGGGACTAATGTTGGGGAGATGACCTCGGGTAGGGTAAAGACGGGAAAAGGCGAAAGGAAGTTGCCCGTCTAGTTTCCGAGTTACTGTCAGAGTTGGCCGAATCCTGTTGAGGTCGGCCAAGACAGGGAAGGGCAAGACCCTTATGATAAAGGCAAGGCATTACCCGTCCGGGATACTACGTAAGTCGGTCGGGTTAACCCGAGTAATCTTAATGCAGGTGAAGGACAAGCCGAGTTACGTAAGGTAAGGGCGAATGATACGAAGCTTGCAGGAGAAGGAGAAACATAAAGTCAAACTCTAGTTGTAGGCTAGAAGGAATCTGAGCGGAGCCAAGCACAAGGGACAAAGATGCAGAGCGTCAGAGGGGCAGAAGGAGGTCACGGAGGTGACAGTCCTGATGCCCGAGGCACGCAGGAGGGGCCCTCTGGTGCCTTGCCATCGTTAGAAGGGCGACAGGGAAAGGAGGGCGCCGAACTACTATTTTGGGACAAGCATATTCCTCGAATATACTTGCCCCGTCAGCCCTAAAGGCACCCAAGGCTCTCCTTTATAAGGGGAGGCTTGGACCCAGAGGAAGGGATCGGCTCATTCTTAGTACCGTTAGTCTTGTAAAGTTCTTATCTTCTCCCTGTATACAGCTCAAGGAGCACTCGTAGCCCAAGGAAGAAGAAATAAAGATCTTTGTCTTAGTCTTTTGTGTGTAGAATCTGTAGGGGTTCGTAGCATGGAAAACAAAAAAATTCTACCGCATGAACACATAATCAATATCTAATCTATGATCAAGCCAAGATCTATCTACTAGATTGTAGAAAGGAGTCGATAGAGGAACTCACCCTCGAAGATTCCAAAGTGGTTAACGAGAGCGGATTCTCGTGGGTGATGTAGTCATACTCTTTCTGATCTCAAGATCGCGTAGACGATGCTTCCGGCGCTGCGTTCCGGCAGCGCTCCCGCAGTCGGTCACACGTTCGGTACTCGATGAAGACCTTCCTCTCCCTTGTTCCAGCAGGCAGTGGAGGTTGTAGCACTCTCCTCGTGATTCCGGCAGCACGACGGCGTGGTACCGAAAGTAGAGGGGAGATCTTGCAGGGCTTCGCCTTAAGCCGGAGCGAGTATGGTGGAGTAAGAGAGGGCCTTGGGGATCTACGGATTAGAGGCACCAAAGGGGTGGTGTGGCCGGCGGCTAGGGCTTGGAGAAACCCTAATTCGGTGGCTAGAGGATCCCTAGGTGGCGGCAACACTTGGAGGGGTGGTGGCGCCTAGAGCTAGGGTTTTTGGGTGGAGAGAGGTGTGGTTGGAGGGGCAGCCCTGCCCCTCCTTATATAGGTGGGAGGGCGCGGCCAAGGGGAGGGGAGTCCCTCCCCAACTCGGATCCCTAGTGGGCCGGCGGTGGAGGAGGAACTCCTCCCCAACTCGGTTTCCCACTTTCCCACCACTTCACAAAATAGCCGTTTGACTTTTCAAATTGGCGTTTGACTTTTCAAACTAGGATTTGATTAAACCCTTTATTTTGTTCAGCGATGACACCTAGTACATGATGCAATCATACCAACTTGATATAACACATTCATGTACCCTTCCCCTCCGGAGTGCCGGACATTCCGGAACCTTCTAGAACATTCCCGATGAAAACACCGAAACCATTCTCCAACCCCGAAACAGGACTTTCCTTATATGAATCTTATTCTCCGGACCATTCCGGATCTCCTCGTGATATCCCGGATCCCATCCGAGACTCCGAACAATATTCGGTCTCTTACTCATCATTCCATAACTACTCAACAACATCGAATCCTTAAGTGTGTCTCCCTACGGTTCGTGAATTATGCGGACATGATCGAGACTCTTCTCCGATCAATAACCAATAGAGGAATCTGGAAATTCATATGGCTCCCACATATTTCTACGATTACTTTGCGATCGAATGAACCACTTACATACGATACCAATTTCCCTTTGTCTCACGATAGTTTACTTATCCGAGGTTTTGATCGTCGGTATCTCTGCATACCTAGTTCAACCTCGTTACCGATAAGTACTCTTTTCTCGTTCCCGTGGTATGTGATCCCTTGTGAGCCATTCACATGCTTGCAAGATAATTGGATGACATTCCACCGAGAGGGCCCAGAGTATATCTATCTGTCATATGGATGGACAAATCCCACTCTTGATCCATGTGTCTCAACCCATACTTTCCGAACACTCAATGCCACCTTTATAGCCACCCAGTTACGGTGTGGTGTTTGATGTCATCAAAGCATCCTTCCGGTGATGGTGATAAGCATGATCTCATGGTCGAAGGAATTAGGTTACTATGTATCAGAAAGCTTATAGCAAATGAACTATATTAAATGACTTGATCTTTATGCTATGCTTAACTATAGGAGTATGTCCATCACATCATTCTCCTAATGATATGACCCTGTTGTTAATAACATCTCTATGTTCATGATCAGGAAACCATGATCATATATTAACCAACAAGCTAGTTTAACAAGAGGCTTTACTAGGGACTCTTTTATGTTTACAAATCACACAAGTATTAATGTTTCCGGTTAATACAATTATAGCATGGTATGTAAACATTTATCATAAGTATGAAGATATGATAATAACCACTTTATTATTGCCTCTTGGGCATATCTCCAACAGTCTCCCACTTGCACTAGAGTCAATAATCTAGTTTCAAACCTTTGTGTATTCAACACCTATGGCTTTCCAGTGTTGTATGTACACGATTGCTAGTGGTCAATTGATCTCCGGATCTGACACTTTCAGGTCCGTGTGTAATTGCATGTCTTTGCGTCTCTACGCATCACTCATTCTCTAATGAGATGGCTTTGTACAAATTTGGTCCTTTGGTGTGACCTTTAGTTCTTTGGGGTTAAAACATGTTGATAATATTGTCGTACTATATATCTTCATAGTATTATCCCTGCTGTGAACTACACTTAGTTTGATAACAAACTACTTGACACAAATGCCCTCTTTTGCTGCTATAATAGCAGTTATATACTTAGCCCTTTTGTTGTAGTATCTGTCACAATGTCTTAACTTTGGAACTCATCCAAATCCATTATGGAACTTACTTTCCATCACATTGTGTCACCCTCAGTTTAGATTGAGATAAACTTAATTTGTACTTCGTGACAAAACTAGTATCAATGTAGTACTTTTACAATGAACTAACCATCTATTTGTCACTTCTACAAAACAATATATTCTTAGTTCTTCCAAAAGATCATAATAATATCCTTACTATCGTCCAACGATCATCTTATGAATCATTCTGGTATATGCTCACATCATTTAGAGCATAGGACATATCTGGATTTGTACATATCACAGCATGATTGATATAAATACTCTTTGTGATTTCATACATCAAGTATTAATCTATACCTGAATCTTTGTTTCACTTATCAAGTGTCAATACACTAGAATATATCATCAATATTGAACTCATTCAATCCTTTCTGTGCGACAAGAACCTTTCTTGTAGTTTCTATATTGAACTCATTCAATATATCATCTATGTACTTTCGGCACAACCATATTAGCGTCTATTGATGCCAAATATTTGGGTTTTGCCTAAGTCTTTCATCGAGATGAAATTCTTATCCTGTGTTTAATAAAAGATACATTATTTCCAATCAACAATATGTCTTCCACATAATGTATTAGAAACATGTCTTAGCGCTCCCACTTAATTTCTTGCAAATGCAACCATCTTCATCGTCTCCGATGAAATTAAACTCTTTTAACAGTTTCATCATAGTGAAGATTCCAACTCCGCTAAGCTTACTTCAACTATTGAAGTTTGCATATTCTTTTAGCATCCTTTGAATTAATAAAACCCTTTGGACCGTGTCATGCACACGTCCTTGGTAACCATTCTATTAGAAGAACTTGTTTTGTTTATTCAACACATAACAAAATTATATGTCATAGTTGCTACATTAATCCGTCTAGACTAAATATCGCTTAATGAAAGATCAGATCTTGTCATAGTCAACTCTTTGAACATTGTCGTGAACTCTTTCCCGACATGTCAATAATTTCATAGATGTGAAACATCCATGTCTATTTATTTATAGATCCAAATACGACTGTAAGGTCTTGTACCTTTCCAGAGGGTCTTTCAAGTTCAAAGCTTGATCTCTCGTATATGGAACTATCACGGATTTTATGGCTTCAAGCCATTTGACGGAGTCAGGGCCCATCATCGCTTCTTTGCATGTAGTCGGATCATTATTGTCAAATAATGATTTAACTCTCAAATCTTGGTATTTTATTGTTTACCCGACCTTCTTGTTTCAATAGGAACTTAGTCCTCCGTGACCACAACCTTTGAGGCACGTGAGCCATGAGCATTGTTGCTGCCTCCGGAACACTTTTCGGCGCTGCGTAACTCTGCACATATAGCTAAGGTTCTTTTAACCTTATCAAAGTTCTATTGTCCTCCCACTTATTTTTCACGAAAAATTCCTTCTCAAAGAAACTTGATGTTCTAAGCGACAAACACTTTTGTCTCCGGTGTTATGGAGGAATATTTATTCGAAATAACATACAAAGATAGGTTCATCCGACTTTGGTTGCAAACATCTTTCTTATGCATAGCATACCAATGTTTAAGAAAGGACAACTTGGGTTTTATCCCAAACCATAACTTTATATGGTGTCAATTCAACGGATTATGATGGAGCTCTTTTCAATGGAAAAATGGTAGTCTCTAAAGCTTTTAATCTTTAAAATATAATGACAGTTTTATAAATTACACCTTTGATCTTACCATGTCAAACAAGGTTTAATTACATGTCTCGAACACTCCATACTCTTATGGTGTTTCGGAAAATGCAAATCCATGGAACGATTCCTTAAATCTTAGGTATTATGCTAAACTCGTAACTCAAATATCTTCCTTTATGATCTTATCATAAACTATTTATATTCTTGTTACAATGATTTTGCACTTCATCTTGAAAATCTTTGAGCTTTTCAAATGTTTCATACTTCATCCTTATTAAGTAAATATTCATATATTCACTCAAAATTTTGGAGGAAGCATATGAAGTTGAAATCCATCGCTCTTGACTACACATAATGGACTTCATACAACAATATGTACAAGTTCCAATAAGCTAGTCATTCGTTCCCTTTTGGCCTATGAACGAAGTTTTTAATTATCTCTAGGAAAGTTTCACAAGCGTCATTTGATCAAAATTCAAAAGACTCCAAAATTCCATCCACATGGAGTTTCTTCATGTTTTCTTTCAAATATAATTTAAACGGCGATGTCACTTCCTAAATGATCTTTCAATCATTTTGTCTTTCGACATTTTTAGCACTAGTTTTATGGATGTGATTTCTCCAACGAGATTTGTGAATCATCCATCTTTTATGGATTACGGCAATTAATTTAACAACCCTTTTGTTCTCATAATACCTGATAAAACAAATCTTGAAGGCAAGATTTGATTTAAACGAGCAACACAATAACCCTTTATTTGTTCTCGATGAACATCATCACATATTCTTTTGCTAGTTACTTAGGCCATTGTAGTTCATGAATTGTGTTGTTTTGTATGACGATTCACACCAACAAATTCAGTATCAAATACTTAAGAACCACATTGTTTAATAAGCAAAGAATATATCCATAACATGTATATCATCTATATACTTAAGCTGAACAATTCTAGTCTTTTCTTTTCTGCCATATACTTATGAGATTCTCTTTCAGTATTTCCTTTTCTGTTTGAAAGAATCTATCAACATCAATAGTGGAGCCATAAACATGACACATAGTCCAAAGCATGTATAGTAAAATACCAATGTCTTTGGACTTGCACCGTGAAGTAGATCACCATCATAAAATGTTTGGTGTTCTTTCAAATTCCTTTTTTTAGTAATCTCTTGGTGTAGTAAACATTTTACCTACATCAAATATTCACCCTTATCATGGAATCATCCATGATCAAGCTACTTTTAGCTTATAACAGTGAATCACGAGTATAATGTTGCTCTCCAAAACCTTTTGGAGGTTTAGGACAACTAGTGTCTCCAACCTTTTGCAAATTCTCATCAAATATGAGAACATGACTTTTGCCATATTATACTCTATCATGTTGCAACCAAAACTTTGTTTTAGATATCACAATATCTTCCACACATCATGGTTTCTGAAACAACTCTTTCAGATCCTAGATAACCTTGATATTAAGACAATCCTTTGAATATCAAGAATCATGGAGACAAACATGATACTCATACACTAACACTTGGAATTGTCACTCTTGCTTTAATACCAATTATTAAACTTCATGGAGTAACCGGAACTTTCTAAAAGTTTGCAATAGGACTTTTAAACTTTAGATTAACACTTCAAAACAATACGATACTAGTTCGTAAAGTAACTAACCAGAATTCTATAGTTCTATCATCTCAATTATAACTAAGCGCAAGGTGGTAAATGGATGCCAATGACTACAACAACTATGCAAATTCACTTTGATTTAATTTATGATAAATAGTGTTCAACTTTTAATCATATTGCCGTTGAACTCCCACTCAAAACAATATCCCTCACATTGTTTTAGTGATCACACAAACCAAATCCACCACATCAAAACCGATCATCACGAGAGTTGATGTAGCTTCAATGGCGAACAATCAACATGTTCATCATATCTACTATATGACTCATGCTTTACCTTTTGGTGATCCGTGTTCCGAGACCATGTCTGTACATGCTAGGCTCGTCAAGATCAAACCTTAGCTTCCGCATGAACAAAACTGGCTTGCTCACGTTGTATACACTTGCAGAATCTAACACACCCGATCATCACGTGGTGCTTCAAAACAACAAGCTTTAGCAACGATGCTAACTAAGGATGAACACTTTAAAACTTGAAATTTTTGTGCTTGAGGGATCATCTTATAATGCTACCGTCGTTAACTAAGCAATACAAGATGCATAAAGGATTAACATCACATGCAATTCATAATATGTGATATGATATGGCCTTTCTTCTTTGTGCTTCCGATCTCCATCTTCAAGCACGAACATGATCTCCATCATCACCGGCATTGCATCAAGGTCAATGACGCTGCTCCATGGTTGTCGTCCACCAGCTTCAACTATTACAACTACTTTGAATAGACACGCGGGTCTTAACAGAATTTAAAGACAACCATATGGCTCCTGCCGGTTGCCAACTTACAATAAGGAACATTGCATACATCAAATATAATCACAATCATGGCCATATCACATCACAGCACACCCCTGCAAAATAAAGTTAGACGCCTCTAATTTTCTTTGCATGTTTTACGTGGTTTGGGGCTTTCAATAAGTGTCGCTCTAACTTACGAACAGGAACCACAACGTTGATACTAGTATTGTCAATCACCCGTTGTAAATTGAATCTTAACTATGTTGGGAGAAACAGGCACCCGCAAAGCCACTTATGCAATACAAGTTGCATGTCAAGCGTGGAGCAAGTCTCATGAACGATGTCATGTAAGGTTAGCCCGGGCCGCTTCATCCCACCATCCCGCAAGATGCAAAGTACACAAGAAGCAATCGACAATAAAAGCATCAATGCCCACAATGACCATTGTGTTCTACTCGTGCAACAGATCTACATATAGACACGGCTCTGATACCACTGTAGGGGTTCGTAGCATGGAAAACAAAAATTTCTACCGCATGAACACACAATCAAGATCTAATCTATGATCAAGCCAAGATCTATCTACTAGATTGTAGCAACGAGTCGATAGAGGAACTCACCCTCGAAGATTCCAAAGCGGTTAACGAGAGCGGATTCTCGTGGGTGATGTAGTCGTACTCTTTCCGATCTCAAGATCGCGTAGATGATGCTTCCGGCGCTGCGTTCCGGCAGCGCTCCCGCAGTCGGTCACACGTTCGGTACTCGATGAAGACCTTCCTCTCTCTTGTTCCAGCAGGCAGCGGAGGTTGTAGCACTCTCCTCGCGATTCCGGCAGCACGACGGCGTGGTACCGGAAGTAGAGGGGAGATCTCGCAGGGCTTCGCCTTAAGCCGGAGCGAGTATGGTGGAGTAAGAGAGGGCCTTGGGGATCTACGGATTAGAAGCACCAAAGGGGTGGTGTGGCCGGCGGCTAGGGCTTGGAGAAACCCTAATTCGGCGGCTAGAGGATCCCTAGGTGGTGGCAACACTTGGAGGGGTGGTGGCGCCTAGAGCAAGGGTTTTTGGGTGGAGAGAGGTGTGGTTGGAGGGGCAGCCCTGCCCCTCCTTATATAGGTGGGAGGGCGTGGCCAAGGGGAGGGGAGTCCCTCCCCAACTCGGATCCCTAGTGGGTCGGCGGTGGAGGAGGAACTCCTCCCCAACTCGGTTTCCCACTTTCCCACCACTTCACAAAATAGCCGTTTGACTTTTCAAATTGGCGTTTGACTTTTCAAACTAGGATTTGATTAAACCCTTTATTTTGTTCAACGATGACACCTAGTACATGATGCAATCATACCAACTTGATATAACACATTCATGTACCCTTCCCCTCCGGAGTGCCGGACATTCCGGAACCTTCTAGAACATTCCTGATGAAAACACCAGAACCATTCTCCAACCCCGAAACAGGACTTTCCTTATATGAATCTTATTCTCCGGACCATTCCGGATCTCCTCGTGATATCCCGGATCCCATCCGAGACTCCGAACAATATTCGGTCTCTTACTCATCATTCCATAACTACTCAACAACATCGAATCCTTAAGTGTGTCTCCCTACAGTTCGTGAATTATGCGGACATGATCGAGACTCTTCTCCGATCAATAACCAATAAAGGAATCTGGAAATTCATATGGCTCCCACATATTTCTACGATTACTTTGCGATCGAATGAACCACTTACATACGATACCAATTTCCCTTTGTCTCACGATAGTTTACTAATCCGAGGTTTTGATCGTCGGTATTTCTGCATACCTAGTTCAACCTCGTTACCGATAAGTACTCTTTTCTCGTTCCCGTGGTATGTGATCCCTTGTGAGCCAGTCACATGCTTGCAAGCTAATTGGATGACATTCCACCGAGAGGGCCCAGAGTATATCTATCCGTCATATGGATGGACAAATCCCACTCTTGATCCATGTGTCTCAACCCATACTTTCCGAACACTGAATGCCACCTTTATAGCCACCCAGTTACGATGTGGTGTTTGATGTCATCAAAGCATCCTTCTGGTGATGGTGATAAGCATGATCTCATGGTCGAAGGAATTAGGTTACTATGTATCAGAAAGCTTATAGCAAATGAACTATATTAAATGACTTGATCTTTATGCTACGCTTAACTATAGGAGTATGTCCATCACATCATTCTCCTAATGATATGACCCTATTGTTAATAACATCTCTATGTTCATGGTCAGGAAACCATGATCATATATTAACCAACAAGCTAGTTTAACAAGAGGCTTTACTAGGGACTCTTTTATGTTTACAAATCATACAAGTATTAATGTTTCCGGTTAATACAATTATAGCATGGTATGTAAACATTTATCATAAGTATGAAGATATGATAATAACCACTTTATTATTGCCTCTTGGGCATATCTCCAACAGAATCAACTGCATCTTTCCTCCCCAGATCCCACTAGTATCCATTGGCACCATACTTTAGCCTACCCATGGCATCTGCCGTGTCACCACCACGACAGACGCTAAAAGAAGGGCAGACTGGGTCCTAGCCCGCCGGCTGGGCCCTATAGCCGGCCCTGCCCTGTAAACCCATATCCAAATAGTAAACCCTAGGACCCGATCTGTAATCTGCCCCCCAGACCAGTATATACGGGAGGGCAGAGCTAGGGTTCTAGGTAGGAAACAATAGAAGGATAGAAGTGTTAGCATCAAGTTTCCATCTTCCTCTATCTCTCGATAGTAGCTAAGGAAACAGCTCAAGGAGCATTTGTATTGAGCATCAGCTCCCATACATAGTTCATCTTGCAGGAGTAGGGGTGTTACCTCGCCAAGAGGGCCCCGAACCTGGGTACGTCCCTGTGTTTGCAGTGCACCGTGCCCAACCTGTTGCATGAGCCACCGAATGCATTCGTGTGTCCCTTATTTGCCATCCCCGACACAAGATCACAAACAACACATACATGATAGAATTATAAAGACAAAACCATTAATCAAACCAACATAATAATCTCAATATCCATCGGATCCCCACAACAACATGCATGATTACAAATAAATTAGATCTTGATCATGAACGGAGCTCACAAGATCTATACATGAAAGCACAAAGGAGGAGATACAACCATCTAGCTACTACATGGACCCATAGTCCAAGGTGGAACTACTCACGAATCATACCGGAGACAAGGCCTCCGGGATGATCTCCCCTTCGGCAAGGTGCTGGGAAGAACTTCAGATCCCCCCTGATCTAGGGACGATGGTGGCGGAGGCTACAGAAGGTTTCGTGGAATATTTGATCGGGTGCTTATGGTTTATCCATCGGGGACTTCTTATAGGCGAAGGGGGAGGCCGAGGCGGTGGCTAGGGGCCCCACACCCTAGCCAGGCACGGGCCTACCTGTGGCCGCGCCTGGGGGGCGGCCCCTCTGGCTCGCGTCCCTGGCTCCCCTCTGGACTCCTTGTTCCCCACGGAAAGTAATTTATTTTGACGTTTGTCCCGTCCAATTCCGAGAATATTTCTTTACTAACTTTTCTGAAACCAAAAACAATAGAAAACAGACATCTGGCACTGTTGCAACTTGTTAGTAGGTTAGTACCAGAAAACATGTAAAAAGCACCTCAAAGTATAAACAAGTAAAGCATAGTAGATACTAAACAAGCATGAAGCATCAAAAATTATAGATACGTTTCCAACGTATCACCTGCTCACTAAAAGCAGGTAGTACTTGTCCTACCCGGCTATTTTTGCATCCAGGAATTATCCTAGATTTAGCTAATACAACGTACTTACACTGATCCAGATATATGATGAACAAGGTTTACAAACATCTCGAGTTGACATATTTATAGAAGAAGGGCGTCTATTAGTACTGAAGGGGTGAATGTGCGACATCCAAATTAGTGCTTTCATTGCAATTGTGGAGTTAAAGATCTGCTAAAATGCAAGTTTAATGAGCCATCCTATAGGATAGGGCAACCTAGTAAATAGATAAATGCAACACAAGATAGGGTTACTGTTATAATAAGAATATAAGATAACACAATCAACCAATAGTGCACTGTAGGATTCGCAGCATAGAAAACAAAAAATTTCCTACGATGGGAACAACTATGTACCAAGATCTATCTACTAGATACAAACAACGGGCGGATGTATATCCGTATAGAACATACCCTTGAAGACCGACAAAGCTTAACGAGTTAAACTCGTGGTTGATATAGACGATCTCTTGCCGATCTCAAGATCGAGAGGAAGTCCTAGCGCCGCAAATCAGCAGCGCATCCGTGCTCGCACACACGTCCGAGGCACCGAGCAGCCTTCGCCTCCTCGCTCCAGTGATCCAGCGGAAGCACAACTCTTTCTTTCCGAATAGCCACCGGGAACATATATCTCGCTAGTCCGAGACCATGGGGGATAAATTCTAGAGGGGAGAGAGATCCTTCACGAGGAGGTGTGAGTGAGAAGTGAGGAGAGGGGTGCCTTTTATAGGAGAGGGGGGACCCCAAGGGGGTGGCCAGCGCATGGGGCTGCCCCCTTGCCCTCCCCTCATTCATGTGGGTGGACACTCCACTCACAAAAACCTCTTCATTTCCCTCCACTCAAAATTGCTATTAAATTTCCACCAAATTTAATGCAAACTCTCATTAAATAAAACTCCTTTTATTTATTCAGAATTTTGTCAATTACTTTAATGACAAACATTCACATATAACCCCTTGCTAGAATTCGATTTCACATGCAAAAACACTTTCTGCAATTTCACCCGAAAACCTGTTTCGGTATCTAGTGAAATAAATTATTGCGCTTGTTATTCTTTCCGGCATGAAACTTTTGCTCCAAATGGATGTCGGTGTCTCTTAAGTGTGTCACCCTACAGTTCGCGAATAATGCGGACATGATCGAGACCCCTCTCGGATCAATAATCAGAAGCGGGATCTGGAGACCCATACTGACTCCCACACATTCAACGATGACTTTCGTGTGATCGTCGGAACCTTTTATGCTAGTATCTTAATCCCTTTGTTTCACGATATATTACATGTCCGAGATTCGATCATTGGTATCTCCATAACTAGTTTGATCTCGTTACTGACATGCACTCTTTTCTCGTTCCCGTGATATAACATTCTAGTGATCAAATCACTTGCTTGCAAGCTAACCAATGTGATATCACCGAGAGGGCCCAGAGTATATCTATCCGTCATCGTGATGAACAAATTCCACTCTCGATCCATGGGCCTCAACATAACACTTTATTAGTTCTGAACCCATTTTTATAATCACCCTGTTACGGTGTGACGTTTGATGTTATCAAGAAACTCTTTCGGTGTTAGTGATTGACATGATCTCATGGTCTAAGGATTAGGATTACTTCGTAAGTTGTTATAGCAATATAAACTCAATGACTTTGATCATAATGCTATACTTCGGATGAATGTTCATCACACCATTACACTAATGTTGTGATCCTGTTATTAACAACATCCAATGTCCATGATCAGGAAACCTTGATCATCTTGTTAATCAACGAGCTAGTTTATGAGAGAGGCATAACTAGGAACTTTCTGTTTGTTTATTAAACACACATGTATTAACGTTTTCGTATTAATACAATTATAGCATGAAAAATAAACATCTATCATATACTTGGAATACACATAATAAACACTTTATTATTGCCTCTCAGGGCATATTCCCTTCAGTCTCCCACTTGCACTAGAGACAATAATCTAGATACATAGTGATGAATCTAACACCCATGGAGTTCTGGTCTTGATCATGTTTTGCTCTAGGGAGAGTTTTAGTCAACGGATCTACTACATTGAGATCCATGTGTACTTTACAAATCTTTATATCTCCATCCTTGACATGCTCGCGGATGGAGTGAAACCGGCGCTTAATATGCTTGGAATTCTTGTGAGACCTTGGTTCTTTGGCATTGGCAATGGCACCATTGTTGTCACAATAGATCACCATTGGTTCCAATGCCTCGCAACCACACCTAGTTCAGATATGAACTCCTTCATCCAAACTGCTTTTTGAGCCGCTTCCGAAGCAGCAACATATTCGGCCTCCGTTGTTGATCCCGCCACCATAGGTTGTTTGGAACTCCTCCAACTAACCGCTCCACCATTCATGAGAAATACGTATCCGGATTGACTATTAGAGTCATCCGGGTCGGTGTCAAAGCTTGCGTCAACATAACACTTAGCGACGAGCTCTTCTTCACCTCCGTACACAAGAAACATATCCTTAGTTCTTCGTAAGTACTTAAGGATATTCTTAACCGCTATCCAGTGTTCCGAACCTGGATCCGATTGGTACCTACTAGTCAAATTAATAGCATGTGCCACATCCGGTCTTGTACATAGCATGGCGTACATTATAGAGCCTATGGCTGAAGCATAGGGGACTTTGTCCATTATCTCTCTTTCTTACGTCGTAGCCGTACTTTGAGTCTTACTCAATGTCTTGCCTTGCAACATAGGTAAGAACCCCTTCTTACTTCCATCCATTTTAAACTTCTTTAAAATCTTATCAAGGTATGTACTTTGCGATAGCCCTATTAGGCGCCTAGATCTATCTCTATAGATCTTTATGCCTAATATGTATGACGCTTCACCTAGGTCCTTCATTGAAAATTTGCTGTTTAGATAACTTTTAACACTGTTTAAAAGATCTATATCATTTCCGATCAACAATATGTCATCCACATATAATATCAGAAATGCCACATTTCTCCCACTCACTTTCTTGTAAATACAAGCTTCTCCATAAGTTTGGACAAATCCAAACTCTTTGATCACCTCATCAAAGCGGAGATTCCAACTTTGTGATGCTTGCTTCAATCCATAGATGGATCGCTGAAGTTTGCACACCTTCTTAGCATCCTTAGGATTGACAAAACCATTTGGTTGTATCATATACAACTCTTCTTCAATATTACCATTGATAAACGTGGTTTTGACATCCATCTGCCATATCTGATAATCGAAATATGCAGCAATAGCTAACATAATCCTAACTGACTTTAGCATCGCTACGGGAGAGAATGTCTCATCGTAGTCAACTCCTTGAATTTGTCGAAACCCCTTTGCGACAATTCGAGCTTTATAGATGATTACATTACCATCAGCATCAGTTTTCCTTTTGAAAATCCATTTGTTCTCCACGACCTTTCGGTCGTGAGGTAATTCCACCAAGTTCCAAACTTGATTATCATACATGGATTCCATCTCGGATTTCATGGCTTCTAACCATTTGTTGGAATCCGGGCTCATCATCGCTTCTTCATACGTCGTAGGGTCATCAATTTCATCAACCATGAAATTCATAACAGGGTTTCCGTACAGCTCGGGAGTTGCACGCGTCCTGCTAGACCTGCGAGGTTTGGTAGTACTCTCTTTCATAGTTTCATGATCATTATCATTAGTTCCCTCTTCAACTGGTGAAGCCAACTTCGGAACAACTTCCGGCGCTGCGCTTCGCCATACTTTCAAGAGAAGGTTCAATAACCTCTTCGAGTTCTACCTTCCGACTACTCACACCTTTCGCGAGAAACTCTTTCTCTAGAAAGGATCCATTCTTGGCAACAAAAACCTTGCCGGATCTGTGATAGAAGGAATACCCAATAGTTTCCTTAGGGTATCCTATGAATACGCATTTTTCCGCTTTGGGTTTGAGTTTATCCGGTTGAAGTTTCTTCACATAAACATCGCATCCCCAAACTTTAAGAAATGACAACTTAGGTTTGTTTCCAAACCATAATTCATACGGTGTCTTTTAATTGGATTTAGATGGTGCCCGATTTAAAGTGAATGCAGCAGTTTCTAGTGCATAACCCCAAAATGACAACGGTAGGTCCGTCAGAGATATCATAGATCGAACCATATCCAATAAAGTACGATTACGACGTTCCGACACACCATTTCGCTGTGGTGTTCCGGCATGTGTGAGTTGTGAAACAATTCCACACTCTTTCATGTGAGTGCTAAACTCATAACTTAGATACTCACCTCCACGGTCGGACCGTAGAAATTTGATCTTTCTATTATGATGATTTTCCACTTCATTTTGAAATTCCTTGAACTTTTCAAAGGTTTCAGACTTGTGTTTCATCAAGTAGATATAACCGTATCTACTCAAATCATCCGTGAAAGTAACAAAATAACGATATCCACCTCGCGCTGACACACCCATTGGACAACATACATTAGAATGTATGATTTCCAATAAATATGTCGCTCGTTCCATTGAACCGAAAAACGACGTTCTAGTCATCTTGCCCATAAGGCATGGCTCGCATGTATCAAATGATTCAAAATCAAGTGATTCCAAAAGTCCATCCGAATGGAGCTTCTTCATGCGTTTAATGCCAATATGACCTAGACGGCAGTGCCACATATATGTGGATATATCATCATTAAGTTTAATCCTTTTAGCATCAACATTATGAATATGTGTAACATTATTATCGAGATCCAATAGAAATAAACCATTCATCATCGGTGCATGACCACAAAAGATTTCATTCATATAAATAGAATAATCATTGTTCTCGGATTTAAATGAATAACCACTTCGCATCAAACACGATCCAGATACAATGTTCATGCTCAGTGCTGGCACCAGATAACAATTATTCAAGTTTATTACTAATCCCGATGGCAAATGGAGAGGTAGCATTCCGACGACGATCACATCAACACTTGATCCATTGCTGACACGCATCTTGACCTCACCCCTTGCTAGCGGTCGCTTGTTCCGTAGCCCCTAATTCGAGTTACAAATATTAGCAACTAAACCGGTATCAAATACCCAGGTGCTACTGCAAGCATTAGTCAAGTACATATCAATAACATGTATATCATATATACCTTTGTTTGCCTTGCCGGCCTTATTGTCTGACAAATACTTGGGGCAGTTGCGCTTCCAGTGGCCAGTCCCCTTACAATAGTAGCACTCGGTATCAGACTTAGGGCCAACTCGGGGTTTCTTTTCAGGCACGGCAACCGGCTTGACGCCCTTACTTCCCTTCCATTTCCCTTTCTTGTCTTTATTGAAACTAGTATTCTTATTGATCATCAACACTTGATGTTCCTTCTTGATTTCCACTTCTGCAGTTTTAAGCATTGACAGAAGCTCGGGGAGAGACTTCTTCATGCCTTGCATATTATAGTTCATCACAAAGCTCTTATAGCTAGGTGGCAGAGACTGCAGAACACGATGGATGCCTAAGTCAATGGGAATCGATATTCCCAAGGACACAAGCTTATCGGCGTAACCCGACATCTTGAGTACATGCTCACTAACGGAGTTGTGCTCTTCCATCATGCAGCTAAAGAACTTTTCTGAAGCATTGTAGCTCTCTACTGCAGCATGTGTGTCAAAAATCATTTTCAACTCACCCATTGTATCAAATGCATTGCCGTTTTCGAAACGCTTTCGAAGTTCTGGCTCTATCCCATACAATATGCCGTAATGAACTAAGTTGTGGTTCTCCTGACGAGTCTGATAGACATTCTTCTCCTTGTCGGGGGCATCCTCAAAAGGTGGGGGACCTAGCGGCGCTTCTAGCACATATTGCTTTTGTGCAGCAGAGAGGAGAATCCTCAAATTCATGGCCCATTCGGTAAAGTTGCTACCGTTTGTTGCAAGTTTCTCTTTCTCCATGAACAAATTGAAATTAAAAGCAGGTGGTGCCATCTATAACAGAATTTGTAAAGTTTAGACTAAGTTTATGATAGATTGAGTTCAACTAATCCACATTACGAATGAACTCCCACTCAAAAACGACATCCCTCATGTCTTTTTGGTGATTACATGAACCAAATCCACTACACCAAGTCCGATCATCACGTGAGTCGGTATAGCTTCAAAGGCGAGCATCAAATGGGCATCATATCTACTATATGACTTATGCTTACCCTTTCGATCCGTGTTCCGAGGCCATGTATGTACATGCTAGGCTCGCCAAGTAAGAACCTTAGTATTCGCATGTGTAACTGTCTTACACCCGAAATATGGTCGTGGATCCAAGAACACCGATCATCACGTGATGTCTTGGAGCGACGAAAACATAATCGGTGCATACTAAAGGAATAACACATTCTTATCTTGATATTTAATTGAGGGATCATCTTATTATGCTAATAAAATGCCAAACAAGCAATATAAGGTGCTATCAAACATCACATGTTTATAAGTGAAATGATATGGTTTCCCGCATATGATCTCTATCATGTGCATCGTGGTATGATCACTATCATACCTTTATGTGTAAGGCCAAGGTCTATGGAACTTACACGTTATGTGTGTTGTAAGAGTATCATCTCATACTTCTACTTACAACATCACCATATCATAACACTAGCCCAGCAACAATCTAAATTAGACGCCTCTAATTTATCCATTGCAAGTTTTACGTGGCTTGGGGCTTTTGAAAATAGAACCGTTCATACCTACGAACATGAACCACAACGTGGATAACCAAATTGTTGACAACTCGTTGCAAAATAGATATTGACTATAGTAGGAGATACAGACACCCGCTAGCCACTTATGCAAACTAGTTGCATGTCAAGCGTGGAACAGGTCTCATGTGCGAGGACATGTAAAGTTTGTCCGGGCCGCTTCATCCCATGCCACAAATATACAAAATTACAACTAAGAAGCAACAACATGATCATCATCG
This sequence comes from Avena sativa, assembly GCA_916181665.1. Classification (NCBI taxonomy): domain Eukaryota; kingdom Viridiplantae; phylum Streptophyta; class Magnoliopsida; order Poales; family Poaceae; genus Avena; species Avena sativa. Next base: position 446,242,626 of record OV702293.1, on the reverse strand, counting down.
CCCACATACTCATATGTGTACTACCCGTGTAAAGCATCTACGCATAGATCCGGCTCTGATACCACTGCAGGGTTCGCACCATAGAAAACAAAAAATTCCTACGATGGGAACAACTATGTACCAAGATCTATCTACTAGATACAAACAATGGGCGGATGTATATCCGTAGAGAACATACCCTTGAAGACCGACAAAGCTTAACGAGTTAAACTCATGGTTGATGTAGACGATCTCTTGCCGATCTCAAGATCGAGAGGAAGTCCTAGCGCCGCAAATCAGCAGCGCATCTGTGCTCGCACACACGTCCGAGGCACCGAGCAACCTCCGCCTCCTCGCTCCAGCGATGCAGCGGAAGCACAACTCTTTCTTGCCGAATAGCCACCGGGAACATGTATCTCGCTAGTCCGAGACCATGGGGGATAAATTCTAGAGGGGGAGACAGATCCTTCACAAGGAGGTGTGAGTGAGAAGTGAGGAGAGGGGTGCCTTTTATAGGAGAGGGGGGACCCCAAGGGGGTGGCCGGCGCATGGGGCTGCCCCCTTGCCCTCCCCTCATTCATGTGGGTGGACACTCCACTCACAAAAACCTCTTCATTTCCCTCCACTCAAAATCCCACTCAAAATTTCTATTAAATTTCCACCAAATTTAATGCAAACACTCATTAAATAAAACTCCTTTTATTTATTCATAATTTTGTCAATTAATTTAATGACAAATAGTCACATATAACCCCTTGTTAGAATTCTATTTCGCATGCAAAAACACTTTCTGCAATTTCACCTGAAAACCTGTTTCGGTATCTAGTGAAATAAATTCATGCGCTTGTTATTCTTTCCGGCATGAAAATTTTGCTCCAAATGGATGTCGTTGTCTCTTAAGTGTGTCACCCTACGGTTCGCAAATAATGCGGACATGGCCGTGACCCCTCTCGGATCAATAATCAGAAGCGGGATCTGGAGACCCATACTGACTCCCACACATTCAACAATGACTTTATTGTGATCGTCGGAACCTTTTATGCTAGTATCTTAATCCCTTTGTTTCGCGATATATTACATGTCCGAGATTTGATCATCGGTATATACATACCAAGTTTGATCTCGTTACTGACATGCACTCTTTTCTCGTTCCCGTGATATAACATTCTAGTGATCAAATCACTTGCTTGCAAGCTAACCAATGTGATATCATCGAGAGGGCCCAGAGTATATCTATCTGTCATCGGGATGAACAAATTCCACTCTCAATCCATGGGCCTCAACATAACACTTTATTAGTTCTGAACCCATCTTTATAATCACCCTGTTACGGTGTGACGTTTGATGTTATCAAGAAACTCTTCTGGTGTTAGTGATTGACATGATCTCATGGTCTAAGGATTAGGATTACTTCGTAAGTTGTTATAGCAATATAAACTCAATGACTTTGATCGTAATGCTATACTTCGGATGAATGTTCATCACACCATTACACTAATTGTCAACACCCGGATTTTTAATCCCAGATGCCTGTTATGCCATACCTCGCAATCCCAGGATTACCATTTTTGCGAGACATAACAGATTTGGATATCACAGTACACCATCCATTACAAACCATATATAAGGTCTTACACAAATAAGGATCTCATGATCCAGTTCTTAATACAATTCAAGCAGCGGAATAACGTAATAGTAATGATAGCATAGGCGAAGCTCCATCTTCGGGGTCACAGGCAATGCTGATGATGGGAGATGATCCTAGTTGTCGTAACCTTCCTGTGGTCCATCATCCTGATACTACTCTTCATAGTCTGGCCACGGGAATAGCTAGGGACAAAGCCATGAGTACTCTTTAAGTACTCGCAAACTAATACTAACAAGTTAAGGGGGTTTTTGTAGTAGGACACTAAGCTCTAAGGTTATTTTGCAAAAATCCAGATTTACCTCTACTAAGTTCAGAAGCAAAGAAAACTAGTTAAAAGTTTTATAACACCTAAGTGGGAATTTGAATTTCATATCACAACTCTGTTGTGGTCAAGTCAAAGTCATAACTCATTTCACAAGTCATTTTGAAAAACATCTGATGGGGGAACAATATGGCCACTCCAACTGTCCATAACCGCGGACGCGTCTATTCAAATAGTTTGACACTCTGCAGAGATTGTACACTTTCACCACAACATTCGATACATCCGTCAGGAACAAATCCTGAATTCACCATACTCAGTATGCGGAATCCTAACCTTTCAATTACATGCCCTAGTATAGGCACCTCTCCTGTGAGTTTGGCCTCCCAACTATGACCAACTGTCATCTTGGGTACTGCACAAGTGGACAATCTTCACAACGTAGCCTCGGCTCAGACCTTGGCCGTGAGGGAACCCATACTAAGGTATATAAATTTCTAGTCAAGCCCTACCCAATTTTCGGGTATTGTGGTTGTACAGTAAAATTGGAATGGTATCGCATCCAGACACCATTAGATTTATCAAGGGCTAAGGCTCATGCCTCAACATTTTCATCATCAAAATCATCTGGTGTTCGAGAACACATGTCAAAACATTTCAGTAGAATGAATCATCATTCTAAGGTTTTCATAACCATTTTCACCAAGTATTCCCATCTACAATTGATCAAGTTTTATGCTTAGCACTAGCATCTACAAGTGGTGGTAAGTACTAATGAGGGGTGGTAAGCAAGTGGAGATTAATTAAGTTCAATCTCATGCCTTAGGATGACATCAAGATTATCTACTTAGGACAAATTTAATGCTCTTTATGCTACCTTCCAATATCTTTCTAGTATTTACAATTCACTATGTAAACTCTAAGAGAAAGCTTTGATAAATAAATAAAGTATAAAGCTTGTAAGTAAAACTAGGATTGGGTATCATCAAATGTGTCTAACTAAGCATGCTTAATGCATTGCCTAGGTTGTCTAACTTTCATAGTTGCAAGTGTTAGCTTGCAAGGTTTCAAGTATTGGCTTGCATAGGTATCGGTATAGCTTGCCTTGAGCAGAGCAGTGGTTGAAGTTCTCCTCGGCTTCTTCCTCGTAGTATCCTCCTTCCTCCTCGTATCCTTGGTCGGTACTAGCGTCTATAAATAAATACGAGGTACACAATCACCAAACAATACTTAACTATTTTCAATCATCACAGAAAGGTGGGCTTGTCACATCCCAAGATTTTCCAAATCTTGTAATGTGAAAAATAAATGAATAAAATAAAAACTTTGTTGATTTTCAGGGTGAGAAGAAACTTTTGAATCCAATTGGAAACTTTCAAAACCAATTTGGATCAAATAAAAATCCTAAAGGGATTTAAAAAGTTAAATAAACAATAAACCTCAAAATATTTAAAATTACTATTTTGGATCTTTTAATAAAAAGATTTGGTTTTCAAAGGAAAAGCTAGATTTATAAATAAGAATTATTTATAAAGCCTTGGTCAATATTTTGAAATAAAATGTTTTGTTTTGATTAAAATTAGTAAAGGTTTATTTAAATAAAATAATAAGGATTAATATCCAATTTTATTTAAGTAAAGGCTTTTCCCATTTTAAATAAACACCAAAACTTATTTATTTTATTTTAAATAAGTTTTCCAAGTATTTTATATTCTCAAATAAAACCTACTGAAGTGTTTTGGTTTTATTTTAGATTTCAAAATAAATATTTAAATAAAACAAATCCTATTTGATTTAATAACTAAGGTCCATTCTATTTAATTATTAATGGAACCTAAAATAAAAATGTTATTTTGTTTAAAACAAGTTTTTCATTTCCAAATAAAACCTACTGATTTGGTTTTGAAAATATTTGGATTTCAAATGGAGATTTTATTAAATAAATCAAACCCTATTTGATTAAATAACTAAAGGTCCATTTTATTTAATAAAAGAATGGATCCTAAAAAAGAATAAAAATATTATTTTATTTTGGGATTTGGTTTATGTTGATAAACAGAACCAAAAAAACTCATTACAAGTTTGGAAGTGTTTGAATTGTTTGAATGTTTGATTTGTTTGTTTGAATTTCCAAAACAGAAAATAGTATTGGAAAAAGAAAAAGGTTTCAGATAGAAAAAAAATATGCAAAGGACTCAACCCAACCAGCAGCCCAGCAAGGCCCAACTCGCAGCCCACTTTTCTTTCCCTCAGCGAAACGTTTTCTCACTCGAACTCACACCCACTAAGCCAATGACTGGTGGGCCTCGTTTCCTCTTCCTTCTCTCGCTGCCAGAGGACCCCACCGCCACGTCCCCTTCTTCCCCACCCGCAGACTACGCCTCCCCCTCGCCGGCCGTTGCAGGCGAATTAAGCCCGGCGTAATACACGTTAACCACACCATTACTCGGCCCCTTGACCACGCACGTTAAATCGTCTGCCCCTCCTCTCCACTTCCCCTCTGTCGCCCCACCTCGACACGCCCCGAGGCTGCCAAATTCTGCTCAAACACCGCCACTATCCGACGACGCTCCGGCGAGGATTCCGGCCAGCACACGCCACCTCTTGCCTCCTCGAGCACGCAGCTGTGATCAGCATCCCCCAGCGGACCTTTCTGCAGCCACAGCTCGCTCGCGCGTGCCTCACAGCGTCGGCAACGACAACAACCGCCGCCGCCACCATCTGGTTTTCTCCGACGACCTCTTCCCCGGTAAGCCAGACCACCCCCTTTCCTCTCGTTGATGCTTGCTTGTCAGTGAACCGCGTACGAAGCTAACCACAACCTCTGTTCCCTCTCTCGTGCTCTATAGCAACATCCCCAGCGACGTCTGAACGCACCCGACGCCGAGCAAACTCCGGCGAGCGATTAGTTCCACCCCAGGGCACCCCTTGCCTCCTCGCAACCACGTCGAGCTTCCCCACGACCCTGCGATCACGGTGAGCCTTCTCCTTCTCTTCCTTGCGTCCAGTATCACCGGCGACGACCTCGCCTGAGCGCTGCTGCCAGAGCGCCGCCGCCAGCGCCGCCGATTATTAGTCAGAGTAGTTAGGACCGTTAGATTTGGATCTGACGTTTAGGATAGAAAGTAAGCAAATGGGTATGCACGCTTCTGAGCCGCATGATTCAACTTGATCCAACGCGCCAGAGTAGCCGATCCGAGTGAAGCGGTATAGACGAATCAGGAACAGACACGTGGCCTCTGTTTGAATTAAAAGACAGAAAACTTCTATTAGATTTCCAATTTTGTAAATTGCACAACTTTTGATCCACACGTCGAAAATTTACAAATTTTATATCATTGGAATCAGCAAGACAAGCCCTATCCAACCATGCCATTTGTTTAGTAAAATGCTTCTGGAAAATGGTTGTTTTTGCAGAAACTTTTGTATGCTTGTTTAGATTATGAAAATTGTTTAAAAATGAATTTGGGGATAAAATCTTTGGCAAATGGTGTGATTTGAACCTACTGACCATAGGAAACACTTTGTGGTTTCGAAAATGTATTTGGTGATGCAAAAGAATGATTCTTTGATTTAAAACCATTTCTAGTTAAACAAAAATATAGTTTATTTATTAAAAATGGTTTTGGTATAAAAACTTTGGGAAATGTTTTGTTTTAAACTCTCTGACCCCAAACACCAAGTTTTATAAGTTGAAAATGAATTTGGTGAACCTAGGGGGATTAATGCCTTAGTAAAAATATTTCTACACCACATAAAATGATACTTTGTTTTGAAAATGGTTTTTAAAGTGAAACCTTTTTGCAAATGACTTTACCACTTTATAAAATGACCATTAGGTGTTTTCAAATGTTTATGACCCATTAGGAACCACTTTTTCAAATAAAACAAAGCCTGGCATGCTTGCATGCATTACTTTGACTTTATGATTTTATGTGATGTTTTGCTTGATTGGTAGATTGAGTTTGTGCCTTGTTTGATTGAATTGTAGTGACTTGAAGAGTGTGATTGTTGCAAAGGACAAGGAGTAAACTTATACCCTCTACCAAAAAGGCAAGTGATGCTTCATACTTTTGTCCCATTACTTTCACTATGCATTAGTGATTTTTCTCTAAGTAAAACTTGCATGGAATTTTGCTAAGTATAAACCTTGCTATAGGAAAACCTAGTAGAGGAATCCTTAGTAGGATTTTTCCTAAGTTAAGATTCCTACTACTATCAAGCTTATCCTAGCTTAGAAAACAAGGGTGGAATATATATTCACACTATGGAAAAATTTCTAAGTCTGAGGACTTGTGTTTTTGTTTAATAAAACAACTAAGTTAATGAATCACCTGGGTGGAATGGTAATTTCTTGGTGGATTTTGGTTGAGTGGTTCACAAGGCCCATGTCTATGGTTTACCTTGTGTATCTCACTTGTGGATGGCCACCCAGAAACAAAGAGATTTGAGATGTCAAATGTTGAGAAGCTTCAAGTGCAGCCACTTGGCATTATGGGCTCTGCCTAGATCATATAGGTTGCAAGAACTTAGCCATATGGACAGTGGGTGGTAGTTTTTGATAGGTTGGAACGCGTCCATTTTGGTCTAAGGGAAGGCTTCTGAAAGATCTTGTCTTGGGAAACCAAGTCTTGTGGGGAAAGTGCACAACCTCTGCAGAGTGTAAAATCTAAGTACTTAGCCATGTCCCTGGTAAAGGACAATTTGAGCATCAAGACATGGAAGCAATCAAGGATCTCATCATTCAAATTTCTAACCTAAATCTTGTGGTTTGAACAAGGGTTTTTGAAATCTTCAATCTTTGATTGGGAGTTGTCTTGGAAAAGATTTTTGTCAAAACAAAAACTTAGTGTTTTTCAAATGTTAAGGAAAAATATATTTTGAGCAATGCAAGCCTCAACTCCACTTAGCCAAATGCATATAGATGATAGGCTCCACTATACTATCTTAGTATCACTTGCCAATACAATTCAAATGTATTGACCCTTGTGGCTGTAACTTGTAATGTTGCAGGTTTGATTGTTTTAGAGAAGATTGATTGAATAGGATTACAAAGTCTACACCCAACATGTCTGCCTGTGGCACTTTGAAGATGAAGGACCCCATGCTTATAGTTATTCTGCTGCAATGTAATGTAATAGCCAAATGAGCTATGTAAGATGTAATAAAATTATGTTATTCTTGGTTATAAAGTTGTATTATGACCTTTGTTTCTTGATATTACATCTTAACTGTGGATGCTAGCTATCGATCCAGGGACTAGCATTGTAAACACAGGGGACACCACCTTATGTTAATAAAGGTTGGGTCACTCCCTCTACAGATGGTATCAGAGCATTGTGTTGCCTGTAGGATTTGTAAACCTATGATTGGACAAAAACCCTTAGAAAAATAGGAGTTGTATTTGTTCCAAAACTTATTTGCAAACAAACTTGTAAACTCTTTCCTCAACCATTTTGGTTTTGACTCTAAATCTTATCTAATTTCAAACTTGATGGAAAAACCTACCCATGACCAAAGACTACACCATGTGCAAAGGACTTCATCAACTCTAATGACTTCAACTTCTTCAACTCTAATGACTTCAACATCTTCAGCATGTTCACCAAGGACCTCAACCTTGGATACCACTAAGGACTACAAGAGAGACAAGGAAATCTTGCTCAAGATTTGGAGACTAAGGAAACCCAACTTAGAAAGAACCCTCATCACCTTTGAAGTTTTTGTGACCAAGAGCTTTTCCAAGGAAACCATGATCTCATGTAAGAAGAATCACCCAAGAAGGATGGAAATATCACAAGTAAACCCTATAGATGGACCACCATATTTTAGTTAAGTCAAACACACCAACTTATGTGGTGTAACAAAAATATTTTGTTTCCTAAAAATGTGATTGAACTTTGTTGTTTGAGTGAAATGTTGTTTGTGATTGCTTGCACATTGCTTGTGTGAATTGTGATGTGTGTGAATAGAATTATTTCCTTAGAAATGTTCTTGCCTACTCTAATCCCAATTCAACCCAAACAGATGACTTCTCCAAGAAACTCCAACATCAAGGATGGTGACAACAACAACCAAGAGGACAACATGAGAGAACTTATATCAACCCAAAACCAGTTGAGCCAAGAAACAACTCAGCTTTTAGCCAACAACAATGGACTAGACCCAGCCATACAAAGGATTTTGAAACTTCAGTCCCAATTGTTGCAAGGATTGGTTACTCAAATGATCAACATGGGAGAAAACTTTTCCCAAAGAGCTAATGACAACAAGGATGACAAAGATGTTAATCTAGAAGGAACCCAAGCTAACAATACTTGTAGAGACAAGGATCATGCATCCAAGGAACATGAAGATCAATGCCCCAAGAAGAGAGAAAGATCTTCCACCTATGAAGAACATGAACTAGAAGAACTCCTAGCTTTCGAGAGACCCAAAAAGAAAAAGAAGAAGAAATGCCCCAACCCTAACAAGGAGGATATTACTCAAGTGCAATGTTACAATTGCAAAGAGATAGGACACTATGCCAATGAATGCCCAGAAAAGAAGGAGAACCAAAGAAACAAACAAGAGGCAATGATACCAAAGGAAAAGAAAGATATCAGCCAGGTGATGTGTTTCAAATGCAAGGAACTAGGCCACTATGTAAACAGCTGTCCAGAAAAGATGAAGAACAAGTTGAACAAGCCTATGGAGAAACTCAACCTTGGCCCATGAGTCAAGCATGGAAACTAAGGGCACAATGCAAATGTTTGCTTAGAGAAGTTTCCCCAGGATCCCAAGAAGGACAATATGTAATTTTCATTTGGAAGTTTTTAAGGTTGGTAGTACCCTAGATGTTTTGAGCCTACTTGTAACCCTAGCCTTCCCAAATCTCGGGACGAGATTTATTTTAAGGGTGGTAGCCTGTCACATCCCAAGATTTTCCAAATCTTGTAATGTGAAAAATAAATGAATAAAATAAAAAACTTTGTTGATTTTCAGGGTGAGAAGAAACTTTTGAATCCAATTGGAAACTTTCAAAACCAATTTGGATCAAATAAAAATCCTAAAGGGATTTAAAAAGTTAAATAAACAATAAACCTCAAAATTTAAAATTACTATTTTGGATCTTTTAATAAAAAGATTTGGTTTTCAAAGGAAAAGCTAGATTTATAAAAAAGAATTATTTATAAAGCCTTGGTCAATATTTTGAAATAAAATGTTTTGTTTTGATTAAAATTAGTAAAGGTTTATTTAAATAAAATAATAAGGATTAATATCCAATTTTATTTAAGTAAAGGCTTTTCCCATTTTAAATAAACACCAAAACTTATTTATTTTATTTTAAATAAGTTTTCCAAGTATTTTATATTCTCAAATAAAACCTACTGAAGTGTTTTGGTTTTATTTTAGATTTCAAAATAAATATTTAAATAAAACAAATCCTATTTGATTTAATAACTAAGGTCCATTCTATTTAATTATTAATGGAACCTAAAATAAAAATGTTATTTTGTTTAAAACAAGTTTTTCATTTCCAAATAAAACCTACTGATTTGGTTTTGAAAATATTTGGATTTCAAATGGAGATTTTATTAAATAAATCAAACCCTATTTGATTAAATAACTAAAGGTCCATTTTATTTAATAAAAGAATGGATCCTAAAAAAGAATAAAAATATTATTTTATTTTGGGATTTGGTTTATGTTGATAAACAGAACCAAAAAAACTCATTACAAGTTTGGAAGTGTTTGAATTGTTTGAATGTTTGATTTGTTTGTTTGAATTTCCAAAACAGAAAATAGTATTGGAAAAAGAAAAAGGTTTCAGACAGAAAAAAAATATGCAAAGGACTCAACCCAACCAGCAGCCCAGCAAGGCCCAACTCGCAGCCCACTTTTCTTTCCCTCAGCGAAACGTTTTCTCACTCGAACTCACACCCACTAAGCCAATGACTGGTGGGCCTCGTTTCCTCTTCCTTCTCTCGCTGCCAGAGGACCCCACCGCCACGTCCCCTTCTTCCCCACCCGCAGACTACGCCTCCCCCTCGCCGGCCATTGCAGGCGAATTAAGCCCGGCGTAATACGCGTTAACCACACCATTACTCGGCCCCTTGACCACGCACGTTAAATCGTCTGCCCCTCCTCTCCACTTCCCCTTTGTCGCCCCACCTCGACACGCCCCCAGGCTGCCAAATTCTGCTCAAACACCGCCACTGTCCGACGACGCTCCGGCGAGGATTCCGTCCAGCACACGCCACCTCTTGCCTCCTCGAGCACGCAGCTGTGATCAGCATCCCCCAGCGGACCTTTCTGCAGCCGCAGCTCGCTCGCGCGTGCCTCACAGCGTCGGCAACGACAACAACCGCCGCCGCCACCGTCTGGTTTTCTCCGACAACCTCTTCCCCGGTAAGCCAGACCACCCCCTTTCCTCTCGTTGATGCTCGCTTGTCAGTGAACCACGTACGAAGCTAACCACAACCTCTGTTCCCTCTCTCGTGCTCTGTAGCAACATCCCCGGCGACGTCTGAACGCACCCGACGCCGAGCAAACTCCGGCGAGCGATTAGTTCCACCCCAGTGCACCCCTCGCCTCCTCGCAACCACGTCGAGCTTCCCCACGACCCTGCGATCACGGTGAGCCTTCTCCTTCTCTTCCTTGCGTCCAGTATCACCGGCGACGACCTCGCCTGAGCGCTGCTGCCAGAGCGTCGCCGCCAGCACCGCCGATTATTAGTCAGAGTAGTTAGGACCGTTAGATTTGGATCTGACGTTTAGGATAGAAAGTAAGCAAATGGGTACGCACGCTTCTGAGCCACATGATTCAACTTGATCCAACGCGCCAGAATAGCCGATCCGAGTGAAGCGGTATAGACGAATCAGGAACAGACACGTGGCCTCTGTTTGAATTAAAAGACAGAAAACTTCTATTAGATTTCCAATTTTGTAAATTGCACAACTTTTGATCCACACGTCCAAAATTTACAAATTTTATATCATTGGAATCAGCAAGATAATCCCTAGCCAACCATGCCATTTGTTTAGTAAAATGCTTCTGGAAAAATGGTTGTTTTTGCAGAAACTTTTGTATGCTTGTTTAGATTATGAAAATTGTTTAAAATTGAATTTGGGGATAAAATCTTTGGCAAATGGTGTGATTTGAACCTACTGACCATAGGAAACACTTTGTGGTTTCAAAAATGTATTTGGTGATGCAAAAGAATGATTCTTTGATTTAAAACCATTTCTAGTCAAACAAAAATATAGTTTATTTATTAAAAATGGTTTTGGTATAAAAACTTTGGGAAATGTTTTGTTTTAAACTCTCTGACCCCAAACACCAAGTTTTATAAGTTGAAAATGAATTTGGTGAACCTAGGGGGATTAATGCCTTAGTAAAAATATTTCTACACCACATAAAATGATACTTTGTTTTGAAAATGGTTTTTAAAGTGAAACCTTTTTGCAAATGACTTTACCACTTTATAAAATGACCATTAGGTGTTTTCAAATGTTTATGACCCATTAGGAACCACTTTTTCAAATAAAACAAAGCCTGGCATGCTTGCATGCATTACTTTGACTTTATGATTTTATGTGATGTTTTGCTTGATTGGTAGATTGAGTTTGTGCCTTGTTTGATTGAATTGTAGTGACTTGAAGAGTGTGATTGTTGCAAAGGACAAGGAGTAAACTTATACCCTCTACCAAAAAGGCAAGTGATGCTTCATACTTTTGTCCCATTACTTTCACTATGCATTAGTGATTTTTCTCTAAGTAAAACTTGCATGGAATTTTGCTAAGTATAAACCTTGCTATAGGAAAACCTAGTAGAGGAATCCTTAGTAGGATTTTTCCTAAGTTAAGATTCCTACTACTATCAAGCTTAGCCTAGCTAATAGAAAACAAGGGTGGAATATATATTCACACTATGGAAAAATTTCTAAGTCTGAGGACTTGTGTTTTTGTTTAATAAAACAACTAAGTTAATGAATCACCTGGGTGGAATGGTAATTTCTTGGTGGATTTTGGTTGAGTGGTTCACAAGGCCCATGTCTATGGTTTACCTTGTGTATCTCACTTGTGGATGGCCACCCAGGAACAAAGAGATTTGAGATGTCAAACGTTGAGAAGCTTCAAGTGCAGCCACTTGGCATTATGGGCTCTGCCTAGATCATATAGGTTGCAAGAACTTAGCCATATGGACAGTGGGTGGTAGTTTTTGATAGGTTGGAACGCGTCCATTTTGGTCTAAGGGAAGGCTTCTGAAAGATCTTGTCTTGGGAAACCAAGTCTTGTGGGGAAAGTGCACAACCTCTGCAGAGTGTAAAATCTAAGTACTTAGCCATGTCCCTGGTAAAGGACAATTTGAGCATCAAGACATGGAAGCAATCAAGGATCTCATCATTCAAATTTCTAAGTTAAAATCTTGTGGTTTGAACAAGGGTTTTTGAAATCTTCATTCTTTGGTTGAGAGTTGTCTTGGAAAAGATTTTTGTCAAAACAAAAACTTAGTGTTTTTCAAATGTTAAGGAAAAATATATTTTGAGCAATGCAAGCCTCAACTCCACTTAGCCAAATGCATATAGATGATAGGCTCCACTATACTACCTTAGTATCACTTGCCAATACAATTCAAATGTATTGACCCTTGTGGTTGTAACTTGTAATGTTGCAGGTTTGATTGTTTTAGAGAAGATTGATTGAATAGGATTACAAAGTCTACACCCAACATGTCTGCCTGTGGCACTTTGAAGATGAAGGACCCCATGCTTATAGTTATTCTGCTGCAATGTAATGTAATAGCCAAATGAGCTATGTAAGATGTAATAAAATTATGTTATTCCTGGTTATAAAGTTGTATTATGACCTTTGTTTCTTGATATTACATCTTAACTGTGGATGCTAGCTATCGATCCAGGGACTAGCATTGTAAACACAGGGGACACCACCTTATGTTAATAAAGGTTGGGTCACTCCCTCTACAGGGCTATAGATGATCTAGCATCATCACTTAATATTACAAGATAAAGCTTTTGTCTTATTTATTTTAATTTGATAAAAGTAATTTCTACTCATTGAAAAACTACTTAAGATTTAATATTCTCCAACTCAAACATGGGATCATGTTGACACATGCCATCACCACATATTTCAGTACATGGGAATGTGATTTAAAGTGGTGTCACAATTTAATAAGGTTTAACCTTTTTATTTTAAATAAATAAAGTGACTAGAAATGCCTATGTGACATTCTTTTATTACTTGAACATTATTTCTGTAAGTAAACCCATATGTTTTTATATATTCTGAAAGGTATGATCAATTGTGAATTTTGAGAGTTCGAATCTGAAGGGAATATGCCCTGAGAGGCAATAATAAAATGTTTATTATGTGTATTCCAAGTATATGATAGATGTTTATTTTGCATGCTATAATTGTATTAATACGGAAACGTTAATACATGTGTGTTTAATAAACAAACAGAAAGTTCCTAGTTATGCCTCTCTCATAAACTAGTTCGTTGATTAACAAGATGATCACGGTTTCTTGATCATAGACATTGGATGTTGTTAATAATGAGATCACAACATTAGTGTAATGGTGTGATGAACATTCATCCGAAGTATAGCATTACGATCAAAGTCATTGAGTTTATATTGCTATAAACAAACTATGAAGTAATCCTAATCCTTAGACCATGAGATCATGCCAATCACTAACACCGGAAGAGTTTCTTGTTGACATCAAACGTCACTCCGTAACTGGGTGATTATAAAGATGGCTTCAAAGCTACTAAAGTGTTATGTTGAGAATCATGGATCAAGAGTGGAATTTGTTCATCCCGATGATGGATAGATATGATCTGGGCCCTCTCGGTGATATCACATTGGTTAGCTTGCAAGCAAGTGATTTGATCACTAGAATGTTATATCACGGGAACGAGAAAAGAGTGCGTGTTAGTAACGAGATCAAACTAGGTATGGAGATACCGATGATCGAATCTCGGACATGTAATATATCGTGAAACAAAGGGAATAAGATACAAGCGTAAAAGGTTTCGATGATAACAGGAAAAGTCATTGTTGAATGTGTGGGAGTTAGTATGGATCTCCAGGTCCCGCTACTGATTATTGATCGGAGAAGGGTCTCGATCATGTCCGCATTATTCGCGAACCGTAGGGTGACACACTTAAGGGACACTGGCATCCAGTTGGAGCAAATGTTTCATGTTGAAAGAATAAACAAGCGCAGGAATTTATTTCACTAGATACCGAAATAGGTTTTCGGGTGAAATTGCATAAAGTGGTTATGCATGTGAAATGAAATTCTAGCAAGGGGTTATTTGTGAATGTTTGTCATTAAAGTAATTGACAAAATTCTGAATAAAATAAAAGAGTTTTATTTAATGAGAGTTTGCATTAAATTTGGTGGAAATTTTAATGGGAATTTGAGTGGACTTTAGAGTGGAGAAAATTGAAGGGCCATTTTGTGAGTGGAGTGTCCACCCACAGGAATGAAGGAGGGGAGGGGGCATCCCCCATGGCCGCCGGCCACCCCCTTGGGGTCCCCCCCCCTCCTCCTATAAAAGGAGCCCCCCTCCTCACTTCTCACTCACACCTCCTCGTGAAGGATCTCTCTCCCCCTCTAGAATTTATCCCCCATGGTCTCGGACTAGCGAGATACATGTTCCCGGTGGCTATTCGGCAAGAAAGGGTTGTGCTTCCGCTGCATCGCTGGAGTGAGGAGGCGGAGGTTGCCTGGTGTCTTGTACGTGTGTCCGAGCATGGATGCGCTGCTGCTTTGCGGCGCTAGGACTTCCTCTCGATCTTGAGATCGGCAAGAGATCGTCTACATCAACCACGAGTTGAACTCGTTAAGCTTTGTCGGTCTTCAAGGGTATGTTCTCTACGGATATACATCCGCCCGTTGTTTGTATCTAGTAGATAGATCTTGGTACATAGTTCCCATCGTAGGAAATTTTTTGTTTTCTATGCTGCGAACCCTACAGTGGTATCAGAGCCGGATCTATGCGTAGATACTTTACACGGGTACTACACATATGAGTATGTGGGCGATGATGATCATGTTGTTGCTCCTTAGTTGTAATTTTGGATATTGGTGCATAGTGGGATGAAGCGGCCCGGACAAACTTTACATGTCCTCGCATATGAGACCTGTTCCACGCTTGACATGCAACTAGTTTGCATAAGTGGCTAGCGGGTGTCTGTCTCTCCTACTATAGTCAATATCTATTTTGCAACGAGTTGTCAACAATTTGGTTATCCTCGTTGTGGTTCATGTTCGTAGGTAAGAACGGTTCTATCTCGAAAGCCCTAATCCACGTAAAACTTGCAATGGATAAATTAGAGGCGTCTAGTTTAGATTGTTGCTAGGCTAGTGTTATGATATGGTGATGTTGTAAGTAGAAGTATGAGATGATACTCTTACAACATACATAACGTGTAATCTCCATAGACCTTGGACTTACACATATAGGTATGATAGTGATCATACCATGGTGCACATGATAGAGATCATATGCGGGAACCATATCATTTCACTAATAAACATGTGATGTTTGATATCATCTTATATTGCTTGTTTAGCGCTTTGTTAGCATAATAAGATGATCCCTCTTTTAAATATCAAGATAAGAATGTGTTCTTCCTTTAGTATGCACCGATTATGTTTTCGTCGCTCCAAGACATCACGTGATGATCGGGTGTTCTTGGATCCACGACCATATTTCGGGTGTAAAACAGTTACAGACGCGAATACTAAGGTTCTAACTTGCCGAGCCTAGCATGTACAGACATGGCCTCGGAACACGGACCGAAAGGTTAAGCATGAATCATATAGTAGATATGATGCCCATTTGATGCTCGCCTTTGAAGCTACACCGACTCACGTGATGATCGGACTTGGGGTAGTGGATTTGGTTCATGTAATCACCAAAAAGGCACGAGGGATGTCGTTTTTGAGTGGGATTTCATTCATAATATGGATTAGTTGAACTCAATCTATCATACACTTAGTCTAAACTTTACAAATTCTGTTGTAGATGGCACCACCTGCTTTTAATTTCAATGTGTTCATGGAGAAAGAGAAACTTGCAACGAACGGTAGCAACTTTACCGAATGAGCCATGAATTTGAGGATTCTCCTCTCTGCTGCACAAAAGCAATATGTGCTAGAAGCGCCGTTAGGCCCCCCACCTTTTGAGGATGCCCCTGACGAGGAGAAGAATGTCTATCAGACTCGTCAGGAGGACCACAACTTAGTTCATTGCGGCATATTGTATGGGCTAGAGCCGGAACTTCGAAAGCATTTCGAAAACGGCAATGCTTTTGATACAATGGGTGAGTTGAAAATGATTTTCGACACACATGCTGCTGTAGAGAGCTACAACGCTTCAGAAAAGTTCTTTAGCTGCATGATGGAAGAGCACAGCTCCGTTAGTGAGCATGTACTCAAGATGTCGGGTTACGCCGATAAGCTTGTGTCCTTGGGAATATCGATTCCCATTGACCTAGGCATACATCGTGTTTTGTAGTCTCTGCCACCTAGCTATAAGAGCTTCGTGATGAACTATAATATGCAAGGCATGAAGAAGTCTCTCCCCGAGCTTCTGTCAATGCTTAAAACTGCAGAAGTGGAGATCAAAAAGGAACATCAAGTGTTGATGATCAATAGGAACACTGGTTTCAAGAAAGACAAGAAGGGAAAACGGAAGGGAAGTAAGGGAGGCAAGCCGGTTGCCGCGCCTGAAAAGAAACACCGAGTTGGACCTAAGTCTGATACCGAGTGCTACTATTGTAAGGGGACTGGCCACTGGAAGCGCAACTGCCCCAAGTATTTGGCAGACAAGAAAGCCGGCAAGGCAAACAAAGGTATATATGATATACATGTTATTGATGTGTACTTGACTAGTGCTCGCAGTAGCACCTGGGTATTTGATACTGGTTCAGTTGCTAATATTTGTAACTCGAATCAGGGGCTGCGGAACAAGCGACCACTAGCAAGGGGTGAGGTCAAGATGCGTGTCGGCAATGGATCAAGCGTTAATGTGATCGCCGTCGGAACGCTGCCTCTCCACTTGCCGTCGGGATTAGTAATAAACTTGAATAATTGTTATCTGGTGCCTGCACTGAGCATGAACATTGTATCTGGATCGTGTTTGATGCGAAGTGGTTATTCATTTAAATCCGAGAACAATGGTTGTTCCATTTATATGAATGAAATCTTTTATGGTCATGCACCGATGATGAATGGTTTATTTCTTTTGGATCTCGATAATAATATTACACATATTCATAATGTTGATGCTAAAAGGATTAAACTAAATGATGATATATCCGCATATATGTGGCACTGCCGTCTAGGTCATATTGGCGTTAAACGCATGAAGAAGCTCCATTCGGATGGACTTTTGGAATCACTTGATTATGAATCATTTGATACATGTGAGCCATGCCTTATGGGCAAGATGACTAGAACGCCGTTTACCGGTTCAATGGAACGGTCGACAGATTTATTGGAAATCATACATTCTGATGTATGCGGTCCAATGAGTGTGTCGGCGCGAGGTGGATATCGTTATTTTGTTACTTTCACGGATGATTTGAGTAGATACGGTTATATCTACTTGATGAAACACAAGTCTGAAACCTTTGAAAAGTTCAAGGAATTTCAGAATGAAGTGGAAAATCATCGTAATAGATAGATCAAATTTCTACGGTCCGACCGTGGAGGTGAGTATCTAAGTTACGAGTTTAGCACTCACATGAAAGAGTGTGGAATTGTTTCACAACTCACACCTGCCAGAACACCACAGAGAAATGGTGTGTCGGAACGTTGTAATCATACTTTATTAGATATGGTTCGATCTATGATGTCTCTGACGGACTTGCCGTTGTCATTTTGGGGCTATGCACTAGAAACTGCTGCATTCACTTTAAATCGGGCACCATCTAAATCTGTTGAAAAGACACCGTATGAATTGTGGTTTGGAAACAAACCTAAGCTGTCATTTCTTAAAGTTTGGGGATGTGATGTTTATGTGAAGAAACTTCAACCGGATAAACTCGAACCCAAAGCGGAAAAATGCGTCTTCATAGGATACCCTAAGGAAACTATTGGGTATTCGTTCTATCACAGATCCGAGGGCAAGGTTTTTGTTGCCAAGAATGGATCCTTTCTAGAGAAAGAGTTTCTCGCGAAAGGTGTGAGTAGTCAGAAGGTAGAACTCGAAGAGGTTATTGAACCTTCTCTTCAAAGTATGGCGAGTAGCGCAGCGCCGGAAGTTGTTCCGGAGTTGGCTCCACCTGTTGAAGAGGGAACTAATGATAATGATCACGAAACTCCGAAAGAGAGTACTACCGAACCTCGCAGGTCTAGCAGGACGCGTGCAGCTCCCGAGCTGTACGGAAATCCTGTCATGAATTTCATGGTTGATGAAAATGATGACCCTGCGACGTATGAAGAAGCGATGATGAGCCCGGATTCCAACAAATGGTTAGAAGCCATGAAATCCGAGATGGAATCCATGTATGAAAATCAAGTTTGGAACTTGGTAGACTTACCTCACGACCGAAAGGCCGTGGAGAACAAATGGATTTTCAAAAGGAAAACTGATGCTGATGGTAATATAACCGTCTATAAAGCTCGACTTGTCGCAAAGGGGTTTCGACAAATTCAAGGAGTTGACTACGATGAGACATTCTCTCCCGTAGTGATGCTAAAGTCAGTTAGGATTATGTTAGCAATTGCTGCATATTTCGATTATGAGATATGGCAGATGGATGTCAAAACCGCGTTTCTCAATGGTAATATTGAAGAAGAGTTGTATATGATACAACCAAAGGGTTTTGTCGATCCTAAGGATGCTAACAAGGTGTGCAAGCTTCAGCGATCTATCTATGGATTGAAGCAAGCATCACGAAGTTGGAATCTCCGCTTTGATGAGGTGATCAAAGAGTTTGGATTTGTCCAAACTTATGGAGAAGCTTGTATTTACAAGAAAGTGAGTGGGAGCAATGTGGCATTTCTGATATTATATGTGGATGACATATTATTGATCGGAAATGATATAGATCTTTTAAACAGTGTTAAAAGTTATCTAAACAGCAAATTTTCAATGAAGGGCCTAGGTGAAGCGGCATACATATTAGGCATAAAGATCTATAGAGATAGATCTAGGCGCCTAATAGGGCTATCGCAAAGTACATACCTTGATAAGATTTTAAAGAAGTTTAAAATGGAAGAGAGTAAGAAGGGGTTATTACCTATGACACAAGGCACGACATTGAGTAAGACTCAAAGTCCGGCTTCGGCGGAAAAAAGAGAGATAATGGACAAGGTCCCCTATGCTTCAGCCATAGGCTCTATAATGTACGCCATGCTATGTACAAGACCGGATGTGGCACATGCTATTAGTTTGACTAGTAGGTACAAATCGGATCTAGGTTCAGAACACTAGAAAGCAGTCAAGAATATCCTTAAGTACTTGCGAAGAACTAAGGATATGTTTCTTGTATACGGAGGTGAAGAAGAGCTCGTCGCTAAGTGTTATGTCGACGCTAGCTTTAACACCGATCCGGATGACTCTAAGTCTCAATCCGGATACGTATTTCTCATGAATGGCGGAGCGGTTAGTTGGAGGAGCTCCAAACAACCTGTGGTGGCGGGATCAACAACGGAGGCCGAATATGTTGCTGCTTCAGAAGCGGCTCAGGAAGCAGTTTGGATGAAGGAGTTCATATCCTAACTAGGTGTGGTTGCAAACGCGTTGGACCCAATGGTGATCTATTGTGACAACAATGGTGCCATTGCCAATGCCAAAGAGCCAAGGTCTCACAAGCATTCCAAGCATATTAAGCGCCGGTTTCACTCCATCCGCGAGCATGTCAAGGATGGAGATATAAAGATTTGTAAAGTACATACGGATCTCAATGTAGCAGATCCGTTGACTAAAACTCTCCCTAGAGAAAAACATGATCTACACCAGAACTCCATGGGTGTTAGATACATCACAATGTAACTAGATTATTATCTCTAGTGCAAGTGGGAGACTGAAGGGAATATGCCCTGAGAGGCAATAATAAAATGTTTATTATGTGTATTCCAAGTATATGATAGATGTTTATTTTGCATGCTATAATTGTATTAATACGGAAAAGTTAATACATGTGTGTTTAATAAACAAACAGAAAGTTACTAGTTATGCCTCTCTCATAAACTAGTTCGTTGATTAACAAGATGATCACGGTTTCCTGATCATAGACATTGGATGTTGTTAATAACGAGATCACAACATTAGTGTAATGGTGTGATGAACATTCATCCGAAGTATAGCATTACGATCAAAGTCATTGAGTTTATATTGCTATAAACAAACTATGAAGTAATCCTAATCCTTAGACCATGAGATCATGCCAATCACTAACACCGGAAGAGTTTCTTGTTGACATCAAACGTCACTCCGTAACTGGGTGATTATAAAGATGGCTTCAAAGCTACTAAAGTGTTATGTTGAGAATCATGGATCAAGAGTGGAATTTGTTCATCCCGATAACGGATAGATATTCTCTGGGCCCTCTCGGTGATATCACATTGGTTAGCTTGCAAGCAAGTGATTTGATCACTAGAATGTTATATCACGGGAACGAGAAAAGAGTGCATGTTAGTAACGAGATCAAACTAGGTACGGAGATACCGATGATCGAATCTCGGACATGTAATATATCGTGAAACAAAGGTATTAAGATACAAGCGTAAAAGGTTCCGACGATCACAGGAAAAGTCATCGTTGAATGTGTGGGAGTCAGTATGGATCTCCAGGTCCCGCTACTGATTATTGATCGGAGAAGGGTCTCGATCATGTCCGCATTATTCGCGAACCATAGGGTGACACACTTAAGGGACACTGGCATCCAGTTGGAGCAAATGTTTCATGCCGAAAGAATAAACAAGCGCAGGAATTTATTTCACTAGATACCGAAACAGGTTTTCGGGTGAAATTGCATAAAGTGGTTATGCATGTAAAATGGAATTCTAGCAAGGGGTTATTTTTGAATGTTTGTCATTAAAGTAATTGACAAAATTCTGAATAAAATAAAAGAGTTTTATTTAATGAGAGTTTGCATTAAATTTGGTGGAAATTTAATGGGAATTTGAGTGGACTTTTGAGTGGAGAAAATTGAAGGGCCATTTTGTGAGTGGAGTGTCCACCCACAGGAATGAAGGAGGGGAGGGGGCAGCCCCCATGGCCGCTGGCCACCCCCTTGGGGTTCCCCCCTCCTCCTATAAAAGGAGCCCCCCTCCTCACTTCTCACTCACACCTCCTCGTGAAGGATCTCTCTCCCCCTCTAGAATTTATCCCCCATGGTCTCGGACTAGCGAGATACATGTTCCCGGTGGCTATTCGGCAAGAAAGGGTTGTGCTTCCGCTGCATCGCTGGAGCGAGGAGGCAGAGGTTTCCCGGTGTCTTGTACGTGTGTGCGAGCACGGATACGCTGCTGCTTTGCGGCGCTAGGACTTCCTCTCGATCTTGAGATCGGCAAGAGATCGTCTACATCAACCACGAGTTGAACTCGTTAAGCTTTGTCGGTCTTCAAGGGTATGTTATCTACGGATATACATCCGCCCGTTGTTTGTATCTAGTAGGTTAGATCTTGGTACATAGTTCCCATCGTAGGAAAAAATTTGTTTTCTATGTTGCGAACCCTATAGAATCAACTCAAAAGCTCTTATGGTTGAATTTTGAAAAATGTTTGAATGCAGAAAAGCTTCTGACTTGTTATTTTTACCAAGGGTGATCTACAGATCCAAATGATTTGAATCCAACGTGTTTGGATTAAGCATTTTAGTACCTTTCTAACAAAATTGGTTTCATGCAATTTGGTTCATTAAATCGAGTTAGGTTGATTTTTGAATCTATGTACAGAACCGTGTTTGAATTAAAATGGAAAAATCTAAATTCAAACGGCTGGGTTGCGCGGGAGACGCTAATGGGCCGGCCCAGTGTCATTCCGCAGCGCGGGGCTCAGCTGACAGGGGGCCTACCAGTCAGCGGTTCATAACGCGCGAAGCGGTACGGGGCTGTGTGGGTCATTGGATTAGAGTGGGGATCGACGGCTGGGGATCGACGGCTGGGGATCGTCGTCGACGACGGACCTGTCGCTCTAACCCTAGCGGCTCAATGGGGGTGCATAGGAGGCGTACCAGGGCTCCAGCGACGACGGCGAGGCGGGCAAATGAACGTGTGGTCGACGGTGAGCTCAGGGACGGTCGAGGCAGCTCCGGGGGTGGTCGCAATCAGCGGCGCCCTTCTCCTCCAGAGGTGGCTTGCTCCGGTGCAATTCCGGCGAGCCGCTGCTCCCCGTGCTCCGGCTAGAGATGTGGGACGATCAGTGAGGTGAGGGGAGTGGAATGGTGTGCTGCAAATGGCTAGGGGTGGCCTCCTTTTATAGGCTCGACGGCGAGACCGAGAGGAATGGGCAGGCGACGGTGGCGACATGGTTATGGGCTGCTAGAGGCATGGCTGAGGGTGGCGATCGACTCGCGGTCTCCTGGCGATGCTCTAGGAATTCAATGCGGGCTTAGGGGCGGTGGTAATCGGTCGGGCGAGGCTGGCGCTCTGAGCGTCAGAGGCGGCGTCTTCGACGGCGAGCGGTGGCTATGAGGCGTTGGACGGCGAACGGGGGTGTCTGGCGTGTTCCTTGGGTCGTGGCGACGCGGTGGGCACGAGCTGCGGTCAAGGGGCGGCATGTGCACGGGTGCTGGGTGCGGCGCTCTGGCGCATGCTCGGCATGTCGCTGTGGCACTGGGCGTTCTCGGTGGTCCACGGCTTGCCTTGGCTCGGGGAGGGGGCAGTGGGCGGCGGTGAGGTGCTGGCTAGCTCCCAGACATGGCGAGAGAGGGGGAGGTGGTCTGCTACGGCGGCGACCAAGTTGGCCGGCGAGGTGGGCTCGACTTGCTCACCATTGATGGCAATGTCAAGCTCACAGTGAGGCTAGAGATTTCCAAATAAGCTAGATGATCTACTAAATGTTTGCTGTGAGCTAGAGAGGGAATAAGTTAGGCCAAAACACTATTAAAATAGTGAATTTGATTTGGTTTAAATTCTGCCTGCCAAGTGTTTGATGAAATGGCCACAAGAAACTTCTTTTTGAATTTTGAAAATATTTTTGGTGGGTGTGCTAGGCATTTGCTTGAGACTCTGTGGGTGCTTGGGTTTTGAAAATTGAGCTTGTTTGAGTGGTTTTTGAAATAGTGGGATCTTCCCATATGATATAGATTCAATTTTAAACTGTCATTTAAACTTAGCATTTGAATGTTTTTGGAAGATCACAAAGTGTGCCTTGGTACCTTATTATGTGTACTAACAAGGGGTGCAAAGATCCACAATTGTTTTTGTTAAGTTTTGAGTGCTAGGAATATCCAAAGTAGGCATGATAGTTAATTTGGCAAAAATGACCATTCACTTCATTTATTTATTTTGAGTTGTTTTTCTTTGGGAAAAGTTTGGGAATGATTTAGATGATGTTTATTTCAACTAAGAATCATTTTGCAAGCAATGGATCACAGAACCATGGCAATTCAAAAGAACTCCCAATTTAAATACACATACATATGAATGCTTTTTATATTTTGAGATGGGAGAGTTTTTGTTAACCCTAAATTTGATGATTAGAGTTTGTTGATCCATGTTTAATATTTTTGGGATGTTACACTAATGTTGTGATCCCATTATTAACAACATCCAATGTCCATGATCAGGAAACCTTGATCATCTTGTTAATCAACGAGCTAGTTTATGAGAGAGGCATAACTAGGAACTTTCTGTTTGTTTATTAAACACACATGTATTAACGTTTCCATATTAATTCAATTATAGCATGCAAAATAAACATCTATCATATAATTGGAATACACATAATAAACACTTTATTATTGCATCTCAGGGCATATTCCCTTCATGCACATATATGATGTGGTAGACTGATCAGAGTTCAAGCCCTTGTAGAGGCGTTGACACCAAGTTCACTGGACATAAGGGCCTATCCTTCACATCATAGAGTTTGGACAAGAAGGACAAAATTAACCACAAAGAGGATATCTTGAGGCGAACACAAGCCTTCACAAACTTCTTGGGGTAAATTTGCAAGTTTGGATGCTCCGAGGTGACTCTAACTATGTCTTTTAAATGATTTATTAGGCTCTCAAAGGCCCGGGAAGCTCTCATATATCTAGCAGTGGGTACAAAGTTACATCGAGACCCCTAGGGAAAAGGGAGTAGAGGATAAGGATACCACTTTTACATCAAAGACCCTGGGATAAGAAACTAAACGTGATCTAGTCCATAGTCTTCTCCACCGCATCTGCGAGACCCGGAAGTAGGGGTGCCTGCATCGCTACCGGGGGAACATGCCCCTTGGGGCAGCATCGACCATGAATCCTTTGCCATGGTCCGGGAATATCATCCGCAAAGGCTCAACGGCCTAGAGGAAGAAGAGGCTCGGGTTGCCATCGCACCTGAGCACGGAGTGGCTCCATTCGCCATGAATAACAACAACATATAGCGACCACCAGTTGGGAACTCCACAAATTACATCTTCTAGCGCACGGAGCAACATCCATACGCAAACCCCTTGCCGAGATCCAGAACCACGCAGTTCAAGCCCCTGTAGTTCCTCCTGTCTATCCCCATGACTACAAGGAAGAAGACACAGGACCCCAACATCTGCAAACATCGAAAATACGCCTTATAAGACCCAAGTTGTTGATGCAGATGATGGCGCACCATGGTGCCCCTCCTCCTCACCGCCATGTCCAGGCGGGAGAGGCTCCACAGGCCCACGCTTCGCACCGCTACGCTTCTCCTCCTAGATGCCATGGCCGGCCAGGAAAAGCAGAGCAGCACAACGCCCTCACACCACAGGAAAGCGAGCGACTTTATTTAAGGATGTGGCAGTCACCCTTGCAGTACCCTTATCCAACCAAAGGAGCTCGAGCACCGGAAAGTCAACCCCTAGGATCCAGATTGGGCCTCCTCAATCTGGAGCTCCCCATCCCCACTACTAGCAAACAACAAAGAAAACTAATACACATATGTGTTTTCAACCGAATAGACAGACAAATGTGTTATCGACGGAAGAGACAATACACATATGCACGTGATATAAATATAGTTGTCTCCCAAATTGCCATTTCTCTACGAGAGAGGAGAGAGAGGCACCCGCGAGGCGGTAGCTAAAACCCATCTAGGGTTTCTTTCCTCCGTCGGCGACATCACTGGTCTATCCGGTCTCCGACGTCTTAGGGTCTTAGAGACGTGGTGGACCACGACCCCTCGCCGACAAGAGGTCTCGTGTTTTGTTTAGACAGTTTTTTAGTGTCTTCTTTAGAATGTTGAAGCGGTGGCTAGGGTGTAAAGTCAGAATAAGATCCTCTCATCCTATCCTCACTCTAGTGGTGCGTCTAGCATCGACGGAGGACGCGTGGAGTCGTGTGTCTGATAGATCTCCTGAGATCCGATCATTTTTTGAATTTGTTGGTGTGGTTTGAGGTCAGTCTCTTTCGATCTACAATTGTCATCTTTGGTGATGGTTGCTGCTCTTATGTGCTGGTTGTTTGGGTCCTTAGCACGACGATTTGCCGTTCGTCTACTATAACAAGCTCTACTACGATAAGTTTTGTCCGACTTCGATGATGGAGGGCGATGACAGTGACACGTCTTCGGCTCATACTGGTGTATGTAGTCATCGCTAGGTGGTTCATTGATCTATTTATAGTTTTTATTATTTTTATTATAGCACTCTTTCTACACATCAGTGGAATTTCGTACTCCCTCCGACCCATATTAGTTGACTCAAATTTATCTAAATTTAGATGAATCTAGAAACTATAGCATATTCGTCCAATTTTTAATAAATCCAAATATACTAGTCCCTCCGTCCCTAAATAGATGTCTTAGATTTATTAAAATTTAGATGAATCTATATACTAAATAGTGTCTAGATTCATTCAAATTTTGACAAATCTGTATATCTATTTTAGGACGGAGAGAGTAATATACATCGCAGGGAGTAGTAATTTTTTTTGCAATTTCTCGTTCCTAATAGTTATGGTTCTTCAAAACCGATTTGACCCCTTGAACTAAAACACTATTAGCGGAGTCAACGTGGCCAAACAGGTGGTTCCTCTTGATCCCCTTTTCTATCCTTGTGTTGCCTTCGACACAGATTCGTTGAACCTGGACGCAATTTGACTTTCTCTCTCTTCGGCATTCTTTCCACTTGTTAATCCTCTTCCTCACTTAAATAGTGAAGGAGCTGTCGTCCATCACCTGATCCACAATCGCGTCCATATTCCAATCAACCCCCACCATCCAATTCGGAAGGTACAGTAGTAGAACACCAGTGGGCCCCAGAAAAGCAAGGGCAGGAAAAGGTCTGGAGAGCTCGACGGAAGTGCTCGTCAGGAACCTCCTCAGAGTAAGAAAAAGAATTTGCTTTCGATCTCCTCCCTTTTCCTCCTGTTTTACTTTTGAAACCGCTAGCAGGCAAAAGGGCAGCAGAAAGGCCTTTTCTGTAACTTACGGAAGTGATAAAGGGTTTAGACGTTTAGTCAGTCCCCGCCTTTGTTTATTCTCATTTCTTGATCTGTTCATTCAGTCGATTGCTTCTTACGGCCTTGTTGATTCCATCGATCGATCCCAGATGCTTTCTGAATGTTGAACAAGAAATTCTTTGATCTAGGTTTTCATGATAGGAGGATCACAGAGAACAGTGGAATTTTTTTTCACCTTCTGATGAAGGTTTCAGTTGCGTGTACCCTTAGATTTACCCTAGGTTTTAACCCATGAAATGAATGTGTTAACTGTTATTTCCATGCGACACTCGATCTCTACAGGGCACTCACTGATGAACATCTGGATAGATGCTCCTACCCTGTATCAGTGTATGAAAAATGTAGAGCACATTGGGTCACTGGCATGGAAAGTTAGAGGAACTGTAGAACATGAGGTAGGCAAGGTTGTTATGCAAGCATAGTGATGAGAGCCACCGAGAGTGCACGGAATCAAATCTGTTAGGCAGGCAGTAGGTTGGTGCATATGCTGTGCATTTCAGGGCCGTCCAACCTTGTCGCCTCATCGCATTCGCATATAGTACTGTACTTGCAGTCTAAATCACATTAAGATGCTTTTTCATGGCTTCTTTGACCAGGTTTGTGGAATTGGCGGGCCATTCGCTTACCTACAGACAGAACATAAATAGTGTACTTAATTGACCCATATGATTTTGCAGCAACTAACTGTCGATTTGCGGTCTGAACTAGTTGGCCTGTCTGCCGTAGATCATGTTCTGATGTTCATAATTAGAATTAACAACTGCATTATTGGGCCCTGACTAGTCCTGTAGAGGCGGAGACGACCTGGTATAAGACTTAAATGTGCCGTAAGTAGTGGAGCTTCTCCCTAACTACGGTTAAGAAAATTCATAATACAGTAGTATAGTTCCTTTGATCAGCTATGGAAAAGATGAGTACATAACTGCATAATTAAGCATGGAAAGCTGTAGGTCTGGTAACTAGCTAGGTTACGTTTTCATCGGCCGATGTACGTTTTCATCGACCGATGAGAGCAACTGAGAGCCCCAGAATTCCACAAAGCTTTGCAGTTGGAGTTCATTTAATTTTTGGATGTCAAAATTTCAGAGATTGCCTCCCTTTAGGTCATGTTTTTAGATTGATTGCAGTTTGGCGGCATATTTAACCCAAGGTGTGGTGTGAATGACTGGACAGAATTTCAGCTAGAGAAACTGCCAACATTTCATAAAACTGCAACTTGATGAAAATTGTCAGTATAATATTCAGTTTGCCCATGTAGCGAACTTATTTTGTACTAGTACTAACATCCAATTTTCTCAAAGTCCACGCCCTGGCCCATGTGTTTTCTTCAGTCACATTCAACCGGGGAGAGAGCCGAAACAGTTTTGATTGTTCCTTCCGTCACCTGTCATCCGCACATTATTTCAACTATGGCTGTGTATGCAGAATGATTTACATCTTCGGCAAGTGATGAGCTGTGTGGGATAACCTATTCATTTGGGTAGGCATTTCCCTGTGCTCTGTTGAATGTGGTGCGATTTTCGACGCAGATTCGTAGTTTGCAGCTTAGCCTAGCATCTCTTGCCCCTTTTAAAATTGAGGGGTTGACCTTGATCCTAGCCGGAGCTCCTGTCATCTCTCTATATATTGGACATTCTCTAGCTTCTTATCAATCCAACGAAGAAGCAAGCAGGCCTTTGTCTTCCTGGGCCAACTGCATCCTTCTTCGTGTAGGTTTTCCTTGCCTTCCTGTGATCAAACATTAGAAAGCCACTGATCGATGAGCGGTGGATTCTGTTGTGTGCTTCCATTCTTGTTCTTGTTCTTGCATAAGTTTCAAATTCCTTTGGCTCTGAAGTAAAACATTTCATGTCTTTGTTTCTTACTGCAAATTATTGCATTCAGCTTAGAGCTCTGATCACCTAGGTTGGGCCATGCATGCAGCTGGTCATGCATGTTCATGCGGTTGCCTGTGCTAGCTTCGTGATAGCTTTTGGCCTTCTGAATAGAGTTTGATCGATATGCTCACTGCTTATTTTGCAGACAGAAGTGTCCTTCTGCACCTAGGAGCTAGCGTGCAACATCGTCGACAATGCCACGCACCGTGTCTGATGGCGGCGAAGAATTGCCCGGTGATGACATCTCCAGCCGGACAGGATCGCACCGCCGCGCCGACAACACCCACGGCGGCTACAAAGTCGGGTTCCCGCCCAACAAGGGCGCCTTTGCTGAGTTTTCTGACGGGGTGAAGGAGACCTTCTTCTCCGATGACCCGCTGCGGGCGTTCAAGGACCAACCCAAGTCCAAGAAGCTGTGGCTCGGCCTGCAGCACGTCTTCCCGATTCTTGACTGGGGCAGGGGCTACACCTTTGGCAAGTTCAAGGGGGACCTCATCGCCGGGCTGACCATCGCCAGCCTCTGCATACCTCAGGACATCGGCTACGCCAAGCTTGCTAACCTGAAACCACAGTATGGACTGTGTAAGTGCATATATACACGCGCACACAGGCGTGACTGTTCCTTCTTGTTGTGACGAAAATTTTGCTTCAGTGGCTACAACTGATGATAAGAAACTTTACTTTGCAGACAGTAGTTTTGTCCCGCCTTTGATATACGCCCTGATGGGCAGTTCCAGGGACATAGCCATCGGTCCAGTGGCGGTCGTGTCGCTGTTGCTCGGCACTCTCCTCCAAGAGGAGATAGACCCGGTCAAGAATCCGGTAGAGTACACCAGCCTGGCCTTCACTGCGACATTCTTCGCGGGTGTCACTCAGTTCGGGCTCGGATTCTTCAGGTATTACCACAGATCCCCTGGTGACTGTTACCAACTCGGTTTTGGTGGATGATATATTAGAATGGTAGCTTATGACCGGACTTTGCTGCAGGCTAGGGTTTATCATAGAGTTCTTGTCTCATGCTGCCATCGTCGGTTTCATGGCGGGTGCCGCCGTCACCATTGCCCTTCAGCAGCTCAAGGGCTTCCTTGGCATCGCGGTCTTCACCAAGAAGTCTGACATCATATCAGTAATGAAATCAGTCTGGGGGAATGTTCACCATGGTGTAAGAAAAATCGTACCTTGTTTTTTCCCCTACTTCTCCGATGAAAACCAATATTTCACAGAACTTACTCTTGCTTTGTTGATTCAGTGGAACTGGCAGACGATATTGATCGCATCATCGTTCCTGGCATTCCTTCTGTCAGCTAAGTACATTGTAAGATAAAATACTACATGTTCACAATTCTGTCTTATTTCTCTGACTATTTGTTTTGATCACGCCATCTCATTGGAATAATTCAGGCTAAGAAGAATAAAAAGCTCTTCTGGGTTTCTGCAATCGCCCCGCTAATTTCGGTGATCATATCCACCTTGTGTGTGTTCCTCACTCGTGCAGACAAGCAAGGCGTCGCAATTGTAAGTCAGACTTGACTACCTGCAATTTCTGTCATCAATTAGTCGAGGATGATAATGTGGATCTGTCATTGATCAATTGCAGGTCAGGCACATAGACCAAGGCATCAATCCAAATTCATTTCATCGCATATATTTCAGTGGCCCAAACTTGATGGTAGGATTCAGAATTGGGGTAGTAGCTGGAATGGTCGCCCTAACGGTAACAAAAACTTCAGTACCTATTTTGAGCTTCATATTTTAGCATGGGAAATAATTTCTAGGATATCCACCAATGTTCTAAAAGTGATGGAATTTTTTTATCAGGAAGCTATTGCAATTGGAAGAACATTTGCTGCCATGAAGGACTATCAAATAGATGGTAACAAAGAAATGGTGGCTCTAGGAACCATGAACATTGTAGGTTCATTTACTTCATGCTATGTAGCAACAGGTAACTACCAACTCCATAGAAAATATCTACCTAGCCCATAAAAGTATACCATTCTACTTAGTACTGACAAAAGTTATTTGTTTTAGGTTCTTTCTCACGATCAGCAGTGAATTACATGGCTGGCTGCCGTACAGCAATATCCAATGTTGTTATGGCAATTGTAGTAATGCTCACACTGTTGTGGATCACTCCACTGTTTAAGTACACACCCAATGCCATCCTAGCTTCCATCATCATAAACGCAGTGCTTGGACTGATTGATTTTGAGGCGGCCTACCTTCTCTGGAAGGTTGATAAAATGGACTTTCTGGCGTGCCTAGGAGCATTCTTCGGGGTTATATTTGCATCAGTGGAGTACGGCTTGCTCATTGCGGTGCGGGTTATTACACCTTTTTTCCTGTTATTTCCAACTGAATACCCACCCTTGTAATTGGCTGATGATTGGTGAACTTTTATGGAATAGGTTGCAATATCTCTTGGCAAGATTATTCTTCAAGTAACACGACCGAGAACAGCTTTACTTGGTAACCTTCCAAGAACATTGATCTATAGGAATGTTGAACAATACCCAGAAGCTACCAAGGTGCCCGGGGTTCTGATTGTAAGAGTGGACTCGGCCATATACTTTACAAACTCCAACTACGTTAAAGAGAGGTAAAGTTCTTATACTGAAGACATAGATGCCTATGTTTCAGAGACTGGTGTAATTACTAGTACATAAGTCAGATAGAAGAAAACAATGATTCCCTTGCTACCATAGATTTTAAAAAATAACCATGCTTCACTTGATTAACTATTTTCAGAATCCTGAGATGGCTGAGGGATGAGGAAGAACAACAGCAGGAACAGAAGTTGTCCAAAACGGAGTTTCTGATTGTTGAGCTATCTCGTAAGAACGCAATGTGTTTATAACATTTTTAGAATACAACAATTATTTATTGAATTTATTGCTAATAGTTCAAAACACTGACCTATAAGTCTTCAACAGCGGTAACTGATATTGACACAAGCGGAATCCATGCCTTGGAGGAATTGCTAAAAGCACTTGAAAAGCGCAAAATTCAGGTAAATAACGAGGACTAGAACTTCAATTCTACAGCTACTAGCTGATACCTCAAGAATTAATATTAATGAACGAAGCACTTGACTAAAAAAAATCCTTGTGTACCACTTACATTACAGCTGATCCTCGCCAATCCCGGGCCAACAGTGATCCAGAAGCTGCGAGCGTCGAAATTCACTGAGCTCATCGGTGACGACAAGATATTCCTGTCGGTCGGCGAGGCGGTTAAGAAGTTAGCTCCAAAGGCCGAGAACGTCTGAAGAGTGAAGAAGATGCATCAAGAGATGTCCAGGCAGAGCAAAGAGAGATGTTGAGGTGTGATTTTAATAGAGCACAGGAGTAAAGGGCGTGGTTTGTGCAGAAGGTAAATAATGGAGGTGCGTGGGGTTGGATCTCGTCAGATTCGCAAGATGTGGTCGGCGAAAA
This sequence comes from Avena sativa, assembly GCA_916181665.1. Taxonomy (NCBI): domain Eukaryota; kingdom Viridiplantae; phylum Streptophyta; class Magnoliopsida; order Poales; family Poaceae; genus Avena; species Avena sativa. The sequence goes on along the minus strand of OV702293.1, from coordinate 446,210,808 downwards.
AGGAGAAGATGGTGGTGGCCTAGCTGGACATCTACATCTACATCAGTGTGCGTGTCTGTGGTGTGCGTATTGGCAAGTAATTGGCTAGTGGTAGAGGGTTTATATCATGATGATGATCCATTCTTGGTTTTTGCAGTTTATGGATCTGCATGACATACTTCCTCTGTTTCAAATTATAAGATGTTTTGGTAGGATAAAATAGCCCATCAAAACTTCCTATAACTCGGAACGGAGGTAGTAGTGTATGATAGTGTTTTGTACTTTACAGCCTTTTTTCACTGCTTTTGTAATTTAATTTTAAGGCTTTTATAGTGTATAAAAATGTTTTGCAACTTGGCTCAGTGTTACAGTGCATTTGATTGTGGACTGGAGCCTGCTGGAACTAATGTGTGAGCAATTGATGGTTTTCAGTACTATAGCCTGGTAACATGGATTGCTTCCTTGTGCCGTTGTGTGTTTCAGCTTTGGGGTATTAATTCAAACACATGGTGTGCATGGTATATTTTACTGCCAGACATGAATGAGTGAACTGTCGACTGAGTGCTCGTAGAAAAGCCTGCAGGCTACAGCTATCCTTACTCGTACATACTTGCTTTGCTTCACCGATCACCACGGCAGCAAAGTACAGAGGCAGGTACCTAATGCTCACCGTTTTGATCGGGGTTAGCCGCCGCTCCATCTCGACGAACGGATCAATCCTCGCCGCCGTCCTTGTTTCCGGTGCTACACCGCTAGGAAGAAGCAGCCGCGGATGTCTCGGAATGACGAGACAGCACCGGCTGGCTAGTGGCAGCCGCTCTTCCAAGCTGCCGCGCACCTGCGCCGCCTCCTTGGCTGCACGCCTGCCTGGTGCCAATCTTTACTATTAGAGTAGATTCCAGTTTTTACCCTCTAATCTGACAATTTTGAAACTAATTACCCCATTTGAAAAGTTTTCATTCTAATTACCTCATTTAGCAAAAGTTGTGTCAACTTTTACCCGTTGAGCATTTTTATTCGGCGGGTTATTAGCGACAGAGAAGTACACGTCACATACCATTGGTTTAATTCTGCAATTATTATTACTATATGAAAAAAAAACAATCGACCATGGTTGATGTACCATGTTCAAGTGCTTAAATAATTTAGTACAATCAAGTGGTCATTTCCATAAACTACAACTACCAATTCTTCAATGATGTATTGTAACATAAAGAATAGATCGTGTATATATCCCAAAAAACGAATAGAGGGAGTCTTGCTTAAGCCGACCAAAACCTATTCCAACATACGTTAGACTGAACACCACTCCTGATCTGTAAACGCAAACTGAACACCTAGCAAACGTCTGCACATACTTGTTTAACATCCTTATACGTACGTCAAAGTGATCATTGCTCTTCTCATAATTTTTCTTATCCCACGTACCTCAAGCTACCTAGCAAACGCGTGCATAGAATTGTTTAACACCCTTGTAGAATTATAGACATATGTGTGGGGTTCCTAGCAAACGCGTGCATAGAATTGTTTAACACCCTTGTAGAATTATAGACATATGTGTGGGGTTCGATCGATCACGCGCACACACGCATGTGTATGGATTTCCATATGCATTGTAGCAACCTGGCGGACAACACCTGTGTTGATATCGTTGCATGAAGAACATGCCAATGTGGTCGTTCGTTGTGTGCATCTTGTTGGTAGTTTGACGTCATGGGGTAAGAAAATTAGAAAGGGTATAAATTGGCAGAACTTTTGTTAAATGGAGTAATTTGAATGAAAATTTGCTAAAGGGGGTAATTAGTGTCAGAATAATCAAACTAAGGGATAAAAACTGGAATTTACTCTTACTATTAATTTCAAAAGCGTGATGAATGTCTGGTGTCACACATGCAAAAATTATAGAAAATGCCACCGCTAACAAATTGCCTAAGCTCCATAAAAAAGACTAACAAACCTTATCTAACAAGACTAACAAATTTTATCTTATCTATCTCTATTATATAAAAAAAAGAGGTGTTCTGTTTTCTGCCGTTCTGCACTACGTTGATTCCTTTGTCACGCATCGCTCCGCTCGCCCCACACGCACTTAATGGCTAAGCCCAACATCAGGCACCCTGTCGGTCCACCCGATCTTCCACCCCACCCACTCCTCCCCACCTCTGCCGTCGTAGAGGGGATCTCTCCTTCCGTCGGTGCCTGTTTCCCTTCATCGTCGGGATGTCGACCGTCTCCACAATAATGGAGTTCGGCTTCACCTGCGTAGCAGGCGCGATCCATGCCCTTGTTTTCCCGGTTGCGGTCTCTATCAAGATCCAAGACGCGCGGCCGCTCTAGGATCAGAACACCAATGGAGTGCCGGCGGGAGGTGCACGATTTCAGGCGACTTCTCCACGCCCTCGCTGTCATGAGGAGCGGTCTCCGTCGAGCTCCAGGACGCGCGGCTGCCCCAGAATCAGAGCGTCAATGGAGTGTCGGCGGGAGGTGCGCGATTTCGGGTGACTTCTCCACGCCCTCGCGGTCCTCCCGCGGTCTCCGTCAAGCTCCAGGAGGCGCGACACCCAGGATCAGAGCGCCAATGGAGTGCGAGCGGGTGGTGCACAAGAACGTCCAGCAACGATGAGATCAAGACCATCATTGTGGTGGTCGTCGTGTCGGAGGCGATCATCTCTACCGACGGACACCACAGGTGTGCAACCAAGGTTTGTGGCGACGAGATCGATACAAAAATCGTTGTCTCTGCTGAATGCCGATGAGAGTGATTGACACCGCACTCTTACTCCCTCCGATCCAAATTAATGTTCTCATATTTGTCTAGATTCGGATGTATGTAGAGATACATCCGAATCTAGACAAATCTAAGAACATTAATATGGATCTGAGGGAGTAATAAAGCTGGGTCTGATGACCTCATTTCTAAAAAAAATATTTAGTTGGATTCCCGAAGGAGAAGATCTCCCAGTGTTGTGAATGGCACTTGATTTTCTCATAGTTATACTTATTTTCTATTTTACCTTGAAAATGAAATGAATCCTTGACCTCCCTGAGACCCTGACACTAAACCACATAGGCTTTTGTCCGTGCTAACTTGATTTGTTATCTCATTAAGTCAACATGGAGTTATAATGTATGTACCGTACTATGAAGGCAATATTTTGTAAGATTGATTTGTGATTGAAATAAGGTGTTTTATAAAATAAATTTATACATCTACAAGCACTGTAATTTATTGGAGATCGTGTTTTTTTTTGCGATTTAGACCCTATGTCTATTAAGGAGGACAAGTGATACACAACACCACACTAATAAATAAAATACTACTCTCAAGTCCCTGAGATACAACTCAACACGAGGTCCACCGTGTTGCCCTGTCGCTGCCACTCCCACCTGGAGTCGTCGCGAACTTTATATTTGTAGAGGTCCACTGTACCGCTATCGTTGCCACTCCCACTCTGAATCGCTATGAACTTTGTATCTGCAGATGGGATCTCCATTGTCACAAAGTTTTCGACTTTTGTATCTCCATACCAACACTAGAAAGCAACATAAAGTTGAAGAACCACCAGCGCCAAGGTCCTCCCCTCCAACTCCTACATCGTAGAAAGGAGGCAAAATTGGCGTCTTGTGACTACCTCATGTACAAGGTCTCACACACTCCACGACACCGGAGGATGCGCTGTCGCCACGACGGAGTTGGAGAAAAAAGTTGTTGTGTGGGTGACACCGTAACCGCGACACCCACACCTAGCGCACCAAATCTCGCTCCCTTCAAGAGAAAGCATGAAGATGCTGCTTCCAGGTACTTAACGTAGCCATCAAAGTGGGGCTGGAGCTGCAGTAGATTATTCCTCACCATCACCCGAAAAGTAACATCCAGAACCCTAACCCTAACCCTACCACTACCTAGGCGCAGGAGACACGATATGTGGTCCCTCTACTCTCCCACCAATGAAGTGGATGATGGAGAGGGAGGGACCGGCGGTCTGGCTAGCTACGGAGCGGGGGAAGTCGAGTTCCTCACTTTTGCCTCTCTTTCACTATAGCAAAGGGGAAGAAACAGAGAATGATAACATCTTGTGTTGTCGGTTTAACCAAAGGGTGAATTTGAAAAAAACAGCAAGTGAACCATATTGGAGATATTTGACAAATTGAAAGATGAAAATGCACGATGATAAATAAATAGAGCATGACATGAAAATTTAAATACCCGTGGCAATGCACGAGCATTCAACTAGTTTCTATAACTAGGAGAAATACCATTACAAAAACTAAAGTTAGAGATATGTCACTCCAACTTTCTCATACCTTTATGTATGCCATTATCTTCACTTGAAAGAGAAAAACGGTTCATAAAATACATGTATTTCATTGTGTACATCAGTATTTATCATACTACCCCAGTTTTGAACTTTTGGTAGCATTTTGGCCTTTTCCAGGCGGCAAAAAATTCAAATTTTGGCCGAAATTTAAACTTCTCAGAAAATCTGAAAAAATTACATAAAGTCAAAAACGGTAATATAAGCCTACTGTTCTAATTTCAGCCATTTCTTGGCAGTTTTTGACTTCAAAACTGACATTTTAATGTTTGTCCAGGAACTTGACAAATTTTGGCCGAAAATTTGAACTTCTCAAAAAAATCTAAAAATTTTACAGAACATCAAAAACACTAATATGAGTATACTGTTCTAATATGAGCCATTTCTAAGCACATATGGGCCCTTAAACAGATATGCAAACATTTGTCTAGAAACTTTGACACAAAAATTCAGCACCATTTCCTCAGAATTTATCATACATTAACAAGCACAATAGTTCACAGAATAGGTTCATAAGCATGACTGAATAAACAGGTTCACAAGTATGTTTCAGTAGAGGTCCATGGCAGATAGTTCACATAATAGTACCAAAAGCAATTTAAAGGACATAAGTTCACAACTGAATCACGACTGAATCAATCGATTAGCTACCAAGCCAGTAAAGAAGGCTTCTCTTTATACCAGATGTAGGCTGCATTGCTAGAGGTGGAGATGGAGGTGGAGGTAAAACAAGTGCAAATGGAACATTTTTCTTGGCCTTTCCCCCTTTAGACGAGGTCTTTTTCATCGGGTTGTTTTTCTTGGTCTTCTTCCTGGCCTTTTCTTGTGATGGAGCTTTCTTTACGGGAGTTTTCTTCTTGTCCTTCTCTTGTGTTGTAGCTATCTTCATAGGCATCTTCTTCTTAGCAGGTGAGTAGGGTTTTTGTGGGGTTGTTTTAGCCTTTTTCCTGCATTGGAAACAAATAGTTCAGATTAAGAAAAGACTAGGTTAAGTGCAGCATTTTACCTTACAAGGTTGATATGGATTTCATCATCTAATGCATCACCATCCATTGTAAGAGTTGTTTCATCATCTTTATTCCTACAACAAGAACAAGATAGATCGGTTTTATGTATAAGTTTTGAAAAGAGGACCTCGAAACAGAATTAACTACCGAATCACCTTTTTGTTGTTGGTGTAGATGGATCTGGTACATTATCATGTATGTCATCATCTATAGCCACATACTTAGGATCAGGAACGATGGGGGAATACCAATCGGGGTATACCCACGAAGCGGATTCGCCGACTGGATCGAGCCGACTGAAGCTAAGCCTGGAGCGGGTCGACTCGCCCAATACGGCGACTGGCGCGTGCTGGACCCAGACGACTGGCGCCGACTGGAGGCCCAAGACGGCGACTCCAATAGAAAGCCCACTAGCACTTGTAAACCCTAACTGGCTGCATATATAAAGCCACCAGGGGAACCCCCACGGGGACATCTCTCATTAGATCTAATCTTCCACCGCCTCCGGCGGCTCCATTATAAACCAATCTATGAACATATACTGGATTGACAGCAGGACGTAGCGATCCTCCACCGAGGGGACGTGAACCTGGGTACATCGTGTGCCAATCTCGCTCCCGGATTCTCCTACGTCGCATTGCTCCCTCTACGTAAGCTACCCCTAGTAGCATCTGCCGTGCAACATCACGACAGTTGGCGCCCATAATTCGGACGGGATCCCTCACCCTCAACAATTAGATCGCATCCAGTAGATTAATTCTATGCGTGGAGGATTTTAATCAAAATCCAGACGCAATCGAGGCGGTGAATGACCATACGGTCGGCGAGCGACTGCTGTTCAGTCAAGCGTGAGAAAAACATGCATACGCGGCGCAGTGTCTAATGCATTAGTATTTCTATTTAATTCATGTCTCTCTCCGTACATTGGTTACTAGCAAAATCAGCTAACCTATATTCTATTTAGATCTAACTCTCTTTGTGTCTTTTTTACACACGCCGCCTCGTGATTGAGACATGATCTTTCGGAGACAAAGCCCGTCATCTGGATTGAAGCAAATTAAAGTCAACATCGGATCAGCATATTATTTGTTGCCGGCCAGGTCTGCGACATCACGCCGTGCACAGCTACAACAAATGAATTCCTGATGAGTTTTTGTTCAATTCCATCTCTCCTTGATTATTATTTTGATTATTTAATCTAGATCTGATCCCTTGCATTGCATGGATCGAATTGCCATGAAAGCTATCTAATCAATCGTAGCTGGAGAGACATGCACGTACACTTCTCATTCTCTCAAATAATTATTATTTAACTTAATCATCAACGTTTCATGTTGTTTATTTGTATATGTATAAAATCGCGTTTGAGACAATGGAGTTGCGAAGAAGCCAACTCAGTCGCTCGGCTATCACGGATTCTTCACGCCCGCCGCGGCTGCCTGTCGCGGACTCGCCATACTGTGGAACTCGCATAAACGCGGACACGCTTAAACGCGGACTCGCTAGGCTCGGGGACTCACCTGTCGCGACTCGCCTGCCGCGGGCGCCATCGCGACCTCGCCTTCGCGGCCCCGCCGTCGTCGACATCGCCATAGCACGACCTCCGTCCGCGGAGTCGACCCCGTGTCCGCCGCGTCGACTTCGCCATAGCGCGACCCGTGTCGCCGCGTCGACTTCGCCATAGTGCGATCACCGTCCGCCGCGTCGACTCCTTGTCCGCCGCATCGAATTTTTTCCGGTTAAACGCCGTGCGACCCCGTCCGCTATGTCAAATGCGTACGTCACGCCTACTAAGGGACCTTCATCGTCCGATTCGCCAATTCGCCTTTGTCAACCTTTGAAAGAGCGACTCGCAATGGCCAAGTAGTGCGGACGAGGACTCGCAGACCGAGCCTCGGATCGTCCATGAAAAACGCTAACCGAGAGCCATCATTGGAGTCGCCTTGCTCGACTGGCCTTCCGGGCCAAGACAAATGGATGTGCTACACAAACAGCACCATGTCCTCCTCAACCTTAGACAGTGCGACTCGCACGGCCAAGTACTACGGACGAGGACTCGCAAACCGAGCCTCGGATCGTCCAGGAAAAACGCCCAGCCGAGAGCCATCTTTGAAGTCGTCATGCGACTGGCCCCCCGGGCCAAGACGAGAGACTCGCTAACAAAAACAGCGCAATCAACATCATCACGGACTCGCAATCATCGCAGACTCTCCACACTCGGGGACTCTCCCCTCGCGGACTCGCAATCATCGCGGACTCGCCACACTCGGGGACTCTCCCCTCGCGGACTCGCAATCATCGCGGACTCGCCACACTCGGGGACTCTCCCCTCGCGGACTCGCAATCATCGCGGACTCGCCACACTCGGGGACTCTCCCCTCGCGGACTCGCAATCATCGTGGACTCGCCACACTCGGGGACTCTCCCCTCGCGGACTCGCAATCCTCACGAACTCGCCACACTCGAGGACTCTCCCCTCGTGGACTCGCCACACTCGGGGAGTCGCCACACTCGGGGACTCTCCCCTCGCGGACTCGCAATCATCGCGGACTCGCCACACTCGGGGACTCTCCCCTCGCGGACTCGCAATCATCACGGACTCGCCACACTCGGGGACTCTCCCCTCGCGGACTCGCAATCATCGCGGACTCGCCACACTCGGGGACTCTCCCCTCGTGGACTCGCAATCATCGCGGACTCGCCACACTCGGGGACTCTCCCCTCGCGGACTCGCAATCATCGCGGACTCGCCACACTCGGGGACTCTCCCCTCGCGGACTCGCAATCATCGCGGACTCTCCACACTCGGGGACTCTCCCCTCGTGGACTCGCAAGCATCGTGGACTCGCCACACTCGGGGACTCTCCCCTCGCGGACTCGCAATCCTCGCGAACTCGCCACACTCGGGGACTCTCCCCTCGTGGACTCGCCACACTCGGGGACTCTCCCCTCGCGGACTCGCCACACTCGGGGACTCTCCCCTCGTGGACTCGCAATTATCGTGGACTCGCCACACTCGGGGACTCTCCCCTCGTGGACTCGCCATGCTCGGCAGCAACCACTACTATTTTCAGAATATGCATCTCTAAAGAGCCTCAAGTCGCCTCTACAAGCCAACTCGAGCCTCGGGGACTACTCCTAGGCATGCTGCATGTACGCGTGGTTGCACGACCGCGGCTCTCCCTCTTTGACTCACCACCGCGGACTCGCCCTCGTGTACTCAACACGCTCGAGGACTCGCCACCGCGGACTCGCCGCCGCGGACTCGCCCTCGCGTACTCGACACGCTCGGGGACTCGCCGCCGCGGACTCGCCCTCGCGTACTCGACACGCTCGGGGACTCGCCGCCGCGGACTCGCCCTCGCGTACTCGACACGCTCAGGGACTCGCCGCCGCGGACTCGCCCTCGCGTACTCAACGCGCTCGGGAACTCGGCGCGCTACAGACAGCGCCACTCGCCGGTTGCACGACCTCGTCACTCGCCACACGCTCGGGGACTCAGCACGCTATAGACAGCGCCACTCGCCGGTCGCTCGATCTCGCCACTCGGCGCGCTCGGGGACTCGACACTTGCCGGTTTCCCAACCTCGCCACTCGGCACGCTCGGAGACTCGGCAATCGCCGGTCGCTCGATGACTCGGCACGCTCCACGTTCGGGGATTTGCCGCAACTGGCGGCTTCACCGACACCCTGCGTCTTTCGCCAACTGGCCATCACCGACTGGCTCGCGCCGACCGCCTCCCGCTTCATGTTCTTTTCTCTGTTCAGGAGCTCGTCGCTGATTCACCACGACCCATCGTCAAGACTCTCTGTGCCCTGCCTCAAGCCCGCGTCGAATCGACAACATGCTCGGGGACTACTGATGGGGGAATACCAATCGGGGTATACCCACGAAGCGGATTCGCCGACTGGATCGAGCCGACTGAAGCCAAGCCTGGAGCGGGTCGACTCGCCCAATACGGCGACTGGCGCGTGCTGGACCCAGACGACTGGCGTCGACTGGAGGCCCAAGACGGCGACTCCAATAGAAAGCCCACTAGCACTTGTAAACCCTAACTGGCTGCATATATAAAGCCACCAGGGGCACCCCCACGGGGACATCTCTCATTAGATCTAATCTCCCACCGCCTCTGGCGGCTCCATTGTAAACCAATCTATGAACATATACTGGATTGACAGCAGGACGTAGCGATCCTCCACCGAGGGGACGTGAACCTGGGTACATCGTGTGCCAATCTCGCTCCCGGATTCTCCTACGTCGCCTTGCTCCCTCTATGTAAGCTACCCCCAGTAGCATCTGCCGTGCAATACCACGACAAGGAACTTTGCATGTCTTTTCCATATGCCTAGGTTCCTTGCATCTCTTACACTTGACTATTTTCCTTCCAGGTTCTAGCCATCCTCTTATTCTTTGAAATCTTGGCCTACAAGCCACTGTCTTATGTAAAGGAGGGTGCAACTTGAATTCCAAATCCACATGTGTCCACTGTGACTTATCTGTCATGGTAGGAATTCTCCCAGCATATGCTGCCTTGAACTTCTTCACTGAATAGTAATCATCCACATATGTCTGAATCTCAGCACCATGACATACTCCTCAGCTATGTCAAATGGGTCAGTTTCTATAACAGCAGCAGATGGCACCACTTGTGCATATTGCTTTAATGGTGAGGTTGAATTAGATGTTGCAGCCTTACTAGGAGTTAGTGGGCATCCTTGGAAACCCACCAGCAGCACGTTGAAAGTGCAATGGACGTCGCCTAGAGGGGGGTGAATAGTCTTTAAAATTATTACGGTTTAGGCTCAAGTAAATGTGGAATAAAACTAACGTTTAATTTATTGAACACAAAACCTAGCCACTAGGTTCACCTAAGTGCACCAACAACCTATGCTAAGCAATACAAGCAACAAGGTGATATCAAGATATAAATACTTCAAGCATGATGGCTATCACAATGTAAAGTGCATAAGTAAAGAGCTCGGTTGAGATATAACCGATGGACATGGAGACAAAGATTTGTTTTTCGAAGTTCACTTCCAAAGAAGCTATGTCTCCGTTGGAGAGGTGCGATGGCGCAATGCTCTCCGAACGCCACAAATGGCTCACCTCGAGGTGTGGTGCCTCGATGCTCACCCAATGCCACACAAGGACTCACCCCGGATGCGGAATCACGCAACTCACCGACGCCACAAAAGGCTCACCCTATTCTCCCGAGTGCGCACCACAAAAGGCGGGCACTCGCTCCACTATGGGACGCTTGAGGGCGGTCACCGAACCCGTACAAGATTGAGTCTAACTCCACAACTCAATTGGAGGCTCCCAACAACAAAGCCACAAAAGGCCACAATGCCACAAAAGTCCAACAAAGCCACAAAAGGCAACAAGACTAGAAAAGGTCAACAAGACCACAAAAGGTCAACAATCCAACCACACAACCGTCTAGGGTTCCAAGAACCCAAGAGTAACAAGCCCACAAGCTTGTACTCGCCGAATCCCCGAGGAGAACTCAAACCTATGCAACAAATGCAAGGGCAAGTCCTTCACTCCCAAATTCCAACAAAGCTACGAAAGCTATTGGGGGAATAAGGGAGGAAGAAAAAAAGAGGAGAACACAAAACTCTCCAAGATCTAGGTCCCAATGATTCCTTCACAAAGAAGGGATTTAGCTTGGGGGAATTGTAGATCTAGATCTCCTCTTTCAAATCCCTCAAAAATATGCAAGAATCATAGGAAGGGAAAGGGGAGAGGGAAAGCTTCTTCAAGGTCAACAATGGAGGAGAGAGAGAGAAAGCCAAGAACCAAGAAAATAGCTAGTACCCACGAAGGGGAAGATGAGCCCCTTTTAAAGGGCTCCCAGATCTACCCGTTATGGGCATTCGCGACCCTGGCCGGAACTTCCGATGGGAGACCGGAACTTCTGGTGGCACACAGCCAACGGTAAAAAACTGCGATGCGAGAGTCATAAAACGCGAGTCTTGGTCGGAACTTCCGCTGACGAGGTTTGATCTCGTCAATGCCCATTGTTATGGACTTGGGTTTTGGAGAAGATGGGGATGCTGGAGATCGCGGAACGGTTAGCAAACAAGCAACACGGGGACACGAGGTTTACCCAGGTTCAGGCCCCCGGAGGGAAAACCCTACTCCTGCTTGTCTGCTCTTGATTACGGTGGAACCGAAGGTTACAAGGGTGCGCAGATTCGATCTGGCGTGGAGGTGTGTATGCGAAAGTATGAGGTAGAGATCTAGGTCGTGCCCTCCTAGCCTTTATATAGACTCAGGCAGGTCCCGGGCATAGACCTAGTCGGTTACAAGTTCTAGGATTTACCCCTTTGAATTTCCTATCTACTCTAGTCTTGATCTCCAAGGATCCGAAGGCGTCATGGGCCTTGGCCACCCGAAAATCTTCATGGGTCGACGTACGTCTGCCGTGGGCCTTCCTTAGGCTGGACCAGGTATGCTGAGATCATGTACCCGTAGGGTATAACCATGTCAGTAGCCACCGAGTGATCAGTCGAATCGTAGATTCGGCTGAGGACTCTTCAATCCTTCGGGTGCAACTATGTATTAACAGTATGTATGTAGGGATTGTTGATGCGTGTGCCTGACTCGCCCGACGGATCAGGGTCAGTTAACTGTCTTAGGACGAAACAACACGATCTTCCTCAGGTTCGAGTCCCTAAACTCAAACCCGGAACATATGCTGGCGTAATTCGACTCAGGCCGTGGAGGACTTACAGGAGTGGAATTTTAGTGTTTTTAATTGATGCACCCAACGCGTCCGTCGGGATTTTTTATCGCGCCTGCTGGCACGGATTTATACTAGCAGAGCACAGTCGTGTGCGTTGCCAGGCCATCAGATAATATCTGCAGGTCTTATCTTTGTGTCGCAGACACAACATCCGAATGTTTATCACCACGGAGGTGTTTCGGGTGGCCAAGGAGAACGTTGCTCACTTAGCGTCTTGTTGGGGCAGAGTTGCCGAAATGATTTTGCATGCTGATCCGAAGGATCGCAGTCGAAGAATTCATAGGGTGCGCAACCAGCGCTCCCTATGGGAGTAGCCCCCGAGTGCCTGTTCGAGTCGTAGACTCGAGCGGAGACTCTTATTCAGCCGTTGTTCAGTGTTAAGTCCGTAGGACACAAAAAATTTCGAATGCTTAAATCCATCCTCCCTATGGGAGTAGCCCCCGAGTCCGTAGTGGAGTCGTAGACTCGACGTAGGACTCGAAGAAATAGTTCGCTTTTGTTCATCATTCGGGTGCACGGCCAGCGCTCCTAATAGGAGTAGCCCCCGAGTAATTAGTCGAATCGTAGATTCGAGTGAGTACTCTTAGCTTTGAAGCCGAAGAATTGTAGTTTGTGCTAGTATAGTTTTTGATGACATCAGTGCTGACGATCAATGACCTCAAGCGTCTGCTGCGCCAGAGATGACTTGACTGGACGAACGTGGGTCCCACTTGCTGACCTTGAATTGATCGGTCACGCGTGGCGTGGAGATAATTACGGCGTCGCCTCGATTTCCGCGCATAGTGGACGGCGTGGTAATGACGGTTCATTATGATGCTGACACGTGTATGGCCAGATCTGCCATTGGCGTTAGGTCTTCTTGATGGACGGTTGTTGTGCGTTGTCCTCGCCGTTATAATCATTGGAGAAAGCTGCAGTTTGTTTTCACCGCATCTATTCTTGTTTTTACTGCCTCCTTGTGCTCTAAGAGTTCTTGCTGCGTGCTGGAATATTCTTCCACATTTCCTTCTTCCCTTCTGTACTCTCACCGCCGGCGCCGCCGCAGCGCGATGGGGAAAACAAAGAAATCATCATCTGCGGCTGGTACCAGCGCCTCCGGAGGGAAGAAAGGCGCCACCACTACCCGTGTCACCGACGGTGGTTGGCGGCGATCAGAGACGCAGGAGAGTGATCTCCGCAAGCTTCGCGAGCGGGGCTTGATCCCGCAGGATAGGGAGGCCGTCAGACTCCCCGGCAACGAGGTAATTCCCCGTCCCCCCGCTGGGTATCGGGTTATGTTTCTTGCCTTCGTTATTTGTGGGTTTTCCTTCCCAGTCCACGACTTCCTTCGTGGGCTGCTCTTTCTCCGCCTCTTTCAGAAACTCTATTCCGTGAAGAGACAATCCGGCTCGGATGGTGTGTATCCCATTGGGGTTGCATCATCTCCCTCAAGGCCAATATTCTTTTCTTTTCTTTCTCTATGTTCGAATCTGTCCAGTACTGGCGGAGGCGATGGTTTTACATTCGCGACTCCACAGTGGCTGGGCAGCAATTTGGTCTTCCTCCTTTCGACTCCTCCCAGATAATCGAGCCGAAGAGGTCCTAGAAAAACCAGATCTTGGATGGCGAGTCAGCGGAGATAGAGCCCCTTTACCGTCGGGTGGAGGATCTCCAGTTGACTCCTGAGAAAGAAGTGAACGGCGTGGATATTATCCGCACGTTTCTCGAGCGTCGGGTGCAGCCCCTCCAGGCTAGGGCGCATCCGATGTTTCTTTATGCTGGGCGCCGTGATCCGACGAGAGTTTTAGCCGAGAAGCTTTCCCAGGGTGATCTCGACAAGGCCCTTCGTACGTTGTTGAAGTACAAGGCTAGAGAGGATATCCCGGGGAAGTCGCTGACTCCGTCGTTTTCTTCGACACTGGCCGTTCGACAGGTGTAGATTCGTGCGCGTAGCGCTTTTTGTCGACTGCATATTTATTTTCCTTTGTTTGCTAACAAAGTCCCTTCTTTTTTGCAGAGCTTCAAGGTGCCGGGCATGGTGCCGCCATTGCCCGAATTATTTCCGGATGCTCCGGATAATGACGTGGTGGATTCCGTGTCCGAGCTGCCGTCGGCACGATCGCCGGCTAAAGAGTCCAACAAGTCGAGCAAGGACCATACTCGCAAACGATCGCGGAGCTCCAGCGAGTCTTTGGATGCATCGACTCCTCCGACTCCCAGAAACCCTCTGTGCCTTGAGCGTCACAGTGACGGGCATGGAGGTTCTTCCTCTCCTATTTCTGCTCTTCTTGTGCGAGCGGTAGCGCCGCATCTGCCAGCGAAGCGGAAGAAGGAAGAAAAGAAGGAAGAGAAGAAGGAAGAGAAGAAGGGGAGAAGAGAACCCGAAGGACTCCTCCTGTCTTCGACCTGATCTCCCTAGACTCGTAAGTTTCTTTTATAATGCTGTCCTTTTTTTGCTATTGACTTTGTACTTGTGCTAATTATTTCGTGTGCAGACATTCTTCCCACGACTCCTCCAGCGATGGTGCTCGGGAGATGATGGGAGAGTCGAAGGTTGCGTATCCTCCTCCTCAGATGGTGGCTACCTCTGAGGGTGCTGCGCCGATCCCTTCTCCACAGGAGGCTCAGGTGGTTGCGCCTCAGAAGGCTGCGAGCGGGCCTTCGGAGTCGCCATCGGAGCATGTAAGTACTTTTGTTTCCTGCCACGGAGGGAGCCCCCGAGCGTCTGAAAAAATTTCTTGTCTTGTTATTTCTTCGAGTCTTCGGGGGGAGCCCCCGGGCGTTTTCGTGTGCAAATTTTGCTTTTATTCCTTCGTGTTGGGCGCAGCCCCAAGTCCTTTTTTCCTTACTGGTAGTTCTTCTTCCTACAGCCTTTTGTGCAGGATGCCAAGTGATTGGTGCAGGAGCACCTGGTGCTGGAGGCCAACCTCCAACAGCTTCAAGGTACCCGTATGCTTTTGGTGCTTCTTTCTTTTATTACTATCTTGCTTTCTGACGCTTGCACGTTTTGAATGTAGAGGAGCATGACACTTCCCTCCGTGAGATTGACGCTCTCAAGAAGAGCCTTGGTCAAGCGGAGAAGAAGGCCGAGACCGCCGCCGGTGCGAAAGAGCGCCTTGAGCTGGAGCTGACCGAGGCAGCCGAGGCTAAGGAGCGTCTGCAGCGGGAGGCCACGGACCGCGAGGAGCAGCTTGCCACTGCTGCGACTGCGCGTGAAAGAGAGGTGGAAGGCAAGCTCATGGCTGCTGCCAAGGCTGTTTCGGGTGAGTACCTTATTTTTGCTTTTTTCTTTTTGTTTTCTTGTCCTTCTTTTGTGTTACTTTCTTCATTCCTTTTCTTTTTTGTCTCAGATGCCGCAGGCATCGAGTTTGACCGCAGCGCTCTAGAGCACGGGAGTGCTCTAGATGATGCTACTGCAGCGGTCGAAGATCGCTGCAGCACCGTCGTCAGCTCCCTTGCCAAGGCGAAGGAGGTCCTTGGTCGCTTCTACAAGGAGCTTGTCCCCAAGGGCGCGACCCTTGATGATGTTGACGCCCTGGCGGAGGCTTTGTCAGCCAAAGCGCCTGCAGCGTACAAGCGCAAGCAGAAGGGCATCGGCGCGTCCGTCGGGCTGGCGATGGCCTTGGCGGCTGGAGCGGAGCTGGATCTTCCCCAGATTACCTCCCGGATGCTGACGACCGTGGATGGATCCGAGGTAGCCTTTGCTACCTATTCTGCTCGCTGCAAGCGATATGGGCCAAAGCTCATAGATCTGCTATCCGAGTATGCGCTGCGGCAGCAGGGGAAAGTCAAGGCGCGGCAATCCGGCTCCGAGGCTACTCAGGGTGCCGTGCCTTAGGCGTTGTAGCTGTAGGATAGTTTGTAGTCTTCTTTTGCTATAATCATGTTGAGGAATCGAAATCATTGTGCCACGTAGTGGCCTTTATATGCTTAATGAATTTTGTTGAGTTGTGCTCTTCTCCGTCTGAATGTTTATGTCCTTTTCTTTTCTGCTGCTTTAGGTTCCTTCGGGTGCTGATCCCGTTGACCCCTCGCCTGCAGCGCAGCTGCGGCCGTCTTTAGATGATTCTTCACAACTTGCTTTTCTTCGAGATCGTGTTCGTAGTCTTGAAAGGGAGTTGCTTGGGGTGCGTGGTCACTCCGACGTTTGGAAATCGAAGGCAGATCACGGTGCAGCCAGAGAGGAGTACTTGATGGGGGAACTGCTTCAATTGTCTGAGCAGCTTCAATATAAGTTGTTCTTTGTTTCGAGCTGCAGCTCAGTTCTTCGGATGCGCCTACTGGCCTTGCGTCTTATTTTGTGCGAGTGTCGCAGGTGCTAACCTTGCTCCAAGGGAGGAGAAGGAGCGTGTCGCTATTTGAGTCAATTGCTAGACTCAACAAGACATGGAAGCTGGCGGGTTCTTCTGGATGGATCGTGACCGCGCTGTGGTCCTAGCGACGGTGCAGGATCGTGTGCACCAAGTTTCGCGGGTGCTTCATCAGGTGCAGACGCTGCTTGATTCAGTGCTACATGTCATGTTTCCTTTGGATGCCGTGCCAACGAGTCTTGCTGGTCTTCTGTCGAAGTTTCGGAACGTCAATAATGTCAAGGAGTTGGTGCGGCAACAACTCGTCGCAGGAGTGAAGGCTGCTTTGTCCCTTGTGAGGTTGCACCACCCTGATGTGGATTTGTCTGTTGTAGCTGCTGGGCCACCTCTTCGGCCGGATGGTGATGAGTGGGATATGCGTCCGCATTATGCGGCTGTGAGGCAGTATGCCGAACAGGTTGTAGATTTGTTTGAACATCGTGCTCAGGTTATTCTTCAAAATAGGTAGTACCTGTAAAAAGAGATAGATGTAAAATTTGTATGCGTCTGGGCGTTTTGTGCCCCTTTGTTATAAAGATGCAGTTGTTGTTTGAGCACGTAGTGCTTTGTTTGCGTACGTGTCCTTTTCATTAGCCTGATGTGATCAGCTACTCAGGTATACACGTGTTATCCTCAGTCGATGAAATTGTGAGGTGGGGGGAGCCCCCGAGTGCGTTTTGCAGCATGTAGTAAAGGTATAAATAGTGGAATGAGATTTTTGGGGCGAGACACTTAGCTTTATTTATATCGTAATGGAGGAAATACATTGTTCGGCTGAGTAGCCTTGGCTGAATAGCCTTATTGAAAGTAAAGGGGTAGATAGCTAGGGGTAGAATCGTCGCAGGTGCGCGATGTTCCATGGATTGGAGTATGCGACTCCAGACTCCACGTGCTTGAGGCGATAGGCGCCACCTGGGATGACTTCGGTAATAATGTAGGGTCCTTCCCATGGCGACTCGAATTTCTTCGGTCGCTCTTGCTTGAGTCGCAAGACGAGGTCTCCTTCGACGAAGGACCTTGGGCGTAGCCGCTGGCTATGGTAGTTGCGGAGACTCTGCTGGTACACCGTTGATTGAGCTGCTGCTACGTCTCTTGCTTCGTCGAGTGTGTCAACGGCATCTTCGAGTGCAGACGTGGATTCGGCTTCGCTGTAAGCGACGACCCGGGGGGCCTGGTGGCGTACTTCGGCTGGTAGCACGGCCTCGGCTCCGTGCACCATGAAGAACGGCGTGTAGCCGGTGGAGCTGTTTGGCGTAGTCCGTAAGCTCCACAGGACAGATGGTAGCTCTTTCGTCCAGGCTCCAGCTTTTCGTTCGAGTGGACTCATGAGGCGCTTCTTGATGCCAGCGCCGATTAGGCCGTTGGCCTTTTCCACCTGCCCGTTCGTTTGCGGGTGTGCCACTGAGGCGTACGTGATGTTGATCCCGAGGCCTTCACAGAAGTCCTGGAATTCCTTGGAGATAAAGTTCGATCCATTGTCGGTGATGATGCTGTGCGGTACGCCGAACCTGTAGACAATGGACTCAAAGAATTTTATGGCGGTCTTGCCCTTTTGGTTAGTGACCGGCATGGCTTCGACCCACTTGGTGAATTTGTCGACTGCGACTAGGAGGTAGACGTGCCCCCCTTTCGAAGACTTTGGCAGTTTGCCAATCATCTCGAGTCCCCATTGAGCAAAGGGCCAGGCTATAGGTATTGGCCTGAGCTTTGATCCAGGTGCGTGTGGTTTGTCGGCGAACCTTTGGAACCCCTTGCATCTTCGGACGATGTCCTTTGCATCGCTCATGGCCGTTTGCCAGTAGAATCCAGCTCGTAAAGCTTTGGCGACAAGGGAGCGGCTGCCTGCGTGATGGCCGCATATGCCCTCGTGGATGTCTTGGAGGATTGTTTTCCCGTCACTGATGGTGACGCATCTTTTTAGTACACCCGTAATACTGCGCTTGTACAGCTCGCCATTGATGATGGTGAAAGCTTTCGACCGGCGAGATATGCGTCGGGCATCTGTCGGGCTGTCAGGCAGTTCTCCGTTGATGAGGAACTGGAGGTATGGTCGTGTCCATGTTTCTTTGACTGCCATCACTTGCATCAGGTTGGCCATAGCGACTTCTGTATCCAGTTTTTCGGGTCCTTCATGACCTTCGGGAAGCATGGCCCCCGAGTGTTCTGCTTCTTCGGGTGATCCCTTGGGGAATTTTCGCTTGATGGATGGCACACAGATCTGTTCGAGGAACACACCTGGTGGCACCTTTGCGCAGGTGGAGCCGATGTTGGCGAGTCTATCGGCCTCCTCGTTGCTTTCTCTTCCAATGTGTCGAAGCTCGCATCCGTCAAATTCTCCTTCGAGTGCGTTGTAGAGCACGCGATACGCGATCATGTTTTCTGCGTGCGCGTCGCACTCATTCATCATCTATTGTACGACGAGGTTGGAGTCACCGTAGATGACCAGGCGTGTTGCGCCGCAGATTTTTGCCATCCTCGTGCCATGGATGAGGGCTTCGTATTCGGCCTCGTTGTTGGAAGATCGGAATTTCATCCGAAGGACATACTTCATCTTGTCGCCTTGCGGGAAGGTCAGTATGACTCCAGCTCCTGCCCCAGCTTCACGTTTGGAGCCGTCGAAGTGCATCGTCCATGACTGCGCCATGTCTGGGGTGTCTAGTAGTTGTAGCTCCATCCAGTGTACAAGGAAGTCCGATAGGACCTGCGACTTGATTGCTAGTCGTTTCTTGTAGACGATGTCTAGAGGTGACAGCTCAATTCCCCACAGGGCCACACGTCCTGTGGCCTCTGGGTTGTTCAGGATGCTGTTCAAAGGTGCCTCGTTGACCACCATAACCTGATGCTCCTGGAAGTAATGGCTCAACCGACGAGCCGTCATGAACACGCCGTAGGCGAGTTTTTGGTAATGGGGGTATCTTTATTTTGTTGGTGTCAATACCTAGCTGAGGTAGTAAATTGGGCGTTGGACCCCATGGGTTTTGCCTTCTTCGGGTCGTTCGACCACTAGCACGGTGCTTACCACCTAATGAGTGGCTGCTATGTATAGCAACATAGGCTCCCGCTCCTTTGGTGTGACCAGAACGGGCGAGGTAGAGAGTAGTCGCTTGAGGCTTTCGAATGCGTCGTCAGCTTTGGGCGTCCATTTGAATTTATCTGCCTTGCGTAGCAGCTGGTAGAATGGCAGGGCCTTCTCGCCCATGCGGCTGATAAACCTGCTCAATGCCGCTATTCGCCCTGCGAGCTGCTGGACACCCTTGAGGTTCTTTGGCTTCTCCATTGCCATGATGGCCCGAATTTTCTTCGGGTTCACCTCGATCCCTCGCTGGGAGATGAAGTAGCCAAGGAGTTGTCCTGATGGGACACCGAAGGCGCACTTTTCAGGGTTCAGCTTGATCCTGTAGCGGTCGAGATTATCGAACGTCTCGCGGAGATCGTCGATGAGTGTTTTGGCCTCCCTGGTTTTGATGACTATGTCGTCGACATAGACTTGGATGTTGCGACCGATCTGGTCTTTCAGGCATGCCTGCATGCATCGCTGGTACGTGGCACCTATGTTCTTTAGCCCGAAGGGCATTGTGTTGTAGCAGAACACTCCGAACGGTGTGATAAACGCCGTTTTCTCCTGATATTCGACCTTGAGTCGAATCTGGTTGTAGCCTGAGTAGGCGTCGAGGAAGGAGAGTTTCTCGCATCCTGTAGTCGAATCAATGATCTGGTCGATCCGAGGAAGAGGGAAGTGGTCCTTTGGGCAGTGCTTGTTCAGCGACGTGAAATCCACGCACATCCGTAAGATGTCCGTGTCTTTCTTTGGGACCATCACTGTATTTGCAAGCCACTCGCTTTCTTTGATTTCCCTGATGAAGTATGCAGTGAGTAGTCTGTTGATTTCTTTGCCGATAGCTTAGGCCCGTGGCTCGGAAAGTCTCCGGATGGACTACTTGACGGGCTTCGTGTCTGGAAAGACGTTGAGTGCGTGCTCGGCGAATTCCCTGGGAACTCCTGGCATGTACGCAGGACACCAGGCGAAGATTTCCCAGCGCTCACGGAGGAATTCGATGAGCGCGCCTTCCTATGCGGGGATGAGGTCGTTGGCGATCAGCGCCGTCTTGGAGGCATCCGTCGGATGGACCTGCACCTTTTTTGTGTTGACGGTGGAGTCGAAAGACATGTCGGGTGTGTTTTGCCTTGCAACTAGGGGTGCCCCGTTATCCGTCACCTCGCGGAGCTTTACGAGCTCGTCTTGCATGCCGAAGGACTGGGAGATTCTGTTGAAATCCCTGTCACATTGGTCCGATCGGGTGAAGCTCCCGTGGACTGTGATGACGCCTCTTGGTCCTGGCATCTTGAGTAGTAGGTATGCGTAATGTGGGACGGCCAAGAACCTTGCGAATGCCACACGCCCGAGGATGGCGTGGTACTGTGATGGCCAGTCCACCACTTCGAATTCGAGCCGCTCGAGTCGGAAGTTATCCGGCTTTCCGAAGATGACATCAAGCCAAATTTTGCCCAGAGGGAATATGCCCTTCCCTGGAACGATGCCGTGGAATGTTGTGTCTGATTGATCCAGGCTGCACTGCGGGATCCGCATTGCTGCTAGAGTACTTGCGAACATCAGGTTGATGCCGCTGCCGCCGTCCATGAAGACGCGACTCATCTCGAAACCTCCGATCTGCGCCTCCAGCACCAGGGCAGCATGACCTGGGCGAGGGATCTGGCAAGGGTGATCCGAACGACTGAACGTTATGCAGGACTCCGATCCACTGAGGTACTCAGGGATGTCGGGTGGAGTTGCTACGGACAAGTTGATCTGGCGAGTGATTTTCTTCTGCACCCTGTTCGTGGGGCGCCCCTTCTGGATCATCAGTGCTCCCTTCGGCGGGGGATACTCGTTCCCGGCGTTGTTCTGTGCTGGTGCGACTGGTTGATGCGGACCTCCCACAGGTGGTGGTGGAGGATCTCCGTGCGCTATTTCACCGGGCGCGGGTGCGTTTCCGAACGCAGGAATTGGGGCTTGCTGCCTCATCTGAACCATGCTTTCGCTGAGCTTCTGGAACTCGCGACAGTCCTTGAGCATGTGGCTCACCTTCTTTTTGCCATCCTGCTTGTCGATGTAGAAGTGGATGGTGCATGGACCCGAAAGTTTGTCGTATGCTGAGGGTCCATTGTCGCGGTCGCGGCGCTGCCACGACTGTGCTGGGCATCCATCATCGCGGAAGTTTCCTCCGTGGTATCCTCCGCTGTTGCGGTTGGTGTCGTTGCGGTGGTCGGCATAGCCGGCCGCGACCATGTCGGGTCCGTCGCGATCGTCGTAGACGCGCGATCTCCTCTTGCTACGGCGCTCCCGTCGTCGGCCGTAGTCGTCTTCTTCTTCCGAGTGTGCTCGGTGGATGGAATCCTCACCCTCGACCCACCCGTTGGCGATATCCTTGAGGTGGTCGAGTGTTTTGGGCTTGACGCGCCCGAGTTCCTCCTTGAAGTTCTGGCGCTTGACGCCATCCTTGAATGCATCGATGGCCCTCTCTTCAGAGATGTGTGCTGCGGAGTTCTGTAGGGGTTCATAGCATGGAAAAACAAAATTTTCTACCGCATGAACACACAATCAAGATCTAATCTATGATCAAGCCAAGATCTATCTACTAGATTGTAGCAACGAGTCGATAGAGGAACTCACCCTCGAAGATTCCAAAGCGGTTAACGAGAGCAGATTCTCGTGGGTGATGTAGTCGTACACTTGCCGATCTCAAGATCGCGTAGACGATCCTTCCGGCGCTGCGTTCCGGCAGCGCTCCCGCAGTCGGTCACACGTTCGGTACTCGACGAAGACCTTCCTCTCCCTTGTTCCAGCAGGCAGCGGAGGTTGTAGCACTCTCCTCGCGATTCCGGCAACACGACGGCGTGGTACCGGAAGTAGAGGGGAGATCTCGCAGGGCTTCGCCTTAAGCCGGAGCGAGTATGGTGGAGTATGAGAGAGGCCTTGGTGATCTACGATTTAGAGGGCACCAAGGGAAGGACTTGGTCAGCGGCTAGGGTTTGGGGAAACCCTAACTCGCCGAGTTAGAGGAGCTCTAGGCGGCGGCAACTTGGAGGAGGCCGGCGGCTAGGAGGCTAGGGTTTGGGGTGTAGGAGGTGTGTCTAGGAGGGGCAGCCCTGCCCCTCACTTTATAGGTGGAGGGAGGCGCGCCAGGGGAGGGGAGTCCCTCCCCAACTCGGACCCAAGGTGGGCCGGCGGTGGAGGAGGAGGGACTCCTCCCCAACTCGGTTTCCTCCTCTTTCTCCACTTCCCAAAAATAGCCGTTTGACTTTCAAACTTGGCGTTTGACTTTTCAAACAAGGATTTGATTAATCCCTCTATTTTGTTCAGCGATGACACTTAGTACATGATGCAATCATACCAACTTGATATAACACATCCATGTACCCTTCCCCCCAGAGTGTCGGACATTCCGGAACCTCCTAGAACATTCCCGATGAAAAACACCGGAATCATTCCCCAACTCCGAAACGGGACTTTCCTTATATGAATCTTATTCTCCGGACCATTCCGGATCTCCTCGTGATATCCCGGATCCTATCCGAGACTCCGAACAACATTCGGTCTCTTACTCATTATTCCATAACTACTCAACAACATCGAATCCTTAAGTGTGTCTCCCTACGGTTCGTGAATTATGCGGACATGATCGAGACACTTCTCCGATCAATAACCAATAGAGGAATCTGGAAATTCATATGGCTCCCACATATTTCTACGATTACTTTGCGATCGAATGAACCACTTACATACGATACCAATTTCCCTTTGTCTCACGATAGTTTACTTATCCGAGGTTTTGATCGTCGGTATCTCTGCATACCTAGTTCAACCTCATTACCGATAAGTACTCTTTTCTCGTTCCCGTGGTATGTGATCCCTTGTGAGCCAGTCACATGCTTGCAAGCTAATTGGATGACATTCCACCGAGAGGGCCCAGAGTATATCTATCCGTCATATGGATGGACAAATCCCACTCTTGATCCATGTGTCTCAACCAATACTTTCCGAACACTCAATGCCACCTTTATAGCCACCCTGTTATGGTGTGGTGTTTGATGTCATCAAAGCATCCTTCCGGTAAAGGTGATATGCATGATCTCATGGTCGAAGGAATTAGGTTACTATGTATCAGAAAGCTTATAGCAAATGAACTATATTAAATGACTTGATCTTTATGCTACGCTTAACTATAGGAGTGTGTCCATCACATCATTCTCCTAATGATATGACCCTGTTGTTAATAACATCTCTATGTTCATGATCAGGAAACCATGATCATATATTAACCAACAAGCTAGTTTAACAAGAGGCTTTACTAGGGACTCTTTTATGTTTACAAATCACACAAGTATTAATGTTTCCGGTTAATACAATTATAGCATGGTATGTAAACATTTATCATAAGTATGAAGATATGATAATAACCACTTTATTATTGCCTCTTGGGCATATCTCCAACAGTCTCCCACTTGCACTAGAGTCAATAATCTAGTTTCAAACCTTTGTGTATTCAACACCTATGGCTTTCCGGTGTTGTATGTGCACGATTGCTAGTGGTCAACTGATCTCCGGATCTGAAACTTTCAGGTCTGTGTGTAATTGCATGTCTTTGCGTCTCTACGCATCACTCATTCTCTAATGAGATGGCTTTGTATAAATTTGGTCCTTCGGTGAGACCTTTAGTTCTTTGGGGTTAAAACATGTTGATAATATTGTCGTACAATATATCTTCATAGTATTATCCCACTGTGAACTACACCTAGTTTGATAACAAACTACTTGACACAAATGCCCTCTTTAGCTGCTATAACAGCAGTTATATACTTAGCCTTTTGTTGTAGTATCTGTCACAATGTCTTAACTTTGGAACTCATCCAAATCCATTATGGAACTTACTTTCCATTATATTGTGCCACCCTTAGTTTAGATTGAGATAAACTTAATTTGTACTTCGTGACAAAACTAGTATCAATGTAATACTTTTACAATGAACTAACCATCTATTTGCCACTTCTACAAAATAATATACTCTTAGTTCTTCCAAAAGATCATAAGAATATCCTTACTATCGTCCAATGATCATCTTATGAATCATTCTGGTATATGCTCATAACATTTAGAGCATAGGACATATCTGGATTTGTACATATCACAGTATGATTGATATAAATACTCTTTGTGATTTCATACATCAAGTATCAATCTATACTTGAATCTTTGTTTCACTTACCAAGTGTCAATACACTTGAATATATCATCAATATTGAACTCATTCAATCCTTTCTGTGTGACAAGAACCTTTCTTGTAGTTTCTATATTGAACTCATTCAATACATCATCTATGTACTTTCGGCACAACCATATTAGCGTCTATTGATGCCAAATATTTGGGTTTTGCCTAAGTCTTTCATCAGGATGAAATTCTTAATATGTGTTAATAAAAGATACATCATTTCTAATCAACAATATGTCCACCACATAATGTATTAGAAATATGGCTCCCACTTAATTTCTTGCAAATTCAAGCATCTTCATTGTCTCCGATGAAATTAAACTCTTTTAACAGTTTCATCATAGTGAAGATTCCAGCTCCGCTATGCTTACTTCAACCATTGAAGTTCGCATATGCATTTAGCATCCTTTGAATTAACAAAACCCTTTGGACCGTGTCATGCACACGTCCTAGGTAACCCTTCTATTAGAAGAACTTGTTTTGTTTATTCAACTACCACATAACAAAATTATATGTAGTGGTTGCTACATTAATCCGTCTAGACTAAATATCGCTATGAAAGATCAAAATCTTGTCATAGTCAACCTTTGAACATTTTTGTGAACTCTTTCCCAACATGTCGACTATTTCATAGATGTGAAACATCCATGTCTACTTCTTTATAGATCCAAACACAACTGTAAGGTCTTACACCTTTCTCGAGGGTCCTTCAAGTTCAAAACTTGATTTCTCGTGTATGGAACTATCACGGATTTTATGGCATCAAGCCATTTGACGGAGTCAGGGCCCATCATCACTTCTTTGCATGTAGTCCGTTCATTATTCTCAAATAATGATTCAACCCTCAAATCTTGGTATTTGATTGTTTACTCGACCTACTTGGTTCAATAGAAACTTAGACCTCCGTGACCGCAACCTTTGAGGCACGTGAGCCATGAGCATTGTTGCTGCCTCCGGAACACTTTTCGGCGCTGCGCAACTTTGCACATATAGCTAAGGTTCCTTTAACCTTATCAAAGTTCTATTGTCCTCCCACTTATCTTTTCACGAAAAATTCCTTCTCAAAGAAACTTGACGTTCTAAGCGACAAATACTTTTGTCTCCGGTGTTTATGGAGGAATACTTAACAGTAATACAAAGACAGTTTCATCCGACTTTGGTTGCAATCATCTTTCTTATGCATAGCATACCAATGTTTAAGAAAGGACTACTTGGGTTTTATCCCAAACCATAACTTTATATGGTGTCATTTTAGCGGATTATGATGGAGCTCTTTTCAGTGGAAAACGGTAGTCTCTAAAGCTTTTAATCTTTAAAACATAATGGCAGTTCTATGAATTACACCTTTGATCTTACCATGTCAAACAAGGTTTTAATTACATATCTCGAACGCTCCATACTCTTATGGTGTTTCGGGAAATGCAAATCCACAGAACGATTCCTTAAATCTTAGGTATTATGCTAAACTTGTAACTCAAATATCTTCCTTTATGATCTTTATCATAAACTATTTATATTCTTATTACAATGATTTTGCACTTCATCTTGAAAGACTTTGAACTTTTTCAAATGTTTCATACTTCATCCTTATTAAGTAAATATTCATATATTCACTCAAATTTTCGGAGAAAGCATATGAAGTTGAAATTCATCGCTGTTGACTACACATAATGGACTTTGTACAACAATATGTACAAGTTCCAATAAGCTAGTCATTCGTTCCCTTTTGGCCTATGAACGAAGTTTTAATTATCTCTAGGAAAGTTTCACAAGCGTCATTTGATCAGAATCAAAAGACTCCAAAATTCCATCCTCATGGAGTTTCTTCATGTTTTCTTTCCAATATAATTTAAATGGCGATGTCACTTCCTAAGTGATCTTTCAATCAATTTGTCTTTCGACATTTTTAGCACTAGTTTTATGGATGTGATTTCTCCAACGAGATTTGTGAATCATCCATCTTTTATGGATTACGGCAATTATTTGAACAACCCTTTTGTTCTCATAATACCTGATAAAACAAATCTTGAAGGCAAGCTTTGATGTTTAACGAGCAACACAATAACCCTTTATTTGTTCTCGATGAACATCATCACATATTCTTTTGCTAGTTACTTAGGCCATTGTAGTTCATGAATTGTGTTGTTTCGTATGACGATTCACACCAACAAATTCAGTATCAAATACTTAAAAACCACATTGTTTAATAAGAAAAGAATATAGCCATAACATGTATATCATCTATATACTTAAACTGAACAATTCTAGTCTTTTCTTTTCTGCCATATATTTATGAGATTCTCTTTTAGTATTTCCTTTTATGTTTGAAAGAATCTATCAACATCAACAGTGGAGTCATACATATGACACATAGTCCAAAGCGTGTATAATTAAATACCAATGTCTTTGGACTTGCACTTTGAAGTAGATCACCATCATCAAATGTTTGGTGTTCTTTCAAATTCCTTTCTTTAGTAATCTATTGGTGTAGTAAACACTTTACCTACATCAAATATTCAACCTTATTATGGAATTATCCATGATCAGGCTACTTTTAGCTTATAACAGTGAACTGCGAGTATAATGTTGCTCTCCAAAACATTTTGGAGGATTAGGACAACTAGTGTCTTCAACCTTTTGCAAATTCTCATCAAATACGAGAACATGACTTTTGCCATATTATACTCTATCATGTTGCAACCAAAACTTTGTTTCAGATATCACAATATCTTCCACACATCATGGTTTCTGAAACAACTCTTTCAGATCCTAGATAACCTTGATATTAAGACAATCCTTTGAATATCAAGAATCATGGAGACAAACATGATACTCATACACTAACACTTGGAATTGTCACTCTTGATTTAATACTAATTATTAAACTTCATGGAGTAACCGGAACTTACTGAAAGTTTGCAATAGGAATTTTAAACTTTAGATTAACACTTCAAAACAATACGATACCAGTTTGTAAAGTAACTAACCAGAATTCTATAGTTCTATCATCTCAATTAAAACTAAACGCAAGGTGGTAAACGGATGCCAATGACTACAACAACTATGCAAATTCACTTTGATTTAATTTATGATAAATAGTGTTCAACTTTTAATCATATTGCCGTTGAACTCCCACTCAAAACAATATCCCTCACATTGTTTTAGTGATCACATGAACCAAATTCACCACATCAAAAACCGATCATCACGAGAGTTGATGTAGCTTCAATGGTGAACAATCAACATGTTCATCATATCTACTATATGACTCATGCTTTACCTTTCGGTGATCCGTGTTCCGAGACCATGTCTGTACATGCTAGGCTCGTCAAGATCAACCTTAGCTTCCGCATGAGCAAATCTGGCTTGCTCACGTTGTATACATTCGCAGAATCTAACACACCCGATCATCACGTGGTGTTTCGAAACAACGAGCTTTAGCAACGGTGCTTACTAAGGATGAACACTTTAAAACTTGAAATTGTGTGCTTGAGGGATCATCTTATAATGCTACCGTCGTTAACTAAGCAATACAAGATGCATAAAAGGATTAACATCACATGCAATTCATAATATGTGATATGATATGGACTTTCTTCTTGTGCTTCCGATCTCCATCTTCAAGCACGAACATGATCTCCATCATCACCGGCATTGCATCAAGGTCAATGACGCCGCTCCATGGTTGTCGTCCACCAGCTTCAACTATTACAACTACTTTGAACAGACAAGCGGGTCTTAACAGAATTTAAAGACAACCATATGGCTCTTGCCGGTTGCCAACTTACAATAAGGAACATTGCATACATCATATATAATCACAATCATGGCCATATCACATCACAGCACACCCCTGCAAAACAAAGTTAGACGCCTCTAATTTTCTTTGCATGTTTTACGTGGTTTGGGGCTTTCAATAAGTGTCGTTCTAACTTACGAACAAGAACCACAACATTGATACTAGTATTTTCAATCACCCGTTGTAAATTGAATCTTAACTATGTTGGGAGAAACAGACACCCGCAAAGCCACTTATGCAATACAAGTTGCATGTCAAGCGTGGAGCAAGTCTCATGAACGATGTCATGTAAGGTTAGCCCGGGCCGCTTCATCCCACCATCCCGCAAGATGCAAAGTACACAAGAAGCAATCGACAACAAAAGCATCAACGCCCACAATGACCATTGTGTTCTACTCGTGCAACAGATCTACATATAGACACGACTCTGATACCACTGTAGGGGTTCGTAGCATGGAAAAACAAAATTTTCTACCGCATGAACACACAATCAAGATTTAATCTATGATCAAGCCAAGATCTATCTACTAGATTGTAGCAACGAGTCGATAGAGGAACTCACCCTCGAAGATTCCAAAGCGGTTAACGAGAGCAGATTCTCGTGGGTGATGTAGTCGTACACTTGCCGATCTCAAGATCGCGTAGACGATCCTTCCGGCGCTGCGTTCCGGCAGCGCTCCCGTAGTCGGTCACACGTTCGGTACTCGACGAAGACCTTCCTCTCCCTTGTTCCAGCAGGCAGCGGAGGTTGTAGCACTCTCCTCGCGATTCCGACAACACGACGGCGTGGTACAGGAAGTAGAGGGGAGATCTCGCAGGGCTTCGCCTTAAGCCGGAGCGAGTATGGTGGAGTATGAGAGAGGCCTTGGTGATCTACGATTTAGAGGGCACCAAGGGAAGGACTTGGTCGGCGGCTAGGGTTTGGGGAAACCCTAACTCGCCGAGTTAGAGGAGCTCTAGGCGGCGGCGACTTGGAGGAGGCCGGCGGCTAGGAGGCTAGGGTTTGGGGTGTAGGAGGTGTGTCTAGGAGGGGCAGCCCTGCCCCTCACTTTATAGGTGGAGGGAGGCGCGCCAGGGGAGGGGAGTCCCTCCCCAACTCGGACCCAAGGTGGGCCGGCGGTGGAGGAGGAGGGACTCCTCCCCAACTCGGTTTCCTCCTCTTTCTCCACTTCCCAAAAATAGCCGTTTGACTTTCAAACTTGGCGTTTGACTTTTCAAACAAGGATTTGATTAATCCCTCTATTTTGTTCAGCGATGACACTTAGTACATGATGTAATCATACCAACTTGATATAACACATCCATGTACCCTTCCCCCCGGAGTGTCGGACATTCCGGAACCTCCTAGAACATTCCCGATGAAAAACACCGGAATCATTCCCCAACTCCGAAACGGGACTTTCCTTATATGAATCTTATTCTCCGGACCATTTCGGATCTCCTTGTGATATCCCGGATCCCATCCGAGACTCCGAACAACATTCGGTGTCTTACTCATTATTCCATAACTACTCAACAACATCGAATCCTTAAGTGTGTCTCCCTACGGTTCGTGAATTATGCGGACATGATCGAGACACTTCTCCGATCAATAACCAATAGAGGAATCTGGAAATTCATATGGCTCCCACATATTTCTACGATTACTTTGCGATCGAATGAACCACTTACATACGATACCAATTTCCCTTTGTCTCACGATAGTTTACTTATCCGAGGTTGTGATCATCGGTATCTCTGCATACCTAGTTCAACCTCGTTACCGATAAGTACTCTTTTCTCGTTCCCGTGGTATGTGATCCCTTGTGAGCCAGTCACATGCTTGCAAGCTAATTGGATGACATTCCACCGAGAGGGCCCAGAGTATATCTATCCGTCATATGGATGGACAAATCCCACTCTTGATCCATGTGTCTCAACCAATACTTTCCGAACACTCAATGCCACCTTTATAGCCACCCTGTTATGGTGTGGTGTTTGATGTCATCAAAGCATCCTTCCGGTAAAGGTGATATGCATGATCTCATGGTCGAAGGAATTAGGTTACTATGTATCAGAAAGCTTATAGCAAATGAACTATATTAAATGACTTGATCTTTATGCTACGCTTAACTATAGGAGTATGTCCATCACATCATTCTCCTAATGATATGACCCTGTTGTTAATAACATCTCTATGTTCATGATCAGGAAACCATGATCATATATTAACCAACAAGCTAGTTTAACAAGAGGCTTTACTAGGGACTCTTTTATGTTTACAAATCACACAAGTATTAATGTTTCCGGTTAATACAATTATAGCATGGTATGTAAACATTTATCATAAGTATGAAGATATGATAATAACCACTTTATTATTGCCTCTTGGGCATATCTCTAACAAGTTCTTGGTGTTGGACCAGCGTAGTATGTACGAGCGAATGGATTCGCCCGTCCTTTGAGTGCAAGCTCGCAACTCTTCGATTGAGGCGGGCCTCTTGCTGGTGCCTTTGAAGTTTCGGATGAAGCTGTAAGCCAGCTCCTCCCAGCTTCGGATGGACCCTGAGGATAGGCTGCTAAGCCAGATCCGGGCAGCGCCTGTCAGCTGCAGCTGAAGGCATTGCATGGCGGTTTCTTTGTTACCGCCGTGCAGCTTGACGGATGATAGATGATCGCTGAGCCATGCCTTTGGGTCTTGCGTGCCGTCGAACTTCGGAGTATCCGAAGGAAGTTTGAAATTGCGCGGCATCTTTGTTCGTCGAACAGATCTGCTGAAGCATCGGGCCCCGCAAAGTTCTCCTTCGTCTTCGTCCATCTCGGATTCAGACGAGCATGCGCGCTTGGCTCGCGCTTTGTCTATTTTGCGCTGTGTGAGCGCGTCCCTGGCGTCGTAGTCGCGTTTATGATTGACGCGAGCTCTTCTTCCTTCGAGGAAGGTCGTGTTCTTCTTCTTCTTCTTCGGATGAAGGGGTGGGGCTTCGGTCGTGCCTGGCCGGAGCTTTCTTCTTCGGCTCCGCAGGAGCTTCTTGGTGGAGCGCATCTCCGACAAGTCCGAGTCCGGTAAGTGCGGACTTATGCATAGCTCTTTTCGGGTCCCCCTCCAGAGGTGGGTGGGCCGCGAGATACGCAGTGGCTGCCATGATCGCAGCTTGCGGCATTTTCGGGATGACGTTGCCATCGGCGTCCATCTCCATGAACGATGTGTGGAGAGTTCGGGTCACCTCACGGCGCTCCTTGGGATCCATGTTCTCCACCCGAGAGCGGTGCTTGTTTCCCTGGTTGCCATTCGAGCTAGAGCCGGGGCCCATGGCGGAGAGCGCATCTCGTCGCGCGCTGGACTCAGAGGCTGCTTGCTTGCGTTTGTCAAGCGTTTCTTGCATCTTGACTTGCTTCTTGTGTTCCTCGATGAGGAGGAAGTGGTATGCGATCAGTAGTTCGCGTGAGGCGTCTGCAGGCAAGACTGTGTTGCCCGCCACGGCAGCGCGTGCTTGGGCCCATCCCTCCTTGTTGAGGCGGATGACGTGGCCATTGTCCTCCTCGTCGGGTGGGGGGGACTGGCTTCTTCTGTTCCCGCCGTTTCTATCCTGCAGGTTGGAGTTCGAGTTGGGCGGCGGGTTGGGCGGTTGCTGCTCCACGTCGCTCTGGATGACTACGGTGCATTGGTAGCGCTCATAGATTGGTCCGCTGCTGCCGCAGCTTTCGGATCCGGAACCGTAGGTCCCTTCATCCGATGGTGGATCGCATAGATCGAAGTTGCAGCTGCTGCTGTCGTAGAACTCATCTGTTGATGACGATGTGTGTAGCACAGGGTGTGGAGCCCATGAAGCGGGCCTGATCGATGGTAGGGGCACCCGCTCAGGGAGGCGGAGGGTGCCAGTCTGACCCACTTGGAAGCAGAAACTCCCGAATAGGATCTCGAGTCCGTCGCCTACGGGCTCGAAGTCCTTCATGGTGGCCGGCGAGTGGGCGGTGAAGTCGAAAGCGCCGAAGAGGAGGTGGCTCTCCGTTGCCGCAGAGTTGTAGATCGTTCGGGTTGGGACCGTCACGATCGCACAATCAGCGTCCCCAGTTCCCACTAAAGTTTCGTCAAATAGACACATCCAAAGCAGAAGGTTACTGAACATGAGCGGAACAAGAGCCGAATTTTCAATCGGAACTTCTGGCGGCAACTAGGCCCGAGCGGAACTTCCGGTCCCTGGCCGGAACTTCCGGTGGGGGCGGTATTACCGCCAAAACTTCCGGCCCAAATTTCGTCAAATACAACAAACCAAATAGAGAGGATATAGTACGTGAGCGGAAGAAGAACCGGAACTTCCGGCGGCAAAATGCTCTAGCGGAACTTCCGATGAGAAGCCGGAACTTTCGGTCAGGGAAATTCCAGAAACCAAAAATGCAATAACTTTCGCATCTGAACTCCAAACGAGATGAAATCAATTTTGTTGGAAAGATAACGATGAATAGAATATTGGGTATCACCTTGGGAGAAAATACCATGAATATATATGTGAAGTATCCCCCAAGGTGTGGATCCAGAAAACTTGCAAGATCAAAAACCGCAATAAGATATGCAAGGGAAATCCTTAGACGATGAACTAGAGCTTGTTATGATGATGACCACAAGCTCTAGATACTCTCATGGTCAAGAACCAAATAACAACCAAGAAAGATGAACACCTTTCTTGTTTGCTCTTGCTTGATGAGGATGAAGACTTGCAAATTGCTCCCCCATACTCCATGGGGAAACCTATTCTTTGAACTTTTCTTCATCACTCCATGATCATGAGGATGGCAAGCTTCAAGCATGAGAACTTCTAGAGATGATGCATTTTGAGCTTACCCTTCTTCATCCCTTCTTGAGGTTGATCCATCTTGATGCAACTCTTTGCACTTGTCTTGATCAACCTTCAAGCTCCTTCTTTCTTCATGATTCCAATGGAAACAAAGCCCTTGGACATTTCTTCAACTTTCAACCTTGAGACCAACACATGGTCCAAGAGATGCTAATGGACAAACCTACAAGTGAAACTCAATTTACACATTAGTTCATAGAGATTGTCATTAATTACCAAAACCACACATGGGGCATACATGCCCTTTCACACGTCATTATCAGGAATTGTAGGCTCAGGCACATAGTTATCATTGTCAATCATAGGCACAAGAGTTTCAAAACAAGAGTTATCAAGCACAACAATAGCAAGTGCACGCTTCCTCTCTGCTCTGTACATGTCAAACATCAATTGAAATTGGTCATTTTTAGTTAGTCTAACATCTTGCGCCATGATCACGTTAAAATACCAAACGGACATAGTCTGATCCCTGCCAAATCTAAACTCTATACTTAATCCAGCCATGAGCACATCCATGGTGAAATAATTGGAGTTTACATTCCATCTAATCGTTTCCCCTTCACATAAGATTTCCTACCGTTCGGTTCCTTCAGCACAAGGTCTATGCTAAAAGTATTTGTCAATTCAATCCTACAAATTCATGACAAATTGCAACCAAGAGAGAGTCAATTCAAGCCTACAACTATCTGTACATTCAAGAACAGCAGAGACAGGGAGAGAAGTGAGATACTCACTCGTATGGTGACTCTAGGGTCGGCGACTTCGTGGACGGGCACTCCGTCGTCGGCTTCATCCTGCTGCAGCGCCCTCCTTTGGGAGCGTCGTCGAGCGCGCCACCAGCCGCCGCTCGCCTCCTCCAGCAACCTCCCTCTAGCCGCCGCCGCTCGCCTCCCTACACTCCTCCGGCCACCGTCTAGTTAGGGTTCGTATCGCAGAGTGAGTTGTGCCTCGTGCAAGCAGGGATATGGGTTGATCTGGAGAAGTAAAAAAACTATTCAGATAACCATGTATATATCTGTATATAGACCATATATGTTCTTGTATTGGAGATAATGGCATACATAGAGGTATGGAAAAGTTAGAGTGGCATATCTCCAACTTTAGTTTTTGTAATGACATTTCTCCAAATTGTGGAAATTGGAGTGACATAGATCCAATTAACCCATTTTTTATCAAGTTGCGTCTAATTGCATAGCGGTCTTGATCTACTCCCTAGAGTTGCCGGGATCATAAAGGAACTATTTCATCATGAATTTATCTAACATCGGCCTTGTCGGTTTTTCACCGTTATTTTGTGGTCACCTTGGCCGCCATGGCAAGGAGTTGGGACGAGAATTCATTTTCGGAGAAGATCTATCAACACACAGCGAACATGTTCAGCCCCACTCTCCTCTCTGATTCGAGACAGGGGGTCACATTCTAATATTTGTCTTGTTGGGGACACAAACAGAGGTGTCATCGGGAGACTTTGTGGTAGATGGTGACCAATTTGTTATAGTATGGAATCAATTTAATTTTGAAGTGTGTGTTCCGCCAGCGAATTCTTCGTCTCCAACTCTACCACGACTCTGCTCGCATCTCTTAGTTTCGAGTGTTGTGGAACTCTCTAAATATATATATCATATATATCGATTGAATTTGTAGTACTATTTGTATCATTTGAACGCGCTAAAGTTTTTATAATTTGAACGGAGTAAAGTTTGATCCAAATCAGTGTCTAAAAAGCAGTCTAAATTTGCACGTATAAAAGTGCTTGCCGACCGGGTCGACATATAGCACCTCCGCGCGGGTCTCTCGAATTTGCTCACAAAAACCTAATAACCCTAAGGTGTCGAGTGGGATTCCTTCAAAATTCTACTTCTAGTTCATTTGCTAAATTATAGTTCAAATTACAATTTTTTCTTGAGAATTAATAAATTGCAATTAACTTTTTTTTAGGAAAATAAATTGCAATTACCTAGAAGTGGGACTGTTGCCGTGCGGCGTTAGGTTAAGCCCTGACGGGCCAGGCGTTGCTCAGAATCTGGGCCTTGGGTATTGCCTGAGCAGCAAGAACAGAACACTACGCTTTTAAGAATCATTGGCCCAGTACAGCCCATCTCTCTTTCTCTCCTTCAACCTTTGTTCTTCCTCGTGGAGCTCCCACGCTCCGCTGGAAACCCCTTGGCACCGCCTCCCTCACATGGCCGCATCTCCCTTCTCCCTTCTCGCATGACGCGATGAGATCCCCTGCCTCCAATTCCTCCTCCTCCCATGGCGCCGCTTGCCCCTCGGCTGCGCCCTCTCTCCCTCCTCCCACGCGTCACCGCCGCCCACCTCAGACCGCTCCTCCCTCCCTTCCTCTCCGCCTTCTCCTCCTCCTCCGTAGACAACGAGTGCGGCCCGGGACCCGAAAGGCCGCTGCCCCAAGTCTCCGGGGCGGGGCAGCGGCCTCCCCTCAGCGAGACTGGAGCAGCGCGACAGGCTCGGCGGCGGAAGGAGAAGAAAAAGATCGAGCGCGCGCACGCGGCTCTGTCGCAGCCCGATTGGGAACGCAGCGCCTCGCTCGCCGCCCTCACGCCCGCGCAGGCCGCCTCCGTGGCGACCTCGCACCCGGACCCCGTCAGGGCGCTCGACCTACTGCTCTTCCTCGCGCGGGAGCATTCCCACAAATACCTTCCGGACACCTTCGCCACGCTCGCCATTCGCCTCGTGGAGGCCCGCAAGTACCCCGCCGCCGTCGGGTGCGCCCGCATCCACATGATCAAGTCCTGCAGCACCGAGGCAGATATGACACGATGCATGGATGACTTGGATACGACCACTCGGAGAGGGCCCAAGATGGGTCTCTTGGGGTATGGCACCCTGCTGATCCAGCTGAGCAGCCTCGGCATGACGGCCACCCTCATGGACAGGTACCGCCGGCTTCTCAGAGAGGGCCTGAAGCCGGATTTACTTATCTACAACAGCGTGATCAATGCCTTGTGCAAGGACGGTAATGTTAGGGATGCACAGTCGGTCATGGATAAGGTGTCTGAGTCAGGGATGAAGCCCGACGTGTTCACCTACACGTCCATGATTCTTGGGTATTGTAAGAACAATGACTTGGATTCAGCACGTGAGGTTTTCAGTCGAATGGATAGAGCGGGGTGTGAGCCTAATGCCGCAACATACTCGACCATGATCAACGGGCTCTGCAATAGTGGGAGGGTGAATGAGGCGCTGGGTTTGATCGGCGAGATGACACGGCGTGGTGTTCTGCCGACAGCCTATACTTATACTTCCCCTATTGTTGCATTATGTGACATGGGGCGCACTGAGGATGCCTGGAGGCTGTTTGTCGATATGAAAAAGAAGGGATGCAGGCCAAACGTGTACACGTACACGTCGCTTATAAGTGGGCAGCATGTGCCGAGGGTGGCCATTGGTCTGTTTCATAGGATGGCAAGAGATGGCGTGCTCCCCGGTACAGTGACTTATAATGCTTTGATTAATGTTCTGGTGGAGGATAGGAAATTGGATTCTGCGCTTATCATCTGTAATGTGATGCAGAGACATGGCTGTCCACCCAACACCAGGACATATGATGAATTGATCAAGGGCTACTGCAAAGTTGGTGATACCGACAAGGCAATGTCAATGCTG
Organism: Avena sativa; assembly: GCA_916181665.1. NCBI lineage: Eukaryota > Viridiplantae > Streptophyta > Magnoliopsida > Poales > Poaceae > Avena > Avena sativa. The sequence continues at coordinate 446,173,907 of OV702293.1, read as the reverse complement.
ATCAATCTGTTGAAGGGAAGGCCTAGAGCTACACTTGTGACATACAACACCATCATTAATGGATACTGTAACTCAGGAAATACTAGTGCTGCTCTTAGGATTCTAGAGCTTATGGAGGCTAATGGTTGTGAACCTGATGAGTGGTCTTATACTGATCTGATCTGTGGTTTTTGCAAGAGAAGTGAAATGGAATCGGCTTCTCGGTTGTTCAATGAAATGGTGGATCGTGGGTTACTCCCAAATGAAGTTACCTACACCGCACTCATAAGTGGCTACTGCAAGGATAAGAAATTGGCCTGTGCAGAAGAAATGTTAGAGCACATGAAGGAAAGTGGTTGCAGACCAAATGTTCAGACTTACAATGTTATAATCCATGCTCTAACTAAGCAGAATAATTTTTCTGCTGCGGAGAAACTATGTGAAGTGATGCTTGAAGAAAAGATATCTCCGGATGTAGTCACTTACAGTACTATGATTGATGGGTTGTGCAAAAATGGTGCCACATCTTTGGCCCTTGAAATGCTCAACAGGATGGCTGAACATAGCTGTTTACCTAATTTGCATACTTACAGTTCTCTTATCCAAGCTCTGGGTCAAGAAGGTAGGGTACAGGAAGCTGAGGAACTGTTTTCAGATTTACTGAGGCAAGGGCATACTCCAGATGAAGTTGCTTATGTCAAGATGATTGACGTTTATATAATGTCAGGAAAAGTTGATCTTGCCTTTGATTACTTGGGCAAAATGATAAATGCTGGATGCCAGCCAACCTTGTGGACATATGATGTTTTGATCAAAGGCTTGCAGAATGAGTACCTGATGGTGGACCAGAAACTTGTGGCCTTGCCTGATGCAGTCTCAAACTGTAGTTTTGATAACCAAGCCATTAACAAATATGCCATTTCAGTCTTATCTTCGAAGTTAGCAGAACTGGATGTTGGGCTATCTCGACAGTTGTATGATACATTGTTGTCTGGATTAAGCAGAAGTGGGAGATGGTTTGAGGCAGATATGCTGTACAGAAGCATGGTTGGTCAGGGTTTATGTCCGAATCTGGAGGCATATAATTATTTTATTATTTCACTATTGAAAGCCCTGAAAGTTGACCTGGCTATGGGTGTATTCAGACATATGTCTGCTCAAGGTCATGAACTCCATCTTGTTGGTTATAAAGCACTAATATGTGCTTTATGCCAGTTTCACAGAAGGAAAGAAGCCCAGTTTATTTTTGAAGACATGCTATTGAGGACTTCCAATCCTGACAATATTGCATGGACCATCCTCATCGATGGACTGCTTGGGGCCGGATACAAAGACATGTGTATGGAATTCCTGCACATCATGGAAAGGAATCATCGCAAGCCTAGTTTCCGTACATACACCATTTTAGCAAGGGAACTATTGAAAGAGTAGCCTTCACTAGAAACAGCTGGACTTGATGCACTGCAGCAATTCAGAGAATTTCTTGCAATATGATGTGCCAGATGGCTAGAGGGGCCTCTTCATTCTTTGTGGTCTTCCCCATTGTTATCTATTTCCAAGGCTTTGGTATTATGCTTCCAGTGATACCAATGAATGTCTGTGGGTAGCAAATTTCAAATCCAGTTTAGCTGTTACCTCTGCCCATTATTTTGCACTCTACACTCCAACATCTATTGAAATCACAGGTACAGACTTCAATTCCACTGTTTTATTTACAGTTTCCTATATCCACTAATTGTCTTGTGAAGTTGTGACCCTATTGTTTTGTATGTATATGGTTACAATTATTTACTTTCCCAATGTGCTTATGACGTAGCATCTGGTGGATCTTGTATCATCTTACAAGAATACAATATGGTATAGATAACCCAGAAGATTTATGTAAAACCCTAAATAATTACTAAGTTTAGTACTCAGGATGTAACTAGCTTAAAAAAAACGGACCAGAAAATTTCGTTTATACTTGAGCGAGATTTATAGTTTACTAGGTTTAACTATACTACTGGTGAGATCATGCCGGCTGGGGAGCAGTGTAGATCAAACTGCAGTTATGGTAATAACCATATATGTGTGAATTTTAATTGTCATGCATTGCATGCATTTCATACATGCAAAATAAATTGGAACTCAAATGAATCTGAAAACAATTACGCTATGAAACAAATAAAAAGGGTAGAAGATTGCAAGTGGATAAATTCCACTATTTAATCATCACTTTTGTTGCTTGAGTGCTGAATGTTTGGAAATATCAACTTGGGGACTCGAAGGGACAGCCTGGATGTGGGAGTCGAGCGCTCGAGACCATAAGGTTACTGGAATTATTAATTTCTATAGAATAATGTTTTTGAGAAAAGCTATTTTTCAGTATAAGTGGTTCCGTCGGTATAGTCCGCTAACTCGCATAAATAGTTGCTAGGGAAAATGGACACTGAATGTGGAATCAAACTAATTTAATATTGAAGAATTTATGTAAATAAATTATTTTTTAAAGAAATTGGCTGAATTTCATAGTAAAAATCATTTTACCAATACACCTTTTAGTAGTGAGATCATTATTTATATCCTTGTTTGGTGAAGTTAGGAATTCAATTGTTAGTAGTATGCCATACTACTCGTACATAGAAATATCCTGTCGTTTTACCATGCACTGTAGCAGTCCAAACTGCTAGTCTTTTTGCCTTTCAACCTAAGGACAATCCCACCGTCTTAGGAAATTTACGATAGCAGATGTCAGGCTGCGGAGCAGCCACCACAGCTATCTAAACCACGTACTGGTCTGTGTAATCCCCTGGAAGAGGAAGCTGGCAACAAGCCTATCCATATACCCACCGCAGCAGTTCTTTTGCCACTGTAGAAATTCCCACCGAAGGGCAGCTCTGTGCCATAGCCATGACCTACGAAACCAAGCACCAGAGAAGACAAGGAGGAAGGGGAGATTAGGAAACCAAGATTCTATTTCTCATCACGGTAGGGAATCTCCACAAGAACTTGATCTAGGTGCCACGGCTGTACTTAGAAGTGGAATAATCAGGGGAGAGGGGAAGCAGAGAGATTACAAGGGGGTGCAGGACAACTCCATGACCATCAGTTGGTGGAGTCAAGCGGCAAGCAGTGCTTGGTGGAGGTGAAGGACCAAGAGCAGCAGGAGGTGCATCGCTGGGTGCCGCAACACTGTGTTCATCACCGGAGAACGCCAAACCTGAGCCCAACCCTCTCTGCAGTCCACACTAACGCCGGTGAGCAAAACATTGCACATTGCACGGAGTTTTGGAGACAACAATCTATTCCTCAACCAGATTTAGACGTCTCTAAATCTCCAACCAATAAGGTAAGGGTACCCAGAATCTGTATTCAATAATCTTGGCTTGCTTCTGTGCTTGTGTGCTTAGTGCAATGAAGCAGTGACACAAATTCGATCAGGAACATAAGAAGTTGGTCCAGAAATCTTGTCATAGGAAACCACAACAAAGACACATCTCTATACTTAGAAACTGCAACCGTACATCTACAAAGTTACAGTAGACACTTGCTCCTGGAAGTCTAAAACTGTAATGTTGCTGTCCCGTAAAACAATACCATGCTTGAGCGTAGGTAATAGTTAGGGCTGAACCACATGATCAGGTTCAGGTCATTCTATCTAGTAGACCATAACAGATGCACACCTTTGATATATACTATGCAGATATTCCTGAAGAGACAAATTCACCTTTAAGAGTACTACCTGCTTTGCACATATATTTGATATATTTGATTGTTGATTGTACAAGTTTACATGCATAACTCTGAATATTAAAGACCTTATTTCTGGTACATACAACGTGTGTGGTGTTGCTCTTTTTATAAGTACTTTGTTTGCATTCTTGTGTAAATAGGTCAAATTGAGAAATTAACGGAATCCGTTACTTCTGGATCAGTAATAATCATACATCAAAGCATTATTTTCAGAAATAGCATGTGTACTTCAATGCCGCAAAACTGACTCAACCTGATCATTATCTTTTAGAGAAGCACGTGTACTCTAGCATATCTTCAGATTTCCAGTAGAGAACTAAACCCCAGGAAACCATCAGGTTACACCTAAGATAGATAAGCAAGCTCGGCTGGTGATTGAGAATTGGTTATTACACTTTGGTTTCAGTGTGCTAGTTACTGAAGTTTAAAGACTTAACTCATTTTATAGATGAGACCACTTAAGGCAATTGAAAAAGGACCAACTTAGTGACTTCACTATGCGGGTTCAGAATTTAGAGTTGTGTACTATGACCAAATAATCGCAAGTACCACTTCAGTTGAGCCTCTTTAGAACCAAGATAAACCAAAAAATGGTTCAGATTTTAATTCAATACTTTCGGACCATGAACACAAATAGAATGACTATATACTAGAATTGGTAGCTCCAAGTTTACCAACTAGCATCATTTCGCTGCAACCTGTAGAACTGGAACAGCAAAGTAATACTTCACCGTTATTAGGGTGTCAAGTGGGATCCCGCCAAAGTCCCACTTTTAGTTAAAAATTTGAACTAGATTTTGACAAATGAACTAGAAGTGGGACTCAGCAAAAATTTGAACTAGATTTTGACAAATGAACTAGAAGTTGGACTCAGGTGGGATCCCACTTGACACCTTAACCGTGATCAATATAACATAGATGCTTGGTTTAGTGACAAGAGCTAACTAGCAGGTTATTTCTTCTACCTAACAATAGCATTTAGCTGGACCAGTAGAACAACTCATGCTCTCTGACATCCAACTATTTTCCGAGGAAGCTAAGTCTGCTGTATTCATTTGAACTGAATCATGTTCTCTAGCTAAGATAAATTGTTTTGAGATAAATAGAGAGATAGCATGTGGTTACCAGCATATAAATCATATCTTTACAAGTATATCTAAAAATCAATTATTCTGCACTTTTCCAAAATGTATAGCTACAGCTAACTCAAGACTGAATCACAATGATAAATAACTGCTTGATGCCAGATCACAGTCAGTACTACAATAAGTTTCTGGAAGTAAATATCATCTATCATCAGAGGTAACTCATGTTAGGTTTGTTTCGTGCCTGATGTAACATGTTATGCAAGAGAAAACTGATAACCAAGTGAACTGAGTTAATCATCAATACTTTTGATGTCAGGCAAGTAGATATGTAAAGCATGCATGCATCATACAGTGATGTGAAGTTTGGCTTTAGTCTTGATTGGACTTCATTCTTATTTCTAGTTCGGATCCTCTTTGGAGTTCTTGCCCGTCGACATTGACCTTCACTGATTTTGAATGCTCTTTCAGGTATGTCAGGCAATTCCAGTTCTTTGTTCATATCCGTTGATCTTTTTATCAAAGTACTTGCAATCTACTTTTTTTGTGATATCATCTGCATCAAAGGAAAAATATATCTTAGAAATAATATAACATGTTGATCGACTGATGGAGCTGTTGGTGAACTATTATGGTTGGTAGTTCCAACCCTGTGTGGAGTCTGTCAAACCATTTGAAGGCGGGTTTTTTTTCTTCAAACAAGTGGAAATTGAGTTTCTTACACCTGCTTATTTTTCCTGCACGTGGATCATTGTAATTTGTATATAGCATCTTCAAAATGTACTGATCGATCCCCTTTGAAGCAAAACATAGGCACTAAAAAAATGAGGTTGACCTTTAATGCTGTGTATGTGCATCTATTTGTAACGTGGTACACTGGTTCTGGAATATCTAAATATTATTTGGAAGGATGAAAGTACGCTACCTGGATATGTTCGGGAAGACCTCTGAAGAAAGATGTTCATGAGATGAGACAGATTGTAATGTCTGAGCGACATTAGTTTTTGTACTTAGTGTATCTGGTACTTTGGTTTAAAATGTGCTTAGAAAACCTTCTTTTTTCTGCGGTTTGATCTTATAGAGTTTTTCCTATTTGCATTCTTTGAAGCTCCAGGCATTTGTTGGCGGCATCTATCTACCATTCAGGACACAGAATCCTCACATAAAAAAAAGGATATGACTACAAATGTTAAATGTGCTGATATATCGCATGTATTGATTTTGCGCGTCCATAACCACTCCGCTTATTTTTGGCAATTCAGCAGGAACAACAAATCTTTATGCCAGGTCACTATGAGTCAGAACTTGCACAGGGACATAACCACTGCCGCTACATTTGGTGTCTGATTGACCCTCTCTAGCTGATTTGATGGAAGCAATTGGTTCAGAAACTGATATTATGCTTGCTGTTACAGCATAAACCAATACTCTGAGTCGAGAAAGAAAGGGCAACCGAAGGTTGTTTTGGGCTATTATGGTTTCAGTTGTAGAACCTAAAGTCAGTTTGGGTCGAAACTTATAGCAGAATGTGCATGTGTTTCAAGGCCAGGATGGTGGTATGTACCCTCGATTGAACAGGATTCAAGAGTGAAAAATCCATATTCTCACCAGATTGACATGTGTGATGTTATTGAGTTTCCAGCTGTGGTCAAGGTTGCACAATTCATGATTTTTTTCCATCAGTTATGGGCTCTATGCTGGGGAAGGAACACAATCTTCTACGTTCAGTCAAATTTGTGCACAGCCGGCAGGGGATTTTGTTGAGGCGCCAGGAGGGGGGCCATGCAAAGTGTAACTAGATTTGTTGAGGCGCCTGCAGGATCCTCTTGAAGATTGAAAACCGGGAAATTGCTGCTGAAACTTAACAGTAAGGGTGTCTATATCTTGGTCTTTCTGTTTTTCCGGTGGTTTGTGGGTTTTCGGTGGTTTTGATAACATAAAACTCTCACTGCTGGACCATGGATCATTTGATTGGAATGAAATTTGGAACGGGTGGAGGGTAACCTGGTTTGCATGAAAATGAATCTAATCTGAGGGTTCATAAGATATCATTATTATCTGAACAAAGGATTTAGAAAATAAAGCTAAGGAATCAAATGCTGACAGCGAATGAGTGCTGAGTTGAGTTACAGCTTCTGCTTAGTCACCATAAGCTATTTCATGGCTCCAAGGCACATGAGTTCCAGGAAGTGGGTACTAGTACATTGAAACAGCGGAACTAGCCCTGTACTGTCCCTGCGGCCTGCGCCGTCGTACTACCGTCTGCTGCACTAGCCTTTTCAGTTCACCCTGGCTTTGCTCCGCTTGACTGCGCACGAACGAACACGCACGGGTTCAATTACGAGCGGGTGCAGATCCTCGTGACCAGCATTGAAAGAGGGGGGAAGGAAAGCCTGTAGAACATCTGAGGCTTGTGCCGTGGTCCTCCTCCTCCCGCGTCTCTGGCCAGTCAGTCCAATATTACGCATACGATGAGGCAGGAAAAAGGCAAGCGAGGAATGATGAACGCTGCAGCAGCGCAGCGCACGCTCTCTCGCTCGCTGAAAATCTATCTGCCGCGCAGCCATTGGCCCAGCCGCGGCGGGCGTCACGTGGGCCGTCTGCCGCTGCGCTGCTCCGGTAACCTACCACGTACCCGCTCTTCGTCACAGGCTCTGTTTGTTTGTTTGTTTGTTTGCTTCGACGACACCGGTCAATATCTAGGAGTGTACTACACTACCACAAGCGACACGAAAACGACGAAGACGGCTAGGCCACATGGTTCGAGGATTCTATGCTCCTGCGCTCTACAAAAGTATTTCTCGATCCTAGTAAAAAAATACTCTCCATATTCTTCATCTCATCGGTCTGCTGTACCCTGTACCTGCTCCAGCATGGTTCAGATAATTTTTTACATACATATACCGATTTTGCTTTTGGTTAAACTTTCTGGTCTTGTTTCACTCTGTATTCAATTCAGAAACTATTCCATGTCGGCTTCAAATTGATGAGGTCACGGTTTGGGCACGCCATATTGAATACCCTGGCCAGTTCAACTAACTGGCCACTTCGGTCACACGCTCTGTCCGTGATCTGCTTCAGTTCCTGACCAAGAGCCTGTACATTCTTAAAGTGTCATGGCAGACTGCGGTAGGCCGTGCGTGATGCATGTGATGTCTCTTGCTCCTTGCCATGTTGCAAGTTAAGAATGGGCGCAGGAGTACTAACGAACACCTTAAGTAAGCTAAGTAATGTTCGTGCAGATGCGTCATACGGAGTATATTATTTGAAACAAGATATCATATTTTATTCCCTCTGTACAGTACATTCGCTTCTGTTATACTCTGTAGTCTCTATTTTTTCAAATGGAGTCGTTGGTTACCCTGGTTCAGTACGAACGTCGTTGGTGGTCAATATTCTTCTAAATACTATGTAAGTGTATCCTAATAATAGAATAATTGCTCATGTGCAGGTTTTACTAAAAAATAAGGTGCTTTTACAGTTCTTGCTTTTACGTTGGCTTTGTAGACTATGTGTAGAACTTCGCTATATGTGTATCCTAATAATAGAATAATGTCTAGTTGTATTTTGAGAGATGTGTCAACATCGGCCGTCTACTCGACATGCTACAATTAACAAACAACATGCGCCTTGAAGATTCAGATATGTAGAGTCTTACTATGTGTCTAGTAGACCTCAAAGTAACCCCACGAAATTAAGTCCGGAGCTTACAAGCAGCCGTACAAAGTAACGAAAGAACCGGCAGAGACGCCATACACATACGTAGATATTACAGATGAAGCGAGGTGTCCACGTCTACATCACCCCTATAGCCTGCAGAATTCTGCAACATTCTCGGCGCGTCCTCCCACGAGCTCGCCGCCGCCGCCATGACGGGCTGGTGGGACGCCTGGACGACGATGCCGCCGTTGCCTCCGTACCCCGCCGGGCCGTGCAGGGGCCTGGACGGCCGGACCAGGTCCGGGTGTAAGAACCACCTCGGCCGCTCGTCGCCGCTGGCGGCCGCCGCCTGTAGGCCATGGCCGAGAGGCGCCGGCGTGGCCAGCGGGGACTCGGCGCGATCACGGTCGGCGGCAGCGTCGCCGGGGTGGTGGTGCACCCTCTGCAGCTCCCTCCCCTCCCGCATCTCCTTCACCCTCTGCAGGTTCCTGAACCGCTCCTGGAGGAGAGCGATGGAGGAGGTGTGGATGATCGAGGGGGATGGCTCATTGCCGCCCTGCCTTCTCATCGGCGACCGACCGAGACTCTTGCTATTACAAGTGCTTCTTGTTGCAGAAAAAGGACTAGTAGTGGCTTAATAACTTACTAATAGAGAGGTGTAGCTAGATAGAGTAGGTCAGTGCGCGGTGGTGTTTGGTTGGAGCTAAGCTAGCAGGCTGCAAATGGAGCGATCACTCTGGTTGAGGAGAGGGTGGAGGGAGGGAGGCGGGGGTATATATATGTAAGGGGGGGGGGGGGGGGGGGGGGGGAGAGGAGGCAGATGTATCGTGTCCTCTTGCAGCTAGCACTCATGATTCATACTGATCGCATGTGTTTCTGTGCCAACTCAACTATCCAAGTGAGAACGGATCCAATCCAAGCGAGAGCGAGAGAGAGCCCACACTTAATTTGTGTGTTGTTGGCAGTTGAAGCGATTTGAGAGGAAAGGGAATCAGGGTGAGGGGTGGAAAGTCCAAGAGGGAAAATGCCTTGGAGGGTAGGGCGTGGTGTGGTGTGGTGCATGCAGTGTGGTGGTAGTGGCGTAGTGGTAGGGAGAGGGGAGAGGAGAGGGTTTGGTGATTGGATGTGAGGTGCCACTTTTTAAAGTTTGGGCGTGGAGAGTAAGGCCGCGGAGGTAGTACAAAGGGGCCGTGGAGGGTAGCGCTTGGCGCGGGATCGACGAGGGGAATATGGTCATATAGGATTTCGTGGTGGTCTTTGTCCTCTAACCCTTGCCCCGGAACTGATGAGTCGACCCAAACGGGTGGGGGCCTTTCCCCTTTTTTCTTTCTTTTTCCGATCGATTGAGAGGGCGCCGGGGTTGCTCGCTCTCGCTGGCGCTCTCCTTGTCGCCGCCCGCCTTGTTGCCCAATGTTTATCGTTGCCTTGTTTCATGTCATGGCCGATATCTCCGATTGGGACGGGAGCTACGTACCTAGCTTATAGCTTAGCTGATGATCGGTCACCAAAGCATATAGTACTTATTAAGGCGATCATCGATGCATGGCGGGCGGTGTCAACACCGTACCGTTCCAACTCCGGTTCTTGAAGCCAGCACGCATGAACCTCTAATGGCTTGGGGTTTTGCGCAGCGGCGGAGCGGCATGTGTGTCGTCGTCGTCGTGGTCGAGCTCGCTTTGATGGTTTCTGTTGTTCGGTTGCTCAAGGACGGGTTAGTGCTCCAACCAATCGACCTGCCAGACGAAGCGTTAAGGGGTCGGTTTAAACATTACTACTAGCTAGCCTTTTCCGGTCGAGGATTCTGTTCTTTACTCGGTGCAGTTGTGCCGTGTGTTGGAGCAAGTTCAGGCTTTCCGGGGGGGAGTAGGTTTAAGTAACCTGACTAATCTGCGGCGCTGGTTTTAAAATGAGATCAGGTACTTTGTCTGAAAAAAAAAATGAGATCAGGTATGCGAGAGTCGTAGGCCCAAATCATATGTTACGCCAAGAGGGAGAAAACAAGCAGCAAAACAGTGCGAGCTAAGGTCCATCCGCGCGCGCATGATGACTGCTCCCTCTCTATAAATTTATTTAGTTATTACATACTCTGTCTCTTAGTTCTAAAAAAAAAGTGAGTTATACTCTGTCTCTTGACTGAATCAAAAGGCTCCAAAACATCATTACTTATTATATATATTGTGCAAACCTTTGTAGGACAAGCAAGCTTTTTTGTGTGTGTTCTGATTCTTCTGGCCCTGTGGGCGCGGGCGTACATGTGTGTGCATGTGTCCATGTTTAGGTACTGTGCTTGTTTCCTTTCCGTTGTTTGCCGGAAAAGGACTGGTCCTCTCGCAACTTACTTGATCCATCGATCTCACTTATGTTATGATGGGTCATCGATCATCTGATTACATGGCAAATAGTACAATAATTAATTACACATATGCAGACTAATATATGTACGACGTCATATGTCAATGTCCTAATCGATGCTTTGAGTCTGATTATTGACAGGATCCGCGCGTGGGGTCTTGATTCAATCATATGGTCAGTAGCTTGTATATCACTTGTTGATGGTGTAGCTAGGGAAATGTGTGTTCAGAACTGCATGGAGTTGTACAAATTGATCAGAAATACATGCTGGCCTAAAAGAATCGACTATATTTGCATCACAGATATATCAGGGATGATCAAATAGATAGTTACCTACTACTCCAACATGACATTTTTTGGATCTCACATTAATTTAAGGTGGACATACTAACATAACGAGTCACGTGAGCAAGAGACACCTCCATGATGATGGAGGGCAAGCTTCTCCACGATGCTTATCTAGTGGTGCACACATGTGTGGGTTGGGATTCTCTACCTCCGTTCGGAGGTACATCGGCTCTTCCTCCTCGACAAGGACATAATCCTCATCGATGCCTGAGGCCTTCATGAGGGTGGGGTCGTAGTGATCAGTCACGAGATCTAGCTCCATTGTCAAATGGTGGTCTTCAAAGAGCAGTTTGGGGGGAGACCCCTTGTCTCTAGTGTACCTTATTTCACCCAACTCCATGGCTTCGCATATTGGAATGTGGGGAAGCGGAAGATGGATAAATACTAGTAGTTGCACCACTCCTCTCGTGGGGTGTCAATGGTCACTGGAGAGACAACGCGTGGGTAGCCAAGATTCCCCCCCAACAAGTTCCTACTCATTGTCATTGAAGGAAGTGGTGATGTATTGAATGTCGTAGGACGATATTTGATCATATCCAGCAGGCCCCATTTATTTTGAGTCCCTCAAAATGTTATAGGGACGGATTTGCACCATCCCATTTCATAGTGGTATAGATATTATTATATTTACCATGAGGGTTTGATATTAGTTTCACAAATATTGCCCATTCGGGGTAGATTTCGTCTACAAGGTAATATCCCATTTTGTACTTCTTCTACTTGATCTAAAACTTAATCATAGGTATCTCTCCATGGAATAATCTCGAAAACAATGGTGAGTGGTGCAATACATTTCTATCATTGCAAGAACAATGCATACCAAATTAAGCATGCAAAATCCACAACTCTTGGTTAGTAACGACTTCAAGAATGATGGTAGACTCATGGACATGTCCGGTGAATTGTCCATGCCATGATGTTAGGCAATTATTCGACCTCCAATGCAAACAATCCATTATATTTGACATAGGGAGTTGTATAATCAGAACTCCTGGCCTACAAAATTTTGATTATATTTGGATCATAAACCATGACATCTTAAATATATAGTTACCGACTACTCCAAAACGACATTTTTTTAAATCTCACAGTAATTTAAGGTGTCTAGACCAATACTTTGAGGATCATGACGCAACGCTGAACATGTGAGAGAGTGAAAGTGTAATATAGCTTGTATATCCCTTGTTGATGGTGTAGCTAGGGAGACGTGTGTTCAGAACTGCATGGAATTGTACAAATTGATCAGAAATACATGCTGGCCAAAAGAATTGCATCACATATATATCAGGATGATCAAATAGATAGTTACCTACTACTCCCAACATGACATTTTTAGGACCTCACATTAATTTAAGGTGGACATAGTAACACACCGCAAGAGACACCTCCATGATGATGGAGGGCAAGCTTCTCCACGATGCTTATCTAGCGGTGCACCCATGTGTGGGTTGGGATTCTCTACCTCAGTCCGAAGGTACGTCAGATCTTCCTCCTCGACAAGGACATAATCCTCATCGATGCCCGAGGCCTTCATGAGGGTGGGGTCGTAGTGATCCGTCACGCGATCTAGCTCCCTTGTCAAATGGTGGTCTTCAAAGAGCAGTTTGGGGGGAGACCCATTGTCTCTAGTGTACCTTATTTCACCCAACTTCGTGGCTTCGCATATTGGAATGTGGGGAAGCGGAATATGGAGAAGAACTAGTAGTTGCACCACTCCTCTCGTGGGGTGTCAATGGTCACTGGAGAGACAACACGTGGGTAGCCAAGATTTTCCCCAACGAGTTCCTACTCATTGTCATCAAAGGAAGTGGTGATGTCTTGAATGTCGTAGGACGGTATTTGATCATATCCAGCATGCCCCCTTTATTTTGAGTCCCTCAAAATATTATAGGGACGGATTTGCACCATCCCCATTTTATAGTGGTACAGAGATTATTATATTTACCATGAGGGTTTGATATTAGTTTCACAAATATTGCCCATTGGGGTAGATTTCGTCTACAAGGTAATATCCCATTTTGTACTTCTGCTACTTGATCTAAAACTTAATCAGAGGTATCTCTTCATGGGATAATCTCGAAAATAATGGTGAGCGGTGCAATACATTTCTATCATACCAAATTAAGCATGCAAAATCCATAGCTCCTGGTTAGCAACGACTTCAAGAATGATGGTAGACTCATGGACATGTCCGGTGAATTGTCCATGCCATGATGCTAGGCAATTATTCGACCTCCGATGCAAACAATCCATTATATTTGACACAGGGAGTTGTATAATCAGAACTCCTGGCCTACAAAATTTTGATTATATTTGGACCATAAACCATGGGATCTTAAATATATAGTTACCGACTACTCCAAAATGACACTTTTTAGAATCTCACACTACTTTAAGGTGGCTAGACCAATACTTTGAGGATCATGACGCAACGCTGAACATGTGAGAGAGTGAAAGTGTAATATGGTTAACCTAGAGGGGGGTGAATAGGTTTCTACAAAATTATTTATAATCTTTTGCAAGTTTTAGGCTTTGCAGAATAAGTGAGCCTAAATGCAAACTAGGTGAGGCAACCTAGATGATGAACAAGATACTTCAAGCTCGAAGGCTATCACAAGGTAAACAACACAAGTAAGAGATTGGTTAAGGAATAACCGAAGCACGCGGAGACGAAGATGTATTCCCGTGTTCACCACCTTTGGGAAGGGGGCTACGTCACGTTGGAGAGGTGTGAGGTTCCACGAAGGATTCCTCACGCGCCACAAAGGCTCACCTTCTTCTCCGAGCCTATCCCACGAAGGAATAGCTCACTTACTCATGGTAGACTTTAAGGTAGTCTCCAAACCCTCACAAACTTTCCACGGAGCAAATCACTAGCCGAATGCCTCCGGGCGACCCTAGCCGCCTAGGGTTTTCCACAAACCCAAGAGTAACAAGCTAACTCGATGAACTCAAGGGGGAATGAACTTTGGCTTGGTGGAAACATAGATCGGGACCTCCTCTTCCTTTCTACCAAAGGGATTTGGATTTGGTTGGGTAGAATGGGATATCCTCAAGCTTTTGTGTTTCAACAATGGGGAGAGAGAGCTTCAAGAAATGGATGTTTTACTGAAATGCCTAACCTCAAAGTGGAGAAGAAAGGGGTATATATAGTATGGGGGAAAAAGAGCCGTTTGGGGGTTCCTGCGACAGAACTGGCAATAAGTCCAGTCGGACCGAGTTGCTCGCCGGAATTTCTGGCGACAGCTCCGATGGACCTGACCACACGCCGGAATTTTCGGCCGCGATCGAAATTCTCGGCGAACAACCGAAAGGCCATTCAGTAAGCCATATCGGTGTACACCGAGAATTTTTGGCAGTGACCGGAAATTCCGGCGACAGCACCGGCACCGCCGGCGCTTTTGCCGATTTCGCAGTAGCCCCTTTGGACTCATTTTTCAGGGCTATTTTTCTCTCTTTCTACGAAAGGGTGTGTGGTGGTGGATAAAGAGAAGTATATTTGGTGTGGAACATCCCCAAAGAGCGCATCAAGATCACCCCTCTTAATAGTGCGGTGTTTCCTATTTGACTCAAGAGTAAATAAGAGAGAATAGTAAATAACACCACCGGTTCTTCATATAGAAACGAATGGGGGGTCACCCATTGCCTTTCACCAACAACCTGCGGACTCTCACCTATAGAGAAGCTAATAGAAACATTAGTCCGCTCTCTAGTTTCGATGTCATAGTTAACAAAAAACACTAGATAAGGGCTATTTGACCTTTCAATCTCCCCCTTTTTGGTTAATGATGACAAACCAAGCTAGAGTCAAAAAAGATATTATGATACGATTAGATCTAGCACATAGTAGCTAGCACATAGTGATAGGAAATCCAGGTACAATAAGAGGACTGCAGAGTTGTCCAAACACACACACACAAATAGTTCGATAAAGCAAATAAAAGCACAAGCCCATGAGAGACAAACGAACAAAGTAGGGCTGGTGCAAGAGGCAAGTCATGAAAGAGGCGACTCTACTCTCTCTCCCCCTTTGGCATCGAGACCAAAAAGGAAGAAAGAAGTGGATAAAACGATCTAGCCAGCAAAGTTGTCCTCATCGTCATCATCATCATTGGCTCCTTCCTCCTCTTCTTCTTCGTCTTCACCCTCCTCGTCGTCCTTGTCCTCATCCTCATCATCATTCCCTATAGGTGTAGCGCGACGCTGAGAGGAACTGGAAGTGGCAAACCCAGGGAACATAGATGGATCAAAACCCCTAAACATGTCCTCATCCAGCGGGGGCTTATCAAAGTTGACATAAGGGACAAGAGCTAGAGCATTGCCCAAGTCTGGCACTGGTCGACCACGTTCTGCCAAGAAAGCATTATGCTGCCTCCTATTCTCCTAACTGAGCTCCAAACCGCGATGGGCAACATCATATGAGGAGCGACACATATCCCACAAGCTATTGAAGAACCGGGCAAGACCTTTTTTGCAAGGAAGAGCACGGGGAAGGTCCCGACGAGAGCGCGAGCCACCAGCGAAAGAGGATCATGAGCAAGCTTGGTCCGGCGCTCAGATGTCATCATCTGAGGGAGATCCACATGAGAGCCCCGACGAGGTAAGGTGAACTCCTCCATATCTTCACGCGGACCTTTGGGGATAGCAGATGCAGGGACGGTGGCCTCAATCAGACGCTGGACATACTGACAGAAATTGGGAGTCATGCGCTTCTCGATGGACTGCTGAATATCACAATAGATGAAGTCACACCCATTGATCTTCCGGAGGCGACGAGGATCACAGTAGTACAACAGGTTCTTGTGGTGACCATGGACATCAACTGCATCACCAGCCTTGCTCACAAGATTGTAGAGGAAGAACCGAGCAAGCACCATATAGTAGTAGTAGTACATGCCTGACAAGCTAGGAGGTTCAGGGCTCACTAGGGTAGCAAGAAAGGAGCTAGTTGTCACTAAAGGCCTTCTCAGAGTGAATGCAGAAGCCAGAGACATGGTTAGGAGGATAACCCAGGGCATGGAAGAAAGCATCAAAGGAAGCCGAGTATGGCTTGGTGCTGGTCATCCAAGTGACAGTGCGAGCATCATCAGTGTGAAAGTAAGCAGTGCAGAAGAACTGGCGAATGAGATCTAGCATTATCTTAACCTTAATAGTAGCAAGAGCAAAGACATCCATCTGCTTCAGGGCCACACCCACATGCTCAAAATCGGTAGAGAGGTAATGGGCATAGTGGTCCTCATTGAGATACTTGGGAGGAACAAAGAAACCCCGCCTCATACGAGTTGGCTCATTGTAAAAGTCATCCCAAAAGCACCTCTGAGTGTCAGTCCAGAACATCTTGTCATCCCCAAGATAAGTGCGGTTGGGAAAGCGGTACGGATTCTTCCTCCTCAAGTCCCGCCACGGATTCACATTAATATCTGAAGCAGTATTGTAGTTAGGAGGAACTTCTTCTTCAGTAGGACCAAGACTGTACTTGCCCTTGAAAGCGGATCTTCCAGCAGAGGCTTTCTTCTTCTGTCCGCTTGCAGACCCAGAACCCCCTGTGATAGCAAATTTCTCTTGTTGACGCTGAGTGAGGCGAGGAGCAGGAGGAGGAGGTCGCTGAATAGTAAGCTTTCTCTTTTTGCCGGTGTTGGGCTCAAAATCGTTGTGGTCAAACTCTGCACAAGAAGCACACAAGAATGCAAGGCAAGGAAAGCAAATGAGTGTATATGCCATAGAAGACCTCACAAGAACACATAATGAAAGTTGGGCAAGCGCATGGACAGACAAACAAGCGAAAGGAAATTTTGGCTCCAGGTCCGGCGGAACCGACCCAGTCGCCGGAATGATCAGCGACGATTCCGGCGAACCGAAAGCTCGATAGGAATTTCCGACCGGAACGGTGACCGGAAATTCCGGCGACATTTTTGGCTCGACCAGGCCTGGGACCAAAAAGTTAGGGCAATTGATAGTGATACTATCCATGACTTAGTACTTGCGCAAAAAAACAACATGAGGGAGAATCAGGGGGTGAAACTAGGGTGGTACTAGCCTAATTACTCTACTAGGGGTAGAGAGAACTAAGGGAGCACAAGTGACCATGAAAGCTAGGGTTTCACCACCAACAAGAAAAGTAAAGAAGAGAGGAAAGAGCAAAAATACCCTCGGATGCCGAAGAAGAAGCCATGCCCCCTCCCTTGTCAAAGATGGGCACGAAGAAAACACCACACAAGAAAGAGGGGAGGCACTCCCCGATCTCCCAATGCGGGCAAGGAGAGAGCAAAACCTTTGGTGAAAAGACTTGTAGAGGCCCGATCTACAACTTGGTGGAGTGGGTTAGGTAGAGGGAACGGCCTATGGGGGGTGGGGAAGCTTGGGGAGGCAGCCATGGAGGAGGGGAGGGCGTGGGGAAGAAAGAAAGAAGAGGATGGAACTGCCCCACGTGCGGGCTATAAATACCCCCTCAGAAATTTTTCGGCGATAAGTCCGGTCGAACCGGTGCCCACGCCGGAATTTCCGGCGAGAACATCGGGGAACCGTCCTGGTGACCGGAAATTCTGGTGACCGGAAATTCCGGTGGCGACTGAAATTTTCGGCAGAGAACCGAAAACGTGTTCTGTAAGGGTTTTTGGTCTGCTGCCGGAATTTTCGGTCGTCAGGCCGGCGAACCGAAATTTTTGCCGGAAAATTTCTGAAGACGGCGAATTTTTTTCTAGAGATGAAACATTATGAGAGATCATATGAGCATATACACAATATCCAAATGAAAACCAAATAAAGCACTGTCCATATGGCAAGGTCACGAAGAAACAAAAACGAAGAGTAACCATGGACAAAGGATTTAGCTTGGAACAACAAGGCACCCAATACACAAAACCAACCATTGGCGGAGGATTTCTCCCCCTATGTTTAAGCACACATGTCGTGGCGCCTCAAAGATAGATGCTTGGACCCATATCATGACACGAGATCAATTTATGTTGCACACATAGGTAAGCATCAAACCAAGGCATGGTGAGATGACCATCCCTACATGTGCTGCACAACTAGGCTACATAGCACGTTAAGAGCAAGAATATAGTGCAAGAATCAAATCAATCCAAGTTTTGGGGATCTAGGATATCGAGTTCTTGCCTCAACATGACAAACCAGGCTTCATCCAAAGGCTTCGTGAAGATATCAGCCAATTGGAACATCGTACCCACATGAGTGAGATTGATATCACCATTTACGACATGGTCACGTAGGAAGTGGTGGCGAATGTCAATATGTTTGGTGTGGCAATGTTGGACGGGGTTATTGACGATCTTTATTGCGCTTTCATTGTCACATAGAAGAGGCACCGTACCAAGAGACACACCATAGTCTTTCAAGGTTTGCCTCATCCATAACAATTCAGCACAACAAGGTGCCGCGGATATGTATTCGGCTTCGGCGGTGGATAGGGCTGTGGAGTTTTGTTTCTTGGAAGACCAACTTACCAACGACTGGCCAATGAATTGGCAAGCCCTGGAGGTTGATTTTTGGTCAACCTTATACCTGCCCAATCGGCATCCGAATAGCCAACAAGCTCAAATGTTGACCCCTTTGGATACCAAAGCCCGAGAGTAGGAGTGAGAACAAGGTACCTAATAATCCGTTTGACCGCCATCAAGTGGCACTCCTTGGGAGCGGATTGAAAGCGAGCACACATTCCAACACTTAACATGATATCTGACCTAGAAGCACAAAGGTAGATCAAGGAACCAATCATATAACGATATACCTTTTGATCCACGTCCTTCTCAGCAACTCCAAGGCCAAGTTGTCCATTTAGTGGCATGGGTGTCTTCATGGGATTAGCCTTGGCCATCTCAAATTTATTGAGCATGTCCTTAATGTACTTCTCTTGAGAGATGAATGTGCCGTGAGGAAGTTGCTTTATCATGAAACCTAGAAAGAACTTCAACTCCCCCATCATGGACATACTAAATTTCATAGTCATCAACTCGGCAAAAGCTTTGTTATGAGATTCGTTAGTTCCACCAAAGATAATATCATCAACATAAATTTGAACAATAAATAAGCCACCCCCTTTAACCCGTTTGGTGAAAAGGGTGGAATCGACCTTACCCACGCTAAACCCATCCATGAGTAGAAAATCCCTAAGGTGCTCATACCAAGCACGAGGAGCTTGCTTTAGTCCGTAGAGAGCCTTATGGAGTAGATACACATGGTTGGGATAGCGTGTGTTTTTGAAACCCGGGGGTTGAGCTACATATGCAACCTCTTTCAAGGGACCATTAAGAAATACACTTTTCACATCCATTTGATAAAGCTTGAAGTTATGGAAAGATGCATAAGCAAGCAAGATATGAATAGCTTCAAGACGAGCAACGGGCGCAAAGGTATCCTCATAGTCAATACATTCTATTTGGGCATACCCTTGCACCACTAACCTTGCTTTGTTTCTTGTGACGACCCCGTTCTCATCTTGCTTGCTCTTGAACACCCACTTGGTCCTAATGACATTGATGCGATGATCTTTAGGCCTCTCCACTAGAGACCAAACTTCATTGCGGGTGAAACACTCGAGTTCTTCTTGCATGGAAATGACCCAATCCGGATCCTCCAAAGCCTCATGAACCTTAAGGGGCTCAAAGTTGGACACAAAAGCATGAAGCCCACAAAAGGTTGTGAGGTTCTTCTTCTTGGCACGGGTCTCGATCCCTCTTGATATGCTTCCAAGGATATTGTTGACTTGAAGTCCACTTGCAATGGAGGCGGCCTTAATCTTCCGAATTGTGCCTTCATGATCCATGAATTCATCTTTTGAGGGGCCTTGATCATTGACACCATATTGAGCTTGGCCTTGAGATGGAGTTGATCTTCTACTTGGTCTTGCTCAAGGGGTTGAGGGCTTGATTCTTGTTCTTCAGTTTGCATGGCATCTTGAGTGAGATGTTGATCTTGTGATGCATTTGATGGCTAAACTTGGGTAGAACTTGGCTCTTCTTGAGTTGATCTTGATTCTCCCCCATCATCTTGTTGAACATGAAAGTGAGACTCAGTGGGCAAGATGTGCCCAATACCCATCAACTTCATGACTTGAGAAGAATCACCATCACCTACATCACGAGAAGAAACTTGCCCCTCACGGGGGGCATTATTCTCCAAAAACTCCACGTCACAAGATACTTCAACACAACCATTGGTCTTGTTGTAGTATCTATAGGCATGAGAGTTTTCCGCATAACCAACAAATATACCCTCTATAGTTCTAGATTCGAATTTACCGAGATTTTCCTTTTTGTTCTTGACGAGGCACTTGCATCCAATGACACGGAAGTAGTTGACATTGGGCTTCTTACTTGTGAGAATCTCGTATGGAGTCATGTCAAAGGGAGCTCGGAGGAAGAGCCGGCTCGTGTAGTGGACCGCGGTAGCAATATATTCTCCCCAAAAATTATGAGGGGACTTGAATTCACTCAACATTGTCCTTGCCATCTCAATGATTGTCCGGTTGTTCCTTTTAACAACACCATTTTGTTGAGGGGTATAAGGAGCTGAGAATTCATGCTTGATCCCCTCATCTTCAACAAATTCTTGCATGGTGTAGTTCTTGAACTCGGTGCCATTGTCGGTTCTAATGGTCTTGATCTCCACTCCATGAGTGCGTTGAGCTTGCTTGGCGAAGATCATGAATTCCTTAAAGGTCCCATCCTTGGTATTGAGAAGAAAGACCCAAGTATACCTTGAGTAATCATCAACAATGACAAGACCATATCTTCTTCCACCAAGGGAGTCATATGTTGATGGCCCGAAGAGATCCAAATGGAGAAGCTCCAAGGGTCTTGACGTGGCTACCTTGGTAACAGAAGGATGATGCTTCCCAATTTGCTTTCCTGAAATGCAAGCACTACACACACGATCTTTCTCAAAGCAGACACCAGTTAGTCCAATAATATGCTCACCCTTTAGGAGTTGATTGAGATTTCTCATGTTGACATGACCTAGGTGACGATGCCAAAGCCATCCCTTGTCTGCCTTGGCCATTAGACATGTAGTAAGAGATTGGATCTCTTTCGAGAGGTCGACCACATAAAGGTCGTCTTCCACGTGTCCAATGAGAGCCAAGCTGAGATCATCACCCCTAAAGACCTTCACAAAATTTCTAGAGAAATAGGAGTCATAGCCGGCATCCGCAAGATGTTTAATTGAAATCAAGTTGTAACCAAGGTTTTCAACATGTAAGACGGTCTCTAGAGTCAAAACCTTGTATATTACCAACTTACCATAACCAAGTACCTTTCTGTTAGAGTTATCTCAAAAGGTGATGCTTGACGTTGAGTTGACATCGTGAATGAATTGTTCAAGCCCACTTCTACCTCCGGTCATGTGATTGGCGCATCCACTATCAAACACCCATTTTGATCCACTGGAGGCATAACCCTACAAAATCAATTCTTTGATTTAGGAACCCATTGAGTAATGGGTCCCCTAGCATTAGCAACAAGATCCTTAGGTACCCAAATTGAGTACCACCTATAAGAATAACCATTTCGAGGGCCAACATATTTGGCATATACATATCCTTGAGTGCCCTTACATAGCACATAGGAAGGATTAGACTTTCCCGCATACTTATGATTGGGATTGCCCCTTATGGCTCCCCCATTCACAACATTCCTTTTGACTTGGTCAACCACCTTGTCACTTCTTTTACAAAGGTTATCTTCTTTGGTGGAATGGCATTGCTCGTGTTGTTCTTTGGATCAAAACCGACACCTTCCTTGGAAATTCTCGTCTTTTGAAGGGATAAAATCTCATCTAGGATCTTTGAAAGGATCGTATGGGCACCTAGAGGGGGGGGGGTGAATAGGTGCTACTTCAAATTTTATTCTTTTTCAAGTTAGGGTTTGACAAGAAAGGTAAATTCTCTAGAATATGCAACTATGGTGAATTTACCTATATGCCAACCAAGCATAAGCTAACACAACACTAAGCAAGAACAAGTAAGTAAAGTGCGGTAAAGGATAGAAGTAACCAAAGGAGTGGACGCGGAGATACAAGGATTTGTTTCCCGTAGTTCCTTCCTTTTTAGGGGAAGTACGTCTATGTTTGGAGAGGGGGTGGTTTCAAACCACCAACGCCATGAGAGGCCTCCCTTGTTCTCCGATGAACCTCATCCCAACGGGCTCGATCCACCTTCCACTATATCGGCAACCTTCGAGGTGGAATGTCACATCCCAAGATTTTCCAAATCTTGTTATGTGAAAATAAATGAATAAAAATAAAACTTTGTTGATTTTCAGGGTGAGAAGAAACTTTTTGAATCCAATTGGAAACTTTCAAACCTATTTTGGTCCAATAAATCCTAAAAGGGATTTAAAAAGATAAACAATTAATAAAGAAAGTTTTAACCATTTGGAATCACTATTTTGTATCTTTTAATAAAAAGATTTGGATTTCAAATGAAAAGGTAGAAATATAAATAAGGATTATTTTATAGAACCAAATTTAACCTTGACCAAGCTTTTGGAAATAAAACATATTGTTTTGAATTAAAAGAGTAAAGGGTGATTTAAACAAAATAAGGAGGATTTATTAAATACCCAAATTTATTAAAATAAAGTTTTACCCTTTTAATTAAAACATCAAAACTTATTAATTTGTTTCAAATAAGTTTTCCAAGTGTTCTATATTCCCAAATAAAACCTACTGAATGGTTTTGGTATTAATTAAGTTTTCAAATGGAGTTTTTAATAATCAAATCCTATTTGATTTAATAACTAAGGACTATTTTATTTAATTATTAAATAGATCCTAAAAAGAATAAAAATATTATTTTATTTTTGGGACTTGGTTTTGTATTGTTAAACAGAACCGAACTCAAATGCAAAGTGTGGTGGAAGTTTGATTGTTTTGAATGTTTGAATTGTTTGATTGAAATTCAAAACAGAAAATCAAATGCAAAATAGGAAAAAGTTTCAGTAAAAAAATGCTAAAGGATCTAGCCCAACTCGTCTGGCCCAGCAAGCCCAGTACCAGCCCAGCTACTTCCCCACGCGCGAAGCGTTTTCTGTCACTCACAGACGAACCCGCAAACCCACTGACGAGCAGGCCCCACTCTCCCTCTCCCTCTCTCACTGCCAGACGGCCCCACCCCCAGCTCACTTTCTTCCTCCCCCGACAACCTCGCCCCTCATTCCTCTCTGGCCATTACTGCCGATGAAATGCCGGCGTGATTACGCGTTAACCACGCCATGTAACGGCCCTGGGACGACGCCTACTTAAGCGCCAACATCTCCTCTCTCATTACCCTCTGTTGCCCTCCTTAGCGCGCCCCCAGGCTGCTGAATTTTGCCTCCACCTCCACTGTCTCCGGCGAGCCTCTCCAGCCAATTCCGGCAAACCACTGCCGCCCCTTGCCTCCCTGAGCACACGGACGTGACCCCAAACCTCTGGCGCTTCTCCCTGTGCCTCCCGTTCGCTCACGGCGCGCTCCAGAACGTCGACTCCGTCTTCATCTGAGCACCACCGCGTCTGCCCCTTCTCCGGCGACCTCCCCCTGGTGAGACAGACCGCCCCGAAGCCGTTCATTTATGCTCACATGTTTCCTGGTACCATGCGCGTCTAACACACCCCTTATCTTGATCTGGCACGCCTTGTAGCTCCGCCTCCGTCGACGACATTACGAACCCGAGGCACAGCTCCACTCCGGCGAGCGATTACTCCCGCTCCAGTGTGCCCCTCGCCAGACCAGCACCACCTCGAGCTTCACCTAGACCTCGTGAGCACGGTGAGCACCTCCACTTCTCTCCTTGCTTCCTGTATCACCGGCTCCGCCGTAGACAGAGCGTGCGCCGCCGCCAGCCGCCGCTAGCGCCGTCAGCTCGTGGTCAAACGCACAGAGCCCGTCAGATCCAAATCCTGTGGCTACGATTAGATTAGATTGAAGGGGTAAGTTTGATTCAGAGCCGTAGGATTTCATTTAGATCTAACGCACTGCATCAGTCGATCCACCCGAAGCGGTACCGACGAATAGGAAAGCGCCGCGTGGCACCAGTTGTTTTAAAACAGATTTTTGAATCAGATTGATATGCAAATTTGAAAACCTTATAACTTTTGATCCACACGTCCAAAATTTGCAAATTTTATATCAATAGAATCAGCAAGACAAGCCCTAGCCAACCATGCAATTTGTTTAGTGTTTTGCTTCTGAGAAATTGTTTGTTTTTGCAGAAACTTTTGTATGCTTGTTTAGGATATAAAAATCATTCCAAAATGTTTTTGAGGATAAAATATTTGCAAAATGGTTTGTTGTGAACTTACTGACCCTAGGAACCAATTTATGGAATTAAAAATGTATTTTGTGAAGTTTAGGAATAGATAATTGAATTAGCTCATTTCTAGTCAAATAAAAACATTGATTTTGTTATGGAAATAATTTTGAACAAAATCTTTGGGAAATGTTTTGATTCAAACCTACTGACCCTAAACACCAAGTTTTGAGAAATAACAACTTATTTGGTGAACAATATAAAAATTATTGCCTTTCCAAAAGCATTTTCACCACATGAAATAATGATTTGATTTAAAAATGGTTTATAGATAAAACCCTTTGCAAATGGTTTTGCCACTTTTGAAATTGACCACTTTGAACCTTCCAATGTTTAGAGCCTAATAGAAACCCCTTTGCAAATAAAACTATCTTTTGCATGCTTGCATGCATGACTTTGTTTCTATTATTTTATGTGTGTTAATTTGTTTGAATATTTGTTAGAATGCTAGTTGAACCTATGTTTGCTTGATTGATTTGTAGTGCAATTAGAAGAGTGTGAGATTAGCAAGATCAAGAAGTGAACCAACATTCCCTACCAATAAGGCAAGTGACACTATCATCCAAGTCCTACTATTTTCATTACACTTAGTGGATTTTGAAACATGCATGATAAAGACTAATATATTTTGCTATGCTAAATCCTAATAGGATGCCCTTATATATTCCTTAGTGAAAACAATGTAGTTGTATTATGCTTAGCCCTGCTAAATTTTTTGAGAAGAGATACATGTTGAGATTATGTGAAGTATTGGAAAGACTTGTGTTTTATATAATAAAACAAGTATTCAATGAACCACCTGGGTGGACAAGGATACTCAAGTTTTGGACAAGGTGGCAACAAAAGGAACCATGTTTATATGGTAATCTCTTTGTGTTGAACACCAGAAGAAAACCACCCAGGGACTTAGAGATTGAACATGTTTCTCGTACTGTGGCTTCCGTGTACAGCCACATGCTAAATGGGCACTGGCTTAGTCAACTACATAGTGGAAGACCTATGCATTGGTCTTCAGGTTAACTGGAAATGAGGGAACTAGGAACCCTACATTGGTGCCTGAAGACAAGCTAGCATTGTATTGGGACCCTATGGAAAGACTTCGTCACATTCTCAATCTGCCAGTACTCCATCTTGGTGAGTACTTATCCAGTGGCCACTGGTGGCAACAAGATGAGATTGTGTCATGTGGGTAAAGTGTACAACTTCTGCAGAAGATAAAAATTCTAAGTACTTAGCCGTGTCCCCGGTTATGGACAATACTGAGCAACTAAGGCTTGAAGCTATGGGAAATCTCGACATTCCAATTTCTAAAAGTAAAACCAGAAAGTTTTTAATAAAAGACTTGAAGCACTTGGGGTGTACCAAGGAACTCAAGAAGATTTTGATAAAGACTTGAAGTACTTGGGGTGTACCAAGGAGCTCAAGAAGATTTTGATAAAGACTTGAAGCACTTGGGGAGTACCAAGGAGCTCAGAAAGATTTTGACAAAAGATCAAAACTATTTTGAGAAAGATAGGGAAAACACTATTGCTTTCTGCAAATGAGCCTAAACCCTACTTAGCCAAATATGCATGTAATGATAGGATCCACTTATTTCTACATAGTAGTGAAACTTGCCAATACAATTCAAATGTATTGACCCTTGTGGCTGTAACTTATTATGTTGCAGGTTTGTTTGATGTTAGTGAAGTGTGTTAAATAGGATTACAACTCTACAACCAACATGACTGCCTGTGGCACTTTGAAGATGAAGGACCCCATGCTTATAGTTATTCTGCTGCAATGAAATGTAATAGCCAAATGAGCTATGTAAGATGTAATAAGTTATTTTATTCCTGGTCATAAAGTGGTATTATGACCTTTGTTTCTTGATATTACATCTTAACTGTGGATGCTAGCTATTGATCCAGGGACTAGCATTGTAAACACAGGGATCTCTACCTTATTAAAGGTTGGGAGCCTAACAAGATGGTATCAGAGCATTGTGTTGCCTGTAGGATTTGTAAACCTAGGATTGGACAAAACCCTTTAGAAAAATAGGAGTTGTATTTGTTCCAAAACTTATTTACAAACAATCTTGTAAACTCTTTCCTCAACCATTTTGGTTTTGATTCTACATCTCTTCTATCTCAAACTTGATGGACAAAGCCTACCCCATGGCCAAGGACTTCACCATGTGCTAAGGACTTCTTCAACTCTAATGACTTCAACATCTTCAACTCTAATGACTTCAACATCTTCAACATTTTCACCAAGGACTTCAATCTTGGATATCACTAAGGACTACAAGTGAGACAAGAAATATTGCTCAAGATTTGAAGACTAAGGAAACACAATTTAGAAGGAACCATCATCACCTTTGAAGTTTTGTGACCAAGAGTTTTTCCCCAAGGAAACCATGATCTCATGCAAGAAGAATCAACCAAGAAGGATGGAATGATCACAAGTGAACCATATAGATGGACCACCATATTTAGTTAAGTCAAACCCACCAACTTAGTGTGGTGTAACAAAAATGTTTTGTTTCCTAAAAAGATGCTTGAAAGCTCATTGTTTGAAGGGAGTGTTGTTTGTGATTGCTTGCACATTGCTTGAGTGAATTGTGATGTGTGTGACTAGAATTATTTCCTTAGAGATATTCTGCCTATTCTAATCTCAATCCAATCCAAACAGATGACTACTCCAGGAGACTCCAACATCAAGGTTGATGACAACAACAACAACCAAGAGGACAACATGAGAGAACTCATAGGAACCCAAAACCAGTTGAACCAAATGACAGCTCAGTTCATAGCCAACACCAGTGGGTAGACCCAACCATGCAAGGGTTTTTGGAAAACCAAGCCCAATTGTTGCATAAGGTGACTGATCAAATGCTCAACATGGAAAGCAACTTTTCCAAAGGAGTTTGTGACAACAAGGAGGACAAAGATGTTATCCTAGAAGGAACCAAAGCTTGCAATATTTGTGGAGACAAGGATCACACCTCTAAGGAGCATGGAGATCAATGCCCCAACTGTGAAGAGAAACATCCAATTGGCCAATGCCCCACATCTCAGATTACTTGTTACCTATGTGAAGGAAATAATCATGTTCCTATCCAATGCCCCATCTATTCCATAGTTGAACAAAGGAAACAAGGTGGAGTGCAACAACTGATTGCAGACCATCATGAGGAAGCCAAATCTACCCAGAAGAATGAGGACAAGGGAAAATCTCCACTTATACCTCCATGAAATACAGCCCACTTTAAAGGACCAAAGAGGAAACATATGAATTTTCCAAGGAGCAATAGAAGGTCAAGGAAACTAGTAGACATTCCTACCTATAAGATAACATATGAAGAACATGAACTAGAGGCACTCCTAGCCTTGGAGAAACCCAAGAAAAAGAAGGACAAAAGCCATGTGCAATGTAATCATTATAAAGAAATGGGACACTATGCCAGTGAATGTCCAGAGAAACATAAGTATAAAGAGATTGGCCAAGTACAGTGCAACAACTGCAAGGAGCTAGGCCATTATGCAGAAACCTGTCCACAAGAGATACGTGAAGAACTCAAACTTATCACCTGTTTCAATTGTGGTAACCAAGGACATTATGCAAGCAACTGTTGACATGGTTATACCCTACGGGTACGTGACTTCAGCATACCTGGTCCAGCCCAAGGAAGGCCCACAGCAGACATACGCTGGCCCATGAAGATTTTCGGGTGGCCAAGGCCCATGACGCCTTCGGATCCTTGGAGAGCAAGACTAGCATAGATAGGAAATTCAAAGGGGTAAAACCCTAGAACTTGTAACCAACTAGGACTATGCCCGGGACCTACCTAAGTCTATATAAAGGCCAGGAGGGCACGTCCTAGATCTCTCGACTCATACTTTCGCACACGCACCTCCACGCCAGATCGAATCTGCGCACCTGTAACCTTCGGTTCCGCTGTAATCAAGAGCAGACAAGCAGGAGTAGGGTTTTCCCTCCGGGGGCCTGAACCTGGGTAAATCTCGTGTCCCCTGGTTGCTTGTCTGTTAACCGTTCCGCGATCTCCAGCATCCCCATCTTCTCCAAACCCAAGTCCATAACAATGGGCATTGACGAGTCGAAACCTCGTCAATTGGCACCGTCTGTGGGAATCGGGGCTACTGATTGTGCGATCGTGACGGTCCCGACTCGATCGATCTACAACTCTGCGGCGACGGAGAACCACCTCCTCTTCGGCGCTTTCGACTTCACTGCCCACTCGCCGGCCACCATGAAGGATTTCGAGCCCGTAGGTGACGGACTCGAAATTTTGTTCGGGAGCTTCTGCTTCTAGGTGGGACAAACCGGCACCCTCCGCCTTCCTGAGCGGGTGCCCGTGCCATCAATCAGGCCCGCCTCATGGGCTCCACACCCTGTGCTACGCACATCGCCATCAACATATGAGTTTTACGACAGCAGCAGCTGTAACTCCGATCTGTGTGACCCACCTTCGGATGAGGGGACCTACGGTTCCGGATCCGAAAGCTGCGGCAGCAGCGGACCAATCTGCGAGCGCTATCTATGCGCCGCAGTCATCCAGGGCGACGAGGAAACACCTAACCCGCCGCCCAACCCGCAGGGCAGAAACGGCGGAAACGGCAAAAACAGAAGAAGCCAGTCCCCCCACCCAACGGGGAAAACAACGGCCACGTCATCCAACTTAGCAAAGAAGGATGGGTCCAAGCACGCCGTGCCGTCGCAGGCGACATAGTCCTACCTGCGGACGCCTCACGTGAACTACTGATGGCATACCACTACCTCCTCATCGAGGAGCACAAGAAACAAGTCAAGATGCAGGAGACACTCGACAAACGCAAGCAAGCAGCCTCCGAGTCCAGCGCGCGAAGAGCTGCGCTCTCCGCCATGGCACCTGGCTCTAGCACAAACGGAAACCAGGGAAACAAGCACCGCTCTCGGGTGGAGAACATGGATCCCAAGGAGCGCCGTGACGTGACCCGAACTCTCCACACATCGTTCATGGATATGGATGCCGACAGCAACATCATCCCGAAGACGCCGCAAGCTGCGATCATGGCAGCCACTGCGTACCTCGCGGCCCACCCACCTCTGGAGGGGGACCCGAAAAGGGCCATGCATAAGTCCGCACTCACCGGACTAGGACTAGTCGGAGCTGCGCTCCACGAAGACGCTCCTGCGGAGCCGAAGAAGAAAGCTCCGGCCAGGCACGACCGGAGTCCCACCCCTTCATCCGAAGAAGAGGAGGAACACGACCTTCCCCGAAGGAAGAAGAGCTCGCGTCACCGTAAACGCGACTACGACGCCAGAGACGCGCTTACACAGCGCAAAATCGACAAAGCACGAGACAAACGTGCATGCTCGTCTGAATCCGAGATGGACGAAGATGAAGGAGAACTCTGCGGAGCTCGATGCTTCAGCAGATCTGTTCGGCGAACGCAGATGCCATGCAATTTCAAGCTTCCTTCGGATACCCCGAAGTTCAACGGCATGCAAGATCCAAAATCCTGGCTCAGTGACCATCTGTCATCCGTCAAGCTTCACGGCGGCAACAAAGAAACTGCCATGCAATGCCTCCAGCTGTAGCTGACAGGCGCGACACGGGTCTGGCTCAGCAGCCTATCATCAGGATCCATCCGAAGTTGGGAGGAGCTTGCTTACAGCTTCATCCGAAATTTTAAGGGCACCAGCAAGAGGCCCGCCTCAATCGAAGAGTTGCGAGCTTGCACTCAAAGAACGGGTGAATCTATTCGCTCGTACATACTACGCTGGTCTACCACCAAGAACGCAATAGTACACATCTCCGAAGAGAGGGCCATCGACGCCTTCAGGGACGGCGTCAAACGCCTTCAAGGAGGAACTTGGGCGTGTCAAGCCCAAGACACTCGACCACCTCATGGACATCGCCAACAGGTGGGCAGACGGCGAAGATTGCATTCACCGAGTATAATCAGACGAAGAGGACGACTACAGCCGAAGACGGGAATGCCGCAGCAAGAGGAGATCGCGCGTCTACGAGGACCGCGACGGACCCGACATGGTCGCGGCCGGCTACGCCGACCGCCGCAATGACAACAGCCGCAACAGCGGAGGATACCGCGGCGGAAACTTCCACGACAATGGATGCCCAGCACAGTCGTGGCAACGCCGCGACCATGACAACGGACCCTCAACATTCGACAAACTTTCGGGTCCATGCACCATCCACTTCTACATCGACAAACAAGATGGCAAAAAGAAAGCCAGCCACATGCTCAAGGACTGCCGCGAGTTCCAGAAACTCAGCGAAAGCATGGCGCAGATGAGGCAACAAGCCCCAATCCCTGCGTTCGGAAGCGCACCTGCGCAAGGCGAAATAGCACATGGAGCTCCTCCACCGCCCCCTATCGGAGGCCCAAACCAACCAGTCGCACCAGCGCAGAACAACGCCGGGATCGGGTACCCCCCACCGAAAGGAGCACTAAATATGATCCAGAAGGGACACCCCACGAATAGGGTGCAGAAGAAAATCACCCGACAAATCAACTTGGCCGTGGCAACTCCACCTGCAATCCCTGAGTACCTCAGCGGATCGGAGTCCTGCATCACATTCACTCGTGCGGATCACCCTTGCCAGATCCCTCGCCCAGGTCATGCTGCCCTGGTGCTGGAGGCGCAGATCGGAGGCTTCGAGATGAGTCACGTCTTCATGGACGGCGGCAGCGGCATCAACCTAATGTTCGCAAGCACTCTAGCAGCAATGCGAACCCCACAATGCAGCCTGGAACAGTCAGACACAACGTTCCACGGCATCGTCCCAGGGAAGGGAATATTTCCCTTGGGCAAAATAGGGCTCGACGTCATCTTCGGGAAACCGGACAACTTTCGGCAGGAGCGACTCGAATTTGAAGTGGTGGACTGGCCATCGCAATATCACGCCATCCTGGGACGTGTAGCATTCGCAAGATTCCTGGCCGTCCCACACTACGCATACCTAGTACTCAAGATGCCAGGACCGAGGGGCGTCATCACGGTCCACGGGAGCTTCACCCGACCGGACCAATGCGACAGGGATTTCAACAAAATCTCCCAGTCCTTCGGCATGCAAGACGAGCTCGTACAGCTCCGCGAGGTGACGGACAACAGGGCACCCCCAATCACAAGGCAGAACACACCTGATATGTCCTTCGACTCCACCGTCAACACCAAAAAAGTACAGGTCCATCCGACGGATGCCTCCAAGACGGCCCTGATCGCCAACGACCTCAGCTCCGCATAGGAAGGCGCGCTCGTCGAATTCCTCCGTGAGCGCTGGGAAATCTTCGCCTGGTGTCCTGCGGACATGCCAGGAGTTCCCAGGGAATTCGCCGAGCACGCACTCAATGTCTTTCCAGACACCAAGCCAGTCAAGCAGTCCATCCGGAGACTGCCGGAGCCACGAGCCGAAGCCATCGGCAAGGAAATCA
Organism: Avena sativa; assembly: GCA_916181665.1. Classification (NCBI taxonomy): domain Eukaryota; kingdom Viridiplantae; phylum Streptophyta; class Magnoliopsida; order Poales; family Poaceae; genus Avena; species Avena sativa. The sequence continues at coordinate 446,142,002 of OV702293.1, read as the reverse complement.
ACAGATTACTCGCTGCAGACTTCATCAGGGAAATCAATGAAAGCGAGTGGCTGGCAAACATAGTCATGGTCCCAAAAAAGGACACGGACATCCTGCGGATGTGCGTGGATTTCACGTCACTAAACAAGCATTGCCCAAAGGACCACTTCCCTCTTCCTTGGATCGATCAAATCATCGATTCGACTGCAGGTTGTGAGAAACTCTCCTTCCTCGACGCCTACTCAGGCTATAACCAGATTCGACTCAAGGTCGAAGATCAGGAGAAAACAACGTTCATCACACCGTTCGGAGTATTCTGCTACAACACAATGCCTTTCGGGCTAAAGAACGCGGGTGCCACGTACCAGCGATGCATGCAGGCCTACCTCAAGGACCAGATCGGCCGCAACGTCCAAGTCTATGTCGACGACATAGTAATAAAAACCAAGGAGGCAAGGACACTTATCGACGATCTCCACGAGACGTTCGACAATCTTGATCGCTACATGATAAAGCTCAACCCGGAAAAGTGCGCCTTCGGCGTCCCATCGGGTCAGCTGCTTGGGTACTTCATCTCTCAGTGAGGGATCGAGGCGAACCCGAAGAAAATCAGAGCCATCATGGAAATGGAGAAGCCAAAAAACCTCAAAGGCGTCCAGCAGCTCGCAGGGCGAATAGCGGCACTAAGCAGATTCATCAGCCGCATGGGCGAGAAGGCCCTGCCATTCTACCAACTGCTGCGCAAGGCAGACAAGTTCGAGTGGACACCAGAAGCCAACGATGCATTCGAAAGCCTCAAACGGCTCCTCTCCACCTCGCCTGTTTTGGTCACGCCAAAGGAGCGCGAGCCCCTGGTGCTATACATAGCAGCCACACACCAGGTGGTCAGCACCGTACTCGTTGTCGAACGACCCGAAGAAGGCAAGACCCACGGGGTCCAGCGCCCAATTTACTACCTCGGTGAGGTACTGACACCAACAAAGCAGAGGTACCCTCACTACCAGAAGCTAGCCTACGACATGTTCATGACGGCTCGACGATTGAGACACTACTTCCAGGAGCATCAGGTGATGGTCGTCAACGAGGCACCCCTGAACAGCATCCTGAATAACCCGGAGGCCACAGGACGCGTGGCCCCGTGGGGCATCGAACTGTCACCTCTGGACATCATCTATGAGAAGCGACTCGCAATCAAATCTCAAGTCCTTCCGGACTTCCTGGTACATTGGATGGAGCTGCAACTGCCAGACACCCCAGACATGTCGCAGTCATGGACGATGCACTCGACGGCTCCAAGAGAGAAGCTGGAGCAGGAGCAGGGGTCATACTGACCTCCCCGCAAGGAGACAATATGAAGTACGTCCTCCGGATGAAATTCCGAGCCTCCAACAACGAGGCCGAATACGAAGCCCTCATCCATGGCATGAGGATGGCAAAGATATGCGGCACAACGCGCCTGGTCATTTATGGTGACTCGAACCTCGTCGTCCAGCAGACGATGAATGAGTGCGACGCACACGCCGAAAACATGATCGCGTACCGCGCGCTCTACAACGCACTCGAAGGAGAATTCGATGGCTGCGACCTTCGACACGTTGGAAGAGAAAGCTACGAGGAAGCCGACAGACTCGCCAATATCGGCTCCACTTGCGCAAAGGTGCCACCAGGTGTGTTCCTCGAACAGATCTGCATGCCATCCATCAAGCGGAAATTCCCCAAGGGATCGCCCGAAGAAGCAGAACACTCGGGGGCTACGCTACCCGAAGGTCATGAAGGACCAGAAAAATTGGACACCGAGGTCGCCATGGTCAACCTAATGCAGGTCATGGTAGTCAAAGAAACCTGGACGCGCCCATACCTCTAGTTCCTGTTAAATGGAGAACTGGATGACAACCCGACAAACGCCCGGCGCGTATCTCGTCGGTCAAAAGCCTTCACCATCATCAACGGCGAGCTGTACAAGCGCAGCATCACGGGTGTACTACAACGGTGCGTCACCATCGACGACGGCAAAGCCATACCCCAAGACATCCATGAGGGCATCTGTGGCCACCACGCAGGCAGCCGCTCCCTTGTCGCCAAAGCTCTATGAGCAGGATTCTACTGGCCAACGGCCATGAGCGACGCAAAGGACATCGTCTGAAGATGCAACAGATGCCAACGGTTCGCCGACAAACCGCACGCACCTGGGTCCGAGCTCAGACCCATACCCATAGCTTGGCCTTTTGCTCAATGGGGCCTCGACATGATCGGCAAACTGCCAAAATCCTCGAAAGGGGGACACGTCTTCCTCCTGGTTGCAGTCGACAAATTCACCAAGTGGATCGAGGCCATGCCGGTCACCAACCAAAAAGGAAAAACTTCCGTCAAGTTCTTCGAGTCCATTGTCTACAGGTTCGGCGTACCGCACAGCATCATCACCGACAACGGATCGAACTTCATCTCCGAGGAATTCCAGGACTTCTGCGAAGGCCTTGGGATCAACATCACGTACGCCTCAGTGGCACACCCGCAAACAAACGGGCAAGTGGAAAAGGCCAACGGCCTAATCGGCGCTGGCATCAAGAAGCGCCTCATGAGTTCACTCGAACAAAAAGCTGGAGCCTGGACGAAAGAGCTACCATCCGTCCTGTGGAGCCTACGGACTACGCCAAACAGCTCCACCGGCTACAAACCGTTCTTCATGGTACACGGAGCCGAGGCCGTGCTACCAGCCGAAGTACGCCACCAGGCCCCACGGGTCGTCGCTTACAGCGAAGCCGAATCCACGACTGCACTCGAAGATGCCGTCGATACACTCGACGAAGCAAGAGACATAGCAGCAGCTCGATCAGCGGTGTACCAGCAGAGTCTCCGCAACTACCACAGCCGCCGGCTGCGCCCAAGGTCCTTCGTCGAAGGAGACCTCGTCTTGCGACTCAAGCAAAAGCGACCGAATAAATTCGAGTCACCATGGGAAGGACCCTACGTCATCACCGAAGTCATCCCAGGTGGCACCTATCGCCTCAAGCACGTGGAGTCTGGAGTCGTATACTCCAACCCATGGAACATCGCGCACCTGCAACGATTCTATCCGTAGCAACCTACCCCTTTACTTTCAATAAGGCTTTCAGCCAAGGCTATTCAGCCGAACAATGTACTTCCTCCATTACGATATAAATAAAGCTAAGTGTCTCGCCCCAAAACTTCGAATTCTCTATTTTGCAACTTTACTTCATGCTACAAACGCACTCGGGGGCTCCCCCACCTCACGATTTCATCGACTGAGGATCAAGCGTGTACACCTGAGTAGCTGACAACGTCAGGCAAATGAAAAGGACACGTACTCAATCAAAGCACTACGTGCTCACAAACCTTTACAACAAAGGGCACAACACGCCCAGCCGAAATATACAAAGTTTACATCTACCTCTTTTTTCAGGTACTACCTATTCTGAAGAATAACCTGAGCACGCTGCTCAAACAAATCTACGACCTGTTCGGCATACTGCCTTACAGCTACGTAATATGGATGCATATCCCACTCACCGCCATCCGGCCGAAGAGGTGGCCCAGCGGCCATAGCAGCCAAATCTACGTCAGGCCGGTGCAACCTAGCAAGAGACAAAGCAGCCTTCACTCCTGCGACGAGCTGTTGCCGCACCAACTCCTTGACATTGCTCGCGTTCCGAAACTTCGACAGAAGACCTGCAAGGCTCGTTGGTACGGCATCCAAAGGTAACATGACGTGCAACACCGAGGCAAGCGACGTCTGCACTTGGCGAAGCACTCGAGAAACCTGGTGCACACGATTCTGCACCGTCGCCAGAGCCACGACACGGTCACGATCCATCCAGAAGAAGCCACCGGCCTCTATGTCCTGTTGAGTCAGGCAATTGACCCGAACAGCGACACGCTCCTTCTCTTCCCTTGGAGCAAGGTTCGCACCTGCGACAATTGCAACAAATAAGCGAAAGGCCAGCTGGCTCATCCGAAAAACTGAGCTACAGCTCGAACTAAAGAACAACTTACATTGCAGCTGCTCGGACAGCCGAACCAGTTCCGCCATCAAGTACTCCTCTCTGGTTGCACCATGATCCGCCTTGGACTTCCAAACGTCGGCATGACCGCGCCACCCGAGCAACTCCCTCTCCAGACTACGCACACGATCTCGAAGAAAAGCGAGCTACGAGGAATCATCCAAAGATAGTCGCAGCGGCATTACGGACGGGGTATCAACAGGGTCAGCACCCGAAGGAACCTAGAGCAACAGAAAAAGAAAGGGACACAAACATTCAGACAATGGCAGAGCACAACTCAGAAGAATTCATTAACATATAAGGCCACTACGTGGCACAAGGATGGTGTTCTTCAAAATATTTACAGCAAAAGCAAACTACAAACTATCCTACGTCTACAAAGCCTAAGACGCGGCACCCTGAGTCGCCTCGGAGCCAGACTGCCTAGCTTTGGCCCCGCCCTGCTGCCGCAGTGCATACTCAGACAGCAAATCAATGAGCTTGGGCCCATATCGTTTGCAGCGAGCGGAGTAGGCAGCGAATGCTACCTCGGATCCATCTGCAGTCGTCGGCATCCGGGAGGTGATCTGGGGCAGGTCCAGCTCCGCTCCAGCCGCCAAGGCCATCGCCAGCCCGACGGACGCGCCGATGCCCTTCTGCTTGCGTTTGTACTCCGCAGGCGCTTCGGCTGATAAAGCCTCCGCCAGGGCATCCACATCATCGAGGGCCACGCCCTTAGGGAAAAGCTCCCTGTAGAAGCGGCCAAGGACCTCCTTCGCCTTGGCTAGGGAGCTGACGACGGTGTTGCAGCGGTCTTCGACCGCCACAGTAGCATCATCTAGAGCACTCCCGTGCTCTAGAGCACCGCGGTTAAACTCGATGCCTGCGGCATCTGAGACATAAAAAAAGGAAGACATAAAGAAAAGCAGCACAGAAGAAGACACGAGGCATGAAGAAACAGGCTGAAATACAGCACTTACCCGAAATAGCCTTGGCAGCAGCCATGAGCTTCGCCCCCACCTCCCTCTCGCGTGCAGCCGCAACAGTGGCCAGCTGCTCTTCACGGTCCGCGGCCTCCTGTTGCAGACGCTCTTTCGCTTTGGCTGCTTTGGTCAGCTCTAGCTCGAGGCATTCCTTTGCGCCAACGGCGGCTTCGGCCTTCTGCTCCGATTGACCAAGGCTCTTCTTGAGAGCGTCGACCTCACGGAGAGAAGTGTTATGCTCCTCTGCATTCAAAACAAGCAAGTGTTAAAGAATAGGACCAGAATAAATAAGAGAGGCACTAAAAGGCAGATAGATACCTTGAAGCTGCCGAAGGTTCGCCTCCAGCACCAAGCGCTCCTGCACCAGCCGCTTGGCCTCCTGCACAAAAGGCTGAAGAAAAAGCAATAGCAGTAAGAAAAGGACTTGGGGGCTACGCCCAACACAAAGGAGTAAAAACAAAATTCGCACACGAAGACACTCGGGGGCTCCCCCCGTGACATGAAGCAGAGAAACTTACATGCTCTGATGGCGACTCCGAAGGGCCGCGTGCGAAATTCTGAGGCGCAACCACCTGCACCTCCTGCAACGGAGGATCCGGAGCCGCGCCACCCGAAGTCGCCACCGTCTGAGGCGGAGGAGACGCAATTTTTGACTCCCCCATCATCTCCCGCGCACCATCATTGGAGGAATCATGGGAGGAATGCCTGCATACGAACAAATCAGCACAAGTGCAAAAATCATGAAGGAAAAAGGACAATAGTACAACAAGAAACTTACGAGCCCAGGCAGCTCAGGTCGAAGAGAGGAGGAGTCCTTCGGGCTCTCTTCTCCTCTTTCTTCTCTTCCTTCTTCTCCTCCTTCTTTTCTTCCTTCTTCCGCTTCGCTGGCGGGTGCGGCGCTACAGCCCGCACAGGAATGGCAGGAATGAGAGAGGAAGAACCTCCATGACCGTCACTATGACGCTCAAGGCCCAGAGGGTTTCTGGGAGTCGGAGGAGTTGAGGCATCCGAAGACTCGCTGGAGCTCCGTGCTCGCTTGCGCGTATGATCCTCACTCGACTCGTCGGCATCCTCCGATGGAGATCGCGCCGACGGCAGCTCAGACACGGACTCAACCACTTCATTATCCGGGGCAGCCGGAAATAATTCGGGCAATGGAGGTATCATGCCCGGCACTTTGAAGCTCTGCAAAATCAGAAGGAACTTTGTTAGCAAACAAAGGAAATAAATACACAGCCGACAAAAAAGCACTACATGCACAAATCTACACCTGCGGTACAACCAACGTCGAAGAAAATGGAGGAGTTAGCGACTTCCCCGCGATTTCTTCTCCGGCCTTGAACTTCAGCAGCGCGCGAAGGGCCCTGTCAAGATCCCCCTCGGAGATTTTCTCAGCCGAAACCCTCGTCGGATCATGGCGCCCATAATAAAGAAACATCGGGTGCGCCCTCGCTTGGAGAGGCTGCACCCGATGCTCAAGAAACGTCCTGATGATGTCCACGCCGCTCACCTCCTTCTCCGGAATCAGCTGGAGATCCTCCACCCGACGGTAAAGGGCCTCTATCTCCGCCTTTTCACCGTCCAAGATTTGGTTTTTCCAAGACCTTTTCGGCTCAATCATTTGGGAGGGGTCAAAGGGAACAAGACCAAAATCTTGACCGGGCACTACGGAGTCACGGATATAAAACCATCACCTCCGCCAGTACTGGACAGATTCGGACATGGAAAAAGAAAAGAAGAGAAGATTGGGACTAAGGGAGATGATGCAACCCCCAATGGGATACACACCATCCGAACCAGATTGCCTCTTCACGGAATAGAGCTTCCGGAAGAGGCCAAAGTGCGGCTCAATGCCAAGCCAGCACTCGCAAAAAGTGATAAAACAAGCAATGTGGAGAAGAGAATTGGGAGACAGATGATGAAGCTGAATCCCATAGAAGAAGAGCAGTCCACGGAGGAAGTTGTGGACTGGAAAAGAAAACCCACGCATAACAAAGGCGAGAAACATAACCCGATACCCAGATGGGGGATGGGGGATTACCTCATTGCCGGGGAGTTTCACGGCCTCCCTATCCTGCGGGATTAGGCCTCGCTCGCGAAGCTTGCGGAGATCGCTCTCCCGCGTCTCTGATCGCTGCCAACCACCATCGGTGACACGAGTAGCGGTGGTGCCTTTCTGTCCTCCGGCGGCGCTGGTCCCAACGACAGATGAGGACTTCTTCGATTTCCCCATTGTGCTACGGCGGCGCCGGCGGTGAAAACGCAGAAACGACGACGGAAATGTGGAAGGAAATCCCAGCTCGCAGCAAGAATCGCTAGAGCACAAGGAGGCAGTGAAAACAAGAACTGGTGCGCTGAAAACAAACCGCGGCTTTCCCCAATGATTATAACAGCGAAGACGACGCACGACAGCCGTCCATCCAGAAGACCTAACGCCAATGGCAGATCTGACCGTACACGTGTCAACATCACAACGAACCGTCGTTACCACGCCGTCCACTACGCGCGGAAATCAAGGAGACGCCATAATTATCTCCACGCCGTGCGTGACCGGTCAATTCAAAGTCAGCAAGTGGGACTCACGTTCGTCCAGTCAAGTCACCTCTGGCGTAGCAGACGCTTGAGGTCATCGATCGTCAGCACTGACGTCATCAAAAGCTATACTAGCACCAACTACAATTCTTCGGCTCCACAATTAAGAGTACTCACTCGAATCTTCGATTCGACTAAATACTCGGGGGCTACTCCTATCTGGAGCGCTGGCCGCGCACCCGAAAGACGAATAAAGACAAAGTATTTCTCTGAGTCCTACGTCGAGTCTACGACTCCACTACGGACCCGGGGGCTACTCCCATAGGGAGGATGAATTTAAGCATCCGAAAATTTTCATGTCCTACGGACTTAACAACTGAACAATGCTTGAACTAAAGTCTCCGCTTGAGTCTACGACTCAAACAGACACTCGGGGGCTACTCCCATAGGGAGCGCTGGTCGCGCACCCTATGAAATCTTTGACTGCAATCTTTCGGATCATCACGCAATTTTTTTTGGCAACTTTGCCCCAACAAAACGCCGAGTGAGCGTCAATCTCCTTGGCCACCCGAAGCACCTTCGTGGTGACAAATGTTCGGATGCTGCGTCTGCGACGCAAAGATAAGACCTGCAGATATCATCTGATGGCCTGGCAACGCACCTGACTGCGCTCTGCTAGTATAAATCCATGCCAACAGGCGTGATGAAAAATCCCGACGGATGCGTTGGGTACATCAATTAAAAACACTGGAATTCCACTCCTGTAAGTCCTCCGCGGCCTGAGTCGAATTACGCCAGCATATGTTCCGGGTTCAAGTTTAGGGACTCGAACCTGATGAAGATCATGTTGTTTCGTCCTAAGACAGTTAACTGACCCTGATCCGTCGGGTGAGTCAGGCACATGTATCAACAAATCCCTACACACTTATACTGTTAACACCTAGTTGCACCCGAAGGATTGAAGAGTCCTCAGCCGAATCTACGATTTGACTGAGCACTCGGGGGGCTACTGACATGCTTATACCCTACGGGTACGTGACTTCAGCATACCTGGTCCAGCCCAAGGAAGGCCCACAGCAGACATACACTGGCCCATGAAGATTTTCGGGTGGCCAAGGCCCATGACGCCTTCGGATCCTTGGAGAGCAAGACTAGCATAGATAGGAAATTCAAAGGGGTAAAACCCTAGAACTTGTAACCGACTAGGACTATGACCGGGACCTGCCTAAGTCTATATAAAGGCCAGGAGGGCATGTCCTAGATCTCTCGACTCATACTTTCGCACACGCACCTCCACGCCAGATCGAATCTGCGCACCTGTAACCTTCGGTTCCGCCATAATCAAGAGCAGACAAGCAGGAGTAGGGTTTTCCCTCCGGGGACCTGAACCTGGGTAAATCTCGTGTCCCCTGGTTGCTTGTCTGTTAACCGTTCCGTGATCTCCAGCATCCCCATCTTCTCCAAAACCCAAGTCCATAACAATGGGCATTGACGAGTCGAAACCTCGTCAACTATCCAGAAAAGATGAAGCACAAGATAAACAAGCCTATGAAGGATCTTAGCCTTGTCACATGTTTCAAGTGTGGGAACAAAGGACACTATGCAGATGTTTGCCCAGAGAAGTTTCCCCAAGATCCCAAGCAGGACAAGATGTAATCTAGTTGGAAAAATTTTAAGGGTGGTAGTACCCTAGATGTGTTGAGCCAACTTGTAACCCCAGCCTTCCCAAATCTCGGGACGAGATTTATTTTAAGGGTGGTAGCCTCTCACATCCCAAGATTTTCCAAATCTTGTTATATGAAAATAAATGAATAAAAATAAAACTTTGTTGATTTTCAGGGTGAGAAGAAATTTTTTGAATCCAATTGGAAACTTTCAAACCTATTTTGATCCAATAAATCCTAAAAGGGATTTAAAAAGATAAACAATTAATAAAGAAAGTTTTAAACATTTGGAATCACTATTTTGGATCTTTTAATAAAAAGATTTGGATTTCAAATGAAAAGGTAGAAATATAAATAAGGATTATTTTATAGAACCAAATTTAACCTTGACCAAGCTTTTGGAAATAAAACATATTGTTTTGAATTAAAAGAGTAAAGGGTGATTTAAACAAAATAAGGAGGATTTATTAAATACCCAAATTTATTAAAATAAAGTTTTACCCTTTTAATTAAAACATCAAAACTTATTAATTTGTTTCAAATAAGTTTTCCAAGTGTTTTATATTCCCAAATAAAACCTACTGAAGGGTTTTGGTATTAATTAAGTTTTCAAATGGACTTTTTAATAATCAAATCCTATTTGATTTAATAACTAAGGACTATTTTATTTAATTATTAAATAGATCCTAAAAAGAATAAAAATATTATTTTATTTTTAGGAATTGGATTTGTATTGTTAAACAGAACCAAACTCAAATGCAAAGTGTGGTGGAAGTTTGATTGTTTTGAATGTTTGAATTATTTGATTGAAATTCAAAACAGAAAATCAAATGGAAAATAGGAAAAAGTTTCAGTACAAAAAAAATGCTAAAGGATCCAGCCCAACTCGTCTAGCCCAGCAAGCCCAGTACCAGCCCAGCTACTCCCCCACGCGCGAAGCGTTTTCTGTCACTCACAGAAGAACCCGCAAACCCACTGACGAGCAGGCCCCACTCTCCCTCTCCCTCTCTCGCTGCCAGACGGCCCCACCGCCAGCTCACTTTCTTCCTCCCCGCGACAACCTCGCCCCTCATTCCTCTCTGGCCATTACTGTCGATGAAATGCCAGCGTGATTACGCGTTAACCACGCCATGTAATGGCCCTACGATGACGCCTACTTAAGCGCCAACATCTCCTCTCTCGTTCCCCTCTGTCGCCCCCCCTTAACGCGCCCCCAGGCTGCTGAATTTTGCCTCCACTGTCTCCGGCGAGCCTCTCCAGCCAATTCCGGCGAGCCACTGCCGCCCCTTGCCTCCCTGAGCACAAGGCCGTGAACCCCAACCTCTGGCGCTTCTCCCTGTGCCTCCCGTTCGCTCGCGGGCGCTCCAGAACATCGACTCCGTCTTCATCTGAGCACCACCGCGTCTGCCCCTTCTCCGGCGACCTCCCCCTGGTGAGACAGACCGCCCCGAAGCCGTTCATTGATGCTCACATGTTTCCTGGTACCATGCACGTCTAACACACCCCTTATCTTGATCTGGCACGCCTTGTAGCTCCGCCTCCGTCGACGACAGTATGAACCCGAGGCACAGCTCCACTCCGGCGAGCGATTACTCCCGCTCCAGTGCGCCTCTCGCCAGACCAGCACCACCTCGAGCTTCACCTCGACCTCGCGAGCACGGTGAGCACCTCCACTTATATCCTTGCTTCCTATATCACCGGCTCCGCCGTAGACAGAGCGTGCGCCGCCGCCAGCCGCCGCTAGCGCCGCCAGCTCGTGGTCAAACGCACAGAGCCCGTCAGATCCAAATCCCGTGGCTACGATTAGATTAGATTGAAGGGGTAAGTTTGATTCAGAGCCATAGGATTTCATTTAGATCTAACGCACTGCATCAGTCGATCCATCCGAAGCGGTACCGACGAATAGGAAAGCGTCGCGTGGCACCAGTTGTTTTAAAACAGATTTTTGAATCAGATTGATATGCAAATTTGAAAACCTTATAACTTTTGATCCACACGTCCAAAATTTGCAAATTTTATATCAATAGAATCAGCAAGACAAGACCTAGCCAACCATGCAATTTGTTTAGTGTTTTGCTTCTGAGAAGTTGTTTGTTTTTGCAGAAACTTTTGTATGCTTGTTTAGGATATAAAAATTATTCCAAAATGTTTTTGAGGATAAAATCTTTGCAAAATGGTTTGTTGTGAACTTACTGACCCTAGGAACCAATTTATGGAATTAAAAATGTATTTTGTGAAGTTTAGGAATAGATAATTGAATTAGCTCATTTCTAGTCAAATAAAAACATTGATTTTGTTATGGAAATAATTTTGAACAAAATCTTTGGGAAATGTTTTGATTCAAACCTACTGACCCTAAACACCAAGTTTTGAGAAATAACAACTTATTTGGTGAACAATATAAAAATTATTGCCTTACCAAAAGCATTTTCACAACATGAAATAATGATTTGATTTAAAAATGGTTTATAGATAAAACCCTTTGCAAATGGTTTTGCCACTTTAGGAATTGACCACTTTGAACCTTCCAATGTTTAGAGCCTAATAGAAACCCCTTTGCAAATAAAACTATCTTTTGCATGCTTGCATGCATGACTTTGTTTCTATTATTTTATGTGTGTTAATTTGTTTGAATATTTGTTCGAATGCTAGTTGAACCTATGTTTGCTTGATTGATTTGTAGTGCAATTAGAAGAGTGTGAGATTAGCAAGATCAAGAAGTGAACCAACATTCCCTACCAATAAGGCAAGTGACACTATCATCCAAGTCCTACTATTTTCATTACACTTAGTGGATTTTGAAACATGCATGATAAAGACTAATATATTTTGCTATGCTAAATCCTAATAGGATACCCTTATATATTCCTTAGTGAAAACAATGTAGTTGTATTATGCTTAGCCCTGCTAATTTTTTTGAGAAGAGATACATGTTGAGATTATGTGAAGTATTGAAAAGACTTGTGTTTTATATAATAAAACAAGTATTCAATGAACCACCTGGGTGGACAAGGATACTCAAGTTTTGGACAAGGTGGCAATAAAAGGAACCATGTTTATATGGTAATCTCTTTGTGTTGAACACCAGAAGAAAACCACCCAGGGACTTAGAGATTGAACATGTTTCTCGTATTGTGGCTTCCGTGTACAACCACATGCTAAATGGGCACTGGCTTAGTCAACTACATAGTGGAAGACCCATGCATTGGTCTTCAGGTTAACTGGAAATGAGGGAACTAGGAACCCTACATTGGTGCCTAAAGACAAGCTAACATTGTATTGGGACCCTATGGAAAGACTTCGTCACATTCTCAATCTGCCAGTACTCCATCTTGGTGAGTACTTATCCAGCGGCCACTGGTGGCAACAAGATGAGATTGTGTCATGTGGGTAAAGTGTACAACTTCTGCAGAAGATAAAAATTCGAAGTACTTAGCCGTGTCCCCGGTTATGGACAATACTAAGCAACTAAGGCTTGAAGCTATGGGAAATCTCGACATTCCAATTTCTAAAAGTAAAACCAGAAAGTTTTTAATAAAATACTTGAAGCACTTGGGGTGTACTAAGGAACTCAAGAAGATTTTGATAAAGACTTGAAGTACTTGGGGTGTACCAAGGAGCTCAAGAAGATTTTTATAAAGACTTGAAGCACTTGGGGAGTACCAAGGAGCTCAGAAAGATTTTGACAAAAGATCAAAACTATTTTGAGAAAGATAGGGAAAACACTATTGCTTTCTGCAAATGAGCCTAAACCCTACTTAGCCAAATATGCATGTAATGATAGGATCCACTTATTTCTACATAGTAGTGAAACTTGCCAATACAATTCAAATGTATTAACCCTTGTGGCTGTAACTTATTATGTTGCAGGTTTGTTTGATGTTAGTGAAGTGTGTTAAATAGGATTACAACTCTACAACCAACATGACTGCCTGTGGCACTTTGAAGATGAAGGACCCCATGCTTATAGTTATTCTGCTGCAATGAAATGTAATAGCCAAATGAGCTATGTAAGATGTAATAAGTTATTTTATTTCTGGTCATAAAGTGGTATTATGACCTTTGTTTCTTGATATTACATCTTAACTGTGGATGCTAGCTATTGATCCAGGGACTAGCATTGTAAACACAGGGATCTCTACCTTATTAAAGGTTGGGAGCCTAACATGGAAGCCGACACCTTTACAACAAGTTTGGGGCACACATCCACAACTTAATTGGAGGCTCCCAGATGCAAGCAAGCTGTCAAGACAAATCAAAGACAAGCTTGTAAGAACCAAATCAAAGTTAGGGTTTCCAATGAAACACTAGAGCTTGGGGGCCCTCAAGTGAATGAGGGGGAAATGAAGATCTCTCTTGGTGAAGATGTAGATCAAGGCCTCCTCCTTCGATTCTCCAAAGATCAATGACTTTGGATGGTTGGATGAAGAGATCTTGTAGATTTGGTGGCTCTAATGGGGTTGGAGTTCTTGAGAAGCTCGAGCAACTGGAGGAAGAAGATAAGGGTCCCTTTTTATAGGAAGCCCCCCTCCACGAACCGTTTTCTGACCGTTGTAGAAAAGTCAGACCAGAGACTCCGGTCTACACCGTAGACTCCGGCCAATCTCCGGACCAGCCTCCGGACTGCCCTTCTGACTGACCCAGACCAATTATGCCCCAGCAACACCGAGACTCCGGTCTTCCAACACCGGAGACTCCGGACAGAACAAAGTCCGGAGACTCCGGAGTAACCTCCGGTGCAGGACCCGGACCCCTAGTCAGAATGTCCCAGCCAGATCCTGGGAGGCACCACCGAAGCCAGAACCGGAAACTCCAGACCACACCAAAGACTCCGGTCTTGGCAGACCGAAGACTCCGGTCTGGAGTTTCCAGAACAGTGGCATATGAATGTGGTCTTTTCCCAAGAGTGAGGGTGCTGTTCATTTATCATAATACCAACCCGTGGACAATAAAAAACTATAAAATGATCTACTTGTTGTTAACGAACACCAAAAGTGATTATGACAATAAATGCCCTTTCAATCTCCCCCTTTTTGGTGTTTGATGACAACATTGCGGCAATCCTTTGGCTTCTCAACTAACTTCCATACTTTGTTTCTCTCAAAGTTGTTGAGTTCTTTGTGCATAGCTTCTAACCAATCCGAATCTTCAAGAGCTTCCCACACTTTCTTTGGTTCAATCATGGAGATGTGTGCTTGGTGTTCACTGAACCTCTTCAATTGTGCCCTTGTGGAGATACCTTTCCTTAGATCACCAACAACATTTTGGAGGGAGTGGTCTCTTAATTCCAACATTCTTTCCTTTCTAGCTTCGCGACGAGCGTGGATCTCCGTATTGTTTCTTGGAGGGCCCTCTTCATCAGTTTGATCCTCGTCTTGACCATCATCTTGACCTTGATCATCATTGGAATCATCCTCTATATTGGGAGGCAAAGATTGACCTTGGTCTTGATCAAGTGCTCTTCTAGCATCAATTTGAACTTGTCTCAAAGCAGTTTGTACGGATCTTCCTTGAGAAATTGACTTGGAACCACTTGACAACCCGTCGAATATCCACTTTGTTCCAATAACATTGTGGCAATCCTTTGGCTTCTTAACTAACTTCCATACTTTGTTTCTCTCAAAGTTGTTGAGTTCTTTGTGCATAGCTTCTAACCAATCCGAATCTTCAAGAGCTTCCCACACTTTCTTTGGTTCAATCATGGAGATGTGTGCTTGGTGTTCACTGAACCTCTTCAATTGTGCCCTTGTGGAGATACCTTTCATTAGATCACCAACAACATTTTGGAGGGAGTGGTCTCTTAATTCCAACATTCTTTCCTCTCTAGCTTCGCGACGAGCGTGGATCTCCGTATTGTTTCTTGGAGGGCCCTCTTCATCAGTTTGATCCTCGCCTTGACCATCATCTTGACCTTGATCATCATTGGAATCATCCTCTATATTGGGAGGCAAAGATTGACCTTGGTCTTGATCAAGTGCTCTTCTAGCATCAATTTGAGCTTGTCTCAAAGCAGTTTGTATGGATCTTCCTTGAGAAATTGACTTGGCACCACTTGACAACCTGTCGAATGGACCAAGATCCCCTTGACTAGAGTTGACACTTTGATCACCATGTTGAGGGTCCACATCTTGTCTTTGGCTTGAGTCAATGTCCTCTTGTGAAGATGAGGGATCCACTTGAGTGGAGCATAGTTCTTCTCGATCCGCCATAAGGGGTTCCTCAATGGGGCGGATATATCCCACACCCATTCTTCCTATGGCATCCTAAGGCATTTCATCATCTGCATCACAAGCATCAACACGCCCCCCTTGGGGACCATCATATTCTTCGAAGGTCACACTACAAGATTCTATGACGGCTCCAGAGAGCTTATCATAGATTCTATAAGTGTGAGATTTGAGACCATAGCCAACAAAAATACCCTCTAATGCTTTAGACTCGAATTTAGACAAACAAACACCTTTTATGAGATAGAAACACTTACAACCGAACACCCGGAAGTAAGATATGTTGGGCTTGTTACCGGTAAGAATTTCATATGGAGTCTTGTTGTTTCTTTGCGGAGGTAGAGCCGGTTGGAAGCATGGAAAGCGGTGGAGATGGCTTCGACCCAAAAGTTGTATGGAGATTTAAACTCCGCCAACATGGTCCTAGCCATCTCAATAAGAGTCCGGTTCTTCCTTTCGGCCACACCATTTTGTTGAGGGGTGTATGCAGCAGAATATTGATGTTTAATCCCCTCATCACTAAGGAAATCATTCAAGGTGTAGTTCTTGAACTCGGTGCCATTGTCACTTCTTATAATCAACACGAGAACATTGTATTGCCGTTGAACCAAGTTGATGAAGTCGATAAAAGTCTTTTGAGTCTCACCCTTCAACTTGAAGAAATAAACCCAAGAGTATCTTGAAAAGTCGTCAACAATCACCAAACAATATTTCTTCCCTCCAAGACTTGCATGAGATGGGAGACCAAATAGATCCACATGGAGGAGTTCCAAGATCTTGGTAGACTTAATTTGGTTCTTAGGCTTGTGAGGGGCGTCATGCATCTTCCCAAGAACACATGCCCTGCAAACACGATCTTTGGCAAAGGAAACATTTTATTTTAGTCCAACTATAAGGCCCTCCTTATGGAGACTTTGCAAAGTTCTCATATTGACATGGGCTAGTCGGCGATGCCATAACCAACCCACATCGGCCTTTCCGAATAAGCACATCGGACCTGTAGTGGTTTGCTCCGAAAAGTCCACCACATACAAGTCATGTTCGACGTACCCAACGAAAGCGACCTTGAGAGACTTGCTCCACATGAGGACCACAATATCAACATCAATAAATACGGCAAAGCCCATCTTACCAAGAGCAAGGACTGAAAGTATATTGTATCCAAGGGTCTCAACAAGCATGACGTTCACGAGTGTAATGTCGTGAGCAACCACAACCTTGCCGAAACCCATTACCTTAGACTTTGATTTGTCGGCATATGTCACGGTGATTTGATCATCATTTGGCTTTAACTCCTTGACAATAGACGAGCTTCCGGTCATATGACTTGTGCAACCACTATCAAGCACCCACTTTGACCCTCCGGAAGCATAAGTCTACAAAAGATCAAGCTAATTTTTAGGTACCCATTTTTCAATGGGTCCTCTTTTGTTAGCAACAAGGGTCTTGGGAACCCAAATAGACCAAGCAATATAACCATCATATGGGCCAACATATTGTGCATACACATCACCATAATAATCACGCATTAGAACATAGTGAGGGTTAGCACTACCCGCAAAGTCATCATGAGACATAGTTTTACCACTTGTGGTCTTACTATCCACAATGGTCTTGTTGGTCTCTTTTGCGGGCTTGGCCTTCTTCTTCTTATTGTTCTTCTTCTTGGTTTTGGAAACAAAACCAATGCCCCCTTTCTCACCACTACGCCTTTGCTTGCTCAAAAGATCATCAATGGACTTGTTGCCTTGTGGAAATGTGGCATTAGCAAGCTCCCCCTTCAACCTAGAATTCTCTTCAAGAATAGTTGTGCTACTAGATGGAATGAAGTTACTAGGTGAAGGAATATTGGCCAAATGAGTTTGAAGCGTTTCATGGGACTTTGTGAGTGACAAGAGTTCACTCTCCAAAGCCTTGTGAGCCTTGTTAAGAAAACTAAAGTCCTCAGCATGTTTTTCATGAACCACACCAAACTCAATCTTGTCCTTTTTAGCCCTTTTGTATTTAGCAATAGCATGATCACGCTCTTTGATGAGTTTGTCAACAATAGTGTCATTGGCCTCATCAAGCCCTTCAAGTTTTAATTCAAGTGACAACCTAGTTTCTTGTTCTTCTTCTAGAGCATTGTTTAAAGCCTCTAGCTCAATCATATGTTCATGCCCAAGTTTACATCTTACATCTAGAAGCTCTTGAGTATGTGAGAGTTGATCTATGATGTTCCCAAAATGTAACTTAACATCTCCTTCTAGGTTAGTCATAAACTCATCAAAGGCAATTAATTCCTTTTTAACATCAAGAGACATCTCATCATCAATTTCATCATTATCTAAGGGAGTAGAGCGGGATGATGAGGATACCTCCGTTCCTCTTGCCATAAGGCAAGTGACGTTCTTGGTGGGAGAGTTCTCATTTGGATAATCGAAGAGTGAGAATGTCGGAGTAGAAGTGGTGGCTAACGCAGCCACACCATTAGAAGTTTCCTCTTCCTCATCTTCATCATCTTCATTGTCGGAGGAGTATTCTTCGTGAGTGATCAAGACAATTTCTCCCGACTTCTTGTTGATGGGATTCTTCTTGATGAAAGGTTTCTTGTAAGGTGCCTTGAGAGTCTTCTTCAACACAAGTTTACCACCATGATCTTCTCTCTTCTCATAGGGGCAACTTGCCACAAAGTGATAACGGTCACCACAATTGAAGCAAGTTCTCAACCTAGTGGTATTCTCTCTTTTCCCATTTGGGTTGCTTCTCTGTTGCATTTCCATCTTGGCCTTGGCGGGGTTCTTCCAAAAGTTCTTTGCATAGAAGGCCATATATTGAACATGAGAAATCTTGACTTCATCGGGATGATCCATGGAGAGGCCTTCATCACTATCATCTTCATCCCCATGATCCACAACTTTGGCCTTCAAAGCAACATTGACAACATTACTCATACCAAGGGCACGAGCACGGGCGTCTTTGGCATTCTTGGCGGCAACCTTGAAAGCGGCCATCTCTTGCATAACTTCATTGGAGGTCATGAGATGGTAGTTGTGTCTACCTTGTAAGCTCTTCAAGTCCGTGGGCTCAAAGGGCATGAGTGCGCTCACATATTTCCTTTTTATCCATGCATAATCCACATGTGAGGCACCCACATTTCTAAAAGCGGTGGCGGTGGTTTTGAGCCTTCGGTACATGTCTTCATGATCTTCACCTTCTTTCATGTAGAAGCCTTCGGCTTCATTGCTTAGGGCATCATATCAGTTCCTCCTCATACTCTCATTTCCAACAAACAATACGGTGAGGGCATCCCAAGCTTCCTTGGCAATGCTCAAGTGCTCAATGTGTGGATAATCCTTTGTCCCCAATCCTTGTTGAATCATATGCAAGGCAGTGGCATTGAGTTGACTATTGACAACCTCTCTTCTTGTCATGTTGTTTGGATCCCCAATAAAGAGTCCATGCTCGATGATGTTCCATAGTTCAATGCAAGAGCTGCGCACATGAGTTCTCATTAGTGATTGCCATTGAGCAAAAGTAGCCGACTCTTCAAGTTTAGGTGGGTCACCCCTATTGTACACATGAGGGTGAGGGATGGTGATGGAGGGGTTAACCTCTTGGGTGGCCCGATCTTCACGGATCTCGTGGTCAAATCGATGGGAAAGCAAGGGGAAGGGAGAAGGTAGCGGAAGAGAACACACACCTCGTGAAGAACACGATGAACACACGCAAAACTCACACGATACAAGGCCGATTGCTCCCGAACGGCGGCCACCGGTCCGATAGAATCCTCGCAAGGAAAGATCGGTCAACGTGCTCCCTCAAATCCACATCGGAGAGGGAAGAACACCTTGGGGAGGGTCTTGACAACTTAGAGACGAGACAATGAACTCCAAGGCATTGTTCAACGATGGATGTGTGATGCAAAGTCCAATCGAGGTTGGTGACGATAGTCGGTCCCCTTGGTAAAGGGGATGAGGCAAAACTAGAGATTCCACACAAGGGGGTTGTCTTTAGTCTATCATCTATGCCTAAGGGATACATGAAGGGGTGGGGACTCTATTTATAGGCCAGCCACATAAACAGGGGTAGTTTAGGGATAAAAATAGGGTTTGGACGAGCTAGAGGGGTACATGGGCCGAAGGCCCAGCTGGCGGCGCGCAGGCCCATCATGTAGGCCGGAGACTCCGGTGTAGGGGCCGGAGACTCCGGTGTAGGCCGGAGACTCCAGTGTCGTCTTCGGAGTGGCGTACTGACTGTCCCCGGGTCGGTGGCTAGGGTCGGTCCGGAGGTCGGTCCGGAGACTCCGGTGTAGCAGGACCGGAGACTCCGGTGTAGGCCGGAGACTTCGGTGGTTCAGCCGTGGCTTCTTCCGCCTCCTCTTCCAAGCCTCCATCTTGTCGGGCTTGATGTTCCGGGCTTCCTCCCTTGTCTCCGTACTTGTCGGTGTGAACCTATCATGCATATGTGATGGAGTATGAAGTAGCATACCATTCAATAGGGTGGGAAGTAGGCTCGCATAGAGGAACGGATTCACCTTTGGAGTCCATGACGACTTGGCGTAAGTTAGAGACCATGATGTGGTAACGACCGTAGGTCGGGCTACATCAGATGGGAGGATCGGGAGAGTACCAAGAATCACGGTGCTCACCCTTCCCCCCATCAAGTTGTGTGGAGGAATTAGCGATGTCTTGTTTACCCCCCACCATCATACCCTCGGGGGATACTGACGTATTCCCTTTAGGTAAAATGGATGGTTGATCCTCTTGATGAGATGGGGGTGATGAGCCTTCTTTGTCTTTAAGAAGTTGCTGAAGCATATTCTTGACTTTGTTGACCAAGGAAGAGCTCAATCTTGTTTCCAAGTTTTTGAGATCTTCCATGGTCACCAGGGTCGGCTCACTACCACCATCCCCTTCATTGCTACCCATATTCTCTTAGGCGGTAAAGCCCAAATAAAGAGACGAGGCTCTGATACCAATTGAAAGGATCGTATGGGCACCTAGAGGGGGTGAATAGGTGCTACTTAAAATTTTATTCTTTTTCAAGTTAGGGTTTGACAAGAAAGGTAAATTCTCTAGAATATGCAACTATGGTGAATTTACCTATATGCCAACCAAGCACAAGCTAACACAACACTAAGCAAGAACAAGTAAGTAAAGTGCAGTAAAGGATAGAAGTAACCAAAGGAGTGGACGCAGAGACACAAGGATTTGTTTCCCGTAGTTCCTTCCTTTTTAGGGGAAGTACGTCTATGTTTGGAGAGGGGGTGGTTTCAAACCACCAACGCCATGAGAGGCCTCCCTTGTTCTCCGATGAACCTCACCCCAACGGGCTCGATCCACCTTCCACTATATCGGCAACCTTCAAGGTGGAAGCCGGCACCTTTACAACAAGTTCGGGGCACACATCCACAACTTAATTGGAGGCTCCCAAATGCAGGCAAGCTGTCAAGACAAATCAAAGACAAGCTTGTAAGAACCAAATCAAAGTTAGGGTTTCCAATGAAACACTAGAGCTTGGGGGCCCTCAAGTGAATGAGGGGGAAATGAAGATCTCTCTTGGTGAAGATGTAGATCAAGGCCTCCTCCTTTGATTCTCCAAAGATCAATGACTTTGGATGGTTGGATGAAGAGATCTTGTAGATTTGGTGGCTCTAATGGGGTTGGAGTTCTTGAGCAGCTCGAGCAACTGGAGGAAGAAGATAAGGGTCCCTTTTTATAGGCAGCCCCCTCCACGAACCGTTTTCTGACCGTTGTAGAAAATTCAGACCGGAGACTCCGGTCCGTAGACCAGAGACTCCAGTCTACACCGGAGACTCCGGCCAATCTCCGGACCAGCCTCTGGACTGCCCTTCTGACTGACCCAGACCAACTCTGCCCCAGCAACACCGGAGACTCCGGACTGAACAAAGTCCGGAGACTCCAGAGTAACCTCCGGTGCAGGCTCCAGACCCCTAGTAAGAATGTCCCAACCAGATCCTGGGAGGCACCACCGGAGCCAGAACCGGAAACTCCGGACCACACCGGAGACTCCGGTCTTGGTAGACCGGAGACTCTGGTCTGGAGTTTCCAGAACAGTGGCATATGAATGTGGTCTTTGTAACTACCTCGGTGAATTACGCTCCTAGTTACAAGCCTGGATGAACGGAATTGGTTGAAATAGTACGGTGGGGCCCAAATGCCACTCACAGGTAGACCTTTCGGCCGTCCCAACCATTTCCAAAACATCGGGACAAGAACGGGCGGCGTAATCGGCAGGCGAAGGGATCAACTACATACACAAATGAGTATGTATGCAAGCCACCATACAACAGTACATCAGAGCCATTCCATCTAAAAAGAAAGGAAATATAGCAACGCCATACGGCAAGATCCAAATATCCTAGATAGATATAATAGTTTAGGATATCTCCTCATACATCAATCAACAGAGTACTTTAGTTATGCTTGTCTATGATCGAGAAACTGTGCTCCAAGTCGTCCATAACCGCGGACACGGCTTTCAGAAAGTTTTACCCTGCAGGGGTGCACAAATAGCAACACACACTCGATATGCCTCGGAAAAACCAAATCAAAACCCAACGAGGCAGTCACGACAAAGCGATCACAAGATTCAGAAATATTTCAGGGGGCCACCCCATTAAGCTACCCGCAACGAAGCTGGCCGGCTACGAGACGGACTCAAGGTTTGTGTGGCCGGCTGTAAACGACTGGGAACCCGAAAGTGTGACTGGGCTTGTCGATACAGCGAAAACGGGTCACGGCCCTAAACAGTACAGTGTGCAGTACCTCGCACAATTTAAATAAAGCAGTAAAGCATGGCATAAGTACAGGATAGTAAATAAAACCCCAAACTAGTTTGTGGCCCCAAGAAATAAGAATGAATCAAGCTCTGGCTCAGGGGGGTTCATAAGCCTCCCGGATGTGGATAGCGCGAATATTCAAGGAACAGGAATCAAGTACTCGGGGTCCTACGGGACACAAGTGAGCCTGAAAAACCAAATAGCGAATATGGCTCACCGATGCCACTTTCATTAGTTATCCCATTACTACTCAGGTTAAGTTGTTTAGGTACCTCGTTATCCATCAGACACTCACATACCCTACACATGCTGTTCTACGACTCGCATGGCTCAAACAACCCCTGTAGTAATGGCTCATGGGATGGAGGAACAAGCTTCAGTGGGGTTTAAAAGTAAAGGCTATGCAATACTTGGGATTCAGTTTAATGCAATCGCGACTCAATGATGCAAGAATAAGATAGAGGCAATAGGTACTATATGTGTGCAAGCATGTGGTAGTGCTTGCCTGGCAGCTCAGTTGAAGCGAGGGAAGGATCTGGGTAGTGCTCCTGGTTCTCTTGGTATATCCCCTGCTCAGCGTCTATTCGGAGAAGAACCAAACAAACAAGGGACAACATAAATAAAGTGCACAAGCATATGAATAAAATGCAACAAGCAAACAATCATGCCATGATGAATGATGCACAATTTGCATGGCAATGAAGTAGCATGGCATGGGTGAGGTGTGGAATACAAGAATAAATCATTTTGATGAGTTTTGGCCCCAATTTATCCTCATATTAGTTGCTGTACACTTTATATTTATATGATGCATGCTGCAAACCAGAACATGGAATGCATAAACAGAAAGGTCTCGTCGAGCTAATCATTTTAGACATATCATTTGTTAAATTTGGAGTTATAAAACAAAAGTTATTAATTAATTAAGATAAAAGGGCATTTTAAAGTAATTTTAATCAACTTGGAATTTTAAATGTTCAAAATATATTTTGAAGGCCATATTTGAATTCCTCACATTTTTCTGATTTGAAAACATATATTATTTGTATTATTTGGATTTGTATTTTAAAAGTTATTTAAAAACATAATTAAATTTGAATTTGAATTAATTTTGGAAAAGTTTGAATTTAAACAGATACAGAAAATACTTTTTATACATAGACAGACCCAGCCACAGCCACAGACGAGTGGGGCCATCTGCTGACTGGGCATCACACGCGCGCGGAAAACCTTTTTGCACCGCGGGCTAGGCCAGCCACTGAGACTGACTGGCGGGACCGGGGCTCGACGGGGCCACTCGCTGGCGCGTCCAGCAGGCGCACGCCACGTGGGCGATCCCAGGACGCGGGGAAGGATCGGTTCGTGATGGCCATACTTTTCCAGGGGGTTTCCTTGCAAAAGGGCGCTGATGCTGGCAGGTGGGGCACTAGGGAGCTCGGGTTTAGGCGGGAAAAAGGGAAGGGGCTTAAGTGCAAAACGGCCAGTGTCGCCGGACTGTCGGCTGCGCGTCGTCTACAGAAAACAGAGGAACGGCCGGAGTTTCGACGACGATGGCGACTAAACGACGGCGTGTCTCGCCACGCTGCAAAAAGGAAAGACGCAGAGGGGACATCGGGCTACGAGTTTCGTGCAGGGAGCGACTACGGGGGTGGGCTGTAGCGCGCGGGGCAGGGCGAGGAACAGGGCGGTCGGTGCTGCGTTTGCTGCAGTCTGCCAGCGCGCGACGCGCGGCGCGCGCGCAGAGCGCTCGACGGAAGGCGGCGGCGATGCAAGGTGAGAGGGGGCGGGAGACGATGTCTAGGGGGTCGATGTGCTCACCAGGGACTCGTCGGTGTGGTCGCCGGAGCTGGAGGTGGCTCGGGTCGGAGCAGAGTCAGGGGCTCTGCGAGCTTCGGCTCCGGTGGCTGTGGCATGTCCGGGGAGCTTCGGAGGGCTTCGGGGAGGCGTGGCCAAGGCAGGGCGATGTGGAGGAGACAGAGGGGGGTCCTGGTGCTCCTGGATCGCCTTGGGGAGCAGCAGGCTACGCAGATCTTGAGCAGGGCCGAAGCAGCTAGGGTTTAGCGAGGTGGTGGGCATGGCCTGGCTTGGGGAAGGAGGGAGGAGGGAGAGGGGTCTGGGCGCCTCCTGGATCTCGATCTGGTGGTCATGGTGAGCTGGGGTGGTTGGGGAGATAGGGAGAGAGGAGGGAGGCACATGGGGTGGTCTCCACTTTTTTGCAAAAGCAAGAGGGGGCTCGGGCTGGGTAGGTTTCTCCCTCTTTTCTCTTTGCCTTAGCTAAAGAGAGGAAAAGGAGAGGAACCATGGGAGGGCAGAGCTAGGGTAGGATGGAGTGGGATGGCTCGGTATGGAGTGGTTAGGGTGTAGCCTCGGGTTAGGGTAGTTTGGGCTCGGGTTAGGTCTAGCTTAGGGTTAGAGAGAGGTGGTCTCGGGTTAGGTTAGATGAGGGACTAGGGTTTAGGATAGAGGAGAGGTAAGGTGGGGCCTAGGATTAGGGTTTAGAAATAACCCACAAGACAAGCATGGATGGAGGTGAAAAGGAGAGGAGAGAAGAGGTGGTAAGGGTTTGACAAGATCAAAGTAGATCAAGCCAAAGAAGGGATAAAGATAGAGATGATCCACTCAAAAATCAAATAAAATCCAAATGACAAGCAAAAGGTGGTACTTGCATGGGCCATGCATAAATAATGAATACCATGCTTATTTTGTGAAAACAAGATTATTTTACATGGCATTATTCTTATGCATCCCAAAAATGTGGAGTAAGGCCTAAGCAAAAGAACTTGAAAGGATGCCCCATGTGGAGTAGAGGGAGATGACCATGCTTGAATAGAAATGGGACTTGCTAGTGTGTAGGTGCCACTAGGTATTTAGTAATCCCAAAATTATCCCAAGATGATGATAACCCCCAAAACAACCCATATGGAAGCTAGGAAAGGTCCCACTCACAAGGCATGCAAAGATGGCCATGTGGCTCTCATAAACCAATATTGTGAAAACAACATGATGCTAAGCTGAGAGCATGTGGAAAAAGAATTGGATCCATCCCAACCCACATGAGCTAGAGGTAAAACCCAAATAAAGTGCAAAGCTCATATTTAGTTGGATGGTGGAATTATAAGGTGGTGAAATAAAGGTGGTGGAGTTAGTAAGAGATATGCCCCCAACTCAACTTGGGCATTTAAACAATATCAACAACCAAATACAATATCAAGAGGCAAATACAATTAATAATGCAGATGAGATAAGAACCAAAACAAAAGGGGTTTTATAAGATGCTCAAATGCAAGGTGGCATGATGACATGAGCATGATATAATGATGATGCAACAATTATATGTTTGAAGTAGCCATTATATTACTAGACCAAGTAGCATTACAATTGTTAGACAATTGGGATGCTACAACTCTCCCCCACTAAACAGGAATCTCGCCCCGAGATTCTAGGATGAAGACGAAGACACAAAGAGGGTAGGATACTTGGCACGGAGCTCATCTTCATGTTCCCAAGTGGCTTCATCAACGGAATGGTGCGACCACTGCACCTTGCGAAACTTGCTAGACTTGTTGCGAGTCTTGCGTTTTGCTAGAGAAACAACGGTTAGAAGAGTTGAAGGATTGTCGTGAGACAAGAAGGATAGGATGAACATAGCTCCGGTTTTCTCAAGAAACATGATAAAAGAATAGAACCACTTGTGAAAGAGAGGACAAGATGATGTATCATGGATATAGAAAAGCACCGTTGAGATTAAAGATTTACTGATACGGGAGAGGATGAATCTTTGTGTCGCCGGAAGAAAAAGAGCTAGATTGGAGAGGTTTGAACCACTATGACAATAGCATCGTAACTCCTCTCGGATTTGAGAAAAGAAGTACGGAAACAATATTGCCTTCAAACAATAGAGTCCCTTGATAACAACAGAAAGATTTAGTTAGACATCGTCGGATTAGATTCTCCTTGCGCCAGTAAGAACCAAAGGATCACACAATTAATGTGCGCGGATATAACTTCCAGATACGGGTGTGAAGCCAGATCATGGTGGAATCCCGAGAAGCAAAGAATAAGGAGGATTTGGAGTTTATTGTAGATATACTTATTGCTTTCTTTAGCCTTGAGGCTAACGCAATAGATTTGCAGCCGATGGCATCAACCATAATTGGCTTTACCACAGAAAAGAATTGATGAAACAAAGAGAGAGATAGATTCCTTTCATCTTGTTTGGGGATGTCGAGCACCGGTAGAAAGACGAGGACAGAAAGGAGTTTGCGTTTGTTCCCACCAGATAATTGAAGATTTTGCTCCACCTAGAATAGACTGGCCACCAACAAGAGATTATTGATTACTTTCTTCGAGAGAGCACTCCGGAAAAACAAAGACGGAAGTAAAAGTATCGAGGGATAAAGGCCACTTCTAACTTCCGTGGAATGAGTGGAATCACATTAATTCACCAGTTCAATGTACAAGAGCGAATGATAAGAGTAGTGGTATGGTAGGTACTCCATCCCGCACTCAAAGCATTACTCCGCACATGAATAGGAAAACTAAGCAACCCAACTACCGAAACAGACTGAAGGTATTGACAAGGATAACTCATGGAACTCCGTTAGAAAACAAGGATAGATGCAAACGATTCACCGGATCCAAGATAGATAAGGGTGATGATGTTGTCGTCATGTCTGATGTACCCAGCCACCGGAAAGATATGAAGGAAGATTACGGAGACAACTGCAAGATTCCACAGATAAAGAAAAGGATAACATCAACTTGAATAGAAGGATTACGAAAGATCTGCAAAGTCTTCATGGCCTCCGGTGGATTGAGCATAGACGATAGAACAAGAGGGTTTCAAAGATTACTTAACGAGACTGAGTTGAAAGAACTCCATGTTCTTCTTGAAATGATAGAGAGAGATTTAGCAGCCTTGAGGAAAATCTTTAGCGGAACAACGATGATAACTTGCCAACAAGGAAAAACTCCGGGTTTGATCGAAGATGGAAGATGGAATTAACAATGGACTTGCTGATTCCAGAATTGAAGCGATCTATATAGCAGAAGAACGTGGCCGAGATAGGTGACTTCAAAAAGTCAGGATTCACGCTTTGAGACTTTGCACACAGGCAGTGCTCACGAAGCTTGAGAGAAAGGAACACAGATGACCTTCCATGTCCTTCCATTGATATCGAATAGGCAAGCATATTATCAACATATACCACCATGGATTAACAGGATATTCCCAGAATATCAAGTTGAAGAGGCGGGAGAAACAAACAAATGCTCGAAACACTTTCTGAGCTCAACGCTCTTAGAAAGATCAATATTAAGAGCACGGGTTCGTGTTGAAGAAGATGCACTGGAAGAATAGATTATTTGGTCCTTCGGAAGAAAAAGAGATGTCACCTGGTTCACATTGTCGATCGGATCACCGGTTACAAAGATAAAGAGATCTTGGATAAGAACCGATGATAGCTCATACCTCAAGCAAAGCTACCAGAGACGACAAGATGCAATTCCCTCGTATCAAGAGGATTTTGCAGATATGGAGTTCAAAACGATGTGCAACATGATGGATAGATGATAGACCGCCGTAGTGCTTTGAGAAACTCCGGATTGCCAAAGATGCTTGAATATGCATAGATATGATCACGGTGTACTCAAAATCACAGGATATCACCTTATCCTCCAGATGGTGACGGTTGATAGCATTTTTCCATATTCCAATCGACACTTATCATGAGTGGAATATAGCTATGCCGAGAGCCAAATTACAATCATCAGCATCAGATCGACACATGTTATGTAATTAGCCCAAGAGAATTGTTGATGAAACGAAACTCCAGGATTAAGCGCCGGTGACAAAAGAATGAGTTAGCATGGACATGCTGATAAAAGGAGATAGATAATGTTTCACACACGACTGAAAAGGAGTGTGGAAACACAGATGTATCAAAGAAAAATTTTCCGCATTTTTCGGCATTAAAATACCAATAGATGCGCAAAATCACTTATCAGATAGAGATTAGCAACTGATGGTTTCACAGAATGTGGAGTTGCTAGAAGGAAGGACACCCTTAAGAAGATGGCACCGGTTAACAAGGAGTCAGATAGATCGCGCCGGTTTGCAAAAGCGTGTCAGTATGGAACGTACCAACAGTTGATAACCAAAGGCAGATTGTGATAACAACTTGGATGCAACAGATAGACAAGGAATTACACACACACACGCACACTTTCTATGGTACTACGGAAACCCAGAACACGTGAATCCTAGTTTGAATTTTTAAGAAGAGGATTGAAAACGTTACACTTTCTTACTAGAAAAGGGTGGTGGGTGGGTAAGAAGAAAAGTGGAAGCAGTCCTACTCTCATTTTTTGTTTTTCCCTAGTATACATAACTACCAAAAATATTGCTAGACAGACAACGACCATTTGGCTGAGACCCTGAAGGGCGGAATGGCTCTGATACCAATTGTAACTACCTCGGTGAATTACGCTCCTAGTTACAAGCCTGGATGAACGGAATTGGTTGAAATAGTACGGTGGGGCCCAAATGCCACTCACAGGTAGACCTTTCGGACGTCCTAACCATTTCCAAAACATCGGGACAAGAACGGGCGGCGTAATCGGCAGGCGAAGGGATCAACTACATACACAAATGAGTATGTATGCAAGCCACCATACAACAGTACATCAGAGCCATTCCATCTAAAAAGAAAGGAAATATAGCAACGCCATACGGCAAGATCCAAATATCCTAGATAGATATAATAGTTTAGGATATCTCCTCATACATCAATCAACAGAGTATCAGGCGGAAGCGGAAGACACAATCCGAGTACGGATAAGAAGCAAATCGGCATAAGATGCCCCATAAATAAGCAGATCCCGCCCACAGATCTCACGGATCCCCGTTCCCGGAATCTCTACACCGAATGATCGTTGCCCACATCGTCCGTCTCTTCCACCCAGTATCCATCTTGTGAGTGTACCTGTTCATCTGAACCAATAATTTATCGTGTGAGACCCTAGGGGTACTCAGCAAGTCTTTATGCCCCTAAAGGGGACACAACCTGGGGTGAAGCAATTGCAGCAAAAGATAAACCCTAGCAATTCTATAGATACCCGCTAACCATCCGCCTAACCAGAGATAGACGGATGTCCGTAAATTAATAACAACAGTTATAATAGTTAAAACGGTAATATCCACAGATCCATCCTCCTCCTCGCTTACCGACGAGGAAGCGGACGAACAACCCCCCATCCGTTGGCAGTTTTATTATCCATTCCGTGAGTGTTGCACTATTTACTAGTCAGGTACCTAGTCTAGTCAAATTAAAAGCGGTACTTTAGTTATGCTTGTCTATGATCGAGAAACTGTGCTCCAAGTCGTCCATAACCGCGGACACGGCTTTCAGAAAGTTTTACCCTGCAGGGGTGCACAAATAGCAACACACACTCGATATGCCTCGGAAAAACCAAATCAAAACCCAACGAGGCAGTCACGACAAAGCGATCACAGGATTCAGAAATATTTCAGGGGGCCACCCCATTAAGCTACCCGCAACGAAGCTGGCCGGCTACGAGACGGACTCAAGGTTTGTGTGGCCGGCTGTAAACGACTGGGAACCCGAAAGTGTGACTGGGCTTGTCGATACAACGAAAATGGGTCACGGCCCTAAATAGTACAGTGTGCAGTACCTCGCACAATTTAAATAAAGCAGTAAAGCATGGCATAAGTACAGGATAGTAAATAAAACCCCAAACTAGTTTGTGGCCCCAAGAAATAAGAATGAATCAAGCTCTGGCTCAGGGGGGTTCATAAGCCTCCCGGATGTGGATAGCGCGAATATTCAAGGAACAGGAATCAAGTACTCGGGGTCCTACGGGACACAAGTGAGCCTGAAAAACCAAATAGCGAATATGGCTCACCGATGCCACTTTCATTAGTTATCCCATTACTACTCAGGTTAAGTTGTTTAGGTACCTCGTTATCCATCAGACACTCACATACCCTACACATGCTGTTCTATGACTCGCATGGCTCAAACAACCCCTGTAGTAATGGCTCATGGGATGGAGGAACAAGCTTCGGTGGGGTTTAAAAGTAAAGGCTATGCAATACTTGGGATTCAGTTTAATGCAATCGTGACTCAATGATGCAAGAATAAGATAGAGGCAATAGGTACTATATGTGTGCAAGCATGTGGTAGTGCTTGCCTGGCAGCTCAGTTGAAGCGAGAGAAGGATCTGGGTAGTGCTCCTGGTTCTCTTGGTATATCCCCTGCTCAGCGTCTATTCGGAGAAGAACCAAACAAACAAGGGCCAACATAAATAAAGTGCACAAGCATATGAATAAAATGCAACAAGCAAACAATCATGCCATGATGAATGATGCACAATTTGCATGGCAATGAAGTAGCATGGCATGGGTGAGGTGTGGAATACAAGAATAAATCATTTTGATGAGTTTTGGCCCCAATTTATCCTCATATTAGTTGCTGTACACTTTATATTTATATGATGTATGCTGCAAACCAGAACATGGAATGCATAAATAGAAAGGTCTCGTCGAGCTAATCATTTTAGACATATCATTTGTTAAATTTGGAGTTATAAAACAAAAGTTATTAATTAATTAAGATAAAAGGGCATTTTAAAGTAATTTTAATCAACTTGGAATTTTAAATGTTCAAAATATATTTTGAAGGCCATATTTTAATTCCTCACATTTTTATGATTTGAAAACATATATTATTTGTATTATTTGGATTTGTATTTTAAAAGTTATTTAAAAACATAATTAAATTTGAATTTGAATTAATTTTGGAAAAGTTTGAATTTAAACAGATACAGAAAATACTTTTTATACATAGACAGACCCAGCCACAGCCACAGACGAGTGGGGCCATCTGCATACTGGGCATCACACGCGCGCGGAAAACCTTTTTGCACCGCGGGCTAGGCCAGCCACTGAGACTGACTGGCGGGACCGGGGCTCGACGGGGCCACTCGTTGGCGCGTCCAGCAGGCGCACGCCACGTGGGCGATCCCAGGACGCGGGGAAGGATCGGTTCGTGATGGCCATACTTTTCCAGGGGTTTCCTTGCAAAAGTGCGCTGAGGCTGGCAGGTGGGGCACTAGGGAGCTCGGGTTTAGGCGGGAAAAAGGGAAGGGGCTTAAGTGCAAAACGGCCAGCGTCGCCGGACTGTCGGCTACGCGTCGTCTGCAGAAAACAGAGGAACGGCCGGAGTTTCGACGATGATGGCGACTAAACGACGGCGTGTCTCGCCACGCTGCAAAAAGGAAAGACGCAGAGGGGACATCGTGCTACGAGTTTCGTGCAGGGAGCGACTACGGGGGTAGGCTGTAGCACGCGGGGCAGGGCGAGGAACAGGGCGGTCGGTGCTGCGTTTGCTGCAGTCTGCCAGCGCGCGACGCGCGGCGCGCGCAGAGCGCTCGACGGAAGGCGGCGGCGATGCAAGGTGAGAGGGGGCGGGAGACGATGTCTAGGGGGTCGATGTGCTCACCAGGGACTCGTCGGTGTGGTCGCTGGAGCTGGAGGTGGCTCGGGTCGGAGCAGAGGCAGGGGCTCTGCGAGCTTCGGCTCCGGTGGCTGCGGCGTGTCCGGGGAGCTTCGGAGGGCTTCGGGGAGGCATGGCCGGGGCAGGGCGATGTGGAGGGGACAGAGGGGGGGTCCTGGTGCTCCTGGATCGCCTTGGGGAGCAGCAGGCTGCGCAGATCTTGAGCAGGGCCGAAGCAGCTAGGGTTTAGCGAGGTGGTGGGCATGGCCTGGCTTGGGGAAGGAGGGAGGAGGGAGAGGGGTCTGGGCGCCTCCTGGATCTCGATCTGGTGGTCATGGTGAGCTGGGGTGGTTGGGGAGATAGGGAGAGAGGAGAGAGGCACATGGGGTGGTCTCCACTTTTTTGCAAAAGCAAGAGGGGGCTCGGGCTGGGTAGGTTTCTCCCTCTTTTCTCTTTGCCTTAGCTAAAGAGAGGAAAAGGAGAGGAACCATGGAAGGGCAGAGCTAGGGTAGGATGGAGAGGGATGGCTCGGTATGGAGTCGTTAGGGTGTAGCCTCGGGTTAGGGTAGTTTGGGCTCGGGTTAGGTCTAGCTTAGGGTTAGAGAGAGGTGGTCTCGGGTTAGGTTAGATGAGGGACTAGGGTTTAGGATAGAGGAGAGGTAAGGTGGGGCCTAGGATTAGGGTTTAGAAATAACCCACAAGACAAGCATGGATGGAGGTGAAAAGGAGAGGAGAGAAGAGGTGGTAAGGGTTTGACAAGATCAAAGTAGATCAAGCCAAAGAAGGGATAAAGATAGAGATGATCCACTCAAAAATCAAATAAAATCCAAATGACAAGCAAAAGGTGGTACTTGCATGGGCCATGCATAAATAATTAATACCATGCTTATTTTGTGAAAACAAGATTATTTTACATGGCATTATTCGTATGCATCCCAAAAATGTGGAGTAAGGCCTAAGCAAAAGAACTTGAAAGGATGCCCCATGTGGAGTAGAGGGAGATGACCATGCTTGAATAGAAATGGGACTTGCTAGTGTGTAGGTGCCACTAGGTATTTAGTAATCCCAAAATTATCCCAAGATGATGATAACCCCCAAAACAACCCATATGGAAGCTAGGAAAGGTCCCACTCACAAGGCATGCAAAGATGGCCATGTGGCTCTCATAAACCAATATTGTGAAAACAACATGATGCTAAGATGAGAGCATGTGGAAAAAGAATTGGATCCATCCCAACCCACATGAGCTAGAGGTAAAACCCAAATAAAGTGCAAAGCTCATATTTAGTTGGATGGTGGAATTATAAGGTGGTGAAAGAAAGGTGGTGGAGTTAGTAAGAGATATGCCCCCAACTCAACTTGGGCATTTAAACAATATCAACAACCAAATACAATATCAAGAGGCAAATACAATTAATAATGCAGATGAGATAAGAACCAAAACAAAAGGGGTTTTATAAGATGCTCAAATGCAAGGTGGCATGATGACATGAGCATGATATAATGATGATGCAACAATTATATGTTTGAAGTAGCCATTATATTACTAGACCAAGTAGCATTACAATTGTTAGACAATTGGGATGCTACAGTCTTTTTTCAAGAGTGAGGGTGCTGTTCATCTATCATAATACCAACCTGTGGACAATAAAAAACTGTAAAATGATCTACTTGTTGTTAACGAACACCAAAAGTGATTATGACAATAAATGCCCTTTCAATCTTTCCCTTGGAGGTAGGTGCACGACGCTCTTTCTCAAGTTGCTCTTTCAACTTCTTATTTTGCTCAATGAGGTGAGCTTGATCAAAGGTAGAGTTAGAGGTACAAGAATCATTTTCAACAATAATTGGATCCTTCAATGTACCAAGATCCTTCTCATAGGACACCCGAAGTTGATCATGGTTCTCTCCAAGTTTTATGAGCTCACGCTTGACAAGAAAACTAGCATTTTCAAGGTGCTCAAGGTCCTTGGTAAGAGAATCATGAGCAACTTCAAGCTCTTTCTTTGAGGCATCAAGCTCTTGGGACAAAGAGTTAGCCCTATCAATAGTGTCCATGTATTTTGCTTTATCGATTTCAAAATTTTCAATTTGTAGTTTAAGAAAAGAATTGGTATTCTTTTCCTCACAAAGTTCTTACTCAAGAAGATTGAAGCTATCAATTGCCTCATCACGTGAGCTAACAAGTTCCATTAATTGCTTGACTCTAGCACGAGCAATGGGAGGAAGAGACTTCATGATAGCATACATTTCTTTGATATATTCTTTACCAAATTCATCACTATCACTATCACTATCATGGTTACTCTCAAGATCATCCAATACGCTAGATAGGGATGGAGGAGAGACAGTTACCTTGGAGCTTCTTGCCATAAGACAAGAGCCGGTGATCTTGGGAATAGGAGAACTCTTGATGTAGTCCTTGGCGTAGTCGTAGGTGAGAAGTGAGCCGGGTTCGACATATTCAAAACCGGTCACACTTACCACTTCCTCTGTATCCCCACACTCCACGTCGGACTCGTCCTTGGAGCTCCTTGCCATAAGGCAAGTGGCGGTGACCCTTGGAGTAGAAGAGTCGTCAGTGTAGTCCTTGGTGTAGTCGTAGGTGAAGAGAGACCTGGGTTCGGCGAAGGCCAAACCGGCCACTCCAACAACCTTCTCTTCATCCTATTCCTCCTTGTCGGATATGTATTCTTGACCTAGTAAGCCCTTGCCATCACGCCTATTGTTCCTCTTGTATATTTCATTGATGGGGCTGGGCTTAAATCTTGGTTTGGCACCTTCTTCATACTTGGGCTTGTCAAGCCTCTTCTCATATGGACATTTTTCGGCAAAATGGCTCGACTCATCACAATTGTAGCACGTCCTCTTCTTCTCACTTGATCCCATTAAACTTCTCCTTCTCTGGAACTTCATGTTCTTGGTGAAGAGAGCAAGTTGAGAGAGCATATCATCAACTCCATCAACATCGCTTTCTTCATCACTAGCAACATCTTCTTGCACATGCTTGGCCTTTAGTGCTAGAGAGTGGGAAGACCCAATAGCACGGTTGATCTCCTTGATCTTTTGCCCTTCATCCGCCAAGTTATCCGTGGCAATGAGATAAGAGACTAGATCATTAGGAGTGAATTGATTAGCTCTATCAAGGAGTTGCAAGTTCAAAGCAAGCTTCTTATCGGTGACCGCGATCATGGAGAAAATCTTGGACTTGATAAGTTCATCATTCAAATTGAATCCATCATCATACTTCTCACATCCTAGGCCACCAATCTTCATGCGGAGGGCAACAAGTCTCTTGTATTCTTCAGCGATAGTCTCACCATCATGGTTCATGAACATGTTCATCTCTGACTTGGCAGCTCCATACTTGGATTTTTTGGATAAGACACGTTCCTTCTTGGAGAATGACAATCCTATCCCAAAGACCCTTTGCGGTGGGGATGTCGCTAACTTGATCATGGAGAGTGCGGTGAATGGCACTCCTTATCCTGTCACAAGCCGTTGCATTTAGTTGACGGTCGTAGTACTCTCCCGGAGTGAGGTTGTTGGGATCATGAGAGTGGAAACCGGTGCATACAATCTCCCAAAGCTCAACGCTGCAGCTGTGAAGATGAGATTCCATAGAAGCTATCCAATGAGAGAAATGAGTTCCATCATAATGAGGTGTAGGACCCGAACCATTAATATGAGGCATGATGTTCTTTTGCTTAGGATAAACATAAGGAAATTGATTAGGGGGCGTGGAAGTTTTTAACGAGCCACCCTCATGAGCGGACTCGGCATCCTTATCCTTTTAGGTGTCCATTGGTCTCCCTTGAGGTACTACCAATGGGTTACCAAGAAAAGCCCCATCGCCAATGGCCTTAAGTTGTCCTTCTAGGTAACTCATTCGAACAAGGAGATCGGAATCCGCCTTGGCCTTTTCAAGGGCACCCTTGGTTAAGATTTCACGAAGATCCTTGACCGAATAAGTCTTTTGATCCTCATCATCAGAGAAAACCATCTTTTCTCTTAGGCGGCAAAGCCCTTAAAAGATCCCTTGGCTCTGATACCAATTGAAAGTGTAAGATGGTTAACCTAGAGGGGGTGAATAGGTTTCTACAAAATTATTTATAATCTTTTGCAAGTTTTAGGCTTTGTGGAATAAGTGAGCCTAAATGCAAACTAGGTGAGGCAACCTAGATGATGAACAAGATACTTCAAGATCGAAGGCTATCACAAGGTAAACAACACAAGTAAGAGATTGGTTAAGGAATAACCGAAGCACGCGGAGACGAAGATGTATTCCCGTGTTCACCACCTTTGGGAAGGGGCCTATGTCACGTTGGAGAGGTGTGAGGTTCCACGAAGGATTCCTCACGCGCCACAAAGTCTCACCTTCTTCTCCGAGCCTATCCCACGAAGGAATATCTCACTTACTCGTGGTAGACTTTAAGGTAGTCTCCAAACCCTCACAAAATTTCCAGGGAGCAAATCACAAGCCGAATGCCTCCGGGCGACCCTAGCCGCCTAGGGTTTCCCACAAACCCAAGAGTAACAAGCTAACTTGATGAACTCAAGGGGGAATGAACTTTGGCTTGGTGGAAACATAGATCAGGACCTCCTTTTCCTTTCTACCAAAGGGATTTGGATTTGGTTGGGTAGAATGGGAGATCCTTAAGCTTTTGTGTTTCAACAATGGGGAGAGAGAGAGCTTCAAGAAATGGATGTTTTACTGAAATGTCTAACCTCATAGTGGAGAAGAAAGGGGTATATATAGTATGGGGGAAAAAGAACCGTTTGGGGGTTCCTGTGACAGAACCAGCAATAAGTCCGGTTGGGCCGAGTTGCTCGCCGGAATTTCCGGCGACAGCTCCGGTGGACCAGACCACACGCCGGAATTTTTGGCGGCGACCGAAATTCTTGGCGAACAACCAAAAGGCCATTCAGTAAGCCATATCGGTGTACACCGAGAATTTTCGGCGGCGTCCGGAAATTCCGGCGACAGCACCGGCGCCGCCGACACTTTTGCCGATTTCGGAGTAGCCCCTTTGGACTCATTTTTCAGGGCTATTTTTCTCTCTTTCTTCGAAAGGGTGTGTGGTGGTGGATAAAGAGAAGTATATTTGGTGTGGAACATCCCCAAAGAGCGCATCGAGATCACCCCTCTTAATAGTGCGGTGTTTCCTATTTGACTCAAGAGTAAATAAGAGAGAATAGTAAATAACACCACTGGCTCTTCATATAGAAACGAATGGGGGGTCACCCATCGCCTTTCACCAACATCCTGCGGACTCTCACCTGTAGAGAAGCTAATAGAAACATTAGTCCGCTCTCTAGCTTCGATGTCATAGTTAACCAAAACACTAGATAAGGGCTATTTGCCCTTTCAGAGAGAGGCGCCTCCGGGACGATAGAGGGCGATCTTATACATGGTGCTTGTTTAACAGTGCATTCCTATGCAGATTGGGGGTAATCTAAGTAGGCATCTTCTTAATATAGCACCCAATAAACTTGGTAGGACTAATAGCCTACCGTATGAATTTTATCATTTTTTTAGGAATTTATCGAACATGATTTAAAAGAACTTATTTTCCATTGCCATGCTAGGAGATAGGATGTCTAGAGATAAAAATATTGATTTATATTTCTCTTACACCAAAAGTTCCTAAGGCCAGTGTCATTTAAAATTTTATGCCAGTATGTTTGATGAATGTTAGTTAATTATAAAATATCGATAAAGGTTTTAGTAAGCACACTTGATGCTATTATTCACGAAGAAGTGGGATATACTCTAACTTACTTTCTAAGATCTAGATACATTATGGAAGAATAGTATGTTTGCACTAGATTATTCATGCGATTCATCATAAAAAAATATTAGTAATGTTTCTATTTATTTTGAGAAAGCATATGTCAAAATTAAGTTGTATTTTTTATATGAGGTGATGTGGGCTAAAAGGTTTTGAACATAATTGGAAGATCACATATGCCGCCTAGAGAGAGGGGAGGGGGTGAATAGGCGGTTAAAAACTTTTACGAGATGGGCTTAACAAAGGCGGAATACTATCGTTTTCTTTTGTCAAGCACAAAACCTATATATACTATGGTTCACATATGTGCACCAACAACTTATGCTAAGCAAGACAAGAACAATGTGATAGGAAGATATAGTACTTCAAGCACGAAGTCTATCACAATGTAAAATGCATAAGTAAAGAGCTCGGGTATAGAGATATCCGAGGCACGCGGGGACGACGAGATTTTACCGAGTTCCTTCCTACAAGGAAGTACGTCTCATTGGAGGGGTGGGAGGTACTAAGACCACCAACACCACAATAGGCCTCACCCTATTCTCCTGAGCACCGGCCGCACGGCAAGCACCCGATCCACTATGGGACACTTGAGGGTGGTCACCAAACCCGTACAAGATTGGGGCAATCTCCACAACTAAATTGGAGGCTCCCAATAAACACCACCAAGGCCACAAACTTGAGGATAACTCCACAACTTAAATGGAGGCTCCAAAAACACACCATAAAGTCCACACACCATCTAGGATTCCAAGAACCCAAGAGGGACAAGCTTATTGATTTCACCAACAAAATTCTCCGAGGAGAACTCAAACCCATGCACCTAATGCAAATGGAAAGAACACCACAAAGATGCTTCAATCCTTCACCCTCAAGTTCCAACAAAGCTACTAAAGCTATTGGGGGAACAAGAGAGGAAGAACACAAAATCCTCCAAGCTCTAGATCTCAAAGATTCACTCACAAAAAGATGAAATGGATTGGTCAAAATGTAGATTTAGATCCCCTCAATCTTCCTCTCTAATATGTGAAATAATCATTGGATGGGGAGGAAGAAATCAATCTCAAAGAGGATCAAATAATGGGGAAAAGCTTGATAAGAAGCACTAGAAAAGAGAGAGAGAGAGAGAGAGAGAGAGAGAGAGAGAGAGAGAGAGAGAGAGGAAGATTATAAAGAGGGCCCAAAAAACTGCCCGTTGGGGCCAATATCCGGCCTAGGCCAGTACTACCGGACCCGAGCAAGCAACACAGGCAGCAGAGCGAGCAAGCGAGCATTAGTCGATCGAGAGAGAGCCAACACACGAAAAGGGGATTAGGCGGCAAGCGAGCGAGGAGTGGCCTACAACGAGCGATGGCGGTAGGATCAAGGCCCGCAAGCAAGCAAGAAGCAGCGGGAGCAGGCCACACAGACTGGGCCGGCCCGATACTACCGCCTAGCCTTGGGTTGGTAGTACCGGCCATCACTACCGGGTGGGGCAGAAGGTTGGGCGCTGCACAAGCGTGGCCGGTAGCGCGGTCGGTAGTATCGCCTGACCTAGTCACTGTTCCCCTATTTTCTTTTTCTTTTTAAATCAAATAAGAGGCAAACTACAAATGGCAATAACTTGAGTTAGGAAACTCCGATTGACCCGAAACCAATTTTGTTGGAAAGAGGACAAAAATATTGGATACCACCAAGTGAGAATATTTCATGTATGTATTATAATATGAGATACCCCCTTGGTCAAAAACTATAAAAACTCCAAGATCAAAAGCATAATAAGATATAAAAGGGAAATTCGTTTTTGATAAACTAGAGCTTGTTATGAATATTACCATAAGCTCTAGAATCTCACATGGATAAGTTCCAAATAACAACCAAGAAAAATGATGCTAAGTATGCAAAGGATTGAGATCTCTCCAAAACATATGATCAAGTTACTCACTCGAGAGACCCTCTTGATAGTTGTAAGACCCCACCTTTTAAGGTAAAGGTCCCTGTGATTGCAATGCTAGTTCCTAGATCAAAAGCTAGCATCCACAGTTTAAGATGAAGTACACAGATACAAAGGTCATTATTACATCGTCATTCCAGAGATAACATAGTATTTACAACTCAATAGCCAAAGGCTAATACATAGTGTTCATAACATAAATTAAATAACTATAAGTCTTCATCTTCATGTCCCACAGGCAAGCATGTTGAGTATAGACTCACAACCCTAATCTCCATTAGAGTAACCCGCAACATGATAAGTTACAGCTACAGTGGGTCAATACATTTGGAATTGTATTATCAAGTGATACCATAGTAGACTAGTAGTATCTAGCATCTATATGAATTGCTTAGGCTTGCTTTGCTCAAAATAGGTTTTTCTTATCAGCTGAAAAAACACTAAGTTTTTGTTTGTCAAAAAACCCCAAGGAACCACCAATAGACATTGGTGAAACTTTTCCCTTGTTCAACCACAAGTTTTTAACTTAGAAATTGGGATGAGGAGATCCTTGATAGCTTCAATGTCTTTGATGCTCAAATTGTCTGTTGCCGGGGACACGACCAAGTACTTAGGTTTTACCCTCTAGAGAGGTGGTGCAATTTCCCCACAAGACTCGACATGCATCGAGATGAGACCTTTCAGAAGCATTCCCTTATACCACAATGGACGCGTTCCATCCTATCACCCTACCACCAACTGTCCATCTGGCTAAGTTCTTGCAACCTATGTGGTCAAGGCAGAGCCCATATGCCATGTGGTTGCACTAGAAGCTTCTCAACACTAAACATCTCAAATCCCTTTGTTCCTGGGTGTCTTTCCACAAGTGTGATACACAAGGTAAACCATAGACATGGGCCTTGTGTAACCACTCAACATAAACCAACATACCATTCCACCCAGGTGATTCATTCATATAGTTGTTTTATTAATCAAAACACAAGTCATAGACTTAGCAAAATTCCATAGCATGAATATTCCACCCTTGTTTGCTACTAGCTAGGCTAAGCATGATAACATAACAAGTTTCTTAACTTAGAGAAAATTCTACTAAGACTAAAACTAGTAGGATTTCCCAAGGCATAACATAGTATAAATACTTAGAAAAATTCCATGAAAATCCTACTCAAAATATCTCTAATGCATAGTCAAAATAATATGACAAAATATATGAAGCACCACTTACCTTAATAGTTGGGGGAGTAGCAACATTCCTCACAATCACAATCACCACTATCAGCAAAATCTACACATAAAATAATAACACCAAATTCACATTCAAATATTCAAACAAAAATATATATGAATGCATGCAAATGCAATGGAATGATTTTTCTATACTAAACAAGTCAAACCAAACAGTACTGAACACCAAGTAATCTATCTAAAGTCTAAACAAACTCAAAATTACCTCAAAACAATTTTATAAACATTTTATATAGCCAAAATAAGCATATAATTGGTTCTGCAAATAAACCTATTTTCCAGAAGAAAAATACTAATTCAAAGCCACAGTAGTGTAGGGTTTAATTTTCTGAATCCAATGATATATTATTTGCAAAATTTGGACAAACATAACTAAATATATGGATTTTACAAGTTTAAACATCTAATAAACCTTTTCCGGATTTTAAAACAAAAACCCTGACACGCGGCACGCTCTGATAGGTTGATACCGACTCGTGTGGATTGTGCGCGCGAGCCGTAGGATCTAAGTGAAAACGTACGGGCTAGATCGATCGATACCGATTCGAGTAAGTGATCTAATCCAGTCCTCTAGATCTCGATCTAACGGTGCTAATTACTCCGACCATAGATGGGCGGCGCAAATGGCCAGAACGGCGGCGACGCTACTGCCAGCGGTGCACTAGCGGTGCTAGGGGGTAAGGGGAAGGGTGCGGTGTGTTACCAAGGTCACGGAGCTGAGGCGTTCGCAGTGGTCGACGAGGTTGAGGCGGGGGCCCATGGGATTGTCGAGGATTCCTCGCCGGAGTCGAGCTCGTCGTCGGGCACGTGCGGGTGTCGACGAAGGCGACGCTACAAACCAGAAGAAGGAAAACAACAAGCAGCATTAGGTACGTGCGAGGGTGGCAAACAAGATAGCAAGAACTAGAGGGTGAGGGGTGGGCAGGCCTCACCGGAATCGTTCGCTGGAGAGGTTCGGTACCATGGCGGTGTGAGCTCTAGTGTGGGCAGCCTTGGGGCTCTCCGGGGGTGTGGCGTGAGGGGAAAGGAGCGGAAGGGGAAGGGGTTAAGTAGAGGGGGGTCGGGTGCGGGATTAACACCGAGAATCAACAAATTGATTCGAATTGAATCGGAGGAGGAAATGGCTGCGACGGCGTGGTCTCTGCGCATTGAATGAGGACGATGAAGCCGACGTGGCGATGGGACTAGGAGGTCAGCGAGGGGGTGCGGTGCGAGCGCGGTGAGAAAAGATAGGCAAAGGGGTACGGGGGAGCCGGGTGGGCTTGCTAGGCCGCTGGGGTGGGGCTGGGCCGAAAGGCTGGCGGTGGCTTTTATTTTTTTCCTTCTCCTGTTATTTTTCTAATTTGATTTTTAGGAATGGTTTGAAACCTAATTTCAAATCTATTTGAATTTAAATCACTTCCAAATTTTTGTACTGTGATCCTATCATCCAAAAGTGTGTCAAACACACATGTTCACTCAAAAACCCTATGGTCTTTTGAAAATAAAAATAAATCCATGTCCCATAATATAAATAAAGAGGGGTTAAATATGGTTTTATTTAGGGTTTTGGTTTGAAAATTTTGTGCAAGACAAATATGCTATGATGATATGAATGTAATACATGGTTTTTCCATTTGATGAAATTTGGGATGTTACAAATCTAACCCCCTTAAGATGAATCTCGCCCTCGAGATTTAGATTGGCTAGCAAATAGGTTAGGGTGATCTTTCCGAAGGTCATCTTCTCTTTCCCAAGTTGCTTCTTCCTCGGTATGGTGATTCCACTGTACTTTGCAGAATTTGATAGTCTTTGTACGAGTAACCCTTTCTGCAGTCTCGAGAATCTTGATAGGCTTCTCATCATAAGTGAGATCACTCTCCAGCTGTACTTCTTCCAATGGTATAGTGTCCTTCAATGAAGTCTCTTCCATTTCTGGATGACACTTTGATGGCTCCGTTGATGTGGAACCTGTTGGGAACCCCAAGAGCAAGGTGTGAAGCAGCACAGCAGCAAGTCTTCCCTCAGTAAGAAGCCGAGGTTATTTAACCAGTACGAGGAAGGAAACGTCACATAGGTGTTGCAAGCAACATGGAAACCTGCACAACACAAACTAAAGACTTTGCCCCAACTAACAGTGAGGTTGTCAATCTCACCGGTTGCTGTAACAAAGGATTAACTATATGGTGTGGAAGGTGATGATGGTTTGCAGCAAGTAAACAGTAGCAGTGGAAGATGTATCAATGGTAAAGATTGGACCGGGGGTCCATAGTTCACTAGAGGTGCTCTCCTTAGATAAACAACATGGCATGAAGGGTAAACAAATTACAGCAGGACAATTGACAGGAACTGAGCAAGGCATAATAATGCAATACCGGACAAAAATATCCTATGAGATTCGATTGGGCAATACAACAAGATACATAGACTGCCATCCAACTGCATCTATGACTAGTAGTCCACCTTTGGGTTATCATACGAAGCCCCTCCAGTATTAAGTTGCAAGGAACAAACAACTGCTTTAAGCAAAGTGTGTAAGGTAAACAATCCACTTGTTACATGAACAAGAGACCGTTGTTTTCTCCCTAGTGGCAACAACACATCTACAACCGAAGAGATTTCTGTCACTTCCCTTTGAAACTAGAGGCATGAACCCACTATCGAGCATAAATACCCCCTCTTGGAGTCACTAACAACTACTTGGCCAAGATAGATACTAACAACGAAGAGCATGCAAGAACACAAAGAACATAGACATGATAGAATCAAATAGACAAAACCATTAATCAATCTGACATAGTAATCTCAATATCCATCGGATCCCCACAAACACAACATGCATGATTACAAATAGATTAGATCTTGATCATGAACGGAGCTCACAAGATCTATACATGAAATCACAAGGAGATACAACCATCTAGCTACTACATGGACCCGTAGTCCAAGGTGGAACTACTCACGCACCGGAGAAGAAGACCTCCGGGATGATCTCCCCTCCGGCAAGGTGCCAGGAAGAACTTCAGATCCCCCCGATCTAGGGATGATGGTGGCAGTGGCTACAGAAGATTTCGTGGAGTTTTTGATCGGGTGCCCAGGGTTTCTGCATCGGGGGCTTCTTATAGGCGAAGAAGCGAGGTAGGGGGTGCCTAGGGGGGCACACCCTGCCTAGGCGCGGGCCCACCCTGGCCGCGCCTGGGGGTGTGGCCGCCCTATGGCGCCTCTCCGTCTCTCCTCTGGACT
This sequence comes from Avena sativa, assembly GCA_916181665.1. Lineage (NCBI taxonomy): Eukaryota > Viridiplantae > Streptophyta > Magnoliopsida > Poales > Poaceae > Avena > Avena sativa. The sequence goes on along the minus strand of OV702293.1, from coordinate 446,098,128 downwards.
TTGTGTCGCCCACGGTAAAATATTGACTTTGGCTTTTGTCCCGTCCAATTCCGAGAATATTGATTTTCTGCCTTCCTAGAACCAAAAACAGAAGAAAACATGCAATTGGCACTGTGGCAATTTGTTAATAGGTTAGTTCCAAAAAAGATATAAAAACACCTCAAGTGTAGACAAAGCAAAGCAAAGTAGATACTAAACAAGCATGGAACATCAAAAATTATAGATATGTTTCCGACGTATCAAGCATCCCTAAGCTTAACTACTGCTCGTCCTTGAGTAGGTAAGTGATAAAAAGAATAATTTTTGAGGTGACATGCACCATCAAAACGAATATCAAACCATGTACAAGCATTGAAATCTGGGATCAAAGAACTCTATACATGTGCATGAAAGATGTAGTTCTAACAATAAGACAAAGTAACTATGCATGCAACATGAAATGCTACAAACAAAGATCATGAATAGCATGCATTGAAAAACGTTTGTTTGTTTCATATACAGAAAACATGGCATAGTGGCAATCTGCTTGTACCTCATAGAGTAGCAAATAGATGCATAGGACACCTTCAAAGTTCATAAGAGTGACTAGATACAAATAGCACAAGAACAAGTAATATCATAATATGCATCAATCAATAAGTTTTGGGACACTGCACATAGAACTAAGAATGGCAACTATGCTCTCTTAATGGTGCCTAAAGGTAGAAGGTGGAGACTCAACATAATAGTGGAAGAAAGGCCCTTCATAAAGAGAAGCAGGGATTTCAAGTTTCAAAAAGAGCTTCCCAAAATTATGGTACCTGTTAGCTTTTAGCCCTCATTGCCCCTATCATAAGCATCTTGAAGTGATTAAGGTTAAAGTGAACAAACTATGGAGTATATGCTTGACAAAGTATAAGTTGGCAATCTCAAGTCCCTTGAATATGAGGGCCACACCTCATGCTACTCAATTTCAGTCACCTGCAAGTTCTTGTCATAGTAAGTACATGCGTATCATAGAGAACCGCAAATGGGGTACCCCTTGCACATGGTACAAGAGCTTTCCCATAACCAAAATGACAAGGCAAGCAGACAATGAGCATCTCAGCGATCTTTTTATTTACTATATGCATGGCTTTTTATTGAGGATGCTTTATAGATAGCTCATTATGGTGATGCTCCAAGTTTCCACCATGATTAGGCATGGATTAGGCTAGCGGCCCAGGCATTTATCTAACACAAAATACATAACTCCATGGACTTACAAGCTCCCTTTTTATTTCACACCGGTGACATCCACAGACAAAAGAGCATGATATCAACTGAGTACAAAGTACAAGTGCAATGTTGAAAACGTTCCCCATGACAGCATGGTTCTGCTAATTCCAACGTATAAGTGCAAGCATATACAACATAGACGACACAATGGTTCAAGTTTATTAGGGGCAAAGAATATAAAGTGTGCCATCAAGTTTGTGAGGGCTTTAATCACTAAGTTTTCACATAACAAAATAGTTTTTAATTGGAAGATAGCTGAAAACAAGAATATACTTGGAATGGTGTAGCACACCATGCATAGGAATTTATAGTGGACACTTTGTAATAACTGGGTTTCTTGGGAGTTGGAAGCATGAGTAGAGCTTACTCATACAAGTGGAGGCTAGCAAAAGACTGGGAACAACCAACTAAGAGAGCAATAATGGCCATAATCATGCAGAATGATAAAACATTACTAATCAAAGCATAGAGTGGTACTACAAGTCAAGGACTAAATGATCATAGAGGCTAAGGTGACTTGTTCATAGTAATAACATGGTGTGAGCATGTGCCAAGTCAACCCAAACAAAACATCAAAGGAGAATACCACAATACTATGCTTTTGCATGCTAAAACAACGCATAATTCTTTCAAGACACACTAAGCAATCCCAATGACTTGGAACAAGACATGCTACAACAGTAATCACTAAGCATAAGGTCAAAACAACACCTAGCATGTTGCTAAAGTCTAAGTCACAGTCAATGCAAGCTCCCCTTGCACTTTCAAGCAAGAACTTTCTACTCCTTTCCAACACCAATCGACTTATTTGAAACAATACGACGAGAATGGGGGTCCAACTACTTTATTCAAGCAAACTAAAAAAACTAAGCTGTCACATCCCAAGTTTTTCCAAATCTTGTAATGTGAAAAATAAAATAACAAAATAAATTTTTGTTGAAAATCAGGGTGAAAAGAAACTTTTGTTTCTAAAAGGAGACTTGAAATCCCATCTTGAACAAACCTTGGCAGAAGTTTGAATTCAACAAAAATCCAAATCAAGGGAAATGCATTCCTCAATGAATGTATCTGGAAATTTGAACACCTGGAAAATAAATCCAAAACCCTAAACCCTAATGGAAGGAAATCATTTTCCAAAGTATCTCCAAATCCATGGATTTGATCAACAAATAATCACAAAGGATCAAGAAAGACCTTGGAGATTGGTTTCACTTAGTTTGGAACTATAGGCAAAATCTTATGACTATAATAAGATAAGGAAATTGAATTTCCAAAAGCTAATAAAGCCCTTACCAAAAGCCATACCAATTGGTGATCAATAATCCTAAAGGGATTTATAAAGATAAACATTTATCAAAGGAAAATAAATTGTTTTGGAAACACTGTTTTAGATCTTTTAATAAAAGACTTTGGTTTCAAATGAAAAGATAAGCCAAATTAATTTTGGCCAAACTTTTGAAATCAAATATTTTTGTTTTGATAAAATGAGTAAAGGTTTATTTAAATAAAATAAAGGATTTAAATATCCAATTTTATTTAAGTAAAAGCTTTTCCCATTTTAAATGAACACCAAGTATTTTATTACTACTTTGCAATCTTTTATTAAAAGGTTTTGCTTTGATTAAAATGAGTAAAGGATTATTTAAATAAAATAAAGGATTTAAATATCCAATTTTATTTAAGTAAAGGCTTTCCCATTTTAATTAAAACACCAAAACTTATTTATTTATTTAAATAAGTTTCCAAGTATTCTTTTATTTTTCAAATTAAACCTTCTGGTTTGGTTTTGAAAATAATTGGATTTCAAATGGAAATTTTATTAAATAAATCAAACACTATTAATAAACTAAAGATCCATTTTCTTTAATTATTAAATGGATCTTAAAATAAATAAATATTTCATTTTGAGATTTGGATTATGTTGAAAAAACAGAACCAAATTCAAAGTAAAGTTGAGTGTTTGTTTGAATTTGTTTGATTGTTGTTTGAATGTTTGAAAACATTGTTTGAAATTCAAAACAGAAAAAGAATTAGAAAAAGAAAAAGATTTAGATAGAAAAAAATAGTGCAAAGGCCCAGCCCACCAAGCCATTCCATCCCAGCTCCCCTTCCCCGAAGCATTCTTTTCTCACTCAGAAACAGACCCGCACAGAGACTGACAGCCTGGCCCCTCTTCTCCCTCTCACTCACTCGCTGACGAGATGACCCCACCCAGCCAGTTGACTCCCCGAAGAAAAACGATTCACACACGGTTTTAAACCCACAGTGACACTGACCAGTGGACCTCCCCCTCCTTTCTATTCCCACTGACCGCTGGACCCCCTTTCCACTGTTCTCCTTCCCCACCCCGCGACCAGTTCTTCCTCCTACGTCGCCGTTTCTGGCCAATGAAGGCACCATCAATTCGCTTAAACCCCGCCGTTAATCGACCCTGCGACGACGCCTACTTAAAGGCCATCGCCTTCTCCTCCATTTCCCCCAGACCACTCCCTCTCTCTGCCCCCAGGCTGGACGAATTGCGCCGCACACCGCCCTCTGCTCCGACGTGGTCCGGTGATGATTCCGACGAAACCTCACCGCCCCGAGCCTCCCTGAGTACGCTGGCAGCTTCACCACTCTCAGGCGCATCTGCTAGTGCATCAAACCCGCCCGCGAGTGCCCTGCAGGCTCGCCAACGACGATGACCACCGTCGCCACCGTCTGCCTCTTTCTCCGACGAGCCCCACAGGTAGATTCCGGTCGCCCCTCTCCTCCCCGAGAACATGATGATTATCTCCAAGCTCATACGAACCTAACAGCACTTTCCGTTTGTCTTAGGGCGCCCCCAATCCTCGCCATCGTCAAGCACAGAGCGCCGCCGTGTCTGCTTCTTCTCCGGCGAAGCCCACCAGTAAGACCAGACCGCCCCTTCACTCCTCGTTCACGCACACAGCTTTGTCTTGGTCCTGAGCATCTAACCGTGCCTTCTTTTCGCTTCGGAGTGATCCACAGCAACGTCCTCGACAGCAACCAGAAACAACCGCCGCCGTTCCCAACTCCGACGAGGAATTACGCCTGACCCCGTGCGCCCCTCGCCTGACCAACACCTCCCCGAGCTTCGACATGATCCCCTGAGCCCGGTGAGCATGCCCTCTTTATCTCTCGCTTTCTGCATCGCCGGCACCGTCATCGACCGACCGCTCCGCCGCCGGTAGCCACCGCAGCGCCGCTCGCAAATGGTCGAGCACGCTAGAACCGTAGGATCTAGATCTGACGGTTACGATAGATCACTTAACCACGAAGAGGTACGAGTCCTGCGCCGCACGATCTCATTTAGATCCAACGGCTACAGAGCGTGATCCGCAGCAAATCGGTACCGACGAATAGAATTACGCCGCGTGTCCACCAGATCTGTTTAAAAACAGATTTGAAAACAGAAACTTTTGCAAACTTCAAACCTTTGTATCTTTTGATCCACACGTCCAAATTTTACAAATTTGATGTCGTTGGAATCATCAAGACAAGACCTAGCCAACCCTACCCTTAGTTTAGAAAATAGTATCTGTTAACTTGTTTAACTTTGCAGATTCTTTTGTGTGCTTGCTAACATTAGAAAAATCATTTAAAAATGATTTTAAGATTAAAACCTTTGCCAATTGGTTTGTTGTGACCTTACTGACCCTAGGAACCAACCCATAGTTTGGAAAATGATTTTTGAAAAGTTTAGAATGGATTAATTGGTTTAGTCCATTTCTAGCTAATTAAAAACCATTGTTTTGTTTATGAAAATGCTTTCATAAAGAAAACTTTGGAGAAAATGCTTTGGACCCAACCTACTGACCCAAACACCAAGTTTTGCAATAGCAACTCATTTGGTGAAACAAAATAAGGAATCTTTGATTTAAAAACCATTTCTAGTCAAATAGAAATATGGTTTTTATAAAAAAATGATTTTGGAAGAAAACCTTTGGAAAATGTTTTGTTTTAAACTCACTAACCCCAAACCCCAAGTTTTGTGATAGAAAACATACTTGGTGAACCCTATAGGTTAATGCCTTAGTGAAACCTTTTGCTAACAACTTTTACACTTTGGTAGATGACCAATTTGGATCTTACAAAGTTTAGGAATCTAATAGAGACCCTCTTTGCAAATGACTTTGCCATTTTGGTAAATGACCAATTTGGAACTTACAAAGTTTAGAAGCCTAGTGAAGACAATCCTTGCAAAAGAACCAACCTTTGCATGCTTATGCATGACTTAGATGTACTCAAATGTCTATGACCCACTAGGAACCCCTTTTTCAAACAAAGCAAAGCTTGGAATGCTTTCATGCATTTCTTTGACTTTGTTGTTTTGTGTGTTGTTTGCTTGACTTTGGTTTGGAATGTGAATTGAATTGTGTTTGCTTGATTGACTTGTAGTGAAGTGTGAGACTAACAAGATCAAGGAGTGAACCTATACCCTCTACCAAAAAGGCAAGTGATATCATCATGAACATTCCATTCCTATATTTTTTATATGCATTAGTATTATTTTTCTAAGTATAGGACTTGCATGGTTTTTGCTAAGTACAAGATATTCTTGGGAAAACCTATTAGGTGAAGCCTTAGTGAAAATTTCCTAAGCCAAGATTCCTATTACTATCATGCTTAGCCTAGCTACTAGAAAACAAGGGTGGTTTATATATTCACACTATGGAAAAATATTCTAAGTCTTTGGACTTGTTTTTATTTAACAAAACAACTAAGTTAATGAATCACCTGGGTGGAATGGAAAGAATGGTATATGTTGAGTGGTTCACAAGGCCATGGACTTGGGTTGTGTATCTCACTTGTGGATGGCCACCCAGGAAACAAAGAGATTTGAGATGTCAAATGTTGAGAAGCTTCAAGTGCAACCACTTGGCATTATGGGCTCTGCCATGATCTTAGGATGCTAGAACTTAGTCTCTTGGACAGTGGGTGGTAGATGGGTTGATAGGTTGGAGCGCGTCCATTTGACTAAGGAAAGGCTACTGAAGGATCATGTCTTGGGAAACCAAGGCTTATGGGGAAAGTGCACCACCTCTGCAGAGTGTAAAATCTAAGTACTTAGCCATGTCCCTGGTAAAGGACAATTTGAGCATCAAGACATGGAAACTTCAAGAATCTCATCACTCCAATTTCTAAATAAAACTTGTGGATGAACAAGGATTAAAAGAATCTTCAGTCATTGATTGGTAGATGCCCTGAGTGGATCTGGAGTCTTTGATTGATAGATGCCTTGGGTGTTTTTGCCAAACAAAACTTAGTGTTTTCAAAAGTTAAGGAAAAATCTATTTTGAGCAAAGCAAGCCTAAGCTCCACCAGCCAAATGCATATAGTATTATAGTCCACTTAAAATATACTAAGGTATCACTTGCCAATACAATTCAAATGTATTGACCCTTGTGGCTGTAACTTATGATGTTGCAGGTTTGATTGATTTAGTGAAGATTGATTGATTAGGATTACAAAGTCTACAACCAACATCTGCCTGTGGAACTTTGAAGATGAAGGACCCATGACTATAGTTATTCCGCTGCAATGTAATATAAATAGCCAATGAGCTATGTTTGATGTAATAAAATTATTTTATTCCTGGTTATAAAGTTGTATATGACCTTTGTTTCTTGATATTACATCTAAACTGTGGATGCTAGCTATTGATCCAGGGACTAGCATTGTAAACACAGGGGACTCAATCTTATTAAAGGTTGGGGACGCTACATAAGCAAAGCAAAAGAAAACTAAGACGCTCCAAGAACAACACAACAGTGCATGAAACAATAAAAACGAAGTGTCTAGATAGACTTGAGGTTTTTATTGATGAAGAAGGGGATGCCTTGGGCATCCCCAAGCTTTAAAGCTTGTACCTCTTAGATATTTCTTGGGGTGACACTGGGGTGGCATCCCCAAGCTTGAGCTTTTGTCCATCCTTCATCTCATTACATCATTCTCTCTCTACACCTGAAATTTTTCCTTCATACAAAATTTCGTACAATCTTCATTAGCAACATTAGTGCAATCAAAAGATAATAGACCTTTGGGAAAAGCTTTGGGACAGCAAAACTTTTCACTAATAACACAAGCTACTGTAGCAACTCCTTAAAAAAGCTCAATTCCCCAAAAGAGAACTCGAAAAGGAATCAATAAGAAGCAAATGCAAATAATGGCAGAAATCTGTCAAAACAGACCAGCAGGTAGAAACCGATTTTTTTTGTAAATCTTCTGTTACTCAAATCAAAAAGTGTTGAACTAACGAAAGTTATATAATATACTGGGGGATTTATTCATAAATTTTCAGCTCAATCTAAGTTACAGAGACTCCTCACGAATTTTTATGGTGGAGGACAGAAATCTGTTTCGGGACAGCAACTCCTCAAATCTTACTTCCCTCTCATTAGAGCTCATTCTTGGCACAAAAAGCAAACAAAAAGGATAAGAAGAGGTCATTACTAAAGTAATAACTTCCAAGACTCAAGGAAACTCTTGGGTTATCTCCCAACAAGTACTTTTCTTTAACGCCTTTAAGTTAGGCATGATAGTTTGAGAAGATGCTCACATAAAAAATATGAATTAAAGTAAAAGAGAGCATCAAGAAGCAAATTCAAAACAAATTTAAGTCTAACCCACTTCCTATACATAGGAATCTTGTAAGAGAATAAATTCACAAAGAACAAAGTGACATGCATAGGGAGATAAATCAAGAGTAACTTCAAAACTTTCAGCACATAGAGAGGTGTTTCAGTACCATGAAAACTTCTATAACCATATTTTCCTCTCTCATAATAATTTCAGTAGCCTCATGAATAAACTCAACAATATAACTATCACATAAAGCAGGCTTTTCATGAGTTACAAACACATAATTTCTATCAAGCTCAAAAATAGTGGGATTAAAATCTTCACAGGTTTTACCCAAAGTAGATATTTCAAAAGGATCCACAGGAACATAACATTCATCCTCCTTTTGTAAACAAGGGGGACAATCAAATAATATAAGAGGTAAAGAGTTACTCTCATTAGAAGGTATACATGGGTAGATCCATTCTTCCTCCTCTTGACAATCACTCTCCTCCTTTTTTTCATCTAATGAGCTTTCAGTTTTAGCAATTTATTCTTCCATAGGCTCCTACAAGGCATTAGTCTCTTCCATTTGTGGAAAGCACGTATTAAAATATTCAAGAATATATCCGTTTTCTTCCTTGTAATTATCAAATCAAAATTTAAGTATCTCATAAACCTCATATTCATAAGGTGCATCATCAGTATTTTCAAGCAAACTGGCAAGTTCAAATGCACCCTTGAAGGCAATAAATTCTTCAATTTGTTCCACATCATAAAAGTCATAATTTCCTTTAACATAAGAAGATATGGTAACATTATCATTATACTCACATTGAAAAGACATGTGTTTATACCTCCTACAGCAACAAGATTTATCAAAGCAATAAGTAACATTATAAGTAGAGCACACCTCTCTAGCAATAGTATTCAATTTATCAATTTGTTCCCATAAGTGTTTACCTTTTTGTGACAAAAGGTGTTCCTTATAATAATACTTTTGTTCTTCCGTGAACCCACCTTACCAATAAGAACTAGTTTCAAAGAAACCATCCATTGATAGAAATCATGACCAAGCAAGGCAATAACAGACCAGCAACTAGAGCAGGAACTAATTTTTTGTGTTTTTGAATAGAGAAAGCAAACCAAACTAAACTATTTTTTGGGAGTTTTTGATAAAAAAGAGGCAAACAAAACCAAGCAAAAGAAACTAAGCAAACTAAAAACAAAGTAAAGAGAAAGGAAGTGGAGGACTCCCCTTGTGAAGACGTCCTTGGCCTCCCCGACAACGGCGCCAGAAAAATTGTTGATGGCTCAGTTGATGTGGATCCTGTTGGGAACCCCAAGAGCAAGGTGTGAAGCAGCACAGCAGCAAGTCTTCCCTCAGTAAGAAACCGAGGTTATCGAACCAGTAGGAGGAAGGAAATGTCACATAGGTGTTGCAAGCAACATGGAAACATGCACAACACAAACTAAAGACTTTGCCCCAACTAATAGTGAGGTTGTCAATCTCACCGATTGATGTAACAAAGGATTAATTGTATGGTGTGTAAGGTGATGATGGTTTGCAGCAAGTAAACAGTAATAGTGGAAGATGTATCAATGGTAAAGATTGTACCTGGGTCCATAGTTCACTAGAGGTGCTCTCCTTAGATAAACAACATGGCATGAAGGGTAAACAAATTATAGAAGGGCAATTGACCTGAACTGAGCAAGGCATAACAATGCAATACCAGACAAAAAGATCCTATGACATTCGATTGGGCAATACAAAAAGATACATAGACCGCCATCCAACTGCATCTATGACTAGTCGTCCACCTTTGAGTTATCATACGAACCCCCTCCAGTATTAAGTTGCAAGCAACAGACAACAGCTTTAAGCAAAGTGTGTAAGGTAAACAATCCACTTGTTCCATGAACAAGAGACCGTTGTTTTCTACCTAGTGGCAACAACGCATCTACAACCGAAGAGATTTCTGTCACTTCCCTTGGAAACTAGAGTCATGAACCCACTATCGAGCATAAATACCCCCTCTTGGAGTCACTAGCAACTACTTGGCCAAGATAGCTACTAACAACGGAGAGCATGCAAGATCACAAACAACACAGACATGATAGAATCAAATAGACAAAACCATTAATCAACCTGACATAGTAATCTAAATATCCATCGTATCCCCGCAAACACAACATGCATGATTACAAATAGATTAGATCTTGATCATTAATGGAGCTTACTGTAGGGTTTCGTAGCATGGAAAACAAAAATTTTCTACCGCATACAAACAAACAAGCCAAGATCTATCTACTAGATTGTAGCAACGAGTCGATAGAATAACTCACCCTCGAAGATTCCAAAGTGTTTAACGAGAGCGGATTCTCGTGGGTGATGTAGTCGTACTCTTTCCGATCTCAAGGTCGCGTAGACGATCCTTCCGGCGCTGCATTCCGGCAGCGCTTCCGCAGTCGGTCACACGTTCGGTACTCGACGAAGACCTTCCTCTCCCTTGTTCCAGCAGGCAGCGGAGGTTGTAGCACTCTCCTTGTGATTCCGGCAGCACAACGGCGTGGTACCGGAAGTAGAGGGGAGATCTCGCAGGGCTTCGCCTTAAGCCGGAGCGAGTATGGTGGACTATGAGAGAGACCCTCCGCGATCTAGGGTTTAGACGCACCAAGGAGGAGCAAGGCCGGCAGCTAGGGTTTAGCTAGGCGGCGGCGGCTTGCCCTAGGTGGCGGCAGCAGGAGGTGGCGGCGCCGAGCTAGGGTTTGCGGGGTGGTGGAGTTGTGTTGTGGAGGGGCAACCCTGCCCCTTCTTATATAGGTGGAGGGGGCGCGCTAGGGGAGGGGAGTCCCTCCCCAACTCGGTTTCCCAAGTGGGCCGGCGATGGAGGGGAGGAACTCCTCCTCAAGTAGGTTTCCTACTTCCCCTCCACCTCACAAAATAGTCGTTTGACTTTTCAAATTGGCGTTTGACTTTTCAAACTAGGATTTGATTAAACCCTTTATTTTCTTCAGCGATGACACCTAGTACATGATGCAATCATTCAAAATCGATATGACACATTCATGTACCATTCCCCTCCGGAGTGCCGGACATTCCGGAACCTTCTAGAACATTCCCGATGAAAACACCGGAACCATTCTCCAACCCCGAAACATGACTTTCCTTATATGAATCTTATTCTCCGGACCATTCCGGATCTCCTCGTGATATCCCGGATCCCATCCGAGACTCCGAACAACATTCGGTCTCTTACTCATCATTCCATAACTACTCAAACAACGTCGAATCCTTAAGTGTGTCTCCCTACGGTTCGTGAATTATGCGGACATGATCGAGACACTTCTCCGAACAATAACCAATAGAGGAATCTGGAAATTCATATGGCTCCCACATATTTCTACGATTACTTTGTGATCGAATGAACCACTTACATACAATACCAATTTCCCTTTGTCTCACGATAGTTTACTTATCCGAGGTTTTGATCGTCGGTATCTCTGCATACCTAGTTCAACCTCGTTACTGACAAGTACTCTTTTCTAGTTCCCGTGATATGTGATCCCTTGTGAGCCAGTCACATGCTTGCAAGCTAATTGGATGACATTCCACCGAGAGGGCCCAGAGTATATCTATTCGTCATATGGATGGACAAATCCCACTCTTGATCCATGTGTCTCAGCCAATACTTTCCGAACACTCAATGCCACCTTTATAGCCACCCAGTTATGGTGTGGTGTTTGATGTCATCAAAGCATCCTTCCAGTGAAGGTGATATGCATGATCTCATGGTCGAAGGAATTAGGTTACTATGTATCAGAAAGCATATAGCAATTGAACTATTAAAATGACTTGATCTTTATGCTACGCTTATCTATAGGAGTATGTCCACCATATCATTCTCCTAACGATATGATCTTGCTGTTAATAACATCTCAATGTTCATGATAGGGAAACCACAATCATTTATTAACCAACAATCTTGTATTATAAAGAGGCTTTACTAGGGACTCTATTTTAGTTTACGAATCACACAAGTATTAATGTTTCCTTGTTAATACTATTATAGCATGAAAGTAAACATTTATCATAAACACAAAGATATAATAATAACTATATTTATTATTGCCTCTAGGGCATATCTCCAACAGTCTCCCACTTGCACTAGAGTCATCTAATCTAGATTACATGGTAATCTACCGAACACCCATGGCAGTTTGGTGCTGGTCATGTTTTGCCCTCGGGGGAGGTTTAGTCAACGGATCCGCCACATTCAGATCTATGTGTACTTTGCAAATATTTATGTCCCCATCTTGGACATGTTCTCGAATAGCGTGAAAACGTAGCTTGATGTGCTTCAGCTTCTTGTGTGACCTTGGTTCTTGCGCATTGGCTATGGCGCCCATGTTATCATAGTAGATTGACATTGGGTCCAGCGCACTAGGAACCACAATGAGCTCTGTAATGAACTCTTTCATCCATATCGCTTTTTGTGAAGCCTCCGAAGCAGCCATGTATTCTGATTCAGTTGAAGATCTCGCCACAACGCTTTGCTTTGCACTCCTCCAGCTAAATGCTGCACCATTCAAAGTAAATACGTATCTAGATTGTGATTTAGAATCATCCGGATCGGTGTTCCAACTACCATCGGTGTAACCATTAACAACGAGTTGTTCATCACCTCCATAAGAAAGAACCATATCCTTAGTTCTTCTCAAGTACTTAAGGATTTTTTTGACTGCTGTCCAATGATCCACTCCTGGATCACTTTGATATCTGCTAGTTAAACTAACAGCATATGCAATGTCGGGTCTAGTACATAGCATGGCATACATTAGAGATCCTATGGCTGAGGCATAGGGAGTCTTACTCATCCTTTCTCTATCTTCTGCCGTTGTCGGACTTTGAGTTTTACTCAAGGTCGTATTGGGCAACATGGGCAAGAACCCTTTCTTGATATCTTCCATTCCAAACCTCTTTAGAACTTTGTCCAAATATGTACTTTGTGACAATGATATTAGGCGTCACGATCTATCTCTGTAAATCTTTATGCCTAATATGTAAGCTGCTTCGCCAAGATCTTTCATTGAAAAACTATTATTCAAATATTCCTTGACACTATTAAGAAGGTCTACATCATTCCTAATCAACAATATGTCATCTACATATAGTATTAAGAATGCTACAGAGCTCCCACTCACTTTCTTGTAAATACAAGCTTCTCCATAAGTTTGTATAAAACCAAAACTTTTGATTACCTTATCAAAACGTTGATTCCAACTTCGTGATGCTTGCTTCAATCCATAAATGGATCTTTGAAGTTTGCATACCTTGTTAGCATCTTTAGGATCGACAAAACCTTTGGGTTGCATCATATACAACTCTTCATCAATGTCTCCATTGAGGAATGCTGTTTTGACATCCATCTGCCATATCTCATAATCATAATATGCAGCGATTGCTAACATAATCCTCACAGACTTTAGCTTCGCTACTGGTGAGAAAGTCTCATCGTAGTCAACTCCTTGAATTTGTCGAAACCCTTTTGCGACAAGTCGAGCTTTATAGATAGTAACATTACCATCAGCATCTGTTTTCTTCTTGAAAATCCATTTGTTCTCGACAGCCTTCCGGCCATCCGATAAGTCCACCAAAGTCCATACTTGGTTTTCGTACATGGATCCAATCTCGGATTTCATGGCTTCTTGCCATTTATTGGAATCTGGGCTCATCATCGCTTCCTCATATGTCGCAGGATCATCGGTGTTGTCCACCAACATGACACTCATAACGGGATCGTACCAATCAGGAGTGGTACGAGTTCTCGTTGACCTGCGAGGCTCTGTAGCAACTACAACCGAAGTTTCATGATCATCATCATTAGCTTCCTCTCTTACTGGTGCAGGCGTCACAGGAACTACTTCCGGTGCTGCGCTACTCGCAAGTTCGAGAGAAGGTTCGACAACCTCGTTGAGTTCTACTTTCCTTCCAGTCACTTCTTTCGAGAGAAATTTCTTCTCTAGAAAGGATCCATTCTTGGCAACGAAGATTTTGCCCTCAGATCTATGATAGAAGGTATACCCGATAGTCTCCTTCGGGTATCCTATGAAGACGCATTTTTCCGCTTTGGGTTCAAGCTTGTCCGGCTTTAACTTCTTTACATAGGCTTCGCAACCCCAAACTTTAAGGAATGACAATTTAGGTTTCTTCCCAAACCATAATTCATACGGTGTCGTTTCAACGGATTTAGATGGTGCCCTATTTAAAGTGAATGCGGCTGTTTCTAATGCATAACCCCAAAACGATAGCGGTAAATCTGTAAGTGACATCATAGAACGAACCATATCTAAGAGAGTTCAATTACGACATTCGAACACACCATTACGCTGTGGTGTTTCCGGCGGTGTCAATTGTGAAAGTATTCCGCATTTCTTCAAATGCTAGCCAAACTCGTAACTTAGATATTCACCTCCACGATCAGAACGTAGAAATTTAATCTTCTTGTTACGTTGATTCTCTACCTCACTTTGAAATTCCTTAAACTTCTCGAAAGTTTCGGACTTATGTTTCATGAAATAGATATACCCATATCTACTCAAGTCATTCGTGAAGGTAAGAACATAACGATAACCACCGTGCGATGCTACACTCATTGGTCCACACACATCGGTATGTATGATTTCCAATAAGTCTATAGCTCGCTCCATCATACCAGAAAATGGAGTCTTAGTCATTTTACCCATCAGACATGCTTCGCATATTTCAAGTGATTCGAAATCAAGTGATTCAAGAAGTCCATCGGAATGGAGTTTCTTCATACGCTTCACTCCGATATGACCAAGATGACAATGCCACATATAGGTCGAGTTATCGCTCAATTTCAAACGTTTAGCCTCAATTTTATTTATGTGTGTATTACTAGAATCGAGATTCAATAAGAATAGACCATCTATCAAAGGTGCATGTGCATAAAACATATTACTCATATAAATCGAATAACCATTATTCTCGGACTTAAACAAGTAACCGTCTCGCGATAAACAAGATCCCGATATAATGTTCATGCTTAACGCAGGCACCAAATAACAATTATTCAAGTATAAAACTAATCCCGATGGTAGATGAAGAGGTAGCATGCCGACCGCGATCACATCAACCTTTGATCCATTTCCTACGCGCATCGTCACCTCGTTCTTCGCTAGCTTCCGTTTATTCTGCAGCACCTGTTTCGAGTTACAAATATGAGCAACCGAACCAGTATCAAATACCCAGGCACTACTACGAGTACTAGTGATATACACATCAATAACATGTATATTGGATATACCTTTCTTCTTGATGTTGCCGTTCTTCAAATCCGCCAAGTACTTTGGGCAATTCCACTTCTAGTGACCTTCTCCCTTGCAGTAAAAGCACTCAGTATCAGGCTTAGGTCCAGCCTTGGTCTTCTTCGTCGGCGCGGTAACTTTCTTACCACCCTTCTTGAAGTGTCCCTTTTGCTTAGACTTGCCTTTCTTGAATTTGGTGGTCTTATTGACCAATAACACTTGGTGCTCTTTCTTGATCTCCACTTCTGCAGATTTCAACATGGCAAAGAGTTCTGGCAACGTCTTGTTCATGTTTTGCATATTGTAGTTCATCACAAAGTTCTTGTAACTTGGTGGTAGTGATTGGAGGACACGATAAATCCCCAAAGCATTAGGAATCACTATACCCAAGCTTTGAAGTTTGTTTGCGTGCCCAGACATCTTAAGCACATGCTCACTGACGAAGCTGCCCTCTTCCATCTTGCAGTTAAAGAACTTTTCAGAAGCCTCATAGCTCTCAATTGCCGCATGAGTCACAAAGATCAATTTGAGATCACGGACAATATCATGTGGGTCTGAATTCTCAAACCTTTTCTGAAGCTCCGATTCTAAACCATACAAGATAGCACACTGAACTATGGAGTACTGAGTCTTCCGAGTGAGGTAAACATTCTTTACTTCATCGGTAGCAGTAGCTGCAGGTGGGTCACCCAGCGGTGCATCCAGCACATAGGTCAAATTACCAGCTGTGAGGACAATCCTAAAATTGCGGAACCAATCCGCGAAGTTGCTTCCATTGTTTTTCAACTTTTCTTTCTCTAGGAACGCATTAAAATTGATGGTAGGGGCCGCCATTGATCTACAACATATTTGCAATATTTTAGACTAAGTTTATGACAAATTGAATTCTAATTAATAGTTAAATTAATCTAGGTGAACTCCCACTCAAAACAATATCCCTCACATTGTTTTAGTGATCACACGAATCAAATCCACCACATCAAAACCAATCATCACGAGAGTTGATGTAGCTTCAATGGCGAACAATCAACATGTTCATCATATCTACTATATGATTCATGCTTTACCTTTCGGTGATCCGTGTTCCGAGACCATGTCTGTACATGCTAGGCTCGTCAAGATCAAACCTTAGCTTCCGCATGAGCAAATCTGGCTTGCTCACGTTGTATACACTTGCGGAATCTAACACACCCGATCATCACGTGGTGCTTCGAAACAACAAGCTTTAGCAACGGTGCTTACTAAGGGTGAACACTTTAAAACTTGAAATTGATGTGCATGAGGGGTCATCTTATAATGCTACCGTCGTTAACTAAGCAATACAAGATGCATAAAGGATTAACATCACATGCAATTCATAATATGTGATATGATATGGCCTTTCTTCTTTGTGCTTCCGATCTCCATCTTCAAGCACGAACATGATCTCCATCATCACCGGCATTGCATCAAGGTCAATGACGCCGCTTCATGGTTGTCGTCCACCAGCTTCAACTATTACAACTACTTTGAATAGACACGCGGGTCTTAACATCAAATATAATCACAATCATGGCAATATCACATCACAGCACACCCCTGCAAAACAAAGTTAGACGCCTCTACTTTCTTTGCATGTTTTACGTGGTTTGGGGCTTTCAATAAGTGTCGTTCTAACTTATGAACAAGAACCACAACATTGATACTAGTATTGTCAATCACCCGTTGTAAATTGAACCTTAACTATGTTGGGAGAGACAGGCACCTGCAAAGCCACTTATGCAATACAAGTTGCATGTCAAGCGTGGAGCAAGTCTCATGAACGATGTCATGTAAGGTTAGCCCGGGCTGCTTCATCCCACCATCCCGCAAGATGCAAAGTACACAAGAAACAATCGACAACAAAAGCATCAATGCCCACAATGACCATTATGTTCTACTCGTGCAACAGATCTACATATAGACACGGCTCTGATACCACTGTAGGGTTTCGTAGCATGGAAAACAAAAAAATTCTACCGCATACAAACAAACAAGCCAAGATCTATCTACTAGATTGTAGCAACGAGTCGATAGAATAACTCACCCTCGAAGATTCCAAAGTGTTTAACGAGAGCGGATTCTCGTGGGTGATGTAGTCGTACTCTTTCCGATCTCAAGATCGCGTAGACGATCCTTCCGGCGCTGTGTTCCGGCAGCGCTTCCGCAGTCAGTCACACGTTCGGTACTCGAAGAAGACCTTCCTCTCCCTTGTTCTAGCAGGCAGCGGAGGATGTAGCACTCTCCTCGCGATTCCGGCAGCACAACGGCGTGGTACCGGAAGTAGAGGGGAGATCTCGCAGGGCTTCGCCTTAAGCCGGAGCGAGTATGGTGGACTATGAGAGAGACCCTCGGCGATCTAGGGTTTAGACGCACCGAGGAGGAGCAAGGCCGGCGGCTAGGGTTTAGCTAGGCGGCGGTAGCGGCTTGCCCTAGGCGGCGACAGCAGGAGGTGGCGGCGCCGAGCTAGGGTTTGCGGGGTGGTGGAGTTGTGTTGTGGAGGGGCAACCCTGCCCCTCCTTATATAGGTGGAGGGGGCGTGCCAGGGGAGGGGAGTCCCTCCCCAACTCGGTTTCCCAAGTGGGCGGGCGGTGGAGGGGAGGAACTCCTCCTCAAGTAGGTTTCATACTTCCCCTCCACCTCACAAAATAGCCGTTTGACTTTTCAAATTGGCGTTTGACTTTTCAAACTAGGATTTGATTAAACCCTTTATTTTGTTCAGCGATGACACCTAGTACATGATGCAATCATTCAAAATCGATATGACACATTCATGTACCCTTCCCCTCCGGAGTGCCGGACATTCCGAAACCTTCTAGAACATTCCCGATGAAAACACCGGAACCATTCTCCAACCCTGAAACAGGACTTTCCTTATATGAATCTTATTCTCCGGACCATTCCGGATCTCCTCGTGATATCCCGGATCCCATCCGAGACTCTGAACAACATTCGGTCTCTTACTCATCATTCCATAACTACTCAAACAACGTCAAATCCTTAAGTGTGTCTCCCTACGGTTCGTGAATTATGCGGACATGATCGAGACACTTCTCCGAACAATAACCAATAGAGGAATCTGGAAATTCATATGGCTCCCACATATTTCTACGATTACTTTGCGATCGAATGAACCACTTACATACGATACCAATTTCCCTTTGTCTCACGATAGTTTACTTATCCGAGGTTATGATCGTCGGTATCTCTGCATACCTAGTTCAACCTCGTTACTGACAAGTACTCTTTTCTCGTTCCCGTGATATGTGATCCCTTGTGAGCCAGTCACATGCTTGCAAGCTAATTGGATGACATTCCACCAAGAGGGCCCAGAGTATATCTATCCTTCATATGGATGGACAAATCCCACTCTTGATCCATGTGTCTCAACCAATACTTTCCGAACACTCAATGCCACCTTTATATCCACCCAGTTATGGTGTCGTGTTTGATGTCATCAAAGCATATTTCTGTTGGAGACATGCCCAAGAGGCAATAATAAAGTGGTTATTATCATATCTTCATACTTATGATAAATGTTTACATACCATGCTATAATTGTATTAACCGGAAACATTAATACTTGTGTGATTTGTAAACATAAAAGAGTCCCTAGTAAAGCCTCTTGTTAAACTAGCTTGTTGGTTAATATATGATCATGGTTTCCTGATCATGAACATAGAGATGTTATTAACAACAGGGTCATATCATTAGGAGAATGATGTGATGGACATACTCCTATAGTTAAGCGTAGCATAAAGATCAAGTCATTTAATATAGTTCATTTGCTATAAGCTTTCTGATACATGGTAACCTAATTCCTTCGACCATGAGATCATGCATATCACTTTTACCGGAAGGATGCTTTGATGACATCAAACACCACACCGTAACAGGGTGGCTATAAAGGTGGCATTGAGTGTTCGGAAAGTATTGGTTGAGACACATGGATCAAGAGTGGGATTTGTCCATCCATATGACGGATAGATATACTCTGGGCCCTCTCGGTGGAATGTCATCCAATTAGCTTGCAAGCATGTGACTGGCTCACAAGGGATCACATATCACGGGAACGAGAAAAGAGTACTTATCAGTAACGAGGTTGAACTAGGTATGCAGAGATACCGACGATCATAACCTTGGATAAGTAAAATATCGTGAGACAAAGGGAAATTGGTATCGTATGTAAGTGGTTCGTTCGATCGCAAAGTAATTGTAGAAATATGTGGGAGCCATATGAATTTCCAGATTCCTCTATTGGTTATTGATCGGAGAAGTGTCTCGATCATGTCCGCATAATTCACGAACCGTAGGGAGACACACTTAAGGATTCGATGTTGTTGAGTAGTTATGGAATGATGAGAAAAAGACCGAATGTTGTTCGGAGTCTCGAATGGGATTCGGGATATCACGAGGAGATCCGGAATGGTCCGGAGAATAAGATTCATATAAGGAAAGTCCCGTTTCGGAATTGGGGAATGGTTCCGGTGTTTTCATCGGGAATGTTCTAGAATGTTCCGGAATGTCCGGCACTCCGGAGGGGAAGGGTACATGAATGTGTTGTATCAAGTTGGTATGATTGCATCATGTACTAAGTGCCATCGCTGAACCAAATAAAGGATTAATTCAAATCCTAGTTTGAAAAGTCAAACAGCTAGTTTGAAAAGTCAAACGGCTAAATTTGGAAAGAGGAAAAGAGGAGGAAGGTTGAAACCGACTTTGGGGAGGAGTTCCTCCTCCCACCGCCGGCCCACCTTGGGTCCGAGTTGGGGAGGGACTCCCCTCCCCAGGCGCGCCTCCCTCCACCTATAAGAGGAGGGGCAGGGCTCCCCTCCTAGACACAAGTTCCCTACCTCTAAACCTAAACCCTAGCCACAGCCTAGGGATTTCTCCCAAGCCGCCGAGTTAGAGATTCTAATTTCCCTAGCCGCCGGTTTAGCCCCTTCTAATTGGTGTGTCTAAAACCTAGATCACTAAGGCTCTCTCATAGTCCACCATACTCGCTCCGGCTTAAGGCGAAGCCCTGCGAGATCTCCCCTCTACTTCCGGTACCACACCGTCGTGTTGCCGGAATCGCGAGGAGAGTGCTACAACCTCCGCTGCCTGCTGGAACAAGGGAGAGGAAGGTCTTCATCGAGTACCGAACGTGTGACCGACTGCGGAAGCGCTGCCGGAACGCAGCGCCGGAAGGATCGTCTACGCGATCTTGAGATCGGCAAGAGTACGACTACATCACCCACGAGAATCTGCTCTCGTTAAACGCTTTGGAATCTTCGAGGGTGAGTTCCCCTATCGACTCGTTGCTTCAATCTAGTAGATAGATCTTGGCTTGTTTGTTTGCATGCGGTAGAATTTTTTTGTTTTCCATGCTACGAACCCCTACAGTGGTATCAGAGCCGTGTCTATATGTAGATCTGTTGCACGAGTAGAACACAATGGTCATTGTGGGCGTTGATGCTTTTGTTGTCGATTGCTTCTTGTGTACTTTGCATCTTGCGGGATGGTGGGATGAAGCGGCCTGGGCTAACTTTACATGACATCGTTCATGAGACTTGCTCCACGCTTGACATGCAACTTGTATTGCATAAGTGGCCTTGCGGGTGCCTGTTTCTCCCAACATAGTTAAGATTCAATTTACAACGGGTGATTGACAATACTAGTATCAATGGTGTGGTTCTTGTTCGTAAGTTAGAACGACACTTATTGAAAGCCCCAAACCACGTAAAACATGCAAAGAAAATTAGAGGCGTCTAACTTTGTTTTGCAGGGGTGTGCTGTGATGTGATATGGCCATGATTGTGATTATATATGATGTATGCAATGTTCCTTATTGTAAGTTGGCAACCGGCAGGAGCCATATGGTTGTCTTTAAATTCTGTTAAGACCCGCTTGTCTGTTCAAAGTAGTTGTAATAGTTGAAGCTGGTGGATGACAACCATGGAGCGGCGTCATTGACCTTGATGCAATGCCGGTGATGATGGAGATCATGTTCGTGCTTGAAGATGGAGATCGGAAGCACAAGAAGAAAGGCCATATCATATCACATATTATGAATTGCATGTGATGTTAATCCTTTTATGCATATTGTATTGCTTAGTTAATGACGGTAGCATTATAAGATGATCCCTCAAGCACACAATTTCAAGTTTTAAAGTGTTCATCCTTAGTAAGCACCGTTGCTAAAGCTCGTTGTTTCGAAGCACCACGTGATGATCGGGTGTGTTAGATTCTGCGAGTGTATACAACGTGAGCAAGCCAGATTTGCTCATGCGGAAGCTAAGGTTGATCTTGACGAGCCTAGCATGTACAGACATGGTCTCGGAACACGGATCACCGAAAGGTAAAGCATGAGTCATATAGTAGATATGATGAACATGTTGATTGTTCGCCATTGAAGCTACATCAACTCTCGTGATGATCGGTTTTGATGTGGTGGATTTGGTTCGTGTGATCACTAAAACAATGTGAGGGATATTGTTTTGAGTGGGAGTTCAACGGCAATATGATTAAAAGTTGAACACTATTTATCATAAATTAAATCAAAGTGAATTTGCATAGTTGTTGTAGTCATTGGCATCCGTTTACCACCTTGCGCTTAGTTTTAATTGAGATGATAGAACTATAGAATTCTGGTTAGTTACTTTACGAACTGGTATCGTATTGTTTTGAAGTGTTAATCTAAAGTTTAAAAGTCCTATTGCAAACTTTCAGTAAGTTCCGGTTACTCCATGAAGTTTAATAATTAGTATTAAATCAAGAGTGACAATTCCAAGTGTTAGTGTATGAGTATCATGTTTGTCTCCATGATTCTTGATATTCAAAGGATTGTCTTAATATCA
Source organism: Avena sativa (assembly GCA_916181665.1). Taxonomy (NCBI): domain Eukaryota; kingdom Viridiplantae; phylum Streptophyta; class Magnoliopsida; order Poales; family Poaceae; genus Avena; species Avena sativa. The sequence goes on along the minus strand of OV702293.1, from coordinate 446,076,118 downwards.
AGGTTATCTAGGATCTGAAAGAGTTGTTTCAGAAACCATGATGTGTGGAAGATATTGTGATATCTGAAACAAAGTTTTGGTTGCAACATGATAGAGTATAATATGGCAAAAGTCATGTTCTCGTATTTGATGAGAATTTGCAAAAGGTTGAAGACACTAGTTGTCCTAATCCTCCAAAATGTTTTGGAGAGCAACATTATACTCGCAGTTCACCGTTATAAGCTAAAAGTAGCTTGATCATGGATAATTCCATGATAAGGGTGAATATTTGATGTAGGTAAAGTGTTTACTACACCAATAGATTACTAAAGAAAGGAATTTGCAAGAACACCAAACATTTGATGATGGTGATCTACTTCAAAGTGCAAGTCCAAAGACATTGGTATTTAATTATACACGCTTTGGACTATGTGTCATATGTATGACTCCACTGTTGATGTTGATAGATTCTTTCAAACAGAAAATAAATACTAAAAGAGAATCTCATAAATATATGGCAGAAAAGAAAAGACTAGAATTGTTCAGTTTAAGTATATAGATGATATACATGTTATGGCTATATTCTTTGCTTATTAAACAATGTGGTTCTTAAGTATTTGATACTGAATTTGTTGGTGTGAATCGTCATACGAAACAACACAATTCATGAACTACAATGGCCTAAGTAACTAGCAAAAGAATATGTGATGATGTTCATCGAGAACAAATAAAGGGTTATTGTGTTGCTCGTTAAACATCAAAGCTTGCCTTCAAGATTTGTTTTATCAGGTATTATGAGAACAAAAGGGTTGTTCAAATAATTGCCATAATCCATAAAAGATGGATGATTCACAAATCTCGTTGGAGAAATCACATCCATAAAACTAGTGCTAAAAATGTCGAAAGACAAATTGATTGAAAGATCACTTAGGAAGTGACATCGCCGTTTAAATTATATTGGAAAGAAAACAAGAAGAAACTCCATGTGGATGGAATTTTGGAGTCTTTTGATTTTTTATCACATGACGCTTGTGAAACTTTCCTAGAGATAATTAAAACTTCGTTCATAGGCCAAAAGGGAACGAATGACTAGCTTATTGGAACTTGTACATATTGGTGTACGAAATCCATTATGTGTAGTCAAGAGCGATGGATTTCAACTTCATATGCTTTCTCCGAAAATTTGAGTGAATATATGAATATTTACTTAATAAGGATGAAGTATGAAACATTTGAAAAAGTTCAAAGACTTTCAAGATGAAGTGCAAAATCATTGTAACAAGAATATAAATAGTTTATGATAAGATCATAAAGGAAGATATTTGAGTTACAAGTTTAGCATAATACCTAAGATTTAAGGAATCGTTCTGTGAATTTGAATGTCCCGAAACACCATAAGAGTATGGAGCGTTCGAGATATGTAATTAAACCTTGTTTGACATGGTAAGATCGAAGGTGTAATACACACAACTGCCATTATATTTTAAAGATTAAAAGCTTTAGAGACTACTGTTTTCCACTGAAAAGAGCTCCATCATAATCCGCTGAAATGACACCATATAAAGTTATGGTTTGGGATAAAACCCAAGTAGTCCTTTCTTAAACATTGGTATGCTATGCATAAGAAAGATGTTTGCAACCAAAGTCGGATAAACCTGTCTTTGTATTACTGTTAAGTATTCCTCCATAAACACCGGAGACAAAAGTGTTTGTCGCTTAGAACGTCAAGTTTCTTTGAGAAGGAATTTTTCGTGAAAAGATAAGTGGGAGGACAATAGAACTTTGATAAGGTTAAAGGAACCTTGGCTATATGTGCAGAGTTGCGCAGCGCCGAAAAGTGTTCCGGAGGCAGCAATAATGCTCATGGCTCACGTGCCTCAAAGGTTGTGGTCACGGAGATCTAAGTTCCTATTAAAACAAGTAGGTCGGGTAAACAATCAAATACCAAGATTTGAGAGTTAAATCATTATTTGACAATAATGATCCAACTACATGCAAAGAAGCGACGATGGGCCCTGACTCCGTCAAATGGCTTGAAGCCATAAAATCCGTGATAGTTCCATACACGAGAAATCAAGTTTTGAACTTGAAGGACCCTCGAGAAAGGTGTAAGACCTTACAGTTGTGTTTGGATCTATAAAGAAGTAGACATGGATGTTTCACATCTATGAAATAGTCGACATGTTGGGAAAGAGTTCACAAAAATGTCCAAAGGTTGACTATGACAAGATTTTGATCTTTCATAGCGATATTTAGTCTAGACGGATTAATGTAGCAACCACTACATATAATTTTTGTTATGTGGTAGTTGAATAAACAAAACAAGTTCTTCTAATAGAAGGGTTACCTAGGACGTGTGCATGACACGGTCCAAAGGGTTTTGTTAATTCAAAGGATGCTAAATGCATATGCAAACTTCAATGGTTGAAGTAAGCATAGCGGAGTTGGAATCTTCACTATGATGAAACTGTTAAAAGAGTTTAATTTCATCGGAGACAATGAAGATGCTTGCATTTGCAAGAAATTAAGTGGGAGCGCTAAGACATATTTCTAATACATTATGTGGAGGACATATTGTTGATTGGAAATGATGTATCTTTTATTAACACATATTAAGAATTTCATCCTGATGAAAGACTTAGGCAAAACCCAAATATTTGGCATCAATAGACGCTAATATGGTTGTGCCGAAAGTACATAGATGATGTATTGAATGAGTTCAATATAGAAACTACAAGAAAGGTTCTTGTCACACAGAAAGGATTGAATGAGTTCAATATTGATGATATATTCAAGTGTATTGACACTTGGTAAGTGAAACAAAGATTCAAGTATAGATTGATACTTGATGTATGAAATCAAAAAGAGTATTTATATCAATCATACTGTGATATGTACAAATCCAGATATGTCCTATGCTCTAAATGTTATGAGCATATACCAGAATGATTCATAAGATGATCATTGGACGATAGTAAGGATATCCTTATGATCTTTTGGAAGAACTAAGAGTATATTATTTGTAGAAGTGACAAATAGATGGTTAGTTCATTGTAAAAGTACTACATTGATACTAGTTTTGTCACAGAGTACAAATTAAGTTTATCTCAATCTAAACTAAGGGTGGCACAATATAATGGATAGTAAGTTCCATAATGGATTTGGATGAGTTCCAAAGTTAAGACATTGTGACAGATACTACAACAAAAGGCTAAGTATATGACTGCTATAATAGCAGCTAAAGAGGGCATTTGTGTCAAGTAGTTTGTTGTCAAACTAGGTGTAGTTCACAGCGGGATAATACTATGAAGATATATTGTACGACAATATTATCAACATGTTTTAACCCCAAAGAACTAAAGGTCTCACCGAAGGACCAAAATTATACAAAGCCATCTCATTAGAGAATGAGTGATGCATAGAGACGCAAAGACATGCAATTACACACGGACCTGGAAGTGTCAGATCCGGAGATTAGTTGACCACTAGCAATCGTGTACATACAACACCAGAAAGCCGTAGGTGTTGAATACACAAAGGTTTGAAACTAGATTATTGACTCTAGTGCAAGTGGGAGACTGTTGGAGATATGCCCAAGAGGCAATAATAAAGTGGTTATTATCATATCTTCATACTTATGATAAATGTTCACATACCATGCTATAATTGTATTAACCGGAAACATTAATACTTGTGTGATTTGTAAACATAAAAGAGTCCCTAGTAAAGCCTCTTGTTAAACTAGCTTGTTGGTTAATATATGATCGTGGTTTCCTGATCATGAACATAGAGATGTTATTAACAACAGGGTCATATCATTAGGAGAATGATGTGATGGACATACTCCTATAGTTAAGCGTAGCATAAAGATCAAGTCATTTAATATAGTTCATTTGCTATAAGCTTTCTGATACATGGTAACCTAATTCCTTCGACCATGAGATCATGCATATCACCTTTACCGGAAGGATGCTTTGATGACATCAAACACCACACCGTAACAGGGTGGCTATAAAGGTGGCATTGAGTGTTCGGAAAGTATTGGTTGAGACACATGGATCAAGAGTGGGATTTGTCCATCCATATGACGGATAGATATACTCTGGGCCCTCTCGGTGGAATGTCATCCAATTAGCTTGCAATCATGTGACTGGCTCACAAGGGATCACATATCACGGGAACGAGAAAAGAGTACTTATCAGTAACGAGGTTGAACTAGGTATGCAGAGATACCGACGATCATAACCTTGGATAAGTAAAATATCGTGAGACAAAGGGAAATTGGTATCGTATGTAAGTGGTTTGTTCGATCGCAAAGTAATCGTAGAAATATGTGGGAGCCATATGAATTTCCAGATTCCTCTATTGGTTATTGATCGGAGAAGTGTCTCGATCATGTCCGCATAATTCACGAACCGTAGGGAGACACACTTAAGGATTCGATGTTGTTGAGTAGTTATGGAATGATGAGAAAAAGACCGAATGTTGTTCGGAGTCTCGAATGGGATTCGAGATATCACGAGGAGATCCAGAATGGTCCGGAGAATAAGATTCATATAAGGAAAGTCCCGTTTCGGAATTGGGGAATGGTTCCGGTGTTTTCATCGGGAATGTTCTAGAATGTTCCGGAATGTCCGGCACTCCGGAGGGGAAGGGTACATGAATGTGTTGTATCAAGTTGGTATGATTGCATCATGTACTAAGTGTCATCACTGAACCAAATAAAGGATTAATTCAAATCCTAGTTTGAAAAGTCAAACAGCTAGTTTGAAAAGTCAAACGGCTAAATTTGGAAAGAGGAAAAGAGGAGGAAGGTTGAAACCGACTTTGGGGAGGAGTTCCTCCTCCCACCGCCGGCCCACCTTGGGTCCGAGTTGGGGAGGGACTCCCCTCCCCAGGCGCGCCTCCCTCCACCTATAATAGGAGGGGCAGGGCTCCCCTCCTAGACACAAGTTCCCTACCTCTAAACCTAAACCCTAGCCACAGCCTAGGGATTTCTCCCAAGTCGCCTAGTTAGATCTTCTAATTGCCCTAGCCGCCGGTTTAGCCCCTTATAATTGGTGTGTCTAAAACCTAGATCACCAAGGCTCTCTCATAGTCCACCATACTCGCTCCGGCTTAAGGCGAAGCCCTGCGAGATCTCCCCTCTACTTCCGGTACCACGCCGTCGTGCTGCCGGAATCGCGAGGAGAGTGCTACAACCTCCGCTGCCTGCTGGAACAAGGGAGAGGAAGGTCTTCATCGAGTACCGAATGTGTGACCGACTGCGGAAGCGCTGCCGGAACGCAGCGCCGGAAGGATAGTCTACGCGATCTTGAGATCGGCAAGAGTACGACTACATCACCCACGAGAATATGCTCTCGTTAAACGCTTTGGAATCTTCGAGGGTGAGTTCTCCTATCGACTCGTTGCTTCAATCTAGTAGATAGATCTTGGATTGTTTGTTTGCATGCGGTAGAATTTTTTTGTTTTCCATGCTACGAACCCCTACAATTTCCGGTGAAGGTGATATGCATGATCTCATGGTCGAAGGAATTAGGTTACTATGTATCAGAAAGCATATAGCAATTGAACTAACTAAATGACTTGATCTTTATGCTACACTTATCTATAGGAGTATGTCCACCATATCATTCTCCTAACGATATGATCTTGTTGTTAATAACATCTCAATGTTCATGATAGGGAAACCACAATCATTTATTAACCAACAAGCTAGTATTATAAAGAGGCTTTACTAGGGACTCTATTTTAGTTTACAAATCACACAAGTATTAATGTTTCCTTGTTAATACTATTATAGCATGAATGTAAACATTTATCATAAACACAAAGATATAATAATAACTATATTTATTATTGCCTCTAGGGCATATCTCCAACACTCACAAGATCTATACATGAAAGCACAAGGAGGAGATACAACCATCTAGGTACTACATGGACCCGTAGTCCAAGGTGGAACTACTCATGCATCATACCGAAGAAGAAGGCCTCTAGGATGATCTCCCCTCCGGCAGGGTGCCGGAAAGAACTTCAGATCCCCCCGATCTAGGGATGATGGTGGCGGCGGCTACAGATGGTTTCGTGGAGTTTTTGATTGGGTGCCAGGGGTTTCTGCATCGGGGGCTTCTTATAGGCGAAGAGGCGAGGCAGGGGTGCCTAGGGGGGCCACACCTTGCCCAGGCGCGGGCCTACCCTGGCCGCATATGGGGGGAGGGGGTGGCCGCCCTGTGGCGCCTCTCCGTCTCTCCTCTGGACTTCGTGTCGCCTACGGTAAAATATTGACTTTTGCTTTTGTCCCGTCCAATTTCGAGAATATTGATTTTATGCCTTCCTGGAAACCAAAAACAGAAGAAAACTGGAAACTGGCACTGTGGCAACTTGTTAATAGGTTAGTTCCAGAAAAGATATAAAAACACCTCAAAGTGTAGATAAAGCAAAGCAAAGTAGATATTAAACAAGCATGGAACATCAAAAATTATAGATACGTTTCTGACGTATCACACTTGTTCAACTGACTCACGTGAAACACATTGTGAACTGCTGATAGTGATTCAGGCAATTCAATCTCATAAGCAACTTCTCCTTTGCGGCTCCAAATCTTGAATGGTCCAACATATCTAGGTGCCAATTTTCCTTTGACTCCAAATCTCTTCACACCACGAAGTGGTGAGACTCTAAGATAAGCTCTATCACCTACCTCATATGTGCCTTCTCTATGCTTTGGATCTGCATAGCTCTTCTATCGGGATTGGGCTATCTTCAATCTGTCCTTTACCAATTTAAATATCTCTTCAGCTTCTTTAATCAGTTCTGGTCCAAACAAATTTCTTTCTCCTACTCCACTCCATAGCAATGGCGTAGTACACTTCCTTCCATAAAGAAATTCAAACGGTGCCATCTCAATGCTTGCTTGATAGCTGTTATTGTAAGAGAATTCTACGTAAGGCAGACTTTCATCCCAACTAGCACCATAGTCTAGGGCACATGCCCTCAACATATTCTCCAAAATCTGATTGGTCCTTTATGTCTGTCCATCAGTCTGGGGTGAAAAGCTATGTTGAACTCTAACCTTGTTCCCAATGATTTATGTAGTTGTCGCCAAAAATGCAAAGTGAACTGAGTTCCTCTATCAGACAGAATACTCTTAGGTACTCCATGCAGACATACAATCCTTTTCATATAGATTTTGGCTAACTTAGCACTTGTATAGGTTGTCTTCACAGGTATGAAATGAGCCACTTTAGTTAGGCGATCCACAACAACCCAAATAGAATCATATCCAGATCTGGTCCTTGGCAATCCTATGATAAAGTCCATTCCAATCTTATCCCACTTCCAATCAAGAATAGGTAGTGGTTGTAATAAACCTGCCGGTTTCTGATGTTCCGCTTTCACTCGACTACACACATCACACAATGAAATATGTTCCGCGATATCTTTCTTGAGATTGTTCAACCAAAATCTTTCCTTCACATCCTTGTACATTTTGGTGTTACCTGGATGAATGGAATATGGTGAGTTGTGTGCCTCTTATAGAATCATTTTCCGAAGTTCCGGATCTTGCGGAATGCAGATACGTTTTCCATACCATAAAGTACCTTGTTCATATTCATGGAATCCTTTAGCCTTCCCTTTACTAATTTTAACTTTAATCTCTTCAATTTCCTTGTCCAACTTTTGGGCTTGTTTGATCTTGTCCAATAATGTTGGTTGAGCATCCAATGACATGAGATATCCTTTAGGCACTATCTCCAATCTGAGATCTTTGAATTGAGCACATAGATCATCTGGCAATTCTCTTTTAGTAAGGCCATTCACATAAACCTTACGGCTTAAAGCATCTGCTACAACATTTGCTTTATCGGGATGGTATTGCAAACTCAAGTCATAGTCCTTGATGAGCTCTAGCCATCTTCTTTGTCTCATATTGAGTTCCATCTGAGTGAAGATATATTTCAAACTCTTGTGATCCGTGAACACTTCACATTGTTTTCCCGAAAGATAATGTCTCCATGTTTTGAGTGCATGGACAACAGAGGCTAACTCTAAATCATGAGTAGGATAATTCACTTCATGAGTTTTGAGTTGTCTCGAGGCATAAGCCACAACTTTCCCTTCTTGCATCAAAACTCTGCCCAATCCTTGGTGATATGCATCACAATAGACTTAGAAATCCTTCTCCAAATCTGGCAGACATAAGACTGGTGCTGATACTAGTCTCTTCTTCAATTCATGGAAACTGATTTCACATCCTTCAGTCCAATCAAACTTCTTTTCTTTCTTAAGTAACTCCGTCATTGGCTTAGCTACTTTTGAGAAATTCTCAATGAACCTTCTATAGTATCCTGCCAAGCCAAGGAAACTGCGAACTTCTTTAACTGACTTGGGAGATTCCCATTCAGTTACTGCTGACACTTTCGCGGGATCGACAGTTATTCCATCACCTGACACAACGTGTCCAAGAAATCCAACTTCATTTAACCAAAATTCACACTTACTGAACTTGGCATATAACTTGTGCTCCCTGAGCTTCTCAAGTATCAAACGCAAATGTTCTTCATGCTCTTCTTTGCTCTTGGAATAGATCAAAATTTCATCGATGAATACGACAACAAACTTGTCAAGAAACTCCATGAACACCTTGTTCATCATGTTCATGAAATAAGCTGGTGCATTTGTCAATCCAAATGGCATCACGGTATATTCATACAATCTGTACCTGGTGGTAAAAGCTGTCTTAGGTATGTCTTGCTCTCTAATCTTTAGCTGGAAGTAGCCTGATCGGAGATCAATCTTTGAGAACACACAGGCTCCTTCTAGCTGATCAAATAGATCATTAATTCTAGGCAAAGGGTACTTGTTCTTTATAGTCACCTCATTGAGTGAACGGTAATCTATGCATAGCCTTTGACTTCTATCCTTCTTCTCAACAAACAGAACTGGTGCACCCCAAGACAAAGAACTTCATTGGATAAATCCTTTCTGCAACTGTTCTACAAGTTGTTTCTTGAGTTCTTTCAACTCATCAACTGACATCTTGTAGGGTCTCTTTGCTATTGGTCCAGATCCTGGCAGTAAGTCAATCAGAAACTCCACATCTCTATCTGGTGGCATTCCTGGTAATTCCTCTGGAAATACATCCGGATATTCCTTCACAACTGGTACACCGTCTATGCTAACCCCCTTTAAGAGAATTTAGCTTACTCCCTTTAGATTCAAAGTTATACTTAAACCTAATCCTTTTCTTATCTGGGGTTGTGAGTGTAACACTACGATTGGCACAATCTATTATTCCTTCATACTTAGTCATCCAATCCATGCCCAAAATTACATCTAATCCTTGGGAATCTAGGATTATCAAACTAACTAGAAACTTATACTTTCCAAATTCTATCACTAGATCATGACATCCAAAATTCACTATCATCTCTCCACCGGGAGAGCTTACCTTAATTGGACACCCAATAGTTTCAGTTGGAAGTCCATTTTTATCAACAAATGCTCTTGATATGAATAAATGCGATGCGCCAGTATCAAAAAGAACAAGTGCTGGAAAAGAATTAAGCTTGAACTTACCAGCCATAACATCAGATTCCTCATAGATCTCCTCCACATTGATGTGGTTCACTTGACCCTTCTGAAATGGGTTTGGCTTGTTGGCTCCATCAGCCTTCTTTTCTGGGAATTCATTTGCATAGTGCCCAGTTTTCTTACACTTGAAGCACTCAACCTAACTGATGTCTCTGTTAGCAGGTTGACTTCCATTGCTATTACCACTCTGATGGCTCTTGTGTCCACTCTTCTGGTTCTTTCTATCATTGTCATGATTGTGGTGGTCCTTGTTGCCATGGTGACGGTTACTATTGTGGTGGCTATTATACTTCCCATGCTTGTGGGACCCAGATCATCCACTATCATCACCATGGGAACGCTTGTGATATGATCCCGAACCATGCTTGTCAAAGTGATGCTTCCTCTTCCTATTCTCCACCTGTTTCATCTTACTTTTCAAGATGGTGGTCTTGTCACACAGTGATTGATATGTTGGGACATATGCAATAGATAGCTGCAGGTTCATCTCATCGTTCAGTCCCTCCAGGATTTTTTCCTTCCTCTTAGCATCAGTCTCAACCTCATCCAGTGCATAGCGTGCTAGATTGTTGAACTCCTCAATATACTTTGCCACACTGCAGTGATGTTGCTTAAGATTGTGGAAATATTTCTTCTTCAAATTCATCACTCCTGATGAGATATGGGCAGTGCGGAAACCATCCTCAAATATTGCCCAAGTTACATCCTCAATATGTGTGGTGATCTGGAAGTTATCCCACCATGTGGCTGCTGGTCCTTCAAGCAGATGTGCTGCAAATCTGACCTTTTCTTCATCTGTGCAGCCCATAGTGACCAAGTCCTTGTACACAGAACGTAACCAGTCATTGGCTACCATAGGATCAGTGGTTCCAAGAACTTGGCTAGCCTCAACCTCAAAAACCTTGTAAGCATATCAAAGGCTGGTGGGTTGTTTTGATTGTTGTTGTTGTTATTGTTGTTGTTGTTGTTAACCAAGCACAAGATAAACTTAGAGTTTGAACAACGTAAACAACAAGTTTTGGAAATGTAAACACACTAACAAGCCATCCACATGTTGGATGATCATTGCGACTCGATAAATAAAAAGGATGATAGATAATAGATAGCCGAGTAGTCAACACTACTCCTCCATGTCGACCTCCACGTCCACAAGAGTAAGTCTGGCTATCTCCATGGCTGTCTTGTACTCCTCCACGCTGGTGGTCAAAGCCTCGACCCTCGCCCGGAGGGCTCACTTCTGCGAGCGCATCCTCTCTATCACTCCCTGCTGGGTCTCTAGATCAAGGTCCTTGAGCTCTATCTCGTTCCTCATGTCCTTGATCTTCTTGTTTCTGTCCTACACTCTCTTCTCCTGATTCTTGAACCTCTTGTCTTGGCTCTCGAATCTGGCCTCCATCTCCTTGACGATCTCGTCATGCTCCGTTAAGAGCTTGTCCTTCTCCCTCAACTGAACCTGAAGCTCGTCATTGATAAGCATGACATTGGTCCTATCTATGTCGAGGTGTCTAACAAGGCCCTCTAAGTCCTAGAGATACAGACGAACTGGCTCAATCATCTCTCTAGCAGCGCCCTCAAACATTAATGCCTCTTCCTCCTCGTCATGTCTCCCGAATGGGTGGAAGTAGAGGCCCCTGAGCTCGGTGGAGTGACGTCCGTAGAGGCGTCCAAGTAGCTCCTGCATGACTACATCTAGTCCCTTCTCCTTGTCATCATGCATCAGCTTGAAGGTAATCTCCTCCATGAGTGGCTCCGTTTGGCGTCCAGGCTGCGAGACTCTAAAGCCCCAAAGATCCTTCCACTCGAACTTGGTGAGCTGAAGTGCCTTAATACTAGGGAGTGGGAGATTGATCACACTAGTGAGCTCCACAAGACAAGAACCGAAACGAGTTTCCTTAAACTCCTCGGTAGTGCTGACAACAAAGCTAGGCATCTATTGCATAAGATAGAGAAAAATTAGAAACAATACAAGTAGAGATAAAAACATAAGATAACAAAATCAAAACGCATAGAATCATCCATAAAACATACAAGTCATGGCATACAAAAATCTACCACAATCACTAAGGTTCAAACATAACTTAGACAAAAACATTTGCGAGAAAACGACAAGTGTGGTGGTCCAACTATTGAAATACGTCCCAATTCTCACTCATATGCTAAGTCTATGATATCTTCCCTTACACGTTTTATGGCGGTCTCTAAGTCTTGGGTATATTTCTTCTCCTCCACAAGGTCATTTTGAGTGTTGAGCATTCTACACTTGAGTCTTTCACCAAGCTCCTTGATAGCATTCCAAGCTGCATTTCTTGCAGTCAAAGAATGACATTTCTGAGTTGGTGACCATGCAGAATCCCGTATCTTTGTGGTTGTCTCCCTTGTTTTTGTACAAGTGGAGTTGCACCCACCAATATTCTTCTCCTTCATCCATTACTGGAAATCCCTTGTACACGGCTTCACCATGTATTCCCAAGCTAACCATGAGGTTTTTGAGTGCCTTGGGAAACTCCGTCTCACATTCTAAAGTCATGGTCATGAGTGGTCCCTTCTTGACGGCTTCGTTGATGGTGGCAATCTACAAATAGAGATGAGAAAGAAGATTAGAAGAGGTTTACGAGAATAAAAAAGACAAGTGTGGAATTTGCAAAGAGTTGCATTTTTCCCTAGTGGTTTCCTTGGTCTAAAACCAACTTAGGGTCATAATCCTACATGAAACACAGTGCTCTGATACCATCTATAAGACCCCACCTTTTAAGGTAAAGGTCCCTGTGATTGCAATGCTAGTCCCTGGATCAAAAGCTAGCATCCACAGTTTAAGATGAAGTACATAGATACAAAGGTCGTTATTACATCGTCATTCCAGAGATAACATAGTCTTTACAACTCAATTGCCAAAGGCTAATACATAGTGTTCATAACATAAAGGAAATAACCATAAGTCTTCATCTTCATGTGCCACAGGCAAGCATGTTGAGTGTAGACTCACAACCCTAATCTCCATCAGAGTAACCTTCAGTATCATAAGTTACAGCCACAGTGGGTCAATACATTTGGAATTGTATTGGCAAGTGATACCATAGTAGAATAGTAGTATCTAACATCTATATGAATTTGGCTAAGTGTATCTTAGGCTTGCTTTGCTCAAAATAGGTTTTTCTTATCAGTTGAAAAAACACTAAGTTTTTGTTTGCCAAAAACACCCAAGGAACCACCAATAGACATTGGTGAACCTTTTCCCTTGTTCAACCACAAGTTTTTAACTTAGAAATTGTGATGAGGAGATCCTTGATAGCTTCAATGCCTTCGATGCTCAAATTGTCCGTTGCCGGGGACATGGCTAAGTACTTAGGTTTTACCCTCTCGAGAGGTGGTGCACTTTCCCCACAAGACTCGACATGCATCAAGATGAGACCTTTCAGAAGCATTCCCTTAGACCACCATGGACACGTTCCATCCTATCACCCTACCACCAACTGTCCATCTGGCTAAGTTCTTGCAACCTATGTGGTCAAGGTAGAGCCCATATGCCATGTGGTTGAACTAGAAGCTTCTCAACACTAAAAATCTCAAATCCCTTTATTACTGGGTGGCTTTCCACAAGTGTGATACATAAGGTAAACCATAGACATGGGCCTTGTGTAACCACTCAACATAAACCAACATACCATTCCACCCAGGTGATTCATTCATATAGTTGTTTTATTAATCAAAACACAAGTCATAGACTTAGCAAAATTCCATAGCATGAATATTCCACCCTTGTTTGCTACTATCTAGGCTAAGCATGATAACATAACAAGTTTCTTAACTTAGATAAAATTCTACTAAGACTACAACTACTAGGATTTCCCAAGGCATAACATAGTATAAATACTTAGAAAAAATTCCTTGCAAATCCTACTCAAAATATCTCTAATGCATAGTCAAAATAATAGGACAAAATATATGAAGCACAACTTGCCTTGACAGTTGGGGGAGTAGCAACAGTCCTCACAATCACAATCACCACTATCACCAAAATCTACACATAAAATAATAACACCAAATTCACATTCAAATATTCAAACAAAAATATATATGAATGCATGCAAATGCAATGGAATGATTTTTCTATACTAAACAAGTGAAACCAAGCAGTACTGAATACCATGTAATCTATCTAAAGTCTAAACAAACTCAAAATTGCCTCAAAACAATTTTATAAACATCTTATATAGCCAAAATAATCATATAATTGGTTCTGTAAATAAACCTATTTTTCAGAAGCAAAATACCAATTCAAGGCCACAGTAGTGTAGGGCTTAATTTTCTGAATCCAATGATATATTGTTTGCAAAATTTGGACAAACAGAACTAAAGATATGGATTTTACAAGTTTAAACATCCAATAAACCTTTTCTGGATTTTAAAACAAAAACCCTGACATGCGGCGTGCTCTAATTGGTTGATACCGATTCGGGTGGATTGCGCGCGCAAGCCGTAGGATCTAAGTGAAATTGTACGGGCCAGATCGACTGATACCGATTCGAGTAAGTGATCTAATCCAATCCTCTAGATCTAGATCTAACCGTGCTAATTACTCCGACCATAGATGGGCGGTGCAAATGGTCAGAGTGGCGGTGACGCTACTGCCAGCGGTGCACTAGCGGCACTAGGGGATAAGGGGAAGGGTGCGGTATGTTACCAAGGTCCTAGAGCTAAGGCGGTCGCAGTGGTCGATGATGTTGAGGCGGGGGCCCACGAGATTGTCGAGGATTCCTCGCCGGAGTCGAGCTCGCCATCGGGCATGCGCTGGTGTCGACAAAGGAGACGCTACAAACCAGAAGAAGGAAAACAGCAAGCAGCATTAGGTGCGCGCGAGGGTGGTGAACAAGATAGCAAGAAATAGAGGGTGAGGGGTGGGCAGGCCTCACCGGAATCGTTCGCCAGAGAGGTTCGGTACCATGACGGTGTGAGCTCTAGTGTGGGCAGCCTTGGGGCTCTCCGGGGGTGTGGCATGAGGGGAAAGGAGCGGAAGGGGAAGGGGGTTAAGTAGAGGGGGGTCGGGTGCGGGATTAACACCGAGAATCAACAAATTGATTCGAATTGAATCGGAGGAGGAAACGACTGCGACGGCGTGGTCTCTGCGCATTGAATGAGGACGATGAAGCCGACGTGGCGGTGGGACCAGGAGGTCAGCGAGGGGGTGCGGTGCGAGCACGGTGAGAAAAGATAGGCAGAGGGGTACGGGGGAGCCGGGTGGGCTTGCTGGGCCGCTGGGGTGGGGCTGGGCCGAAAGGCTGGCGGTGGCTTTTATTTTTTTCCTTCTCCTCTTCTTTTTCTAATTTGATTTTTAGGAATGGTTTGAAACCTAATTTAAATATGTTTTAATTCAAATCACTTCCAATTTTTTGTACTATGATCCTATCATCCAAAAGTGTGTCAAACACACCTGTTCACTCAAAAACCCTATGGTCTTTTGAAAATAAAAATAAAACCATGACCCATAATATAAATAAAGAGGGGTTAAATATGGTTTTATTTAGGGTTTTGGTTTGAAAATTTTGTGCAAGACAAATATGCTATGATGATATGAATGCAATACATGGTTTTTGCATTTGATGAAATTTGGGATGTGACAATAGTACGGCTACCTATCCCAAACCCCGTCTCCCAACTAACAACATGAGACCAACAAAAGAGAAAACCTATCAAGATTATACCTTTGCCTTGATCATTCCACTTGAGCTCGATGTAGATGATCTTTTCCTTCTCAAGATGGACACCTTTCTTGATTCCTCTTCTTTAACCTTTTCTTCATCGATCCATGATCATCGAGGATGGCAAGCATCAAACATGAGATCTTCTAGAGATGACGCATTTTGAGCTTGCACAATACTTCTTCATTTCTTCTACCTTGAAGCCAACACATGCTCCAATTGATGCTAATGGACAGTTCCTACAAGTGCAACTTAATACATGCATTAGTCCATAGAGATTATCATTAATTACCAAAACCACACATGGGGCCCCACATGCTCTTTCAATAATTAATGTGACTCAATCATGAAATCAGTGAGCGGATTAAGAGTTGCACTTGAACAAAATGACAAATTTTGGACCTTATTTTACAACTTTGAAGGGAATAAGATAGTGATATCATATATGTTCACTCATTTTTTATACTATTACTTATGGGCTTTCCATGCTCATAAAGAAGTAAAAGATCAAATTATTATCAAAAGTTTGGTTCCTTATTTAGTGGATTGTGGTCTAGCTATTCTCCAACATTCAACCGATACCATTTTATTATTAGACGATGATTTGATTATTACCAAGAACCTTGAATTTGCCATATGTATGTTTTAGCATGTGCCTTGAAAGTACCACAAAAGGGGAATTTAATTTTCTAGGGAATGTGTGTAAACTCCCCTTTATATTCTAGGATTCCTACTGCTGTCAAGAGGCTAGGCCAATCCCAATGAGGAGATGTGGATAAGATGGAAAAGGAAGTGGTGGGATGAGGTAGTTTTCTCTTGAGAGTGTTGTGTTGGTCAATGCTTGTTTAAGTAGTGTGCCTTTATATATATTCTCTTCATGGAGGCCCTAAAAGTGATATCCAAAAGTATGGATTATCATAGGTCAAGAATGTCAGGGAAAGAGTTCATACAAAAAATAAATAGCATCAACTAAATTGGCCAACCGCGATTTGTGCCATTGTTGATAAATGGAACAATCTGAGAAGAATGGTGGATGCTCTAGGAAGGAATGGGCATAAGATAGGAGGTCAATCAATGCAAGTTCAAAGTCAAAGAAAGGGTGATGCCATACAAATTTGTATGGAAACTTAAAATATATCTCAAAGTGGAATACTCTTATGGTGGATGTTTAGTTAACTAATTAAGGGCAATCTTCTTCAAAGAGGTTGTATAAGCAATAACCAATGCCATTTATTTAGTCATAAGTAATCTACTGGTCACTTAATTTTCACTTGTTACCTTTCTAATTAAGCTGGTATAGCAAGTGATTATTAAGCATTGACATGTCTAAGCCACCTGATGAGCTGCTTCATGGTTGCCGAATAGGTTGTTTTCTTTTGTCCTAGTGAAAGTTGATTCTTTGTCAGGGGTCTGCAATGGTTTGGACAATAAGAAATACTAGAAACATAGTTTGCGTCAAACAATGTTACTTAATGAACTTGCTTCAATAATCTTTAGTTTGTGCAGTCTATGTTATAATCACGATAAGTAAATAATGAAGAACGAAAACAAAATCACAGCAAAGGGGTCACATATTTAATGTGGAAAAACCTCACCAACAAAGAGAGGGAAAAACCACGGGTGCCAGCCAGCGAAACTTCACTATATCGGGGAGTGTTTACACAACGCCAGGGATTTTTACAAATGCAACTTATCCCATCCGGCGGCTTACAAGAGGTTTATATATCGGGTGGAAACCTAGGTCTTTGTAACATCCCAGCATTTAGGAACAAACGAAGGGTAGATTTAGGAAATTGTGCATATGCATGCATTCATCTGCAAAATATAGGTAAAATTTTCGCCAAATAAAAACTTAAAGTGATCAGAGTTTCTTTCACTCTCTAAGTTTAGGAATAACTTTGGAGAGTGATCGTTATAAATTTTGACATGATATTTATGAATTAGTGTGTTTTGGGGGGAACGAATTTGAATTCAAACTTGAGATTTGAGTTTATATTTTAAGATATTAGATTTATGATTTAGTAATATTATTTAAGCAAGAAATAATATATAGTAACAGAAACTCTAAATTAGAAATACAATCAAACAAATGAATATTTAATTCATATATTTATTCCATGAATAAGTTACAAAATGTAACTCATAAAGTCAATAAAGAATCTTTACAGAAATAAAATTACAAAAAAGAGGAATATTTACATATTGATGAACTATTACAAAATTCCTTATAAAGGAATGAAATAAAAAGTACAAAGGATTACATCTGTCTAAAAAGAAAACCTATACTAATCTTTAATCTTCAAATCTTGTACCTGCAAAACAAAGAACAAATAAAAAGGAAAAATAAAGGTTAAGTTATTAATTTTTACTCTCAGTAGAGAGCAGTGAGTTGCACTGCTCAATTTTACATCATTGAGTAAATCCATCAGGGGCAAGTTTCACCAATATGAAAGAATCTAATCTTTCATATTAAATAAGCCATAAGTCAAATGATCACAGCAAGTAAAGGGGCAAGTTTCACCAGGCAGGTTAATAGTAACCAGATCAAAAGGTAGAACACCTCATTGAGCATATCCACAACCATGCAGCAGACACACAAACAGCTCAGTCACCTAACTGCATGGGTCTGCTGTCGACACAGCCCCAACAGTTCAAACCAAAAAAGTACCAAGCACAGCCGTGGGAAAGCACTAGTGCACCTCTCCATTGCTCACACCACACTAGAACAAGCAGCTTAGCCAAAGCCAAGCAAAGCAGCCAACAAAACTCCACACCAGATCCACCCAAACATCACTAGATGGTGACATAAGGAGGGGGAGAATTAGGTGGATAGCAAGGCCAAGCCACATGAGCTAGGAGGAGCAGGATAGCTCAAGGCCAAGCCACATGAGCTAGGAGGAGAAGGCTAGCTCAAGAGGTGAAGGACATGATCAAGCCAGCAACACCACCAGCACAACAAACCACTACAATCATTAGTTTTTGTGGTGAGTGTCATAAATATCCACATGATCTGTTCATCTTATCCAAACAGAAATATGTGTTGTTTCATAAGACAACCTCTCAATGATCACCCAAGTGGGGTGAATATATCCTAGAGGTTTTCAATATAAAGATCAGAATCAAACTCTATCAAAAACACCAAAATCTCAGACCAGCCTCACAGATTTGGTGATACCAAAGGCAACTTATATATTCCATCATCTGTTCTTATAAGATCTGGGAACATCTCCAAGAAGGAGTAGCACCTCAGATTTTATAAGCTACAAACAAATACATTAAACTTAACCAACTAGGATCCAAGATCTAGTAAGCAACTATAATGCCTTAGCCAATCTTGAAAGTGACAGCAACATAGGAACCTAGTTCCTAGAGCCTCAGACCAGCATCATAGGCATGCACAATAAGTGAACTTTTCAACTTATTATTAAGAATTTATCCAGTCTCAAGTACTGTCCCTAAGTAAAGCCAACAATCAGATAAACTTGTGTACCATTCTAAGATGGTTTCACAAGAAATGATCTTACAGCTAAGCCAACCAGATAGTCCAGCTTTCATAAATAAACTAGAAGACCAATATATATCATTTCACTGAGACCAATCTCAGAGATCATTCAATTTATCCATTCACTTTCAAAGAATCATCAGACTCTATTGAATAAATTTAATCTATGGATAAACATACAAGCCAACAAACACTGATGCAGTGAATCATCAGTGATAGTGATACTGTCAGTATCAAGACACTACTAGAAGATGAACATACTAAGTACAACATCACCAATCAGAGACAAAGCTATGAACCACTAGCATCAGATCCAACATTAGCCTCAAACCAACAACAACATCACATAATCAAAGGATGACAACAAGCACTGAGGTGCAGAGGATACAACTGTCACTGAGCATCATTACCAGATCATAGAATCATTTTACAAGCACCAAGGATGAATCCTAGAATCATTGCAAACACTAAATAAAGATTGGCCACTAGATACACAGAGGGACTCGAGATAGCCAGCAGCACGAGTAATCACAGAGAGATTACTCACCGGTGGTCCTCGCTAAAGTTTGAAGAGGAAGCAGAGGGGCCGACGAGCTCGTGGCGGCACGGGGAGCACCCCAGAGGGCGCTGGAACACTCACCAGCCATGGTGGTGGCCACTCCAGCACACGAGCACTACACGCCACCACGGGAGGGTCAGCAGCGGCAGTAGCAACACCATCCCCAAACCCTAGGGTTTGGGAACGGGGCTAGCATGGCCACAGGAGGGATCCGAAATCAAATCAAAGCGGAGAAGATGGACGAGCATGGTCGACAACCTTGCCCTGCACCATGGCAGCAGCCAGGGAGGGCCACGACGGCAGCGCCAGCACCCCACGGGGGCGAGGAGGAGAGGAGGTGAGGACGAGAGAGAGAGAGAGAGAGAGAGAGGGCCAATAGGGCCAGAACCCTTCGGGGTGCCCTTTTGGTCAAGTCACTAGGGCCGAATTGGCCCAATAAGCCCAATAGAACCAGCCCAAAACTTAAAAGAAGTCTTAATAATTAATAAAAAGACCAAAATACCCCTAGAGTTAAATAAAATTCTAGAAAATAAAATAGAAAGTTAAAAATTACAAATAAAATATTTTTGGATTCATAATAATCCAACCTATTCAATTAAATTAATAAATAAATTTTTATGTATATATTTTTTGGTCAAGAATTTTATAATATATTTATTACTTATGGAATTTTATAAAATTAAAGAAAGAGGATAAAAATAAATAAAAATCACTTTTATCACATATTATTATTATAGTATTTTAGAAAATACTAAATAAATGTTTTGGGTTATAAAAAGAAATTCTTTTATTTAAATGTTAATTCTTAAAAGAATTATTAAATGAATAAATATTGGAATTGATATTAAATTTTAATTCTAAAAATTAAATTATTACCTTATAAAATGGCAAATATAATATTCAATAAATATTAAAGATTATTTTTTAATTAAATTCTTTATTACTTAAAGTAATTCTTAGAACTAAAATAATGGGTAAAACAAAGAAAGAAAACAAATGATAAATAATGCATTACATTACTATGCATATTCATTTTGCTTCTTTAAATATTGTCCTTACCGAGGAATAATGATGTTTTGTAGACATAGAAGCTCAAGGTCCAGTGCAAGCATCCGACTTCACTACCTTGCAATCACAAGGCAAGTTCATCACTTGCTCATGTCTTTTGAAGAGTCTTTATCAAAGTATTTGCAAAATTGTGTGTTATCATCTATGTTTCAAGGAAAGAAAATATTATTTTCTCAAATAAATAAATTTTTGATATCATCCTAAGTGATGATAGAATGGAGCAATAGAACTTAAGTTTCTATTTGCAACAATGATAATCAACTAGGAACTTAACAACCCATGACATCAGTGATTCTAGCGCCGTATATAACGCGTTAGCCATGAGATTTGGAATGGGACGGAGAAGACAACTGTATCCTTTTACTCTCGTATGGAGGCAAGACGACCTTAACGTGACGTTGTGATTCCTTGTGCGGATCCAACATATGGGCGGGCACCCTTATGCCCCACACTTTTGGTGTCTAGATTATCTACGAGTTGTTTTTAGTGGTATAGTCCATCTGATATGGCACTTGGCAGGTGAAAGAACATGTGGGCCGAACATGTGGGACCCCATGTGTGGTTTTGGTAATTAATGACAATCTCTATGGACTAATGCTTGTATCAAGTTATACTTATAGGAATTGTCCATAGGCGATGCTTGGACCATATGTTGGCTTCAAGGTTTGGAGAAGAAGAAAGTGAACAGGATCAAGTGGTGTCCAAGGTGTTCAAAGAGTGATCCATAGATTGATCATGTGTGAGTTAAACCTATGGCAAGTATGTCTTGAAGAATAAGATGGAGTAATATCTCTCGTGCACCTTCAAGGCATCAACATAATGAAGAAAAGAAGAAATGATGTGCAAGCCAAAGATGTGCAATATCTAGAAGATATCATGCTTGAAGCTTGCCATCCTCGGTGATCATGGATCGATGAAGACAAGGTCAAAGTAAAGGTTTCCCCATGTTGTATGGGGGAGCAACTTGCAAGTCTTCATCAAGAGAGTGCGTGCAAGAGCAATAAAGTAAGGGTGTTCCATCTTGAGAAGGACAAGATCGTATACATCAAGATCAAGTGGAAAATGCGCAAGGCAAAGGTATGATATTGATAGGGTTTCTTTCTTACCGGTCTCGTGGTGTTAGTTGGAGAGACCGGTTTATAGGATAGACAACCGTTCTATCAAGAGGGGCTCTCAAGTGAGTAACTCGATCATATCTTTCAGAGAGAGCTCAAACCTTTGCATACTTAGCATCATCCTTTCTTGGTTGTTATTTGGATCTTATCCATGTGAGGTTCTAGAGCTTGTGGTAATATTCATAACAAGCTCTAGTTCATCAAAAACGGATTTCCCCTTTTATAACATATTGCGTTTTTGATCTTTGAGGTTTTACGGTTTCTCACCAAAAGAGGTATCTCACATTATAATACATGCAATGTTCTCTCTTGGTGGTATCCAATATTTTCACTTTTTGTTGGGTAACTCTTGTTGTCATCTTTCCAACAAAATTGGTTTCGGGTCAATCGGAGTTTCCAAACTCTAGATATCGCCATTTGAAGTTTGCCTCTTATTTGGTCCTGACCGGAGTCTCTGGTCTGTGTGGACCGGAGTCTCCGGTGTAGTCCGGAGTTTCCGTATGTGTCTCTGGTGGTGACTTCAGAATCAGGGCTGGGACATACTGTATGGGGGTCCGGAGCCAGGTCCGGATGCTACCCCAGAGTCTCCGGTGTTTCCTCTGTCCGGAGTCTCCGGTGTTGGATGATCGGAGTCTCCGGTGTTGTTGGGTCTTGGATGGCCCAGGTAATTCAGATGGGTGGTCCGGAGGCTGGTCCGGTGGTTGGGCCAGAATCTCCGGTGTAGACCGGAGTCTCCGGTCTGACTTTTCCCCAACGGGCAGAAAACGGTCAGAAATCTGTGGGCCTATAAAAAGGGGCCCTTCTTCCCCAATGCAACTGCTCGAGTTTTACAGGCTTTCTCCTCCATTCTTGACCCTCGTGAGCTTGCTCCCCCTTTAATCCCTCCCTTGATTCTTGCATATACTTTAGGGATTTGAAAGAGGAGATCTAGATCTACAATCCCACCAATCCATCTCTCCTCTAAGTGAGGGGAACATCTTGGGATCTAGATCTTGGAGTCTTTTGTGGATTTCCTCCATTGTTCTTCCTCTCTTATTCCCCCATAATCTTTTGTAGCTTTGGTGGAATTTGGGAGAGAAGGATTTGAGCACTTCTTGTGTTCTTGCCATTGCATTTGGTGCATCGGTTTGAGTTCTCGGTGAGGATTTGTTTGAGTGAAAGGTGAGAAGCTTTTTACTCTTGGGTTCTTGGAACCCTAGACGGTTTGTTGTGTTGCAGGTTGAGGCCTTGGTGGCGTTTGTTGGGAGCCTCCAATTAAGTTGTGGAGAAGTGCCCCAACCTTGTGGCCTTGGTGGCGTTTGTTGGGAGCCTCCAATTAAGTTGTGGAGAAGTGCCCCAACCTTGTGAGAGGTTCCGGTTGCCACCGACAAGAGCATCGATAGTGGAAGCATGGATCGATCCCATTGGGGTGAGATTCACCGGATAATAAGGGAGGCCTTTTGTGGCGTAGGTGGTTAGATACCACCCCCTCTCCAAACGAGACGTACTCCATGTTGGGAGGAACTCGGTAAAATATCGTCGTCCCCGCGTGCCTCGGTTATTTCTATACCCGAGCTCTTACTTATGCACTTTACTTTGTGATAGCCTTCGTGCTTGAAGTATATATCTTGCTATTACTTAGTTGTTTGTCTTGCTTAGCATAAGTTGTTGGTGCACATAGGTGAACCCTAGATTGTTCTAGGTTTTGTGCTTAACAAAGTAAACGTTAGTTTTATTCCGCCTTTGTTGAGCCACTCTCGGAAAAGTTTTAATCGCCTATTCACCCTCCTCTAGGCGACATCTATATCCTTTCAGCAGGGCATCACCAGTTCATAAAGTCTTTGGGAACTCATCAGGGTTTTAGCCTCCCCGGAAGGGGGCTTAACGGAGGTGAGACAGCCTCGAAGGATCGTGCATACATATGGGGTCGCAGAGAGGGCAGTGATTGGCTTGGACCAACTACTGGGCCCCACATCATGGAATTGTGGACGGGAAAGTACGCCCGGTTGTGCAACAAGGAGTTGATCTCTCATGGGTAAAGTAACGCACCTCTTCAGAGTGTAAGAATTGTAACTTGTTACTCCCTGTTCCGGGAAGGAGCTACAAATGCGGTAGGAAAGGAACTCCATGAAAGTGTTGGTCAACCTGTGAAGGCTGATGGTCATAGATTTTCACAATAAAATCAATCTTTGAAGAAAAGTTTACGAAAAACTGCATAGTACCAAGGACTTATAGTCCGAGGTGGTAGATAGAGCATCAAACTTCCCACTTTGCATATAATGAACTTGCTGGGTAACGCTGTTACTCACCTTTCCCTTTGATCCCCTGCTTAGACTCTGAGGATCCCGAAGAAACCCCAATGTATGCAGCTGAGAGTCAAGAGGAGGTCTTTTATGAAGAACCCAACATGTATGGTGTTGTGGAAGGGGTGGACTACGATGTCGTCTACGGAGGAGAGCACCAGGAGTCAAAATAATTACCATAGTTCTAGGAGCCCATTAAGCCGAGCAACATGAACAATATATAACAATAAATTGTTGAGATCAATTTGAGTTTAATATGTCACTTTAAATCTTCTGCTGAAAAACTTTCTATTTGGTTTGTAAGTTGAATCTTTTGAAGTCTTGAGCTTCTAGTATTGTAATAATAATAATCTGTGTATGTTTGTAATTTGGACCCGCAATGTTTCTGTTGTACCACTCTGAGGGAAGTAATAATTACGGAATGATGTTCTGTGGATATCATTTCAACGACTATAGTGTACTACACATACAGTGGTATGCTGGGTCACCGCAATCTTCCACTCGGTAGAAGCCTCCGGTGACGGGCCTCGCTCCGCTCGTCAAAAGTTGGTCTTTACTTTATAGAATTTGGATAAACATATAAAAGTTTGCGTCGCTAAAAACCGAGATGGAAGAAGTCTTGAAGTTGGGCTCTGAAGATCAAGGTTGTGATTCAGGAAGCTTTACTCGCCTCAACATGGTTGGATGCCTATGGTTTGGAGACTAATAAACTGAAGTTTTGTGTGTTGCTATGGTGGTTTCTATACATGTTGTGTTTCGCAGGCCTGTTAGGGATTCTTAGGCTTGTGGGAATGTGAAAACACATAAAAAGGAAAATCAAGTGATTAGGATTTCACGTATAGTGAATTCCTACATGAATTTTAAAACATAGAAATTATGTAACATGTTTCTTTGAATGGTGCACATGAAGCAAACAATGGAACCGCACAGGATCAAGAAGATATAGTTTGAGAGAGAGAAGTGCATGTGCATTAGTCTTCTTAAAGGAAAATAAAAGTAGGGTTGAGCTCATTTTGAGATTTGTATGGAATAGAGAGCAAAGCATAGTGATATACTTCATAGGAATTTGGTCCTATGATCCAAAAAGCTTCCATAGGAAGTATTTCTATGGATTCGGATTCTCCAAAATTTCCTACTCCCTCCGTTTCAAAATATAAGATGTTTTAGGTTTGTGAAGAAAATATATCTAGACGTATTTTAGTGTGTAAATTCACCGAGGGAGTATGATCCAAAGATCTGCCCTTAGCAGTGAGCCTTGGGGTGCATCTTCGTATATGAAACTGTAATGAGCAGTGATAGAGCTACTTTACTCAGTTGTTTCAGAGGAAAAACAGTACTAGTTTAGGTTTAATCAGGTTATGGATATCAGCAGGCCGTGAGCAGTGATAGAGCTACTTTACTCAGTTGTTTCAGAGGAAAAACAGTACTAGTTTAGGTTTAATCAGGTTATGGATATCAGCAGGCCGTGGTAGCAGATGGCTCAGCTAGCAGGTGCATGTATCGATAGCTAGCAACAACGGGCAGCCTCTGTGCCCTGCACCTACCCACTGATCAATACTCGAAACCCAGCCGGCATGCAGACGCAGGCATGCACCGGATCCTAGAGAGTAGAGAGAGCCTCTGATCCACATCTGTCACGCTCCCAGCCGGCCAGACCTCCTCCGGTTGCTAGAACACAGATCCCCCGGCCGGCCGTTGGATCCCGATTCCCATGCCTTGCCGTCCCCTGCCGTCGCTGACCGGCATCAGTGTGCGTAGTACGTGTTCCCCTCAGAACCCCTCAAGAAACATTAGGAAGGGGGAAGTAACTTCAGATACTTGGACAGTATGTAGCCAGCCCAACATTTATGCATGTATATTTTGAGATCTACTCCCTTCCTCCGTTTCAAAATATAAGATGTTTTAGGTTTGTGAAGAAAATGTATCTAGACATATTTTAGTGTCTAGATTCACTCCAAACCTGAGTAAACCTACATATTAAAAATAGTCTAAATACATTTGTTTCGTAAAACTAAAACATCTTATATTTTAAAACGGAGAAAGTATATATCTAGGGCTCCGGGGCACATGTCAGAAATGCCTTACAGTAGTGGTGCCACCGTCCTGCTTTGCTGTCTAAACGCACGCCTTACGCTAGCTGCCCCGTGATCACCTCGCCTATCTGCAAAACTATCATCGTCTCATGTTTGTATCAGTACCTTGTCCACGTCCTATTCTATCCATCTCTCTACGCCGCGTACTGTTCCACCTCGCGCGAGGGGTCGTCGGACGCGACGTACGCTCCCTTCCGTGGAACAATGATGCTGTTGGCGTCGATCCATCGATCAGGCGTCGCGTCCATGCATGCGTTCGGATTTAGTACGACCGGTGACAGCGCGTGTCCCTCCGATCCCCCGGCTCGTAGCGCCGATAATTCCCGGCCAGGCCGGGCGAGGACGATCCTTGCCTACTCGAGGGAGGGGGAGCAATCATGCGGTCCGGCGACACGACCCCTGCCTGGTTTGGTTCGGTTTGGCGGGCGTGACAGGCGCCCATTCGATCTGTCGAGGTCTCGAGGATGGATAGATGGATTGATCGCACGCTCGCTCGCGGTCATGGCTGCGTGCGTGCGTGCATGCGCGCCTCTGCTTTCGCGAGCCGTCGCGTTGCGCTTGGCGCTCAGTTGTTCTCTGCATATCTCCGGCCGGGGAGAGAGGGGGGAAGAGACGATGCCGTACCCAGCCGTGTGGCCGGGAGCGGGGCGCGATCGATCGGCATGCCGGCCGGGTTGCAGCCAGCGCAGGGTGCATGGCGCTGCCGCGTATTCTCTCTGTCGCTGCACCCTTGTACTCCCTAGCGCAGTGCAGTGGCGCGGCACCCTTGTTCCGATGTTTTGGCTGGAATTTTCGCAGAGGATGGAAATGGATGGACGGATGGCCCGCTCGTGTTTTATTCGGTCTGTCTCGTGCTAGGGGGCCGTGACGGGTCACTACTCTTACGTCCGTTGTTGCTAGCACGACTCGGAGATCACCGAGATGACTGTCGTCGGCTGTACCAAGACCATTCTGCACAGATCGGAATTCCTCGCACATTTTGTTTTTGAGCGGAAAGAATTCTTGGGTTTAGGCAAAGAAAACTGAACATGTATCGGGCCGCACCACGCCATCAGGTTGGGCCTCCTCGAGATCGAGGAGCGGAGGCCAGCAAAACCGTTTTCCTATATGGGCCTTGCGGTGGCCATTGCTTCCTTTACTCCACGTGGTGTGTTTTGATCGCAATCACCGGACTCCTCTTGAGTCTTTGCCCGATCAAATCTAGAGAGGAAAAGGTTCACCTAGAAAAGAAATTCCAGAGAGAGGGAACGACGCCGGGAATTCATGGCTCAGTGCCAACAGGTCGGCAACAAATCTCCAATCTTGCCAGATTAATGTTAAAATGTCAAGATCAGATCAACTAGTTTTAGCTACTTGTTACATGTTTATTTTTTTATAAAGAGAATATATTAACATCGAGGAGATACTAGTTACACACAGTCTCTGCGTCAACAAGGATGCACACATAAAAAAAACACGTAGCGGTGATGAAACAATCTTAACAACAACACTCTAATCTTCACCGAATACAATACCCGGACTACAAAAGAGATTATCCAAAAGCAACATTTCCAAGAAAAAAATAATGCACAAGCTTTGTCATCGTCCGATCAAAGATATTTTCACAATGGAGAGAGTACGAGTTAACAAAACAATGTCTTGAGCAAAATCATTGTCAGGTATAGCCAACAAAGGCCAGACATTGAGTTTTACCCTGAAAATAGTGACTCGGTACTCAAGAAACACCACCAAATTTGCAGTCCACCTATACTGCCACCCCGCTTGCCGAGGTTGCTCCTACAAGTCAGCAAGCACCCGACACACATGAAGAGTCTGTACAATATAGTCTTCATCGCAACCAAAACACCTCCCCGCCATAACTTTCAAGATCTCCAATCACAGCCACCATTACTCTCTCCATCTCTATCATTGCAAATCTATACTTAGATTGTCGGTGCCACGAGACATGTCTAAAAAAATATCACCGAACAAAATCGCGAAGCTTCGCGCGATGTCCTCACAAAGCCTCCCTGTTTGAAGATAAGGGCGTGCACAACGGGATCGATTTCAATCTAGATATCCAGAAAGACGATGCATGAAACGGCGGAAATCTTGGACAGAAAGACCTGGACTGAAACGTTTTGGCCGCACAATGCAGTCTTCAGCCATCCCATCCACTTCTATTCTATCTCACCAAAAAAACGCAAAATGGTGCTCATTTATCCACTAGCTTAGCTCAGCGCTGCTCGAACTGCAACTGCATGCCAGCGGAAAGGCAGGATATACGTGGGGAAGCTAATTAATTATTTGCTGCGAAAGGCTGAGACAAATTAGCTTTCAAGCCAGGCGGCAACCATTCTATACTGCGCATTGCTGAATGCTGATGAGACAAGCGCCACCGCCGAATCACCATCTCCTCTGTCTGTTGCTAATTACTCGACGAAAGGGACGCGCGTCCGCACTCTGCTAACTCGATCACAGACGCATATATATGCAGAATGACCAGTTACATATACATGCGCATGGAAGATTCAGAACGGTGCGTGCCATTCCCACTGGATCAACCATGCCTGAAATATATGCTGGACGGACTGCACCGTTGCTTCACTCCTCTGATTCTGAACACAAGTTGCGAGCCGGACTCTTCTGCCATCAATGCTGTATGTTATTGGCCAGTGTTGTTGCATTGCATGCGGCGAGTGATCGTACTAGTACGTGGCTGAGCATACACGGTGATTGCTGAAGCTGGGCCGCCCTGCCGTTGTCCCAGCGAGTGGCGTTGTGCGGTGGGCATTCATGTCGATCGAATCAGCCGCGAACGGGGTGGCCACTGGCCAGGCCACCGCAAGAATCCGGTGGTCCTTTGATCCTTGCTTCCATTCGGCCGTCTCGATCTGTCTTGATTTGTGTATCCGGATGTCTCGAATAGAATTGCAAAGCGGCATCCAATCCGTCCCGCTTCGTAGTCAAAATTTATTTAAAGTAGTTCTAATTTAGCTTAGTACTCCAATCCGGAGTATATATGTGGGTTGCGGCTTGCAACCCTAGTTTCGAACCATGCAACGGGTCTTCCCAAACGCAAGAACCAGTGGGTCTGGCAGCGATCGGCATCGTCCGTTACATCCGTCGACGTGCCGTTACGTACAAAGCTTGAATTAATCACGATGTTTATGAGTTTGTTCTGGTAGTACGCAGTTATGGGATGAAGGAGATCGACCTCGCTCTCAGACAAACAAGAACGACCGCCATCGCGGACCTCTGTCTCAGGAGTCTTCCTAGTTGTATGCGTGCTTTAATTAGGGCATCCGGGTACGGCGGATGGAGCTTTGCATCTGGACTCCGCGATCGACAGCAGATGCGGATCGCCATCTCACCCCCTTGTCCCTGTCGAATTCTTGCCCCCTTTCCATGAGGGAACTGATGAGTCGAGTTGACGACGCACGACAGTGTTTAGTAAACGCGACCGCATAGCAATTTGACGAGTTGCCACGCCGTATACGGGCGGTGAATGTACATGCTCGATTCGTTGCACAAGGTCCAAAATATGGCATTCATTGCAGGTGCAATGTACACGCATGCATACATATGATATATGCACCAAGGTGTACTGCCGCTAGCTGATCTTCAGATACGAGAGACCTTATCGTACGTGTTGTTTGGAACACCGAACACGACATCTCGTGCACTCGCAGCCATCTTTGGGGAAAGCAACATAGGGTTTCCTGGCTTCTTATGCCATGCTTGTGCTGCTTGCTGTGCGCGTAACGAACGGTGTCCATGATGTGCATGCAAATCATCGCCTTTGTTTCGTTGCGAATACATGTAGCCCCGAATTCGCGATCAGCTTTGCCGGCGCAGTTTTGGCCTGCTATTCCGGTCATCAGTTGTCACATCCCAATGTTTTAGAAAATTGGGATTTAAAAAGAATTTTTGCATTGCATTGCATTTTGGCATCTTGAAATTTCTCAAATCAAAATAAAAACCTAAAACCCTAAATAATATATGCCACCATGTTCCTAAAGGAAATTAAACTGGCTTTATAAAAATCCACTATTGCTAATGCATCAATCATTGCTAAATATTAGCCTAAAATACTCCATTTAAATTTAGAAAATTTTAGAAACAAGTTTGAGTTTATTTGGATTTCATATGAAAAAGGTATAAGGGAAACAAATAAATAGAAAATATAAAAAACAAAAATAATAATAATCTAAACCTACGCAGCCCCAGACCCGCGGCCCAGTCCACCTATCCTCCGCTACCCGCCGCTCACCTGCCTCCCCGCGCAGCGCGCTACCGCAGCAGCAGCTAGGCCTGCCCGTCTAACGCTCCAAAATTCATAAAAATACATATAATATACCAAAATGATCACAAAAATAATATTTACATGTTAAAAATATAACATTCCACTTTTGAAGTAAATAAAAATTTAATACTCTAATATCTTGAATTTAAATCTAATTTCTTAGTTGAAAATTCATAAAAGGATAAGTAAAAATTGCTAATATTTCTAAAAATTATTCCTTTAAGGTATAAAAATAATATTAGTCTTAAATATTAATAATATGAAGTTAAAATGGTCCAATACATTTAAAATATAATCTTATTGAATTATCATTCCACCATAAGTGTAGAATATTTTCTAAAAAGAATCCTTATCAAATATAAAATATTCAAGAATAAATTGTAGTGAAATAAAACCTATTCCTTTACTTCAACCACAAGTTTAGAAACATACCAAAACACTATAGTGAATCCATAAATAGATAAGTAATATTATTTCCTTGTTTATAAACCATAACCACTCATTTATAAAAAGATAAATGATTCTGTTCCATTATAATTTTAAGAAACCACTACTCAAATAGGAGTATGACCACACTTAAGTAACATTGAGAGAACATTATGAAGTAAACAAAGGAAAAATATCATAAGCATTACATCTTAAGTCCATCTATGTCTTTACTTTAAATATTATGATAAAGACTTTATTATGTGTTTTATAGTTTACCTTGGTCTGTTCAATTAAGACCTAATGCATTCCAAGACCAAACTAACCAAGTAAACACCAAGAGACATCGACCAGATTCTATTAACCAACAAGACTGTTTAAACCTTAGAAGAGAAATCTTTTCTTCAAATGTTATTATTTTTGCCACTTCAAACAACAAATTTTGTAATAATGACTCTAACCCTTAACAACTAAGCTCAAGGACTTTTATCATAGTCAAGAGATGACAATTAATCATAATCACAGTACTTTATACTTTACTGGTATATTTAGGATTGTTAACACTTAAGATCCTTATAAATGTCATTACTTGTAAAGTAAAATTCGAAGATAAAACAATTCTTATATAAGGAATATTTGAGTAGCATTCCTCAATGGTGTATCTTATTGTTTTATATTATTATAATCATATGTTGTTTCACAACCACTCACAAGCCTTAATAAGAAGCACAAATGTAAAACTTATCTAAAAGAGCAACACATTACCAAGAAACCCTTACCAGTATCCAAACCCTAGATCAACGCTTATTTCGGGGATTCGAGTTTATCAAATTGCGTTGCATTACTTATGCACAATAGCATCTTGTTTCTTTAAACATTAGTCTTTATCGGACCAATGATGTTGTTTTCAGATATTGGATCTTATATTGTCTCGAAGACTGTGAGTGCATAATCTTGCAATCACAAAAGGCAAGTTCACACTTGCTCATGTCCTTTGGTTATTTTCTGTAAAGTGTTTTGCAAATCTAGTGTTGTCATCACCTGCATTTTAAAAAGGTCAGAAAACACTATTTTCATAATAATATGATTATAGGTTAATTACCATGAGGTAATATCCTAATATGAAAGTTCTGGTGGTAAAGGAACATATTATCTAGGACTTAACAACCAATGTCGCCAGTGATTCTTGCGCCGTATATCACGCGTTAACCATGAGATTTGGAATGGGACGGAGAAGTCAGCTGTACCCTTTTTCTTCTGCATGTAGGCAAGACGATCTTATTCCTTGTGCGGATCCAACATATGGGTGGGCACCCTTACGCCCCACGCTTTTGGTGTCTAGATTATCTATGAGTGGTTTTTAGTGGTATATTCCATCTGATATGGAACTTGCCAGGGCATCACCAGCTCATAGAGTCTTTGGGAACTCATCAGGGTTTTAGCCTGCCTGAAAGGGGGCTTAACGGAGGTGAGCTGGCCCCGAAGGATCGTGTAGACATGTGGGGGCGCGAAGAGGGAAGTGATTGGATTGGATCTTAGTCTGGGCCTCATACCAAGGAAGTATGAACGGATTCACGGCCCGAATGTGCAACAAAGCTAAGATCTCTCATGGGAAAAGTAACGCACCTCTGCAGAGTGTAAGAACTGTAATTTGTTACTCCCTGATCCGAGAAGGAGCTACAAACGCGGTGGGAAAGGAACTCCATGAAAGTTCTGGTAAATCTGTGAAGGCTAACGAACATAGATTTTCAGAATAAAATCAACCTTAGAAGAAATGTTTGCAAAAACTTGCATTGCCTACGACCTATGGTCTGTGGTTGTAGATATAGTGCATCAAACAATCCTTTCTAGTAAACTTGCTGAGTACGCTCGTACTCACGAGCAACGTATCTTCTTAACCCTTGCTAGATTCTGAAGCCAATACAAACGATGTCTACATCAACTAATGCTCAAGGGAATCATCATTAACAGCTCAAGTTCTTCGATAAAATCAATGAAGTCAACAAATATACCAATTAAAGTGAAGATGAAATTGATGATTAGATAGGAATATAATCTCTAGTCATAGAACCTACTTCTGTAGAGTATTTCTATAACAACAATGCAAGCCCAATAGTTCAGATACTAGTTCTATAAGTAGGATAGATTTAAGTTGATTATTTCCGATTCTTCTTTGTAAGAAGTTTTGAAAGGATACAGATGTTGCCTAGAGGGGGGTGAATAGGCGATTAAAACTTTTCCGAGAGTTTCTCAACAAAGGCGGAATTAAACTAGTGTTTACTTTGATAAGCACAAGGCCAAGAACAACTAGGGTTCACCTATGTTCACCAACAACTTATGCTAAGCAAGTCAAATAACTATGTGATAGCAAGATATATACTTCAAGCACGAAGGCTATCACAAAGTAAAGTGCACAAGTAAGAGCTCGGGTATAGAGATAACCGAGGCACGCGGGGACGACGATATTTTACCGAGTTCCTCCCAACATGGAGTACGTCTCGTTTGGAGAGGGGTGGTATCAAACCACCAACTCCACAAAAGGCCTCCCTTATTATCCTATGAATCTCACCCCAACGGGGTCGATCCACGCTTGCACTATCGGTGCACTTGTCGTTGGCAATCCGGAACCTCTCACAAGGTTGGGGCACTTCTCCACAACTCAATTGGAGGCTCCCAACAAACAAGCTTGGGGAAAGCTCCACAACCTAATTGGAGGCCCCAAGTAATCCAAGTACCTGCAAAACCACCAAACCGTGTAGCGTTCCAAGAACCAAAGAGTAAAAAGCTTCTCACCTTTCACTCAATCAAATTCTCACCGAGAACTCAAACCTATGCACCAAATGCAATGGCAAGAACACAAGTAGTGCTCAAATCCTTCTCTTCCAAATTCCACCAACACTACAAAAGCTTGTGGGGGAATAAGGGAGGAAGAACAATGGAGGAAATCCATAAAAGACTCCAAGATCTAGATCCCAAGACGTTTCCCTCACTTAGAGGAGAGATGGATTGGTCGGATTGTAGATCTAGATCTCCTCTTTCAAATCCCTAAAGTATATGCAATCTCCTCTTTCAAATCCCTAAATTATATGCAAGAATCAATGGAGGGATTGAGAGATAGCAAGCTTAAAGAGGTCAAAATGGTGGGGGGAAACTTGCAAGAGACCTAGGGAATCATTGGGGAAGAATGGCCCCTTAAATAGGTCCCTAGAAATCCAACCGTTAGGCCCAGGAATCGCCCGGTCCGGAGTCTCCGGACTAGGACCGGAGTCTCTGGTGTACCCAGGCCAAACGGGGACAATCTGGAGGACGTACTGGACGCGGTCCGGAGATAGACCGAAGATTTAGTCCGGAGTCTCTGGTCTTACAAAAACTGGCAGAAAGACCAATACGAAAACAACCATAACTTTTGCATCCGGACTCAGATTTTGATGATCTTGGGTTCATTTTAAAGAGGACAATAAGCTCTACAGGATCATACAGAAAAACATAATAGTCCAGAAAGGGAGGATAGAACCAAATGACGAAAGTTTTAACCTCTCTCAAAAATACAAACCAGTAAAACCTCCAACATCGAAAACAAAGTAGAGAATGCATATGAAATCCGTTTTCGATGAACTAGAGCTTGTCATGGAGATTAAAACAAGCTCTAAATCCTCACATTAGTAAGAACCAAATAATGGAAGGTTTTACCTATCTCTAAAATACAAACCGGTAAAACCTCCAAGATCAAAAATGCAATAAGATATAAAGGGGAAATCCGTTTTTGATGAATTAGGGCTTGTTATGAATATTACCACAAGCTCTAAAACCTCACATGGATAAGGTCCAAATAACAACCAAGAAAGGATGATGCTAAGTATGCAAAGGTTTGATCTCTCTCTGAACGATATGATAGAGTTACTCACTTGAGAGCCCCTCTTGATAGTACGGTTATCTATCCTATAAACCGGTCTCCCCAACTAACACCACGAGACAGGTACGAAGAAAACCCTATCAATATCATACCTTTGTCTTGCGCATATTCCACTAAATCTTGATGTATACAATCTTGTCCTTCTCAAGATGGAACAACTTTCTTGATTGCACTTGCATGCACTCGCTTGATGAAGACTTGCAAGTTGCTCCCCCATACAACATGGGGAAACCTTTACTTTGACCTTGTCTTCATCGATCCATGATTACCGAGGATGGCAAGCTTCAAGCATGAGATCTTCTATATATTGCACATCTTTAGCTTGCACATCATTTCTTCTTTTCTTCATTATGTTGATGCCTTGAAGGTGCACCAGAGATATTACTCCATCTTATTCTTCAAGACATACTTGCCATATGTTTAACTCTCACATGACCAATCTGTGGATCACTCTTTGAACACCTTGGTCACCACTTGATCCTCTTCACTTTCTTCTTCTCCAAACCTTGAAGCCAACATATGGTTCAAGCATTGCCTATGGACAATTCCTACAAGTAGAACTTGATACAAGCATTAGTCCATAGAGATTGTCATTAATTACCAAAACCACACATGGGGGCCCACATGTTCTTTCAATCTCTCCCATTTTGGTAATTGATGACAATCCATTTGAGAGGGTTTATATAAGGAATTTAACATATAAAATTGTAGCACCAATATCAAATACTACATAAGTGTGTGATATTGGTACCATCACCATATATAGAGCAAACTCCCCCACAATCTATGCATGTGTGATGAACTTGAATTTCATTGCATATATTGCCAATCATTATCATTGGTGGAGTTTCCTCTATATATATACCACATGCTAAGCAACAACAACGATGCAAGAGCATGAAAGGCAAATGCTTAGAAACAAACTCAAGGCATAAAACATTTACCTTAAATCCTCTAAAACTTCTCCCCCATTGGCATCGATTGCCGAAATGGGTGACAAGTTCTAGAAGGCCAATATAGTGATAAATCCCCAAAAGGTGTGCATTCGCACATATCCAATGATGAATACTTGGGAGGAAGTAGAACTATATCGAGGACCCAAAGATTGTCAAAAGAAATAAAATAAAAGAAGCATCGACAAATGATGTAAGCAAGCACAAGATCTGACAAACCAATTAAAAACAACAAATGAGTCCAAATGGAAACAACAAGATATTATGATAAGAGCAAAAGAATGTTTTTAAATAATAAATGGAGAAGCTCCCCAAGATTTGTGCACAATTTAAAAATAAATGCATTAGAATACATAATGCACAAATATGGAATCCTTGCTCCCCCATAAGCATTTAAACACAACAAATGAAAGAAGACAAATGAGCATTATTAAATGAATTAGATGAGCTCCCCAAAGATAATGCACCAATTATGATAATTGCATTTGGGAACAAAGTGCATAATCATGGAATCCTCACTCATCCAACTCCATTTAACAATACAAGGCATGAGAGAACAAATATGATAAGCACAAAGTGATGCTATAAATAAAATTAGGAAGCTCCTCTAGGTATGTTCAACATTAGGTTTTGTATGTGAATACAATGTGCATAACATGGAATCCTCACTTACTCTATTTTACTCATAACACTACTTTGCGCAAATTAGCAAATACCAAGGCATAAAATTTGCAAGAAACAAATGGTTGAGCAATAAGTAAGAGACAACATATTAGCAGGCTCAACCACAAGGATGTGTGAGATGCATGACAAAGCATATTATAAGACTAGTACAAGGATGATCATTGCGTATCCACATAGTCTTCAATGAATGATATTGCTTAGTATGACCATACAACACACATGAAACAAGGAAGATATCAAGAAAAAATAGAGTAACCTCTTGCATGTGTATAAGTTTCTAAGTAGACAATCTTGCAAAGATATTGATCCACAAAGAAACATGTACACACAAAGTAGATACTTAAAATCAATAGAGCAAGATATCCAAAATGAAGTCATGACAATACCAATAAGATTTTTCTTGAAAGCATGGCCAAAGGCTCAAATATCTTATTGTACATCGATGAGCTTCAACAACCAACACACCCCATACATTACAACTATCACCAAGGTAAAAAGGAGAAAGTTGGAATATATGGAGATAGGCAACAAGTATCACAAGGATAAATCAACTAGCAAAATCTCACTATTGCACATGAGAGAAGTTGAGGAAAAGATAGGCAATAAAATTGCTAGATTGACATATTTGGGATTGGTGGATCATATGCATGATTTTGTATAATCCCAATTATATGCACCCATCTCAACTTATACATATTTACAATAGATAGTTCTCTTAATACCATGGATATAAATACAACAATTTGTACAATAACAAAAATTCATGCCAAGATGCAACCTACAAAAGGTTGGAAGCAAGATAAATATGCATGAGAAAGAGATACTTGTTACCGAGATATAATTGGTAGGATGTAGAGCATATGAATTCTTTGATCATCCTATAGCTTTCCTAAAATTTTCATGTATGCACCACTTCTTCAAAATTGAGATACAAGCATCCAATATATCTCCGATGTACCTAAAACATAATTAAGTACAAAATGGTCCTAAACATATTGGGTCCAAAGTAGTTAGTGCAACTACAATACATAGGAGAGACTCCACATAATTATGTGCATATTGATATGAAATTGAATTTCATGCACAACTTAGCCGATGGGAATTGGTAGAGTTTCCCTTATATATTGGATCAAAGAAAGCAAGCATGCCATAATATAGATATGTAGTAAATATGCATGCACAAGGCTTTCAAGAACCAAAAATGAGATACAATTTGAACAAAAACACCAAGTAAACCGAGATGGCACACACAAGAGTGTGACAATACAAGCGGTGACCAAATTGTATCAAAGAACCAATTCAACACACGAAAGTTCATAAGTTCAAAAATGAACTAGGCCAAAGACAAAGAGCAAAAGATAGATAAAAATACAAATGCTCAAGGATTTATATCATTCTAAAATGGTCAAAACGTGAAACAAGGAATGAGACAAAACCAACTCCCAAAAAGAGTAAGGTTCCAACAAGTAAACCAAACTCTCCAAACTTTTCATGATGGCACAAAATACCAAAACAAAAAGATCAAACTTCCAAGCACATAAAACCCGATATGGATCCAAGAAGGAAGCATAAAAGGATTGTTCTAGATAATATAGGAGATC
Source organism: Avena sativa (assembly GCA_916181665.1). Classification (NCBI taxonomy): domain Eukaryota; kingdom Viridiplantae; phylum Streptophyta; class Magnoliopsida; order Poales; family Poaceae; genus Avena; species Avena sativa. The sequence continues at coordinate 446,038,365 of OV702293.1, read as the reverse complement.
TCACCTATAAGTAGTACATTATATATAATTTTGCTTTTGAATGCAAAATGCACACAAATGAGATCATCACTACTTCCTACATTAAATAAAACACAATAGGATACCAATAAAATAAGAAGATCCAAAAGAAGCAAGGAATACATGGGAGCAAATAAAACATTTACTTGGCTAAAGATAGGACAAGATTAAGCAAAGGCCAAAGTGAATATGATCAATAACTTCTACCATAGATTTAGTACTCATTGTCCAAGGACAAGAAATACTGGGAATAATTTTCCCAAGGCAGTTTGCATGGATATCCATGATCATAGTCACAACAAGAAGCATATAACAAAGTATAAGAATTAAGTTCGATGCTTCAAAAGAGATTCTTGTCCTTGAAGCAAATGGTTTCCATGAGGATATAGAGATCTAAATATGAGGAAACACAACCAAGAAACACTTTCACACACAAGATCCAAACTATGAGAAATAAAGGCATTCAAGCAAGTTGGAACTTGTATGAGCTAATGTGTCACATATGAGCTAGATAATTATTAATATCAATTCTAAGTGACACAAACTCGAATTTTCACATTTTCTAGGATTGTAATATGCACTAAGCATATGACTCCCCCATGATGTGATACTACCATAAAACCAACACGAGGCAAAAGGGATACAAATAGAGATAACTAATGGACATTATAGAACTTAAATTTCTCGTGAGAAACATACCACAAAGAGACTGGATAATGTTCCAATATAAAAGCTAGGTGGTATACCTCATGTACACACATTTTTAGGATTGTGGAATGCCTAAGCATAACACTCCCAAAAATGGGATAGTCCATTAACCTCTCACAAGAGCCAAATAAGATACCAAATATAACCACGTAAGGTTCAAACACAAGAAACACACATACATGGCGTGCCACCTAATCATACACAGATATGCTTGATACCTCAAGATAATTAAGTGGATATCACAACATGTACAAAAGCATGGAAGATACAAAACCAACACATGCACAAGGGGGCGAGTAACTTTCAATGTAATGAGTTAAGCATTTGTTACCGCAAGGAGGAACATTGGATATATAATATAAGCATGATAATCCAAAATGCTTGGCTTGACACAAATAATTGATGAAGATCCCTCAGTTCTTCATAATGTAACCAAGTCTCCAATGCCCTCCAAAACACACCTATTGATCAAGTTTTGGCTTGTTGGTCCCCAACCAAGTTGGGTCCTAAGAAGTTAGTCACAATAGGCTTGGCAACCCAAATGGTTCTTTTCTTGACACCACATTGGGCACCAACAAACTTGGCAAACATATTGTCAATCTCATCCTTATAAAGTGAATAAGCATCATCAATCAAGATATGATTGGATGAAAAGATACCAATAGTGCATGAGGAAGAAATGTGCCCCTTCTCACGACATATGTAGCAAGTTATACTCTTGCCATATTTCTTCTTAGGTGAAGCCACAACTTGAGGAAGAGCTCGAGTAGTCCTCTTAGGAAGAGGCCCGTCAATGACTTGAGGTGGAGCTTGAGGCCGCTTCCCTTGTTGCTTCACACTAAGAGGCTTTTTCTTCAATGGGCAATATCTAACATGGTGCCCTTCTTCCTTGCACTTGAAGCAAACAATGTTGTCCAGATTCTTGACTTGATCTGCGCCATTCTTCTTGTTGTCCTTGTGCTTTAACTTGATAGTGGACTTGTTCTTGACATTGGAGTTGAATCCAAGTCCACTCTTGTCATTGGGGGATTTTTGCACACTCAAGATTTTGTTGAGTGTGGCCTTCCCTTGGTGACCCTTTTTCAAGTTATTCTTCAAATAAGTGACTTGAGCCTTGAGCTCTTTGATTTCCTCTACATGGTTAGTTTCAACAAAAGTACTAGAGGAAGTAGATGCTACATTGTTAGAGCAATAAGGCACGGAATGTAATTCATCACGAGATATATCATGGTTGAGAGTGGATGAATTACAAGGACTAGCACATGGCAATATAACATTTGAAGTAGATATAGTGCTAATGTCTCCATGAGGCCCACTAGATGTTACCTTTGACACGATGGCCTCATGAGCTAACTTTAGCCTTCCATGGGAGACTAGAAGATCCTCATGCAAGCTTGAGAGCTTGACATGACTTTCTTATAATATCCCATAGTTGCTAGTTAGCAAAGCAAGTTGAGCCTTTAGCTCAACATTCTCCTTCAAAATAGATGCTTCACACGAAATATAGTTAGTAGCACAAGCATCATCATTATTAGCAAGAGGTGATGGCAACTCGGCAAGCTCTTTTGAATATGAATCTTTAAGTTGCTCATGCGACTCGGTGAGTTTGATGAGCTCACTCTTAATGACCCGAGAGCCATTTTCAAGGTGCTTAAAATCCTCAACAAGTTTAGCATAAGCAACTTAAAGTTCATCATTTTTAACCTTGAAGGAGTTAGCCACCACAAGTTCTCTATCATGGTATTCCTTTACTCTAGATAAATCTAGAGTAAAAGTCTCCTCAAGAGATTCTTTGGTGGTTTGTTCTTCTTCAAGGGAGTCCTTTAGTTGAGCAAGTTCATTATCATACTCACGCTCAAGCGCAAACTTTTCATCAATTATGTTTTCTTGATCCTCAATAAGATCATTGCCTTCTATAGCATAATTCAAGATTTCAAGAAAGTTGGAGGAAGCAATTTTATTTTTGTAGAGGGCACTATAGACAACCTCTCCCATTTTCTTAATAGAGGTAATATCATACTTACCTCGATAATCATCATTATCATTTTCAACCTCATCATCATCATGATATACAATGGGATCCAAAGAGGTTACCTTTGTTCCCTTAGCCATAAGGCATATGTGAGAACCGGAGGAAGGTGATGATGAGATTGCACTTGTAGCTCTATTAAAGACCTTTTATTGGTCCACAGAATCTTCGGTTTCCTCTACATGGTTAGCAACACAAGCACTAGAGGAAATAGAAGCATTTTTATCATGGCAACAAGACAACACAAACATATCATCATGAGATTTATTCAAGTCATTTCTACATGATATGCAAGGACTATTAACACAAGCATGTAAGAAGTTTCTAGTGCTAGAAGTGTTAAAGTACAAAGATAGATCATTGCAACTAGATAGAGATGAGGGATAATAAATAGTAAGCACACTATCCAAATTGCAATTTCTATCACCACTCACCATATTGGTACCTTGTGAAAAATAACATGTTGGTGAAGTGGTAGACGATGAGAAATCATCTCGACCGGAATTGGAAGCAACACAATCATCCTCAATAATGTTGGACTTGCTATATTTATCTTGAAGGTTGGTCCATATTTCATGAGCACTCGAATAAGGCATGATCAAAGATAGAACTACATTGCTCACAACAAGTGAAAGAATTTTAGTAGCTAGAGCATCTATACAAGAGTTCAACTTCTCCTCTAAAGGTTCGTTTTGGGGATCCATAGGAGAAGAGAAACCCATATATAGATATCCCTCGATATTTGAGTGAATTCCTCGAAATAAATTAAGCATGCGAGATTTCCAAACATCATAATTTATGCCATCGAATGTGAACCTATCATTGTGCACAATCCCCTAGCCGACATCTTTACTCTCAAGGCGGTGAAGCCTAAAATGAGAGACCGGGATCTGATACCAATTGAAAGGATACAGATGTCGCCTAGAGGGGGGTGAATAGGCGATTAAAACTTTTCCGAGAGTTGCTCAACAAAGGCGGAATTAAACTAGTGTTTACTTTGATAAGCACAAGACCAAGAACAACTAGGGTTCACCTATGTTCACCAACAACTTATGCTAAGCAAGTCAAATAACTATGTGATAGCAAGATATATACTTCAAGCACGAAGGCTATCACAAAGTAAAGTGCACAAGTAAGAGCTCGGGTATAGAGATAACTGAGGCACGCGGGGACGACGATATTTTACCGAGTTCCTCCCAACATGGAGTACGTCTCGTTTGGAGACAATCCGGAGTATCCGGGCTGGGACCGGAGTCTCTGGTGTACCCAGGCCAAACGGGGACAATCTGGAGGACGTACTGGACGCGGTCCAGAGATAGACCAGAGATTTAGTCCGGAGTCTCCGATCTTACAAAAACTAGCAGAAAGACCAATAGGAAAACAGCCATAACTTTTGCATCCGGACTCGGATTTTGATGATCTTGGGCTAGTTTTAAAGAGGACAATAAGATCTAAAAGATCATACAGAAAAACATAATAGTCCAGCAAGGGAGGATAGAACCAAATGACGAAAGGTTAACCTCTCTCAAAAATACAAACCAGTAAAACCTCCAACATCGAAAACATAGTAGAGAATGCATATGAAATCCATTTTTGATGAACTAGAGCTTGTCATGGAGATTAAAACAAGCTCTAAATCCTCACATGAGTAAGAACCAAATAATGGAAGGTTTTACCTATCTCTAAAAGACAAACCGGTAAAACCTCTAAGATCAAAAACGCAATAAGATATAAAGGGGAATCCGTTTTTGATGAACTAGGGCTTGTTATGAATATTTACCACAAGCTCTAAAACCTCACATGGATAAGATCCAAATAACAACCAAGAAAAGATGATGCTAAGTATGCAAAGGTTTGAGCTCTCTCTGAACGATATGATCGAGTTACTCACTTGAGAGCCCCTCTTGATAGTACGGTTATGTATCCTATAAACCGGTCTCCCCAACTAACACCACGAGAAAGGTACGAAGAAAACCCTATCAATATCATACCTTTGTCTTGCGCATATTCCACTAGATCTTGATGTATACGATCTTGTCCTTCTCAAGATGGAACACCTTTCTTGATTGCTCTTGTACGCACTCGCTTGATGAAGACTTGCAAGTTGCTCCCCCATACAACATGGGGAAACCTTCACTTTAACCTTGTCTTCATCGATCCATGATCACCGAGGATGGCAAGCTTCAAGCATGAGATCTTCTAGATATTGCACATCTTTAGTTTGCACATCATTTCTTCTTTTCTTCATTATGTTGACGCCTTGAAGGTGCACTAGAGATATTACTCCATCTTATTCTTCAAGACATACTTGCCATATGTTTAACTCTCACATAACCAATCTGTGGATCACTCTTTGAACACCTTGGTCACCACTTGATCCTCTTCACTTTCTTCTTCTCCAAACCTTGAAGACAACATATGGTTCAAGCATTGCCTGTGGACAATTCCTACAAGTACAACTTGATACAAGCATTAGTTCATAGAGATTGTCATTAATTACCAAAACCACACATGGGGGCCCACATGTTCTGTCAAGTTTCTTTCTCTCTCTTTAACTTAGAGTGTTCTCTGGATCTTTTGTAAAGAGTCGAGTTGTAACCTATAGCCATGTATTGGACCTGCTGTGTTTCTGTTGTACCACTCTGAGGGATGTAATACTAGTGAACGGTGTTGCATTGGTGTTATGTCAACGACTATAGTGTACTACATCATGCAGTGGTATGCTGGGTCACCGCAGAAGAAGGAGGGCAGCAGGATGAGCAGGAGCAGCAGCAGGAGCATATGTACAAACCTGCTTGGGAGGGACAACAGCAGCAGCAGCCTTGGGACCAATGGCCCAATCAGCCACAACAGCAACAAGGGTTCAACAATGTCCCCTACCAAGATTTTTTGCAGCTCAACCAGCGCATTGGGGAGATCAACCAGACTCTACATGGAGTAAGTGAAGATGTGAGTGCTTTAACTAACACCTTCAGTACCTTCATGACCTACTTCCCCGACTAATACCAGCAGCACCAGCAACCGCCGCCGAACGACGGCAACAGCTAAGCATCGCAATAGCCTAAGCTTGGGGGAGGTTTTGAAAACCTCCAAACTTGCATTCATATTTTTATTTATTTATTTTCTTTTCCAATGAATTGCATGTTATTTTCAGTTTGCATTCTTAAAACAAAAATACACAAAAAATAGCCGTAACCTTTATTTGCAGATTTGTTTCTTTGTCTTTCTTGGAGATTGCTCAATTTCAGATGACTTGGCAATAGGTAAATATAGAGAGGATTCGACTCAAGTACTAGAACGAAGTAAGCAAAGGAGGTATCATATTCCTTTAATTACCTCTCCTGCAACTTTAAATTGATCCTACAATTATTTACTTGCTTGCACTTGAGTCACTCCCCACCTAGCTTGTTATCCTATAAATTATATTCTCTTACTAGTGTTCTCTTTTAGCTTTGAAACAATGAGCAATGAACTTGGTTAAAATATTTACGATATTTTTACAATAAGAAAAAGCATCCAAGAGATGACTTGAGTCTATGTTTAGCCCAAAGGATTTGATTTTAGAAACTACTCAACCCTATTGAGCTTAATGTAAATAGACTCGATAGCACCCTTGAATGAAATTGTCTTATAAAATGGATACTTCGAAGTAGTAGTGATTATGCCACTGCTTTTTCTAATAATTATAGTAGTATGTTGCTTTACGCGTGTCACTACAACACTGTCATACTCCATGGGGAACTATTAACTTCGCTGGCCAATGAACGATCTAAATGTGGAAAATCACTATTAACTCCGCTGACCAACGAACAATCTTATCTGCAGAAAACAACAAACAAATCATTTTTTACTTTTATGCTTTTTATTTCTGAAGTTTAGATTTTAGTTTTATTTAAATACTTTCGTTTAATCCAAAACCTATTCTTATTTCAACACTTGCAGTCAATTCATTCGAAGACATGTCATAATTTCGGGTGCGACAGATACTTCATCAATAAACACTTACCTTTGGGTTCTATATGGGATCGATATCTTAACTTTGAAACTAGCTACAAACAATCTATGCACTTACATCCATCAACCACCGGAGCACCGCACCCGACCGCCACCTGCGCCACCGTCGGTGAGTAGTCGCAAACGTTCTCAGCCACCAGATCTCGATCTAACGGTGCAGATTAGAACTAGCCGAATCGGTATCGACCACTCTCGTGCCGCCACATGGCCAGCCAATTAACCCAGTCAGCGCTGACTCGGCGCTGACCCAATAAAGATAATAGATTTATTTTTAAAACTTGTAGAATATAGATCTATCCTCTAAAATTCATAGGAAATTCATACTTAGTCCAAAAATTAAGTATAATATATCAAATTGTAGCTATTTTAATGTAGCTTAATGATATATGATTAAATATAACTTTTTCCCTATTGTTACTATTAATTAATTAGTACTAATTTCCTTTTAGAGTATTAAATCCATAGTAAATTATCTGTAACTCCAAAAAATATGAATAATATGTCCTTGGGTTCAAAATCCTGGGTAGATTACAGATCTGTTTTTAGATTTAAATCTTGACTGTACGAACTATTTAAATGAATTAAACTCCATTAAACATTAATTAAATCATAGTAAAAGATCTATAACTCTAATTAGGGTGAATCCAACTCCTACTGGTTCATATTAATGTCGTCTACCCATTACACTTTAGATCCAATATTTATTCGACAAAGAGTATAGGAGTTACAACAGATGTGCTAAAACATCAATAATGGCAAGAAATTATTAATAACAAATACTCCATTGCATTAATTGGTCCCTTGCATGCATCACATGTTTCAGTAATGTTTAGAGAATTAAATACAACCATTAAAATTTATTAAATTGTAATGCATGCATTTGTGCATTTGTTTATAATTGTATTGTTGTTTATCTTGTATGCAATTGCTTGATCGATAGGTTGCGAGGAGTGCAACATGTGTGATTGCAATGAGTGCTTGAACGACTTCAACTGCAACCAAGTAAAGTAGATGCTATTTTGTTCGTGACATTGTCCTACTTTTTTCTATGCATGTGTAGTGTATTTTGTAGATGCATGTGTAAAAAATTACTATCGCTATGCTATGTCCTATATACCGTGGTAGGAATTCCTGGTAGTTGAACCACTGTGTGTCTAGATGTGCTTAGCCATGCTGTGATAGACGAGGACTGGGATACATCATATGATAGTTGTTGTTGTTGTTAGTGTTGTTTTGAGAAAAGTAAAACCACTTAATTAATGAACTCCCTGGGTGTGATGGGATTGACATTTTTGGTGGTATCATTGCGGAAAGACACCCAGATATCTAGAGAAAATGATTGAATTTTTTATTTTATAGCTTACCTGTACAACCATGTGCCAGTAAAAAATGAGTGGCTGGTTGTAATTAGTAGGTTGTGGCGACTCGAACCCACGTAGCCAGAGATGTAAAATTTTGGTAGGATGGTATGGTGCGTGTCAGATTTGGGGAGCTACCTCCCTAACGGTCTCATCTTGGACTTTTCCCTATCATCACACAATATGAGAGTGGTGGTACGAGCTGGGCTGGCCAGGTCACATGGGTAAATTGTACTAATCCATGCAGGGTGTATAAACTAATCGATTAGCCGTGTCCCCGGTTATGGATATCTGAGTTGCTTAATATTGAGTTCATGACATGGTTCTCGTTCATTCTAATTTCCTAATTTTCTTAATATTGATGGGTTAACTTAATTGAAATTTTTTCAATGAAAATCTAAACTGTTTAAGAAAGTAGGATAAAAGTGTTTATGCTCGCAAAATAACCAAGCTTCCACCTAGCCCAATAAGCATGTAGTATCTAGGTGTATTGTCTCCCTACTTAGCTATACTTGCCATATATTCAAAGTATTGATCATTCGGGGTTGTTACGTTTTATATTACAGGATATTCCGATTCTGATTGATCGATTAGGTTGCGATATTCTACTCAATATTTGTTCGCTTATGGGTAATTGAAGAGGAGCCTATTATATACTTATGCTTCTGTTTTCTATTGAACTATTTGAGCTAGCATGCGTGCTAAGTATTATTGTAATAATTTAATACTCTGGATCATTTCATTATTTATGATGTACGGATATTTGCTTTGTTATTTATCATTAAGTTCTATATAAGCCAATAAACCGATCAAAAGATTTGGCGTGTTGCATAGAGCTACGGTCTTTTCAGGCTGTAGTATTACATCAGTTACATTCTTTTTAAGAACAATTCTACTCATCGGTACGTATTATGTTTAAGACGTGGCACATTCTTTTGCATGGCACGTTCTTTTGTAAGAAAATAATGTTTGAGACTGTCTCTCCCATGCTCCATAGAACGTACTTTTCCATCATCGGTGCGTATTAATGCCGGATCATCCTCATCTGAATATGATGATTTCTGCATTTCGTTAACACCTTAGCTTTCGTACAGAGAAAAATTAATTCAAGTAGATTCGTACGTGTTCCCGCAGACACTAATATTTTCAAGAAATTAACAAGAACGTCGTTTTAATTTTTGTTCTGTCAGTTACAACAGCGGGCTTGGACGTGGACACTAAACGAAAAACGGTACTCCCTCCGATCCATATTAATTGACTTTAATTTGTCAAAATTTGAATGAACCTATATACTAAATAGTGTCCAGATTCATTCAAATCTAGACAAATTTGAGTCAATTAATATGGACCGGAGGGAGTAAAAAAACACATAAAAACTGTAAGGCTTACCAAGTTACCCGAACCTACAAAAACACAAAAAAACACTTTACCCCTTAATACCTGGGCATAGCCTGGGACCTGGGGGCAGGCCAGATTTCCGGCGGGGCTTTGCAAAGCATGTCCTTCAAATGCCAAAGCCCAGACCCATCCCAAGGTCCCCGAAAAAGCTCTTCCATATTTACAAATATTAGACATCTTCCAAAATAAATAAATGAATTATTGCAACCCTTTATGAGTTGTAGCTCAACTTTTCACAAGCATTATTTGTTATTTATATATACAAAATATGCGGATAGGATCAATTATAACGGATACAAAAAAGTGTTAGAATATCAATATGCACTATTCTATTCTATTTTCTTGCCACAAAGCTCTAACATGGACATTTATTGAGGATTTCCGCGAAGGTTTTCCATATGCCAACAAGGTAGATCAGAATCATATCAAAGCTTCTTCTTTATCCATGTAGATCAGAATCATATCCGTTTTAAGAAACTCTCTAGGCTCGAATCTAAGCTCCCGAAGTAGTCTTGGAGCCTTCTCATAAAAGAATAAAAAGGGAAAATGACATGACAAATTATGTTATGCATATCACTCTAAAATTATTTAGTGTCACAAGAAAAGAAAACTGGGCCCACTCAGTTTATGATAGAAAGACTTTACCACGTGAAGGACATGCCCTTTAAGAATTAACTAGAAAAACTTTATAAAAGGGGGGAGTAGTCCACCCTTGAACTATGGATTTGTGGTGGTAACTTGATTCAATCTCTCCATATATGATCATTATTGTTGTATGTATAAGATGTCTTACATGATTACGGTACTATATATATAATTTATATGGTGGATATTGTCAGGAATATGCAACTTATATTCCTCTAGGGGCCAAAGGCCACAATATATAGTACAGGTACAGGGCAAATATGCAGGAAGCCCCCTAACATATGGGGGAAATACAATATACAGATATATACATCTAACACCCCCCCCCCCTCAAACTCATGGTGGATCCACAACACTGAGTTTGGAGAGTAAGAAATCATGCTGCGCTCTGGTCTGTGCCTTCGTGAAGAAATCCGCCAACTGTAAATCTGAAGGCACATACTGAAGCGCAACAACCTGAGCCTGCACCTGAGCACGTGTATAGAAAGCATCAGCACCAATATGCTTGGTAAGCTCATGCTTGACCGGGTCACGTGCAACACTAATAGCACCTGTACTGTCAGACAAAACCAGACTGGGTGTGGTAATGGGGACCCCAAAATCTGCAAGTAACCACCATAACTAGGTCACCTCAGCAGTCAACAAGGCCATAGCACGCAACTCAGCCTCAACACTTGAACGGGAAACCGCTGTCTGTTTCTTCGTCTTCCAAGCAATGAGCGAACCACCAAGAAACACACAGTAAGCAGAAAGTGAACGACGATCCGAAGGATCACTCGCCCATGTAGCGTCCGAATAGCACTGGAGCTAGAGGGAGCTGGAACGAGGAAAGAAAAGGCGACGAGTGATCGTACCACGAAGATAACGAAGAACACGGAGAAGATGACTATAGTGAACAGTGGTGGGAGCAGAAACAAATTGACTCAGAATATGAACAGGATAAGAGATGTCAGGACGAGTGACAACAAGATAAACAAGACTCCCAACAAGATGACGATAATGCGTCGGATCATAAAGAGGATCACCATCAGTGAGTTGAAGCTTAACATTAAGCTCCATAGGAGTCTCAACAGTGCGCTCATCCCCAAGAGCAGCACAGGCAAGAAGATCCTGAATATACTTTTCCTGAGAGATGTAGAAGCCATCAGAAGTGGAGGAGACCTCAATCCCAAGAAAGTATCGAAGAGGACTAAGATCAGTCATAAGAAACTGATCACGAAGACGAGCCTTAACAAAGGCGATATACTCAGGATCATCACCAGTAATGATCATATCATCAACATAGAGAAGAAGGAGAGTGCGTCCACGAGGAGAAGTGTGAACAAACAGCGCTGGATCATGAGCACTAGGGGAGAAACCAGCAGCAGTCACTACAGAATCAAAGCGCTCAAACCAAGCACGAGGGGCCTGTTTGAGGCCATAAAGAGAACGTCGAAGACGACAAACCATCCTTTCGGGAACAGAATACCCAGGAGGAGGCTGCATATAAACCTCCTCACTCAACTCACCATTGATAAAGGCATTCTGAACATCAAGCTGGGACACAGACCAGTGACGAACAGAAGCAACAGCAAGAAGAGTACGCACAGTGGTCATATGAGCCACAGGAGCAAATGTCTTATCATAGTCACGACCATGCTCCTGGTGAAAACCACGAGCCACAAGACGCGCTTTATAGCGCTCAAGAGATCCATCAAAGCGAGTCTTAATCTTATAGACCCACTTACATGTGATAGGACGAACACCGGGAGGGGGAGAAACAAGTTCCTAGGTGCCAGTGCGCTCAAGCGCAGCGATCTCCTCAGCCATGGCCAGCTGCCATTCAGGATGATGCTCAGCATCCCGATAAGAAGTCGGCTCAGAGGCAACAGAAAGACCATACTGACTAGGAGAGTAACGCTCGGGGGCACGACGCTGACGAACAGGACGAGTAGATGGATGATCATCAGAGGAAGACGACGCAGGAGACGGCGATGAAGAAGAGGGAATAGTAGAGGAAGACTTCGGAGAACGAGGAGAACTAGGAGAACTAGACGGAGCAGAGGAGGATGGCGTCGAAGAAGAGAAATCAGGGGGAGGAGATCCTGAAGAAGACACAATAGGTGTAGAAGGAGGTGTGTCGGGAAAGAGAAGAAAAGAGATATCTTCCACCGGGTAAGTGCCAGCGGTGGGACGAGGATAGAAAGGACGCGTCTCATCAAAAGTAACATCACGAGAGATACGCATCTGACGACCAACAGGGTCCCAACAGCGATAGCCCTTATGCTCATCACTGTATCCAAGGAAGACACACTCAACAGACTGAGCGGTCAGTTTGGTGCGTTCGCGAGGAGCAAGGAGAACATAGCAAGCACAACCAAACAAGCGAAGCATGGAGTAGTCTGGAGACTGTCCAGATAGGCGCTCAAGAGGGATACCACCCTGCAAGGCAGCAGAAGGCTAAATATTGATGAGGTAAGCCGACGTAGCGACAACCTCAGCCCAGAAGTGCGGTGGGAGAGAAGAAGCAATCATCATAGCGCGAGTGGTCTCAAGAAGATGGCGATGCTTACGCTCAGCAACGCCATTTTGGGCATGTGCGCCAGGACAGGAGAACTGAGCAAGGGTGCCCTGCTCAGCAAGAACACCTCGCAACATCTGGGAGATATACTCACTAGCAGAATCAGCACGAAAAACACGGATGGGGTAGAATACTGAGTACGGACCATGGCCGCAAAACGCTGATATATGGAAAGCACTTCACTGCGAGAGCGCATAAAATACAACCAAGTGTACCGAGAAAAATCATCGATGAATAAAATGTAGTAGCGATGGCCCCCTTTCGAAGCGAAAGGAGCCGGACCCCAAACATCAGAATGAACTAAATCAAAAGGTCGCTGAGATACAGACGTGCTAGTAGGATAGGAAAGCTGAATCTGTTTACCCAACCTACAACCCTGACAATGCAAAGACCCATCTCCTGAGACAGACCCCAGAAGACCACGATGAACTAATGACGACAGGCGAGAGTCACAGAGGTGACCATGACGATGATGCCACTGCTGAAAGGAACTGGTAGCAGAGCGACGACCGGAGAAGAACTGGCAGATGAAGTGGCAGCGGAAGGAACACGAAGCCAGTCTAACTCCCAAAGTCCGGAAGAGTCACGGCTGCGAGGGCCAGCTCCAACCAGGGCCTGTGTGCGACGGTCCTGAACAACACAAGAATCGGCATCAAGAATGACGCGACAACCAGAGTCAGTAAGCTGGCTAGCAGAGAACAGAATCATCTTAAGGAAAGGGACATGCGAAATATCAGGAACAGAAAAAAAAAGAAGTAGAAAGGGTGCCTCGACTAGAAACAGGAAAAGAGGTACCATCAGCCGTGAAGACAGGGACAGGAGAAGGGAGAGAACGAAGAGCAGACAGAAAAGAAGACTCAGAGGTCATATGAAAGGAAGCTCCAGAATCCAGATACCACGGGGACATACCTGACTGTGTAGAAGGGGGTGGTCGCATAGTGCCGGAAGAATCAGTCACAGAACTAGCAGTGCCCGTCGAAGAAGAGCCTATAGCAGCAAGCAGACCGCGAAGACTCCTGATAATGTCCTGATCAGAGAGAGCAACTGTTGAAGACCCGGAAGGAGCCGACTGCCCACGAGCCTGGTGCTGCTGACGTAAACTGGGGTTCCGTGTATAACAGGTGGCCCAAGTGTGGCCATCCCTGTTGCAGTAAGAGCAGTGACGAAGAGAACCACAGCGACCCTGACCACGAGCCTGCTGGTGCTGACTCTGACCCTGAGGCTGCTGGTGCTGAAGCTGACCCTGGCTCTGACCTGGAGGAGTGGGTAGTATCGGCGGCGGCACAGGGGACCACGGCTGAGTCGAGGGAGCAGACGACAAAGGAACACCACGAGTAGCAAGCACAGACGGAACCGCAAGAAGACCAGCACCACGGAGACGGTTCTCCTCAGCCCGAAGCTCAGACAACACCTCAGAGAGCAGAACACGACCACGAGCATTTAGCTGAGCACGCCGGGGCTCAAACTCCTGGCGAAGCCAAGACAGAAACTCATATATGCGGTGAAACTCCAAATCCGAGCGCACAATCTGGCAGCACGAGCATATGCCACAAACAGCAGTACGGAGAGAATCAAGCTGACGCCAGATAGCAGCACTCTGAGTATAGAACTCATCAATAGTGGAATCACCCTGCTGAAGAGCATGCTCCTGGCGAACCACAGACAGGTAAAGAGCATCCCCAGACGACTGATAGCGCTGACGAAGATGTGCCCATTGAGCGACAACATTAGGGAGACTCATGAACTCAGCTGCATACTGGGATAGAACACTGGAGGTGAGAACAGCAGCAGCACGAGCATCCTCATCGACCCACTGAGTGGAGGCAGTCAGAGCGTGGCGATAGGTCTCGAGATCAGCAAAGTACTGTTTGAACTTCAGGTCATAGGTAGCAACAGCACTATCATCGGCACTCTGAGTAGCATCCTTGGCCTCCTGAGAAGCATCAGCACCAAGAACAGTTGGCGTCGGTGGAAGAGGAGCCACAGGAGCAGGGGGCACGGCGGACAGGAGACCTCGCCGGAGAGCACACCCCAAAGACGGAGACCGCGCATGTGAACGTGCATGAAGACAGCGAAATCAGGATAATTCGCGCCATCTAAGATCACCGGGCAGCGAGAAATCGCAACATAGGCCGATGCAGAAGATATCTCTCTCTTTTTTTAAACTCTCAGATCCAATCTGGAACAGACGAAAACCAACTGTCAGATTCGACGAAAATCAACTGGCAGATCCAATGAGCGAGCTGGAATCCGGCGGCGCAGTCGTCAAGCAGCGTGGAACAGCAACAGGTCGCGTGCTGCAGCAGCAGGTTGCGTGGCCCAGTACTGCAGGGCGTGGAACTCCAATCTGAGCAGTACAGCGAGGACCCCCGCGCGTGGAGTTCCAGGACGTGAGCAGTGCTGCAGTACGTGGGCGGTGGCTACAGCAGGAGAACCAAGACGTGGTCCTGAACCAAGACGTGGTCCTGGGCGTTGAGTTCCAGGACGTGGAGTCCCACGCGCGCGAGCCAGCAGGAGAACGGGCAGGAGACGGCGTCGAGGCGGGTGCAGAAAGCAGGCGGGTCCCGCGTGGCGTCAGGCAGGAGACGAGCGGGTGCGATGTGCGGGTGCAGACCGACGGGGAGAGTTGGCGAGCCTCGGGAAGCCCGTCGGGTGAAGTAGGCAGGCGACGGGCGGTTGCAGCAAGATCGAACTAATCTCTGCAGCGAGATCTATCCGTTTTGGAGACGAAACGGGAGACGGCGGTGCAGACCGATCTAAAACGGGCAATGACGGCCAGGAACAAGGCGGCAACCGGCGGCGGCGACAACGGCAAAACCGTCGGCGACAGGGACGGTGGCGGCTACAGCGACGAAGTTGCAAGTAGGAGGAGGCTAACCTAGCTCTGATACCATGTCAGGAATATGCAACTTGTATTCCTCTGGAGGCCAAAGGCCACAATATATAGTACAGGTACAGGGCAAATATGCAGGAAGCCCCCTAACATATGGGGGAAATACAATATACAGATATATACATCTAACAGATATTATGGTATGAGATGATACATGGTATGCATTTACTATTGTATTGCAAGTTTATCGCTAGTTATACGCTGGAGATATATTATGATGTCTTATGCATTGGTTGGTTATTGTACGTCATGAGGTTATCAGGGTAATGCCTTGTTCGCTCACGTCATGAGGTGCTTAACAACGCCGAGTACAGAAAGATGAGAGGGTGTGATATGGACGAAAAACAAAACCTTTGTCTTCGTGTTGTAGTGTGTTTTTACAAAAAGGAGTATGAAGTATGTAAATGTATGTTGTATTGGAGGGAGTAGCCGAGTGACAGAAGCGCTACCGCTATGTGACAGCTAGCACTGTAACCTCTAGTATACACACATCTAGGGATAAAAGGAGAATAAGTACTCGTGGCTAATTGATAAAAATGACACGTTGCGTCCAACACACCTAAGTGTATTTATTTCAGCTGTGTGTTCTAGGACACGTAGCCCATAGCCATTAAACCATGACAATTGTGTGTACTTTATCATTCATAACATGATCACCATTGTTAGTGAGAGAAGACCAAGCGAACCCGTGAACCCATGTCCATTTTCCCCATAGATTAAAAACCTCCATCTTATCCTCTTCCATTTAGAGGATTAAGACACTTCTATATGTACTATTTTGTAGCACCTTACTTCCAAGCATTAAATGAACTTCAACTGTTTCTTTAATTTATTTAATGCATAAAACTAGAATTTTGACACTTTAGTTGGAGATAATATATATAGCTTTACCTTCTTGATCTTGCGGTTTGAAACCCACTACTTTCACATTGAAAGGTGCTACCGCCATCCCTTGCACTTGGGGGTTATTAGAGGCCTTGAAGGCAACGACCAGAATCTTCACAAACAAGGTTGAGTAAATCTTCACAACTTAAAATGGACACTCCCAACGCGACCACAAAGCCTCATCACAACAAGCACGACCTTCGAGGGATGCATCTTCCATCTAGGGTTCCAAGAATCCAAGAGTAACAAGTTCACCATTGAAAAATGGGGGAAAATCAAATCTAGTTTATGGTAGTGTAGATCTAGATCTTCTCTCTCAATTCCCAAAATGGTGTCAAGATTGAGTGTCTAGGGAGATAGATCTAGCGATTTGAGCTCAGCAACAATGGAGGTGAGAGAGTGGAAGTCGCGGTCTCTCCTTGGGGAAGGAGGGTGCCTTTTATAAGTATCATAAAAAACTAGCCGTTGTACACAACTTACCCTGTAGACTACGGTCTAAGCACACCGAAACCTCGGGTCAAAATTCTCACAACAACAGGTGTTTCAGAGTTCTTCATTGTGCAAAGGGAGGCTTAGAACGTGCATATGGATTTGTGTACGTGATTTAATTTTCCCATACCTTCCAACAAGAAACCCTTCTTGATAATATGGGGTTTTACTCAATTAAAACTTTCTCAGATCTTTTCTCTTTTAAAGGGTCAATCGCTGTCTTGTGCTTTTCATCAAATGAACCTTAAAATATGTAGCACACGGTTAAACTCACTTGTATTGTCAACACAACCAAAATAATCTTATGGTGGGAAATTCCCTTTCACTCGGTGATTTGAATATACTTCCTTCATCCAAAAAAGGATGTCACGGATTTATATAAATACACATGTATCTAGACATATTTTAGTGTAAAGATAAATATGAATGTAGACAAATTTGTGGCATCATTTTCTAGATGGAGGGAGTATATATTATCCTTGTAAATTTTGATGATCTTGCATGCATTTTTTTCTAGAACTTGAGTAACATTTATGAGATCTACATGCTATCCTTAAAAATAACCATAAACATAGGAAACACCCTTGATTTTTATACTAATAAAAGTGACAACTAGTAATTGTAAGCACAGAGAGTAACATCTCATAGTTCAAGAGACTCGAAATGGGTAGAAAATAGATATGTCTGTTGCATTCATGTATGTAATTTTTGAAAAAAAAAAAACTTTTTATAGAACTTGTCAAAGTGATTGAAATTTCACTTATGTTGATGAGTTAGAGTTAGGCCATCAAGTTGAGCGCGATAAACTTTCATACGACCTCTGATAAAAAAATATTTTAGGAAGGTCAAAGTAGTAGTTGTAAGTAAAATTGAACTACAACACAAACACATACCTATAAGGAACAAATATCAGATCTATTCTTATCTTATCTTGCTCATCATCCTATTTATTTTCATGTGTGTTGGGAAATTGCCTTGTGCATATAAAATCACCAAGTCGTCAAATCAAATTTTGATCTATTCTATTTTTCGTTATCTAAATTATAAACCACTCAAAAGATCTCTTAACACATTCCATAGAAATATGAAAACTATAAGGCCTAAAGTGCATAATATCCATGCATGTTATTCAAATCATAACTTACTAAATATATCAAATCTAATAAAAAAACTAATGTAACTTTCAGCCTCAAGACACAATCTATGTCATCTCCGACCCTCTCTACTCTCTTGATTACACTAAGGTGAAGTCCTATGAGCCCATAAAGGTGAAGTTATATAAAATCAATGTTCTCATGTTACCATCATGAAGTCCAATAAAATTACCCATGCTTGAATCCATAAAATATGGGAAGAGTTTAAATCAATCACATCAAAAACTTTCGGACTCGTGAAACTAGTTGTGTAAACTTCCGCAAAACGTGTCTGTAGGTCGCATACTAACTCCATTCCGGACGTATTTTATATCAATGAGCATTGGCACAAAATTTCCAACGACTTTCATGTTGAATGATTTTCTATTAGACATCATATTTGGATATTGTATTGGCATATTTGAAAACTATTATGTAGAGACAGATTTCAGGAAACTCTGAATTTCACCATAATAAACGATTTCCTTCCATATTTGTAAAATCCTACACAACAAACTGTAAGATGAGAAATTGTGCACTTTTGCAACTATTGATAGGTTAATACCAATAAATATAATAAAATTGCTAAATAAAAAAATTAAACTCAATACAATACAAAGTTCATATAATGCATTTTGCATGTATGAGGCCTCAATTCACGGGTTAGCTTTTTTAGCTTATAATGGTTGTCTTTAAGTTTGACATATCTCTATATATGGACAATATTGAACAACAAAAAAAGTTGTTAATAAGTCATCCATTTTTAACAAACTACATGCATACCATAATAATGCATCGCTACATAAAATATATATACCATGTTAGGGATACACACACTTTGTACATCATCAAAATTCTACATGCATGCTTTACATCTATTTCTTCACAAAGACTCAAAGAGAGCATTTCAAAGTTTGAGGCAATTTAAGCACATGGTTCACCCCCACCCTTTGTGGATAAAGGGTGCACATAGTCGAATAGAATGAGTGAAAGAGGGTGAATGGCAAAGTACAATCCACCATGCCTATGAATATACCAACAGAGGTACAAGGCTGATTCACAATCTATGTTACCATACATGGTGGGTAAGAACATCTTGCACCATCATGACTATGAAGATTCCTATGATGATGTAGGGCTGACCGCGGACTATGACACAATCCATGCGGGGTTACTTCACCACGTTTTCCAACTGTGAGCATACAATTATAGATATGTCAGGGTGTAAGGACTTCGATAATATACCACGACCAGATATAGTGTGCACTTTGGAATATAACCTACAAATGAGGTGAATTTGTAGCTTTATAAACCATGCCATTTCTATATAGTCATAACGCCCATAATAAAACAACTGCCCCCCCCCCCCCCCCCCCCGCGTACGAGGATAGCAACCAGTTTCTAGCAATGTTTGCAACTTGGATCACTGAATATAGAACGTGCAAACCTGTATTGAGAATAAGTGTTTTATATTCTCGTCATGATGACATAGTTTCCCTTTACAAGGTTGTCTTTGGTTAGAAAACCATCTCAACGAAGATATGATGTTTAGTGATACCTTTCATTATTCAAACATGCCTACACATTGTACTAAAATTGTGCTTTGTACATGGAGTCCACTTAGAATTTACCGGTATCATGTAGATTCCATCAGAATTCATCTTGTACTTGGAATAATTGAACTCAATACAACCTCACTTTAAAGGCACCATTCTATGTTACGAGGCATGCACCGACTAAATCCCATCTAAATGTTATGTTAGGTGGGGTTATCCGTAGCACCTCCGCAATAGTATCGCTTTAGGTACCCAGAATATTGTACAAAGCAAGATATTGGTCCTATAGGTGGGAATTTCCAAGCCATGAATCCTCATAGAAAATAATCTCTAAGATGGACTTAATTAAGAAAGATCCAAACTAGAAAATTGCTTCTTTGTTGCCATAAGACCAACCTAAGAGTGTGAATCCCCATGTTTCCATTATAGTTGTAGATACATTTTGATCTTAGTTATTCTATCCTTGATAGCTTTTTTCATATATCCACCTTAAGAAGCTTGAACACACATTTACAAAGGAGGCCAATGATTTTAACCTCAAGATCCTGAATTCCAGGATCCCCATAGTATTTTGGACAACATATGCCATAATACATTGAGCTAGTCTATACTTTTCTTTCACTATCTCCCGCCAAAAGAACCTTGAGCAAAAGTAGTTAAATCTTTGAAGTACTATCTTAGTGACTTGGAATAAAGATAATACATATACATGTTGATGAGTACTTAATTGATAAGGACTAAATGGCAGCCGACAAAAGTAGCTTTCCTTTCCAATTGTTCAACCTTTGTCATGATGTTCCTCAACAATTTTCCACTCGACGTTTCTGAGTCTTTGATAGTGTTAAGGAATTCCCAAAAAATTATAATTATATGATTGATCTCATTCATGCAACATCCCATTTATCTCCTTATGTCTGCATTTTAATTGCTGCTTGATCTCCACGACAGCAATTCTCATGTTATTTTTAGTTGTTTATGAACTTCAATAGTGCGCTTATCTTGGTGGAGACTGTGTATGAACTTCTTCCCGTGACAACCATTTGCCACCACGTGGAAGTATCTTATATTGATGTCTCCCTTCACGATGAACCGGGCCTTGGATCTTCGATACGACTTGAGATCCTCTTCATGTATAAGGCACATTATATGTTCAATCACTTTGCTTTAGCATGTTTTACATATCTTGTTTTTTCAAGAGTACCACAACAATGGAATAAGTACCTGTGCCCCATCCCTGTCACATCGGTGCTTGTTCTGGCGACATTCGGGATGCACGAGGGTTGGTATCCCCTTACCCCATCTGTTAGATTGGGTGTGAGAGTCATCATCCACGATGTTTCTTCCTCAGTTTGTGTGGCGCCGGTGGTCTCTTCAATAAGATCACACGATGGTGTTTTTAGAATCGACGTGTGTTTGGGCCTCCTAGTCTGGCCCTCATCTTCTTCTTCGGGTCAACAGTCCGTTCTTCGCATCTTCATCAGTAGCATTTGGCAATATCTAGTCCCGGTCACAGTTAACTCACTGGCTTGGGCGATTGCGACATGAGGTTGAGTAACAACAAATGTCGGCTTGTTCTAGGCGGGGAGGCCTTGTCGAATTTCCCTTAGACCTATTGGCAATTCTTTTTTTTTTGCTAGGGTTGTTCTTTTAAAGCTTGTTTAATACCATATGATTTTTTAAGAAATTTGTAGTAATGCAAAGTTTTTTTTCACTCTCACCTCACGTTTGATCCCAGCCATTAAATTCCCATCCGGATGGCTCTCCAATGGTTCCGGGTTGGTGGAGTGCGCCTAGCCAAGACGCTGCTCATTTACGCTCCTCTGCCTCTTCGTCTCTGCCCTTTTAAATACCTCCGCTCCCCTGCCCCCGTAGCGTACACATCACCTCTGCCCTCGCTCTGCTTCAGTCATCAGTAGCCAGGAGTAAAAACACGAGCAGGAGGAACCAGAAGCTATCTTCACAGCAGGCCATGAGTCAAGGAGGCGTGGGCGACGGGGTGAGCCCCGGCAATGTCCCGGTGTGCTACTACGGCGCTGGCGGGCGCGTGTCGGCCTCCATGGAGCGGCGCATGCGCGCCGCCGAGGTGGCCCTGCGGTGCGCGGCGTGCGGCCTGGCCGTGCTCGCCGCCGCCCTCCTCGGCGCGGACAGCCAGTCCCGCACCTTCTTCTCCATCCACAAGGTCGCCCGGTACACCGACATGCAGTCCCTCGTGTAAGCCCACCTGCCCTGCCCCTTCCTCCCCCTACCCGCTAGCAGTAGCAGCAGTAGTAAATCGGCCTGCCCTCGACGGTCACCGGAGCAGATTTCCCCTCCTGGCTAGCCGCGGCGCACGGTCTCACTGAAGCTGTTTGAAAGCAGAGCAGCAGCACGAACGGAGCCGATCTCCTTCAGAAAATTCTTTTCCTTTTTGCGCGAGGTAGCCACTGGCCCAGCCACCGGTACGGGTGTTCACAATTCGGCAATGTTCCAGCGATGCCGTGTCGCGGAAACCAGCAGTCTCCACTGGTCACCGATGGGATCGTGCGTGCCCATTTTTTCAAGATTCTCCTCACTGGTTTTCACAGATCGAGTATGTACCTTGCAGCTTGCGGTTGCTCCCTAGTGCACTTCCTTTACTAAGTTACATAGGCTCAGTTATAGTAGTAACCTTGCTTCCCCGCAACATTTTCTTATAGAAATCTTGCTTAATTTGGAGCACGGATCAGGTTAGGCACCACCATATCAACAGTTCAACGCGCAGTGCACGCACGCACGCACGCACGCACGAGGCAACCAATCTATCGGCACATCGAAGTGAACTGAACATGAGGAGGACGGACGACGGCACGGCGAGAGTGAGACGGGCGGCTGGGATGGTGTGGTAGAGGGGATTAATGGCAGGAGAGAAGAGCAACCACTACCACCAAGAGACAAAACTCGTACTAGTACGTTCGTCGCAGAGGAAACAGCCGCATAAAGACGGAGACGATGGCACGGTTGGGCTATTTTATTTCCATGTCGGAGCCAGCGGCAACGGCCCATCCCCCACGAGCCGATGCCACCGCTGCATCGCTGCGTTGCGTGGCCGCACCGGGGAAAGGCAGTCTTGGCCGTGGAACTCCATTAATGGTACTACTGGCTTTGTCCTTGAGACTAGCCCCAATGGGGGTATCATAGGTGGTATCATGCATCACATGCATGCAAAATGCTTAAGTGTCATAGCAATTAATGATGAAAGAGATTGTGTTGGTATCATAGGTAGATACGATATCATAGCACATAAAACTAGAAAAAATAATCTCAAACAAATCTTGTCCACAATTTTATATTAAGATTCTAAAAAACAATAAATACACCAAGACTATGATACTATTATATGATACTATGCATTGTGAAGATGGTATCATATACTAGTATCATATGTATGATACTACTATATGATACTCCCCATTGTGACTAGTCTGATGCCATGGCATCTCGCAGGGAAAAGAAAGGGCCGTTTTTATTTGCCAAGTGAGAAACGGGTAGGAGATCAACGCGCGACAGGCGCTCCTGATCGGCGCTTTCACTCTGCTACTACTGAGCACTAGCAGCAGCAGCTAGCGCCACCTACCACGTGGTGGTGGATGCTAGATACAGTGTCGAATGGTTACTTAGATCATTCATGGGGGCGCGTAAATGCAGAACCTACCCCTCTCCTACCGGCAAGCACCGTTCAGGCACGTCTAGGGTTTTACTACTTCCTCAGTTTCAAATCATAAGACTATTTTGGTAGGTTAAAATAGTCTATCAAAACGTCATATAATTTGGAATGGAGTTGGTACATGTAAGAAAATAGATTTTACTATGAGTGTTTCCCTGCGGGTCATTTTTGGTTGGCGTAACTTATGAGTAGAATTTGGACAAATACGCGTATATGCAGTGCTCCATGGTCAGTGATTCAGGATGTTTGGCGGCCATCAATGGTCCGTATTTAGGCCATCAGATTTGTGTTTTTTCTAAACAAGATTTGTGTGTTTGTATTGGCCACTTGGTATCTTCAATTTCTATGTCCACATTTAACACCTACAAACTATAGCTAGCACTAGCAGGACCATCGTCAGATTGGACCATTGCATGGAGTCATGTAACGTTCAAGTGTGCAAGTACACCCAAACTAGTACTAGTATAGAAAAGCTAATCAAGGCCACCAAGCCGTAACATGTCGCAGTAATTTTGTAGGCGAACATGATGTACTGCAGCACTAGTAGTGTGTCATTAGGAAGAGGCCCCTGCTTCTAACACCATTTTTTTTTCTTGAACGTGTGAAGCATCAGTGATCACAGGGACAGAGTGCACGGCTAAAAATCAAGGTCACTTGTCTTTTGGTGCAGGATTTTGGTGGTAGCAAGTGGAATGGTTGCCTGTTACAGCTTGCTACAGGGCGCGAGGTGCCTGGTGAGCATTGTGAGAGGTGGCATCCTTCTCAGCAGGCCCTTGGCATGGGCTATCTTCTCCTGTGATCAGGCAAGTTGCTGCTGTCACCGTCAGCTTTTCTTGTCATTTGTTTGCTTTCGTTAGCTTATAGCATGTTTGTCTCATTGTTCGTCGCTGTCAATGAGCGACTTAATTTTCAGCTATCATGAGAACATTTTAGGTGGAATATGTTGCTCTTGACCCTGAACAGAGCTTGTACTGTGCAAGGAGTTAGATATTTAATTGCTTATATGTGAAGTGCTATCTGAACCAATGATTCAGCAGCCATAACAAGATAATGGTTACTGTCTTCAAAGGAAACCCTTCTTATAAAAGAAACAGAAGTTTCAACAACCAAGAGCTTTTTTTTTTGTGAAACCCAACAATCAAGAGCTCTAGTGGCTAATCTTTGGTTGTAGTTGCAGTTATTTCTCCACGAGAAGTTGTCCTCCTTCGTCTTATCTTTTGCTCTATAATACTCGGGAAAATCCAATTGAAAACATACTTCCAATACTGACATTTACAGTGAAAAGAAAAGGGAAAACAGAACGGACCCGGCCATTTGGCTCTTGGGTGCAACTATATTTGAATGTGTTTTGAAAACATTATAAAATGTCAAAAGATTCTAAAACAAATACTCACAACGTATATCTCCACATTCTAGGTGAGCACAAGTCCGTTTCACAAAATATCGAATTTTTATGTGTCCCGTGTAAAAGACAAAATTTGGTGCTAAAATAAGTCCAATCCCAAGACTTTTTTTTTGTCTTTTTACAGTTCACAACGGTTTTCGCGGAACTTTACATACATAGAACATGGAGATGCACATCAAAAATGTTTTTTCGAAAAAAAAATAGCAATTTGAAATATGTGTTTTTTGGTAAATGGATCATATGCACCCTAGATCAAAAGTGAATTTAGGAAACAAGACTTAAATTTCGCATTTATAACATATATGGGGCAACTTCTGTGACCCTGGAAATTATAGATTGGGCTATCATCAGGTCACATCCCGTCTAGCTACTGGTATCAGAAGAGGACCGTACAGCAGGCCATACGTCACAATCAACGGCTAGCTAAACTTTGGTATGTTCCACGATAATTGACAAACCATTATGTGCAAGAAAACACCCAATTAAGGCTTCAGTGTTAGCGACCGGCCCAGCATTCCGGTCGATGTGCCACCCCCAGAGCAGTGATACATTTTCAGCAGTAGTAAATCGTGCATGTTACCAAATTGACATACAAATGAACGATCTCTGACAGTCAAATGTCAACATGTGCACTTGCTTCCTGAATTCAGCAATCACCCGGGATGGACAGTGCGTACTGGTATTAGGTGAGACCAGAAGTTCAGAACCATCAACCACATGGTGGTGGTATGAATGCCAAGCCCTGGGTTGTTCGATCGTCTACTCTAGCATTGAACTCCCACAACTCATCGTAGCGAGGCCCCAAGCCCTGTTCATCTGGGGGAAGCTGTGTTTACTTTGCTACTGCTGGCTTCTGTAGACACATACGCAATAAGTTTGTCACACATACACAATAATAAGTAAGTTTGTAAAAGTAAAATAATGTGGCTGCATGTGCAGGTGATGGCGTACATCATAATCGGAGCGGTGGCGGTGGCGCTGGAGGCGGCGCTGATAGGCAAGTACGGGCAGGTGGAGTTCCAGTGGATGAAGACGTGCCACCTGTACCAGCGGTTCTGCACGCAGGCCGGGGGCGGCGTCGCGTGCGCCATCGCCGCCGGCGCCAGCATGGTCGGGATCTCGCTCCTCTCCGCCTTCAACCTCTTCCGCCTCTACGGCCACGGCAAAGGCGGCAGTAGCAGCAAGTGATCCGGGCCCTGCCGGCTGCCGCTTTTAGGTTTTAACACCGAGAGCCAAATCGGAGGAGAGGACCGAGCCGTACGGTAGTGTTCGTTTTTAGTTTGTTGGTGTTGACATGTTGTCAGCGTTAGCCTTTAAAAGGCCTCTGGGACACAAAGACTGGTTTCTCTGTATATGATGAGTGTGATCGACTGAAGGTGTTTGTAGTAATACAGTATGTGCGTAATAAAACAGCAAGAAAGCGATGTATCAGTGCTGCTGCTGCTGCTGCTGCTGCAGAGCATGCAGCAATGCCAGTCTTAGATACCGGCGCGGTCGAAAGTATTTCTGCAGCTTTATGTTTTCCAAACTTGTATCAGAAAGTCTAAAACAGTTTTGACACTTCGAATACAGATACGATTACTACAGTATAACGGAGGGAGTATTAGATAGGAGCATCTCCAAAATGGACAGTCGCCTTGTGGCTTCACGGATAGGAGGACACCACGAAAATGGCCCAGCGGGGCAATGCAAACGAACATGCCGATGCATTTTCATCCCAAATTTGGACTGGATTTGCGGTATGTTCGCTTTTGAGCATGTCCTCCTATTGTCCGCGCCGAGCCCTCTCATCAGCGGCTCCGGCCACTCCACCCTCTCCGTAGGTTTATTTCAAAACGGAGGCAAAAGATTTGCCTCGATCTATTAATTAAGAAGAAGAGAATTGCCCAGTTAACCAACGAAAAACTGGGCGAAAACCGTTACAGCCAACACCAACCCACAACAACATCTCGATAACACAACCTCAGGAACCAACAACCACACACAACCTACTACAACCGCAAACCAACGACACGTGAAACACAACTCTGCAAAAAGGCTCACCTACCGGACGACCCAAAAAAACTCGAACTATTAATCATCAGTTGAAGCTTTGCTCGCTACACCCATCTTCCTTCTTCTACCTCGTAGAGAAACCTTTCTGAGTGACTTCTCCACCTTTCTGATTAAGTCCTCCGAAGCATTTCTAGCTAAGACACGGTCTATATCCTTGCCATAACCCGGGCTCGCCGCCTCCAAATTGGCAAGCAACCCGCAAAGCTCTCTAGCAAAAAGAGCCTCTGAGCTATTCGCCAACACCATACTCTTCGCAGAGGTGGGCAACGACGGTGGCGAGGGCGTCGTGGCCACCGCCAAGGCCTCAACGAAGGCCATCTCAAAAGGCTGCGGTGATGGGCCACAAGGAGAGAGACAGACGTAGAGTTGCTCTTCCTCAACCACATACGACTTTTGCTCAGACGAGTCAAACGCAACCGAATTCTGTGCTTTGGCAAGCCCCATACCATTAGAAGGGCATACCTCCGCCGGCTCCAAAGAAACACCACCACGCGCCAACAACATCTTGAGACATGCCACCTCCTCATGAAGGGAGCGAGTCGCCTCGTCGATACGGACATCGACCAGTTGATTTTGTAACAATTCATTCTGTAGGTGTAGCATTATTAGTTTGTGCAGAGTGTTGCATCAATTATTGTAGTGTCTTGTTCATATCCACCCTTCGGCTGAATTTTCTTTCTTGAGTGTCAACATTTTTTTGTGTGAATTCAAACAATTTCCTTCTTTTTGCGCTTGATTATTTTGTTTGAGGAGACAAGTTTTTTGTTTCTATAGTTTCACTTTTAATCTAGAATAATTGCACATTTTGTAAATCTGTGAGAATTATATTTGCAATTTGCAATCTTTTTTGTACTTTTGCAACTACGTTTTGAAATATACACAACATGCAACTTGTGCTTTTGCAATGTCAATGAGTGCTCTTAAATAGTAAAATATTTCTATGCTAGTAAGCATATTTGGATAACTTATTTGAATATGTATTTAAAATATAAAAATTCACATATTCAGGTTTATAATATGCTGACGTCCTTTTGTGTTACTGAAACTTTTCCATGACTTCTTTCATTCCATCTTCCACCTTTTTTACTTTGGTCGACTCAAACACATGTTCCTAATGTGTTGATGGTTTTTGTGTTTTGCTTCTGTTGCATTAAAAATTCTACTCCCTCCGTCCTAAAATAGATGTCTTAGATTTGTCAAAATTTGAATAAACCTATTTTAACATATCCGAGACATCTATTTTAACAAATCCGAGACATCTATTTTAGGACGGAGGGAGTAGTAAACTAGTTTATAGAAAAATCTAGTCAACTTACTCTTTTTGTTATTTTCAACTATTTTGGTCTTGTTTCAACTCGATCGGGCTAAGAGCATCTCCACTCGCCTACCCAGGAGGCCGATCCGGACGCCGAAAATTGGCCCAGTCGTGTACCCAAGGACCTGTTTTCGGCCGGATTTGGGCCAATTTTGGTCCGGACTATCCAGGCCGAACCCAGGTTTCTGGGTACGCCCTGGGAACGCCAGACTCAGCGAATTCGGCGGAAAAAAATTGAAGCGGCACGTGGACCCGCCGAGTCAGTGACGGAAGCCGAGTCATCGTCATCCTCGGAACCACGCGGCGACCGCCGGACAATAACTGCCCGCCGCGTCGGCCACGCGTCGCCGATTTACGGTGCCACCGTTGCCGCCTCGGCTCCCGCGACGGACCGGCGGGCACTAACTTCCCGCTGTTTCCCCTTTTCCCGCCCTCGCCGCTACACCCCTCCCGCCCTCGCCGCCCACCTCGGCCTTTATAAGCCGTACACCCTCGCCGCCCACCTCGGCCTTTATAAGCCATACACCCTCGCCAGAGATCTTCACACACTCTCACAGCTCCGCCACCCACAAGCCCAAACTCCGGTGAACCCCTCTCTCATTGTTCCCCCTTCCTAGTCATGGCCGAACGCTACCCAGGCGACGGCACCGTGGCGAACGGCTTCGGCCGGCGCATCCTCCAGGCCTGGGAGGCGCGCATGCTATACGACGCCGGCTACATGGCGCCGCCGGACACGCGGATGCCTCCGGGGTGGAAGCTGAGCGCCGGCGGCATCCCAATCCCGCCGGCGCCGACGCCGGACGAGTTGTCGTATGATGTGCAGGAGTACATCGGCGGCATGGACAACACCACCGAAGCGGAGAGCGCCGACAATCTCCTCTACTGGGAGCACTTCACGGCGGAGCGGCGCGAGCAGGAGCTCGCCCGCCACGAGGGGCCGCCGAATGAGTCGCCGCCGAAGCGCAACCATTCGGCGGGTCACCAGCGTTGGTGGAGCACGCCGGGCCGGACGCTCGCGGCGGTGATGGAGCACATCAACCGCGGGAACACGCCGCGGCTCGGCTTTCCGCGCACGCCGACACCGGCGGCCAGGACGGGGCGGCGTCCTCCGGCGAACTGGACGCCGAGGAGGATGGCGAGCATGAGCTCGTCCTCCTCCGCGTCGGCGTCCCACTCCTCTGTCTCAGCGCCGCTTCACACGCCGACGGCAGTCAAGCGGGAAGCGATCTCGCCGGTGCGCTCGCCGCCGCGAACGCGCTCGTGCGGCATCGTCATCAGCGAGCCTCAGACAACGGCGTCGCCAACCGGCCGCCTACGTCTCCGCCGCCCCAAGATAGAAGACTCGGCGCCGACCGAAGACGCCGCCTTAAAGATGGCGCTGGAGCAGTCGCTCCGCGACACGGCACCGCAACCGCCGACGTCGGTCGAGCCCTCCTCGCCGGACATCCTGGAGTGGTCCAGGATAGACTGGGAGAAGGCGGAGCAGCAACGCATCCTCGGCCTGCAGCAACAGGCCGAGGAGCAGGCCGCCCGGCGTCGGGCGTTTTCTAGGCGTGAGCTCGCCTACCAGGGCGCCCCGCTCTATGTCCTCGACGACGGCGACGAGGACGTAGGCTCGTCCTTCCAGCCCTGGAGGTGCGGCAACCTAGGCCAGGGGAGCTCCCGCCAGAACCAGCCGCCGACCGACGACGACGACAGCGACGAGGATGACGGCTGCGCCGACCCCGGCTACACGGCGTTCTACAGCAACTTGGGCATGTAGGACGACGGAGGCCACGGCGGCAGCCTTTTTTAAGTTTATTATGTATTAGTTCAGTTTAAATTTGATGTAATCCGCCTATATTCGTCTAACTTAATAAAATTCGCCCATCTTTAATGAATTTTAGCCGAACTTGGGAACTCGGCCTAGGTACACGAGTGAGAAAATGGGCGTACCCAAACAGAAAACTAGTTTCGTCCGGCCGAAAAATGGACCAATTTTCGACCTGGGTTCTGCTAACGAGTGGAGATGCTGTAAGACCTTGCTTCTCATAACAACTTTTTTTAGATGATGCTTCTTACAACAAATGGACCAGCCCACGATGGCAATGGGCTACGGGACAATTTGCCTTGAGGCTATCATATTCTCATGCTTGCGGGCTAGTGGTATTGTGTATTCGGTAATTATTATTCTCCGCTCATTACGGCAAATAAGGAACGTGCCCCGGATCATGCCTGTCCTGGGTGAGGTCCAATAGTGCCCCCCGTCCTGGTGTAATTCTTTTCTGTCAATTTTGTTTCCTTTCTATTCTTCTTTTTCCAATTTTTCGTTTTTCCTGTTTCTATATTAGATTTTTTCTTATTCTTATTTTATTTTGTGTTTTATCTTTAACTTTTGCTCTTTTTTGTTTAATACAGAGAGTCTTATAAAAGTAAGTAAAACATTAACTTGACATCTATGAACATTTTATACCATGATCATATTTTTTATATTATAACTTGTTATTTTGTATACAAATAACTTTATGACACAAGGAGTTTTCTTAGATATGTGTAAACCTTTAACATATATATATGTGAGTGTTTGTTTAGATATAGGTGAGCATTTATACTTTTACTCCACATACATTTCTGCCATGATTAAACCAATTTCTGAAATATTAATGTAGTTATAATAATCAGTAGCAGTTATTGGGCCACACCGGCGGAGTAGGGTCTACTAAACATTCGTGAATACAAGCCCAGATGAATACAGCCTGGTAACCACCCCATGATTTATAACTTACCCATATAATTCTATGGGTTTTTATCTCGGATATACCGGTGCAATCTTCTTATCAGTTACATGGCAGAACCGAATACTCAAATTCCCCTAATAAACTATAAATCTCAAAACGAATAAAAGAAGAAACGTTTGAAGGTGGGAGGTGCTCCGCGACCATGCTCATTCGGATTCGCTGCACCGGAATTTGCAACTGCTGGTGAAGACACGAGGCGAACTGCCGAGGATCGCGTGGTGATGATCACCTTGGAGAGCGTCGGGGAAGCACTGAAGCAGCCTATTTGGTCTTTGCCTCATCCCTTGTTGCTCTGAAAAAGAGCACCTTTTAGTCGCTGTTAGTTAGCTTTTTTTTGGCTGCTGTAGCCTGGCAATGTTGCCCTGTCTGTAAAGAACCTAGACGCTATCGCTCTTTGGTTGCATGTTAATGGAACGGAACCCCTTTTTCCCCTAAAAAAATAAAGAAGAAGAATTCTACCTTACCTTTCCGCTTTCGT
Source organism: Avena sativa (assembly GCA_916181665.1). Classification (NCBI taxonomy): domain Eukaryota; kingdom Viridiplantae; phylum Streptophyta; class Magnoliopsida; order Poales; family Poaceae; genus Avena; species Avena sativa. The sequence continues at coordinate 446,006,967 of OV702293.1, read as the reverse complement.
AGAAGGGGTAAATCATTGTGATGTTTGGATGTGGAATATAATCCATGTGAAAACCTAACATGAGTAAATCGAAATTGCTGCGTCCTAAAGGGCATGACTCTACTTTTAAAATGTAGTTTAAAGTGTACAAGGAACCTAATTGGCAGGAGATTTCAATGTGGTACACCTGTTTTGAGGGATCAATGTGGTACACCTAAACGTGCTGTGAACCGCAGAGACTGCACCCATCAGTCTGTTTTCGCATGCATGCCCTTATCTTCGGCAGCAGCTTGCCAGCAGGCTCTGTAGCGTTTGAACAGTATGATTCTGTTGGTACACATAAGTGCATATCCCGTTCGGTATTTCCCTCGACCTACTTCGTGATGCTATATGCTAGAGGATAATTTTCTGTGGTGATAATGTTGCACTGCAGGTGTATTTGCATGTTGCAATGCGAGATAAAGGAGGTCAAGTAGCAAGAACAGCTGGTCGGTGGACATGATTTGTGATAAACTACATTGTATAGTCTAGTTGTGTACATAGTCATGTATACGTGTATTCTGTACTTGTACGTTACCGTGATATATACAGCCGCCCGTATGAGGCATGGCTTAACCTACAGAAACTACCCTACCCTAATTTTGTGATATTATCAGAGCCGCTGGCGTGACCTAGATCCATTTGGCGTCTTCTTCTCCGCTGCAACGCGATTGTGACCTCCTCGCCGTCATCCCTATCCTCGATTGGCTCCAAGTCGACCACCAAGCTCTCCAACCCTAAGATCAACTTTGGCGGCAGATCCTCATCGCCGGGTGGCTCGTCGGGGCTCTTCAATTTTGCCCCGATGATCACTACTCGCTTGAATCCTAGGAATCATCTGTACTGGAGGGCCTAGGTCACAACAATTCTCCGCAGCCATCTACTTACCGGGTTCGTCGATGGGATGTTTCGTAGCATGGAAAACAAAAAAATTCTACCGCATACAAGCAAACAAGCCAAGATCTATCTACTAGATTGTAGCAACGATTCGATGGAATAACTCACCCTCGAAGATTCCAAAGTGTTTAACGAGAGCGGATTCTCGTGGGTGATGTAGTCGTACTCTTGCCGATCTCAAGATCGCGTAGACGATCCTTCCGGCGCTGCGTTCCGGCAGCGCTTCCGCAGTCGGTCACACGTTCGGTACTCGACGAAGACCTTCCTCTCCCTTGTTCCAGCAGGCAACAGAGGTTGTAGTACTCTCCTCGCGATTCCGGCAGCACAACGGCGTGGTACCGGAAGTAGAGGGGAGATCTCGCAGGGCTTCGCCTTAAGCCGAAGCGAGTATGGTGGACTATGAGAGAGATCCTCGGCAATCTAGGGTTTAGACGCACCGAGGAGGAGGCTTGGCCAGCGGCTAGGGTTAGGTAGGCGGCGGTGGCGGCTTGCCCTAGGTGGCGGCAGGAGGTGGCGGCGCCGGGCTAGGGTTTTGGGTGGAGGTGTTGGGTACTAGGAGGGGCAGCCCTGCCCCTCCTTATATAGGTGGAGGGGGCGCGCCAGGGGAGGGGAGTCCCTACCCAACTCGGTTTCCCAAGGGGGGCGGCGGTGGAGGGGAGGAACTCCTCCCCAAGTAGGTTTCCTACTTCCCCTCCACCTTCCAAAATAGCCGTTTGACTTTTCAAATTGGCGTTTGACTTTTCAAACTAGGATTTGATTAAACCCTTTATTTTGTTCAGCGATGACACCTAGTACATGATGCAATCATTCCAACTTGATATGACACATTCATGTACCCTTCCCCTCCGGAGTGCCGGACATTTCGGAACCTTCTAGAACATTCCCGATGAAAACACCGGAACCATTCTCCAACCCCGAAACAGGACTTTCCTTATATGAATCTTATTCTCCGGACCATTCCGGATCTCCTCGTGATATCCCGGATCCCATCCGATACTCCGAACAACATTCGTTCTCTTACTCATCATTCCATAACTACTCAAACAACGTTGAATCCTTAAGTGTGTCTCCCTACGGTTCGTGAATTATGCGGACATGATCGAGACACTTCTCCGAACAATAACCAATAGAGGAATCTGGAAATTTATATGACTCACACATATTTCTACGATTACTTTGCGATCGAATGAACCACTTACATACGATACCAATTTCCCTTTATCTCACGATAGTTTACTTATCCGAGGTTATGATCGTCGGTATCTCTGCATACTGTAGCACCCCGGGTAAAATCACTACTAGAAAATCGTTGTGTTTTATCTGTGTACATCATCATGACATCATCATACATATTTCTGCACTAAACTATTTTTCCCTGAAAGCCTATCTTCATTTCTAATTATCTCCTCCTCTATTCAAATTATAAAATCCCCAGTCTTGTGAGATATATTGTTTGTCTAAAAGTATTTGCAAAAGACTTTTAAAATAACACATAAAAAAAATATAAAACTATTTTGTCTGGGGAGGCAGACAACCGGCCAAACCCAAAGGCCCAACCGGAGCCCACCTACAACCCAGCAAATAAAAACCTAGTCCCCACCTAGACAAACCCTAATCCCTACCTGCCACTCAACCTAGACCTAATCCTATCCTTACCCCGCCGCCGCCGCCGCCTCACACCACACCAACCCCCAACTGCCCACACAGTGCACACACATCGCAAGGCAGCACGCACCCGCGCGCAAACCCGCCCTTGGCGATCGAACTCTCCCGCTGCCTTGTCCCACCCCACAGCGACGCACCTGCCCGCTCCCTTGCACGCGTACCACGCTTCCCCCTCAAGTCGTTCTTCCTCTACTCGAGCGCACCTCGCCGCCGCATCCTCTGCAAGCCCCGGTTTCCCCCAGGTCTCCTCCGTCGGCTGGCCAACGCCGCCACCGCGAGCTCCCCGTCGGCCTCGTCATCCTCCTAGAAACTGCGTCTTCCTCCTCTACCACCCGCCGCCGCCAGGTGCCCTTGCCAGCGTGCCTCCTCCCCGGCAGCTTCCTTCCACCACCGGGCCCGAGCTTCCTCTCCTGCGAGCACCGCATGTCGCCGCGGCCACCACCACCTCCGCCCCCTCCCCCGACGTCCTCTCCTCTCTCTGGCCTCCCCGGTGCCCCTCCGTCGAGCCCTGCTGCCCGACGTCTTCCGCGATCTGAGGCAGCCTTTGCCTCGCTGCCACCGTCCTGGCAGCGTGACGCCTCGCGTCGTCGTTCGCCTCTTCCCTCGCCAGCGTCCTGCGGCAAGCCCTCTTGTCGCCGCGACCTCCGATGCCCCGAGCCCGTCGCTCCTCCTCCCCGGCTCGCTGTGTTGCCGCCCTCCCTCGCCTTTGGCCGTGGCTCCGGTGTTGTCCTCGCAGGCAGAAGCGCGGTTGCCGCGAGCGCCTCGCGCCCGTCCGCTTCCCCGTCCGTGCCCTGTGCCGCCGCCCTCGTCTAGGCAACGTCGCTTTTGTCACTTGTCTGGTCGTCGCGTGCATCTCTGTATCCTCTGTTTGGGAGGCCTCTATAGAATAATAGCAGACCAATAATACCTGCTCTTGGCTGGTTTGCTTGTAAGTCTGAAACACCGACGATCCCCTCGATTGTTTCGATGTCTGTGTGCTTGTGCCGCCACCATGAGGGGCTCAACAAGATCGTCTGAAGCTGCATAGCACCTGCAATCCAAGTGTTGCCGATGGCGCGGCCCACATCAAGACCCGACACTGGTTCTAGATCGTGTCATTAGTGCTCAAAGCTGGAACCCGAGGGCGATGGCGCCCAACCCGGAAGAAATTCCGGACAAGGACCGTTCGATGACAAGATCTTCATCAGGGAACACCAAGAACTACCTCATGGATCCGATATCCGAAACCCGAAGACCGATCCCGACGAGCTGAACCCCGTCGAACCCCTGAACCAAGTTCGCCGAACCCCGGGTTATGTATAACCCCTATCCGAACCTTATTTTATAAATGATATATATTTGTTGCATATTAAATTGATCATGCTTGCATACATATTTGTGTGGTTTTGGGGCATTATGCCAATTCGCATCATAATTAAATATGGAGGCCATATGCGGGCTTTTCTAGTCTTATATTGGTCCCATTTAAATTTGTGTAGCGAACCGGTGCTATACTTTTGCCTTGATTAGACAACATTTAAATTGTGGGTATCTAAATAACTTGAACCATATAAATAATTGTCGGCACCCCGGTTCCGCTTAATGTGGCCTAATTGCATCGCATCCTTGCCATGCCATACATCATATATGCATCATGCCCGATTTTCTGCCGTAGTATTAAATAGTGCATCCGGTGTTTATTCTAGTGTTTGGCTTCTGCGTGGATAAGGCCGTTGAGTTGATGTGAGCTTCGCCCCGATCTTTGGATGAACCTTCGGCAATGTTTTCAGGCGAGCATTCTTCCCCTTTCTACCTATCTTACTTTTATAGTTTTTATTTCTTCCTATTGATCTATTGCTATCTGTGATGCGATGCTCTAGTTTTCGTACCCGGGATATCCCTTGCAGCCTGATATTACCTTGGACACATCCTATGACCTGTTGTTTGGTAGATAGTTGGACTTGCGTGTCGTAGTCGCTTGCTCAAGTGCTGTTGCGTGTCGTCAAGTACCACAGTTGTTGGAGTATTGCCGTATGTTTAATGTTGGAGATGATCATGGCTTTAATTATTGTTTAATAACTAAAATTGAAGTAGGTAAATGCAGAGGCACCGGTGGGTAATAGACAATAATTGGTTTTTAACCGCTCACTGGTGTCTCGTAGGACCCCGAGTTCTAGACACCTGTTTCGAGATCGAGCGCGCTAACCACAGGTGGGGTGTGTGGGCACCCCCATCGATTAGTACCTGATTTCAAAGTACTGTACCGGGGGCCACAAAGTAGTTTGGGGCTTTATTACTATCCTGTACTTATGCCATGACTTACTGCTTTATTTACTATTGTGCGTGAAGCGCTTGTACTGTTTTGGAACCCCGTGCCACGTTTTCGCGGTATCTACAAGCCCAGTCACACTTTCGGGTTCCCAGTCGTTTACAGCCGTCGTCACAAACCCTGGGTCCGTCTCGGAGACCGGCCGACTTCGTTACGGGTAGCTTAGTGGGGTGGCCCCCCATGTGCTTGCTTTGGGTCTGGGAAACGTCGTGTCCAAAACCCCGTCGACATACTGTTGGGTGTATGTTTTGTGATCTTGTACCTACCTGATCTGACAACAAGGGTGTAGGTGCGTGTGGAAACTTTGGTGCACCCCTGCAGGGTTAAATCTTTTCGAGAAGCCGTGTCCGCGGTTATGGACGACTTGGAGCACAGTTCTCGATCATAGACAACTATAACTAAAGTTTACTGTTATAATTTGACTTGTATCCGATATGACCAGTAATCAGCTTCACTACAACGGAATGGCTAAATAAAAGTACCAACAACTGCTTGGTTTGGGATGTCTCATGCTAATTGTACCTGACTAGTAAGTGTTGCAACTACAACGGAATGGTTAACTAAAAGTGCCCACTGCTTATTATATCAGGATGACTATCTATACCTGACTAGTAATTGCTGCAACGATAACTGAACAAATAAAACTACCAACTGTGTGAGTTCCTCGGTTGACTTCCTCGTTTGGTCTCGAGGGGGAAATACCAGGATGGGTATGTTTGGTGGTAGAATCAGGATGGTTTCGAATAGGTCTTTCTTATCTCTCTCTGATAGCCGACAGTTGTTTCGAGTCTCTATAGGTTGTTTAGTGCATGCTGCGCTGCCGCTTCAGTCCACCATACCTATGTAGGCGAGGACCGCCAAATTCTAGTCTCGCCGTGTACTGGCCTTAGTACTGACCGCTCTCTTTTTCTTTGCCCTTTGTCGGCACCCCTTTTGTTTTTAGCAGGTTTTGAGATCGACGTCGTTAGCAGGGTTATCCTTCCGGCTTGGCCTGGGCAGAGTTATGGACGCCATTGGTTATTCTTCAGGGTTCTTAGCTCAATTTGCATCTTGTTCGTACTCGGACGCTGTATCATTTTAAAGGAGATTTGGATCTTTGTATTGTGTATCTGTATTCTCGACTCATGGAGTCATGGTTGTATATATCTGTTCTGTGGGTTCCATCGTGGACTATTGTGTAATGATATTACTTCGTTTTCCACCCGCACGAAAGTGCCCGGTGGGCACCTTTGAATTGTTTCTACGCGGGTTTGGCGAGGATCGCTGAAACTTGCATAGGGCCGATTCTGAGGGTGTTACAGAGTGGTATCAGAGCTCAGCAGTTACGATACCCCACTGGTCGGGCCTGTAGGATAACCTAGCTAACGGACGTTACAGAGTGTCAAAACTATTTTGGAAAAATCGGTTGGATAGATCTGATTAGGTCTGCTTTTACTCCTTGCCCCTCTGCTATTCTCTTCTTACCTCTGCGTGTTTTGAATCTACTCTCTTATCTTTCTTCGAGTCCAGGATTTCTCGCGGTTGGGTTTCCGTCGTACCTTCAGGGTTTCTCTTTCTCCCTTTTATAACGGTGGTGCTACGATCATCAAATCTGCATCTTGTCTGTTGTACCCTTCATCCAATATTTTGTTCTTGAACTCTTTATCTATATGTGTACCTTGCTGGATATCCGTATCGTTGAAAAACATATGAGAAGGACGAGCATTGCTGAAGTTGGAGTATACCTTGAGCATGTGTTGTTCATGCCAATGGAACCATTGCGAAACCTAATCGTTATGTATTTTCATAAAAAATTCTTTTGTATCTTCCGGTGTTTTCCAACATGATGACCTCATCTACATCAGATCCAATGCAGAGCTTGCATCATCCCTTTGTTCCGAATACCGCTTATGAAGATCTTCCTTCTAAATTTCGAGAGTTGTGTTGCGTGATTTTCCTATTCATGTATAGAGTTAATAGTTTGGGTACGGGATGGACTGATCACCCTAACCGACTCTTACTGTTCACTCTTGTACATCGAACTGGTGGATCACTGTAACTTTTCCTCTTTTCACGGAAGTTAGAGGTGGCCTTATCTTTTGATACCTCTACCTTCGTCCTTTGTTTTTCCGGAGTGTTCTCTCGGCGAACGTGAGCAACAGACCTTGTTGGTGGTGTCGCCAATTTCAAGACGGAAGCAAAATCCTCGTTAGTGGTGCCGCGGGGATCTACACGAAGCGAGAAGATTCAGGTCATCGGCATTCTTCCCCGTACTAGGAGGTGGATCTCGAGGGCGAGATCCATTGTTAGTGGTGTCGAATTATAGCACCCCGGGTAAAATCACTACTAGAAAATCGTTGTGTTTTATCTTTGTACATCATCATGACATCATCATACATATTTCTGCACTAAACTATTTTTCCTGAAAGCCTATCTTCATTTCTAATTATCTCCTCCTCTATTCAAATTATAAAATCCCCAGTCTTGTGAGATATATTGTTTGTCTAAAGTATTTGCAAAAGACTTTTAAAATAACAAATAAAAAAATATAAAACTATTTTGTCTAGGGAGGCAGACAACCGGCCAAGCCCAAAGGCCCAACCGGAGCCCACCTACAACCCAGAAAATAAAACCCTAGTCCCCACCTAGACAAACCCTAATCCCTACCTGCCACTCAACCTAGACCTAATCCTATCCTTACCCCGCCGCCGCCGCCTCACACCACACCAACCCCCAACTGCCCACACAGTGCACACACATCGCAAGGCAACACGCACCCGCGCGCCAGACCGCCCGTGGCGATCGAACTCTCCCGCTACCTTGTCCCACCCCACAGCGACGCACCTGCCCGCTCCCTTGCACGCGTACCACGCTTCCCCCTCAAGTCGTTCTTCCTCTGCTCGAGCGCACCTCGCCGCCGCATCCTCTGCAAGCCCCGGTTTCCTCCCGGACTCCTCTGTCGGCCGGCCAACGCCGCCACCGCGAGCTCCCCGTCGGCCTCGTCATCCTCCTGGAAACTGCGTCTTCCTCCTCTACCACCCGCCGCCGCCAGGTGCCCTTGCCAGCGCGCCTCCTCCCCGGCAGCTTCCTTCCACCACCGGGCCCGAGCTTCCTCTCCTGCGAGCACCGCATGTCGCCCCAGCCGCCATCACCTCCGCCCCCTCCCCCGACGTCCTCTCCTCTCTCTGGCCTCCCCGGTGCCCCTCCGTCGAGCCCTGCTGCCCGGCGTCTTCCTGACCTGAGGCAGCCTTTGCCTCGCCGCCACCGTCCAGGCAGCATGACGCCTCGCGTCGTCGTTCGCCTCTTCCCTCGCCAGCGTCCTGTGGCAAGCCCTCTGGTCGCCGCGACCTCCGATGACCCAAGCCCGTCGCTCCTCCTCCCCGGCTCGCTGTGTTTCCGCCCTCCCTCGCCTTTGGCCGTGGCTCCGGTGCTGTCCTCGTAGGCAGAAGCGCGGTTGCCGCGAGCGCTCGCGCCCGTCCGCTTCCCCATCCGTGCCCTGTGCCGCCGCCCTCATCTAGGCAACGTCGCTTTTGTCACTCGTCTGGTCATCACGTGCAGCTCCGTATCCTCTGTTTGGGAGGCCTCTGTAGAATAGTAGCAGACCAATAATACCTGCTATTGGCTGGTTTGCTTGTAAGTCTGAAACACCGACGATCCCCTCGATTGTTTCGATGTCTGTGTGCTTGTGCCGCCACCACGAGGGGCTCAACAAGATCGTCTGAAGCTGCATAGCACCTGCAATCCAAGTGTTGCCGATGGCGCGGCCCACATCAAGACCCGACACTGGTTCTAGATTGTGTCATTAGTGCTCAAATCCGGAACCGAAGGGCGATGGCGCCCAACCCGAAAGAAATTCCAGACAAGGACCGTTCGATGACAAGATCTTCATCAGGGAACACCAAGAACTACCTCATGGATCCGATATCCGAAACCCGAAGACCGATCCCGACGAGCTGAACCCCGTCGAACCCCTGAACCAAGTTCGCCGAACCCCGGGTTATGTATAACCCCTATCCGAACCTTATTTTATAAATTATATATATTTGTTGCATATTAAATTGATCATGCTTGCATACATATTTGTGTGGTTTTGGGACATTATGCCAATTCGCATCATAATTAAATATGGAGGCCATATGCGGGCTTTTCTAGTCTTATATTGGTCCCATTTAAATTTGTGTAGCGAACCGGTGCTATATTTTTGCCTTGATTAGACAATATTTAAATTGCGGGTATCTAAATAACTTGAACCATCTAAATAATTGTCGGTACTCCGGTTCCGCTTAATGTGGCCTAATTGCATCGCATCCTTGCCATGCCATACATCATATATGCATCATGCCCGATTTTCTGCCGTAGTATTAAATAGTGCATACGATGTTTATTCTAGTGTTTTGCTTCTGTGCAGATAAGGCCGTTGAGTAGATGTGAGCTTCGCCCCGATCTTTGGATGAACCTTCGGCAATGTTTTCAGGCGAGCATTCTCCCCCTTTCTACCTATCTTACTTTTATAGTTTTTATTTCTTCCTATTTATCTATTGCTATCTGTGATGCGATGCTCTAGTTTTCGTACCCGGGATATCCCTTGCAGCCTTATATTGCCTTGGACACATCCTATGACCTGTTGTTTGGTAGATAGTTGGACTTGCGTGTCGTAGTCGCTTGCTCAAGTGCTGTTGCATGTCGTCAAGTACCACAGTTGTTGGAGTATTGCCGTATGTTTAATGTTGGAGATGATCATGGCTTTAATTATCGTTTAATAACTAAAATTGAAGTAGGTAAATGCAGAGGCACCGGTGGGTAATAGACAATAATTGGTTTTTAACCGCTCACTGGTGTCCCGTAGGACCCCGAGTTCTTGACACCTGTTCCGAGATCGAGCGCGCTAACCACAGGTGGGGTGTGTGGGCACCCCCATTGATTAGTACCTGATTTCAAAGTACTGTACCGGGGGCCACAAAGTAGTTTGGGGCTTTATTACTATCCTGTACTTATGCCATGACTTACTGCTTTATTTACTATTGCGTGTGGACCGCTTGTACTGTTTTGGAACCCCGTGCCATGTTTTTGCGGTATCTACAAGCCCAGTCACACTTTCGGGTTCCCAGTCGTTTACAGCCGTCGTCACAAACCCTGGGTCCGTCTCGGAGACCGGCCGACTTCGTTACGGGTAGCTTAGTGGGGTGACCCCCCATGTGCTTGCTTTGGGTCTGGGAAACGTCGTGTCCGAAACCCCGTCGACATACTGTTGGGTGTATGTTTTGTGATCTTGTACCTACCTGATCTGACAACAAGGGTGTAGGTGCGTGTGGAAACTTTGGTGCACCCCTGCAGGGTTAAATCTTTTCGAGAAGCCGTGTCCGCGGTTATGGACGACTTGGAGCACAGTTCTCGATCATAGACAACTATAACTAAAGTTTACTGTTATAATTTGACTTGTATCCGATATGACCAGTAATCAGCTTCACTACAACGGAATGGCTAAATAAAAGTACCAACAACTGCTGGGTTTGGGATGTCTCATGCTAATTGTACCTGACTAGTAAGTGTTGCAACTACAACGGAATGGTTAACTAAAAGTGCCCACTGCTTATTATATCAGGATGACTATCTATACCTGACTAGTAATTGCTGCAACGATAACTGAACAAATAAAACTGCCAACTGTGTGAGTTCCTCGGTTGACTTCCTCGTTTGGTCTCGAGGGGGAAATACCAGGATGGGTATGTTTGGTGGTAGAATCAGGATGGTTTCGAATAGGTCTTTCTTATCTCTCTCTGATAGCCGACAGTTGTTTCGAGTCTCTATAGGTTGTTTAGTGCATGCTGCGCTGCCGCTTCAGTCCACCATACCTATGTAGGCGAGGACCGCCGAATTCTAGTCTCGCCGTGTACTGGCCTTAGTACTGACCGCTCTCTTTTTTCTTTGCCCTCTGTCGGCACCCCTTTTGTTTTTAGCAGGTTTTGAGATCGACGTCGTTAGCAGGGTTATCCTTCCGGCTTGGCCTGGTCAGGGTTATGGACGCCATTGGTTATTCTTCAGGGTTCTTAGCTCAATTTGCATCTTGTCCGTACTCGGACGCTGTATCATTTTAAAGGAGATTTGGATCTTTGTATTGTGTATCTGTATTCTCGACTCATGGAGTCATGGTTGTATATATCTGTTCTGTGGGTTCCATCGTGGACTATTGTGTAATGATATTACTTCGTTTTCCACCCGCACGAAAGTGCCCGGTGGGCACCTTTGAATCGTTTCTACGCGGGTTTGGCGAGGATCGCTGAAACTTGCATAGGGCCGATTCTGAGGGTGTTACAGAGTGGTATCAGAGCTCAGCAGTTACGATACCCCACTGGTCGGGCCTGTAGGATAACCTAGCTAACGGACGTTATAGAGTGTCAAAACTATTTTGGAAAAATCGGTTGGATAGATCTGATTAGGTCTGCTTTTACTCCTTGCCCCTCTGCTATTCTCTTCTTACCTCTGCGTGTTTTGAATCTACTCTCTTATCTTTCTTTGAATCCAAAATTTCTCGCGGTTGGGTTTCCGTCGTACCTTCAGGGTTTCTCTTTCTCCCTTTTATAACGGTGGTGCTACGATCATCAAATCTGCATCTTGTCTGTTGTACCCTTCATCCAATCTTTTGTTCTTGAACTCTTTATCTATATGTGTACCTTGCTGGATATCCGTATCGTTGAAAAACATATGAGAAGGACGAGCATTGGTGAAGTTGGAGTATACCTTGAGCATGTGTTGTTCATGCCAATGGAACCATTGCGAAACCTAATTGTTATGTATTTTCATAAAAAATTCTTTTGTATCTTCCGGTGTTTTCCAACGTGATGACCTCATCTACATCAGATCCAATGCAGAGCTTGCATCATCCCTTTGTTCCGAATACCGCTTATGAAGATCTTCCTTCAAAATTTGGAGAGTTGTGTTGCATGATTTTCCTATTCATGTATAGAGTTAATAGTTTGGGTACGGGATGGACTGATCACCCTAACCGACTCTTACTGTTCACTCTTGTACATCGAACTGGTGGATCACTGTAACTTTTCCTCTTTTCACGGAAGTTAGAGGTGGCCTTATCTTTTGATACCTCTACCTTCGTCCTTTTTTTCTCCGGAGTGTTCTCTCGGCGAACGTGAGCAACAGACCTTGTTGGTGGTGTCGCCACTTTCAAGACGGAAGCAAAATCCTCGTTAGTGGTGTCGCGGGGATCTACACGAAGCGAGAAGATTCAGGTCATCGGCATTCTTCCCCGTACTAGGAGGTGGATCTCGAGGGCGAGATCCATTGTTAGTGGTGTCGAATTGTAGCACCCCGGATAAAATCACTACTAGAAAATCGTTGTGTTTTATCTTTGTACATCATCATCACATCATCATACATATTTTTGCACTAAACTATTTTTCCTGAAAGCCTATCTTCATTTCTAATTATCTCCTCCTCTATTCAAATTATAAAATCCCCAGTCTTGTGAGATATATTGTTTGTCTAAAAGTATTTGCAAAAGACTTTTAAAATAACACATAAAAAATATAAAACTATTTTGTCTAGGGAGGCAGACAACCGGCCAAGCCCAAAGGCCCAACCGGAGCCCACCTACAACCCAGAAAATAAAACCCTAGTCCCCACCTAGACAAACCCTAATCCCTACCTGCCACTCAACCTAGACCTAATCCTATCCTTACCCCGCTGCCGCCGCCTCACACCACACCAACCCCCAACTGCCCACACAGTGCACACACATCGCAAGGCAACACGCACCCGCGCGCCAGACCGCCCGTGGCGATCGAACTCTCCCGCTGCCTTGTCCCACCCCACAGCGACGCACCTGCCCGCTCCCTTGCACGCGTACCACGCTTCCCCCTCAAGTCGTTCTTCCTCTGCTCGAGCGCACCTCGCCGCCGCATCCTCTGCAAGCCCGCTTTCCCCCCGGTCTCCTCTGTCGGCCGGCCAACGCCGCCACCGCGAGCTCCCCGTCGGCCTCGTCATCCTCCTGGAAACTGCGGCTTCCTCCTCTACCACCCGCCGCCGCCAGGTGCCCTTGCCAGCGCGCCTCCTCCCCGGCAGCTTCCTTCCACCACCGGGCCCGAGCTTCCTCTCCTGCGAGCACCGCATGTCGCCCCGGCCGCCATCGCCTCCGCCCCCTCCCCAGACGTCCTCTCCTCTCTCTGGCCTCCCCGGTGCCCCTCCGTCGAGCCCTGCTGCCCGGCGTCTTCCTGACCTGAGGCAGCCTTTGCCTCGCCGCCACCGTCCAGGCAGCGTGACGCCTCGCGTCGTCGTTCGCCTCTTCCCTCGCCAGCGTCCTGTGGCAAGCCCTCTGGTCGCCGCGACCTCCGATGACCCAAGCCCGTCGCTCCTCCTCCCCGGCTCGCTGTGTTGCCGCCCTCCCTCGCCTTTGGTCGTGGCTCCGGTGCTGTCCTCGCAGGCAGAAGCGCGGTTGCCGCGAGCGCCTCGCGCCCGTCCGTGCCCTGTGCCGCCGCCCTCATCTAGGCAACGTCGCTTTTGTCACTCGTCTGGTCGTCACGTGCAGCTCCGTATCCTCTGTTTGGGAGGCCTCTGTAGAATAGTAGCAGACCAATAATACCTGCTCTTGGCTGGTTTGCTTGTAAGTCTGAAACACCGACAATCCCCTCGATTGTTTCGATGTCAGTGTGCTTGTGCCGCCACCACGAGGGGCTCAACAAGATCGTCTGAAGCTGCATAGCACCGAAAATCCAAGTGTTGCCGATGGCGCGGCCCACATCAAGACCCGACACTGGTTCTAGATCGTGTCATTAGTGCTCAAAGCCGGAACCCGAGGGCGATGGCGCCCAACCCGAAAGAAATTCCAGACAAGGACCGTTCGATGACAAGATCTTCATCAGGGAACACCAAGAACTACCTCATGGATCCGATATCCGAAACCCGAAGACCGATCCCGACGAGCTGAACCCCGTCGAACCCCTGAACCAAGTTCGCCGAACCCCGGGTTATGTATAACCCCTATCCGAACCTTATTTTATAAATGATATATATTTGTTGCATATTAAATTGATCATGCTTGCATACATATTTGTGTGGTTTTGGGACATTATGCCAATTCGCATCATAATTAAATATGGAGGCCATATGCGGGCTTTTCTAGTCTTATATTGGTCCCATTTAAATTTGTGTAGCGAACCGGTGCTATATTTTTGCCTTGATTAGACAACATTTAAATTGTGGGTATCTAAATAACTTGAACCATCTAAATAATTGTCGGGACCCCGGTTCCGCTTAGTGTGGCCTAATTGCATCGCATCCTTGCCATGCCATACATCATATATGCATCATGCCCGATTTTCTGCCGTAGTATTAAATAGTGCATACGGTGTTTATTCTAGTGTTTTGCTTTTGCGCGGATAAGGCCGTTGAGTTGATGTGAGCTTCGCCCCGATCTTTGGATGAACCTTCGGCAATGTTTTCAGGCGAGCATTCTCCCCCTTTCTACCTATCTTACTTTTATAGTTTTTATTTCTTCCTATTTATCTATTGCTATCTGTGATGCGATGCTCTAGTTTTCGTACCCGGGATATCCCTTGCAGCCTTATATTGCCTTGGACACATCCTATGACCTGTTGTTTGGTAGATAGTTGGACTTGCGTGTCGTAGTCGCTTGCTCAAGTGCTGTTGCGTGTCGTCAAGTACCACAGTTGTTGGAGTATTGCCGTATGTTTAATGTTGGAGATGATCATGGCTTTAATTATCGTTTAATAACTAAAATTGAAGTAGGTAAATACAGAGGCACCGGTGGGTAATAGACAATAATTGGTTTTTAACCGCTCACTGGTGTCCCGTAGGACCCCGAGTTCTTGACACCTGTTCCGAGATCGAGCGCGCTAACCACAGGTGGGGTGTGTGGGCACCCCCATCGATTAGTACCTGATTTCAAAGTACTGTACCGGGGGCCACAAAGTAGTTTGGGGCTTTATTACTATCTTGTACTTATGCCATGACTTACTGCTTTATTTACTATTGCGCGTGGAGCGCTTGTACTGTTTTGGAACCCCGTGCCACGTTTTCGCGGTATCGACAAGCCCAGTCACACTTTCGGGTTCCCAGTCATTTGCAGCCGTCGTCACAAACCCTGGGTCCGTCTCGGAGACCGGCCGACTTCGTTACGGGTAGCTTAGTGGGGTGGCCCCCCATGTGCTTGCTTTGGGTCTGGGAAACGTCGTGTCTGAAACCCCGTCGACATACCGTTGGGTGTATGTTTTGTGATCTTGTACCTACCTGATATGACAACAAGGGTGTAGGTGCGTGTGGAAACTTTGGTGCCCCTGCAGGGTTAAATCTTTTCGAGAAGCCGTGTCCGCGGTTATGGACGACTTGGAGCACAGTTCTCGATCATAGACAACTATAACTAAAGTTTACTGTTATAATTGACTTGTATCCGATATGACCAGTAATCAGCTTCACTGCAACGGAATGGCTAAATAAAAGTACCAACAACTGCTGGGTTTGGGATGTCTCATGCTAATTGTACCTGACTAGTAAGTGTTGCAACTACAACGGAATGGTTAACTAAAAGTGCCCACTGCTTATTATATCAGGATGACTATCTATACCTGACTAGTAATTGCTGCAACGATAACTGAACAAATAAAACTGCCAACTGTGTGAGTTCCTCGGTTGACTTTCTCGTTTGGTCTCGAGGGGGAAATACCAGGATGGGTATGTTTGGTGGTAGAATCAGGATGGTTTCGAATAGGTCTTTCTTATCTCTCTCTGATAGCCGACAGTTGTTTCGAGTCTCTATAGGTTGTTTAGTGCATGCTGCGCTGCCGCTTCAGTCCACCATACCTATGTAGCCGAGGACCGCCGAATTCTAGTCTCGCCGTGTACTGGCCTCAGTACTGACCGCTCTCTTTTTTCATTTGCCCTTTGTCGGCACCCCTTTTGTTTTTAGCAGGTTTTGAGATCGACGTCGTTAGCAGGGTTACCCTTCCGGCTTGGCCTGGGCAGGGTTATGGACGCCATTGGTTATTCTTTAGGGCTATTAGCTCAATTTGCATCTTGTCCATACTCGGACGCTGTATCATTTTAAAGGAGATTTGGATCTTTGTATTGTGTATCTGTATTCTCGACTCATGGAGTCATGGTTGTATATATCTGTTCTGTGGGTTCCATCGTGGACTATTATGTAATGATATTACTTCGTTTTCCACCCGCACGAAAGTGCCCGGTGGGCACCTTTGAATCGTTTCTACGCGGGTTTGGCGGGGATCGCTGAAACTTGCATAGGGCCGATTCTGAGGGTGTTACACATACCTAGTTCAACCTCGTTACTGATAAGTACTCTTTTTTCTTGTTCCCGTGATATGTGATCCCTTGTGAGCCAGTCACATGCTTGCAGGCTAATTGGATGACATTTCACCGAGAGGGCCCAGAGTATATCTATCCGTCATATGGATGGACAAATCCCACTCTTGATCCATGTGTCTCAACCAATACTTTCTGAACACTTAATGCCACCTTTATAGCCACCCAGTTACGGTGTGGTGTTTGATGTCATCAAAGCATCCTTCCGGTGAAGGTGATATGCATGATCTCATGGTCGAAGGAATTAGGTTACTATGTATCAGAAAGCATATAGCAATTGAACTATTTAAATGACTTGATCTTATGCTACGCTTATCTATAGGAGTATGTCCACCATATCATTCTCCTAACGATATGATCTTGTTGTTAATAACATCTCAATGTTCATGATAGGGAAACCACAATCATTTATTAACCAACAAGCTAGTATTATAAAGAGGCTTTACTAGGGACTCTATTTTAGTTTACAAATCACACAAGTATTAATGTTTCCTTGTTAATACTATTATAGCATGAATGTAAACATTTATCATAAACACAAAGATATAATAATAACTATATTTATTATTGCCTCTAGGGCATATCTCCAACAGTCTCCCACTTGCACTAGAGTCATCTAATCTAGATTACATGGTAATATACCGAACACCATGGCAGTTTGGTGCTGGTCATGTTTTGCCCTCGGGAGAGGTTTAGTCAACGGATCTGCCACATTCAGATTTGTGTGTACTTTGCAAATCTTTATGTCCCCATCTTGGACATGTTCTTGAATAGCGTGAAAACGTATCTTGATGTGCTTCAGCTTCTTGTGTGACCTTGGTTCTTGCGCATTGGCTATGGCGCCCATGTTATCACAGTAGATAGACATTGGGTCTAGCGCACTAGGAACCACACCCAGCTCTGTAATGAACTCTTTCATCCATATCGCTTCTTGTGAAGCCTCCGAAGCAGCCATGTATTCCGATTCAGTTGAATATCTCGCCACAACGCTTTGCTTTGCACTCCTCCAGCTAACTGCTGCACCATTCAAAGTAAATACGTATCCAGATTGTGATTTAGAATCATCCGGATCGGTGTTCCAACTAGCATCGGTGTAACCATTAACAACGAGTTGTTCATCACCTCCATAAGAAAGAACCATATCCTTAGTTCTTCTCAAGTACTTAAGGATGTTTTTGGCCACTGTCCAATGATCCACTCCTGGATCACTTTGATATCTTCTAGTTAAACTAACAGCATATGCAATGTCGGGTCTAGTACATAGCATGGCATACATTAGAGATCCTATGGCTGAGGCATAGGGAGTCTTACTCATCCTTTCTCTATCTTCTGCCGTCGTCGGACTTTGAGTTTTACTCAAGGTCGTATTGGGCAATATGGGCAAGAACCCTTTCTTGCTATCTTCCATTCCAAACCTCTTTAGAACTTTGTCCAAATATGTACTTTGTGACAATGATATTAGGCATCTCGATCTATCTCTATAAATCTTTATGCCTAATATGTAAGCTGCTTCGCCAAGATCCTTCATTGAAAAACTATTATTCAAATATTCCTTGACACTATTAAGAAGGTCTACATCATTCCCAATCAACAATATGTCATCTACATATAGTATTAAGAATGCTATAGAGCTCCCACTCACTTTCTTGTAAATACAAGCTTCTCCATAAGTTTGTATAAAACCAAAACTTTTGATTACCTTATCAAAACGTTGATTCCAACTTCGGGATGCTTGCTTCAATCCATAGATGGACCGTTGAAGTTTGCATACCTTGTTAGCATCTTTAGGATCGACAAAACCTTTGGGTTGCATCATATACAACTCTTCATCAATGTCTCCATTGAGGAATGCTGTTTTGACATCCATCTGCCATATCTCATAATCATAATATGCAGCGATTGCTAACATAATCCTCACAGACTTTAGCTTCGCTACTAGTGAGAAAGTCTCATCGTAGTCAACTCCTTGAATTTGTCGAAACCCTTTTGCGACAAGTCGAGCTTTATAAACAGTAACATTACCATCAGCATCTGTTTTCTTCTTGAAAATCCATTTGTTCTCGACAGCCTTCCGGCCATCCGGTAAGTCCACCAAAGTCCATACTTGGTTTTCGTACATGGATCCAATCTCGGATTTCATGGCTTCTTGCCATTTATTGGAATCTGGGCTCATCATCGCTTCTTCATATGTCGCAGGGTCGTCGGTGTTGTCCACCAACATGACATTCATAACGGGATCATACCAATCAGGAGTGGTACGAGTTCTCGTTGACCTGCGAGGCTCTGTAGCAACTACAACCAAATTTTCATGATCATCATCATTAGCTTCCTCTCTTATTGGCATAGTGTCACAGGAACTACTCCCGGTGCTGCGCTACTCGCAAGTTCGAGAGAAGGTTCGACAACCTCGTCAAGTTCTACTTTCCTTCCAGTCACTTCTTTTGAGAGAAATTCCTTCTCTAGAAAGGATCCATTCTTGGCAACAAAGATTTTGCCTTCGGATCTATGATAGAAGGTATACCCAATAGTTTCCTTCGGGTATCCTATGAAGACGCATTTTTCCGCTTTGGGTTCAAGCTTGTCCGGCTGTAACTTCTTTACATAGGCTTCGCAACCCCAAACTTTAAGGAACGACAATTTAGGTTTCTTCCCAAACCATAATTCATATGGTGTCGTTTCAACGGATTTAGATGGTGCCCTATTTAAAGTGAATGCGACTGTTTCTAATGCATAACCCCAAAATGATAGCGGTAAATCTGTAAGTGACATCATAGAACGAACCATATCTAAGAGAGTTCGATTACGACGTTCAGACACACCATTACGCTGTGGTGTTTCCGGCGGTGTCAATTGTGAAAGTATTCCGTATTTCTTCAAATGCTCACCAAACTCGTAACTTAGATATTCACCTCCACGATCAGAACGTATAAAATTTATCTTCTTGTTACGTTGATTCTCTACCTCACTTTGAAATTCCTTAAACTTATCGAAAGTTTCGGACTTATGTTTCATGAAATAGATATACCCATATATACTCAAGTCATCCGTGAAGGTAAGAACATAACGATAACCACCGCGCGATGCTACACTCATTGGACCACACACATCGGTATGTATGATTTCCAATAAGTCCGTAGCTCGCTCCATCATACCAGAAAATGGAGTCTCAGTCATTTTACCCATCAGACATGCTTCGCATCTTTCAAGTGATTCAAAATCAAGTGATTCAAGAAGTCCATCAGAATGGAGTTTCTTCATACGCTTCACTCCAATGTGACCAAGACGATAGTGCCACATATAGGTCGAGTTATCACTCGATTTCAAACGTTTAGCCTCAATGTTATTAATATGTGTATTTCCACTATCGAGATTCAATAAGAATAGACCATCTATCAAAGGTGCATGTGCATAAAACATATTACTCATATAAATCGAACAACCATTATTCTCGGACTTAAACAAGTAACCGTCTCACAATAAACAAGATCCCGATATAATGTTCATGCTTAACGCAGGCACCAAATAACAATTATTTAAGTATAAAACTAATCCCGATGGTAGGTGAAGGGGTAGCGTGCCGACCACGATCACATCAACCTTTGATCCGTTTCCCACGCGCATCGTCACCTCGTTCTTCTCTAGCTTACGTTTATTCTTCAGCACCTGTTTCGAGTTACAAATATGAGCAACCGAACCAGTATCAAATACCCAGGCACTACTACGAGTACTAGTGAGATACACATCAATAACATGTATATCGGATATACCTTTCTTCTTGATGTTGCCGTTCTTCAAATCTGCCAAGTACTTTGGGCAATTCCGCTTCCAGTGACCTTCTCCCTTGCAGTAAAAGCACTCAGTATCAGGCTTAGGTCCAGCCTTGGTCTTCTTCGTCGGCGCGGTAACTTTCTTACCACCCTTCTTGAAGTGTCCCTTTTGCTTAGACTTGCCTTTCTTGAATTTGGTGGTCTTATTGACCATCAACATTTGGTGCTCTTTCTTGATCTCCACTTCTGCAGATTTCAACATGGCAAAGAGTTCTGGCAACTGCTTGTTCATGTTTTGCATATTGTAGTTCATCACAAAGTTCTTGTAACTTGGTGGTAGTGATTGGAGGACACAGTAAATCCCCAAAGCATTAGGAATCACTATACCCAAGATTTGAAGTTTGTTTGCGTGCCCAGACATCTTAAGCACATGCTCACTGACGGAGCTGCCCTCTTCCATCTTGCAGTTAAAGAACTTTTCAGAAGCCTCATAGCTCTCAATCGCCACGTGAGTCTCAAAGATCAATTTGAGATCACGGACAATATCATGTGGGTCTGAATTCTCAAACCTTTTCTGAAGCTCCGATTCTAAACCATACAAGATAGCACACTGAACTGTGGAGTACTGAGTCTTCCGAGCGAGGTAAACATTCTTTACTTCATCGGTAGCAGTAGCTGTAGGTGGGTCACCCAGCGGTGCATCCAGCACATAGGTCAAATTACCAGCTGTGAGGACAATCCTCAAATTGCGGAACCAATCCGCGAAGTTGCTTCCATTGTTTTTCAACTTTTCTTTCGCTAGGAACGCATTAAAATTGATGGTAGGGGCCGCCATTGATCTACAACATATTTGCAATAGTTTAGACTAAGTTTATGACAAATTGAGTTCTAATTAATAGTTAAATTAATCTAGGTGAACTCCCATTCAAAACAATATCCCTCACATTGTTTTAGTGATCACACGAACCAAATCCACCACATCAACACCGATCATCACGAGAGTTGATATAGTTTCAATGGCGAACAATCGACATGTTCATCATATCTACTATATGATTCATGCTTTACCTTTCGGTGATCCGTGTTCCAAGACCATGTCTGTACATGCTAGGCTCATCAAGATCAAACCTTTAGTTTCCGCATGAGCAAATCTGGCTTGCTCACGTTGTATACACTTGCGGAATCTAACACACCCGATCATCACGTGGTGCTTCGAAACAACAAGCTTTAGCAACGGTGCTAACTAAGGGTGAACACTTTATGACTTGAAATTCATGTGCATGAGGGATCATCTTATAATGCTACCGTCGTTAACTAAGCAATACAAGATGCATAAAGGATTAACATCACATGCAATTCATAATATGTGATATGATATGGCCTATCTTCTTTGTGCTTCCGATCTCCATCTTCAAGCACGAACATGATCTCCATCATCACCGGCATTGCATCAAGGTCAATGACGCTGCTCCATGGTTGTCGTGCACCGGCTTCAACTATTACAACTAATTTGAATAGACACGCGGGTCTTTAACAAATCAAAGACAACCATATGGCTCCTGCCGGTTGCCAACTTACAATAAGGAACATTGCATACATCAAATATAATGACAATCATGGCCATATCACATCACAGCACACCCCTGCAAAACAAAGTTAGACGTCTCTACTTTCTTTGCATGTTTTATGTGGTTTGGGGCTTTCAATAAGTGTCATTCTAACTTACGAACAAGAACCACAATATTGATACTAGTATTGTCAATCACCCGTTGTAAATTGGATCTTAACTATATTGGGAGAAACAGGCACCCGCAAAGCCACTTATGCAATACAAGTTGCATGTCAAGCGTGGAGCAAGTCTCATGAACGATGTCATGTAAGGTTAGCCCGGGCCGCTTCATCCCACCATCCCGCAAGATGCAAAGTACACAAGAAGCAATCGACAATAAAAGCATCAACGCCCACAATGACCATTGTGTTCTACTCGTGCAACAAATCTACATATAGACACGGCTCTGATACCACTGTAGGGTTTCGTAGCATGGAAAACAAAAAAATTCTACCGCATACAAGCAAACAAGCCAAGATCTATCTACTAGATTGTAGCAACGAGTCGATGGAATAACTCACCCTCAAAGATTCCAAAGTGTTTAACGAGAGCGGATTCTCGTGGGTGATGTAGTCGTACTCTTGCCGATCTCAAGATCGCGTAGATGATCCTTCCGGCGCTGTGTTCCGGCAGCGCTTCCGTAGTCGGTCACACGTTTGGTACTCGACGAAGACCTTCCTCTCCCTTGTTCCAGCAGGCAGCGGAGGTTGTAGTACTCTCCTCGCGATTCCGGCAGCACAACGGCGTGGTACCGGAAGTAGAGGGGAGATCTCGCAGGGCTTCGCCTTAAGCCGGAGCGAGTATGGTGGACTATGAGAGAGATCCTCGGCGATCTAGGGTTTAGACGCACCGAGGAGGAGGCTTGGCCGGAGGCTAGGGTTAGCTAGGCGGCGGCGGCTTGCCCTAGGCGGCGGCAGGAGGTGGCGGCGCCGGGCTAGGGTTTTGGATGGAGGTGTTGGGTACTAGGAGGGGCAGCCCTGCCCCTCCTTATATAGGTGGAGGGGGCGCGCCAGGGGAGGGGAGTCCCTCCCCAACTCGGTTTCCCAAGGGGGCCGGCGGTGGAGGGGAGGAACTCCTCCCCAAGTAGGTTTCCTACTTCCCCTCCACCTTCCAAAATAGCCGTTGGACTTTTCAAATTGGCGTTTGACTTTTCAAACTAGGATTTGATTAAACCCTTTATTTTGTTCAGCGATGACACTTAGTACATGATGCAATCATTCCAACTTGATATGACACATTCATGTACCCTTCCCCTCCGGAGTGTCGGACATTCCGGAACCTTCTAGAACATTCCCGATGAAAACACCGGAACCATTCTCCAACCCCGAAACAGGACTTTCCTTATATGAATCTTATTCTCCGGACCATTCCGGATCTCCTCGTGATATCCCGGATCCCATCCGAGACTCCGAACAACATTCGGTCTCTTACTCATCATTCCATAACTACTCAAACAACGTCGAATCCTTAAGTGTGTCTCCCTACGGTTCGTGAATTATGCGGACATGATCGAGACACTTCTCCGAACAATAACCAACATAGGAATATGGAAATTCATATGGCTCCCACATATTTCTACGATTACTTTGCGATCGAATGAACCACTTACATACGATACCAATTTCCCTTTGTCTCACGATAGTTTACTTATCCGAGGTTATGATCGTCGATATCTCTGCATACATAGTTCAACCTCGTTACTGATAAGTACTCTTTTTTCTCGTTCCCGTGATATGTGATCCCTTGTGAGCCAGTCACATGCTTGCAAGCTAATTGGATGACATTTCACCGAGAGGGTCCAGAGTATATCTATCCGTCATATGGATGGACAAATCCCACTCTTGATCCATGTGTCTCAACCAATACTTTTCGAACACTCAATGCCACCTTTATAGCCACCCAGTTACGGTGTGGTGTTTGATGTCATCAAAGCATCCTTCAGGTGAAGGTGATATGCATGATCCCATGGTCGAAGGAATTAGGTTACTATGTATCAGAAAGCATATAGCAATTGAACTATTTAAATGACTTGATCTTATGCTACGCTTATCTATAGGAGTATGTCCACCATATCTTTCTCCTAACAATATGATCTTGTTGTTAATAACATCTCAATGTTCATGATAGGGAAACCACAATCATTTATTAACCAACAAGCTAGTATTATAAAGAGGCTTTACTAGGGACTCTATTTTAGTTTACAAATCACACAAATATTAATGTTTCCTTGTTAATACTATTATAGCATGAATGTAAACATTTATCATAAACACAAAGATATAATAATAACTACATTTATTATTGCCTCTAGGGCATATCTCCAACATAGATTAGACGAGGACTATGACTCGCTTGTACAGTTGTACAAAAACATCGATTGTGGTTGATCCTTGGCTCACTAACTCCGACGCTAAAAAATTATGAGGCGTCTAGTTGCTAAGTTTTAATTTGCATTTGACCTATGATTTGAACAGTGCACTCTATTTTTGCTAATGCCATTTGGTGATTCATATGGCTGAAAAATGTGTGACAAGTAAACTATGAGGCAGATTATGTGTTACTTCATATGAGACTTGTTTATTTTTCTGGCACTCATATCTTGCATTACTTTTTCGCAGCATCTTCAGCTACGCGTCCCTGTTCAAGTTCTTGAAGAGCACCGCAACAAGAAGGCAAAAGGAAGGGCGCCCACTGTTGCACGTGTATTTGCATGTTGCAATGAAAGACGAAGGAGGTCAAGTGGCAAGAACAGCTGGTCGGTGGACATGATTTGTGATAAACTAAATTGTATAGTCTAGTTGTGTACATACTCATGTATACCTGTACTTTATACTTGTACTTTACCGTGATATATAAAGGAGCAACAGCAGCCCGTATGAGGCACGACTTAACCTACCAAAACTACCCTACACTAATTTTGTCAAGGTACTGGTGGCACCAGGATTAGGGTATCTTCCTATCCCTAATGCCATCAAGCCATATCTAAGGCCGGTGCCAGCAAAGATCACCGTCAGGACCTCCAATGGATGCCAATGGGAGTTTTTTTTAGATCAACAGGGATTTTATCCCTGGTTCCATTTCAAGAAATGAAACCAAAATACAAACGAGTTCAAAGTACGGTACATAAAAAAATTACAGCTCAGAGAGCTCACCAAAGCAACTAAAGGACTCTAGATACCTCCCTATTTGTCCTCAACATAAACCAGGCGACAACTTTTTAAGAAATCCAGTAAAACTACAGAAGATAGTTCAGAACAGGTGTTAAGAAAAGCCAAGAAGCATCAGAGCACCACATGAACCTCATCCTCTGCCTCAGGATGAGCTCTGCCAATGGGAGATGAACCTGAAGGATGTCAATGTCAAAGCAGTCATCAAGGAGAGGTGGCTACGGCTCGCCATTGCGCAATGAACCTGCAGCTTGGCTACTTCCTCTTCTTTAAGAAGCAGAACCACAAAGGGTACAGAGTAGTCATCTGTGACCACTCTTATTGTGAGGTGGTCAGACAGTGCCCTAAGCACCGTGATGACATGGCGAAGGTCCTCGAACTGAATGAGAAGTGACTTGTTGGTGTTTAGGTTTAGGATTTTAGGAACCTCCTGTTATGATGGTACTATGTGTCATTTTTAAAATGTGTGTCGTGCTTCTGTTAATAACTACATTACTCTATCTATGTGTGTAGTGGTGTTATTGATGTTCTGATTATGTTGTTCGTAATGTTCATGTTCCTCGTCTTCTGTTCTTCTTCATGATCATGTTGTGCCTGGTAACCCTGCCACACTAGAGAAGAGGTTACCACAATGGCTATCGGTGAACAGCCAAACAAACCAAGCCTTGCACACTAGTGGCCAATGCCGCTCACCTTTTCTGACGATGGCCAACCACCTGTGTTCACAAGCAACGAAACAAAAACATGGGTTCCATGGAGCTCTAAATTGGGACCAGGCAACCAAAAGCATGCTTAATACTAGTGATGGAATATGAGTATGGTTTTCTCTCCGAAGTCCCGAACCGAAGTGCCTAGCTTCTATGTAGCCCAATCGAATATCAAGTGAAAGTGAGATTCCATGCACGTACTGGTACGATTGTTGTAAGCTTTCACTGATACGTGTACAGATCTCTGCATGCGATCGGTCTGCTCCTTTTCGCTCTGGCATGTACGGGAGCTTTGGGTTTTGGGAGGTTGCGCGCAGCCTCTTCCTCACACGTGACCTACCGCGCGCGATCACGACCGGCGCGGGCCGGGCCGGGCCGGGCCGGGCGGCAGTACGTCCTACTCGACGCGATCGGTCCAAAACGCCATCGATCGTAAATACAGATTGGCCGCTTCCTTGAGAAATCCAAAACCTCTCCTGATCTGCCCTTTTGCCCGCCCCGTGAACCCGGTGGCCGGCGAAGGGTACATTGGGAGCATATATGCGATGATGCGCGTATGGTAGGTAGTACTACGTGTCTGTCTGGGTGAGCAAACGGCCGATGGATGCTGCAGCAAGGTATTCACCTCGGTGTTGTTTACGCGGCCCTAGGATCTTAGCCGGGAACATATGCATGGTCGGTCTTGGTTGATCTCGATCGACGCGACTGGCGAGTACACGCATGATGATACGATCGATAGAGGTGCTAGCTAGCTATAGCTTGCCGGTCCTTGCATTGCATGGCGACCTACTGTCGATCCACGACAACGTACTCCTCCCTCCCTCCTGCCTGTCTCGTGAAGGCCACGTACGTACGAAGCTAGCTAGGTAGCCGCAGTCTCCATGTCGTTTTACGGGGAGGCCGTAGATTCCCTGCTGGTAGAGTACGTACATGTACTTTGCAGTACACAAATTGTATCATGCATGACATGTTCATAGGTTCACTTGGCCGTGTGGACTGTGGACGTCGCGTTGGAAACCCAGGATGATCCATTTTCTTCCATGTTTGCGTGGGTGCCCGATGGGCGAGCAATGAATGCACCCACATGCATGTGTTTTGGATGCAGCGGTGGATTGCTAGCTGCAGTACTCTCCATGTCGTTTTACTACTCGCGAAAACTTCCAGGATTTATGAGTGTCGCGCCTACGTACGCATTTCCTGGATCGATCGGTCTCAGGCTTGCAGATACACACCGTATTCAATTTGGTATCCACCCTGCCATCAGTATATGCGAACACAGTAGGCGCTGCAGGGTCGGACCGCCGGCCGGGGGCTCGCGTAAATAAATTGACCCCGTGATCGATCCAGGCCTCCGCCGGGGCCGGTCCGGTCCCAACGTCGTCCGTCGCGTGGATCGATGCCTGCCCGCGCATGGCACCCACCCCCGTGGCTCGGTCGAGCTGCACTGCAGTGCTGCATCGATCGCCACGACGCTGCGATCGCCACTGTACGTACCGTATAAGCAGCCGGGTCGTCGACGTGACAGCACCGTCGTCGAGCTGTGGAGGCAACCCTTTCTCCATCCGGCATACAGTAGAAAAAGGCTATTTATTTATTTCCTGATCCGGAATGCGCCCCCGCGCGCTTTCGGTCCGGTCGCCGTGGCCTCGCCGGAGCGGAGAGCACGCACGCACGTTAATTAATGCGACGTGAGCGGGACGGGAGCTAGGATGCCGCAAGTACTAGTAGTAGTAGAGCGCGGTGCGTGCCAAGCGCCCTAGACAGACAGCTCCGCGACGAGGCCTAGCTAGTACGCCTAGCTAGGCACTTCAGCGTCCGCTGACGGGTGACGGCTCGGCTCGGCCCGGCCGGGGAGAGGGAGGACGTGAACGTTTTAACCTTTTTGACCGGGTGTGCTTGCATGTCGATTCCGGGCGGCGCCGGGTGGTGGAAAAGCCTGGGAAGACGGAGCAGGGAGCCGACCCCGGCAGAGCAGGTCCGGCGCCGTACCCTGCCCCTGCCTGCCACGCTCCAGCGCAGAAAAAATCTGGCTCCCTCGGACCTCGTGAAGAAATTTCGTCTGGGACAACTTGGCGAGTAGCGCATTATTAACTTTGGTTTGATCCATCCATCTGCAAGCGTAGTAAGTAGTAAAAGCATCCAAGAGATGGATGTGTAGCGGCTCTTGGACGGAATCCGTATCTGAATTCTACAGCCCGGATGGAGGACCCAACTGGTCACGTTGTCCTACTGCTACTACCTACTAGTAGGAAGGATCTCCCTCCTAGCCGTGTGTGTTTATACTACGCCGTTGTTTCTTTCGGCGGGCGGCGGTCCATTTCACCGCCTGACCGCCGGTCCCCGTTAGACGGCGCAGACACGGGTAGTAGTAGCAATACTCGCTCCCAGCCCTATCTACCCCGTATCCAGCAACTTGCCTGTTGCGGCAAAAGAAGCTTGGCGTGAGTCGTGAGACGATTGCATCACATGCATATATCGTCCTAGATCTCCCGACAGCAACCGCGGAAGGCGTATCAGTCTGTGAGGCGATTACTAGTAGTACGTAAGTAGAAGTAGATGGAGGGGTCAGTCACATGCGCGACTTGCACGCAAGCATCCACACGAAGCAACAACACGGGGAGCCATACAAGGCGAGTGCCGAGAAACAGCATGTCGCCAAGCGGGCAAAGACAAGGCCCAAGCGTACACCCAGGAACGTTCAAAACAACGGAGAAAGGAAAAGAATCATTAACTTATTTCCATATTCTATGGCTCGCTGGTACAGCCTCGATCGAATGCTTAAATAATAATAATTAACTAATAATGCTTATTGCGCGTGCGAATAATGAGTAAATTGAACCAGAGTCTTTGTTGACCGCCGGGCAGGATCGATCGTGACGGCGTGGGATCGAACGGTGCGCGCGCGCGCATGCGGCATGCCCATTGATCAGGACACGTCGACGGGCTTGCAGAGGAAGAGCAGCGACGAGGGCGGCTGCTGCCTCCCGGCGCCACCCCCGCCCGCGCCGCCCAGGCGCTCGTAGCAGTCGATGGAGAAGAGCGAGAGGGACAGGGAGAGGGACAGGCGCGCGCGTGCCTGCGCGTGGGCGAGGGCGCCGGCGCGGCCGAGGCGGTCGAGCGCGGGGCCGAGGCAGAGGCGGTAGAGCCTGCGGTACCCGCCGAGCGCGGCGACGACGGTGCGGGTGGCATGGCCCGCCGACGCCGGGCCCACGTGGCGGAGGCAGAGCGCCTCCCAGACGGCGTCCCGGCGCGACACGGCCGCCCAGAGGCGGCACACGCTGGCGGAGGCGGCGAGCGAGCGGCCGTCGAGGCGCGCCAGGATCTCCGACAGAATGTCGGCGTTGTCGTTGATGTTGTACGCGCCGCCCGCGCCGCCGCCACCCAGTAGGTGCACGCGCACCTCCAGCACCGCCTGTTCCTCCTGCCGCGGCGCCGCAACGGGAGGTCCTCCCATGCACATGGCCCGGCCGTGGGTTAAGATGGTATAGGAGCGAGGGAGACGGGAGCGAGTAGAGGTGAGAGGGAGACGGGTGGAGGGCGTATATATAGGGAGGGGACGGCCGGGGTTTTGACTCTGCTCCTCTGATATGGTGCTCGTGTCTGCGGGGCCGGGCGCAACGCGAAAGGCGATTAAAGCCTTCTTGGAACCAATAATGGCAGCGGCCGGCCGCGTGGAAGCTGAAACCTCGCCAGTGTGAGGAGCTCTTAATCACCGCTGTCATCACCCGCATATTTAATTTTCACTACTACTAGGTCACCGTAAAGCAAGCAAAGAATCCGAAGGTGCAGCCGTGCAGGTGACTCCGGCTGCCGGCAGGAAGAGGGAGGTTGAGACGGAGTTCTTGCGTGTGGCGTGGCGAGGGCCGGGGCATCTGGTGTGGATCGCGAGTGAACGAGGAGATGTGGCCAAGCGGGACGTGCCAAGGGGCGTACGTGGAGATGCGCGCGACGTCGTGTGCGTGCGTGCGACTCCGCAGCCTAGCCTTCGTTTTGACGCCGTACGTTACGTGTTTTTTCTCGTCCTCGGGAAGCGTAGCCAACGGGGACGACGGGACGGTGGTGTGAAGGAGACACTCGCGCGGCGGCGCACGACGTTCGTCCACTCCACCGCTCGCGCTGCCGGTATGGCCGGCCGGCCGGTGGGTGGCGTGCCACTGTAGCCTGGTCAGGCCGGCGCGGTGATGTTGCCAATTCGCGCGCCACGCCTCACGGCCGTCGACAGGCAGCAGGTAAAACTCCCCGACTAGACCAATCTTCCCTGCTCTCCTTTTTGGTGGTACTGCATCTTGTAGTAGTGTTCTACAGTCAACATGACACTTCATGAAACCACAGGGACACTACACTACCAAATTCAACGCAAGTGTGTGAGTAGGCACTAGGTGTAGCCACTCCATGTTTATAAATTAACAAGGGCCGTCGCGTCGGGAGGACGATGCCCAGGCATAGCCACTCCCAGTGTTTAAATTAACAAGGGCCGTCCTAGTCGGGAGGACAATGCCCAGGCTGACGACAAACACAGTTCGTACCCGGTAGCTATTGCTCGTGTGGATTTCGGGTCCCGTTCCGCCGAGAAAACTGGACCGAGGTCGCAACGGCTAGCTTCAACCATTGGCCATGCGCACATCTTTTCGATGCACACAACACATTGTGTATTCGACGTCACTCACATCAATGCATGTTTCTTTAACTAATTAATTATAATTTTCCTGGTTGATCAACCCTCACAAACGTAGCCTAGATTCAATATGGATCCACACTACTCCCTGCCATTTGTGGTAGAGCATCCACACCTCATCGATGCTGATGTTGTGGGGGTCGAAGCCGTTCTCGACAGCGCCACCGCGACGGCGTGGGTGCGACATGGCTACGACAGGGGTTGGGGTCGTTCCCGTTGGAGGCTGAGTAAGGAAGAGGGGAGCGGTGGAAGAATCGAAAAGGCGGTGAGCAACGAGCGGTGGTACTTAACCCTTGAGAGGAGGCGATGGGTCCGGTGCCAGCATTAATGGAGTGGCCACGTCTGCTCTGACGAGACCGCTCGCTGTGTCGCATGGGGAATGTACGAGCACGTTTACTACCAATGACCGCCACTTTGATCGTGGGCTCGGTCGCTGCCAGCGTTGGCCCACGCGGCGTGCGCGTTGTGTCAGACGCGCCCAGAAGGAACCCGATGGCGCGAGGACGGGGCGGGCGCGCCGGACATACTATTGGCCCCACCGGACCGAATATGCCTTTGGGGTCATGACTAGGATCGCCAACGCGTTCAGGGTGCCCAATAGCCCTTTAGGTTGCCGCTTAGGAAGCGCGGCTGGAGATGTTGAGCTAGTGGATGTACAAACCCAACATCTTCACGGATGCAAATTTAGGTTCCTATTTATACTTGAGGATCAAACTATAATTATACTCATGCAATTTACCCTAAGTATCATGCTTGATGCTTAACCATGTTTAAAAATCATGTTACTGATGTTGTGTGCATTCCTAGTTGGTGCAGAGGCATGAGAAGTAAAATTCTCCCCCAATTTTAAAATTCTTCCCAGGGCGGCGTCCCTACATCGGTGTGGCGTCGGAGATCCCCCATGGTGGAAACCTAGCGGCGTTAGCACATGGATTTGGGGGCTCCTTCAGAAAACCTAGAACGTGGCCCTATGTTGCTGGTTGTTGGCAGGAGATCTAGTCACTTGGTGTCGTCGCCTGGCGCGAGGTTGGTAGTGTGGGGACTGTTGGCCTGGCTTCCAATAAAGGTGCTCCGGATCTGCAGAGTTTCAACAACTAGTGACACTGATCTGGTTCATGTTGGCCTCCTCGGCTATCGTCGAGTTATGGTCTTCCTCTCAGAGATTTTTGTAGTTTGGCACATGATGATATTAGAGATCTTGAGCGGAATCGATGCGGTTGTGTGCATCCTTCTAGGGCGCGGTGTGAAGCTTATTCTACTGTTTGGTACTATGGTACATGTCTTCATATGATTTCCATGTATTTTATAGTGATGGAGAAACTCTGGTGGTTGCGATCAGAGGGTTGGTTTTGGTAGAAAGGTTTTGATTGTGATGAAGAGAATGCATCACAAGTTTTCCCTATATGTCGGATGCTCGGTGACTTGCAGCACTATCCATGGAAAGTGGGGGTGGCAACACAGGTGGACTACATCTTTGGTGGTGCTCATCCAGTATCAAGGCATGATTCCCAGTGTCAAAACCAAAGGCATGCCCTTCATTGGTTGTAACTGGCAGTGTCCTTATTGAAAGCATTGTTTTGGAAATTCGATCTTTCTCCAAGGTGAAAACCAAAGATATTCGATCGGGCAATGACAACACTTGTGCATTGTTTTTTTCTTGAAGGCGTTGCTTTTGGAGAGCCTAGTTTGTCGTACGGGTGTTCTATTTAGTGGTGGTTAAAGTGCTTGTGTTGTGAGTGGTTGTACACCGCGATAGGGTCTTTGTTTTTCTTTACTCTCTTGTTTATTTTGTTCTTGGTTGTGTGTATGCCTGATGTCTTTCAACATCTCGTCAGTGCCGAGATTGGGTGTAATTTATATCTTCGTGATACTAATATATTCCCTTTATAAAAAAGTCATATCAAATGGTGTGACCCATTTAGGACACTCAAACAGTCTGATTTGGTTCGTTTGCATCGGTCGTGGACAGGAAATGGGTCACGGTCCAGCCGCCTAGGCCAGTACACCCACCGACATGACCCATTCGTAGTGGCCATTCTGGCCAGCGCTGGCTAGTTAGCCATTTCATATTAACATTTTACCATACTAGAAACACACACAAATAAATAAAGTGGATACTAAAATGAAGTGGTTACCAAATAAAGTGGCAAACATATGCCATTGCCCTTCAAGCATCACCAAAAAGTGGCAAGTTCCTCCCAAATGTGTAAAATGAGACAATTATCATACAATATGTCCAAAAACTAGTAAGTATCTCCCATATGGCACTCAGTTATGCCATTTCCCTTCAAGCATCGCGAGATCGGATGCTATTTTAGTGCTTCTTAATCCCATCCCTTTGTTTTGGGTAAGTGATTCTCTCTAAGTCAGTCGTCATGATCTGGTTCTCCTCGTCCATGACCTTGCCTTTGACCTCCATGAGCCTAGACATGACATTGGTCTCTTCCACCTTAAGAGATATCATTTGGAGATCAATAAAGCTCTTCGTGGTGTCCTCTTTCTCTTTGTGTCTCCTCTCTTCCCTCTCGGCATTGGCCTCTTCCTTCGTGGTGATCAACCCTCGAGATTTATTTGAATGCCAACTAGGAAGCTTGGCGGTTGATCTTGTGCCAAGAAGAGCATTCTTGCTTGGCCCGTCCGAGCACGGGTGCCAATGTTGGGACGATCATCATCAACGTCGATGGCCCCATCCATTGACACATTGCAATTGCTCTTCTTCTTTGCATCCTTGATTTTATGCCAAAGGGCATAGCGACTTTTCCACTTTTTAGTATCCTTGATCTCGCTCCAACAATGGCTAAATCTGAATGCCATGTTGTCATGGCATTTCTTGAAGTGCTCCAAAGCAATTATCATCAATGGCCCAAGAGGAGGCTTTTAAGAATGCTGATACCATGTTTATGGCAGATCTTGTCAATGTTCTCGAGGACAGCATTGTTGAGTTCTATATGTCAGTTGACAATGGCAAGAACGCGCGCGGGATACGCTCAAGGCCAAATTTGGGGCCGTGGATGCTGACACTGATTTGTATGTTATGGAGCAATTTTGTGACTACAAGATAACCGGTGAGCACTCCATTGTTGAGAAAGCTCGTGAGATACAGTCACTTGCCAAAGAACTTGAGAAGTTCAAGTGTGTGTTACCGGACAAGTTTGTTGCCGGAGGTATCATTTCCTAGTTTCCTCCCACATGGGGAAATTTTGCTACTTCTCTAAAACATAAAATACAAGTGTTTTTTGTTACGGATCTCATCGGGTATCTTCATGTGAAAGAAAATACGAGAGAAAAATACACATGTGCTTGATGATTTGATGGAGGTTCTAGTGCCAATGTGGTATAAAAAAAGAACTTCCAATCCCACAAGTTCAAGAGTAAGAAGAAATCTGAAAGAAAAGGGAAGTTTGATGGAAAGAACAAAGCCTCTCACTCAACCAACTTCAAGAAGAAGAATGATAATAAGAAATGGTCTTGCCATGTTTGTGGTGACCCTGGTCATTGAGCTCATAGCTGCCCTAAATGCTTTGATAAGCGTCAACATGGGAACATAGGCAAGACCACAAATTTTATTATTGCCAGTGATACTAAGATGATGGATGTTGGGTACGATATTGTTCCTAATATTCTTTTAATTTGTGCTTCACCTGAATGGTGGATAAACACCAATGCCAATACACATGTATGTTCTGATATTTCAATGTTTTATTCTTATCAGGACACATGGACTTGCCCTGTGATAATGGAAAACGGTTCACGTGCTTATGTTTATGATGTTGGTATGGTAAATCGGAAGTTTACTTGGAATCATAGGCTCTCAATCATTATGTCGACTTTGTCTCCTTGTAGGGTTTGCATCATAGAAAACAAAAAATTTCCTACGATGGGAACAAGTATGTACCAAGATCTATCTACTAGATACAAACAACGGGCGGATGTATATCCGTAGAGAACATACCCTTGAAGACTGACAAAGCTTAACGAGTCAAACTCGTGGTTGATGTAGACGATCTCTTGCCGATCTCAAGATCGAGAGGAAGTCCTTAGCACCGCAACTTAGCAGTGCATCCGTGCTCGCACACACGTTCGAGGCACCGAGCAACCTCCGCCTCCTCGCTCCAGCGATGCAGCGGAAGCACAACCCTTTCTTGCCGAATAGCCACCGGGAACATGTATCTCGCTAGTCCGAGACCATGGGGGATAAATACTAGAGGGAGAGAGAGATCCTTCACGAGGAGGTGTGAGTGAGAGAGAGGAGAGGGGGCTCCTTTTATAGGAGGAGGGGGAACCCCGAGGGGGGTGGCCGGCGCATGGGGCTGCCCCCTTGCCCTCCCCTCATTCATGTGGGTGTACACTCCACTCACAAAAATCCTTTCAATTCCCTCCACTCAAAATCCCACTCAAATTTCCACCAAATTTAATGCAAACTCTCATTAAATAAATCTCCTTTTATTTATTCAGAATTTTGTCAATTACTTTAATGACAAACATTCACATATAACCCCTTGCTAGTATTTTATTTCACATGCAAAAACACTTTCTGCAATTTCACCGGAAAACCTGTTTTGGTATCTAGTGAAATAAATTCTTGCGCTTGTTATTGTTTTCGGCATAAAACTTTTGCTCCAAATGGATGTCGGTGTCTCTTAAGTGTGTCACCCTACGGTTCGCGAATAAAGCGGACATGATCGAGACCCTTCTCCGATCAATAATTATAAGCGGGATCTGGAGACCCATACTGACTCCCACACATTCAACGATGACTTTCTTGTGATTGTCGGGACCTTTTACGCTAGTATCTTAATAATTTTGTTTCGCGATATATTACATGTCAGAGATTCTATCATCAGTATCTCCATACCTAGTTTGATCTCGTTACTGACATGCACTCTTTTCTCGTTCCCGTGATATAACATTCTAGTGATCAAATCACTTGCTTGCAAGCTAACCAATGTGATATCACCGAGAGGACCCAGAGCATATCTATCCGTCATTGGGATGAACAAATTCCACTCTCGATCCATGGTCCTCAACATAACACTTTAGTAGTTCCGAACCCATCTTTATAATCACCCAGTTACAGTGTGACGTTTGATGTTATCAAGAAACTCTTTCGGTTTTAGTGATTGACATGATCTCGTGGTCTAACAATTAGGATCACTTCTTAAGTTGTTATAGAAATATAAACTCAATGACTTTGATCGTAATGCTATACTTCGGATGAATGTTCATCACACCATTACACTAATGTTGTGACCTTGTTATTAATAACATCCAATGTCTATGATCAGGAAACCTTGATCATCTTGTTAATCAACGAGCTAGTTTATGAGAGAGGCATAACTAGGAACTTTATGTTTGTTTATTAACACACATGTATTAACGTTTCTATTTTTATACAATTATAGGCATGCAAAATAAACATCTATCATATACTTGGAATACACATAATAAACACTTTATTATTGCCTCTCAGGGCATATTCCCTTCACTCCTATGGAATTGAAGGCCGGGCGTGTTGCCGGTGAGTGGATGGTCAAGTCGATGGCGCCGAAAATGAGATGGTTCTTCGACGCGGATGAGTCGAAGATTGGAGGTTTTGGGGCCGTCGAGATCGCAACATCAGCGCTCTCAGTCCCCACGGTCAGCACCAATTGACGTGGGGTGATCACGTTAATGCGCCCATACTTGATGGACTTGGGTTAAGAAAGAGGGGTGTAGTGCAGATCTTGTTCGGCTAATAGACAAGCAACACAGGACACGAAGTTTACCCAGGTTCTGGCCCCGAGAGGGAAAAACCTACTCCTGCTTGTCTGCTCTTGATTATCAACGAAACCAAGGATTACAAAGGTGCGCATATGCGATCTGGCAGGTGTGTATGCTAGGGTTTAGGTGATCCTTCTCACCGTCCCCTCCTAGCCTTTACATAGGGAGGCCAGGTCTTGGGATAGGGCCAAGTCGGTTACATATTAGGGTTTGCCTTTCGAACTTTCTATCTAAAGCTGGTTGTATCCTCCAAGGAATCGCATCCTCCATGTGCCTGGGCCATCTGAATCCTCCCTGGACTTCATCATCAGGTATGGATCATCACATGGGATTTCGTTGGGACTAACTAGATAGGCCAATCTTGGGTACCCATAGGGCATACCCATGTCAGCCGTACAACTAAAGTATGTGCATCACGTTACGTCCATCAATAAAAATCTCGTCAGCGGTTCGCTGTTATGTCGAGAAATATTCAAGTTGTTATGTGAGTCCAATAAATTTATACTCTCTAAATATGGACAATTTGTTAGTAAAGGTTATGTGTGCGGAGGATTGTTCTGCTTATCTTTTTCAGACTTATGCACTAAAGTTATTAATCATGTTTGTAATGATAGTGAGTCCAATGTTTGGCATTCTCTACTTTATCATATTAACCTTGGTTGCATGACGCGGCTAGTCAATATGAGTTTAATTCTGAAATTCACAAATGTCAAAGGTTCTAAGTGACAGGTTTGTGTACAAGCAAAGCAACCCCCGCAAGTCCCATGAGGCCGTGGAACCAAGAAACTTAACACCACTAGAATTGATACATTCATATCTTTGTGAGATAAATGGTGTTTTGACATAATGTGGAAAGAGATATTTCATGACTTTGATTGATGAATCCACTAGATACTGCTATCTTTATCTTTTGAAAACTAAATATGAGGCTTTGGACTATCAAAATCTATAAAGCTGAATCATAAAACCAACTTGATCCTAAAATCAAGAGGTTAAGGTTGGATCGTGGTGGAGTGTTCTTTTCAAATGAATTTGATGTATTCTATACGAAACATGTATTATCCATGAGAGGACGCCTCCCTACTCACCTCAGTCAAATGGGGTGGCCAGAATAAAGAACCATACTCTAACTGATTTGGTTATCGCCATGTTAGAAAAATCAAGTCTTTCCAAGGAATGGTGGGGAGGCTCTATTAACTGCATGTCATGTCCTAAACCGTGTTCCCATAAAGGATAAAACCATGAATCCTTTTGAGGAATGGGAAACGAAAAGGCTAAAACTCTCTTACTTACGGACTTGGAGTTGTTTGGTGAAACAAAATTTCTTAATACCACGGACAAGCTTGGACAAAAAACCATGGATTGTGTTTTTCTAGGATATGCTTTTTATAACATCGGCTATAGATTCTTAATACTAAAATTTGAGGTACATGACATGCTTGTCGGTATAATTATATATTTGAATGATGTGACTTTCTTTGAGGACATAATTCCTATGAAAGGTGTGTCTGGATCATAAAATTAGGAGATGTCTAGTTCATCTAGTCAGGAATTAATTGCAATTCCTTAACCTACTATTTCGATAGAACACTATGCCGATCCTGAGGAGGATGACAATGAAGCTACCAAAAGGAGTAAGAGACCTAGGACCGAAAAGTCCTTTGGTGATGATTTCATTGTGTAACTTGTGGATAATACTCCCACTTCTATTTCAGAAGCCTATGCATCTCCAAGATGCCGACTACTGGAAAGAAGGTGTCCGTAGTGAGATGGATTCCATCTTAGCTAATGAAACGTGGGAGGTAATTTATCATCCTTATGGGTGCAAACCCGTAAGTTGTAAGTGGGTGTTCAAGAAAATGCTTAGTCCCAATGGGTGTGAATTTTCTTATATTAAAAGGAAGAGAACGAACTTTACAAAATAATTACATGAGAGAGGGAAAAAGAAAGACTATCTAGGGAGGGAAAAGGAGAGGCTATCTAACAGGAAGAGAGGAACTTAAACAAAGATACCCAGTAGCCAGTCAAAGAGGTTTTGGATAGCAGCTGGTTTAACTCATACTGATGAATGAAGAGGTCACCCTAGAACCTTACTTTCCATCTAGCCAAAGAATGGGTTTCTCCCTTGAAGATAAAATCGTTTCTCTCCTTCCAAATATTCCAAGCAGCACATGATATGATCTCCACAAAACAGGGGTCTATAAAGCCAATCGAGGCTAGAGCAATACACTCAGAAACATGAGCACATAAGTCCCAAGTGATACCCAATAAATCCCAGCATGGCTTGGCAAAGAGGCATCAAGTCTAAGACTAGAAGTTCAACTTAACAATCTCCACAAAACACTGGTATATAAAATAATGTTTTAGAACAAAAAAATGTTGTGATGTGTAAATGAGACTTTGTGGAGAATTGTTAAAATTTGGGGTATTTTGGTATTGGGCATTTGGCCCATAACCAATACAAATTTTGAAATTCTCTTTGGCCTATTAGGTGAGACAAATCATGGATGTACTAGTGGTGCTAAAATTTAGTCCCACATTGCTAGTGGAAGCTCTGTTGCACCACCTTATATACTCCCTCCATCCTAAATTAGGTTGCATATAAAATTTTATCAGAGTCAAACTGTATAATGTTTGACCAAGTAGTTTGATACAACTATAAACTTATACAGTACCAAATTAATATTATTAGAATTGTCTTGAAATATATTTTCATAACATATACATTG
Source organism: Avena sativa (assembly GCA_916181665.1). Taxonomy (NCBI): domain Eukaryota; kingdom Viridiplantae; phylum Streptophyta; class Magnoliopsida; order Poales; family Poaceae; genus Avena; species Avena sativa. The sequence continues at coordinate 445,968,337 of OV702293.1, read as the reverse complement.
TATATCACACATATTTATATTATTTTGGTCAAACTTTGCAAAGTTTGGCTTGCACGCAAAATTATGCGCAACATAATATGGGATGGAGGGAGTACTAGGTTGTTCTACCACTCTCGAGCACTCCTCCTCTGAAGCCGCCGCCTCACCAGACCTTGCCTCATCATGTCATGTCATGTCACATCACATCACGCCATGTGTGCGTGTCGTGGGTTGCGGGAATGAGCTGAGCCGAGATCATGTGTTCGTTTTGTTGTTTGGGAATCATCCCTTTCAGGTTGTTTGGGAACACTACAGAAAACTTGTCGTTTCGGTCCAGATTTTATCGGATCTCCCTTGTCACTTTGTATTTCCACGAAGGTTGCTTGGGAAGTAAGATCTTATCCTTTTATAAAAAGAGGCACATCAGATACACGAGGATATAAGAGATCATACACGCTTCCACTTCCAGTTCCTTGAGCAGCCGCCTTCGCCTTCTCCATCCCGGCATGCGACGTGCACCGCAGATCAGGACGGTAGGCCTCCGAAACCCCGCCCCTTGTGAACCTGTACGCGCGAGGGGCGATCATATTTTTGGGGAGCGCTCTAGCGCGACTATTGGCAACCACGACTTCATCCGACAACAAGTTCTCGAACGACGACTTCTTCCCGGACATCGACGACATTGATGACCTCTACACTAACCCGAACATGGGCGACCTCTCAAACTTTGTTGTTGTCGCCGCTGCTACTCAGACTGCACCGTATGTGCCCCTGAACTTTCTTCTTCAGTTTTTGCTAGAGTTTATTGTTCTAATATTTGGAATAGACTTGGTTGGTTTATCTCGTATAAATGCAATCGGTTTATCTACTTTGTTAGTTTGCATGATTAATTAAATTATTATTAATTTAATCATGCTTTACTAGTTTCATATTAAATCATTTGAATTGTTTCTTATATTTTCAACAGGATCATTGCTCCAAGAATCCCCTGTTTCTAAATCGGAGCAACGTGACAAGGATAATATTTCGTCTACCTAGAGTCCCTGAGACTGAGAGTCTATAACAACATCAGAGGCACCACTGCACACGGCCCATCCGATGTTTTATCCGACTAGTCGCCAATCCACCATGTTAATGTATTTGTTGTAATTAGGTAGCTTTTGTATGACTCGTTTCCTTACAAAATGATAATCGATTTCAATATATTTGTTGTAGTCATAGAACACGTGATTGGATGATAGAAATGTGACACCAATATTTTCACACTAAAGCACGGGCGGACAATCCCATGATATCCCGATCTCTGAAGCAAGGACTGAAGCCAAATCAATTTAGCTGTTGAATTAGCAAGTGCCTTATACTTTTATCAGAGACATAGCATGCTTACGAGCACTCCACACGACTAGATTAGGACCATAGAATATGGCATGGCCCCTCCGGACTGTCAATTATCAGAGTTACCGGCCTAATCAGTGTCAATCAGTGTCTGAGAATGCAGAAAGATGGCTAGATGAATCTGCTCGCAGAAAGCAGTTTATGCACACTAGTACAAAACAGGCCTCTAGTCCCGGTTTGTAAGGGTATTTAGTCCCGGATTAACGTATCGGGACTAGGTTCTATTATAAATCGGGACTAGATTGTCTCCGCGTGGCCGTGCTAGGCGCGCTGGGCTGGAGGATCTTTAGTCCCGGTTCGTAACACGAATCGGGACTAAAGTTCTTCTGCCACAACAGCTTTTTGCGCCAACCTGTTGCCGCGGCAGGAGGCGGGGTTTTAGGGTTTTATTTTTTTTGTTTGGTTATTTTTCATTTTGTGTTTTCATTTCAAACAATTGTGTTTTTATATACATATTATTCTACGCTACTACATGATATGTACATTAATGCATATATAATATAATTTCTCTTACGATTACATATACAGACATATAAATATATACACAACCGAAACTAGAGCTCGTCTATTTAATTTACACGAAGATCATTACATTACACGGATACTGTCATTTTGTGTCTATCCACGATTATACGAAAGTCTATCCACGTTATACTCTTCTTTTGTGTTTATGACGTCCCTGAGAAAAAATTCCGACAACTCCACTTGAATTGCTAATATGCGTTTATGTGGTAGGATCTTATCCTGCATCGCATCCAACTATATATAAAGAAGTAGATCATTATGAATGGAACTCAATAAAAATTATAGTATAAAATAAATTGTGAATATATTGTTTATGTACTCGAATAAAGTCTGTATCTTGCTCCATACACCCACGAATGAACTCACATACGTAATATCCACATAAATTAGTCCCCTGTGGTTGCGTCGCACACTTTTCGATCGAGAATATAATTTAATCAAATAATAATCAAGCATGATAATTGTATGGAGACTAGAATTGAAGAGATGCGAGGACCTAGCTCTCGTACTACTTACCGGGACCATACGAAAAATGAGCTCCTTACACCATTCACCCTGAACCTCCTTCGTGAACCTTTTCCAAACCCTGTCTAGCAAAAAAATGAATGAGTTATTAATTACTTGACATCTCAGAGAATGAACGAAAGAGACAGATATAGTACGATAATGATTGAAATTACTTTTGAAGGCAATCAAGTATGTTGCGGTAGTCTTCCATCGACTTCTTTAACGAGTCCGAGATTTCAACTTTTGCACGGTCAACGTCAATGCTTAGAAGAATCCAGTGGAAGCTGCGCACGTTTATATACAAGACAGTAAGACTCTCACTCATAGTTGTAAGGAAATAGTATTTACGTCTTGGAATGTTGCTCCACTAAAAATATTACCAAGTTATCCTCCGTTTCCTCGAGGTTATTTATTAGCGTATGTCCATTAACTCTGTTTGGGTCAACGAACCCAATGCTGTAGATTGACTTTATTCTACATTCCTGAATCTTCATTCTACATATATAATAGCTTACAGAAGGAGATATAGTAAGGATATCGGCAGACAATAAATTTAACGAGGTGAGTTAGTGACTTAATTACTTACAGACAATTGCAGCTGAGGAGAGACTTGTCGAGGGCGTCTAGGTTGAATAACTGAAATAATTCACAAAGTTCAATGGAGATCATGTCTGGACGGAAGTACTCCTCTCCAACTTTACATAGGAGAAATTGTTGCCCTTCCTTTGTGACTTTCAAGTAACAGGCATGCAACAGTCGCATATGTGTTGGCAGATCATCGAATACCTCATCGCTGACTAGATGCTCTTCGTAGACAAATTTTCGTGATATTGGTGCCTTGGCGACATCTCCACCGCCTAGAATTTCTTCGACGGGCACGTTACACTCCTTGGCTAATTTAATAGCTATTTCCATATCTATTGCACCTTGAGTGGGCTGGGATAACACCTTGAGCGGGGCGATGGATTGTTTTGCATGTTTGCCAAGCTGGGCAACTTCTTTTGATTTTCTCCCGCTTGCAGTACTGCTTGATGACTTCTCTTTTAGTGTATTCGTAAGACAGCATGTATAGTCATATTTCCTATTTAACACATGTTGGGTGGTTGCTCAAGGAATGCCTTGAAGTGCTTCTTAACTTTTGGATCAATTTGCACCTGTGGATCGGGTTGTTTTGGTGCAAAATTGGCCTTCACTTCGGCTTGGGAGATTACCGCGCTTTCCTCATTAGTCCGGTGATAAGCTAACTTGGGAGGAGATGGCGGTACTCTTGGGAGGGGCTCTTGTCATTTTCGGCGTCGGTTATCCCTTGACGTAGCGGTTTTATTCTTCTGCTTTCTTCCCTTTGATTCAGTGGGCGGAGGCGGAGGCGCCGGAGATGGAGATGCACTCACACTGCGGTCCCTCTCACGGAGGGGTGGACTATTGTTTCTCTGTGGAGACGGTGGACTCGGAGGTGATGGATTGCTTCTCGGAGGAGAATATTGCCTTGGCGCCCAGTTCTTCCAGTGTTTTCTCCCCTTCACCTGCAGGGATGTCAAGCTCCAGTGATCGACATGTCGGTTCAACTTCATCCACACCGACACGAGCATAGCCAGCTAGAATCTGACTTCCATGGTAGGTCGCTTCCGGTGGACAATATAAAGCAAAGCCGAGTGCCACCTTCATAGAAATGTTCTTCACTGTGACATGTAGCTCACAAGTTGCCCTTGCCTCGACTTCATCCACGGGGTAGCGAACCATCGTTGCACCGGCCGTATCATCTATCACCGGTGCATTATTCTCCATCAGCAGTAGATTATTAGCTTGTACCTCCGTGGAAGCCACACTGCTTCTCCATTGAGATGGGCCCACCAGACTGTCGAATGCAGGATATTGTTGCTGGGACAATACTCTAAGTTCATTAATCTGCTCCTGCTGCAGCTTGAACATGGCTTGAAATTCCTCGTTCCTTTTTTTAATCGCCTCCAACCGTGTTGCCTCCTCCGCCTTCTACCGGTTCGTTTTTCTCGATCGGCTTCTATAAGTGTCGATGTCATGGGGAAACCCTGTCTGCCATGGAACAGATGGGCCAAAGCCACGTGTTTGTCCGACTTTTTCAGGATTCCTAAGGGCATATGTCAGCTCATCATTCTCTTTGTCGAGAACGAACTTTCCATATTTTCTCCGTTGTATCACTTTAACAAGTTCATCTTTGGGTTTAGTAATGGCCTTCTTTGTAACAATAATCTCCCCGGTTTAAGTGTCATATGATCCCCCATGCCCAAGGAACCAATTTTTTAACCTCACGGGGCACTGATTTGTAGCTGGACTGACCCCTTTAGCACGCATTTCTTTCTTGGTTTTTGCCACTTAGGCATGGTCGTCTTGTAGCCACCTGTCCCCATAGTATGGTGATATTTGTTTTTGGCCGCATTTATCTGATTCTTTTTCGACTTGGCCTTAGCTTATTCTGATTCCTTGTATGTCACAAATGGGGACCAGTTATCCCGCTGCTTCTCCAGCAGGACAGTGAATGGCGGAGTTAGTCCCTTCTTGAAAAAATTGTTGTACAATCTTTTCTTCCAGTTCTTGAATTGTTTGCCCATCTTCTTAAGGGCCCACTTTCTGACCGACAACCTCAATGCCTCATTGAGTTTAGGAGTGTCCAATTTAGGTAGAGAGAAGTGTGTCATGAGTAAACTCCAAAGACACTCTTTGGCTCTTTCATCGAAAAAAGTTGCTCCAACTTGATCGCTTTTCTTTCTTTGCGTATTCCACTTCTGAGTGGTGATCGGGACGGTGTCCCTGACTATCACTCCGCATTGATATACAAATACACTTGCGGCCTCTGTCGGCTGCAAAGGTTCTCCTAGCTCAGAAACTACATCAATAGTGAAACGCGCACCATCGGCCAACTTTTTGGTCGGGCCTTGTTTCCTTGCAGAAGATTGGCCCAATGCGGAGGTCTAAGAGAAGAAACATTTGTTATTATATATATATATATGAATCAACTAATGCATCTACTAGCTCGTGATCAGCAAAGGCTTTATATACCTCGCCGGACTTTGCTATGGTGTCTCCACCAAAGAATTCAACTAAAATCAACTAACTATATTAAACACTAACTAAAATAAACTAAAATCTCTAACTAAAATTACACTAAACTTCAAACTAACTAAATTATAACTAATTAACTAACTACATTAACCCTAAACTTCGAACTAACTACCTAATTAACCCTAAATCCTAAAATAACCCTAAATTACTAACTAATTAACCCTAAAATATACTAACAAAATTACGCTAATTAACACTAACAAATTAATTACACTAATTAACCTAAAATACACTAGAAAAATTACACTAATTACAACTAATTAGGGCGGCCCGAGAGCTTACCTGCGGGGGCGGTGGTGCGGGAAGCGCAGCGTGGTCGGCGGGTGGCTGGGGCGGCACGGCCGCGGGTGGCGCGGGGGAGGGACGTCACGGGCGCAGGCGGCGCCGGGGAGGGGCAACACGGGTGCGGGCAGCATGGGGGAGGGGTGGCATGGGTGCAAGCAGCGTGGGCACGACGCGGTGGTGGACGACGCGGGCGGCGGCGCTGAGGCGCTGTGGATCGAGAGGAGGAAGATGATGGGTGCTACGGTTCGGTGCTCGAACCGAGGCGGACAAGGTGAGTATTTATACCCACCCTCACTTGAGCCCCGGTTTGTAATACAAACCGGAACTAAAGGTTACCCTTTTTTGAAAAAACAATTAGCAATTAGGAAAATTAATTATTATATATCAAAATTTGCAGAAATAAAATATCTATAATTTAAAGCTATTATCCTACTATGTTATACATATGCAAATAAAATAATTGTTCCCGTTTTTGAATTTACATTCTTCGGACCTTTTTTTGAATTTTTATCCCTGTTTCGAATTTTCCCGTTTCGAACTAAGGTCAAAACAGCGTGCGTGAAGATAGGGAATGAGTCTGTTAGAACTTGTATTGGATATCTGAAGAAACAAAATATTGTAAGTCTAAAAATGATTTTTTTTCAAAAAATCACGGGCGTTAGATCATGTACTTGTAGTTCAAACCGGACCCACTTTCTACCGATTCGGCAGACATTTGTCTTTTTCACCCAGGAAAGGACAGAAAGGTTTAAGATCCCCGGTTGGGAGATATTTCATGTATTTAGAAAAATGGGATAGTAGCATTCTGTAACTGCATTTTGGTGGCTGCTTCACAAAATGACCCGTCTTTTTGCGCTTGGAAAATGGATTTTTCGTGCGACAAAAAGGAAAACTTCCTCCTGCAACATTGTTCGCCATCCCAATATCCACATGTATGCGCAATATGGGCATAGTATCACAAACTATGTCGCGATTCAGCATATAACATCGGTCTCTTGGACCAAAAGACATGAAACCTCGAACATGATAGGTCATTTTGTGAAGGTTTTTTCGAGACATAATCAATATACCAAGTTTGATATTTTTCTTGCAACTATGTCATATAATATGATACCACGCAAAATATTTACATTGTTCGGACTTTTTTTGAATTTTTTTATGCCTGTTTCGAATTTTTCCCGTTTCGAACTAAGGTCAAAACAGCGTGTGTGAAGATAGGGGATGATCCTGTTAGAACTTGCATTGGATCTCTGAAGAAACAACATATTGTGAGTCTATAAATATTTTTTTCAAAAAATCACGGGCGTTAGATCATTTACTTGTAGTTTAAATCGGACCCACTTTCTACCGATTCGGCAGACATTTGTCTTTTTCACCCAGGAAAGGACAGAAAGGTTTAAGATACACAGTTGGGAGATAGTTCATGTATTTAGAAAAATGGGATGGTATCATTTTATAACTGCATTTTGGTGGCTGCTTCACAAAACGACCCGTCTTTTTGCGCTCGAAAAATGGAAAATGGATTTTCCGTGCGACAAAAAGGAAAACTTCCTCCTGTAACATTGTTCGCCATCCCAATATCCACATGTATGCGCAATATGGGCATAGTATCACAAACTATGTCACGATTCAGCACATAACATCGGTCTCTTGGACCAAAAGACATGAAACCTCGAACATGATAGGTCATTTTGTGAAGGTTTTTTCGAGACATAATTAATATACCAAGTTTGATATTTTCCTTGCAACTATGTCATATAGTATGATACAACGCGAAATATTTACATTGTTCGGACCTTTTTTGAATTTTTATGCTTGTTTCGAATTTTTCCCGTTTCGAACTAAGGTCAAAACGGCGTGCGTGAAGATAGGGGATGATCCTGTTAGAACTTGCATTGGATATCTGAAGAAACAACATATTGTGAGTCTAAAAATATTTTTTTCAAAAAATCACGGGCGTTAGTTCATGTACCTGTAGTTTAAACCGGACCCACTTCCTACCGATTCCGCATACATTTGTCTTTTTCACCCGGGAAGGACATAAAGGTTTAAGATCCCCCAATTGGGAGATAGTTCATGTAAGGTAGTCTAATATTTTAGAAAAATGGGATGGTAGCATTCTGTAACTGCATTTTGGTGGCTGCTTCATAAAATGACCCGTCTTTTTGCGCTCGGAAAATGGAAAATAGCTTTTCTGTGCGACGAAAAGGAAAACTTCCTCCTGCAACATTGTTTGCCATCCCAATATCCATATGCATGCATAATATGGGCATAGTATCACAAACTATGCCGCGATTCAGCACATAACATCGGTCTCTTGGACTGAAAGCCATGAAACCTCGAACATGATAGATCATTTTGTGAAGGTTTTTTCAAGACATAATCAATATACCAAGTTTGATATTTTTCCTTGCAACTATGTCACATAATATGACACCACGCGAAGGACTTACGTTGTTCGGACTTTTTTTGAAATTTTTATGCCCGTTTCGAATTTCCCCCGTTTCAAACTAAGGTCAAAACGGCGTGCGTGAAGATAGGGGATGAAACTATTAGAACTTGCATTGGATCTATGAAGAAACAACATATTATAAGTCTAAAAATGATGTTTTCAAAAAATCACGGGCGTTAGATCATGTACCTGTAGTTTAAAACGGACCCACTTAATACCGACTCGACAGACATTTGTCTTTTTCACCCGGGAAGGAAAGAAAGTTGTGAGATCCCCCAGTTGGGAGATAGTTCATGTAATGTGGTCTAGTATTTTAGAAAAATGGGATGGTAGCATTCTATAACAGCATTTTGGTGTTTGCTTCACAAAACGACCCGTTTCCCGCCATGTTTTCCTTCCCTTTCCCTCTAAACGGAGCTTTTAGTCCCGGTTGTAGCCACTAACCGGGACTAGAGATACTTTCCGCCATTTTCCACTGCTTCCCGCCATGTATTCCCGCCCTTTCCCTCTGAACGGAGATTTTAGTCCCGGTTGTAGCCACTAACTGGGACTAAAGATATTTCCCGCCATTTTTCACCACTTCCCGCCATGTTTTCCCGCCTTTCCATCTATATATAAGTCGACCACGCCATGGCTATCCACACATCCACACCTTCCTCTCTCACAACTATGGACATCACCTACTGGGCCATTCTGACCCTCGAGGAGACCGAGGCGTTGTGCGCCTCCGGCTACCCTTGCCCATCAGGATACCGGCCGCCCGTCGGCTAGATGCTGAGCGCTGGAGGGGTTCCTGTCCCTCCTGTGCCTCAAGGTTCTGCCTGACAGGCGGCCATCACGAACCACTTCTACCACGAGCTCACGCTGGATCAGCGGATGGATCCTCAGTGGGATCCCGACAATTACAACACCTGGAATGCCTTTTTCGCTAACCGACGGGAAAGGGAGCTCACCATGTACGAGGGTGACGGCCCGCCCCTGGTGAACCACAACGAATCCGGCCGCCGTATGTGGTGGGCGAACCTTACTATCACCGGCGTGATGCGCTACATCACCGGGGGAGACCATCCTCGCCTACGGTGCCCACAAGCCCACCCGCCACAAAGCCACAAGAAGGCCCCTCCCTCGCCTGATGGTAGCGGCATCGTCTTCTAGGAGACCCCTCCCCCACCCGCCGTGAACCCGAGGCCGGAGTAGCAGGCGCCCCCGGTATATGCCATGGCTGGGCTAAGGATCAAACCGCATGCGCCTAGCCACGACGATGATGATGATGATGATGATGACAATGAAGATGACGATGACGAAGAAGAACCTAAAGCTACGTACTATAGGACTAGGCATGCTTATGACTAAAGGAGTGGCTTTAGTCCTGAGTGTTAGCTAGTCCCAGTTTTTCCTGGTTTTTAATATTAATAAATGTCTTGAGTGTTACCTAGTCCCAGTTTGTGGCTGGACCGGGACTAAATATAAAGATGTTGTATTCTTGTGAGTTCGCTCAGGTCATCAAATGCTATTTTTTTCTACCTGCCTTCAACAATCTCAGAAATTGTAAAAAATAGGATTAATTCACAAAAGGTTTAATACATTAATACATTACGAACATCCGCATCTAGTGTTTTGGTTCTCTTCTAGTCCGTAATCATGGAGCATCTTCCTTATTTAGCGGTATGCTTAGGGTCAGTTTTCACTTGGAATGGTGGAATTTCATGAAATTTGTTATAATCTTCTGACATGTCTGTCCTGTCCTCAACTCCCACCATGTTTCTTTCCCTTGAAAGAACTATGTGGCGCTTTGGCTCATCGTATGATATTGTATTCTTTTGCTTGTCTTTCATTTTTCTCGGTCTAGTAGACATGTCCTTCACATAGAAAACTTGAACCACATCATTGGCAAGGACGAATGGTTCGTCTCCGTGATACGTCGGAAACGTATCTATAATTTTTAATGTTCCATGCTTGTTTAGTATCTACTTTGCTTTGCTTTGTCTATACTTTGAGGTATTTTTATATCTTTTCTGGAATTAACCTATTAACAAGTTGCCACAGTGCCAGTTGTCTATTTTCTTCTGTTTTTGGTTCCAGAAAGGCAGAAAAACAATAATCTCGAAATTGGACGGACAAAAGCCAAATTTATTATTTTCCCGGAGCAACACGGAACCACGAAGCAGAGCCGGAGGGGGGGCCATAGGATGGCCGTACCCCCCTAGGCGCGGGCAAGCCCTAGGGGCGCCCACAGGGGTGTGGGCCCCCTGGACCCCCACCGACCTTGCCTCCTACGCCTATAAGAAGATCCCGACTCAGAAACCCTAAAACATCTGGCAAAAATCCACGAAAATCTTTGTAGCGCCGCCGCCGCCAAAGGGGAGATTCGGGGGACAGAAAGTCTCTATTTTGGTACCCTGCCGGGACGGGGAAGTGCCCCTAGAGCCATCTCCATCGATCTCCACCACCATCTCCATCACCGTTGTTGATTCCCATAATAAGGAGGGAGTAGTTCTTCCTCGAGGCTAAGGGCTCTACCGGTAGCTATGTGTTCATCTCTCTCTCTATGCATGATCTTGTGGTCATGAGCTTTGTAATCAAGTAGATCTACCTTGCTACTCAAGTGCTTCATTAGATCTCTGCTCTCCCCATGTGTGTGAAAGTGACAGCATGCACTCCATGGTGGCACTTAGGTTTGAGTCTACATAAATACTCTTTGTGCTTTAATAGATCTATGCTTTTCCCCATGTGTGTGAAAGTGATAGCGGGCATACCGTGTGTGGCACTTTGGCTAGATTGAATATTTGTTATGATTTATATTTGGAGTTGGATGTCTCTATGAAATTGTGGTGTTTTTTGGAACCATCTAGCGCTCAAGGTGACAATGTGGGGTTATCTAGATTGGGGAAGGCGGACTTTGAGGAGTGTTGTTATAGCCCTACCAATGATTAGAGTGTCCAACCGGAGAGTAGTTAAGAGTAGTATCATGAAGAGAGGATATTTATATGAGAGAATGTTCACTAGTGAAAGTATGATCCATAGGCCTTGTTTCTAAGCACTGAAACACCATTTGCTACTAGATCTGTTGCATGTTTGCTTGCTTCCTTCTTGTTGCTTTTAGTCTTTACCTCACCGTCAAGCTCTTTTCTGACACCGTTACCACTTGTATTTCACTATCTCTTCTCCGAACTAGTGCACCTATACACCTGACAAGTTTATTGGGTGTGTTGGGGACACAAGAGACTTCTTGTATCTTGATTGCAGGGTTGCTTGAGAGGGAATACCTTTGACCACTTCCTCTCTGAGTTCGATAAACCTTGTGTAATCCACTTAAGGGAAACTTGCTGTTGTTCTACAAACCTCTGCACTTGGAGGCCCGACAACTGTCTACAAGAATATAAGTGCGTAGACATCACTCCGTACGCAAGATTATTGATATCCACTATTGTCATTCCGTACTGCTGGTCTACCGTTACCCCCTCGTGTCATCTTGACCCATTTGCATCGAAACAATGTGACCTTGAAATTAGGACCATAGTCAAGTTCCCATATGTCCTTTATGTAACCATAATATGTGTCCTTTTTCCTATTGTCGTCCGTTGCATCAAATCGGACACCACTGTTTTGGTTGGTGCTCTTTTTATCTTGGGCGTGCGTGTAAAATATATTCTCATTTATCTCGTACCCTTGGAAAGTCAATATAGTTGAAGATGGAGACCTGGCCAACAAGTACAACTGATCTCCAGCAGTGGTGTCATTCATGAGATGTGTCTACAACCAACCATCAAAAGTCTTTATGTGTTCCTATCTAATCAACCTATCAGACTGCCTCGGGTAGTTCGTGTTGGAATTATGCCCTAGAGGCAATAATAAAGATGTTATTATTATAATTCTTGTTCATGATAATGTTTATATTCCATGCTAGAATTGTATTAAGCGAAAACTTTAATACTTGTGTGGTTTGTGAACAACACCGTGTCCCTAGTATGCCTCTATGGACTAGCTCATTGATTAATGATGGTTAAGGTTTCCTAACCATGGACATGAGTTGTCAATTAATAATGAGATCATATCATTGGGAGAATGATATGGTGGACAGACCCAAACTAAGCGAAGCAATTAGATCGTGTTCGTCTTTGCGAAGCTTTTCTTATGTCAAATATTGTATTCCTTAGACCATGATATAATACAACTCCCTGGTATCGGAAGAAAGCTTTGAGGTCATCAAATGTCATCCTATGAGAGGGTGATCATAAAGGTGTCTCTCAGGTGATCGGAAAGTATCTGTTAGGTTGTATGTATCGAGATGGGATTTGTCCCTCCCAAGTCGGAGAGATATACTTCGGGCCCACTCGGTAATCGATATCAACACCGCTTGCAAGCATGTGGTTAAGGAGTTAATCACAAAGTCATATCGGATTATGGAACGAGTAAAGTACTTGCTGTGAACGAGATTGAACTAGGTATGACGGTACCGACGATCAAATCTCGGGCAAGTAAAATATCGCGATACGAAGGGAATATATATATGGGATTGATTGAATCCTGGCATCGTGGTTCATCCGATATGATCATCGATGAATGTATGGGAGTCAATATGGGTTTCCAGACCCCGCTGTTGATTATTGATAGAAGATCATGTCTGCATATTCTCGAACCCGCAGGGTCACACACTTAACGTGTCTCGACGCTAGGATAGATTGGATAATTGGTTTATGAATTTTTGTTCGGAGTCTCGGATGGGATCCGGGACATCACGAGAGGTTCCGGAGTGGTCCGGAGAATAAGATTCATATAAGGCAGTGCAGTTTTTGGAGTTCGGAATTGTTCCGGGTTAATCGGTATTGTACCGGAAGCTTCTAGAACCTTCCGGAAGGGGACCAACGTGGCCCCACCTTCCGGGAGGGGGCATGGGCCTATGAGGGAGTGCCCTGGCCGCATTGGGCCAGGGGCACAAGGCCCCATAGGGCCCAGCCGTCCAAGAGAGGTTTAAACTCTAGATAGAGCTTCTAGAAGGGGGGTTTCCTTGCCCCCCACTCTTCCTCCTTGGGGCCGCCGGCCTTGGCTTGGGGGAGGGGCTAGGGCTGCGCCCACCCCTCTATATATAGAGGTCTGGGGGCGCACCAACCCCCACACACCTTCCCCTCCAACCCTAGCCACCCTGCTGCCCTCCTCTCTCCCTCCCGACTGCTTGTAGGCGAACCCTGCTGTAGAAATTCTCCACCAATTGCACCGCGCCGTCGCGTTGTAGATCCAACCCATCTCTCCACCATACTTGCTGGACCAAGGAAGGAGGAGACGTCGAGGTTCCGCACGTGTGCATCTCACGGAGGCATCGCCACTTGTGGTGCTAGATCGGATCGGATCGCGAGGAGGAGAAGCGAGTACGACTACATCACCCACGTTCCGACGAACGTTCCGCTGTGCGAATCTTCAAGGGTATGAAGATCTAATCCAATCTCTCTCGTTGTTTGCATCTCCTAGATTAGATCTTGGCTTCCCTCTGTTTGCATCCATAGAAAATTTTGATTTACTATGCCGCGAAACCCTTTAGTGGTATCAGAGCTAGATCTATGCGTAGATGTGTTTCACGAGTAGAACGCAACATGGTTGTTGCGGGCGTTGATGTTTTCTGTTGCAAGCCTCTTGTTTGTGTTCTTCTTATGACGCGGGATAGTGAGATTGAAGCGGTCCAGGCCAACCTTACGCGACGTCGTTCGCGAGACCGGCTCCGCACTTGACGTGTGGCTTGTTCCACACATGCGGCTGGTGGATGTCAGTTTCTCTCACTATAGTTGTCATGGGATTAACACCGGAGTTTGGCAACCATAATATCACCGTTGTGGCTTTCCGTAGGTAAGAATCGTTCTTAGCATCTACTCCCATAAGCCACGTAAAACATGCAACAACAAAGTAGAGGCGTCTAACTTGTTTTTGCAGGGAGTGTTTTCTGTGATATGGTATGGCCCAAGATGTGATGTGTATAATGTATGCGATGATCATGTTTTGTAATATTTCACGACTTGCATGTCGATGAGTACACAACCGGCAGGAGCCATATGGTTGTCTTTATAATTGTGTATGACCTGTGTGTCAACTTCTTATGCGCCATGTAATAGTTTCACTTTATCGCTAAGTAGTTAGCAATAGTTGTAGTTGCTATTCGTGGTGGAGGCAATCATGGTGGAGGCAATCATGGTGGAGTGATAGAGATCATGCCGGAACGCACAAGATGGAGATCATTGCGCGAAGATTGGCTATACCATGTCACATTAAAGTTATATGCATGTGATGTTTATCCTTTTATGTATCTTATTATGCTTAGATCGCGACGGTAGCATTATAAGATGATTCCTCAATTAAATATCAAGATAAAAACTGTGTTCTCCCCAAGTATGCACCGTTGCGAAAGTTCGTCGTGTCCAAGCATCACGTGATGATCGGGTGCTATAGACTCTACGCTCACATACAACGGGTGCAAGCCAGTTTTGCACACGCGGAAATACTTGGGTCTAACTTGACGAGCCTAGCATGTACAGACATGGCCTCGGAACACATGAACCGAAAGGTTAAGCATGAGTCATATGAATGATATGATCGACACTTTGTTGTCCACCATTGAAACCACATCTCTTCTCGTGATGATCGGATTAGGTGTGGTGAATTTGGATCGTGTTCACTGAACAACTTGAAGGATGTTGAATTTAGTGGGAGTTCATCTAGTAATTTGATTAAGTTGAACTATTTATCATGAACATAGTCTAAATTGTACTTGCAAATACTGTAGATCACATGGCCAAGTCCAACTTCAACTTCAATGTTTTTGCTGAGATAGAAAAGCTTAGAAACAATGGGTCTAACTTCACCAAATGGTTCCGCATTCTGAGAATCATTCTCGCTGGCGGACAAAAGGACTATGTCCTTGAGAAAGCGCTAGGTGACGCCCTTGCTATAGATGCGCCGGCTGATGAAAAAGCTGTTTATTAGTCGCGCAAGGATGATTATGATTTGATTAAGATCGCCATGTTGTATGCTATGGAATCGGATCTTCAAAATCGTTTTGAGGAGTTCGCCGGGCCCTTTGAGATTCTCGAGGAGCTGAAAAACATGTTTCAGACTCAAGCCCGTTCTGAGAGATATGAGATCTCTAAGAAATTTTTTAACTACAAGATGGAGGAAGGGAGTTCCGTTAGTGAGCACGCCATTGAGATGACGGGCTACACTCAACGCCTTGAGCAACTGGACTGCAAGATTCCAGAGGAGCTCAAGATTGACACTCCTGGCTACAAAAGTTTTGTAGTTGATCACAATCAGATTGGTTCCACTGATATGATCACTGAGCTCTTTGCTAAGATGAAAGTAGCGGAGGTGAACATCAAAAAGAATAATCATGTGTTGATGGTCAACAAGCCCCCCACCTTCAAGAAAGGTAAGGGTGCAAAGAAGCCCTTCAAGAAAGGCGGCGGCAAGCGCGTTGCCCCTGCTGAGAAGAAGCTCAAGTCTGGTCCTAAGCCGGACACTAAGTGCTTCTATTGCAAGGACAAGGGTCACTGGAAGCGCAACTGTCCGAAGTACTTAGCGGACAAGAAGGCTGACACCATCAAAGGTATATTTGATATACATGTTATTGATGTTTTCCTTACTAGCCCTCCTTGTAGTGCCTGGGTATTTGATACTGGTTCAGTTGCTAATATTTGTAACTCGAAACAGGAGCTACGGAATAGATGGCGGCTTGCGAGGGATGAGGTGACGATGCGCGTTGGCAACGGATCAAGAGTTGATGTGATGGCCGTCGGCACGCTCTCCTTAGTTTTACCTTCGGGATTAGTTTTTAAACCTTAATAAACGTTATTATGTGCCTGCGTTGAGCATGAACATTATTTCTGGATCGTGTTTATTGCAAGACGGTTATTCATTTAAATCGGAGAATAATGGTTGTTCTATTTATATGAGTAACATCTTTTATGGTCATGCACCTCTTGTGAATGGTTTATTTCTTCTAAATCTCAAAAGGGATGAAACACACATCCATAACATTGAGGCTAAGAGATGCAAAGTAGATAGTGATAATACTACTTATTTGTGGCACTGTCGTCTAGGTCCTATTGGTGTAAAGCGCATGAAGAAACTCCATTCTGATGGACTTTTGGAGTCTCTTGATTTTGAATCATTTGACACATGCGAACCATGCCTCATGGGTAAGATGATCAAAACCCCGTTCTCCGGTATGATGGAGCGAGCAACGGACTTGTTGGAAATCATACATACCGATGTATGCGGACCGATGCGTGTTTCGACGCGCGGTGGATATCGCTATTTTCTCACTTTTACCGACGACTTAAGTAGATATGGGTATATCTATTTAATGAAACATAAATCTGAAACGTTTGAAAAGTTCAAAGAATTTCAGAATAAAGTGGAGAACCATCGTAACAGAAAGATTAAGTTTCTATGATCCGATCGTGGAGGTGAATATTTGAGTTATGATTTTCTCACGCATCTTAAAGCAAGCGGAATCGTTTCGCAACTCACGCCACCCGGAACACCACAGCGCAATGGTGTGTCTGAACGCCGGAATCGAACCTTATTAGATATGGTCCGATCGATGATGTCTCTTACTGATTTGCCGTTATCATTTTGGGGTTATGCATTAGAAACCGCTGCGTTCACTTTAAATAGGGCTCCATCTAAATCTGTTGAGACGACACCGTATGAATGTGGTTTGGTGCTAAACCTAAGTTGTCGTTTCTTAAAGTTTGGGGATGCGAAGCTTACGTCAAGAAGTTGATGCCGGACAAGCTCGAACCCAAAGCGGAGAAATGCGTCTTTATAGGATACCCTAAGGAAACTATTGGGTATACCTTCTATCATAGAACCGAAGGCAAAGTGTTTGTCACAAAGAACGGTTCCTTTCTTGAGAAGGAGTTTCTCTCGAAAGAAGTGAGTGGGAGGAAAGTAGAGCTAGACGAGGTTATTGAACCTTCTCTTGAATTGGAGAGTAGCGCAGCACCTGAAATTGTTCCAGTGCCGCCTGCACCAACAATAGATGAAGCTTCGGACGATGCTGCTACTGAACGTCGCAGGTCGACAAGGTCACGTGCCCCTCCTGAGTGGTACGGCAACCCTGTCTTGACTGTCTTGTTAGTAGAAGACAGTGAACCTACGAACTATGAGGAAGCGATGATGAGCCCAGTCTCTTAGAAATGGCTAGAAGCCATGAAATCCGAATTGGGATCCATGAGCGAAAACCAAGTATGGACTTTGGTGGACCCTCCTAGCGACCGAAAGGCCGTTGAGTGCAAATGGATCTTCAAGAAGAAAACAGACGCGGATGGTAATGTTACCGTCGATAAAGCACGGCTTGTTGCGAAAGGTTTTCGACAAGTTCAAGGTGTTGACTACGATGAGACTTTCTCTCCCGTAGCGATGTTTAAGTCCATTCGGATTTTATTAGCAATTGTTGCGTTTCATGGTTATGAAATATGGCAGATGGATGTCAAGACTGCTTTCCCCAATGGCAACATTGATGAAGAGTTGTATATGATGCAACCCGAAGGTTTTGTCGATCCTAAGGATGCTGATAAAGTATGCAAACTTCAGCGTTCCATTTATGGACTAAAGCAAGCATCTCGGAGTTGGAACCTTTGTTTTGATCAAGTGATCAAGAGCTTTGGATTTGTTCCAAATTGCTACGAAGCTTGTATCTACAAGAAAGTGAGTGGGAGCTCGGTGACGTTTCTGGTACTATATGTGGATGACATATTGATTATCGGAAATGACATCAACATGCTTAACGATGTGAAGAGTTATTTGAACAAGTGTTTTTCAATGAAAGACCTAGGTGAAGCTGCTTATATATTGGGCATCAAGATCTATAGAGATAGACAAAGACGCCTGATAGCTTTAAGCCAGAGTACATACCTAGACAAAGTTCTGAAAAGGTTCAGAATGGATAAGGCAAAGAAAGGTTCAGTGCCTATGTTGTCAGGTAAGATATTGAGCAAGGCTCAGTGTCCAGCTACGGTAAATGATAGGGAAGCTATGAGCAAAGTGCCTTATGCCTCGGCCATAGGTTCCATCATGTATGCCATGCTGTGTACTAGACCGGATGTGTCCAATGCTCTTAGTTTGACGAGCAGATATCAAAGTGATCCAGGAGTGGAACACTGGACAGCCGTGAAGAACATCCTAAAGTACCTGAATAGGACTAAAGAAATGTTCTTAGTCTATGGGGGTGATGAACAGCTCATCGTAAAAGGTTACGTCGACGCTAGTTTCGACACCGACAAGGATGATTCTAAATCTCAGACAGGATACATTTATATTTTGAATGGAGGAACTATGAGCTGGAGAAGCTGCAAGCAAAGCGTGATCGCAGGATCTACAGTAGAAGCAGAATACATGGGTGCTGCAGAAGCGTCAAGTGAAGGAGTTTGGATCAGGAACTTCATCACTGAGCTTGGCGTGGTTCCAAGTGCATTGGACCCACTGGAGATATTGTGTGACAACACTGGCGCCATAGCACTCGCTAAGGAACCAAGATATCATCCAAAGACCAAGCATATCAACCGCAAGTTTCATATAATCCGAGATTATATAGCAGATGGAGATCTGAAGATTAGCAAAGTACATACAGATCTGAATGTCGCAGATCCGTTGACTAAACCTCTTCCGCGTGCAAAACATGATCAGCACCTCAGTGCCATGGGTGTGAGATTGTTGCCAAATGTAAACTAGATTATTGACTCTAGTACAAGTGGGAGACTGTTGGAATTATGCCCTAGAGGCAATAATAAAGATGTTATTATTATAATTCTTGTTCATGATAATGTTTATATTCCATGCTAGAATTGTATTAAGCGGAAACTTTAATACTTGTGTGGTTTGTGAACAACACCGTGTCCCTAGTATGCCTCTATGGACTAGCTCATTGATTAATGATGGTTAAGGTTTCCTAACCATGGACATGAGTTGTCAATTAATAATGAGATCATATCATTGGGAGAATGATATGGTGGACAGACCCAAACTAAGCGAAGCAATTAGATCGTGTCATCGTGTTCGTCTTTGCGAAGCTTTTATTATGTCAAATATTGTATTCCTTAGACCATGAGATAATACAACTCCCTGGTATCGGAAGAAAGCTTTGAGGTCATCAAACGTCATCCTATGAGAGGGTGATCATAAAGGTGTCTCTCAGGTGATCGGAAAGTATCTGTTAGGTTGTATGTATCGAGATGGGATTTGTCCCTCCCAAGTCGGAGAGATATACTTCGGGCCCACTCGGTAATCGATATCAACACCGCTTGCAAGCATGTGGTTAAGGAGTTAATCACAAAGTGATATCGGATTACGGAACGAGTAAAGTACTTGCTGTGAACGAGATTGAACTAGGTATGACGGTACCGACGATCAAATCTCGGGCAAGTAAAATATCGCGAGACGAAGGGAATATATATATGGGATTGATTGAATCCTGGCATCGTGGTTCATCCGATATGATCATCGATGAATGTGTGGGAGTCAATATGGGTTTCCAGACCCCGCTGTTGATTATTGATAGAAGATCATGTCTGCATATTCTCGACCCCGCAGGGTCACACACTTAACGTGTCTCGACGCTAGGATAGATTGGATAATTGGTTTATGAATTTTTGTTCGGAGTCTCGGATGGGATCCGGGACATCACGAGAGGTTCCGGAGTGGTCCGGAGAATAAGATTCATATAAGGCAGTGCAGTTTTTGGAGTTCGGAATTATTCCGGGTTAATCGGTATTGTACCGGAAGCTTCTAGAACCTTCCGGAAGGGGACCAACGTGGCCCCACCTTCCGGGAGGGGGCATGGGCCTATGAGGGAGTGCCCTGGCCGCATTGGGCCAGGGGCACAAGGCCCCATAGGGCCCAGCCGGCCAAGAGAGGTTTAAACTCTAGATAGAGCTTCTAGAAGGGGGGTTTCCTTGCCCCCCACTCTTCCTCCTTGGGGCCGCCGGCCTTGGCTTGGGGGAGGGGCTAGGGCTGCGCCCACCCCTCTATATATAGAGGGCTGGGGGCGCACCAACCCCCACACACCTTCCCCTCCAACCCTAGCCGCCCTGCTGCCCTCCTCTCTCTCCCGACTGCTTGTAGGCGAAGCCCTGCTGTAGAAATTCTCCACCAATTGCACCGCGCCATCGCGTTGTAGATCCAACCCATCTCTCCACCATACTTGCTGGACCAAGGAAGGAGGAGACGTCGAGGTGCCGCACGTGTGCATCTCACGGAGGCATCGCCACTTGTGGTGCTAGATCGGATCGGATCGCGAGGAGGAGAAGCGAGTACGACTATATCACCCACGTTCCGACGAACGTTCCGCTGTGCGAATCTTCAAGGGTATGAAGATCTAATCCAATCTCTCTCGTTGTTTGAATCTCCTAGATTAGATCTTGGCTTCCCTCTGTTCGCATCCGTAGAAAATTTTGATTTACTATGCCGCGATTGAGGAACGAACATAGCTTCACATTGGGTACTCTAACATTTTACGGCAGCCCCCTCAAAGCAACCGGAAGCAACTGCGTCATAAGCACGTGGTAGTCATGAGACTTCAGGTTCT
The DNA here is from genome assembly GCA_916181665.1 of Avena sativa. NCBI lineage: Eukaryota > Viridiplantae > Streptophyta > Magnoliopsida > Poales > Poaceae > Avena > Avena sativa. Next base: position 445,947,527 of record OV702293.1, on the reverse strand, counting down.
GGAATTTTTTCTCTGCCATATTTATTATTCCCTTTATATTAGATGAGAAGCCAGAGGGGACCTCGATACTACCCAGGCATTCAAAAAAGATTTCCTTCTCTTCTTTGGTAAGAGCGTAGCTGGCAAGACCTTAAAACAACTCTGGATTCATGCCGTCTTGGTCTTTCATACGTTGTTGGTCCTGTCGTGCTTCTGGTGTATCTTTATTCTTTTCATACACGCCCAAGAAGCCTAGCAGTATCACGCAAAGATTCTTTGTCAGGTGCATCACGTCGATTGCAGAGCGGACCTCTACGACTTTCCAATAGGGTAGCTCCCAAAATATAAATTTCTTCTTCTCACATGGGTGTGTGTCCGCCAGCGTCCTTCGGAACGGACTGTCCGCCAGGACCCTTTCCAAAAATTACTTTTAAATCCTTCACCATATCAAATACATCATCACCAGTACGACGGACAGGCTTACTCCGGTGATCTGCTTCACCATTGAAATGCTTGCATTTCGTTCTTAGGAAATGCGTGGGCGGAAGAATACAATGATTCACTAGGTACACATTCTTCTTACACTTATCCAAATAAATACTTTCAGTGTCATCTAAATAATGTGTGCATGTATTGTATCCCTTGTTTGTCTGTCCTGAAATGTTACTAAGAGCAGGCCAATCATTGATGGTTACGAACAACAATTCTGGTAGGTTAAATTCCTCACGTTTGTGCTCATCCCACACACGTACACCTTGTCCATGCCACAGCTGTAACATTTCTTCAACTAATGGCCTTAGGTACACATCAATGTCGTTGTCGGGTTGCTTCGGTCCTTGTATGAGCACTGACATCATAATGAACTTCCGCTCCATGCACAACCAAGGAGGAAGGTTATAGATACACAGAGTCATAGGTCATGCGCTATGACTGCAGCTCTGCTCCCCGAAAGAATTCATGCCATCTGTACTTAGACTAAACCATAAGTTCCTTGCGTCACCTGTAAAGTCCGGGTAGTTTCTCTCAATTTTTCTTCACTGCGAACAATCAGCGGAGTGTCTCAACATCTCATCTTTCTTACGGTCTTCTTTGTGCCATCGCAACAACTTGGCATGCTCTTCGTTTATGAACAAACGTTTCAACCATGGTATTATAGGAGCATACCACATCACCTTGGCAGGAACCCTCTTCCTGGGGCGCTCTCCCTCAACATCATCAGGGTCATATATTTGGATCTTATACCGCAATGAAGTGCATAGCGGGCATGCATCCAAATTCTCGCACTTCACCGCGGTAGAGGATGCAGTCATTAATGCATGCATGTATCTTCCATACCTCTAATCCTAGAGGGCATACAACCTTCTTTGCTTCGTAAGTACTGACGGACAGTTCGTTATCCTTTGGAAGCATCTTCTTCATTATCTTCAATAACTTTTCAAATCCCTTGTCAGGCACACCGATCCCTGCCTTCCATTGCAGCAATTCCAATGTGCTACCTAGCTTTTTGTGGCCATCTTTGCAATTCGGGTACAACAATTTGTTGTGATCCCCTAACATCTGCTCAAATTTCAACCTCTCTCTTTTGCTATCACATTCTCCCTTTTCATCACCAATGGCCCGATCAAGATCATCATCTGGCTCATATGATGCATGTTCTTATGCTTCTTCTTCATCATTGTCTTCTATTGTAGTACCACCGTATTCAGGGGACATAGGATAGCTGTCATCATTCTCTTCATCTTTGTTGTCTTCCATCATAACCCCCCTTTCTCCGTGCTTGGTCCAACAATTATAGCCAGACATGAAACCGTACCGAAACAGAGGGCTATGAAGGACACTTGAGGAAGAGTATTCCTTTTGATTCTGACACTCACCACATGGACAACACATAAAACCATTTCGCTTGTTTGCCTCTGCCACAACGAGAAAAGAACGCACGCCTTTAATGAACTCGTCAGAGATTCGGTCAGAGTACATCCACTGCCGTCTCATCTGCAATATATAAGTTCCTCAAACAAAATCACGATGCTAAGATTAGTAATAGTCTAAAAATAAAAGAACACATCGTATACATCAAACAACTATGCACTGATTTAAAAACTTTCTACTACATCTTTAGTCCCGGTTGGACACACCACCCGGGACTAAAGGGATTGCGGAAGGCTGGGGCCGACGTGAGCCCGTTTAGTCCCGGATGGTGTCTCCAACCGGGACTAAAAGTGGGTGACGACACTATATGTCGTGAGTGGAGGCACTATGCTAGTGAGTGGCGACACTGTTTCATTGGGTGGAGACACTATGACATGGGTGAGTGTCGACACTATGTTGTGCTGCTTAATCTATATATAGGCTTCCTTGTGAACTATCATCTGCAAGAAAGGTCGTGTGCGAGACCAGGGGCACCACTACGGCGGAGCTTCTCGAAGATGTCTTAGGACCTCGTCCTTAGACATCTTCGAGGAGCTCGCCGTAGAGGCACTCCCTAATATGTGAAATTAGTTAGCTCCACCAGCATATTGATTTAGCTAGAGAAGATATAAACTGAAAGATGGTGTGCGAGAGCAGGGACACCACTATGGCAGAGCTTCTCGGAGATGTCTTAGGATGCCGCGTCCTCAGACATCTTCGAGGAGCTCACCATAGAGACACTCCCTAATTTAATTTGGTAGCTCCTCGGCGTGTTCATGTTTTTGGTCCTTACTTGCTTAAACGGCCGATGATTAATTAAAATGCTAGGGCGCCACTATAGTATATATATGTGTGCCTTCATAGTTTTGGTTCTAATTTTTGTTGCAACGAATTTTGTGACGACAGGTAGAAGAAAGAAGGATATTTTGTTGCTCGACGGTGGCATGATGCACTATGAACCGTCTGAATTTCGAGACTACGTGCCAAACCAAGATATATAGATATGATGAACTCATGTATCTATGTGCTTCGATGAATCAAATAAATTTTGAGAACTATATGTGCCAAACTAACTAGATATACAAAGATAGAGTCCACACAAATCTATCCATTTCTAGAGCATGAAATGAGCTAAAACAAGCAATGAAAGATGAAAGGACGAAGTTGCTAACCTCTTAGGACCCTTAGATAGATGTGGAGGCAAAAAATCTTAGCAAATCTTGAGAAAAATTGGCAAGAACTCGAGCTTGAGGAGAGAAATTTGAGAGAGATGCTTGTGTGAGCTTAAAATGGCTCGGGCTCGGGCTCGGGCTGGGAGGGAAAGAAGATATAATCGGGCCCTTTAGTCCTGGTTTGTTAAACGAACCGGGACTAAAGGTCCACATATCCGCTTCTTTCCAGCGCCAGACCCTTTAGTCTCTTTTTGTTAAGCGAACCAGAACTAAATGTCCGCTACGAACTGGGACTAATGTCTTCTAGACCTGGTCCCAACTGCTAGAAACGGCCGCAGGTCTCAAAAGACATTAGTCCTAATGCTCTAGACCAAAGGTCCATTTTCTACTAGTGACAAGACAGTCGAGTCAACATAACATAGGGCAAGATAGGCTTAACAACGGGCCACTAATCATCAGAAGCTACGAAATTACGACACATACGTCAACACACCGGATCTGAAGAATCTGATATTTGGGAACGGTCGGCGCGCGCCTGCCCTGCCGGCCGGCGAACCCATGCAGCAGCTAGCGCGCGATGATGAAGAAATCATGCCACCATCAGGCACCAGGTAGACATAGCTATAGCTGGTTCGTTAGCGGCCATCCTATCCTACGATGTACGATGCCTGCCTAAGCGCAGATGCTATGCATGCATGTGCGCGAGCGTTTTCTTCGCTGCATCCACAGCAGATTCTGCGTCGTCTATGATCTGCCTGCCTGCCTGCATGCATGCATGAACGCCGGAAGGCCCGGAAGCAGAGAGCCCGGCCGGGACCCTTCACATTAACTCTCTCCCAGACATGATTCCTGGTAAAGAGGCGAGAGCCATGTGCCGCGTACGTGTCTATCTCACCGGCGCGTCACTGTGCGTGGGTCGGGACTCGGGAAGACGGTACCAATCGGAGATGCTACTACATCACACGATCGGGCTGATGATTGATCCATCATCCTTTTATCCGGAGCGAATTGATAGGCGCGATCTAGCCCAGTCTCTCCCGTGAAATTATCAGAGTTCCAGCCGCGGCCCCTTAATCAGTACGAAATGATTGAGAAAAATAACTGAACGTCCATCTACAACACGAAATTAATGGCCAGCACACACACGCCGCGTCAGAGGTCCATTAGGCCATGCATGGTCGGTGACGAGCTGTGGCGCCGCTGTGTGTTGTAGTGTGTAGGTAGGGTCTGTAGGAGTAAAACGAGCTGTACATGTGGGACGCGCCTTCTGAATCCGAATCCATGGACGTGAGCTTTTGTCTCGCTTTGCCTCTCCCCTTGGGTTCTTGTGGGTGGCTCGGTCCGATCTTGAGTTCCATCCACCGGCTACGCACATAACGATCACGGGCCGCGTAAAGTCACGAACCAGACGCAACCTAGCGTCCGTGGAATCTTCCTTTTGGTTCGCCTGCTCGGCCGCCGATCTCGGCCAGCCTTCTGTAGCAGCTGTTCCTCCTCCTCTCGCAGCTGCGTCCATCTCCTTTTCGGCTTTTCCCCTGTTCCCGTCGGACTTGCATTCGCTCTTCACGGCGTTGGATCCACCATCCCTCCAATCCAATCCATCCAACTCGCCTTGGTAGATTGGAGGTCAAAAGGTAGAAAATGAAATCCATGCAGATCTCGAACTTGTAGTATCAGCGGCTAGGAAAACTAAACAATCTTCAGACGAATGTAAAATGAATGTGTGCCGCGGCAACGCCGCAACGGCTAACCTATAGTCCGCCGAAAAGTAACCCAGGAGCCAAGGGTTTGCAGCCTTGCAGGCACGGTAAAAACGCTACGAGCGCACAAATTTGCAGAACGTCGGAAGGGCGCATTCAAGTATCAGTCCGACCTGCGAGGTTTGAATGATGTGTGCTGCCCAACAAATACGATGCAGACTGGGTTCGGCGTAATTGCATATGCCACAGTGCAGGCTGCCTCTCGGTGCCTCGCCAGTTGTACTGTACCTGCTGGGTTCTGTCCTACGGAAGGACAGAGGGAATGCAGCCTAGCTATTACAATCTGACGAGATTGCCAACAAATTAGGCAAGCTCAAATTCTGTTTTTTTTTTTCGAGACAAGCCCAAATTCGTTTTTTTTTTGACAAAACTGACCTTTTTTTTATCTAATCTCACATCTGACCCTCTACGAAACTATCTCTTAATCTGACCGTTCTGTTCAGCGCCAACTAAAGTGAAGCCGAACCTATACAGGTCGGTGTCGAGCACTATTGGTGTCGAAGTCCGTGACCGTGAGCTTAAAAAAATCCTATGTGGCAAGTTCGGCTCCACTTAAAACGGAGCCGAACATATGAAAATGAGAGAATTCCTTTGTTAGTCCTGGTTAAAATTTGATTTTCTTTCTTAGCCACGGATAAATTTTTCTTCCCTTCTTGACACGGAAACTTCATTCGGTTCCTTATTTGGCCCTCTAGTACATTTTGGTCACTAAAAGTGTTAACTAGGTATGTAAGATTACACTTTTGCCCCTGGTGCAATATGTGACCAATATAGAGAACCTAAAATTCAGTCAAATAACCAATTTGAATTGAAAAACTTAGGATCATATTTAAACTACAAAAATTCAAATTTTTGGCAGAACCTTGCCTGTAACTGGAGCCATATTCCGTGCGTAACAGTTCACATATATAATGCATAACACGACATATCACACACATGCTTTCAATATAATAGAAACGGTCTCAGTACACTAGTTCATACAAATGGTTCCAAAAGAAACTTGAAATGTAACTATCACATGAAAACGAAAGCACGTGCGAATTATAAGTTGAGCCTTCTTTTGCTTCCTGCGCTCATTGCAAGGCTAAAAGGGTTAAACTGTTTGCTTCTTTTGCCCATTGCTGGACTGTCAAATGGCACCATAGGAATTCTTGTAACTGGATTTTTCTTTTTCTTCTTGACAAGAACATTTGTTTGTTCGCTGGGTATAAAACTCTCAATAGAAAGTGGAACAGGTTGATTTGTGTCGGTTCCTGATATGCAGTTATGCACATATATAATTAGTAATTGAGTTTTCATAGTAATTTGAGAGAAACAAAAGGCAGAAAAAGTACATAACTTCTGAACAAAATACAAATAGTACCTTCTTGATCCTCCAGATTCACACTTGGCTTTTCCCCCCTTTGTTACTACTTGTGTCCTCCAAGCTTTTCCTATGATGAGAATAAGCATGTAGAATACTTAAAGTTTTAATTTAACTCAGTCTAGTTCCTTTTTTATGCTCCAACACTAGTTTTTGCATCTTTTCCACTTTTCTTTGTTGTAGTTTCCAAGCTAAGGCTATGTTGAGAATAAGCTACTTATTATTCAAAGCCAGATTGCATGTATTCATAAGTACAACTGTACAAATTTCTAACCTTGGTGGAAAACACATTATGTTGGTGCTCCATCATCGCAAGGCACAATGGATGATTCAGTTGTTTTGGTGGCCATTTTCTTCCTCTTTGGTGGTTCTCTAAAACAACAATAAGAAAGGTGAGAACTCAAGAGAAGTACCAAATGATAATGCAAGAACAAGAGATAAGTGTTCTGCCTCTGGGAACACTTCCTTTACCCATGTCATCATTTTCTGGCCAGCATCAGTGCATATGGCCAAACCTAGTGGTGATCCTATGGCTTGTCTAAGTAGTTGTGTAAACCAGATCCAATTCTCGTTAGTTTCAGAGTCAAAAACTCCAAAACGGACCGGATACACCCAATTATTCCCATCAATAGCGGTTGCACTAGCTAGCTGCCCCTTGAACATGTCCGTCAAGATGGTGCTATCTACTGCCAAGTATGGTCTACAGCCAACACGGAACCCCTCTATGCAAAGTTTGAAAGCAACAAAAATTCATCTAAACCTTATTTTAGCATTTATAGCATGATGGTCGATATTCACTATGCTACCAGGGAAACAACTTTTAACTTGTTCCTTAAACCTATACAAATTATTGAAGCTGCTATCCCAATCACCATATAATTGTTTCAAAGCTAGCAACTTACCCATGTAGACTCTTTTGTACTGAATTTTGATCTTGTAGTGTTCTTTAATCTTCTTTCTCAATTCATGTGCTCTGAGAGTTGCATCTTCAATGATCCAGTCCTTCACCTTCTCACATACCGAATGCTTAGTTGCATTCTTCACCTTATTTTTTCTTTTTGTACTAGAACAATCATCTTTAAAAGGATTTGTTTTCGGGCTTATAGCTCCCATGCGACGTCTTTACACGGAATTGGAAGGAACGCGACATCGTTGCAAAGAATAGCTGGCATGCGACACTTCTGAAGCGGCAAATAGCTCTCGTGCGACACTTCCACTTAACCTCACGAGACCGTCAACGAATTCGAATCAGCTGAGCATAGTAGGACCCTGTAATGCCCCGAAAAATATTCCGAAATAAAATTTGCGTGTTAATTTCTTTTTGCATCATCATGACATCATCATGCATATTTGGCCTCTAAAATATTTTCACCAAAAGCTTATTTTGTTTTCTAATTAGTCCCCTCTTTTAAATTTCAAATCAAAACCTGGTCTTTTCCAGATCTTTTAATTGTCTAAAAAACTATTTACAAAAATCTTTTAAAACTAAAACAAATAAAAATAAAAGAGTTTCGGGGAGGCAACCAGCCGTTTAGGCCGGGCCGCCTGCTACCCGTCAAGCCCAGCCCGTTTCAAAACCTAAACCTAGCTCTAAGACCAAACCCTAGAAATCCTACCCAAATCCCCTAACCAGCCGCCGCCACCCCCACATCCTGCTAGTGCTGGCCCCACCCGCACGCGCTTTCCGCTCCCTTGGCCTCGGTGCACGCCACCTGCCCTCCCTGATCCCGAAACCGCCCACGACGCCCACCCTTTCCCTCGCCTCAAGCCCGCAATCCCCGCCGCCTCGCTTCCTTCCTTCCCTGGCGCGCCCGACGCTGCCGCCGGGCCCTCAACCACCTTTCGGTGCCGCCGCCGACCGCTCACCTCCAAGGACCCGGCCCGACCTGCTCCTCCCTCTCCCCTCTCCGGCCGTCCCGCGCCTAGCTCAAACCGGATACGTGTCGCCCTGCCTCCCCTGCTTCCACCTCCCCCGACAAGCGTCTGCTAGCGTTTTCCCTTTGAGCCGCGACAGCGCCTCCTCCTCGCGCAGGAGCACCGCCGCCTTCCTCTCTGCTTCGGCCGCCACCGCCTTCATAGCTCTCCGCGGCCGCCGCCCCGTGCAGGTCCCCTTTCCTCCGTTGGTCGCTCGCGCGTCGCCCCCATGGGCTTCCTCCCGCGAGAGCGCCGCCCCTGCCACAGGCCGCTGGCACCTCCTCTTGCGCGACCCTGAGCCGGCTCTGCTCGGGTTCGTCCACTGCTATGCGCGCGAGTGAGTCCTGTTTATTTGTGCTGTTGTTGTCCAAATCCGGTAGGTCCTGACCTTTTGTGTTACGGCTCGACAGTGAGTGTATGACCCATTTTTCTCCGGGACTCAGGCACACGTGATGCTTTGGTGCTCTGAATATGGTGGTGGGGTGAAGATGTGGATGTTATAGGCGTGGATATGGCAGAGGATGGGCATGACATCTGATCTGGTACCAACAAGACCTTTGACGCCAAAGGACGACGATATGGGACCCGAACACGGCGATGTCCTCCTGAGACCTTCATCGTGGAACGCCGAGTTCTCGTTCATGTGTCCGAAGACCGATCCCGGCGAGATCGAACTCCGAACCCCAAGATCGCCAAACCTTCATGTGTGACCCCTATCCGAGCCCCTATTTTATTAATTGCTATATTAAACATGTTGCATATTAAAATTATTCATGCTCGCATACATATTTATTTGTTTGGGGGTATTTCGATGATTCACCTCATAATTAAATATGGATCCCATATGCGGACGAATCTAGTCTAATATTGGCTCCATTTAAATTTGTGTAGCGAACCGATGCCATGCTTTGCCTTATTAGTTCAAAATTTAATATGTGGGGTAGTTAAATAACTTGAACCTAATAATAAATGTCGGGATCCCGATTCCTCTTAATATTGCTAAGTAGGATCGCATTTGCCATGCCCTGCATCATACCATAAACATGCTGGATCTTCCGTCTAGTATTAAATAGTGCACCGGTTGTTCCTTCTAGTGTTTTGCTTCTTCACCGGATAGGACGATGAGAGGATGCGAGTTTCGACAAGCCTCCGGTTACCCAACTTTGTTTCACAGGCGAGCATTCTCCCTCTTTTACCTATTTTGCATTTATAGTCTTTAGTTCTTCCAATTGATCTATTGCTATCCTTATTGTCGATGCTATAGTACCGTCCCTTTATTTACCTGCTCCACTATATTGCCTTGGTTATCCTATTGCCTTGTTTGATTATCTATCTTTGTCCTTGCGAGTCGTAGGCATGCTTAGTATCGCTCTCATACAGGTAAAACATGATACTTGGATATGGTTGGTGATAAGATAATTAATCTGATGTTGTTGGTTATGGCCTCACCTAATGATAAGGCCCTGGCAGGGACCACCTTTGGGAACTGCTTGAGCCGACCTAGGACCCGTTCGTTCTATGATACCAGTTCTGAGTTGATCGCGCTAACCAAACGTGGGGCCTCTGGGATCCTCCCTCAACTACCGGCGCTATTCGTATATCCAGAGGGTTACAAAATTGGTTTTCTATTTGGTGCATACGCATAATATGTCCTCGGACATGGGTGAGTTAATATGTCTTCGGACTTGATATTTTGGTGGATTGCCATGGCTTGCATACATAAATTGCGGTACACGGTGGCGGCACCCACGGTGTGTACAAGTTACCCCGCAGGGCCCGATCCACCAGTAGGCGCAAATGCTGTGCCTCCCTCGAGATTCGTCGTACCTCTTGGTTGGATTCCCCACAGTAGATGATGCCTCTGGATATGCGCGTAGTTATGGCACAGTTCTTGTTGTGAGATTCGGATGGCACGCGTAATATGTTGCCTGATGGATTGAGCATGCGTTTGGGTACAGTAGTGCACCCCTGAAGGGTAAATCTTTTCGAGAAGCCGTATGTCCACGGTTATGGACGCCTCAGGAGTACAGTGTCATGATCATAGACAACGCCACTAATGTTCCGCTCTTTAATAATATGTTTAGTACTTAGCCTTATCAACTAAATACCTGCTTAACTAAAATTGCCACCGTGTGTGTTCCGCTAGAGGACTTCCTCGACTGGTCTTCGAGGGGGAAATCTTCGGATGGGTTATGTTTGGTGTTACATTTTTGTTACCGCATAGCGTTCTCTTATCTCGCTCTAATAGCCGAAGTTGTAGCGTGTCTCTATAAGTTAGATAGTGCAAGCTTTGCTGCTGCTGAGCCCACCATACCTATGTAGGCGAGGACCGCCGAATTCTAGTCTCGCCGTGTACTGGCCTCAGTACTGACCGCTCTCTTTCTGTTTTCCTTTGCCCTTTGTCGGCACCCTTTTGGCTTGACAGGTATGTGATTGACGACGTTAGCAAGGTTACCCTTCAGGCTTGGCCTGGGCAGGGTTGGACACCATTTGGTTATTCTTCAGGACTCTTAGTCCTATTTGTATCTTGTCCGTACTCGGATACTATTTTGCTTTCTTCTTGAGTTGTATCTTCGTATTGTATCTTTTGTATTCTTGACTCGTGGAGTCGTTGTTGTATATGTAAGTTCTTGTGGACTCTGTTGTAAACTACTGTGATGTAACTACTTGTATTCAAATCCCACCCACACGAAAGTGTCTGGTGGGCGTCTTTGAATCGCTTCTATGCGGGTTTTGGCGGGAAATGCTGAGATCTGCATAGACCCGATTTGGGGGCGTTACAGACCCACAGCCTCTCCACGTCACGGCGGAACTCACTTGATGTCCACCTCATATCGTGGGACCCATGCTGTGGTTGAAGAGAGCCGTTGGCCCCGATCCGTCCCCGCACCCGAGCACTCCCGCCACCATTCCAGCATCTCATCCCCTTTTGTTTTCTTCTCCGGCGAGCAAGTGCGGCAACACCGACGAGGGATGTCGAGCTCTGCTTTAGCCTCCCACCGCTCATGGCCTCGGTATGGTGCGGTGCCGATGAGGAGGTGCCCCGATTGCCCCCGTACCGCGCCCCTGAAGCGGCTTGTCACATCCACCGACAAGAACGACAACATTGGCCGGGAATTTGTAAAGTGTGAGAGCAAGCCCGGGCAGATCTGAGTGTTCCGAGCGCCAATTTCTCGCTTTTCTTGCAAAATTTCATGCATTTCATCGAATTTGGGATTTAGGGTTCATCTCTGTGATTTCAGGAACTGCCAAAATGTGGGCATTTTGAGTGGCTTGATGAGTACATCGAGCGAATTGGGGTGGAGGTAGCATCCCGGGAGCTCGAAAACCCGTCCGTGGTGGAGCAATTGGGATGTGGCAACCCTATTTCCGCTGGTACTACGGTGGATGCGGAAGTGAAGGCCGAGCTGAAGACGATGAACAAGCAGCTAAGGCAAATCATCGAATTGAAGAAGCAGGACAATCTGATGGCCATTTTTTTTATTTTTGTGTAATTTCTCTCGGATTAGTTTATCTCCTGATCATTAGTCATTAGACAGCGCAATCAGTGTTCGAGTGATGCTTTGTAATGGATGTAATGGCCTATGTCTTTGGTTTGAATAAAATGCAACACAAATTCGGGCTAATTTTGAGCTGCTCTGTTTTCGAAATCAATGTTCCTTCCGTTTCGTCAGTTTTCCTTCAGTTTTATCAGTGTGCAAGGGGCGCCCGTGTGCAGGGAAGGGGGAGGGGTTGAAAAGTTAAAAGAACAATTGACGATGATTCAAAAAGGCTAGGCTCAAATAGAACTTAGCCAGGCCAAAATGGTCGTATCCAGGCCCAATAGTAACTAAATGTAGATTGGGAAAAAAATGGTACTCACGTTACAATCTAAATAGGGACTTGTGGATCTGCAGATACTCGTGCTCAGGTCGTAATCTTTTATTTTTTGCGAAAGTAAATATATAAATGAAGTCCAAGGGCATCCATTTAACTAACATAACTTGGGCGCCCCTTTAACTTATGTAAATATGTAAATGTCTTGTTTGAAAATGAACCATGTGTTGTTTGAAAATAATCAAGCATCATAACGTTAACTTATTCTTTCTTTTGAGCTTTTCTAATTTCACTCGTTTTATATATATTGCACGAGTATTATATGAGAACTTGTTTTCGTGTCTTTTTTTTATGCACTTGTTGTTTTAGGTGTTTTGACAAATGACAATACAATAAAACACAGATTACAATAAAACACGTGATAGATAATATATTAGATAACATTTATATTAGATAGCCCGATAACATTACAATAAAAAGAAAAGGGGTACAATAATATAGAAGGGAAGGGCAGGTAGGCGCCTAAACCCTGGGCTAAACCCTAACCCTAGCTACCCTACTCCATCGGCGGTGGAGGCGGTGCCGGTGCCGCCGCCCTCCGAGCCGCCGCAGCATTCCAATCCGCCAGCCTCTCCCACTGCTCCCGCCGCCACTGCTCCTCCTGGAAGGCCCGGCGATTGGCCTCCCGTCGTTTCTCGTCCTCCCGTTTGCGCCTTTCTTCAAGGCGCGCTTGGCCTGCTTCTCCTCCCACTTGGCGTAAGCAGCCTCCTCCTTTGCCTCCTCCTTCTCCGCCACCTTCCAGTACTCTTCGCAGGGGCCGTCATCGGGGAGGTTGCCGCCGTTGGGGAGGGAGTTGTGGGGAAGGGGCCCTCCGCCCAGGGGCAGGGCGGGGCTTTGCGTTGGCCCCCTTTTTGCCACGCTTGGGACGCGTGGGCGCCTCCTGCTCCCATACCTGCTTGTGGTCCGGGTGGTTGTCCTCGTCGCTAACTTCGATGTCGGAAGGGAAGCGGAGGAGGGAGGTCGCCATGGTCGCCGGAGTGTTTTGGGGCTGGGAGGAGGCAAAGGGACAGGCTCGAGGTTGAAGATGAGGGGCAAGATGAGATGAGGAGGCAAAGGCGTTTTGCCTACTTATTGAGGGCGGGGCGTGAAGGGCGGCGTGGGAATCCAGCGTTGGCGCAGCCGCGTGCGCTGCGTTGCGTGTAGGCACCGGTCGTAGCCGCGTGCGTGATCAATGCGGTCAGTGCGAAAAAAAATTCTAGGATGCGACGTGACCCCTGCACAGTCGCCCCCTCCCCTGCATGCATGCATGCATGCATGCATTAATGCGAAAGAGAGAGAAAACGTCCAAGGTAGTTGTTCATTGACAGTAAAAAATAAAAGAGAAAATAGAATTTGGCCTTGATTTACTCGATAATAAATGCAGGAATCTAGTACCAAGGTACTCGTTCGTTTTTACACACCGTATGCAACAAACTCGTTCGTTTTTACACACGCAAGAAAAATCGGTGGGAGTAATAAGAGGGATGTCAATTGGAGGGAATAGAGGAAGTATGAAACTAAGTTTATAATATTTTAGATTTTGATTTTTTTTTTCTTATATACGTAGTCAAAGTTGATATTTTAGATTTATAAATATTGACTTTTTCTATGGCGCATGAACCGGACGGGAGTAAGTTTGACTGAAGAAAGTTGTTTGACGTACACTTATTTAATGCGACGGAAGGAGTAAATACGCTGCAGCGCTGTTGCACGCAAAATAGCTAGACTGCGACGTGAGAGGCAGCTGTATAGCATGCATGCATGGTGCAGCCCGCCCCGCCCAGCGCCCTCGCATGGCACGCTCGGTCCAACGGTCAATAGAGTGTGCCACGTTGTACGTTATATTTATTACATATTTTAGATTTTGATATATTTTCTTAGGCTGGTCATAGTGACATGCATACTCCCTCTGTCCATAAATAAGTGTACGTTTGACTTTAAAATTTATCCATAAAAAGTGTACTTCTACCTTTCCTCATTGGAGGTGGGAGAATTAAAGATGAGAGAGAACATGACTAAACGTCCACTATGACTAGCCTTATATACATAGTCAAAGTTTATAAATATTGACTTTTTCTATGGCGCATGAACCTTAGGGGAGTAAGTTTGACTGAAAAGAGTTGTTAGACGTACACTTATTTAATGTGACGGAGAGAGTAAATACACTGCAGTGCTGTTGCACGCAAAATAGCTAGACTACGACGCGAGAGGCAGCTGCATGTATGGTGCAGCTCGCCCCGCCTAGCGCCCTCGCATGCCACGCTCGGTCCAACGGTCAATAGAGTGTGACACGATGTACCTTATCTGTTCATGGAAAAACCGATAAAGCCAATCAGATTCCAGAATCATCCATCCCACGGATCGCCAAGAGCTAGCCGCGAAATCCTTCTAAGAGACGCCAACCAATCAGGTTGCACGGATCGCCCAGAGGCACCCGCGGAATCCTTCTAGAAGACGCAATCGTACGGCCACAGTGTCGCGCTAGGGTTAGATCTACGTTCCTCATTCGGCCTTAGGGTTAGCTGGGTTTAGGATGCAGTGAACGGGGTTTCACAAGTTTGACCAGACATTCAAATGTGCATAACTAATTCAAAAAAATTAAAAAATATATAAAACCTTCGCATGGTGTCATGTTATGTGACATAGTGGTGAGGAAAAATATCAAACTTGGTCTATTGATCATATTTCAAAAAAACCTTCACAAAATGACCTATCTCCTCCGAGGTTTTCTGGCTTTCAGGTCAAATGACCAATGATATGGCTAGAATCAAGGCAGAGTTTGTGATAATGTGCCCATATTGGGCATGCATGTGTATAATGGGATGACTAACAATGTTGTAGTACAAAGTTTTCCTTTTCTACACACAGAAAATCCATTTTCTATTTTCTGAGTGCCGAAAGAGGGGGGATTTGTGAAGCAACCACCAAATTGAAGTTTCAAAATGGTAACATCCTATTTTTAAAAAATACTAGACCACCTAGCATGTACAATTTCCTAACTTGAGTATCTCAAACCTTTTATTCCATACATGGTGAAAAAGACAAATCCTGCCGAATCGGCTGGAAGTGGGTAAGATATGAACTACAGGTAAATGATTTCATGCTGATGATTTTTTGTAAAAATCATTTTTAGGTTCACAACATGCTATTTCATCAGAGATCCAATGCTAGTTATGTGAGCCTTAGCCCCTAGCTAAGAATATTTATGAAAACCCTTCAAAAAGTTTGACGAGACATTCAAATGTGCATAACTAATTCAAAAAAGTCAAAACAAATACAAAACCTTCGCATGGTGTCATGTTATGTGACATAGTTCTGAGGAAAAATACCAAACTTGGTTTTAGAAATGGTCAAAAAAAAGTTGCTTAGAAATGGGGTGGTTTACCCTAGCTTTGGAGCCCATTTCTACCACATTTTGGGTGAGGGTGAGTTGTACTTCACAAAAGGGATCAGGGTGAGGATGAGGATGAGTTGTACTGTACATATGAGAAAAACATTGGAAGCTCATACAAACATAGAAAAGTGACATAGCTACATTTGTTGAAATTCAAATTTACCATCATATTTGAATTTTGTCCAAATTATCAACAAGTGACAAATTATTATAATAACAAATATTTACAACAACAACAACAACTGCCAAATTATTACAATAACAAATGTTTACAACAACAAGTGTCAAATTCAAAGTCTATTTCTTTTGGCTCTTCTTACCCCTCGTTTTCTTCTCCTTCACAAGTTTCACACCACACAACAGGTTTACGCTCTTATTTTTCTTACCATTACCATCTGGCCTCCCCACAACACGTCCAAGAGTCTCCTTCACCTCCTGCACCTCCTCAACAACACAATCTGGCACCAGAGCCTCATCAACATGGTCACTTTGCACCAGAGCCTCATCAACATGGTCACTTTGCACCAGAGCCTCAACAACAGGCTCATTTTGCACCAGAGCCTGAACAACAGGCTCATTTTGCACTAGAGCCTCAACAACAGACACATTTTGCACTAGAGCCTCAATAACATGCTCATTTTGCCCCTCATTTTGCACCAGAGCTTCCAAATCAGAAATGGTGTGCCCTAAAGCCTCAACAGTTTGCACATCATCCTCCAAAACAAGTTCAGATTGCACCTCAGCAGCACCAAACATGATCTGGTTACTTCTCTTCTTTCTTTGGCCATTGATTCTTGCCCTTTTCACTGGCCAGCATTCGTCAACAACAAGAGGTGGGCCTTTTTCTCCACGCTTCCTCCTGAAAACAAGCAAGTTAGCTGGGGGAGAAAAATCATCAACAAGAAATGGGATAGATTTTGGATGAACATACTTTGGCTTTTCACCAGTGTATCTGCACTTGGTAGAGCCATCTCGGTATCCAAGTTCTTCACAGAGTTTGCATCTATTCTTGTTACCTTTTTGGGCCCTTTTTTGGCTTGGCATCTTTCTTTCCCTTCTTGCTGCTCCCACCTTTCTCAAACCAAGCCTTGAATCTACTCTGCTTGGGCCTGCCAGCCTTTCTTTTCATCAAAGGAGGACACAAGGAGAACTGAATGTCCACTTCAGGCCACTGAGACTGATCTGTAAGTGCTGGAATTGGTGTTCCATATGCAGCCTT
This sequence comes from Avena sativa, assembly GCA_916181665.1. Taxonomy (NCBI): domain Eukaryota; kingdom Viridiplantae; phylum Streptophyta; class Magnoliopsida; order Poales; family Poaceae; genus Avena; species Avena sativa. The sequence continues at coordinate 445,930,963 of OV702293.1, read as the reverse complement.
GAATTTTGCTACAGAATAATACTCATACAAATATGGGTGCATATTTAGCTTGTGTTTGGAGGCCAAGAAAAGTATGGCATGCTCACAAGGCTTCCCAGTGTGTTTCCACTCAAGGCATGTGCATTCATGCAATTAAGTGTCAACAACATGCCTCCTGCCAGTCTTTGTATCTCTGACTTCAGCACCCCACAATGAGGATTTCTCAACACGCAAATGTGCAGGATTTCTGCTCCTGTTGACTACCTGCTGCACAACATCAGGAAGCTTATCTCCTTGAAGAACATCACCAAGCCTTCTTCTCAATTCCCACAACCTCATGATCATGATCCTGATCTGGTCAACCATGTCATGGACAGGCAAGTCTTTAACTCCTTCACTTTGTTGTTGAAACTTTCTGCCAAATTATTGTTGATATGATCACATTTGATGGAAGTGTTAAAACCAGACCTGTACCATAAAAGAGAATGGTAGGTTTCCAACCATGTACAAAACTTGACCCTATCCTCCTTAGAGCATGCCGCCTTAATCTTCTCAAGGTGATATGAATGTGTCTGTCTGGTGTAAGATCTTGCTGCTGGCCACATGCGTCCAAAATCATCTCCTCTGAATTTTTTGATCAAATTCATCCACATATGGCCGAAGCACTCCCTCTGCTCAGCATGAGGGAAAACAATCTTCATTGCATTTTCTAAACCTTTACATGCATCTGTGTGCACTGCCAATGGAGAGACTGGCCCTATGCATCTTTTCAACTGCATCATGAACCATGTCCATGATGCCTCTGGCTCAGACTGAAACATGCCTATAGCTATAGGGAACAACCAATTGTGTCCATCTAAAGCATTGCATGCTGCTAGTTGACCATTCCACTTTCCAGTCAAGAAAGGTGAGTCTATACTCAAATATGGACGGCACCCTGCTTTGAAGCCATCGATGCAAGGCTTTAAAGCCATGAAGAATTTAGAGAAGAAGACTTTCCCATCAGCTGTTACCTCAGTATCTACCTCCACAACACTGCCAGGTGACCTCTTATCTACTTCTGCTTTGAAGTTATAAAGCATTCGAAAGGTATTTGCCCAACCACCATCATAACCTACGCATTTTGCATAGAACTTCTTTTTATCAGTCCACATAGTCTTGGTAGCAAACTCACGTTTGACTACATATGTCCTGAAACACATCCTGAATTCATCCATGCTTGGAAACAATCTCCCAACTTCAATAATTGGGTCCTCTTTGTCATAAACTGTTACTAGCTCATCATCATGTGCATCATCTACATGAACTGCAGCATTTTCCAACAACTCTAGATCTATATCTGCCTCTTCATCTCTTAAATGGTTGTCACCATCATTTGCAGCTTCATCCCTCTTCTTCTCCTTGTCTCTGTCATCTATAGGAATGCCAAAAAGCTTTGCCATTTCAATGTCGTCTATTGGTGCAATGACCAAATCAGTCTGGTCATATATCTCAACTGAATTACAGTCAACAATTACAATCCTTTGTGCATTAGCATCTGCAGCATCCCCTTGTGCATTAGCATCATCCTCCACTGTTAACACTTCCAACTCAGTAAGTATAGGCATTACTTGCCTTTGTGCAGCCCAATCATCCTCGACCATCTGAGCAGCCAGCTTCGAGGCCACATATCCAACCCTCGAATCAGGTTTCAGATCAATGAGCTCTGCTAAAAACAGAACAGTTTTGCTTGTCCAACCGTTTTGCTCATCGATTTCATCAACTATATGTTCCCTTGTCTCAACCCTAACATAGTCACATTTGCAATCATCAAATCGTAACAAAGAAACTTCTTGCTATAGTCCCCAAACCACATTATCCCCAATTTTTCCACCATTTTCCTCACTGCCTCCTCTCCCATGTTTATTAGCTCTTGGGGATCAACATGTTCTAATTCCACCTCCCATTTAACAATTGTGTCTCTCTCAATGAGATGCGTGCTTCCATCAACTAAAACAGCCCTAGAGGGAAAGAAATTGATGCGAAATTCGAAGGTTTGGCGCTCAACATCGTCTCCCCTGTTTTTGGCGGGCACTGTGAGCTAGCGGAAGCGAACAAAGAGCTCAACCTTATAGAAATTAAGTGCAGAGATACGGGATATACCGATTAGAAGTCCCCTCTCCATGCTCCATCCCGTTCCCCCTTGCCCCGTTCAGACACCCTCGCCTCCACAATATAGCATCAATGGGCACGCTCAGATCTCGAATTGAGAAGAATGGGAGAGGAATTAGCTTTCAAATGGAACTCACCACCTTCGCCGTCGAATGAAAGTGCCGCAGCCTAATTAATTGCCGTGCCGCCACCGACGCCGAGAACGATGGGTGAGGTCCGTCGCTGCCGTCGGGGAAGCTATAGTCAGTGTGACAGGCGCTCTCGGTCGGAAGCGGTTGGTTTGACTGGCTTGACTGGCTGTCCCAACTGACCGATTTGGCTTAACCCTAATCTTGGAACAAAGTTAAATGTGTCCTTAACGACCGTTTTATGGCCCGTGTGGCCCTGGGATATTAGCTGCCTCACAACCGTCGCATGCGAGCTATTCTTTTCAACGATGTTGTGTTCCTTCCAATTCCGCGTAAAGACGTCGCATAGGAGCTATAAGCCCATTTGTTTTCAGCTACAAAATCATAATATGAGTAATTAGCTACAAGATAAAAAATATAAGTAATAAGCAACAAAATCACAAGTTAAGTTGGAAATTACCACTACGGTACACGTATCATCCGTTGTGGAAGCATGTATCCTCCATGGGCAATCATCTTCAACTTCTATTGTAAAATAGGCTATGAACCTATGTGGTGCACTCTTCTTCATATTGAACTCGAAATAATGTTTGATTTCATGTTGACGAATGGCCAACTTAAACTCATCCATATTAGGATATGTGGATCCTACTGTCATTGGAGGGTCTTCTTTATTATACTCAATATTGGGTGCATGATTTGGCTCATGTACCTCCTCATCCTCCTCTACTTTGGCCTCATCCTCGCTATGATCCTCGCTCTCGTCTTCACGAACATTGTCTTTTTCCTTATCTTTATCATAAAGAACCAAATTTAGAGGTATATGTTCTTTCTCTGAATATGTCCTCTTCATCAATACCAACATGCTCATTCTAAGGTATTGGGTTCCGAAGGTAACTATACTCATCTTGTGATAGCTTGTTGTTTGGTTGGACATGGACACTAGTATAACGCTCAATGATAGGCTTATATGTTTCAGAGGGATCGCAATATGCAACACAAATTTGAACACACTTTGTCTCAGAGTGTTTCTCAAACATTGTCATCAATTTTTGATCAGATTTTACTTTTGGGAATGTTTTTAGAACCTCGTCGCAATAGTGAAGATGTACAACTTCCAAATATCTCAGTTGGTACTGCACTACAATTGATGCAACCAAATCATTATAGTTTGTCAAATAAGAGTCAATAACCTTCCCAAAATAAAAATTATTGATGTCTTTTCTAGATGTTTTTGGGTCGCCAAGCAAACTTATTTTCAAACAATAACTTGAATTGGGATCCATCCTATAAACAAATTATGCATCCCTAAGCACTACTATACTAGCAATCAAACAAGAGACATCATACAAGTAGACAAGATATGGTATTATGGCCATGCCGAATCCTAGCAAGCGACTCCAAGATCAATTCTTACCCTTTTGACCATGTCGACGACCCTGCACCCAAAGCCACGCCCGCCGCTAAGCTCGCCAACGGATGCCCCGCCATAGGACCTTCTTCCTCCGCCGCAGCATCTTCCGCTGATGTGCCCAGGTCGTCAGAAGGATCCCCTCCTTGAGATCCCTCTCCTGTCGTTTCTAGGCCTACCTAGATATCCATGCCGCCGCCCTCTTGTCCCATAGTTGTGCCCCTACCGTCATCGTCGCTCTCGCCGCTAGGGTTAGATGTCGCCGGTAGGAATCGGAGAGAGGAGTCGGGACATGTCTAGGAATCAGAGAGATCAAGGAAGCTCGGGACGGGAGTACGGGACTGGGTGTCTGGCTCGCATGGTATTTTCTTTTTTCCTTTCCGATATGAATCAAGCCAGGGGTTATCCAGGAAACATAACTTAATGGGGAGAGCAAACAGAATCAACGGGAAGGGACAAATATGGAACTGAGTGAAGTTTCCGTGTTAAGAAGGGAAGAAGAATTTGTCCGAGGCCAAGAAAGGAAGCCAAATTTTAACCAGGGCCAACAAATAAATTCTCTCTATGAAGATCGGCTTCACTAAAAATGGAGCCGAACCTATGTTGGTCGGCTTCACTTAGAATAGAGCCGATCTAGGTTTCTTTCTAAATTTAGTTTACATGTTAAGCTTCGTTTAGTGTGGTGTCGACTTCACAAGTACCCCCACTCATTTTTTCTATTCTCTCCTCTAGCACTACCCCAACTTTTTTTGTCCCTACTCTTCAAATCCACCGAAGCCTACGGAATTTCTTCAATCAAGACCATAGGAAGTCATCTTAAAACTCATATTTTTCTCATAATGAAAAGTAAATCATAATAAAATAAAACAATATTCAATACAAGTTTTCAAATGTTTGCCAAGTTAGTTGGCTGCAAAGGCCAAGAAATTTTGCCATTTTTATGGGTAGGTACAGGTGCTATAGACCAAACAACAATGACTCACCAAATTTTGATCATGCCTTTGCTTTGGTCGTACCAAAATTTTGGTTGGACTAGTTGGGTATCAAACCAAACACGCCCTATGTATGAATGTGGAGCACATTTTATTCTACAACCGGCTAATTCGCATTTCATAAATGTTATCCACATACATATATAATCCAACTATTACAGAAACAGATCTAGCTTTAGCTTGCAACTAAATGGGTCAGTGCTAGCAAGAGAATAGAAAGAATGACTTAGAGAAAAAAATCAGCAAAGGCTATTTACATGTGAAGTCGGCATCACACTAAACGAAGCTAAACATGTAGACTAAATTGATAAAGAGACCTAGGTCGGCTCCCTTCTAAGTGGAGGCGACCTTTATAGGTTCGGTTTCATTTTAAGTACAGCCGACCTGCATAGGTTCGACTCCATTTAAGTGGAGTCAAACTTGGTGCCAGCAACACTCGGCACCAACCTGCGCAGGTTCAGCCCCACTCTAGTTGGTTCCGAACAGAGGGGTCAGATTCTCAAATAGTTTTCCAGAGGGGTTAGACATAGAATTAGTTCTAGAAAAAGGTCAATTCTATGAAGAACTACGGTGCGAGTTTGTTGTGTAAGATGGGATGATTTTGGGCTCCCCAAGCTAGGCTCTCCGGGGCAATGTCCAAATGAAAACATCCTCTAGGCCATGTTCTACTTTCCATTTGGTACGTTGTATTGCACGACTAGGTATCCATGTGCCTTGTTTGGTTGTCTGCAATTGCTCTTTGCAGGTGAGTAGATGTAGAGTATATATGTTTGGTTAGCTATGTTGCTATGCATGGTGCGCATATTTGGGATCTTCTCGCCTACTTAAAAAAGGGTGTGGTTACCACCAGATCACAGTCACACACACAAAGAGAAATAATAAGCATACTAGCATATTATAAATGGTATATTAACAACTAGATAGTACTTAAGTTAATATCAAGTGCATATCTAAGCAACCTGATAACTATTTACACTAAGAAAACACACCCCTAGCACAAAAGTAGATGTTCACTGGCCTCTACATGACATCATCACACGATCAACAGTAATACATCATCGCCGGGAAAAACATCCATCAACATCCAATATTTCATCCGAGGTGGCCCTCACTCGCCATGGTGAATGCACCGGAACTGCACCTCCACAGAGGTGGTGGCCTTGTACATCTAAAGGTTGAACCGTCTGTTCTTGCAATTGAAGACGAGGGGTCATGTTTCGCGAACTGGATCTTGGTAGTGAACGTTTTTCACCTCGTGAAGAACACTAGGCTTTCCTCCAACCAATAAATCTGCACACGCTACTCGTAGAATCTACTGAGGCGCATCGACACCTTCACTCCCTTATTCGTGATCTGTAGTTTCTTCACCGGCACCTTCTCCATTGTTGGCGACACAACCAGGGATTTGAGACCTAGGCGGTTGACCTGCACGTAGAACCGCAGTGGCTGCTCCATGACCCCATTGTGCCCAAGGCCTACCGGCTGTTGATGCATGCAAAATGCATACATGAACTTTCTAGTTCATTATGTTAGAATATGTGAGGCCCTGGCGTATGGTTCAATAGGATTGATAGGAAACCCATACCAACAAGTTGTAACTTATTTTCCGTAAGCTCATTCAAAAAGAACTCTAAGGTGAAGCGTGATTGGCCTAGAGAAATTCTAGGATGGATGACCAACCGAGAAGTGGGTACCGGGTGCGCACAAGTGAGGACAAAGTACGCAGAAAAGACTAGTGTTGGTCTGTGGGGTTAGTCTAGAGATCCTATTGAGCTTCTAGAAGTGACAGCCGTCGGTCCGGAGTGACCGAGGGTGTTACAAAATCCATATTATTTTGCAACTTTACTATACTTATTGGGACTAACCTATTAATAGTTGCAAAAGTGCACAATTTCTTGGTTTATGCTTTGTTGTGTAGGAATTGCACAAATATGGAAGGAGATCGCTCATTATGGTGAAATCCAGAGTTCCCTAAAATTTGTCCCTAGAGAACAATTTTCAAAGATTCCCAAGAAAGACCCTGAAAATAGCGTCAAACGGAAAAAGTCAACACATGAAAGTTGTTGGAATTTTTTTGATAATATCGATTGATATAAAATTCGCCCTAGTGACCCCGGACACGGCCTCAAGACCTTGATTATAGAGGGGTACATAAGCAGTTTCGGATTCCAAAAGTTTGTTACGCGATTGACTCAATATCTTTCCATACTCAATGGTTTCGGCCAAGCCATGACTTTATGGGATTATAAAGGATAGAGGAGAGTCCTAGGAAGGTTTTAGAGGTGCCCAAGATGAAGGGTTTCCCTTGAACGTAAATCAAAAAAATTCTACGGATGCGAACGGGAAAAGCCAAGATCTAATCTAGAAGATGCAAACAACGAGGGGGAATAGATGAGATCTTCATACCCTTGAAGATTCACACAGCGGGAAAAGCCAAGATCTAATCTAGGAGATGAAGGGTTGATGTAGTCGTACTCGCTTCTCCTTGCGATCCGATCCGATCTAACACCGCAAGTGGCGATGCCTCCGAGAGATGCACACGTGCGGCACCTCGACGTCTCCTCCTTCCTTGATCCAGGGAGTGGGGTAGAGAGATGGATTGGATCTACAACGCGGCGGCGCGGTGCAAGCGGTGGAGATTTTCTGCGGCAGGGCTTCGCCTACGCGCAGTCGGGAGGGAGAGAGAGAGGAGGGGCAGCAGGGCAGCTAGGGTTGAGGAGGAGGTGTGGGGAGGGTGCGCCCCCAGCCCTCTTTATATAGAGGGATGGGCGGCTGGCCCTTGCCCCTCCCCCAAGCCCTAGGCCGGCGGCCAAGGAGGGAGGAGTGGGGGCAAGTTCCCCCCCCACTTCTAGACGCTCCCCTAGGGTTTCCCTAGGTGCTTGGCCGGCTGGGCCTATGGGGCCTTGTGCCCCTGGCCCAATGCGGCCAGGGCACTCCCTCGTAGGCCCACGCCCCCTCCCGACAAGTGGGGCCACGTTGGCCCCACTCCGGAAGGTTCTAGAAGCTTCCGGTACAATACCGAATAACCCGAAACAATTCCGAACTCCAAAATCTGCTTTGCCTTATATGAATCTTATTCTCCGGACCATTCTGAAACCTCTCGTGATGTCCTAGATCTCATCCGAGACTCCGAACAAAAACACATAAACCAATTATCCAATCTATCCTAGCGTCGAGACACGTTAAGTGTGTGACCCTTCGGGTTCGAGAATATGCAAACATGATCTTCTATCAATAATCAACAGCGGGGCCTGGAAACCCATATTGACTCCCACACATTCATCGATGATCATATCGGATGAACCATGATGCCAGGATTCAATCAATCCCATATATATATTCCCTTCTTCTCGCAATATTTTACTTGCCCGAGATTCGATCGTCGGTACGGGATACCTAGTTCAATCTCGTTCACAACAAGTACTTTACTCGTTCCGTAATCCGATATCACTTTGTGATTAACTCCTTAACCACGTGCTTGCAAGCAGTGTTGATATCGATTACCGAGTGGGCCCGAAGTATATCTCTCTGACTTGGGAGGGACAAATCCCATCTCGATACATACAACCCAACAGGTACTTTCCGATCACCTGAGAGACACCTTTATGATCACCCTCTCATAGGATGACGTTTGATGACCTCAAAGCTTTCTTCCGATACCAGGGAGTTTTAATATCTCATGGTCTAATGAATACAATATTTGACATAAGAAAAGCTTCGCAAAGATGAACACGATGACACGATCTAATTGCTCTGCTTAATTTGGTTCTGTCCATCATATCATTCTCCCAATGATATGATCTCATTATTAATCGACAACTCATGTCTATGGTTAGGAAACCTTAACCATCATTAATCAATGAGCTAGTCCATAGAGGCGTACTAGGGACACGGTGTTGTTCACAAACCACACAAGTATTAAAGTTTCCGCTTAATACAATTCTAGCATGGAATATAAACTTTATCATGAACAAGAATTATAATAATAACATCTTTATTATTGCCTCTAGGGCATAATTCCAACAGTCTCCCACTTGCACTAGAGTCAATAATCTAGTTTACATATGGCAACAATCTAACACCCATGGCACTAAGGTGCTGATCATGTTTTGCACGTGGAAGAGGTTTAGTCAATGGATCTGCGACATTCAGATCTGTATGTACTTGGCTGATCTTCAGATCTCCATCTGTTATATAATATCGGATTATATGAAACTTGCGGTTAATATGCTTGGTCTTTGGATGATATCTTGGTTCCTTATCCAGTGCTATGGCGCCAGTGTTGTCACAAAATATCTCCAATGGATCCAAGGCACTTGGAACCACACCAAGCTCAGTGATGAAGTTCCTGATCCAAACTCCTTCGCTTGACACTTCTGCAGCAGCCATGTATTCCGCTTCTACTGTAGATCCCGCGATCACGCTTTGCTTGCAGCTTCTCCAGCTCACAACTCCTCCATTCAAAATATAAACGTATCCTGTCTGAGATTTAGAATCATCCTTGTAAGTGTCGAAACTAGCGTTGACGTAACCCTTTACGACGAGCTGTTCATCACCTCCATAGACTAAGAACATTTCTTTAGTTCTATTTAAATACTTTAGGATGTTCTTCATGGCTGTCCAGTGTTCCACTCTTGTATCACTTGGTATCTGCTCGTCAAACTAAGAGCATTGGACACATCCGGTCTAGTACACAGCATGGAATACATGATAGAACCTATGGCCGAGGCATAAGGCACTTTGCGCATAGCTTCTCTATCATTTACCATAGTTGGACACTGAGCCCTGCTCAATATCTTACCTGACAACATATGCACTGAACCTTTCTTTGCCTTATCCATTCTGAACCTTTTCAGAACTTTGTCTAGGTATGTACTTTGGCTTAAAGCTATCAGGCGTCTTTGTCTATCTCTATAGATTTTGATGCCCAATATATAAGCAGCTTCCCCTAGGTCTTTCATTGAAAAACATTTGTTCAAATAACTCTTCACATCGTTAAGCATGTCAATGTCATTTCCAATAATCAATATGTCATCCACATATAGTACTAGAAATGTCACTGAGCTCCCACTCACTTTCTTGTAGATACAAGCTTCGTAGCTATTTGGAACAAATCCAAAGCTCTTGATCACTTGATCAAAACGAAGGTTCCAACTCTGAGATGCTTGCTTCCGTCCATAAATGGAACGCTGAAGTTTGCACACTTTATCAACATCCTTAGGATCGACAAAACCTTCGGGTTGCATCATATACAACTCTTCATCAATGTTTCCATTGAGGAACGCAATCTTGACATCCATCTGCCATATTTCATAATCATGAAACGCAGCAATTGCTAATAAAATCCGAATGGACTTAAACATCGCTACGGGAGAGAAAGTCTCATCGTAGTCAACACCTTGAACTTGTCGAAAACCTTTCGCGACAAGCGTGCTTTATGGACAGTAACATTACCATCTGCTTCCGTTTCCTTTTGAAAATCCATTTGCACTCAACGGCCTTTCGGTCGCTAGGAGGGTCCACCAAAGTCCATACTTGCTTTTCGCTCATGGATCCCAATTTGGATTTCATGGCCTCTAGCCATTTCTTAGAGTCTGGGATCATCATCGCTTCCTCATAGTTCGCAGGTTCATTGTCGTCTACTAAGAAGACAGTTAAGACAGGGTTGCCGTACCACTCAGGAGGGGCACGCGACCTTGTCGACCTGCGACGTTTAGTAGTAGCATCGTCTGAAGCTTCATGATCATTGTCATTAGCTTCCTCTATTGTCGGTGCAGACGGCACTGGAACAATTTCAGGTGCTGCGCTACTCTCCAACTCAAGAGAAGGTTCAATAACCTCGTCTAGTTCTACTTTCCTCCCACTCACTTCTTTCGATAGAAACTCCTTCTCAAGAAAGGATCCGTTCTTTGTGACAAACACTTTGCCTTCGGTTATGTGATAGAAGGTATACCCAATAGTTTCCTTAGGGTATCCTATGAAGACGCATTTCTCCGCTTTGGGTTCGAGCTTGTCTGGCATCAACTTCTTGACGTAAGCTTCGCATCCCCAAACTTTAAGAAACGACAACTTAGGTTTAGCACCAAACCACAGTTCATACGGTGTCGTCTCAACGGATTTAGATGGTGCCCTATTTAAAGTGAATGCAGCGGTTTCTAATGCATAACCCCAAAATGATAATGGCAAATCAGTAAGAGACATCATTGATCGCACCATATCTAATAGAGTTCGATTCCGGCGTTCAGATACACCATTGCGATGTGGTGTTCCAGGTGGCGTGAGTTGCAAAATGATTCCGCTTGCTTTAAGATGCGTGAGAAAATCATAACTCAAATATTCACCTCCACGATCGGATCGTAGAAACTTAATTTTTCTGTTACGATGATTTTCCACTTCATTCTGAAATTCTTTGAACTTTTCAAATGTTTCAGATTTATGTTTCATTAAATAGATATACCCATATCTACTTAAGTCATCAGTAAAAGTGAGAAAGTAGAGATATCCACCGCATGTCGAAACACTCATCGGTCCGCATACATCGGTATGTATGATTTCCAACAAGTCCGTTGCCCGTTCCATCATTCCGGAGAACGGGGTTTTGATCATCTTTCCCATGAGGCATGGTTCGCATGTGTCAAATGATTCAAAATCAAGAGACTCCAAAAGTCCATTAGAATGGAGTTTCGTCATGCGTTTTATACCAATATGACCTAGACGACAGTGCCACAAATAAGTAGTATTATCACTATCTACCTTGCATCTCTTAGCCTCAATGTTATGGATGTGTGTTTCATCCCTTTCGGGATTCAGAAGAAATAAACCATTCATAGCAGGTGCATGACCATAAAAGATGTTACTCATATAAATAGAACAACCATTATTCTCAGATTTAAATGAATAACCGTCTTGCAATAAACACGATCCAGATATGATGTTCATGCTCAACGCAGGCACATAATAACATTTATTGAGGTTTAAAGCTAATCACGAAGGTAAAACTAAGGAGAGCGTGCCGACGGCCATCACATCAACTCTTGATCTGTTGCCAACGTGCATCGTCACCTCATCCCTCGCTAGCCGCCGTCTATTCCACAGTTCCTGTTTTGAGTTACAAATATTAGCAACTGAACCAGTATCAAATACCCAGGCACTACAACGAGGGCTAGTAAGGAAAACATCAATAACATGTATATCAAATATACCTTTGATGGTGCCAGCCTTCTTGTCCGCTAAGTACTTCGGACAGTTGCGCTTCTAGTGACCCTTGTCCTTGCAATAGAAGCACTCAGTGTCCGGCTTAGGTCCAGACTTGAGCTTCTTCTCAGCAGGGGCAACGCGCTTGCCGCTGCCTTTCTTGAAGGGCTTCTTTGCACCCTTACCTTTCTTAAAGCTGGGGGGCTTGTTGACCATCAACACATGATTATCCTTCTTGATGTCCACCTCCGTAGCTTTCAGCTTAGCGAAGAGCTCGGTGATCGAATCAGTGGAACCAATCTGATTATGAGTAACTACAAAACCTTTGTAGCTAGGAGGGAGTGATTGCAGAACTCTGTCAATCTTGAGCTCCTCTGGAATCTTGCAGTCCAGTTGCTCAAGGCGTTGAGTGTAGCCCGACATCTTTATGGCGTGCTCACTAACGGAACTCCCTTCCTCCATCTTGCAGTTAAAGAATTTCTCAGAGATCTCATATCTCTCAGAACGGGCCTGAGTCTGGAACATAGTTTTTAGTTCCTCAAGAATCTCAAAGGGGCCCGGGTAATCTTCAAAACGATTTTGAAGGTCCGATTCCATAGCAAACAACATGGTGCTCTTAATCACACCATAATCATCTTTGCACGACTGATAAACAACTTTCTCATCAGCCGGCGCATTTACAGCAGGGGCGTCACCTAGCGCATCTTCAAGGACATAGTCCTTTTGTCCGCCAGCGAGAATGATTCTCAGATTGCGGAACCAGTTGGTGAAGTTAGACCCATTGTTTCTAAGCTTTTCTTTCTCAGCAAAAACGCTGAAGTTGAATTTGGACTTAGCCATTTGATCTACAATATTTGCAAGTACAAATTAGACTATGTTCATGATAACTAGTTTAACTTTAATCAAATTACTAGATGAACTCCCACTAAATTCAACATCCCTCAAGTTGTTTAGTGAACATGATCCAAATTCACCACACCTAATCCGATCTTCACGAGAAGAGATGTGGTTTCAATGGTGGACAACGAAGTGTCGATCATATCATTCATATGACTCATGCTTCACCTTTCGGTTCTTGTGTTCCGAGGCCATGTCTGTACATGCTAGGCTCGTCAAGTCAAACCCAAGTATTTCCGCGTGTGCAAAATTGCTTGCACCCGTTGTATGTGAACGTAGAGTTTATAGCACCCGATCACCACGTGATGCTTGAACACGACGAACTTTCGCAACGGTGCATACATGGGGAAAACACAGTTTTTATCTTGATCTTTAAGTGAGGAATCATCTTACAATGCTACCGTCGCGATCTAAGCATAATAAGATACATAAAAGGATAAATGTAGCATCCCAATTGTCTAACAATTGTAATGCTACTTGGTTTAGTAATATAATGGCTACTTCCTATATATAATTGTTGCATCATAATTATATCATGCTCATGTCATCATGCCACCTTGCATTTGAGCATCATATAAAACCCTTTTTGTTTTGGTTCTTCTCTCATATGCATTGTAAATTGTATTTGCCTCTTGATATTGTATTTGGTTATTGATATATTGTTTAATGCCCAAGTTGAGTTGGGGGCATATCTTTTATTCCACTCCACCACCTTTTCTTTCACCACCTTATAATTCCACCATTCCATTATCCATGAGCTTGCATTTGTTTTTCTTTTGGTATTCAATCTAGCTCATGGGAGATAGGATGGATCTACTTCTACAAATTCTTTTGCTTGGCTTTAATCCACTTTTGGGAATGCATAAGAATAATGCCATGTAAATATTATTGTTTTCACAAGAATAAGCATGGCATTAATTATTTTGCATGGGCCATGCAAGAACCACCACATTCTAGTCTTTTGGATTCTATTTGAATCTTTGAGTGGATCATCCCCATATCTCTCTCTACCCCTCTTCATGCTTGATCTTGCTTGATGCATGCAAGCATCTAAAACCCTACACCCATCTCCATCCATGCCATCACCCTTTACCTCACCCATATCTTTTCGTTTAATTAAAACCCTTATGCATGATCATATGAGGCTTATTCTTTTCTTTCTCTCTTTTCTCTCCTAGCCTAGTTCTTCTAAACCCTAATCTCCTTTTACCCCTCTCTTTTTTCTATCTCTAAACCCTACCACCATCTACCCTAACCCTAAACCAAACCTAACCCGAGCCCCATCTACCCTATCCCGAGCTACCCTCCCCCTCTCCCTCTCTCTACCTTGATGTCCCCACCACCTTCTCTCACGATGCCTCTCCCCTAGTCCCCTCCCTTCCTCTCTTAGCAATATTTCTATTTCTTTTAGATGGAATGGCTCTGAGGACTGTTGTATGGTGGCTTGCATACATACTCATTTGTGTATGTAGTTGATCCCTTCGCCTGCCGATTACGCCGCCCGTTCTTGTCCCGACGTTTGGAAATGGTTAGGACGGCCGAAAGGTCTACCTGTGAGTGGCATTTGGGCCCCAACGTACTATTTTAACCATTTCCGTTCGTCCAGGCTTGTAACTAGGAGCGTAATTCACCGAGGTAGTTACAATAAACATCACATGCATATAACTTTATGTGACATGGTATAGCCAATCTTCGTGCAATGATCTCCATCTTGTGCGTGCCGGCATGATCTCCATCACTCCACCATGATTGCCTCCACCATGAATAGCAACTACAACTATTGCTAACTACTTAGCGATAAAGTGAAACTATTCCATGGCGTATAAGAAGTTGACACACAGGTCATACACAATTATAAAGACAACCATATGGCTCCTGCCGGTTGGGTACTCATCGACATGCAAGTCGTGAAACATTACAAAACATGATAATTGCATACAACATACGCATCACATCTTGGGCCATACCAAATATCACAGAAAACACTCCCTGCAAAAACAAGTTAGACGCCTCTACTTTGTTGTTGCATGTTTTACGTGGCTTATGGGAGTAGCAAGCTAAGAACGATTCTTACCTACGGAAAGCCACAACGTGATATTATGGTTGCCAAACTCCAATGTAAAACCCATGACAACTATAGTGAGAGAAACAGGCATCCACCAGCCACGTGTGTGGAACAAGCCACACGTCAAGTGCGGAGCCGGTCTCGCGAACGACGTCGCGTAAAGTTGGCCTAGACCGCTTCAATATCACTATCCCGCGTCATAAGAAGTACACAAACAAGAGGCTTGCAACAGAAAACATCAATGCCCGCAACAACCATGTTGCGTTCTACTCGTGAAACACATCTACGCATAGATCTAGCTCTGATACCACTAAAGGGTTTCGCAGCATAGTAAATCAAAAAATTTCTACGGATGCGAACGGGAAAGCAAAGATCTAATCTAGGAGATGCAAACAACGAGGGGGAATAGATGAGATCATCATACCCTTGAAGATTCGCACAGCGGAATGTTCGACGAAACGTGGGTGATGTAGTCGTACTCGCTTCTCCTCCTCGCGATCCGATCCGATCTAGCACCACAAGTGGCGATGCCTCCAAGAGATGCACACGTGCGGCACCTCGACGTCTCCTCCTTCCTCGGTCCAGCAAGTGGGGTGGAGAGATGGATTGGATCTACAACGCGACGGCGCGGTGCAAGTGGTGGAGAGTTTCTACGGCAGGGCTTCGCCTACGTGCAGTCGGGAGGGAGAGAGAGAGGAGGGGCAGCAGGGCGGCTAGGGTTGAGGAGGAGGTGTAGGGGGAGGGTGCGCCCCCAGCCCTTTTTATATAGAGGTGTGGGCGGCTGTCCCTTTCCCTCCCCCAAGCCCTAGGCTGGCGGCCAAGGAGGGAGGAGTGGGGGGCAAGTTCCCCCCCTTCTAGAAGCTCCCCTATGGTTTCCCTAGGTGCTTGGCCGGCTGGGCCTATGGGGCCTTGTTCCCCTATCCCAATGCAGCCAGGGCACTCCCTCGTAGGCCCACGCCCCCTCCCGACAAGTGGGGCCACGTTGGTCCCACTCCGGAAGGTTCTAGAAGCTTCTGGTACAATACCGAATAACCCGAAACAATTCCGAACTCCAAAATCTGCTTTGCCTTATATGAATCTTATTCTCCGGACCATTCTGGAACCTCTCGTGATGTTCTGGATCTCATCCGAGACTCCGAACAAAAACTCATAAACCAATTATCCAATCTATCCTAGCGTCGAGACAAGTTAAGTGTGTGACCCTTCGGGTTCAAGAATATGCAGACATGATCTTCTATCAATAATCAACAGCGGGGTCTGAAACCCATATTGACTCCCACACATTCATCGATGATCATATCGGATGAACCACGATGCCAGGATTCAATCAATCCCATATATATATTCCCTTCGTCTCGCGATATTTTACTTGCCCGAGATTCGATCGTCGGTACCGGATACCTAGTTCAATCTCGTTCACAGCAAGTAATTTACTCGTTCCGTAATCCGATATCACTTTGTGATTAACTCCTTAACCACGTGCTTGCAAGCGGTGTTGATATCGATTACCGAGTAGGCCCAAAGTATATCTCTCCGACTTGGGAGGGACAAATCCCATCTCGATACATACAACCCAACAGGTACTTTCCGATCACCTGAGAGACACCTTTATGATCACCCTCTCATAGGATGACGTTTGATGACCTCAAAGCTTTCTTCCGATACCAGGGATTTGTATTATCTCATGGTCTAAGGAATACAATATTTGATATAAGAAAAGCTTCGCAAAGATGAACACGATGACACGATCTAATTGCTCTGCTTAATTTGGGTCTGTCCATCATATCATTCTCCCAATGATATGATCTCATTCTTAATCGACAACTCATGTCTATGGTTAGGAAACCTTAACCATCATTAATCAATGAGCTAGTCCATAGAGGCGTACTAGGGACACGGTGTTGTTCACAAACCACACAAGTATTAAAGTTTCCGCTTAATACAATTCTAGCATGGAATATAAACTTTATCATGAACAAGAATTATAATAATAACATCTTTATTATTGCCTCTAGGGCATAATTCCAACACAAGAGCCCTTGGATCAAAGGAGCATCCATTCGATGGTTTAGATTGTATTTCCACCTCTATATATTGACAGGAAACTTTACTTTTGGAGGCATCCATCCACAGTGACGAAAATCCTCCCTCTTGGCAACTTCCAAGGAGGGGGAAAAGCACCTCCATACCAGCACCATCTCCATGCGTGAACAAGGGGCAAGGGGCCTCCACCCCCTAGGGTAGCTACCGCCCTAGAAGGTCATCGCCGCTGCCTCCTTGGCTATGGGCACCGTGGCTACCATATTCATCATATCCATCCCCACGATCCTTATCTTCTTCATCAACAACTTCACCAACACCTCCTCTTGGTTCTCCACTATGAGAGGGGAGTAGTTCACCCCCTGGACTATGAGTTTGTGGTGGTAACTTGATCCAATCTCTCTATGTATGATTATTATTGAAATCCATATTTTGTGTCTTGCGTGATTATATATCTACCTATGTAATTCTTGTGGTGGATATTGTGATATGATATCGTACTTGTTATGCATCTACGTTGTGTTGGGATTTTATGATTTGTTATGCTCTAGAGATACTTCTATGATACATGTAATGGTTTCTTTTCATAATGCCTTATTTATCCATCCATGAGGTGCTTGACAAACTCCAAGTGTAGGTAGATGGAAGATACGCAGTAATGTGCACAAAAAATAAATCATTACACTAGTGTTTGAAGTATTCACCATTAAGGAGTATGATGTTTGTAGGTAATGGATGGTCGAGTGATAGGCAACATATGTGTTGAGCGACATCAATGTAGCCAAACATCCTTTATCTTGGGGTAAAAGGGAGAAGTATGCGGTAATTGAGTGATAATAACCACACTCTAGCCTTACAAGGGTGCCACAACAACACATATGGGTATTTCTTTCAACTATGTGTTTTAGGACATGTAGCAATCGTAAAAGTAACAACTAAAATATGATAATTGTATGTAAGTTTATTATCTATAACATGATCATCACCACAGTTGGAGAGAGAGAGAGAGGATTGAGTGAACCCATGAACCTAGATCCATTGTTCCTATAAGAGAGAACATTGGTCTTGTCCTATTGCAATAAATATGATTGGTACAATTTTACTTTATATTTTTTGTTGCATTTTACTTTCTTGTATTAAATCAACCTCCTTGTTTCTATAACTTGTTTAGTGCATAAACAACTAAAATTTGCGACACTTTAGTTAGAGAGAATAAATAGCTTTTCCTTCTTGCTCCTATGGATCGATAGTCTTCTTCCACATTGAGAGGTACTACAGTGATCCCCCGCTCTTGGGGGTTATCAATTGACACATATTCTTCTTCGGCAGGTCAAGCTCTTGCACCTTCTCAATGAGGCCTCGTGTCACATGCCTCAGATGTACATAAGGTATTTAATCATCCATCTCTGTGAGAGGAGCGTCGTCCTGGCAAGGAATTGCTAGTTGCGTAACACACAATAATACACTGTCAGTGGCACTGCACAAAGTCAGTGATTACCAAACTGGACAGATGCACTCCATGGCAATGGCATTGCACAGATGCACACCATTGTAATGTCACTACAAAGATGCACACCATGACAATGGCACTATACAGATACACACCATTGCAATGGCAATGCATAGATGCACTCCATGGCAGAAATGCTAGTTGATAATTTGATATAATAGTACAACGATCAATTCTAGCACTACACCCAAACAATATAACAATACGACAATCAAGTCTAATCTGTAAACACCGAATCAAAGAATCTAGAAGAACCCTAACCAAGAGGGCGAACTAAATCTTACCACAGACATTAGGAACAATGGGTCGCAAGGTGTTCGCGCAGTTGATGCCGCACATGCTTTCGACCCACACTGTATAGTAAGTGCCACTGCAAGAGCGGGATGCAATGGAGGCAATGGATATGGGCTAGGGTGCTACTAGGGTTAGGGGAACAAAAGCGGACGATGTGGAGTTGGAGGGGACCACTACATGGGAATAAATCCCAGCAAGAACGACATGTCCTAGCTTGTTCCCGGGCCCCCGTCCGCCATGGCGGTGCTCGGCTTGAAGCGAAGAAGCCATGTGGATTATATCTCCCAGCCATCAGCATAAACATTAGAATTCACATGGCCCCGAGCCGTCACTATCGTACCCTCGTGGCCGTTGAAGGGCGGCTTGCAAACGCGATGGACAATTTAACGCCGACATCATGACCGGGTCAATCTGGGCATTCGCGCTCTGAAGCCCCCCGTCTATCTTTCGCACTATAGCTGTGGCCCGCCAGAGAGGAAGCTTTCCTAGAGAAGCCCATGGTAGAGGAGAGGTTC
The DNA here is from genome assembly GCA_916181665.1 of Avena sativa. NCBI lineage: Eukaryota > Viridiplantae > Streptophyta > Magnoliopsida > Poales > Poaceae > Avena > Avena sativa. The sequence continues at coordinate 445,911,787 of OV702293.1, read as the reverse complement.
TTGAGGAGGTCGGTTGATGGAATGCGAGAGGTGAGACAGATAGGGGAGAGGATGGTGAAAAAAGTGAATTAGTGTCGTGTGGGCAGTTACTGTGCGGCATCTCCAGCGCTTCCCCACGCGTGCAACATGCGGCCTCATCGAGACAGTTTTGTGCTCTACCGGGCTTACCTCCACGAAAACTGCCAATTGGGTAATTCATCGAGGGCGTGGCCCATGGGTGTTCTAAAGTTCATGTGGGACACAACGCATAACGCGGGCAGGCAACCAATGGGCCCAATTTCATCTTCCTGGGGCCTGGTCGGACCTCAAGCAGGCTCTAAAAATATGCTGAAACTAGCTGGTGCCGATGAAACTGTTAGCGATGATATTTGTCACGTTAACTTGTTACACTTTAAGTTAGAGATAGGAGTTGTTATTCAGTTGTAATATGATCTGATCTATTGATAAAGATCAGATCAATCTCCTCCTTTCTCTCTCCCGGTTGGAGCTCCCTCCATTGTAATCCTCTCGCCCATCGTGGCTATATAAACACGTACCGAGCCTGGACTCAAGGGAATCGTTCACCTAACCAAAACACCTCTACCGATTACATGGTATCAGAGCCAACTTCCTAAACACATCTATGTGCCTCGCCTCCTCTTCTTCCACGAGCGCCGCCATGACGAATCCCTTTGCTGGCATCGACGTGAGTGAGAAGCTGACAAGGGCGAACTACCTCGTTTGGTAGTCCTAGGTCCTGCCGCCGATCCGTGGAGCACGGCTGAAAAGCTTCATCGACGTCAAGACGAAGGCGTCGCCCGAGACCATCATCTTCGAGAAGGACGGCAAGCCAAGCCAGGAGACCAACCCTGAATATGATGAATGGGTGGCCACCGATCAGCAGGTTCTGTCTTTCTTATTAGGCACCCTATCACCTGATATCCTTGTTTCTGTGATTGGGATGAACACAACTGCAAAGGTCTGGGGGGCGATCCAGACGATGTTTGCCTCCCAGTCTCGTACGTGGGTGTCGAATCTCCGCGTCGCCCTCGCAAGGACGAGGAAAGAAAACATGACGACCGCCCAGTTCTTCACCAAGATGAAGGGCTACACCGACGAACTCGCGGCAGCAGGTCAACCGATCAAGGAGGAGGAACTTGTGGAGTACCTCCTTGCCGGCCTCAACGACATCTACAACCCCCTCTTCGCCGCCATCGGGGTCAATGGATCCAGCACCCTCACATCGGGCGATCTGTATGCCCAGGCCGTCGCCTACGACAACCACATCGAGCTCCTCACTGATGGAGCCGTCAGTGGGGTTCCGTCAATTCGGCATCGCGCGGCAGAGGAGGCCAGCACGGACGGTGCGACCAATACACTGGTGATCGTCGTGGAGGAGGTCGTGGCCGCGGGCAAAGACACCGCGGCGGCAGCAATGGGAATGTACGCCGTGGAGGCAGCAGGGGCAACAACAAGGACCATGACCAGGTCACGTGTCAGATCTGCGGCAAGCCCGGCCATGGTGCCTGGAAATGCTGGCACCGCTACTCCGAAGATGAAGAAGAGGAGGAAGAAAAGAGCTCCAATGCGGTGTCATACGGCGTGGACACCAACTGGTACGGCGATACCGGTGCCACCGATCACATCACCGGTGAGCTTAATAAGCTCACCATGAAGGAAAAGTACCAAGGCCACGAGCAAATCCACGCGGCCAATGGGCAAGGTATGAGCATTAGTCATGTTGGTCATGCAATTGTTGATACCCCCTCTAAAACTCTCAAACTTAAAAACGTGCTCCATTTTCCACATGCTTCGAAAAATCTCGTGTATGTTCATCGTTTTACCTTGGACAATGGTCTTTACATTGAATTTCACCCCTGCTATTTTCTTGTCAAGGATCAGGCAACAAAGCGAGTAATTCTTAAGGGTAGATGCGTGCATGGACTCTACCCATTAATTTCTTCATCATCATTCGAGAATAAACAAGCCTTCAGTTTCACTAAGCCTACAACTTCAAAATGGCATAGTCGCTTAGGCCACCCCTCTTATCGAGTTGTTCAACAAATTCTTAGCAAATTTGAGCTTCCTTTTTCAAATAAGTCTAGTATGGAGTCAGTTTGTGACTCTTGTCAAAGAGCCAAAAGCCATCAACTTCCTTATATGAAGTCTACTAGTATTTCCACCTCTCCACTACAACTTGTGTTCTCTGATGTATGGGGACCAGCTCCTAGTTCATTAGGGAGATATACCTACTATGTAAGCTTCATTGATGATTTCAGTAAATTTTCATGGCTTTATCTTCTTAAAAAGAATTCTGATGTATTCCAAATATTTCATGATTTCAAGAATCTTGTTGAACATCAATTCGACAGAAAAATCCTTGCTATTCAATCCAATTGGGGTGGATAACATGAAAAGGCATTGAACACCATGTATCATGTCCTCATGCACACCAACAAAAAGATTCTGCCGAACGCAAGTATCGCCACATTGTAGAAGTAGGCCTTGCTCTCCTTGCCAATGCATCAATGCCACTCAAATTTTGGGATGAAGCTTTCAAAACCGCCACATATCTCATCAACATGTTACCCACCAAAGTCATTGATAATGAATCTCCCATGGAGCGTCTTCTCCACAAAACCCCTGATTATGCATCTCTCAGAATTTTCGGTTGTGCATGTTGGCCTAATATCCGACCATTCAACAAACAAAAATTGGCTTTTAGATCTAGACAATGTGTCTTTCTTGGTTATAGTCATATGCACAAAGGAGTAAAATGCCTAGATGTCAACTCTGGTAGGGTCTACATCTCTCGGGATGTCGTTTTGATGAAACAGTTTTCCCCTTTGCTAGTCTTCATCCCAACGCAGGCACCCTCTTACAGCGAGAAATTCTTGTTCTACCCGCACATCTCCACAATGATCTGGTGTTATCTCAAGAGGGGGAAAACATTGCCATGAGCTAACACCTAATGACTCTATTCCTAGTGTGTTGAATGCCCCTCGGGTACAAAAACGAGTAGAAGAAAATCGCGTGGAAAATGGTGCAGCAATGCGGCAGAACAGAATTCTCCAGCGTGCAAAAAATGTGACGTCATCGCATGTGGACGTGGAGCACGAGGCTCGGATCAGCCAGCGGTTAGATCCTGGCAGCGCATCTGCCCCGGGATCAGCAAGTGTCTCAGGGCCGCATCTGCCTCGGTCTGGTGCACACCACTCCCGCAATGCCACGTCAACCGGGACTTCGACAGCGATGCCCGCACGCAGAGTACGCCACTCGCCAGGTGCCACGGTGCACGCTGGACCCTCGACAACGACGTCTGCACCTGATGCATGCAGCGACGCGTCAACATCGTCTCCCTCGAGCCACATCAGCAGCGAATTGGACACCGCCACGTGGAGCGCACCGAGCCAAGGGGGGGGGGACAGATTCCCTGTCTCCTCTGGATCGCCTGCGGCGGGATCTGCTCTGGACATGGCGTCCGGATCTTCTGCGCCAACATCACCTATAGTAACTTCTGTTGCAGGAAACTACAGAACATGTTCGAAAACTGGCAATGCTCGGCCCAAAACGTACACTGACGATACGATCAGGTATGGCCTATCTTGCTCCAGCAGTGAACCCAAAAGCTTGGAGCTAGCCTTACAAGATAAAGATTGGAAACATGCAATGAATGATGAGTACAAAGCTTTAGTAGAAAATAAAACTTGGCATTTAGTACCACACAATTATGGTAGAAATCTAATAGATTGCAAATGGGTTTATAGAATTAAAAGAAAAGCTGATGGTAGCATAGATAGATACAAACCTAGACTAGTAGCTAAAGGATTTAAATAAAGATATGGCATAGATTATGAGGATACTTTTAGTCTCGTTGTTAAAGCTACGACTATTAGACTTGTTCTAGCTATTTCAGTCTCAAGGGGTTGGGGCTTAAGGCAATTAGATGTGAAGAATGCGTTTCTCCATGGAATTCTGAAACAAGAGGTATATATGAAACAACCACCTGGTTATGAGGATCCACGTACACCACATCATGTATGCAAGCTGGATATATCTCTGTATGGGCTCAAACAAGCACCAAGAGCATGGTTCTCAAAACTTAGCTCAAAGTTGCAAGAGCTCGGATTTTCAGCATCTAAGGCCGACACCTCGCTGTTATGTTCATATACAACAAGTCATGTATCATGATGTATGTGCTAGTATATGTTGATGATATTATTGTTACTAGTTCCTCCAGCAAAGAAATTTCATCACTCCTCAAAGATCTTAGTTCAGCTTTTGCATTAAAAGATCTAGGTGACTTGCATTATTTTTTGGGAATTGAGGTTAAGAAAATTGCTCAAGGTATCTCACTAACCCAAGAAAAACATGCTAAAGATTTGCTTGGCAGAGTTGGGATGAAAGGTCATAAAGTGTCGCCAACACCACTGTCAGCAACTGAAAAATTGTCTGTCACTAAGGGAGATCCTCTTGGACCAGAAGATGGTACAAAATACAAAATACAGAAGCATTGTTGGAGGGCTTCAGTACTTGACTCTTACAAGACCAGATATTGCTTTCTCTGTTAACAAGGTATGCCAATACCTCCATGCACCAACTACTGTACACTGGACAGCTGTGAAAAGAATATTGAGATATGTCTGTGGTACAGCAAGTCTTGGTCTAACATTCAGAAAATCCTCCTCAAATCAAGTTAGTGCCTTCTCAGATGTTGATTGGGCTGGATGTGTAGATGATAGATCTACAGGAGGATTTGCAGTGTATTTTGGATCTAACCTTGTTTCATGGAATGCTAGAAAACAAGCAACTGTTTCCAGGTCAAGCACTGAAGCAGAATACAAAGCTTTGGCAAATACCACAACAGAAATTATCTGGATCGAGTCACTTTTGGGAGAACTCGTTATTCAGAAAAGCGCAGTGTCTTGTTTATGGTGTGATAACTTAGGTGCAACTTATCTTTCAGCTAATCCTGTTTTCCATGCAAGAACCAAGCACATAGAAATATATTTTCATTTTGTAAGAGAAAGGGTTGCAAACAAGCAACTGGAAATTCGATTTGTTTCCTCAAAAGACCAGGTGGGTGACGGCAACTTGAAGAATTCAAGCACAATCTCAACCTCAAGAAGGCTGTTAGCGATGATAGTTGTCACGTTAACTTGTTACACTTTAAGATAGAGATAAGAGTTGTTATTCAGTTGTAATATGATCTGATCTATTGATAAAGATCAGATCAATCTCCTCCTTTCTCTCTCCCGGTTGGAGCTCCCTCCGTTGTAATCCTCTCGTCCATCGTGGCTATATAAACACGTACCGAGCCAGGACTCAAGGGCATCGTTCACCTAACCAAAACACCTCTACCGATTACAGAAACCAATATGAAAAGTCCGAAAAATCAATGTTTACACTCCTAGGAAGTTATCAGAAATGTGATGTTGTATAAATATGTAAAATTTAAAGATCAAACTTTCTCATTCTGCTGACGTGGCTGGCTCAATCGAATGGAAACATGCATGGTTTACAAACAAAAAACTGTAACCAGATGTAATCGAATTTTGGAACCAAAATCCAACGGTGAACAAGATGACTATTTCTCAGGCGCCTGAGAAATAGCAAAACCGATATTATTTTGGTGGTAAGAAAAAAAATACATAAATAGTTATGGTGTACTGATTAATTGTCACCATTCATTGATGAATTTACTTTTTTTACTAAACCTCCTAGATTGAACTTTTAACTTGATTGAAATTCACACGTTAGTAGACCATCGCTTACCCAAGTTAACGTATTAATTCCATAACTTTTAAAAACTTCGAAACATGGTTTTCACCGATTTTGATTGGAGGGAGTACTAGATTTAGGAGAAAGATGAAAGCGCACCCAATACTTGGGTTCAGGTCGCGACCTGCACTGGTCTTCTGCAGCTAACTATAACTACAGGCTGCCAGCGCAGGACGTAGCTTTTGGGTCGTTCTGGCAAAACATTTCGGTTTGTTTACTAGCTGCTCGTCCCATGAAAGGCGGCAATACCCTTTTTCTTCTCAGAAGCCATGCAGCCTTTTGAATACTGTAGGAGTACGTTGCATGCCACCCATCCCGATAAACTAAGCGACACGTTGCATAGCTGCATGCAGGAACAACAAAAGCTAGTACCACACAAGATGAATGCGGAGGCAGTGCTAGCTATGTGCACGCAGGGCACTGATTGGAGCTCCAGCTACGACAAGGGCTCGCCAACTCATCACCACTGTAGTCTCATGGAATTCGGCGATTAACTTTGCTAGATGCAAGAGTTAATTAATTAGGATTACTAGTACAGTTGACTCTTGAGAATTTTCTGTTTTGTTTAGTGCTGAAACCGATAAAGACGAACTCTGTAAGTACTCGTACTGGCACACTTTGTGCATAAGCGAGAGGCATGTTGCAGGAACAGAGATTCGTTCCCAGCACAAACACAAGACCCTAATCCAAAAATTACGAGGGGGCAGGTGTATGGAGATGTATCCAAGGAAGCCCTCACGTGGGAGTCCCCTAAACACGGCGTCGCTGCCGGGGATAAAAAAAATCGATTAGCACGGGGATCAGTGGATTCAAGGATGGATTTGGGCCGCTACGTGGCCATGGAGTCAAAGAGGCTAGGCCAACGGAGGCAGCTATCTTTCCAGAGGAGGACACAGGACGTCACGCAGCTAGCAGATCGAGCAGAGATCTGCATGCTCGCTGCTGTCACTAGCGAGCTCTCTAGCTCAGTAGCAGCGATCGTCTTACGCCTATGAATCCATGCAATGCATGCACGCAGACGCAGGGGCCAGCAAACAGGAAGATGTGGCCAGGGAGACCAATCTAGGGCAGGTCGAGCCGAGCAAACAGGGCCTCCACGCATTAAATTTGCCTTGTAATTAAGCCTGCTTATTAAAGGATTTTGGAAGGGTCTGTTTGACGCAAAGTACTTTGCAGAGGCTGCTGGCAGGCTGATTCATTGGTTTCAAGCAGTAGCTTCTTCACACGAAGATCCGAGTCCGGCGCAAGGCAATGCATGCCCTGGCCCCTGTCCCGTGTGAACAAGATCTTTGGGCAATCTGCTTAAGCTTTTGAAGTTTACCCTTCTACCACTAGTAAGCGGTTGGGGGCCTACACAGTAACAGATACCGTATGTCTAAGCATACTAATTTAGAACCTTCACGGAAAGATTTGAACTACAAATCGGATCTGAAGTAATAGTTAATGTCTCGAATCAGCCTTTCGTCCTGCTTTATAAATAAAGCAACCATCTATCACGAGTTGCAAGGTGCACAGAACACAACACGAATCCTGCCGAGACCACAGCACAGCACGATCCAAAGAGAAACGAAGTAATAGTTAATGTAGCAAACAAAAATTCATAAAGTTGAAACGTCAAGTCAATGGAAAGCAAAAAGCAGAAAATAGAAAAGTCCACGGAACGTGGTGCTCCATCTGTAGCCATGGACAGACCCCCCAAAGCCCAAAGTGAGCAGACATGATATGTGGGCTTGATTGAGCATGACGATCAATCGGCAGTCCTTCACTACAGGGAGACGAGCGCGCGCGATCGCAAGACAACAAGGAGGCTCGCAACAAGCACAACGGGAGCGGTCACAAGAAAGCCAGCATCCCGCTCCAAGCGACGAAGTTCGCTAGTACTCCCTCCGTTTCAATATGAGATCTTCTAACTTTTATGAAAGAAATGTATTAAGGCTTCTTTTAATGTGTAGGTTTACTTATATTTACTCCGAATTTATATACTAAAAAGAGTTTATATACACCCCCTTTAACAAAAGCTAAAACATCTTATATTTTGAAACTGGGGAAGTAACTCCGTGTGGATGAAATTGTTATGTGTCCTGGCTGTCTTTTGTTGTTGTTGAGAAGATTCATTCTTGAACACTATGTTTGATCTTAGTTTTGTACTCGTGTAGACTGACTCGGGCTTCTGCACTCGTCCCCGCGGGCGATGCAGGGGGGGGGGGGGGGGGGGGGGGCAACCACCCTTCAAAGCTCGGGGATGCCAGTGGTGGCGGCTTTCCACTACATGTGCATGTAGAGTTCTGCGCGGAGCAGGACCGGGTAGCAGCGGTGTGGTGTAGATGGCAAGCAAGGGCGAGGCGACGGTCTAGCGGCAGTCAGGAGGAGGCGACCAACGATGTGAGGAGGACGAGGGCGCAGGAGGGTGACCATGGCCATATCTAGGACCTGGACGCTAGCTGGTCCATGCCTCTGGCCGATGATTGCCCTGACGGTGGGCTACTGGCGTGGATGGTGTGGTTAAGGGCGGCGTGAGCTTGCAGGTGAATGGCGGCTGGTAACATGGTGTTGCAGCGCAGAGATGGGACATGCGGGTCTGACTTGCCCTACCGGCTGCATCCGCTCGACGACCGCCTCTGGCGATGGAGGATGGTGGATCTCATCCTAGTGGCTCTAGCATGGCCGTTGGCCGGCTAAAGTCTTGCGGGCCCATATCTGGCTATCATGGTCGCTGAGTGCGACCCGTGGCACTACCAAAAAACCTTGAGTCCTTGAGAGTGAAAACACGTCAAGGAAATGTGAATTCCCATCAAGCTAATAAAACTTGGGGGTAAACCACCAAGCATTCGTGCTCAGGGACTCATGGCTAGGGAAACAGATTTTGCTTGAGGGCAGACCGCCAAGTATTATTAACCTGACAGGAATGCCCGTCAAAGAAATTAAATACCTGAGCGCCTAGATTCCCATCAGGTTTTATTTTACTAACGTGAATAAACAATCAAGTTAAACTATTACACTGAGTACTCAATACTGTTAACTTAAACTATTATACCGACTATTCAATACTGTCAAGCTAAACTATTACACTGACTATTCAATACCATCAAGTTAAACTATAATACTAACTATTCAATACCGTCAAGTTAAACTATTAAGCTGAGAGTTTGAAACTATCAAGTTAATATATAACACTTAAGGTTTACTACGGTCAAGTTAAAAAGTTAAAAGGTTACCTTGATAGTGATGCCTCGAGGGGTAAATGATCTGCTTATTTAAGTGACAGTTGATATGCTGTCAAGTTGATGTAGTACCTGAACGGTACCATTTGGAAAATCACGTCAAGAAAATACAGGTACCAGCTATACTATTTGCAAATAATATAAGTAGTAGCCAATAGTTACCAAAAGCATGCATGTAACAGGATATCAATCGATTTGGTAATACAAGTTCAAACACCAAGCATAATCTTCAATTCAAATGCACTCCATAAATCCACATTTGCAAACCGAGATTCGGTGCAACAGATGTTCACACTAGTAGAAAAAAGGCTATCCGTTCGTGCCTCCTAACAGCATTAGTCCTGATTTTGCCACGAACCGGAACTAATGCTGGCACGCGTCCCGATTCGAGCGGGCACGGGGCCGGGAGGCATGCGTCCCGGTTGGTAGGGGAGCATACGTCCCGGTTACAAACCGGGACTAAAGGTTGGGCGTCAGCCACGTGGCGTGGCACACACCTTTAGTCCCGGTTTGTGTTACAAACCGGGACGTATGCTCCCGCTCTCTATAAATACAACGTCCCAGTCCTCTGCCTCCACTCTGTTTTTTCTTGGTGGAAGGTGTGAGGGGTGTGCTAGTTTTTTCCCCTATGCATGCATTCAAGGTGATTGATGAAATTTTGAGTGAATGATCCCGTTCAATTTCTCGTAGAACAAAAATATAGAAGGTGTCCAAGACGCACTTGAGCTTTCTCCTCTTTATTTCCCTCGATCGAGGTTAGCAATCTTATCTTTTCTCTGCCATTGATACAATGCATGTGTCAATGTGAATTTGTCATTTCACTATTTATGATGTCCTGTTTTTGATAAACTTACTTATATGATGCAGATGAACGGTCGGGAATGGATGTACGGTGACCGGCGTGTACCCGGGTATATGAAAAGCGTGGATAAATTTATCGATGTGGCTACGGCAAACAAAGAGAATGGTTTTATACGTTGTCCATGTGTTCAATGTCGGAACAACAAGGAGTACTCTTCCTCGAAAATCATTCGCGGCCACCTGATTATGAAAGGTTTCATGCCCAACTATAATTGCTGGACCAAGCACGGAAAAAGAGGGGTTATGATGGAAGATGGTGAAGAAGAAGATGATGATAACAAATATCATCATATGTTTCCTGAATACAGTGATACTGCAATGGAAGACAATGGAGGGGAAGGAGGTGAAGAACGGGCATCAGATGAGCCGGCTGATGAACTTGGTAGGGTCATTTCTGATGCAAAGCGAGACTGTGAAACAGAAAATGAGAAGTTGAAGTTAGAGGGCATGTTAGAAGATCACAAGAAATTGTTGTACCCAAATTGTAAAGATGGCAGCACAAAGCTCGGTACCACACTGGAATTGTTGCGATGGAAGGCAGAGTGTGGTCTAAGTGACTCCTCATTTGAAAAGATGCTGAAAATAATGAAGCCGAAGTTTCCAAAACATAACGAACTTCCCGAGAGTACCTACGAAGCAAAGAAGACTCTCTGTCCTCTAGGATTAGATGTGCAAAAGATACATGCATGCATTAATGACTGCATCCTCTACCGCGGTAAGGAGTATGAGAATTTAGATAAATGCCCGGTATGCAATGCATTGCGGTATAAGATCAGACGAGATGACCCTGGTGATGTTGAGGGAGATCCCCTCCAGAAGAGGGTTCCTGCTAAGGTTATGTGGTATGCTCCTATAATACCAAGGTTGAAACGCATGTTCAGAAACAAAGAGCATGCCAGGTTGTTGCGATGGCACAAAGAAGACCGTAAGAAAGACGGGAAGTTGAGACACCCTGCTGATGGGTCACAGTGGAGAAAAATCGAGAGAGACTTCCCAGACTTTGCAGGTGACGCAAGGAACTTATGGTTTGGTCTAAGTACGGATGACATGAATCCTTTTGGGGAGCAGAGCTGCAGTCACATCACCTGACCCGTGACTCTATGTATCTACAACCTGCCTCCTTGGTTGTGCATGAAGCGTAAGTTCATTATGATGCCAGTGCTCATCCAAGGCCCGAAGCAACCGGGCAACGACATTGATGTGTACCTTAGGCCATTAGTTGAATAACTCTTACAGCTGTGGGGCAAACCAGGTGTACGTGTGTGGGATGAGAACAAACAGGAGCCATTTGATCTACGAGGGTTGCTTTTCGTAACCATCAATGATTGGCCTGCTCTTAGTAACCTTTCAAGACAGACAAACAAGGGATATAAGGCATGCACACACTGTTTAGATAAGACTGAAGGTACATATTTGCATAAATGCAAGAAGGTTGTGTACCTGGCGAATCGACGATTTCTTCCGACCAATCATCCTGTAAGAAAAAAAGGCAAGCATTTCAAAGGTGAGGCAGATCATCGGAAGAAGCCTGAACTCCCTCCTGGTGATGATGTATTTGGTATGGTCAAGGACATAGAAGTAATCTTTGGAAAGGGTCCCGGCGGTCAATAAGTTCCGAACAACGTCGCTACAGGACACGCACCCATGTAGAAGAAGAAATCTATATTTTGGGAGTTGCCATATTGGAAAGTCCTGCGTGTCCGCTCTTCAATCGACGTGAGACACGTGACGAAGAATCTTTGCGTGAACCTGCTAGGATTCCTAGGCGTGTATGGGAAGACAAAAGATACACCAGAAGCACGGGAGGACTAACAAATTATGAAAGACCCAAAGAACATGCATACACAGAACAAGACGGATAAAGGGCGTCACTTAAGTCATGTCAGCTATGCTCTTACCAAAGCAGAGAAGGAAATCTTTTTTGAAGTCCTTTATAGTATCAAGGTATCGTCTGGCTTCTCATCTAATATAAAGGGGATAATAAATATGGCAGAGAAAAAGTTCCAAAACCCAAAGTCTCATGACTGTCACGTGATTATGACGCAGTTGCTTCCGATTGCATTGAGGGGGATTCTACCGGAAAATGTTCGAGTACCCATTGTGAAGCTGTGTGCATTCCTCAATGCAATATCTCAGAAGGTAATCAGTCCAGATATTCTTCCAAGGTTACAGAAGGATGTGGTACAATGTCTTGTTAGTTTTGAGTTGGTGTTCCCACCATCCTTCTTCAATATTATGACGCATCTCCTGGTTCACCTAGTGGAAGAGATTGCCATTCTCGGTCCGGTATTTCTACACAATATGTTCCCCTTTGAGAGGTTCATCGGAGTCTTAAAGAAATATGTTCATAACCGTGCTAGACCAGAAGGAAGCATCTCCAAGGGATATGGAACAGAGGAGGTCATTGAGTTTTGTGTTGACTTTATTCCTGACCTTAAGCCGATTGGTGTTTCTGACTCGCGGCATGAGGGAAGACTAAGTGGAAAAGGCACGCTGGGAAAGAAAGCAATGATATGTAGGGACGGGGATTCTTTCACTAAATCACACTACATAGTTCTACATAATTCCACCTTGGCAGCTCCGTATATCGAGGAACACAAGAATATTGTACGCTCCAAAAAACTGGGGAAGCCTGAATCATGGATTACAGATGAACACATGAAGTCTTTCGGTGGTTGGATGCGGACACATCTCTTGAATGACACCACTGTTGGAGATCAGCTATACTTGTTGGTCCCGTCACCATCTTCTACTGTATTGAATTTCCAAGGGTACGAAATAAATGGGAATACATTCTACACGATCGCCCAAGATAAAAAGAGCACCAACCAAAATAGTGGTGTCCGCTTTGATGCAATAGACGAGAATGGACAAAAGGACACATACTATGGTTACATAGAGGAGATATGGGAAATAGACTATGGAGTCTCTTTTAAGGTCCCTTTGTTTCGCTGCAAATGGGTCAACCTGAATGGGGAAGGGGTAAAGATAGACCAGTTGTACGGAATGACAACAGTGGATCTCAACAATCTTGGTTATAGAGATGAACCATTCGTCCTAGCCAATGATGTGTCTCAGGTTTTCTATGTGAAGGACATGTCCTCCAGACCGGAAAAAAGAAAAAATATGCAAACGAATACATCATATGATGAGCCAAAGCGTCACATAGTTCTTTCAGGGAAAAGAAACATCGTGGGAATCGAGGACAAGACAGACATGTCAGAAGATTATAATAAGTTTGATGAAATTCCGCCCTTCACAGTGAAAACTGACCCAAGCATTCCGTTAAGTAAAGAAGATGCTCCATGGTTACGTATGAAGCAATCATAAGGAAGGACATATGCCAAGAAGTTCATGCTCATATTATGTAACTCTAGTTCATGTCTTTCGCGGTTTGTGGCTTGACCGAAGGATATCTTTCGCGGTTTGTGGCTTGACCGGGACTATATATAGGGGGGCCTTTAGTCCCAGTTTTGTAGTCTTAGTTTTTAATATTAATAAATGTCTTGAGTGTTAGTCCCGTTTTGTGGCTGGACCGGGACTATGAAGAAGTTGTCCCGATTCGTACTTATCATTAAGATCTGATCTCCAAACGCGCGTGGTCACATATTAGGGAGTACCTCTATGACCAGTTTCTTGGAGATGCCGGAGGACTGGGATCCGGCGGCATCTCCCTAAAACTGGTCGTAGTGGTGTCCCTTCTCTCGAAAACCATCTTGCAGCTTGTAACTTCTCTAACTGGATCAATACACCTGGGAGCTAACTAATTTCACATATTAGGGAGTGCCTCTATGACCAGTTTCTTGGAGATGCCGGAGGACTGGGATCCGGCGGCATCTCCCTGAAACTGGTCGTAGTGGTGTCCCTACTCTTGAAAAAAATATTGGAGATGCCTCAATCTAGCTGGAGGACTGGACTCACAAGGATGCCTATTTATAGTACAAGCAGCTCGGCATAGTGTCGACACTTACAACATAATGTCGACACTCACTCCTATTATTAGTGCTGACTCGTGTTTTGTCCCGTTGATGTTTCCAACCGGGACTAAAGGTTCATCTTTAGTCCCGGTTGGTGACACCATCCGGGACAAGGTACACGCCGCACGACATAATATCGACACTCACCCCTATCATTAGTGCTGCCTGGCCCAGCCTGCCAAAATCCCTCCAACCGGGACTAAAGATGAACCTTTAGTATATTGAAAATCCGAACAATGAAAATCCTTCGCGTGGTGTCATATTATGTGACATAGTTGAAAGGAAAAAAACCATACTTGGTATATTGATCATGTCTCGAAAAAACCTTCAAAAAAAGACCTATCATGTTCGAGGTTTTATGGCTTTCGGTCCAAATGACCGATGTTATGTGCCGAATCACGGCATAGTTTGTGATGCTGTGCCCATATTATTCATGTATGTGGACATTGGTATGGAGAACAATGTTGCAGGAGGAAGTTTTCCTTTTTGTCACACGAAAAAGCCCTTTTCCATTTTCCGAGCGCAAAAAAAGGTCGTTTTGTGAAGTAACCACCAAAATGCTATTTTAGAATGCTACCGTCCCATTTTCCTAAAATACTAGACCACCTTTACATGGACTATGTCCCAACCGGGACATCTCAAACCTTTTCGTCCATCCCGGGTAAAAAGGACAAATGTCTGCCGAATCGGTAGGAAGTGGGTCCGGTTTGTACTACAGGTACATGATCTATCGCCTGTGATTTTTTGAAAAAATCATTTTTAGACTCGCAATATGTGGTTTCTTTAGAGATCCAATGCAAGTTCTAACGATGCTCGTCCCCTATCTTCATGCACGCCGGTTCGACCATAGTTAGAAATTCAAAAAATTCAAAACGGGCATAATAAATTAAAAAAAAAATCCGAACAATGAAAATCCTTCGCGTGGTGTCATATTATGTGACATAGTTGAAAGGAAAAATACCAGACTTGGTATATTGATCATGTCTCGAAAAAACCTTCACAAAATGACCTATCATGTTAGAGGTTTCATGGCTTTCGGCCGAAATGACCGATGTTATGTGCCGAATCACGGCATAGTTTGTGATGCTATGCCCATATTATGCATGCATGTAGACATTGGTATGGAGAACAATGTTGCAGTAGGAAGTTTTCCTTTTTGTCGCACGGAAAAGCCCTTTTCCATTTTTCGAGCGCAAAAAACAGGTCGTTTTGTGAAGTAACCACCAAAATGCTGTTTCAGAATGCTACCGTACCATTTTCCTAAAATACTAGACCACCTTACATGGACTATATCCCAACCGGGACATCTCAAACCTTTTCGTCCATCCCGGGTAAAAAGGACAAATGTCTGCCGAATCGGTAGGAAGTGGGTCCGGTTTGTACTATAGGTACATGATCTATCGCCCGTGATTTTTTGAAAAAATCATTTTTATACTCGAAATATGTGGTTTCTTCAGAGATCCAATGCAAGTTCTAACGATGCTCGTCCCCTATCTTCATGCACGCCGGTTCGACCATAGTTAGAAATTCAAAACGGGCAAAATAAATTTAGAAAAAATCCGAACAATGAAAATCCTTCACTTGGTGTCATATTATGTGACATAGTTGAAAGGAAAAATACCAGACTTGGTATATTGATCATGTCTCGAAAAAACCTTCACAAAATGACCTATCATGTTCGAGGTTTCATGGCTTTCGGTCCAAATGACCGATGTTATGTGCTGAATCACGGCATAGTTTGTGATGTTGTGCCCATATTATGCATGCATGTGGACATTGGTATGGAGAACAATGTTGCAGGAGGAAGTTTTCCTTTTTGTCGCACGGAAAAGCCCTTTTCCATTTTCCGAGTGCAAAAAACGGGTCGTTTTGTGAAGTAACCACCAAAATGCTGTTTCAGAATACTACCGTCCCATTTTCCTAAAATACTAGACCACCTCACATGGAATATCTCCCAACCGGGATATCTAAAACCTTTTCGTCCACCCCGGGTAAAAAGGACAAATGTCTGCCGAATCGGTAGGAAGTGGGTCCGGTTTGTACTACAGGTACATGATCTATCGCCCGTGATTTTTTGAAAAAATCATTTTTAGACTCGCAATATGTGGTTTCTTCACAGATCCAATGCAAGTTCTAAATGATCCATTTTCTTCTCGCCATTTTTCTTCCCGCCATTTCTTCCCGCCATTTTTCTTCCCGCCATTTCTTCCCGCCAGTTCTTCCCTCCAGTTATCTTCCTGCCATTTCTCACTATATATATATGTAGGGTTGGCCTCCATTGTCATTGCACATCTCTAGACTCATATCTGCAACCTCATCACTCTTTCCCATGACTTCCACCGTAGCACTAACTCCCAGGGAGGCGGAGGCGCTTTGCGCCTCGAACTACCCCTGCCCACCGGGCTACTGTGTCCCCGTCGGCTGGATACTGAGCGCCGAAGGCGTGCCGGTTCCTCCTGTCCCTCTAGGTGTGGCACGTCGGATGGCCATCACAAACCACTACTACTTCGAGCTCACGCCGGAGTAGCGGAGGAATCCCAGATGGCATCCCGACTATTTCCCGACTTGGGAAGCCTTCTTCGTGGATCGGCGTGAGAGGGCGCTCACCAGGCACGAGGAGGACGGCCCACCTCCTCCAAACTTCAACGAGGCCGGCCGTCGGCTGTGGTGGCTCGGTCGGACTCTCCAGAGCGTCATGGCCTACGACACGGCCGCCGACTCTAGCCCCCGCCTACGCTACCCTCAAGTCCAGCCCACTCGTACTCAGCCTTCAAGGTTCAACTACGGCGACCCCGAAGACGATAGCGACGACGGCCGCGGCGAGTACAACGACTACAGTGGCGAGTATTACAGGTGTAGGTAGGAGCATGACTGAATCACTCCAACATTGCAAAACAAGTTCGGCCGATTGTGGCTTAATCTGGCCATGTATCTTAATTTTCAGTTCTTTGTGTTAGTTGCGTTATGTACTTTAATTCCAGTTCTATCCTAATAAAATTTTCTTTCCGCCCATTATTTCCCGTCCTTTTTTTCCCGCCCATTAGTATATAAAAAATATAAGTTAATTCAAATCCAAATTAAAAACAGAAAATGGTTTTGAATTAGTTATTCAAATCCAAACACTTTTTATGTTTAAAGTTTTTCTAAATTCCAAATTAATATTCAAAAATATAAGTTAATTCATTTTTTATTGTAAATGGTTCATATTTTAAATGGTTAAATTAATTATTATTTTAAACAGAAAATGGTTTTGAATTATTTATTCAAATCCAAACACTTTTTATGTTTAAAGTTTTTCTAAATTCCAAATTAATATTCAAAAAATATAAGTTCATTTTTAATTTTAAATGGTTCATATTTTAAATGGTTACATTAATTATTTTTTAAAAATATAAAATGGTTTTGAATTAGTTATTAAAATCCAAACACTTTTTATGTTTTAAAGTTTTTATAAATTCCAAATTAATATTCAAAAATATAAGTTAATTCATTTTTAATTTTAAATGGTTCATAGTTTAAATGGTTACATTAAATATTTTTTAAAAACAGAAAATGGTTTTGAATTATTTATTCAAATGCAAACACTTTTTATGTTTAAAGTTTTTCTAAATTCCAAATTAATATTCAAAAAATATAAGTTAATTCATTTTTAATTTTTAATGATTCATAGTTTAAATGGTTACATTAATTATTTTTTTTTAAAAGAGAAAATGGTTTTGAATTATTTAATCAAATCTAAACACTTTTTATGTTTAATGTTTTTCTAAATTCCAAATTAATATTCAAAAAATATAAGTTAATTCATTTTTTATTTTAAATGGTTCATAGTTTAAATGGTTACATTAATTATTTTTAAAAACTAAAAATGGTTTTGAATTAGTTAATCAAATTCAAACACTTTTTATGTTTAATGTTTTTCTAAATTCCAAAGTAATTATCATTTAAAAAACATTACAAATTTAAACCCTAAAATAAAAAATAAGGCGGGAACAGAGAGAAATTTCCTGATTTTTTTTGAAAACAGGGTCATATGTCCCAGTTGGAGCCACCAACCGGGAGTAAAGACCCTGCGCGCGCCAACCCTTGGTCTGCTGAAAAAAGTGGAGTATACGTCCCGGTTGGTGGCTCCAACCGGGACATATGACCCTTTAGTCCCGATTGGAGCCACCAACCGGGACAAAAGGTTCTTTGGTTATAACTGGGTGCCCCTCCTCTTCTTCTTCCCCATCTCACAATCTCGCGCACGACGCCGTTAGGCTGCCCCGCTGCCCTGCACGCCCTACCGGTCGCCCCTCGCCCAGCAAAGCGTGCAGGAAGCTTCGCCTCGTCGCCCCGAGGCTTCTACCCGAAGGAATCGACCCCGCTAGCTCCCAATCGTCGCCGCCACCGCCATCTCCCTCGAGCCCGACGACCGGCGCCGCCGTCGATTCGTCGGCTCCCGACCTCGCCTCGCCTCCCCGTCACCACCACCGCACACCTGGTGAGCTGATGGTCCTCGTGTACCCTCTCTCTCGCCCCCTCTCACTCTGGTTCCTCCTCCCCGTCGACCACCTGCCACCACCGCCGCTCACCATCGTCGTGCTCCCCTCTCCGGTGACCTTTTTGAGGCGGCGCCACTAGTCTTTGGCTCGCCTCAACCTCCTCTCTCGAGCACGCACACGCACATGGCCTAGCTCGCGCTCCACCGCCGTCCCCTTTGTCGTTCTGAGGCTCACCGGCGTCAATGACATCACGGTGACGTCACCCCGGCGTCGGCACGTGGTCAACCCCCAGTCAACCTAGCCTGGGTCCCACCCTGCCCACGTGGAGGATGAGTTGGCCTAGGGCCCAACTGTCTGTCTCTCTAGCTAGCTGTAGCCCGGGGGTAAAAAGTATATAAGTTGGTTTTAATAATTCCAGAAATTGATTAAATCTTATAAATTTAATAACTAACTATTTATAAGTCAGAAAAATGTGTATAATATATCAAAATGTTCAGAAAAATGAAATCTATCTATTTAAGCTATAATCATGCATTGTTAAACAACTTCAATTGCAATTTAGTTAGAAGAACTAAATGCACCCTCTCCTATGCATACGGGGCTTCTCCGAATTAGGGTTTGGACCCCTCGAACCCCGATTAAAATGACCAAGTATGTTTAGAGTTTAAATTTCAATAACTTTTAACTTATCATATCATCATACTTGCTTGAGCATTGCATCGATGCCATGTGTTGATTGTTTCCCTTTCTTTCCGGTGTTTGGTTCTTCCCGGTAGAATACGATATCGAGATCGAGATCGAAGCCAGAGATCAACACCGTCAAATCTCGAAGACAAATACTTGACCAACTGTAATCAAGTCAAGTACAAGGATCCTGAAGCTCTCCTTTTGGCTATCAACAGGCAAAGGCAATCATAGACCTACCATGATATAATCCTATGATTTCGAAAGCATTTCAATTCTTGCCATGATGCATACAATTCTACGGTGGTCTTTTATTGATAGATAGAGTGTCCTATCTGTTGCATTACTCCCTTTGAGCTTATATTACCTGATCCACTGCTCCTAGCATATTAGGTTTATTAGTTTGGATTATTAGGTTTATTATTAGTTAGGTATTATTAGGTTTATTAATTAGTTAGGTATTATTAGTCTTTGGCCCCACTGGTCAGTCACTGTGGGTAGCCCCAGACCCGATGAAAAACTACCCCCCTATGCTGATGTATATATTGATTGCGCATTGTAGTATGCCATGTATTGATTGCCGCCTTTCTTTCCGGTATTGGTTCTTCGCGGTAGGATCCGAGCCCAAGGGTTTCTCCGAATTAGGGTTTCTGATATTGTAAATTCATTTCTATTATTGTGTATGTATATATTAGGGTTCTTCTGAATTAGGGTTTATATCTCTTAACACCGTACCTAACATTCTCCCTTAGCCGCTTTGACTTATCTGTTTTTCCACCTATGCAGAAAATATGGACCCACACGACAGAGACGAAGAAAAGGAAGAGTTGATCCAAGGTGTGATCTGCGGGGAAGAAAATTTAGATGTATCGATGTTTCTGAACAACTCCGGTGAGGGTGATCCTCTTTTTGCCGGAAGAGACGACTTGTTTGAGGTTGAAGGTGATGCCTTCCGCGAGGGAGAAGGCGATGCCTTGTGTGATCTAGAAGACGACCGCTCCGGCAAGGTGCATGTAATATAATTAATTCATTAATTAATCATCTGCTATCTACATAGAAATAGTAACGACGATCTTTCTTCTTTTAGCCCTCCGGATCGAAGAAATCTACTGAAAAGAGCAGCCGAGGCCCAACCAAAAAGTTGGGAAACCATGAGAGGTTCAGGTTCGAAGATGTCGCTAAAGACGGCAAACCGATGGCTCCCGAAGTTGTCGCAAACAAATTTGTGGCACAATGCAGAGTAATCGTTAGGGACTTAATCCCGATCACCATTCGAAATTGGAATAGGCCTGCTGATGCGGAAGAAAAGGGAACATGTTTATTTGTCCCTAACAAGGCCAAAGATTTACTGTGGAATAGGCTCATGATTAATTTCAAACTACCGAAGATAGAGCTGGATCCAAATACGGAGGATCCAGTTGAGGACGCCTTAGAACATGGGAGAGCCATGGAGGCTAAGGTCAGGGAGTGGGCTTTGAAGAGACTAATGCCCCTTACCAACCGGGACTAATGCCCCTTACCAACCGGGACCAATGGGGTTGTTTCCACTAGTGTCACACAAAGACTACTGGACATCTAGGACTAGCACTACTTATGTGCTTGGACCATCTATATGGTGTTCTTGATTAGCTGCAGCCTCACCATGGTCTTCTTGATTAGGTGCAGCCCCGCCATGGTCATTGCTACCTCGGCTATCCAGTTGGCTAGCATTTTTCTCAAGCGCTGAATTGGGTTTTTGAGATGAACAGGTGCATCAACCATAACCTAAAAATGAAACAATTGCATGATTCATGGTCCGAGAGAGTAATGCAAGATGATTCAAACACGCCGACGCCATTCAGGCTCGCGCCAACGCCGAAACCATCGCCGCCCAAGCTTTCTCCCACATTGTGCTCATGGTCAAGGTGCAGGCGTTGACCATTGCTCTGCCAGGTATTTCGAGCTATGGCTCGTCCGCGAACAAGCTCACACGCCTTGCTGCTCAAGGGCACACAGAGAAACCGTATCGGTTCTTCGGCTCGAAGGACACGTTTCTAGTGGTATCAAGTGAGAAGAGGGAATATAGGAAGCGTCGTGAAAATAAGAGGTGAAGAAGAACTTTTATGACATGCAACATATAAAGCTCGAAATTGAACAAATCAACGCCCGTGCAACAGCAATGAAAGTAGATAACAAGCAAAAGAAATCGGTGCTCACCGTACTCATAGAGGAGGCCAAGATCATGACGACTCTCTTGCCCAAGAACGTGGATCCAATTCAATGGACATGGTTGGAGAAGAAGAAGATGATTCATTGTGTAATTCACTTGATCATTTCTATTTATGTGTTTTATGAACAATGTGTCTCCTGCTTTTAGTACCTTTATGTATGACAGGGACGCAGTTGGTAATTTGATATCTTGACCAAAAACTATTTATGTGAGTAGTAAATTATACAAAATAAAACAAGGCAAAAATTGCCCGGTCGCCAGCAAATGGGGAGCGCCCTTGTGTGCAGTGGCTTGTCATGGACGGTCATGGGCCCCGGCCTGTCCACGGGCGTGGACAAACGGACCAGATTGAATACTTTTTGTGTCCGAAATGATATCCTGTTGGAGTTTCCATAACATGATGATGGTAATATTACGTATTCTTTTTTTTTTGAGAAACAATATTACGTATTCGTATAGAGCACACGCCGTTTTAATATACCGGAGTCATAGTTTAAAAAAATGACTAGTGACCAACCGGCGAGGCCCTCGGTTCACGGTTCACTGGATGAACTGCAGGTTTAAACCGGTTCACTTGCTGATTTATTAAGGATAAAGTAATAAGAGGAATGTGTGATTTTGGTAAGAAAAAGGAAATATTTAATCCATATTTAAAGTACTTTGGAAGAAACACATCTTGCCCAGTTGGTTAGCCCAACAATCGTTTTCTAGCAATGAGTTGGGAGGTCCTAGGATTGACTTCTGAGCTTGTCCCTTTATTTTCTGACGCTAGTGGTTTTTCGCTGGTTTGATCTAGGGAAGTTTTCTTGAAAACCATCAGTTCGACCACGGTTTGAACTGTTATTGTGGTTCATTAGGGGGGCGGTTCAGTGCGCTTAACAAACCACTAAGAGCACTGGTTTTGGGTTTTTCTGGTTTAACCAGTGAATCGCTCCGGTTTTTAAAACTATGACCGGAGTCCCTGGGAGTGTGTGTGACAACACCACAGGCACCACAACGGACGGCCCATCTGATGTTAGGCCATCCCAAACGTCCCCCGCAAACGGACTCCGCGCATCCGATCGCATCCTCCTGGACCGAGCCCAAGACCCAGCACGCACCCGTAAATAGACTGGACAACACGGCGTGATCCGATTCGGTGTAAACCGGGCCAAAACTTAGGGCTGGTTTGTGGGGGCTCGGACACCGGCCTCGTCCGGGGCGGTCCAGCCGAGTCTTCCTCGGGTCCCACCTGGCGGTGTCCTAGAGAGAGGGACCGCGTGCTTTTTAATGGGACCACGTCATCCCTATCCACATCTAGTCCACACTCCACTTCTCCACTTCCAGTCCCCACTTGGGACAAACCCCTAGCCGCTCCCTCCCCACCGACAAGCTCCTCCCTCGCCAGCCCTCGTTGGTCGCGATGACAAAGGGAAGCTGGAAGGGCTGGTTCCGACGAGGCCGGAACAAACACGAAACTGGCTCCTCCGCCGACGGCGGCTGTGGCCGCCATTCCGTCTCGATGTCCCCGCCGCTGCGCTCCTCCTCCTTCTTCTGCGGCCCGCCGTCACGCCCGCGCTTCGAGCAGCGCGTGTACGTGAGCCTAGAGGCAGCGCATACGCTCGTTGAGGCAGGCATGCCCTGCCCGTGGCCGAACGTCCACCTGCCGGAGGGGTGGCACCTCAACAGCGTCGGCGTGCTGGTGCCGGCCATCCCAGGCTAGGGCCCTGTGTGCCACCGCGAGATCTGTCGGCGCCGGGCCTTCCTCCCGCCAGATCTGCGGTGGGATCCGGCCTACGCCATCGACTCGTCGGTCTAGGACCGGTGGTTCGAGGCGGAGAACACGGCCCGGCGCGAGGCCATCGAGGTCCACGTCTAGAACCTCGATGACGACGACGAGGACTCCGACATGGAGGACGACGACGGCGGTGGCCTCCACTTCCCACCGTTGCAGCCCGGCATCCCAGACTGGCCGCGCTACCATGGCGCCGACACCGTCGCGTTTGAGGTGTGGCCTTGGCCGTAGCCCGAGGATGACCTGGAGCTGCCCTGGCTTGTGGAGGTCAAGTAGGAGGAGGGGAGGGGCCGGAGCGGCAGCGCCAGCCGATGACGGAGGAGGAGCTCCAGGCAGCCATCCTCGCGTCCTAGCTGGAGGAGGGAAAGAGGTGGGACGGCACTGCCCAGCCGCTGCACGAGTCCTGGGTGGCCGCGCATGCCTAGATCCCCCCCCCCCCCCCCCACGAGGACCAAGGCGTCGGGCGGCCAGTAGCAACGCATGCAGCCTCGCCTCCCTTCCACGTCAAGGCACCCCATAATATTGGGCCTTTTTCTTTTTTTTTGTGTATATTTTGTAACCGGGGGACCCAGGACCAGACCTAATATGTAATATGTTTAATTATTTTTGTCCTTGTCATTTTTTCTGCACTTTTTTTGCGGGTGAGTGGCCGTTAGGGACATAGGGCACCACAACCGGGCTGAGCCCGAACGGCCTGTCCTCCGCTCCTGCAAACGGATCAGTTCGTACGAAACCGATGTCCCAAATGTGGGGCCTGTTGGAGTTGGCCTTAGTCGCTAATCCACCGGATCTAAAGAATCTGCTGGGAACGTTGGCGCGCGCCTGCCGCCGGCCGGCGAACCCATGCAGCGGATGATGAAGTAATCATCTCACCAGCAGGCACGAGGTAGGAGGTAGCTATAGCTAGCTGGTTCGTTAGTACTAGCAGCCATGCATCCTACGAGGCTACGACGACGTACGCGCTGCCTGCCCGAGCGCATGCATGTGCGTGAGCGTTTTCCTCGCCGCAGCTAGCAACAGCAGATTCTGCGTCGTCTATGTCTGCGTGCATGCATGAACGCCGGAAGACCCGGAAGCAGTGAGTCCGGGACCCTTCACGTTAACTCCTCCTTTGTAGGCTAGCTATATCTATACTGTACCTATAACGGTAACAGCTAGCCCGATCTCACCCTCTCCCGGACATGCATGGTTCCTGGTGAAGAGGCGAGGGCCATGTGCCGCGTAAGTGTCTATCTCACCGGCCGGCACGACACTGTGCGTGGGTCGGGAAGACGCATGCTCCACGACACGATCGGGTTCGGCATTTGTTACTTTTCATGGCTGATCGCTCCGTGAATTAATGTCCAAGCCCACGGCGGGGTCAGAGGCCCATTGGGTGATGGTCGGTGACGAGCTGAGGCGCCATGTGTAGGTAGGGACTGTAGTCTGTAGGAGTAAATAAATTACGAGCTGTGCATGTGGGGCGCGCCTTCTGAATCCGAATCCATGGACGTGAGCTTTTGTCTCGTTTGCCTCTCCCGTTCCATCGATGCCACTCGGCCTTGGGTTCTTCTGGGTGGCTCCGTCCGATCCCGAGTCCCATCCAGCGGCTACGCACATACCGATCACGGGCCGCGTAAAGTCACGAGCCAGACGGAACCTAGCCGTGGAATCTTCCTTTTGTTTCGCTTGCTCGGCCGCCGATCTCGGCCAGCCTTCTGCAGCAGCTGCTCCTCCTCCTCTCCCAGCTGCGTCCATCTCCTTTTCGGCCTTTCCCCTGTTCGGCTGTTCCCGGCAGAGTTGCATGCGCTCGTCACGGCATTCGATCCATCATCCCTCCAATCCGATCCATGGAACAGAACTCCCCACCCCTTGGATTGGAGGTCAAAAGGTAGAAAGAGGATTAATTCCGGACTTAGCTAAGGGCTTGTTCGGTTAATCCCCTTCCCAAGTGGATTGGGGTGGATCAGGGTGGAATTAAAGGGATTTTGATCTTGAAGGGAACTAATACACGTCGATCTCCGTCAATCCCATTCAATTCCCGTGAAACCGAACAAGGCCTAAACGATCTTCAGTTCAGACGAACGGGAGGAGAAAAACCTGAGGGCTTGTTCGGTTCATCCACTTCCTAAGTGGAATGGAGTGGATTGGAGAGGATTTGCAGTGATTTTGACTTACATGGGATTTTATCCCCCTCAAACCATGTCAATCCACTCCAAACCATGGCAAACCGAACAAGGCCTGAATGTGTGCCGTGCCGCGGCAGCGCCGCAACGGCTAATCTATATAGTCCGCCGAAAAGTAACTCAGGAAGCAGGGTTTGCAGGCACGGTAAAAACGCAACGAGCGCACAAATTTGCAGAACGTGAGAGGAATGCATTCAAGTCGTCCGACCTGCGAGATTTGGATGATGTGTGCTGCCCAACAAATACGATGCAGTCTGGGTTCGGCATAATTGCATATGCCACAGTGCAGGCTGCCTCTCAGTGCCTCGCCAGTTGTACTGTACGTACGCAGGTTCTGTCATCTGTTTCACAGAAGGAGTGAAGGACCGAGGGAATGCGGCCTAGCTATTACAATCTGACGAGATGGCCAACAAATTACACAAGTTCAAATATTAGTTGTACGGCGAATTAAATATCCTGAAAGTATCTCGTGCCGGTGGGAACCAATATCAACTCTTTAAAGTCCATGGTTAAAGTTTTTAGAAAATTCTCAAAAAAAAAATAGTATATTAAAAGGCGATGTTATACAATTATGTAAAATTTAAAGTTCAAACTCCTACCGTTAATTTGGTGGTAAGAAAAAATAACCAAAAATGGTGATGGTGTACAGATTGTCACTATTCATTGATGTTTACTTTTTTAATAAACCTTCTAAATGGATTTTATTTTGAACTTGAAACTTTACATGTTACTAGAGTAGACTATCACTTCCCCAACATAACGTACATATTTCATAACTTTTAGAAACTTCGAAACCTGGTTTTCACCAAGTTTTATGGTAAATTGGTATTCACTAGACAATTTATCGCATATAGGATAAAAATTAAATTAGAATTCGATAAATAAACTAAAAGTGAGACTTTGGCGGTATCCCCGCTTGCCACCTTACTCGCATGTAGCTTCCACTTGCCCTAGAAGAGCATAACCAACCTAGAGTTGTTATTGACTCACTAATCTTTAAACAGTGATTACAGGTGAATCGAATATGTTAACTTCACCTGGTAAGACTTGTACCTAGCTTTACCCCAAGATTTTAGGAAGTGGGCCTAACTCAACTGGTTGGGGCCAGAGTGGATGTATAAACCTAGCATGGATGTTCAATCCTCATGGATGTGAATTTAGATTCCTATTTATAGTTGAGGACGAGGTTATCATGGTACTCGCGCAATTTATCATGAGGACCATGCTTGGTGTTTAACCAAGTTTAAAAATTCTTATACTCATGCTTAATGGTTGTATGCATTTCTACTTGGTGCAGAGACCGGCTAAGTGAAATTCTCCCCCAATTTTTGTTCAAACTTCACAGTAAAATCAATTATGTGCATCTATTGATACAGAGGTCGGGGCTATATCCCCTATTTCTAAAAATATATGTATCCTGGATCGCCCGAAAAGAACACTCGTGTCGATCGTGCGGCTAACGGCGGTGACGGGCTCTCAATCCTAGCGCGACTGGTGGAGAAGGGCCCATTATCCTCGCGTGGTGGGATCTCCAGAAGAAGCCTCGCGGCAGCCCTGGACGTCACTGCTCTTCCGACATAGATGGGCGTTGGGCGACAACCCCTGACTTCTTCCACAACCTCGGCAGGCATTGTGTCCATGAGGGTGGCACGACAAAGGATTCGGGGGAGAGGGGGGCTCGGTGCAGATCATCGTCTCATCTTCGTGTAGTACAGGTGGTGGCGGTGGTGGCCGTCGAGATCTCCAGCCTACTGTTTGAAGCCGGCAGGCGGCAGCATGGGGGATTGCCGATCTGCCTAATAAAGGTGGCGATCCTACGGTTCTTCTCGCGCCAAGACGTTGTTCTCCTTGATGCCCGGCCTTTTTGATATGACCGGTGGCGGGTTCCAGAAGGCTCCACCGGAGATCTCCATTGGATGATTCATTCTTGTAGATTGCTGGATCAGAAGGGATTCAGTCGTGTGCACCCCTATTTATGGTTGTACCGCTCTGACGCGAAGCTTCATTGTTTGTTTTCATCATGGGACCTATCGGTGTTTTGACTTCGACAATGAATACTGTGGCGGAGAATGTCATGACAACTGAAGTCTATGGTCTAGTAATGGCAGACCGAGTTTTCAAGGAGATGAGGACTTTGCTTGGTGATTCTTGACTTGTAGCATTGGTATCAGCAAGCGAGTGCAGCAACACAAGAGGAGTACACAGTCTTATCTTTCAGGATGAAAATCCAAGGTCTGGCGTTAGTTGGTTGTGTCTACCAAGGACCTTGTTGAAAGGCAGTGTTTTGAGAGCGCAAACTTTTTTGGTGAAAACCTAAGATCAATGACCTGGCGGCGACGATGCTTGTGATGTTTCCTTCTTGGAGACGTCTCTTTTGGAGCATTTGGACTCTATGTGCTATCTTGGCAAGGGTTTTTTTAACAACTACAAGGTTTTGATATCTGTAGTGGGATCTTTTTTTTCTTTGTTTTGTTGTACGGTTGTGTACATTCGAAATGTTTTTAGAACATTTTGTTATTGCAGAGGCCGATTGTAATTGGTATCTTCATAATATTAATATATTCGTTTTGTCAAAAAGAATCTAACAATGTATGTCAAGATAAAAAAAATCATATATTTGCATACCTTCGAAGTGTGTTCATTTTGTCGGTGAATACGAGGACTAAAGATTCTTAGCAAATACTAGCGCAATACTTGGGTGCAGGTCGCGAGCTGCAACTAACTATAACTACTGCATGCTGCGACCGCAGGATGTAGCTTTTGGGTCGGTCTGGCAAAGACATTTCGGTTTGTTTACTAGCTGCTCGTCCCATGAAAGGCAATGCCCTTTTCTCAGAAGCCATGCAGCTTTTTGATATACTGTAGTACCACGTTGCATGCCACCCATCCGATAAACTAGCCATACGTTGGATTGCCTAGCATAGATCTGCATAGTTGCATGCAAGAACAAACAACAAAAGCTACCACACAACACAAGCATGCAGGGGCAGTGTCGCTAACTCATCATCACCGTGTCATGTACGTACATCGAACAGCGTTGTTGTTTGTATTTGTAAGGACGCAAGGTGTTGAACTTTTCCAAACAGCTAGATGTAAGAAAAGTTGGTGCCCTTGCTTTAGACAGTTTTTTAGGTGATGTTCACTAATCACCCGACAAAAATTTCAGTTGACTCTTAAGACTTTCCTCATTTCATTATAGCTGAAACCGATAAATATTTACTACTACTTGTACTACAAGGAGAGAGTAAAGAAACAGAGATTCCCAGCACAAACAGAGCTTCACTTTGTGCATACTCAGCGAGAGAGGCATGCATGTGTGTTGCGGCAGCCGGCAGGAACTAACAGAGATTCCCAGCACAAACACAAGATCCTAAATCCAGATTAATTACGAGGGGGCAGGTGCAGGGAGATGTATCCAAGGAAGCCCTCACGTGGGGAGTCCGGCCCCTATAAACACGTACGGCGTCGCTGCCGGGAGATAAAGAAATCGATTAGCACTGGGCCTATCAGTTGATCCAAGGATGGATTTGGGCGGCTGCTACGTGTCATGGAGTCAAGGAGGCTAGGCCAGAGCACTGGCGGAGCGTCTTGGAGACAAAACTGGGCAGCTGCCCCCCCCTTCCAAAAGCAGTTCATAGCATTTTTCTAGGCATGTTCTCCAGCGATCGTTTGTTTCCGGTTAGCTATTATACGAGTCATAATGAGAAGTATCATATAATAGTAGCGTGCATATGATACTAGTATATGACACCATCTCCACAACGCATAGTATCATGTAGTAGTATCATAGTTTTATTATATTTATTGTTTTGTAGAATCTTAATGCAAAATTGTGTACAAGATTTATTTAGGATTAGTTTTTCTAGTATTACGTGCTATGATACGGTATCTACCTATGATACCAACACAACCTCTTTCATCATTAATTAGGATGCCACGTCAGAATTTTCCAACATGACATGCATGATACTACCTATAATACCCCTATTGGGGCTAGTCTTAGACTAGTCACAATGAGGAGTATCATATAGTAGTAGTATATGATATCATCCCACAATGCATGGTATCATCTAGTAGTATCATAGTTTTACTGTATTTATTGTTTTTTAGAATCTCAATGTAAAATTGTGTACAAGATTTATTTGAGATTATTTTTTCTAGTTTCACGTGTTATGATATTGTATCTACTTATAATACAATACAACCTCTTTCATCATTAATTGCAGTGACATATAAGCATTTTGCATGCATGTAGTGCATGATACTATCTATAATACCCCATTGAGACTAGTCTTAAGCACAGAAGAGCAAGGACAAAGAGACCTCATCAGTTCTCATTCCGTCTTTACTTCCTCACCTCAACGCATTGATGATTGTAGTGGCAGTAGGTTACTTTGGTTTACCTTGGGACTTGGGCCATTGACCAATTCTTGATGATTTTCCTTGCTGCCCATCGATGGATGGATCTTGGGTTAGATCTTTTTTTCGCAAATACTACAACGGTGGATCAAAAATCATCGCTGGCCACTTCGGTGGATCCTGGTCAAAAAAAATATTTCTCCTCCCCTACTTGGTAGGTCAATTCCGGCTTAAATTAAGGACTTAAGTGCATTTTCAAGGTTAAAATCATCTCTTGTTGCTACTAGTTGAACTTAAAATTGCAGAAAAAAATCATGTCCATGGTTCAAACAAAAGCTACTCACTCCGACTCATATTAGTTGACTCACATTTGTCTAGATTTGGATAAATCTAGACACTATTTAATATATAGATTTATTTAAATTTTGACAAATCCAAGTCAACTAATATGGGTATGAGAGAGTAGAAAATTTTAATTTGGCCCCCGGCTTTCCGTCACGCTCCGCCACTGGGCCAGAGGCGGACTGGTACTACACACAGACACAGGACGTCACCCCAGCAGATCGAGCAGAGATCTGCATGCTCACCATCGCCGGCTAGCTAGCTAGCTGTCTAAGTAGCTCTGTGGCAGCTCGTCTAGGCCTATGAATCCATGCATGGCAAACAGGAAGATGTGGCCAGGGAGACCAACCTAGGGCAGGTCGAGCCGAGCAAACAGGGCCGGGCCTCCACGCATTAAATCTGCCTTGTAATTAAGCGTGTGCTTATTAAAGGACTTTGGAAGGGCCTGTTTGACGCAAAGTACTTTGCAGAGGCTGCTGGCAGGCTGATTCAGTAGCTTGTTGACACGACGATCCGACGCAAGGCAATGCATGCCCTGGCCCCTGTCCCGTGTCAACGACAAGATCTTTGGGCGAGCTGCTTAAGTTTTTTATAAGTTTACCGTTCTACCACCTAGTAGTAAGCTTAGGGGCCTGTAGACAGTGTGACTAAGCAAACTAGTAATTAGATCCTTCGTATAGTAAACTGTGTAAACTAATCGGCTGTGAAGAATAATATAGCCAGCAAAAATACCCTAAAGTTGAAACGTCATGTCAACGAGAAGAAGAAATGGAAAAGTCCCCGGAACGTGGTGCTCCATCTGTAGCCATGGACGGACCCCCAAAGCCCAAAGTGAGCAGACAAGATAGGTGGGCTTGATTGAGCTTGACGACCAATCCACGCGAGGCGAGTGCGTGCGATCGCAAGACAACAAGGAGGTTCGCAACAATCACAACGGGAGCGGTCACAAGAAAGCCAGCATCCCGCTCCAAGCGACGGAGTTGGCTAGTAGTAGCTCCCTGTGGACGAACTTGATTACGTGCCCTCGCTGTCGCCGCTTTTTCTTTTCCTTCTTCCTTCAACGCGTGTATGATCTCAGTTTTCGGAGAACCGATGTCCAAAACATAAAATCAATGTACACTACTCCAGTTCCACGCGATGGTTGGCAAATTAAGATAGTACTAAATATCCGGTAGACAAAAGGACGATAGGTCATTGACCTATTTATAGTCGTCGCTAGCTGGTCTATTGATCTATTTTATTAATTTTAGACATAATACTACGGTTGATGATAATTCTGTTCAAAAAAGGTTAATGATTATTAATAAACCTGTGAAATATTCGCAAAAAAAAAAAAACAAGGATACCACAGAGAGATTTTAATAAAAAGAGCTGTCTACATGCATGCTCTCTCTTGGCCTAGGGCCGGCTATACTGCATCATCTTCTCCGGACGATGCAGTCTACTGTAGGTTACACAGCTCTACTGCTACTGCTGTAGCTGATGCATGTTTAGGTGAGGACGGGAATGGGACGTTTGGGCCTTTGCTCTTGAACCCTTGGCCCTTGGCTCACTCCCCGATACGATTTTCGTGCTGTCCTCCGCTTGGTGTCGACGGGATGGACGGATGGATGGAGGAGTTCGTGTGCTCTCCTCCCTCCATGCGGTTTGGTGTGGTTTGCTTTGGGAGCGCATGCCTTGGCGCCACGCGAATTAGGGTTCTTCCGTGGCATGCGCGGCATGGCGAACCGGCAAGTACTCGTACGTGTGATGTGAAGACGAATATTAGCAGAGGCGACGATAGAAAGGATTCGGACGGTACGCGACGGCAGAGGAAGAACAGAGTTGACTGTTGGATATGGATATATATATACAAACAACGGGAAGACGTCCAATGCACACGACGCGTTTAGTTCTGTTAGTCGTTGTGACACTAAATCCCTTAGGCTCCGTTTGGATGTATGTATTGGGAGGCTACACATTGCATTCGTTGAGATATCAAAACCATGGCACATTTGCATTGAGATCAATGTTAATATTTCTGTTTGGATGTTTAGATATTTGGTAGCTAGAATGGATATCCTAGTTGAATGCCAAATCTTGTTTGGATGGTTAAAGTGGTGTATTGCATTTGGATGGTCAAATCTTGCAGAAAGAGAATTTGAGGGGAGGCGACAGGAACAGGCGAAGGGGATGGAGGCCGAGGTGGAGGGCAACGGCGCCGGTGACCGCCGAAGGATGAGGAAGGGATGTCGTCGGAGTATGAGGAAGGGATGCTGCCGAATTTACCTGCGCCATCGCTCGATTTACATATGCCCTCGCTCGATATTAGGTCCAGAGAGGAGGATGGAGGCGGCGGGGTCGGGAAGGGAGACGGAGGTGCCTAGCCTCGCCGAAGGCGGAGAAGGAGGGAGGCGGTGGTGTCCAGCCTAGCCGAAGGCGGAGAAGGAGGGAGGCGGCGGGTTCGAGAGCGAGGGCGGAGGTCGGGAGCGAGAGGAAAAACGCTTCGGGCTGAATACCACGCGATGTCGAGGGGAGACGCTCGTCTTTCGGGAGGAGGTCTTGCTAGTTGATTCAGGCCATCTCGATATCGAGCCTAAATGTTTAGCCTGAATAACTAGTACATCCAAACACTCAAGTTTCAGATATTCGGCTCCTGAATGCCCGAATACCCAATACCTAGGCTGAATCCATACATCCAAACACAGCCTTAGAGATTGACCTTTGGAGTTGTGGGGAAATCTACTTTAGCCCATCCGATTAGTTGTTCTCATCGTGAAAACTACTACTAGTAGTAGTATTTTAATTTTTTTTACAAAAATATGAAAGAAAATCTTGGATGTGTACATCTACATATTCTTGACGCACATTTAGAAATACATGGAAATAAGATTTGTTTTGGGGCCTATGTAAAAAAGGCTTTCGGTGCTACAAAATGACTTTTCATGAGACTTGTTTGTCATTTCACTTAATACATTTGTTTTCTCTTTTCCGGTGAGATATTTCTGTATTTTCCCAAAAAGATGGTAAAAAGAAAAGAAAGATAGAATAAAAAATACAAGGTAAAAAACATGGAAAATAAAAGAAAGAAGAGAATAAAAACATGATTAATAACAGGCCCGTACCGGACACGTGTGCAGAAGGTTCACAGCATGGAGCCTCCAAATTAGAAGTACTTACTCAATAGAATCTGTCAAAGAAGTTAACCACGAAGGCCCCAACTCACGAGTAGTACGGCAAATGATAGATTTAGATGGACCTAATCAATAGAATCTGCCAAAGAAGTTAACCACGAAGGCCCCAACTCACGAACGCCTCTCATTATCTCTTCTCTCTTTTTTTGTTTAGGACGAGCGGGGGCCAGTTCTTCCAATCGCATCACGTATGCGATTAATTCTATTGTGATTTCCCCGTAATATGGTAGATCGGTTGTGGCAATAAATAGGCGCAAGGTCCGTTCCAGGCTGCACCCTCAATCCACCTTTTATTTTATGTTTTCTTCTAAATTTCTACCATGGCGCAAGGAAGACTTAGTGACTGGCTATGATAGCAATTAAAAACATTTTTGAGAATATTTTTTATTAAAAACTAACTGAAGATTTTGTCTCAAGGATTATAAAAGGATGACATGTTTATGCTAAAGAATTTATTCCCTCCGTTTCATATTAGTACTAGTTGTCCCGGTTTTATCTATATCTCTAGACACACTTAAGTGTATATGTACAAATGAATTTTGACAAACTTGGGACAACTAATTTGTGACGGGGAAAACGTTACTTTTGTATTTATTTTTGATAGATGTAATTCTTCCAAAAAAAAATTGTACCATCAACATGATATATACATTATTAAACCATTATTTTCCTAATTTCCGGTGATTATGATGAAGGCCTAATATTTTACTTCGCGCAGGGTCTCTGTTTTTTCCGCTATGGCCCTGATTAATAATACATAGTATTTGTAAAAAATAATAGTGAAAAACATAAAACTTAAAATGGGGGACAAAAAACGAAAGCGAGAAAGGAAAAGAATAACAAAAATAGAAAAGAGAAAGAAGAAGAAGAAGAAAAAAGTACCTAACCGCTCAGCCCAATATCGACTTGTTTACAGGACGATACCTACTTGCTACCGATTAAGTCTGGATCTTGGAAATCTGCAGTTTGGGGGCCTTCATAGTTGAAAAAAAAAACGGTGGCATCGTACTGTTCACGAATTCGCTGGGCGCTCAGGTCGATCCTTAGTTGCAACTTGCAAGAGGCCTACTGGAGGCTTGCAGCGGGCCAAAACATAGAACGATGTCCAACGGGGTAAATAGAAATTTTCAGGGATCCAAGATCCATGAAGACGATAGTAATAACACAAAATAATAGAATACAAAATATGAACACAGCGAGGGATATTTTCTTCAGTCATAAATGGCAGCGTGATGTACGGATAGATCTGTCATAGCTAGAGACCGTTATACTATCTACATGTTTTTGTATTTCTCGTACTTTTGTTCTGGTCACAAGATATATAATTGATCGGCTATGTGCATCTTAGTTACGCAGAGACCAGGCGTACATATTACTCTAAATAATAAAGCGCTCATTTCTAAAAAATAAATACAAAATCCATATTTGAAGGAATAAAGTAACAACGACACGAGGGATGAACAGAAAAATTCAGATGTGCAATCAAATGCTAACATTTCAGACCAATTCCTTCTACCACAAGCTAAGATATATCTATATACATCATGTGGATTGTTAAATATCCAAAGACATTCAAGAGAATAGAGGACAAATTCTACTGCAAACTCGGGACAACAAAGCACCCTAGAAAAAAAATAGTTGCCATCCATTTCCTCCAAGGAAACCCTAGACCTAGGCGTAGGCAGAGCATGGGGAAGCCGTGACCACTTCCTTGTGGTGGCGACAGTATGGAGGTGCTGGCGGCCATGGCGGCTAAAGGGGAAGAAGATGATGGCTTTTTCGTGTACTTCCCGTCGGCGAAGCATGGATCTGGTGCGCCATGGAGTCAGGGACACGAGGCAGGAGTGGAGATTAGTGCATAAAATTTTTCTTTGAGGGTGAACACGAGCAGCTATTTAGAGTTGGGAGGGGAACGAGGAGGGCTGTCCTGGAGCATGAGGAAGATGAGCGATGAGCAGCACATGAAAGGAGTAAATGGTGTACCTAAATTTAGGATAATGTCATGTTATGGGCCCATTGTTTATGGGGTATCTTTTTTTTTGGAAAAGGGCATATATTAATATCACACGGATACCAATTACACCCAGCCTTTGCAACAACGCATACCCCATTGGCAATACGGATGCACACAGCCAAAAAAAGGAAGAAAAATTACAAAAAAGAAAAGTCCGCTACAGTAATCTGATCCTTAGCAACAGTGACACTACCACCACCAAAACAACACCAGAAGTCCAACCTTAAAAAAAAGACGCCTCCAAGAAGGAAACAATGCACAAGCGATGTTATCGCCCGATCAAAGATCTTAGGTTTTCACTCCGGAGAAAGTCCTTGCTCACAAAACAATGCCTTCTGGAAGACTATTGTCATGCACAACCAATAAAGGCCAGACCTTGGGTTTTTATCTTGCAAGGTAAGACTATGAACTCCTCCTGTGATGTCACCCCCTCTAACAGACGCTACTGCGAGTCACAGATAATCAAGCGAGATCCACATCGCCATAAAGACTCAATCCACCATAGCTCGCCCACATGTCTCTAGCTTCATGACATTCTCCACATCTGACTTCACCATATGTATCGTCAAAGACATGTCACATGATGATAACAGATAGCAGATTTTCACCATGCTCCTACTGAAACCAAACGGCCAGCAAAAAAACACAGGTGTGCATGACCGAATTCCTTCCGATACAGCAAGCTCCAGGCATATGCGCCCATGGGAGTTCGCTGGTGGAGCCTTCCGGAACCAGCCACTCCGGCCAAATCAATGGAGACACGCATCAAGTAGATCTTCGTCTTGGTGAGAGAGGAATCCAAGGACCACCTCCTTTATTCAAACCGAGTCGGTAACCCCCTCGCCACCTGCCGGCAACCTGCAAGTTCTGCCACACCAAACCCTACCAGCAGCCCTGCAGCTAGGCTAGTACCAAGAGAGATGAGGAGAGGAAGGTCGACCCCGACCAGATCTGGCCCTACGAGCAGTGAAGAGGTCCGGGAAGGCAGCGTCGGAGCACCAGATCTCAATATCTAGGGTTTCCAGCACCAACCGGCTTGGCCCTGGAATTCCACCGCCGGACATGGAGCCGCCGAAGGGACCTCCGCCACCACCCCAACCAGGGACGCCGCCATGGTTGCCAGCCGTCGTCGATCCGACCACGTCTTTCCCAGCAGCCATGGCGGCTAACTCCGGCCTCCATCAACCCCGGACCACCTTCAGCGGCTAGGCCCGCTGCCACCATGGTGAGGCCAATGGCAGCGGTGGTAGGGGAGCTTTGGCGGCGTGCGGCAGTGCCCGTGGTGTCACCCTGGGGTGCGACACGCGGGTTTTTTTCGTGGTGACTTCTAAAATGGAGGGAGGATTTCACTTCCCCGGCCTCTGCACCAACTAGAGATGCACACAGCCATTAAGCATGAGTATCATTATTTTTAAACTTGGTTAAACACCAAGCCTGGTCCTTAAGATAAATTGCAGGAGTACCAGGATAGCCTAATCCTCAAGTATAAATAGGAACCTAAATTCGCACGCATGAGGATTTAAACCCAGGTGTTGGGTTTGTACATCCACTCCCCAACCAGTTGAGCTAGGCTCACTTCTCCGATATATACTACACAAAATATTTTTTAGTTTAGTTATACACCTCATTAATTACGCTTAGGATACAACTAATGGACGCCTCGGGGTCCATAATGGAAGGTGAGATATCGGTGGGGGCATAGGTATGTCCAAACCTGGCTATCGGGCCGGGCTTTGGCAGGCCGGGTGATGACCCACAAGTATAGGGGATCGCAACAGTTTTCGAGGGTAGTAAAGCCTAGTTTATTGATTAAACACAAGGGGAGCCAAAGAATATTTATAAACCTTAACAACTGAGTTGTCAATTCAGCTGCACCTGAAAATAATCTTGCTCACGGCAGTTTATCAGTAGCAATAGCAAAGTAACAATAGTGGTAAAGTAAAGGCAGTAGTAACAATAGTAGCAAACAGTAGGATTTGAGTGCGGTAGGCATAAGGATGGATGTACGTTGCATGGACAAGAATATTCATGTAATATCAAGATCTAGGATATTTGCAGATAACTAAAATAAAGTATCCAAGTACTAAATAATCATAGGCTTGTGTTCTATATATAGTCATACGTGCTTGCAATGAGAACTTGCACAACATCTTTTGTCCTACCAGCCCGTTGCAGCAGGGCCTCAAGGGAATCTACTGGCAATTAAGGTGCTCATTTTAATAGAGCATCGGAGAAAAGCATTAACACTCCATGAACACATATGATCCTCACATCACAGTCATCCCCTCCGGTTATCCCGATTTCTGTCACTTTGGGGCCTCGGGTTCCGGAGATTAATATGTGTAAACAACTTGCAGGTAAGATCACAAACAATAATATTATCATGAATCAATAACATGTTTAGATCTGAGACCATGGCACTCAGGTCCTAGTGGCAAACATTAAGCATAACAAGTTACAACAATGTCAAAAAGCACTAACAAAAGATACTAGGCACCATGCCCTAACAATCTTATTCGATTATATGATAGATATCACCCAATCCCTACCATCCCCATAGCCTACAGTAGGGGATTACTCACTCATGAATGGGGAAACCTGGATGGTTGATGGAGAGGCGTCTGTGATGATAATGGCGATGATCTACTCCAATTCCCCATCCCGGCAGGGTGCCAGAACGGAGTTTCTGGTTTCGAATCGTGGTTTCTGGTGGTGGCGACACAGCGGAACTCTATCTGGAAAAACGTCGAACCCCCCTATGTTTTTAGGTCAGAGGGATTATGTAGACGGAAGGAGAGGTCGAGGGGGTGCCCGAGGTGGACACACCACCCCCTGGTGCGGCCAGGCCTGGCCTGCGCCACCAGGTGGTGTGGGCCCCTCGTTGCCCTTCTCCGTCTCGTCTTGTGGATCCGTGAGTCTTCTGGTAAAATAGGAGTTTTGCAATATTTTCCAGGATTTTTTCTAAAAGTTGATTTTCTACACAAAAACGAGACACCAAAGCAATTCTGCTGAAAACGGCGTCAGTCTGTGTTAGTTGTATCCAAATCACACAAATTAGAGAAGAAACAATAACAAAAGTGTCCAGAAAAGTAGATACATTTTGGACGTATCACCGGGTCATATCACATGGAAAAAACACGACATAGGCCCATCCTGGCCCATGGCGTACGTGCCAGGCCTATGAAACGTCGAGGCCGTTCCTGGGTCGCAGCCTCAGGCATGTGGGTCGGCCCGACACGACCAGTCAAGCCTGCAGCCGCTAGAATCTTTACTAATATATGCAAAATAAGTGCCCGGGGGGAGTCAAACTCGTGACCTCCTCCTTCCGTGGAAAAAGCTTTACCACCAACAAATGATCGAAAGCTTAATGTTGATTAGAAATTCGGCCTTTATTGGGGGTTAATTAGAAGGGCCAGCATAAAACAACAGCAAGCCAGTGTGCTTCACGTGCCGTAAGCCAGCCTGCCCAGCTTCTGTGTCATGCCCAAGTTGCGAGACGACGCACGTGTGTCAGCATGGTCCTGCCTGCGAGCTTGACGGGCCGCCGCATGCCATGCCGGTCTAGGCACGTTGAACCTGTGTCGGGCTGGTGCTAGGTCGGGCTTGCCCGCTGGCCAAGTTTGGGAATTTCGGTAGGTCCTTTGACACAATTCGTTTCGTGGTGCTACTATACATACGACTCTACAAGGTATTACTGAGGACACTACCTTACCTCCAGAGTAGATGGAAGTGAATACACTGCTACAACTGCAAGCCACAAATGACATTTGGGTTATAGCAGTGCTGGAGTCAATTCCTGATCTAGTTTTAGGTGCTGAACTACCTCTAGTGTGAGCAAACTACTAACAGAGTTCATTGATGTGTTTAAAGAGCCTCAAGGTTTGCCTCGCTACAGACAGTATGGCCATGCCATTACACATGAAGCAAGCGCAAAACCTCCAAACATAAAACCTTACCATTATGCTCCTCTCTAGAAAGACAGAGATTGAGCAACATGTACAAGAAATGCTTCGCTCTGAGTCATTGCACATAGCATGAGCCCATATGTTGCATGTGTTACTGGTGAAAAAGAAGGACAAGAGTTGGCGGTTTTGTATTGATTACCGACATCGGAATTCAGTAAATATCAAGAATAAGTTTCCTCTACCAATCGTCGATGAGCTGCTTGACGAACTAGCCAGTCCGACATTCTTCTCCAAGCTTGACCTGCATGCCGGTTATCATCAAATACACTTGCGAGAAGAGGATGAAGAGAAGACCGCTTTCAAAACTCATCACGGGCAATTTCACTTTAGGGTGATGCCGTTTGGGCTCACGAATGCGCAGACAATGTTCTGATGACTAATGGACACGATTTTGCTGACTATTCTTGCAAATTCGTCACTATCTTCCTTGACATCCTAGTATACAATGTCACCTTGCAAGAGCACTAGGAACATTTGTGTCTTGTCTGGCTCGGCTGTGCCAACATCAGCTGTACGCGAAAGCTTCTAAGTTCTCGTTTGCCCAGTATCGCATTGAGTACTTGGGACACATCATTTCGTGCGAAGGCATGGAAACAGACAATGAGAAGAAACATGCAATGCATGAGTGGCCAGTGGCAACTACAACAACAGAATTACGTGTATTTCTCGGCCTCACAGGATATTATCGCAAGTTCGCTTCGCTATATGGCATTATCGCTAAGCCCTTTACTTAGTTGTTGACTAAGAAATGCTTCTAGTGAAATGCGCAAGACCAGACAACATTTGAGCAATTGAAGGTGACCATGGTAAATATCATGATGCTCGCTTTGCCAAATTTCGATCGTACATTTTCAATCGAGATAGATGCATGTGTCACGGTTGTGGACGCAGTGCTCATGCAAGATGGACATCACATGGATTATTTCAGTAAGGCTCTAGGCATGCAGAATCAACGGCTGTCTATGTATGAGAAGGAGTTTCTGGCAGTGATGATGGTTGTGGACAAATGGCACGTATATTTATAGCATGGACCATTCGTCATTCTCACAGATCACAAGAGCCTCTGCAATCTGGGGGATCAGTAGTTGGACACAGAGTTGCAGCGCAAGGAGATGTCGAAGCTGGTAGGATTGCAATTTCGTTTTCAGTACAAGCAAGGTGCTGACAATGGGGCAGCTGATGCTCTATCTTAGGTGGAACATCTTCTGACGGCCAATGCTATGTCCATCTGTCAACAACGCTGGACACATGAGGCAACTAATTCTTACGAGATTGATTCAAAACTCAGGAACTGCTGACCCATTTGGTTGTTTTTTCTCCCGATGACGACATTTATACATTGAATCAAGGCATGATTCGTTATCGTGGCTGCATATGGATTGGTTCGAACACAACTCTGCAAACCACGCTCATAAGTGTGATGCATCATAGTGCAGTGGGTGGACACTCTGGTGCCATGGCAACATATCAACGGGCAAAGAAATTGTTTGTGTGGCACAGATTGAAATCAGAAGTGGATGATTTTGTTCGACAGTATTAGGTGTGTCAACAATCCAAGCATGAGAATTGCAAACCAGTAGGTAAACTTCAGCCTCTACTGATTCCTCTAGTTCCTTGGCAGGATATATCCATGGATTTCATCACGGGCTTGACAAAATCTGATGGGTACAAAGTGATTATGGTGATTGTGGATAGATTGACAAAGTTTGCACATTTTGTCCCCCTCAAGCACCCATTTACAGCAGCTTCGGTGGCTCAAGCACTATGGGATAATGTTGGAGATATGCCCAAGAGGCAATAATAAAGTGGTTATTATCATATCTTCATACTTATGATAAATGTTTACATACCATGCTATAATTGTATTAACCGGAAACATTAATACTTGTGTGATTTGTAAACATAAAAGAGTCCCTAGTAAAGCCTCTTGTTAAACTAGCTTGTTGGTTAATATATGATCATGGTTTCCTGATCATAAACATAGAGATGTTATTAATAACAGGGTCATATCATTAGGGGAATGATGTGATGGACATACTCCTATAGTTAAGCGTAGCATAAAGATCAAGTCATTTTATAGTTCATTTGCTATAAGCTTTCTGATACATAGTAACCTAATTCCTTCGACCATGAGATCATGCTTATCACCATCACCGGAAGGATGCTTTGATGACATCAAACACCACACCGTAACTGGGTGGCTATAAATATGGCATTGAGTGTTCGGAAAGTATGGGTTGAGACACATGGATCAAGAGTGGGATTTGTCCATCCATATGACAGATAGATATACTCTGGGCCCTCTCGGTGGAATGTCATCCAATTAGCTTGCAAGCATGTGACTAGCTCACAAGGGATCACATATCATGGGAACGAGAAAAAAGTACTTATCGGTAACGAGGTTGAACTAGGTATGCAGAGATACCGATGATCAAAACCTCGGATAAGTAAACTATCGTGAGACAAAGGGAAATTGGTATCGTATGTAAGTGGTTCATTCGATCGCAAAGTAATCGTAGAAATATTTGGGAGCCATATGAATTTCCAAATTCCTCTATTGGTTATTATTCGGAGAAATGTCTCGATCATGTCCGCATAATTCACGAACCGTAGGGAGACACACTTAAGGATTCGATGTTGTTTGAGTAGTTATGGAATGATGAGTAAGAGACCGAATGTTGTTCGGAGTCTCGGATGGGATCCGGGATATCACGAGGAGATCCGAAATGGTCCGGAGAATACGATTCATATAAGGAAAGTCCTGTTTCGGGGTTGGAGAATGACTTCGGTGTTTTCATTAGGAATGTTCTAGAAGGTTCCGGAATGTCCGACACTCCGGAGGGGAAGGGTACATGAATGTGTCATTACAAGTTGGAAT
Source organism: Avena sativa (assembly GCA_916181665.1). NCBI lineage: Eukaryota > Viridiplantae > Streptophyta > Magnoliopsida > Poales > Poaceae > Avena > Avena sativa. The sequence continues at coordinate 445,869,924 of OV702293.1, read as the reverse complement.
GGTTGCATCATGTACTAGGTGTCATCGCTGAACAAAATAAAGGGATAAATCAAATCCTAGTTTGAAAAGTCAAACGCCAATTTGAAAAAGTCAAACGGCTATTTTGTTTGGTGGAGGGAGAGTAGGAAACCTACTTGGGGAGGAAGTCCCTCTCCCTCCACCGCCGACCCTTGGAGACCGAGTTGGGGAGGGACTCCCCTCCCCTTGGCGCGCCCCCTCCACCTATATAAGGAGGGGCAGGGCTGCCCCTCCAAAAACTACACCTTGCCCCTCTAAACCTAACCCTAGCCGCCGCCGGCCACCATAGCCGCCGTCGCCCTAGGGTTTGCCCAAGCCGCCGACTTGGGGCAATCCCCTTGCCCTAGCCGCCGGCCTAGCTCCCTCTACTTGGTGCCTCTAAACCCTAGATCGCCAAGCCTCTCTCATAGTCCACCATACTCGCTCCGGCTTAAGGCGAAGCCCTGGGAGATCTTCCCTCTACTTCCGGTACCACGCCGTCGTGCTGCCGGAATCATGAGGAGAGTACTACAACCTCCGCTGCCTGCTGGAACAAGGGAGAGGAAGGTCTTCATCGAGTATCGAATGTGTGACCAACTGCGGGAGCGCTGCCGGAACGCGGCGCCGGAAGGATCGTCTACATGATCTTGAGATCGGGAAGAGTACGACTACATCACCCACGAGAATCCAATCTCGTTAACCGCTTTGGAATCTTCGAGGGTGAGTTCTTCTATTGAATCGTTGCTACAATCTAGTAGATGGATCTTGGCTTGTTTGTTTGCATGCGGTAGAATTTTTTTGTTTTCCATGCTACGAACCCCTACAGTGGTATCAGAGCCGTGTCTATATGTAGATCTGTTGCACGAGTAGAACACAATGGTCATTGTGGGCGTTGATGCTTTTGTTGTCGATTGCTTCTTGTGTACTTTGCATCTTGCGGGATGGTGGGATGAAGCGGCCCAGGCTAACCTTACATGACATCGTTCATGAGACTTGCTCCACGCTTGACATGCAACTTGTATTGCATAAGTGTCTTTGCGGGTGCCTGTTTCTCCCAACATAGTTAAGATTCAATTTACAACGGGTGATTGACAATACTAGTATCAATGTTGTGGTTCTTATTCGTAAGTTAGAACGACACTTATTGAAAGCCCCAAACCACGTAAAACATGCAAAGAAAATTAGAGGCGTCTAACTTTGTTTTGCAGGGGTGTGCTGTAATGTGATATGGCCATGATTGTGATTATATTTGATGTATGCAATGTTCCTTATTGTAAGTTGGCAACCGGCAGGAGCCATATGGTTGTATTTAAATTCTGTTAAGACCCGCGTGTCTATTCAAAGTAGTTGTAATAGTTGAAGCTGGTGGACGACAACCATGGAGCGGCGTCATTGACCTTGATGCAATGCCGGTGATGATGGAGATCATGTTCGTGCTTGAAGATAGAGATCGGAAGCACAAAGAAGAAAGGCCATATCATATCGCATATTATGAATTGCATGTGATGTTAATCCTTTTATGCATCTTGTATTGCTTAGTTCACGATGGTAGCATTATAAGATGATCCCTCAAGCACATAATTTCAAGTTTTAAAGTGTTCATCCTTAGTAAGCACCGTTGCTAAAGCTCGTTGTTTCGAAGCACCACGTGATGATCGGGTGTGTTAGATTCTGCGAGTGTATACAACGTGAGCAAGCCAGATTTGCTCATGCGGAAGCTAAGGTTTGATCTTGACGAGCCTAGCATGTACAGACATGGTCTCGGAACACGGATCACCGAAAGGTAAAGCATGAGTCATATAGTAGATATGATGAACATGTTGATTATTCGCCATTGAAGCTACATCAACTCTCGTGATGATCGGTTTTGATGTGGTGGATTTGGTTCGTGTGATCACTAAAACAATGTGAGGGATATTGTTTTGAGTGGGAGTTCAACGGCAATATGATTAAAAGTTGAACACTATTTATCATAAATTAAATCAAAGTGAATTTGCATAGTTGTTGTAGTCAATGGCATCCGTTTACCACCTTGCGCTTAGTTTTTAATTGAGATGATAGAACTATAGAATTCTGGTTAGTTACTTTATTAACTGGTATCGTATTGTTTTGAAGTGTTAATCTGAAGTTTAAAAGTCCTATTGCAAACTTTCAGTAAGTTCCAGTTACTCCATGAAGTTTAATAATTGGTATTAAATCAAGAGTGACAATTTCCAGTGTTAGTATATAAGTATCATGTTTGTCTCCATGATTCTTGATATTCGAAAGATAGTTTCAATATCAAGGTAATCTAGGAGATGAAAGAGTTGTTTCAGAAACCATGATGTGTGGAAGATATTATGATATCTGAAACAAAGTTTTGGTTGCAACATGATAGAGTATAATATGGCAAAAGTCATGTTCTCATATTTGATGAGAATTTGCAAAAGGTTGGAGACACTAGTTGTCCTAATCCTCCAAAAGGTTTTGGAGAGCAACATTATACTCGTGATTCACCGTTATAAGCTAAAAGTAGCTTGATCATGGATGATTCCATGATAAGGGTGAATATTTGATGTAGGTAAAATGTTTACTACACCAAGAGATTACTAAAGAAAGGAATTTGAAAGAACACCAAACATTTGATGATGGTGATCTACTTCAAAGTGCAAGTCCAAAGACATTGGTATTTTACTATACATGCTTTGGACTATGTGTCATGTATATGGCTTCACTATTGATGTTGATAGATTATTTCAAACAGAAAAGAAATACTGAAAGAGAATCTCATAAATATATGGCAGAAAAGAAAAGACTAGAATTGTTCAGTTTAGGTATATAAAGGATATACATGTTATGGCTGTATTCTTTGCTTGTTAAATAATGTGGTTCTTAAGTATTGGATACTGAATTTGTTGGTATGAATCGTCATACGAACAATAGAATTCATGAACTACAATGGCCTAAGTAACTAGCAAAAGAATATGTGATGACGTTCATCGAGAACAAATAAAGGGTTATTGTGTTGCTCGTTAAACATCAAAGCTTGCCTTCAAGATTTGTTTTATCAGGTATTATGAGAACAATAGGGTTGTTCAAATAATTGCCATAATCCATAAAAGATGGATGATTTACAAATCTAGTTGGATAAATCACATCCATAAAATAAGTGCTAAAAATGTCGAAAGACGATTGATTGAAATATCACTTAGGAAGTGACGTCGCCGTTTAAATTATATTGGAAAGAAAACATGAAAAACTCCATGTGGATGGAATTTTGGAGTCTTTTGATTTTTGATCAAATGACGCTTGTTAAACTTTCCTAGAGATAATTAAAACTTCGTTCATAGGCCAAAAGGGAACGAATGACTAGCTTATTGGAACTTATACATATTGTTGTATGAAGTCCATTATGTGTAGTCAAGAGCGTTGGATTTCAACTTCATATGTTTTATCCGAATTTGAGTGAATATATGAATATTTACTTAATAAGGATGAAGTATGAAACATTTGAAAAGTTCAAAGTTTTTCAAGATGAAGTGCAAAATCATTGTAACAAGAATATAAATAGTTTATGATAAGATCATAAAGGAAGATATTTGAGTTACAAGTTTAGCATAATACCTAAGATTTAAGGAATCGTTCCATGGATTTGCATTTTCCGAAACACCATAAGAGTATGGAGCGTTCGAGATATGTAATTAAACCTTGTTTGACATGGTAAGATCAAAGGTGTAATTCATAAAACTGCCATTATATTTTAAAGATTAAAAGATTTAGAGACTATCGTTTTTCCACTAAAAAGAGCTCCATCATAATCCGTTGAATTGACACCATATAAAGTTATGGTTTGGGATAAAACCCAAGTTGTCCTTTCTTAAACATTGGTATGCTATGCATAAGAAAGATGTTTGCAACCAAAGTCGGATGAACCTGTCTTTGTATGTTATTTCGAATAACTGTTCCTCCATAACATCGGAGACAAAAATGTTTGTCGCTTAAAACGTCAAGTTTCTTAGAGAAGGAATTTTTCGTGAAAAGTTAAGTGGGTGGACAATAGAACTTTGATAAGGTTAAAATAACCTTAGCTATATGTGCAGGGTTGCGCAGCGCCGAAAAGTGTTCCGGAGGCAACAACAATGCTCATGGCTCACGTGCCTCAAAGGTTGTGGTTATGGAGATCTAAGTTCCTATTAAAACAAGTAGGTCGGGTAACAATCAAATACCAAGATTTGAGAGTTAAATCATTATTTGACAATAATGATCCGACTATATGCAAAGAAGCGATGATGGGCCCTGACTCCATCAAATGGCTTGAAGCCATAAAATCCGTGATAGTTTCATATACGAGAGATCAAGCTTTGAATTTGAAAGACCCTCTGGAAAGGTACAAGACCTTACAGTCGTATTTGGATCTATAAAGAAATAGACATGGATGTTTCACATCTATGAAATTATCGACATGTCGGGAAAGAGTTCACGACAATGTTCAAAGAGTTGACTATGACAAGATCTAATCTTTCATTAAGCGATATTTAGTCTAGACGGATTAATGTAGCAACTACGACATATAATTTGTTATGTGTTGAATAAACAAAACAAGTTCTTCTAATAGAATGGTTACCAAGGACGTATGCATGACACGGTCCAAAGGGTTTTGTTAATTCAAAGGATGCTAAAAGCATATGCAAACTTCAATAGTTGAAGTAAGCATCGCGGAGTTGGAATCTTCACCATGATGAAACTGTTAAAAGAGTCTAATTTCATCGGAGACGATGAAGATGCTTGCATTTGCAAGAAATTAAGTGGGAGCGCTAAGACATGTTTCTAATACATTATGTGGAAGACATATTGTTGATTGGACATAATGTATCTTTTATTAACACAGGATAAGAATTTCATCTCGATGAAAGACTTAGGCAAAACCCAAATATTTGGCATCAATAGACGCTAATATGGTTGTGCCGAAAGTACATAGATGATATATTGAATGAGTTCAATATAGAAACTACAAGAAAGGTTCTTGTCGCACAGAAAGGATTGAATGAGTTCAATATTGATGATATATTCTAGTGTATTGACACTTGATAAGTGAAAAAAAGATTCAAGTATAGATTGATACTTGATGTATGAAATCACAAAGAGTATTTATATCAATCATGCTGTGATATGTACAAATACAGATATGTCCTATGCTCTAAATGATGTGAGCATATACCAGAATGATTCATAAGATGATCATTGGACGATAGTAAGGATATTCTTATGATCTTTTGGAAGAACTAAGAATATATTGTTTTGTAGAAGTGACAAATAGATGGTTAGTTCATTGTAAATGAATTACATTGATACTAGTTTTGTCACAAAGTACAATTTAAGTTTATCTCAATCTAAACTAAGGGTGGCACAATATAATGGAAAGTAAGTTCCATAATGAATTTGGATGAGTTCCAAAGTTAAGACATTGTGACAGATACTACAACAAAGGGCTAAGTATATAACTGCTATTATAGCAGCGAAAGAGGGCATTTGTGTCAAGTAGTTTGTTATCAAACTAGGTGTAGTTCACAGCAGGGATAATGCTATGGAGATATATTGTACGACAATATTATCAACATGTTTTAACCCCAAAGAACTAAAGGTCACACCAAAGGACCAAATTTATACAAAGCCATCTCATTAGAAAATGAGTGATGCGTAGAGACGCAAAGACATGCAATTACACACGGACCTGGAAGTGTCAGATCCGGAGATCAGTTGACCACTAGCAATCGTGTACATGCGACACCAGAAAGCCATAGGTGTTGAATACACAAAGGTTTGAAACTAGATTATTGACTCTAGTGCAAGTGGGAGACTGCTGGAGATATGCCCAAGAGGCAATAATAAAGTGGTTATTATCATATCTTCATACTTATGATAAATGTTTACATACCATGCTATAATTGTATTAACCGGAAACATTAATACTTGTGTGATTTGTAAACATAAAAGAGTCCCTAGTAAAGCCCCTTGTTAAACTAGCTTGTTGGTTAATATATGATCATGGTTTCCTGATCATGAACATAGAGATGTTATTAATAACAGGGTCATATCATTAGGGGAATGATGTGATGGACATACTCCTATAGTTAAGCATAGCATAAAGACCAAGTCATTTTATAGTTCATTTGCTATAAGCTTTCTGATACATAGTAACCTAATTCCTTCGACCATGAGATCATGCTTATCACCATCACCGGAAGGATGCTTTGATGACATCAAACACCACACCGTAACTGGGTGGCTATAAAGATGGCATTGAGTGTTCGGAAAGTATGGGTTGAGACACATGGATCAAGAGTGGGATTTGTCCATCCATATGACGAATAGATATACTCTGGGCCCTCTGGGTGGAATGTCATCCAATTAGCATGCAAGCATGTGACTAGCTCACAAGGGATCACATATCACGGGAACGAGAAAAAAGTACTTATCGGTAACGAGGTTGAACTAGGTATGCAGAGATACCGACGATCAAAACCTCGGATAAGTAAACTATCATGAGACAAAGGGAAATTGGTATCGTATGTAAGTGGTTCATTCGATCGCAAAGTAATCGTAGAAATATGTGGGAGCCATATGAATTTCCAGATTCCTCTATTGGTTATTGTTCGGAGAAGTGTCTCGATCATGTCCGTATAATTCACGAACCGTAGGGAGACACACTTAAGGATTCGATGTTGTTTGAGTAGTTATGGAACGATGAGTAAGAGACCTAATGTTGTTCGGAGTCTCGGATGGGATCCGGGATATCACGAGGAGATCCAGAATGGTCCGGAGAATAAGACTCATATAAGGAAAGTCCTGTTTCGGGGTTGGAGAATGACTCCGGTGTTTTCATCGGGAATGTTCTAGAAGGTTCCGGAATGTCCGGCACTCCGGAGGGGAAGGGTACATGAATGTGTCATTACAAGTTGGAATTGTTGCATCATGTACTAGGTGTCATCTCTGAACAAAATAAAGGGATAAATCAAATCCTAGTTTGAAAAGTCAAACGCCAATTTGAAAAAGTCAAACGGCTATTTTGTTTGGTGGAGGGAGAGTAGGAAACCTACTTGGGGAGGAAGTCCCTCTCCCTCCACCGCCGGCCCTTGGAGACCGAGTTGGGGAGGGAATCCCCTCCCCTTGGCGCGCCCCCTCCACCTATATAAGGAGGGGCAGGGCTGCCCCTCCAAAAGCTACACCTTGCCCCTCTAAACCTAACCCTAGCCGCCGCCGCCCTAGGGTTTGCCCAAGCCGCCGACTTGGGGCAATCCCCTTGCCCTAGCCGCCGGCCTAGCTCCCACTACTTGGTGCCTCTAAACCCTAGATCACCAAGCCTCTCTCATAGTCCACCATACTCGCTCTGGCTTAAGGCGAAGCCCTGCGAGATCTTCCCTCTACTTCCGGTACCACGCCGTCGTGCTGCCGGAATCATGAGGAGAGTGCTACAACCTCCGCTGCCTGCTGGAACAAGGGAGAGGAAGGTCTTCATCGAGTACCGAATGTGTGACCGACTGCAGGAGCGCTGCCGGAACGCGGCACCGGAAGGATCGTCTACACGATCTTGAGATCGGGAAGAGTACGACTACATCACCCACGAGAATCCGATCTTGTTAACCGCTTTGGAATCTTCGAGGGTGAGTTCTTCTATAGACTCATTGCTACAATCTAGTAGATGGATCTTGGCTTGTTTGTTTGCATGCGGTAGAATTTTTTTGTTTTCCATGCTACGAACCCCTACAGATAATGCCATCAAGCTCCATGGGGTGCCACTGACCATCGTATCTGACAGAGATCCGTCTTCACCAGCGCCATGTGGCAGGAGCTTCTTTCTACTGCGGGCATGATGACCCACAAGTATAGGGGATCGCAACAGTTTTCGAGGGTAGTATTACCCAATTTATTGTTTCAACACAAGGGGAACCAAAGAATACTTGCAAGCCTTAACAACCGAGTTGTTAATTCAGCTGCACGTGGAAATAGTTCTTGCTCACAGAAGTCTATCAGTAGCAACAATTTTGTAGTAGCAATAGAAAAGTAACAGCAGCAGTAGAACAAGAGCAACAGTAAAAGTCCTAGTCCAATGACCTAGAACTAGCGGCGCTAGACTCTGATGCACGGCGGCGGCGGCTTGGCAGTGGCTTCGCCGGTGTTGCAGGAAGCGAGAAGGAGGGAGAGGGTGCTCACCTGATTCATTGAATGATGCTGATGCTCAACGTGCTCTCGGGGAAGTAGGGGGCGTACGAGGGTAGTGATAATTTCTTGCTGGAGTTCCTTCTGGCGACGGCGTGCTCTGGTGCTGTCGGAGACGAACCTACAAGGTGCGATAGGACGCGAAACAGGGGTATTAGAAGCGCGAAGGAACGCAGGGTGTAGTGGTGTCCTCTAGAGAAAGGGGGAGGACGGGGCTTACGGGGAGGGTCACCGGAGCTGATGTAGTTGGCGGTGGAGCTCAGTCGAAGATGTTGCCGAGCTTGCAGGGCACTCGCGGGCGAGCTGAGGCCATAGAGAGATGCGCCAGGGTCTGGGGAACTTGCCTGCGTGCTCGGGGAGGCAAGGGGTGGCGCGAGGCTGCCAGAATCGCTCGGTGAGCTTGCCGGAGACAGCGGCAGTGCAACTCAAAATGGGAGCATCCTAGTGGCTCACTGGCAGCATGGTTTGAGGGGAATGAAAGAGGAGAGGGAGGTGATTTAAATGGCGTGGTCGCGGGGATTAAACGTCGAGCATTTACCGTTAATTTACTCCGAGGAGTTAACGGCAGGAAACAGCCGGGGGGGGGGCGCGGTCCTCGCGTGGGTGGAGAAGATGGTGAGGTGGCAGTGGGGGCCGGCGTCAGCGAGTGAGAGAGAGTGGGGTGGGGCCTTTCTGTCAGCGGTCGAGGGGTGCGGGTTTGAGTGATAAAATATCCAGAGAGGGTTTCCTGCGTGGGCTGGCGATGGGTTTAGTTGGGCCAGGCCAGTTGGGCCGGGTCCTTTTCATATTTTTTTCAGTTCTGTTTGCTTTTCTTTTTTCCTTTTCTTTTATTCTGTTTTGGTTTTGTTTAAACAATTCAAGCATTCATTTGAATTCAAAATCTAGCCAAATTTTGTGTGGGTTTAGATACTGATTAGTATTGTATTCTGATATCAATTTTTGAATAAAACCTTATTCATTTTGGGGTCTTTTATTTATTCAAAATAGGCTCTATTTTTTAATTAGATAGGATTTAAAAAAATGTTTCAAACACCATTTAAATTCTTTTAAACCTTCTAATTCTTTTCAGTAGGTTTTGTTTACTTAAAAGGGTGTCAAATAATTCATCTTGAGTTATTTGGAAAAGCTTCTAATAGGATTTATTAATCATTTAAAATTGGGTTTGTCTTTATTCCAATAGGGTTTGGTCTAAGACAATTTATTTTATTTTGGAAATTCTTTATCCTTTTATTTTATTTGGATTGGGATTAAAATCATTCCATTTGCTTAATGGATTATGCCAAGATTTAGTTTGGATCTTTGGATATTCTTTATTTAATAATTCTTTCTTTTCTTATAAAATCCATATCTTTTTTTTAGAGATCCAAACTTGGTGATTCCAATTTGTGAAATCTTATTTTATATTTGTTTATCCTTTTAAATCTCTTTAGGATTATTTGCTCAACATTTGGTATGGATTTTAGATAAGGGCTTTATTAGCTTTGGAAATTACTTTTCCTTATCTTTTTATATTCATAGTTTTTTTATTTATGGTTCCAAATTAAGTGAAACCAATTTATATGGTCTTTTAATATTTCTATTTGTCTTTCTTGATCATTTATGAATGTTTGTTGACCAACTTTTCTATGGATCAAATCCATAGGCTTGGAGATACTTTGGAAATGATTTATATTCCATTAGGGTTTAGGGTTTGGATTTATTTTCCAAGTGTTTAAATTTCCAGATACATTCATTGAGGAATGCATTTCTCTTGATTTGGATTTTTGTTGGATTCAAACTTTTACCAAAGTTTGTTCAAGATGGGGTTTTAAGTTTTCCTTTTAGAAACAAAAGTTTCTTTTCACCCTGATTTTCAACAAAAAAAATTATTTTGTTTATTTATTTTTCACATTACAAGATTTGGAAAATCTTGGGATGTGACAGGCTACCACCCTTAAAATAAATCTTGTCCCGAGATTTGGGGAGGCTAGGGTTACAAGTTGGCTCAAAGCAACTAGGGTACTACCACCCTTAAAATTTTTCCAACTACATTACATCTTGGTTTGCTTGGGATCTTTGGGAAACTTCTCTGGGCAAATATCTGCATAGTGTCCCTTGTTTCCACACTTGAAACATGTGACTAGGCTGAGATCCTTCATAGGCTTGTTTATCTTGTGCTTCATCTTTTCTGGACAGTTACTTGCATAATGTCCTTGGTTACCACAACTGAAACATGTGATAAGATTGAGTTCTTCACGTATCTTCTATGGACAAGTTGCTACATAATGTCCTAGCTCTTTGCAGTTGTTGCACCATACTTGGCTGATCTCCTTATACTTATTCTTCTCTGGACATTCACTGGCATAATGTCCCATTTCTTTACAATGATTACATTGCACATGGCTTTTGTCCTTCTTTTTCTTGGGTTTCTCCAAAGCTAGGAGTGCTTCTAGTTCATGTTCTTCATATGTTATCTCATAGGTAGGAATGTCTACTGGTTTCTTTGACCTTCGATTACTCCTTGGATAATTCATATGCCTCTTCTTTGGTCCTTTAAATTGGGTCATATTGCATGGAGGTACAAGTGGAGATTTTCCTTTGTCCTCATCCTTCTTGGTATACTTGGCTCTCTCATGATAGTCTGCAATCAGTTGTTGCACTCCACCTTGTTTCCTTTGTTCAACTAGGGAATAGATGGGGCATTGGATAGGGACATGATTACTTCCTTCACATAGGTAGCAAGTAGCTTGAGATGTGAGGCATTGGTCAGCTGGGTGTTTCTCTTCACAGTTGGGGCATTGATCTCCATGCTCCTTGGAAGTGTGATCCTTGTCTCCACAAATACTGCAAGCTTGGGTTCCTTCTAGAATAACATCTTTGTCATCCTTGTTGTCACAAACTCCTCTGGAAGAGTTGCCTTCCATGTGGATCATTTGATCTGTCACCTTATGCAACATTTGGGCTTGGGTTTCCAAAAACCTTTGCATGGTTGGATCTTCCCCACTGGTGTTGGCTATGAATTGAGCTGTCATTTGGTTCAACTGGTTTTGGGTTGCTATAAGTTCTCTCATGTTGTCCTCTTGGTTGTTGTTGTTGTCATCAACCTTGATGTTGGAGTTCCTTGGAGTAGTCATCTATTTGGGTTGGATTGGGATTAGAATAAGCAAGATATTTCTAAGGAAATAATTCTAATCACACACACATCACAATTCTCATAAGCAAAGTGCAAGCAATCACAAACAAACACTCCTTTCAAACAACAAATTTCCAAGCATATTTTTAGGCAACCAAAAATATTTTTGTTACACCACATAAGTTGGTGGGTTTGATTTAAACAAAATATGGTGGTCCATCTATATGGTTCACTTGTGATCTTTCCATCCTTCTTGGTTGATTCTTCTTGCTTGAGATCATGGTTTCCTTGGGAAAACTCTTGGTCACAAAACTTCAAAGGTGATGATGGCTCCTTCTAAGCTGTGTTTCCTTAGTCTTCAATTCTTGAACAAGATTCCTTGTCTCACTTGTCCTTAGTGATATCCAAGGTTGAAGTCCTTGGTGAATATGCTGAAGATGTTGAAGTCATTAGAGTTGAAGATGTTGAAGTCATTAGAGTTGATGAAGTCCTTTGCACATGGTGAAGTCTTTGGCCATGGGGTAGGTTTTTCCATTAAGTTTGAAATAGAAGTGATGTAGAATCAAAACCAAAATGGTTGAGGAAAGAGTTTACAAGATTGTTTGTAAATAAGTTTTTGGAACAAATACAACTCCTATTTTTCTAAGGGGTTTTGTCCAATCCTAGGGTTACAATCCTACAGGCAACACAATGCTCTGATACCATCTGTAAGATCCCTCCTTTATAAAGGAAAAGGATCCCTATGTTTACAATGCTAGTCCCTGGATCAATAGCTAGCATCCACAGTTAAGATGTAATATCAAGAAACAAAGGTCATAATACAACTTTATAACCAGGAATAAAATAATTTATGACATCTTACATAGCTCATTTGGCTATCTCATTACAATGCAGCAGAATATAACAATAGCATGGGGTCCTTCATCTTCAAAGTGCCACAGGCAGACATGTTGATTGTAGACTTGTAATCCTAATCAACAAACTTTACTAACATCAAACAAACTTGCAACATAACAAGTTACAGCCACAAGGGTCAATACATTTGAATTGTATTGGCAAGTGATACTATGGTAGTATAGTGGAGTCTATCATATATATGCATTTGGCTAAGTGGAGCTTAGGCTTGCATTGCTCAAAATATATTTTCCTTATCATTTGAAAACACTAAGTTTTTGCTTGACAAAAATCACCCAAGGCATCTCCCAATAGAAATTGGTGATCCTTCAACCCTTGTTTAACCACAAGTTTTTAACTTAGAAATTGGGATGAGGAGATTCTTGATAGCTTCCATGTCTTGATGCTCAAGTTGTCCATTACCATGGACTTGGCTAAGTACTTAGATTTTACACTCTGCAGAGGTGGTGCACTTTCCCCACAAGACTTGGTTTCACCAAGACAAGATCTTTCAGAAGCCTTCCCTTAGACCAAAATGGACGCGCTCCAACCTATCAAACCCCTACCACCAACTGTCCATTTGGCTAAGTTATTGCAACCTATATGATCCAGGCAGAGCCCATAATGCCAAGTGGTTGCACTTGAAGCTTCTCAACATTTGACATCTCAAATCTCTTTGTTCCTGGGTGGCCATCCACAAGTGAGATACACAAGGTAAACCATAGAAATGGGCCTTGTGAACCACTCGACACAAACCATTCCTTCCATTCCACCCAGGTGATTCATTCACTTAGTTGTTTTGTTAAACAAAACATAAGTCCACAAACTTAGAAATATTTCATAGTATGAATATATATTCCACCCTTGTTTTCTATTAGCTAAGCTAAGCATGATAGTAGTAGGAATCTTAACTTAGGAAATTTCTACTAAGGTTTCATCTACTAGGATTTCCCATGGCATAGTTTATACTTAGCAAAATTCCATGCAAGTCCTACTTAGAAAAAATATCACTAATGCATAGTGAAAATAATGGGACAAAAGTACCGCTTTGTGCGAATCGATCACTGTGAAGCGTTAGATCAAAGTGGGATCGCACGGCACAGATCGCGTACCCCTTCGATTTTAAGTGGTTCTATCTAAGCCTCAGGATCAAGATCCAACGGTCCTAGTCCAATGACCTAGAACTGGCGGCGCTGGACTCTGACACGCGGCGGCGGCGGCTTGGCAGTGGCGTCGCTGGCGTTGCAGGAAGCGAGAAGGAGGGAGAGGGTGCTCACCTGATTCGTTGAACGATGCTGATGCTCAACGTGCTCTCGGGGAAGCAGGGGCGTACGAGGGTAGTGATAATTTCTCGCCAGAGTTCCTTCTGGCGACGGTGTGCTCTGGTACTGTCGGAGACGAACCTACAAGGTGCGATAGGACGCGGAACAGGGGGCATTAGAAGCGCGAAGGAACGCAGGGTGTAGTGGTGTCCTCTAGAGAAAGGGGGAGGATGGGGCTTACGGGGAGGGTCACCGGAGCTGATGTAGTTGGCGGTGGCGCTCAGTCGAAGATGTTGCCGAGCTTGCAGGGCACTCGCGGGCGAGCTGAGGCCACAGAGAGATGCGCAAGGGACTGGGGAACTTGCCTGCGTGCTCGGGGAGGCAAGGGGTGGCGCGAGGCTGCCGTAATCGCTCGGTGAGCTTGCCGGAGATAGCGGCAGTGCAACGCAAAATGGGAGCAGCCTGGTGGCTCACTGGCAGTGGGGTTTGAGGGGAATGAAAGAGGAGAGGGAGGTGATTTAACTGGCATGGTCGCAGGGATTAAACGTCGAGCATTTACCGGTAATTTACTCTGAGGAGTTAACTGCAGGAAACGGCCGGGGGAGGGCGCGGTCCTCGCGTGGGTGGAGAAGATGGTGAGGTGGCAGTGGGGGCCGGCGTCAGCGAGTGAAAGAGAGTGGGGTGGGGCCTTTCTATCAGCGGTCGAGGGGTGCGGGTTTGAGTGATAAAAGATCCAGAGACGGTTTCCTGCGTGGGCTGGCGATGGGTTTAGTTGGGCCAGGCCAGTTGGGCTGGGTCCTTTTCATATTTTTTTCTATTCTGTTTGCTTTTCTTTTTTCCTTTTCTTTTATTCTGTTTTGGTTTTGTTTAAACAATTCAAGCATTCATTTGAATTCAAAATCTTGCCAAATTTTGTGTGGGTTTAGATACTGATTAGTATTGTATTCTGATGTCACATCCCAAAATTTCCAAATCTTGTAATGTGAAAAATAATTGAATAAAATAAAACTTTGTTGATTTTCAGGGTCAGAAGAAACTTTTTGAATTCCAATAGGAATCTTCAAACCTATTTTGAACAAATAAAACCCTAAAGGGATTTACAAAGTTAAATATTTAATAAAGGAAAATAAAAATCTTTGGAATTACTATTTTGAATCTTTTAATAAAAGGATTTGGTTTTCAAATGAAAAGGAAAGAATTTAAAGATTATTTTATAAGCCAAATTAAAACTTGGCCAAACTTTTTGAAATAAGATATTTCTATTTGAGAAAATAATAAAAGTTTATTTAAATAAAGTAATAAGGATTTAATATCCAAGTTTTATTAATAAAGGTTTTACTATTTCTAAAACATCAAAACTTGTTTAATTGTTTAAAATAAGTTTTCCAAGTATCTTATATTCTCAAATAAAACCTACTCATTTGGTTTTGAAAATAATTAGATTTCAAAAGGAGATTTTAAATAAATCAAACCTATTTTTGATTTAATAAACAAGGTCTATTTATTTAATTAATAATGGACCCTAAAATAAAATTATTATTTTGGGAATTGGTTTATGTTGTTAAACAGAACCAAATTCAAATCACAAAGTTTGGTGAAGGTTTTGATTTGATTTGTTTGATTGAATTCAAAACAGAAAATAGATTTGGAAAAAGATAAAACCTTCAGGAAGAAAAAAAATAGAAAAGGACCTGACCCAACTGAGCCAGCCCAGCAAAACCCAGTACCAGCCCACTCCCTCTCTCCCGGAAGAAAACGTTTCGCACCTATCAACTGACCCGCGCAGACGCTGACTGGTGGACCTCTATTCCCTCTCACTTCCCCGCTGACGCCCGGACCCCACGCAGCCAGCTCACCTCCTTCTTCCTCGCGCAGACACCGCCTGCCGTTGCTGCCATTTACGCCGGCATTGAATACGCGATGAATACGCCTTGATTCCTCGCAATAACAGCGCCCATTTAACCGCCTGCGCCTCCTCTCCATTTCCCCTCAAGCTCCTCCCTCTCTCTGCCTCCAGGCTGCGACTATTTCGCCCCGCACCGTCACTGCTCCGACCACCGTCTCCGGTCAATTCCGGCCGAGCCTCGCCACCCCTTGCCTCCCCAATCACACGGCAACATTCCCCACTCCCAGACGCTTCTCCCTATACCTCCCATTCAACCGTGGGCGCCCCAGAACGTTGGCTCCGTCTTCAACTAAGCACCGCCGCGTCTGCAACTATCTCCGGCGATGTTTCCTGGTAAGGACCGACCACCCCGAGCCCTATCCTTCACACACGCGTCATCGCCTTGACCTTACGCGTCTAACCATGCCCTCTGTTTGCCCCCTTGTGATATGTAGCGTCGACCCCGACCACGAACAGTACCATCTGACGCCGACGACGACTCCGGCGAGCGATTGCTCCCGTCCCCGTGCGCCCCTTGCTTCCTCGAGAGCACCTTGAGCTTCACCGTGACCTCCTGAACCCGGTGAGCACCTCCCCGCCTCTCTTTGCTTCCTGTATCACCGGTTCCGCCGTAGCCAGAGCAAGCGCCGCCGTCTGCCACCGCACAGCGCCGCCAGTTAGTGGCCTGTTGATTATATCCGTTAGATCAATATCGTGTGGCTGTGATAGAACATATACGAAGGGGTATCGTGTGCCTCTGCGCTGCTCGATCTAAGTTAGATCCAACGCATCGCATCAGCTGATCCACCCGAACCGGTACCAGCGAATAGGAAAGCGACGCGTGGCACCAGACGATTTAAAAACAGAAGTGGAAATCTGATTAAAATGTGATTTTGAAAAACCTATAACTTTTGATCCACACGTCCAAAAATTACAAACTTTATATCAATGGAATCAGTGGAACAAGCCCTAGCCAACCATGAAATTTGTTTAGCAAAAAGCCTCTGGTAGATTGTTTGTTTTTGCAGAAACATTTGTATGCTTGTTTAGATTAGAAAAATTATTCAAAAATGTTTTTGAGGTAGAAATCTTTGCAAATTGGTTTGTGGTGAACTTACTGACCCTAGGAACCAACCCATGGTTTTGAAAATGGATTTGGTGAAGTTTAGGATGGATTAATTGATTTAGCCCATTTCTAGCCA
The DNA here is from genome assembly GCA_916181665.1 of Avena sativa. Taxonomy (NCBI): domain Eukaryota; kingdom Viridiplantae; phylum Streptophyta; class Magnoliopsida; order Poales; family Poaceae; genus Avena; species Avena sativa. Next base: position 445,853,376 of record OV702293.1, on the reverse strand, counting down.
AGTAAAAATTTTGATTTTTGTTATGAAAATGGTTTTGAGTAAAAACTTTGGGAAAATATTTTGAATCAAACCTACTGACCCTAAAACACCAAGTTTTGAGGATTGACAACTTATTTGATGAAAGTCATAAAGTTTTGATTTGATAAAAACATTTTCCACCACATAAAATGATGAATGGATTTAAAAATGGTTTATAGACAAAACCCTTTTTCAAATGACTTTGCCACTTTGTAAAATGTCCAATTTTAGCTTTACAAAGTTTGTAACCTAGTAGAAACCACCTTTGCAAACAAAACTATCTTATGCATGCTTCCATGCATGACTTAGAACCCATTACTTTATGTGTGTGTTTTGTTTGATTGATTTTGGTTGGAATGCTAGTTGATTTTGTGTTTGCTTGATTGATTTGTAGTGAAGTTAGAAAAGTGTGAAACTAGCAAGATCAAGAAGTGAACCATCATTCCCTACCAAAAAGGCAAGTTACACTATCATCTAAAGTCCTACTATTTTCATTATACTTAGTGGATTTTGAAACATGCATGAAAAGAATTTCTATACTTATGCTATGCTAAACCCTAATAGGATACCTTATATTCCTTAGCAAAAACAATGTAGTTGTTACATGCTTAGCCATGCTATTTTTTGAAAAGAGTTACATGTTGAGATTTTATGAAGTTGAGGAATGGACTTGTGATTTATATAATAAAACAAGGACTCAATGAACCACCTGGGTGGACAAGGATACTTTGAGTTTTGGAGAAGGTGGCAACAAAAGGAACCATGTCTATGGCAATCTCTTTGTGTTGTGCTCCAAAAGAAAACCACCTAGGAAACTTAGAGATTGAACATGTTTCTCCAATTGTGGCTTTCGTGTACAACCACATGATATTATGGCTCTGGCTTGGTCAACTACATTGGGAAGACCCATGCATTGTCTTCAGGCTACTGAAAATGAGGACCTGGAATCCTACATGGGTACTGAAGACAAGCTAGCAATGGTGTATGGGAGGACCCTTTGGAAAGACTTCGTCACATTCTCAATCTGCCAGTACTCCATCTTGGTGAGTACCAACCCAGTGGCCACTGGTGGCAACAAGATGAGATTGTGACATGTGGGTAAAGTGTACAACTTCTGCAGAAGATAATAAAATCTAAGTACTTAGCCGTGTCCCCGGTTATGGACAATACTGAGCAACTAAAGCTTGAAGCTATGGGAAATCTCGACATTCCAATTTCTAAAAGAAAAACTTTTAAGTGACAACAAAAGACTTGATGCACTTGGGGTTACCAAGGAGCTCAAGAGATTCTGATAAAACTTGATGCACTTGGGGGTACCAAGGAGCTCAAGAGATTTTTGACAAGGACTTGAACACTTGGGATTTTACCAAGGAGTTCAAGGGATTTTGATAAGGATATTTGACAAGAGATCAAAACCATTTTTGAAAAGATAGGATAAATTATTGCTTTCTGCAAAAGAGCCTAAAACCCTACTTAGCCAAATATGCATGTAATAATAGGATCAACTTATATTTTACCTAGTAGTGAAACTTGCCAATACAATTCAAATGTATTGACCCTTGTGGCTGTAACTTGTAATGTTGCAGGTTTGATTGTTTTTAGTGAAGATTGATTGATTAGGATTACAAAGTCTACAACCAACATGTCTGCCTGTGGCATTTTGAAGATGAAGGACCCCATGCTTATTGATATTCCGCTGCAATGTAATGTAATAGCCAAATGAGCTATGTAAGATGTAATAAAGTTATGTTATCCCTGGTTATGAAGTTGTATTAGGACCCTTGTTTCTTGATATTACATCTTGACTGTGGATGCTAGCTATTGATCCAGGGACTAGCATTGTAAACACAGGGGACTCTACCTTACCTTGTTTTAAAGGTTGGGTCACTCCTTCTACAGATGGTATCAGAGCATCGTGTTGCCTGTAGGATTTGTAAACCTAGGATTGGATAAAACCCCTTAGAAAAATAGGAGTTGTATTTGTTCCAAACTTATTTGCAAACAATCTTGTAAACTCTTTCCTCAAACATTTTGGTTTTGACTCTACATCTCTTCTATTTCAACTTGATGGAAAAACCTACCCCATGGCCAAAGACTTCACCATGTGCAAAGAAATTCATCAACTCTAATGACTTCAACATCTTCAACTCTAATGACTTCAACATCTTCAGCATGTTCACCAAGGACCTCAACCTTGTATACCACTAAGGACTACAAGTGAGACAAGGAAATCTTGCTCAAGATTGAAGACCAAGGATTTTCCCAAAGGAAACCATGATCTCATGTAAGAAGAATCAACTAAGAAGGATGGAAAGATCACAAGATAACCATATAGATGGACCACCATAATTTAGTTAAGTGAAACACACCAACTTATGTGATGGAACAAAAATATTTTGTTGCCCAAGTATGTGCTTGAACTTTGTTGTTTGAGTGAAAAGTTGTTTGTGGATGCTAGCTATTGATCCAGGGACTAGCATTGTAAACACAGGGGACTCTACCTTACCTTGTTTTAAAGGTTGGGTCACTCCTTCTACATCTGATATCAATTTTTGAATAAAACCTTATTCATTTTGGGGTCTTTTATTTATTCAAAATAGGCTCTAGTTTTTAATGAGATAGGATTTAAAAAAATGTTTCAAACACCATTTAAATTCTTTTAAACCTTCCAATTCTTTTCAGTAGGTTTTGTTTACTTAAAAGGGTGTCAAATAATTCATCTTGAATTATTTGGAAAAGCTTCTAATAGGATTTATTAATCATTTAAAATTGGGTTTGTCTTTATTCCAATAGGATTTGGTCTAAGCCAATTTATTTTATTTTGGAAATTCTTTATCCTTTTATTTTATTTGGATTGGGATTAAAATCATTCCATTTGCTTAATGTATTAGGCCAAGATTTAGTTTGGATCTTTTGATATTCTTTATTTAATAATTCTTTCTTTTCTTATAAAATCCATATCTTTTTATTTAGAGATCCAAACTTGGTGATTCCAATTTGTGAAATCTTATTTTATATTTGTTTATCCTTTTAAATCTCTTTAGGATTATTTGCTCACCATTTGGTATGGATTTTAGATAAGGGCTTTATTAGCTTTAGAAATTACTTTTCCTTATCTTTTTATATTCATAGTTTTTTTATTTATGGTTCCAAATTAAGTGAAACCAATTTATATGGTCTTTTAATATTTCTATTTGTCTTTCTTGATCATTTGTGAATGTTTGTTGACCAACTTTTCTATGGATCAAATCCATAGGCTTGGAGATACTTTGGAAATGATTTATATTCCATTAGGGTTTAGGGTTTGGATTTATTTTCCAAGTGTTTAAATTTCCAGATACATTCATTGAGGAATGCATTTCTCTTGATTTGGATTTTTGTTGGATTCAAACTTTTACCAAAGTTTGTTCAAGATGGGGTTTTAAGTTTTCCTTTTAGAAACAAAAGTTTCTTTTCACCCTGATTTTCAACAAAAAAATTTATTTTGTTTATTTATTTTTCACATTACAAGATTTGGAAAATCTTGGGATGTGAGAGGCTACCACCCTTAAAATAAATCTCGTCCCGAGATTTGGGGAGGCTAGGGTTACAAGTTGGCTCAAAGCAACTAGGGTACTACCACCCTTAAAATTTTTCCAACTACATTACATCTTGGTTTGCTTGGGATCTTTGGGAAACTTCTCTGGGCAAATATCTGCATAGTGTCCCTTGTTTCCACACTTGAAACATGTGACTAGGCTGAGATCCTTCATAGGCTTGTTTATCTTGTGCTTCATCTTTTCTGGACAGTTACTTGCATAATGTCCTTGGTTACCACAACTGAAACATGTGATAAGATTGAGTTCTTCACGTATCTTCTATGGACAAGTTGCTACATAATGTCCTAGCTCTTTGCAGTTGTTGCACCATACTTGGCTGATCTCCTTATACTTATTCTTCTCTGGACATTCACTGGCATAATGTCCCATTTCTTTACAATGATTACATTGCACATGGCTTTTGTCCTTCTTTTTCTTGGGTTTCTCCAAAGCTAGGAGTGCTTCTAGTTCATGTTCTTCATATGTTATCTCATAGGTAGGAATGTCTACTGGTTTCTTTGACCTTCTATTACTCCTTGGATAATTCATATGCCTCTTCTTTGGTCCTTTAAATTGGGTCATATTGCATGGAGGTACAAGTGGAGATTTTCCTTTGTCCTCATCCTTCTTGGTATACTTGGCTCTCTCATGATAGTCTGCAATCAGTTGTTGCACTCCACCTTGTTTCCTTTGTTCAACTAGGGAATAGATGGGGCATTGGATAGGGACATGATTACTTCCTTCACATAGGTAGCAAGTAGCTTGAGATGTGAGGCATTGGTCAGCTGGGTGTTTCTCTTCACAGTTGGGGCATTGATCTCCATGCTCCTTGGAAGTGTGATCCTTGTCTCCACAAATACTGCAAGCTTGGGTTCCTTCTAGAATAACATCTTTGTCATCCTTGTTGTCACAAACTCCTCTGGAAGAGTTGCCTTCCATGTGGATCATTTGATCTGTCACCTTATGCAACATTTGGGCTTGGGTTTCCAAAAACCTTTGCATGGTTGGATCTTCCCCACTGGTGTTGGCTATGAATTGAGCTGTCATTTGGTTCAACTGGTTTTGGGTTGCTATAAGTTCTCTCATGTTGTCCTCTTGGTTGTTGTTGTTGTCATCAACCTTGATGTTGGAGTTCCTTGGAGTAGTCATCTATTTGGGTTGGATTGGGATTAGAATAAGCAAGATATTTCTAAGGAAATAATTCTAATCACACACACATCACAATTCTCATAAGCAAAGTGCAAGCAATCACAAACAAACACTCCTTTCAAACAACAAATTTCCAAGCATATTTTTAGGCAACCAAAAATATTTTTGTTACACCACATAAGTTGGTGGGTTTGATTTAAACAAAATATGGTGGTCCATCTATATGGTTCACTTGTGATCTTTCCATCCTTCTTGGTTGATTCTTCTTGCTTGAGATCATGGTTTCCTTGGGAAAACTCTTGGTCACAAAACTTCAAAGGTGATGATGGCTCCTTCTAAGCTGTGTTTCCTTAGTCTTCAATTCTTGAACAAGATTCCTTGTCTCACTTGTCCTTAGTGATATCCAAGGTTGAAGTCCTTGGTGAATATGCTGAAGATGTTGAAGTCATTAGAGTTGAAGATGTTGAAGTCATTAGAGTTGATGAAGTCCTTTGCACATGGTGAAGTCTTTGGCCATGGGGTAGGTTTTTCCATTAAGTTTGAAATAGAAGTGATGTAGAATCAAAACCAAAATGGTTGAGGAAAGAGTTTACAAGATTGTTTGTAAATAAGTTTTTGGAACAAATACAACTCCTATTTTTCTAAGGGGTTTTGTCCAATCCTAGGGTTACAATCCTACAGGCAACACAATGCTCTGATACCATCTGTAAGATCCCTCCTTTATAAAGGAAAAGGATCCCTATGTTTACAATGCTAGTCCCTGGATCAATAGCTAGCATCCACAGTTAAGATGTAATATCAAGAAACAAAGGTCATAATACAACTTTATAACCAGGAATAAAATAATTTATGACATCTTACATAGCTCATTTGGCTATCTCATTACAATGCAGCAGAATATAACAATAGCATGGGGTCCTTCATCTTCAAAGTGCCACAGGCAGACATGTTGATTGTAGACTTGTAATCCTAATCAACAAACTTTACTAACATCAAACAAACTTGCAACATAACAAGTTACAGCCACAAGGGTCAATACATTTGAATTGTATTGGCAAGTGATACTATGGTAGTATAGTGGAGTCTATCATATATATGCATTTGGCTAAGTGGAGCTTAGGCTTGCATTGCTCAAAATATATTTTCCTTATCATTTGAAAACACTAAGTTTTTGCTTGACAAAAATCACCCAAGGCATCTCCCAATAGAAATTGGTGATCCTTCAACCCTTGTTTAACCACAAGTTTTTAACTTAGAAATTGGGATGAGGAGATTCTTGATAGCTTCCATGTCTTGATGCTCAAGTTGTCCATTACCATGGACTTGGCTAAGTACTTAGATTTTACACTCTGCAGAGGTGGTGCACTTTCCCCACAAGACTTGGTTTCACCAAGACAAGATCTTTCAGAAGCCTTCCCTTAGACCAAAATGGACGCGCTCCAACCTATCAAACCCCTACCACCAACTGTCCATTTGGCTAAGTTATTGCAACCTATATGATCCAGGCAGAGCCCATAATGCCAAGTGGTTGCACTTGAAGCTTCTCAACATTTGACATCTCAAATCTCTTTGTTCCTGGGTGGCCATCCACAAGTGAGATACACAAGGTAAACCATAGAAATGGGCCTTGTGAACCACTCGACACAAACCATTCCTTCCATTCCACCCAGGTGATTCATTCACTTAGTTGTTTTGTTAAACAAAACATAAGTCCACAAACTTAGAAATATTTCATAGTATGAATATATATTCCACCCTTGTTTTCTATTAGCTAAGCTAAGCATGATAGTAGTAGGAATCTTAACTTAGGAAATTTCTACTAAGGTTTCATCTACTAGGATTTCCCATGGCATAGTTTATACTTAGCAAAATTCCATGCAAGTCCTACTTAGAAAAAATATCACTAATGCATAGTGAAAATAATGGGACAAAAGTACCGCTTTGTGCGAATCGATCACTGTGAAGCGTTAGATCAAAGTGGGATCGCACGGCACAGATCGCGTACCCCTTCGATTTTAAGTGGTTCTATCTAAGCCTCAGGATCAAGATCCAACGGTCCTAGTCCAATGACCTAGAACTGGCGGCGCTGGACTCTGACACGCGGCGGCGGCGGCTTGGCAGTGGCGTCGCTGGCGTTGCAGGAAGCGAGAAGGAGGGAGAGGGTGCTCACCTGATTCGTTGAACGATGCTGATGCTCAACGTGCTCTCGGGGAAGCAGGGGCGTACGAGGGTAGTGATAATTTCTCGCCAGAGTTCCTTCTGGCGACGGTGTGCTCTGGTACTGTCGGAGACGAACCTACAAGGTGCGATAGGACGCGGAACAGGGGGCATTAGAAGCGCGAAGGAACGCAGGGTGTAGTGGTGTCCTCTAGAGAAAGGGGGAGGACGGGGCTTACGGGGAGGGTCACCGGAGCTGATGTAGTTGGCGGTGGCGCTCAGTCGAAGATGTTGCCGAGCTTGCAGGGCACTCGCGGGCGAGCTGAGGCCACAGAGAGATGCGCAAGGGACTGGGGAACTTGCCTGCGTGCTCGGGGAGGCAAGGGGTGGCGCGAGGCTGCCGTAATCGCTCGGTGAGCTTGCCGGAGATAGCGGCAGTGCAACGCAAAATGGGAGCAGCCTGGTGGCTCACTGGCAGTGGGGTTTGAGGGGAATGAAAGAGGAGAGGGAGGTGATTTAACTGGCATGGTCGCAGGGATTAAACGTCGAGCATTTACCGGTAATTTACTCTGAGGAGTTAACTGCAGGAAACGGCCGGGGGAGGGCGCGGTCCTCGCGTGGGTGGAGAAGATGGTGAGGTGGCAGTGGGGGCCGGCGTCAGCGAGTGAAAGAGAGTGGGGTGGGGCCTTTCTATCAGCGGTCGAGGGGTGCGGGTTTGAGTGATAAAAGATCCAGAGACGGTTTCCTGCGTGGGCTGGCGATGGGTTTAGTTGGGCCAGGCCAGTTGGGCTGGGTCCTTTTCATATTTTTTTCTATTTTGTTTGCTTTTCTTTTTTCCTTTTCTTTTATTCTGTTTTGGTTTTGTTTAAACAATTCAAGCATTCATTTGAATTCAAAATCTTGCCAAATTTTGTGTGGGTTTAGATACTGATTAGTATTGTATTCTGATGTCACATCCCAAAATTTCCAAATCTTGTAATGTGAAAAATAATTGAATAAAATAAAACTTTGTTGATTTTCAGGGTCAGAAGAAACTTTTTGAATTCCAATAGGAATCTTCAAACCTATTTTGAACAAATAAAACCCTAAAGGGATTTACAAAGTTAAATATTTAATAAAGGAAAATAAAAATCTTTGGAATTACTATTTTGAATCTTTTAATAAAAGGATTTGGTTTTCAAATGAAAAGGAAAGAATTTAAAGATTATTTTATAAGCCAAATTAAAACTTGGCCAAACTTTTTGAAATAAGATATTTCTATTTGAGAAAATAATAAAAGTTTATTTAAATAAAGTAATAAGGATTTAATATCCAAGTTTTATTAATAAAGGTTTTACTATTTCTAAAACATCAAAACTTGTTTAATTGTTTAAAATAAGTTTTCCAAGTATCTTATATTCTCAAATAAAACCTACTCATTTGGTTTTGAAAATAATTAGATTTCAAAAGGAGATTTTAAATAAATCAAACCTATTTTTGATTTAATAAACAAGGTCTATTTATTTAATTAATAATGGACCCTAAAATAAAATTATTATTTTGGGAATTGGTTTATGTTGTTAAACAGAACCAAATTCAAATCACAAAGTTTGGTGAAGGTTTTGATTTGATTTGTTTGATTGAATTCAAAACAGAAAATAGATTTGGAAAAAGATAAAACCTTCAGGAAGAAAAAAAATAGAAAAGGACCTGACCCAACTGAGCCAGCCCAGCAAAACCCAGTACCAGCCCACTCCCTCTCTCCCGGAAGAAAACGTTTCGCACCTATCAACTGACCCGCGCAGACGCTGACTGGTGGACCTCTATTCCCTCTCACTTCCCCGCTGACGCCCGGACCCCACGCAGCCAGCTCACCTCCTTCTTCCTCGCGCAGACACCGCCTGCCGTTGCTGCCATTTACGCCGGCATTGAATACGCGATGAATACGCCTTGATTCCTCGCAATAACAGCGCCCATTTAACCGCCTGCGCCTCCTCTCCATTTCCCCTCAAGCTCCTCCCTCTCTCTGCCTCCAGGCTGCGACTATTTCGCCCCGCACCGTCACTGCTCCGACCACCGTCTCCGGTCAATTCCGGCCGAGCCTCGCCACCCCTTGCCTCCCCAATCACACGGCAACATTCCCCACTCCCAGACGCTTCTCCCTATACCTCCCATTCAACCGTGGGCGCCCCAGAACGTTGGCTCCGTCTTCAACTAAGCACCGCCGCGTCTGCAACTATCTCCGGCGATGTTTCCTGGTAAGGACCGACCACCCCGAGCCCTATCCTTCACACACGCGTCATCGCCTTGACCTTACGCGTCTAACCATGCCCTCTGTTTGCCCCCTTGTGATCTGTAGCGTCGACCCCGACCACGAACAGTACCATCTGACGCCGACGACGACTCCGGCGAGCGATTGCTCCCGTCCCCGTGCGCCCCTTGCTTCCTCGAGAGCACCTTGAGCTTCACCGTGACCTCCTGAACCCGGTGAGCACCTCCCCGCCTCTCTTTGCTTCCTGTATCACCGGTTCCGCCGTAGCCAGAGCAAGCGCCGCCGTCTGCCACCGCGCAGCGCCGCCAGTTAGTGGCCTGTTGATTATATCCGTTAGATCAATATCGTGTGGCTGTGATAGAACATATACGAAGGGGTATCGTGTGCCTCTGCGCTGCTCGATCTAAGTTAGATCCAACGCATCGCATCAGCTGATCCACCCGAACCGGTACCAGCGAATAGGAAAGCGACGCGTGGCACCAGACGATTTAAAAACAGAAGTGGAAATCTGATTAAAATGTGATTTTGAAAAACCTATAACTTTTGATCCACACGTCCAAAAATTACAAACTTTATATCAATGGAATCAGTGGAACAAGCCCTAGCCAACCATGAAATTTGTTTAGCAAAAAGCATCTGGTAGATTGTTTGTTTTTGCAGAAACATTTGTATGCTTGTTTAGATTAGAAAAATTATTCAAAAATGTTTTTGAGGTAGAAATCTTTGCAAATTGGTTTGTGGTGAACTTACTGACCCTAGGAACCAACCCATGGTTTTGAAAATGGATTTGGTGAAGTTTAGGATGGATTAATTGATTTAGCCCATTTCTAGCCAAGTAAAAATTTTGATTTTTGTTATGAAAATGGTTTTGAGTAAAAACTTTGGGAAAATATTTTGAATCAAACCTACTGACCCTAAAACACCAAGTTTTGAGGATTGACAACTTATTTGATGAAAGTCATAAAGTTTTGATTTGATAAAAACATTTTCCACCACATAAAATGATGAATGGATTTAAAAATGGTTTATAGACAAAACCCTTTTTCAAATGACTTTGCCACTTTGTAAAATGTCCAATTTTAGCTTTACAAAGTTTGTAACCTAGTAGAAACCACCTTTGCAAACAAAACTATCTTATGCATGCTTCCATGCATGACTTAGAACCCATTACTTTATGTGTGTGTTTTGTTTGATTGATTTTGGTTGGAATGCTAGTTGATTTTGTGTTTGCTTGATTGATTTGTAGTGAAGTTAGAAAAGTGTGAAACTAGCAAGATCAAGAAGTGAACCATCATTCCCTACCAAAAAGGCAAGTTACACTATCATCTAAAGTCCTACTATTTTCATTATACTTAGTGGATTTTGAAACATGCATGAAAAGAATTTCTATACTTATGCTATGCTAAACCCTAATAGGATACCTTATATTCCTTAGCAAAAACAATGTAGTTGTTACATGCTTAGCCATGCTATTTTTTGAAAAGAGTTACATGTTGAGATTTTATGAAGTTGAGGAATGGACTTGTGATTTATATAATAAAACAAGGACTCAATGAACCACCTGGGTGGACAAGGATACTTTGAGTTTTGGAGAAGGTGGCAACAAAAGGAACCATGTCTATGGCAATCTCTTTGTGTTGTGCTCCAAAAGAAAACCACCTAGGAAACTTAGAGATTGAACATGTTTCTCCAATTGTGGCTTTCGTGTACAACCACATGATATTATGGCTCTGGCTTGGTCAACTACATTGGGAAGACCCATGCATTGTCTTCAGGCTACTGAAAATGAGGACCTGGAATCCTACATGGGTACTGAAGACAAGCTAGCAATGGTGTATGGGAGGACCCTTTGGAAAGACTTCGTCACATTCTCAATCTGCCAGTACTCCATCTTGGTGAGTACCAACCCAGTGGCCACTGGTGGCAACAAGATGAGATTGTGACATGTGGGTAAAGTGTACAACTTCTGCAGAAGATAATAAAATCTAAGTACTTAGCCGTGTCCCCGGTTATGGACAATACTGAGCAACTAAAGCTTGAAGCTATGGGAAATCTCGACATTCCAATTTCTAAAAGAAAAACTTTTAAGTGACAACAAAAGACTTGATGCACTTGGGGTTACCAAGGAGCTCAAGAGATTCTGATAAAACTTGATGCACTTGGGGGTACCAAGGAGCTCAAGAGATTTTTGACAAGGACTTGAACACTTGGGATTTTACCAAGGAGTTCAAGGGATTTTGATAAGGATATTTGACAAGAGATCAAAACCATTTTTGAAAAGATAGGATAAATTATTGCTTTCTGCAAAAGAGCCTAAAACCCTACTTAGCCAAATATGCATGTAATAATAGGATCAACTTATATTTTACCTAGTAGTGAAACTTGCCAATACAATTCAAATGTATTGACCCTTGTGGCTGTAACTTGTAATGTTGCAGGTTTGATTGTTTTTAGTGAAGATTGATTGATTAGGATTACAAAGTCTACAACCAACATGTCTGCCTGTGGCATTTTGAAGATGAAGGACCCCATGCTTATTGATATTCCGCTGCAATGTAATGTAATAGCCAAATGAGCTATGTAAGATGTAATAAAGTTATGTTATCCCTGGTTATGAAGTTGTATTAGGACCCTTGTTTCTTGATATTACATCTTGACTGTGGATGCTAGCTATTGATCCAGGGACTAGCATTGTAAACACAGGGGACTCTACCTTACCTTGTTTTAAAGGTTGGGTCACTCCTTCTACAGATGGTATCAGAGCATCGTGTTGCCTGTAGGATTTGTAAACCTAGGATTGGATAAAACCCCTTAGAAAAATAGGAGTTGTATTTGTTCCAAACTTATTTGCAAACAATCTTGTAAACTCTTTCCTCAAACATTTTGGTTTTGACTCTACATCTCTTCTATTTCAACTTGATGGAAAAACCTACCCCATGGCCAAAGACTTCACCATGTGCAAAGAAATTCATCAACTCTAATGACTTCAACATCTTCAACTCTAATGACTTCAACATCTTCAGCATGTTCACCAAGGACCTCAACCTTGTATACCACTAAGGACTACAAGTGAGACAAGGAAATCTTGCTCAAGATTGAAGACCAAGGATTTTCCCAAAGGAAACCATGATCTCATGTAAGAAGAATCAACTAAGAAGGATGGAAAGATCACAAGATAACCATATAGATGGACCACCATAATTTAGTTAAGTGAAACACACCAACTTATGTGATGGAACAAAAATATTTTGTTGCCCAAGTATGTGCTTGAACTTTGTTGTTTGAGTGAAAAGTTGTTTGTGGATGCTAGCTATTGATCCAGGGACTAGCATTGTAAACACAGGGGACTCTACCTTACCTTGTTTTAAAGGTTGGGTCACTCCTTCTACATCTGATATCAATTTTTGAATAAAACCTTATTCATTTTGGGGTCTTTTATTTATTCAAAATAGGCTCTAGTTTTTAATGAGATAGGATTTAAAAAAATGTTTCAAACACCATTTAAATTCTTTTAAACCTTCCAATTCTTTTCAGTAGGTTTTGTTTACTTAAAAGGGTGTCAAATAATTCATCTTGAATTATTTGGAAAAGCTTCTAATAGGATTTATTAATCATTTAAAATTGGGTTTGTCTTTATTCCAATAGGATTTGGTCTAAGCCAATTTATTTTATTTTGGAAATTCTTTATCCTTTTATTTTATTTGGATTGGGATTAAAATCATTCCATTTGCTTAATGTATTAGGCCAAGATTTAGTTTGGATCTTTTGATATTCTTTATTTAATAATTCTTTCTTTTCTTATAAAATCCATATCTTTTTATTTAGAGATCCAAACTTGGTGATTCCAATTTGTGAAATCTTATTTTATATTTGTTTATCCTTTTAAATCTCTTTAGGATTATTTGCTCAACATTTGGTATGGATTTTAGATAAGGGCTTTATTAGCTTTGGAAATTACTTTTCCTTATCTTTTTATATTCATAGTTTTTTTATTTATGGTTCCAAATTAAGTGAAACCAATTTATATGGTCTTTTAATATTTCTATTTGTCTTTCTTGATCATTTGTGAATGTTTGTTGACCAACTTTTCTATGGATCAAATCCATAGGCTTGGAGATACTTTGGAAATGATTTATATTCCATTAGGGTTTAGGGTTTGGATTTATTTTCCAAGTGTTTAAATTTCCAGATACATTCATTGAGGAATGCATTTCTCTTGATTTGGATTTTTGTTGGATTCAAACTTTTACCAAAGTTTGTTCAAGATGGGGTTTTAAGTTTTCCTTTTAGAAACAAAAGTTTCTTTTCACCCTGATTTTCAACAAAAAAATTTATTTTGTTTATTTATTTTTCACATTACAAGATTTGGAAAATCTTGGGATGTGACAGGCTACCACCCTTAAAATAAATCTCGTCCCGAGATTTGGGGAGGCTAGGGTTACAAGTTGGCTCAAAGCAACTAGGGTACTACCACCCTTAAAATTTTTCCAACTACATTACATCTTGGTTTGCTTGGGATCTTTGGGAAACTTCTCTGGGCAAATATCTGCATAGTGTCCCTTGTTTCCACACTTGAAACATGTGACTAGGCTGAGATCCTTCATAGGCTTGTTTATCTTGTGCTTCATCTTTTCTGGACAGTTACTTGCATAATGTCCTTGGTTACCACAACTGAAACATGTGATAAGATTGAGTTCTTCACGTATCTTCTATGGACAAGTTGCTACATAATGTCCTAGCTCTTTGCAGTTGTTGCACCATACTTGGCTGATCTCCTTATACTTATTCTTCTCTGGACATTCACTGGCATAATGTCCCATTTCTTTACAATGATTACATTGCACATGGCTTTTGTCCTTCTTTTTCTTGGGTTTCTCCAAAGCTAGGAGTGCTTCTAGTTCATGTTCTTCATATGTTATCTCATAGGTAGGAATGTCTACTGGTTTCTTTGACCTTCTATTACTCCTTGGATAATTCATATGCCTCTTCTTTGGTCCTTTAAATTGGGTCATATTGCATGGAGGTACAAGTGGAGATTTTCCTTTGTCCTCATCCTTCTTGGTATACTTGGCTCTCTCATGATAGTCTGCAATCAGTTGTTGCACTCCACCTTGTTTCCTTTGTTCAACTAGGGAATAGATGGGGCATTGGATAGGGACATGATTACTTCCTTCACATAGGTAGCAAGTAGCTTGAGATGTGAGGCATTGGTCAGCTGGGTGTTTCTCTTCACAGTTGGGGCATTGATCTCCATGCTCCTTGGAAGTGTGATCCTTGTCTCCACAAATACTGCAAGCTTGGGTTCCTTCTAGAATAACATCTTTGTCATCCTTGTTGTCACAAACTCCTCTGGAAGAGTTGCCTTCCATGTGGATCATTTGATCTGTCACCTTATGCAACATTTGGGCTTGGGTTTCCAAAAACCTTTGCATGGTTGGATCTTCCCCACTGGTGTTGGCTATGAATTGAGCTGTCATTTGGTTCAACTGGTTTTGGGTTGCTATAAGTTCTCTCATGTTGTCCTCTTGGTTGTTGTTGTTGTCATCAACCTTGATGTTGGAGTTCCTTGGAGTAGTCATCTATTTGGGTTGGATTGGGATTAGAATAAGCAAGATATTTCTAAGGAAATAATTCTAATCACACACACATCACAATTCTCATAAGCAAAGTGCAAGCAATCACAAACAAACACTCCTTTCAAACAACAAATTTCCAAGCATATTTTTAGGCAACCAAAAATATTTTTGTTACACCACATAAGTTGGTGGGTTTGATTTAAACAAAATATGGTGGTCCATCTATATGGTTCACTTGTGATCTTTCCATCCTTCTTGGTTGATTCTTCTTGCTTGAGATCATGGTTTCCTTGGGAAAACTCTTGGTCACAAAACTTCAAAGGTGATGATGGTTCCTTCTAAGCTGTGTTTCCTTAGTCTTCAATTCTTGAACAAGATTCCTTGTCTCACTTGTCCTTAGTGATATCCAAGGTTGAAGTCCTTGGTGAATATGCTGAAGATGTTGAAGTCATTAGAGTTGAAGATGTTGAAGTCATTAGAGTTGATGAAGTCCTTTGCACATGGTGAAGTCTTTGGCCATGGGGTAGGTTTTTCCATTAAGTTTCAAATAGAAGTGATGTAGAATCAAAACCAAAATGGTTGAGGAAAGAGTTTACAAGATTGTTTGTAAATAAGTTTTTGGAACAAATACAACTCCTATTTTTCTAAGGGGTTTTGTCCAATCCTAGGGTTACAATCCTACAGGCAACACAATTCTCTGATACCATCTGTAAGATCCCTCCTTTATAAAGGAAAAGGATCCCTGTGTTTACAATGCTAGTCCCTGGATCAATAGCTAGCATCCACAGTTAAGATGTAATATCAAGAAACAAAGGTCATAATACAACTTTATAACCAGGAATAAAATAATTTATGACATCTTACATAGCTCATTTGGCTATCTCATTACAATGCAGCAGAATATAACAATAGCATGGGGTCCTTCATCTTCAAAGTGCCACAGGCAGACATGTTGGTTGTAGACTTGTAATCCTAATCAACAAACTTTACTAACATCAAACAAACTTGCAACATAACAAGTTACAGCCACAAGGGTCAATACATTTGAATTGTATTGGCAAGTGATACTATGGTAGTATAGTGGAGTCTATCATATATATGCATTTGGCTAAGTGGAGCTTAGGCTTGCATTGCTCAAAATATATTTTCCTTATCATTTGAAAACACTAAGTTTTTGCTTGACAAAAATCACCCAAGGCATCTCCCAATAGAAATTGGTGATCCTTCAACCCTTGTTTAACCACAAGTTTTTAACTTAGAAATTGGGATGAGGAGATTCTTGATAGCTTCCATGTCTTGATGCTCAAGTTGTCCATTACCATGGACTTGGCTAAGTACTTAGATTTTACACTCTGCAGAGGCGGTGCACTTTCCCCACAAGACTTGGTTTCACCAAGACAAGATCTTTCAGAAGCCTTCCCTTAGACCAAAATGGACGCGCTCCAACCTATCAAACCCCTACCACCAACTGTCCATTTGGCTAAGTTATTGCAACCTATATGATCCAGGCAGAGCCCATAATGCCAAGTGGTTGCACTTGAAGCTTCTCAACATTTGACATCTCAAATCTCTTTGTTCTTGGGTGGCCATCCACAAGTGAGATACACAAGGTAAATCATAGAAATGGGCCTTGTGAACCACTCGACACAAACCATTCCTTCCATTCCACCCAGGTGATTCATTCACTTAGTTGTTTTGTTAAACAAAACATAAGTCCACAGACTTAGAAATATTTCATAGTATGAATATATATTCCACCCTTGTTTTCTATTAGCTAAGCTAAGCATGATAGTAGTAGGAATCTTAACTTAGGAAATTTCTACTAAGGTTTAATCTACTAGGATTTCCCATGGCATAGTTTATACTTAGCAAAATTCCATGCAAGTCCTACTTAGAAAAATATCACTAATGCATAGTGAAAATAATGGGACAAAAGTATGAAGAATCACTTGCCTTTTTGGTAGATAGTATAAGTTCACTCCTTGACCCTTGCAATGTTCACACACCTCAAATCACTACAATTCAATCAAGCAAACAATATTTCCATCTACCATTCAAGCAATTTATCACATAAAATGATAAAATCAAAGTAATGCATGCAAGCATGCAAAAGGTTGTTTTATTTGTAAAAGTGGTTTCTAGTAGGTTATAAACATTTGAAAACACCTAATGGTCATTTTATAAAGTGGCAAAACCATTTGCAAAAAGGTTTTACTTCATAAACCATTTTTAAAACAAAGTATCATTTCATGTGGTGTAGAAATGTTTTTAATAAGGCAACATTCTATAGGGTTCACAAAATATATTTTAAAACCATAAAACTTTGTGTTTAGGGTCAGAGAGTTTATTTCCAAAACATTTCTCAAAGGTTTTCTTCCAAAACCATTTTAATAAAATAGGCCATATTTTTATTTGACTAGAATTGGTTTAAATCCAAGGTTCATTCTTTTTCTTCACCAAATACAATTTTGAAACCACAAAGTGATTCCTAAGGTCAGTGGGTTCAAAACAAACCATTTGTCAAAGATTTTATCCTCAAAATCATTTTAGAACAATTTTTATAACCTAAACAGGCATACACAATTTTCTGCAAAAACAAACATTTTACTAGAAGATTTTTACTAAACAAAGTGCATGGTTGGATAGGGCTTGTCTTGCTGATTCCAATGATATAAAATTTGCAAAATTTGGACGTGTGGTTTGAAAGTTATGGATTTTACAAAATAGAATAACTAATAGATCAAACTCTGGTTTTTAAACAACACACTGGCCACGCGTCGCGCTGCGATTGGTCGGTACCGCTTCATGCGGATCGATCGCTGTGGAGCGTTAGATCAAAGTGGGATCGCACATCATAGATCGCGTACCCCTTCGGTTTTAAGTGGTTCTATCTAAGCCTCAGGATCAAGATCCAACGGTCCTAGTCCAATGACCTAGAACTGGCGGCGCTGGACTCTGACGCGTGGCGGCGGCGGCTTGGCAGTGGCGTCGCCGACGTTGCAGGAAGTGAGAAGGAGGGCGAGGGTGCTCACCTGATTCGCTGAACGATGCTGATGCTCAACATGCTCTCGGGGAAGCAGGGGGCGTACGAGGGTAGTGATAATTTCTCGCCGGAGTTCCTTCTGGCGACGGCGTGCTCTGGTGCTGTCGGAGACGAACCTACAAGGTGCGATAGGACGCGAAACAGGGGGCATTAGAAGCGCGAAGGAACGCAGGGTGTAGTGGTGTCCTCTAGAGAAAGGGGGAGGACGGGGCTTACGGGGAGGGTCACCGGAGCTGATGTAGTTGGTGGTGGCGCTCAGTCGAAGACGTTGCCGAGCTTGCAGGGCACTCGCGGGCGATCTGAGGCCACAGAGAGATGCGCCAGGGTCTGGGGAACTTGCCTGCGTGATCGGGGAGGCAAGGGGTGGCGCGAGGCTGCCGGAATCGCTCGGTGAGCTCGCCGGAGACAGCGGCAGTGCAACGCAAAATGGGAGCAGCCTGGTGGCTCACTGGCAGCGGGTTTGAGGGGAATGAAAGAGGAGAGGGAGGTGATTTAACTGGCGTGATCACAGGGATTAAACGTCGAGCATTTATCGGTAATTTACTCCGAGGAGTTAACGACAGGAAACGGTTGGGGGAGGGCACGGTCCTCGCGTGGGTGGAGAAGATGGTGAGGTGGCAGTGGGGGCCGGCGTCAGCGAGTGAGAGAGAGTGGGGTGGGGCCTTTCTGTCAGCGGTCGAGGGGTGCGGGTTTGAGTGATAAAATATCCAGAGAGGGTTTCCTGCGTGGGCTGGCGATGGGTTTAGTTGGGCCAGGCCAGTTGGGCTGGGTCCTTTTCATATTTTTTTCTGATCTGTCCTTTTCTTTTATTCTGTTTTGGTTTTGTTTAAACAATTCAAGCATTCATTTGAATTCAAAATCTTGCCAAATTTTGTGTGGGTTTAGATACTGATTAGTATTGTATTCTGATATCAAATTTTGAATAAAACCATATTCATTTTGGGGTCTTTTATTTATTCAAAATAGGCTCTAGTTTTTAATTAGATAGGATTTAAAAAAATGTTTCAAACACCATTTAAATTCTTTTAAACCTTCCAATTCTTTTCAGTAGGTTTTGTTTACTTAAAAGGGTGTCAAATAATTCATCTTGAATTATTTGGAAAAGCTTCTAATAGGATTTATTAATCATTTAAAATTGGGTTTGTCTTTGTTCCAATAGGATTTGGTCTAAGCCAATTTATTTTATTTTGGAAATTCTTTATCCTTTTATTTTATTTGGATTGGGATTAAAATCATTCCATTTGCTTAATGGATTAGGCCAAGATTTAGTTTGGATCTTTGGATATTCTTTATTTAATAATTCTTTCTTTTCTTATAAAATCCATATCTTTTTATTTAGAGATCCAAACTTGGTGATTCCAATTTGTGAAATCTTATTTTATATTTGTTTATCCTTTTAAATCTCTTTAGGATTATTTGCTCACCATTTGGTATGGATTTTAGATAAGGGCTTTATTAGCTTTGGAAATTACTTTTCCTTATCTTTTTATATTCATAGTTTTTTTATTTATGGTTCCAAATTAAGTGAAACCAATTTATATGGTCTTTTAATATTTCTATTTGTCTTTCTTGATCATTTGTGAATGTTTGTTGACCAACTTTTCTATGGATCAAATCCATAGGCTTGGAGATACTTTGGAAATGATTTATATTCCATTAGGGTTTAGGGTTTGGATTTATTTTCCAAGTGTTTAAATTTCCAGATACATTCATTGAGGAATGCATTTATCTTGATTTGGATTTTTGTTGGATTCAAACTTTTACCAAAGTTTGTTCAAGATGGGGTTTTAAGTTTTCCTTTTAGAAACAAAAGTTTCTTTTCACCCTGATTTTCAACAAAAAATTTTATTTTGTTTATTTATTTTTCACATTACAAGATTTGGAAAATCTTGGGATGTGACAACAGGGTGCCAGAACGAAGTTTCTTCTTCCAAATCATGGTTTCTGGTGGTGGCAGCGTAGCAGAACTCTTTCTGGAAAAATGTCGAACCCTCCTGAGTTTTTAGGTCAAGAGGCAACTTATAGGTGAAGAGGAAGTCCGAAGGGGTGCCCGGGGCGGCCACTGATGACCCACAAGTATAGGGGGTGTATCCTAGTACTTTCGATAAATAGGAGTGTTGATCCCAACGAGGAGCAGAAGGTGATGAACAGTGGTATGGAGCAGGAACTCTCTGCAAATACTTAGCAAACGGATTTTTAGTGGTTTTGTAATAAGGAAACAAAACAAAGTGCAAGTAATAAAGAACAAACGCAACAAGTGGCCCAATCCTTTCTTAGCAAAGGACAAGCCGGTGGAAATACTTATAAGGACCAAACGTTCTCGAGGACACATGGGAATTCTGTCAAGTGCTTTCGCTTCATATAGCTGAGTACTCTTATTTGGTGTTGTAAGTGTTGTGTGGGTGAACCTGTGCTAACATACCAACCTTACTTGGACTAATACATACTTGTGGTTAAACCCCCTGCAAACATCTGTAACTACAGGAAAGTAATTAAGATATAAATCTAACCACAGTCTTAAACTCTGAGATCCTACACTCCCTTGTGCAAAGGTGTCCTAACGGGGGTTCAGGTTTCTGTCACTCCGGAAACCCCACAATTAGTAGCCAAATACACAATGCATTCCCCTAGGCCCATAAATGGTGAAGTATCATGTAGTTGACGTTCACATGACACCACTAGAAGAATAGCACCACAACTTAAATACTAAACCATTGAATAATAACTCAACACAAATCCACTAATAACAACATGACTTCTCTTATGTCCTCAAGAACTAAACGAACTACTCACAAGACATCATATGGATCAAGATCAAAGATTATATGATAATGGATAACAATCTAAAAATAAACAATAATCCAATGGTTCCACTCACAAGCATCAACTACAATAGTAATTAACACCGGGAAAGTTTCCCCTAAGAACTAAAGCAATATCCAACACGATTGTTATAGCGGGACGGAGTGGTGATGATGGTGTGGATGATGATGATCCTGATGAAGCCTAGCTTGATGACGGTGTTGATGGCGACAATCTCCCCTCTCCAGGAAGGAATTCCCTCGGCAGAAATCTGTCTGGCGGAGAGATCTTTCTCTCTTGGTGTTTTCCACCCCTAGAGGGGGCGGAAATCTATCTGTGGTCGCTCTCCTGGCCTTAGGGTTTCGTAGGGAATATATAGGCGAAGGGGCAGAGTCGGGAGTCGGGCAGGTGGGCCACACCTGCCCTAGGAGAGGCCCAGGGTGGGCCCGTGCCTAGGGGTGTGTGGTCCCCCTGTGGCCCTTCTTCGCTCCTCCTTATGGCTTCCTCATTCTTCTAGAAAAATAATATTTTTCTGGTATTTTTCTGATCTTCGTGAAATTGCATCAAAACGCCATCTTTTCCATCAGAATCCAGACTTCGGCAGTCCATCCTCCAAGAATCATCCAACATGCATAAACGGATGAAAAGCCATAAGTAATACCTCATAATAAGACAAATATCAATGAATAGAGGTAGATTATGATATAGAATGGGGATGCAAATTGGGCGTATCAGCCACACCCCCTCCAGGCATGGCCTGGGCCCACCCGTGCGGCAAGGGTGTGGGCCCCTCAGGCCTCCACTCCGTCTCGTGTTCTGGCTCCATGAGTCTTCTGGTGAAATAGGATTTTGGCAATTTTCCGGGATTTTTCCTGATAGTTGATTTTCTGCATAAAAACTAGACACCAAGGTAATTCTGCTGAAAACAGCGTCAGTACGTGTTAGTTGTATCCAAATCAGACAAGTTTAGAGGAGAAACAATAGCAAAAGTGTTCGGGAAAGTAGATACGTTTTGTACGTATCAACTCCCCCCAAGCTTAGACATAAGCAACATTGCAATGCTCATAAAAAGGTATGATAGAGTGGTATATCGCTTGCCTTTGTTTGTAGAGCACAAAATAAATGTCAAGGCACCTCTGAAGTTCAAGTGAATACTAGAAGTAAAGATATCAGAGATACAAGCATCAAAGTCATGACATAATTAACCAAGTTTTGAGACAGGCACATTACACTAAGAATGACAACGATGCTCTCAAGAAGGTGCTCATAGAATAAGTGGTGACTCAACAAGGAAGTGAAAGGGTTTTGAAAAGTTTGAAAAGCTTCCAAATGCTAAAAGTAAGGTACTCATTAGCTTGTAGATCTCATTGCCCCTATCATAGGCATCTTTAAATGGTTAAGGTGAAAGTGAGGTCCAATATGATTTATATGCTTGACAGACCATAAACTGAAAATCTCATGTCCTTTGAATATAAGGGTCGCTCCTCATGCTACTCAACTTTAGTTACCGACAAGTTCTTGTCATAGTAAATACATGCGTATCATAGAGAACAGCCAACGGGGTACCCCTTGCACATGATACATGAGCTATCCCATAATCAAAATGACAAGGCAAGCAGACAATGAACATCTCAGCGATCTTTTTATTTGCTATTTGCATAGGTTTTTATTGAGGATGCTTCACAGATTGCTCATTATGGTTATGCTGCAAGTTTCCACCATGATTAGGCATGGCTTAGGCTAGCAGCTCAGGCGTTTCTCTGACACATATATATATATATAACTCCATGAACTTACAAGCTCCCCTTTTATTTCACACCGACGACATCCGTAAACAAAAGAGCATGATATCAACTGGGTACAATGTATAGGTGCAATGTTGAAAGCGTTCCCCATGACAGCACGGTTCTGTTGACTCCCAGCCTATAATTTTCAAGCATAACTTTCATGGACAGTCATAATGGTTCAGGTTTATTAAGTGCAAGAAATAAAGTGTGCCATCAAGTTCGTGAGAGCTTTACTAACTAACTTTCTCAAAACAGTCAAACATTTTATTTGGAAGAAAACAAGGCATAATAAATATGCACGGAATAGCAAATGATGCTAGTAGGTAGATATGGTGGACACTTTTGGCAATATTGGTTTTGGGGAGTTGGAAGCAAGAGTATAACACATACTCAATGCAAGTGAAGGCTAGCAATAGAGAGGGAGCAACAAACAAGAGAGCAATAACTGTCATAATCATGCTTTCAACAAAACATGACTAATTATGGCACGAAAGTGATACAAGAACTCCGAGGCAAAATAAATCATCGAGGCTTACTGACTATTTTTCGGTCATATGCATGCATGAGCATGTGCTAAGTCGGTTCACATGAAACATTTAGAGGAGGATACCAAAATATCATACCAAAATATGAATAGAACAATGCAAGCAAACATTCACATGACATGCTACAAACTATTAGCAAGTTGGAGCTAATCATAAGAAAGAAAGAACTACTAAGCATCCATAAATAACATACACCTTACATGAACATACTAAGCATGCCCACAATGATGAGTATATGTACAAAAATGAAAACAAATAGAGTTCATTACCAGCCTCTTACCACACCTCTTGTTGTCTTAATCTTCATTATTGCCCTTCACTTGTGTGGCTTGAATAATAACATGAAACCAAAATCCACTGAGGACTGCTGAACCCTGCAAAGAACTTCACAAAACCAAAGAAGAACAACAAATATTTTTGGTGTGTTCGATTTTTTAAAATCAAGCACACAAAGCAAAAACAAACAAAGCAAAATCTTTTTGGATTTTTCTTAAGGCAAACCAACGCTAAAAAGCAAAGAAACAAACCAAGAGAAACAACAAAAATATTTTTGGTATTTTTGTGTTTTGAGAAAGCGGAAACAAAAACAAAAAAGAAGGCGAAACATGGATATACAAAGAACCGCGAAACATGATATATAGATGTGTGTGATGTCGGTGTACCTCCCCCAAGCTTAGGCTTTTGGACTAAGTGGGGCTCAATAGCGCGGGTAGTAACCTCAAGCTGGTGGGTCATCATAGGAATGATAATAATCAGGTCCTCGCGATGAGGAAGAAGACGCGCTACAATCATAGGAGGGTTGCTGGTATGAAGACTCTCCCATGTTGGAGGGCTGAACCGAATCATCTTCGGCATCCTCTCCAACATTCTCCTCTTGCTGGGAGAGGTCCGCCACGTATGTGTCAAACTCTTCCTCTGTGAGCGACCAACCTTGCCTGTTATCAAAATTAAACAAAGTAGGTGCAGGCAAGTAAACTACTTTCTCAGTCCTACCCCCTCTCCAACCATGCTTGACAAAGGATAACTCATACGGTAAATTTCTCATAGTAGCCCAAGAAGAAACAAAATTATGCTGAACCATGGAATCGAGATCAAGTCTCTCCATGGAGAACCGATAATCTGAATGATGAGGCTCTAAACCATGGAAAGCTAGCAATCTAGAGGCAACGATACCTCCACAAATTCCACCCTTCTCGCGGTTAGTGGTAAGATGGTAAGCTATCAAAGCACCCACGTTATAAGACCTATCCCTATTCAAAGCAGCTGAGATAAAATCTAGATCAAATGAACATAACTTTCTAGCAATCTTTCTAGAAAGAACACACTTGGTAATGAAATAGGTAAAATATCTAATGGATGGGAACTGAATGTTCCGAATTTTACCACTTTCCTTCGAGAAGTCGAAACCTTGGCAGATTTTAGCATATAAATCCATAAGTGGCTTAGGCCTATCCTTGATATTCTCACAAGATCCCCAATGCGGCACTCTAATAGCTGCACAAAAATCGGCAAAAGGCAGGTCGACAGCTATATTGTAGATTTTATAATGGACCATGGGGCTAGACGAGGACCAAGTAAACCGGAAGTCCTGCACCACATCCATGGTTAGCTTAACATACTGATATGGTTCTTCTTCAACAAAGTGTTGCAACCCTGCATTAGTAATCATAGTCTGGAAATGCTGGAAGATTCCCGCAGCTCTCATAAATCCAGGGCATGGATATATGGAAGGGAAGACTCCTTCCTCACGATGGACTTTCATTGGCTCAGGTACCATCAAATCATATTGATTCAGTGGGTATGCACTCATGTTCCTTTCTGAAATTTTTAGACAAAAATCAAACCAAGTTGATAAATGATGAGGAACTACTATAGGAACTTGCTAGAGGGATAAACATGCATCAAAATGAAATCTCTAAGCATAAAACAAGCATGCAATCTCACACAACCTGACACCTATAGCAGCAAAATACTCAAGATACAATCTACCAATCACAAATCTAATTGGACAAGTGGAGGAGGCACATACCAAGGAGCAATCCCTCCAAAAATCAGCAGCAAAGAAGGGATGAGCAAGGAGATCGAAAATCGGGAGCAATAATAGTAGGAACTCGAGCTTGAGAAAGTTTTTTGATATTTTTCGGGAGAGATAAAGAAGTGGCTAGATGGAGGCAACTTGGAGGGCCACAGGTGGGTCCCACCCAGGCTAGGTGCCACCTGGGGCTGGCCGCGCCACCAAGGGGTGTGCTGGCCTGGTGGGTCTCACTGGGCCACTCCACGTGTCCCTCTGCCCCTTTTTTCGAGGAAAAATTTAATATGAATTTTTTAGAATTTTTCGGGAAACTTTATTTTTGGCTAATTTTCAGGGTATGAAAATTGATTTTCTCGCAGAAAATATTTTTTAGAAGAAGCAAAAGCAAACAAAAACCAAAACTATAGAAGTTCTAAGACACTCTAAGAAGCAAACAACTAGCAAAACTAAAGCTGACAAGAGAAAGAGCAAAGACTAGGAAGGAGAAGAATAAAGGTGAGCAAATATAGCCATTGTGAAAGCATTGTTTTGTTCATTAAAATCCCTTTGTTAACAAGGTTGATCAAGTCTTGTTACCAAAACAATCTTATATCAAACAAAGCTTTTCCATTCCACAAAATGATTATGTTACCTCAAACTTGATAGCAATGGTCCCAATCATAATAGTTTCAAAACTTCCTTGTGGAATGGGACAATATATTTCTCCAACTTTGATGCTCTCAATATTTTCAATAGAATTTAGGCAATAGCTCTTATCAATCTTCTTAGGGAAATAGACAGTATGCTCTTTGTCATTAATATTAAAAGTTACTTTTCCTTGATTACAATTGATGATATCCCCTGCAGTATTAAGAAAAGGTCTCCCAAGAATAATAGACATATTATCATCTTCAGGCATCTCAAGCACAACAAAATCAGTTAAAACCAAGCAATTATGATCCACTTGAACAGGAACATCATCACATATACCAACAGGAATAGTAGTAGACTTATCAGCCATTTGCAAAGATATATCAGTTAGTATCAAATTTTCTAGCTGAAGTCTCTTGTAGAGAGAAAAAGGCATAACACTAACTCCAGCTCCCAAATCACATAAAGCAGTTCTAACATAATTATTCTTAATAGAGCAAGGAATAGTTGGTATACCTAGATCACCAAGTTTCTTTGGAACCTTACCATTTAAGGTATAATTAGCAAGCAAAGTAGAAATTTCCTCATTAGGAATCTTCCTTTTATTAGAGACAATATCCTTCATATACTTTGAATAAGGAGGCAACTTAATAGCATCAGTCAAAGGAATTTGCAAAAATAAAGGTTTCATCCACTCACAAAACTTGTTGTAGTGTTCTTCCTCATTTGACTTGTGTTTCTTATTAGAAAAATGCATAGGTTTATGCACCCAAGGTTCTCTTTCACTACCATGTTTATTAGCAATAAAATCTTCCTTAGTGTACCTAGTGTTCTTAGTGTGCTCCTTAGGTTCTTCCTCAACTTCCTCCTTATCAAGAGCATCATTTTTATCATTACCACTTTCAGTTTTAGCATCAGAGACAGATATACTATTAGGATCTACAGCTGGTTCAGAGGGTTCCTCAACTATTTTGTGTTTCTTTTTGTTTCTCTTATGAGGACTACCACTAGTTTCACCTTGTTGAGAATCCTGCTCAATTATTTTAAGGTGTCCTTCAGGATATAAAGGATCTTGAGTAGCTATACCACTCCTAGTTCTAATTCCATAAGCATGTTTATCTCCTAATGCATTAACTAGCATATATTTTTGTACCTTAGCAAGTTGATCAATTTGGGTTTGAACCATTTGAAAGTGTTTACAAAGCATTTTAACATCATTAGCAGTTCTTTTCACAATATCTTTCAACTCATTAATATCTCTAGAGTTTTCCAATAAATGATTCTGAACTTATTTATTAAAATTACCTTGTTTAACAATAAAGGTGTCAAGTTCCTCTAAGCATTGATCAGGAGGTTTACCATAGGGAATATCACCTTCATTAAAGTGGGGAGAGTGTACCTCAATAGTAGATGAGTGGATAATTGGCTTACATAATTCTTCTATAGGAGGTAGATTCTTCACATCTTCGGCTCTAATACCTTTCTCCTTAAGATATTTCTTAGCTTCTTTCATCACTTCATCAATTAATGCAATCACTCCCCTCTTCTTTGGTGTTGGTGTTGGAACTGGTTCAGGCACAACTGATTCAGGAGTAATAGGCTCAGGTGTATTTAGCTCAGTTGAAGTCCAATCATCATAATTCTTGCTTATTTTAGCCATTAATTCTTCAACATCTATAGGAGTTCTTTTCCTAAAAGCACAATCAGCAAAACTATCTATGTATGTCCTAGAATCATCAGTTAGTCCATTGTGGTAAATATCAAGAAGCTCATTTTTAGGTAATGGACATCTAGGATGTGCATGAATCAAGACACAGAACCTTGTCCATGACTCAGACAATTTCTCTTTTTCTCCCTGTTTAAAATCAAAAAGTCTCTGCAAAGCAGCATGTCTAGCACTGGGAGGAAAATATTTCTGAAAGAAATAAGTAATCATGCAATCAGGGCTATTAGTGGATCCAGGAGGTAATCTATTGAACCAAGCTTTAGCTTCTCCTTTTAGTGAAAAGGGAAATATCTTTGTAACAAAGTACTTGCGCATCTTAAAATCATTAGATAATAAAGCACTCATAGTGGAAAGCTCATTCATATGTGCCACATCACTCTCATTTTTAGTCCCACAAAAAGCTTATTTCTCAACAATGTCTATATAGGATAAATCAAGAGAGAAATCATAATATTTATCTTTAATATCTATGGGAGAAGTGGCAAACTTAGGATCAAAAGACAGTTTAGGAATAATGGTACGTCTCTCAAGGAGACTCCTAATAGCACTAGCACCATGTGACGAGGTTTGATCTCATCAATGCCCATTGTTATGGACTTGGGTTTTGGAGAAGATGGGGATGCTGGAGATCATGGAACGGTTAACTGACAAGCAACCAGGGGACACGAGATTTACCCAGGTTCAGGCCCCCGGAGGGAAAACCCTACTCCTGCTTGTCTGCTCTTGATTACGGCGGAACCGAAGGTTACAGGGGTGCGCAAATTCGATCTGGCGTGAGGTGCGTATGCGAGAGTATGAGTCGAGAGATCTAGGACGTGCCCTCCTGGCCTTTATATAGACTTAGGCAGGTCCCGGGCATAGTCCTAGTCGGTTACAGGTTCTAGGGTTTTACCCCTTTGAATTTCCTATCTATGCTAGTCTTGCTCTCCAAGGATCCGAAGGCGTCATGGGCCTTGGCCACCCAAAAATCTTCATGCGCCAGCGTATGTCTGCTGTGGGCCTTCCTTGGGCTGGACCAGGTATGCTGAAGTCACGTACCCGTAGGGTATAACCATGTCAGTAGCCCCCGAGTGATCAGTCGAATCGTAGATTCGGCTGAGGACTCTTCAATCCTTCGGGTGCAACTATGTAATAACAGCATATGTGTGTAGGGATTGTTGATACGTGTGCCTGACTCACCCGACGGATCAGGGTCAGTTAACTGTCTTAGGACGAAACAACACGATCTTCCTCAGATCGAGTCCCTTAACTCGAACCCGGAACATATGCTGGCGTAATTCGACTCAGGCCGTGAAGGACTTACAGGAGAGGAATTCCAGTGATTTTAATTGATGTACCCAACGCGTCCGTCGGGATTTTTCATCACGCCTGTTGGCACGGATTTATACTAGCAGAGCGCAGTCGTGTGCGTTGCCAGGCCATTAGATGATATCTACAGGTCTTATCTTTGCGTCGCAGACGCAGCATCCGAACATTTGTCACCACGGAGGTGCTTCGGGTGGCCAAGGAGATCGTTGCTCACTCAGCGTTTTGTTGGGGCAGAGCTGCCGAAAAGTTTTTGCGTGCTGATCCGAAAGATCGCAGTCGAAGATTTCATAGGGTGCGCAACCAGCGCTCCCTATGGGAGTAGCCCCCGAGTGTCTGTTCGAGTCGTAGACTCGAGCGGAGACTTTAGTTCAAACATTTGTTCAGTTGCTAAGTCCTAGGACACAAAAACTTTTGGATGCATAAATCCATCCTCCCTATGGGAGTAGCCCCCGAGTCCGTAGTGGAGTCGTAGACTCGACGTAGGACTCGAAGAAATACTTTGTATTTATTCGTCTTTTGGGTGCGCGGCCAGCGCTCTTGATAGGAGTAGCCCCCGAGTATTTAGTCGAATCGAAGATTCGAGTGAGTACTCTTATCTGTGGAGCCGAAGAATTGTAGTTGGTGCTAGTATAGCTTTTGATGACATCAGTGCTAACGATCAATGACCTCAAGCGTCTGCTACGCCAGAGATGACTTGACTGGACGAACGTGGGTCCCACTTGCTGACTTTGAATTGACCGGTCACGCACGTCGTGGAGATAATTACGGTGTCTCCTCGATTTCCGCACGTAGTGGACGACGTGGTAACGACGATTCGTTGTGATGCTGACACGTGTATGGTCAGATTTGCCGTTGGCGTTAGGTCTTCTGGATGGACGGCTGTCGTGCGTCGTCTTTGTTGTTATAATCATTGGGGAAATTCGTGGTTTGTTTTCACCGCATCAGTTCTTGTTTTCACTGCCTCCTTGAGCTCTAGCGATTCTTGCTGCGCACTGGGATTTCCTTGCACATTTCCATCTTCCCTTCTGCGCTTTCACCGTCGGCGCCGCCACAGCGTGATGGGGAAACCAAAGAAATCATCATCTGCAGTTGGGACCAGCGCCGCCGGAGGAAAGAAAGGTGCCGCCGCTACCCGTATCACCGATGGTGGCTGGCGGCGATCAGAGACGCGGGAGAGCGATCTCTGCAAGCTTCACAAGCGGGGTCTGATCCCACAAGATAGGGAGGCCGTCAGACTCCCCGGCAACGAGGTAATCCCTCGTCCCCCAGTTGGGTATCGGGTTATGTTTCTCGCCTTCGTTATTCGTGGGTTTTCTTTTCCAGTCCATAACTTCCTCCGTGGACTGCTCTTTTTCTATGGGATTCAGCTTCATCATCTGTCTCCCAATTCTCTTCTCCACATTGCTTGTTTTATCACTTTTTGCGAGTGCTGGCTTGGCATTGAGCCGCACTTTGGCCTCTTCCGGAAGCTCTATTCCGTGAAGAGGCAATCTGGTTCGGATGGTGTGTATCCCATTGGGGGTTACATCATCTCCCTCAGTCCCAATCTTCTTTTCTTTTCCTTTTCCATGTCCGAATCTGTCCAATACTGGCGGAGACGATGGTTTTATATCCGCGACTCCGTAGTGCCTGGGCAAGATTTTGGTCTTGTTCCTTTTGACCCCTCCCAGATGATTGAGCCAAAAAGGTCTTGGAAAAATAAAATCTTGGATGGCGAGGTGGCGAAGATAGAGGCCCTTTACCGTCGGGTGGAGGATCTCCAGCTGATTCCGGAGAAGGAAGTGAACGGCGTGGACATCATTCGAACGTTTCTCAAATGTCGGGTGCAACCTCTCCAAGCGAGGGCGCACCCGATGTTTCTTTATTCTGGGCGCCGTGATCCAATGAGGGTTTCGGCTGAGAAAATCTCCGAGGGGGATCTTGACAAGGCCCTTCGCTCGCTGCTAAAGTTCAAGGTTGGAGAGGAAATCCCGGGGAAGTCGCTAACTCCACCGTTTTCTGCGACGTTGGCCGTTCCGCAGGTGTAGATTCGTGCGCGTAGTGCTTTTTTGTCGACTGCGTATTTATTTCCTTTGTTTGCTAACAAAGTCCCTTATGATGTTGCAGAGCTTCAAGGTGCCGGGCATGGTACCGCCATTGCCTGAAAGGTATCCGAATGCTCCGGATAATGAGGTGGTGGAGTCCGTGTCCGAACTTTCTTCGGCTCGATCGCCAGCTGAAGATGCCGACGAGTCGAGCAAGGATCATACGCGCAAACGATCACGGAGCTCCAGCGAGTCTTCGGATGCCTCGACTCCTCCGACTCCCAGAGACCCTTTGTGCCTTGAGCGTCATAGTGACGGGCATGGAGGCTCTTCCTCTCCCATTCCTACCATTCCTGTGCGGGCTGTAGCGCTACACCCGCCAGCGAAGCGGAAGAAGGAAGAAAAGAACGAGGAGAAGAAGGAAGAGAAGAAAGAGGAGAAGAGAGCCCGAAGGACTCCTCCTGTCTTCGACCTGAGCTCGCTGGGCTCGTAAGTTTCTTGTTATATTACTGTCCTTTTTTCTTGATTTTGCACTTGTGCTGATTGCTTCGTATGCAGGCATTCTTCCCGCGACTCCTCCAGCGATGGTGCGCGGGAGATGATGGGGGAGTCGAAAATTGAGTCTCCTCCTCCTCCTCAAACGGTGGTGACTTCAGGAGGCGCCGCTCCGGATCCTCCTGTGCAGGAGGTGCAGGTGGTTGCGCCTCAGAATTTCGCCAGCGGGTCTTCGGAGTCACCATCCGAGCATGTGAGTACTTTTACTTGGTGCCACGGGGGGAGCCCCCGGGTGTCTGAAAATTTCTTGTCTTCTTCTTTTTTTTCGAATCTTCGGGGGGGGAAGCCCCCGAGTGTTTTCGTGTTTGAGTTTTGCCTTTATTCCTCTGTGTTGGGCGCAGCCCCCAAGCCCTTTTCCTTACTGGTGCTTCTTTTTCTGCAGCCTTTTTTACAGGAGGCCAAGCGGCTGGTGCAGGAGCGCCTAGTGCTGGAGGCTAACCTTCGGCAGCTTCAAGGTACCTATCTGCCTTTTGGTGCCTCTCTTATTTATTCTGTCCTGTGTTTTAACGCTTGCTTGTTTTGAATGCAGAGGAGCATAATACTTCTCTCCACGAGGTCGACGCTCTCAAGAAGAGCCTTGGTCAATCGGAGCAGAAAGCCGAGGCCGCCGTTGGTGTGAAGGAACGCCTCGAGCTAGAGCTGACTAAGGCAGCCGAAGCGAAAGAGCGTCTGCAGCAGGAGGCTGCGGATCGTGAGGAGCAGCTGGCCACTATTGTGGCTGCTCGTGAAAGAGAGGTGGCGGCGAAGCTCATGGCTGCTGCCAAGGCTATTTCGGGTAAGTGTTGTGTTTGTGCTTGTTTCTTCGTGTTTCCTGTCTTCTTCTGTGCTGCTTTTCTTCATGTCTTATCTTTTTATTTTTGTCTCAGATGCCGCAGGCATCGAGTTTGACCGTGGTGCTCTAGAGCACGGGAGTGCTCTAGATGATGCTACTGTGGCGGTCGAAGATCGCTGCAGCACCGTCGTCAGCTCCCTTGCCAAGGCGAAGGAGGTCCTTGGCCGCTTCTACAAGGAGCTTATTCCTAAGGGCATGGCCCTCGATGATGTGGATGCCCTGGCGGAGGCTTTATAGCCGAAGCGCCTGTGGCGTATAAGCGCAAGCAGAAGGGCATCGGCGTGTCCGTCAGGCTGGCGATGGCCTTGGCGGCTGGAGCGGAGCTGGATCTGCCCCAGATCACCTCCCGGATGTCGATGACCATAGATGGATCTGAGGTAGCCTTTGCTGCCTACTCTGCTCGCTGCAAGCGATATGGGCCCAAGCTCATTGATTTGCTGCCCGAGTATGCACTGCGGCAGCAGGGCGGGGCCAAAGCTAGGCAGTCCGGCTCCGAGGCGACTCAAGGTGCCGCGTCTTAGGCGTTGTAGACGTAGGGTAGTTTGTAGTCTACTTTTGCTGTAAATATTTTGAAGAACACAATCATTGTGCCACGTAGTGGCCTTATATGTTTAATGAATTCTTCTGAGTTGTGCTCTATCATTGTCTGAATGTTTGTATCCTTTTCTTTTTCTGCTGCTCTAGGTTCCTTTGGGTGCTGACCCTGTTGACACCTTGTCCGCAATGCCGCTGCGACCATCTTTGGATGATTCCTCGCAACTCGCTTTTCTTCGGGATCGTGTGCATAGTTTGGAGAGGGAGTTGCTCGAGTTGCGAGGTCATGCCGATGTTTGGAAGTCCAAGGCAGATCGTGGTGCAGCCAGAGAGGAGTACTTGATGGCGGAACTGGTTCGGCTGTCCGAGCAGCTTCAATGTAAGTTGTTCTTTGGTTCGAGCTG
Source organism: Avena sativa (assembly GCA_916181665.1). Classification (NCBI taxonomy): domain Eukaryota; kingdom Viridiplantae; phylum Streptophyta; class Magnoliopsida; order Poales; family Poaceae; genus Avena; species Avena sativa. The sequence continues at coordinate 445,820,425 of OV702293.1, read as the reverse complement.
TAGCTCAGTTCTTCGGATGAGCCTGCTGGCCTTGCTCTTATTTTGTGCAATTGTCACAGGTGCAAACCTTGCTCCGAGGGAAGAGAAGGAGCGTGTCGCTCTTCGGGTCAATTGTTTGACTCAACAGGACATGGAGGCCGGTGGCTTCTTCTGGATGGATCGTGACCGTGCCATGGCTCTGGCGATGGTGCAGGATCGTGTGCACCAGGTTTCGCGAGTGCTTCGCCAAGTGCAGACGTCGCTTGCCTCGGTGTTGCATGTCATGTTTCCTTTGGATGCCGTACCGACGAGCCTTGCTGGTCTTCTGTCGAAATTTCGGAATGTGAGCAATGTCAAGGAGTTGGTGCGGCAACAGCTCGTCGCAGGAGTGAAGGCTGCTTTGTCTCTTGTGAGGCTGCACCGGCCTGATGTTGATTTGGCTGCTGTGGCCGCTGGGCCACCTCCTCGGCCGGATGGTGATGAGTGGGACATGCGTCCACATTACGCAGCTGTAAGGCAGTATGCCGAACAGGTCGTAGATTTGTTTGAGCAGCGTGCTCAGGTTATTCTTCAGAATAGGTAGTACCTGAAAAAAGAGATAGATGTAAAATTTGTATATTTCGGCTGGGCGTGTTGTGCCCTTTGTTGTAAAGGTTTGTTTGTTGTGAGCACGCAGTGCTTTGATTGAGTACGTGTCCTTTTCGTTTGCCTGACGTTGTCAGCTACTCAGGCGTACACGCTCGATCCTCAATCGATGAAATCGTGAGGTGGGGGGAGCCCCCGAGTGCATTTGTAGCGTAAAGTAAAGTTGCAAAATTGCAAACTGAAGTTTGGGGCGAGACACTTAGCTTTATTTATATCGTAATGGAGGAAGTACATTGTTCGGCTGAATAGCCTTGGCTGAAAGCCTTATTGAAAGTAAAGAGGGTAGGTAGCTAGGGATAGAATCGTCGCAGGTGCGAGATGTTCCATGGGTTAGAGTATGCGACTCCAGACTCCACGTGCTTGTGGCGGTAGGCGCCACCTGGGATGACTTCGGTGATGACGTAGGGTCCTTCCCATGGTGACTCAAATTTCGCCGGTCGCTCTTGCTTGAGTTGCAAGACGAGGTCTCCTTCGACGAAGGACCTTGGGCGCAGCCGGCGGCTATGGTAGTTGCGGAGACTCTGCTGGTACACCGCTGATCGAGCTGCTGCTATGTCTCTTGCTTCGTCGAGTGTATCGACGGCGTCTTTGAGTGCATCCGTGGATTCGGCTTCACTGTATGCGACGACCCGAGGGGCCTGGTGGCGTACTTCGGCTGGCAGTACGGCTTCAGCTCCGTGCACCATGAAGAACGGTGTGTAGCCTGTGGAGCTGTTTGGCGTGGTCCGCAAGCTCCATAGGACGGATGGTAGCTCTTTCGTCCAGGCTCCTGCTTTCCTTTCAAGTGGGCTCATTAGGCGCTTCTTGATGCCGGCGCCGATTAGGCCGTTGGCCTTTTCCACTTGCCCGTTCGTTTGCGGGTGGGCCACTGAGGCGTACGTGATGTTGATCCCGAGGCCTTCGCAGAAGTCCTGGAATTCCTTGGAGATAAAGTTCGATCCATTGTCGGTGATGATGCTATGCGGTACGCCAAACCTATAGACAATGGATTCGAAGAACTTGACGGCAGTTTTGCCTTTCTGGTTGGTAACCGGCATGGCCTCGATCCACTTGGTGAACTTGTCGACTGTGACCAGGAGGTAAACGTGTCCCCCTTTCGAGGACTTTGGCATCTTGCCGATCATGTCGAGGCCCCATTGAGCAAAAGGCCAGGCTATGGGTATGGGTCTAAGCTCGGACCCAGGTGCGTGCGGTTTGTCGGCAAACCGTTGGCATCTGTTGCATCTTCGGACGATGTCCTTTGCGTCGCTCATGGCCGTTGGCCAGTAGAATCCTGCTCGTAGAGCTTTGGCGACAAGGGAGCGGTTGCCTGTGTGATGGCCGCAGATGCCCTCGTGGATGTCTTGGAGGATGGCTTTCCCGTCACCGATGGTGACGCACCTTTGTAGTACACCTGTTATACTGCGCTTATACAGGTCGCCATTGATGGTGGTGAAGGCTTTTGACCGACGAGATATGCGCCGAGCATCTGTCGGGCTGTCAGGCAGTTCTCCGTTTATTAAGAACTGGAGGTATGGTCGCGTCCAAGTTTCTTCGACTGCCATGACCTGCATTAGGTTGACCATGGCTACCTCTGTGTCCAGTTTTTCTGGTCCTTCGTGTCCTTCGGGCAGCATAGCCCCCAAGTGTTCTGCTTCTTCGGGTGATCCCTTGGGGAATTTCCGCTTGATGGATGGCATGCAGATCTGTTCGAGGAACACACCTGGTGGCACCTTTGCGCAAGTGGAGCCGATGTTGGCGAGTCTGTCGGCTTCTTTGTTGCTTTCTCTTCCAACGTGCCAAAGCTCGCAGTCATCGAATTCTCCTTCGAGTGCATTGTAGAGCGCGCGGTACGCGATCATGTTTTCGGTGTGTGCGTCGCACTCGTTCATCGTCTGCTGGACGATGAGGTTGGAGTCACCGTAGATGACCAGGCGCATTACGCCTCAGATCTTTGCCATCCTCATGCCATGGATGAGGGCTTCGTATTCGGCCTCGTTGTTGGAGGCTCGGAATTTCATCCGAAGGACGTACTTCATCTTGTCGCCTTGCAGGGAGGTTAGTATGACCCCTGCTCCTGCTCCAGCTTCACGCTTGGAGCCGTCGAAGTGCATCGTCCATGACTGCGACATGTCTAGGGTGTCTGGCAGCTGCAGCTCCATCCAATGTACCAGGAAGTCCGGAAGGACTTGAGATTTGATTGCGAGTCGCTTTTTGTAGACGATGTCCAAGGGTGATAGTTCGATGCCCCACAGGGCCACGCGTCCTGTGGCCTCTGGATTATTCAGGATGCTGTTCAGGGGTGCCTCGTTGACGACCATTACCTGGTGCTCCGTGAAGTAATGGCTCAGCCGCCGAGCCGTCATGAACACGCCGTAGGCGAGTTTCTGGTAGTGGGGGTACCTCTGTTTTGTTGGCGTGAGTACCTCGCTAAGGTAGTAGATTGGGCGTTGGACCCCGTGGGTCTTGCCCTCTTCGGGTCGTTCGACCACTAGTACGGTGCTGACCACCTGATGTGTGGCTGATATGTACAGCAGCAGAGGCTCGCACTCCTTTGGCGTGACCAATACGGGCGAGGTGGAGAGAAGCCGCTTGAGTCTTTTGAATGCGTCGTTGGCTTCCGGCGTCCACTCGAATTTATCTGCTTTGCGCAGCAGCTGGTAGAATGGTAGGGCCTTCTCGCCCATGCGGCTGATGAATTTGCTTAGCGCCGCTACTCGTCCTGCGAGCTGCTGGACGCCTTTGAGGTTTTTCGGCTTCTCCATCATCATGATGGCTCTGATTTTCTTCGGGTTCGCCTCGATCCCTCGTTGAGAGATGAAGTACCCAAGCAGCTGACCCGATGGGACGCCGAAGGCGCATTTTTCGGGGTTGAGCTTGATCCTGTAGCGATCAAGGTTGTTGAACGTCTCGCGGAGATCGTCGATAAGTGTCCTTGCCTCTTTGGTTTTTATCACTATGTCGTCAACATAGACTTGGACGTTGCGGCCAATCTGGTCCTTGAGGCAGGCCTGCATGCATCGTGGTACGTGGCACCTGCGTTCTTTAGCCCGAAGGGCATTGTGTTGTAACAGAATGCTCCGAACAGCATGATGAACGCCGTTTTCTCCTGATCTTCGACCTTGAGTCGAATCTGGTTATAGCCTGAGTAGGCATCGAGGAAGGAGAGTTTCTCGCAACCTGCAGTCGAATCGATGATCTGGTCGATCCAAGGAAGAGGGAAGTGGTCCTTTGGGCAATGCTTGTTAAGTTACGTGAAATCCACGCACATCCGCAGGATGTCCGTGTCCTTCTTTGGGACCATCATTGTATTTGCAAGCCACTCGCTTTCCTTGATTTCCCTGATGAAGTCTGCAGCGAGTAGTCTATTGATTTCCTTGCCGATAGCTTCAGCTCGGGGCTCCGACAGTCTCCGGATGGACTGCTTGACTGGCTTGGTGTCTGGAAAGACATTGAGTGCGTGCTCGGCGAATTCCCTGGGAACTCCTGGCATGTCCGCAGGACACCAGGCGAAGATTTCCCAGCGCTCATGGAGGAATTCGACGAGCGCGTCTTCCTATGCGGGGCTGAGGTCGTTGGCGATCAGGGCCGTCTTGGAGGCATCCGTTGGATGGACCTGCATTTTCTTTGTGTTGACGGTGGAGTCAAAGGACATGTCAGGTGCGTTCTGCCTTGTGACTGGGGTACCCCATTGTCCGTCACCTCACGGAGCCTTACGAGTTCGTCTTGCATGCCGAAAGACTGGGAGATTTTGTTGAAATCCCTGTCGCATTGGTCCGATCGGGTGATGCTCCCGTGGACTGTGATGACGCCCCTTGGTCCTGGCATCTTGAGTAGTAGGTATGCGTAGTGTGGGACAGCCAGGAACCTTACGAATGCTACACGCCCAAGGATGGCGTGGTATTGTGACGGCCAGTCCACCACTTCAAATTCGAGTCACTCCTGCCGAAAGTTGTCCGACTTCCCGAAGATGACGTCGAGCCCTATTTTGCCCAGGGGGAATATGCCCTTCCCTGGAACGATGCCGTGGAACGTTGTGTCTGACTGTTCTAGGCTGCATTGCGGGATCCGCATTGCTGCTAGAGTGCTTGCGAACATTATATTGATGCCGCTGCCGCCGTCCATGAAGACGTGACTCATCTCGAAGCCTCCGATCTGCGCCTCCAGCACCAGGGCAGCATGACCTGGGCGAGGGATCTGGCAAGGGTGATCCGCGCGAGTGAATGTGATGCAGGACTCTGATCCGCTTAGGTACTCAGGGATTGCAGGCGGAGTTGCCACGGCCAAGTTGATTTGTCGGGTGATTTTCTTCTGCACCCTATTCGTGGGGCGTCCCTTTTGGATCATATTTAGTGCTCCTTTTGGTGGGGGTACCCGTTCCCGGCGTTGTTCTGCGCTGGTGTGACTGGTTGGTTTGGGCCTCCAATAGGCGGCGGTGGAGGAGCTCTGTGTGCTATTTCACCTGGCGCAGGTGCATTTCCGAACGCAGGGATTGGGGCTTGTTGCCTCATCTGCACCATGCTTTCGCTGAGTTTCTGGAACTCGCGGCAGTCCTTGAGCATGTAGCTGGCTTTCTTTTTGCCATCCTGTTTGTCGATGTAGAAGTGGATGGTGCATGGACCCGAAAGTTTGTCGAATGCTGAGGGTCCGTTGTCGCGGTCGCAGCGTTGCCACGACTGTGCTGGGCGTCCGCTGTCGTGGAATTTTTCTCCACAGTATCCTCCGTTGTTGCGGCTGTTGTCGTTGCGGCGGTCGGCGTAGCCGACCACGACCATGTCGGGTCCGTCACGGTCCTCGTAGACGCGTGATCTCCTCTTGCTTCGGCGTTCCCGTCTTCGGCCGTAGTCGTCCTCTTCATCCGATTGTGCTCGGTGAATGCAATCTTCGCTGTCGGCCCACCTGTTGGCGATGTCCATGAGGTGGTCGAGTGTTTTGGGCTTGACGCGCCCAAGTTCCTCCTTGAAATCTTGGCGTTTAATGCCGTCCCTGAAGGCGTCGATGGCCCTCTCTTCGGAGATGTGTGTTGCGGAGTTCTTGGTGGTAGACCAGCGTAGTATGTACGAGCGAATAGATTCGCCCGTTCTCTGAGTGCAGGCTCGCAACTCTTCGATTGAGGCGGGCCTCTTGCTAGTGCCCTTGAAATTTCGGATGAAGCTGTAAGCGAGCTCCTCCCAGCTTCAGATGGATCGTGATGATAGGCTGTTGAGCCAGACCCGTGCCGCGCCTGTCAGCTGCAGCTGAAGGCATTGCATGGCGGTTTCTTTGTTACCGCCGTGCAGCTTGACGGATGACAGATGGTCACTGAGCCAGGATTTTGGATCTTGCATGCCGTTGAACTTCGGAGTATCCGAAGGAAGCTTGAAATTGCACGGCATCTGTATTCGCCGAACAGATCTGCTGAAGCATCGGGCTCCACAGAGTTCTCCTTCGTCTTCGTCCATCTCGGATTCAGACGAGCATGCACGTTTTGCTCGCGCTTTGTCGATTTTGTGCTGTGTAAGCGCGTCTCTGGCGTCGTAGTCATGTTTAAGGTGGCGCGAGCTCTTCTTCCTTCGAGGAAGGTCGTGTTCCTCTTCCTCTTCGGATGAAGGGGTGGGGCTCCGGTCGCGCCTGGCCGGAGCTTTGTTCTTCGGCTCCGCAGGAGCGTCTTCGTGGAGCGCAGCTCCGACAAGCCCGAGTCCAGTGAGTGCGGACTTATGCATGGCTCTTTTTGGGTCCCCCTCCGGAGGTGGGTGGGCCGCGAGATACGCAGTGGCTGCCATGATCGCGGCTTGCGGTGTCTTCGGGATGATGTTGCCGTCGGCATCCATATCCATGAACGATGTGTGGAGAGTTCGGGTCACATCACGGCGCTCCCTGGGATCCATGTTCTCCACCCGTGAGCGGTGCTTGTTTCCCTGGTTTCCGTTTGTGCTTGAGCCGGGTGCCATGGCGGAGAGCGCAGCTCGTCGCGCGCTGGACTCAGAGGCTGCTTGCTTGCGTTTGTCGAGTGTCTCCTGCATCTTGACTTGCTTCTTGTGGTCCTCGATGAGGAGGTAGTGGTATGCCATGAGTAGTTCGCGTGAGGAGTCTACAGGCGGGACTATGTCGCCTGCTACGGCACGGCGTGCCTGGACCCATCCTTCTTTGCTAAGTTGGATGAGGTGGCCGTTGTTTTCCCCGTTGGGTGGGGGGACTGGATTCTTCTGTTCCCGCCGTTTCCGCCGTTTCTGCCCTGCGGGTTGGGGTTCGGGTTGGGCGGCGGGTTAGGCGTTTGTTGTTCCTGGATGACTGCGGCGCATTGGTAGCGCTCGTAGATTGGTCCGCTGCTGCCGCAGCTTTCGGATCCGGAACCGTAGGTTCCTTCATCCGAAGGTGGATCGCACAGATCGGAGTTGCAGTTGTTGCTGTCATAGGACTCATCTGTCGATGGTGATGTGCGTAGCACAGGGTGTGGAGCCCATGAGGCGGGCCTGATTGATGGTAGGGGCACCCGCTCAGGAAGGCGGAGGGTGTCAGTTTGCCCCACCTGGAAGCAAAAGCTCCCGAACAAGATTTCGAGTCCGTCGCCTACGGGCTCGAAGTCCTTCATGGTGGCCGGCGAGTGGGCGGTGAAGTTGAAAGCGCCGAAGAGGAGGTGATTCTCCGTCGCTGCAGAGTTGTAGATCGATCGGGTCGGGACCGTCACGATCGCACAATCAGCAGCCCCTATTCCCACAGACGGCGCCAATTGACGAGGTTTGATCTCATCAATGCCCATTTTTATGGACTTGGGTTTTGGAGAAGATGGGGATGCTGGAGATCGTGGAACAGTTAATAGACAAGCAACCAGGGGACACAAGATTTACCCAGGTTCAGGCCCCCGGAGGGAAAACCCTACTCCTGCTTGTCTGCTCTTGATTACGGCGGAACCGAAGGTTACAGGGGTGCGCAGATTCGATCTGGCGTGAGGTGGGTATGCGAGAGTATGAGTCGAGAGATCTAGGACGTGCCCTCCTGGCCTTTATATAGACTTAGGCAGGTCCCGGGCATAGTCCTAGTCGGTTACAGGTTCTAGGGTTTTACCCCTTTGAATTTCCTATCTATGCTAGTCTTGCTCTCCAAGGATTCAAAGGCGTCATGGGCCTTGGCCACCCGAAAATCTTCATGGGCCAGCGTATGTCTGTTGTGGGCCTTCCTTGGGCTGGACCAGGTATGTTGAAGTCACGTACCCATAGGGTATAACCATGTCACCATGTGTGCTTTGGTACTCTTCAATAAAATCATCAGTCATTTCAATGTAGTCATCACTAATATTATATCTCTCTCTACACCTAGGTGAGCTAACCGGTGTAATAGTGTCTTCAATAGGAGTTTCACTATTTCCCAAAGTAGTTTTAGCAATAGTACCATCTAGGAAAGGACCTAATGAACCACTTGCATCAAGCATAGTAGAAGTAACATCATGAGTATTAGAAGCAATTTCAGATTCAGCAATAGTAGCAGTGTGTGTAACATGTGTATGTGGTGGAGGTGTAACAAGCTTACTTATAACAGACGATGAATCAAGCGCAGCAGAGGTGTTTATGAATGTACCTCTTCTTGTAGTGGATGGTAAAATAGGAAACTTTCCATCACGAGACTTACCCATGATGAAAGGATTACCAGTAAACAATAATAGATCCAAGTGAACTTACAAATAAAGCTATGCTCCCCGGCAACGGCGCTAGAAAATAGTCTTGATGACCCACAAGTATAGGGGATCACAACAGTCTTCGAGGGTAGTATTACCCAATTTATTGATTCGACACAAGGGGAGCCAAAGAATACTTGTAAACCTTAACAGCTGAGTTCTCAATTCAGCTGTGATACGTCCAAAATGTATCTAGTTTCTCGAACACTTTGCTATTCTTTCTTCTCTAAACGTGTGTGATTTCGATACAACTAACACAGACTGACGTTGTTTTCAGCAGAATTACCTTGGTGTCTTGTTTTTGTGCAGAAAATGAACTATTAGGAAAAATCCCGGAAAATATGCCAAAAATTATATTTCACCAGAAGATCCACGGAGCCAGAAGGGGGGACAGAGGGGAGGCCTGGGGGCCCCAGATCCACCCTAGGCGCAGGCCCACTGACCCCGCGCCTGGGGGAGGTCTGGCCATCCCAGGTAGCTTCTCGGCCTCCCTCCACGTCTATAAGTTTCCTTCTGACCTAAAAACAAAGGGGGGTTCGATAGTTTTCTAGAAAGAGTTCCGCTCTGCCGCCGCCACGAGAAACCAAGATTCGGATCCAGAAACTCCGTTTTGGCACCCTGCCGAGACGGTGAATTTGGAGAGGATCATCGCCATCGTCATCACCAACGCATCTCCATCAACCACCGATGTTTCCCTCGTCCATGAGTGAGTAATCCCCCGTTGTAGGCTTGGGGATGGTAGGGATTGGATGAGTTCTATCATGTAATTGAATAAGATCTGTTAGGGGCATAATGCCTAGTATCTCTATTAGTGCTATTTGACTTTGTTGCAACTTGTTATGCTTAATGCTTGTCACTAGGGCCCGAGTGCCATGATCTCAGATCTGAACTTATTATTGAATCATTATGATAGTATTGTTTATGGTCTTACCTGCAAGTTGTGTACACATATGATTGTCCGGATCCAAAGGCCCCAAAGTGACAATAATTGGGACAACCGGAGGGGATGGCTGTGGTGTGAGGATTACATGTGTTCACGGAGTGTTAATGCTTTGCTCCGGTGCTCTATTAAAAGGAGCACCTTAATTGCCAGTAGTTCCTAGAGGCCCCGCTGCCACGGGCTAGCTGGACAGAAGATGTCGTGCAAGTTCTCATTGCGAGAATGTATGACTATATTTGGAGCACATGCCTAGGATTGTTTAGTACTTGGATGCTTATTGCTATTTATCTGCAATGCCCTAGTTCTTTGAAGTTACATGTTTAGACTCTTCCATGCAACGCCAGTCCATCCATCCCTATGCCTACCGCACTCGAATCCTACTTTTACTGTTACTGTTACTATTACTATTGCTATTGTTTCACTATTGTTGTTGTTGCTGTTGCTTTGCTGTTGCTACTACAAACTGTTGCTACTAATAAACTTCTGTGAGCAAGAACTATTTCCAGGTGCAGCTGAACTGACAACTCTGTTATTAAGGCTTGCAAGTATTCTTTGTCTCCCCTTGTGTCGAATCAATAAATTGGGTAATACTACCCGCAAAGACTGTTGCGATCCCCTACACTTGTGGGTCATCAAGACTATTTTCTAGCGCCGTTGCCGGGGAGCATAGCTTTATTTGTGAGTTCACTTGGATCTATTATTGTTCACTGCTACTCCCTTCATCATGGGGAAGTCTCGTGATGGAAAGTTCCCTATTTTACCATCCACTACAAGAAGAGGTACAGTCCTAAAAACCTCTGTTGCTCTTGATTCACCGTCTGTTATAAGTAAGCTTGTCACACCACCACCACATGCTCATGCTACACACACTGCTACTACTGCTGAGTCTGAAACTGCTTTTGATGCTCATGCTGTTACTTATACTGTGCTTGATGTGAGTGGTTCATTAGGTCGTTTTCTAGATGCTACTATGGCTAGTCTAGGAAATACCGAAACTCCTAGTGAAGCCACTGTTACACCTGTTAGCTCACCTGAATCTAGTGAGAGTTTTGATATTAATGATGGTTACATTGAGCTCAATGATGAATTTGTTGAAGAGTGCCGAAACACACATGGTGCTAGTGCTATTAAAAGTCTCCTTGCTAGACATACTATTATACCCAAGAAGTCCTATGATCCTAAGTTTGCCACCTCTCCCATAGATATTAAAGATAAATATTATGATTTCTCTCTTGATTTAGCTTATTCAGATATTGTTGAGAAAGAACCTTTTTGTGGTACTGAAAATGAGAGTGTTGTGAATCATATGAATGAGCTTTCTACTATGAGTGCTTTGTTCTCTGATGATTTTAAGATGCGCAAATACTTTGTTGCTAAGATCTTCCCGTTTTCACTAAAAGGAGAAGGTAGGGCTTGGTTTAATAAATTACCTCCTGGTTCCATTGATAGCCCTGATTGCTTGATTGCTTCTTTCTTCCATAAATATTTTTCTCCCAGTGCTAGACATGTTGCTTTGCAGAGACTTTTTGATTTTAAACACGAAGAAGAAGAGAAATTGCCTGAGTCATGGAAAAGATTTTGTTCCTTGATTCATGCATATCCTAGATGTCCATTACCTAAGAATGACTTGCTTGATATTTATTATAATGGACTAACTGATGATTCTAGGACCTACCTAGATAGCTTTGCTGATTGTGTTTTCAGGAAAATAACTCCTACAGATGTTGAAGAATTAATGAACAAGATAAGCAAGAATTATGATGATTGGACTTCAACTGAGCTGAATACACATGAGCCTATTACTCCTGAACCAGATGTTCCTGAACCAGTTCCACCACCAACAACAAAGAAGAGGGGAGTTATTGCATTAAATGATGAAGTGATGAAGGAAGCTAAAAGGTGTCTAAAGGAGAAAGGTATTAGAGCTGAAGATGTGAAGAATCTACCTCCCATAGAAGAATTATGTAAGCCAATTCCCCACTCATCTACTATTGAGGTACACTCTCTCCAATTTAATGAAGGTGATATTCCTTATGGTAAGCCTCCTGATCAATGCTTAGAGGAACTTGACACATTTATTGTTAAACAAGGTAATTTTAATAAACAAGTTCCGAATCATTTATTCGAAAACTCTAGAGCTATCCATGAGTTGAAAGATATTTTGGAAAGAACTTCTAATGATATTAATATTCTTTGTAAACACTTTCAAATGGTTCATACCCAGCTTGATCAACTTGCTAAGGTACAAAAGGATATGCTAGTTAATGATTTAGGAAATAAACATGCTTATGGAATTAAAACTAGGAGTGGTGCAGCTACTCAAGATCCTTTATATCCTGAAGGACACCCTAAAAGAATAGAGCAGGATTCCCAACAAGTAGAAGATAGTGATAATCCTCGTAAGAGGAAGACAAAGAAACATAAGAAAGTTGAGGAACCACTTGAACCTGCTGTAGATCCTAATAGTATATCTGTCTCTGATGCTGAAATTGAGAGTGGTAATAATGATGAGTCTCCTGATAAGGAGGAAGTTGAGGAAGAACCTGAAAAACACACTAAGAACACTAGGTACACAAAGGAAGATTTTATTGCTAATAAACATGGTAAAGAGAGAGAACCTTGGGTGCAGAAACCTATGCCTTTTCCAGGTAAGAAACACAAGTCAAAGGAGGAAGAACACTACAACAAGTTTTGTGAGTGGATGAAGCCTTTATTTTTGAAAATTCCTTTGACTGATGCTATTAAACTGCCTCCTTATTCAAAGTATATGAAGGATATTGTATATAATAAAAGGAAGATTCCTAATGAGGAGATTTTTACTTTGCTTGCTCATTATTCCTTCAATGGTAAGTATCCAAAGAAACTTGGTGATCCAGGTATACCAACTATTCCTTGCTCCATTAAGAATAATTATGTTAGAACTGCTTTATGTGATTTGGGAGCTAGAGTTAGTGTTATGCCTTTTTATCTCTACAAGAGACTCCAGTTAGAAAAGTTGATACCAACTGATATATCTTTGCAAATGGATGATAAGTCAACTACTTTCCCTGTTGGTTTATGTGAGGATGTTCCTATTCAATTTGCTCATAATTTCATGGTTTTAACTGATTTTGTTGTACTTGAAATGCCTGAAGATGATAATATGTCTATTATTCTTGGGAGACCTTTTCTTAATACTGCAGGTGCTGTCATCAATTGTAATCAAGGAAAAGTAACATTCAATATTAATGACAAAGAGCACACTGTCTATTTCCCCAAGGAGGTTGTTAAGAGCTATTGCCTGAATTCCATTGAAAATATTGAGAGCATCAAGGTTGGAGAAATATATTGTCCCATTCCACAAGAAAATTTTGAAACTACTATGATTGGGACCATTGCTATCAAGTATGAGGTAACATAATCACCTTGTGGAATGCAAAGTTTTGTTTCATATAAGATTGTTTTGGTAACACGACTTGATCAACCTTGTTAACAAAAGGATTTTAATGAACAAAATAATGTTTCCACTGTGGTTATACTTGCTTTCTTTTTCCCTTTCTCCTTCCTAGTCTTTGCTTTAGCTTTAGTTTTGTTAGTTGTTTGCTTGTTTGAGTTTCTTAGAGCTCCTGTAGTTTGTCTTTTATTTTGCTTTTGCTTCTTCTGAAAAAACTGTTTCTGGGAGAAAATCAATTTTCGTACCCTAAAAAATTGCCAAAAATAAAGTTTCCTGAAAAATCCCAGAAAATTCAAAATAAATTTTTCCTCGAAAAAAGGGGCAGAGAGGTACCAGAGGTGACCCAGGGGGCCACCCCTAGGCCCCACACCTATGGTAGGAGCGGGCCCACCACTGGTGGCGCCTAGGGGGGGTCTGGCCCACCTGGCCCCCTCCAGGCTGCCTCCTCAAAGCCACCTTCTTTCTCTCTCCCAAAAAACACTGAAAAACTTTCTCAAGCTCGATTTCTTGCTGTTCTTGCTCGCAATTTTCGATCTCCTTATTCAGCCCATCTCAAGTGCTGATTTTTTTAGGGATTGCTCCTTGGTATGTGCCTCCTCCACTTGTCCAATTAGATTTGTGATTGGTAGATTGTATCTTGAGTATTTTGCTACTGTAGGTGATAGGTTGTTTGAGCTTGCATGCTTGTTCTATGCTTAGAAACTTGGTTTTGATGCATCTGTAGTCCTCTAGCAAGTTCCTATAGTAGTTGCCCATCATTTATCAACTTAGAAATCACTTGGTTTGATGGTTGTCTAAAAATTTCAGCAAAGAAGATGAGTGCTTATTCACTGAATCAATATGACTTGATGGTGCATGATCCAATGAAGGTTCATCATGAGGAGGCAGTTTTTCCTTCCATATATCCATGCCATGAATTTATGAGAGCTGCGGGGATCCTCCAAGATTTCCAAACTTTGGTTACAAGTGCAGGGTTGGAGCACTTTGTTGAAGGTGAACCAATACAATATGTTAAGCTAACCATGGCTTTTGTGTAGGACTTCCGGTTCACTTGGTCTACTTCTAATCCCATGGTCCATTACAAAATATATAATATGCCTGTCAACCTGCCTTTTGCTGATTCCTGTGCAGCAATTAGAGTACCTCAGTGGGGATCTTGTGAGTAGATCAAGGAGAGGCCCAAGTCACTTGTTGATTTGTATGCTGAGATTTTCCAAGGTTTCGACTTCTCAAAGGAAAGTGGTAAAATTCGAAACATCCAGCTCCCAGCTATTAGATGCTTTTCCTATTTCATTACCAAGTGTGTTCTTGCTAGAAAGACTGCTAGAAAATTGTCTTCTTTTGATCTAGTTTTTATTGCAGCTGCTCTGAATATGAATAGTTCTTATAGTTTGGGTTCTTTGATAGCTCACCGTCTCACCACCAACCGTGATAAGGGTGGAATTTGTGGAGGCCTCATTCCGTCTAGGTTGCTAGCTTTCCATGGTTTAGAGCCTCATTATTCAGATTTTCAGTTTTACATAGAGAGGCTTGATATTGAATCCATGATTCAGCATGGTTTTGTTTCTTTGGGGGCTAATGTGAGAAGTTTGCCATATGAACTATCTTTTGTCCAGCAAGGTCGGAGAAAAGGTAGGAGTGAGAAAATAGTTTATTTGTATGCACCTGCTTTGTTTAACTTTGATAACAGGCAAGGATGGTCACTTACGGAGGAGGAGGTTGACACATATGTTGGGGAACTCTCCCAGTAAGAAGAGAATGTTGAAGAGGATGTCGAATACAATTCGGTTCAGCCCTCCAACTTGGGAGAGTCTTCATACCAGCAGCCCTCATTTGATTGGGGCGCGTCTACTTCTTCATCACATGTGCCTGACTATGATCACTCCTATGATGACCCACCAGCATGGGGTTACTATCCGCGTTATTGAGCCCCACTTAGGCCAAAAGCCTAAGCTTGGGGAGGTATACCGACATCACACTCATATATATATATCATGTTCGTTCGGTTCTTTGTATATCCATTGTTTTTTGCTTTCTTTTTGGTTTTTGTTGCTTCTTTCTAAAAATCCAAAAATACCAAAAATATTTTCGTTGTTTATCTTGGTTTGTTTCTTTGCTTTGGTTTTCCTTAAAATAAAAATCCAAAAATATTTTGCTTTGTTTGCTTTTTTGCTTTGTTTGGTTTTTCTTTGTTTGCTTGTTTCTAAAAAATCGAAAACACCAAAAATATTTGTTCTTCTTCTTTGGTTTTGTGAGTTCTTCGCAGGGTTCAGCCGTCCTCAGTGTATATTGGTTTTCATGTTAATTATTCAAGTCACACAAGTGAAGGGAAATGAGGAAGATTAAGACAACTCGAGGTGTGGTAAGAGGCTGGTAGCGAACTCTATTTGTTTCATTTTTGTACATATACTCATCATTGTGAGCATGCTTAGCCTGTTTGTGTAAGGTGTATGTCATTATGGATGCTTAATAGTTCTTGCTTGTCTATGATTAGCTCCATCTTGCTAATAGTTTGTAGCATGTCATATGAATGTTTGCTTGCATTGTTTTATTCATACTTTGGTATGATATAGTGGTATCCTCCTGTGACTGTTCATGTGAATCGACTTGGCACATGCTCACGCATGCATATGACTAATCAATAGTCAGTAAGCCTAGATGATTTATTTTGCCTCAGAGTTCTTGTATCACTTTCATGCCATAGTTAGTCCTGTTTTGTTGCAAGCATGATTATGACAGTTATTGCTCTCTCGTTTGTCGCTCCCTCTCTATTGCTAGCCTTCACTTGCACTGAGTACGTGCTCTACCTGTGCTTCCAACTCCCCAAAACCAATATTGCCAGTTGTGTCCACCTTACCTACCTATTAGCATCATTTGCTACTTCAGTGCATATTTTATATATGCCGTGTTTTCTTCCAAAATAAAATGTTTGTCTATTTTGAGAAAGTTAGTTAGTAAAGCTCTCACGAACTTGATGGCACACTTTATTCCTTGCGCTTAATAATTTTGAACCATTGTGACTAGTCCATGAAAGTTATATGCTTGCTTATTATATACTAGGAGTCAGCAGAACCGTGCTGTCACGGGGAACGCTTTCAACACCTGTTGGACATCTCATCCAGTTGATTCCTTGCTCTTTTGTTTACGGATGTCGACAATATAAAATAAAAGGGGAAGTTGTTAGTTCATGGAGTTTTTACATTATGTTAGAGAAACGCCTGGGCCGCTAGCCTAAGCCATGCTTAATCATGGTGGAAACTTGCAACATCACTATAATGAGCATCTATGAAGCATTCTCAATAAAAAGCTATGCATATGGTAAATAAAAAGATTGCTGAGATGCTCATTGTCTGCTTGCCTTGTCATTTTGGTTATGGGAAAGCTCCGGTACCATGTGCAAGGGGTACCCCGTTGGCGGTTCTCGATGATATGCATGTATTTACAATGACAAGAACTTTCAGGTGACCAAAGTTGAGTAGCATGCGGAGCGACCCTCATACTCAAGGGACTTGGGATTTCCAGTCTTTGGTCTGTCAAGCATATGATTCAGAGTGGACCTCACTTTCACCTTAACCACATGAAGATGCCTATGATAGGGCCAATGAGAACTCAAAGCTAACGAGTACCTTCCTTTCAGCATTAGGAATCCTTTCAAACCTTCACAAAACCGTTTTCACAATTTTGTTGAGTCGCCACTTATTCTATGAGCACCTTCTTAAGAGCATAGTTGTCATTTTTGTGTTTGTTCCAAAACTTGGTTAATTATGTCATGACTTTGATGCTTGTATCTCTGATATCTTTACTTCTAGTCTTCATATGAACTTCAGAGGTGCCTCAGCATTTATATTGTGCTCTTCAAACAAAGGCAAGCGAGATACCATTCTATCATACCTTATTATGAGCATTGCAATGTTGCTTATGTTTATGTTTCATGCTACTTATTATTATTGAGTTGGTTTCTCTTCATATCTTGCAATGAATATTGAGTAGACTTAGTTGCATACTCTTTATTATGAATTGTCTAAGCATCTACTCATGTGCTGAGAATATTTACATCATATGAAGCAAAGTGTTCATGAAAGTTCTTTTATCGCACTCAATTTTCAACTGAATTGCTTGAGGACAAGCAATAAGCTAAGCTTGGGGGGAGTTGATATGTCCAAAACGTATCTACTTTCTCAAACACTTTGTTATTGTTTCTTCTCTAAACTTGTGTGATTTGGATACAACTAACACGGACTGACGCTGTTTTCAGCAGAATTACCTTGGTGTCTTGTTTTTGTGCAGAAAATGAACTATCAGGAAAAATCCTGGAAAATATGCCAAAAATTATATTTCACCAGAAGATCCACGGAGCCAGAAGGGGAGACAGAGGGGAGGCCTGGGGGGCCTTGACCCACCCCAGGCACGGGCCCACTGATCCCGCGCCTGGGGTAGGTCTAGCCACCCCAGGCAGCTTCTCGACCTCCCTCCGCGTCTATAAGTTGCCTTCTGACCTAAAAACAGAGGGGGGTCGATAGTTTTCCAGAAAGAGTTCCGCTCCGCCGCCGCCACGAGAAACTAAGATTCAGATCCAGAAACTCCGTTCTGGCACCCTGTCGGGACGAGGAATTTGGAGAGGATCATCGCCATCGGCATCACCAATGCATCTCCATCAACCACTGATGTTACCCTCATCCATGAGTGAGTAATCTTCCGTTGTAGGCTTGGGGATGGTAGGGATTGCATGGGTTCTATCATGTAATCGAATAAGATCTGTTAGGGGCATAGTGCCTAGTATCTCTATTAGTTCTATTTAACTTTGTTGCAACTTGTTATGCTTAATGCTTGTCACTAGGGCCCGAGTGCCATGATCTCAGATCTGAACTTATTATCGAATCATTATGATAGTATTGTTTATAGTCTTACTTGCAAGTTGTGTACATATATCATTGTCCGGATCCAAAGGCCCCAAAGTGACAATAATTAGGACAACCAGAGGGGATGGCTGTGGTGTGAGGATTACATGTGTTCACGGAGTGTTAATTCTTTGCTTTGGTGCTCTATTAAAAGGAGCACCTTAATTGCTAGTAGTTCCCTAGAGGCCCCGCTGCCACGGGCTGGCTGGATAGAAGATGTCGTGCAAGTTCTCATTGCGAGCACGTATTACTATATTTGTTTAGTACTTGGATGCTTATTACTATTTATCTGCAATGCCCTAGTTCTTTGAATTTACATGTTTAGACTTGTCCATGCAATGCCCGTCCATCCATCCCTATGCCTACCGCACTCGAATCCTACTGTTACTGTTACTATTACTATTGCTACCGTTTCACTATTGTTGTTGTTGTTGCTACTACAAACTGTTGCTACTGATAAACTTCTGTGAGCAAGAACTATTTCCAGGTGCATATGAACTGACAACTCAGTTGTTAAGGCTTGCAAGTATTCTTTGTCTCCCATTGTGTCAAATCAATAAATTGGGTAATACTACCCGTGAAGACTGTTGCGATCCCCTACACTTGTGGGTCATCAAGCTGCACCTGGAAATAGTTCTTGTTCATAGAAGTTTATCAGTAGCAATAGTTTTGTAGTAGCAATAGCAAAGTAACAGCATCAGTAGAACAAGAGCAACAGTAGCAGTAGTAGAAAACAATAGGATATGAGTGCGGTAGGCATAGGGATGGATGGACGGCCATTGCATGGATGAGACTAAACATGTAACTTCAAGATCTAGGGAAATTGTAGATAAATAAGATAAAGCATCCGAGTACTAAACAATCATAGGCATGTGCTTCATATAAAGTCATGCGTTCTCGTAATGAGAACTTGCACAACATCTTTTGTCCTGCCAGCCCGTTGCAGCGGGGCCTCAAGGGAACCACTGGCAATTAAGGCACTCCTTTTAATAGAGCACCGGAGCAAAGCATTAATACTCCGTGAACACATGTGATCCTCACATCATAGCCATCCCTTCCGGTTGTCCCAATTTCTGTCATTTTGGGGCCTTTGGATCCGGACAATGATATGTGTACACAACTTGCAGATAAGATCACAAACAATACTATCATCATAAATCAATAATAAGTTCAGATCTGAGATCATGGCACTCGGGCCCTAGTGACAAGCATTAAGCACAACAAGTTGTAACAAAGTCAAATAGCACTAATATAGATACTAGGCACCTTGCACTAACAATCTTATTCGATTACATGATAGAAATCATCCAATCCCTACCATCCCCATAGCCTACAGCGGGGGATTAATCACTCATGGATGAGGGAAACATGGATGGTTGATGGAGAGGCATTGGTGGCTAACCGTTCTTGTAGGAAGCTCTCATATGCGCAAACTATGGTGGCTAACCGTTCTTGTAGGAAGCTCTCATACAAGTAATTCTTGCCATTCGCCATTGTAGAGAAGCTTGGCGACCTTGCCTAGAACTTGGAGCTTCCACTTGATTTGCGAATTCATCCGGTATTCCATGTGTCGCAGCTCAAGCCCTTCACACGGGATTACACGTCCATCTTCAGTGAGCTTCCTCGACCACCAGACCTGACGACTGGTTCTCTGAAGCCAATCGTGATTTTGGATAGGCGTGTGTGGAAGAAAGGGGACAATGACATGGTGCAACTCTTGGTTCAGTGGTCTTCCCAATCACCAGATGCAGCAACATGGGAAGATTATGATGTTCTGCGTCAGCGCTATCCTGCAACGACAATCTGGGAAGGGGCTTCATCTCAAGGAGAGGCAATTGTCACACATGCACCTTCAGATAACTCATTCCGAATTGCAGTGTGACAAAAGTAGTAGCAGAAGATGTAATGGACCGAAGGTGGCAGTGTTTGGGCCTAGTATGGGATTGATACGTCGAAAACGTATCTATAATTTTTGATGTTCCATGCTTGTGGGGTATCTACTTTGCTTTGCTTTGTCTACACTTTGAGGTGTTTTTATATGTTTTTCTAGAATAAACTATTAACAAGATGTCATAGTGCCAGTTGCCTATTTTCTTCTCTTTTTGGTTCCAGAAAAGGCAGAAAATCAATATTCTCGGAATTGGACGGGACAAAAGCCAAAGTCAATATTTTACCGTGGGGAACACGGAGCCTAAATACGAGACGACGGGGAGCCACCAGGGGGGCACACCCCCTGTCCGCGCGTCCAGGACTGGCCCGCGCCTGGGGGTGCTGCCTCCCTGGCAGCCCCCTACCTCGCCTCTTCGCCTATAAAGACCCCCTGATACCCAAACCCTAAGGACCCGATCAGTATTCCATGAAACCGTTTGTAGCCGCCGCCACCATCGTCCCTAGATCGGGGGGGTCTGAAGCTCTTCCCGACACCCTGCCGAAGGGGAGATCATCCCGAAGGCCTTCTTCTTCATCATGCCAGCCTCCGGTATGAAGTGTGAGTAGTTCCACCTTGGACTACGGGTCCATGTTGTAGCTAGATGGTTGTATCTCCTCCTTTGTGCTACCATGTTTAGATCTTGTGAGCTCCGTTCATGATCAAGATCATCTAATTGTAATCATGCATGTGTGTTTGCGGGGATCCGATGGATATTGAGTTTACTATGCCAGATTGATTAATGGTTTTCTCTTATTGATTCTATCATGTCTGTGTTGTTTGAGATCTTGCATGCTCTCCTTTTCTAGTAGCTATCTTGGCCAAGTAGATGCTAGTGACTCTAAGAGGGGATACTTATGCTCGATAGTGGGTTCATGCCTCTATTTAATCTAAGGGAAGTGGCAGAAATCTCTAAGGTTGTAGATGTGTTGTTGCTACTAGGGAGAAAACAACAGTCTCTTGTTCATGGAACAAGTGGATTGTTTACCTTACACACTTTGCTTAAAGCAGTTATCCGTTGCTTGCAACTTAATACTGAGGGGGTTCGGATGAAAACCTGAAGGTGGATTACTAGTCATAGATGCAGTTGGATGGCGGTCTATGTATCTTGTTGTATTGTCCAATCGAATCTCATAGGATCATGAATGTCTAGTATTGCATTGTTATGCATTGCTCAGTCCTGTCAATTGCCCTGCTGTAATTTGTTTACCCAGCATGCCATTTTTGTTTATCTAAGGAGAACACCTCTAGTGAACTATGGACCCCCGGTCCAATCTTTACCATTGATACTTCTTCCACTATTACTGTTTACTTTCTGCAAACCACTATTACCTTCCACACCATACAGTTAATCCTTTGTTTTCAGCAAACCGGTGAGATTGACAACCTCACTATTTGTTGGGGCAAAGTCTTGAGTTTGTGTTGTACAAGTTTCCAAGTTGCTAGCAACACCTTTGAGTCGTTTCCTTCCTCCTACTAGTTCGATAACCTTGGTTTCTTTCTGAGGGAAGACTTGCTGCTGTGCTCATCATACCTTCCTCTTGGGGTCTCCCAACGAAGCTCTACATTGATCTGAGCGCATCAAGCTGTTTTCTGGCGCTGTTGCCGGGGAGGCTAAGGACGGCTTCAAAAGGGAGTCATTCACAACCTTTATCTTTACTTTGTTTTTGTTTTGCTTAGTTATTTTTGCTTGGTTTTGTTTGCTTTTTTTATCAAAAACTCCAAAAATAGTTTAGTTTGGTTTGCTTTATCTTATAAAAAACTAAAAAATATAGTCCCTACTCTAGTTGTCTCCTTGCTCTAGCTCACCATGTTGAATCCCAAGTTAACCCTGAAATACCTTTCAATAGGTAGTGGCTCTATAATTGGGAAAGAAAATATTGAATATTTCTTTAATCATGTTAGCAAACATGAGGATATTGAGGATAGATATATAGCAGAACTTGCTCCTAATTATGAAACTGATGCTGCTTCTTTAGTTCATATGTTGGAGGCTAGGTTTGTTAACCTTAACCCCATGATGCAAATTTTGTTTCTTAAAATAAAAGAAGAAGAGGATCCTGAAAAGAGAGAATTTATCCTAGAAACTTTACTAAAAGAGTTCAATGATGTTGCTAAGGAAGACAAAAGGTCTTTGAACATTTTAATATGCTAGGCTCACGTGTAGATGTTATGGGTACTTTAGATAAAACCAAACCCATATAGGAAATTAAGATACCTATACCTTTTAAACTTGTAGGAATGCATGAAGCCTTAAAAAAGAATTTTGATTGGATTGTTCCTGAAAACCCTTTTGATGAAAGTAGTGAACCAAATAGAGATGAGAAGGGATCCTCTAAAGCTCATTTGGATGAGATACCTTTCCTAGTCGAAGATATTGCGAGTATTGATCTTAATGCTTCTTCATTTGAAAATACTTGATTCTTGCTTCCTGTGCCTAACTTAAAGACGTTAAAGAAAAGTACTTATTGGGAGATAACACAAAAGTTTTCTTGAGTCTTGGAAGTTATTACTTCAGTAATGACCTCTACTTATCCTTTTTATTTGCCTTTTGTGCCAAGAATAACCTCTAATGAGAGGGTAGTGAGATTTGGGGAGTTGCTGTCCCAAAACAGGTTTTTGTGCTCCACCGTAAAAAATCGTGTAAAATATTTGTAAGTTGGATTGATCTTATATTTTCTAAACAAATCCCCCAGTATGTTATCTAACTTTCGTTAGTTCAACACATTTTGATTTGAGCAACAGAAGGTCTTCAAAAAAATCGGTTTCTACCTGCTGGTCTATTTTGACAGATTTCTGCCATTATTTGCATTTGCTTCTTATTGATTCCTTTTTGGGTTCTTTTTGGGAAATTGAGATTTTTGAGGGAATTGCTACAGTAGCTTGTGTTTTTAGTTAAAGTTTTTATGTTCTAAAATCTAAACCCAAAGGTCTATTATCTTTTGAATACACTAATGTTGCTAATGAAGATTGTGTGAAGTTTTGTATGAAGGGAAATTTTCAGATGTAGAGAAAGAATGATGTAAAGAGATGAATAATGGACAAAATCTCAAGCTTGCGGATGCCACCCCGTGTCATATCAAGAAATATTCAAGAGGTACAAGCGTCAAACCTTGGGGATGCCCAAGGCATCCCCTTCTTCATCAATAAAAATCTCAGGTCTTTCTAGACACTTCGTTTTTATTGTTTTATGCACTGTTGTGTTGTTCTTGGAGCGTCTTAGTTTTCATGTAGTTTTCTTTTATAAAGTAGTTTGGACCCCTGTTCTCACTGTGTTGTTTCAAATAAGTTGATTGGTGTTGGAGAGGTGTAGAAAATTCTTGCTTGACTAGTGCAAGAGGAGCATGCTTTGACTGTGACTCAGACTTTAGCATGTCATGCTAGATGTTGTTTTGACCTTATGCTTAGTGATTATTGTTGTAGAATGACTTGTTCCAAACAATTGGGATTGCTTAATGTGCCTTGAAGGAATCATTCGTTGTTACAAAAGCATAGTATTGTGGTATTCTCCTTTGATGCTTTGTTTGGGTTGATTTGGCACATGCTCACACCATGTTATGACTATGAAAAAGTCACCATAGCCTCTATGATCATTTAGTCCTTGACTTGTAGTACCACTTTATGCTTTGATTAGTAATGTTTTGTCGCTCTGCATGATTATGACCATTATTGCTCTCTTAGTTGGTCGCTCCCAGTCTTTTGCTAGCCTCCACTTGCATTGAGTAAGCTATACTCATGCATCCAACTCCCAACAAAACAAGTTATTCCAAAGTGTCCACTATAAATTCCTATGCATTGTATGTTACACCATTCCAAGTATATTCTTGTTTTCATCTATCTTCCAATTAAAAAGTATTTTGTTATGTGAAAACTTAGTGATTAAAGCTCTCACGAACTTGATGGCACACTTTATTTTTCTTGCCCCTAATAAACTTGAACCATTGTGTCATCTATGTTGTATATGCTTGCACTTATAAGTCGGAATTAGCAGAACCGTGCTGTCACGGGAAACGCTTTCAACATTGCACTTGGACTTTGTACACAGTTGATATCATGCTCTTTTGTTTATGGATGTCGTCGGTGTGAAATAAAAAGGGAGATTGTAAGTCCATGGAGTTATGTATGTGTGTTAGAGAAATGCATGGGTCGCTAGCCTAAGCCATGCCTAATCATGGTGGAAACTTGCAGCATCACCATAGTGAGCAATCTATGAAGCTTTCTTCTTATAAAAAAAGAGACATACTAAAAAGACGAAAGAGAGAAAAAAGCACCATTTTCCCATGGTAAATAAGAAGATTGCTCAGATGCTCATTGTCTGCTTGCCTTGTCATTCTGATTATGGGATAGCTCCTGTATCATGTGCAAGGGGTACCCTGTTGGCGGTTCTCTATGATATACATGTACTTACTATGACAAGAACTTACAGGTGACTAAAGTTGAGTAGCATGATGAGCGGCCCTCGTATTCAACGGACATGAGATTGCCAACTTATACTTTGTCAAGCATATACTCCATAGTTTGTTCACTTTAACCTTAATCACTTCAAGATGCTTATGATAGGGGTAATGAGGGCTGAAAGCTAACAAGTACCATAATTTTTGGAAGATCTTTTTGAGACATAAAATCCCTGTTTCCCTTTATGAAGGGCCTTTCTTCCACCATTATATTGAGTTTTCACCTTCTATCCTTAGGCACCAATTAAGAGAGCATAGTTGCCATTCTTAGTTCTATGTGCATTGTCCCAAAACTTATTGATTGATGCATATTGTTGATATTACTTGTTCTTGTGCTATTTGTATCTAGTCACCCTTATGAACTTTGAAGGTGTCCTATGCATCTATTTGCTACTCCATGAGGGACAAGCTAAATGCCACTATGTTATGTTTTTTGCATGTGAAACAGACAAACGTTTTTCAATGCATGTCATTCATGATCTTTGTTTGTAACCTTTCATGTTGCATGCATAGTTACTTTGTTTTACTGTTAGAACTCTATCTTTCATGCTCATGTTTAGAGTTCTTTGATCCCAGTTTTCAATGCTTGCAAATGGTTTGATCTTGATTTTGATGGTGCATGTCACCTCAAAAATTATTCTTTTTATCACTTACCTA
This sequence comes from Avena sativa, assembly GCA_916181665.1. Taxonomy (NCBI): domain Eukaryota; kingdom Viridiplantae; phylum Streptophyta; class Magnoliopsida; order Poales; family Poaceae; genus Avena; species Avena sativa. The sequence continues at coordinate 445,795,862 of OV702293.1, read as the reverse complement.
CTCGAGGACGAGCAGGAGTTAAGCTTGGGGATGCTTGATACGTCGGAAACGTATCTATAATTTTTTATGTTCCATGCTTGTTTAGTATCTACTTTGCTTTGTCTACACTTTGAGGTGTTTTTATATGTTTTTCTATACTAACCTATTAACAAGATGTCACAGTGCCAGTTGCCTGTTTTCTTCTATTTTTGGTTCCAGAAAAGGCAGAAAATCAATATTTTTGGAATTGGACGGGACAAAAGCCAAAGTCAATATTTTACCGTGTGGAACACGGAGCCTGAATACGAGACAGAGGGGAGCCACCAAGGGGCCACACCCCTTGGCCACGTGGCCAGGCCTGGCCCGCGCCTAGGGGGGTGCAGCCGCCTTGGCTGCTCCCTTTGTCGCCTCTTCGCCTATAAAGACCCCCCGATATAAAAACCCTAAGGACCCGATCAGTATTCCACGAAACCGTCTGTAGCCGCCGCCACCATCGTCCCAAGATTGGGGGATCTAAAGCTCTTCCTGGCACCCTGCCGGAGGGGAGATCATCCCGGAGGCCTTCTTCTTCATCATGCCAGCCTCTGGTATGAAGTGTGAGTAGTTCCACCTTGGACTACGGGTACATGTAGTATCTAGATGGTTGTATCTCCTCCTTTGTGTTATGATGTTTAGATCTTGTGAGCTTCGTTCATGATCAAGATCATCTATTTGTAATCATGCATGTTGTGTTTGCGGGGATCCGATGAATATTGAGATTACTATGCCAGATTGATTAATGGTTTTGTCTTACTGATTCTATCATGTATGTGTTGTTTGAAATCTTGCATGCTCTCCGTTTCTAGTAGCTATCTTGGCCAAGTTAATGCTAGTGACTCCAAGAGGGGGTACTCACTACTAGGAAAACGCCTATTCGTGGCGCACCTGAAAAGGTCTTCTGTGGCACACTAGCAGTGCGCCATGGGCCTCGCGCTACGGCTATCTCGTAGCCGTGGCGCACGGCATGGTGCGCCACGGTTGTGTAGGTGTGCCACGGCTAGGGGTACAGGGTGCGCCACGGATGTGTTTTTCAAAAAACAAAAAAAATGCAAAAAACACCCTCGTTTTGAATTGCAAAAGCAATCGGGTCCGTGCATCGCCGCCGCAGTCGTGTCACCTCGCCGGAGCATGGCCGTGGCAGGGAGGTGTGGGAGGCCGTGGCCGCTCTAGTCCTCGCCGGCATCGAGGTGGTAGGAAGGGTGTGGTTGGAGAAAGGAAGGGAGGAAGAGAGGGAGGAAGGAAGAGATGGAGGAAGAGAGGGAGGAAGGAAGAGATGGAGGAAGAGAGGGAGGAAGAGAGGGAGGAAGAGAGGGAGGAAGGGAGGTCGGACGCCGCCGTCACTGCAAGGAGAGGAGGTGGCCGCCGTTGCGTCGCCGCCGCGCCACCGTCACTACAAGGAGAGGAGGAGGTCGTCGTCGCGCCGTCACTGCAAGGAGAGGAGAAGGGGAAGGTGTAGGGTTTCGTAGCATGGAAAAAAAATTCTACCGCATACAAACAAACAAGCCAAGATCTATCTACTAGATTGTAGCAACGAGTCGATGGAATAACTCACCCTTGAAGATTCCAAAGTGTTTAACGAGAGCGGATTCTCGTGGGTGATGTAGTCGTACTCTTGCCGATCTCAAGATCGTGTAGACGATCCTTCCAGCGCTGCGTTCCGGCAGCGCTTCCGTAGTCGGTCACACGTTCGGTACTCGACGAAGACCTTCTTCTCCCTTGTTCCAGCAGGCAGCGGAGGTTGTATCACTCTCCTCGCGATTCCGGCAGCACAACGGCGTGGTACCGGAAGTAGAGGGGAGATCTCGCAAGGCTTCGCCTTAAGCCGGAGCGAGTATGGTGGACTATGAGAGAGAGCCTCGGTGATCTAGGGTTTAGACGCACCAAGGAGGAGCAAGGCCGATGGCTATGGTTTGCCTAGGCTGCGGCGGCTTGCCCTAGGCGGCGGCGGCTAGGGTTAGGGTTTAGAGGGGCGTGGTGTTGTGTCTTGGAGGGGCAGCCTTGCCCCTCCTTATATAGGTGGAGGGGGCGCGCCAAGGGGAGGGGAGTCCCTCCCCAACTCGGTCTCCAAGTGGGCCGACGGTGGAGGGAGGGAACTCCTCCCCAAATAGGTTTCCTACTCTCCCTCCACCTCACAAAACAACCGTTTGACTTTTTCAAATTGGCGTTTGACTTTTCAAACTAGGATTTGATTTAACCATTTATTTTGTTCAGCGATGACACCTAGTACATGATGCAATCATTCCAACTTGTTATGACACATTCATGTACCCTTCCTCTCCGGAGTGCCGGACATTCCGGAACCTTCTAGAACATTCCCGATGAAAACACCGGAACCATTCTCCAACCCCGAAACAGGACTTTCCTTATATGAATCTTATTCTCCGGACCATTCCGGATCTCCTCGTGATATCCCGGATCCCATCCGAGACTCCGAAAAACATTCGGTCTCTTACTCATCATTCCATAACTACTCAAACAACGTCGAATCCTTAAGTGTGTCTCCCTACGGTTCGTGAATTATGCGGACATGATCGAGACACTTCTCCGAACAATAACCAATAGAGGAATCTGGAAATTCATATGGCTCCCACATATTTCTACGATTACTTTGTGATCGAATGAACCACTTACATACGATACCAATTTCCCTTTGTATCACGATAGTTTACTTATCCGAGGTTATGATCGTCGGTATCTCTGCATACCTAGTTCAACCTCGTTACTGATAAGTACTCTTTTCTCGTTCCCGTGATATGTGATCCCTTGTGAGCCAGTCACATGCTTGCAAGCTAATTGGATGACATTCCACCGAGAGGGCCCAGAGTATATCTATCCGTCATATGGATGGACAAATCCCACTCTTGATCCATGTGTCTCAACCAATACTTTCCGAACACTTAATGCCACCTTTATAGCCACCTAGTTACGGTGTGGTGTTTGATGTCATCAAAGCATCCTTCCGGTGAAGGTGATATGCATGATCTCATGGTTGAAGGAATTAGGTTACTATGTATCAGAAAGCATATAGCAATTGAACTATTAAAATGACTTGATCTTTATGCTACGCTTATCTATAGGAGTATGTCCACCATATCATTCTCCTAACGATATGATCTTGTTGTTAATAACATCTCAATGTTCATGATAGGGAAACCACAATCATTTATTAACCAACAAGCTAGTATTATAAAGAGGCTTTACTAGGGACTCTATTTTAGTTTACAAATCACACAAGTATTAATGTTTCCTTGTTAATACTATTATAGCATGAATGTAAACATTTATCATAAACACAAAGATATAATAATAACTATATTTATTATTGCCTCTAGGGCATATCTCCAACAGTATCCCACTTGCACTAGAGTCATCTAATCTAGATTACATGGTAATATACCGAACACCCATGGCAGTTTGGTGTTGGTCATGTTTTGCCCTCGGGAGAGGTTTAATCAACGGATTCGCCACATTCAGATCTGTGTGTACTTTGCAAATCTTTATGTCCCCATCTTGGACATGTTCTCGAATAGCGTGAAACGTAGCTTGATGTGCTTCAGCTTCTTGTGTGACCTTGGTTCTTGCGCATTGGCTATGGCGCCCATGTTATCACAGTAGATAGACATTGGGTCCAGCGCACTAGGAACCACACCGAGCTCTGTAATGAACTCCTTCATCCATATCGCTTCTTGTGAAGCCTCCGAAGCAGCCATGTATTCCGATTTAGTTGAAGATATCGCCACAATGCTTTGCTTTGCACTCCTCCAGCTAACTGCTGCACCATTCAAAGTGAATACGTATCCAGATTGTGATTTAGAATCATCCGGATCGGTGTTCCAACTAGCATCGGTGTAACCATTAACAACGAGCTGTTCATCACCTCCATAAGAAAGAACCATATCCTTAGTTCTTCTCAAGTACTTAAGGATGTTTTTGACCGCTGTCCAATGATCCACTCCTGGATCACTTTGATATCTGCTAGTTAAACTAACAGCATATGCAATGTCGGGTCTAGTACATAGCATGGCATACATTAGAGATCCTATGGCTGAGGCATATGGAGTTTTACTCATCCTTTCTCTATCTTCTGCCGTTGTCGGACTTTGAGTTTTACTCAAGGTCGTATTGGGCAACATGGGCAAGAACCCTTTCTTGCTATCTTCCATTCCAAACCTCTTTATAACTTTGTCCAAATATGTACTTTGTGACAATGATATTAGGCGTCTCGATCTATCTCTATAAATCTTTATGCCTAATATGTAAGTTGCTTCGCCAAGATCCTTCATTGAAAAACTATTATTCAAATATCCCTTGACACTATTAAGAAGGTCTACATCATTCCCAATCAACAATATGTCATCTACATATAGTATTAAGAACGCTACAGAGCTCCCACTCACTTTCTTGTAAATACAAGCTTCTCCATAAGTTTGTATAAAACCAAAACTTTTGATTACCTTATCAAAACGTTGATTCCAACTTCGGGACGCTTGCTTCAATCCATATATGGACCGTTGAAGTTTGCATACCTTGTTAGCATCTTTAGGATCGACAAAACCTTTGGGTTGCATCATATACAACTCTTCATCAATGTCTCCATTGAGGAATGTTGTTTTGACATCCATCTGCCATATCTCATAATCATAATATGCAGCGATTGCTAACATAATCCTCACAGACTTTAGCTTCGCTACAGGTGAGAAAGTCTCATCGTAGTCAACTCCTTGAATTTGTCGAAACCCTTTTGCGACAAGTCGAGCTTTATAGACAGTAACATTACCATCAACATCTGTTTTCTTCTTGAAAATCCATTTGTTCTCGACAGCCTTCCGGCCATCCGATAAGTCCACCAAGGTCCATACTTGGTTTTCGTACATGGATCCAATCTCGGATTTCATGGCTTCTTGCCATTTATTGGAATCTGGGCTCATCATCGCTTCCTCATATATCGCAGGGTCATCGGTGTTGTCCACCAACATGACACTCATAACGGGATCATACCAATCAGGAGTGGTACGAGTTCTCGTTGACCTGCGAGGCTCTGTAGCAACTTCAACCGAAGTTTCATGATCATCATCATTAGCTTCCTCTCTTATTGGTGCAGGCACCACAGGAACTTCTTCCGGTGCTGCGCTACTCGCAAGTTCGAGAGAAGGTTCGACAACCTCGTCGAGTTCTAATTTCCTTCCAGTCACTTCTTTCGAGAGAAATACCTTCTCTAGAAAGGATCCATTCTTGGCAATGAAGATTTTGCCTTCGGATCTATGATAGAAGGTATACCCAATAGTTTCCTTCGGGTATCCTATGAAGATGCATTTTTTCGCTGTGGGTTCAAGCTTGTCCGGCTGTAACTTCTTTACATAGGCTTCGCAACCCCAAACTTTAAGGAACGACGATTTAGGTTTCTTCCCAAACCATAATTCATATGGTGTCATTTCAACGGATTTAGATGGTGCCCTATTTAAAGTGAATGCGGCTGTTTCTAATGCATAACCCCAAAATGATAGCGGTAAATCTGTAAGTGACATCATAGAATGAACCATATCTAAGAGAGTTCGATTACGATGTTCGGACACACCATTACGCTGTGGTGTTCCCGGCGGTGTCAATTGTGAAAGTATTCCGCATTTCTTCAAATGCTCGCCAAACTCGTAACTTAGATATTCACCTCCACGATCAGAACGTAGAAATTTAATCTTCTTGTTACGTTGATTCTCAACCTCACTTTGAAATTCCTTAAACTTCTCGAAAGTTTCGGACTTATGTTTCATGAAATAGATATACCCATATCTACTCAAGTCATCCGTGAAGGTAAGAACATAACGATAACCACCGCGCGATGCTACACTCATTGGACCACACACATCGGTATGTATGATTTCCAATAAGTCTGTAGCTCGCTCCATCATACCAGAAATTTGAGTCTTAGTCATTTTACCCATCAGACATGCTTCGCAGCTTTCAAGTGATTCGAAATCAAGTGATTCAAGAAGTCCATCGGAATGGAGTTTCTTCATACGCTTCACTCCAATGTGACCAAGACGACAGTGCCACATATAGGTCGAGTTATCGCTCGATTTCAAACGTTTAGCTTCAATGTTATTAATATGTGTGTTTTCACTATCGAGATTCAATAAGAATAGACCATCTATCAAAGGTGCATGTGCATAAAACATATTACTCATATAAATCGAACAACCATTATTCTCGGACTTAAACAAGTAACCGTCTCGCAATAAACAAGATACCGATATAATGTTCATGCTTAACGCAGGCACCAAATAACAATTATTTAAGTATAAAACTAATCCCGATGGTAGATGAAGAGGTAGCGTGCCGACCGCGATCACATCAACCTTTGGTCCATTTCCCACGCGCATCGTTACCTCGTTCTTCGCTAGCTTCCGTTTATTCTGCAGCACCCGTTTCGAGTTACAAATATGAGCAACCGAACCAGTATCAAATACCCAGGCACTACTACGAGTACTAGTGTGATACACATCAATAACATGTATATCGGATATACCTTTCTTCTTGATGTTGCCGTTCTTCAAATCCGCCAAGTACTTTGGGCAATTCCGCTTCCAGTGACCTTCTCCCTTGCAGTAAAAGCACTCAGTATCAGGCTTAGGTCCAGCCTTGGTCTTCTTCGTTGGCACGGTAACTTTCTTACCACCCTTCTTGAAGTGTCCATTTTGCTTAGACTTGCCTTTCTTGAATTTGGTGGTCTTATTGACCAACAACACTTGGTGCTCTTTCTTGATCTCCACTTCTACAGATTTCAACATGGCGAAGAGTTCTGGCAACGTCTTGTTCATGTTTTGCATGTTGTAGTTCATCACAAAGTTCTTGTAACTTGGTGGTAGTGATTGGAGGACACGGTAAATCCCCAAAGCATTAGGAATCACTATACCCAAGCTTTGGAGTTTGTTTGCGTGCCCAGACATCTTAAGCACATGCTCACTGACGGAGCTGCCCTCTTCCATCTTGCAATTAAAGAACTTTTCAGAAGCCTCATAGCTCTCAATTGCCGCGTGAGTCTCAAAGATCAATTTGAGATCACGGACAATATCATGTGGGTCTGAATTCTCAAACCTTTTCTGAAGCTCCGATTCTAAACCATACAAGATAGCACACTGAACTGTGGAGTACTGAGTCTTCCGAGTGAGGTAAACATTCTTTACTTCATCGGTAGCAGTAGCTGCAGGCGGGTCACCCAGCGGTGCATCCAGCACATAGGTCAAATTACCAGCTGTGAGGACAATCCTCAAATTGTGGAACCAATCCGCGAAGTTGCTTCCATTGTTTTTCAACTTTTCTTTCTCTAGGAACACATTAAAATTGATGGTAGGGGCCGCCATTGATCTACGACATATTTGCAATAGTTTAGACTAAGTTTATGACAAATTGAGTTCTAATTAATAGTTAAATTAATCTAGGTGAACTCCCACTCAAAACAATATCCCTCACATTGTTTTAGTGATCACACGAACCAAATCCACCACATCAAAACCGATCATCATGAGAGTTGATGTATCTTCAATGGAGAACAATCAACATGTTCATCATATCTACTATATGATTCATGCTTTACCTTTCGGTGATCAGTGTTTCGAGACCATGTCTGTACATGCTAGGCTCGTCAAGATCAAACCTTAGCTTCCGCATGAGCAAATCTGGCTTGCTCATGTTGTATACACTTGCGGAATCTAACACACCCGATCATCACGTGGTGCTTCAAAACAACAAGCTTTAGCAATGGTGCTTACTAAGGGTGAACACTTTAAAACTTGAAATTAATGTGCATGAGGGATCATCTTATAATGCTACCGTCGTTAACTAAGCAATACAAGATGCATAAAGGATTAACATCACATGCAATTCATAATATGTGATATGATATGGCCTTTCTACTTTGTGCTTCCGATCTCCATCTTCAAGCACGAACATGATCTCCATCATCACCGGCATTGCATCAAGGTCAATGACGCTGCTCCATGGTTGTCGTCCACCAGCTTCAACTATTACAACTACTTTGAATAGACACGCGGGTCTTAACAGAATTAAAGACAACCATATGGCTCCTGCCGGTTGCCAACTTAAAATAAGGAACATTGCATACATCAAATATAATCACAATCATGGCCATATCACATCACAGCACACCCCTGCAAAACAAAGTTAGACGCCTCTACTTTCTTTGCATGTTTTACGTGGTTTGGGGCTTTCAATAAGTGTCGTTCTAACTTACGAACAAGAACCACAACATTGATACTAGTATTGTCAATTACCCGTTGTAAATTGAATCTTAACTATGTTGGGAGAAACAGGCACCCGCAAAGCCACTTATGCAATACAAGTTGCATGTCAAGCGTGGATCAAGTCTCATGAACGATGTCATGTAAGGTTAGCCCGGGCTGCTTCATCCCACCATCCCGCAAGATGCAAAGTACACAAGAAGCAATCGACAACAAAAGCATCAACACCCACAATGACCATTGTGTTCTACTCGTGCAACAGATCTACATATAGACACGGCTCTGATACCACTGTAGGGTTTCGTAGCATGGAAAACAAAAAAATTCTACCGCATACAAACAAACAAGCCAAGATCTATCTACTAGATTGTAGCAACGAGTCGATGGAATAACTCACCCTCGAAGATTCCAAAGTGTTTAACGAGAGCGGATTCTCGTGGGTGATGTAGTCGTACTCTTGCCGATCTCAAGATCGTGTAGACGATACTTCCGGCGCTGCGTTCCGGCAGCGCTTCCTTAGTCGGTCACACGTTCGGTACTCGACGAAGACCTTCCACTCCCTTGTTCCAGCAGGCAGCGGAGGTTGTAGCACTCTCCTCGCGATTCCGGCAGCACAACGGCGTGGTACCGGAAGTAGAGGGGAGATCTCGCAGGGCTTCGCCTTAAGCCGGAGCGAGTATGGTGGACTATGAGAGAGAGCCTCGGCGATCTAGGGTTTAGACACATCAAGGAGGAGCAAGGACGGCAGCTAGGGTTTGCCTAGGCGACGGCGGCTTGCCCTAGGCGGCGGCTATGGTGGGCGGCGGCGGCTAGGGTTAGGGTTTAGAGGGGCGTGGTGTTGTGTCTTGGAGGGGCAGCCCTGCCCCTCCTTATATAGGTGGAGGGGGCGCGCCAAGGGGAGGGGAGTCCCTACCCAACTCGGTCTCCAAGTGGGCCGGCGGTGGAGGGAGGGAACTCCTCCCCAAGTAGGTTTCCTACTCTCCCTCCACCTCACAAAACAACCGTTTGACTTTTTCAAATTGGCGTTTGACTTTTCAAACTAGGATTTGATTTAACCATTTATTTTGTTCAGCGATGACACCTAGTACATGATGCAATCATTCCAACTTGTTATGACACATTCATGTACCCTTCCTCTCCGGAGTGCCGGACATTCCGGAACCTTCTAGAACATTCCCGATGAAAACACCGGAACCATTCTCCAACCCCGAAACAGGACTTTCCTTATATGAATCTTATTCTCCGGACCATTCCGGATCTCCTCGTGATATCCCGGATCCCATCCGAGACTCCGAAAAACATTCTGTCTCTTACTCATCATTCCATAACTACTCAAACAACGTCGAATCCTTAAGTGTGTCTCCCTACGGTTCGTGAATTATGCGGACATGATCGAGACACTTCTCCGAACAATAACCAATAGAGGAATCTGGAAATTCATATGGCTCCCACATATTTCTACGATTACTTTGCGATCGAATGAACCACTTACATACGATACCAATTTCCCTTTGTATCACGATAGTTTACTTATCCGAGGTTATGATCGTCGGTATCTCTGCATACCTAGTTCAACCTCGTTACTGATAAGTACTCTTTTCTCGTTCCCGTGATATGTGATCCCTTGTGAGCCAGTCACATGCTTGCAAGCTAATTGGATGACATTCCACCGAGAGGGCCCAGAGTATATCTATCCGTCATATGGATGGACAAATCCCACTCTTGATCCATGTGTCTCAACCAATACTTTCCGAACACTTAATGCCACCTTTATAGCCACCCAGTTACGGTGTGGTGTTTGATGTCATCAAAGCATCCTTCAGGTGAAGGTGATATGCATGATCTCATGGTTGAAGGAATTAGGTTACTATGTATCAGAAAACATATAGCAATTGAACTATTAAAATGACTTGATCTTTATGCTACGCTTATCTATAGGAGTATGTCCACCATATCATTCTCCTAACGATATGATCTTGTTGTTAATAACATCTCAATGTTCATGATAGGGAAACCACAATCATTTATTAACCAACAAGCTAGTATTATAAAGAGGCTTTACTAGGGACTCTATTTTAGTTTACAAATCACACAAGTATTAATGTTTCCTTGTTAATACTATTATAGCATGAATGTAAACATTTATCATAAACACAAAGATATAATAATAACTATATTTATTATTGGCTCTAGGGCATATCTCTAACAGAAGGAGGAGAAGGAGAAGGAGAAGGAAGAAGGAAGAAGGAGAAGGAGAAGGAAGAAGGAGAAGGGAGAAGGAAGGAGAAGGGAAAGGAAAAGGGAGAGGGAAAAGGGGGAGGGAAAAGTAGGTGGGCGGGGTGAGGATTCAAATTTTGAATCCCGTCCAAGCTTATCCGTGGCGCACTAGGTGTGGTGCGCTACGGGTAAGTTTTCTCTATTTTTTTTTCTGTAGGAAAAAACAGTCTTTTGACCGTAACTTTTTACTCTTTTCGAATTTTAAAAATCTAAAAAATCACTAAATGACCGGAGGTGGTTGCGAGCGGATGCGAAATCCTGTTCTCGTCATTTTGGTATATTATACGATTTTTTCGACATCGTATGCAAAAGTTACGGCCATTTTACCGAAAAAGTCAAAACTCATGTTTGTTAATTTTCTTAGAAACTATACCACATTATCTTCCTAAATATGAAAGGATTTAATTTTTTGAAGTGTTTAACATTTTATTTTATTTTTTGCAAAGCCTAAAAAGGCGATCCAGGGGGGATGGTGGAGTTGGTGCAGGATAGTTAGGCGTAGGGCACTAGGACAAGGTGCCCTACTACTAAGTTTATACATCCGTGGCGCACATGGCATAGTGCGCCACAGAACTTTCCACAACCGTAGCGCATCTACCCCATGTGCGCTACGGGTACGTGGCATGCGGCTGGCAGGCCCCTGACCCATACATATCTGTGACGCACATACCCCATGTGCGTCACGGTTGTTCTAGTTACTAGTAGGGCACTACCCACAGGTGAGCCACGCCTATTTTACCCGTGGGGCACTTCAACCATGTGAGCCACGGATGTGCGGATTACCTATAGGGCTTTTCCTAGTAGTGACTTATGCTCGATAGTGGGTTCATACCTCTATTTAATCTAAGGGAAGTGACAAAAATCTCTAAGGTTGTAGATGTGCTGTTGCTACTAGGGAGAAACAACGGTCTCTTGTTCATGGAACAAGTGGATTGTTTAACCTACACACTTTTTTTAAAGCAGTTATCTGTTGTTTGCAACTTAATACTGGAGGGAGTTCGGATGATAACCTGAAGGTGGATTACTAGTCATAGATGCAGTTGAATGTCGGTCTATGTATCTTGTTGTATTGCCCAATCGAATCTCATAGGATCATGAATGTCTAGTATTGCATTGTTATGTCTTGCTCAGTTCTGTCAGTTGCCCTTCTGTAATTTGTTTATAGCATGCCATGTTTGTTTATCTAAGGAAAACACCTCTAGTGAACTATGGACTCCGGTCTAATCTTTACCATTAATACATCTTCCACTGTTACTGTTTACTTTCTGCAAACCACTATTACCTTTCACACCATACAATTAATCCTTTGTTTTTAGCAAACCGGTGAGATTGACAATCTCACTGTTCGTTGGGGCAAAGTTTTGAGTTTGTGTTGTGCAGGATTCCAAGTTGCTAGCAACATCTTAAGTCGTTTCCTTTCCCCTACTGGTTCGATAAACTTGGTTTCTTTCTAAGGGAAGGCTTGCTGCTGTGCTCATCATACCTTCTTCTTGGGGTCTTCCAATAAAGCTCTATATTGATCTGAGCGTATCAGGGATGCGTATGGCCGTAAGCATATGGGGATAAATACCCAACCCGAACTCTGTATTTGATATTGAAGAAGTAAACTGAAACGATATCTCACCCTTTGTCAATTTCCCATCCCCTTCTTGCTTCTCTCATCCCCTCTCCAATTCCCCTTACCTACCTAGTCTGGTCCGGATCTTATGGGAACAGGTTGTGCAGATTAATCGTGATTGATTTTCAGATCAACCGGAGAGGGATGGCGAAGGAGATTGGTCAAAGTTTTGGAGGGAAGAAGAAGAGACTTGAAAGGTATGGAGGGAAGAGGTGGAGTTCGTGGACAGATTTTGATGGGGTTCGACAATATTGCGGGTTTGGGCTTGGGCTGGACTTGGACACGTGGGGCACTGGGGCAGGACTAATTAGCAGAGCCGTAATTGGCACGAGTTGGAGGATGTACAGGAATCACGTGAATTGTCGTGTGTGAATCTCAAAAAAACGTGAATTGTCGTGTGCATCCTCTTGCAATTTCGTTTCGGGTTGTCTATCCCAAACATACCCTGCTACACACACGATACATCCCCTACGATTTCCATACGATACCAATGTCGAACCATCCGTGGCTTGTATCCAAGAGCAGCTGACCATCAGATCTCAGATCTCAGCGTCGTCCACAGGTCGGACTAAAAAGGATCATGTGTGCAGCAGTTTCCAACCAGAACGGCCCCCTCCCCGGCGGCTTCGCAACTCCTTCGTGCGCCAAGCCCAATCAATCAAGAGACCAAATTCGCATCGTCAAGCTCTCCGCTACAGCTACCAGTGTCGGGCCTAGCCACCGCCAGCACCACGATTGTCGCGAGGGGGATGGCGGAGGCGAAGGGGGAGACAGCGCCGCTGCTGGCGCGGGAGGATCCGAAGGGGCGTGGAGGTGCAGCCGGGGGAGGAGCGACGTGGGCGCAGACGCTGGGCAACGTCGTGGTCTCCATCGTCGGCACGGGGGTGCTCGGCCTGCCCTACGCCTTCCGCGCCGCCGGCTGGGTCGCGGGATCCATCGGCGTCGCCGCCGCCGGCTGCGCCACGCTCTACTGCATGCTCCTGCTCGTCAGTACCATACACTACCTACCCCGCCGTCTTCTTTTCACTGTTCTGGATGGCTGTTTATGTTTGCTTAGTTGCTTGACGGGGATGCCACCCAAATTCTTGGACTTGCTACCGCGGCCTACATCCTGCATTCCAGTCAGCTTAAGCAGATTGGAATGTGCTGTCATAGAAAAACTGGATGGCGTTTGTGCTTACATTTTCGATACTAGAACATTTCTAATCCTAGCCACACAGCCATATTGTTGTGATCAATCAGAGGCTAAAAGCTATGGTCGCGACATGGTTAGTATGTGGTCACTCACTCGGGATAAAATATTGCGTACTCTTGCTTATGGGTACAGATGGGATCTGGGGATATCTTGCCCCCAACTGTTCAATAAGGAGGCTTACCACTTTCTGTACCTTTTTCATTTCCTGTAAATATTATGGTCCAATAATGTCTCCAATATAACAGGAACGATCTCCAGTAACTCAGGGATGAAGTCAAGATTTTGCCCAAACAATAGGAAATAAAACCAAATGAATCACGCGGCCGGAACCATTCTCGGAAGAGTATCAGAATAGAATCCCTGTTAATTGTCAGCCTTATGGTGCTAACCCATTCTTCGTAGTATTATTTCTGTAAGCATGACAATTTTTCCACACATCATAGTTAGGTTGAATGGTCAAACTTGCTCAATTATGTTTTTTTGTTGCTTCTTCAGCATGTTGTATTTGTCGAATAGTACCCTGCCTCATAATTCGTTTGCATTCTTTACATTAAAAATATTATATTGATAGCAACAACTTTCCAGCTGCTTAATTTACTTGGTATCGATTTCTTATCTGAAGGTGGACTGTAGAGATAAGTTGCAAGAGGAAGAAACTGATGAACCCTGTGATGTTCACTATACTTATGGAGATTTGGGTGAGAAATGCTTTGGGACTGTAGGTCGATGGTTGACGGAAATTCTCATTCTTTTTTCGCAAGCTGGTGGATCTGTAGCTTACCTAGTATTCATTGGCGAGAATCTCCATTCCGTGTTTAGCCAGTCGATGACATCCGCTGGCTTCATCTTTGCTGTCCTCCTCCCTGTGCAAATTGCGTTATCCTTCATTCGTTCACTGTCTTCTCTTTCACCATTCAGTATATTTGCTGATGTATGCAACGTCCTAGCGATGGCAATGGTTATCAGAAAGGATATTCAACTAATTGATCATCCGTTTGCAAATAGAAGTGCTTTTAATGGAGTTATGGCGATACCTTTCTCTTTCGGGGTTGCAGTCTTCTGCTTTGAAGGATTCAGCATGACATTGGCACTAGAATCCTCAATGGCGGAACGGAAAAAGTTTCGTTGGGTGCTTTCTCAAGCAGTTGTGGGCATCATATTTGTATATTCATGTTTTGGAGTGTGTGGCTATTTGGCCTACGGCGAGGGTACTAAGGACATCATAACACTTAATCTTCCGAATAATTGGTCATCTGCCGCAGTTAAGGTTAGTGCAGTTTCATAATCTATTTGTGTGATTTCTGTTGAAACATGCCATTGCTTCTACACAAATATGATGCACTTGCACTTTACTGCCCCAGTGTTCAACAATTGCTTAGTTGGAGTTATGAAGTCATGGAGTATGAGTGAAGTGTAAATCTCTAATATCTTGAAATTTGAATAATTTGTTGTTACATGGAACCTAACTTGCCGGAATAGTAATCTCCGTATGCTAACAGTTTGGAAAATCCATTGACAGGTTGGCCTATGCATTGCACTAGCATTCACATTCCCAGTTATGATGCACCCGATCCATGAGATTGTGGAGGTGAGGTTCAGATCAAGTGGATGCTTTCAGAAACTTTCCCACAGTGTTCCTGGCGCCGAATGGCTAGGCCTGCACTCGAGTCGCATCCTCGTGGTGACCATCCTTGCTGTGGTGGCATCCTTCATACCTGCATTTGGATCATTTGTCTCCTTTGTTGGGAGCACAATGTGTGCGCTGCTCTCCTTTGTGCTGCCTACCTTCTTCCACCTCAACATTGTGGGCTCATCAATGAACCTGTGGCAAAGGGTGTTGGACTACAGTTTCCTTCTTTTTGGCCTGGGTTTCGCTGGCTATGGTGTGTTCACTACTCTTTCTTCACATTGACAGATGAATTCAAAATGGCCAAGATCCACAATTTGTGGTTAATTTGTGGAAAGACGAGGCTGAACAGAAATATCTGTAGTCCTAGAACGGCAGGCATCACATCGGATGCTTTGATATTCTCAGCTGATCATTCCCTGCCTTGGTCTGGATTGTTGGGTGGTGGTGTAGTTTGTATGTATCTTTATCTCAACTCTGGATTAATTTCAATATTTTATGTTCATACAAGGCATAGTGTATTAGTTATAATCATGAGTAGTTAAGTACCACGCATTGCAACAAGTCTCCTAAGCAGGGTTAGGCAGTCTTTCGAAAAAAGTCCATTTTTGGTCCTCGAATTATCTCAAGAGTTAACTTGTAACCATAAATGTATTTAGTGCAAAACGAACCTCAGCTCTGTTAATCGTCCAAACGCTTGGTTTTTTCAATGAGAGGGGTCCAGTCTTGGACCGTCCAGACCGTACCGACTCTTGTGCAAACTGTTTTTTCAATGAGAGGGGGTCCAGACCGTACCGACTCTTGTGCATAACACAGAAACGACTGCACAAAGCAAAGAAAAGAAAATCCAGACCGTACCGACTCTTGTGCAAACTGTTTTTTCAATGAGAGGGGTCCTTGTCATTAAAACACGTGGTGGGTATAAATTACAAAGAAGCCCTTCTACACTAAGAATCTAGAATTCGAAGATAAGGGCTTCAGATTTAAAAAAAAAACACCATAGAACCAAAGATAGAAAAGCAATTAGGTGCTTGGGCGTCGCCACCACCAGACGCCGGCGACCTCCAGGCGCTACCCGAGGTCAGAGAGGATACTACTCGAGACACTCTCAAATCCGGAGACGAGTCACTGCAGCCGGCCATCTCGCCTTCTCCGGGGACGAACCACTTGTCGAAGACGAGCTCACCAGCTCTGATGCAAGAATCCATAGAAGGGCCTCCGAAGGAGGTTGAAACCCTGGGTCGCCATTCGACCAGAAAGGGCAGCGGCCCAACGACATCACCCCCGCCATCAGACCACTACGAGTAGCTCTAAAGAAGACGCAATAACGCTGCCTGGGGACACCGGGAAGCCCCATCCTTTGCTAGTAGCAACAGCTTCCGGACCGTCCCCTTGCTCTTCCTCGCCACCACGATAGGCCAAGAGCTGGAAGGAGAGATGGTCACCGTCGACACCGCGAGGAAGCACACGAGCCTTTTGCTCGAGCCACCAAAGCTTCGCCTCCCTCCATGAATCCAACCATAGGAGCATCGAGAGGGAGGACGCCCAGCAACCTCCTGACGTCGCTCGCCTACGCCAAGGAGTAGCTCGGAGGCGCCTCGTCTCGTTGCTTCTCACAAGATCCCGCCCAACTACCCTCGCCACCACGGCCAGCCAGAGAAAGGGCTTGGTCTTGCAGCAACCATTTGACGAAAGCACCGAGAGCAGATTTATATGTAGAGTCGGTCACCGCCACCGCCACCCCATCCACCAAGGACCAGGAGCACTCCGGCGAGCAACCGTAATAAGCATCGGATCTGGCTACTCAGATCCCGGCCACCTCTTCTACCTATGGGCATATAGACCACACCCGGCACTATGCCACTACCACTACCTATCCTAACTACTCTGGCACCACCACTCCACTATCTCCAACCGACAACACTGGCGGAGAGAGCTCGGGGGCAGTCAGGCAGCCTCACTTTTTGGACGCTCAGAAGAGGAAGGGAGAGAAGTAGTGGAAACGAAAGAGCGATTAAACAACTCAAGTTGGTATGCATTACCCTGTGCAAACTGGTGAGAAACCCAACCCAGACTCTTGCGCAAACTGGTGAGAACCCTGAACCCACTGCTAGACCCACTGATGTTAATGGAGCAGCTGCCAGCAGCGATGCGGCGGCTCAGAAGCGGGAGTCGAGTCAGGGAGAAGATGACGCCGCAACACAATAACTACGGGCCTACCGGCGAAGGCAACCAGGGTCGAACCATAACATGGGGCAGAGGGGCGGCCGCCCTAGCCCCCATTCGTCAGGGCCCCGACCCATGTAATGTATTGCTAGACTGGTAGTCTAGTGTGTTTCTTGCTCCATTCAATTAATTTATAGTTGTTTGCATTTAATTTTTTAACTCGGTCAATGTGCCCTTATTTGGGACGACTTGTGTTTTTATTTCTTAATACTACTTAAATAGCACACATGCAAATGTAACCTACGAAATGAGTTTACTATTTTTTGTTTATTTTTGGCTTGGAAGTATTTCTAGAAATTTTGACTGTTGAATTGAATATCACAAGCTTCAAGGAACGAACTAATTAGCATGCACAATTTGTACAAAAATATAAAAATTAAATAAAACTCGTCATTATTTAGCCTTTTGTATGGCAACTCATTTTGAGAATTTCGCAAGGGTATGTTTCTACCAAATATCTAGACACACTATGTTTTTAAAGTACATTTCATATGTACCCGTATGCTATTATTCTGTTATTTATTTTTTGAAAGTTCAAATTTGAGAAATTTCTCTATTGGTTTGAAATTCATTTTATAATGGTGTTGTAATCTTTGAATTCTGTCTTCGATACTTGAGATTTTCTAAAATTTTGGAACCTTTAGGTTTGTGAGAATTTTATAAAAGTTTATAAAAAGCTAAAATATGGTTTAAACTTTTGGTAAGAGAATGGTAACATACACACTAGAACCACCAAAACAGAACACCCCTAGTTAGGATATTTATTCGAGGGTATGTTTTAAAGATCTCTAACTTGACATTTAGTGATACTAAAATATATACATCAACACACATACATAGGCAAGCCTTATGCATTACTGCATAATTTATTCCACAATAGATAATTAATTAAATGAGAAAATTTATTACAACATGTAATTTAAATTTAAAACAATGAAACTATCGAGTAATACATTACAACTTAATAACAAAGAATAGTATAACTAACTCACAAACATTGTTATGTGTTAATAAAATTGTGATAATGCTAGTGTAGAAAATATAAGTTCGAATAAGTATAACAGTTTAGTATAAAATATATTACTTTTATTTGCCCCATGCCCATGTTTTGTTTGCACCGGCCCTAAAGGTAACTCGCTTAATGTCGCGGCACAACAGTTGCAGCCACCGGAGGCAAGTCGTTAGGTGGCGTGCATCTGCCTATATGAAGCTGCAAAAATCCTATATGTTATTGCTTAGTAGTTTGAGCTGACAAAAAGGAAGAATTGCTTCCGCGGATGTGGATGTACAGAGTTCTGTAACTTGCTTTTGTTTGTTAGCATTTTAATTAGAAAATAAAGTGTAGTTATTGTTATGTGTTTATTTGAAATCAAAGTTGTAACTATATCAATGCAATCTGAAATTTCATGCAACATGTGATCCTTATAAAATTGAACTAAATTGTATGTTTCAGACTTCCCCTTCTAGATCTGAACTGAAATGTATATTTTCAGACTTGAAATTAAACAAATGGAAAGCAAAATGAGCCATTATACTACATCCATACCTCCAGCCATTGTCTAGCATTCGTTAAAGGGGGCAATGAAATCTGAAACCAACAAGTATATAATTAATTCCTCATATTTCTCCTCGTTCACAAGCATGCACCATAATCCATTTGATTTCTCAAGTCACTATTAGTAAGTTATATCTACTGGAACAGGGGTGCAACACTACAAATGTTTTAATTCTTGAGTTTGTCGGCATAAGTCCTTAGGGAAGCTCGAGTTGCTGAGCTATCAACATTGATATGAGCAACAAATGCATAATATTCTGGAGGATGAGTGAGATGGGATCTCTACGGCAATGTCTATGATTGATGGATTTGGGTTTTAGGAAAGAAGATCGCGCTTGTGGATTGCTAACAAATAAAAATAGAGCACGATTTACCCAGGTTCAGGCCCTCAGAGAGAAATTTCTACCTCTGCTTGTCTGTTCTTGATTAATGAAGATGATTAAAATGTCGCCATGATAGCTATCGTGATGTAGATTGAATCTTGCTCAAGGAAGATTGCGTACGAGTTAAAGAGCCTCCTTGGTGGCCCCTCCTAACCTTTATATGAGAGACTAGGTCTCAAGTACAGTGACCGAGTCGGTTACAGGCTAAGGGATAACCCTAAAACTTTCTAAGCTTGGGCTCGTTCTTGCTCCATGCACAGGAATCTATTCCTCCAAGGCTTCGCAGCTTCCAGCTTTTGTTGGGTTTCGTTGTCCTTAGCCAATCATCATATGGGCCTCTAGTTGGGATAGACCTGATATACTAACCATGGGTACCCAACAGGCTATACCCACGTCAGTATCCCCCGAGTGACCAGTCGAGTCGTAGACTTGAGTAGGAACTCAAGGTCATAGGTCATTGACCACGCAGTAACATTCGAAAATTATGCGAGAAGACGCCATTGACCCAGAAGTACATCGAGTCGGTATCTCATGCATTTTAAGGTATTAAAAGTCATCGGGATGATGTTTCAACACGTCTAGTGCTCTCGATGGATCGAGACCAGTTAATTGCTCTTGGGAAAAAACAACGTTAACCTACTCAAGCTCGAGTTCCTGGATTTGAACCCGGTGTATGTGAAGGGGTTCCATGGCAGAAAACAAAAATTTCATACGTTGGAACGCCCCAACTTCCCAAGATCTATATAGGAATAATACAGTAACGGCCGAGGTTTCGGATACATACTCTTATAGTCCGAAAGTGGTTAATGTTCCGAGGGGAATGTGGTTTATGTAGTCGTGCTTGCGGACGATATCAAGGTTGCGAAGATCCTCGCAAGTCACCTATTTCTCCATCATATAGCGTCCCGGCTCACGACATCCAAGATGCCACTCTTAGAGGCACCCTCGAGGTTTTGTACACATATGGTGTACGACGACGACCTTCGGTTCCCTGATCCCTGCCGAGAATGGGGAAGTAGATCTCTGGCTTGAAATCCCTCCAGCTCAACGGCGTGCTGCAGGTGCGCCGCCTGTTGCACGTACAGTCCTTTTTGGGACCATGCCAACGGATGGAGACAACTAAAGAGAGAGATATGCCTTAGAAAATATCTTAATATTGTGTGTTTTAATTCCACCCATGTGCACCCCTTATATAGGCAGAGGGAGATGTACCCTCCCCTTTGGGTGGGCCATGTGGGACTAAATATTGCAAAGAAATAAAGAGAAAAAGGGGAAAGGGGGGGCAAACATCCGGCTGGGCCAAATGGGTGGCTGGGTGGGCCACCCCGCCGGGCCCAGCAAGCAACAGTAGCAAGCAGCGCTACGGCCTAGGGAAGCATCGGCCGGGTGGGCCTTAGTTGCGGCCAACCCGCGTGCCCGCCAGCCTGCACGCCCATAGAGCCACCCCGTCTTGGGTCGGCCCGCTAACGGGTGGCATCCTGCAGCGACGTCCGCCTGGCGCCCGCCCACCTAGGCCGCGAGACTGTGTCCCACGAGTGTCCGCTCTCCTATGTGGGCCGCCTAGCCCACACACGGAAGCAATGCTGTTTTTCTGTTTGCTTTTTCCGGGTGGCTTCTCCTAGGCCAATGCCCTCCGGGGTTTTGGCCTAATAAGAAAGTTGCCCTATAGATTTTAATTTAAATATTTATTTAAGATATACTAATTCACAATTAATATATAATAAATGCATCTCATAAATATCATTTATCTAAAATACCTTTCGGTCTTTTCCTTTTTTTCTTTCTCCAAACAACTTCAGATCTCTCTTTGGAATGATTCTGACTTTCTCTTTCTCTAGTGTGATTCCAACTTACAGAAGATCTTTAGCTTATCGTATCCTTAAGTGTATTTCCCCACAGCTCGGAAATGGCACAAACATGATCTTCATCAATGATCAATAGTGGGACCGGGATTTCCATAATGACCCCAGTGCATTCCACGATGACAATGTCGTTTGAACCGTAAAACGTCGAGTCCAATTCCCTTTGTTTTTTATATGACTTGTCCGAGATCCGATCATTGGTATCACATACCTTGTTTAATATCGTTACCCACAAGTTCTGTTTCAGTTGTTCCCGCGATATTACATCCCTATGACCTAGTCACATATTGCACATTATGGATGTAATCTCACCAAATTGGCCTTATGTATCTTACCCATCACGCGGGTGAACAAATCCCGCTCTTGATATATAGGCCTCAAATGTTCCTCTGGAATACCTAAAGTACACCTTTATAATCATCATTTTACCGAGTAACGTTTGATGCAGTTGAAGCAGCCTCGAGAAATAGTGATTAATATGATCTCACTGTCTAAGGAGAAGGAGAATACGTTTATAACTATTGCAACGATGAACTCTATGACTTGATCATGTCGCAATATTTGGGTAATATCCATCACATCATTCACTAATGATATGACCTCGTTGTCAACTTTCATAAAAGCCCCATGATCAAGAAACCTTGATTATCAGCTGCCCAACAAACTAGTATGAATGGAGGCTACTAGGGACTTCTGTTTCATATCACACCTATATCAAACTTTCCGCTTGATACAGTTATAGCAAAATATAAAACTATTATGAAATAATTGAGATATAATAATAATACCTATTTATTATTTGCCTTTAGAGCATATCCCCTTCAGTCTTCCACTTGCACTAGAGTACAAATAATCTAGCTCGCATTTACTAATCATTAATCATATCACATATGTGTTTATTGATCATGCATGCTCATAGAAAACGTCATGTCCATGTTTTGTTTTACCATATCATTATGTATTTTATAAATCATTAATGTCTTCCTAATTTTTACATTTATACCATTATCTCATAATGTGTTGATGTATTCGTTTAGTGATAGAGTGAGACTTTGTTTCTAGTGTTTGAAATAACGTCCGATCATTCAATTTAAATTTCATCGTTCTCACGTAAACTTCGAAACACAATTAACATAAGTCAACCTTATTTAGCCAAAAACTATACTTCTATATCTAAGTAGATCCCAGTGCATAAAATTCAATTATGTGCCTTACTTCGCTTCTTGCCATTTAAGGACAAACGTAACTCTGGTTCAATAATTAAATCAGGAATCACCTCAGGACATGTTCTTACAGTTAAGAGCTTGTTCTTCCAACCAGAACTTTGGGTCACATTGCGTCGAGTATATAATATGGTTGTATGGAAGAACCTATAACTGAAGCAGAGGATACACAACACATCTCTTTCTTTCTTTTAACCATATTTGTAATACTGAGACTAAATCAATGCTTCATACAAGTAAGAACTTTTTTCTTACCTTGTTTCATTCTAAACTGCTTCAGAATCTTGTCTAGGATATTCTAAACATCTCCAGAATCAAGTCTAGGAAGCATTCAACGATAATGTTTATTAAACTTACCAATCTATCTCAATAGATTTAATTGTTTAATAACTTGTTCAAATTCATCCATATTTACTAACTTAAATATTGTTAATACCAATCACATCATTCATATATGTTATCCACATATTTCAGAATGATGTCACGCTCCCACTCAAATATGACATCCATATATGAGATCCAGGGATTTCACTTAGCTCCCACTCAAAATGTAGATCCTCTCAATAATCTTGGACATTCCAAAATTCTTTGAACATCATCAAATTGAGAGTTCCAGCTACGAGATTCCAATATCCTTATATTGCTGGTGTAAATCCAATAGACTCAAGCATCGCTATATTTTCTAGTTAACTACTTGAATTTTTCCAAACATACTATGTGACAAATCGAGATTTATGTCCTTCATTAAGTTTCATATCCTTCTCATGAGTTTGTAGTCATTTAGAAATATCAAGTAAACATGTTACTTTGCAATCTTAAATGTAACTTAATATAGGATTTTATGACTCCTAGTCATTTCTTGCACTTAGGTCCATCACGCTTCTTTATAGTTCGTAGGTATGTCTTGTTCAAATAACATGACAAGTGAATCAATAATATAATTCCGCAAACTTGCAAATATATCGTTGAATCCTACTTTATTTAGTAAAAGTATTCGCTGAAACTTTATGATCATTATCATTAGTTTCTACTCTATCTGTTGAGTTCGGTTTCACGGAACAAATTCCGTTGCGCCACTCAATAATCAGGAGGTAAGGTCAAATACCTTATTTTGACATTTTACTTTCTTTCACCTTTATCTTCATTAAGACACATAAAAACTTAGGATAACAATAGGTTTTTCCTTTGTGGAAGATGTATTCATAGTTTTCTAAGAATACACTACAAAGACTTGTTTATTTGCCAGGATTTTGAATTATAAAAATCTCTATAAACTCGAACATGACATAACTCTTATGGTGTTGTTTGCACGAATCTTTAGATGTTCCTTTGTATTTCAAATGAGTGTTCGCTTATTTCGATCTCTAAATCTGAACAATAACTATAACCCTGATAAAAGATAATATTAGACCATATGTATCCAATACAATATGATTATGATATTTAGACAAGTCAATACACTTTGAATTTGTCCAATCATCATAATTTGTGAAATATCTTTCATGAGTCCTTTTATGCCAAAAATCAACTTAAATATTTTAGTCATGTCGGTCAAATCAATGAGACTTTGTATATCTGTTAATTCAATATCCTCCTTCATTCTGAAATCATTTGAACAATTTCAAATAGTTTCAAACTTGTGTTTCATTATGAAAATGCACATATTTACTTAAATCCACAATGAAGCTTATGAAATAATGATTTTCACTATTTGTTGAAAATACAATACATCACTATGTATAAAATTTAACAATTCTTCACATATCATCGTTTTACCAAAACGTGGAGTTTTAGTCATTTCGCCAAACGAGACATGGTTTTGCAAAGTCTCTAGATCAAATAGCTAAGACCCTGATTTTCATTTAGAATAAAAGCATGCAATAACCACCATGCCTTAAACAATAGTGTTATTCAATATTAAATTTTGGATATCTTTTAGCGTTCTAATCCTTTATAAATGATTAAGCTATTATCATTAACATAGTGATGAGAATAACTCATTTATAATCGTAATGTGATGATAAAGGTATTATTCATAAGAACAATACAACTAGACTGTAACTTATTTATATGAATAATTGTCTCGCCAAAAGCAAGACACATAAACAAGGATTACAAAATTTTATTCAAGTCCACTAATCCAAATGACAAACTTTGAGAAAAGGGTGATGTCGGCCATCAACTATTTTGCTTGCCGTCATGAAGCCACATTGCCTCATTTCCAGCAATTCTTAAGCATACAATCATGTTTTCACGAAACGGTACAAGTATCTAATACTTTGTTAACTGCAACGAGTTTTGTAAGAATTACATTTTAAATTTGTATATCTAACATATACCCTTTTCATCCATGACCTCCACTGCAATCAATTGCAGAGTCATCAGACTATCTCCAAATGGTTATTGTATCAAGAAGAGAAGATCATCTATTATGAGGATATTCCTTGTGGGTATTAATCTATGAAGTTGGACCCTTCTGCTAAGTTCCATACCAAGCAAGAATTTTCCCCATGGTCGCAAAGGACCTCAATGGGATAGACCATGATCTAGTAAGATATTTGCAAATAGACATCTAGATTAAGTTTATAATACGAGTTCAATTCACAAATGATCTCCCACTAAAATTTTCATCTCCTAGACAATTTTAGCAATCACATGATCCCTTTACACCACATTATACCCGATCGTCACGACCTTTGATGCAACTACCAGGGTGGACTATCCGTCGATGACATGATCCATGTGACTCGTGCTTGATCTTTCGATCTCCCATGTTCCGAGGCCATGTGTGTACATGCTATGCTCGCCAATTAAACCATAGTGTATTCGATATGCACACATGGCTTGCACCTACCGTATGCGAACACAGATATGTATGCCACCCGATCATCACGGCGTGCCTCATAATGGAGAACTTTCTTGGTGGTGCACACTAAGGGAGAACACAATATTGGTATTAATAGGGATCATCCTATACACTATGCTACCGTTGAGTATCTAATACTAGCACACAATAAGATGTATAACAGGTATCAACATCATATGTATATATGATATGGTCCTTCTTCTCATGCCTTGATCTCCATCGAGCGCTCCAGCATGATCTCCATCTTGCCTCTGGTTTGACGCCAAGTTCACGATGCCACCAGCAGGTCATTCATCGGAATAATGACTATTACTACACTACTTAGTAACATAAAAGTAAACTATGTTACCTTCGTAACGACCAGGACCATATCAAATCACTAGCCCTCCTGCAAAATAAATTTAGAGGCTTCTACTTTATATTTTGCAAGTTCTACGTGGTTGTTAGGGCTTTCGTAATAGAACTGTTTCTAATCTATGAACTTTCCAACCATAACATAGATCCAATAGTTGTCTCTACTACACCCCTTTAGGGGTCCTTCATTATAAATGTTATATCAACTATGGAATGAGATATACAGACACCCGCTAGCCACTTATACGGAACAAGCCGTATGTCGAGCGTGGAACCAGTCTCGCGTAAGATTATGCGTAAGGTTAGTCCGAGTCGCTTCATTAAACAATATAGAGATATAAACAAGTACACTTTAGAGGGTAAAAACTATAGGATCAATGTCCGCACAATCCATGTGCGTACTGTCCATACAACATTCCAACGCATTGATCGGCTCTGATACAACTAAGGGATTCCCTGGCAGAAAACAAAAAAGTTCTACGTTAAAACGCCCCAAATGCCCAAGATCTATCTAGGAGTAATGCAGTAATGGTCGAGGTTTCAGATACATACCCTTGTGGTCCGAAATAGGTTAACATTCTAAGGGGAACGTGGTTGATGTAGTCATGCTCATAGCCGACCTCAAAATCTCGAAGCTCCTTGGAAGTCACCTCTTGCTCCATCGTGCAAAAACCCGGCTCACGACATCCAAGATGCCACCCTTGGAGACACCCTCGACATTTCGTTCACATAAGGTGTACGATGACGACCTCCGATTCCCTGATCCCTACGGAGAGTGCGAAAGTAGATCTCCGGCTTGGAATCCCTGCAGCACAATGGCGTGCTACAGGTGCACCATCTCTTACACATATAGTCCTTTCTTGGGACCGTGCCAACGATGAAGACAACTAGAGAGAGAGATTTATTCTCTAAGGAAAATGCCTTAGAAAATATCTTAATATTGTGTATTTTAATCCCACCCATGGGACCCCTTTATATAGGCGGAGGGAGGTGTGCCCTACCCTTTGGGTGTCCCATGTGGGACTAAATAATGCAAAGAAATAAAGATAAAAAGGGGCAAACAGGCGGCTGGGCCACCCCGCCGGGCCCCAGTAGGCAACTGCAGCAAGCAGTGCTACGACCTAGGGCATCATCAGCCGGGGCCCATCCATGCGCCCACCTGTCTGCGCGCCCGCATAGACACCCCACCTTTGTCCGGCCCGCTAGAAGGTGGCAACCTGCCGCGGCGTCCGCCTGGGCCGCGAGACTATGGCCCGCGAGTGGTGCCCGGTTGATTGCCGCCCGCGCGACACCTAGCGCCTGGCCCACACGCGACAACACTGCAGTTTTGTTGTTTGCTTTTTTCGGGTGGCTTTCTCCTGGACTAATCCCCCCGGGGTTTTGGCCTAATGAGAAAGTTTCCCTAAAAAAATTATTTTAAATATTTATTTAATATATATTAATTCACAATTAATATATAATAAATTCATATTATGAATTACCATTTATCTGAAACACCTTTCGGTCCTTTCCTTTCTTTCTTTCTCCGAACAACTTCAGATCTCTCTTTACACTAATTCTGGCTTTATCTTTCTCTACTGTGATTCTAACTTAAAGAAGATCTCTAGCTCATCGTACCCTTAAGTGTATTTTCCCATGGCTCGAGAATGGCACAAACATGATCTCCATCAATGATTAATAGCGGGACCGGGATGCGCATAATGACCCAGTGCATTCCACGATGACAATGTCGTTTGAACCATAAAACATCGAGTCCAATTCTCTTTGTTTCTTCGATACGTCTTTTCCAAGATCCAATCGTTGGTATCGCATACCTTGTTCAATCTCATTACCGACAAGTTCTATTTTACTTGTTCCCGCGATATTACATCCCTATGACCTAGTCACATGTTACAACATTATGGATGTAATATCACTAAGTCGTCCTTATGTATGTTACCTGTCACGCGGGTGAACAAATCCCACGCTTGATACATAGGACTCAACTGTTCCTCTGGAATACCTAATGCACGCATTTATAATCACCGTTTTACCGAGTGACGTTTGATGCAGTTGAAGCAGTCTTGGGAGACAATGATCAATATGACCTTATGGTCTAAGGAGAAGGATACTACATTTCTAACTACTGCAACAATGAAATCCGTGACTTAGTCGTGTCGCAATCTTTGGGTAGTGTCCATCACATCATTCACTAATGATATGAACTCGTTATCAACTGGCATAAAAGCTCCATGATCAGGAAACCTTGAACATCGGCTACCCAACGAACTAGTATGAATGGAGGCTAGTGATGCGCTCAGATCAATGTAGAGCTTCGTTGGGAGACACCAAGAGGAAGGTATGATGAGCACAGCAGCAAGTATTCCCTCAGAAAGAAACCAAGGTTATCGAACCAGTAGGAGGAAGGAAGCGACCCAAAGGTGTTGTTAGCAACTTGGAAACTTTCACAACACAAACTCAAGACTTTGCCCCAACAAATAGTGAGGTTGTCAATCTCACCGGTTTGCTGAAAACAAAGGATTAACTGTATAGTGTGGAAGGTAATGGTGGTTTGTAGAAAGTAAACAGTAACAGTGGAAGATGTATCAATGTTAAATATTGGACCGGGGTCCATAGTTCACTAGAGGTGCTCTACTTAAGATAAACAAACATGGCATGCTGGGTAAACAAATTATAGCGGGGCAATTGACAGGACAGAGCAAGGCATAACAATGCAATACTAGACATTCATGATCCTATGAGATTTGATTGGGCAATACAATAATATACATAGACCGCCATCCAACTTCACCTATGACTAATAATCCGCCTTCAGGTTATCATCCGAACCCCCTCCGGTATTAAGTTGCAAGCAACGGATAACTGCTTTAAGAAAAGTGTGTAAGGTAACCAATCCACTTTTTCCATAAACAAGAGACCGTTGTTTTCCCCCTAATAGCAACAACACATCTACAACCTTAGAGATTTCTGTCACTTCCCCAGATTAAATAGAGGCATGAACCCACTATCGAGCATAAATACTCCCTCTTGGAGCATTAAACGGAGAGCATGCAAGATCACAAACAACATATACATGGTAGAATCAATAAGATAGAACCATTAATCATTCTGACTTAGTAATCTCAATATCCATCAGATCCTCGCAAACACAACATGCATGATTACAAATAAATGATCTTGATCATGAATGGAGCTCACAAGATCTAAACATGGTAGCACAAAGGAGGAGAGACAACCATCTAGCTACTACATGGACCCGTAATCCAAGGTGGAACTACTCACGCTTCATACCGGAGGCTGGCATGATGATGAAGAAGGCCTCCAGGATGATCTCCCCTCCGGCAGGGTGCCGAGAAGAACTTCAGATCCCCCCGATCTTGGGACGATGGTGGTGGCGGCTACAGACTGTTTCGTGGAAGATTGATCGGGTACTTAGTGTTTTGGTATCGGGGGCTTCTTATAGGCGAAGAGGCAAAGTAGGGGCACCCAGGGTGGCCGCAACCCCTAGGCGCGGGCCAGGGGTGTGGCCCCGTGGTGGCTCTTCTCCATCTCGTACTCTGGCTCCGTGTTCCCCAGGGTAAAGTATTGACTTTGGCTTTTGTCCCGTCTAATTATGGGAATATTGATTTTCTGCCTTTTCTGGAACCAAAAACAGAAGAAAACAAGCAACTGGCACTGTGGCATCTTGTTAATAGGTTAGTACCCAAAAACATATAAAAACACCTCAAAGTGTAGACAAAGCAATGCAAAGTAGATACTAAACAAGCATGGAATATAAAAAATTATAGATACGTTTCTGACGTATCAAGCATCCCCAAGCTTAACTCCTGCTCGTCCTCGGGTAGGTAAGTGATAAAAAGAATAATTTTTAAGGTGACATGCACCATCAAAATCAAGAACAAACCATTGGCAAACATTGAAAGCTGGGATCAAAGAACTCTAAACATGAGCATGAAAGAAGAAGTTCTAACAATAAGACAAAGTAACTATGCATGCAACATGAAAGGTTATAAACAAAGATAATGAATAACAATGCATTGAAAGACGTTTGTTTGCTTCACATATAGAAAACATAGCATAGTGGCATTCATCTTGTCCCTCATGGAGTAGCAATTAAATGCATAGTGCACCTTCAAAGTTCATAAGAGTGACTAGATACAAATATTTCACAAGCAAGCAATATCAACAATATGAATCAATCAATAAGTTTTGGGACAATGCACATAGAACTAAGAATGGCAACTATGCTCTCTTAATTGTTGCCTAAGGATAGAACGTGGAGACTCAATATAATGGTGGAAGAAAGGCTCTTCATAAAAAGGCAAGCATGGATTTCAAGTGTCATAAAGAGCTTCCAAAAATTATGGTATTTGTTAGCTTTCAGCTCTCATTGCCCCTATCATAAGCATCTTGAAGTGATTAAGGTTAAAGTGAACAAACTATGGAGTATATGCTTGACAAAGTATAAGTTGGAAATCTCATGTCCCTTGAATACGAGGGCCGCTCCTCATGCTACTCAACTTTAGTCACCTGTAAGTTCTTGTCATAGTAAGTACATGTGTATCATAGAAAACCGCCAACAGGGTACCCCTTGCACATTATACAGGAGCTATCCCATAATCAAAATGACAAGGCAAGTAGACAATGAGCATCTCAACGGTCTTCTTATTTACCATGGGAAAATGGTGCTTTTTTCTCTCTTTCGTCTTTTCAATATGTCTCTTTTTTATAAGAAGAAAGCTTCATAGATTTCTCACTATGGTGATGATGCAAGTTTCCACCATGATTTGGCATGGTTTAGGCTAGCGGCCTAGGCGTTTCTCTAACACACATACATAACTCCATGGACTTACAAGCTCCCCTTTCATTTCACACCGACGACATCCATAAAAAAAGAGCATGATATTAACTGTGTACAATGTGCAAGTGCAATGTTGAAAGCGTTCCCCATGATAGCACAGTTCTGCTAATTCCAACGTATAAGTGCAAGCATATACAACATAGATGACACAATGGTTCAAGTTTATTTATGGGCAAGAAAAATAAAGTGTGCCATCAAGTTTGTGAGAGCTTTAATCACTAAGTTTCACATAACAAAATAAGTTTTTAATTGGAATATAGATAAAACAAGAATATACTTGGAATGTGTAACACACCATTCATAGGAATTTATAGTGGACACTTTGGAATAACTTGATTTCTTGAGAGTTGGATGCATGAGTAGATCTTACTCATACAAGTGGAGGCTAGCAAAAGACTGGGAGCAAACAAGTAAGAGAGCAATAATGGCCATAATCATGCAGAGCGACAAAACATTACTAATCAAAGCATAAAGTGGTAGCACAAGTAAAAAACTAAATGATCATAGAGGCTATGGTGAATTGTTCATAGTCATAACATGGTGTGGGCATGTGCCAAGTCAACCCAAACAAAGCATCAAAGGAGAATACTACAATACTATGCTTTTGTATGCTAAAACAACGCATGATTCCTTTAAGGAACATTAAGCAATCCTAATTGTTTGGAACAAGTCATGCTACAACAATAATTACTAAGCATAAGGTTAAAACAACATCTAGCATGCCATGATAAAGTCTAAGTCACAGTCAAAGCAAGCTCCTCTTGTACTATTCAAGCAAGAACTTTCTACTCCTCTCCAACACCAATCAACTTATTTGCAACAACACATCGAGAACGGGGGTCCAAACTACTTTATTCAGGCAAACTAAGCAAACCAAAAACAAAAAAACAAAAACTAAGACGCTCCAAGAACAACAGAACTTGTGCATGAAATAATAAAAACGAAGTGTCTAGAAAGACCTGAGATTTTTAGTTATGAAGAAGGGGATGCCTTGGGCATACCCAAGCTTTGACGCTTGTACCTCTTGAATATTTATTTGAGTGACACGGTGTGGCATCCCCAAGCTTGAGCTTTTGTCCATTCTTCATCTCATTACATAATTCTTTCTCTACACCTGCAAATTTTCCTTCATACAAAACTTTACACAATCTTCATTAGCAACATTAGTGTATTCAAAATATAATAGACCCTTGAGGTTTAGTTTCAAAACAGCAAAACTTTCACTAAAGACACAAACTACTGTAGAAATTCCCTAAAAAATCTGAATTTCCCAAAAAGACCCAAAAAAGAATCAATAAGAAGCAAATGCAAATAATAGCAGAAATCTGTCAAAATAGACCAGCAGGTAGAAACCAATTTTTTCAAAGACCTTATGTTGCTCAAATCAAAAAGTTTTGAACTATACTAAAGTTATATAACAACCTGGGGGATTTATTCAGAAAATTACAGCTCAATCCGACTTACAGAGATTTTACACGAATTTTTACAGTGGAGCACAAAAATCTGTTTCGGGACAACAACTCCCCAAATCTTACGTCCCTCTCATTAGAGGTTATTCTTGGCACAAAACGCAAATAAAAAGGATAAGGAGAGGTCATTACAAAAGTAATAACTTCCAAGACTCAATAAAACTATTGGGTTATCTCCTAAGAAGTACTTTTCTTTAATGCCTTTAAGTTAGGCACAAGAAGCAAGAATCAAGTATTTTCAAATGAAGAAGCATTAAGATCAATACTCAAAATCTCTTTAACTAGGAAAGGTATCTCATCCAAATGAGTTTTAGAGGATCCTCTCTCATCTCTCTTAGGTTCACTACTTTCATCAAATGGGTTTTCAGGAACAATCCAATCAAAATTCTTTTCTAAGGCTTCATGCATTCATACAAGTTTAAAAGGTATGGATATCTTAATTTCCTCTCCAATGGGTTTGGTTTTTCCGACTTTTCTAAAGTACCCATAACATCTACACATGAGCCTAGCATATTAAAACGTTTAAAGACCTTTTTGGCTTCCTTAGCAACATCATTGAACTCTTTTAGTAAAGTTTCTAGGATAAATTCTCTCTTTTAAGCATCCTCTTCTTCTTTTTGTTTAAGAAACAAAATTTGCATCATGGGGTTATTGCAGCAATTTCATAATTAGGAGCAAGTTCTGCTAAGGATCTATCCTCAATATCCTCATGTTTGTTAACATGATTAAAGAATTCTTCAATAATATCTTTCCCAATTATAGATCCACTACCTATTGAAAAGTATTTCAAGGTGAACTTGAGAATCAACATGGTGAGCTAGAGCAAGGTGACAACTAGAGTAGGAACTAATTTTTTTGTGTTTTTGATAAGAGAAAGCATACCGAACGAAACTAAATTTTTTGGAGTTTTTGATAAAAAGAGGCGAACAAAACCAATCAAAAGAAACTAAGCAAAACAAAAACAAAGTAAAGAGAAAGGTTGTGAAGGACTCCCCTAGTGAAGCCGTCCTTAGCCTCCCTGGCAACGGCGCCAGAAAATAGCTTCATGCGCTCAGATCAATGTAGAGCTTCGTTGGGAGACCCCAAGAGGAAGGTATGATAAGCACAACAACAAGTCTACCCTCAGAAAGAAACCAAGGTTATCGAACCAGTAGGAGGAAGGAAACGACCCAAAGGTGTTGTTAGCAACTTGGAAATGTTGGAATTATGCCCTAGAGGCAATAATAAAGATGTTATTATTATAATTCTTGTTCATGATAAAGTTTATATTCCACGCTAGAATTGTATTAAGCGGAAACATTAATACTTGTGTGGTTTGTGAACAACACCGTGTCCCTAGTACGCCTCTATGGACTAGCTCATTGATTAATGATGGTTAAGGTTTCCTAACCATAGACATGAGTTGTCAATTGATAATGAGATCATATCATTGGGAGAATGATATGATGGACAGACCCAAACTAAGCGAAGCAATTAGATCGTGTCATCGTGTTCGTCTTTGCGAAGCTTTTCTTATGTCAAATATTGTATTCCTTAGACCATTAGATAATACAACTCCCTAGTATCGGAAGAAAGCTTTGAGGTCATCAAACGTCATCCTATGAGAGGGTGATCATAAAGGTGTCTCTTAGGTGAACGGAAAGTATCTGTTGGGTTGTATGTATCGAGATGGGATTTGTCCCTCCCAAGTCGGAGAGATATACTTCGGGCCCACTCGGTAATCGATATCAACACCGCTTGCAAGCATGTGGTTAAGGAGTTAATCACAAAGTGATATCGGATTACGGAACGAGTAAAGTACTTGCTGTGAACGAGATTGAACTAGGTATGACGGTACCGACGATCGAATCTCGGGCAAGTAAAATATCGCGAGACGAAGGGAATATATATGGGATTGATTGAATCCTGGCATTGTGGTTCATCCGATATGATCATCGATGAATGTGTGGGAGTCAATATGGGTTTCCAGACCCCGCTGTTGATTATTGATAGAAGATCATGTCTGCATATTCTCGAACCCGCAGGGTCACACACTTAACGTGTCTCGACGCTAGTATAGATTGGATAATTGGTTTATGAGTTTTTGTTCGGAGTCTCGGATGGGATCCAGGACATCACGAGAGGTAGAATGGTCCAGAGAATAAGATTCATATAAGGCAGTGCAGTTTTTGGAGTTCGGAATTGTTCCGGGTAAATCGGTATTGTACCGGAAGCTTCTAGAACCTTCCAGAGGGGGACCAACGTGGTCCCACCTGTCGGGAGGGGGCATGGGCCTATGAGGGAGTGCCCTGGCTGCATTGGGCCAGGGGCACAAGGCCCCATAGGGCCCAGCCGGCCAAACAAGGGGAAACCCTAGATTGGAGCTTCTAGAAGGGGGGGATTACTTGCCCCCCACTCCTCCTCCTTGGCCGCCGGTTTTGGCTTGGGGGAGGGGCTAGGGTTGCCGACCCACCCCTCTATATAAAGAGGGCTGGGGGCGCACCACCCCCCACACACCTTCTCCTTCAACCCTAGCCGCCATACTGCTGCCCTCCAGATCTCTCTCCCGACTGCGCGTAGGCGAAGCCCTGCTGCAGAAACTCTCCACCGCTTGCACCACGCCGTCGCGTTGTAGATCCAATCCATCTCTCCACCCCACTTTCTGGACCGAGGAAGGAGGAGACGTCGAGGTGCCGCACGTGTGCATCTCTCGGAGGCATCGCCACTTGCGATGTTAGATCGGATCGGATCGCGAGGAGGAGAAGCGAGTACGACTACATCACCCACGTTCCGTTGAACGTTCCGCTGTGCAAATCTTCAAGGGTATGAAGATCTCATCTATCCCCCTTGTTGTTTGCATCTCCTTAGATTAGATCTTGGCTTTCCCCGTTCGCATCCGTAGAAAATTTTGATTTACTATGCTGCGAAACCCTTCAGTGGTATCAGAGCTAGATCTATGCGTAGATGTGTTTCACTAGTAGAACGCAACATGGTTGTTGCGGGCGTTGATGTTTTCTGTTGCAAGCCTCTTGTTCGTGTTCTTCTTATGACGCGGGATAGTGAGATTGAAGCGGTCCAGGCCAACCTTACGCGACGTCGTTCGCGAGACCGGCTCCGCACTTGACGTGTGGCTTGTTCCACACATGCGGCTGGTGGATGCCTGTTTCTCTCACTATAGTTGTCATGGGATTTACACCGGAGTTTGGCAACCATAATATCACCGTTGTGGCTTTCCGTAGGTAAGAATCGTTCTTAGCTTGCTACTCCCATAAGCCACGTAAAACATGCAACAACAAAGTAGAGGCGTCTAACTTGTTTTTGCAGGGAGTGTTTTCTGTGATATGGTATGGCCCAAGATGTGATATGTGTATTGTATGCGATGATCATGTTTTGTAATGTTTCACGACTTGCATGTCGATGAGTACACAACCGGCAGGAGCCATATGGTTGTCTTTATAATTGTGTATGACCTGCGTGTCAACTTCTTATACGCCATGTAATAGTTTTCACTTTATCGCTAAGTAGTTAGCAATAGTTGTAGTTGCTATTCGTGGTGGAGGCAATCATGGTGGAGTGATGGAGATCATGCCGGCACGCACAAGATGGAGATCATTGCGCAAAGATTGGCTATACCATGTCACATAAAGTTATATGCATGTGATGTTTATCCTTTTATGTATCTTATTATGCTTAGATCGTGACGGTAGCATTATAAGATGATTCCTCACTTAAAGATCAAGATAAAACTGTGTTCTCCCCATGTATGCACCGTTGCGAAAGTTCGTCGTGTCCAAGCATCACGTGATGATCGGGTGCTATAGACTCTACGTTCACATACAACGGGTGCAAGCCAGTTTTGCACACGCGGAAATACTTGGGTTTTACTTGACGAGCCTAGCATGTACAGACATGGCCTCGGAACACAAGAACCGAAAGGTTAAGCATGAGTCATATGAATGATATGATCGACACTTCATTGTCCACCATTGAAACCACATCTCTTCTCGTGAAGATCGGATTAGGTGTGGTGAATTTGGATCATGTTCACTAAGCAACTTGAGGGATGTTGAATTTAGTGGGAGTTCATCTAGTAATTTGATTAAAAGTTGAACTAGTTATCATGAACATAGTCTAATTTGTACTTGCAAACATTGTAGATCAAATGGCTAAGTCCAACTTCAACTTCAACGTTTTTGCTTTGAAGGAAAAGCTTAAGAACAATGGGTCTAACTTCACCAATTGGTTCCGCAATCTGAGAATCATTCTCTCTGGCGGTCAAAAGGACTATGTCCTTGAGAATGCGTTAGGTGATGCCCCTGCTGCTACTGCGCCGGCTGATGAGAAAGCTGTCTATCAGTCGCGCAAGGATGATTATGGTGTGATTAAGAGCACCATGTTGTTTGCTATGGAATCGGACCTTCAAAATCGTTTTGAAGACTATCCCGGGCCCTTTGAGATTCTTGAGGAGCTGAAAACCATGTTTCAGACTCAGGCCCGTTCTGAGAGATATGAGATCTCTGAGGAATTCTTTAACTACAAGATGGAGGAAGGGAGTTCCGTTAGTGAGCACGCCATTAAGATGTCGGGCTACACTCAACGCCTTGAGCAACTGGACTACAAGATTCTAGAGGAGCTGAAGATTGACAGAGTTCTGCAGTCACTCCCTCCTAGCTACAAAAGTTTTGTAGTTGCTCACAATCAGATTGGTTCCACTGATATGATCACTGAGCTCTTCGCTAAGATGAAAGTAGCGGAGGTGGACATCAAAAATGATAATCATGTGTTGATGGTCAACAAGCCCTCCTTTAAGAAAGGTAAAGGTGCAAAGAAGCCCTTCAAGAAAGGCGTCGGCAAGCGCGTTGCCCCTGCTGAGAAGAAGCTCAAGTATGGACCCAAGCCGGACACTGAGTGCTTCTATTGCAAGGACAAGGGTCACTGGAAGCGCAACTGTCCGAAGTACTTAGCAGACAAGAAGGCTGGCACCATCAAAGGTATATTTGATATACATGTTATTGATGTTTTCCTTACTAGCCCTCGTTGTAGTGCCTGGGTATTTGATACTGGTTCAGTTGCTAATATTTGTAACTCGAAACAGGAGCTACGGAATAGACGGCGGCTTGCGAGGGATGAGGTGACGATGCGCGTTGGCAACGGATCAAGAGTTGATGTGATGGCCGTCGGCACGCTCTCCTTAGTTTTACCTTCGGGATTAGTTTTAAACCTTAATAAGTGTTATTATGTGCCTGCGTTGAGCATGAACATTATTTCTGGATCGTGTTTATTGCAAGACGGTTATTCATTTAAATCGGAGAATAATGTTTGTTCTATTTATATGAGTAACATCTTTTATGGTCATGCACCTATTATGAATGGTTTATTTCTTCTGAATCTCGAAAGGGATGAAACACACATCCATAACATTGAGGCTAAGAGATGCAAATTAGATAGTGATAATACTACTTATTTGTGGCACTGTCGTCTAGGTCATATTGGTGTAAAGCGCATGAAGAAACTCCATTCTGATGGACTTTTGGAGTCTCTTGATTTTGAATCATTTGACACATGCGAACCATGCCTCATGGGCAAGATGATCAAAACCCCGTTCTCCGGAATGATGGAGCGAGCAACGAACTTGTTGGAAATCATACATACCGATGTATGCGGACCGATGAGTGTTTCGACGCGCGGTGGATATCGCTACTTTCTCACTTTTACCGATGATTTAAGTAGATATGGGTATATCTATTTAATGAAACATAAATCTGAAACATTTGAAAAGTTCAAGGAATTTCAGAATGAAGTGGAGAACCATCGTAACAGAAAGATTAAGTTTCTACGATCCGATCGTGGAGGTGAATATTTAAGTTATGATTTTATCACGCATCTTAAAGCAAGCGGAATCGTTTCGCAACTCACGCCACCCGGAACACCACAGCGCAATGGTGTGTCTGAACGCCGGAATCGAACCCTATTAGATATGGTCCGATCGATGATGTCTCTTACTGATTTGCCGTTATCATTTTGGGGTTATGCATTAGAAACCGCTGCATTCACTTTAAATAGGGCTCCATCTAAATCCGTTGAGACGACACCGTATGAACTGTGGTTTGGTGCTAAACCTAAGTTGTCGTTTCTTAAAGTTTGGGGTTGCGAAGCTTACGTCAAGAAGTTGATACCGGACAAGCTCGAACCCAAAGAGGAGAAATGCGTCTTCATAGGATACCCTAAGGAAACTATTGGGTATACCTTCTATCACAGAACCGAAGGCAAAGTGTTTGTCGCAAAGAACGGTTCCTTTCTTGAGATGGAGTTTCTCTTGAAAGAAGTGAGTGGGAGGAAAGTAGAGCTAGACAAGGTTGTTGAACCTTCTCTTGAGTTGGAAAGTAGCGCAGCACCTGAAATGGTTTCAGTGCCGCCTGCACCAACAATAGAGGAAGCTAATGACAAGGATCATGAAGCTTCGGACGATGCTGTTACTGAATGTCGCAGGTCGACAAGGTCGCGTGCCCCTCCTGAGTGGTACGGCAACTCTGTCTTGACTGTCTTGTTGGTAGAAGACAGTGAACCTGCGAACTATGAGGAAGCGATGATGAGCCCAGACTCTGAGAAATGGCTAGAAGCCATGAAATCCGAATTGGGATCCATGAGCGAAAACCAAGTGTGGACTTTGGTGGACCCTCCTAGCGACCGAAAGGCCGTTGAGTGCAAATGGATTTTCAAGAGGAAAACGGACGCGGATAGTAACGTTACCGTCTATAAAGCACGGCTTGTCGCGAAAGGTTTTCGACAAGTTCAAGGTGTTGACTACGATGAGACTTTCTCTCCTGTAGCGATGTTTAAGTCTATTCGGATTTTATTAGCAATTGCTGCGTTTCATGATTATGAAATTTGGCAGATGGATGTCAAGACTGCGTTCCTCAATGGCAACATTGATGAAGAGTTGTATATGATACAACCCGAAGGTTTTGTCGATCCTAAGGATGCTGATAAAGTATGCAAGCTTGAGCGTTCCATTTATGGACTGAAGCAAGCATCTCGGAGTTGGAACCTTCGTTTTGATCAAGTGATCAAGAGCTTTGGATTTGTTCCAAATTGCTACGAAGCTTGTATCTACAAGAAAGTGAGTGGGAGCTCGGTGACATTTCTGGTACTATATGTGGATGACATATTGATTATTGGAAATGACATTAACATGCTTAACGATGTGAAGAGTTATTTGAACAAGTGTTTTTCAATGAAAGACCTAGGTGAAGCTGCTTATATATTGAGCATCAAAATCTATAGAGATAGACAAAGACGCCTGATAGCTTTAAGCCAAAGTACATACCTAGACAAAGTTCTGAAAAGGTTCAGAATGGATAAGGCAAAGAAAGGTTCAGTGCCTATGTTGTCAGGTAAGATATTGAGCAGGGCTCAGTGTCCAGCTATGGTAAATGATAGGGAAGCTATGAGCAAAGTTCCTTATGCCTCGGCCATAGGTTCTATCATGTATGCCATGCTGTGTACTAGACCGGATGTGTCCAATGCTCTTAGTTTGACGAGCAGATATCAAAGTGATCCAGGAGTGGAACACTGGACAGCCGTGAAGAACATCCTAAAGTACCTAAATAGGACTAAAGAAATGTTCTTAGTCTATGGAGGTGATGAACAGCTCGTCGTAAAGGGTTACATCGACGCTAGTTTTGACACCGACAAGGATGATTCTAAATCTCAGACAGGATACGTTTATATTTTGAATGGAGGAGCTGTGAGCTGGAGCAACTCCGAGATTATATAGCAGATGGAGATCTGAAGATTAGCAAAGTACATACGGATCTGAATGTCGCAGATCCGTTGACTAAACCTCTTCCACGTGCAAAACATGATCAGCACCTTAGTGCCATGGGTGTTAGATTGTTGCCAAATGTAAACTAGATTATTGACTCTAGTGCAAGTGGGAGACTGTTGGAATTATGCCGTAGAGGCAATAATAAAGATGTTATTATTATAATTCTTGTTCATGATAAAGTTTATATTCCATGCTAGAATGGTATTAAGCAGAAACATTAATACTTGTATGGTTTGTGAACAACACCGTGTCCCTAGTACGCCTCTATGGACTAGCTCATTGATTAATGATGGTTAAGGTTTCCTAACCATAGACATGAGTTGTCAATTCATAATGAGATCATATCATTGGGAGAATGATATGATGGACAGACCCAAACTAAGCGAAGCAATTAGATCGTGTCATCGTGTTCGTCTTTGCGAAGCTTTTCTTATGTCAAATATTGTATTCCATAGACCATGAGATAATACAACTCCCTGGTATCGGAAGAAAGCTTTGAGGTCATCAAACGTCATCCTATGAGAGGGTGATCATAAAGGTGTCTCTCAGGTGATCGGAAAGTATCTGTTGGGTTGTATGTATCGAGATGGGATTTGTCCCTCCCAAGTCGGAGAGATATACTTCAGGCCCACTCGATAATCAATATCAACACCGCTTGCAAGCATGTGGTTAAGGAGTTAATCACAAAGTGATATCGGATTACGGAACGAGTAAAGTACTTGCTGCGAACGAGATTGAACTAGGTATGACGGTACCGACGATCGAATCTCGGGCAAGTAAAATATCGCGAGACGAAGGGATTATATATATGGGATTGATTGAATCCTAGCATTGTGGTTCATCCGATATGATCTTCGATGAATGTGTGGGAGTCAATATGGGTTTCCAGACCCCGCTGTTGATTATTGATAGAAGATCATGTCTGCATATTCTCGAACCCGCAGGGTCACACACTTAACGTGTCTCGACGCTAGGATAGATTGGATAATTGGTTTATGAGTTTTTGTTCGGAGTCTCGGATGGGATCCGTGATATCACGAGAGGTTCCGGAATGGTCCGGAGAATAAGATTCATATAAGGCAGTGCAGTTTTTGGAGTTCGGAATTGTTCCGGGTAAATCGGTATTGTACCGGAAGCTTCTAGAACCTTCCGGAGGGGGACCAACGTGGTCCCACCTATCGGGAGGGGGCATGGGCCTATGAGGGAGTGCCCTGGATGCATTGGGCCAGGGGCACAAGGCCCCATAGGGCCCAGCCGTCCAAACAAGGGGAAACCCTAGATTGGAGCTTCTAGAAGGGGGGGATTACTTGCCCCCCACTCCTCCTCCTTGGCCGCCGGTTTTGGCTTGGGGGAGGGGCTAGGGTTGCCGCCCCACCCCTCTATATAAAGAGGGTTAGGGGCGCACCACCCCCCACACACCTTCTCCTTCAACCCTAGCCGCCATACTGCTGCCCTCCAGATCTCTGTCTCCCGACTGCGCGTAGGCAAAGCCCTGCTGCAGAAACTCTCCACCGCTTGCACCGCGCTATCACGTTGTAGATCCAATCCATCTCTCCACCCCACTTGCAAGACCGAGGAAGGAGGAGACATCGAGGTGCCGCACGTGTGCATCTCTCGGAGGCATCGCCACTTGCGGTGTTAGATCGGATCGGATCGCGAGGAGGAGAAGCGAGTACGACTACATCACCCACGTTCCGTCGAACGTTCCGCTATGCGAATCTTCAAGGGTATGAAGATCTCATCTATCCCCCTCGTTGTTTGCATCTCCTTAGATTAGATCTTGGCTTTCCCCGTTCGCATCCGTAGAAAATTTTGATTTACTATGCTGCGAAACCCTTCAGGAAACCTGCACAACACAAACTCAAGACTTTGCCCCAACGAACAGTGAGGTTGTCAATCTCACCGATTTGCTGAAAACAAAGGATTAACTGTATGGTGTGGAAGGTAATGGTAGTTTGCAGAAAGTAAACAGTGACAGTGGAAGATGTATTAATGGTAAAGATTGGACCAGGGTCCATAGTTCACTAGAGGTGCTCTCCTTAAGATAAACAAACATGCCATGCTGGGTAAACAAATTACAGCGGGGCAATTGACAGGACAAAGCAAGGCATAACAATGAAATACTAGACATTTATGATCCTATGAGATTTGATTAAGCAATACAACAAGATACATAGACCGCCAACTGCATCTATGACTAGTAATCTGCCTTCAGGTTATCATATGAACCCCCTCCAGTATTAAGTTGCAAGCAACAGATAACTTCTTTAAGCGAAATGTGTAAGGTAAACAATCCACTTGTTCCATGAACAAGAGACCGTTGTTTTCTCCCTAGTAGCAACAACACATCTACAACCTTAAAGGTTTCTGTCACTTCCCCAGATTAAATAGAGGCATGAACCCACTATCGAGCATAAATACTCCCTATTGGATTCACTAGCATCTACTTGGCCAAGATAGCTACTAGAAACGGAGAGCATGCAAGATCACAAACAACACAGACATGATAGAATCAAAAAGATAGAACCATTAATCAATATGACATACTAATCTCAATATCCATCGGACCCCACAAACACAACATGTATGATTACAAATAGATGATCTTGATCATGAACGGAGCTCACAAGATCTAAACATGGTAGCACAAAGGAGGAGGGACAACCATCTAGCTACTACATGGACCCGTAGTCCAAGGTGGAACTACTCACGCATCATACCAGAGGCTGGCATGATGATGAAGAAGGCCTCCGGGATGATCTCCCCTCCGGCGGGATGCCGGGAAGAACTTCAGATCCCCCCAATCTAGGGACGATGGTGGCGGCGGCTACGGACTGTTTCGTGGAAGATTGATCGGGTACTTAGGGTTTTGGTATCGGGGGCTTCTTATAGGCGAAGAGGCGAGGCAGGGGGCACCCAGGGTGGCCGCACCCCCAGGTGCGGGCCAGGCCAGGCCGCGTGGCTAGGAGGTGTGGCCCCCTGGTGTCTCTTCTTTGTCTCGTACTCTGGCTCCGTGTTCCCCATGGTAAAATATTGGCTTTGGCTTTTGTCCCGTCCAATTCCGAGAATATTGATTTTCTGCCTTTTCTGGAACCAAAAACAGAAGAAACATGCAACTGGCACTGTGGCATCTTGTTAATAGGTTAGTACCAGAAAACATATAAAAACACCTCAAAGTGTAGACAAAGCAAAGTAGATACTAAACAAGCATGGAACTGATGGCGCCCAGTACTTGTCGTGGGACGCTTCGTTGGAAACCCCAAGAGCAAGGTATGAAGCAGCACAGCAACAAGTTTACCTCAGTAAGAAACCTAGGTTATGGAACCGGTAGGAGGAAGGAACGTCACACATGTGTTGCTAGCAACGCGGAGACCTGCACAACACAAACTCAAGACTTTGCCCCAACGAATCAATGAGGTTGTCAAGCTCACCGGTTTGCTATAAACAAAAGATTAAACGTATGGTGTGGAAGGTAATGGTTTGCAGCAGGTAAACAAGTAACAATGGAAGATGTATCAATGGCAAAGATTGGACCGGGGTCCATAGTTCACTAGAGGTGCTCTCCTTAGGTAAACAACATGGCATGAAGGGTAAACAAATTACAGCAGGGCAATTGACAGGAACTAAGCAAGGCATAACAATGCAATTACTAGTCAGAAAGATCCTATGAGATTTGATTGGGCAATACAACAAGATACATAGACTGCCATCCAACTGCATCTATGACTAGAAGTCCACCTTCAGGTTATTATCCGAACCCCCTCCGGTATTAAGTTGCAAGCAACAGACAACTGCTTTAAGCAAAGTGTGTAAGGTAAACAGTACACATGTTCCATGAACAAGAGACTGTTGTTCTCTCCCTAGTGGAAACAACACATCTACAACCGAAGAGATTTCTGTCACTTCCCTTGGAAACTAGAGGCATGAACCTACTATCGAGCATAAATACCCCCTCATGGAGTCACTAGCAACTACTTGGCCAAGATAGCTACTAACAACGGAGAGCATGCAAGATCACAAACAACACAGA
Organism: Avena sativa; assembly: GCA_916181665.1. Taxonomy (NCBI): domain Eukaryota; kingdom Viridiplantae; phylum Streptophyta; class Magnoliopsida; order Poales; family Poaceae; genus Avena; species Avena sativa. Next base: position 445,752,236 of record OV702293.1, on the reverse strand, counting down.
CATGATAGAATCATAAAGCCAAAACCATTAATCAAACCAACATAATAATCTCAATATCCATCGGATCCCCTCAAACACAACATGCATGATTACAAATAGATTAGATCTTGATCATGAATGGAGCTCACAAGATCTATACATGAAAGCAGAAAGGAGGATATACAACCATCTAGCTACTACATGGACCCATAGTCCAAGGTGGAACTACTCATGAATCATACCGGCGAGAAGGCCTCCGGGATGATCTCCCCTCCGGCAAGGTGTCGGGAAGAACTTCAGACCCCCTCCTGATCTAGGGACGATGGTGGCGGCTGCTACAGACGGTTTCATGGAGATTTGATCGGGTGCTTAGGGTTTCTGCATCAGGGGCTTCTTATAGGCGAAGGGGGAGGCCGAGGCGGCAGCCAGGGCCCCACACCCCTCCCAGTCATGGGGCAGGGCCCACCCGCGCCTAGGGGGTATGGGTGCCCTAGCTTGCCCCTCCGGCTCCCTTCTAGACTTCTTGTTCCCCATGAAAAGTAATTGACTTTGGCGTTTGTCCCGTCCAATTCCAAGAATATTTCTTTACTAACTTTTCTGAAACCAAAAACAGCAGAAAACAGGCAATTGGCACTGTGGCAACTTGTTAATAGGTTAGTACCAGAAAACATGTAAAAAGCACCTCAAAGTGTAGACAAGCAAAGCAAAGTAGGTACTAAACAAGCATGGAGCATCAAAAATTATAGATACGTTTTCGACGTATCAGGAACATAAAAAATTATAGATATGTTTCCGACGTATCAGCTACTAGGGACTTCTGTTTCATTTAACACATGTATCAAAGTTTATACTTGATACAATTATAGCACAATATGAAACTATTACAAACTAGCTAATTGATATATGACAATAATAGATTTATTATTTACCTCTAGGGCATATCTCCTTGAGTCTCCCACTTGCACTAGAGTACAAATAATCTTTCTCGCATTTACTAATCATAAACCATATCATATATGTGTTTATTGATCATGCATTCTTATGGGAAACGTCATGTACATGTTGTGCTTTACCAGATCATTATGTCTTTTGTAAATCGTTAATGTCTTCCTAATTTTGATAGTAGGAAAAGGGGACAGCACGACATCTCCTTCATCCTTCTGGTGTTGCTCTTCTTCTTCCTCCTGTCGCATCCATTGTCGCCCAAAAGTTCAAGTTCTTGAGCATCCACTTAGATTTAGGTGAATTTCACATTTTGCGTCGATCGGGAAGTCGAAGGGCGCCGGTTCTTCCTTAGGTACCGCAACACTTAAGTAAAAAGCCGGTGATTATGGAAAGTCTTCCTTCACCTCGAGGGACCTCAACTCGCCGAGGAAGTCCATTCTGGTGTCGGAGAGTGATAGGAAGGTACGGGTCCCCGACAACAATGTGATCTCATTCCCTATAGCGAGATGGCGGGTAATCTTCATGTCCTTTCTCCTTCATGGCCTCTCCATCGTTGTCCACGAATTTCTCCATGGGCTTCTCTTTGTTTGTGGCATCCAAGTTCACCATCTTATGCCCAACGCCACTCTCCACATTGCTTGTTGAGTTATGTACTCTCTGTGAGTGCTTCCTGGGTATCCACCCTCACTAGGCCTATGGAAGCGTCACTACCTTGTGAAGATACATGCGGGAAAAGAGGGAGTCTACACCGGCGGCAACTTCAAGATCTCTATTTGCACGGACATCGAGTACCTCGACTTCAATATTGTCGAATCCCTCCAGGATTTATGGAAGAAATGATTCTACATCCGTGATGAACCGGTCCCCACTTAGGAACATGGGCTCCCGCTGTTCTCGAGTGAGGCATTTGTGACAAATAAAACATCTTGGAGACATAAGTTGTCGACTGCTGAGGCGAAGGAAGTTGCCAAGCTCATGACTCGAATCTTTGATCTTCAAAGGACAGCCCATGTGGGAGTACTCGGGTGCTTCGGATCCAACCCGAGTCCTGAAGAAAGAACTGTCTAGGAACATGATGGAGAAACTCGCCAAGTACCTCACCACGTTGACTACTGAGGACCCATTGTCGGGAGAACCTCCAGTTGCCCCTTATGGTTTCGGCAATGAGCTTCCCGAGGTAAATTATTGCCTTTAATTTTCTTGGGCTTGTCGTCTTATTCTGTTGATTGTCATAGTTGATTGTTTATTTGATTGCAGAATCATGAACACCTTATGTGCTACCCCCACTGTTGGAATGGAACATGTCGCCGGAAGATGAGAAAGTAGAAAAATCGGAGTCAAAAGTTCCCGCGACCCACTCCAAAGGTGAGGCAGTCAATGCCAGCATGCGCAAGTGAAGTCGTGCCCCTAAAGAACCTGGGAAACCGTTGATTTCGGTGCCTCAACTCTACTAGTGGACGAGGGACCTTTGAAGGCAATGCCTTTGCAATGCATTACCCCAATTGTGCCTGCCAAGAAGCCGTATGTAGGAGAAAGAGCTTCTCTCGAAGAAGCTGACTGGTCTAAAGGGGAAGGCTGAGGATCCAACAAAGAACACGAAAAAGTTGACGGAGCTAAAAGGTGATGTCGGCATCTCCATCACACCCTAGGCTGACAAGAACGAAGAGGTCGTTCTTCCGACCACTCTAGAGGATCCACCGCAATCCTCAAATGAACATGTGAGTCTCAAATGAGCATGTGAGTTTCATGTAAGTTTTTGCACTTGTAAAGTGCAAATGCATCTAATCATGCACTCGCTAATGGAGATCGATCGGTGCCGCATCCATGTTGAATCCGAGCGCAATCGGCTCTAAGGTAGGTTTAACTTCATATTTCTTTTGTTCAGTGAATGCCAAAAGTTTTTGACTTATCATAGAGTACTGCCTTAGGCAGCAGCCGAAAGGGACGACACCCGACACCACATCAAGGCCTTATAGAAGAGGCTTGGAGCTCTTGAGAGGGAGTCCTAGTCCACACTCGATCGAGCAAAGCTTGAATCCCAAGATGCATTCAACCGGGCCAAGGTTGAGGCCCAGGAGCTCGACTAAATGCATCGTGCCAAAGCTACAGACCGCAAGAGTAAACTTAAAGGCCGTTTACATGCCTTAGTTGAAGCATTTTCAAGTAAGATACTTCATCACGGCTTTTTCATATTTCTCTTTGACCCTTGAAAGCCGAACACTTCATTTTATTGTGCGGAGTACTTATGTGTTCTTCTTCGGGACCATCACTTGGTTAGCTACCCAGGTGGACTATTTGATTTCCTAGATGAAGTTTGCTTTGAGTAGTCTGTTGACTACCTCGCCCATGGCCTTGAGCTTCAGCTTCGAGAAGCCTTCATCTGTTAATTCAGGAACTTGTGGACCCAGTCTTAGCCTGGTGGCAAGGACATGCTGATATGGGCTAGCCCATCCGAGTTCGAGTCTCCATACTCGCATTCTTGATTCCTATGCACGGTCAACTCTATCAATTAACAACCTTTTCAGTGATCAACACAACACAGCCGAAACAAGCTCACCCCGGGTCGCTCGTGCGGGTGGCTCCGGTGTGATCCCATCTCCCACAAAAAACGCTAGCCACCGGGATCTCATGGCCGCCGTCGGTGTGATGACCCACAAGTATAGGGGGTGTATTGTAGTACTTTCGATAAATAGGAGTGTCGATCCCAACGAGGAGCATAAGGTGTTGACTAGTGGTCCTGGCTCAAGAGTTCTCTGTAAATACTTAGCAAATGTGTTTTTAGGGGTTTTCTAATAAAACAAGCAAATAAAGTGCAAGTAAATAAAACAGCAAATAATTGCAGAAAGTGGCCCAATCCTTTCTTAGCAAAGGACAAGCCGGTGGAAATACGAATGAGGACCATACGTTCTCGAGGACACATGGAAATATTGTCAAGTGCTTTCGCTTCATATAGCTGATTAATCTTCTTTGGTTTTATAAGTGTTGTGGGGGTGAACCTATGCTAATGCACCGAACTTACTTGGACTAATACATACTTGTGATTAAAACCCTTGCAAGCATCCACAACTACAAGAAAACAATTAATATTTAAACCTAATCTCAGCCTTAAACTCTGAGATCCTACACTCCCTTGTGCAATGGTTTCCTAACAGGGGTTCAGGTTTCTGTCACTCTGGCAACCCCACAATTAGTATCCAAATACACAATGCACTCCCATAGGCCCATAAATGGTGAAGTATCATGTAGTCGACGTTCACAAGACACCACTAGAAGAATAGCACCACAACTTAAATATGAAACCATTGAATAATACCTCAACACAAATCCACTACTAACAACATGACTTCTCCCATGTCCTCAAGAACTAAACGAACTACTCATGAGACATCATATGGATCAAGATCAGAGATGATATGATAATGGATAACAATCTGAACATAAACAATAATTCAATGGCTCCACTCACAAGCATCAACTACAATAGTAATCAACACCGAGAAAGTTTCCCCTAAGAACTATGCAAGATTCAACACAATTGTTACAGCGGGATGGAGTGGTGATGGTGGTGCTGGTGTAGATGATAGTGTGGATGATGATGATGAAGTCTAGATTGATGGTTGTGTTGATGGCGACAATCTCCCCTCTCCGGGAAGGAATTTCCTCGGCAGAAATCTGTCTGCCGGAGAGCTCTTTATCTCTCGATGTTTTCCGCCTCACAGAAGCGGTGGAATCTTTCTGTGGTCCCTCCCCGTGTATTAGGGTTTCGAGGAGAATGTATAGGCGAGAGGGCGGGGCCAGAGGTGGGCCAAGGTGGCCACACCCCTTGTAGGCGCGGCCTAGGGTGGCCCGCGCCTGGGGGTGTGTGGGCCCCTTGTGGCCTAACTATGCCTCCCCTTCTGGCTTCCTTCGTCTTCTGGGAAATATAATTTTCTGTATTTTTTCTGGTATTTTTATGATCTTCACGAAATTGCATCAAAAAACCTCTTTTTCCATCAGAATCCTGACTCCGTCAGTTCATCCAACATGCAAAAACTTATGAAAAGACATAAGTAACATCTCTTAATATGAAATATATCAATGAATATAGGCAAATTATGATATAGAATGGTGATGCAAATTGGACGTACCAACTCCCCCCAAGCTTAGACCTCACTTGTCCCCAAGCGAAAACTAAGCTCAGTAAACATGTCCACATGTGTATGGAGTGAAGTGTCGATAAAAAGAATACGAACAAGAAGCATCACATTTACCAATGCACAGCTCATAGAAGAAAGCAACTCACCATTATATAACTTAGCGTTTAACAAGTATGGGAGTCACAATAAATATGCATAAAGACAAATCATAATTGGGATTGGCAAACTTTGTTCTTGGTTAGAGAATAGTTGGCAAACAGTTTTCAAGTAAAGCTTTTGTAAAGAGGTTTACAACAGGAGTATTCTTTGCTTAAACACAAAAGGTTTTTCACAATGATTGCTTTCAAAGTAATACTCATTTAGATAAGAGTCTTGTGCAAACAAGGAAGATGGAGAACATGATTGAATAAATCATCATATGAATGCTTGAAACACAACAACTCAAATGCTTGCTGGAGATAGAGAGGAAGTAGGTTTACTGACTCAACTTAGAAGTAGAAGAAATGGCCCTTCATAGAGGGAAGCAGGGATTTCAAATCCATAAAGAGCTTTCAAAAGATTAAGGTACTTACTAGCTTTGAGCTCTCATTGCCCCTATCATAAGCATCTTGAGGTGATTAAGGTTAAAGTGAACAAAGATGGAGTATATGCTTGACGAAATATAAGTTGGCAATCTCATGTCCCTTGAGTACGAAGGCCGCTCCTCATGCTACTCAACTTTAGTTACTGGTAAGTTCTTGTCATAGTAAGTAAATGTGTATCATAAAGAATCGCCAACGGGGTACCCCTTGCACATGATACAGGAGCTATCCCATAATCAAAATGACAAGGCAAGCAGACAGTGAGCATCTCAGCGATCTTTTTATTTGCTATTTGCATAGGTTTTTATTGAGAATGCTTCATAGATTGCTCACTATGGTTATGCAGCAAGTTTCCACCATGATTAGGCATGGCTTAGGCTAGCGGCCTAGGCATTTCTCTAACACACATACATAACTCCATGGACTTACAAGCTCCCCTTTTATTTCACACCGGCGACATCGGCAAACAAAAGAGAATGATATCAACTATGTACAATGTACATGTGCAATGTTGAAAGCGTTCCCCGTGACAACACAATTATGCTAATTCCAATGTATAGGTGCAAGCATATACAACTTCGATGATACAATGGTTCAAGTTTATTAGGGGCAAGAAAATAAGTTGTGCATCAAGTTCGTGAGAGCTTTACTAACTAATTTTCACATAACAAAATAATTTCTAATTTGAAAGATAGATGAAGCTTGGAGTTTACTTGGAATAGCAATAATGCTAACAGGTAGATATGGTGGACACAAATGGCACATGTTTTGGTTTGAAGGGGTTGGATGCATGAGAAGTATGCCTTCTCAAAATAGGTTTTTGGCTAGCAAGGCTCGGTAGCAAGCAAAAGAGTTGAAGGAAACAAGCAAACATTCAAGTAATAAAGCCAAACATGCAATCCTCCTTGAAGACACAAAAGATCTTAAATAAATAATACTAAGTTTATGAGACAATCAAGAAGGAAAATAAATGATACAAAATACCTGTAAGTGCTTTTCTCTTTTCCTTTCAAATCTCAAAAAGTGTTGCTACTGACCAGAGCTCGGTTTGCCAAAACCAATTTAGATCTACTTGATGCTCCCAAAGTGATACCAATACTGATCAACAAGATCAATCATATAATAGAGATTGCAAACTAAAATAAGAAGTGCAAAAAGTAAAAGATGAGACTTCTCATTAATATTCCATAAAGGCACTCACACCAAGGGATACATAGATAACCAACTAAAGGAGAGATACTTCCACAATGCAAACCAACCTATAAGATAACTTCTCTACCCAAGATATAACTCTACCAAAAAGATAAAAGATAAAAAATAATGATGTGATACCGTGGCACTCCCCCAAACTTACAACAAGCCAAGGGGATGCCAAACCTGATGATGAATTACTCCTTTGGTGGTGGTGGTGTTCCCTTGTTTAGGGTGAGAAATTCCTCCAGCATCTTACGAAGCCTGTTATTCTCCTCTTGAAGTATATCCACCTTCATCCTTAGAGCACGGTACTTATCACAAAACTCATCAGTGGTTCGCAGGGCTTCCACTGCCTCAGGACAGGATCTGAAGTCTGGAACGGAGGTCATGATACCCTGCATATTATGAGAAAAAGTACGTCTAGTATTAATTGCCCCTACAAAAGTAGGTTTCCTTGTGTAAAAGGGAGTGTCCCAACCTTTACTAACATAAGGTGGTGTCCCCTGTGTTTACAATGCTAGTCCCTGGATCAATAGCTAGCATCCACAGTTTAGATGTAATATCAAGAAACAAAGGTCATAATATAACTTTATAACCAGGAATAACATAATTTTATTACATCTTTACATAGCTCATTTGGCTATTACAATACATTGCAGCGGAATAACTATAAGCATGGGGTCCTTCATCTTCAAAGTGCCACAGGCAAATGCTGGTTGTAGACTTTGTAATCCTAATCAATCAATCTTCACTAAAATCAATCAAACCTGCAACATTACAAGTTACAGCCACAAGGGTCAATACATTTGAATTGTATTGGCAAGTTTCACTACTATGTTGAATGTAAGTGGATCCTATCATTACATGCACATTTGGCTAAGTAGGGTTAAGGCTCATTTGCATAAAGCAATAGTTATCCTATCTTTCAAAATGGTTTCTATTTTTGATCAAATCTTTGAAAATCCCTTGGCAAAGCCCAAGTGTTTAAGTTGTTTAACAAAATCTCCTTGCACACCTTGGTAACCCCAAGTGTTCAAGTTTTCAACAAAATCTCTTGAGCTTCTTGGTAACCCCAAGTGCATCAAGTTTTATCAAATCTCTTGAGCTCCTTGGTAACCCCAAGTGCATCAAGTTTTATCAAACCTCTTGAGCTCCTTGGTAACCCCAAGTGCATCAAGTTTTTGTTTTAGAAATTGGAATGTCGAGATTTCCCATAGCTTCAAACTTTAGTTGCTCAGTATTGTCCATAACCGGGGACACGGCTAAGTACTTAGATTTTATTATCTTCTGCAGAAGTTGCACACTTTACCCACATGTCACAATCCCATCTTGTTGCCACCAGTGGCCACTGGATTAGTGCTCACCAAGATGGAGTACTGGCAGATTGAGAATGTGACGAAGTCTTTCCAAAAGGTCCTCCCATACACCATTGCTAGCTTGTCTTCAGTACCCATGTAGGATTCCAGGTCCCCATGTCCAGTAAACTAAAGACAATGCATGGGTCTTCCTAATGTAGTTGACTAAGCCAGAGCCATAATAGCATGTGGTTGCACACGAAAGCCACAATTGGAGAAACATGTTCAATCTCTAAGTTTCCTGGGTGGTTTCTTTTGGAGCACAACACAAAGAGATTGCCATAGACATGGTTCCTTTTGTTGCCACCTTCTCCAAAACTCAAAGTAACCTTGGACACCCAGGTGGTTCATTGAGTCCTTGTTTTATTATATAAAATCACAAGTCCTTTTCTCAACTTCATAAAATTTCAACATGTATCTCTTTTCAAAATAGAGCATGGCTAAGCATGTAACAACTACATTGTTTTCTCTAAGGAATGTATAGGGTATCCTATTAGGATTTAGCATAGCATAAGTATAAAATTGTTTTCATGCATGTTTCAAAATCCACTAAGTATAATGAAAATAGTAGGACTTTTTAGATGATAGTGTAACTTGCCTTTTGGTAGGGAATGTTGGTTCACTCCTTGATCTTGCTAGTCTCACACTTCTCTACAATCAATCAAGCAAACACAAAATCAACTAGCACTCCCAACCAATAATCAATCAAACAATTTCACACACAAAAACAATGGGATCTAAGTCATGCATGTAAGCATGCAAGGGATGGTTCTATTTGCAAGGATGGTCTCCACTAGGCTTCTAAACTTTATAAGGTTCAAAAGTGGTCATTTTCCAAAGTGGCAAAGTCATTTGCAAAAGGGTTTTATTCATAAGCCATTTTTAAATCCAATCATCATTTTATGTGGTGAAAAACATTTTTATCAAAGCAACAACCTTAAGTTGTTCACTAAATAAGTTGTTGTTTCTCAAAACTTGGTGTTTATGGTCAGTAGGTTTGGTCCAAAACATTTTCTCAAAAGTTTTTACTCCAAAACATTTTCATAACAAAACCATTATTTTTATTTGGTTAGAAATGGGCTAAATCAATTAATCCACCCTAAACTTCACCAAATCCATTTTCAAAACCATGGGTTGGTTCCTAGGGTCAGTAAGTTTACAACAAACCATTTAGCAAAGGTTTTAACCCTAAAAACATTTTTGAATCATTTTTCTAATCTAAACAAGCATACAAATGTTTCTGCAAAAACAAACAATCTAACAGATACTATTTACTAAATAAAAGGCATGGTTGGCTAGGGCTTGTTCCACTGATTCCAATGATATCAAATTTGTGAAATTTGGACGTGTGGATCAAAAGTTATAGGGTTTTCAAAATCATACCTAAATCAGATTTCAAACTTCTGTTTTAAATAAGAACAGGCCACGCGTCACAACACTACTGGCTGGTACCGGTTCGGCTGGATCGGCTCTACGGCGCGTTGGATCTAAATAGATCGCACGGTTCTGATCGTGTACCCCTTCGGTGCTAAGTGGATCTATCGTGTTCGTCAGATCACGATCCTACGGCGCTGGTTTGCTTCACCAGATGCGAGCGGCGCCGACGATGGCTAGCGGCGGCGCACGGCCAGGCGAGGTGCTAGCGGTGGTTCTAGGAAGGAAAGATCGAGGTGGGGATGCTCACCGTGATCGCGAGTACGTGGTGATGCTTGTCGTGTGGTCGGCGTGGCAAGGGGCGTCCTGGAACAACAACGATTGCTCGCCGGAGTAGAGAACAACGTCGGGTGGTCCTGGTCATGGTCGGAGTCATCGCTACAGATCACGAGAAGGCAAACAGAGGGCATGGTTAGGTGCGTAAGACCAAGGCGAAGATGCTCGCATGATCGAGAAGCAGAGGGGCGGTCAGATTCTACCTAGGGAACTCACCGGAGTAGAAGACAGACGCGGCGGCGCTCAGAGCTTGTCGAAGACGGCTTTCTGGGGCGCCCGCGGTTGAACGGGGGGTACTGGGAGATGCGCCAAGGAGTGGTGAGTGTGTGTGCGTGGTCAATGAGACAAGGGGCAACGTTGAGTCGCCGGAATTGGCACTGGACCTCGTCGGAGCAGAGGGTGGTCTCTGGCGAAATTTGTGTAGCCTGGTGGCGTGTTGGTTATGGCGACAGAGGGGGAAGGAGGAGAAGACGCAGGTGTTTAATAGCATGCAGTCACGGCGAGGTTAAGGCGCGGCATCATTGTGTATTCAACACCGGCGTAATTAGCAGCAACGACAGGGCGTCGTCAGCGCGAGGAGGAAGAAGACGTGCTGGCTGTGTGGGTCCCTGCTGTCAGCTAGGAACGAGAGGGAGAAGAGGGCCACCAGTCATTGGTTCTGTGGGTCAGTTAATAGGTGCAAAACGATTCGCCGAGGGAGAGTGGAAGTGGGCTGCGAGTTGGGCCTTGTTGGGCTGCTGGTTGGGTTGAGTCCAATTCCATTTTTTTTATTCTGAAACCTTTTCTTTTTCTAAACCAATTTCTGTTTTGAAATTCAAACAATCAAACAACATTCAAAACCATTCAAACTTTCACCACGCTTTGTAACTTTGAAATTGGTTCTGTTCAGTAACATAAACCAAAATTTCAAAACCAAAATAATAATTTTATTTTAGGGTCCATTATTAATTAAATAAATAGATCATTATTATTATAAATCAAAATAGAATTTGATTTTTATTTTAAACTCCATTTTGAAATCTAATTATTTTCAAAACCAAATCAGTAGGTTTTATTTGGGAATATAAAATACTTGGGAAACTTATTTTAAATAAATAAATAAGTTTTGATGTTTTGGAAATAGTAAAACCTTTATTAATAAAACTTGGATATTAAATCCTTATTACTTTATTTAAATAAACCTTTACTATTTTTTATCAAAACAAAATGTTTTATTTCAAAAGCTTGGCCAAGGTTTAATTTGGCTCTATAAAATAATCTTTATTAATAAAACTTCTATTTTATTTGGAGACCAAATCCTTTTATTTAAAAGATCAAAAATAGTAATTTTAAATATTTTTTTATTTTCCTTTAATAAATGTTTTATCTTTTTAAATCCCTTTAGGATTTTATTTGATCCAACTTGGTTTGAAGTTCCAATTGGATTCAAAAAGTTTCTTCTGGCCCTGAAAATCAAACAAAGTTTTATTTTATTCATTTATTTTTCACATTACAAGATTTGGAAAATCTTGGGATGTGACACCTTGCCCTTGATCTTGTGGTAGCTTGTCCCTTAATGCATGCTGCCACTTCCACGGGCTTCTTGCCTTTGTCGTTGGCGGAGACCATGATACTCTAAACTTGAGAAGATTTCCTAACAAAAATAGATCGAAACGAAAACACGATGAGAACACGATATACGAACCTCGGGGGATCTAGGTGGTGAAGGGAATATGCCTGAGAGGCAATAATAAAGTGGTTATTATCGTATTCCTTATTTATGATAAATGTTTATTTTACATGCTATAATTGTATTAATACGGAAACATTAATACATGTGTGTTTAATAAACAAAAGGAAGTTCCTAGTTATGCCTCTCTTATAAACTAGCTCGTTGATTAACAAGATGATCAAAGGTTTCCTGATCATCGACATTGCATGTTGTTAATAACGAGGTCACAGCATTGTTGGAATGATGTGATGAACATTCATCCAAAGTATAGCATTACGATCAAGGTCATTGTGTTTATATTGCTATAACATCATACGAAGTAATCTTAGTCCTTAGACCATGAGATCATGTCAATCACTAACACCGGAAGAGTATCTTGATAACATCAAACGTCACATCGTAACAGGGTGATTATAAAGATGGGTTCAGTGCTACGAAGGTGTTATGTTGAGGCTCATGGATCAAGAGTGGAATTTTTCCATCCCGATGACAGAGAGATATACTTTGTGCCCTCTCGGTGATATCACATTGGTTAGCTTGCAAGCAAGTGATTTGATCACTAGAATGTTATATCACGGGAACGAGAAAAGAGTGCATGTCGGTAACGACATAAAACTAGGTATGGGGATACCGATGATCAAATCTCGGACATGTAATATATCGCGAGACAAAGGGATTGAGTTACATGCGTATAAGGTTCACACGATCACAGAAGTCATCGTTGAATATGTGGGAGTCAGTACGGATCTCCAGGTCCCGCTGCTGATTATTGATCGGAGAGGGGTCTCGATCATGTATACATTATTCGCGAACCGTAGGGTGACACACTTAAGGGATACCGACACCATTTGGAGCAAATAATATGCCAGAGAAAGAAAAAGGAAAGCGCAGGAATTTATTTCACTAGACACCAAAACTGTTTCGGTTGAAATTGCTGAAACTGGTTCTGCATGTGAAATTGAAATGTTGTAAGGGGTTTTATGTGAATGTTTGTTAATTAAAGTAATTAAAAAAATTCTGAATAAATAAATAAAATAGTTTTATTTAAATGAGAGCTTGCATTAAATTTGGTGGAAATTTAATGCATGTGAGTGGATTTTTGAGTGGAGGCTTTTTAATGGGAGTGGAGGCTTTTCATTTTGAGTGGGATCTCCACCCACATGAATGTGGAAGAGGTGGGGGCAGCCACCATGGCTGGCGCCATGCCCCTTGGGGTGCCCCCCTCTCCCTATAAAAGGCCCCCCTCTCCTCCTCTCAAAACACACCTCCTCGCGAAGGATCTCTCTCCCCCTTTAGAATTTCCCCTGGTCTCGGATCAGCGAGATACATGTTCCCGGTGGATTTTTCTGGAAGGATTTGTTGCTTCCGCTACTTCGCTGGAGCGAGAGCGCGGAGGTTGTCGGGGTACCCGGACGTGTGTGCGACCACGGATGCACCACTGCTTTGCGGTGCTGGACGTGATGGTGCTGGACCGGCTGGACCAGATGGACTTCATCACGATCTTGAGATCGGCAAGCGTTCGACTACATCATCCACGAGTACAACCTCGTTAACGCTATACAGTCTTCGAGGGTATGTATTCTATGGATGTATGTCCACCCGTTGCTTGTATCTAGTAGAGAGATCTTGGTACTTAGATGTTCCCATCGTAGGAAAACTTTTGTTTTCTATGCCGCGAACCCTTCAGTGGTATCAGAGCCGGATCTATGCGTAGATGTTTTGCACGGGTAGTACACATATGATTATGTGGGCGATGATGATCATTTTTTGCTTCTTAGTTGTACTTTGGATATTGGTGGCATAGTGGGATGAAGCGGCCCGGAAAAACTTTACATGTCCTCGTACATGAGACCTGTTCCACGCTTGACATGCAACTAGTTTTGCATAAGTGGCTAGCGGGTGTCTGTCTCTCCTACTATAGTCAATATCTAATTTGCAATGAGTTGTCAACAATTTGGTTATCCTCGTTGTGGTTCATGTTCGTAGGTAAGAACGGTTCTATCTTAGAAAGCCCTAAGCCACGTAAAACTTGCAATGGATAAATTAGAGGCGTTTAGTTTAGATTGTTGCTGGGCTAGTGTTATGATATGGTGATATTGTAAGTAGAAGTATAAGATGATACTCTTACAACACACATAACGTGTAGGTTCCATAGACCTTGGCCTTACACATAGAGGTATGATAGAGATCATACCACGATGCACATGATGGAGATCATATGTGGGAACCATATCATTTCACTTACAAACATGTGATGTTTGATTGCATCTTATATTGCTTGTTTGGAGTTTTATTAGCATAATAAGATGATCCCTCATTTAGATATCAAGATAAAAATGTGTTCTTCCTTAAGTATGCATCGACAATGTTTTGTCGCTTCAAGACATCACGTGATGATCGGGTGTACTTGAATCCACGAGCATATCTCGGGTGTAAGACAGTTACACACGCGAATACTAAGGTTCTTACTTGGCGAGCCTAGCATGTACAGACATGGCCTCGTAACACGGACCGAAAGGTTAAGAATGAGTCATATGTTTTGATATGATGACCATATGGATGCTCGCCTCTGAAGCTACACCGACTCACGTGATGATCGGACTTGGTGTAGTGGATTTGGTTCATGTAATCACCAAAAAGACATGAGGGATGTCATTTTTGAGTGGGAGTTCATTTCTAATTTGGATTAGTAGAACTCGATTTATCATAAATTAAATCAAAGTGAATTTGCATAATTTGTTGTAGTCATTGGCATTCATTCACCACCTTATGCTTAGTTGTAATTGAGATAATAGAACTATAGAATTCTGGATATATACTTTATGAACTGGTATCGTATTGTATTGAGTGTCAATCTAGAGTTTAAAGTCCTATTGAAAACTTTCAGCAAATTCTATTTACTCTGTGAAGTTTAATAATTAGTATTAAATCGAGAGTAACAATTCCAGTGTTAGTATCTTAAGTATCATGTTTGCCCCCATGATTCTTGATTTAAATATCAAGATTATCTAGGAGCTGAAAGAATTGTTTCAGAAAGCATCATGTGTGGCAGATATAACGATATATGAAACAATGTTTTGGTTGCAATATGATAAAGTATAATATATGTTCTCATATTGAATGAGAATTTACAAAGGTTGGAGTGCTAGACATCCTAATCATCCAAATGGGTTTTTGGAAAGTAACATTATACTCAAGATTCATCCTTATAAGCTACATTAGCTTGATCATGAAAGTCGTCATGATAAGGATGAATAGAAGATGTGTGTAAAGTGTTTACTACACTAAAAGATTACTAAAGAATGGATTTTGAAAGAACGCCGATCATTTTGATGATGGTGATCTACTTCAAAGTGCAGGTCCAAAGGTATTATTATTTGAATATACATGCTTTGGACTATGTGGCATGTATATGGCGCCACTGTTGATGTTGATAGATTCTTTTAAAAAGTAAAAGAAAATGCTGAAAGAGAATCTATAAAATATATTTGGCAGAAAAGCTTTTTTTGGAAATATCCAATTTAGGTATATATATATGATATACATGTTATGGTTGTATTCTTTGCTTGTTAAACAATGTGGTTCTTGGGTATTGGATACCTAATTTGTTGGTATAAAATTTCATACGGAACGACGGAATTCATGAACCACAATGGCCTAAGTAACTAGTAAGAGAATATGTGATTATGTTCATCAAAAACAAACAAACCGTTGTTTGTATTTCTCGTTGACATCAAAGCTTGACTTCAAGATTTGTTTTAATAATTGTTATTTAAATCAAGTATTATGAGAACAAAGGTTGTTCAAATAATTACCGTATTCCATATAAGATGGATGATTTACAAATCTAGTTGAAGAAATCACATCCATAAAACCTAATGCTAAAATGTCGCAAGACAAATGATTGAAAGATCACTTACAAAGTGACATCGCTGTTTAAATTATATTGGAAAGAAAACATGAAGAATCTCCATATTTATGGATTTTTGGAGTCTTTGATTTGATCAAGTGACGCTTGTGAGACTTTTCCTCGGGATAATTAAAACTTCGTTCAAAGGCCAAAGAAGAACGAACGACTAAAATACTAGAATTTATACATATCGATGTATGAAGTCCGTTATGTGTAGTCATAAGCGATGGGTTTCAACTTCATATACTTTCTCCAGAAATTTGAGTGAATATTCACTTAATGAGAAAGAAGTATGAAATATTTGAAAATGTTTCAAAGACTTTCAAGATGAAGTGAAAAATCATTGTAACAAGAAAATAAAATGGTTTATGATTTTATCATAAGGGATTTATTTGAGTTACAAGTGTAACAAGAAAAATAAATGAATTATGATTTATCATAAAGGGATTTATTTGAGTTACAAGTTTAGCAAAACACCTAGATTTACATCTCCCGAAACACCATAGGAGTATGGAGTGTTTGAGATTTGTAATGAAACCTTGTGTGACATGGTTGGATCAAAAGTGTTATTTATAAAACTGCCATTATGTTTTAAAAGATTAAAGCTTTAGAGACTATCGCTTTTACACTGAAAAGAGCTTCATCTTGATCCGTTGAAATGACACCATATGAGTTATGGTTTGGGGTAAAACCCAAGTTGTCATTTCTTAAATTTTGGTATGCTAAACATAAGTAAGATGTTTACAACCGAAGTCGGATGAGCATGTCTTTGCAGGTTATTTCGAATAACAATTGGGTATTCCTCCATAACACCAAGGACAAAAGGGTTTGTCGCTTGAAATGTGAAGTTTATTATAGGCGAAGAGGCAAAGTAGGGGCACCCAGGGTGGCCGCACCCCCCTAGGAGCGGGCCAGGGGTGTGGCCCCCTGGTGGCTCTTCTCCATCTCGTACTCTGGCTCCGTGTTCCCCACGGTAAACTATTGACTTCGGCTTTTGTCCCATCTAATTATGATAATATTGATTTTCTGCCTTTTCTGGAACCAAAAACAGAAGAAAACATGCAACTGGCACTATGGCATCTTGTTAATAGGTTAGTACCAAAAAACATATAAAAACACCTCAAAGTGTAGACAAAGCAAAGCAAAGTAGATACTAAACAAGCATGGAACATAAAAAATTATAGATACGTTTCCGACGTATCAAGAATCCCCAAGCTTAACTCCTGCTCGTCCTCGAGTAGGTAAGTGATAAAAAGAATAATTTTTTAGGTGACATGCACCATCAAAATCAAGAATAAACCATTGTCAAACATTGAAAGCTGGGATCAAAGAACTCTAAACATGAGCATGAAAGAAGAAGTTCTAACAATAAGACAAAGTAACTATGCATGCAACATGAAAGGTTATAAACAAAGATCATGAATAAAAATGCATTGAAAGACGTTTGTTTGCTTCACATATAGAAAACATAGCATAGTGGCATTCATCTTGTCCCTCATGGAGTAGCAATTAAATGCATAGTGCACCTTCAAAGTTCATAAGAGTGACTAGATACAAATATTTCATGAGCAAGCAGTATCAACAATATGAATCAATCAATAAGTTTTGGGACAATGCACATAGAACTAAGAATGGCAACTATGCTCTCTTAATTGTTGCCTAAGGATAGAACGTGGAGACTCAATATAATGGTGGAAGAAAGGCTCTTCATAAAAAGGCAAGCATGGATTTCAAGTGTCATAAAGAGCTTCCAAAAATTATGGTACTTGTTAGCTTTCAGCTCTCATTGCCCCTATCATAAGCATCTTGAAGTGATTAAGGTTAAAGTGAACAAACTATGGAGTATATGCTTGACAAAGTATAAGTTGGAAATCTCATGTCCCTTGAATACGAGGGCCGCTCCTCATGCTACTCAACTTTAGTCACCTGTAAGTTCTTGTCATAGTAAGTACATGTGTATCATAGAAAACCGCCAACAGGGTACCCCTTGCACATTATACAGGAGCTATCCCATAATCAAAATGACAAGGCAAGTAGACAATGAGCATCTCAACGGTCTTCTTATTTACCATGGGAAAATGGTGCTTTTTTCTCTCTTTCCTCTTTTCAATATGTCTATTTTTTATAAGAAGAAAGCTTCATAGATTGCTCACTATGGTGATGATGCAAGTTTCCACCATGATTTGGCATGGCTTAGGCTAGCGGCCTAGGCGTTTCTCTAACACACATACATAACTCCATGGACTTACAAGCTCCCCTTTCATTTCACACCGACGACATCCATAAACAAAAGAGCATGATATCAACTGTGTACAATGTGCAAGTGCAATGTTGAAAGCGTTCCCCATGATAGCATAGTTCTGCTAATTCCAACGTATAAGTGCAAGCATATACAACATAGATGACACAATGGTTCAAGTTTATTTATAGGCAAGAAAAATAAAGTGTGCCATCAAGTTTTTGAGAGCTTTAATCACTAAGTTTCACATAACAAAATAAGTTTTTAATTGGAATATAGATAAAACAAGAATATACTTGGAATGTGTAACACACCATTCATAGTAATTTATAGTGGACACTTTGGAATAACTTGATTTCTTGAGAGTTGGATGCATGAGTAGAGCTTACTCATACAAGTGGAGTCTAGCAAAAGACTAGGAGCAAACAAGTAAGAGAGCAATAATGGCCATAATCATGCAGAGCGGCAAAACATTACTAATCAAAGCATAAAGTGGTAGCACAAGTAAAAAACTAAATGATAATAGAGGCTATGGTGAATTGTTCATAGTCATAACATGGTATGGGCATGTGCCAAGTCAACCCAAACAAAGCATCAAAGGAGAATACTACAATACTATGCTTTTGTATGCTAAAACAACGCATGATTCCTTCAAGGCACATTAAGCAATCCTAATTGTTTGGAACAAGTCATGCTACAACAATAATTACTAAGCATAAGGTTAAAACAACATCTAGCATGACATGATAAAGTCTAAGTCACGGTCAAAGCAAGCTCCTCTTGTACTATTTAAGCAAGAACTTTCTACTCCTCTCCAACACCAATCAACTTATTTGCAACAACACAGCAAGAACGGGGGTCCAAACTACTTTATTCAAGCAAACTAAGCAAACCAAAAACAAAAACTAAGACGCTCCAAGAACAACAGAACTTGTGCATGAAACAATAAAAACGAAGTGTCTAGAAAGACCTGAGATTTTTAGTTATGAAGAAGGGGATGCCTTGGGCATACCCAAGCTTCAACGCTTGTACCTCTTGAATATTTATTGGGGTGACACGGTGTGGCATCCCCAAGCTTGAGCTTTTGTCCATTCTTCATCTCATTACATAATTCTTTCTCTACACCTGCAAATTTTCCTTCATACAAAACTTTACACAATCTTCATTAGCAACATTAGTGTATTCAAAACATAATAGACCCTTGGGGATTAGTTTAAAAACAGCAAAACTTTAACTAAAGACACAAAGTACTGTAGAAATTCCCTCAAAAATCTCAATTTCCCAAAAAGACCCAAAAAAGAATCAATAAGAAGCAAATGCAAATAATAGCAGAAATCTGTCAAAATAGACCAGCAGGTAGAAAACGATTTTTTCAAAGAACTTATGTTGCTCAAATCAAAAAGTTTTGAAATAACTAAAGTTAGATAACAACCTGGGAGATTTATTCAGAAAATTACAGCTCAATCCTACTTACAGAGATTTTACACGAATTTTTACAGTGGAGCACAAAAATCTGTTTCGGGACAGCAACTCCCCAAATCTTACTTCCCTCTCATTAGAGGTTATTCTTGGCACAAAACGCAAATAAAAAGGATAAGGAGAGGTCATTACAGAAGTAATAACTTCCAAGACTCAATAAAACTATTAGGTTATCTCCTAAGAAGTACTCCTCTTTAATGCCTTTAAGTTAGGCACAAGAAGCAAGAATCAAGTATTTTCAAATGAAGAAGCATTAAGATCAATACTCGAAATCTCTTTAACTAGGAAAGGTATCTCATACAAATGAGTTTTAGAGGATCCTTTCTCATCTCTCTTAGGTTCACTACTTTCATCAAATGGGTTTTCAGGAACAATCCAATCAAAATTCTTTTCTAAGGCTTCATGCATTCCTACAAGTTTAAAAGGTATGGATATCTTAATTTCCTCTTCAATGGGTTTGGTTTTATCCGACTTTTCTAAAGTACCCATAACATATACACATGAGCCTAGCATATTAAAACATTTAAAGACCTTTTTGGCTTAATTAGCAACATCATTGAACTCTTTTAGTAAAGTTTCTACGATAAATTCTCTCTTTTAAGCATCCTCTTCTTATTTTTGTTTAAGAAACAAAATTTGCATCATGGGGTTAAGATTAATAAACCTAGCCTCCAACATGTGAACTAAATAAGCTGCAGCAATTTCATAATTAGGAGCAAGTTCTGCTAAGGATCTATCCTCAATATCCTTATGTTTGTTAACATGATTAAAGAATTCTTCAATAATATCTTTCCCAATTATAGAGCCACTACCTATTGAAAAGTCTTTCAAGGTGAAGTTGAGAATCAATATGGTGAGCTAGAGCAAGGTGACAACTAGAGTTGGAACTAATTTTTTGTGTTTTTGATAAGAGAAAGCATACCGAACGAAACTAATTTTTTTTGGAGTTTTTGATAAAAAAGGAAAATAAAACCAAGCAAGAGAAACTAAGCAAAACAAAAACAAAGTAAAGAGAAAGGTTGTGAAGGACTCCCCTAGTGAAGCCGTCCTTAGCCTCCCTAGCAACGGCGCCAGAAAACAGCTTCATGCGCTCAGATCAATGTAGAGCTTCGTTGGGAGACCCCAAGAGGAAGGTATGATGAGCACAACAGCAAGTCTTCCCTCAGAAAGAAACCAAGGTTATCGAACCAGTAGGAGGAAGGAAACGACCCAAAGGTGTTGTTTGCAACTTGGAAACCTGCACAACACAAACTCAAGACGTTGCCCCAACAAACAGTGATGTTGTCAATCTCACCGATTTGCTGAAAACAAAGGATTAACTGTATGGTGTGGAAGGTAATGGTAGTTTGCAGAAAGTAAACAGTGACAGCGGAAGATGTATCAATGGTAAAGATTGGACCAGGGTCCATAGTTCAATAGAGGTGCTCTCCTTAAGATAAACAAACATGCCATGCTAGGTAAACAAATTACAGCGGGGCAATTGACAGGACAAAGCAAGGCATAACAATGCAATACTAGACATTTATGATCCTATGAGATTTGATTGAGCAATACAACAAGATACATAGACCGCCAACTGTTGGAGATATGCCCTAGAGGCAATAATAAATGTAGTTATTATTATATCTTTGTGTTTATGATAAATGTTTACATTCATGCTATAATAGTATTAACAAGGAAACATTAATACTTGTGTGATTTGTAAACTTAAATTGAAGTCCCTAGTATAGCCTCTATACATCACTAGCTTGTTGGTTAATAAATGATTATGGTTTCCCTATCATGAACATTGAGATGTTATTAACAACAAGATCATGTCATTAGGAGAATGATATGGTGGACATACTCCTCTAGATAAGCGTAGCATAAAGATCAAGTCATTTTAATAGTTCAATTGCTATATGCTTTCTGATACATAGTAACCTAGTTCCTTCGACCATGAGATCATGCATATCACCTTTACCGGATGGATGCTTTGATGACATCAAACACCACACCGTAACTGGGTGGCTATAAAGGTGGCATTGAGTGTTCGGAAAGTATTGGTTGAGACACATGGATCAAGAGTGGGATTTGTCCATCCATATGACGGATAGATAAACTCTAGGCCCTCTCGGTGAAATTTCATCCAATTAGCTTGCAAGCATGTGACTGGCTCACAAGGGATCACATATCACGGGAACGAGAAAAGAGTACTTATCAGTAACGAGGTTGAACTAGGTATGCAGAGATACCGACGATCATAACCTCGGATAAGTAAACTATCGTGAGACAAAGGGAAATTGGTATCGTATGTAAGTGGTTCATTCGATCGCAAAGTAATCGTAGAAATATGTGGGAGCCATATGAATTTCCAGATTCCTCTATTGGTTATTGATCGGAGAAGTGTCTCGATCATGTCCACATAATTCACGAACCGTAGGGAGACACACTTAAGGATTCGACGTTGTTTGAGTAGTTATGGAATGATGAGAAAGAGACCGAATGTTTTTTGGAGTCTCGGATGGGATCCGGGATATCACGAGGAGATCCGGAATGGTCCGGAGAATAAGATTCATATAAGGAAAGTCCTGTTTCGGAGTTGGGGAATGGTTCCGGTGTTTTCATCGGGAATGTTCTAGAAGGTTCTGGAATGTCCGGCACTCCGGAGGGGAAGGGTACATGAATGTGTTATATCAAGTTGGTATGATTTCATCATGTACTAAGTGTCATTGCTGAACAAAATAGAGGGTTTATTCAAATCCTAGTTTGAAAAATTCAAACGGCTAGTTTTAAAATCAAACGGCTAGTTTTGGGAAGTGGGAAAGGAGGAGGAAACCGAGTTGGGGAGGAGTCCCTCCTCCCCACCGCCGGCGCACCACCAAGCCGACTTGGGGAGGGACTCCCCTCCCCTTGGCCGGCCCCCTCCACCTATATAAGGAGGGGCAGGGCTCCCCTCCTTGACACACAACTCCTACTCCTCTAACCCTAGCCCCAAGCCGCCGCCGCCTCCATAGCCGCCGCCGGCCATAGGGCAAACCCTAGCCGCCGTCTAGCTAAACCCTAGCCGCCGGCTTGCCCCCTCCTTGGTGTGTCTAAACCCTAGAACACCGAGGACTCTCTCATACTCCACCATACTCGCTCCGGCTTAAGGCGAAGCCCTGCGAGATCTCTCCTCTACTTCCGGTACCACGCCGTTGTGCTGCCGGAATCGCGAGGAGAGTGCTACAACCTCCGCTGCCTGCTGGAACAAGGGAGAGGAAGGTCTTCGTCGAGTACCGAACGTGTGATAGACTACGGGAGCGCTGCCGGAACGCAGCGCCGGAAGGATCGTCTACGCGATCTTGAGATCGGGAAGAGTACGACTACATCACCCACGAGAATCCGCTCTCATTAAACGCTTTGGAATCTTTGAGGGTGAGTTATTCCACCGACTCGTTGCTACAATATAGTAGATAGATCTTGGCTTGTTTGTTTGTATGCGATAGAAAATTTTTGTTTTCCATGCTACAAAACCCTACAGTGGTATCAGAGCTGTGTCTATATGTAGATCTGTTGCACGAGTAGAACACAATGGTCATTGTGGGCGTTGATGCTTTTATTGTCGATTGCTTCTTGTGTACTTTGCATCTTGCGGGATGTTGGGATGAAGCGGCCCGGGCTAACCTTACATGACATCGTTCATGAGACTTGCTCCACGCTTGACATGCAACTTCTATTGCATAAGTGGCTTTGCGGGTGCTTGTTTCTCCTAGCATAGTTAAGATCCAATTTACAACGGGCGATTAACAATACTAGTATCAATGTTGTGGTTCATGTTCGTAAGTTAGAACGACACTTATTGAAAGCCCCAAACCACGTAAAACATGCAAAGAAAGTAGAGGCGTCTAACTTTGTTTTGCAGGGGTGTGCAGTGATGTGATATGGCCATGATTGTGATTATATTTGATGTATGCAATGTTCCTTATTGTAAGTTGGCAACCGGCAGGAGCCATATGGTTGTCTTTAATTATGTTAAGACCCGCGTGTCTATTCAAAGTAGTTGTAATAGTTGAAGCCGGTGGACGACAACCATGAAGAAGCGTCATTGACCTTGATGCAATGCCGGTGATGATGGAGATCATGTTCGTGCTTGAAGATGGAGATCGGGAGCACAAAGAAGAAAGGCCATATCATATCACATATTATGAATTGCATGTGATGTTAATCCTTTATGCATCTTGTATTGCTTAGTAGTCGACGGTAGCATTATAAGATGATCCCTCATGCACATGAATTTCAAATCATAAAGTGTTCACCCTTAGTTAGCACTGTTGCTAAAGCTTGTTGTTTCGAAGCACCACATGATGATCGGGTGTGTTAGATTCCGCAAGTGTATACAACGTGAGCAAGCCAGATTTGCTCATGCGGAAACTAAGGTTTGATCTTGACGAGCCTAGCATGTACAGACATGGTCTCGGAACACGGATCACCGAAAGGTAAAGCATGAATCATATAGTAGATATGATGAACATGTCGATTATTCGCCATTGAAACTATATCAACTCTCGTGATGATCGGTGTTGATGTGGTGGATTTGGTTCGTGTGATCACTAAAACAATGTGAGGGATGTTGTTTTGAGTGGGAGTTCACCTAGGTTAATTTTATTATTAATTTGAACTCAATTTGTCATAAACTTAGTCTAAACTATTGCAAATATGTTGTAGATCAATGGCAGTCTCTACCATCAATTTTAATGCGCTCCTAGAGAAAGAAAAGTTGAAAAACAATGGAAGCAACTTCGCGGATTGGTTCCGCAATTTGAGGATTGTCCTCACAGCTGGTAATTTGACCTATGTGCTGGATGCACCGCTGGGTGACCCACCTGCAGCTACTGCTACCGATGAAGTAAAGAATGTTTACCTCACTCGGAAGACTCAGTACTCCACAGTTCAGTGTGCTATCTTGTATGGTTTAGAATCGGAGCTTCGGAAAAGGTTTGAGAATTCAGACCCACATGATATTGTCCGTGATCTCAAATTGATCTTTGAGACTCATGCGGCAATTGAGAGCTATGAGGCTTCTGAAAAGTTCTTTAACTGCAAGATGGAAGAGGGCAGCTCCGTCAGTGAGCATGTGCTTAAGATGTCTGGGCACGCAAACAAACTTCAAAGCTTGGGCATAGTGCTTCCTAATGCTTTGGGTATTTACCATGTCCTCCAATCACTACCACCAAGTTACAAGAACTTTGTGATGAACTACAACATGCAGAACATGAACAAGACGTTGTCAGAACTCTTTGCCATGTTAAAATCTGCAGAAGTGGAGATCAAGAAAGAGCACCAAGTGTTGTTGGTCAATAAGACCACCAAATTCAAGAAAGGCAAGTCTAAGCAAAAGGGACACTTCAAGAAGGGTGGTGAGAAAGTTACCACGCCGACGAAGAAGACCAAGGCTGGACCTAAGCCTGATACTGAGTGCTTTTACTGCAAGGGAGAAGGTCACTAGAAGCGGAATTGCCCAAAGTACTTGGCGGATTTGAAGAACGGCAACATCAAGAAGAAAGGTATATCTGATATACATGTTATTGATGTGTATCTCACTAGTACTCGTAGTAGTGCCTGGATATTTGATACTGGTTCGGTTGCTCATATTTGTAACTCGAAGCAGGTGCTACAGAATAAACGGAAGCTAGCGAATAACGAGGTGACGATGCGCGTTGGAAACGGATCAAAGGTTGATGTGATCGCGGTCGGCACGCTACCCCTTCATCTACCATCGGGATTAGTTTTATACTTAAATAATTGTTATTTGGTGCCTGCGTTAAGCATGAACATTATATCAGGATCTTGTTTATTGCGAGACGGTTACTTGTTTAAATCCGAGAATAATGGTTGTTCGATTTATATGAGTAATATGTTTTATGCACATGCACCTTTGATAGATGGTCTATTCTTGTTGAATCTCGATAGTGGAAATACACATATTTATAACATTGAGGCTAAACGTTTGAAATCGAGCGATAACTCGACCTATATGTGGCACTGTCGTCTTGGACACATTGGAGTGAAGCGTATGAAGAAACTCCATTCCGATGGACTTCTTGAATCACTTGATTTCGAATCACTTGATAGATGCGAAGCATGTCTGATGGGTAAAATGACTAAGACTCCATTTTCTGGTATGATGGAGCGAGCTACGGACTTATTGGAAATCATACATACCGATGTGTGTGGTCCAATGAGTGTGGCATCGCGCGGTGGTTATCGTTATGTTCTTACCTTCACGGATGACTTGAGTAGATATGGGTATATCTATTTCATGAAACATAAGTCAGAAACTTTCGAGAAGTTTAAGGAATTTCAAAGTGAGGTAGAGAATCAACGTAACAAGAAGATTAAATTTCTACGTTCTGATCGTGGAGGTGAATATCTAAGTTACGAGTTTGGCGAGCATTTGAAGAAATGCGGAATACTTTCACAATTGACACCGCCGGGAACACCACAGCGTAATGGTGTGTCCGAACATCGTAATCGAACTCTCTTAGATATGGTTCGTTCTATGATGTCACTTACAGATTTACCGCTATCATTTTGGGGTTATGCATTAGAAACAGCCGCATTCACTTTAAATAGGGCACCATCTAAATCCGTGGATACGACACCGTATGAATTATGGTTTGGGAAGAAACCTAAATTGTCGTTCCTTAAAGTTTGGGGATGCGAAGCCTATGTAAAGAAGTTACAGCCGGACAAGCTAGAACCCAAAGCGGAAAAATGTGTCTTCATAGGATACCCGAAGGAAACTATTGGGTATACCTTCTATCATAGATCCGAAGGCAAAATCTTCATTGCCAAGAATGGATCCTTTCTAGAGAAGGAATTTCTCTCGAAAGAAGTGACTGGAAGGAAGGTAGAACTCGACGAGGTTGTCGAACCTTCTCTTGAACTTGCGAGTAGCGCAACACCGGAAGTAGTTCCTGTGACGCCTGCACCAGTAAGAGAGGAAGCTAATGATGATGATCATGAAACTTTGGTTGTAGTTGCTACAGAGCCTCGCAGGTCAACGAGAACTCGTACCACTCCAGATTGGTATGATCCCGTTATGAATGTCATGTTGGTGGATAACACCGATGACCCTGAGACATATGAGGAAGCGATGATGAGCCCAGATTCCAATAAATGGCAAGAAGCCATGAAATCCGAGATTGGATCCATGTACGAAAACCAAGTTTGGACTTTGGTGGACTTACCGGATGGCCGGAAGGCCGTCGAGAACATATGGATTTTCAAGAAGAAAACAGATGCTGATGGTAATGTTACTGTCTATAAAGCTCGACTTGTCGCAAAAGGGTTTCGACAAATTCAAGGAGTTGACTACGATGAGACCTTCTCACCAGTAGCGAAGCTAAAGTCTGTGAGGATTATGTTAGCAATCGCCGCATATTATGATTATGAGATATGGCAGATGGATGTCAAAATAGCGTTCCTCAATGGAGACATTGATGAAGAGTTGTATATGATGCAACCCAAAGGTTTTGTCGATCCTAAAGATGCTAACAAGGTATGCAAAATTCAACGGTCCATCTATGGATTGAAGCAAGCATCCCGAAGTTGGAATCAACGTTTTGATAAGGTAATCAAAAGTTTTGGTTTTATACAAACTTATGGAGAAGCTTGTATTTACAAGAAAGTGAGTGGGAGCTCTGTAGCATTCTTAATACTATATGTAGATGACATATTGTTGATTGGGAATGATGTAGACCTTCTTAATAGTGTCAAGGAATATTTGAATAATAGTTTTTCAATGAAGGATCTTGGCGAAGCAGCTTACATATTAGGCATAAAGATTTTTAGAGATAGATCGAGACGCCTAATATCATTGTCACAAAGTACATATTTGGACAAAGTTCTAAATAGGTCTGGAATGGAAGATAGCAAGAAAGGGTTCTTGCCCATGTTGCCCAATACGACCTTGAGTAAAACTCAAAGTCTGACAACGGCAGAAGATAGAGAAAGGATGAGTAAGACTCCCTATGCCTCAGCCATAGGATCTCTAATGTATGCCATGCTATGTACTAGACCCAACATTGCATATGCTATTAGTTTAACTAGCAGATATCAAAGTGATCCAGGAGTGGATCATTGGACAGCGGTCAAAAACATCCTTAAGTACTTGAGTAGAACTAAGGATATGGTTCTTTCTTATGGAGGTGATGAACAGCTCGTTGTTAATGGTTACACCTATGCTAGTTGGAACACCGATCCAAATGATTCTAAATCACAATCTGGATACGTATTTATTTTGAATGGTGCAGCAGCTAGCTGGAGGAGTGCAAAGCAAAGCATTGTGGCAAGATCTTCAACTGAATCGGAATACATGGCTGCTTCGGAGGCTTCACAAGAAGCGATATGGATGAAAGAGTTCATCACAGAGCTGGGTGTGGTTCCTAGTGCGCTGGACCCAATGTCTATCTACTGTGATAACATGGGCGCCATAGCCAATGCGCAAGAACCAAGGTCACACAAGAAGCTGAAGCATATCAAGCTACGTTTTCACGCTATTCGAGAACATGTCCAAGATGGGGACATAAAGATTTGCAAAGTACACACAGATCTGAATGTGGCGGATCCGTTGACTAAACCTCTCCCGAGGGCAAAACATGACCAGCACCAAACTGCCATGGGTGTTCGGTATATTACCATGTAATCTAGATTAGATGACTCTAGTGCAAGTGGGAGACTGTTGGAGATATGCCCTAGAGGCAATAATAAATGTAGTTATTATTATATCTTTGTGTTTATGATAAATGTTTACATTCATGCTATAATAGTATTAACAAGGAAACATTAATACTTGTGTGATTTGTAAACTTAAATTGAAGTCCCTAGTATAGCCTCTATACATCACTAGCTTGTTGGTTAATAAATGATTGTGGTTTCCCTATCATGAACATTGAGATGTTATTAACAACAAGATCATGTCATTAGGAGAATGATATGGTGGACATACTCCTATAGATAAGCGTAGCATAAAGATCAAGTCATTTTCATGGTTCAATTGCTATATGCTTTCTGATACATAGTAACCTAATTCCTTCGAGCATGAGATCATGCATATCACCTTTACCGGATGGATGCTTTGATGACATCAAACACCACACCGTAACTGGGTGGCTATAAAGGTGGCATTGAGTGTTCGGAAAGTATTGGTTGAGACACATGGATCAAGAGTGGGATTTGTCCATCCATATGACGGATAGATAAACTCTGGGCCCTCTCGGTGAAATGTCATCCAATTAGCTTGCAAGCATGTGACTGGCTCACAAGGGATCACATATCACGGGAACGAGAAAAGAGTACTTATCAGTAACGAGGTTGAACTAGGTATGCAGAGATACCGACGATCATAACCTCGGATAAGTAAACTATCGTGAGACAAAGGGAAATTGGTATCGTATGTAAGTGGTTCATTCGATCGCAAAGTAATCGTAGAAATATGTGGGAGCCATATGAATTTCCATATTCCTCTATTGGTTATTGATCGGAGAAGTGTCTCGATCATGTCCGCATAATTCACGAACCGTAGGGAGACACACTTAAGGATTCGACGTTGTTTGAGTAGTTATGGAATGATGATAAAGAGACTGAATGTTGTTCGAAGTCTCGGATGGGATCCAGGATATCACGAGGAGATCCGTAATGGTCCGGAGAATAAGATTCATATAAGGAAAGTCCTGTTTCGGAGTTGGGGAATGGTTCCGGTGTTTTCATCGGGAATGTTCTAGAAGGTTCCGGAATGTCCGGCACTCCGGAGGGGAAGGGTACATGAATGTGTTATATCAAGTTGGTATGATTGCATCATGTACTAAGTGTCATCGCTGAACAAAATATAGGGTTTATTCAAATCCTAGTTTGAAAAAATCAAACGGCTAGTTTGAAAGTCAAACGGCTATTTTTGGGAAGTAGGAAAGGAGGAGGAAACCGAGTTGGGGAGGAGTCCCTCCTCCCCACCGCCGGCGCACCACCAAGCCGACTTGGGGAGGGACTCCCCTCCCCTTGGACACCCCCCTCCACCTATATAAGGAGGGGCAGGGCTCCCCTCCTTGACACACAACTCCTACTCCTCTAACCCTAGCCCCAAGCCGCCGCCGCCTCCATAGCCGCCGCCGGCCATAGGGCAAACCCTAGCCGCCGTCTAGCTAAACCCTAGCCGCCGGCTTGCCCCCTCCTTGGTGTGTCTAAACCCTAGAACACCGAGGACTCTCTCATACTCCACCATACTCGCTCCGGCTTAAGGCGAAGCCCTGCGAGATCTCCCCTCTACTTCCGGTACCACGCCGTTGTGCTGCCGGAATCGCGAGGAGGGTGCTACAACCTCCGCTGCCTGCTGGAATAAGGGAGAGGAAGGTCTTCATCGAGTACCGAACGTGTGACCGACTGCGGGAGCGCTGTCGGAACGCAGCGCCGGAAGGATCGTCTACGCGATCTTGAGATCGGGAAGAGTACGACTACATCACCCACGAGAATCCGCTCTCGTTAAACGCTTTGGAATCTTCGAGGGTGAGTTATTCCATCGACTCGTTGCTACAATCTGGTAGATAGATCTTGGCTTGTTTGTTTGTATGCGATAGAAATTTTTTGTTTTCCATGCTACGAAACCCTACACCAACTGCATCTATGACTAGTAATCCGCCTTCAGGTTATCATATGAACCCCCTCCAGTATTAAGTTGCAAGCAACAGATAACTGCTTTAAGCGAAATGTGTAAGGTAAACAATCCACTTGTTCCATGAACAAGAGACCGTTGTTTTCTCCCTAGTAGCAACAACATATCTACAACCTTAAAGGTTTCTGTCACTTCCCCAGATTAAATAGATGCATGAACCCACTATCGAGCATAAATACTCCCTATTGGATTCACTAGCATCTACTTGGCCAAGATAGCTACTAGAAACGGAGAGCATGCAAGATCACAAACAACACAGACATGATAGAATCAATAAGATAGAACCATTAATCAATATGACATACTAATCTCAATATCCATCGGATCCCCACAAACACAACATACATGATTACAAATAGATGATCTTGATCATGAACGGAGGTCACAAGATCTAAACATGGTAGCACAAAGGAGGAGGGACAACCATCTAGCTACTACATGGACCCGTAGTCCAAGGTGGAACTACTCACGCATCATACCAGAGGCTGGAATGATGATGAAGAAGGCCTTCGGGATAATCTCCCCTCTGGCGGGATGCCGGGAAGAGATTCAGATCCCCCCAATCTAGGGATGATGGTGGAGGCGGCTACAGACTGTTTCGTGGAAGATTGATCGGGTACTTAGGGTTTTGGTATCGGGGGCTTCTTATAGGCGAAGAGGCGAGGCAGGGGCCACCCAGGGTGGCCGCACCCCCAGGTGCGGGCCAGGCCAGGCCGCATGGCTAGGAGGTCTGGCCCCCTGGTGGCTCTTCTTTGTCTCGTACTCTGGCTCTGTGTTCCCCATGGTAAAATATTGGCTTTGGCTTTTGTCCCGTCCAATTCCGAGAATATTGATTTTCTGCCTTTTCTGGAACCAAAAACAGAAGAAACATGCAACTGGCACTGTGGCATCTTGTTAATAGGTTAGTACCAGAAAACATATAAAAACACCTCAAAGTGTAGATAAAGCAAAGCAAAGTAGACACTAAAAAAGCATGGAACTTATGGCGCCCAGTACTTGTCGTGGGACGCTTCGTTGGAAACCCCAAGAGCAAGGTATGAAGCAGCACAGCAGCAAGTTTACCTCATTAAGAAACCGAGGTTATCGAACCGGTAGGAGGAAGGAAATGTCACACAGGTGTTGCTAGCAACGCGGAGACCTGCACAACACAAACTCAAGACTTTGCCCCAACGAATCAATGAGGTTGTCAAGCTCACCGGTTTGCTATAACAAAGGATTAAACGTATGGTGTGGAAGGTAATGGTTTGCAACAGGTAAACAAGTAACAATGGAAGATGTACCAATGGCAAAGATTGGACCAGGGTCCATAGTTCACTAGAGGTGCTCTCCTTAGGTAAACAACATGGCATGAAGGGTAAACAAATTACAGCAGGGCAATTGACATGAACTAAGCAAGGCATAACAATGCAATTACTAGTCAGAAAGATCCTATGAGATTCGATTGGGCAATACAACAAGATACATAGACTGCCATCCAACTGCATCTATGACTAGAAGTCCACCTTCAGGTTATTATCCGAACCCCCTCCGGTATTAAGTTGCAAGCAACAGACAACTGCTTTAAGCAAAGTGTGTAAGGTAAACAGTACACATGTTCCATGAACAAGAGACCGTTGTTTTCTCCCTAGTGGCAACAACACATCTCCAACCGAAGAGATTTCTGTCACTTCCCCTGGAAACTAGAGGCATGAACCTACTATCGAGCATAAATACCCCCTCATGGAGTCACTAGCAACTACTTGGCCAAGATAGCTACTAACAACGGAGAGCATGCAAGATCACAAACAACACAGACATGATAGAATCATAAAGCCAAAACCATTAATCAAACCAACATAATAATCTCAATATCCATCGGATCCCCGCAAACACAACATGCATGATTACAAATAGATGAGATCTTGATCATGAATGGAGCTCACAAGATCTATACATGAAAGCAGAAAGGAGGAGATACAACCATGTAGCTACTACATGGACCCATAGTCCAAGGTGGAACTACTCACGCATCATACCGGCGAGAAGGCCTCCGGGATGATCTCCCCTCCGGCAAGGTGCTAGGAAGAACTTCAGACCCCCTCCTGATCTAGGGACGATGGTGGTGGAGGCTACAGACGTTTTCATGGAGATTTCATTGGGTGCTTAGGGTTTCTGCATCAGGGGCTTCTTATAGGCGAAGGGGGAGGCCGAGGCGGCAGCCAGGGCCCCACACCCCTCCCAGTCGCGGGGCAGGGCCCACCCGCGCCTAGGGGGTCTGGGTGCCCTGGCTTGCCCCTCCGGCTCCCCTCTGGACTTCTTGTTCCCCATGAAAAGTAATTGACTTTGGCGTTTGTCCCGTCCAATTCCGAGAATATTTCTTTACTAACTTTTCTGAAACCAAAAACAGCAGAAAACAGGCAATTGGCACTGTGGCAACTTGTTAATAGGTTAGTACCAGAAAACATGTAAAAAGCACCTCAAAGTGTAGACAAGCAAAGCAAAGTAGGTACTAAACAAGCATGGAGCATCAAAAATTATAGATACGTTTTCGACGTATCAGGAACATAAAAAATTATAGATATGTTTCCGACGTATCAGCTACTAGGGACTTCTGTTTCATTTAACACATGTATCAAAGTTTATACTTGATACAATTATAGCACAATATGAAACTATTACAATCTAGCTAATTGATATATGACAATAATAGATTTATTATTTACCTCTAGGGCATATCTCCTTGAGTCTCCCACTTGCACTAGAGTACAAATAATCTTTCTCGCATTTACTAATCATAAACCATATCATATATGTGTTTATTGATCATGCATTCTTATGGGAAACGTCATGTACATGTTGTGCTTTACCAGATCATTATGTCTTTTGTAAATCGTTAATGTCTTCCTAATTTTGATAGTAGGAAAAGGGGACAGCACGACATCTCCTTCATCCTTCTGGTGTTGCTCTTCTTCTTCCTCCTGTCGCATCCATTGTCGCCCAAAAGTTCAAGTTCTTGAGCATCCACTTAGATTTAGGTGAATTTCACATTTTGCGTCGATCGGGAAGTCGAAGGGCGCCGGTTCTTCCTTAGGTACCGCAACACTTAAGTAAAAAGCCGGTGATTATGGAAAGTCTTCCTTCACCTCGAGGGACCTCAACTCGCCGAGGAAGTCCATTCTGGTGTCGGAGAGTGATAGGAAGGTACGGGTCCCCGACAACAATGTGATCTCATTCCCTATAGCGAGATGGCGGGTAATCTTCATGTCCTTTCTCCTTCATGGCCTCTCCATCGTTGTCCACGAATTTCTCCATGGGCTTCTCTTTGTTTGTGGCATCCAAGTTCACCATCTTATGCCCAACGCCACTCTCCACATTGCTTGTTGAGTTATGTACTCTCTGTGAGTGCTTCCTGGGTATCCACCCTCACTAGGCCTATGGAAGCGTCACTACCTTGTGAAGATACATGCGGGAAAAGAGGGAGTCTACACCGGCGGCAACTTCAAGATCTCTATTTGCACGGACATCGTGTACTTCGACTTCAATATTGTCGAATCCCTCCAGGATTTATGGAAGAAATGATTCTACATCCGTGATGAACCGGTCCCCACTTAGGAACATGGGCTCCCGCTGTTCTCGAGTGAGGCATTTGTGACAAATAAAACATCTTGGAGACATAAGTTGTCGACTGCTGAGGCGAAGGAAGTTGCCAAGCTCATGACTCGAATCTTTGATCTTCAAAGGACAGCCCATGTGGGAGTACTCGGGTGCTTCGGATCCAACCCGAGTCCTGAAGAAAGAACTGTCTAGGAACATGATGGAGAAACTCGCCAAGTCCCTCACCACGTTGACTACTGAGGACCCATTGTCGGGAGAACCTCCAGTTGCCCCTTATGGTTTCGGCAATGAGCTTCCCGAGGTAAATTATTGCCTTTAATTTTCTTGGGCTTGTCGTCTTATTCTGTTGATTGTCATAGTTGATTGTTTCTTTGATTGCAGAATCATGAACACCTTATGTGCTACCCCCACTGTTGGAATGGAACATGTCGCCGGAAGATGAGAAAGTAGAAAAATCGGAGTCAAAAGTTCCCGCGACCCACTCCAAAGGTGAGGCAGTCAATGCCAGCATGCGCAAGTGAAGCCGTGCCCCTAAAGAACCTGGGAAACCATTGATTTCGGTGCCTCAACTCTACTAGTGGACGAGGGACCTTTGAAGGAGAAAGAGCTTCTCTCGAAGAAGCTGACTGGTCTGAAAGGGAAGGCTGAGGAGCCAACAAAGAACAGGAAAAAGTTAACGGAGCTAAAAGGTGATGTCGGCATCTCCATCACACCCTAGGCTGACAAGAACGAAGAGGTCGTTCTTCCGACCACTCTAGAGGATCCACCGCAATCCTCAAATGAACATGTGAGTCTCAAATGAGCATGTGAGTTTCATGTAAGTTTTTGCACTTGTAAAGTGCAAATGCAGCTAATCATGCACTCGCTAATGGAGATCGGTCGGTGCCGCATCCATGTTGAATTCGAGCGCAATCGGCTCTAAGGTAGGTTCAACTTCATATTTCTTTTGTTCAGTGAATGCCTAAAGTTTTTGACTTATCATAGTGTACTGGCTTAGGCAGCAGCCGAAAGGGACGACACCCGACACCACATCAAGGCCTTGTAGAAGAGGCTTGGAGCTCTTGAGAGGGAGTCCTAGTCCACACTCGATCGAGCAAAGCTTGAATCCCAAGATGCATTCAACCGGGACAAGGTTGAGGCCCAGGAGCTCGACTAAATGCATCGTGCCAAAGCTACAGACCGCAAGAGTAAACTTAAAGGCCGTTTACATGCCTTAGTTGAAGCATTGTCAAGTAAGATACTTCATCACGGCTTTTTCATATTTCTCTTTGACCCTTGAAAGCCAAACACTTCATTTTATTGTGCGAAGTACTTCTGTGTTCTTCTTCAGGACCATCACTTGGTTAGCTACCCAGGTGGACTATTTGATTTCGTGGATGAAGTTTGCTTTGAGTAGTCTGTTGACTACCTCGCCCATGGCCTTGAGCTTCGGCTTCGAGAAGCCTTCATCTGTTAATTCAGGAACTTGTGGACCCATGCTTAGCCTGGTGGCAAGGACATGCTGATATGGGCTAGCCCATCCGAGTTCGAGTCTCCATACTCGCATTCTTGATTCCTATGCACAGTCACCTCTATCAATTAACAACCTTGTCAGTGATCAACACAACACAGCCGAAACAAGCTCACCCCGGGTCGCTCGTGCGGGTGGCTCCGGTGTGATCCCATCTCCCACAAAAAAACGCTAGCCACCGGGATCTCATGGCCACCACCGGTGTGATGACCCACAAGTATAGGGGGTGTATTGTAGTACTTTCGATAAATAGGAGTGTCGATCCCAACGAGGAGCATAAGGTGTTGACTAGTGGTCCTGGCTCAAGAGTTCTCTATAAATACTTAGCAAACGGATTTTTAGGGGTTTTCTAATAAAACAAGGAAATAAAGTGCAAGTAAATAAAACAGCAAATAATTGCAGAAAGTGGCCCAATCCTTTCTTAGCAAAGGACAAGCCGGTGGAAATACTAATGAGGACCATACATTCTCGAGGACACATGGAAATATTGTCAAGTGCTTTCGCTTCATATAGCTGATTAATCTTCTTTGGTTTTATAAGTGTTGTGGGGGTGAACCTATGCTAATGCACTGACCTTACTTGGACTAATACATACTTGTGATTAAACCCCTTCCAAGCATCCACAACTACAAGAAAACAATTAATATATAAACCTAATCATAGCCTTAAACTCTGAGATCCTACACTCCCTTGTGCAATGGTTTCCTAACGGGGGTTTAGGTTTCTGTCACTCTGGAAACCCCACAATTAGTATCCAAATACACAATGCACTCCCCTAGGCCCATAAATGGTGAAGTATCATGTAGTCGACGTTCACATGACACCACTAGAAGAATATCACCACAACTTAAATATTAAACCATTGAATAATACCTCAACACAAATCCACTACTAACAACATGACTTCTCCCATGTCCTCAAGAACTAAACGAACTACTCACGAGACATCATATGGATCAAGATCAGAGATGATATGATAATGGATAACAATCTGAACATAAACAATAATTCAATGGTTTCACTCACAAGCATCAACTACAATAGTAATCAACACCGGGAAAGTTTCCCCTAAGAAGTATGCAAGATTCAACACAATTGTTACAACGGGATGGAGTGGTGATGATGGTGCTGGTGGAGATGATAGTGTGGATGATGATGATGAAGTCTAGCTTGATGGTTGTGTTGATGGCGACACTCTCCCCTCTCCGGGAAGGAATTTCCTCGGTAGAAATCTGTCTGCCGGAGAGCTCTTTATCTCTCGGTGTTTTCCGCCCCACATGTAACATCCCTAAAATCATGTTTCAAAACTCATGCATATCATCCATGCATCCATCATCAATTAGGGTTTCATCTCAAAATCATTTCAAAAACAGGAGCATATGTTGCTCATTATTTGATGTATGAATACTCTAGCCTTTGTGCTACTTGCTAATGAGAAAGGTACTATTATTTATTCAGAAATGTTTTGAGTTCAAACTTAAGTGATTTAAAAAGCTTGAGCAAAGTTTCAAAACAAAGTATGAAATAGAACCAAATTTATGCCTATTATTATATCTCCTAAAGGCTTGGGTTTTTTTTATTTTTTTTCAAATGACCCAAGTAGGTTTGAGTGAACAGAGGTGTTTGACACTTATTTGAGTGCAAGGTACACTGTACAAAAAGCTAGAGAAGGTTTGGATTCAAACTTATTTGAATTGGAGTTTGAAAACCATTCCTAGAAAATCAAACAGAAAAAGAAAAGGAGTAAAGAGGAAAAAAAATAAACAAACAGCCAATCTGGCCAACCCAGCCCAACTTGGCCCAGCTAGCCCAGCAGTCCCTCCCCCGCGAAACGTTTTCTTTCACTCGCCCCCGCACCCACTAGCTCGCTGACAGGCAGGACCCACTCCCTCTCCTCCTCTCTCGCTGACAGTCATGGCCCACACGGCCTTCGTCGTCTCCACCCCCGCGACTGATTCATCCCCAAATTACGCCGGGCGTTTCCTGGTTGATTTCGCAGCTTCAATTCGCATCAATGCTTGAGTAAATCTCGCCCGCATCCTTGCTACTTAAACCCCCTCTGCCCCCTCTCCATTCTCCCCAAACCCCAAGCATAGAGCGCCCCTAGGCTGCGAGAATTGCTCACCGCGACCTCGCTGCTCTGACGAACCGCAGCCACAATTCCGGCCAACCCCGACCACCCCTCTGCTCCTGGTTCACACAAGCAGGCTCCACTTCACCGAGCGCACCTCCCAGTACCACTAGCTCGCCCGCGCGTGACCCAGAACATCGGCAACGCAAGCGACTGAGCACCACCGTCTTCGGCTTCAACTCCGACGATCTCCAGTGGTAATCTCCGACCGCCCCTTTCCCTCTCATTGACACCCACGTGACTAGCGTCGTCTTGCGCATCTGACCCACCGCTCCGTTTGCCTTGGCATGATCTGCACCCTCGCCAACGTCGACGAACAGAAGCATCCGTCGCCAGGGACTACTCCGACGAGCAATCAGCGACGACTCCGAGCGCCCCTTCGCCAACCAAGCACACGTTGAGCATCTCCTCGTCGCGGCGATTCCGGTGAGCCTCCTCCCACCTCCCCACGCGACCTAGTTCGCCAGCTCCGCCACTGACTGAGCGCGCCGCCGCCTGTCGCCGCCGCTAGCGCCGCCACTTGTTGGTCCTTTGCTTAGGATCGTTCGATTTAGATCCAGTGGACACGATAGATCCTAGCCGAAGGGGTATGGATAGATCTGAGCCATGCAGCGATAGTTAGATCCAACGGCGCGGAAGGGTGATCCGGTGCGAACCGGTACGCACCAATAGAAACTTGACGCGTGTCTAGGGTTGGATTCAAAAATAGAATTCAAATCAGATTTAGATCCAATTTTCAAAGGGCTATAACTTGAGATTCCCATGTTAGATTTTTGCAAATTTTATACCGTTGGAATCAGTGATTCAAGCCCTTTCTGATTCTGCAATGTGTTTAACAAAAAGTTTTTGTTAAAATGACTTTTTAAACAGAAACATATTTAGGACCATTTTGAGTATAGATTTTGTATAGTAAATTGTTTTAGGGCTAAATAAGTTTAGTTAGCAAACTTTTTGACTTGGTTATGTTTCTGTATCATACACTTGCTTGGTGGAGTTTTCAAAAATCATCACTTAGCATTTTCTTGCATGCATGCATTCATATTTTTGTTTGTATATGAATTGTGTATAACTTTGTGCTACAAATTTTTGTGTAGATTTTGCTAGTGACTGTGATTGTGAAGAGTGCTACTCTCCCCATTACCAAGGCAAGTGGTACTTCATGGTTATTTTCATCCCTATATTTTGTATAGCATTAGAAATATTTTGCTAAGTCTTGCATGCTACTTTTGCCAAATGATATGTTGGGAAATCCTAAGTAGATGTAGAATTGGTAGAATTGCTAGGAAAATTCCTAAGTTAAGTTACTATACCATGCTTAGCCTAGCTAGTAGCAAACAAGGGTTGGTAAATTTTATACATGCTATGCTGAAAATATTTCTAAGTCATGAGACTTAGGTTTTTCTTAATAAAACAACTAAGTCAATGAACCTCCTGGGTGGATTGGGACTTGAATTGGTGGTTTTTCGTTGAGCGGTTACACAAGGCCATGGATATGGCTTGTGTATCTCACTTGTGGTATGCCACCCAGGCACAAAGGGATTTGGAGGCCAAGTGTTGAGAAGCTTATAGTGCAACCACTTGGCAATATGGGCTCTGCCTTGATCATATAGGTTGCTAGAACTTAGTCATTTGGACAGTTGGTGGTAGTGGGATGATAGGTTGGAACGCGTCCGTTTGGCTAAGGGAAGGCTTCTGAAAGGTCCTGTCTTGGGAAACCAAGTCTGGTGGGGAAAGTGCACAACCTCTGCAGATGGAAAATCTAAGTACTTAGCCAGGTCCATGGCAATGGACAACTTGAGCATCAAGACATGGAAGCTACAAGAATCTCATCACTCCAACTTCTAAGTAAAACTTGTGGGTGAACAAGGGTGAAGGACCCCAATGTCTATTGGTGGTTTCTTGGGAAAGTTTTTGACAAAGAAAAACTTAGTGATTTCAACTAATAGGAAAAACCTATTTTGAAGCAAAGCAAGCCAATCTACACTTAGCCAAATTGCATATAGTGATATAGTCCACTTAAAATTTACTAAGGTATCACTTGCCAATACTATTCCAAAGTATTGACCCACTGTGGCTGTAACTTGTGATGTTGCAGGTTACTCCGATGATGATTAGGAGTCATGAGTCTACACTCAACATGCTTGCCTGTGGCACATGAAGATGAAGACTTATGTTTATTTACTTATTCCAAAAACTCTTGTATTAGGCCTATGGCCCTGAGTTGTAAAAGACTATGTTTTATCTCTAGAATGAATGTAATAAATGACCTTTGTATTTGTGTACTTCATCTTAAACTGTGGATGCTAGCAAGGATCCAGGGACTAGCATTGCAATCACAGGGATCCTTTACCTTTACAAAGGAGGGATCTTACAGATGGTATCAGAGCACTGTGTTGCCTGTAGGATTATGACCCTAGGATTGGAAACCACTAAGGAAAAAAAATTCAACTACTTCTACACTTGTCTATTCTTCTAGAAAACTTTTCTAATCTTCTCATTCTCATCTCTATTTGTAGATGAACTCCATCAACGAAGCCGTGAAGAAAGGACCACTCATGACCATGACCTTGGAGTGTGAGACTGAGTTTCCCAAGATTCTCAAGGACCTCATGGTGGCTATGGAAATACATGGTGCAGCTGTGTACAAAGGCTTTCCAGTGATGGATGAAGGAGTTGAGTACTGGTGGGTGCAACTTCACTTGTACAAAAGCAAGGAAGACAACCACAAAGAAAGAGGATTCTGCATGTACACCAACACTGTGGTGCACACTACATTCTTTGAGTCAGCAAGAGAAGCAGCTTGGAGGACTATCAAAGAACTTAGTGCTAGAGTCAAGTGCAGAATGCTCAACCTCCAAAAAGACTTAGAGAAAGAGAAAGAGCATACCCAAGAATTGTAAGCCACCAACCAAACCTTAAGGGGAGATATTATAGACTTAGTGATGGAATCATGTGAACAAGATAGGCTGATTGCCTCTAGGAACATTGTGTTAGCCAACAGATCCAGTGAGATAGGATTGTAAACGCACTTCGTTAGTTGGACCACCACCTATCACCTTATTTTCCAAAATGATACCTTAAATAAGTTTGAACCTTGATTGATGTAATGGATCCTTGTATGCATGAATTGTGTGATTTTGTGTTCCAAGGTTATGTATGAAATGTTTGTCTTGTTTTATCTTAAATTGTGTTGTCCTAACTTTTCTATCTTATAAATAGATGCCTATTACCATCAGCACTGTTGAGGAGTTACAGGTTACCCGCTTTGGTCCTCGTATCGTTGAGCTTACCACTTTGCTCAATCTCCCTCTTCCCACCATCATGGTGCATCCACTCACCAAGTTCGAGAGGAAGGACCTCTGGGGCTTCAAGGTGAACCAGCCCGGACGCTAGACAGAGCCTACTACGGAGGCCATCGTCTTCAAGCTTATGCACGATGACAGGGAGAGAGGCATGGAGGTAGTCATGCAGGACCTGATAGGACGTCTGCTAGGCCGTCACTCCTGACAGGTTAGGGGCACCCACTTCCACGTCTTCGGAAGACGTGATGATGATGGAGAGTCCATCGACTTCGAGGACGACTCGAGGGACGCAGCAGAGCCGATACGTCTCTATCTCCAGGACTTAGAGTCTCTCATTAGGCACGTGGACATGGACAGGACCAATGTCATGCTTAGTAATGACGAGCTCCAGGTGCAGCTTCACGAGAAGGACAAGATTTTCGCACAGCAGGACGAGATAGTCAAGGAAATGGAGGCGAAGTTCGAGACCCAGGACTGGAAGTTCAAGAGTCAGGAGAAACGCGTCCAGGATAGGAACAAGAAGATCCGGGACATGACTGAAGAACTGAAGTCCAAGGATTTCGAGCTAGAGCAGCAGCAGATGGTGATTGAGAGGCTTCATTCCCAGAAGAGGGCTCTCAAGACCAAGATCGAGTCCTTGACCACTACTATTGAGGAGAACAAGACCGCGATGGAGAACGCAGGTCTTACCTTTGTCGAGGAGGAGATTGATGCTGATGAGTAGACTTGACTACTCGCTTATCTTTTATTATCGTACTTGTTATTTGTGAACTTGTTATTGGACCATCCGACATGTGGATGGCTTGCCACTTGTGTGTTTTACTTTGAGAATTTGTTATCTTGTTGTTGAACTTTTATCCTTGTGTTGCATGCTATGTGTTTGCTTATGTGATGTAATGTGCATAAAACATCTATGGGTATCTCATTCTTATCTCTACTTGAACAAACCACAGATGCCTCCCCGTCGCGCAAACCCCAACCCCAACAACATCACTCCAGAAATGCAGCAAATGATGAATGCGCAAACACAGCTTATGCAGATGATGACAACATTCATCCAAAACCAGAATAACAACAACAACCCCAATAATAACAACAATAACAACAACAACAACAACCCTCCGGGCTTCGATATGCTCACCAGATTTCTGCGTTTGAGGCCAGCTAAGTTCTCGGGGACGACTGATCCCATGGTGGCCAATGATTGGCTACGTTCTGTGAACAAGGACCTAGTGACCGTGGGTTGCACGGATGCTGAAAAGGTCAGGTTCGCAGCACATCTGCTGGAAGGGCCAGCCGCCACATGGTGGGACAACTTCCAAATCACCACTCCTATAGATGAGGTGACTTGGGCTATCTTTGAAGATGGCTTTCGCACTGCTCATATCTCATTAGGGATGATGAGCCTGAAAAAGAAGGAGTTTCACAACCTGAAGCAGCGCCACCACAGCGTGGCTGAATACATTGAAGAGTTCAACAATCTGGCGCGTTATGCACTGGACGAAGTTGACACAGATGCCAAAAGAAAGGAAAAGTTTCTGGAAGGCTTGAATGATGAGCTGAATCTGTAGCTGGCTGTGGCATATGTTCCCACTTATCAGTCGCTCTGTGACAAGGCTGCTATATTGGAGAACAAAATGAAGCAAGTCGAGAGTAGGAAGAGGAAACACTCCGACAAGCACAGCTCGGGATCGTCTCACAAACGATCTCACTATGATGACAGTGGAAGCTCAGGATCCCATAAGCATGGGAAATTCAACAAGCACCACAACCAAAACCGCCATGACAACAAGCATCACCGCAGTCATGACAATGACAAGTACAAGAACCACAAGAGTGGACACAAGAGCCACCACAGTGGGAATGGTAGTGGAAGTGGAAGTCAGCCTGTAAAAAGGGACATCAGTCAGGTTGAGTGCTTCAAATGCAAGAAGATGGGACACTATGCAAATGAGTGCCCCGAAAAGAAAGTTGA
This sequence comes from Avena sativa, assembly GCA_916181665.1. Classification (NCBI taxonomy): domain Eukaryota; kingdom Viridiplantae; phylum Streptophyta; class Magnoliopsida; order Poales; family Poaceae; genus Avena; species Avena sativa. Next base: position 445,709,798 of record OV702293.1, on the reverse strand, counting down.
AGGACCTGTCAAGCCCAATCCTTTTCAGAAAGGTCAGGTGAACCACATTAATGTGGAGGAGGTCTATGAGGAACCTGACGCTGTTGCTGGTAAGTTCAGACTCAATTCCATTCCAGCATTTGTACTCTTTGATACTGGTGCATCTCATTCATTCATATCAAGAGCATTTGTTGAAATAAATGAACTACCGGTAGAAACTATTGGGTGTCCTATAAAAGTAAGTTCTCCTGGTGGAGAAATGATAGTGAATTCAGGATGCCATGACCTAGTCATAGAATTTGGGAAGTATAAGTTTCCCGTTAACTTGATAATATTAAACTCCCAAGGTTTGGATGTCATTCTGGGAATGGACTGGATGACTAAGTACAAAGGAGTGATAGATTGTGCCAGCCATACTGTCTCACTCACAACTCCGGATAATAAAAGGATCAGATTCAAGACCATCTTTGGAGCAAAGAAGAGTATGCTAAATTCTCTTAAGGGGGTTAGCATGTACAGTGTGCCAATTGTGTGCGAGTATCCGGATGTATTCCCAGAAGAATTGCCAGGAATGCCACCAGATAGAGATGTGGAGTTTCTGATAGATTTGGTACCAGGTTCTGGACCAATAGCAAAGAGACCATACAAAATGTCAGTTGATGAACTGAAAGAGCTCAAGAAGCAACTAGGAGAACAGTTGCAGAAAGGATTTATTCAACCAAGTTCTTCATCTTGGGGAGCCCCAGTTTTGTTCGTGGAGAAGAAAGATAGAAGCCAAAGGTTATGCATAGATTACCGTTCACTCAACGAGGTAACTATCAAGAACAAATATCCTTTGCCTAGAATCAATGACTTGTTTGATCAGCTAGAGGGAGCATGTGTGTTCTCGAAGATTGATCTCCGGTCAGGCTATTTTCAACTCAAGATAAGAGAGCAAGACATACCTAAAACAGCATTCACCACAAGGTATGGATTGTATGAGTATACCGTAATGCCTTTCGGCTTAACCAATGCTCCAGCATACTTCATGAATATGATGAACAAGGTGTTCATGGAATTTCTTGACAAGTTCGTTGTCGTTTTCATCGATGACATCTTAGTCTACTCCAAGAGCAAAGAAGAACATGAGGGACACTTGCGCTTGATACTTGAGAAGTTAAGAGAGCATAAGCTTTATGCCAAATTCAGCAAGTGTGAGTTCTGGTTAGAGGAAGTTGGTTTTCTTGGTCATGTTATGACAAAGGATGGTGTAGCAGTTGATCCTGCTAAAGTTTCAGCTGTGACATAATGGGAATCTCCCAAAAATGTAAAAGAAGTTCGCAGTTTCCTTGGCTTAGCAGGTTACTACAGAAGATTTATTGAGAATTTCTCTAAAGTAGCTAAGCCCATGACTGAATTGTTAAAGAAGGACAAGAAGTTTGCTTGGTATGAAGGTTGTGAAGTCAGCTTTCAGGAATTGAAGAAGAGACTTGTAACAGCACCAGTTCTATGTCTGCCAGATTTGGAAAAGGATTTCCAAGTATATTGTGATGCGTATCATCAAGGTTTGGGTGTCGTACTTATGCAAGACGGTAAGGTTGTGGCTTATGCCTCGAGACAACTCAAAACTCATGAGGTGAACTATCCTACTCATGATTTGGAGTTAGCCTCTGTCGTCCATGCACTCAAAACATGGAGGCACTACCTTTTGGGAAAGCGTTGCGAAGTGTTCACCGATCACAAGAGTTTGAAGTATATCTTCACCCAGAAGGAAATCAATATGAGACAAAGAAGATGGTTAGAGCTTATCAAGGACTATGACTTAAGTTTGCAATACCACCCCAGAAAAGCAAATGTTGTAGCAGATGCTCTAAGTCGTAAGGTATTTGTGAATGGCCTTACCAAAGGAGAATTGCCGGACGAATTGTGTGCCCAATTCAAAGAACTCAGATTGGAGATTGTGCCAGAAGGACATCTCATGTCTTTAGATGTTCAACCCACTTTGTTGGACAAGATTCGAGAAGCTCAAAAGACTGATAAGGAAATTGAAGAGATTAAGGAAAAGATTAGCCAAGGGAAAGCTGAGAATTTCCATGTAGACGAACAAGGTACTTTATGGCATGGGAAACGTATCTGTGTTCCACAAGATCCGGAGTTACGGAAACTGATTTTGCAGGAAGCGCACAACTCTCCGTATTCTATTCATCCGGGTAACACCAAAATGTACATGGACATGAAAGAAAGATTTTGGTGAAACAATCTCAAGAGAGACATCGCCGAACATATTGCTTTGTGTGATGTGTGTAGTAGAGTAAAAGTGGAGCATCAGAAACCAGCAGGTTTGCTTCAACCACTACCTATTCCTGATTGGAAATGGGACAAAATTGGTATGGATTTCATTACCAGATTACCAAGGACCAGATCAGGATATGATTCCATATGGGTAGTAGTGGATCGCTTAACTAAAGTGGCTCATTTTATACCCGTGAAGACAACTTATACAAGTGCCAAGTTAGCCAAAATCTACATGAGTAGAATTGTATGCCTTCACGGTGTGCCTAAGAGTATTGTGTCCGATAGGGGAACTCAATTCACTTCCCATTTTTGGAGACAGCTACATGAGTCATTGGGAATGAGGTTGGAATTCAGTACTGCTTTTCATCCTCAAACCGATGGACAAACAGAAAGGACTAATCAAATTCTAGAAGACATGTTGAGGGCATGTGCCCTAGATTATGGAGCAAGTTGGGATGAAAGTCTGCCTTACGCAGAATTTTCTTATAACAACAGCTATCAAGCCAGCATTGAGATGGCACCGTTTGAGTTTCTCTACGGAAGGAAATGTACCACCCCATTGTTATGGAATGGTGTGGGAGAAAGAAGTTTATTCGGGCCAGATCTTATCAAAGAAGCCAAAGAGAAAATCAAATTGGTTAAGGACAGGTTGAATATAGCACAGTCCCGACAGAAAAGCTACGCAGATCCTAAGCGTAGAGAAGTCACCTACGAAGTTGGTGATAGAGCCTATCTTAGAGTATCACCACTCCGTGGAGTGAAAAGATTCGGAGTCAAAGGAAAGTTGGCACCGAGATATGTTGGGACATTCAAGATTCTGAGTCGCAAAGGCGAAGTTGCTTATGAAATTGAACTGCCAGCATCTCTATCAGCAGTCCATAATGTATTTCATGTGAGTCAGCTTAAGAAATGTCACCCAGAAATGGAAGAATCTTCTTTGAAGGATACCATACCTTTGGAAGAAGTTCAACTAGAAAGTGATCTCACTTATGAAGAAAAGCCTGTCAAGATTCTTGAGACTGCAGAAAGAGTTACTCGTACTAAGACTATCAAATTCTGCAAAGTTCAATGGAACCATCATTCCGAAGAAGAAGCAACATGGGAAAGAGAAGATGATCTTCGGAAAGACCACCCTCACCTATTTGCTAGCCAACCCGAATCTCGAGGACGAGATTCACCTTAAGGGGGTTAGATTTGTAACATCCCTAAAATCATGTTTCAAAACTCATGCATATCATCCATGCATCCATCATCATTTAGGGTTTCATCTCAAAATCATTTCAAAAACAGGAGCATATGTTGCTCATTATTTGATGTATGAATACTCTAGCCTTTGTGCTACTTGCTAATGAGAAATGTACTATTATTTATTCAGAAATGTTTTGAGTTCAAACTTAAGTGATTTCAAAAGCTTGAGCAAAGTTTCAAAACAAAGTATGAAATAGAACCAAATTTATGCCTATTATTATATCTCCTAAAGGCTTGGATTTTTTTTATTTTTTTTCAAATGACCCAAGTAGGTTTGAGTGAACAGAGGTGTTTGACACTTATTTGAGTGCAAGGTACACTGTACAAAAAGCTAGAGAAGGTTTGGATTCAAACTTATTTGAATTGGAGTTTGAAAACCATTCCTAGAAAATCAAACAGAAAAAGAAAAGGAGTAAAGAGGGAAAAAAATAAACAAACAGCCAATCTGGCCAACCCAGCCCAACTCGGCCCGGCTAGCCCAGCAGTCCCTCCCCCGCGAAACGTTTTCTTTCACTCGTCCCCGCACCCACTAGCTTGCTGATAGGCAGGACCCACTCCCTCTCCTCCTCTCTCGCTGACAGTCATGGCCCACACGACCTTCGTCGTCTCCACCCCCGCGACTGGTTCATCCCCAAATTACGCCGGGCGTTTCCTGGTTGATTTCGCAGCTTCAATTCACATCAATGCTCGAGTAAATCTCGCCCGCATCCTTGCTACTTAAACCCCCTCTGCCCCCTCTCCATTCTCCCCCAAACCCCAAGCACAGAGCGCCCCCAGGCTGCGAGAATTGCTCACCGCGACCTCGCTGCTCCGACGAACCGCAGCCACAATTCCGGCCAACCCCGACCACCCCTCTGCTCCTGGTTCACACAAGCAGGCTCCACTTCACCGAGCGCACCTCCCAGTACCACTAGCTCGCCCACACGTGACCCAGAACATCGGCAACGCAAGCGATTGAGCGCCACCGTCTTCGGCTTCAACTCTGACGATCTCCAGTGGTAATCTCCGACCGCCCCTTTCCCTCTCGTTGACACCCACGTGACTAGCGTCGTCTTGCGCATCTGACCCACCGCTCCGTTTGCCTTGGCATGATCTGCACCCTCGCCAACATCGACGAACAGCAGCATCTGTCGCCAGGGACTACTCCGACGAGCAATCAGCGACGACTCCGAGCGCCCCTTCGCCAACCAAGCACACGTTGGGCATCTCCTCGTCGCGGCGATTCCGGTGAGCCTCCTCCCACCTCCCCGCGCGACCTAGTTCGCCGGCTCCGCCACTGACTGAGCGCGCCGCCGCCTGTCGCCGCTGCTAGCGCCGCCACTTGTTGGTCCTTTGCTTAGGATCGTTCGATTTAGATCCAGTGGACACGATAGATCCTAGCCGAAGGGGTATGGATAGATCTGAGCCGTGCAGCGATAGTTAGATCCAACGGCGCGGAAGGGTGATCCGGTGCGAACCGGTATGCACCAATAGAAACTTGACGCGTGTCTAGGGTTAGATTCAAAAATAGATTTCAAATCAGATTTAGATCCAATTTTCAAAGGGCTATAACTTGAGATTCCCACGTTAGATTTTTGCAAATTTTATACCGTTGGAATCAGTGATTCAAGCCCTTTCTGATTCTGAAATGTGTTTAACAAAAAGTTTTTGTTAAAATGACTTTTTAAACAGAAACATATTTAGGACCATTTTGAGTATAGATTTTGTATAGTAAATTGTTTTAGGGCTAAATAAGTTTAGTTAGCAAATTTTTTGACTTGGTTATGTTTTTGTATCATACACTTGCTTGGTGGAGTTTTCAAAAATCATCACTTAGCATTTTCTTGCATGCATTCATTCATATTTTTGTTTGTATATGAATTGTGTATAACTTTGTGCTACAAATTTTTGTGTAGATTTTGCTAGTGACTGTGATTGTGAAGAGTGCTACTCTCCCCATTACCAAGGCAAGTGGTACTTCATGGTTATTTTCAGCCCTATATTTTGTATAGCATTAGAAATATTTTGCTAAGTCTTGCATGCTACTTTTGCCAAATGATATGTTGGGAAATCCTAAGTAGATGTAGAATTGGTAGAATTGCTAGGAAAATTCCTAAGTTAAGTTACTATACCATGCTTAGCCTAGCTAGTAGCAAACAAGGGTTGGTAAATTTTATACATGCTATGCTGAAAATATTTCTAAGTCATGAGACTTAGGTTTTTCTTAATAAAACAACTAAGTCAATGAACCTCCTGGGTGGATTGGGACTTGAATTGGTGGTTTTTCGTTGAGCGGTTACACAAGGCCATGGATATGGCTTGTGTATCTCACTTGTGGTATGCCACCCAGGCACAAAGGGATTTGGAGGCCAAGTGTTGAGAAGCTTATAGTGCAACCACTTGGCAATATGGGCTCTGCCTTGATCATATAGGTTGCTAGAACTTAGTCATTTGGACAGTTGGTGGTAGTGGGATGATAGGTTGGAACGCGTCCGTTTGGCTAAGGGAAGGCTTCTGAAAGGTCCTGTCTTGGGAAACCAAGTCTGGTGGGGAAAGTGCACAACCTCTGCAGATGGAAAATCTAAGTACTTAGCCAGGTCCATGGCAATGGACAACTTGAGCATCAAGACATGGAAGCTACAAGAATCTCATCACTCCAACTTCTAAGTAAAACTTGTGGGTGAACAAGGGTGAAGGACCCCAATGTCTATTGGTGGTTTCTTGGGAAAGTTTTTGACAAAGAAAAACTTCGTGATTTCAACTAATAGGAAAAACCTATTTTGAAGCAAAGCAAGCCAAGCTACACTTAGCCAAATTGCATATAGTGATATAGTCCACTTAAAATTTACTAAGGTATCACTTGCCAATACTATTCCAAAGTATTGACCCACTATGGCTGTAACTTGTGATGTTGCAGGTTACTCCGATGATGATTAGGAGTCATGAGTCTACACTCAACATGCTTGCCTGTGGCACATGAAGATGAAGACTTATGTTTATTTACTTATTCCAAAAACTCTTGTATTAGGCCTATGGCCCTGAGTTGTAAAAGACTATGTTTTATCTCTGGAATGAATGTAATAAATGACCTTTGTATCTGTGTACTTCATCTTAAACTGTGGATGCTAGCAATGATCCAGGGACTAGCATTGCAATCACAGGGATCCTTTACCTTTACAAAGGAGGGATCTTACACCGCAGAAGCGGTGGAATCTTTGTGTGGTCCCTCCCCGTGTATTAGGGTTTCGAGGAGAATATATAGGCGAGAGGGCGGAGCTAGAGGTGGGCCAAGGTGGCCACCCTCCTGTAGGCGTGGCCTAGGGTGGCCCGCGCCTGGGTGTGTGTGGGCCCCTTGTGGCCTAACTACGCCTCCCCTTCTGGCTTCCTTCGTCTTCTGGGAAAATATAATTTTATGTATTTTTTCTGGTATTTTTATGATCTTCACGAAATTGCATCAAAAAACCTCTTTTTCCATCAGAATCCTAACTCCGGCAGTTCATCCAACATGCAAAAACATATGAAAAGACATAAGTAACATCTCTTAATATGAAATATATCAATGAATAGAGGCAAATTATGATATAGAATGGTGATGCAAATTGGACATATCAACTCCCCCCAAGCTTAGACCTCGCTTGTCCCCAAGCGAAAACTAAGCTCAACAAACATGTCCACATGTTTATGGAGTGAAGTGTCGATAAAAAGAATACGAACAAGAAGCATCACATTTACCAATGCACAACTCATAGAAGAAAGCAACTCACCATTATATAACTTAGCGTGCAACAAGTATGGGAGTCACAATAAATATGCATAAAGACAAATCATAATTGGGATTGGCAAACTTTGTTCTTGGTTAGAGAATAGTTGGCAAACAGTTTTCAAGTAAAGCTTTTGTAAAGAGGTTTACAATAGGAGTACTCTTTCCTTAAACACAAAAGGTTTTTCACAATGATAGCTTTCAAAGTAATACTCATTTAGATAAGAGTCTTGTGCAAACAAGGAAGATGGAGAACATGATTGAATAAATCATCATATGAATGCTTGAAACACAACAACTCAAATGCTTGCTGGAGATAGAGAGGAAGTAGGTTTACTGACTCAACTTAGAAGTAGAAGAAAGGGCCCTTCATAGAGGGAAGCAGGGATTTCAAATCCATAAAGAGCTTTCAAAAGATTAAGGTACTTACTAGCTTTGAGCTCTCATTGCCCCTATCATAAGCATCTTGAGGTGATTAAGGTTAAAGTGAACAAAGATGGAGTATATGCTTGACGAAATATAAGTTGGCAATCTCATGTCCCTTGAGTACGAAGGCCGCTCCTCATGCTACTCAACTTTAGTTACCAATAAGTTCTTGTCATAGTAAGTACATGTGTATCAAAAGAATCGCCAACGGGGTACCCCTTGCACATGATACAGGAGCTATCCCATGATCAATATGACAAGGCAAGCAGACAGTGAGCATCTCAGCGATCTTTTTATTTGCTATTTGCATAGGTTTTTATTGAGGATGCTTCATAGATTGCTCACTATGGTTATGCTGCAAGTTTCCACCATGATTAGGCATGGCTTAGGCTAGCGGCCCAGGCATTTCTCTAACACACATACATAACTCCATGGACTTACAAGCTCCCCTTTTATTTCACACCGGCGACATCCGCAAACAAAAGAGAATGATATCAACTATGTACAATGTACATGTGCAATGTTGAAAGCGTTCCGCGTGACAACACAGTTCTGCTAATTCCAACGTATAGGTGCAAGCATATACAACTTCGATGACACAATGGTTCAAGTTTATTAGGGGCAAGAAAATAAGGTGTGCATCAAGTTCGTGAGAGATTTACTAACTAATTTTCACATAACAAAATAATTTCTAATTTGAAAGATAGATGAAGCTTGGAGTTTACTTGGAATAGCAATAATGCTAATAGGTAGATATGGTGGACACAAATGGCACATGTTTTGGTTTGAAGGGGTTGGATGCATGAGAAGTATGCCTTCTCAAAACAGGTTTTTGGCTAGCAAGGCTCGGTAGCAAGCAAAAGAGTTGAAGGAAACAAGCAAACATTCAAGTAATAAAGCCAAACATGCAATCCTCCTTGAAGACACAAAAGATCTTAAATAAAGAATACTAAGTTTATGAGACAATCAAGAAGGAAAATAAATGATACAAAATACCTGTAAGTGCTTTTCTATTTTCCTTTCAAATCTCAAAAAGTGTTGCTACTGACCAGAGCTCGGTTTGACCAAACCAATTTAGATCTACTTGATGCTCCCAAAGTGATACCAATACTGATCAACAAGATCAATCATATAATAGAGATTGCAAACTAAAATAAGAAGTGCAAAAAGTAAAAGATGAGACTTCTCATTAATATTCCATAAAGGCACTCACACCAAGGGATACATAGATAACCAACTAAAGGAGAGATACTTCCACAATGCAAACCAACCTACAAGATAACTTCTCTACCCAAGATATAACTCTACTAAAAAGGTAAAAGATAAAAAATAATGATGTGATACCGCGACACTCCCCCAAACTTGGAACAAGCCAAGGGGATGCCAAACCTGATGACGAATTACTCCTTTGGTGGTGGTGGTGTTCCCTTGTTTAGGGTGAGAAATTCCTCCAGCATCTTACGAAGCCTGTTATTCTCCTCTTGAAGTATATCCACCTTCATCCTTAGAGCACGGTACTTATCACAAAACTCATCAGTGGTTCGCAGGGCTTCCACTACCTCAGGACAGGATCTGAAGTCTGGAACGGAGGTCATGATACCCTGCATATTATGAGAAAAAGTATGTCTAGTATTAATTGCCCCTACAAAAGTAGGTTTCCTTGCCCTTGATCTTGTGGTAGCTTGTCCCTTAATGCATGCTGACACTTCCACGGGCTTCTTGCCTTTGTCGCTAGCGGAGACCATGATGCTCTAAACTTGAGAAGATTTCCTCACAGAAATAGATCGAAACGAAAACACGACAGAACACGATATACGAACCTCGGGGGGTCTAGGTGGTGAAGGGAATATGCCCGAGAGGCAATAATAAAGTGGTTATTATCGTATTCCTTATTTATGATAAATGTTTATTTTACATGCTATAATTGTATTAATACGGAAACGTTAATACATGTGTGTTTAATAAACAAAAGGAAGTTCCTAGTTATGCCTCTCTTATAAACTAGCCCGTTGACTAACAAGAGGATCAAAGGTTTCCTGATCATGGACATTGGATGTTGTTAATAACGAGGTCACAACATTGTTGGAATGATGTGATGAACATTCATCCAAAGTATAGCATTACGATCAAGGTCATTGTGTTTATATTGCTATAACATCATACGAAGTAATATTAGTCCTTAGAACATGAGATCATGTTAATCACTAACACCGGAAGAGTATCTTGATAACATCAAACGTCACACCGTAACAGGGTGATTATAAAGATGGGTTCAGTGCTACGAAGGTGTTATGTTCAGGCTCATGGATCAAGAGTGGAATTTTTCAATCCCGATGACGGAGAGATATACTTTGGGCCCTCTCGGTGATATCACATTGGTTAGCTTGCAAGCAAGTGATTTGATCACTAGAATGTTATATCACTGGAACAAGAAAAGAGTGCATGTCAGTAACGAGATAAAACTAGGTATGGGGATACCGATGATCGAATCTCGGATATGTAATATATCGCGAGACAAAGGGATTGAGTTACATGCGTATAAGGTTCACATGATCACATAACTCATCGTTGAATATGTGGGAGTCAGTACGGGTCTCCAGGTCCCGCTGCTGATTATTGATTGGAGAGGGGTATCAATCATGTCTACATTATTCGTGAACCGTAGGGTGACACACTTAAGGGATACCGACACCATTTGGAGCAAATAATATGCCAGAGAAAGAAAAAGGAAAGCGCAGGAATTTATTTCACTAGACACCAAAACTGTTTCGGTTGAAATTGCTGAAACTGGTTCTGCAGGTGAAATTGAAATGTTGTAAGGGGTTTTATGTGAATGTTTGTTAATTAAAGTAATTAACAAAATTCTGAATAAATAAATAAAAGAGTTTTATTTAAATGAGAGCTTGCATTAAATTTGGTGGAAATTTAATGCATGTGAGTGGATTTTTGAGTGGAGGCTTTTTAATGGGAGTGGATGCTTTTCATTTTGAGTGGGAGCTCCACCCACATGAATGTGGAAGAGGTGGGGGCAGACACCATGGCTGGCGCCATGCCCCTTGGGGTGCCCCCCTCTCCCTATAAAAGGACCCCTCTCCTCCTCTCAAAACACACCTCCTCGCGAAGGATCTCTCTCCCCCCTCTAGAATTTCCCCATGGTCTCGGATCAGCGAGATGCATGTTCCTGGTGGCTTTTTCTGGAAGGATTTGTTGCTTCCGCTGCTTCGCTGGAGCGAGGGCGCAGAGGTTGTCGGGGTACCTGGACATGTGTGCGATCACGGATGCACCACTGCTTTGCGGTGCTGGACGTGATGGTGCTGGACCGGCTGGACCAGATGGACTTCATCACGATCTTGAGATCGGCAAGCATTCGACTACATCATCCACGAGTACAACCTCGTTAACGCTATACGGTCTTCGAGGGTATGTATTCTATGGATGTATATCCACCCGTTGCTTGTATCTACTAGATAGATCTTGGTACTTAGATGTTCCCATCGTAGGAAAACTTCTGTTTTCTCTGCTGCGAACCCTTCAGGTGGTTATATATTACGAAGTTATATGACATAAGGAAGGTACTGTGCAAAAACAAGGCGGAGACGGACTCCAGGGGGCTCACAGCCCCTATAGGCGCGACCAGCTGGGGGCCACGCCTAGGGTGGGTGTGGCCCACCTGGCCTCCGTTTCCTCCTCTGTTTCATCTTGTAACCTTCTGTATGTAATAAAAACATCAAAAATATAAAAAGATAAGGTTTTTAGGAACCTTCAGTTTGCAGCACTTTTACCTTTTCAAAAACGGACTCTGCAGATTCCTTCTTTTCATCTCCTGAAAATTCCTTTCATACAAGGCTTTACACAAACCTCATTAGCAACATTAATGTATGCAAAAACAATAAGCCTCTAAGTACACACTTCAACTGAAATCCATCAAAACAAAAGCTATTGTAGCAACTCCTTTCAAAACATAAGAGGCAAATGCAAATGATGGCAGGAATCTTTCAAAACAGACCAGCGGGTAGAGATTGATTTTTTCGAAAAACTTTTGTTGCTCAAATAAAAAAGTGCAAAACTAATGAAAGTAGGATAACAAGCATAGGAAATTACAGCTCCATCCGATGTACTGAGCTCCTTCACCAATTTTTACAATGTAGCACGAAAATATGTCCCAGGATAGCCACTTTTCACAACTCCTCTACTTCTCAAAAGTAGTTGATCTTGACACAAAAACCAAAACAAAAAGGATAATGAGCGGTTATTACTGAGGCAATAACTTCCAAGACTCAACAAAACTATTGGGTTATCTCCCAAGAAGTACTTTTCTTTAATGCCTTTAAGTTAGGCTTGACAATTTCAAAGATGCTTCATGTCTATGCACTTCTATTCTTGTAGACAGTTGTTGGGCCTCCAAGTGCAGAGGTTTGTAGAACAGCATCAAGTTTCCCTTAAGTGGATCACCAAAGGTTTATCGAACTCAGGGAGGAAGTGGTTAAAGGTATCCCCTCTCAAGCAACCCTGCAATCAAGATACAAGAAGTCTCTTGTGTCCCCAACACACCCAATACACTTGTCAGGTGTATAGGTGCACTAGTTTGGCGAAGAGATAGTGAAATACAAGTGGTAACAGTCCCAGAAAATAGCTTGGCAGTGAGGTAAAGACTAAAGAAAGCAAACATGCAACAGATCTAGATGCAAATGGTGTTTCAATGTTTAGAAACAAGGCCTAGGGATCATACTTTCACTAGTGAACACTCTCTCATATAAATATCCTCTCTTCATGATACTACTCTTAACTACTCTCCGGTTAGACACTCTAATCATCGTAGGGCTATAACAACACTTCTCAAAGTCCACCTTCCCCAATCTAGATAACCCCACACTGTCACCTTGAGCGCTAGATGGTTCCAACAAACAACACAATTTCATAGAGACATCCAACTCCAAATATAACCCATAACAAATATTCAATCTAGCCGAAGTGCCACACACGGTATGCACGCTGTCGCTTTCACACACGTGGGGAAAAGCATAGATCTATTAAAGCACAATGAGTATTTATGTAGACTCAAACCTAAGTGCCACCATGGCGTGCACGCTGTCACTTTCACACACATGGGGAGAGCATAGATCTATTAAAGCACTTGAGTAGCAAGGTAGATCTACTTGATTACAAAGCTCATGATCACAATATGACCATGCATAGAGAGAGATGAACACATAGCTACCGGTAGAGCCCTTAGCCTCGAGGAAGAACTACTCCCTCCTCATCATGGGAATCAGCAGCGGTGATGAAGATGGCGATGGAGATCGATGGAGATGGCTCTAGGGGCATTTCCACGTCCCGGCAGGGTGCCGAAATAGAGAATTTTTGTCCCCCAAATCTCCCTTTCGGTGACAGCGGCGCTATGGAGGTTTTTCTGGAAGTATGATGGATTATTTAGGGTTTTCTCCCCATGGGCTTCTTATAGGCGCAGGGGGCAAGGTCGGTGGAGGTCCAGGGGGCCACACCCCCTATGGGCGCCACCAGGGCTGGCTCGCACCTAGGGGGTGCGGCCACCCTGGTGTCCTCCTCCACCTCTGCTTCGTGGTTACGTGTTGCTCCGGGAAAAATAGGAAGATTGGATTTTGTACCGTCCAATTATGAGAATATTGATTTTCTGCCTTTTCTGGAACCAAAAACAGAAGAAAACATGCAACTGGCACTGTTGCATCTTGTTAATAGGTTAGTACCAGAAAATGTATAAGAATACCTCAAAGTGTAGACAAATCAAAGCAAAGTAGATACTAAACAAGCATGGAACATCAAAAATTATATATGTGTTTCCGACGTATCAAGCATCCCCAAGATTAACGCATGCTCGTCCTCGAGTAGAATAATCAAGATCAAACCAGTTGCAAGCATTGAAAGCTGGGATCAAAGAACTCTAAACATGATCATGAAAGATGGAGTTCTAACGGTAAGACAAATTAACTATGCATGCAACATAAAAGGTTACAAACAAAGATCATGAATAACATGCATTGAAAAACGTTTGTTTGTTTCACATAGAGAAAACATGGCATAGTGGCATTCAGCTTGTCCCTCATAGAGTAGCAAATAGATGCATATGACACCTTCAAAGTTCATAAGAGTGACTAGACACAAATAGCACAACAACAAGCAATATCAACAATATGCGTCAATCAATAAGTTTTGAGACACTGCACATAGAACTAAGAATGGAAACTATGCTCTCTTAACTGGTGCCTAAAAGGTAGAAGGTGGAGACTCAAATAATGGTGGAAGAAAGACCTTTCATAGGGAAGAAGGGATTTCAAGTTTCAAAAAGAGCTTCCAAAAATTATGGTACTTGTTAGCTTTCAGCCCTCATTTACCCTATCATAAGCATCTTGAAGTGATTAAGGTTAAACTGAACAAACTATAGAGTATATGATTGACAAAGTATAAGTTGGCAATCTCAAGTCCCTTGAATACGACGGCCACACCTCATGCTACTTAACTTCAGTCACCTGTAAGTTCTTGTCATTGTAAGTACATGCGTATCATAGAGAACCGCCAACGGGGTACCCCTTGCACATGGTATAGGAGCTATCCCATAACCAAAATGACAAGGCAAGCAGACAATGAGCATCTCAAAGATCTTTTTATTTGCTATTTGCATAGGTTTTTATTGAGGATACTTACAATCATTAAAAAGAGGTCCAAGGTCATAAATTTGACAATATAACTATCACAAGAAATAACTTTATCATTAGAATGAGCATACTTACAATCATTAACAAGACGTCCAAGGTCATAAACTGGATCAATAGAAGCAAGTTGTTCAACCCTAAAAATCTTCATTAGGCAAACTATTTTCATAAGGAGCTTTAGCAAATTTGGAAAAGTTAAACTCATAAGAATCTCCATCAAACCTAGTTAAAACTTTATCCTTCTTACAATCTATAATAGCTCCACAAGTGTTCAAGAAAGGTCTACCAAAGATAATAGGACAAGTTTTACTAGCTGCTGAACTAAGCACTAAAAAATCAGCAGGATACTTAATCTTACCGCAAAGGACTTCCACATCTCTTACAATACCAATAGGGCAAATGGCTTCCTTATTAGCAAGGTGAATAACCACATCAATGTCCTCAAGCTCACAAGGAACAATTTCATGTATAATTTCCCTATAAAGTTCATAAGGAATGGCACTAGAACTAGCACCAATATCACATAAACCATAATAGCAATGATCACCAATTCTAACAGAAAGCACAGGGACACTAGTTTTCCTAGATTTACTAGGATGAGAGACAATATTAGAACCGTCTTCACAGAAGACAATGTGCCCAACTTCTACGCTTTTAGTGACAAGATCTTTCTTAATGGCCACTACAGGTTCAATGTTTATTTGCTCATCAGGTTCCACAATTTTCTTTGTACCTTTGTTAACCGCACTAATAATCATAGAGTACTCCTTTACCTTGGCTGGGAAAGGTGTTTTCTAAACATAAAGTTCAGGCAAAATACGATCAATAGTACAAACTTCAGTGCTTCTAGCAGGAACATGATTAACAACATCTTTATAAGGTGCATGATACTTATTCCACTTCTTTTTAGGAATTTCTATGTAAGAGGCAAAAGCCTTAAAACAATTGGCAATACTTTGGGAATCAAGACCATACTCAGTACTAATATCACGGAAGTCATCGGTTCCCATAAAAGACTTAATGCATTCATAATCATAATTTATACTTGACTTTCTTCCTTTGTCATTCCCTCATGCTTCAGTGTTCTCTTGAATACGGTCTAAGAGATCCCATTTAGCTTCTTCCTTCATACGTGTGAATGATCCAGTACAAGAAGCATCTAGTAAATATTTATCATGAAGAGAAAGCCTTATATAAAATTTATTGATAATAATATTGTTAGGGAGTTCATGAATAGGACATTTAAACATTAGTAACTTCAATCTCCCCAAGCTTGAGCTGTACTCTCTCCATCACGAGGCCAAAAGTTATATATTAGATTCCTATACTTATGGATCTCACTAGGAGGATAGAATTTAGAGTAAAAGGGAGGTACTATTTCCTCACATTCCATGGATTGTCCATTCTTCAGCAGCTTATACCATTTTTTAGATCTTCCTTTCAATGATATAGAGAGTAACTTCTTCTTCACCTGTTCAGTTGTGATACCTGCACACTTAAACAACCCGCATAATTCATGGATAAAAAGCAAGTGACCACCGGGATGGACAGTTCCATCCCCTAAATAATAATTATCCATAACACGATCAACAATTCTTGTAGGTATCTTAAAAGGATCTATCTCAACAGGTGGTGGTTCATCTACTACCCTAACAGTGGTAGTAGTTTTTCCAAACAGTAAACCAAGTGGGTTATTTATATTGGAAACAAAGTAACAAACAGAAATAAAAACAATACTCACAGTAGAAGTTTCCTTTACTAGTTCTACTCTTCAATAGCGCTTCACTCCCCGGCAACGGCGCCAGAAAATAGTCTTGATGACCCACAAGTATAGGGGGTGTATCGTAGTACTTTCGATAAATAGGAGTGTCGATCCCAACGAGGAGCAGAAGGTGTTGACTAGTGGTCCTGACTCAAGAGTTCTCTGTAAATACTTAGCAAATGGATTTTTAGGGGTTTTCTGATAAAACAAGGAAATAAAGTGCAAGTAAATAAAACAGCAAATAATTGCAGCAAGTGGCCCAATCCTTTCTTATCAAAGGACAAGCAGGTGGAAATACTAATGAGGACCAAACTTTCTTGAGGACACATGGGAATATTATCAAGTGCTTTAGCTTCATATAGCTGATTAATCTTCTTTGGTTTTGTAAGTGTTGTGTGGGTGAACCTATGCTAATGTACCGACCTTACTTAGACTAATACATACTTGTGATTAAACCCCTTGCAAGCATCCACAACTACAAGAAAGCAATTACGATATAAAACTAACCACGGCCTTAAACTCTGAGATCCTACACTCCCTTGTGCAATGGTTTCCTAACAGGGGTTCAGGTTTCTGTCACTCTGACAACCCCACAATTAATAGCCAAATACACAATGCACTCCCCTAGGCCCATAAATGGTGAAGTATCATGTAGTCGAAGTTCACATGACACCACTAGAAGAATAGCACCACAACTTAAATATTAAACCATTGAATAACACCTCAACACAAATCCACTACTAACAACATGACTTCTCCCATGTCCTCAAGAACTAAACGAACTACTCACGAGACATCATATGGATCAAGATTAGAGATGATATGATAATGGATAACAATCTGAACATAAAAAATAATTCGATGGTTCCACTCACAAGCATCAACTACAAGAGTAATCAACACCGGGAAAGTTTCCCCTAAGAAGTATGCAAGATTCAACACAATTGTTACAACGGGATGGAGTGGTGATGATGGTGCTGGTGGAGATGATAGTGTGGATGATGATGATCCCGGTGAAGTCTAGCTTGATGGTGGTGTTGATGGCGACGATCTCCCCTCTCCGGTAAGGAATTTCCCCGGCAGAAATCTGTCTGCCGGAGATCTCTTTCTCTCTCGGTGTTTTCGCCCCGCAGAGGCAACAGAATCTTTTTGTGGTCCCTCCTCGTGTATTAGGGTTTCGAGGAGAAGATATAGGCGAGAGGGCAGAGCCAGAGGTGGGCCAGGGTGGCCACACCCCCTATAGGCATGACCTAGGGTGGCCCATGCCTGGGGTGTGTGGGCCCCTTGTGGCCCAACTCCGCCTCCCCTTATGGCTTCCTTCGTCTTCTGGAAAAATATAATTTTCTGTAGTTTTTCTGGTATTTTCTGATCTTCACGAAATTACATCAAAACACCTCTTTTTCCATCAGAATCCTGACTCCGACAGTTCATCCTCCAAGAATCATCCAACATGCAAAAACAGGTGAAGAGACATAAGTAACACCTCTTAATATGAAATATATCAATGAATATAGGAAAATTATGATATAGAATGGTGATGCAAATTGGACGTATCACGGTGCCAGCTGTGGTGGCGGTGCCCTAGCGTCAATCAACGGTAAGGGCAAGTAAGGCGCTTCCCTCCACTCTTCCTCTTCGTGTAGAGAGGTGGAACCGGCAGGTTGCGCAGGGCTTTGGTGCGACATCCGATCCGATATGGCTACGGGTTGGATACACTGTGGAGCGGCGGTTTGGGACGGCGGTGCGACATGGGGTGTGTGGTGGTGTTATGGTCCTAAGGGCCAGATTCGTCGGCTGCGCCTATGGCTACCATGGCCAACTCATCCTCTTCTCTCCCGTAATGCTGCTCGTCGTGCTGCTTGCGAGTGTGGTGGCCAGGGTCGCCTTCAATATTCCGGCCTTTCCAGTGGGTTGGGCGGTGGTGAAGGTAGGCTGCGTGGGGGCTACTGACCTGGTTTGGAATAAATGAGGTGGTTCTATGGTTCCTCCTGCGCCAAGACGAAGATCTACTTATTGCCTGTCCTTGTTGATCTGGCATGGAGCGGCGTGTTCCGGAAGGCTCCGTCAGCGAACTCCCATGGGCGCATCATTCCTAGAGATTGCTAGATCGAAAGGAATTCGGTCATGCCCACCCATGCTTTTGGTTTCAGAGGGAGAGTTGCGAAGCTCTGCTATCTGTTACCATCATGTGTCATGTCTTTGGCGATCCATGTGAAGTCAGATGCAGAGAATGTCATGAAAGCAAGAACATGAGGGCTAGCGATGGTGCTTTGAGTCTTTGTGGCGACAATGGACTGGTTTGGTGATCTCTCACTCGCAGCAGCGACTGTTAGTGGGGACGACAACACAGGAGAACTTCATAGTCTTACCTTGCAGAGTGAAAATCCAAGGTGTAATGTTAATTGGTTGTGTCTCGCAATAGCCTTGTGAAAGGTATTATTTTGTGCGAGGATTTTCCCCAAGATGGAAACCTATGATCTTTTGCCGAACGACGACGACGCTTGTGCATTGTTTTCTTCATGAAGACATCATTATTGGAAAGGTTGGACTTCTAATGGTGTTTTAGTGGTGTTAGTATCGCTTCTATAAGGAATTGATCACTGTAACGAGACTTTTTTTTAATTCTTTTTTATAGGCCATGTGAATACATAAGACCGCTAGACAAATGTGTTGTTTGTAAAGGCTAAGTGTAATTGATATATTAAAGATATTAATATACACTCTTTTTCAAAAAAAAACACTGTCGTTTTTTATGTTACTGCCACCCTTTTCTTAATTCAGGAACTTCATCCGTTAATCACGAGCTCCTACTGTAGTACCTCCTCCGTAGATGCTTAGGATGACGACGCCATTCTCTTCGCACTTAGGCCATTGGAGAAGTACTAAAAATGGACCTCACAACATGATGGCTCCTATGCTTTGGCAGCATGAAATCTGCCACCAATCACAACACGTAACGTGTTGTATCAACACGGTATAAACAAACACTGGAATTAAACTGTATTATCTCCCTACTACCCCCACACTCAAAAATGTCTCTAGTACAGTAGTAAGTACTGTACAAAATTAGGATTAGTGTGATTTAAAGACCATACGTCTACAAACAGGCATAGACTAATACTATTGTCAAACGATTCTATCCACAGCGGGGACCTGGTCAGCTAAAGGATCTCGATTCTTCTAGGCTTTGTTTAGATGAGAGAATCAAGATTCAAGGCCAGTATCCCACAAGCAATATCCTATCCTACCAGCTATCAAAGTTGACTTTGCTCAAGGGAAAACCTACACCATCTTCCAATAGGCTACTGCAGGCTGAAGTCGCCCTCATCGGGTAGCCTTCGGTTTGCAACCAGTTGCTCTTGCTTGACGGCAGAGTTCACAGAAATCCTGCAGACTCGTGTGCTGCTGAATTCATCCTGACAACTTATCTGTTTGTGCAAACGCATACACAAAAAAAACTTATCAACAGAATAAGTCTCGTTGATGGAGCTGTTACTTTCGTGCCCAGGAAGTCAACTTTTGTCTTACTGTATGATCTGCTTCGTTAGACCACTGAGACGTTCTTAGCCCTAATTTCATTATATATTCATTTGCCTAGTTGACGGGTTCGCGTACTTCAGATGAAGTTGAAACAGACTGTGTGAGGACGTCGACAACATGGGATCGGCACTCGGTCTCGACAATCCTGGGTACTGCCTTACCTTGAAGGGACTAGGGAGTGAAACGTTTCGTGTGCTTGGGTCATCAGTAGGGTGGCAACCGGCACCCACATAATGACCGCAAAAGAAAATATAGGCAAAAGAAGATCCTAAAATCTAGCAAAATTAATAAAGATTTAGTTAAAAAGCTGTGTCGCAACCCGTCCCGCTTGACACCCTAGTCATCAGCTTTGTGCCGCTGAATTCGGAATGCCGTAAATAAAAATGATACTTCTCTGAAACGCATCAGTTATTCATGTATATGCCGGTACGTGTGCGCTTCAGAAATTTAATTTGGACATGTCTACACCGGATGGATGCTCAGGAAGATGTCAAACAAAGCATCTGCTAGAACGCGGTAAGGGATTCCAACAGATGAACTACAGTAGTACTGGTTTGCACACCGATACATTACCAACTACGATAGACGAGATTTGCGCAGTATATCATAGACGTTGGGAATTTTTAAACAGGTAGTAGAACTTGGACACCACACAACTTCTACTGCAAACGGCAGTTGCAGAACTTTAAGATTCCTGAAGGCCCCGAGACAATCTCCCGAGGGGCCGAGGGCGACCAAACCCTAGCGGTCAGGCCTCTCCTCTCCCTTCCTCCTCTCCCGCCGCTTCAGGAGGATCGCCGGACCTGTCCGCGTGGCCTCTCGGGGGGGGGGGGGGGGGGGATCCCGCCGCTCCATCCCCATGGAGAGCTTTGAAAGCCAGGGCGGCAGCCCTGGGTGGAGAGGCACCACCGGCTTGGCGGAGAGCAATGTACGCAGATGCGGGCCGGTATCCTTGGACGTGCGGATGGCAAGGTGCTAGCCAGCGGTTGGTCGCGGCGTGGCAGTGGTCTCATGCGGTCGCATGCATTAGATCTGAAAACCTTCTCCCCCGACCCTCTCAGGCATGCGGTGGGTGTCAGTCGCCATATCCGAGGCAAATTGGCGTGTTGGTCGCGGGGAAGCGAGAGTGGGAGAAATCCCCATCGGGCCTTGACGGTGACGAAACCTATGGGTGTCGTGTTTCCTTCTTGGAGGTATCGTCCTCGCTCGCCTCCCGCTTCACCATCCGTCTCCTAGTTGAAAACCTTAACTTTGTTGGGGTAGCGGCGACGTTGCTTGTGTAGTGACCTTCTTGACGGTACCATCATTGGAACAATGGGGTTGTGGGTGTCGTTGTGTGATGCATGTTGGGGTTTCACGGCTGTGTGGCACATGTTTTGGTATTAATATCAATGGTCGTGACATTGCTGAATCTTTCGATGCTCTTCGACCTGCCTTGGCGCTCTAGTAGTCTAGCGGTGTGAGTCCCACGATCTTGGGTTGGAGGGCAAGTGTTCCCCTCCACCAACAACAGGTGTGTGGCTCAGTGCATGTTGGAGCTACTCCTACAATCCCATGCTTTCCCCCATGGTTGTCATTGTGTCTTCCTTGACCCACTGCAAATTATTTGTCAACAACCAAGTCTGCAGCTTCGTCGCTTTAAGGATGGACCTGTGGATGGAGGGCAAGGTTTCTTCGAGTGATCTTGGTGCAACAAGTGTTTGGAATTGTGTTTTTCCCCCAATTGGTAGCTTAGTTCCTAGTTTGTTCTCTGCTCATGGTGAGATTCTCCAATCTCGGTGGTACGGCACCCTTCGAGTTAGGGTGAGGAGGCAGGAGTCCCCCTGCGATCATGGAAGAGAATGAACAAAGATGGCTCGCCTCTTATAGTGTATACAGTGTCACTTCACTTTGTTCACGATGCTCCTTCCTCGAGATATCCTATCATCGTTCCCTGGTGCTTCGTTCACTTTAGAGGGCATCATTGACTCCAGCTGGTCTTTTCATGTTTTTCTACTGTTTGATGTACTTTGTTTTTGAGATGTTTATCAACATCTTTTTTACAAAAACTTCGTTCGTTGAGGGTTTATTAATTTAATGGTGGACGTTTTAACGCTTTTCATCTAAAAAAGATACACAAAGCTGCTACAGTCGCATCACTATCAACGGGAAAGCTTGCTCTCTCCTAGTGAAAGTAAATAGAAAGGTTCTTATAGTTTGCTTTTGTTACCTATGGGAATTTTTTAGTTGTATTTGGATTTTATTTTAAATATTAGGTTGTTGCCTAGTTCAAGTTGTGTGCAACATTAGGATTAAAAATATGCAAGTTAAGTAGTTTGGCTTTAGAACTGTAAAATTGGAGATAACTTCTTTTTTATAAACTAGGTTTCAATATAAAATTGTGCAGTCTACACATTTTGAAGCCCAAAATTTATTTTAACAAGTGATTGTACAATTTGGTAATTAATTTTAGCACTCAAATTGCACATAGTTGTTTTTGCAATTTTGGTTGGAAATGTGTAAATCATACTCTTACGCATTCTATATGATTGAAATTTCACAATTGTTTTTAAATTTGGTATATAAATGTGCAATTCAGTCATATTTTAAATTTAAATACATTAAAAGGATGTAATTTTTAGGTCAAGACGATGCAACTTGATACTTGCACATTTTGAAGCAAAAATTTGCAATTTTGTGGTTAATGTAATTGAGTAGTCCGTGTACTTAAAAACCTCAACGTGCATATACTTATTAACTCACTGTTGGATTTGAAATCAAGCCAAAAAAATGGACATATTTTGTTGTTCTTTTCGATTTAGAAATACACCAATAGGTATTTCTTGTCAGTTATTTGTTTACATGTTTGCTATGCTGCTTTGAAGTCGATGATCATGATAGTTGACTTTAATTTCTTGAAATTTTAGTCAACTAATAATGCTTAGACCGAGTCTCTTGTTGGTGTCTCATAGGCTCCAAACTCTTAAACTATTTCTTTAGTTCCAAAGCTTAGATCTTACTCCCAGTGTCCTAAAATACATTGCATATAAATTCAGCCAAAATATAATCTTTTATTAGTTTTACCAAGTATATAAAGAATATAAAGATCTAAATATGAAATCAGTATTATTAGATCCATCATAAGATATATTTATTAGTAATGTGTTGTTGATATTCTTTGTCATATTTAGTAAGCTTTAACTTTGATTGTGGATAAAGGGAGTACTTTATACTATTCCATAATATAGAAAATTTTGGCAAAACTAAATTAGTTTGCTAAAATATTCTACACTATAGAGTTCCGTTTTGTTTTGTAAGAGTATGAGTCTATTCCATCTTGCCATATGATCGTCATATGATGTTGTTTTCTTTTTTAAACATGGTGTCATGTGACACTTTACTTTTGTTTATTTTCACGATATGTGCGTTCATTTTTTGCATCTCTGGGGTAAGTGGCATTGTTGCTACTTTTTCTGTCTCTTTTTTCACGCAAGAAAGCATGGTGTTTATGTGGTTGGTTTTTTTCAAAATGGAGGTTAAGACCCCCGGCCTATACATCCAAAGGATACACACAACATTTTTATTAAATTATTCACCAAAGCCTTACAAGATCAAACGAAGCCACCATTCTAGTGACAACTCTCTACACCTATAAGAATGATGAAGCGGGTGGGCATGAACTGTAGGGTTCGTAGCATATAAAACAAAAAAATTCTACCGCAAGAACGAATAAAACCAAGATCCAATCTATGGCCAAGCCCAGATCCAATATACGAGATAGGTGCAATGAGATAGATGAGAACCGACCCTTTAAGATCCAAAGCGTTGACGAGATCTAATCTCGTGGTTGATGTAGTCGATCACTTGCTGATCTCAAGATCGCGATGGCGATCCTTCTAGCGCCGCGTTCCGGTAGCGCTTCCGCACTCGGTCACACGTACGGAGTCGATGAAGACCTTCTTATCCCTGTTCCAACAGGCGGCAGGGGTAGTAGATCCCCTCGGAATCCCAATAGCACGACGGCGTGGTGGTGGTGGTGGAGATATTTTTGCAGGGCTTCGCCTAAGCCGGAGAGGAGGAAGGAGGAGAAAGGTGGCGGCTAGGGTTGAGGAAGAAGGGGCACTGGGGAGGCGCCCACCCCTCCCCTCTATATATAGAAGGGGGTGCGGCCCAGGGTTCCCCCTTGGCCCACTTCCCCTAGGGCCGACGCAAGGGAGAGAGGGGGAAACTTGCCCCCTAAGTCTTCCCCTTTCCTTTTAGGGTTTTTCCCTAAACCCTTTAAGGTTGGCCAGTTTTCCCCCTTGGGCTTGGTGCGGCTGGCCCATGAGCCCCCGCAGCATTGCCTCAGCCCATGTGGCCCCTACCGGGGTGGTGGGCCCACTGGTGGCCCCTATAGAACATTCTAGAAGCTCCGGTCAAAATACCAAAAACTTTTCCGAACCCCGGAAGATAACTTACTTTATATGAATCTTATTCTCCAGACCATTCTGGATCTCCTCGTTATGTCCTGGATCCAATCCGAGCCTCCGAACAACGTTCGGTCTCCAACTCATATTCCATATCTACTTAAACAACATTGAACCTTAAGTGTGTCACCCTACGATTCGCGAACTATGCAGACATGATCGAGACACCTCTCCGATCAATAACCAATATCGGGACTTGGAGATCCATAATGGCTCCCACATATTCAGCGATGACTTAGTGATCAAAAGAACCATTAACATACGATACTTATTCCCTTTGTCGCGTGATACTTTACTTATCCGAGGTTCGATCATCGGTATCTCCATACCTAGTTCAACCTTGTTACCGATAAGTTGAAGGGTTTCGCACATAGTAAATAAAAAATTTCTACGGAAGCGAACAGAGGGAAAGCCAAGATCTAATCTAGGAGATGCAAACAACGAGAGAGATTGGATTAGATCTTCATACCCTTGAAGATTCGCACAGCGAAACGTTCGTCGGAACGTGGGTGATGTAGTCGTACTCGCTTCTCCTCCTCGCGATCCGATCCGATCTAGCACCACAAGTGGCGGTGCCTCCGTGAGATGCACACGTGCAGCACCTCGACGTCTCCTCCTTCCTCGGACCAGCAAGTAGGGTGGAGAGATAGATTGGATCTACAACACGACGGCGTGGTGTATATGGTGGAGAATTTCTGCAGCAGGGCTTCGCCTACAAACAGTCGGGAGGGAGAGAGGAAGGGCAGCAGGGCAACTGGGTTTGGAGGAAGGTGTAAGGGGTTGTGAGAGGGGGCGCACCAGCCCTCTATATATATAGGGGGGGTGCGGCCAGCCCTAGCCTCTCCTCCAAGCCTATCTCTAGTTTAAACAATTTAAACTCTCCCTTATCTAGAAATCCTATCTTATCTTATCTCTAGTTTAAACGATTTAAACTTATCCAGGATCGGCTGGGCCCTATGGGGCCTTGTGCCCCTGGCCCAATGCGGCCAGGACACTCCCTCATAGGCCCATGCCCCCTCCCGGAAGGTGGGACCACGTTGGCCCCCTTTCGGAAGGTTCTAGAAGCTTCCGGTACAATACCGATTAATCCGGAACAATTCCGAACTCCAAAAACTGCACTGCCTTATATGAATCTTATTCTCCGGACCATTTCGGAACCTCTCGTGATATCCCGGATCCCATCCGAGACTCCGAACAAAAATTCATAAACCAATTATCCAATCTATCCTAGCGTCGAGACACGTTAAGTGTGTGACCCTGCGGGTTCGAGAATATGCAGACATGATCTTCTATCAATAATCAACAGCGGGGTCTGGGCACCCATATTGACTCCCACACATTCATCGATGATCATATCGGATGAACCACGATGCCAGGATTCAATCAATCCCATATATATATTCCCTTCGTCTCGCGATATTTTACTTGCCCGAGATTCGATCGTCGGTATCGTCATACCTAGTTCAATCTCGTTCACAGCAAGTACTTTACTCGTTCCGTAATCCGATATCACTTTGTGATTAAATCCTTAACCACATGCTTGCAAGCGGTGTTGATATCGATTACCGAGTGGGCCCGAAGTATATCTCTCCGACTTGGGAGGGACAAATTCCATCTCGATACACACAACCCAACAGATACTTTCCGATCACCTGAGAGACACCTTTATGATCACCCTCTCATAGGATGACGTTTGATGACCTCAAAGCTTTCTTCCGATACCAGGGAGTTGCATTATCTCATGGTCTAAGGAATACAATATTTGACATAAGAAAAGCTTCGCAAAGACGAACACGATGACACGATCTAATTGCTTCGCTTAGTTTGGGTCTGTCCACCATATCATTCTCCCAATGATATGATCTCATTATCAATTGACAACTCATGTCTATGGTTAGGAAACCTTAACCATCATTGATCAATGAGCTAGTCCATAGAGGCGTACTAGGGACACGGTGTTGTTCACAAACCACACAAGTATTAAAGTTTCCGCTTAATACAATTCTAGCATGGAATATAAACTTTCTCATGAACAAGAATTATAATAATAACATTTTTATTATTGCCTCTAGGGCATAATTCCAACAGTCTCCCACTTGCACTAGAGTCAATAATCTAGTTTACATTTGGCAACAATCTCACACCCATGGCACTGAGGTGCTGATCATGTTTTACACGTGAAAGAGGTTTAGTCAATGGATCTGCGACATTCAGATCTATATGTACTTTGCTGATCTTCAGATCTCCATCTGCTATATAATCTCGGATTATATGAAACTTGCGGTTGATATGCTTGGTCTTTGGATGATATCTTGGTTCCTTAGCGAGTGCTATGGCGCCAGTGTTGTCACACAATATCTCCAGTGGGTCCAATGCACTTGGAACCACGCCAAGCTCAGTGATGAAGTTCCTGATCCAAACTCCTTCACTTGACGCTTCTGCAGCAGCCATGTATTCCGCTTCTACTGTAGATCCCGCGATCACGCTTTGCTTGTAGCTTCTCCAGCTTACAGCTCCTCCATTCAAAATATACACGTATCCTGTCTGAGATTTACAATCATCCTTGTCGGTGTCGAAACTAGCATCGACGTAACCTTTTACGACGAGCTGTTCATCACCCCCATAGACTAAGAACATTTCTTTAGTCCTATTTAGGTACCTTAGGATGTTCTTCACGGCTGTCCAGTGTTCCACTCCTGGATCACTTTGATATCTGCTCGTCAAACTAAGAGCATTGGACACATCCGGTCTAGTACACAGCATGGCATACATGATGGAACCTATGGCCGAGGCATAAGGCACTTTGCTCATAGCTTCCCTATCATTTACCATAGCTGGACACTGAGCCTTGCTCAATATCTTACCTGACAACATAGGCACGAACCTTTCAATGCCTTATCCATTCTGAACCTTTTCAGAACTTTGTCTAGGTATGTACTCTGGCTTAAAGCTATCAGGCATCTTTGTCTATCTCTATAGATTTTGATGCCCAATATATAAGCAGCTTCACCTAGGTCTTTCATTGAAAAACACTTGTTCAAATAACTCTTCACATCGTTAAGCATGTTGATGTCATTTCCAATAATCAATATGTCATCCACATATAGTACCAGAAACGTCACCGAGCTCCCACTCACTTTCTTGTAGATGCAAGCTTCGTAGCAATTTGGAACAAATCCAAAGCTCTTGATCACTTGATCAAAACGAAGGTTCCAACTCCGAGATGCTTGCTTCAGTCCATAAATGGAACGCTGAAGTTTGCATACTTTATCAACATCCTTAGGATCGACAAAACCTT
This sequence comes from Avena sativa, assembly GCA_916181665.1. Taxonomy (NCBI): domain Eukaryota; kingdom Viridiplantae; phylum Streptophyta; class Magnoliopsida; order Poales; family Poaceae; genus Avena; species Avena sativa. Next base: position 445,682,401 of record OV702293.1, on the reverse strand, counting down.
CGGGTTGCATCATATACAGCTCTTCATCAATGTTTCCATTGAGGAAAGCAGTCTTGACATCCATTTGCCATATTTCATAATCATGAAACGCAGCAATTGCTAATAAAATCTGAATGGACTTAAACATCGCTACGGGAGAGAAAGTCTCATCGTAGTCAACACCTTGAACTTGTCGAAAACCTTTCGCGACAAGCCGTGCTTTATAGACGGTAACATTACCATCCGCGTCCGTTTTCTTCTTGAAGATCCATTTGCACTCAACGGCCTTTCGGTCGCTAGGAGAGTCCACCAAAGTCCATACTTGGTTTTCGCTCATGGATCCCAATTCGGATTTCATGGCTTCTAGCCATTTCTCAGAGTCTGGGATCATCATCGCTTCCTCATAGTTCGTAGGTTCGCTGTCTTCTACTAACAAGACAGTCAAGACAGGGTTGTCGTACCACTCAGGAGGGGCACGCGACCTTGTGGACCTGCGACGTTCAGTAGCAGCATCGTCCAAAGCTTCATGATCCTTGTCATTAGCTTCCTCTATTGTTGGCGCAGGCGGCACTGGAACAATTTCAGGTGCTGCGCTACTCTCCAATTCAAGAGAAGGTTCAACAACCTCGTCTAGCTCTAATTTCCTCCCACTCACTTCTTTCGAGAGAAACTCCTTCTCAAGAAAGGAACCGTTCTTTGCGACAAACACTTTGCCTTCGGTTCTGTGATAGAAGGTATACCCAATAGTTTCCTTAGGGTATCCTATGAAGACGCATTTCTCCGCTTTGGGTTCGAGCTTGTCCGGCATCAACTTCTTGACGTAAGCTTCGCATCCCCAAACTTTAAGAAACGACAACTTAGGTTTAGCACCAAACCACAGTTCATACGGTGTCGTCTCAACGGATTTAGATGGAGCCCTATTTAAAGTGAATGCAGCGGTTTCTAATGCATAACCCCAAAATGATAACGGCAAATCAGTAAGAGACATCATCGATCGGACCATATCTAATAGGGTTCGATTCCGGCGTTCAGACACACCATTGCGCTGTGGTGTTCCGGGTGGCGTGAGTTGTGAAACGATTCCACTTGCTTTGAGATGCGTGAGAAAATCATAACTTAAATATTCGCCCCCACGATCGGATCGTAGAAACTTAATCTTTCTGTTACGATGGTTCTCCACTTCATTCTGAAATTCTTTGAACTTTTCAAACGTTTCAGATTTATGTTTCATTAAATAGATATACCCATATCTACTTAAGTCATCGGTAAAAGTGAGAAAATAGCGATATCCACCGCGCGTCGAAACACTCATCGGTCCGCATACATCGGTATGTATGATTTCCAACAAGTTCGTTGCTCGCTCCATCATACCGGAGAACGGGGTTTTGATCATCTTGCCCATGAGGCATGGTTCGCATGTGTCAAATGATTCAAAATCAAGAGACTCCAAAAGTCCATCAGAATGGAGTTTCTTCATGCGCTTTACACCAATATGACCTAGACGACAGTGCCACAAATAAGTAGTATTATCACTATCTACTTTGCATCTCTTAGCCTCAATGTTATGGATGTGTGTTTCATCCCTTTCGAGATTTAGAAGAAATAAACCATTCACAAGAGGTGCATGACCATAAAAGATGTTACTCATATAAATAGAACAACCATTATTCTCCGATTTAAATGAATAACCGTCTTGCAATAAACACGATCCAGAAATAATGTTCATGCTCAACGCAGGAACATAATAACATTTATTAAGGTTTAAAACTAATCCCGAAGGTAAAACTAAGGAGAGCGTGCCGACGGCCATCACATCAACTCTTGATTCGTTGCCAACGCGCATCGTCACCTCATCCCTCGCAAGCCGCCGTCTATTCCGTAGCTCCTGTTTCGAGTTACAAATATTAGCAACTGAACCGGTATCAAATACCCAGGCACTACAACGAGGGCTAGTAAGGAAAACATCAATAACATGTATATCAAATATACCTTTGACGGTGCCAGCCTTCTTGTCCGCTAAGTACTTCGGACAGTTGCGCTTCCAGTGACCCTTGTCCTTGCAATAGAAGCACTCAGTGTCCGGCTTAGGACCAGACTTGAGCTTCTTCTCAGCAGGGGCAACGCGCTTGCCGCCGCCTTTCTTGAAGGGCTTCTTTGCACCTTTACCTTTCTTAAAGGAGGGCTTGTTGACCATCAACACATGATTATCCTTTTTGATGTCCACCTCCGCAGCCTTCAGCTTTGCGAAGAGCTCGGTGATCGTATCAGTGGAACCAATCTGATTGTGAGTCACTACAAAACTTTTGTAGCTGGGAGGGAGTGATTGCAGAACCCTGTCAATCTTGAGCTCCTCTGGAATCTTGCAGTCCAGTTTCTCAAGGCGTTGAGTGTAGCCCGACATCTTAATGGCGTGCTCACTAACGGAACTCCCTTCCTCCATCTTGCAGTTAAAGAACTTCTCAGAGATCTCATATCTCTCAGAACGGTCCTGAGTCTGAAACATGGTTTTCAGCTCCTCGAGAATCTCAAAGGGCCCGGGATAGTTTTCAAAACGATTTTGAAGTTCCGGTTCCATAGCAAACAACATGGTGCTCTTAATCACACCATAATCATCTTTGCGCGACTGATAGACAGCTTTCTCATCAGTCGGCGCAGTTGCAGCAGGGGGGTTACCTAACGCTTTCTCAAGGACATAGTCCTTTTGTCCGCCAGACAGAATGATTCTTAGATTGCGAAACCAGTTGGTGAAGTTAGACCCATTGTTCCTAAGCTTTTCTTTCTCAGCAAAAACGTTGAAGTTGAAGTTGGACTTGGCCATGTGATCTACAGTATTTGCAAGTACAATTTAGACTATGTTCATGATAACTAGTTCAACTTTTAATCAAATTACTAGATGAACTCCCACTAAATTCAACATCCCTCAAGTTGTTTAGTGAACACGATCCAAATTCACCACACCTAATCCGATCATCACGAGAAGAGATGTGGTTTCAATGGTGGACAACAAAGTGTCGATCATATCATTCATATGACTCATGCTTAACCTTTCGGTTCATGTGTTCCGAGGCCATGTCTGTACATGCTAGGCTCGTCAAGTTAGACCCAAGTATTTCCGCGTGTGCAAAACTGGCTTGCACCCGTTGTATGTGAGCGTAGAGTCTATAGCACCCGATCATCACGTGATGCTTGGACACGACGAACTTTCGCAACGGTGCATACTTGGGGAGAACACAGTTTTATCTTGATCTTTAAGTGAGGAATCATCTTATAATGCTACCGTCGCGATCTAAGCATAATAAGATACATAAAAGGATAAACATCATATGCATATAACTTTATGTGACATGGTATAGCCAATCTTCGCGCAATGATCTCCATCTTGTGCGTTCCGGCATGATCTCCATCACTCCACCATGATTGCCTCCACCACGAATAGCAACTACAACTATTGCTAACTACTTAGCGATAAAGTAAAGCTATTACATGGCGTATAAGAAGTTGACTCGCAGGTCATACACAATTATAAAGACAACCATATGGCTCCTGCCGGTTGTGTACTCATCGACATGCAAGTCGTGAAACATTACAAAACATGATCATCACATACAATATACACATCACATCTTGGGCCATACCATATCACAGAAAACACTCCCTGCAAAAACAAGTTAGACGCCTCTACTTTGTTGTTGCATGTTTTACGTGGCTCATGGGAGTAGATGCTAAGAACGATTCTTACCTACGGAAAGCCACAACGGTGATATTATGGTTGCCAAACTCCGGTGTTAATCCCATGACAACTATAGTGAGAGAAACTGACATCCACCAGCCGCATGTGTGGTACAAGCCACACGTCAAGTGCGGAGCCGGTCTCGCGAACGACGTCGCGTAAGGTTGGCCTGGACCGCTTCAATCTCACTATCCCGCGTCATAAGAAGAACACAAACAAGAGGCTTGCAACAGAAAACATCAACGCCCGCAACAACCATGTTGTGTTCTACTCGTGAATCATATCTATGCATAGATCTAGCTCTGATACCACTGAAGGGTTTCGCAGCATAGTAAATCAAAATTTTCTACGGAAGCGAACAGAGGGAAAGCCAAGATCTAATCTAGGAGATGCAAACAACGAGAGAGATTGGATTAGATCTTCATACCCTTGAAGATTCGCACAGCGGAACGTTCGTCGGAACGTGGGTGATGTAGTCGTACTCGCTTCTCCTCCTCGCGATCCGATCCGATCTAGCACCACAAGTGGCGGTGCCTCCGTGAGATGCACACGTGCAGCACCTCGACGTCTCCTCCTTCCTCGGACCAGCAAGTAGGGTGGAGAGATAGATTGGATCTACAACACGACGGCGTGGTGTATATGGTGGAGAATTTCTGCAGCAGGGCTTCGCCTACAAACAGTCGGGAGGGAGAGAGGAAGGGCAGCATGGCAACTAGGTTTGGAGGAAGGTGTAAGGGGTTGTGAGAGGGGGCGCACCAGCCCTCTATATATAGAGGGGGGGTGCGGCCAGCCCTAGCCTCTCCTCCAAGCCTATCTCTAGTTTAAACAATTTAAACTCTCCCTTATCTAGAAATCCTATCTTATCTTATCTCTAGTTTAAACGATTTAAACTTATCCAGGATCGGCTGGGCCCTATGGGGCCTTGTGCCCCTGGCCCAATGCGGCCAGGACACTCCCTCATAGGCCCATGCCCCCTCCCGGAAGGTGGGACCACGTTGGCCCCCTTCCGGAAGGTTCTAGAAGCTTCCGGTACAATACCGATTAATTCGGAACAATTCCGAACTCCAAAAACTGCACTGCCTTATATAAATCTTATTCTCCGGACCATTTCGGAACCTCTCGTGATATCCCGGATCCTATCCGAGACTCCGAACAAAAATTTATAAACCAATTATCCAATCTATCCTAGCGTCGAGACACGTTAAGTGTGTGACCCTGCGGGTTCGAGAATATGCAGACATGATCTTCTATCAATAATCAATAGCAGGGTCTGGGCACCCATATTGACTCCCACACATTCATCGATGATCATATCGGATGAACCACGATGCCAGGATTCAATCAATCCCATATATATATTCCCTTCGTCTCGCGATATTTTACTTGCCCGAGATTCGATCGTCGGTATCGTCATACCTAGTTCAATCTCGTTCACAGCAAGTACTTTACTCGTTCCGTAATCCGATATCACTTTGTGATTAACTCCTTAACCACATGCTTGCAAGCGGTGTTGATATCGATTACCGAGTGGGCCCGAAGTATATCTCTCCGACTTGGAAGGGACAAATTCCATCTCGATACACACAACCCAACAGATACTTTCCGATCACCTGAGAGACACCTTTATGATCACCCTCTCATAGGATGACGTTTGATGACCTCAAAGCTTTCTTCCGATACCAGGGAGTTGCATTATCTCATGGTCTAAGGAATACAATATTTGACATAAGAAAAGCTTCGCAAAGACGAACACGATGACACGATCTAATTGCTTCGCTTAGTTTGGGTCTGTCCACCATATCATTCTCCCAATGATATGATCTCATTATCAATTGACAACTCATGTCTATGGTTAGGAAACCTTAACCATCATTGATCAATGAGCTAGTCCATAGAGGCGTACTAGGGACACGGTGTTGTTCACAAACCACACAAGTATTAAAGTTTCCGCTTAATACAATTCTAGCATGGAATATAAACTTTATCATGAACAAGAATTATAATAATAACATCTTTATTATTGCCTCTAGGGCATAATTCCAACATAAGTACTCTTTACTCGTTCCGTTATATTAAATCCCTTATGACCTAGTCACATGCTTGCAAGCCAATTGTATGACATTCCACCGAGAGGGCCCAGAGTATATATGTCCGTCACAGATCCCACTTTTGATCCATGCGCTTCAACACATATTCCAGAATACACAATGTCACTTTTATAACCACTCAGTTATGAAAGTGGTGTTTGATGTCATCAAAGCACTCATCCGGTGATGGTGATTAATATGATCTCATGATCGAAGGATTAGGTTACTATGTATTTGAAAGTATGTAGCAAAACAAACTTAATGACTTGATCTTATGCTATGCTTACTATGGGTGTGTGTCTATCACATCATTCTCCAAATGATATGATCTTGTTATTAATAGCATCCAATGTCTATGACCAGGAAACCATGATCATCTATTAATCAACAAGCTAGTTTTAACAAGAGGCTTACTAGGGACTCTTTTATGTTTACAGAACACAAAAGTATTAATGTTTCCTCTTAATACAATTATAACATGGGATGTAAACATTTATCATAAATACAAAGATATAATAATAATCACTTTATTATTGCCTCTTGGGTATATCTCCAAAATGAACATGGCCAGTGCCCTAACATCACACCTACGCACCCCATCTATAAAACTGAAGGCTGCACCCAGCTTTCCATCGGCAAACTAGGAGTACAAGCAGTCTAGGAGCACACCCTCAACGTGCACCAGCGCACACACTACCGAAGTCGCCATCACTATCTTTCGTGAACCCATCTTCAGGAGGAAAAAATGCATTTACCTTGACAAGCCTGCTATCAACGCCACCACGACGCCAGACATCACCACTACCCTTTCTGTGTGCAACATCATGCATCCGTCGCCGAGGGCCTACTGTGCCACACCGCTGACTCACCATCCTCGATGCGGTAGCTAAACCCTGCTTCACGGCTAGACCCCTCCATGAAGAAGTGTGTTCCAAAAATGATGCCCTCGGAGGGACAGTGACACTGAAAGCATCGTCCGATCTAGGAGAACTGGGTCTAGGGTTTCCCGAAAAGTCTAGTCGGGGATGGGAGATCGTAGCAACGACGCCTTACATAAGGTAAGGATGCCCATGGAGGCTGCCATCGCCAAGAACAATCAGAGCCTTCTCCAGGATCCGCCATAAGTAGCAAGATGATGTGTTGGAAGATCCATCGGTGCCACAGTCGAGATCTAGCCCACGACGTTACCCCTAAGGGGCCAGTCGATGCGGGCGAGGGGAGCCGCCACCGCTCTACTTGAGGAGATCGACCATGCGAGGGTGTCTACCGCCAGTACGCACACCTCCACTTTCCACCTGAACCGCCAATGTGATGTCCCTCCTCCGCACATAGGTGTCCGTCTAGGGGTGGCCACCCCTTCGGTGCTAGAACCGACAACAGCTGTGGGATGATATCAGGTTCAGGTGAGTTTAGAATTTGGATGGTAAACCTCTGAAGTATATCCTCGCAAGGCGACCCGGGAGGAAGGGAAGGGAGGATGCGAGTTGCGGCCCAACTAGAGCGCTTGGGACTCGGGGAAATTCTTTTGAAGGACAACTACCAGGTTCCTTCAATGGTTGTTGGTGACTAGAATTTGTGTAACCGAGTTTGCAGGCATTGTTTACATATTATAATTACCGATGTGTTTTGGAAAACGATACGGACCGGGTAACCGATTGGTGAGCAGCGGTCGGTCGGTCGTGCGTTCCTTCCTGACCGATCTGGCCCATCTTCTGCCTCGGCCCTCCAGCCCAGCATGTACATGGTCTTGTTTGAGTGTTGTGTGCTAATTTTTTTGTGATTTTTCGATGTTGCATACGCCTTCTAAATTTGTACATATTCGCATGAGTTCTGTTGAAGAAGCACATATGAGATGTTTTAAGATTTTATGGGCCTTTTTTGGTACAAGTTTGTACCTCTCCTGATTTTTTCATGATGCAAAACACTTAGTTTTTTTGTTTAAATTGGTGTTTTTTGTTGTAAATCAATCGGTAACAAAAATATTATTGTTTAACCAACTTTTTCATTGCAGCAAACACATGGTTTTTTGTTTTAGTCGTTTAAGACTTTGGTTCAAATTGTTGATGATTTTTTTGTAACTCCATCTGCAATAAAAAAATATTATTTTTTAACCTATTTTTGTAACATCAACTTATTTTAAAATGTTGCGACAATTTTTTTTAGATAGTACTCCCTCCGTCTAGAAAAGGATGTCGTAGGTTTGTCTAAATTCGAATGTATTTAGACACTCTTTAGTATATAGATTCATCCCATCTTTAATATACTTGTGATATCCTTTTTATGACGGAGGGAGTATATTTTTTGTTGCACGTGCAGCCGAGGATTTTTGTTATGAAACAATCTGTCCTAGGTGAATCCTCAGAATGGCATATGTGTCGTAATATCTATAACGTTAGAACCAAAAGGGATATACCTTCGTTTTTAGTGAAGAAACTCGGACTGTGGGTTGTATTTTTGGAAAACTGGCAGGGGCAAACTGCAAAACTGCATTTGAGCTGATATGTGACTCGAATACAGAGAGCAAGCACATCAACCTATTTTTTTTGTCGATTTTGGACAGCCCATTGGCCGACCTACGCCTAGCGTCACCTATGTATTTTCCTCATGCATTTTTTTGGGCATGATACCATAGATAAAAGATTCCTCGCAAAAAGTAAATAGACATAGAGAAAATGACCTGAAAAATGGAGCAAAGGATGAAACCATGCTACTATATTATATAGTAGAAAAGAACTAATAACTGATCAGCTGCATTTTTGGTTATTCCATTACAAAAAACAATAACAAAAAATAGTATACCATTGCTCCAGGCTCAATGTCTAACTGAGCTCTAGGATGAGAGTAGTGTCATCACCCAACCACAGATATCATTTTGGAGGGAAACTCTCTGGTTTTGCATCACTAAAACATACAGGAAGAAGTAGCAAGACTTCAGATGACGTAATCCGACCACCTCTGCTCCATGTTGACACCTGGCTGGTCTTCGGGCCGCCGCTGCGGCGCCGGCTTCTTCCCGATCGCCTTTGCTGGGTTTCCGACCGCGGTGGTTCCGCACGGCACATCTCGGAGCACGACCGCGCCGGCGCCGATCTTCGCGCCGTCGCCAATGCGCACATTGCCCAGCACGCTGGCCCCGGCACCGATGAGCACCCCGTGCCCGACCTTGGGGTGCCGGTCACCGGACGCCTTCCCCGTGCCTCCCAGCGTCACGCCGTGCAGGATGGACACGTCGTCGCCGACGACGGCCGTCTCACCGATGACGACCCCCGTGGCGTGGTCGAGCAGGATGCCGCCGCCGACGCGCGCCCCGGGGTGGATGTCGACGCCGAAGACCTCGGACGCGCGGCTCTGGAGGAGCAGCGCCGGCGCGGCGCGGCCCTCGGACCAGAGCGCGTGCGCGGCGCGGTGCGCCTGCAGGGCGAGGAAGCCCTTGTAGTAGAGGAAGCAGTGGACCATCTTGGCGCATGCCGGGTCGCGGTCGCGCGCGGCGAGGAGGTCGGCGCGCGTGTCCCGGGTGGCCTCCGGGTGCGCCTCGAGCGCGCCGGCGAGGAGGTCCCGGAGCGCGTCCTGCGGGAGCGCGCCGGGCACGCAGAGCTTGGCGGCCAGGTGCGCGGCGAGGGCGGCCTCCAGCGAGGGGCGCGAGAGGACCAGGTCCGCGTAGAACATGCCCAGCAGCGGCTCCTGCTCCGCGTCCGCCTGCGCCTCGGCGCGTATCTCGTCCCACACGTCGTCGCCGCTGATGTCGCAGCAAGCGTTGCCGTTGCCGTTGCCGTCCCCTGTGACGGATGCCGCGGGGCAGTCCATGGCGCAGTCTGGCATGAACCGGTAGATGGAGCCTGAGAGACGGCAGCTCGAGTACGCCGGGTTCCACTTGTCGACGCAGGCGGCCATGTCCGACCAGGCGTTGATAGAGAGGGAAAGAGAAAGAGATAGAGAGGGGGGAGGGAGGGAGAAGGGTGTAAGCGATCGAAGATGTGGTGGAGGTAGAGAAGCGATGGGTGTTCACCTGCTGGGTACTTAGGTGTTCGCCCACCTATATATACGTGTTCGTGCTGCGACGAGAGCACATGGGAGGAGGGAGGCAGGGGAAGTTTCATACGAAGGGAGGGCGCCTGGCCTGGCCTGGCAGAACGTACGTACACATGGCGTCAGGAAACGAATGCGAAAAATTTGCTGGAGGCTTCTTCTTCCGTGGCAAGTCACCACTCCCGGGCCAGCTCGTGCTGTTCTTTTTTTTTATGTTGGACAGTTTGACCACCACCGTCACCATGTGCATCAGCGTTCATTTCCCCCACATCCCCTGCTTACCGTTTTACTCGTGTGTATACTACACGAATAATACATCGATAGTCTGATTATAAACCTGCTGTCAAACATCGATCATACGTGGAGCAAAGAAGTGGGGGGATCTGGAGGAGACGGAAAGCATATGCCGCAACGATATCCCGGTGCACTAGCTAACGACCTACTAGTACAGATAACTGCTTTTGGGAGCTGTGGTGCGTAGCGTAGCAGAAGATTCCGAACGCAATCTCTTCGCTCCAGGAATTATTAGCTACTAGGACGGGCACCGAAAAGGAGTAGTAACCGAAATGCCAATAATCTCCCACGGCGAGCGAGAAACGGACGCTTGGTTGCACGAAGCGACACGACGATGCGCGCGTCAGATGATTTTTTTCCGCCGGTGGCGGTGAGTGCTCCCGTGCAGGCAAACGAAAGGCATATCTTCGCCGCGAAAGGACGCCTGAATCCGGATCGCGACGGAGACGGTGGTGGTGGTGGACACCGGACAGACAGGGACGACACGGGACGAGGCGCGCGGAGCAAAAGATTTCCCCGGCGAGGACAGCATCCGCGCCGCGGTGAGGACCACTGCGTGCCCCTGCTGTCGCTCCCGGCCGTCGTGTGGCCACGACGGTTGCGGCCAGGGGCGGGGCGCGGCGCCGTGCGGCGATCACCCACCCAGGCCCAGCCCAGCAGCAGCAAGTGGGATTCCGCGGGAACGTTGCTTACGATCACACAGCTCCTACGTACTGTACGTACGTTGTGTGGCGACCGCTGGAGCGAAATCCGACGAATGTAGCCACGGAGATACGCACGCGGTGGCGCCACGCCCGCCCATGAAATGTCCTCGCCGCCGCTCCCACCCCGAATTATCGCTGCTTTTGCTCCAAAAACGACACGCCTTTTTGTTAGCTTGCTGCCGTCCGCGATTCTTTTCCGTTAGGCGTACACGTCAAGCTTTGCCAACGATATTCCAGTAGTGAGCGATTCGTAAGTGAAACCAGATTAATAATCCACACACGCATGACCATGTTCCTAGTACTACTACTCTCCGTGTACGCAATTTCGCCCTGGATTGGATCCCAGTGTTGACTGTCAGTGGAGATTAAGTACAGTACCATATAAGACGAGGACGGAAATGATCACGTGATCAGCACCATGGGTCAAACTAACGGAGAAGAGGGCGACTCCAGGATTCATTGCGAACGCCGCGTACCGCGGACAAGGCAGATATCCCAGCCGGGGCGCCGCAGAGGATCCCAGGCGGGATCAACCTGGTGACGTTTGGAGTGACGAGTCGTAGGGCTGCACTGTGACATTGACCGATTCTACTACGAGCCAAAAATAATTGGGCCAGCCACATGGGAGTGCGCGTAATCTTGGACTTTGACCCAGGTCTCCCTCTGCTCTCCTTGATCGGCAAGCAAAGAACCTGCGGAGGTTGCGGATTATTGGAGGCGAATCCTGTGATGATGCAATCGCATACGTGGGGAAGTCCCGAAGAAATGGATGCGGATCATGTGAGCCATGTTTTATTACACGATCGATCTCGTAGCCTATTGCAGACCTAGCAATAAACTGGAAGTGAGGGCATACTCCAAATAAATAAAGAACCACACAAGTTCACGATAAATTTTTGCCAAATAACAATTTAAATAGCCAATCTAATCTCACAACATATGTTGCTCTGAACCTGAATCCTGCAATCACCTCTTTTATGATTGTGTTGTTGCGAATGTGATCTGGTCAAAAATAACCAAACACAACGGTGTGCTAGTGACTACACTTTTAGTCTTGAAGTCTATTTCTAGCTGGTGGCTCTGTAATAAAAGGCAAGTACATAATATTGTGCATGTTGCTATGATGTGGGCTCTCTGGAATACCAGAAATGATATATGTATTAATCGCATTCATTGGTCTGGTGTGCAGATCATCTGGAGAAGGATGGCTTGTTTGATATCCTAGTGGCAGGTCTTGTTCTTGGGGGATGCAAGCGGAAACTTGGACGATGTGATGAAGGAACTAGAGCATCTGGATCGAAGACCTCCACTCTTGTTCTATCCGGATCCTGGATGAGACTAGAGAACCTAATGTGTACATAATTGGAGTTGGCCTCAAAGTCCTGCCCAGAGGATGTTGATGAAGCTCTAGCGTGGAAGATCTCCACCGACGGTCAGGCAAGGCGCCTGGAGGAAAACTCACTGAAGCTAATAGACGACACACATATGTTGAAGGTTGTCCACAATGCATGATCAGCTATACTTCTTAGTCCGGTGACCATGTTGTTGTGATCCCCTGTTCTGCCCCTAGACAGTTTGGAGGTTGTTGGTTTTTCGTTTTATTTTTGCTACTACTACAAGTTTCTGGAGCGACACTTGATCGTTTTCCTAAGGTCTATAAACCCTGAATGATGTAAAACTTTGGTATCTTCAATAGAACCAGGGTGTGGCCCTTTTCCTCTAAAAACAACATTCCTGTTTCATAATTATGTTCTATGTGTGCATGATTCCAATAGATGAAAAAAGTCTTACATAAAAAAAATAACATGAATAGACAATTACATCACTAGGTTTTAGTAACTATAAGCCCTCATGTTGCCATGAAAGTTTTAATTATGTCATCTTTGCTTACTTTCAAGAACACACCACGCTCAAATAATGTCACTAACCCATTGGTTCTAAAGCTCGCCATCCATACTATTTCTCAACTTATTTTCCAATATATTCATTGTAGAAAATACTCTTTTTCAACACTAGCCATCACCACCGGTAAGAGCAATACCAATCTGAGAAGTAGGTAGATTAAATCATAAACAACATGTCTTTTTTCAACAAGCATAATAGAAAGCTCACCAAGAGTATTTACACATTTGTACTATCACCTTTTCTAATATCATCGATAAAGGTGTCAAAATGGAATTCAAGTCTTATCAAATCCTACTTGATATGTCCTTCGGGTAGAATTCGAAAGTTTCATTACCTTCTATGCATCATAAGAAGCAAATGAATTGAAGGGATTCAAAGCTGTCATGCAAATAAGCAACTCCATATTGATCTAATCCCAAATGATGTCAAACTCTTGAATTATTTGTTGAATGAAACAAAAATATATTTGTGTTCTAAAATAATCATAGTTTGTTGTACTTCATAATACCAATGTGGTCTTCCATGAGCCACATAATTATCCTCTAGTGAAGGAATTATAGTGCCATGTTTGTTGCAAAATATTGCATCTTTGCATGAAAATTTTCTCAACCATAAGACCTCACATACCTTGCATTTTGTCCTTTGCCCATCTAACAAGTGACAATTCATTAACAATATCTAGATCTCACTTTTTCAAAGATCAAGCCAACTCATTTGTGTAGCAAAGGATAACAAGCACAAAGTGAAGATTGGAGACAAAGTCAAATGATTCAAAGGCTCGGGTCACTCCACATAGTCTTTCCGGAGTAACTCTTTTGCGAAGGATGTTTTCCAATCTTTATGAGTACCTCAAGGATTGTGGGGGTATATATACTAACAATGTGCAAAATGGTCTTAATACAAGAAAATCACCGAGTATCAATGGGTTTATTTAATCCACTTACACTTTCAGTTTCACCCATTTCAAGTGATCCGAAAACCTTTTTATCTCTAACATCTCAAAGCTTTTCATGATGCTTACAAAAAACTCTAATAACACTGAGTAAGTAAGGAACATGATAAATACCACACATATTAGGGGAGTTAGTTGTTTCCAAGCGTTCTAGGTGGGCCAAGGCCCCCCAGCCCATCCGCTAGGTCTACCAATGCTCATGGCCTCTAAAACTCCGTTGGTGATGCACAAAACCAAACTTCAGTTGAACTAAGGAGATGGTGTGCAAGTGTTGTCCTTAGTGGGCTTGAATGACGAAGGCCTTCTCAAGATTGCCGTCCTAGAGCTACATTTGACCTATTAAACACCTAGCGAGTGAAAAGAAAACTTCTACCAATAGTTGAGTCGATGTTCACCAACGCCATAAAACATATCAGTGAAGAATAGCGACATTGATATATGTTAGTGGTGTTCTCATAGTAGCATCGCACTCATAGTCACAACAACCCCACGACCATCAACCAGGATCACACCCCCTTCAAGCGGTATCATCTTCGCAAAAAAACATGACACGAGAATAGTAAGACTCCCCTGGTACCCATCCATCGCGAGCCCATTGTACATGGAACCTCTAGCGCACGACTAAGAATGACTCGGATGCAATCCCCATCATCATCGGCATGAGATCGTAACTGGATAATGTTTTTTGCATCGAAAAACGTTTTCCCCTACTAGAACTAGACCAACTCTAATAATCGGAATTCTACTAGTGCTAGATCACTATAGACATCATGGTAATATAAGACAAGGGCTTAAGGAAGAAAACAACGTTAAAGTTGTCCTTGCTTGATTCAATCGACGAAGGCCTTGTCGAGATTGTCGTCCTTGAGCTCAAAATCCAAAATGCCTAGCGAGATTCTTACCAATGTGAACAAAGTTGCCACCAAATTGGTGAAGAAGAGCCACGCCATTATGTGCTGGTGTTGTGCCACAAGGTGCTCCCAGTAGAATCACCCACATGGACACAACCCCCTATCCCCACCACCACTATCAACTAGGTTTGTAGCCCAAGTTTGCATGGTATCGTCGTCACAAAAAACACGATGGGAGAACAGTAACACCCCCCCCCCCTCTGGTATCCATCCATTGAGGGACCAATGGACGTGGAACCTCCGACACGTGGCTAAGAAGGGATCGGGTGCATACTTCATACACATTGATGAGCAACCACCACATCGAGAGATCATGCTTCTATCATCCCCCTGTACTACAACGACGTAGAAAGCTGGGAGATGAGTAATGTGAGATTATGACCGAATAATGTTTTTTTGCATTGTGAAGACATTTTTCTTCTTATACTTTTTTTAGGATCTTATATTTTTTCTTTATTAAGAGTAAAGAGGTCTGAGCTGTAGAGAGCAACAAGAGCCAGAGGGAAAGCTCCTAATAAAGCAAGAAAAGAGAAAAAAAGAGTAAACTGAACTTCTTATAGCATGCCCCATTTTGCTTGCATAGGCTCGTCTAGCTACAAGCGCCTTGCTTGCAAAAGCTTTGTCTAGCTATAAAAATAGCATGTGCAGACAGTTACACCGATCAAGAAAAATCATACTACAAAGGTTTTGTTTCTCAATTTCGCCTTTGATCATATGAATGCCTACTTGCTTCAAAATGCACTATCCATCCGACTCATCACTCGGAGAAAGCAGCTCACAACCTACGTGTACCACACTTATTGGTTACCGTAAGAAGTTCTTTCCTAGAGTTGCAATGCTCCCATATATTTCCTAGAGTTAATATACTGTAGTACGTATTGGCGATCATGTGTTCTATTCCTGGAACTACGTGTCAGCACGAGCGCGAATTCTGGAGTACTAGCACGCACCTGGATCCCAGAATTGGCAGGCTACAGCGGATCCAGCCAGCCCAGCGATTGTTGCCGCACGAACGTAGCAAGTGACACCACCCCGGTGAGGTCCCGGTGAAAGCAACGCCTGGGTCAAGAAGGAGGCAAAAAAACTATTGGGCTCACGCACCTGATCGGAATCGACAAGCCGCCGCCGCGAGTCCATCCTTTTTCTCTGAAAAGGAAACCCAGAGATTCGCTCACTCGCAAGCGTTGAAATCTGCTGCACCTGCACGGGACGGGGGCAAATTAAAACAGTTTAGCGGATCACACTCACACTGTGACACTGGGCTGGAGGCTGGAGCTCTCTCGAGATCTGTACGCAGACGGCGATTTGATCCATACACTGTTTTGCTGAGATCGGCATAGTACGTATTATTATTACCTTTGGCGTATCGACATCAAATAAGCTAGTACTTTTTTGAGTGTTATCATGACTGCTAATGCTAGATCCAGAAAAGGACAAGAACGTCTAGTTTAGTTTAGTTTAAACGTTCATCAAACGTGCAGTGCTCGACTTGTCCAGCCCAAAGAAATAGAACAGGATCGTGAGGCCTGATGGCGACGTTTCGGTCAGTTCACTGGATTTCAAGTGCGGTTCCAGTGTGTGGTACGTAGCTGGTCGATCCGAAGATAGATAGCATCCGTCCGAGTCCGAGTCATCATCTGGCCGTGACCAAAGCAGCCGGCGGAAGAGAAGGCCAAAGCGCCGAAGGAAGCAGGCAAGCTCGCATGGGCCGGCCATCCACAAGCATAATAATTTTGTTTCTTGGTCGATAAAAGCTACTACTAGTAGCAAGTCTCGCCAATGCGCCGGGTCGTTTTCGGAGTGGGAAAGACGAAGAAGAATGGCGCTGTGAAACGGGCGTGCATGGGGGGCTGCGACTGCGAGTGTAGGCAGGCTGCTAAAGACGGACCAACTTTTGTTTACTTTTTTTTTATAAATCGGAAAGACCACCTGATCCAACCAATCCAAAAGAACAAACCTCTCATCAATTGTTGTACCTAGAAATATAGTGCAACAGGGAAACTTTTCTTTTCTCACTCTCTATATGCCTATGGTAGTCCGTCTGGTTAGTAGTAACTGCTGTCAACACATGTACAGTCCACGCTTTTCGGTGGCTTTGTATAGGTTGGAACCTGGAGCGCAAAACAGCTAGATGCTGATCGATTCAGCTTGCAAACTTGGAAAATCCTTTATGAAAATCTAGGAAGCTTGTCACGATAATTCTCTCCGATAATAAGTACTATATCACTGATTTAGTATAAAGCTATACTAACTCGGATGGAGTACCAACTTGCAACACAGCAGGCTGAAAGGATATCTTTATTCGCTTTAGCCATTTTCGTAGTGATAGCATGGCTTTGTAATCTGCCTGTTATCTTTCTCCACTCTTTCTTATCGGCTTGTGCAGGCTGTAAAACTCTTTCCTTGTAAACATTTTGATGCAAATTTCCCAGTTTAACAAAACAGTACGCCTATTATCGGAAAAAGTAAGCAGATGCTGAATCAGCACACAAGTCACTCGGTGCGATCAGTGTTATGCTGGGACAAGGTATCACAACTGATGCTTTTTCTACTAGGACAAACCGGTACGTACCAGATACTCACTGGATCGGCTGCTACAGACCAACTTTTGTTCCTTTTCAACAAGGAAGACCACACGAACAGACACAGACGTCTCATCAACTGCGCAACCTTGAAAATATAGTGCAACACCGAGTAAATACCTAGTGCCACGACGCTTGATCTGCAGTGTCTACTTACATGCCTCTGAAAGTCTGGGTTTCTAGCTGACTTCTGTAGACGACACAGTTTAAGCTTCCGGTGGATTTTGAGTGTTGAAACTCGGAACAGATGCTGACCGAATCATCAACTATGCAAAACCTGGACCATTTCTAGGAAAAAATAGGAAGCTCTGATAGTGCGCTGAATCAGCACACAAATCAGTGCTACCAGTGTCATGCCCTCCAATCACTGTTACTGACACTCAAGGCCAGACAATTCTACTCCCTCAAATAAATTTAAGTGCAAACAGGGCATCGGTGCAACATGATACTACAAATAATCTTGCCCAGTACTTTAACCACAAGAAATTCCATTTCTGAACATGTATTCCGTGTTACAGGCTCTACATATGTTTCAAGTCCAAGACAGCAAGAGGATCAACTAGAAAGTCTGCAGAAAAGAGCATTACAATACACAAAACTTTAAAGTGTCCAGCTCTAGTGGGATCATAGCTTAACCTCGACATCCACGCCGGCGGGGAGCTGGAGCTGCATCAACGAATCAATCGTCTGGGCCGTCGGGTACATAATGTCTATCAGCCGCTGGTGCGTCCGGATCTCGAAGTGGAACCTCGAATCTTTGTGCACGTGGGGAGAGTTGAGCACACAATAGATTCTCTTCTTGGTTGGCAGGGGAACAGGACCCATGGTCTTTGCATTGGTTGTTTTTGCAGCTTCGATGATCTGCTTGCAGGAGTCCTCGATCAATGGCACCCAGTAGGACCTCAGCTTGATTCTGATCTTCTGCTTGGGTGCCAGCTGCAAACAGAAAACATTGATACAAAATGGTGTTAGCTCTAACAGAGAACAGCAGCTTCTACAGGTTACCTGATGAAACAGAAACACCAAACCAAATATGCAGTTGACTAAGGTTTGATGGAAATACAGTTACTAGTGTCAGAAGCGTAGACACTTACCACTTTTAACTTCTGCAGGTAACCCGATGAAACACATACAAAATCAAAATATGCAGTTGACTAAGGTATGATGGAAATACAGTCGATAGTGCCTAAATTATATATAGAATATATAGGGATAAACATCCATCATCAGGGTTACATTTGTTCCTACATTGTTCTGTCACCCAGATCTAACAAAATTCAGTACAGTGTTAGCCAACTCAAGCTGATGAGATGAATAGCTATGATTAGCTCCTTCAATAATATGCAATTCGTGGTTGCTAATATATTTATGAAATTCCCGAGCATCCTCCGATGGGACAGTAGCATCATCTGAACCATGAACTGTCAAGACCCTGCAATTAGGGTCAATAGCCATGCATGCACTCTGCATATCTGTCTTAAGACGATCCATCAGACTTTCTTTCGTTACACGGTAGATGGAATGTCCTTTTTTCCGTCCCACGTCAATGAAACCATGTTGATTTATCCTTTCCATATAATCATTGCCAAGGCGTTCTGCTATTCCACCCTTCAGATCAAATCTTCCAGACATGTTGATGACACGAGATACATCTTGATACATGGATGCATAGATGATGACCACATCTCCACCCTTACTGTGGCCAGCAATAGCACGCGTATCACGCTTTTGATCCTTAAAATGTTGGACTACATCATGCAAATCATCCACCTCTTTGTAGTAGTTGCCATACTGAAATGTACCTTCACTCTTTCCATTGCCAGAGAAGTCAAAACGAAATACACTAATCTTTTCTGATGTTAGTGCATTGGTAAGACCCATTATGGTTTTGCTTTCCTTTGATGACCTAAATCCATGGCATAACACTACTATGTCCTTAGATCCAGCTTCGTGCAAAACGCCAACGAGTTTCTCTCCATAACTGTTCGTTATCACTATTTTCTCTTGGGACACATTGAAGGAATCACTGGAGGAGTGCAACTGTGCACATGCCATCGGAGCAGTTCCTTTTCCAGCAGTAGCACCAAACAGCAACTGCACACAGACATGCACGATGGACATGCTTAACAGATGACAAAGTGAAGCGAGAAAGGAAGCAGAAAACGCTAGGGAGTGGTCACTGGCAGATCACTATCAAGTAGTAATAACCTACTGTAACATAAACTCTACTTGTCCGACACCAATAACATTAGAAGTTATAACAAATAAAAAGGAGTGTCAACGAAAGATGAGCAAACATGCATAGTTTATTCCTAAAAGGGTTAATAAGTTTTTGTGATAACCTGCTTTGTCTCAGCTCACAAACCTAGCAAAGCAGGCCTCTAGACAAAGTCCCAATAAAAAAAAAGAGCTAATAGCAGGAAGAATGATGCTGATATACAGTTATAAAATATTTGCATATATTCACGAAAAATGGCTGAAAATATAGAACATAAGGTGATGGAAGAATGGGAAAACATTTGACAATTGAAGGCAGATGATTAGAGAAAATTCAGCAGACTATCAACAAGGAGAAACCTAGAAGATTGAGAGGACCGGGTGTTCAGAAAGAATCCCCATAGAGAGGTAAGGGCACAACTGAGAATAAAATAAACTAAGCCTTGAAACCACAAGACCAACTATTCATAGCAAATATCCAGGAGAGATTGAGGTGATGATCAGATACAGTTAGCAATTTTTATCCAGGGACCATTTTAGCATCCAGTTGAACTTCAAAAACTTCACCACTGCTGACCTTGAGACAAACAATATTCTTGGCCACTTATAACTTAGATATCATCCTCACTCAGTTGAAAGGGAAGGACTTCAAGATATACATCACCACGTTTCATGTACAACCTCTTAGACAGAATGATGGCATGGCGTTATGCTACCTAAGGTGACACCGCAGTCCCACATCCAAAACACTCTCATGTACACCAGCAATATTTTATTACGAGTCAAATGCTTATCGATGTAAATGCAGCAATCATTTTTCTAACCAGTAATCTAAGAATAATTTATTCCTCAAAAAAAATCTAAGAATAATTTTACCCCACATCATGTCACTAGTCACTATGCTCAGTGCGTTGAATCATTTTTTCCCTCTCAGCTTACCAACACCCACACTCGTTTCATTTGCTATAGTTATGTGCAAAGTATGCAGAAACCAATGATAAACTGATGCAGTATGCTATTAACAATGAAGGAATATTGCAATGCAATCGCATCAATGCCAGTACTGGAATGGAAGCATTTGCCAACATAACCAGGACAATTTTAGCTTGTGGATAAGGTACCTGCTCCCCGTCATCGCCAATCGACGACGGCATCGGAATTCCAGATCCCTCCCCAACCTGAAACCACGGGCGTAGCAATTACATAACAGACTCGACGGACAGATAAGAACTCTACCAAATGCCCCCCATGCAATTACACGCCACGAATGGGAACACCGCCTACATTACAATCTACAAGTTCTGCTAAACATATACGCGAAATTAGAAGTAGTCACGTACCGGTGGCGTCTCGGAAGGTAGGCCGTCGACGAGGGCCTCGGCGGGCGGGGAGGCGGCCGCGGCGGCGCGGGAACGCAGTGGGGACGCGCGGATGGAGGAGGGGAAAGATAAGGCGGTGGGGTTGGGGCTTGTGGTGGAGCGGTGGAGGAAGAGGAGCGGGAGCGTGGAGGTGGAGGTGGAGACGGCCATGTCGACGGGGAGGGGATGAGGGTGGCGAGGAGCAAGTCCGGGAGGCGCTGTTTTTCTGAAGGCCTCTGCTTCGCTATCGCTGTGTATTATCCAGTTCGGGTCGCCTTTTGCGTTCGGGTCCTCCATATTTGTTCAATTAGGACTTGGACTGAAACGGTCGAGACTCGAGACTCGAGACGACCTGCAACAATCCAGCGAGGCTAGCTCGATTTAATTCTACTCGGACACAAGCCGTGCTCATGTCTAACAGCCCTACCTTTCTGTTTTTGAATTGCAGCTGCCCTGGCTTTAGCATGTCTCTGGCAACCCTATGGGGATTTTTCTCCTGCATTATCTGTTTGGAACTCAAATGTCTCTCTCTGTTACATCATTTGAATTCTTTTTTGCAGGAGAGGATCGATTTCTGCAAGATACTGCAAAAAAATTCCCTGAACATTGCGAAATTTTCCTGTGTACAAACACAAACTGAAAGATGGCCTAAGTTTCATAACATTGAAAGGCATAGTCATTTGATAGCACAAAACATCGAGAAGGAATCAAATACTTAGCAACTTACTAATTTGGCAGTAACACGCTACAACATGGAGTAAAATTTTACATCTCTCATCAACAGGATTTCATAATATAAGATGTTATCAACAGGATTTCATAATATAAGATGTTTTAGCTTTTGTGAAACGAGTGTATCTAGACATGTTTTAGTGTGCAAGTTCACTCCCAACCTACACACTTAAAGATGTCTAGATCCATTCGTTTTACAGAAGCTAAAACATCTTATATTTTAAAACAGAGAGAGTAAGACGGAGGTTGTCAAATTAATCTGGACCCAGAGATAAACATCTATATTTACAGAACTGATCTCTTCTAATTTCATTACAAACATATGCAGCTGCAACCTTCACTTGCCCTCTTTATCACGGCCATCACCACCATCCCCAGCACTCCTTTTCCCACGTGCAGCCAGAAGGTCCATGCCCAGCCCCAACGGCAACTCACGACCTCTAGGATACGATGAACCAGCTGCTGGTGCCGGTTGCTTAGGCTGCCATGGTGCAGGCTGCCTACTGGGAGGAGATGAAAGCACCTTCGGCTCTGTTGACCATCGATCAGTAAAGTGTGGCTTGATTGTTGCATCTGTCTTTTCAGAATCCATTGGACATGACTCTTCATTAAGGTTAAACCCACGGATGCTCGTTTCTGTATTGTCACGGTCCGATTTTGGAGATGATGAAACCGGAACATTCGGCTGCCAGCATGCCTGGTTCAAGTCGTGGGCCTCAAGTATGGAAGGAGGTCGGCCAAGTAGGCCTGCTTTCCTGCGTTCCTCCTCTTTCACAATTACCATGTGATCAGGCTCTGTAGCTTCACAGCTTTTTTGCTTGATACTATCCAGCAGCTTGTCCTGATAAAGATCTTTTCCACTGGATGAGCGTGCTGAGTATATGTTCGTCATCGGGAAAGCTTTCTCTGGTGGCGTGGCTGGCGTGTAGTTATGGGGTAGCAGATCATCCCAATTCTCCAACAGTTCTTTATACACTTTACGAAGAGTGACCTCTGTAAGGCCTGTTACCTTACAGATCTCTGCTTGAGTCTTGCGCTTGTCTTCCAGCTGACATGCAAGGTAAATAGCAGCAGCAGATATGCTGATGGGGTTCCGCCGTGTACAGAAGCATTTATTAACAACTACCTCACCAATGTGGGCTGCAAGTTCCTGAGGAAACAGCATGTGACATGTTAAAAGCAGGACATATTATTTTCCATAAAGTTTCAGGTTTATAAGCTCATCTGATACCTGAGCTGATTTATTGAGCTGGAGGAGGTTACAAAACCGAGGCATGTGAACTGCTATTGAATTGCTGTTAAGAGGTTGGCTCAGTTTCAGAGCTTCGCCAAGTATTTTGATGTACTTTCCGATCTCTTTTTGAGGAAGATTGCTAGCATAGAGATTTCCTGGATATGCAGTAAACATAAGATAAATCAGTGCTGATAAAAAATGCAGCAATAACAAAAAGGAAGCATTTATTTTTAAGGCAGCTAAGAAATTCTTATTTCTAAGTCGGCAATCCTATGTGTTGTTCTTTATCCAGCAGGATTCTAGTAGTTGTACATTCTAGAAATATGTGCAACTACCGATTTTAAGAAGCTGCACACAACTTTTGCGTAACTCCAAAGCTTTGTAATGTGCAATTTAGCTGACTCGGAGATAGTAAATATGTAATAAAAAAATGCCAAACTAGGTATTTACCATTTACTAGTAAGCAACACGTGCAAGCACGTTTGCAGCACATAAGTAGAAGAGTACAAGTTAAAAAAGGGTAATAATTAACGGAAATTCAGTTCGGCTCCTGGGTGCATATGCTCCTTTTACCAAAAAAAAACACATCTCAAATTGTCGGAAAATATGCGTACATCTCCACATTCTATGTACACACGTAAAGTTTCACGAAAAAAGCATTTTTTTGGTATGTGTAAATAGAAAAAATGTCTTGTGAAAATCCTTATTTTAGCACCGTTTTTTGTCTTTTTTACATAGGGCGCGTGGCAAGTCAATTTTTCAGGGGAAGACTTTGTGCACACGTAGGATGTGAAGATGTACGCATGAATTTTTGTTTGGAAATTTTAATATCCCGGCACATAAATTGCATTTTAAATAAAGTGGGCATATGCACCTCAAGAGTCAAAACACTGCTCGTAATAATTAATAAAAAAAGACATATGGTGCTCTTAATAATGATAAACTGTGAACATTGCATTTAGCTTTTAGAGCATTAAGTCATTTTTGAATATGAAGAATAAACAGAGATATTGAAAATAGAAAGGGTTTGTTTTATCGTGTACTAAATTTTGATTGAATTTGATTTCTTACTTTAAGTGAGTTCTAAATAAGAGATAAGTGGTCAGTCAAACAATTCAGATAAATATCCACCGCAAAAAAAAATAGGAAAATATAAAATTAAACGTATTAATTCTTTTTAATATAACCATGTGAGATGCAGCCATTTCGTTTATTAAGGCTGTCATTTTAGAGTATATTTCTTGTTCGTTTAGCACCTATAATAAGTCTGTAAAAGACTACAAGTCCCGTTCCAAATATAGAGATTTTATATAATTGTCATAAGAAACCTTCGTCACAAAACCAGAGCGATGTGAAACATCTATTTCAGTTTTTTTCATACCAGATCTTCAATGCAATGCAATTATAGATTAAATTGCCAGCAAGAGACCCTGAGAGGAGACACAACCTGGCTGGGTAACTCATGGTCACTTGCTGGTCGTGGCAGGCCTCCCGTAAAAAAAATCATGTACACGTCGACTCCTAGTTCCGCTTTAAGAGAAATATATTTTTCCAAAAGAGCACCCTGGCTGCAAGTCTGCATCCATTGTAGAGTGGGTATTTAGAAGTTTCGTCTAGCCCCTAGAGGTTCATAAGTGCACACTCGTGTTCTCTAGAAAATTCAGCTATCTCCTAGGAGGTTCACACGCGCTTGCTCCAGGTGGACTGATTGGGTGCTCGTGGGGAGAGCGAATCCAGCGCAGGGCAGCCGTTGGATTATTCTTGATGATACTTGGTGAACGGCAGATGTAGTATTGCACATCAACGGCTGCAATCGCTTCAGAGGTGTTTTTGCGGGAAACTGTGAAGATGCTGGTAAGTCCAAGTTCAAAACTGTTGCACTATAGTAGTAGATAGATACAACAGATTACCATGTTCAACAGCTCAGCCAGCACTAGGTGCAGTCCTTGGCCAATGACGCATGACTAACGTGGTTTGGTAGGTACAATCAAGGTATTCACAACATAGTTAAGTTTGTCGTAATCCATAATAATTTCAAAGCAAGTTCGCATACATTAAGGTAATTCAAAGACAACAATAATTGTATAGATAAAAATAAAAAATGTATGTTCAAGTCAACACAGCTAGATGCTCCATAAATAGTGAGACTACGTAGAGCAAGAGCAATGTAAATTGATTTGAGAACTTTGTCCGTAAATCAGTTTACTGGAAAGTGGCGCATCCTACAGCAAAATCTCCAATTTCGGAACAAGCAATTCTTAAATACATAGCAGGAATCGTCTTTTTTAGAACCTAGAATTCCTGGTTAGTCCTAAATCCTGGTTGCTTGGAAATTGAGGTACTAACTGATTAGAACTGATGAACAAATCCCAATTTTGGAGCAATCAAATATCAGGTTACATTGTGTAAATCTATTTTTTTCTAGAACCTACAACCTGAGTAGTTAGTCCTAAATCCTGGTTGCTTGGGGAAACACATAGGCACATCTATGTCTATACGGGAGCATTTCAACAAACAAGTAGCGAGCATGGGCGAGGCACAGACCTGCAGGGTCCTGGGCTCCCGTGCCTCGCGGATGGCCTGGACGAGCGCAGCGGTAGCCAGCGCCTCGACGCTGCGGTTCCTGAGGCACGTCGCGGTGGAGCAATCCTTGAAGAGCTCGAAGGCGTGGTCGGCGATGTCCCGGTCCAGCCTCAGTATGGACGCGACGTCCACGATCTGGAGGTAGGCGCGGAGGCTCTCGACGGAGACCATGGGCCCGGCGGGGTCCGGGGTCGAGGAGGCGGGGGAGTCGACGGCGAGCGCGCGCTCGAGCTCGGCGAGCTGGCCGGAGAAGGCGCAGGCGGAGCGGGCGAGGACCGGGTGGCGCTCGAGGGAGAAGGCCGAGAAGGCGGAGACGAAGCCGGCGGGGAGGAAGGGGTCGTCTTCGTCGTTCGGGAGCGGGGAGGAGGGCGCGGGCGCGGGCGCGGCGAGGTCGGGGGTGACGAGGGGAAGCGGGTGGATGGAGGGGAGGAGGGGGAAGAAGGGGTGGGTGTGGAGGTGGCGCTCGAGGACGAGACGGCCGCAAGAGGAGCACTCGGAGACGGCGCGGGAGAGCGGCGGCTGCGTCGTGGCGCAGCGCGCCGGCCCGGACGAGTGACAGTAGGGGCACTGAGGCGGGTGCGACATGGCGGCGGCGGCGCGCGTGCTGCGACGAGCTTTGGGTCTGGGTAATTGTTGGGCTACTGGCCTTTGGGGGTGGCTGACCTCACCCGAAGACCCCGTCTCACGTCACTGGTGCACGACTACGGCGAGTTGCCTCTCGGTCCACTCGAGCTTCAGTGGCTGACTGGCTCGATTCGTTTTATTCTTTTTCTTGGAAATTTTACAGACCTATTTTTTTCGAAAAATTCATACTTCTTTCTATCTAAATTAGTTGACTTAAATTTATCTAGATTCAATTATATCTAGACATGATTTAGTATTAATTTATCTAAAATTTTAACAAATTTGAGTCAACTAATTTGGATCGGAAAAAGTAAATTTATTACTCCCCGATCCTATAAAATATAAGATACCTAAGGATTAATCAAAGGAAAAGAATACATATGCCTCGCGTGGTGAGCAACGTGGTGGCCCCACTCCCTTCTCTCCCTTATCTTCTCCATCCTTCCCTCAAAGAGAGCCCGTGTGTCGCCAAAGCTGGCCGCACCTCCACTCCCTTCTCCACCGTCGCCGGTCGTCACGTGCCTCCACCGCCGCCGCCCGTCATTGTCGCGCGCCTCCACCGCAATCGCCACGCGCGCCTCAACCCCGAGCCATGCCTTAGGATCTCGTGGCAAAAAATTGATTTCGTCGGAGACTTTAGCCGTGGGATATCGTGGCAAAAAAATTACGCAAAACCACAAAACGGTAGAAGCAAACAAACTGTGCTAATGTAGCAAAAAATAAATTTCGTCGGAGACCTTGTAGTAAAAAAATCCTACCTAGCAAAACGACTTCGCCGGATACTATCGTTGGTCATCTTGTAAAAAAAAATTACATTATTATAGCAAAAACACATAATGGTTGGAGAAAAAATGCATGTTGCAAATCTCATGACGGTAGCAAAAAACCGGTAACATAAAAATCCGTCGCTCCATCAGTTGGAAATCCGTCGGCCATCGGTAGCAACAATGATGGCTGTCGGTAGCTAAAACACCGATCATCTATAGCAAAATCTGCCTGTGGTAGGTAGCATACACATGTACGCCACATCAAATCAATGTTCCTCACTGGAGATTGGAGCGGCGGGACGATGTCCGGCAACGCCCCTACCGGAGGCAAGCCTGTGCAAGGGAGCAATGCTATCATTCCCTCTCGGACCGGCGCTCGCCATCTTGCTGCGTCGGTGCTCCACTTGCAAGACGATGAGCTCTGGCCATAAAGAAGGGAAGGCGGCGCGGCGGGGCGCGACGAGCTCTGGCAACGTGCAGCAAGCTGTGGTCGGCGCGGGGCGATGCAGGCGGCTGCGGGTCTGGGAACGGAAAGGCATGGTCTTGAGATAATGCAAAAAAAAGTGGGTATCACCCGCGTTGTTAGCGGGAAGGCGCGAGCGAGCCAGCAGGGGGATCATGAGGCAGTTATTCCCTAGGGGATATGTATCATTTCTCTTAATCAAAGTCAACGTTTGATCAGGTTTATACATAAAAATATGAATATTTATAATACCGAATCAATACCAATAGATTCACCATAAAATATATTTTACTACCGTGTCCATTTAATATTATAGATATAGATATTTTTTCTTAAATATTTGATCAAAGTCAGTAAGATTTAACTTTTAACTAATCCTTAGACGTTTTATATTTTAAGACGGAGAGGTTAATATTTATCAACAACAATCTAAAATAATAAAGATTACAAACAAGTTCCACTTGAGCCTCGGTGTTAGGTTCGTTTTAAAAAAAACATCATCGATCTATTTATAATCATCAACCAAAGTATAAAGAGCTCTAAAAACAATAAAAATTATGGATAAGTTTCACTTTTTTTAAAACTCAATAAAAACGCAATACATACATATACTCACCCCTATGAATGCATGTCTCGTACACCCTATCTTTATGAACACATCAGACGACTGAGTCTAAGAGACTAATCACGCGTTAAAAATGAGACATCAAAGCATCAAACCCGAGATTTGATCCCTGTGAGCTCGGGTAACGGTGTCCTTCTAACCATCCAACCACTAATTATTTTTGTTTGAAAATTTTATCGATCTATTAATAATCATCAACAATAAAAAGATCCAAAATTAATAAAGATTACCAATAATTTCCACTCAAGCTTCAGTGGCTGACTAGCTGGGTTCTTTTTCTCCTTTATATGCAGAGCATTTAGTTTCTTCTAGTTCCCCTGCTCTTATTTTCTCCCAGAGACAAACGAGACTCAGCCTTTTGGCTTCACTGCTTCCGAGTACAGAATTGTACTAAAAAAGGGGACCAACTCCAAATTCATCACCATTGATTCTGTTTGGCGATGGGTCGACTCTGACAGCTTTGCAAACAAGGAGAGCCCGGAGGGAATCAAGGAAACTACACTCTCATTAACATCAAACTATTGAACCGGATATTTTATGGCTATCAGCTCAGTGAAGCTGTCCTTGACAAGACAGTGCATCTCGTTCTTCATTGGCTCCTCTCCAAGAAAGGCATTCCTGTATGATTTCTTGTATACACAAAGATGGAATCAGGCCGTGTGTATAGGTTTGTGTCAGCACCTGTTATCTTAACTGATATTGTTTGGACTTCGGAATAGCATTTCTCGAGCATTTGGAACAGAGAATCAATGGAACCGATGCTGTTCGTTGGATTACCATTCTGCTGCTTGCCAATTTAGTGTTTGTAAAACATTGTTGGGCCATTCACTCTTCTGGATAGGTTGGGGAGAATTGCCAACGTTCGTACATTGATCGAGAATTGCCAACGTTCCTACATTGATTGACTTCGGAGATTACCACAAGCTCTATATCTTCACATAGATAAGACCAAATAACAACCAAATGCGATGATGCAAGTATGCAAAGATTTGAGCTCTCTCCGAACAATGTGACCGAATTACTCATACGAGAGCCCCTCTTAATAGTACGGTTATATATCCTAAACCTGGTCTCCTACACACAACAAGAGACCGGCAAAAAAGGGAAAACCTATCAAGATTATACCTTTGCCTTGAGCATTCCACTTAAGCTCGATGTAGACGGTCTTGTTCTTCTCAAGATGGAACGCCTTTCTTAATTCCTTATCATCGACCTCGCATATTGAGCTTGCACGACAAATCTTCTTTGCATTTCATCGACCTTGAAACCAACACATGCTCCAAACGATGCCAATGAACAAATCCTACAAGTATAACTTAATACACACATTAGTCCATAAAGATTATCATTAATTACCAAAACCACACATGGGGCCCAACATGTTCTTTCAGGGGCTACTCCCATAGGGAGGATTGATTCAAGCACTCGAAAAATTTGTGTCCTATGGACCTAAAGCTAAAAACAGCTGAACTAAAGTCTCTGCTCGAGTCTACGACTCGAACAGACACTCGGGGGCTACTCCCATAGGGAGCGCTGGTCGCGCACCCTGTGAATTCTTCGAGTGCGATCCTTCGGATCAGCATGCAAAACTTTTCGATAACTCTGCCCCAATTAACGCTAAGTGAGCAACGTCCTCCTTGGCCACCCAAAACACCTCCGCGGTGATAAATATTCGGATGATGTGTTTGCGACATAAAGATAAGACCTACAGATATCATCTGATGGCCTGGTAACGCACACGACTGCGCTCTGCTAGTAAGAATCTGTGCCAACAGGCGCGATGAAAAATCCCAACGAACGCGTTGGGTACATCATTTAAATTCACTGAAATTCCACTCCTGTAAGTCCTCCGCGGCCTGAGTCGAATTACGCCAGCATATGTTCCGGGTTCGAGTCGAGGGACTCGAATCTGAAAAAGATCGTGTTGTTTTGTCCTAAGACAGTTAACTGACCCTGATCCGTCAGGAGAGTCAGGCACACGCATCAACAATCCCTACACACTCAAATCATTCTCTAAACAAACAAAAATAGCTGCATCCGAAGGATTGAAGAGTCCTCAGCCGAATCTACGATTCGACTGAACACTCGGGGGCTACTGACATGGTTATACCCTACGGGTACCCGAGGTTAGCATACCTGGTCCAGTTCGATGGAAGTCCCACTCGACGACCTGCCAGGGTCCATGACGCCTATGACGGTTCAACTGATATGAAGCCCATGTGGACACAGACTCTCAAGCGCACAAGACAAGGAAAGCTCAAGACTAGAGTTAGAATACAACTTGTAACCAACTCGTATCGGCACCCGAGACCTAGCCTCCCCATATATAAAGGCTAGGAGGGGCCAACGAGGAGCCCCCCCCCGATAGACTAGACCACAACAGATCTATAGATCTAGATCTCTCTTAGAATCTCTCGCATATAAACCTCCACGCCAGATTGCATCTGCGCACCCCTGTAACCTTCGGTTCCGCCGTAATCAAGAGCAGACAAGCAGGAGTAGGGTTTTCCCTCCGGGGGCCTGAACCTGGGTAAACCTCGTGTCCCCGTGTTGCTTATTTCCTAACCATTCCGCGATCTCCAGCATCCCCATCTTCTCCAAAACCGAAGTCCATAACAATGGACATTGACGAGATTAAACCTCGTCAATTGGCGCCGTCTGTGGGAAATCGGGGGCGTTGATCGTGCGATCGCGACGGTCTCATCCACTTCAATCTATGATTCTTCGGCTACTAGAAGCGGATCTGATTTGGTTCTCTTGTCATTAAAATCGGACAGATCAGATCACATCCGGTCAATGCGTCTGTGTCCATGTCCGCATACTCAGCTTCGTCGTCAACGACTTCACTGTGGCACATCCGGCGAGTGCGTGCAGCCGGCCGGTCGGTCAGCTGGCCTAGTTTATAGTTAATGGATGCTGGTCTATTCTTGGAAAGGACCAGGAGGTGCAAGCTCACACGAGAAAAACTAGATCGAATCAATTTCTGATGCCACGCTAACCAAGCCTGTGTTGCATGAGCACCAAGAAGAGATGAGTCCGATCTGCAATATTGGGACGTTATTTTTCAGCAGGTTTCTAGAGAGTCCTTGGCGAAAGAAAAAGAAAAAGACCACGTCAGATCTTGTCAATATGTGGGACACAAGCAACAAAAAAGGAAATGGTGATGCCCGGCTTCGATTTAAATTGGTCTCTTCCTTGGAGACGTACATGTATCAATCAACATGTTTCAAGTGCTCTGGCATGCTGTCACGGGACCTTGTGTGAAGAATCAAGGAAAGCGAAGCCAAGAGGAAAGTATTTCGATCAGATCAGCCGAAAGAAAAAGTTTTCAACTCCGGCGATCCTCTACGACTTTCGGCTCCAACGACTCGGGGACTCGGGGGCTCGGGGGCTCCTTCGCTTCGGCGACCAGCCATGGCCTTCGGCTCTAGCAACCCGCTGCGGTCCTCGGCATCGGCGACCCAATGCGGCTTTCGGCTGCGATGACCCGATACATCCTTCGGATGTGGCGACCCGGTGCGGTCTTTGACCGCGACAATCTTCGGATGCGGAGCTCTCTACCACCATCAACTTCGGAAACCCGTCGCTGCTATGATTGCGGTCCGCCGCATGGCCCGCTACCGCGTCAACTTCGCCACGACAACCAACAAAGCTAAGTTTCCCTCTACTTAGAGTTGTTTTCCTTCTTAACTCGCACTCGAAACACTCGGGGGTTGCGCCCTCTTCGAGTAACCTAATGTGCCATCGGCTCCACGCACTCGAGCACCTCGAACGCGACCGCCCGAGTAGCTGATTCTGCCTGATCGTCGAATCCTTGAACTCCGAGTGCCTCGGCAAGGTACTGAGACTAAGGGTAATCAGGCTAACGAAAAGGCCTAGCAAACAGTGCAAAAGTGTCGACTCGATTGGCACCAGAATTTTACCTTACATGCCAAAAAACAAATATTCTTTATAAGATACAAGTACTTCACAATTCGTCATGTTTTTCTGCAGCTTACAAGGATGTCAAATGCGCCGAGCTATTCTATCGGGTCCTCCAACGGAGTCGACCATCGCCAGTCACGTTAACAGATGCCAAGACCCGAGTCGAAGCATTCCTCGGACGACCATATCAATCATCGACAAAAGCGGCGCTGGCCGCGCACCCCACAGAAGAAACGGCGTCGACTTCACCCGCAACATTGAGTCCTTCCGGCTAAAATGCCGCATCACTCCGCTACGTTGACTCCTGGCTCCTTATGCGTGAGACGGTGACTCGATGCACTTCTGGGTCAGTGGTTTCTCCTCGCATGAGTCTCCACTCGAGTCCGCGACTCGATTAGACACTCGAGGGCTACTCCTATCAGGAGCGCTGGTCGCGCACCCGATGTACTTCCGCGTCAGCGGTACGCCCACGAGATTTTTGGATACAACTACATGATACCAGACTCGAGTCTCTGCCCGAGTCTACGACTTCGCCAAACACTCGGGGGCTACTCCAAACTGGAGCGCTAATCGCGCACACAGAAGATCTTCGAGTGGCACACTTCGATTTCTCACTCGAATCAACGATTCGACTAAGGACTCGGGGTCTACTCCTATCAGGAGCGCTGACCGCACACTAGACGCACGATTAAGGTACTACACCAACAATCTATTCTTCGAGTCCTACGTCGAGTCTACGACTCCACTACGGACTCGGGGGCTGAAAGGATACGGATGTCGCCTAGAGGGGGGTGAATAGGAGATTAAAACTTTTCCTAGAGTGGCTCAACAAAGGCGGAATAAAACTAGCGTTTTACTTTGTCAAGCACAACCTAGAACAACTAGGATTCACCTATGTGCACCAACAACTTATGTTAAGCAATACAAGCAACAAAGTGATAGCAAGATATAGATTACTTCAAGCACGAAGGCTATCACAATGTAAAGTGCATAAGTAAAAGCTCGGTTATAGAGATAACCGAGGCACGCGGGGACGACGATATTTTACCGAGTTCCTCCCAACATGGAGTACGTCTCGTTTGGAGAGGGGGTGGTATCAAACTACCAACACCACAAAAGGCCTCCCTTATTCTCCGGTGAATCTCACCCCAATGGGATCGATTCACGCTTCCACTATCGGTGCACTTGTCGGTGGCAACCGGAACCTCTCACAAGATTGGGGCACTTCTCCACAACTTAATTGGAGGCTTCCAACAAACGCCACAAAATGCCTCAACAAATGCCACCAAGGCCACAATGCCACCAAGACCACAAAACCGTCTAGGGTTCCAAGAACCCAAGAGGGACAAGCTCCAATGAGCAACTCAAACCAAATCCTTCGAGGAGAACTCAAACCGATGCACCAAATGCAAATGGCAAGAACACCACAAAGATGCTCAAATCCCTCACTCTTAAGTTCCAACAAAGATACTAAAACTATTGGGGGAACAAGAGAGGAGGAATCAAAGAGATACACAAAATCCCCAAAATCTAGATCCCCAAAGATACACTCACAAAGAGATGAATCGGTTAGGTCAAAACGTGGGTCTAGATCACCTCCAACTACCCCTCAAATATATGCAAGAATCAATGGAGGGGTGTGTAGAAATCAAGCTCAAAGAGTAAGGCAAATAGGGGCAAAGCTTAGACAAAAGGAGGAGTGAGAAGTAACCCTAAAAGATGAAGGGGCAAAGCTATTTAAAGGGCAGGGCAAAATATGGCCGTTGAGGCGTTTTTCCTGGACTAACCGGTAGTACCGGATTGTACCGGTACTACCGGACCGAAACACCAAATAGCCCCAGCAGCGGTCAACACAGTAGGCGGGGAAACGCGGGGCAGTGCGCGGGATTGGCGGCAGGCGGCAGTGCGGGCCCAGCGCGAGCTGGGGCTAGCAGGGCGAGCGGGCGGCATGCTCGCAAGGCGAGCCAAGCGCGTGCGCGCGCGAGGAGTGGCGGTGGATGCGGCAGGCGCGCGCGGGAGCCAAGGCGGGGCCAGGCGAGTGGGGCCAAGCCCGGGCGCGCGCAGCGAGGCGATGACGCGAGCAGCGCGTGGGCTGATGCGCGCAGCGAGTCAACGCGCTCGCGGGGGCGAGCGGACGCAGCGGGTGAAGCGAGCAAGCGCTGCGGGGCGCGCACAGGGCAGACGCGGCGGCGGGAGAGATGGGCCAGGGAGAAGCGAGGCTAGCTACGCTATGTGGAGGGGACGGCCCGGTACTATCGGCCGCATGGGGCGGTAGTACCGCACGGGACGGTAGTGCCAGCCTGGACTATCGCATGGGCCAGGAAGGGAGCGGGCTGGGTCAGACATGTTCGGTACTGGGCCCGGTAGTACCGAACAGTCCAGAAAAATCTTTTTCTTTTCTTTTTAAAAGCAAATATACAAACGGTCATAACTTTTGATTGGAGACTCCGATTGACCTGATTCCAATTGCATTGGATAGAGGACAACAAGGGAATTCCAATAAAAAGTGGAAATATTGATTATTACCAAGTGGGAGTGTATCAATTAATATAATGTGAGATACCTCACTTGGTGAGAAACCGAAAAACCGCATAAATCAAAATCGCAACAAGATACATATGGGAGATCCGATTTTGATGAACAAGAGCTTGTTATGGAGATTACCACAAGCTCTATATCCTCACATGGATAAGACAAAATAACAACCAAATGCGATGATGCAAGTATGCAAAGGTTTGATCTCTCTCCGAACAATGTGACCGAATTACTAATATGAGAGCCCCTCTTGATAGTACGGTTATATATCCTAAACCTGGTCTCCTACACACAACAAGAGACCGGAAAAAGGGAAAACCTATCAAGATTATACCTTTGCCTTGAGCATTCCACTTGAGCTCGATGTAGACGGTCTTGCCCTTCTCAAGATGGAACGCCTTTTTTAATTCCTCATCATCGACCTCGCATATTGAGCTTGCACGACAAATCTTCTTTGCATTTCATCGACCTTGAAGCCAACACATGCTCCAAGCGATGTCAATGGACAAATCCTACAAGTATAACTTAATACACACATTAGTCCATAAATATTTTCAATAATTACCAAAACCACACATGGGGGCCCAACATGTTCTTTCAATCTCCCCCATTTTGGTAATTGATGACAATCTGTAAGGTTCCCAACCTTTAATAAGGTAGAGTCCCATGTGT
Source organism: Avena sativa (assembly GCA_916181665.1). NCBI lineage: Eukaryota > Viridiplantae > Streptophyta > Magnoliopsida > Poales > Poaceae > Avena > Avena sativa. The sequence goes on along the minus strand of OV702293.1, from coordinate 445,647,497 downwards.
TTACAATGCTAGTCCCTGGATCAATAGCTAGCATCCACAGTTAAGATTTAATATCAAGAAACAAAGGTCATAATACAACTTTATAACCAGGAATAAATAAGTTATTACATCTTACATAGCTCATTTGGCTATTACATTACATTGCAGCAGAATATCTATAAGCATGGGTCCTTCATCTTCAAAGTGCCAGAGGCAGACATGTTGGTTGTAGACTTTGTAATCCTAATCATCAAACTTTACTAACATCAATCAAACCTGCAACATACAAGTTACAGCCACAAGGGTCAATACATTTGAATTGTATTGGCAAGTGATACTATGGTAGTATAGTGGAGTCTATCCTCTATATGCATTTGGCAAAGTGGAGTTGAGGCTTGCATTGCTCAAAAATAGATTTTCCTTATCATTTGAAAACACTAAGTTTTTGCTTGACAAAAAAATCTTTCCCAAGGCATCTATCAGTCAAAGATTGAAGATCCTTTAACCCTTGTTCAACCACAAGTTTTTAACTTAGAAATTTGGATGATGAGATTCTTGATAGCTTCCATGTCTTGATGCTCAAATTGTCCTTTACCAGGGACATGGCTAAGTACTTAGGTTTTACACTCTGCAGAGGTGGTGCACTTTCCCCACAAGACTTGGTTTCCCAAGACAAGATCTTTCAGAAGACTTTCCTTAGACCAAATGGACGCGTTCCAACCTATCATCCCACTACCACCAACTGTCCAAATGGCTAAGTTCTAGCAACCTATATGATCCAGGCAGAGCCCATAATGCCAAGTGGCTGCACTTGAAGCTTCTCAACATTTGACATCTCAAATCTCTTTGTTCCTGGGTGGCCATCCACAAGTGAGATACACAAGGTAAACCATAAACATGGCCCTTGTGAACCACTCAACCAAAAACCACCAAGCAATTACCATTCCACCCAGGTGATTCATTAACTGAGTTGTTTTACTAAACAAAAACACAAGTCCTCAGACTTAGAAATTTTTCCATAGTGTGAATATATATCCACCCTTGTTTTCTATTAGCTAATCTAAGCATGATAGTAGTAGGAATCTTAACTTAGGAAATTTTCTACTAAGGTTTCATCTACTAGGTTTTCCCATAGCATGGTTATACTTAGCAAAATTCCATGCAAGTTTTACTTAGAAAAATCACTAATGCATAGTGAAGGTAATGGGACAAAAAGTATGAAGCATCACTTGCCTTTTTGGTAGAGGGTATAAGTTCACTCCTTGTCCTTGCAACAATCACACTCTTCAAGTCACTACAATTCAATCAAGCAAGGCACAAACTCAATCTACCAATCAAGCCAAACATCACATAAAATCATAGAACCAAGATAATGCATGCAAGCATGCCAAGGATTGTTTTATTTGGAAAAGTGGTTCCTAATGGGACATAAACATTTGAAAACACCTAATGGTCATTTTATAAAGTGGCAAAGTCATTTGCAAAAGGTTTCACTTCATAAACCATTTTCAAAACAAAGTATCATTTTATGTGGTGTAGAAATGTTTTTACTAAGGCATTAATCTATAGGGTTCACAAAATATGTTTTCAAACCATAAAACTTGGTGTTTAGGGTCAGAGAGTTTAAAACAAAACATTTCCCAAAAGTTTTCTTCCAAAAACATTTTTAATAAATAACTATATTTTTATTTGACTAGAAATGGTTTTAAATCAAAGAATCATTCTTTTGTTTCACTAAATACATTTTTGAAACAAAAGTGTTTCCTATGGTCAGTAGGTTCAAATCACACCATTTGCCAAAGATTTTATCCCCAAAATCATTTTTGAACAATTTTTATGGTCTAAACAAGCATACATATGTTTCTGCAAAAACAAACCTTTTAACAGAAACTTTTTACTAAACAAATGGCATGGTTGGCTAGGGCTGGTTTTTCTGAATCCATTGATATAAAATTTGCAAAATTTGGACGTGTGGTTTGAAAGTTGTGCAATTTACAAAATCACAAATCTAATAGATCAATTCTGTTCTAATTCAACTCAACAGAGACACGTGGCGTGTTCCTATTCGCTGATACCGCTTCGTCTGGATCACGCGCTGTAGGCCGTAGGATTAAACTAACATCACACGGCTCAGATCACACGTACCGTTTCGGTTTAAGTCAATCTATCGCGTCCACTGGATCACGATCTGATGGCTTAGATGAGTTTGACCATCAACTGGCGGCGCCGGCGGCGATGACTGGCGGCGCACGCTCTGTCCGAGGTGGTCCGGCCGTTCTAGGAAGCGAGAGAAGAGGATTAGAGGCTCACCGTGATCGCAAGGACGTGGGGAAGCTCGACGTGCTGGTTGTAGGCGAAGGGGCGCTCGCATGTGCTGGCGATTGCTCGCCGGAGTTGCTGTGGGCGGCGGGTGTCTCTGGAGGTCGTCAAGGGTGAGGCTGCGATTCATGCCGAAGCAAAATAAGTACATGGTTAGGCGCGGGAGGGTGTGGTGTACACGCGAGCATGATCGAGAGGGCTCGGGGTGGTCTGGCTTACCAGGGGGAGGTCGTCGGAGAAGAACCAGACGGTGGTGGCGGCGGTTGTTGTCGTTGCCGATGTTCTAGGGCGCCCGCGGGTGAATGGAAAGCGCCGGGAGAAGCGCCAGGGCTTGGAGAGTATGTGAGTGTGGTCAAGGAGGCAAGGGGCGATGTGGTGCTGCCAGAATTGGCCAAGAACCTCGTCGGAGACGACGGCGGTGTAGAAGAAATTCGAGGCAGCCTGGGGGCTCTCCTGCAGCGGTGTCTGAGGGGAAAGGAAGGGGAGGGGGAGGTGGTTAAACGAGCGTGATCGCGGGGGATTTCAATTCGCAGAATAACTCGTATTGATTCGGTTTAAGACGCGGAGGAAACAGTTAGAGGCGAGTTCATCGGGGGTGAAGACGACGATGATCTGGCTGTGGGGCCCGGCGTCAGTGAGGGAGGAACGTTTCAGGTGGGGTCCAATGGTCAGCGTCTGTGCGGGTTAAATCGTGAGTGGAAGAAAACGCTTCGGGGGAGAGAGGGAAATGGGCTGCTGGGCCAGGTGGGCTTGCTGGGTTGGATCAGGTTTGATTCATTTTTTTATACAGATAGTTTTTCTTTTTCCAATTCGATTTTCTGTTTTGAAATTCAAACAACAAATTCAAAATTCAAATCAATCAAATTTCTACCACACTTTGTATTAAATTTTTGGTTCTGTTTAACAACATAAAACCAAAGTCCAAAAATAAAATAATATTTTTATTCCTTTTTAGGATCTATTTAATAATTAATTAAAATAGACTTTATTTATTAATTCAAATAGGTTTTGATTTATTTAATAAAATCTCCATTTGAAATCTAAATATTATCAAAACCAAATCAGTAGGTTTTATTTGGAAATAAAGAATACTTGGAAAACTTGTTTAAAATAAAATAACATTTTTATTTTAGGGTCCATTAATAATTAAATAAGATGGACCTTAGTTAAGAATTCAAATAGGATTTGTTTTATTAAAATCTTTATTTTGAAATCTAAAATAAAACCAAAAACACTTAAGTAGGTTTTAATTGAGAATATAAATACTTGGAAAACTTATTTAAAATAATTTAATAAGTTTTAGTGTTTATTTAAAATGGGAAAAGCCTTTATTTTTAATAAAATTGGATATTAATAAATCCTCATTATTTTGTTTAAAAAAACTTTTACTCTTTTAATCAAAGCAAAACCTTTTATTTCAAAAGATTGGCCAAGGTTTAATTTGGCTCATAAAATAATCCTTATTTATATTTCTACCCTTTCATTTGAAAACCAAATCTTTTTATTAAAAGATCCAAAATAATAATTCCAAATGTTTTTAACTTTGTTGTTTATTTATCTTTTTAAATCCTTTTAAGATTTTATTTGATCAAATAGGTTTGAAGGTTTCCAATTGGGATCAAAAAGTTTCTTCTCACCCTGAAAATCAATAAAGTTTTATTTTATTCATTTATTTTTCACATTACAAGATTTGGAAAATCTTGGGATGTGACAGGCTACCACCCTTAAAATAAATCTCGTCCCGAGATTTGGGAAGGCTAGGGTTACAAATTGGCTCAAAGCATCTAGGGTAGTACCACCCTTAAAAATTTTCCAACTAAATTACATCTTGGCTTGCTTGGGATCTTGGTGTAACTTTCCTGGACAGAAGTTTGCATAGTGGCCTAGTTCCTTGCATTTGAAACATGTGATAAGGCTGAGGTCTTGAGGTGGCTTCTCTGGACAATATGATGCATAATGTCCTAACTCTTTGCAGTGGTTGCACATCACTTGGCTAGTATCCTTCCTCATCTTGGGTTTCACTAGCTTTTGTTTGTCTTCTTGGCTCTTCTTCTTTTCTGGGCATTCATTGGCATAGTGTCCCATCTCTTTGCAATTGTAACATTGCAACTGGCTTTTATCCTTCTTCTTCTTTTTGGGTCTCTCCAAAGCTAGGAGTTCTTCTAGTTCATGCTCTTCATATCTCACCTCAAAGGTGGGAAATCTTTCTCTCTTCTTGGGGCATTGATCTTCATGCTCCTTGGGTGTATGATCCTTGTCTCCACAAATATTGCATGCTTGGGTTCCTTCTAGAATAACATCTTTGTCATCCTTGTTGTCATTAGCTCTTTGGGAAAAGTTTTCTCTCATGTTGATCATTTGAGTAACTAATCCTTGCAACAATTGGGATTGAAGTTTCAAAATCCTTTGTATGTCTGGGTCTAGTCCATTGTTGTTGGCTAAAAGCTGAGTTGTCTCTTGGCTCAACTGGTTTTGGGTTGCTATAAGTTCTCTCATGTTGTCCTCTTGGTTGTTGTTGTCACCCTTCTTGATGTTGGAGTCTCTTGGAGAAGTCATCTGTTTGGGTTGGGTAGGGATTAGAATAGGCAAAATATCTCTAAGGATTCTAATCACACACATCACAGTTCACACAAGCAATGTGCAAGCAATCACAAAAAAACACTCAAACAACAAGTTTCAAGCACATTTTTAGGCAACCAAAATATTTTTGTTACACCACATAAGTTGGTGGGTTTGACTTAAACTAAATATGGTGGTCCATCTATATGGTTCACTTGAAGTCTTTCCATCCTTCTTAGTTGATTCTTCTTGCTTGAGATCATGGTTTCCTTGGGAAATCTCTTAGTCACAAAAAACTTCAAAATTGATGATGGCTCTTTCTAAATTGTGTTTCCTTAGTCTCCAAATCTTGAGCAAGATTTCCTTGTCTCACTTGTCCCTAGTGACATCCAAGATTGAAGTCCTTGGTGAATATGCTGAAGATGTTGAAGTCATTAGAGTTGAAGATGTTGAAGTCATTAGAGTTGAGGAAGTCCTTTGCACATGGTGAAGTCCTTGGCCATGGGGTAGGTTTTTCCATCAAGTTGAAATAGATGAGATGTAGAATCAAAACCAAAATGGTTGAGGAAAGAGTTTACAAGATTGTTTGTAAATAAGTTTTGGAACAAATACAACTCCTATTTTTCTAAGGGTTTTGTCCAATCCTAGGTTTACAAATCCTACAGGCAACACAATGCTCTGATACCATCTGTAAGGTTCCCAACCTTTAATAAGGTAGAGTCCCCTGTGTTTACAATGCTAGTCCCTGGATCAATAGCTAGCATCCACAGTTAAGATTTAATATCAAGAAACAAAGGTCATAATACAACTTTATAACCAGGAATAAATAAGTTATTACATCTTACATAGCTCATTTGGCTATTACATTACATTGCAGCAGAATATCTATAAGCATGGGTCCTTCATCTTCAAAGTGCCAGAGGCAGACATGTTGGTTGTAGACTTTGTAATCCTAATCATCAAACTTTACTAACATCAATCAAACCTGCAACATACAAGTTACAGCCACAAGGGTCAATACATTTGAATTGTATTGGCAAGTGATACTATGGTAGTATAGTGGAGTCTATCCTCTATATGCATTTGGCAAAGTGGAGTTGAGGCTTGCATTGCTCAAAAATAGATTTTCCTTATCATTTGAAAACACTAAGTTTTTGCTTGACAAAAAAATCTTTCCCAAGGCATCTATCAGTCAAAGATTGAAGATCCTTTAACCCTTGTTCAACCACAAGTTTTTAACTTAGAAATTTGGATGATGAGATTCTTGATAGCTTCCATGTCTTGATGCTCAAATTGTCCTTTACCAGGGACATGGCTAAGTACTTAGGTTTTACACTCTGCAGAGGTGGTGCACTTTCCCCACAAGACTTGGTTTCCCAAGACAAGATCTTTCAGAAGACTTTCCTTAGACCAAATGGACGCGTTCCAACCTATCATCCCACTACCACCAACTGTCCAAATGGCTAAGTTCTAGCAACCTATATGATCCAGGCAGAGCCCATAATGCCAAGTGGCTGCACTTGAAGCTTCTCAACATTTGACATCTCAAATCTCTTTGTTCCTGGGTGGCCATCCACAAGTGAGATACACAAGGTAAACCATAAACATGGCCCTTGTGAACCACTCAACCAAAAACCACCAAGCAATTACCATTCCACCCAGGTGATTCATTAACTGAGTTGTTTTACTAAACAAAAACACAAGTCCTCAGACTTAGAAATTTTTCCATAGTGTGAATATATATCCACCCTTGTTTTCTATTAGCTAATCTAAGCATGATAGTAGTAGGAATCTTAACTTAGGAAATTTTCTACTAAGGTTTCATCTACTAGGTTTTCCCATAGCATGGTTATACTTAGCAAAATTCCATGCAAGTTTTACTTAGAAAAATCACTAATGCATAGTGAAGGTAATGGGACAAAAAGTATGAAGCATCACTTGCCTTTTTGGTAGAGGGTATAAGTTCACTCCTTGTCCTTGCAACAATCACACTCTTCAAGTCACTACAATTCAATCAAGCAAGGCACAAACTCAATCTACCAATCAAGCCAAACATCACATAAAATCATAGAACCAAGATAATGCATGCAAGCATGCCAAGGATTGTTTTATTTGGAAAAGTGGTTCCTAATGGGACATAAACATTTGAAAACACCTAATGGTCATTTTATAAAGTGGCAAAGTCATTTGCAAAAGGTTTCACTTCATAAACCATTTTCAAAACAAAGTATCATTTTATGTGGTGTAGAAATGTTTTTACTAAGGCATTAATCTATAGGGTTCACAAAATATGTTTTCAAACCATAAAACTTGGTGTTTAGGGTCAGAGAGTTTAAAACAAAACATTTCCCAAAAGTTTTCTTCCAAAAACATTTTTAATAAATAACTATATTTTTATTTGACTAGAAATGGTTTTAAATCAAAGAATCATTCTTTTGTTTCACTAAATACATTTTTGAAACAAAAGTGTTTCCTATGGTCAGTAGGTTCAAATCACACCATTTGCCAAAGATTTTATCCCCAAAATCATTTTTGAACAATTTTTATGGTCTAAACAAGCATACATATGTTTCTGCAAAAACAAACCTTTTAACAGAAACTTTTTACTAAACAAATGGCATGGTTGGCTAGGGCTGGTTTTTCTGAATCCATTGATATAAAATTTGCAAAATTTGGACGTGTGGTTTGAAAGTTGTGCAATTTACAAAATCACAAATCTAATAGATCAATTCTGTTCTAATTCAACTCAACAGAGACACGTGGCGTGTTCCTATTCGCTGATACCGCTTCGTCTGGATCACGCGCTGTAGGCCGTAGGATTAAACTAACATCACACGGCTCAGATCACACGTACCGTTTCGGTTTAAGTCAATCTATCGCGTCCACTGGATCACGATCTGATGGCTTAGATGAGTTTGACCATCAACTGGCGGCGCCGGCGGCGATGACTGGCGGCGCACGCTCTGTCCGAGGTGGTCCGGCCGTTCTAGGAAGCGAGAGAAGAGGATTAGAGGCTCACCGTGATCGCAAGGACGTGGGGAAGCTCGACGTGCTGGTTGTAGGCGAAGGGGCGCTCGCATGTGCTGGCGATTGCTCGCCGGAGTTGCTGTGGGCGGCGGGTGTCTCTGGAGGTCGTCAAGGGTGAGGCTGCGATTCATGCCGAAGCAAAATAAGTACATGGTTAGGCGCGGGAGGGTGTGGTGTACACGCGAGCATGATCGAGAGGGCTCGGGGTGGTCTGGCTTACCAGGGGGAGGTCGTCGGAGAAGAACCAGACGGTGGTGGCGGCGGTTGTTGTCGTTGCCGATGTTCTAGGGCGCCCGCGGGTGAATGGAAAGCGCCGGGAGAAGCGCCAGGGCTTGGAGAGTATGTGAGTGTGGTCAAGGAGGCAAGGGGCGATGTGGTGCTGCCAGAATTGGCCAAGAACCTCGTCGGAGACGACGGCGGTGTAGAAGAAATTCGAGGCAGCCTGGGGGCTCTCCTGCAGCGGTGTCTGAGGGGAAAGGAAGGGGAGGGGGAGGTGGTTAAACGAGCGTGATCGCGGGGGATTTCAATTCGCAGAATAACTCGTATTGATTCGGTTTAAGACGCGGAGGAAACAGTTAGAGGCGAGTTCATCGGGGGTGAAGACGACGATGATCTGGCTGTGGGGCCCGGCGTCAGTGAGGGAGGAACGTTTCAGGTGGGGTCCAATGGTCAGCGTTTGTGCGGGTTAAATCGTGAGTGGAAGAAAACGCTTCGGGGGAGAGAGGGAAATGGGCTGCTGGGCCAGGTGGGCTTGCTGGGTTGGATCAGGTTTGATTCATTTTTTTATACAGATAGTTTTTCTTTTTCCAATTCGATTTTCTGTTTTGAAATTCAAACAACAAATTCAAAATTCAAATCAATCAAATTTCTACCACACTTTGTATTAAATTTTTGGTTCTGTTTAACAACATAAAACCAAAGTCCAAAAATAAAATAATATTTTTATTCCTTTTTAGGATCTATTTAATAATTAATTAAAATAGACTTTATTTATTAATTCAAATAGGTTTTGATTTATTTAATAAAATCTCCATTTGAAATCTAAATATTATCAAAACCAAATCAGTAGGTTTTATTTGGAAATAAAGAATACTTGGAAAACTTGTTTAAAATAAAATAACATTTTTATTTTAGGGTCCATTAATAATTAAATAAGATGGACCTTAGTTAAGAATTCAAATAGGATTTGTTTTATTAAAATCTTTATTTTGAAATCTAAAATAAAACCAAAAACACTTAAGTAGGTTTTAATTGAGAATATAAATACTTGGAAAACTTATTTAAAATAATTTAATAAGTTTTAGTGTTTATTTAAAATGGGAAAAGCCTTTATTTTTAATAAAATTGGATATTAATAAATCCTCATTATTTTGTTTAAAAAAACTTTTACTCTTTTAATCAAAGCAAAACCTTTTATTTCAAAAGATTGGCCAAGGTTTAATTTGGCTCATAAAATAATCCTTATTTATATTTCTACCCTTTCATTTGAAAACCAAATCTTTTTATTAAAAGATCCAAAATAATAATTCCAAATGTTTTTAACTTTGTTGTTTATTTATCTTTTTAAATCCTTTTAAGATTTTATTTGATCAAATAGGTTTGAAGGTTTCCAATTGGGATCAAAAAGTTTCTTCTCACCCTGAAAATCAATAAAGTTTTATTTTATTCATTTATTTTTCACATTACAAGATTTGGAAAATCTTGGGATGTGACAGGCTACCACCCTTAAAATAAATCTCGTCCCGAGATTTGGGAAGGCTAGGGTTACAAATTGGCTCAAAGCATCTAGGGTAGTACCACCCTTAAAAATTTTCCAACTAAATTACATCTTGGCTTGCTTGGGATCTTGGTGTAACTTTCCTGGACAGAAGTTTGCATAGTGGCCTAGTTCCTTGCATTTGAAACATGTGATAAGGCTGAGGTCTTGAGGTGGCTTCTCTGGACAATATGATGCATAATGTCCTAACTCTTTGCAGTGGTTGCACATCACTTGGCTAGTATCCTTCCTCATCTTGGGTTTCACTAGCTTTTGTTTGTCTTCTTGGCTCTTCTTCTTTTCTGGGCATTCATTGGCATAGTGTCCCATCTCTTTGCAATTGTAACATTGCAACTGGCTTTTATCCTTCTTCTTCTTTTTGGGTCTCTCCAAAGCTAGGAGTTCTTCTAGTTCATGCTCTTCATATCTCACCTCAAAGGTGGGAAATCTTTCTCTCTTCTTGGGGCATTGATCTTCATGCTCCTTGGGTGTATGATCCTTGTCTCCACAAATATTGCATGCTTGGGTTCCTTCTAGAATAACATCTTTGTCATCCTTGTTGTCATTAGCTCTTTGGGAAAAGTTTTCTCTCATGTTGATCATTTGAGTAACTAATCCTTGCAACAATTGGGATTGAAGTTTCAAAATCCTTTGTATGTCTGGGTCTAGTCCATTGTTGTTGGCTAAAAGCTGAGTTGTCTCTTGGCTCAACTGGTTTTGGGTTGCTATAAGTTCTCTCATGTTGTCCTCTTGGTTGTTGTTGTCACCCTTCTTGATGTTGGAGTCTCTTGGAGAAGTCATCTGTTTGGGTTGGGTAGGGATTAGAATAGGCAAAATATCTCTAAGGATTCTAATCACACACATCACAGTTCACACAAGCAATGTGCAAGCAATCACAAAAAAACACTCAAACAACAAGTTTCAAGCACATTTTTAGGCAACCAAAATATTTTTGTTACACCACATAAGTTGGTGGGTTTGACTTAAACTAAATATGGTGGTCCATCTATATGGTTCACTTGAAGTCTTTCCATCCTTCTTAGTTGATTCTTCTTGCTTGAGATCATGGTTTCCTTGGGAAATCTCTTAGTCACAAAAAACTTCAAAATTGATGATGGCTCTTTCTAAATTGTGTTTCCTTAGTCTCCAAATCTTGAGCAAGATTTCCTTGTCTCACTTGTCCCTAGTGACATCCAAGATTGAAGTCCTTGGTGAATATGCTGAAGATGTTGAAGTCATTAGAGTTGAAGATGTTGAAGTCATTAGAGTTGAGGAAGTCCTTTGCACATGGTGAAGTCCTTGGCCATGGGGTAGGTTTTTCCATCAAGTTGAAATAGATGAGATGTAGAATCAAAACCAAAATGGTTGAGGAAAGAGTTTACAAGATTGTTTGTAAATAAGTTTTGGAACAAATACAACTCCTATTTTTCTAAGGGTTTTGTCCAATCCTAGGTTTACAAATCCTACAGGCAACACAATGCTCTGATACCATCTGTAAGGTTCCCAACCTTTAATAAGGTAGAGTCCCCTGTGTTTACAATGCTAGTCCCTGGATCAATAGCTAGCATCCACAGTTAAGATTTAATATCAAGAAACAAAGGTCATAATACAACTTTATAACCAGGAATAAATAAGTTATTACATCTTACATAGCTCATTTGGCTATTACATTACATTGCAGCAGAATATCTATAAGCATGGGTCCTTCATCTTCAAAGTGCCAGAGGCAGACATGTTGGTTGTAGACTTTGTAATCCTAATCATCAAACTTTACTAACATCAATCAAACCTGCAACATACAAGTTACAGCCACAAGGGTCAATACATTTGAATTGTATTGGCAAGTGATACTATGGTAGTATAGTGGAGTCTATCCTCTATATGCATTTGGCAAAGTGGAGTTGAGGCTTGCATTGCTCAAAAATAGATTTTCCTTATCATTTGAAAACACTAAGTTTTTGCTTGACAAAAAAATCTTTCCCAAGGCATCTATCAGTCAAAGATTGAAGATCCTTTAACCCTTGTTCAACCACAAGTTTTTAACTTAGAAATTTGGATGATGATATTCTTGATAGCTTCCATGTCTTGATGCTCAAATTGTCCTTTACCAGGGACATGGCTAAGTACTTAGGTTTTACACTCTGCAGAGGTGGTGCACTTTCCCCACAAGACTTGGTTTCCCAAGACAAGATCTTTCAGAAGACTTTCCTTAGACCAAATGGACGCGTTCCAACCTATCATCCCACTACCACCAACTGTCCAAATGGCTAAGTTCTAGCAACCTATATGATCCAGGCAGAGCCCATAATGCCAAGTGGCTGCACTTGAAGCTTCTCAACATTTGACATCTCAAATCTCTTTGTTCCTGGGTGGCCATCCACAAGTGAGATACACAAGGTAAACCATAAACATGGCCCTTGTGAACCACTCAACCAAAAACCACCAAGCAATTACCATTCCACCCAGGTGATTCATTAACTGAGTTGTTTTACTAAACAAAAACACAAGTCCTCAGACTTAGAAATTTTTCCATAGTGTGAATATATATCCACCCTTGTTTTCTATTAGCTAATCTAAGCATGATAGTAGTAGGAATCTTAACTTAGGAAATTTTCTACTAAGGTTTCATCTACTAGGTTTTCCCATAGCATGGTTATACTTAGCAAAATTCCATGCAAGTTTTACTTAGAAAAATCACTAATGCATAGTGAAGGTAATGGGACAAAAAGTATGAAGCATCACTTGCCTTTTTGGTAGAGGGTATAAGTTCACTCCTTGTCCTTGCAACAATCACACTCTTCAAGTCACTACAATTCAATCAAGCAAGGCACAAACTCAATCTACCAATCAAGCCAAACATCACATAAAATCATAGAACCAAGATAATGCATGCAAGCATGCCAAGGATTGTTTTATTTGGAAAAGTGGTTCCTAATGGGACATAAACATTTGAAAACACCTAATGGTCATTTTATAAAGTGGCAAAGTCATTTGCAAAAGGTTTCACTTCATAAACCATTTTCAAAACAAAGTATCATTTTATGTGGTGTAGAAATGTTTTTACTAAGGCATTAATCTATAGGGTTCACAAAATATGTTTTCAAACCATAAAACTTGGTGTTTAGGGTCAGAGAGTTTAAAACAAAACATTTCCCAAAAGTTTTCTTCCAAAAACATTTTTAATAAATAACTATATTTTTATTTGACTAGAAATGGTTTTAAATCAAAGAATCATTCTTTTGTTTCACTAAATACATTTTTGAAACAAAAGTGTTTCCTATGGTCAGTAGGTTCAAATCACACCATTTGCCAAAGATTTTATCCCCAAAATCATTTTTGAACAATTTTTATGGTCTAAACAAGCATACATATGTTTCTGCAAAAACAAACCTTTTAACAGAAACTTTTTACTAAACAAATGGCATGGTTGGCTAGGGCTGGTTTTTCTGAATCCATTAATATAAAATTCACAAAATTTGGACGTGTGGTTTGAAAGTTGTGCAATTTACAAAATCACAAATCTAATAGATCAATTCTGTTCTAATTCAACTCAACAGAGACACGTGGCGTGTTCCTATTCGCTGATACCGCTTCGTCTGGATCACGCGCTGTAGGCCGTAGGATTAAACTAACATCGCACGGCTCAGATCACACGTACCGTTTCGGTTTAAGTCAATCTATCGTGTACACTGGATCACGATCTGACGGCTCAGATGAGTTTGACCATCAACTGGCTGCGCCGGCGGCGATGACTGGCGGCGCACGCTCTGTCCGAGGTGGTCCGGCCGTTCTAGGAAGCGAGAGAAGAGGAGTAGAGTCTCACCGTGATCGCAAAGACGTGGGGAAGCTCGACGTGCTGGTTGTAGGCGAAGGGGCGCTCGCATGTGCTGGCGATTGCTCGCCGGAGTTGCTGTGGGCGGAGGGTGTCTCTGGAGGTCGTCAAGGGCGAGGCTGCGATTCGTGCCGAAGCAAGATAAGTACATGGTTAGGCGCGGGAGGGTGTGGTGTACACGCGAGCATGATCGAGAGGGCTCGGGGTGGTCTGGCTTACCAGGGGGAGGTCGTCGGAGAAGAACCAGACGGTGGTGGCGGCGGTTGTTGTCGTTGCCGACGTTCTGGGGCGCCCGCGGGTGAATGGAAAGCACCGGGAGAAGCGTCAGGGCTTGGAGAGTATGTGAGTGTGGTCAAGGAGGCAAGGGGCGATGCGGTGCTGCCGGAATTGGCCAAGAACCTCGTCGGAGACGGCGGCGGTGTAGAAGAAATTGGAGGCAGCCTGGGGGTTTAAATTAGAAGAAATCTTTATTTTGAAATCTAAAATAAAACCAAAAACACTTCAGTAGGTTTTAATTGAGAATATAAATACTTGGAAAACTTATTTAAAATAATTTAATAAGTTTTAGTGTTTATTTAAAATGGGAAAAGCCTTTATTTTTAATAAAATTGGATATTAATAAATCCTCATTATTTTGTTTAAAAAACTTTTACTCTTTTAATCAAAGCAAAACCTTTTATTTCAAAAGATTGGCCAAGGTTTAATTTGGCTCATAAAATAATCCTTATTTATATTTCTACCCTTTCATTTGAAAACCAAATCTTTTTATTAAAAGATCCAAAATAATAATTCCAAATATTTTTAACTTTATTGTTTATTTATCTTTTTAAATCCTTTTAAGATTTTATTTGATCAAATAGGTTTGAAGTTTTCCAATTGGGATCAAAAAGTTTCTTCTCACCCTGAAAATCAACAAAGTTTTATTTTATTCATTTGTTTTTCACATTACAAGATTTGGAAAATCTTGGGATGTGACACAATCCCTTTAAGAGGGTTTATATAAGGAATATTAATGAATAAAATGGTAATACCAATATCAAATACTACAAAAGTATGTGATATTGGTACCACCACCATATATAGAGCAAACTCCCCCACAATCTATGCATGTGTGATGAACTTGAATTTCATTGCATATATTGCCAATCATTATCATTGGTGGAGTTTCCTCTATATATACCACATGCTAAGCAACAACAAAGATGCAAGAGAATGAGAGGCAAATGCTTAAGAACAAACTCAATGCATAAACCAACTTCCCTTAAACCCTCTAAAACTTCTCCCCCATTGGCATCGATTGCTGAAATGGGTGACAAGTTCTAAAAGGCAAATATAGTAATAATTCCTCCAAAGGTGTGCCTTCGCACATATCCAATGATGAATACTTGGGAGGGAGTAGAACTATATCGAGGATCCGAAGATTGCCAAAATAAAGCCAAATGATGCAAGCAATTTACAACATCCGACAAACCAAATGAAAACAACGAATGGGTCCAAATGGAAACAACAAGATGTTATGATATGAGCAAAAGAGTGCTTCAAATAACAAATAGAGAAGCTCCCCAAGATTTGGGCACAATTGTAAAATAAATGCATTGGAATACATAATGAACAAATATGGAATCCTTGCTCCCCCATAAGCATTTAAAGCACAACAAATGAGAAAGAAGACAAATGAGCATTATTAAATGAATTAGATGAGCTCCCCAAAAATAATGCACCAATTATGATAATTATATTTGGGAAAAAAGGTGCATAATCATGGAATCCTCACTCATCCAAATTCATTTAACAATACAAGGCATGAGAGAACAAGTATGAGTGCCCGAAGATGCAAACAGGAGGAACAAGCACTCATAGGCAAATAAATTTGGAAGCCACCAAAAATCAAAAGGAATAAAAGGTGGTATCCAAGGAATAAGATTCAACTAAAATTATCTTCTCATATGTGCATATGTCTCTAAGTGGAAAA
This sequence comes from Avena sativa, assembly GCA_916181665.1. Lineage (NCBI taxonomy): Eukaryota > Viridiplantae > Streptophyta > Magnoliopsida > Poales > Poaceae > Avena > Avena sativa. The sequence continues at coordinate 445,632,053 of OV702293.1, read as the reverse complement.
CATCACAAAGACATATGCCAACAAAGACATATGCACACATAAATAAGATATACAAGAAATCACATGAAAGCAAAAATGAAGTCTTAACATATACCAATAAGATTTTTGCTTCAAAGCACGGCCAAAGGCTCAAATATATCTTATTGTACATTAATGAGCTTCAAATACCAACACACTGCATATATTACAACTATCACCAAGGGAAAAGGAGAAAGTTGAATATATGGAGAAAGGCAACAAGTATCACAAGGAATAAACAACGAGCAAAATGTCACTATTGCACATGAGAGAAGTTGAGGGAAATATAAGTAATAAAATTGCTAGATTGACGTATTTGGGATTGATGGATCATATGCATGATTTTGTATAGTCCCAATTATATGCACTCATCTCAACTTCTACACATTTACAATAGAGAGTTCTCTTAATACCATGGCTAGAGATACAAACAATACAAATACAAGAATTCATGCTTAGAAGGCAACCGACACATGGTTATAAGCAAGATAAATATGCATGAGAAAGAGATACTTGTTACCGAGATATAATTGGTAGGATGTAGAGGATATGAAATCAATGAACATCCTATAGCATGCCTCCAATTTTCATTAACGCACCACTTCTTCAAAATTGAGAGACAAGCATCCAATATATCTCCAATGTACCTAAAACATATTTAAGTACAAAATGGTCCCCAAACATATTGGGTCCAAAGTAGTTAGTGCAACTACAATACATAGGAGAGACTCCACATAATTATGTGCATATTGATATGAAATTGAATTTCAAGCACAACTTAGCCGATGGGAATTGGTGGAGTTTCCCCTATATATTGGATCAAAGAAAGCAAGCATGCCATAATATAAACATATAGTAAATATGCATGCATAAAGCTTTCAAGAACCAAAAGGAGATACAATTTGAACAAAAACACCAAGTAAATCAAGATTGTACACACGAGAGTGTGACATGACAAATGATGTCCAAATTGTATCAAAGAACCAATTAAACACATGAAAGATCACATGTTCAACAAATGAACTAGGCTAAAACCAAAGGAGCAAAAGATAGATAGAAATAAAAATGCTCAAGGATTTATCTCATTCTAAAATGGTCAAATCATGAAACAAGGAATGAGACAAAACCAACTTCCAAAAAGAGCAAGGTTCCAACAAGAAACCAAACTCCCCAAACTTCTCATGATGGCACAAAATACCAAAACGAAAAGATTAAGATTCCAAGCACATAAAACATGATATGGAACAAAACAAGAAGCATAAAAGGATTGTTCTAGATAATATAGGAGAGCTCACTCATAAGTAGTACATTATATAGACTTTTATTTTGAATGCAAAATGCACACAAATGAGATCATCACTACTACCTATATTAAATAAAACACAAGAGGATACCAATAAAATAAGAAGATCCAAAAGTAGCAAGGAATACATGGGAGCATACAAAACATTTACTTGGCCAAATATAGGACAATATTAAGCAAAGGCCAAAGTGAATATGATCAATAAAGTCTACCATAAATTTGGTACTAATTGTCCAAGGACAAGAAATATTGGGAATAATTTTTCCAAGGTAGCTTGCATGGATATCCAAGATCATAGTCACAACAAGAAGCATATAACTAAATATAAGAATTGAGCATGATACTTCAAGCAAGATTCTTGGTAGCTTCCAATAGTCACACAATCACTAGTGATTAGAGTAACTTGAAGCAAATGGTTTCCATGCGAATATATATATCTAAATATGAGGAAACACATACCAAGAATCATTCTCATATACAAGATCCAAAATAAGATCAATAAAGGCATTCAAGCAAATTGGAACTTGTATGAGCAAATGTGTCACATAGGTGCTAGATAATTATCAATATCAATTCTAAGTGACACAACCTCGAATATTCACATTTTCTAGGATTTGTAATATGCACTAAGCATATGACTCCCCCATAATGCGATACTACCATAAAACCAACACGAGGCAAAAGGATACAAATAGAGATAATTAATGGACATTATAAAACTTAAATTTCTCATGAGAATTGTACCACATAGAGGCTAGACAATAATACAATATAAATACTAGGTGGTATTCCTCATGTACACACAATTTTAGGATTGTGGAATGCCCAAGCATAACACTCCTCCAAAATGGGATAATCCATTAATCTCTCAAAAAGAGCCAAATAAGATACCAAATATAACCAAGTAAGGCTCAAACACAAGAAACACACATACATGGAGTGCCACCTAATCATACACAAATATGCTTGATACCTCAAGATAATTAAGTGGATAACACAACATGTACAGAAGCATGGAAGATACAAAACCAACACATGCACAAGGGGCGAGTAACTTTCAATGTAATGAGTTAAGCATATGTTACCGCAAGGAGGAACATTGGATATATAATAGAATTATGATACTCCAAATGGCTTGGCTTGACAATAATAATTGATGACGATCCCTCAATTATTCATAATGTAGCCAATCCTCCAATGCCCTCCAAAACACACCTATTGATCAAGTTTTGGCTTGTTGGTCCCCACCCAAGTTGGGTCCTAAGAGGTTAGTCACAATAGGCTTGGCAACCCAAATGGTTCTTTTCTTGACACCACATTGAGCACCAACAAATTTGGCAAACACATTGCCAACCTCATCCTTACAAAGAGAATAAGCATCATCAATAATGATAGGGTTGGATGAGGAGATACCAATAGTGCATGAGGAAGAAATGTGCCCCTTTGCACGACATATGTAGCAAGTTCTTCTCTTGCCATCTTTCTTCTTAGGTGAAGCCACGACTCGAGGAAGAGCTCGAGTAGTCCTCTTAGGAAGAGGCCCGTCGATGACTTGAGGTGGAGCTTGAGGCCGCTTCCCTTGTTGCTTCACACTAAGAGGCTTTTTCTTCAATGGGCAAGATCTAACATGGTGCCCTTCTTCCTTGCACTTGAAGCAAACAATGTTGGCCAAATTCTTGACTTGATCTTGGCCATTCTTCTTGTTGTCCTTGTGCTTCAACTTGATAGTGGACTTGTTCTTGATATTGGAGTTGAATCCAAGCCCACTCTTGTCATTGGGGAATTTTTGCACACTCAAGATTTTGTTGAGTGCGGCCTTCCCTTGATGACCCTTTTTCAAGTCATTCTTCAAAGAAGTGACTTGAGCCTTGAGCTCTTTGATTTCCTCTACATGGTTAGTTTCAACAAAAGTACTAGAGGAAGTAGATGCTACATTGTTAGAGCAACAAGGCACGAAATGTAATTCATCGTGAGATATATCATGGTTATGGGAGGATGAATTACAAGGACTAGCACATGGCAATATAACATTTGGAGTAGATGTAGTGCTAATGTCCACATGAGGCCCACTAGATGTTACCTTTGACACGATGGCCTCATGAGCTAACTTTAGCCTACCATGGGAGACTAGAAGATCCTCATGCGAGCTCGAGAGCTTATCATGACTTTTTTCTAATTTCCCATAGTTGCTAGTTAGCAAAGCAAGTTGAGCCTTTAGCTCAACATTCTCCTTCAAAATAGATGCTTCACAAGAAATAGAGTTAGTAGCACAAGCATCATTATTATTAGCAAGAGGTGAGGGCAACTTGTCAAGCTCTTTTAAATATGAAGCTTTAAGTTGCTCATGTGACTCAGTGAGTTTGATGAGCTCCCTATTAACGACCCGAGAGCCATTTTCGAGGTGCTTAAAATCCTCAACAAGTTTAGCATAAGCAACTTCAAGTTCATCATTTTTAATCTTGAAGGAGTTAGCCACTGCTTCTCTATCATGGTATTCCTTTACTCTAGATAATTCTAGAGTAAAAGTCTCCTCAAGAGATTCTTTGGTGGTTTGTTCTTCTTCAAGGGAGTCCTTTAGTTGTGCAACTTCATTAGCATACTCACGCTCAAGTGCAAACTTTTCATCAATTAAGTTTTCTTGCTCCTCAGTAAGATCATTGCCTTCTATGGCACAATTCAAGATTTCAAGAAAGTTGGAGGAAGCAATTTTATTTTTGAAGAGAGCACTATAGACAACCTCTCCCATTTTCTTAATAGAGGTAATATCATACTTACTTCTATAATCATCATTATCATTCTCAACCTCATCATCATCATCATGAGATACAATGGGATTCAAAGAGGTTACCTTTGTTCCCTTAGCCATAAGGCACATGTGAGAACCGGAGGAAGGTGATGATGAGATTGCACTTGTATCTCTCTTCAAGACCTTGTCTTGGCCCATAAAATCTTCATTTTCCTCTACATGGTTAGCAACACAAGCACTAGAGGAAATAGAAGCATTTTTATCATGGCAACAAGACAACACAAGCATATCATCATGAGATTCATTCAAGCCATTACTACATGATATGCAAGGACTATCAACACTAGCATGTAAGGATTTGTGAGTGCTAGAAGTGTTAAAGTCCGAAGATATATCATTGCAACTAGATAGGGATGAAGGATTACAAATAGTAAGCACACTATCCTTATTGCAATTTCTATCACCACTCACCGTATCATTACCTTGTGAAAAATCACATGTTGGTGAGGTGGTAGACGATTAGAACTCACCTCGACCGGAAGTGGAAGCAACACAATCATCCTCAATAATGTTGGAATTGCTATATTTATCTTAAAGCTTGGTCCATATCTCACGAGCGCTTGAATAAGGCATGATAGAAGAAAGAACTACATTGCTCACAACATGCAAAAGAATTTTAGTAGCTAGAGCATCTATATGAGAGTTCAACTTCTCCTCTAAAGATTCGTTTTGGGTATCCACGGGAGAAGAGAAACCCACATATAGATATCCCTCGATAATTGGGTGAATTTCCCAAAATAAATTTTCCAAACATCATAATTTGTGCCATCGAATGTGAGTGTGTCCTTGTGCACTAATCCTCTAGCCGACATCTTTACTCTCAAGGAGGTGAAGCCTAAAATGAGAGACCGTGCTCTGATACCAATTGAAAGGATACAGATGTCGCCTAGAGGGGGGGTGAATAGGCGATTAAAACTTTTCCTAGAGTGGCTCAACAAAGGCGGAATAAAACTAGCGTTTTACTTTGTCAAGCACAACCTAGAACAACTAGGGTTCACCTATGTGCACCAACAACTTATGCTAAGCAATACAAGCAACAAAGTGATAGCAAGATATAGATTACTTCAAGCACAAAGGCTATCACAATGTAAAGTGCATAAGTAAAAGCTCGGGTATAGAGATAACCGAGGCACGCGGGGACGACGATATTTTACCGAGTTCCTCCCAACATGGAGTACGTCTCGTTTGGAGAGGGGGTGGTATCAAACCACCAACGCCACAAAAGGCCTCCCTTATTCTCCGGTGAATCTCACCCCAATGGGATCGATTCACGCTTCCACTATCGGTGCACTTGTTGGTGGCAACCGGAACCTCTCACAAGGTTGGGGCACTACTCCACAACTTAATTGGAGGCTCCCAACAAACGCCACAAAAGGCCTCAACAAATTCCACCAAGGCCACAATGCCACCAAGGCCACAAAACCGTCTAGGGTTCCAAGAACCCAAGAGGGACAAGTTCCAATGAGCAACTCAAACCAAATCCTCCGAGGAGAACTCAAACCGATGCACCAAATGCAAATGGCAAGAACACCACAAAGATGCTCAAATCCCTCACTCTCAAGTTCCAACAAAGCTACTAAATCTATTGGGGAACAAGAGAGGAGGAATCAAAGAGAGACACAAAATCCCCCAAAATCTAGATCCCCAAAGATACACTCACAAAGCGATGAATCGGTTAGGTCAAAATGTGGGTCTAGATCACCTCCAACTACCCCTCAAATATATGCAAGAATCAATGGAGGGTTGTGTAGAAATCAAGCTCAAAGAGTAAGGCAAATAGGGGCAAAGCTTAGACAAAACGAGGAGTGAGAAGTAACCCTAAAAGATGAAGGGGCAAAGCTATTTAAAGGGCAGGGCAAAATATGGCCATTGAGGTGTTTTTCCTGGACTAACCGGTAGTACCGGATTGTACCGCTACTACCGGACCGAAACACCAAATAGCCTCAGCAGCGGTCAACACAGCAGGCGGGGAAACGTGGAGCAGTGCGCGGGATTGGCGGCAGGCGGCAGAGTGGGCCCAGCGCGAGGTGGGGCCAGCAGGACGAGCGGGTGGCATGCTCGCGAGGTGAGCCAAGCGCGTGCGTGCGCGAGGAGTGGCGGCGGATGCGGCAGGCGTGCGCGGGAGCCAAGGTGGGGCCAGGCGTGCGCGGGAGCCAAGGCGGGGCCAGGCGAGTGGGGCCAAGCCCGGGCGCGCGCAGCGAGGCGGTGACGCGAGCAGCGCGCGGGCTGATGCGCGCAGCGAGTCAACGCGCTCGCGGGGGCGAGCGGAGGCAGCGGGCGAAGCGAGCGAGCGTGGCGGGGCGTGCACAGGGTAGACGCGACGGCGGGGAGAGATGGGCCAGGGAGAAGCGAGGCTAGCTGGGCTATGTGGAGGGGGCGGCCCGGTACTACCGGCCGCATGGGGCGGTAGTAACGCACGGGCCGGTAGTGCCGGCCTGGACTACCGCATGGGCCAGGAAGGGAGCGGGCTGGGTCAAACATGTCCGGTACTGGGCCCGGTAGTACCGGACAGTCCAGAAAAATCTTTTTCTTTTCTTTTTAAAAGCAAATATACAAACGGTCATAACTTTTGATTGGAGACTCCGATTGACCCGATTCCAATTGCATTGGATAGAGGACAACAAGGGCATTCCAATAAAAAAGTGGAAATATTGATTATTACCAAGTGGGAGTGTATCAATTAATATAATGTGAGATACCTCACTTGGTGAGAAACCGAAAAACCGCATAAATCAAAATCGCAACAAGATACATATGGGAGATCCGATTTTGATGAACAAGAGCTTGTTATGGAGATTACCACAAGCTCTATATCCTCACATGGATAAGACCAAATAACAACCAAATGCGATGATGCAAGTATGCAAAGGTTTGAGCTCTCTCCGAACAATGTGACCGAATTACTCATACGCGAGCTCCTCTTGATAGTATGGTTATATATCCTAAACCTGGTCTCCTACACACAACAAGAGACCGGCAAAAGGGAAAACCTATCAAGATTATACCTTTGCCTTGAGCATTCCACTTGAGCTCGATGTAGACGGTCTTGCCCTTCTCAAGATGGAACGCCTTTCTTAATTCCTCATCATCGACCTCGCATATTGAGCTTGCACGACAAATCTTCTTTGCATTTCATCGACCTTGAAGCCAACACATGCTCCAAGCGATGCCAATGGACAAATCCTACAAGTATAACTTAATACACACATTAGTCCATAAAGATTGTCATTAATTACCAAAACCACACATGGGGGCCCAACATGTTCTTTCAGGGGCTACTCCCATAGGGAGGATTGATTCAAGCACTCAAAAAATTTGTGTCCTATGGACCTAAAGCTAAAAACAGTTGAAATAAATTCTCTGCTCAAGTCTACGACTCGAACAGACACACGGGGGCTACTCCCATAGGGAGCGTTGGTCGCGCACCCTATGAATTCTTCGAGTGCGATCCTTCGGATCAGCATGCAAAACTTTTCGATAACTCTGCCCCAATTAACGCTAAGTGAGCAACGTCCTCCTTGGCCACCCGAAACACCTCCGCGGTGATAAACATTCGGATTCTGTGTTTGTGACACAAAGATAAGACCTACAGATATCATCTGATGGCCTGGTAACGCACACGACTGCGCTCTGCTAGTAAGAATCTATGCCAACAGGCGCGATGAAAAATCCCGACGGACGCGTTGGGTACATCATTTAAATTCACTAGAATTCCACTCCTGTAAGTCCTCCGCGGCCTGAGTCGAATTACGCCAGCATATGTTCCGGGTTCGAGTCGAGGGACTCGAATCTGAAGAAGATCGTGTTGTTTTGTCCTAAGACAGTTAACTGACCCTGATCCGTCGGGAGAGTCAGGCACACGCATCAACAATCCCTACACACTCAAATCATTCTCTAAACAAACATAAATGGCTGCACCCGAAGGATTGAAGAGTCCTCAGCCGAATCTACGATTCGACTGAACACTCGGGGGCTACTGACATGGTTATACCCTACGGGTACCCGAGGTTAGCATACCTGGTCCAGCCCGATGGAAGGCCCACTCGACGACCTGCCAGGGTCCATGACGCCTATGACGGTTCAACTGATATGAAGCCCATGTGGACACAGACTCTCAAGCGCACAAGACAAGGAAAGCTCAAGACTAGAGTTAGAATACAACTTGTAACCAACTCGTATCGGCACCCGATACCTAGCCTCCCCATATATAAAGGCTAGGAGGGGCCAACGAGGAGCCCCCCCAATAGACTAGACCACAACAGATCTACAGATCTAGATCTCTCTTAGAATCTCTCGCATACACACCTCCACGCCAGATTGCATCTGCACACCCCTGTAACCTTCGGTTCCGCCGTAATCAAGAGCAGACAAGCAGGAGTAGGGTTTTCCCTCTGGGGGCCTGAAACTGGGTAAACCTCGTGTCCCTGTGTTGCTTGTTTGCTAACCATTCCGCGATCTCCAGCATCCCCATCTTCTCCAAAACCCAAGTCCATAACAATGGGCATTGGCGAGATTAAACCTCGTCACCATGGGTTCTTCCACCCTCCTGGTGTGGAGCCCTACACCATCGATCTGCTGCAGGCTGGTCCATTTCGTGACCAGACATTCGTCCTCTCCTCTAGGGCACTATCCTCCTCCTGATCCAGGTAAACTCTGACTCCCTGTCCGTCTACAGCATTCAGGATATCGAGCAGAGGAAGAGGATGCTTGTGCAGCAAGTGTTGCAGATCTTTCTCGTGCTATGGCTGATCCTCAATGGCAGCGGCGGCAACAAGAGTTACAACGCCACTATATGGATGTTCTGGACCTACAGCATCATTCTGACAAGCAGGAAGTTTAGAATTTTAAGTAAGGCAAGCAAAAAGGGTGGTTTGGCAGAGGATTCTAAAGTGATTGCTGATTGCATGATGGTTGAGCATCAGCTAGGACAGGAGATCGTTAATCCAAGCACCATGGAGGGGTACAACTACATATTCCATGGCGAAGAGGAACTGGCTTCCCTGCTCCCGACTGCACCCGAGTACAGAATTGGATTAAATGAGGCGACACATGACAAATTCATCACTGTTGATTTTGTTTGGCGATGGATCGACTCTCATGGCTTCGAATATATTTGCCCCTCAACCTCGGAATATTACAAGCAAACTACACTCTCCTTCACATTATTCAAACTATTAAAACGGAGATTCCGTGGCTATCGGCTCAGTGAAGCTGGCCTTGATAAGACGCTGAATCTCGTTCTTCATGGGCTCCTTTCCAGGAAAGATAACTATGTTGGTGCTTTTCGAGTTATCGAGGTGGAGCTGGCATTCCTGTATGATTTCTTCTACACAAAGATGGAGTCAGGCCCTTTGTACTGGTTTTTGTCATTACCTATTACTGTTTAGAATAAGATTTCTGGAGCATTTAGCAAACACTACCATCGTAGTAATTTGGAACAGAGAGTCAATGGAACCGATGTTATTCGTTGGATTACTATTGTACTGCTCACCAACTTGGTGTTTGTATACATTATGTGACCATTGATTACCTTGTTGAATCTAGTCTAGCCTATGTAGATTTACTATAGGGTAGGACTTGTAGATCTGAGAGAGAGAGAGAATGGTACTACCTGCACCCTGGCTCGACAAGCATGAGCCAGAGGGGATCCCGGAGCTAGTGCCGGAGCTGGACCCTCCGTCGTTGGCCATGGGGGGAAATGGGGGCGACAGCGTGAGTGTGCGGTGGTGGTGGCGGTGCTTCCCGTCGGCTCACGCTAACCCTAGATCGGTAGGGATGTAGGTGGGGTGTTGGCACAGCGGCGAACCTCGTACCGTGCGCTGCCAGCTCCCCACAACTTTATATAGCGCGGCGACAGGGGCCCACCAACCAGATAGGGTTGGGGCGCCCCCGATCAGGGCGCGGATAGGGGCGTGCTGGGCCATCGTTGAGATCTATCTAACACTCTCCCCCTAGATCTCGACTTTACTTTTAACTTTGTTCTTTACTTATTTCATCACGGAACGATACATAGAGCATGTTTCACCGTCTCAGCTCAATTGCCGATAGAATCAGACAGCCACTATATACCTTCATGTTTTGAAACAAATCCTGTTACTTTTGGGCCTCTGTAGTCCAGGAATCATAGGCTTCCCATTAAACCCATGCCGGCTATGTGTTCCTTGAACACATTGGGTGGTAAGCCTTTCGTTAGCGGATCTGCAAGCATATCGTTTTTCCTTATATGCTCGAGTCTTATAGTTTGATCCTGGACTTTGTCCTTCACAACATAATACTTTATATCTATATATAGACTTTGTAGCATTACTCGACTTGTTGTTGTGAGCATAGAATACTACGGGCTCGTTGTCACAGTACATCTTTAGTGGCCTGCTGATGCAGTCAACCACTTTCAAGTCGGGTAAAAATTTCTTTAACCATAATGCCTGTCCCATGGCCTCATAACATGCTATAAATTCTGCATACATCGTAGATGATGCAACTATCAACTGTTTGGTGCTTCTCCACGAAATAGCACCTCCTGCGAGAGTAAAGGCATACCCTGTCGTGGACTTTCGGTCGTCTTTATCTCCCGCAAAATCCGCATCTGAATACCCTTTTATCTCGAATCAGATCTTCTATATGTAAGCATGAGGCCTTTTATGCCTTGCACATAACGCAAAGCTTTCTTTACCATCTTCCAGTGCCCTATGCCTGGATTCTCTTGATATCTACCGAGTACCCCAGTGATAAAGGCTAAGTCAGGGCGAGTGCACACTTGTGTATACTGTAAGCTTCCAACAGCCGAAGCGTATGGTACTGACTTCATTTGATCGATCTCATATTGATTCTTTCGACATTGGGATTTCCCAAAACTATTGCCCTTGACTATGGGAGCAGGTGTTGCATTACTCGCATGCATATTGTATTTCTTTAAAATCTTTTCACAATACGCTTTCTGCGACAGTCCTAACACTCCATTCTTTCTATTTCGGTGAATTTCTATGCCCAAAACATAAGAAGCTTCACCAAGGTCTTTCATGTCAAAATTTGATGACAAGAATTTCTTTGTCTCTAGTAGTAGACTAACATCACTGCTGGCAAGCAGAATGTCATCCACATACAGAATTAGGAAAATATATTTCCCACTTTTGAACTTTGCATAGATGTAGTTATCCTCAACATTTTCCTTGAAACCAAATCTTTTAATGGTATCATTAAACTTTAAATACCACTTCCTAGAGGCTTGCTTTAACCCATAAATGGATTTCTTTAGGCGGCATCCCATATGTTCCTTCCCCTCCATGAAAAAACCCTTGGGTTGTTTCATGTAAACATTTTCTTCTAAATCTCCATCTAGAAATGTCGTCTTAACATCCATTTGATGTAACTCTAAATCAAAAAGTGCAACTAGTGCCATGATGATTCTGAAGGAGTCCTTACACGAGACCGGAGAAAAAGTCTCATTGTAATCTACGCCTTATCTTTGCGTAAAGCCTTTTGCCACAAGTCTAGCTTTATACTTTTCTACATTCCCATTGGAGTCATACTTTGTTTTGTAGACCCATTTGCATCCTACTGTTTTGGCTCCTTTAGGAATTTCCTCTAAGTCCCAAACATTGTTGGAACTCATTGATTTCATTTCATCTTCCATTGCCTCCACCCACTTGGCTGAGTGAGGGCTACTCATGGCTTCTTCATATGAGGTAGGATCGCCCTCCATATGAACTACATTGTAGACTTTGTAAATTTCTTTGAAAATGGCTGGTCTTCGTTCTCTTTTAGACCTTCTGAGTTCATCAGACTCTTGCTCATTTCTTGCCTCAGGTTCAGGCACATTTACAGTATGTGGCTGTTCTGGCTCCCTTTCGTGCTCAACAGTGGGTTCAGGTGGCTCCTAATGGACATGTTCCGAACTTTCGCCCATTATTGTCACGTGTGGAGTCACAACAGGTGCCGGCACCACAACCTCAGGGGTTGTAGATGGTGGCACAACAGGTAGCGAGAAAAATGGCTCCCGAGTCATCGGATTAGGTGCATGCACCCTCTTCTCCTCAAGATCAATTTCGCGAGCTACCGTGCTCCCCCTCATCAATTCGTCCTCCAAGAAGACTGCATGTCTCGTTTCTACAAACTTTGTGTATCTGTCAGGACAGTAGAAACGATAGCCCTTTGACTTATCTGGATAGCCAATGAAGTGGCAGGATACTGTTTTAGGGTCTAACTTTGCAATGTTTGGATTGAAAACTTTTGTCTCAGCTGGGCTCCCCCAGACCCTCAAGTGGTGCAGAGAGGGGACTCTGCCTGTCCACAATTCATACGGTGTTTTGGGCACCGACTTACTTGGTACTCTGTTGAGAATATGAATGGCGGTTTTAAGCGCCTCCATCCACAATCCCAATGGGAGGGTGGAATAGCTCATCATGCTGCGCACCATATCCATAAGGGTACGGTTACGTCTTTCAGATACTCCATTTTGCTGAGGTTCGCCCGACATAGAATACTGGGCGACTATTCCATTTTCTTGCAGGAACCTTGCAAAAGGTCCTGGTACTTGACCATATGGAGTATGCCGACCGTAGTACTCCCCCCCACGATCGGACCGAACTATCTTAATTCTTTTATCATGCTGATTTTCTACTTCACCTTTGAAAATTTTAAATTTATCCAATGCTTCAGATCTTTCTTTAATTGGATAAATATAACCATATCGGGAGTGATCATCCGTGAATGTTATGAATGAATCATAGCCATCCATACTTTTCACCGGAAACGTTCCACAAATATCCGTGTGGATTATTTCTAGTGTAGCTATACTTCGGTTTGCACCCTTTTTAATTTGTTTGACATACTTTCCTTTAATGCAATCTATGCATTGTTCTATGTCTGAGAACTCTAACGGAGGAAGAATGTCATTTTGAACGAGGCTTTCTATTCTTCCCCTCGAAATATGGCCTAGTCTGCAGTGCCATAACTTCGATGGGTCAAGAGTTCGCTTTCTTTTCTTTTGTTCTTTGTTCGACAAGGGAACTTTTTCATTCACATCACACACAGAAAATACTTTCTCATGCAAGGATAATAAATATAACTTGTCATGTAAGGTAGCAACACCCACACAAATATCTTTTAACCAAATGGCACATTTGCCATGTCCAAAATAACACTCATAAGAATCTTTATCCAAGCATGACACACTTATTAAATTTCTATGAATTGAAGGAACAAAAAGAACATCCTTAAGCAAAAGAGAAGAGCCATCAGCCATCTCCAGAGGGATGTCGCCAATGGCCTCCACTTCTGCTTCAATCCCATTCGCCACTTCAATGAGTCTTTCTCTTTTTGGCAAAATCCTTGTCGAATGGAACCCCTGTAAAGAGTTGGCAACATGAACAGTTGCACCAGAATCAATCCACCAAGTAGATCTAGAAAACTTTTCATACAGAGATTCATTAACAAAAGAGACTATATCTTTACCGTTTTTGGCCATGATGTACTTCAGCCATACTGGACAATCCTTCTTGTAGTGGCCAACCTTTTTACAGTGGTGGCACTGGTCTTTTTCCCCAGGGGTGGACTGCTGGTGCTGGTACTGGTGCTGCTGTGGGCCCTTGCCATGTGGCTTGGAAGGTGAGCCACCATGGTTACTGTTTGTGAAGCTCCTCTTCCTATTGTCCTTCACGAAGTTCAAGGAACCACTGTGAAGGGCTTTCAGCCTTTCCTCCTCTCGGGAGCACATCCCAATGGTATTTTCTATGTCCCACTTTTCAGGGGACATGTTATAGTTTATTACGAAGTTCTCGAATGGCTGTGGAAGAGAGGCCATCACCAGGTGAACCAGAAGTGTAGGCTTTAGCTCGAGGTCCTCATCCATGGGCTTCAGCTTGGCTGCCATGTTTAACATCCTCAAGATGTGCTCTCTTATTCCGTGGGGCCCTCCCGTGTACTTCTCTGTCACCAGCTGTTTTAACAGCTGGGTTGCGTACATCTTTGAAGAGCCAGTGAACTGGCTCTTTATCTTTGTGAGGTATTCGCCCATGGAGGCACACTCTCCAATTGAGCCCACTATAGGGTTCTCAATTGTGTTCTTTACGAAAGCCAAACATTTCTTATTGACGTTCACCCACTTTTGATTGTCTATCGAGTAGGCCAGCTCCAAAAGAGCATGGTCTCTCTTTCTTTTCTCAAACGCAGCACTTTCCTCAGCATCGCCCCTGACAGGGTCATCGGGCTTGATTGGTTGCTTGGTGTCAACCACCCAATCAACTTCGGCGCGTACAAACGCCAGATCGACCTTTTTCCTCCATTCGGAGTAGTTGTCCCCCCTTAGCAGCGGGATATCCTTCAAACAACTCATGAGGTTGAGACCTCCTGAAAACTACAAAAGATGTGAGATGACCAAAGAAAACAACTGTATGCATTAATTCAACGTTGGTATAAATTATGCATGCAATTGTTTGTGCTATTTAAAATTACATCACCGTTGGGTAGAAATAAAGTTAAATGCACCTTTAATACTCAATGAAAACGATCATGGTCATGTTTATTAATAACGTTGGTCAATTAATAACATGAGACACCATCATCTTTAATTACTTTGTCACATCTTTATAACAAAATTTGAACAAACTTTATTGCATTATTGCAATTTAAATCAACTATTTGCAGCGGAAACTTTTATCATAACTTTCATAAACTTTAAACTTTATAGAAAAAAATCTGCCTTTATATCATTCTCTAGTCAAAATATACTTGAAATAAAATGACTAGAGAAAACTATGTTGAAAAAATGCTTAAAACTAAGCAAAAACAATTAAAACAGCTTCTGTAAAATTAAAAACAGAAAAAACTGAACTGTGCTGTTGGATCTTAGCGCGGCCCACAACGGCCCAGCAGCCTGGGGCTATCTGCCGCCCGCGCGCAGCGCCTAAGCAGGCCAGCGCCCGCTCGCTTGCGGTCCGCGGCGGCCTGTGCTGCTAGATCTGAACCGTCCATCGCAGTCGCCCTAGATCGGACGGCGGTTCGTGTGTTTCGGAGGGATAAAAACGCCCCGCATCGCAGCCCCCCCGCAAACCCTAGCCCATTCTCCCCCCCCACGCGACCCCTCTTTCTGGCGGCAGCTCACCCGCGCGAGGCCGAGGCGAGGCGGCCCCCTCGGCGCGCCCCTCCCTCTCCCTTGGCTCCGGCGGCGCACGCACGCAAGCCCGAGGCGAGGTGGACGCCCTCGGCGCGCCCCTCCCTCTCCCTTCGCTCAGGCGGCGCACGCACGCGAGTCGGGCGAGGCGAGGTGGCTGCGGCGGCGCGCCCCTCCCTCTGCCCCACAGGCCCGCGAGCTCCCCTCCTCTCTGTCTCTGGCGGCTGCGCCGCTTGGGGCGAGGTGAGGCAGCGCCGCCCGGCACGCCGGCGGTCCCCTCCCTCCCCCAGCGCGCAAGCTCCTCCCTTCCCCTTCTCGCAAGCTCCACCTTCCCCACACCCCGCAGCTGCCATGCTAGGCAGAGAGAGGAGAGGAGACTGCGACGCTCCCTTGGCTCCTTGCCAACGAGCGCATCCACCGGCGGGTGGGCGCGCCGCCGTCAAGTGGCCAAGTGGAAGCGCCCTTTGCCGGCGACGGCCGACCCCTTTTGATTTGGTTCTTTTCTTTGAGGATTTCGAGCCTTTGGGGTTTTCTCTGGGGATTTTTGGGGCTTTTCTTTGCAGGATCTGGGAGGAAAAAATGGGATCTTGATTCTTTGTTTCGGTTCGGGGTGGGATCTGGGATAGAACTAGGGTTAGCATGCGGGATCTAGGGTTCTTTTGGGGTTTCTTTTCTTTCTTTCTCTTTGCCCCAGAGGGGTTTGTTCTTCTTCTAGATGTCTCCACTATGGATGCCCATCTAGATCGAGAGGAACGGCGCGGTCATAGGGCAGGCGCACTTTGGGGTTTTCGATCTAGGGTTTTCTCTTCTTTTGCACTTTCTGTTTCTACCGGAAGAACTAGAGCCAGAAACCATGCTCTGATACCATTGTTGAATCTAGTCTAGCCTCTGTAGATTTACTATAGGGTAGGACTTGTATATCTGAGAGAGAGAGAGAGAGAGAGAGAGAGAGAGAGAGAGAGAGAGAGAGAGAGAGAGAGAGAGAGAGAGAGAGAGAGAGAGAGAGAGAGAGAGAGAGAGAGAGAATGGTACTACCTGCACCCTGGCTCGACAAGCATGAGCCAGAGGGGATCCCGGAGCTAGTGCCGGAGCTGGACCCTCCGTCGTTGGCCATGGGGGGAAATGGGGGCGACGGCGTGAGTGTGCGGTGGTGGTGGCGGTGCTTCCCGTCGGCTCGCGCTAACCCTAGATCGGTAGGGATGTAGGTGGGGTGTTGGCACAGCGACGAACCTCGTACCGTGCGCTGCCAGCTCCCCACCACTTTATATAGCTTGGCGACAGGGGCCTACCAACCAGATAGGGTTGGGGCGCCCCCGATCAGGGCGCGGATAGGGGCGTGCTGGGCCGTTGGGCACAGAGAGTCAATGGAACCGATGTTATTCGTTGGATTACTATTGTACTGCTCACCAACTTGGTGTTTGTATACATTATGTGGCCATTGATTACTCCCCATAGGTTGGACTTAGTTGACAGCCTCCATACATGGATTGAGGAAAGACAGAAGCCAAGAACAAGAAAATCAACTCCACAAGCACGCAGTGAAAGTACCTGGGAAAGAAAGCTCGGGCAGTACTCTCTGTTACTCAACTTCCACTACCGCCCGCGGAATGCACTGTATTTTCTATCCCTAGGCTTGATCGATGCTAAAAGGAAAGGACAGAAAGCTGGGAAAAAGATAGAATTGGCAGAGGAAGTCATCATACACGTCCTCTCTCAGTTCAAAAAGAACTCCGGGACAACTGTGGGAAAAAGATTGATGCTGTGGTCATGGAGGCTCGGCGGTGCCTAGTAGGATGCGAAACTGTGGGCAGTAGATGCGAAAAGCTGATGACGACGGGCTTGCACGGCGAGTATGCCAGCACGATTCTGGGTATGGGGCCAAGCTTGGAAGAGAACTCCAGGGCATGGCGCCCGAATGGCGTTGGAAGGTACTAGCTGACATTATGCGGAGAAGCTTGCCGCCGGCGGGGAGTTCATGACCCATCTCTGGGCGCTTCTCACCCATGCCGGTATTCTGGAGCGGCCCTCTTCCTCCTCTGGGAGGGTTTAATGGTACCATTACACAAGATTTCACTATTTTAGTAGTAATTGATTCAGTGCGTATATATGCTTTCCATCCTAATTAAAGTGTGGAACTTTGGCATACATCATG
The DNA here is from genome assembly GCA_916181665.1 of Avena sativa. Classification (NCBI taxonomy): domain Eukaryota; kingdom Viridiplantae; phylum Streptophyta; class Magnoliopsida; order Poales; family Poaceae; genus Avena; species Avena sativa. Next base: position 445,614,664 of record OV702293.1, on the reverse strand, counting down.
AGCCATGTCGTTCATAGGTGGTGGTGGTGGAGGTAGGGGTGTGTGCTTCAAGAGATTGGCCACAAGTTGGTCTGTAATAGCGCTTGACTCGACAAATAATGTCAGCAGCTTATGTCTGCTGGGTAGTACTAATAACAAGCAAAAAGACTGGCATCTAGCAGTACAGAACAATGCTGATATCAATCCATGTTAATCTTCATGAACGAACAAGTTTTACAATGGGAATTGGGATCCATTCCGGTATGTCCTCTCAATTACACTTGTAACATTGCCAGAAGAGAATACAACACGGGTATTTGCGACGAATTATTGATAATATCTAACCCCTGGTAGTGTAATCATCAACACGAAGGCAAAACAATTGTTAAGCCTCCAGTTCCAGAAGTGCTTTTCTACATAACAGCCTGGTCTTCCGTATATAAGTATCAGCTCTCATTTACCTGACATGAAAAGTGTTAGAGTCGACCAAATGAGTAGAGAATATTTTTAACAAGCACTAGCCACCAAGAGGTGTTAGAGCGCTCAGGGCAATCGATGTATATGAAATTTCCCGGATGAATGGAAGGGAAGTATAGGTACTGCTGAAAGTCAAATGGTCTTAGGGGCCACTTATTGTGTAAGAAAATTATAAAAGGTTGCCGTGTGCAAGAAATTTAGTGCAATTACTATAGCAATGAAAAGGAGGCAGTTAAAAATATTACAGCATGCATCTTTTGCAAACAATTTTTTCACATAGGGCCAGGGTAACTGTCACAACTCACAAGCTAAATGGTCTTGTGTATAAGACACAGGTAACTGGTGAAGGAAAAAATGAATTTCTGCGCGGCGCGGTTCCAGTTGTCAAAACAAACTTACCATAGTTCTGGTATTTCTTTGAGAAGTTATAGAAGGCTTTCACAACGGCGCCGTACTTCATTGATTTCAGAGGTCCCATATGCCTGGAAAAGAAAGAGTACAGGTTTTTCAATGTTGGAAATAGATACTGATGGTAATCTGTCCAGTCACACTTCAGGTGGAATGATGTTAGCACATGACTGAAGCATTGGTTTTCTCTGCTCTACCTGTAACACTCAAAATCTAAAGAGATAAATCCTACATTATACCAACAGTTTCAGGGACAGCCAACTAAGCACAACCATCTATATAATTTTGGATCTTTACCAACTTTTTTGTATTAAACAATATATGGGCTGAATGCATTTAAAGGAAAATCTGAGAAATGCTTTTGTTCCGAAACTGTAATTTGAGAATTTTTTGGTGATGCCATAGGAGTACAGTGGAACTTCAACCACATTGTTTTTCTATCATAGGTCAATATATATACGTAGGTACAGAGAAGAGTTCTTTACGTATCAAAGAATGATGGAATGCACTATAAGTTCAGTATGAAAGGAGCACTGCAACACTTCTAGGAAGTTAACTAGATGAGGGAACTTACATGATCTCAGTATATCGCAATCTCCATGCAGGAAAACCTAGATGGCATCTGGCAGGACCATACACAAGAAGAAGATCAGGTTCTGGTCCACCACAACCTAACGTACAAAACAAGCCCTTGAGTACTCATCTAGAGTTGCAACAATGTAAATTCCAAAAATACTAGCGCATGCTTGCCTGAAAGGGGGGGGGGGGGGGAGGGGGGGGGGTCTGTATAAGCGTACCTACGGATTTCAGGGCACTGGCCATGTCAGTTTCTGTAAATACTGACTCACTTTTGACACTCTCGTGAGTACATCTATCACCGTTTAAAGAAGTTGAGCAAAGTAAGTTGGCTGCTTTAGCAATGCCTTCCTTGCCATCAGAACCAGAAATACACTCTAGTGTCATCTCTCTGTGAGAACAGTCTAAAGCTTTGACGTTTGCACAGAAGTCCTACATATTGCCATAACCCATGATTCATACAAACTATCAAAAACATAACCCATAGCAAATGCAAACATCGTGAGGTTTTAGATACAAATTGAAGCAAACTCAAGTCTGTGACTTACCAAATCATCTCCGGAATTGTCATCTCTTGAGCTATTCATACTAGGTTCAAAGAATTTCTTCAGCACTCCTGTATTGAGTATAGAATGTTAAGGTACAGCTCTTGCATACTACGTCTATGTTGTAGGCACGTATGAGGATAAATTTCAGACTGAAGACAATAGTACCTACAAATTAGAATAGTGAACTCAATGACTTACCGTCAATGTCATAGAGACATACATACTTCACACCAAGAGTTTTGAGCCAACATAACAGTTGATTGATCTTCACGGTATTATTGGCTTCTTTGCTATCTACCACAATAGCCAGGCATTTTACTCTAGACAGTTGGAGATTCCGATACTTCCGTAACAATCCAGATGAAATAAGATAACACTCTAGATTGAACATCAGATGGGAACATAAGCTAAAAAGGCTGATTACTACGTGGATGATGCACCAGAGCAAACCCAAGGTGAGCTTAAAAATCGTTGATGGTAGAGACATCTGCACAGAGAAATAGAACTTTTAAGCTAATTTTCTCCCCCAAAATGCATTAAATAAAGAGGTGTATATTAATAGAAAGAAAAATTTCCATTTATGTTAAACGGTTTTCGAACCTAACCAAGCGCATGTGCTATTGTACATAGAAAGAAAATGATCATCTCACTGGCACCACACATATTGCTTAAGTTACTACTAATTTTCTAACTCTCATTCACCAAACAAACACATGAAAAGTGAGACATAGATTAGTACGATCCCTGAAATATTTCAGCAAATAATTAGGGGTTTGCTCAAGCAAAAATGGGGTTGTTACAACAGGCAAAAACTATTGCAAGTGAAGAATGAGGCTTGACATGATTGGGATTTATTGGAAGGAATAAGTCAGTGTTGACCTTCATCTAAGATCATTATAAAATAAGGACTAAATCAACAGTAAAGATTTCAACTAAAATCATCAGAGATATGGCAATGAGATAAGTCACTTCAGCTAATAAAAAAATATAAGATTCAATTAACAGGTAAATCTTTCAGCTCAGATCATCAGAAATAGGGCAAAGAGACAACTCAGAGAAAATCTTCTTATTCAAGCAATTCAGTTGCACTATAGAAACCAAATCAAAATACTCAAAAGAAGCAAAAGTAATGTTTCGTCGAACTCTTACTTTCCCTCACAAGAACAGTGCAAAACTTATCTATGAAGCATAAACTACTCACTGGTGTGTTTCTGCACGATTATAGCTACCCACCACTATTTGCAGAAAGCATTCACTCAACAGATTTGAGTCTCTCCTCAAAACTATCACTACAAATAAGAGGGGATAAGTCTAACAGTTGCAAGAGGAAGAACAAAACTCACCGGTTTAAATACACGCAGAGGAGGGTTATTCATGAATAGTGGAGTTTCATTGGCCACACATGCCTCCCTGCACAGCAACCACCAAATTAATATTTCTCGAGAAAGAAAGAAGAAAGGACATCGTACATACAAGGACCTATGCAAAGAACATTGTGGAAGTTCAAAGAAGGAAGAGGATGACAGCGATGCATACAACGACTATGCTAAGAACAATTTTGGGAAGTTCAAAGAAGGAATAAGCGGACATAGTACATACAACGACCTATGCAAAGGACTATTTTCGGAAGTTCAACTAATTTTATTCTTTCTTAACATGTAGGTGATTAGGTAAGATGGTTTCGAAGCTAAAATGACACAGGAAAAATAAATTAGGCAGAAGGTTTTGCTGCAAGGAAATCGAAAGGTAACAACAGAAGCAGAGGGCAAGCAAAGAAATCTAACATGGCCTTTGGTAGCAGCAGCTTGGCTGAGAGAGATGAGGAGGGGACAGCCGAAGAATCAAGAACCACGAGTATGATATCAAATTGGGGAAGAGAATTTGTGGCCGGAGTGGGCATGAACCATAATCACACAAAATTTATAAGACGTGTCGTGTCAAAGGCGAGCTATACTGATTCTGATATTGACTTCCCTTGTCTGTTTTCTAGGAGTTAATTTGATAGAGGCTACGCAGGGCCGTTTCCCTTTGCTTTCCAAAAGTTTATTCGACGGTTCAGCCTGTCCGGCAACGTGCAATAATTAAGAGACAAGTACTTTGATTCGTGCGGATGGACGGTGCGAACAGTGGTACAGTTGAGGTGTGATGCGAGGTGATAATAAACTAGTCGGGGTTTCTTGCCACGCATTTGCACGAACACCTACCGTGCGACTCCACGAGAACCCTGACCACACCCACGCGTCCCACACCAAGTAGGTTTCCCCAGTTCCCACGGGAGGAGAGACCGAAGGGTGAGAAAGTAAGACCTGCCTCGGCCTGCCGCCGCTCGAAGCGAACGAGGCGCTGTTGCCGCACTTTCCCCCGGGACCGGCGGCGTCACGGCCGCATCGGCACCGCGATGGGGTGCAGAGGACGCGGTTGCGGCGGCCGGTTTGAGAACGGAGTTGTCGCCGATTCTGAACTCACGATCTGGGCTCGAGAAAGTCGAAAGCTGGAAGAAGAACAGCGACCGAATTTTGACCAGAAAGAATTGAAGCAATGGGCCGTAACGTGTTGAAGCATATTCTCCGAGATGGAGCTACCGTGGGCCAACCTGACAAGATGATGGGCCTGGTCAATAAAGCTTTTCCCGCTATACAATGCTTGAGCGTTGGCTATTTATTTTTGCCTGCGACATTTTCTTGTTTTCTTCTTTTTTTCCTTATTTAATTTTTTTGAAAAAAATATAAATTTTTCGACTTCAAATATTATCCAAATCTGAAAAGGTTCAAATTTGAAATTGTTTAAATACAAAAATTGTTTAAAACTGAAATTAAAAAATATTCAAAATAAAAATTGTTCATAGTGGAAACTGTCATATATTATTTATAATAGAAAAAATAACAAACAGAAAAATGAAAAAGAAAAACGAGAAAAGAAACAGAAAAAGAAAAGGAACTTACCGGAGCTATGTTGTACTGGGCCGGCCCGCGAGGAATTGCTGTGAGCATCGGCGCCATGTACAATGTAGTCCTATCAGATATTTCTCAAAAAAAAATGTAGTCATATCAGATTTTTCTTATAATTGCTATATTGGATTTTTATTTAGTTGGAGGAGAGAGAATTAAAAAAGAGAAAGTTATCTTCTTTTAGCTAAGAGATGATTCTTTGAAAATAAAAAAGACTATTTTCTCCATTGTATCATGTGTCTTCCAGTCTTCCTTTATCAACACAATTTTTTACTATAATTAGTCAATTCACATTAATTCTTAGAGATGACAATAGGAAATGACTTATTGTACAACTTATTTTTATTGCTTTTTTTATTACATGAAGGGCTAAGTGAAGCCTTGCCTTGTACATGTCCTAAGGGGTGTACAATGCAGTGATGTCACTTATTGTTTCCATGGCAGATCTTCGCTTAGATTAAGGAGAGAGAACTAGAGAAAGACCATTGTTTTTTCTTAGATAAGAGATGATCTCTTATTTAGAGAAGGTTATTTTTCTGATTACACTTCAACACAATTTATTACTATAATTAGTTAATTCACATTAATTCATAGAAATGACTCATTCTATAACTTATTTCTATTGCGGTGGAAGGCTAAGAGAAGACCCGTCTTCTCTATCATTGTACATGCCCTAAGAGCATCTTCACTCTTCCCCTTCATATGGTGTTCGACGCGGCCTTTTTTTTTGCCTGTTTGGGGGCGCCGCATACTTTGACAAATTGGGGGGCACTAGCTCCAAACGGTGCCCCCATACAAAAAATTCAACCATTTGAAAATTCATGCAAATACGAAATTACTCGTGATTTCACAGGTAGTTCAAACATATTTGTACAAAACTTGAAAGAAAAAACTAAACTAGTAGCGGCCACGGCCACACCTGCCCAGGCCAAGGTGACGGTACATCGCTATCGTCATCGTCGACGGGCTCCTTCTTCGGGGGTTTCATGGTGTTGCAGTCCTTGCCCTGATCGCCACAGCCATCGCTCCAGCCCGAGTAGTCGGCCCCGTCATCGCTCGCCAACCAGATCGATGAATAGGCCGAGCCAATGAGCGCGCTCGGCCTACTCATGACGGTACTCCTCCGTGGACCAAGCCTCGGCGAACGCGCCCGTCGCTTGCGGCACGACCTTGAAAGAGACGCACTGGCCCGGAACTCCTTTGGGTCCTCCTCGATCATTAGATGGAGGGCGGCTCCTTGTAATCCGGCGGCGGCGTCCACCCCTTCTTCACCTGGCGTTGGGGCCTGGCGAGGCACAAGCAGACACGGGGAGGAGATGGAGCACGACAGTCCCTGATGGCGCCTAAGCGCCTACGCGACCACTGCGTCGGTGGGATCTCCTCGTGCTCGTCCTTCATCGGGGCGAGGATTATGGAGAAGCATGGCGACATCGTGGAGTAGGGGGGAAGCGCGATGACGGTGATGAAGACCTTGATGAAGAAGACATCGAAGAAGAGCGGGCGTCTTGTCGGCACGGCGCCCATCGCTGGCTCGGATAGCGCGGTTGGGGTGGAGGCATCGTCAGTGGCAGGTTGTTACCGGCGGCTATGTGGTCCAGGACCCAGGCGAGTGTCCTGCCTAGGGCGCTCCACCACCGAATCCTTCGCCCTCTGATGTTTTTGTCCTCCGGTCGGGGGCCATCGCTGTCGTAGGCTTCAAGGCATGCCTGGCGCTGGTCAGCGAAGAACTCGTCCCATGCCTCGATGTTTTCTAGATCTCGGGCGGGATTGTTCCACTCCTCTAGCGTTAGGGCGCCCCAGTAGTACCGGTAGATCTACGTTGCGCGCCTAGCCTCGGGGGATCGACGGGACGGGCAGGCTGCCAGCGCTAAGGAACCAGTGGTGAGGGCAGCGCTAAGGAATCAGAATGCGACCCTCAAAACAGAACAAAACAAGATCTGAATGCTCCTCTTTTTTGTTGAATTTAAGATCTGAATGCTCTTCTTAATCATGTCATCGAGGTATTCTTGTCAAGCTTTCTTTGGCCCTAGTACACTTCATAAACCGAAGTGGCGGCCCTGAGCACGTCTGGGTTCATCTTTGGCTCGGTAGTATTGATGTCACGACATAGTGGACCTGGTAATATGGAGCAAAATAATTTGTAAATGGAATTCTACAAGATATGCATATTTTGGACTACACTGGCATGTATCCATGTGCCAGTCCCACAATATCATCATGTAGTATTACACTAGTGGATCTCAGGATACAGATACATCACCCCATATGGTATGGCAAAAAGATTAGCATACATCACTCTTTTTCAGCACCTTGCGGGGATCACGGGCGGACGCACCGTCCCTGTTGCCCGGCGCCTGCCCGGGCTTCGCTCCCGTATGCCGCCTGCACAAGAACGATTTTAGCTAGGAAATCTCGATCAGCTAGGGGCAGAGTCGATCTGACGTTTTTTCTTGCAATCGACAAACTCGTCCAACTGTGGGCTGTGGCGACGTGCACAACGCGGTAGACCAGTGGGCCTTGGACCATGATTTACACAAGCAAAATGATTCGTTTTGTCCTCTGAAAAAATAAAGGCAGCGATCCACTTGAGTCCCCGTAGGTGGTAGTATACCCTTCTGGCTCACATCAACATCCCCATAAACCGAAGGCCAATATATGAATAGAAGCCCAATTATTTTTGGTCGGAAGACAAGCGGACGATCGATTGTTTTCTACTACTAACTCTGTTTCAAATTATGTTTAAAAAAACTCTGTTTCAAATTAATTTTTTCAAAAACACATGTATTTAAACGACTTTTACTATATATGTTCCGCACAAAACGAGTGAACCTACACGCTAAAACATGTCTAGATACATGTGTCCCATAAAAAGACAAAACATCTTATTTTGAAATGGATAAATTATTTTTTTTCCTAAGATTTCGTTGTTGTTGCGTTCATCACAAACTAAAAACATATATGTTTCTAATTTCCTTCTTTATTCAGCTCAATGTTTTTGGAAAGAAACAATTTCCCCATAAATATTAGTTTATACTTTCTCTTATTTTCGTATTACTATGTATTGCATAGTTTTGTTTCCATAAAATGGGGAATAAAATTAGTTTCGCGTATTAGAAAAATGCTTCTGTCGTAACAACAAAAATGTCCATGCATTACAAAAAATATTCATATTTTATTTAAAAGTCGTTGTATATTCAAAAGTATGTAATATCTGAAATAAAATCTTCAGAAGTTCCAAAAGTGTTCATGAGGTTGCGGTATTATTTACCATCTTATCTCCGGAACATTTCGAGTAGTCTCCGCGAGGGTGAAAATAAATTTTATATAAAAAATGGGTACGGTTAAAAAGTGTTCGGACTTTAGAAAAAGTTCATATGAGAAAAAAATTGCTCATACATATTACGGGTGTCAATGGCATTGGCTGAGAGGGCCTTTTGGAGAATGAAGAGCATCAAATCCAAATTGCGTAAACACTTGAATGTTTTGTGAACTTGTAATGTAATGTATTTGCGTTTTTGCATTAGAACTATTGCAAAAACAATATTTGTTTTATATGATGCTTATTTCTTCGAGAAAAAATTTCTTCGTTGTTTGGTGCGTCCAGGCTTTAATAAATTTCTGGGTCCGCCACTGGCGGGGATCTTACCAAAAGAGAGGGTGCAATGCAAGATTTGCACCGTGGCGACATATCATGTGTGGTCTTGTCCAAAAGCACCTACATAACACAGAAAGGGAACAACAAGCTTTTGGTAAGCACAAATGTGTATGGTTTGCACCTACAAAATGCAGAACGCACACAAGGAACTTTTCACGGGCAGGAATCTGTCAGTTTGGAACGATACTAGTTCGCAGGCGGTGCGGGTGCAGAGCAGCAGCCTGAAAAAGTTCGCGATGAGCGACTTCTACTTTCTAACCGCGGGCTTGTAGTATTCTCCCGCAGGAAGTTCTGTGACACGTTGCTCTTGCCGTTGCCGTGTTCAACCGATGGCAATAACGAGCCAATAATGACGCATCGAGAATTTTGAGAGATTTTTTGTAGACTAAACGGAGACATGTACTCCGTATGAGATTGGGGTTGGCGCCTGGTTATGGTGTTTGAAAGTTGTGGCACCGAGAAGGACGTTTCGGGTGCTCCAAACACCTGAAAGGAACTGAAAGTGAACAGACAACAGAGGCTACTCATTTTGTCAAGCAGTACAGACTGTTGCATTCAGGCGTTTAGCAGCCGTAGAAGGGAAGATAGCCTGTGACACTGAAGTGACGGCATACTGTCCTTCTACAGCTAGCTGTGGGAGCATCACATGCTCACTGCAGGTTGAAGACGAGGGACGTAATGGGTATGATAGAGTGTCAAGTGAGATCCCATCAAAATTTCACTTCTAGTTTATTCGTTAAAGTCTAGTGTAAAATTTTATTTAAAATTTAAACTAAATTTTGGTAAATAAACTAAATGTGGAATTTTGATGAGATCCCATTTGACACCCTATGCTATGATCAAATTCCCTTAGCTAGGCAAAGTAAAGCAAAAGCGTGCGCCATATTGGACTACGATATCTCGGAGATATGCCTATATTGGACCACAATATCACCCTGTATATATTACACCGGTTCACCTCACGATATACCTAGTTGCTCTACGTTTTAAGTAGTAAAATTTAGCATGCTAGTAGCACTCTTTTCACGGCATTTTGGCGCACTACCGGAATAAGGAGAGTGCACACTATTTGAACTTGAACACATCATTTGTGGGCTCGCTTGTCCTAATTCCTCAAGCAGCACCCTGCACAATGCAGAAAGGGAACAATCAGCTTTTGTTAAGCACAAATGTGTTGGTTGCACCTACACAATGCACAGTGCAAACAGTACGTTCGGGAAGCAGCAATCTGTCGGTTTGGGATAGTTCACACACGGTGCAGGTGCCTAGCTAGCTAGTAGCAGCGACATGAACTTTATGGGTAAAAATTGCAGGCAAGATCAACATGAGAACTTTTGCGACTTCTAACCGAGGGCTTCCGGTTTTTCTCCCACCGCGCGCAAATTTTCCGTGTCACGTTGCTTTTGCTGCTGCCGTTCAATCCATGGCGTGTGCTGATGTCCGTCAAAATTTCGAGACGGACGAGTATTTTTCTTAATGAAACAGCGACACTTAGTAAAACTGGATCTAGGCATGATCTAGCACAATGTAACGTGGAAGTCGTGCCACCGAGAATGACACGTTGAAAGGGAACAAACAACAGAGGCTAACCAGACACTCACGCTGTCAAACAGTACGTATTGTGTTGTGTTCAGCAGCCGTGGAAGAGAAGGTAACTAGCGACATGTCAGTGGCGCTGAATTGACGCCTTGTCGTACTCTTTCTACGGTTGAGCCGACCCGAACCGTATTAACTCCACTTTTTTTTTGAACGGTTAACGGGTGGAACCCACACGACAGGAAGCTGCTATTAAAAAAGTCTGGAGTACAAGGGGACCCAAAAGAATAGAAAATTACACAGGGGTCCTAATTTAAGCACAAGGAACCTTGGGGAAAAGCTTGAAAAGCAATCAAGTCCCCAGTCCTCTTCCTCCTCCAGAACCCAAAGCTCCTGCGTCGGGCTGCAACGGCGACTCCGATGCCACTTGGATCCGGGGTGCGAGCAGAGCAGCGGTGGAGCGGCAGCCCTACTGCCATTTGGTCCGGCGCAAAGACGGGAAGAAGCCGCCATGAAGCACCAGAGAGGAGCTCCAGAAGAAACCGCCGCTAAAGACTCCCAAACTGCATATTCGAAGCGAACACCATGGGCGTTGCAGCAGAAAGAAGGAGAAGCCCATCGCGGCATGGACAACACCAACGTCTGGACGAAGAAGAAAAGGGCGACGTGGCCACACGAACCCCCTCGCCACCACGGCCGGCCGGGAATCAGGTAAAACCATGCGGCCACCTCCACGCCAACCTCCCTCGCCACCAAGGCCGGACAAGGAGAGCAAAGAGGCAACAGATCACCCGTCAAGCGCTAGCTCCTAGGCGCCTTGTGGAAGGGCTTGCCACCAGTAGACCTTCGTCTTGGATCCACCATTGATCCAAGTGGAGGCCGACTGGGGCGATCCTTGGCGCCGCGTCATAGCACCAAGAGAAGCCCCTGCCACCACCGAAACAAGCCGAGGAAGCCTCGCTCTGCCAATCCTCCCGGACACCATGGCCGGCCAGGAGCGGGAGAGCAGAGCCACCACAAGCACGAAGCGGGGCGGCAGGCCTTATTACGGAGATCCCGGATCCAGAGACGAGGCACACCAACTCCGGCCGGCGGAGCACACTGCGCCCAACCTCCACCATCGGATGTGCCAAGTTCGACCCCCAGCATCGACACCCTACTCGACTACTACTGGCACAACGGCCACCAACCCTAGAACTACTCCTAAAACTACTCCGACACCTCCCCTCTGCCTCCTCCGGCCGCCATGGCCGCCGGAGGGGCTCAGGATCGGCCTGGTCTTGCTAGATCTGGGAGAGGTACTGTAGCGAGCTCTTAGGGAGGGGGGAGGTCGGAAAGGTGGACTCGTTCCCCCTGTTCGTCGTCAGCCAGGTCTTGGTGATCATATCAACTCCACGTTGCTATTCTTAAACCAAATCAAAGCAAAGTAAAGCAAAGCGTGTGCCGTAATCCGTTGCTCCATAGCACTAGTATCTCACGAGCTTGCGAACGGATCAAATCTAGGAGGACGCACGCGGCGCACTTCACCGGATAGAAAACTTGTACAGTATCTTCTTCCCTTTCTCTTTTCAAGAACCGGGGAGACATGCGTGTCCATGTCGTATAGGGCGGAGCGGCTAATTTTTTTTTGAAGTAGGCTAATCTTTTTTTTTTTTTTGGTCTCCGCATGCACCGTGATTAGCCGCTCCGCCCAATGGAGCCGCAGCTAATTGCGAGGTCCACTCGGTTAGGCGGCCGGCGAGATCGCTATCCGTTCCCCCTCTCGCCGGAGAGACTTTCGGCGGCTCCTGCCTCCAGCTTAGCCGAAGCACCCGATCGAAAGGTAGGCGACGAACTGATTGATCGACCGATCGCAACGGCTGATCGACGCGGTTTAAGTTTTTGTCCGTGGTGGCATGCATGGTGCTTCTTTTTGATTATCTTTCTACTCCATCCAATACCTGATGAACTAGCTAGCCCGCGGAGTGGTCGTCTGTTCCATCGATCGATCGATCTCCTAACCAGCTTTAATTTAGGCCCAGCCTTTCCACGGTAGGATGATCTGATCGCTCCTCAGACTACTAATTGCGCGTGGGCTCCGCCACTTGGTTACTTCTTCTTGGTGCATCGCCTCGTACGGCCGCCCCGCCATGGTGGCCGATCTCGAGCAAATGCTGACGATCCACACGCGTAACGTGTCGAAGTCCCCACGGTCAGGGAACATACACAATAGGATAGCCGCTAGCCCAAATGAACCGGTTTGCACTGCACTGTCTCGCCCAACACCGCAAGCACGCCATTGCATACCATGTCAGCAGCAAATTAAAGGAATGTCTGTATCGGCATAGAAAGTACTACTCCTACCATTATTACTTGCACGCTTCAAACAAGCAAAAGGTCCGGAACGCTCATGATGAAAACATGATCAGATCAGGAAAGCTTTCTGGCTCACCCTCATGATGTTTCCGTACATAGTACAGCATGTCACATCTGCAGTGCTAAGAACCATATAGTGCTTCCACTCAAAATCATGGAACGCTCAGCATCCAGTTCGATTGATCTTGATGACTTGTTCGTTGAGTCGTTGTACTATGTGGCATGCGGAAAAGGCCTACGCGCCATGAGATGGGCAAAGAAGAAAGACTGTTTGTCTTGCGTGTTTGGACCAAGGAAATGGTTCGCTTTCTCACCCTCAAGTTTGCTCAGGTTTTCTCTCTGGGATTTGTTTGGTTATTAAAGGAATTCCATAAGAATTATGGAGAATATCATTCCTGGTTTTGTAGACACGATCTTAGAGCTGGTTATCACCGGATCCGTTAGGAACTTTTCCTATAGAGTTTGTTTTGTCCTTAATATTTAAATCCATGTGACTTTGTTATGGTCTACTGCGCATATGCAATTCCATAGGAAAATTTCCTCAGGTCCAATCTCATGGAAATTGAACTCCGCAAAGACATTATTTTCTCCATCCAAAATGGCGTTTTCTTGACCAATGTACATTATTTTGTGGAAAAAGAATTCCCACCAGTTGGGCCACACTCATAAACCCACCTCGTTGCTCTTCTTTCCCGGGACAAAAGTGAGGTCGTGGCTCCTACGAGCGCGGAGGTCTCAATGGCAACCAAGGAGTAGGCGAAGTAGAGGTATGAGGCATGGCAATGAGCGACGGATGCACCGTTGGAGCAAACTTCACGCTAACAAGCTTCGATAAGATGTCGGGACATCGGGTATGGGTCTAGGGCTGACCAATCCTAAATTTCCGCGGTGAGCTCAAACAGGCGGAGGTTAATTAGTGCCTCATATGTTAACGTAAGAGCTTGGTGAAACCTAGATTTCTTAATGTTGCCTAGGGTGATTCAACATGCTATCAATGTGCATGTTGTTTTTTCCGCACACATCGGCATCATGCTGCAAGGAATTTGGGGCATCCTATGAATAATTGAATTGTGTTTCAATTTATTTCCTCGTTGTTTTCAACTTTTTAGAGTTATTTTCTTATTGTTTGTGGTGTGGCATACTTTTAAAAATGTTCTTCCATTGATTTGAGATTGTTACATGCATAGAAATTTTGGTTGCATGGGTCTGATCGGAGTGTTGCAGCATCCACCGGTGATCGGGGTGGAGGGGTTGAAACGAAGTTGTATAACATTGAAAAATTGCATGTGGGTGTTCGGCGACGCAGTTACGGGGCACCATTGGTTTACAAGTTTGAGTAGATCAGACGGCTACAAAGGTGCCGGATCAGAGATTTCTATCACCCGAGATACCCATGTCTGGCCATTCTTTATCCATGCAACCTTTAAAAAAGAGAGATCTGCAGTTTGGAAAGCCACACGGATAGCCTCGTCACCTCTATGACGTGTCGTGTGACAGGTGGATCTGGCTCAAGAAAAAATGGGGCAGAAAAGGGAAAGGAAATCCACCGTGAAGATAATATAATCGTTTCTCTTTGGGCTTCCTCATCCACGTACGGTATGTCTTTTTTCTCAAAGGGCGTTAGAGTGAGCCATGCACTCATCGATCTCCACATACTAAAATTCATCCTTTGTTAATAGGCTGCTCATCATATTTCATATCCATGTACGTTGGGATCCACGATCCTATTTTTAAGCAGAAGAGATTCAGGATCACGGTCACAACGTAGTACCCTCCAAGCTCTCAAGCCCATCAACTTCTCAACTTTGTGGCTACGCTAATCAGGCACTTCCAAAAAAAAAAAACTGTACTACGGAGTAGCTTAATCGAGTGGATACATTACAGGTGATCCATCTCATCGTCTAAAATCTGAAATGGACCTAGATCCCGAAAGTCCACAGAAGAGAGAGGTCGGCCGTTTTTTTCCCGCCAATCTTTTCTTAACCGCAACAAAAAGGAGTTCTGGCGCGTACGTGCTCCTCAGATGAAAAATGAGAAGTTGTTCACTGTGCTTCTCGGAAAAGGAAAAGAAGGTTTGCTGTTTTGTCCACACCCAGCTAAAATCTTTTGACCCAGTGGTTCCATGTACCCTTCGGTTCAGATCCCCATCCTATGTAACCCTTTGAGTACAGGAGATCCTCCGAGATATTTTGGGCTGATGGTCGCTCATGCTCCATGTCCTTGATCGATTGATCAGCAGGAAAAGATCTACTCACGATCGAGGACCGGAACCTCAGTACCGCAGTAGGGCCGTGTCGCACGACGACGCGAGGCCATTGGCATCGGATCGGATAGCCAATTTCACCCGATATTTTCTCTCGAGGCATATCGCGCCCCACCATCGGATCCGAGAAGAAAACTACGTACACTTGGGTTACATCGTCGCGTGGGTGGAGTATGATGGCGGTAAAGCGAGCTGAGACACACCGGATAACAAGAATTAAATACCCCCCGTGCTAATGGCAAAAGATCCATACGATGATGCTCTCGATCTCTTGCCCGGAGAAAAAGCCGATGCCGATGCTGCGTTTCGGTGGCTGGCCACGTGTAGGGGAGCGACCGGTGCAGATACCCGGTGGGGCGCAGGGCCCAGGATGTGTACGGCTGCGTCATTTTTTCTTGGAGGGTCTTTGGTGAGTGAGTGAGTGAGAGACATGGGACGGGACGCGCTGTTAGGTACGGGTTCACTGGCCGCGGGACTGTTACGCTGACGCGACGGGATTAATGGGCGGGCAGCCGCCTGAATTCCGTGGCAAGATTCTTAGGGCTAGGAGTCGGGTCGAGATCGGTCGGACTGGCGCAGCAGCGTGACCGTGCCTACGAAGCCGTACAGAGGAACGCGGTGGACGGATCCTGGCCGTGCCAATCGCGATCTGGTGAGATCCCCTGTGGAAATTGGGGGAGAAGCGACCGGGTGATAATTGGTGCAAATGGGCGGTAGGTTCTCGGGTCCGATGATCCGCGTCTCTGTCTGGGCCGGCCGGCGGGTTCGTGTCGTCCCTTTCGACCGGCACGCGAAGTCTACTGTGCCTGACACGGACACCCCGTCGCTGCGGTTCCATGGATGGACCACGCTCCCCCCGTCGATCTCCTCCGGTTGGTTCCATCGGTCTGAGCACGGCCGTCTACACACGTGCTTTCACTGTGCGTGCTTGTGCGGTCGTGTTTGTCCTGTAAATAATACTCTCTCCGTCCAGAAATAAGTGACTTAATTTCGTCTAAATTTAAATATATTACACACTATAATGTGTCTAGGTATATTTGAATCTAGACAAAAGCAAGTCGGTTATTTCTGAACGGAGGGAGTACCTGCGTCCAACAATGGCTTGGGTTCGCGGTTAAGTTTGATTACCACGTTCAGAAAACCCGGGCATGATGTTGATGAATGATGAACGGACTATCTATCGGCGAATCCCTATTAATTCATCGACGATCGGTACAGCTCAGTTCAAGAACGAGCAGAAACGAACGTGGCGCTCTGGGTTTCCATATCCCAAGATCCGCGTGGGATCCCGATCATAATTAAGGCGTGGAGATTGGGCTTGCACTGAGACAAGTATGCGATCGGCGTGGAGTAAGTAGCGCAAAGCACGACAAGATACACGGAGATGGTAGCTAGACACAGCAGAGCCGGCCTAGCTAGGATGCTAGGCGCGCGTTCCAGCGTCACGATCTGAGTTACGATAAGTAGAAAAATGTGCACCGCGCGGTCTCGATCGAGAGAGGAACATGTACTTAGTATCGAAGCCTCGTTCACTTGGAAATACTGGACCAACGGCCGTACGTATGTCTATGTGACGTGCAAATAAATGAAAAGATTTTCATGCTGCCACAAGTACGTACAGGCAAAATTCCTTCTCAGGCGAGAAACCTACGGTGCTGCTGAAGACCTGTATAAAAGGAGCAAGAGCATGCCCGCGCGATGGCAACCTGACCACAAGGTTTTGTGGGCAGACGAGGACCCGATGCTGCATTGTGGGAAATAAGGCTCAAGTGGTGGGACAAAATGTCGACACCGTAGTATTGTATACACATTACGTGCACAAAGAAAACGAGGCCTCCTGGACGCCAGGTATGCACACGGTGTTCTTGACTTGTAGTCCCTTCATCTCTGTTATTCGCTCCAGTTCACATACTCTAAGTTATTGTCCGGTTTATTGGCCTGTTGCTTTTGTTCCACAGATTGTGGTGGACTTGGAATCATGGATCTAACTGCAACGAGTTAAAGTTTGATGGGGAAAATGATGGTGCCTGGCAGAGGCTAGTGACAGGAAATACCAGAGAAACCAGGTGTTGTCTCCGATGAGATCAAGTGCCGGTGGCTCTCGCTTCTGGCAAAGCTTGATGGGGATTAAACATATGTTATGGCAGTATGTAATCAGGGTGAGGGAAAATGGGGATGAACTCTTTTTGGGAAAGATGCCTTAGTGAATGGTTCGCCACTGGCGTCATCCCAGTTCCAAGGTTATTACCTAAATCTTTTACAGAGAATTTTTTTTTTTGAGAACGTTACAGAGAAATTATTGTGAAAAGTCTAACGCCACAAGATGTCGTTAAGAGGGGGCACCGCTGGGGCTACATTCTCCACGATAAGGCTCTTGGTGAAAACCCTTGACCACCGGTCTCAGCGGCGGCGGTGCAGTGCGTCGTTACCCTCCTGAGGCGTCATCGTGGAGCCCAATTCTCCCCGCTCTCGAATCGCCGTCTTCGGTGACAAGTTGTGGCCTTTCGTGTTTTCTTATTTACCTTGATATGCTTTATAAGGGGGTCTCTCATCACCTTATATCAGTTCTGATACAGGTCGTCCCACGGACGTCCCTACAGCTTCACCACCAAGTCTCCCAAGTGGGCCAATGACCCCTGCACGAGCTAACCTACTTCATGATAAGGTTAACTCGCTCCTCTCTATGTGTGACTTTGACGCTTCTTTAAATGGCCTACTACTTTACCTTGTGTATCCTCATGTATGATCCCCAAAAAGGAACGCCGAAAGAAGCAACCAAGTGCATGCAAGAGGGATCCACGGGCCAAGTCGGTGCCAGAATCGGCGCCGCAGGACCACCCGCCGAACAAGTCGGCTAAGCCTGGTGGGACCAGCCTCAAGTTGGTGCCCCGTCGAAACGTTCCTCAGTACACCGCTTCGGCATACGCAGAACCGACCTGGCGCTGCCCCGACCGAAATGGCTCCGGGTCTGGCTCGCCGAAGTCGCCGCCGAACCACCAAGCCCCTAAGCCAGCGCCGCCGAACTGACCAACGAATCATCTGGTGCCCAGTCCGGCACCACCGAACTGCACTACCTATGCACAACTTTGAATTTGATGCCCTAGAATATTCCTTTTTCCTACCTTTTCGTCTCTAGAACTATATATAGCCTCTAAGGCTCTTCCCTTAGACTTAGACTTGATATTAGAACTAGAAGAAGGAACCCGCTTGTGGATCTCTATCTGGTTGTTCTCATGCTCCTTCATGAGGAGCACA
Source organism: Avena sativa (assembly GCA_916181665.1). Lineage (NCBI taxonomy): Eukaryota > Viridiplantae > Streptophyta > Magnoliopsida > Poales > Poaceae > Avena > Avena sativa. Next base: position 445,596,664 of record OV702293.1, on the reverse strand, counting down.
TAATATCCCAATCATATTTGAATCTAGATTAAGAGCGTTCGGGTATTACAAGATTTTTATACTGAGTTTGCTCTTATGAAGCTATCAAGATCTCGTCAAGAATCCCGCCTCGCCGTGTCGGGATGAGAAGGATCTCTTGCCCAATACCGATCACGTCGGATTGTATTGGACCAGTAGCCACCGACACGAGCCAACAGTTTGTATTGTGTTTGTGTCTTGCGTGAGTTCATCATGCTTCTTCCTGTGTGGAGTTCATCGAGTTCATCTCTCCCTCTCTCCCCTCCCTCATTTCACCGTGAATCCACTGAAATCGTGAAAGATCAGTCCACCCCAAGGGTCATGCCCTAACACATTGCTATCAAGAGCCTCTTTCCTCACAAATTTCACCCAATTTTTTCTTCTATCCACCATAAGTTTGAAAATCTCCCCAAAAAAGAGCCCCAATACCTTCGGATCGATCTTTGGATTTAGTGAGTTTTTGGTGGTTTTGGTTCGTAGATCTGTTGCACCTGGTGTCAATCTACCATCCTTAACCTTTCCTCCAGCCAATTTTGGACAAATTTCCAAGAACTTCTGTGTTGATTTTTTGGTGTTCTTCACGAACACGGTTCGGCACGCAATCCGGCAAACCGAACCTGCAGCCGAACTGGTCGGCGTGGCATCCGGCACCATCAAAGTCATCGCCAGACATATTGGCGGCAGGTCCGGCGCCTCCGGTTTGACCGTCGAAAACTGCAATTGCCCCATTTTTGACAAATTTGCTTGTTTGTTCGTGTCTCATGTGCTGAAGAGTTTTTCGGACTCATGTCTGCATATTGCCGAACCCGACTGGATCACATGCTTAAGGTCTTACAATCAAGTTGTGTTAGTTTCATATATGGTATGTGGTTGAGAGAGTCGTTCCGAATAAGTTAAAGAAGCACCAAAATAGTTTCGGAGTTACTGGAATATTTTTGAGAGAAAACAGAATTGTTTTAGTGACATAAACTAAACTAGGAAGGTGGTTCTGTATTCGTCAAAAGTATTTTCAAGATTCATCAGAATGGTTTCGGAGTTGGTTTTAGGTCATAGAAATTTCGAAATTGTTTTAAAATATATATAGGTTCACATACATTCGATGTACATGTTTTTATTTTAAAAAACCAAAGAGGGAATATATTCTACAAATTAAGCAGTTAATTTATGGGGATTTAGAAAGTATCAATTAAGGAATTAATTGAGGAAATCATAGAGGAAATTATTGAAGGAGAGGGACCACCTGAAAGGCTAGTCGCATGGGCTATCTGGGCCATACGCCTAGGCCTCCTAGGTCCACCCTATCGCTGACGAAATTTGGTCTTCCTATGTCGGATATCTTCGCAGTTTGGTGCATGGTGCCCCTGGATATCTTGATCAGAAAGGATTTGGCCAAGCCCGCCCATATTATCATCTACGGTTGTTTCAATAGATTGTGGCGTGAAGCTTCGATTTCTTGTCAATGCCATGGGACTTATCTAAATATACTTTCTTGGAGAGCTTGAAGTTATGGTAGAGTGGTATCTTGGATGTGATGAAGATCATGTGTCGGGTGTTTGCTGACTTGCAGCAGCAGTCTCGACAAGCTGGGGAGCTTCACTGGATGACTGCATTTTTGGTGGGCCTCATCGACTACCGAGTCGAGATTTTGAGGGTGAAAACCCAAGTTTTGACCTTGTTCAAAGCATAGTTTTGAGAACTCGGACTTTCTCCGTGGTAAAAATCTTTGATATTTGATCAGGCAATGATAACGCTTGTACGATTGCTTTCTTCTTGGAGGTGTTGCTTTTGGAGTACCTATTTTATAGTCATGGCCTTGTCTTGGTGGTGATTAGAGTGTTGTTCTTGCAAGTGACTGATCACCATGATGAGGTATTTTGTTTTCCTTTTCTTCCTTTTAATGTTGTGTGCATCTTGGATGTCTTCAGGCATCATGTTGGTGCAAAGGCTGGGTGTAATTGATATATTTATTATATTACTATGTTTTATTTATTGAAAAAAATATGTCTTGTAAGTTCTATCGTGCAACAATATAGGTACTTTCATTAAAAAAATTATTTCAAAAATGGTGTTTTCTCTTAGAATTGAAGTCCTACATTTTTCTGAAATTCTGATGTTCCATGGAGCCACTAGTTACTATGTCATGAGTACTTTGAATTTATTTTTATATCTCTAGAGAAACGGTACTCCCTCTTTGCTAAAATTTTATGAATACTAGTTTTCTAAAAGTCAAACGATATGAAATTTGATCAAGTATGTAGAGAAATATAACAACGTATATACATCATTAATACATATAAAATAAAAGTATATTTCTTGATTATCTTAATAGTATTGATTTCGTGTTGTAGATGTTGTTATATACTTGGTCTTGAATTTTAGATAAATGAAGATGTACTATATTGTGACAAAGGGTGTAATCACTAGTACATAACGCCATTTTAAGCCCCCCATCACACACGGGAGATCCTTTTCGTATGCAGTGCTGAAGATCATCTGACCGTGGCCGGAGAAAGCTCCTTCACGAGGTCATCATAATAGGAAATCACAAAATGAATGTCACTGAATGTTCGCACACGGTTAGGCAATGAAAAATCGTCAGAATACATCAATATTATCGCACACAATTTTCCTTTATAATCGTGTGTAGTGTGTTACCTATGGCTTGTCAACTTTTTCCATTTAGGTTGTTACGAACATGTTAGACCGGCGGGAAACATTACTCGTGTGTAGGATGTTCCCGCCAAGTTACCTACTAGGATTCTATTCAACGCGGGTAGCCTCCTCCAGAATGCCACGAATTGGTGACGAGGAAGCTTCCTCGTACGCGTCTCTGACCGGCGACCACGATATAAATCCTTGCACTGCATTCCTCTTGGCACAAAACAACTCTCTTGTAGACACGCTAGCTTCGACATGGCTTGTAGTAAGAATACAACTGACCTCCCTTGTTTGTGATAGTCCCCAGCGCTGTAGCGTGTTGAGCTAGCGTATTTGGTTAGGGACGAGGAGCATGACGGTGGGTCGTCTCCCTCATACTTCGGCTGGTCCTCCTTGGAGGAGGAGTATGAGAATGTGGCAGATGACCTCGAAAGGATTGATGGAGAAGCATATCCAAGAGCATATGGTGGTAGAGCAATCCTTCGAGTCTCTCCGCGAGGAGAAGTCCAAGAAGGAGGCCACACGCATAGAGGCCTCTACGAGTGGCCTTGTCTGTGCATTGTGTTATCCGGAGTTTTTTGTCGAAAAGTTTCGACGAGATTATGCAGATTTGGAAAGCTACCATGGCAAGTCGCAAGGCCTTAGAGGACGGGGCATCAGACTCCGAGAAAGGCAGAGCTGCCGCCGATCATTATCTCCTCTGACAACGATGATGACGCTTAGTGTAGTGAGTAGTTATTAATTAGCTAGTGTGTAGTGAGTAGTTATTAACAACTATGTAATGTGTTAAGTTAGTTGTGTTGTGTAAAAGGTAGCTAGGACAATCATGTTTGACTCGATCCCTTTCGTCAAATGCCCAAATATTATAAACTATGTTCTTGGGTTATTAGCTAGAGAATTTAGCCCTGTTTCATCATATCTTGTACGAAGTTATATTTTATATTATGAGGAAAAACCCATTGATGAACTAAGTAGTTATTCTGCAATTCCATTTTTTATAGAAAGAGTACCATAATATAACCCAAATTTTTCAACTCTTGATAAGTCATCCACGAAATAATATGCAAGTTTCTTGGAGAAAAACGTGTGTGGTAAGGTAAATGTCACGTGTGCGCCTGGATAGGAGAATCTCTTGTTTGATTGACCTTATCCCACACGTTCACGCTATAGAATTGTGTGTGAAGATGAGCCATTGCAGACGTTCATTTCAACTGTGCAAACACATAATTACTGATATCATAGTTTTCTACATCATGATTTCGCAGATAAAACCGTGTGCAATATTAGCAATGACCATACGGTTAGTTTAAACTAAAATGTGTGCAAAAGATTAAACACATATGATGAAACAACATAAGCCGTTGCGATCATCCAGTTGGTCATACGGCCTCAACAACACAAATTGCTTCCTCAGGTGATCAGGTCATTTCTTTCTCAACTCAAAGTCACTGGCCAGTTTATGATAGAAATACAATGTCCTACGTACAGTCTACTACGTACACATCTGAGAACGACAATCCATGTCATTTTCCATTCGTATACGTAAATTTGCCGCCACAGCGAGCGTGCACTTATTGCTTTGACGCTTTTTTTTGTTTCATTAATCAATCACTAGTGCTAACTCCTTATATAAAAGAGGGCCGAGCACAAGCTAAGTTCCCACACCATATCTCGTAGCTAGCTAGCTAGCTAGCAGAGGAGCGAGGAGTGAAGCTGCCACGCCCCCATTCGATCGGTACAGACAGACCTATAGTACAAACAATAATAGAGCATTCAGCTAGCGACAGAGCTGATCAAGCAGTAGGCCGGACACAGCCGGTTAAGTACCTTCGTCCAGATTACCACAAACGCCTCATCTCCAAACCGATCGAGGGATCACCATGAGCACGGAGGCCGTCGCCGTGCCGGTGGCCGTGGCGCCGGCGAAGCGCCCGCCCATCAACAAGTACGCCTTCGCCTGCGCCCTTCTCGCCTCCATGAACTCCGTTCTCCTCGGATACGGTACGTCGTCGTCGTCACGTGCATTTGCACCCCTAGCTAACACCCAGGGCCGTACGTGCATGCGAGGTCGATGCTGTTGCTAATTAACTGTTGATGATGGTGTGCGCGCGCGCGAGCAGACATCTCGGTGATGAGCGGCGCTCAGCTGTTCATGAAGGAGGACCTGAAGATCTCGGACACCCAGATCGAGATCCTGGCCGGCGTCATCAGCATCTACTCGCTCTTCGGCTCGCTGGCGGCGGGCGTCACGTCCGACTGGCTGGGCCGGCGGTACACCATGGTGCTCGCGGCCGCCATCTTCTTCACGGGCGCCCTCATCATGGGCCTCGCCCCCAACTACGCCTTCCTCATGGCCGGCCGCTTCGTGGCCGGCATCGGCGTCGGCTACGCGCTCATGATCGCGCCCGTCTACACCGCCGAGGTGGCGCCCACCTCCAGCCGCGGCTTCCTCACCACCTTCCCGGAGGTGTTCAACAACTTCGGCATCCTCCTGGGCTACGTCTCCAACTTCGCCTTCGCGCGCCTCCCCGTCCACCAGAGCTGGCGCGCCATGTTCCTCGTCGGCGCCGTGCCGCCAGTCTTCCTCGGCTTCGCCGTGCTCGCCATGCCGGAGTCCCCCCGCTGGCTCGTCATGCGCGGCCGCATCGAGGACGCGCGCCACGTCCTCCGGAGGACCTCCGACTCGCCCGAGGAGGCCGAGGAGCGGCTCCTCGACATCAAGCGAGTCGTCGGCATCCCCGCGGACGCCACCGACGCCGACGACGTGGTCGCCATCGTGCGCGCCAACGAGGCCGCGCGCGGGCAGGGTGTGTGGAGGGAGCTGCTCATCAACCCGAGTCGGCCCGTGCGGCGCATGCTCCTGGCCGGCCTCGGCCTCATGTTCATCCAGCAGGCCACGGGCGTCGACTGCGTCGTGATGTACAGCCCGCGGGTGTTCCAGACCGCCGGCATCAAGTCCAAGACCAACTCGCTGGGGGCGTCCATGGCGGTGGGCGCGTGCAAGACCTTCTTCATACCGATCGCGACGCTCCTCCTCGACCGCATCGGGCGGAGGCCGCTGCTGCTCGCCAGCGGCGGCGGGATGGCCATCTTCCTCTTCACGCTCGCCACGTCCCTGCTCATGCTGGACCGCCGGCCGGAGTCGGAGTCCAAGGCGCTGGGCGCGGTCAGCATCGCGGCGATGCTGTCGTTCGTGGCGTCGTTCGCGTCGGGGCTGGGCCCCGTGGCGTGGGTGTACTGCTCGGAGATCTACCCGCTGCGGCTGCGCGCGCAGGCCGCGGCACTCGGCACGGGGCTGAACCGGCTCATGGGCGGGGCCACCACCATGTCCTTCCTCTCGCTGACCAACTCCATCACCATCGCCGGAGCCTTCTACCTCTACGCCTGCATCGCGGCCGCGGGGTGGGTGTTCATGTACTTCTTCCTGCCGGAGACGATGGGCAGGAGCCTGGAGGACACCGGGAAGCTCTTCGGCAAGGACACGGACGACGACTCCGACGGCGGCGGCGCCGTCGTGCGCCATGAGCGCAAGAAGTCCACTGAGCTCACCGGCGCCGCTCCACAGTGACACCGAGTAAGCTACGCCGTACGTCCCGTACACTTGTCGTGTTTGTGCTGTGTGTTGTTGAAGCCGCCTCTAGATTCGGGACACGTGGGTTAGATTCCTAAGCTTTTGGACTTGATGCAGAGTGGCCGTCTAGGGCCACCCAGTGCTTTACGGGGAGAAATATCACATGATATTCCGATTTACGAACGCGTGATGAATCCGTGTAGAAAGGTCACGTTCACCGGCCGTGTTGTGGTGCGCGCACTACGCAGCGCCTGAGCCTGTGTCCGGATCTTTAATTTCACTGGGTAGGTGTTGCTGTGGCAGTGATGATGTACGAGTGGGAGTATGAGTGAGTAGCGTCTGTACAGGCCTGTGTTATATATGACCGACTCATCTGTGACGTAACTATGTGTCGTTTGTTGATTAGTTGTGTTCAAGTGTATAATTGCACTAGTCCTTTCCATTAGTTCGGACTTTTGGTTGCGTTGGCTAGTGCATGAAGCTTGATAAGTTGCTTGTTTTCCATCTTTGTACGAACTGGTGCATGGTGCATGTAGCTTATCAAAGCCCTTGAATTCAGAATATGGAAAATTAGCTCCAAATTGGTTTGAAACTTAGGTAATTAACTTTTCTGTTTAACCGCAAAAAAATTGGATCCATCTTTGAGAAGTCAAAATCAATTAACATAGAGTAAATTGAGATATCAACTTATGAGCTAGATGAGGCAGTGAACTCTCAAGTACGGTTCTAAGTAAATGAAGCGCCTATTATGATCGAGAAGAACATGCCATTGTGCAAGGTGATTCTAAAATTGCAGAAGCTCAGTTTGATCAAGTTGTGAGTATTGGAAACAAGCTATATCACTTGCTCCAAGAAATTATATTGAGCTGATTGAAGATAATGATGCATAAAGATGGTTCCAGATCTAGGCCAAAACGTTCCGGAGCAGGCATGTTATTAAAACCCTTGAATTCGGAATATGAGATAGTAGTTCCAAGTTGGTTTAAAATTTCGGAAACTACTATTCAGTCCCGAAACAAATTGGATCGATTTTTGAGAAATCAGATTCGGCTAATAAAGATAGGCAAATTAAGATATCAACTTATGAGCGGTATGAGGTAAGGAACTCTAAAGCACGGTATTAAGGCAAGGAACTGCCTATTCTGACCAAGGAGCGCATCACATTCTATAGGGTGATTTGAAATTGCAGAAGCTTACCATTATCATCTTCTGGAACTTTTCTGGAACGAATCATCTTTTCTAGGAAGGTTTGGTCAAGCCACTAAGTATTGAAAACAAGCTATGACGCTTACTCTGATGAATTATATTGAACCATAGAACTAGTCGGAGCATTCTGAACAAATTTAAATTGGGACAATTTTTGTTTGACTTCAATGATATTCAAACAGAAAAATGTTTTGTCTAAAATTCCGCATATTTCGGTAGGATATGCCGGATCCCGCTTCTCAACCCTACCACCGATACAAAGAGACACTGAATATCAGGTTTGAGCTACCTTTCTGTGTGCAGGTGCATCTTCGAATCAACTGTTGCTCTTACTTTCAGGAAATCATGTAAAGTGTATGCTGGAGTTTCCTCCTGTGGGCTTGTGGGGGAGGGGAACAAAGAGAGAGCTGTTCGTCGCGCAGAACAATCGAGCGTTTGTAAGCAGTGGGAAAGGCAACTGGAAGCAAAACCTAAATGCACTAGCGTGTGCTAAATCCCCAAGGACATCGGAAGATCCACCATATCATATCTGACATGGAGTAGAGTGTTAGTCCTGCGTGCACGTCTTAAGAGCTCCGTCAATTCAGTGTCAAGCGCAAGATAAGTCTAAGCAGGCAGGCCGCTGGTAGGAAGAACATTCGTAGCTCTAGGGGATCACCTGTTGCTATTTGGCCACTATTCATGCCGATGATTTGATTACAACACCTGAGGCTACGTCTTACCTACTCGATTAGTAGTAGAGGCTAGCTGATGGGAGTTAAATTTATCCCGTTAGTCGCTGAACTTGTCCGAGACAAAATCAATACAATCATTGTGTTGAAAATATAAGCAATAATTCATATAATTTAATTCAAATAATAAAACATGATTATACAAACGGTACTAAAACCAACCATGCAGATCAACAAAGTAGATGAACAAATTACAACTATACAAGATAAACCTAGCATATTTACAACAAACGCTAGAACAATGAACTCTAGCATAATCTGAAAAAAACAGTTGAGGATCACATACAGTGTAGGCTAGGGCGGAGCCAGGATTTGACATTGAGAGGGACGAAGATACTGATGATCATATATAAGATTTTTTTCTCATGAAGACAACAACTACCTATCATTTTATGTTGGAAGAATTGTTTGGATAAAAACATAACAATAATCAAAGTATCGGTATATAACTGATATTAATATGTAGCACTAAATCTTAGACAATACAAAACAAAAGATTAGTTTATTTTGGATCAAGTTTATCTCTACGAGTATAAAGCCTGATAATTCTATTGCAGGTGACCTTTCTATTATTATTTTTCAATTATTATGCAATAAGTTGTCATCATCACCGAGCAAACATCAAACAAAAGATGCATTTTTTTTGTAAATTAATCAATTAGACTATAGGTTATGCAATCTATCGACAAAATACTAACGATTTGGTACCTTCAATCAGAGTGAGGAAGATTGATTCCTATACTCGATGGTACAACATGATTGTTGCTGGCATGATTAACAAGGTAGAAACTGGTAAACAACATGGCTGGCTAGCATGGCGCCGCGACCGCGGCATCACGTGGTGTCTGGATAGTGAGTAGGAGCGAGCGATGGTGGCAGGCATCCAGTCAGTTGATCTGAACGATTGCATATAGTGCTAACTATTAGGTCTAGTTATACAAACGAAGAATGTTGAGACATGTTACTACGGTTGACTAATAAAAAGAATTCATGGTCTATATTTGGATTTCGGTATAAAGAAGCACGACAAATCAATTAAATTTGGGTTTAGTGTTAATTAAGTCTATGAAATCATTAGTTTAGTACTAAAATCTACACCTATGTATTGAGGGGGGCCGATGGTTAGGGGGTCTAGCCCCTGCTAGCCCCCCCCTTGGCTCCGCCCCTGGGCTGAATAGCAGTCGCAGCGGTCACAGCAGCGTTGTCGTCCATGTTAAGGTTGTCGAAGGGGTTGGTGACGTCCGGGAAAAAGTCGTCGTTTGGGAACTCGTCGTCGGACGACGTCGTGGTTGCCAGTAGTCGCGCTTGAGCGCTCCCCAAAAACTTGATCGCCCCTCACCCGTACAGGTTCACGAGAGACGGGGTTCCGGAGGCCTACTGTCTCGATCTGCGGTGCATGCCGCAAGCTGGGATGGAGAAGACGAAGGCGGCGGCGCAAGGTTCTGAAGGTAGGCACGTGTGTGGATTGATTACTGATTAGGTTTAGCGTAAACGCTTATATAGTGCAGGTCATGGAGATCGTGGGACACAACCCACATCCATAAAAACTGGAAACGGCTGTAACAGCTCGGCGAGATTCCCGCAATCCACAACCCGCGGCACGACGACGCGAGGCGAGGCGAGGCGGGCGGCGTCGGAAGAGGAGTGCGCAAGGGCTTTTCTCCTTGTCACACCTTAGTGAGTGGTGCAACACTCTAATATATAAGGTGGTCCAACTCTCCTTCAACTAGCAATATGAGACTAAACTTTAGCACCACTAGGACAACATATGCTGCCATGCACAGTGGGCCAAAGAGAATTTTAGAATTTGTCTAATGGGCCAGCAACCCAAAACTCACCAAATTCTAACACATTGTACATCGGAAGTATGAGTTTACGAGCACTAGAGCGTGTTAAAGCCTCACTCGCGGTCACCGCTCACTTCGTAGAAATGTATTCCATGACGTGGCGAGCTGAGGACGCACTGTTAGGTAAGTTAACACATAGGCAAAGCATAACAATGGAATAACAAATTAAATGAGGGCTTTTTTGCAAAATTGTTGTCCCTGCCTCTGCTCCGTCCCTACCCCTGATAATGTCACTGGCCACAAGAGGCCGCCGACGCGCCAATGGAGCACGTCGTCGCTTGCTCTCCTATCTCCAAGCCGGTGCACGCTCCCCCTCCTCCCCACGCCTGCACGAAATGCCCTTGTCCCTGTCTTTCTGCTCGATCCCTACACTGAACTATCCCCAACCCCTGACATGTCAGTGAACACAAAAAGGCGGTGGTGTCGCCACCGATGGAGCACGCTGGCGCTTGCTTTCCTACCGCCATGCCGGTGCGCATTCTCCCTCCTTCCAATGCCAGCGCGAGCTCCCCCTCCTATAGGTCACCAAATACATCTCTATGAAGTGAGCGGTGACTGCGAGTGAGGCTCCGACGCGTCTTCAGTGACCGTAAACCCATATTCCCGGTATACAGATGATTGTATTGATTTTTACGGACAAGTTCAACAACTAACGGTGAATTTAACTCGTTTCTGAATTTACATACCCAAATTTCTACGTTTACAGAGCTTTTACTCCACGTGGAAAATCATCTGCGATTCGGCAGAGCCATGGGGTATATGTTGCCGTGGTACGGCGACCATCAATACTTTCTTCTTTTTATACGGACTCTCGCACCGGATGGATGGTACGCTATTATGTCGGGCCAGGCCGCACGCTAGGAGCCCACGACTCCATGTTACCGGCTGATTTGGGCTGCCGCCTCGGCTGGGAAAAAATATTCTGCTGCCTGGTCATACCTCAAGCCTACTCACGACAGGACGAACCAAATTGTAGTACAGTGCATCTCAAAAAAAAAAATGTAGTACAGTGAATCAGTGATGGCAAATTTGTGCGAAGATCTACGTGGCTTTGACCTTTTTTTTTAGGGAAGTGGCTTTTGGCCTTTGAGGGAGCTTCTATACAGCGGTAATTGCGTTACACTCGCAACGCCAAAGGGGTAGCCTGCGTGGGCTGGCCCAGTTAACTCGGTCGCCATTCGTTGGGTTTTTCGCTGATTAGAAAAAAATGTCCACTTTTCTCTGTCTTTTTTCTTTTAATTTGGAAAAAATAGTTCAATAAAAAATCCTTGTTTTTATTAATGTCCAAAGATTTAAAAAACATGAATTTTGGAAAACTGTACTTGGATTTAGAAAATGTCTGTGGATTAAAAATGTCCACTATTTTAAAATTGTGCGTGAAGTTTTTAAAAAAATCACAAATTCTAAAAATTTCACAAACTTAAAAATATCCCAATATGTGAAAAATGTTCACAACTTTGAGAGATGTTCAAAAAATAATAAATAGTCATGAAATCTTAAACTATTTTTAGCGATTTTCTAAAATATTCATGAACTTTTATGGAATTTTAAAGAAATCATGGCTAATTTTTTTTCACAAAACAAAAGATGCTCATAAATTTTAAAAAGGGAGAAAAAGAAATAAGTCGAATAGGAAAAAAGTGAAAGGAGAACGAGAATGTTGACAAACAGGAGAATGATCCCTCCCTTGATTATATATTATTAGCTAAATAAGATCTCTCGAGCTGCGAAAATCTGGTCTGAAATATAAAGAACTAAATCAGAAGAAAAGAAAGCAAAGCACGAAAAAGGCTTGGATTATTAAGCTTGTTAAGGATAACGAGTAAAAAATATCGTTTGATTCTGTTCATTTTGTGCTCGTTATGTGCCCACGAGCTTGCGACCTACTCATTATGATTTATTTATTTTTGCAAAAATTCCACCAACCTATTAATAATCATCAAAAGAAGTATAAAGAGGTCTAAAAATAATAGAAATTACAAATAAATTCATGGACCACCTAGCGATGACTACATACACTAACGCGAGCCGAAGGCATGCCACCTTTTTCGTCCCTTCATCATCGGAGCCGGGCAAAGCTTGTTATAGTAGAACTTGTTGTAATAGACAGACGGAAAGTCGTCGTGCTAAGACCCCAAAGAATTAGAGCAGCAACCATCGCCAATAATGACACTCGTAGATCGAAAGAGATTAATCTGAAACCACACCAATGAATACGAAAATCGACCAGATCTCTGGATATTCGCCGGACAAACGACTTCACGCGTCCTTCGTTAACACTAGACGCACCAACAGAGCGAGAATGGAGCGAATGGGACTTTATTCTGACTTCAGGATATAGTTGTCACCTCAACATCTCGAATAAGACACGAAAATCAGTCTAAAGAAAAACACGGGAAACCCTTCCGCTGGCGAGATGTCGCGGTCCGCCACACCTCTGAGGCCCTCTAAGGCGGAGCGGACCGGCGGCATTGTCGGCGAGAGGAACGGGAGCCCTAAATTGGTTTTTAGGAAGCCGCCATGATCGCCCTAGAGCTCCCCTATACCAGTTCGGTCTCTCATTATGAAAATGTTGGCTAAGTTAGTACATGCCTGCATCAGATTGATTAGACAATACATACATACATCGATTCATATGTCCTAGTAGATATTTTTCGATAAAAAGAAATATACTTCCTTCAGCCCATATTAATGATCACATCTTCGTCTAGACAATACAATCACACTCAACCCATCATCGTCCCCAACCGCAATCCTACCATCGTTTCCTTCCTCCAAGGGGTTCTTGTGTTGGATTATTAGGCATAATTTCCACGATTAATTCCAGAATATAAATCATGACAAAACCAGCTACTAGCTCATGTAACTCGAACATACTAGATGTACTAAACAACAGGATGATCGGAAACAAACAGCAGTTTAACATGTACTCGCAGAACATGATGTATAACCAAACAGGATCACGTAGCACGTACCGTTCGGTTGTCGTAGTAGGAACTTTGGGGAAGAGTGATCGCAGCAGATGGCGACGAAGACGGTGGTAGACAGCACCGCCCGACTTGGATGGAAGACGACCCGTGATGGAGAACTCGAGCAGTCGCGCGGAGCGCTTCCCAAAAACCTTATTCGCCCTCTCCCGTACAGGATCACAAGGGCGAGTGGTTCCGGAGACCTGCTCTCCTATCCGTCGGTGCACGCCGGCAAACGGGATGGAGTAGACTACGGTGACAGCGCAAGTAGAGAGGATGGCAAAACCCTAGATTGGTTTTTCGGTGATTCTTGTGGCGGTAGCCGCGCAGGACTTTATATAGAGCAGCTCAGGAAACCCTAACAGAGGCGAACGTGGGCCGAGTCCACGTTACGCACGTTCGGGTCGGTTACAGTAGCCCACGATCCGGGATCGACCCGAATAAGCTAACTGTTTGACACGTCTGTCAACTTTCCTAAGCAGCAAAATAAAGCTCGGCTCGGCGAGATTCCCGCAACCTGCGGCGCGCGCGCGTCGTGACGAGACGAGACGAGGCGAGCGTGCGTGCGAGCGGCGGCGTCGTCGTCGGAGGAGCGCGCGTGTGTATCTCTCTTATTGCCACTCACTTACAAAGTGGTGCAACACTCCACCTTATAAGGTGGTGCAACTCTCTTCCAACTTTCCATATGGGACTAAACTTTAGCTCCCACTCCACTGCCATGTGAGCTGCAACAAACATGGGCCCAAACACATATGGGCTACCACAAATTTGGGCTTTGAGATTTAGGAAAAATCTGAAATACACATGGGCCTAAATGGATTAGCCCCATTATTTCTAACAATCCCCCACCAGATCTCAAATGCCCATTTGAAGATTTGTCAATCCTTGCTACTTGTTTATATACCAGTATTTCAGCAGAGACTGTTAAGTTGAACTTCCGCCTAAAATCTTGAACTACGTCTATCAACAACTTGAACAATGGACGAACCTTGAATTGCAAGTTTGGTGCCAATAGATTTCGCTCAAAATCATAACTAGTACTTGGCTGTCAGTAGCCTACCCCGCGGGTTGGAGCATATGCGTCATACTCCCTGGTCTCTTCATGAGTTTACTAGAGATCACCCAAATCTCATAGACCGCGACGTTTACAGGCGAGCTCATATAGGTGTGTTCTTTCAAGAATGCCCTGTAGGACGGCATCTTTGCTAATTAAAGCCAACAGAAACACATTAAGGCATGTTGCCAACCTGCCTTACAGATTATGAGAGTCATGCATCTTCACATAGAGAGGGTTACAAAATACTCTCCTCAGTCAAACCACTAGCTTGTTCTTCCCAGGTCCTAATTCACGGGTGACGTGGTTATACCCTACGAGTACGTGACTTTAGCATACCTGGTCCAGCCCAAGGAAGGCCCACAGCAGATATACGCTGGCCCATGAAGATTTTCGGGTGGCCAAGGCCCATGACGCCTTCGGATCCTTGGAGAGCAAGACTAGCGTAGATAGGAAATTCAAAGGGGTAAAACCCTAGAACTTGTAACCGACTAGGACTATGCCCGGGACCTGCCTAAGTCTATATAAAGACCAGGAGGGCACGACCTAGATCTCTCGACTCATACTTTCGCACACGCACCTCCACGCCAGATCGAATCTGCGCACCCTGTAACTTTCGGTTCCGCCGTAATCAAGAGAAGACAAGCAGGAGTAGGGTTTTCCCTCCGGGGGCCTGAACCTGGGTAAATCTCGTGTCCCCTGGTTGTTTGTCTGTTAACCTTTCCACGATCTCCAGCATCCCCATATTCTCCAAAACCCAAGTCCATAACAATGGGCATTGACGAGTCGAAACCTCGTCAATTGGCGCCGTCTGTGGGAATCGGGGCTGCTGATTGTGCGATCGTGACGGTCCCGACCCGATCGATCTACAACTCCGCGGCGACGGAGAATCACCTCCTCTTTGGCGCTTTCGACTTCACCGCTCACTCGCCGGCCACCATGAAGGATTTCGAGCCCGTAGGCGACAGACTCGAAATTCTATTCGGGAGCTTCTGCTTCCAGGTGGGACAAACTGGCACCCTCCGCCTTCCTGAGCGGGTGCCCGTGCCATCAATCAGGCCCACTTCGTGGGCTCCACACCCCGTGCTGCGCACATCATCATCGACAGATGAGTTCTACGACAGCAACAGCTGCAACTCCGATCTGTGCGATCCACCTTCGGATGAGGGGACCTACGGTTCCGGATCCGAAAGTTGCGGCAGCAGCGGACCGATATACGAGCGCTACCAATGCACCGCAGTCATCCAGGAGCAGCAAACGCCTAACCCGCCGCCCAACACGAACCCCAACCCGCAGGACAGAAACGGCGAAAACGGCGGGAACAGAAGAAGCCAGTCCCCCCACCCGACGGGGAAAACAATGGCCACGTCATCCAACTTAGCAAAGAAGGATGGGTCAAGGCACGCCGTGCCGTAGCAGGCGACATAGTCCTACCTGCAGATGCCTCACGTGAGCTACTGATGGCATACCACTACCTCCTCATCGAGGAGCACAAGAAGCAAGTCAAGATGCAGGAGACGCTCGACAAACGCAAGCAAGCAGCCTCTGAGTCCAGCGCGCGACGAGCTGCGCTCTCCGCCATGGCACCCGGCTCTAGCACAAATGGAAACCAGGGAAACAAACACCGCTCTCGGGTGGAGAACATGGATCCCAGGGAACACCGTGATGTGACCCGAACTCTGCACACATCGTTCATGGATATGGATGCCGACGGCAACATCATCCCGAAGACACCGCAAGCTGCGATCATGGCAGCCACTGCGTATCTCGCGGCCCACCCTCCTCCGGAGAGGGACCCAAAAAGAGCCATGCATAAATCCGCACTCACCGGACTCGGACTCGTCGGAGCTGTGCTCCACGAAGATGCTCCTGCGGAGCCAAAGAAGAAAGCTCCGGCCAGGCGCGATCGGATCCCCACCCCTTCATCCGAAGAGGAAGAGGAGCACGACCTTCCTCGAAGGAAGAAGAGCTCGCATCGCCATAAATGCGACTACGATGCCAGGGACGTGCTTACACAGCGCAAAATCGACAAAGCACGAGCCAAACGTGCATGCTCGTCTGAATCCGAGATGGATGAAGACGAAGGAGAACTCTGCGGATCTCGATGCTTCGGCAGATCTGTTCGGCGAACGCAGATGCCACGCAATTTCAAGCTTCCTTCGGATACTCCGAAGTTCAACGGCACGCAAGATCCAAAATCCTGGCTCAGCGACCATCTGTCATCCGTCAAGCTTCACGGCGACAACAAAGAAACCGCCATGCAATGCCTCCAGCTGCAGCTGACAGGTGCGACGCGGGTCTGGCTCAGCAGCCTATCATCAGGATCCATCCGAAGTTGGAAGGAGCTAGCTTACAGCTTCATCCGAAATTTCAAGGGCACCAGCAAGAGGCCCGCCTCAATTGAAGAGTTGCGAGCCTGCACTCAGAGAACGGGTGAGTCTATTCGCTCGTACATACTACGCTGGTCTACCACCAAGAACTCCGCAGCACACATCTCCAAATAGAGAGCCATCGACGCATTCAGGGACGGCGTCAAACGCCAAGATTTCAAGGAGGAACTTGGGCGCGTTAAGCCCAAGACACTCGACCACCTCATGGACATCGCCAACAGGTGGGCAGACGGCGAAGATTGCATCCACCGCGCACAATCAGATGAAGAGGATGACTACGGCCGAAGGCGAGAACGCCACAGCAAGAGGAGATCGCGCGTCTACGAGGACCGCGATGGACCCGACATGGTCGCGGCCGGCTACGCCGACCGCCGCAACGACAACAGCCGCAATAGCGGAGGATACCGCAGCGGAAACTTCCGCGACAACGGACGCCCAGCACAGTCGTGGCAACGCCGCGACCGCGACAACGGACCCTCAGCATTCGACAAACTTTCGGGTCCATGCACCATCCACTTCTACATCGACAAACAAGATGGAAAAAAGAAAGCCAGCCACATGCTCAAGGACTGCCGCGAGTTCCAGAAGCTCAGCGAAAGCATGGTGCAGATGAGGCAACAGGCCCCAATCCCTACGTTCGGAAATGCACCTGCGCCAGGTGAAGTAGCACACGGAGCTCCTCCACCGCCGCCTATTGGAGGCCCAAACCAACCAGTCGCACCAGCGCAGAACAACGCCGGGGTCGGGTACCCCCCACCAAAAGGAGCACTAAATATGATCCAGAAGGGACGCCCCACGAATAGGGTGCAGAAGAAAATCACCCGACAAATCAACTTGGCCGTGGCAACTCCGCCTGCAATCCCTGAGTACCTCAGCGGATCGGAGTCCTGCATCACATTCACTCGCGCGTATCACCCTTGCTAGATCCCCCGCCCAGGTCATGCTGCCCTGGTGCTGGAGGCGCATATCGGAGGCTTCGAGATGAGTCGCGTCTTCATGGACGGCGGCAGCGGCATCAACCTAATGTTCGCAAGCACTCTAGCAGCAATGCGGATCCCACAATGCAGCCTGGAACAGTCAGACACAACGTTCCACGACATCGTTCCAGGGAAGGGCATATTCCCCCTGGGCAAAATAGGGCTCGACGTCATCTTCGGGAAGCTGGACAACTTTCGGCAGGAGCGACTCGAATTCGAAGTGGTGGACTGGCCGTCGCAATACCACGCCATCTTGGGGCGTGTAGCATTCGCAAGGTTCCTGGCCGTCCCACACTACGCATACCTACTACTCAAGATGCCAGGACCAAGGGGCGTCATCACAGTCCACGGGAGCTTCACCCGATCGGACCAATGTGACAGGGATTTCAACAAAATCTCCCAGTCTTTCGGCATGCAAGACGAGCTTGTAAGGCTCCGTGAGGTAACGGACAATGGGGCACCCCCAGTCACACGACAGAACGCACCCGACATGTCCTTCGACTCCACCGTCAACACCAAGAAAGTGCAGGTCCATCCGACGGATACCTCCAAGACGGCTCTGATCGCCAACGACCTCAGCCCCGCATAGGAAGGCGCGCTCGTCGAATTCCTCTGTGAGCGCTGGGAAATCTTCGCGTGGTGTCCTGCGGACATGCCAGGAGTTCCCAGGAAATTCACCGAGCACGCACTCAATGTCTTTCCAGACACCAAGCCAGTCAAGCAGTCCATCCGGAGACTGTCGGAGCCATGAGCCGAAGCCATCGGCAAGGAAATCAACAGATTACTCGCTGCAGACTTCATCAGGGAAATCAAGGAAAGCGAGTGGCTGGCAAACACAGTCATGGTCCCAAAGAAGGACACGGACATCCTGCGGATGTGCGTGGATTTCACGTCACTAAACAAGCACTGCCCAAAGGACCACTTCCCGCTTCCTCGGATCGATCAGATCATCGATTCGACTGCAGGTTGTGAGAAACTCTCCTTCCTTGACGCCTACTCAGGCTATAACCAGATTCGACTCAAGGTCGAAGATCAGGAGAAAACGGTGTTTATCACACCGTTCGGAGTATTCTGTTACAACACAATGCCCTTCGGGCTAAAGAACGCAGGTGCCACGTACCAGCGATGCATGCAGGCCTGCCTCAAAGACCAGATCGGTCGCAATGTCCAGGTCTACGTCGACGACATAGTGATAAAAACCAAGGAGGCAAGGACACCCATCGACGATCTCCGCGAGACATTCGATAACCTTGATCGCTACAGGATCAAGCTTAACCCCGAAAAGTGCGCCTTCGGCGTCCCATCGGGTCAGCTGCTTGGGTACTTCATCTATCAGCGAGGGATCGAGGCAAACCCGAAGAAAATCAGAGCCATCATGGCAATGGAGAAGCCAAAAAACCTCAAAGGCGTCCAGCAGCTCGCAGGACGAATAGCGGCGCTAAGCAGATTCATCAGCCGCATGGGCGAAAAGGCCCTACCATTCTACCAACTGCTGCGCAAGGCAGACAAGTTCGAGTGGACACCAGAAGCCGACGATGCATTCGAAAGCCTAAAACGGCTCCTCTCCACCTCGCCCGTTTTGGTCACACCAAAGGAGCACGAGCCCCTGCTGCTGTACATAGCAGCCACACACCAGGTGGTCAGCACCGTACTCGTTGTTGAACGACCCGAAGAGGGCAAGACCCACGGGGTCCAACGCCCAATTTACTACCTCAGCGAGGTACTGACACCAACAAAGCAGAGGTACCCTCACTACCAGAAGCTAGCCTACGGCGTGTTCATGACGGCTCGGCGATTGAGCCACTACTTCCAGGAGCATCAGGTGATGGTCGTTAACGAGGCACCCCTAAATAGCATCCTGAATAACCCGGAGGCCACAGGACGCGTGGCCCTGTGGGGCATCGAACTGTCACCTCTAGACATCGTCTATGAGAAGCGACTCGCAATCAAATCTCAAGTCCTTCCGGACTTCCTGGTACATTGGATGGAGCTGCAACTGCCAGACACCCCAGACATGTCGCAGTCATGGACAATGCACTTCGACGGCTCCAAGAGAGAAGCTGGAGCAGGAGCAGGGGTCATACTGACCTCCCCGCAAGGAGACAATATGAAGTACGTCCTCCGGATGAAATTCCGAGCCTCCAACAACGAGGCCGAATACGAAGCCCTCATCCATGGCATGAGGATGGCAAAGATATGCGGCGCAACGCGCTTGGTCATCTATGGTGACTCCAACCTCGTCATCCAGCAGACGATGAATGAGTGCGACGCACACGCCGAAAACATGATCGCATACCGCGCGCTCTACAACGCACTCGAAGGGGAATTTGATGGCTGCGAGCTTCGACACGTTGGAAGAGAAAGCAACGAGGAAGCCGACAGACTCGCCAACATCGGCTCCACTTGCGCAAAGGTGCCACCAGGTGTGTTCCTCGAACAAATCTGCGTGTCATCCATCAAGCGGAAATTCCCCAAGGGATCACCCGTAGAAGCAGAACACTCGGGGGCTACGCTACCCGAAGGACACGAAGGACCCGAAAAACTGGACACAGAGGTAGCCATGGTCAACCTAATGCAGGTCATGGCAGTCGAAGAAACTTGGACGCGACCATACCTCCAGTTCTTGATAAACGGAGAACTGCCTGACAGCCCGACAGATGCCCGACGCGTATCTCTTCGGTCAAAAGCCTTCACCACCATCAACGGCGAGCTGTACAAACGCAGCATCACGGGTGTACTACAATGGTGCGTCACCATCGACAACGGCAAAGCCATACTCCAAGACATCCATGAGGGAATCTGCGGCCACCATGCAGGCAGCCGCTCCCTTGTCGCCAAAGCTCTACGAGCAGGATTCTACTGGCCAACGGCCATGAGCGACACAAAGGACGTCGTCTGAAGATGCAACGGATGTCAACGGTTCGCCGACAAACCGCACGCACCTGGGTCCGAGCTCAGACCCATACCCATAGCCTGGCCTTTTGCTCAATGGGGCCTCGACATGATCGGCAAACTGCCAAAATCCTCGAAAGGGGGACACGTCTTCCTCCTGCTTGCAGTCGACAAATTCACCAAGTGGATTGAGGCCATGCCAGTCACCAACCAGAAAGGCAAAACTGCCGTCAAATTCTTCGAGTCTATTGTCTACAGGTTCGGCGTACCGCACAGCATCATCACCGACAACGGATCAAACTTCATCTCCGAAGAATTCCAGGACTTCTGCGAAGGCCTTGGGATCAACATCACGTACGCCTCAGTGGCACACCCGCAAACGAACGGGCAAGTGGAAAAGTCCAATGGCCTAATCGGCGCTGGCATCAAGAAGCGCCTCATGAGTTCACTCGAACAAAAAGCTGGAGCCTGGACGAAAGAGCTACCATCCGTCCTGTGGAGCTTACGGACTACGCCAAACAGCTCCATCGGCTACACACCGTTCTTCATGGTACACGGAGCTGAGGCCGTGCTACCAGCCGAAGTACGCCACCAGGCCCCACGGGTCGTCGCTTACAGCGAAGCCGAATCCACGATTGCACTCGAAGACGCTGTCGACACACTCGACGAAGCACGGGATATAGCAGCAGCTCGATCAGCGGTGTACCAACAGAGTCTCCGCAACTACCACAGCCGCCGGCTGCGCCCAAGGTCCTTCGTCGAAGGAGACCTCGTCTTGCGACTCAAGCAAAAGCGACCGAATAAATTCGAGTCACCATGGGAAGGACCCTACGTCATCACCGAAGTCATCCCAGGTGGCGCCTATCGCCTCAAGCACGTGGAGTCTGGAGTCGCATACTCCAACCCATGGAACATCGCGCACCTGCGGCGATTCTATCCCTAGCTACCTACCCCTTTACTTTCAATAAGGCTTTCAGCCAAGGCTATTCAGCCGAAGAATGTACCTCCTTCATTATGATATAAATAAAGCTAAGTGTCTCGTCCCAAAACTTCAGTTCACTATTTCGCAACTTTACTACATGCTACAAACGCACTCGGGGGATCCCCCCACCTCACGATTTCATCGACTGAGAATAAAACGTGTACACCTGAGTAGCTGACAACGTCAGGCAAACAAAAAGGACACGTACTCAATCAAAGCACTGCGTGCTCACAACAAACAAACCTTTACAACAAAGGGCACAACACGCCCAACCGAAATATACAAATTTTACATCTATCTCTTTTTCAGGTACTACCTATTCTGAAGAATAACCCGAGCACGCTGCTCAAACAAATCTACGACTTGTTCGGCATACTGCCTTACAGCCGTGTAATGTGGGCGCATGTCCCACTCACCACCATCTGGCCGAAGAGGCGGCCCAGCGGCCATAGCAGCCGAATCTACATCAGGCCGATCCAGCCTCACAAGAGACAACGCAGCCTTGACTCCAGCGATGAGTTCTTGCCGCACCAACTCCTTGACATTGCTCACGCTTCGAAACTTCGACAGAAGACCCGCAAGGCTCGTCGGTACGGCATCCAAAGGAAACATGACGTGCAGCACCGAGGAAAGCGATGTCTGCACTTGGCGGATCACCCGCGGAACTTGGTGAACACGATCCTGCACCGTCGCCAGAGCCATGGCGCGATCACGATCCATCCAGAAGAAGCCGCCAGCCTCCATGTCCTGCTGAGTCAAGCAATTGACCCGAACAGCGACACGTTCCTTTTCTTCCCTCGGAGCAAGGTTCGCACCTGCGATAAACGCACAAAATAAGAGTAAGGCCAGCAGGCCCATCCGAAGAACTGAGCTACAGCTCGAACCAAAGAACAACTTAAACTGCAGCTGCTCGGACAGCCGAACCAGCTCCGCCATCAAGTACTCCTCTCTGGCTGCACCACGATCCGCCTTGGACTTCCAAACATCGGCATGACCGCGTAACCCGAGCAACTCCCTCTCCAGACTACACACACGATCCCGAAGAAAAGAGAGTTGCGAGGAATCATCCAAAGATGGTCGCAGCGGCACTGTGGACGGGGTGTCAACAGGGTCAGCACCCGAAGGAACCTATAGCAGCAGAAAAAGAAAGGAACACAGACATTCAGACAGCGATAGAGCACAACTTAGAAGAATTCATTAACATATAAGGCCACTACGTGGCACAAGGATGGTGTTCTTCAAGATATTTACAACAAAAGCAGACTACAAACTACCCTACGTCTACAACGCCTAAGATGCGGCACCCTGAGTCGCCTCGGAGCCGGACTGCCTAGCTTTGGCCCCGCCCTGCTGCCGCAGTGCATACTCAGACAGCAAATCAATGAGCTTGGGCCCATATCGCTTGCAGCGCGCAGAGTAGGCAGCAAAGGCTACCTCGGATCCATCCGCAGTCGTCGGGATCCGAGAGGTGATCTGGAGCAGATTCAGCTCCGCTCCAGCCGCCAAGGCCATCGCCAGCCCGACGGACGCGCCGATGCCCTTCTGCTTGCGCTTGTACGCCACAGGCGCTTCGGCTGACAGAGCCTCCGCCAGAGCATCCACATCATCAAGGGCCACGCCCTTAGGGACAAGCTCCTTGTAGAAGCGGCCAAGGATGTAACTACCTCGGTGAATTACGCTCTTAGTTACAAGCCTGGATGAGCGGAAATGGTTAAAATAGTACGGTGGGGCCAAATGCCACTCACAGGTAGACCTTTCGGCCGTCCTAACCATTTACAAACATCGGGACAAGAACGAGCAGCGTAATCGACAGGCGAAGGGATCAACTACATACACAAATGAGTATGTATGCAAGCCACCATACAATAGTCCTCAGAGCCATTCCATCTAAAAGAAATAGAAATATTGCAACGCCATACGGCAAGATCCAAATATCCTAGATAGATATAATAGTTTAGGATATCTCCTCATACATCAAACATCAGAGTATCAGGCGGAAGCGGCAACCAAGATCCGAGTACGGATAAGAAGCAAATCGGCATAAGATGCCCCATAAATAAACACATCCCGCCCACAGATCTCACGGATCCCCGTTCCCGGAATCTCTACACCAAGTGATCGTTGCCAACATCGTCCGTCTCCTCCACCCAGTATCCATCTTGTGAGGGTACCTGTTCATCTGAATCAAACAATTTATCGTGTGAGACCCTAGGGGTACTCAGCAAGTCTTTATGCCCCTAAAGGGGACACAACCTAGGGTGACGCAATTGCAGCAAAAGATAATACCTAACAATTCTATAGATACTCGCTAACCATCCGCCTAACCATAGATAGACGGATGTCCGTGATTTAATAAGAACAGTTATAACAGTAAAATTAACAGATCCATCCTCCTCCCCGCTTACCAACGAGGAAGCGGACGAACAACCCCCCCGCCCCCCATCCGTTGGCATGTTTTATTATCCATTCCATGAGTGTTGTACTATTTACTAGTCAGATACTTAGTCAAATTAAAAGCGGTACTTTAGTTATACTTGTCTATGATCGAGAAACTGTGCTCCAAGTCGTCCATAACCGCGGACACGGCTTTCAGAAAGTTTTACCCTGCAGGGGTGCACAAATAGCAACACACACTCGATCAACCTCGGAAAAACCAAATCAAAACCCAACGAGGCATTCATGACAAAGCGATCACAGGATTTAGAAATATTTCAGGGGGCCACCCCACTAAGCTACCCACAACGAAGTTGGCCTGCTCCGGAACGGACTCAGGGTTTGTGTGGACGGCTGTAAATGACTGGGAACCCGAAAGTGTGACTGGGCTTGTCGATACAGCGAAAACGTGTCACGGTCCTAAACAGTACAGGTGCTCCACGCACAATCTTAAATAAAGCAGTAAAACATGGCATAAGTACAGGATAGTAATAAAGCCCCAAACTACTTTGTGGCCCCAAGAAATAAGAATGAATCAAGCTCTGGCTCAGGGGGGTTCATAAGCCTCCCGGATGTGGATAGCACGAATATTCAAGGAACAGGAATCAAGTACTCGGGGTCCTACGGGACACAAGTGAGCATGAAAAACCAAATAACAAACATTGCTCACCGGTGCCACTTTCATTAGTTATCCCACTACTCAGGTTAAGTTGTTTAGGTACCTCGTTATCCATCAGACACTCACATACCCTACACATGCTGTTCTACGACCCGCATGGCTCAAACAACTCCTGTAGTAATGGCTCATGGGATGGAGGAACAAGCTTTGGTGGGGTTTAAGAGTAAAGGTTATGCAATACTTGGGATTCAGTTTAATGCAATCGCGACTCAATGATGCAAGAATAAGATAGAGGCAATAGGTACTATATGTATGCAAGCATGTGGTAGTGCTTGCCTGGCAGCTCAGTTGAAGCGAGAGAAGGATCTGGGTAATGCTCCTGGGTCTCTCGATATATCCCCTGCTCAGCGTCGAGAGTGTGTCGGTGGTGGCGGAACGGCCTGGGACGCAGGGGATCAGCGACGATGCAGACGGACGGAGCTCTAGGGTTTGGCGTCGGTGGCAGCGATGATCTTCGGCTCTAGTGCTTCTCCTCCGCGACGGCGTGTACAGGGTGATGCAGGGGTGCCGCATGGTCTTCCTCGACACCCGTGATCGCCACGCCACCGGCTGGTAAGAGAAGGGGAGGTGGAGGCCGACGGTGGCCGGCGATGGGGTAGATGGTGGTAGGGAAGACGGAGAGGAAGGGGGGCGGCCTGGGGAGATCTGGGAGAGGTAGGGAGACGTGGGGAAAGAGGGTAAGTAGGAGAGGAGGGGGAGGCGCCGTGGGGATCAGGTTGGAGATAAAGGTGGCTTCGGCCACCTTTTTCCCTTCTCCTCCTCACGTGCTCGGGCTGGAGCTCGTCTAGGGTAGGTAGGGCAGCTGGCAGGTGGGCCAAGGGAGGCACGACAGACGGTCTCGGGCTGGTGGGGTCGCACGGCCGAGAGAGAAAGGAGAGGAGGGTGGCTCGAGTTTAGCTTCGGCTAGGGCTAGAGGCTCGGGTTAGGGTTGTGCTAGGGTTGGGGTTAGGAGGGTAGCTCGGCCAGGGAGAGAGAGAGAGGGCCCGAGAGAGAGAGAGAGAGAGAGCTAGGGTAGGATGGAGAGGGATGGCTCGGTTTAGCTAGGGGGGCTCGGTTTAGGGTTTGGAGAGAGGGGTTAGGTGGAGTGTTTTCTTTTGACAAAATCAAGCAAGAACAAGCCAAGATCAAACAAGATTTAGTCAAAAGAGAGGATGAGATAAAAGGTGGTGAGGGTTTAGAGATAGAAAAGAGAGAGGGGGTTTTAGGGTTAGGGATGGTTTGGTTTAGCCAAACCAAAGGGTAGGTTTATATTATGGTTTAAGAGATTCAAAAACAAAGAAACATCTAGTTTGAATTTAAAAACAAAGCTCAAACCAAGATAAAACAAAACAAAGAGAAAAAGGCCAAGGGTTATGTTTGCATGGCCCATGCATAAACATTAATGCTAGGTTTTATCTTGTGAAAACAAAATAAATATCCATGGCATTTATACATATGCATTCCAAAATATGGAATAAAGCCAAGCTAAAAGAATTAAAGGAATGCTCCATGTGGAGTAGAAGGGGATGACCATATTTGAATAAAAATGGGGCATGCTAGTGTGTATGTGCCACTAGGTATTTAGTAAGCCCAAAAATATCCCAACATGATAATAACCCCAAAACAACCCATATGGAAGCTAGAAAAGGGTTCCACTCACAAGGCATGCAAAGGTGGCCATGTGGCTCTCATAAACCAGTAATGTGGAAACAATATGGTGCATATATGAGAGCATGTGGAGATAGAATTGGATCCATCCCAACCCACATGAGCTAGAGGTAAAACCAAATAAGTTGCAATGTTCATATATGGTGGAATGGTGGAATGATGGGGTGATGACAAAAAAGGTGGTGGAGTGGAATAAAAGATATGCCTCCAACTCAACTTGGGCATTTAAACAATATATCAATAACCAAATACAATATCAAGAGGCAAATACAATTAATGATGCATATGAGAGAAGAACCAAAACAAAAAGGGTTTTGTATGATGCTCAAATGCAAGGTGGCATGATGACATGAGCATGATATAATTATGATGCAACAATTCTATGTAGGAAGTAGCATTTATATAGACTAGGCTAGTAGCATTGCAATTGTTAGACAATTGGGATGCTACAACTCTCCCCCACTAAACAAGAATCTCACCCCGAGATTCCTAGGAAAAAGAAAACAACACCAGGAGAGGCGGATGTTCGAACGAAGGTGACCCTCACGTTCCCAAGTTGATGAACCATGGAATGGTGCGACCACTACACCTTGCAAAACTTGCTAGACTTGTTGCGAGTCTTGCGTTTTGCTTCAAGAACAACGGATTAGAAGAAATGTAGGATTGTCGTGAGACAAGAAGGATAGGATGGACATAGCTCCGGTTTTCCCAAGAAACATGATAACAGAATAACCCACTTGTGAAAGAAAAAGACAAGATGATGTATCATGAATAAAGAAAGACACACCGTTAAGATTAAAGACTTACCGATACTAGAGAGGATGAAATATTTGTCTCGCCGGAAGAAAAGAGCTAGGTTGGAGAGGTTTTGAACCACTATGACAATAGCATCGTATCTTCTCTCGGATTTGAGAAATGAAGTTCGGAAACAATATTGCCTTCAAACAATAGAGTCCCTTGATATCAACAGAAAGATTTAGTTAGACATCGTCGGATTAGATTCTTGTTGCAACGGTAAGAACCAAGGATCACGCAATTGAGGTGCGCGGATACAACTTCTAGACAAGGAGGTGATGCTAGATTATGGTGGGATCCCGAGAAGCAAGGAATATGGAGGATTTGGAGTTCATTGTAGAGATACTTATTGCTTTCTTTAGCCTTGAGGCTAACGCAATAGATTTGCGGCTGGTGGCATCAACCATAATTGGCTTTACCACAGAAAAAGAATTGATGAAACAAAGAGAGATAGTTTCCTTTCATCTTGTTTGGGGATGCCGAGCATCGGTAGAAAGACGAGGACCGAAAAGAGTTTGCGTTTGTTTCCACTAGATAATTGAAGATTTTGCTCCATCTAGAATAGACAGACCACCAACAAGACATTATTGATTACTTTCTTCGAGAGAGCACTCCGGAAAAAACAAAGACGGAAGTAAAAGTATCGAGGGATAAAGGCCACTTCTAACTTCTGTGGAATGGGTGAAATCACATTAATCCACCAATTCAATGTACAAGAGCGAATGATAAGAGTAGTGGTATGGTAGCTACTCCATCCCGCACTCAAAGCATTACTCCGCACATGAATAGGAAAACTAAGCAACCCAACTACCAAAACAGACTGAAGATCTTGACAAGGATAACTCATGGAACTCCGTTAGAAAACAAGGATAGATGCAAACGATTCACCGGATTCAAGATAGATAAATATGATGATGTTGTCGTCATGTCTGAAGTACCAAGCCACCAGAAAGATATGAAGGAAGATTACGGAGAAGAACTGCAAGATTCAACAGCTACAGAAAAGATAGCACCAACTTGAACAGAAGGAATACAAGATCTAGAAGGTCTTCATGGCCTCCGGTGGATTGAGCATAGACGATAGAGCGAGAGGGTTTCAAGAGATCACTTGACGAGACTGAGGTGAAAGAACTCCATGTTCTTCTTGAAATGATTGAGAGAGATTTAGCAGTCTTGAGGAAATCTTAAGCGGAACGACGATGATAACTTGCCAACAAGGAAAACTCCGGGTTTGATTGAAGATGGAAGATGGAATTAACAATGGACTTGCTGATTCCAGAATTGAAGCGATCTATTTAGCAGAAGGAAGTGGCCGAGATAGGTGACTTCAAAAAGTCAGAATTTCCACTTTGGGAACTTTGCACACGGCAGTGTTCTCGAAGCTTGAGAGAAAGAGACATAGATGATCTTCCATGTTCTTCCATTGATATGGAATAGGCAAGCATATTATCAACATATACCACCATGGATTAACAAGATATTCCCAGAATATCAAGTTCGAGAGGCGGGAGAAACGAACAAATGCTCGAAACACTTTCTGAGCTCAACGCTCTTAGAAAGATCAATATTAAGAGCACGGGTTCGTGTTGAAGAGGATGCACTAGAAGAATAGATTATCTGGTCCTACGGAAGAGAACAGGAAATGCCACCTGGTTCACATTGTCGATCAGATCACCGGTTACAAAGATAAGGAGATCTTGGATAAAGAAAAGATGATAGATCATACCTTAAGCAAAGCTATCAGAGACGAAAAGATGCAATTCCCTCGTCTCAAAGAGAATTTTGCAGATATGGAGTTCAAAAAGATGTGCAGCATGATGGACAGATGATAGACCGCCGTAGTGCCTTGAGAAACTCTGGATTGCCAAAGATGCTTGAATATGCATAGATATGATCACGGTGTACTCAAAATCACAGGAGATAACCGTCACCATTTGGAGGATAGTGGTGATTGCATTTTCCATATTCCACTCATGATAAGTGTCATATAGCTATGCCGAGAACCAAATTACAATCACCAGCATCGGATCGACACATGTTATGTAATTAGCCCAAGAGAATTGGAGATGAAATGAAACTCTAGGATTAAGCGTCGGGGACAAAAGAATGAGTTAGCATGGACATGCTGATAAAAGGAAGATAGATAATGTTTCACACACGACTGGAAAGGAGTGTGGAAACACGGATGTATCAAAGAAAAAATTTCCGCATTTTTCGGCATTAAAATACCAATAGATGCGCAAAATCACTTATCAGGTAGAGATTAGCAACTCCACATTCTGTGAAAACATGCTGGAAGGAAGAACACCCTTAAGAAGATGGCACCGGTTAACAAGGAGTCGGATAGATCGCGCCGGTTTTCAAAAGCCTGTCAGTATGGAATGTACCAACAGTTGATAACCAAAGGAAGATTGTGATAACAAATTGGATGCAACAGATAGACAAGGAATTACACACACACACTTTCTATGGTACTACGGAAACCCAGAACACGTGATTCCTAGTTTGAATTTTAAGAAGAGGATTGAAAACGTTACACTTCCTTACCAGAAAAGGGTGGTGGGTGGGTAAGAAGAAAAGTGGAAGCAGTCCTACTCTCGCGTTTTGTTTTTCCCTAGTATACATAGCTACCAAAATATTTGCTAGACTGACAACGACCATTTGGCTGAGACCCTGAAGGGCGGGATGGCTCTGATACCAATTGTAACTACCTCGGTGAATTACGCTCTTAGTTACAAGCCTGGATGAGCGGAAATGGTTAAAATAGTACGGTGGGGCCAAATGCCACTCACAGGTAGACCTTTCGGCCGTCCTAACCATTTCCAAACATCGGGACAAGAACGAGCGGCGTAATCGGCAGGCGAAGGGATCAACTACATACACAAATGAGTATGTATGCAAGCCACCATACAATAGTCCTCATAGACATTCCATCTAAAAGAAATAGAAATATTGCAACGCCATACGGCAAGATCCAAATATCCTAGATAGATATAATAGTTTAGGATATCTCCTCATACATCAAACATCAGAGTATCAGGCGGAAGCGGCAAACAAGATCCGAGTACGGATAAGAAGCAAATCGGCATAAGATGCCCCATAAATAAACACATCCCGCCCACAGATCTCACGGATCCCTGTTCCCGGAATCTCTACACCAAGTGATCGTTGCCAACATCGTCCGTATCCTCCACCCAGTATCCATCTTGTGAGGGTACCTGTTCATCTGAATCAAACAATTTATCGTGTGAGACCCTAGGGGTACTCAGCAAGTCTTTATGCCCCTAAAGGGGACACAACCTGCGGTGACGCAATTGCAGCAAAAGATAATACCTAACAATTCTATAGATACTCGCTAACCATCCGCCTAACCAAAGATAGACGGATGTCCGTGATTTAATAAGAACAGTTATAACAGTAAAATTAACAGATCCATCCTCCTCCCCGCTTACCAACGAGGAAGCGGACGAACAACCCCCCCCCCCATCCGTTGGCATGTTTTATTATCCATTCCATGAGTGTTGTACTATTTACTAGTCAGATACTTAGTCAAATTAAAGCGGTACTTTAGTTATACTTGTCTATGATCGAGAAACTGTGCTCCAAGTCGTCCATAACCGCGGACACGGCTTTCAGAAAGTTTTACCCTGCAGGGGTGCACAAATAGCAACACACACTCGATCAACCTCGGAAAAACCAAATCAAAACCCAACGAGGCATTCACGACAAAGCGATCACAAGATTCAGAAATATTTCAGGGGGCCACCCCACTAAGCTACCCACAACAAAGTTGGCCTGCTCCAGAACGGACTCAGGGTTTGTGTGGACGGCTGTAAACGACTGGGAACCCGAAAGTGTGACTGGGCTTGTCGATACAGCGAAAATGTGTCACGGTCCTAAACAGTACAGGTGCTCCACGCACAATCTTAAATAAAGCAGTAAAGCATGGCATAAGTACAGGATAGTAATAAAGCCCCAAACTACTTTGTGGCCCCAAGAAATAAGAATGAATCAAGCTCTGGCTCAGGGGGTTCATAAGCCTCCCGGATGTGGATAGCGCGAATATTCAAGGAACAGGAATCAAGTACTCGGGGTCCTACGGGACACAAGTGAGCATGAAAAACCAAATAACAAACATTGCTCACCGGTGCCACTTTCATTAGTTATCCCACTACTCAGGTTAAGTTGTTTAGGTACCTCGTTATCCATCAGACACTCACATACCCTACACATGCTGTTCTACAACCCGCATGGCTCAAACAACTCGTGTAGTAATGGCTCATGGGATGGAGGAACAAGCTTTGGTGGGGTTTAAGAGTAAAGGATATGCAATACTCGGGATTCAGTTTAATGCAATCGCGACTCAATGATGCAAGAATAAGATAGAGGCAATAGGTACTATATGTATGCAAGCATGTGGTAGTGCTTGCCTGGCAGCTCAGTTGAAGCGAGAGAAGGATCTGGGTAATGCTCCTGGGTCTCTTGATATATCCCCTGCTCAGCGTCGAGAGTGTGTCGGTGGTGGCGGAACGGCCTGGGACGCAGGGGATCGGCGACGATGCAGACGGACGGAGCTCTAGGGTTTGGCGTCGGTGGCGGCGATGATCTTCGGCTCTGGTGCTTCTCCTTCGCGACGGCGTGTACAGGGTGATGCAGGGGTGCCAGGTGGTCTTCCTCGACACCCGTGATCGCCACGCCACCGGCTGGTAAGAGAAGGGGAGGTGGAGGCCGACGGTGGCCGGCGATGGGGTAGATGGTGGTAGGGAAGACGGAGAGGAAGGAGGGGCGGCCTGGGGAGATCTGGGAGAGGTAGGGAGACGTGGGGAAAGAGGGTAAGTAGGAGAGGAGGGGGAGGCGCCGTGGGGATCAGGTTGGAGATAAAGGTGGCTTCGGCCACCTTTTTCCCTTCTCCTCCTCACGTGCTCGGGCTGGAGCTCGTCTAGGGCAGGTAGGGCAGCTGGCAGGTGGGCCAGGGGAGGCACGGCAGACGGTCTCAGGCTGGTGGGGTCGCACGGCCGAGAGAGAAAGGAGAGGAGGGTGTCTCGGGTTTAGCTTCGTCTAGGGCTAGAGGCTCGGGTTAGGGTTGTGCTAGGGTTGGGGTTAGGAGGGTAGCTCGGCCAGGGAGAGAGAGAGAGGGCCCGAGAGAGAGAGAGAGAGAGAGCTAGGGTAGGATGGAGAGGGATGGCTCGGTTTAGGGTTTGGAGAGAGGGGTTAGGTGGAGTGTTTTCTTTTGACAAAATCAAGCAAGAACAAGCCAAGATCAAACAAGATTTAGTCAAAAGAGAGGATGAGATAAAAGGTGGTGAGGGTTTAGAGATAGAAAAGAGAGAGGGGGTTTTAGGGTTAGGGATGGTTTGGTTTAGCCAAACCAAAGGGTAGGTTTATATTATGGTTTAAGAGATTCAAAAACAAAGAAACATCTAGTTTGAATTTAAAAACAAAGCTCAAACCAAGATAAAACAAAACAAAGAGAAAAAGGCCAAGGGTTATGTTTGCATGGCCCATGCATAAACATTAATGCTAGGTTTTATCTTGTGAAAACAAAATAAATATCCATGGCATTTATACATATGCATTCCAAAATATGGAATAAAGCCAAGCTAAAAGAATTAAAGGAATGCTCCATGTGGAGTAGAAGGGGATGACCATATTTGAATAAAAATGGGGCATGCTAGTGTGTATGTGCCACTAGGTATTTAGTAAGCCCAAAAATATCCCAACATGATAATAACCCCAAAACAACCCATATGGAAGCTATAAAAGGGTTCCACTCACAAGGCATGCAAAGGTGGCCATGTGGCTCTCATAAACCAGTAATGTGGAAACAATATGGTGCATATATGAGAGCATGTGGAGATAGAATTGGATCCATCCCAACCCACATGAGCTAGAGGTAAAACCAAATAAGTTGCAATGTTCATATATGGTGGAATGGTGGAATGATGGGGTGATGACAAAAAAGGTGGTGGAGTGGAATAAAAGATATGCCCCCAACTCAACTTGGGCATTTAAACAATATATCAATAACCAAATACAATATCAAGAGGCAAATACAATTAATGATGCATATGAGAGAAGAACCAAAACAAAAAGGGTTTTGTATGATGCTCAAATGCAAGGTGGCATGATGACATGAGCATGATATAATTATGATGCAACAATTCTATGTAGGAAGTAGCATTTATATAGACTAGGCTAGTAGCATTGCAATTGTTAGACAATTGGGATGCTACAAAGGACCTCCTTCGCCTTGGCAAGGGAGCTGACGACGGTGCTGCAGTGGTCTTCGACCGCCACAGTAGCATCATCTAGAGCACTCCCGTGCTCTAGAGCACCACGGTCAAACTCGATGCCTGCGGCATCTGAGACAAAAATAAGAAG
This sequence comes from Avena sativa, assembly GCA_916181665.1. NCBI lineage: Eukaryota > Viridiplantae > Streptophyta > Magnoliopsida > Poales > Poaceae > Avena > Avena sativa. Next base: position 445,563,434 of record OV702293.1, on the reverse strand, counting down.
GAGGACATGAAGAAAAGCAACAAAGAAGAAGACACGAGGCATGAAATAACAAGCACAAATCTATCACTCACCCGAAAGAGCCTTGGCAGCAGCCATGAGCTTCGCTGCTACCTCTCTATCACGAGCAGCCGCAACAGTGGCCAGCTGCTCCTCACGATCCGCGGCCTCCTGCTGCAGACGCTCCTTAGCTTCGGCTGCTTTAGTCAGCTCTAGCTCAAGGCGTTCCTTCGCACCAACGGAGGCCTCGGCCTTCTGCTCCGATTGACCAAGGCTCTTCTTGAGAGCGTCGACCTCACGGAGAGAAGTGTTATACTCCTCTGCATTCAAGACAAGCAAGTGTCAAAAAGCAGGACCAGGATATATAAGAGAGGCACTAAAAGGCAGATAGGTACCTTGAAGCTGCCGAAGGTTCGCCTCCAGCGCCAAGCGCTCCTGCACCAGCCGCTTGGCCTTCTGCACAAAAGGCTGACAAAAAAGAAACAGCAGTAAGAAAAGGACTTGGGGGCTACGCCCAACCGAAAGGAGTAAAAGAAAAACTCGCACACGAAGACACTCAGGGGCTCCCCCCGTGACATGAAGCAGAAAAACTTACATGCTCTGATGGCGACTCCGATGGACCGCCTGCGAAATTCTAAGGCGCAACCACCTGCACCTCCTGCAACGGAGGATCCGGAGCCGCGCCACCCAAAGTCGCCACCGTCTGAGGCGGAGGAGACGCAATTTTTGACTCCCCCATCATTTCCCGCGCACCATCACTAGAGGAGTCGACGGGAGGAATGCATGCATACGAAGCAATCAGCACAAGTGCAAAATCAAGAAAACAAAAGGGACAACAATATAACAAGAAACTTATGAGCCCAACAAGCTCAGGTCGAAGACAGGAGGAGTCCTTCGGGCTCTCTTCTCCTCTTTCTTCTCTTCCTTCTTCTCCTCCTTTTTCTCTTCCTTCTTCCGCTTCACTGGCGGATGCGGTGCGACAGCCCGTACAGGAACGGCAGGAATGGGAGAAGAAGAACCTCCATGACCATCACTATGACGCTCAAGGCCCAGAGGGTTTCTGGGAGTCGGAGGAGTCGAGGCATCCGAAGACTCGCTGGAGCTCCGTGATCGTTTGCGCGTATGGTCCTCACTCGACTCGTCAGCATCCTCCGCCGGAGATCGCGCCGACGGCAGCTCGGACACGGACTCAACCACTTCATTATCCGGGGCATTCAGATACTTTTCGGGCAATGGCGGTACCATGCCCGGCACTTTGAAGCTCTGCAAAATCAGAAGGAACTTTTGTTAGCAAACAAATGGAATAAATACACAGCCGACAAAAAACCACTACGTGCACAAATCTACACCTGCGGTACGGCCAACGTCGAAGAAAATGGAGGAGTTAGCGATTTCCCCGGGATTTCTTCTCCGGCCTTGAACTTCAGCAGCGCGCGAAGGGCCCTGTCAAAATCCTCCTCGGAGATTTTCTCAGCCAAAACCCTCGTCGGATCACGGTGCCCAGAATAAAAACATCGGGTGCGCCCTCGCTTGGAGAGGCTGCACCCGACGCTCAAGAAAAGTTCGGATGATGTCCACGCCGTTCACCTCCTTCTCCGGAATCAGCTGGAGATCCTCCACCCGACGGTAAAGGGCCTCTACTTCTGCCACCTCACCGTCCAAGATTTGGTTTTTCCAAGACCTTTTCTTCTCAATCATTTGGGAGGGGTCAAAGGGAACAAGCCCAAAATCTTGCCCGGGCACTACGGAGTCGCGGATATAAAACCATCGTCTCCGCCAGTACTGGACAGATTCGGACATGGAAAAAGAAAAGAAGAGAAGATTGGGACTAAGGGAGATGATGCAACCCCCAATGGGATACACACCGTCCGAACTGGACTGCCTCTTCACAGAATAGAGCTTCCGGAAGAGGCCAAAGTGCGGCTCAATGCCAAGCCAGCACTCACAAAAAGTGATAAAACAAGCAATGTGGAGAAGAGAATTGGGAGACAGATGATGAAGCTGAATCCCATAGAAGAAGAGCAGTCCACGGAGGAAGTTGTGGACCGGAAAAGAAAACCCACGAATAACGAAGGCGAGAAACATAACCCGATACCCAGATGGGGGACAGGGGATTACCTTGTTGCCGGGGAGCCTGGCGGCCTCCCTATCTTGTGGGATCAGACCCCGCTCGCGAAGCTTGCGGAGATCGCTCTCCCGCGTCTCTGATCGCCGCCAGCCACCGTCGGTGACGCGGGTAGCGGTGGTGTTCTTCTTTCCTTCGGCGGCGCTAGTACCAACGGCAGACGAGGATTTCTTGGTTTTCCCCATTGCGCTACGGCGGCGCCGGCGGTGAAGACGCAGAAACAACGATGGAAATGTGGAAGGAAATCCCAGTGCGTAGCAAGAATCGCTAGAGCACAAGGAGGCAGTGAAAACAAGAACTGATGCGGTGAAAACAAACGCGGCTTTCCCCAATGATTATAACTACGAAGACGACGCACGGCAGCCGTCCATCCAGAAGACCTAACGCCAACGGCAGATCTGACCATACACGTGTCAACATCACAACGAACCGTCGTTACCACGCCGTCCACTACGCGCGGAAATCGAGGAGACGCCGTAATTATCTCCACGCCGCGTGTGACCGGTCAATTCAAAGTCAGCAAGTGGGACCCACGTTCGTCCAGTCAAGTCATCTCTGGCGTAGGAGACGCTTGAGGTCATCGATCGTCAGCACTGATGTCATCAAAAGCTATACTAGCACCAACTACAATTTTTTGGCTCCACAGCTAAGAGTACTCACTCGAATCTTTGATTCGACTAAATACTCGGGGGCTACTCCTATCAGGAGCGCTGGCCGCACACCCGAAAGACTAATAAAGACAAATTATTTCTTCGAGTCCTACATCGAGTCTACGACTCCACTACGGACTCGGGGGCTACTCCCATAGGGAGGACGGATTTAAGCATTCGAATTTTTTTGTGTCCTACAGACTTACTACTGAAAAAACACCTGAATAAAGTCTCCGCTCGAGTCTACGACTCGAACAGACACTCGGGGGCTACTCCCATAGGGAGCGCTGGTCGCGTACCCTATAAAATCTTCGACTGTGATCTTTCGGATCAGCACGCAAAAACCTTTTGGCAACTCTGCCCCAACAAAACGCTGAGTGAGAGACAATCTCCTTGGCCACCCGAAGCACCTCCGTGGTGACAAATGTTCGGATGCTGCGTCTGCGACGCAAAGATAAGACCTGCGGATATCATCTGATGGCCTGGCAACGCACATGACTGCGCTCTGCTAGTATAAATCCATGCCAACAGGCGTGATGAAAAATCCCGACGGACGCGTTGGGTACATCAATTAAAATCACTGGAATTCCACTCCTGTAAGTCCTCAGCGGCCCGAGTCGAATTACGCCAGCATAAGTTCCAGGTCCGAGTTGAGGGACTCGAACCTGAAGAAGATCGTGTTGTTTCGTCCTAAGACAGTTAACTGGCCCTGATCTGTCGGGTGAGTCAAGCACACGCATCAACAATCCCTACACACATATACTATTAATATATAGTTGCACCCGAAGGATGGAAGAGTCCTCAGCCGAATCTACAATTCGACTGATCACTCGGGGGCTACTGACGTGGTTATACCCTACGGGTATGTGACTTTAGCGTACCTGGTCCAGCCCAAGGAAGGCCCACAACAGATATACGCTGGCCCATGAAGATTTTCGGGTGGCCAAGGCCCATGACGCCTTCGGATCCTTGGAGAGCAAGACTAGCGTAGATAGGAAATTCAAAGGGGTAAAACCCTAGAACTTGTAACCGACTAGGACTATGCCCAGGACCTGCCTAAGTCTATATAAAGGCCACGAGGGCACGACCTAGATCTCTCGACTCATGCTTTCGCACACGCACCTCCACGCCAGATCGAATCTGCGCACCCTGTAACTTTCGGTTCCGCCGTAATCAAGAGCAGACAAGCAGGAGTGGGGTTTTCCCTCCGGGGGCCTGAACCTGGGTAAATCTCGTGTCCCCTGGTTGCTTGTCTGTTAACCGTTCCATGATCTCCAGCATCCCCATCTTCTCCAAAACCCAAGTCCATAACAATGGGCATTGACGAGTCGAAACCTCGTCAACGGGATCTCCGATCACATAGGTTGGGTTACCACTAAGGTGTGACATCCATGGGTCTCAACCCCATCTCCCTCGATGCACTTTCTATCACATTTCGTGATAGTCCCTTTGTAAAGGGATCTGCCAGGTTTTTGTCTGTTTGAATATATGTAACAGTTATTACTCCGGAGTTTCTCAATTTCCTGACAGATTTCAAACGTCTCTTCACGTGTCTTGATGACTTCGCGTTATCCTTAGAATTGTTCACTTTGACAATAACAGTTTGGTTGTCACAATTCAAAAGGATTGCCGGCACAGGTTTCTCAACCACAGGCAAGTCCATCAAGAGCTCACGCAGCCATTCTGACTCAACAGTGGCTGTGTCTAAAGCAGTAAGTTCTGCTTCCATAGTTGACCTCGTCAATATGGTTTTTCTACGAGACCTCCATGACACTGCGCCACCTCCAAGGGTAAACACATACCCGCTCGTGGTGTAGAGTTCATCAACGTCAGAGATCCAATTCGTATCACTATATCCTTCAAGCACAGCAGGATTCCCTGAATAGTGAATCCCATAGCTCATTGTACCACATAGATAGCGCATGACCCTTTCAAGTGCATGCCAATGATCAATACCTGGGTTAGACATGAACCTACTCAACTTGCTCACAGCAAAAGAGATATCGGGTCTTGTAGCGCTTGCTAAGTAAATGAGAGAACCAACAACTTGTGAATATTTCAGCTGATCTGTTGGTTCCTTCTTATTCTTTCGTAATGTCAAACTGGGATCATAAGGTGTTGGAGAAGTCTTGCCATCATTAAAGCCAAATCGGCTCAAGACCTTCTCAACATAATGAGATTGCGTTAAAGTAATCCCATTCTCGTTCTTAATAAGCTTGATGTTCAGAATGACATCAGCCTCTCCCAGATCTTTCATATCAAAACTCTTTGACAGGAAAGACTTGACCTCATTTATCACTTTCATGTTTGTACCAAAGATCAGAATGTCATCCACATACAAACATAATATAACGCTATCGCCCCCACCATGGCGATAGTAAACACACCTATCAGCCTCATTAATGACAAAGCCAGCAGAAAGTAGAGTTCTGTCAAACTTCTCATGCCATTGCTTAGGTGCTTGTTTTAGGCCATATAAAGATTTTAATAACTTACACACCTTTGTCTCTTCACCTTTTACCACAAACTCATCTGGCTGATCCATATAGATCTCCTCTTCCAACTCTCCATTAAGGAAAGCTGTCTTCACGTCCATTTGATGAACGAGAAGACCATAAGAGGCAGCCAGGGATAGTAGTACTCGAATGGTGGTCAGTCTAGCGATAGGTGAATAGGTGTCGTAGTAATCTTAGCCTTCTTTCTGTCTGTAGCCCTTAGCTACAAGACGCGACTTGTACTTCTCAACAGTACCATCAGGCCTTAGTTTCTTCTTGAACACCCACTTACATCCCACAAGTTTACAACCATAGGGTCCTTCTGATAATTCCCAAGTTCCATTAGAAAGAATCGAGTCCATCTCATTTTGGACAGCTTCTTTCCAATCATCTGCATCAGGATATGCATATGCCTCAGTAATGGATCTGGGAGTATCATCCACAAGGTACACGATGAAGTCATTACCAAAGGATTTTGCAACCCTCTGTCTCTTACTCCTCGTGAGAGGTTCATCGTCATCCTTCTCAAGAAATTCCTCATGTGGTTGTTCAGAATTCTCAATAGATGCACTAGATTCAGGAAGTATTTCAGAGGAAATCCTACCAATGCTATGCATATCTTTCATAGGAAAAATATTCTCAAAGAATGTTGCATCACGAGATTCCATTATAGTATCAACATGCATATCAGGTACCTCGGATTTAACCACTAGAAATCTATAGCCTACACTCCGTGGAGCATATCCTAGAAAGATACAATCCACTGTCTTGGGTCCGAGCTTGCGTTTCTTGGGGATCGGTATGTTGACCTTCGCCAAACACCCCCAAGTGCGCAGATACGAAAGTGATGGTTTTCTCCCAACCCACTCCTCATAAGGGGTCTTTTCTTTATTCTTGTTAGGAACTCTATTCAGGACATGACATGAAGTCAACAAAGCCTCCCCCCGCCATGCCTTTGATAAACCAGCAGTGGCTAACATGGAATTCACCAAGTCAGTCAGCGTGCGGTTTTTCCTCTTGGCAACCCCGTTTGATTGGGGCGAGTAGGGAGGCGTCCTCTCATGAATAATTCCGTGTTCCTGACACAATTCGTCAAATATTTTGGGAAAATACTCACCACCACGATCCGACCTAAGACGCTTGATCTTTCTCTCTAGTTGATTTTCAACTTCGGCCTTATAGATTTTAAAGTAGTCTAAAGCCTCATCTTTAGTTTGCAACAAGTAAACATAGCAGAATTTAGTAGAATCATCTATCAATGTCATGAAATATCTCTTTTCACCTTTTGTCAACACACCATTCATCTCGCATAGATCAGAATGTATGAGTTCTAGAGGTGCCAAGTTTCTCTCCTCGGCAGCCTTGTGAGGCTTTCTAGGTTGCTTTGATTGCACACAACTATGGCACTTAGAACCTTTGGCAATAGTGAAATTCGGAATTAAACTCATGATGGACATCCGAGATATCAAACCGAAATTAATGTGACATAAACGAGAATGCCAAATACTGGTATCATCATTAACACCACCACAAATATGATTCACGGATTTATTACAAAACTCTGAAAGTGAAAACCGGAACAAGCCTCCAAACTCATAACCTTTACCAATAAATTGTCCATGTTTCGAAACAACGACTTTATTGGACTCTAAGACAACCTTAAACCCATCTCTGCAAAGAAGGGAGCCACTAACGAGATTCTTGTTCATAGTAGGGACATGCTGCACGTTCCTCAGCTGCACGATCTTTCCGGAAGTAAACTTCAGATCCACTGTGCCAACACCACGAACAGAAGCATGTGATCCATTCCCCATTAGGACGGATGAATCCCGAGCGACCTGATAAGAAGTGAACATAGAGATGTCAGCACACACATGAACATTAGCACCTGTATCAAGCCACCAACACGGTGATTGAAATACTGAAAGAATAGTAAATAAATTACCATACCCATCAGTATTGCTAGCGGTCACGACATTGACAGTCTTGGCCTTTTTCCCTCTGCGGTCTGCGTGTTCTGGACAGTCCTTGGAAAAGTGGCCAGGCTCTCCACAAGTGTAACAAGACAGTTCACTCTTGTCCCTGTTGTTGGAGATATGCCCTAGAGGCAATAATAAATGTTGTTATTATTATATCTTTGTGTTTATGATAAATGTTTACATTCATGCTATAATAGTATTAACAAGGAAACATTAATACTTGTGTGATTTGTAAACTTAAATTGAAGTCCCTAGTAAAGCCTCTTCATAATACTAGCTTGTTGGTTAATAAATGACTGTGGTTTCCCTATCATGAACATTGAGATGTTATTAACAACAAGATCATATCATTAGGAGAATGATATGGTGGACATACTCCTATAGATAAGCGTAGCATAAAGATCAAGTCATTTTAATAGTTCAATTGCTATATGCTTTCTGATACATAGTAACCTAATTCCTTCGACCATGAGATCATGCATATCACCTTCACCGGAAGGATGCTTTGATGACATCAAACACCACACCATAACTGGGTGGCTATAAAGGTGGCATTGAGTGTTCGGAAAGTATTGGTTGAGACACATGGATCAAGAGTGGGATTTGTCCATCCATATGACGGATAGATATACTCTGGGACCTCTGGGTGAAATGTCATCCAATTAGCTTGCAAGCATGTGACTGGATCACAAGGGATCACATATCACGGGAACGAGAAAAGAGTACTTATCAGTAACGAGGTTGAACTAGGTATGCAGAGATACCGACGATCATAACCTCGGATAAGTAAACTATCGTGAGACAAAGAGAAATTGGTATCGTATGTAAGTGGTTCATTCGATCGCAAAGTAATCATTGAAATATGTGGGAGCCATATGAATTTCCAGATTCCTCTATTGGTTATTGTTCGGAGAAGTGTCTCAATCATGTCCGCATAATTCACGAACCATAGGGAGACACACTTAAGGATTTGACGTTGTTTGAGTAGTTATGGAATGATGAGTAAGAGACCAAATGTTGTTCGGAGTCTCGGATGGGATCCGGGATATCACGAGGAGATCCAGAATGGTCCGGAGAATAAGATTCATATAAGGAAAGTCATGTTTCGGAGTTGGAGAATGGTTCCGGTGTTTTCATCGGGAATGTTCTAGAAGGTTCCGGAAGGTCCGACACTCCGAAGGGGAAGGGTACATGAATGTGTCATACCAAGTTGGAATGATCGCATCATGTACTAGGTGTCATCGCTGAACAAAATAAAGGGTTTAATCAAATCCTAGTTTGAAAAGTCAAACGCCAATTTGAAAAGTCAAACGGCTATTTTGGGAAGTGGAGGGGAAGGTGGAAACCGAGTTGGGGAGGAGTTCCTCCCCTCCACCGCCGGCCCCCTTGGGAAACCGAGTTGGGGAGGGACTCCCCTCCCCTGGCGCGGCCCCTCCACCTATATAAGAAGGGGCAGGGCTACCCCTCCTAGCACCCAACACCTCCACCCGCAAACCCTAGCCCTAAGCCACCGGCCCTCCTACAGCCGCCGCCGCCTAGCTAACCCTAGCCGCCAGCCAAGCCTCCTCCTTGGTGTTTCTAAACCCTAGATCGCCGAGGAGCTCTCTCATAGTCCACCATACTCGCTCCGGCTTAAGGCGAAGCCCTGCGAGATCTCTCCTCTACTTCCGGTACCACGACGTCATGCTGCCGGAATCGCGAGGAGAGTGCTACAACCTCCGCTGCCTGCTGGAACAAGGGAGAGGAAGGTATTCGTCGAGTACCGAACGTGTGACCGACTGCGGGAGCGCTACCGGAACACAGCGCCGGAAGGATCGTCTACGCGATCTTGAGATCGGGAAGAGTACTACTACATCACCCACGAGAATCCGCTCTCGTTAAACACTTTGGAATCTTCGAGGGTGAGTTATTCCATCAACTTGTTGCTACAATCTAGTAGATAGATCTTGGCTTGTTTGTTTATATGCGGTAGAAATTTTTTGTTTTCCATGCTACGAAACCCTACAGTGGTATCAGAGCCGTGTTTATATGTAGATCTGTTGCACGAGTAGAACACAATGGTCATTGTGGGCGTTGATGCTTTTATTGTCGATTGCTTCTTGTGTACTTTGCATCTTGCGGGATGTTGGGATGAAGCGGCCCGGGCTAACCTTACATGACATCGTTCATGAGACTTGCTCCACGCTTGACATGCAACTTGTATTGTATAAGTGGCTTTGCGGGTGCCTGTTTCTCCCAGCATAGTTAAGATTCAATTTACAATGGGTGATTGTCAATACTAGTATCAATGTTGTGGTTCATGTTCGTAAGTTAGAACGACACTTATTGAAAGCCCCAAACCACGTAAAACATGCAAAGAAAGTAGAGGCGTCTAACTTTTTTTTGCAGGGGTGTGCAGTGATGTGATATGGCCATGATTGTGATTATATTTGATGTATGCAATGTTCCTTATTGTAAGTTGGCAACCGGCAGGAGCCATATGGTTGTCTTTAATTTATGTTAAGACCCGCGTGTCTATTCAAAGTAGTTGTAATAGTTGAAGCCGGTGGACGACAACCATGGAGAAGCGTCATTGACCTTGATGCAATGCCGGTGATGATGGAGATCATGTTCGTGCTTGAAGATGGAGATCGGAAGCACAAAGAAGAAAGGCCATATCATATCACATATTATGAATTGCATGTGATGTTAATCCTTTATGCATCTTGTATTTCTTAGTTAACGACGGTAGCATTATAAGATGATCCCTCATGCACATGAATTTCAAGTCATAAAGTGTTCACCCTTAGTTAGCACTGTTGCTAAAGCTTGTTGTTTTGAAGCACCACGTGATGATCGGGGGTGTTAGATTCCGCAAGTGTATACAACGTGAGCAAGCCAGGTTTGCTCATGCGGAAGCTAAGGTTTGATCTTGACGAGCCTAGCATGTACAGACATGGTCTCGGAACACGGATCACCGAAAGGTAAAGCATGAATCATATAGTAGATATGATGAACATGTCGATTGTTCGCCATTGAAACTATATCAACTCTCGTGATGATCGGTGTTGATGTGGTGGATTTGGTTCGTGTGATCACTAAAACAATGTGAGGGATATTGTTTTGAGTGGGAGTTCACCTAGATTAATTTAACTATTAATTAGAACTCAATTTGTCGTAAACTTAGTCTAAACTATTGCAAATATGTTGTAGATCAATGGCGGCCCCTACCATCAATTTTAATGTGTTCCTAGAGAAAGAAAAGTTGAAAAAGAATGGAAGCAACTTCGCGGATTGGTTCCGCAATTTGAGGATTGTCCTCACAGCTGGTAATTTGACCTATGTGCTGGATGCAACGCTGGGTGACCCACCTGCAGCTACTGCTACCGATGAAGTAAAGAATGTTTACCTCGCTCGGAAGACTCAGTACTCCACAGTTCAGTGTGCTATCTTGTATGGTTTAGAATCGGAGCTTCAGAAAAGGTTTGAGAATTCAGACCCACGTGATATTGTCCGTGATCTCAAATTGATCTTTGAGACTCACGCGGCGATTGAGAGCTATGAGGCTTCTGAAAAGTTCTTTAACTGCAAGATGGAAGAGGGCAGCTCCGTTAGTGAGCATGTGCTTAAGATGTCTGGGCACGCAAACAAACTTCAAAGCTTGGGTATAGTGATTCCTAATGCTTTGGGGATTTACCATGTCCTCCAATCACTACCACCAAGTTACAAGAACTTTGTGATGAACTACAATATGCAAACCATGAACAAGCAGTTACCAGAACTCTTTTCCATGTTGAAATCTGCAGAAGTGGAGATCAAGAAAGAGCACCAAGTGTTGATGGTCAATAAGACCACCAAATTCAAGAAAGGCAAGTCTAAGCAAAAGGGACACTTCAAGAAGGGTGGTAAGAAAGTTACCGCGCCGACGAAGAAGACCAAGGCTGGACCTAAGCCTGATACCGAGTGCTTTTACTGCAAGGGAGAAGGTCACTGGAAGCGGAATTTCCCAAAGTACTTGGCGGATTTGAAGAACGGCAACATCAAGAAGAAAGGTATATCCGATATACATGTTATTGATGTGTATCTCACTAGTACTCGTAGTAGTGCCTGGGTATTTGATACTGGTTCGGTTGCTCATATTTGTAACTTGAAACAGGTGCTGCAGAATAAACAGAAGCTAGCGAAGAACGAGGTGACGATGCGCATAGGAAACGGATCAAAGGTTGATGTGATCGCGGTCGGCACGCTACCCCTTCATCTACCATCGGGATTAGTTTTATACTTAAATAATTGTTATTTGGTGCCTGCGTTAAGCATGAACATTATATCGGGATCTTGTTTATTGCGAGACGGTTACTTGTTTAAGTTCGAGAATAATGGTTGTTCGATTTATATGAGTAATATGTTTTATGCACATGCACCTTTGATAGATGGTCTATTCTTATTGAATCTCGATAGTGGAAATACACATATTAATAACATTGAGGCTAAATGTTTGAAATCGAGCGATAACTCGACCTATATGTGGCATTGTCGTCTTGGTCACATTGGAGTGAAGCGTATGAAGAAACTCCATTCCGATGGACTTCTTGAATCACTTGATTTCGAATCATTTGAAAGATGCGAAGCATGTCTGATGGGTAAAATGACTAAGACTCCATTTTCTGGTATGATGGAGCGAGCTAAGGACTTATTGGAAATCATACATACCGATGTGTGTGGTCCAATGAGTGTAGCATCGCGTGGTGGTTATCGTTATGTTCTTACCTTCACGGATGACTTGAGTAGATATGGGTATATCTATTTCATGAAACATAAGTCCGAAACTTTCAAAAAGTTTAAGGAGTTTCAAAGTGAGGTAGAGAATCAACGTACCAAGAAGATTAATTTCTACGTTCTGATCGTGGAGGTGAATATCTAAGTTACGAGTTTGGCGAGCATTTGAAGAAATGTGGAATACTTTCACAATTGACACCGCCGGGAACACCACAGCGTAATGGTGTGTCCGAACGTCGTAATCGAACTCTCTTAGATATGGTTCGTTCTATGATGTCACTTATAGATTTACCGCTATCATTTTGGGGTTATGCATTAGAAACAGCCGCATTCACTTTAAATAGGGCACCATTTAAATCCGTTGAAACGACACCGTATGAATTATGGTTTGGTAAGAAACCTAAATTGTCGTTCCTTAAAGTTTGGGGTTGCGAAGCCTATGTAAAGAAGTTACAACCGGACAAGCTTGAACCCAAAGCGGAAAAATGCGTCTTCATAGGATACCCGAAGGAAACTATTGGGTATATCTTCTATCATAGATCCGAAGGAAAAATCTTCGTTGCCAAGAATGGATCCTTTCTAGAGAAAGAATTTCTCTCGAAAGAAGTGACTGGAAGAAAAGTAGAACTCGACGAGGTTGTCGAACCTTCTCTCGAACTTGCGAGTAGCGCAGCACCAGAAAAAGTTCATGTGGTGCCTGCACCAATAAGAGAGGAAGCTAATGATGATGATCATGAAACTTTGGTTGTAGTTCCTACAGAGCCTCGCAGGTCAATGAGAACTCGTACCACTCCTGATTGGTATGATCCCGTTATGAGTGTCATGTTGATGGACAACACCGATGACCCTGCGACATATGAGGAAGCGATGATGAGCCCAGATTCCAACAAATGGCAAGAAGCCATGAAATCCGAGATTGGATCCATGTACGAAAACCAAGTATGGACTTTGGTGGACTTACCGGATGGCCGGAAGGCTGTCGAGAACAAATGGATTTTCAAGAAGAAAACAGATGCTGATGGTAATGTTACTGTCTATAAAGCTCGACTTGTCGCAAAAGGGTTTCGACAAATTCAAGGAGTTGACTACGATGAGACTTTCTCACCTGTAGCGAAGCTAAAGTCTGTGAGGATTATGTTAGCAATCGCTGCATATTATGATTATGAGATATGGCAGATGGATGTCAAAACAGCATTCCTCAATGGAGACATTGATGAAGAGTTGTATATGATGCAACCAAAAGGTTTTGTCGATCCTAAAGATGCTAACAAGGTATGCAAACTTCAACGGTCCATATATGGATTGAAGCAAGCATCCCGAAGTTGGAATCAACGTTTTGATAAGGTGATCAAAAGTTTTGGTTTTATACAAACTTATGGAAAAGCTTGTATTTACAAGAAAGTGAGTGGGAGCTCTGTAGAATTCTTAATACTATATGTAGATGACATATTGTTGATTGGGAACGATGTAGACCTTCTTAATAGTGTCAAGGAATATTTGAATAATAGTTTTTCAATGAAGGATCTTGGCGAAGCAGCTTACATATTAGGCATAAAGATTTATAGAGATAGATCGAGATGCCTAATATCATTGTCACAAAGTACATATTTGGACAAAGTTCTAAAGAGGTTTGGAATGGAATATAGCAAGAAAGGGTTCTTGCCCATGTTGCCCAATACGACCTTGAGTAAAACTCAAAGTCCGACAACAGCAGAAGATAGAGAAAAGATGAGTAAGACTCCCTATGCCTCAGCCATAGGATCTCTAATGTATGCCATGCTATGTACTAGACCCGACATTGCATATGCTGTTAGTTTAACTAGCAGATATCAAAGTGATCCAGGAGTGGATCATTGGACAGCGGTCAAAAACATCCTTAAGTACTTGAGAAGAATGAAGGATATGGTTCTTTCTTATGGAGGTGATGAACAGCTCGTTGTTAATGGTTACACCGATGCTAGTTGGAACACCGATCCGGATGATTCTAAATCACAATCTGGATACGTATTTACTTTGAATGGTGCAACAGTTAGCTGGAGGAGTGCAAAGCAAAGCGTTGTGGCGAGATCTTCAACTAAATCGGAATACATGGCTGCTTCAGAGGCTTCACAAGAAGCGATATGGATGAAAGAGTTCATTACAGTGTTGGGTGTGGTTCCTAGTGCGCTGGACCCAATGCCTATCTACTGTGATAACATGGGGGCCATAGCCAATGCGCAAGAACCAAGGTCACACAAGAAGCTGAAGCACATCAAGCTACGTTTTCATGCTATTCGAGAACATGTCCAAGATGGGGACATAAATATTTGCAAAGTACACATAGATCTAAATGTGGCGGATCCGTTGACTAAACCTCTCCCGAGGGCAAAACATGACCAGCACCAAACTGCCATGGGTGTTCGGTATATTACCATGTAATCTAGATTAGATGACTCTAGTGCAAGTGGGAGACTGTTGGAGATATGCCCTAGAGGCAATAATAAATGTAGTTATTATTATATCTTTGTGTTTATGATAAATGTTTACATTCATGCTATAATAGTATTAACAAGGAAACATTAATACTTGTGTGATTTGTAAACTTAAATTGAAGTCCCTAGTAAAGCCTCTTCACAATACTAGCTTGTTGGTTAATAAATGATTGTGGTTTCCCTATCATGAACATTGAGATGTTATTAACAACAAGATCATATCATTAGGAGAATGATATGGTGGACATACTCCTATAGATAAGCGTAGCATAAAGATCAAGTCATTTTAATAGTTCAATTGCTATATGCTTTCTGATACATAGTAACCTAATTCCTTCGACCATGAGATCATGCATATCACCTTCACCGGAAGGATGCTTTCATGACATCAAACACCACACCGTAACTGGGTGGCTATAAAGGTGGCATTGAGTGTTCGGAAAGTATTGGTTGAGACACATGGATCAAGAGTGGGATTTGTCCATCCATATGACGGATAGATATACTCTAGGCCCTCTCGGTGAAATGTCATCCAATTAGCTTGCAAGCATGTGACTGGCTCACAAGGGATCACATATCACGGGAATGAGAAAAGAGTACTTATCAGTAACGAGGTTGAACTAGGTATGCAGAGATACCGACGATCATAACCTCGGATAAGTAAACTATCGTGAGACAAAGGGAAATTGGTATCATATTAAGTGGTTCATTCGATCGCAAAGTAATCGTTGAAATATGTGGGAGCCATATGAATTTCTAGATTCCTCTATTGGTTATTGTCCGGAAAAGTGTCTCGATCATGTCCGCATAATTCACGAACCGTAGGGAGACACACTTAAGGATTCGACGTTGTTTGAGTAGTTATGGAATGATGAGTAAGAGACTGAATGTTGTTCGGAGTCTCGGATGGGATCCGGGATATCACGAGGAGATCCGGAATGGTCCGGAGAATAAGATTCATATAAGGAAAGTCTTGTTTCGGAGTTGGAGAATGGTTCCGGTGTTTTCATCGGGAATGTTCTAGAAGGTTCCGGAAGGTCCGGCACTCTGAAGGGGAAGGGTACATGAATGTGTCATACCAAGTTGGAATGATTGCATCATGTACTAGGTGTCATCGCTGAACAAAATAAAGGGTTTAATCAAATCCTAGTTTGAAAAGTCAAACGCCAATTTGAAAAGTCAAACGGCTATTTTGGGAAGTGGAGGGGAAGGTGGAAACCGAGTTGGGGAGGAGTTCCTCCCCTCCACCGCCGGCCCCCTTGGGAAACCGAGTTGGGGAGGGACTCCCCTCCCCTGGCGCGGCCCCTCCACCTATATAAGGAGGGGCAGGGCTGCCCCTCCTAGCACCCAACACCTCCACCCGCAAACCCTAGCCCTAAGCCGCCGGCCCTCCTGCAGCCGCCGCCTCCTAGCTAACCCTAGCCGCCGGCCAAGCTTCCTCCTTGGTGTGTCTAAACCCTAGATCGCCGAGGAGCTCTCTCATAGTCCACCATACTCGCTCCGGCTTAAGGCGAAGCCCTGCGAGATCTCCCCTCTACTTCCGGTACCACGCCATCTTGCTGCCGGAATCGCGAGGAGAGTGCTACAACCTCCGCTGCCTGCTGGAACAAGGGAGAGGAAGGTCTTCGTCGAGTACCGAATGTGTGACCGACTGTGGGAGTGCTGCTGAAACGCATCGCCGGAAGGATCGTCTACGCGATCTTGAGATCGGGAAGAGTACGACTACATCACCCACGAGAATCCGCTCTCGTTAAATACTTTGAAATATTCGAGGGTGAGTTATTCCATCAACTCGTTGCTACAATCTAGTAGATAGATCTTGGCTTGTTTGTTTGTATGCGGTAGAAATTTTTTGTTTTCCATGCTACGAAACCCTACACCTGTTCGCCTTCTTCTTCTTGAAGGTTGTAGTTTTTACAGGCTTGTTAAAGGAGGGTTTGAAATTCCCTTTGTTCTTGCCTATGGATTTGCCTTTCTGCACAAAGTTAGCAGTAGCAAGACCCTCTCCTTTCTCAGTAGTGTCCTTAGCCCGAGCCTTCTCTTCAACATCAAGGGACGCTATCAGATTTTCAACTGATATCTCCTGTCTCTTGTGTTTGAGAGTTGTGGCAAAGTTCCTCCATGAAGGGGGCAACTTAGCAATAATGCATCCCGCCACAAACTTGTCGGGTAAGGTACACTTAAGGAGTTCGAGCTCCCTGGCAATGCACTGTATCTCATGAGCTTGTTGAACCACAGGAAGGTCCTTAGTCATCTTAAAATCATGAAAGCTCTCCATGATATACAGTTCACTGCCAGCATCTGCAGCACCAAACTTGGCATCCAGTGCATCCCAGTGCTCCTTCCCGTCTTTTATGTGCATAAACACATCACACAGACGGTCAACAAGAATGCTCAGAATACATCCCACAAAGACAGTATTGGCATCCTCGAACTTCTTCTGATCCTCGTCAGATATAGTTCCTTCAGGTTTGCCTTTACTGATATGGAACACTTTCATCGTGGTCAGCCAAAGCTCAGCCTTGTACTGCCACCTTTTAAAGTGCACACCGGTAAACTTATCCGGCCTCAGTGCATCGGTAAAACCAGCCATTGTTAATTCAGGAAATTGCCTACAATAAGGTTTTTGGATTGTTGGATTATTAGGCATAATTTCCACGATTAATTCCAGAATATAAATCATGACAAAACCAGTTACTAGCTCATGTAACTCGAACATACTAGATGTACTAAACAATAGGATGATCGGAAACAAACAGCAGTTTAACATGTACTCGCAGAACATGATGTATAACCAAACAGGATCACGTAGCACGTACCGTTCAGTTGTCGTAGTAGGAACTTTGGGGAAGAGTGATCGCAGCAGATGGCGACGAAGACGGTGGTAGGCAGCACCGCCCGACTTGGATGGAAGACGACCCGTGATGGAGAACCCGAGCAGTCGTGCGGACTGTTTGACACGTCTGTCAACTTTCCTGAGCAGCAAAATAAAGCTCGGCTCGGCAAGATTCGCGCGCGCGTCGTGACGAGGCGAGCGTCGTCGGAGGAGGAGCGCGCGTGTATATCTCTCTTATTGCCACTCACTTACAAAGTGGTGCAACACTCCACCTTATAAGGTGGTGCAACTCTCCTCCAACTTTCCATGTGGGACTAAACTTTAGCTCCCACTTCACTGCCATGTGAGCTGCCACAAACATGGACCCAAACACATATGGGCTGCTACAAATTTGGGCTTTAAGATTTAGAAAAAATTAAAATACATATAGGTCTAAATGAATTAGCCCCATTATTTCTAACATCTTGGTCTCCCGCAGCCCGACATCGCGCGTGAGTGAAGGTGTACGCAGGATTTTGGAGATCCTAGCGCCATGCCTCTCATCCCGATGAGGTCGCCCTCCCGCCCTGTAGGTTTCGATTCTTCGCCGCTGCAACTCACACCTCTGTTCCCCTCCACTGGCCTACTCATACGCACTCCACCTGGGACTGGCCGACGTGCACGCTCCTCTCCGCCAGTGCAGCGTGTGTAGGTGACGCCTTGGGTGGTGGTTGGGCCGCTTGGCCACCTGTTCGCCGCCGGGCAGCCGACACTGCTGGCGAGGCCTCCGTCCCCGCCTCCTGTATGCCCCTCCAATAGGAGGAATTTTTTTGCTAGCATGGTGATGTGTCATCAGTCACTTGGGTACTCACTCAGGCGTGGGTGCTCGCATCAAGGCTTGGCGCAAGGCTGCGCCGGTGCACGTGCGGCGGAGGCGTTGATTTGTCATGGTCTCGGTATCATACATGATGGTGAAGAGATATCACAGAACTAGCAATGAATGAATTCACACGACGTTTTCATGGATAAGTTTTAGATTAGGCACTTGCTGCCATGCGTGTTCTTTTCAGAGTTGGATCACTAGATGAAGAAGAAGAGGGCAATGTGGATTGATCCCTGCTGAGCCACGGCAGAGAGGCTGCGCTGGATCATCCATTGGTAGATGGCGAAGATGCCACTGCTGATGTTTGATCTAAACTCGACGACCCATGCCTAGGGCACTCCCAGTTTCCCAATGTTATTAGATATTTTAGAAGTCCAGTCTGCCGTTATGTGTGTTTAAGAGTTTGGTCCTTTCTAGTTTCCGTTTCATTTAGGTGTCGTTAGCTACTCAACCTAGGTGGCTGTGTCAGTTTGGCATATGCAGTTGGCCTTTGCCATTCTTTTTTCCTGGTACCTATACCAGTTGTAAGAATTTGTCCCTTGCCATTTGTTCTCCAGAAGCCTCATCTGCAAAACTATTGTTGCAGCTAGTTTAATTGTTAGAATCGAGCTTCCAGGTATGCCTAGTTTCAATGATAGATCTAGATTTACTCCTCAATATTATGGGTTGGAATGTTCATGGGTTAAACGACGAAGACCGGAAAGATACGGTGCACGAAACAATCGCTTCCTCCTCTTGTCAGATTGCGTGCTTACATGAAACAAAGCTCCAATCGATCAGTCAATTTGAGGCTTGTTACATTGGTGGCAATAGGCTACGTGGTTTTGCTGAGAGGCCGACAACAGGGACAAAGGGAGGAACTTTACTACTGTGGGATGATTCGGCCGTGCAAATCATCAATATTCAAATCACTGAATTCTGCCTTTCTGCTAATGTTCACATCTTAAACTCCAGCCATGAAGGATACTTCAAAATCACCACTATTTATGGCCCAACAAAATCAAATCGTAAAGACCACTCACCGAGCTCGTCACGTGAAAGCCCCCTAGTGGTGTTCCTTGGTTAGCCCTTGGAGATTTCAATCAAATTCGGTAGGCTAGGGACAAGAACAAACGCAATGGCAACCGTTCACGCATCAATCGTTTCCGAGACACCTTGCAAACTTGCGAGCTTAATGAAATACACTTGCAAAATCAGCGATTCATTTGGAGCAACGAGCACAACAACCCACCCTTTGCAAGCTTGATGCCTTTTATTGCAATTCCGAGTGGGACATCCGCTTCGACACCCACGTCCTGCATGATCTCTCCTCATCGTTGTCAAACCATTGCCCTTTTTTGCTGATGACAGGGGCCCACAGACCGATATATTTTAAATTCGAGAACTTTTGGTTTTGCCTTCCTGGGTTCAACGAGATCATGCTCATTGATTGTAATGAGCCATCTAGGCACACCGAACCTTGCCAACTTTTATTCCACAAGATGTGCCACACGGCCAAGCGGCTCACACGTTGAAGTCGAGTCCTCTTCTCCAACGCAAACGTCTTGTTGCACGCAGCCCTACTCATCATACTACACTTTGATATGGCACAAGATAATACAACACTTTCTCCAAATGAAATGAACGATCACGCTTAAAAAGAAAGTTCATTGCGTTGGCCATGGTGGAGAGAGCTAGGAAAAAGCAATGTGCTCGGATTGCTAATATAAAGGAAGGAGATGCTAACACGAAGTTCTTTCACATGCGGATAAACTCTAGAAGGAGGAAGAACCACATTCATCATCTCAATAACAACCATGGGTGGGTCACCGTGCATAAGGCGAAAGAAGAAATAATTCACAATCACTTCCACTCCGCCATTGTTCATGGCAAGCCTAGGTTGAGGGAATTTAATTGGGATGAACTACATTTTGATGCGCTGGACTTCCAATGTCTTGGTGATCCTTTCATCGAAGAGGAGGTTACAAATGCAATAAACCATATGTCGGGTGATAAGGCACCCGTCCCCGATAGGTTCATTTGAGCCCTTTTTAAGAAGTGTTGGCACATCATCAAGATCATGGGAGTGATCGACCTATTTGGGAGCCTAGACGCTAAAAAATTCCATTGGCTAAACTCCGCCAACATTGCCTTATTGCCAAATAAAGATGGTGCGAAGGAGGTGCCGGACTTTATGCCCATTAGCCTTATTCATGCAATTGCCAAGATCATCTAAAAAATGCTCGTCATTCCTCTTGGGCCTCTTATGAATGACCTTATTTCCAATTCCCAAAGTTCTTTTATGAATAAAATAAGCATTCATGACAACTTCCTATATGTACAAAATCTTCCCAAAAGGTTCCACAAAGGCAAAACTCCGGCGCTTCTTTTCAAGCTTGACATCCGTAAGGCTTTTGACTCCATTCCTTGGGAATATATCATTGACCTTCTTCATCGCCGGGGTTTTCCAACCATCTTCCACAATTGTATTGTGAATTTGCTTTCAACATCCACCTCGTGAGTCCTTATCAATGGGGTTTTCGGTTTGCAAATCAAGCATGGACATGGCCTTAGGCAAGGGGATCCCGTTGCTTTTTGTCCTTGCTATTGACCCTCTATCAAAAATTCTTGAATGTGCAACTAGGCATGACCTTCTTCATAAACTCCGTGGAAGAGGTACCATCTTGAGAACATCACTCTACGCGGATGATGCGGCCGTTTTTGTGGCTCCCATAAAGGAAGACATTCAAAACCTTGCTACTATCCTTGAAGGTTTTGGTGAGGTCACCGGGCTATGCACAAACTTTCAAAACAGCTCTGTGGTGCCAATCCATTGCGGGTGATATTTAAAACACTCTTGAGGGTATCCCGGCAAATATAACCTCATTCCCCTTGCGGTATCTTGGGCTAACCCTTTTAGTTTGGTGGCTAACAAGGGTGAACTTCCAACACCTTGAAGACAAATGCGCCCGGAAAGCTCCCTAATTGGAATGGCAAATTCATCACCATGGCCGGTCGGGTTTCTCTTGTAAAATCCGTTATTGCCTCCCAATATATATACTACTTGACGCCTTTGTCAGTGCCCACGGAAACTCTTTAAGTTCATCAACAAATTGAAGCGGGCTTTCATTTGGGCTGCCAAAGATACTACTACCGGTGTCAAATGCAAAGTAAATTGGAACACGGTGTGCCGCCCCAGATATCTTGGAGCTTGGGGGCCTCAGAGTGCTTCACACGGACAAGTTTGCCACGGCTCTTTGCTTGCGGTGGCCTTGGCTTGAATGGATGGAGCCCAAAAAATTCTGGGTTGGCTCCGGTAATCCATGCACCAAAGATGATATGGATATCTTCTACGCTGCCACTACCATCACCGTTGGAAATGGGCATAAGACCCCCATTTGGCATGCTCCATGGCTTTGGGGTAAAAATCCTATATACATTGCACCGCTTATTTTTGCGGCATCTGCAAGGAAGAATTGGAAAGGTTGGCCAAGCTTTGAATGAAGGGGAGTGGATTAAGAAGATCCAATTAGCGCCAAATTTCACTTTGGAGCACCTTGCTCACATCATCGAGCTTGCAGCCCTGTTAAGCGAGGTTCATCTTCGGGACAACGTGAAATATACCATTTCTTGGAAACTAACAGAAGATGTCCAATAATCCGGGAGATCAGCTTGTGAGATACAATTCTTAGGTTCTACTTTGACCATCATGAACACGTCGGTTTAGAAAGCTTGTGCGCCACCAAAGATAAAGTTGTTTGCTTGGCTAGCAACCCAAAATAGGATTTGGACGGCAGGTCGGTTGGAAAAAAGAGGGTGGTCAAACTGTAGGCTTTGCCCTTTGCGCAAGCAAAATCACGGAATCCGTCTCCCACTTATCCGTGCATTGTCGTCACACTATCCTGACTTTGGGGACACATTAAATAATGGATGGGAATAAACTAGCTCCAACCTTCACAATGGATGGGCCTCTTGATCAAAAATTGATGTTCCGTGATTGTGGATGGATCGATACCGAACTGCAAAGTCATGTCTTCGCTCATTTTACTAGTCATATTGGAAATTTGGAACAAGCGCAACGCAAGGTTCTTCCATAACAAGTATGGGCCCCCATTAGATATCCTAGATAAGATTAAGAAGTAAGCCCGCTTATGGGTTATTGCTGGAGCGAAGCGTTTGGATGGAATAATGCCGGGAGAGTAGTCTTTTGTAACTTATAAGTACTATTTATCTTATTGTAAAACTCCTTCCTGGTGCAAAGCTTTTGCCCTATTTTTTAATAAAAAAACAAATAGGATTTGCCAAATTTGTGGTCTGATCCATCCATTCTTGCAGGCAGCATCACAGTGGGACCTTTCCCTTTTGCTAGAGACGATGTCGCGGAAGATTTCCAACAAAGATCCGGCTGATCGCAATAGCCAGTAACTCTAAATTGATTCCCCTCATTTTCATCTTTAAACTCTGCTGCACTATGTAGCTACCTCCCGTGGTGCCCGTCCCAGTACATCTCCCAGTCAGCATTCACTAGTGACGAGGACATAAGCTGGGATATATGTCGACATGCATATCTCTGTTATTCCAGCAGTATTTTTCTTGTGCGCCAGAAAAGTTTCCTTGTCATTTTGGTTCCGAGTGACTCCGCAGCACCAGCAAGAACCGCTCGTATATTTTGGAGGGAAGTTTTCACTGTTCTTGAGCAGAGAAAGGATCTGCATCATCATGCCTAATTTGCGTGGTGACGTACTCCCCCTCCGTTTAGGAATAATTAATTTTGGTTTATCTAAATTCGAATATATTTAGACACGTTTTAGTCTATAGATACTTTCATATCTAGACAAACTCAAATCAGTTATTTTTAGAAAAAAAAAATAGCCGATTCAGCAATTGCCAAATTTTGCGCTGTCCACGTAGTATCGCTATCACCACACCTCTAGTAGTACCACGGTAAATGACGTCGCCGGTCCAACGTAGGATCCATAAGTCAAAATTTCTGATGCAAGACGAGAAAATATAGGATCCTTCCAAGACTGATCTGCTTCATAGAAATGGCAGTCGGCCACCCAACGACAACAAAAATAACAAAGAACAGTCGGCGCAAAGACTGAAACTGATCCGCCGTGTCACGAATCGCGGTCTGATTGGATCGCCGTGAAAACAACGGCAAGGTAAAGTAAGAAAGTGGTACTAGCTAGTAAGAGACAGGCATCGTTAATTATTGGCAAATGAACAAACCTATAAGTTAAACACAGGCGAGTTTTTCCATGTCGTTTCTGTATCCTGTACCTTTCATTGACTCCTTTGGAGTCTATAGTCAATATATGCTGCTGTCTGCAGTCCCGACGATCCCCTACCTTGCTGTTCCTATCGATCCTGGTCTCCTGCACGATCGAGCTCACTGGACACTATTAGTAGTCAGTGATGCAGTTGGACCCGTCTCGCTCGAGCGCGTCTTGGGGCTGCCATGGAGCCATGGGTGCTTGTCACGTAGAAAATTAACAATTTCATATGGTCCATAATAGACCCATTCGTGGATCGGCGGCAGAATGTTATGACTACAGGTACAGGTGGCGATGGTACGTGGCACTACAGTGAGCCGTGCATTTCAAATCTACAAACATATTCCTGTCAGAAACGTATGCACGTCACTGGGATCTCGTACTGTACTACTATTCAAACGGTCTCGTGCTACTATTCAAACGGCTTTTTGGTCACGTGTCCCTCAGTTAGAAATAATTGTCGCAGGTTTGCCTGGCTATAGATGCGTGTCTAGATAAATTTGTGACACTTATTTTACAACATAATTATTTTTGTTTCTTGGACATGATAATTTGTGCATGAGAGCACCTTGGATTTTGCCAGACCTGTTTATGGAGACATGTGTTTTTGAAAAAGTTTGTACAACAAACTCCTCCAACGAAGAGGTTTTGGAAGTTTGCATTATAAAATCATGCTACCCTTGTATACGGACTCATATAAACGATTTTTGCTCATATATGCGTGTACAAAAGAAAGTTATTGTTTTTGACAACCAAAAGAAAGAGTTTTCACATGGAGAGTGACGAAGAAAACAAAAAATGGATATGAGGGCGTCACAAAAAAATGTGAGAGGTGCGCAATACCTGGAGGGTTGTTTTGGCTAGGATGCAGACTAGCAATTGATAGGAAAAGGATCATGACAATTTCAAGCCGGGAGGCATGGGGTAATATAGAGAAGACATGGGGTCATGAGTGAACTTTGGTAACTTTGTCAATGTGGAGGTGCCATCGTGAATCCGTGATCCATAGTATTACATGGGAGACGATCGTAGTTTTTGTTGTTTCTATCCTTCTTTCTAAGAACTTCTCATATGATTATGAGGCAACAAAACCTAGTTTCTCATGTGGTATCTATTTTTCCGAAAAGGGGAGCATATCCCGACCTTTGCATCAATTGATGCATACGGCCATCTAATTGCAACATTAACATCATTCAGAGTGTACAAATTATGGATCATAGAGCATGACAACGGAAAAGAAAGAACGTAAGGCTCCTTTAGAAAAAACAACAAGCTCATGTTGGCCCTAATGAAACTCATGATCTAGACTTCATTGAGTAGATTATGATTCATATGTGCACATGTAGCCAACATGTTGACCTAGAACTCCTGTTTCAGGGGTGATAACCTTAGTTTGACCTCAGTTGATTGAACCCAAAAACATAGGCATACATGTGATCCTTGTTTGAGGGTGTTGTCTTGGAGTTCCATGGTGTCATCCATGCCATGGTGCTGGTAGATATATGTCCTCTGTGATGGGCTTGTGGATGATGAAAAAAGGACAATTGCAAGATCAAATCCAAGTTTCAAAGAGCATCATGATCATATGTTGTTTTAGTCATTTTTTCAAAGCCATCGATGCCTAATATCCTTCTTAATAAAATTATTACAAGGGACATTCGAGTATACATAGGACATAAGGCATGTCCTTCCTTTAGAAAAATCATCTTCCATTGGATAGAGTGGATCACTCCCTTCCAACAAAACCATGACGGTGTACCAAGTATCATTAGTGCAATGTGTCTATTAATGGAGTGTAAAAGTCTGTGTTAGTGGTGTTTATGTGGCAAGGCACTAGCATTACACCACTCATAATAGCTATTAGTGGTAGTGGCGTGTCAGCTCTATGCCACTACTAAATTTACTGGTCGTATGCGAATTGTAGGGCACATAATACTAATAGGGATATTGTTGGTGTGCCTCAATACACCCATGCCACTACTAAAATTTATAAAAAACAAAAAATCCCACGGGTCGGGTATCCAACCCAGCCCATATGATGAAGCCTAGCTATTCTACAGATCGACTGTGGTATATCTACGCTGATGTTCCATGGAGCTCGCCGTGGACCATCATTAGAGAGCTTATTTTGACCTATGTTTTCTCAAGGAGGAGTTTGAAAGGGAGGGTGTGTTTGAGCTTGGAGGCAAGGCGAGATGGGGCCTATCCGCGTGGATTGGGCGTGGTGGCAGTAGTAGCAGGAGCCCGCGATGGTCATGGAGCATGTCGGTGGACATGCTGAGAAGAGAGGGCTAGTGATAGGCAGTGAAGCATAACCAACACATGGGGCAGATGGGAACAACGTTGTCCGGCACCATGACCTTTATGGTCAGGGCTAGGAGCCAAACACGTGGCCAAATCAAGGTACGAGGTTGCCGATGGGGGTCGAGATAAATCCTAGAGAGAGGTCCAGGATAGATGCATGGGGTTGTAGGGTGGAGGCTGCAAGGGAAGGAGGCGGTGCGACCTTGGTCATTGCTAGTGGGGAGCTGGGAGAGTAGCGGGGCGACAATTGTGTGCATGTGGGCGACGATGAAAGGATTAAGGATACAAGGGGAAAATGAGTGTGCACGTCGAGGGGAGAGGGGAGCAAGCGGCGTGCTCCAGAGAATAGGGTAGAGTGGAAGGCTGCAAGGGATAGGTAGAGAGCATGGCACTAGGATTTGATTAATTACGTGGTGATTGATGGTCTATGATTAGGACACATGGACCTGGCCAGTTACTAGTATCTAAGTATGCACATCCTACTAGTAAATGTTTTATTTTTACCTTTGAACATAATGATTTGGTTACTAGTAATTTGGTCTATTTTATTTTATTTTTTAATCGACGAGTTTGATAACTATGTCCATTACTAATGCCACTCATAAGAGGTTATTAGTGGTATATCTTATTTGGACAAGCATTGTTTTGGGCAAATACAAGTGGTGTGTCACTCATAATATGTCATCTATATGAGTTTCCTACTAGTATATATATTAGAAGCTAGCATCACACATTTTTTTTATAAATTATATATGTGTTAAAACCATTAATTATTTGCAATGTAAATTCTAAAGAAACATTTGTTTGCTGGTTTTCAAGATGGTTATACATCATATAAAACATGAACAAATATGGCAGTCGTTAACCTTTTTCTGGTTGTGGATAAACATTGGAGCAGTGCGGCATCTCTGGGAGATTCCGGGATGGTTCATCAAATCAACATATTTTTTTAAAAGGAATGCGGTAGGAAAGACCCTACGATGAATTTGTTTTTTCAATAATAAGAATCCAAATTTGTGTCCGTGAGAATTTGAACCTGGTAGCTGAGTTGTACATCTATTCCCTAATCAAGTGAGCTAGACTCACGTCTTAACTCAACGCAATTGATAGGAGTTTGCATCACAGAAGGGATTTGGTTACCAGATGAAATACCGCGGTTAGAGAGCCGGTAGCCGGAATCCCCACCCCATTCATTAAATGAGTTTATCGTTAAAAATCTCTGTTTGTTTTAATTTGGACTGATTTGTTAGTCCAATGTAAAGTTATTTTTTGATGAAAACATAAAAGAAACTATCTACCTAAGCCAAAAAAGGTTGTATTTTCTCCTTATGGCTCTGTACTTTAACCAACATAACTCAGGCTTGAATATTGTCATACATCTATACAGATCAGGCTAAAGTCCTATAAAAATTATTATGTTTCTTTTAATCAAGATGGCCGAGGAACCCAGAGTAATGATCTCCAATAAGGAAGGTTTATGAATTGAAATATTTTAACTGATTAATACAGTCTTTTTCCTAGGTTTTATATTAAAAGATGGACACTGATACTTCTAGAAGGATTGGAAAAAAGGGCATCGAAAGAAGAAGTGACTTGTTGTTTCTAGAGTGCTACTGTTGTAGAGAACACATGTGTAATCTTTCAAAAAAAAATGTTTGCGCTACAATAAGTCCATTGTATTCAATCTATCTTGCAATAAGAACCAGAAAAACACTTTGTCCTTCTTCCGAGAGTAGGGATTTCATAGCCTTCTAAAAGCGGGTGGCAGAGGCATGAGATATTTTTCATTCATGAAAAAATCATAAGATTTGGCAACATAAAATTTCTCTCACGAGGGGTATATCTATTTATCCAATTCCTCCTAGAGTTCAATGCCCTTAAGCAGCTAAGAGAACTGTTGGAATTGATGGAAAGCTTGAAGTGAAAGTGGCAAATGAAAAAGATCTTGTGGAGCACTATGCAGCTTTGCTTAGTTAAATGAGACATCTAAAGATTTGCTAAAATCTGCCAAATGAGAGAAAGTAAGCTACGGATTCTCCCCTTCTAATTATCCTTCTATAACAGAACTGGACACCCACTTCTGATTTGACATGTGGCAATATTTTTGAACTCTGCAAGCAACTTAGTACAATACTTCCACCAAAAATAATAAGATGCCAGCTTAGCCCCTGGCAAGCATGTGCCATAGTAGGATTCCAAGACCGAATGCACCAATGGGGTATCAGTTCCATTATAAAACTTGTCCTGAAATTTAAGCAGGAAACAAATGTTTTGCATGCTTAGATCCTCCCAGGCCACCCTTATTCCTGGGTTTGCATATCATACTTATCCACTTGATCAATGATACTCTGATAAATTTTTAGAGTATTCAAATAGAAGATGGAAAGAAAAGAAAGGATAGAGCTAAGCAGCTCAAGCTTTTTGGCATGTTTGTAGCCTCCTATATATTCTTGTAACCAAGGGCACTAAGTTCTCCATTCTAGGCTTAGTCATCCCATTGGAAGACCAAAAATATAGGTAAAAGGAAAACATCCCTCTTGACGCTGAAGTGCTGCTAAGTCACTAAAGTTGTCTTGAGAAATAGTAATATGGTACAAGTATTTGATTTATGAAAAATTCACTTTCAACCCCGTGGAAATAGCAAATTCATCTAGAATGGACTTCAAATGATGTAATTGACCATGATCAGCCTTCATTACAACTAGTGTGTTATCATCATACCAAATGACATGGAAGTCATTGGAGTAATGTACTAGAATAGGAAACTGAATTAAATTGTGGTGCAAGGCATCATTCAGATTTGTTTATAGAATATCATCTACCATTACAAATAATAGGGGAGAAAGGGGTCCTTGACACCCGGCCACCAGCAGATGTCACTTCTGTCAGCTCAATAGGATCTCTATACTAAACCCACAGAACAACACTAGTTTTTTCTGCACACTTTGTCATCACTCATGCGCACCCGGTATACACTTTCTGATCGGTTACCCATCCTAAAATTTCTCTAGGTTAAGCATGTTTAACCTCAGAGTTCTTTTTAAGATGAGTGAAAGGATCGTACGGGCACCTAGAGGGGGGGTGAATAGGTGCTACTTCAAATTTTCTTCTTTTTCAAATTAGGGTTTGACAATAAAGGTAAATTATCTAGATTATGCAACTATGGTGAATTTACCTATATGTCAACCATGCACAAGCTAACACAACACCAAGCAAAAACAAGTAAGTAAAGTGCGGTAAAGGATAGAAGTAACCAAAGGAGTGGACGCGGAGACACAAGGATTTGTTTCCCGTAGTTCCTTCCTTTTGAGGGGAAGTACGTCTACGTTTGGAGAGGGGGTGGTTTCAAACCACAAACGCCACGAGAGGCCTCCCTTGTTCTCTGATGAATCTCACCCCAACGGGCTCGATCCACCTTCCACTATATCGGCAACCTTCGAGGTGGAAGCCGACACCTTTACAACAAGTTCAGGGCACACATTCACAACTTAATTGGAGGCTCCCAAATGCAAGCAAGCTGTCAAGACAAATCAAAGACAAGCTTGTAAGAACCAAATCAAAGTTATGGTTTCCAATGAAACACTAGAGCTTGGGGGACCTCAAGTGAATGAGGGGGAAATGAAGATCTCTCTTGGTGAAGATGTAGTCAGACCCGGTCTACAACTCCATTAGAGCCACCAAATCTACAAGATCTCTCCATCCAACCATCCAAAGTCATTGATCTTTGGAGAATCGAAGGAGGAGGCCTTGATCTACATCTTCACCAAGAGAGATCTTCATTTCCCGCTCATTCACTTGAGGGCCCCTTCGGTCTATACCGGAGAATCCGGCCAATCTCCGGACCAGCCTCCGGACCGCCCATCTGAATGACCCAGACCAATCATGACCCAGCAACACTGGAGACTCCGGTCTTCCAACACCGGAGACTCCGGACTGAACAAGGTCCGGAGACTCCGGAGTATCCTCTGGTGCAGGCTCCGGACCCCTAGTCAGAATGTCCCATCCCAGATCTTGAAGACACCACCGGAGACAGATCCGGAAACTCCAGACCACACCGGAGACTCCGGTCTTGGCAGACCGGAGACTCCGGTCTAGAGTTTCCAGATATGTGTCAAATGAGTGTGGACTTTTCCCAAGTGTGAGGGTGCTTTTCACTTATCATAATATCAACCTGTAGACAGTGACAAACTGTAAAATGATCTACTTGTTGTTACCGAACACCAAAAGTGATTATGACAATAAATGCCCTTTCAATCTCCCCCTTTTTGGTGTTCGATGACAACAAGTGATTTGCATGGAATAACATATATATGGGACTCCCCCTGACTATGTGCAGCAAGATAATTAAGTAAATCATGTAAGGTAGATAGTATCAACGGTAGCACACATAAATCTCACATGAGTTACAATAGATGGTGCACACAAGCACATAGTCATAGTCACACACATGAACATCAAATAACACACATAAAGTTCAAGTTCGAATATGGCAAATAAAAGGCAAATAAAATCAGATAGTCGCAAATCCAAAGTCCCAAGCCCATGCAAACCGATGAGAATGTCTTCTCCCTCTTTGGCATCGAAACACCAAAAAAGGGAAAAGACCTAAACTAGCGCCCCAACAGCTCAGTAGTCATCGTCATCCTCGACATCCTCATCCTCATCCTGGTCATCCTCATCCTCATCATAGGCATCATCATCGTCTTCAGGGACAACATGCCCTTTGCCGTGAGGGCGAGAAGAGGAAGTACCCTGGTACCCGAAACCGGAGGTGACATCAGCAAAACTTTTCCAATCCACCAGATTATCCTGTTGGGCATTCCATGCCCCAAATGAGAGTGTGTGATCGGACTCTGTGGACTGCTGAGCCCCATGCTCATCATTGTATTCATCTTCACCTTCCTCATTATCCTCAGCACCCTGTTCCTTGATTTCCTTGAGGAGCTTCTCAATGCGACGGTTGCTTTGGTAGGATGCATGTTGTTGCTTACGGATGTCGATGTTCATGCAACAAAGGGTCCTCTCCCAAAAGCTGGCCTTCTTGACCTGCTCATGCACATAGTCTCGAGTCATAGTAGGCATAGGGGCATTGGAGGCATTCTTCCTCCGAACTCTAGGTGGAGAGGGAGCCCTCTTAGTCTCAATCTCCTCATCATCATCCCCATAGCGACGCCTTGGAGCAGGCCCCATACGCCCCTTCTGCTGCAGTAAGACCAACATGTGTTTAGTGAGTTGTGATGGTATGCCAAGTGGAGAATCATGCTCCTGGGAGTTGATGAGCCTCATAACCAAAGGTGCATAAGGAGGATATTTCTTGTAGAGAATGGCATGGAACATCTCCTCGGAAATAAAGTCCATCACATCAATAGGTGCAGCATCTGCCTCCGGTCCAGCATTGTAGGTCCGGTGAGTGTGGTATAGAAGATTGACAAGCCCACCCCTAATTGCATCATCATTTCCAGCACTTAGTGCAATGGTATGATGGAAAATCCTCAACATAAGGTTGTAGAGGGTCTTGAGTCCCTTGGACCCTCCCACAACACCCTCATCATATAGAGGCGCCAGCTTCAACTTGTTCTCACCCAGAGCTGCAGAGTGCATACGCAGCCCAACAGGAGTGGAGACACCATGAAAGGTCTCAAAAATGACGTTGGCAAAGTCATGGAATGTAGCTGTGCAGCGAGTGGTACCAGACATCCAAACCATAGTCCTGTCTTGATCAGACCCAAACACTGTTGGAATTATGCCCTAGAGGCAATAATAAAGATGTTATTATTATAATTCTTGTTCATGATAAAGTTTATATTCCATGCTAGAATTGTATTAAGCGGAAACTTTAATACTTGTGTGGTTTGTGAACAACACCATGTCCCTAGTACGCCTCTATGGACTAGCTCATTGATTAATGATGGTTAAGGTTTCCTAACCATAGACATGAGTTGTCGATTGATAATGAGATCATATCGTTGGGAGAATGATATGATGGACAGACCCAAACTAAGCGGAGCAATTAGATCGTGTCATCGTGTTCATCTTTGCGAAGCTTTTCTTATGTCAAATATTGTATTCCTTAGACCATGAGATAATGCAACTCCCTAGTATCGGATGAAAGCTTTGAGGTCATCAAACGTCATCCTATGATAGGGTGATCATAAAGGTGTCTCTTAGGTGATCGGAAAGTACCTGTTGGGTTGTATGTATCGAGATGGGATTTGTCCCTCCCAAGTCGGAGAGATATACTTCGGGCCCACTCGGTAATCGATATCAACACCGCTTGCAAGCACGTGGTTAAGGAGTTAATCACAAAGTGATATCAGATTACGGAACGAGTAAAGTACTTGCTGTGAACAAGATTGAACTAGGTATGACGGTACCGACGATCGAATCTCGGGCAAGTAAAATATCGCGCGATGAAGGGAATATATATATGGGATTGATTGAATCCTGGCATCGTGGTTCATCCGATATGATCATCGATGAATGTGTGGGAGTCAATATGGGTTTCCAGACCCCGCTGTTGATTATTGATAGAAGATCATGTCTGCATATTCTCGAACCCGAAGGGTCACACACTTAACGTGTCTCGACGCTAGGATAGATTGGATAATTGGTTTATGAGTTTTTGTTCGGAGTCTCGGATGAGATCCAGGACATGGTTTAGGAATGGTCCGGAGAATAAGATTCATATAAGGTAATGCAGGTTTTGGAGTTCGGTTTCGGGTTAATCGGTATTGTACCGGAAGCTTCTAGAACCTTCCGGAGTGGGACCAATGTGGCCCCACTTGCCAGGAAGGGGCATGGGCCTATGAGGGAGTGCCCTGGCCGCATTGGGCCAGGGGCACAAGGCCCCATAGGGCCCAGCCGGCCAAACACCTAGGAAACCCTAGTGGAGCTTCTAGAAGGGAGGGGGGAAACTTGCCCCCCACTCCTTCCTCCTTGGCCGCCGGCCTAGGGATTGGGGAAGGGGCTAGGGCTGGCTGCCCACCCTTCTATATAAAGAGGGCTGGGGGCATACCCTCCCCCTACACCTCCTCCACAACCCTAGCCGCCCTACTGCCCCTCCTCTCTCTCTCCCTCCCGACTGCGCGTAGGCGAAGCCCTGCCGCAGAAACTCTCCACCGCTTGCACCGCGTCGTCGCGTTGTAGATCCAATCCATCTCTCCACCCCACTTGCTGGACCGAGGAAGGAGGAGACGTCGAGGTGCCACACTGTGCATCTCTCGGAGGCATCGCCACTTGCGGTGTTAGATCGGATCAGATCGCGAGGAGGAGAAGCGAGTACGACTACATCACCCACGTTCCGTCGAACGTTCCGCTGTGCGAATCTTCAAGGGTATGAAGATCTCATCTATCCCCCCTCGTTGTTTGCATCTCCTATATTAGATCTTGGCTTTCCCCGTTCGCATCCGTAGAAAATTTTGATTTACTATGTTGCGAAACCCTTCAAACACAACTGTGGCATAGAACTGCTGTATGAGGTAGATATTGTAGTCTTCACGTAGCTCCATCAAGTTATACAGACCTAGCTTCTCACAGATCCACAAGGCATCATTGAAGTAGGGGCTGGGGCACATCTTCTCAACACTCATGAACTTCTGAGGGCAGACAGGTGATTTGGTGAGCATACCATACACATCCTTCATGAACACAGCTTGTTCTTTCCTCCAGAAACGAGGGTCATCACTAGTGCGAGGAAGCGTATAGAAATCTGTCTTTCTCAGCTCACGGTACTCCTCTTTAGACATTTTGGCCAAGGTCTGAAGGTTGTCATATTTGGCCTTCTTGGCACGGTCCTCTCGTTCATCCCTCTCCTGATCCCTCTTCAAGTAAGCTGCATCACGTGCCAGCTGTTTCCGGTTGGACGGAGGCACGATAAACTGACCCTGAGCTTCATCATAGCGAGGATTGCCCCTTTGGGACTTGGCCTTGGTACGACGAGGACGACTGGAACCATCACCTGTGAACAGCAGTGAGGGAGATAGCATGGAGATGAGTATATATGTCCCAATAATGCAGTACAAGAGCTTTGATGCATTTCTGGACTATTTTGATTCACCCAACACCGGAGTCTCCGTACCTTATACCGGAGTCTCCGGCTCAGACCGGAGTCTCCGTTCCTGGGGACCGGAGTCTCCGGCCTGGACCGAAGTCTCCGGACCTAAGTCCGGAATCTCCAGTCGGGAGGCTTGGGCATGAGATGGGAAGATGCTGGTGAGGGTGAATCTAGTAGATCAGGCAATGCAACAAGGCTAAAGTACTAGAGTGCACGCAAACAAGTGATTCCAATGGACAAATCAGTAACAATCCTCAAAAACACATCTGGAGATGAACCCTAGGAGAAAACGTAGAGGAGAGGTACCAGATCTGTCCATGGGATCAATTCCTCCGGTGGGAATGACCCAATGGAGGAGAGGGGAAGGTTGGCCGGTGGCACGGCGGATCCCGGGGGCTTCTTGACCTCCGAGGAGGAGTTTTGGAAGAGGAGGCGACGGGTTTGGAGGTAGGGGACGGGGTGAAGAATGAGGAACTGTTGTACCAGTTCACCCCGCGCCCCTTCTTTAAGTGACAGAAACCGTCTGGACCGGAGACTCCGGTCTACACCGGAGACTCCGGTCCTCCTCGACCAGAAGTTCAAGGAAAGGTGTTTTGGGGACATATATGAGAGATAGACAGTTTTTAAGATAGGGATAGGGCTTGGGTTGAGACATCAAACTGTGAAGAACCAACAAGAGCCATAGGAATTCACAAAAACATTCAAAAAAGCTCCGAGAGACTAGAATCAAGCAAATGACAAACATGAGTAAGTACCAACCTCTCGAATGAGAGAGGGCGGTGGCCTAGGCCACCATATTTGAGTATACTCGGCTTGGCACCACGAAGATATATCTTGGGTCCATTACCAAAACTCATCATTAAGCTCACATATCACTAAATGATATTAAGAGGAATGATTTTGATTGCTTTGGGCATAATGGGGGAGGGATGGTCCAATCAATTAGGAACGCACTCCCCCTATATCCATGCCTACACCTAAACCAAATATGATTTGAAACATAGGTGAGAATGCAAGAAAATCAAGTCAAGCTCCTTGAATCTACAACATTTAGTTCATTCCTCAAATAGCAAAACCTTGCTTCATCAAGTGGCTTCGTGAAGATATCGGCAAGTTGATCTTTGGTTGACACATATGATAGATCAATATCACCTCGAGCAACATGATCTCTAATGAAGTGATGGCGAATATCAATATGCTTTGTCCTTGTGTGATCCACCGGGTTATAGGCAATCTTGATGGCACTTTCACTGTCACATAGAAGAGGCACTTTGTCACAATGGACACCGTATTCCTTTAAAGTTTGCCTCATCCATAGCAATTGGGTGCAAGCACTAGCAGATGCCACATACTCGGCTTCGGCGGTGGAGAGAGATATACAATTTTGCTTCTTGGAAGACCAACATACCAAGGACCTACCAAGGAATTGGCAAGCCCCGGATGTTGATTTTCTATCATCCTTGTCCCCCGCCCAATCCGAATCCGTGTATCCACAAAGAGCAAATGTTGAGCCTCAACGATACCAAAGACCATAAAATTGAAGGGTTTCGCAGCATAGTAAATCAAAAAAATTCTACGGATGCGAACGGGAAAGCCAAGATCTAATCTAGGAGATGCAAACAACGAGGGGGAATAGATGAGATCTCATACCCTTGAAGATTCGCACAGCGGAACGTTCGACAGAACGTGGGTGATGTAGTCGTACTCGCTTCTCCTCCTCGCGATCCGATCCGATCTAACACCGCAAGTGGCGATGCCTCCGAGAGATGCACACCTGCGGCACCTCGACGTCTCCTCCTTCCTCGGTCCAGCAAGTGGGGTGGAGAGATGGATTGTATCTACAACACGACGGCGCGGTGCAAGCGGTGGAGAGTTTCTGTGGCAGGGCTTCGCCTACGCGCAGTCAGGAGGGAGAGAGAGAGGAGGGGCAGCAGGGCGGCTAGGGTTGTGGAGGAGATGTAGGGGAGGGGTGCGCCCCCAGCCCTCTTTATATAGAGGGGTGGGCGGCCAGCCCTAGCCCATTCCCCAAGCCATAGGTCGGCGGCCAAGGAGAGAGGAGTGGGGGGCAAGTTTCCCCCCTCCCTTCTAGAAGCTCCCCTAGGGTTTCCTAGGTGTTTGGCCGGCTGGGCCCTATGGAGCCTTGTGCCCCTGGCCCAATGCGGCCAGGGCACTCCCTCATAGACCCATGCCCCCTCTCGACAAGTGGGGCCACGTTGGTCCCACTCCGGAAGGTTCTAGAAGCTTCCGGTACAATACCGATTAACCCGAAACAATTCCGAACTCCAAAATCTGCTTTGCCTTATATGAATCTTATTCTCTGGACCATTCCGGAACCTCTCGTGATGTCCTGGATCTCATCCGAGACTCCGAACAAAAACTCATAAACCAATTATCCAATCTATCCTAGCGTCAAGACACGTTAAGTGTGTGACCCTTCGGGTTCGAGAATATGCAGACATGATCTTCTATCAATAATCAACAGCGGGGTCTGGAAACCCATATTGACTCCCACACATTCGTCGATGATCATATCGGATGAACCACGATGCCAGGATTCAATCAATCCCATATATATATTCCCTTCATCGCGCGATATTTTACTTGCCCGAGATTCGATCGTCGGTACCGTCATACCTAGTTCAATCTCGTTCACAGCAAGTACTTTACTCGTTCCATAATCCGATATCACTTTGTGATTAACTCCTTAACCACGTGCTTGCAAGCGGTGTTGATATCGATTACCGAGTGGGCCCGAAGTATATCTCTCCGACTTGGGAGGGACAAATCCCATCTCGATACATACAACCCAACAGGTACTTTCCGATCACCTAAGAGACACCTTTATGATCACCCTATCATAGGATGACGTTTGATGACCTCAAAGCTTTCATCCGATACTAGGGAGTTGCATTATCTCATGGTCTAAGGAATACAATATTTGACATAAGAAAAGCTTTGCAAAGACGAACACGATGACACGATCTAATTGCTCCGCTTAGTTTGGGTCTGTCCATCATATCATTCTCCCAATGATATATCTCATTATTAATCGACAACTCATGTCTATTGTTAGGAAACCTTAACCATCATTAATCAATGAGCTAGTCCATAGAGGCGTACTAGGGACACGGTGTTGTTCACAAACCACACAAGTATTAAAGTTTCCGCTTAATACAATTCTAGCATGGAATATAAACTTCATCATGAACAAGAATTATAATAATAACATCTTTATTATTGCCTCTAGGGCATAATTCCAACAAAAATGGGGTATGAACTAAATATCGAAAGATTCTCTTGACCGCCATTAAATGGATTTTCTTAGGAGCCGCTTGATATCTTGCACACACACCTACACTCAACACAATATCGGGTCTAGATGCACAAAGGTAAAGCAAAGAACCAATCATAGACCGGTATACCTTTTGATCCACATCTTTACCATTTGGATTTTGTTCTAGATGAGTCTTTGTAGCCATGGGAGTAGGAGATCCATTTAAGTCTTGCATATTGAATCTCTTGAGCATATCTTGAGTATACTTGGCTTGATTGAAGAATGTCCCTCCTCTCACTTGCTTGATCTCAAAACCAAGAAATACTCTCAGCTCCCCCATCAAAGACATCTGGAACCTACTAGTCATAAGCTTTGAGAATTCATCATTGAAATCTTTGTTAGATGAGCCAAAGATGATATCATCCACATATATTTGGCATACAAAAAGCTCCCCATTGACTTTCTTAGTAAAAAGAGTGGGATCGATTTTCCCAACCTCAAATCCACGGTCAAACAATAACTCTCTAAGGTGCTCATACCACGTGCATGGGGCTTGCTTGAGCCCATAGAGCGCCTTATCAAGTTTGTAGACATGGTTAGGGAAGTTGGGGTCCTCAAATCTCGGGGGTTTCTTAACATATACCAATTCATTTAATGGGCCATAAAGAAATGCACTTTCTACATCCATTTGT
Organism: Avena sativa; assembly: GCA_916181665.1. Classification (NCBI taxonomy): domain Eukaryota; kingdom Viridiplantae; phylum Streptophyta; class Magnoliopsida; order Poales; family Poaceae; genus Avena; species Avena sativa. The sequence continues at coordinate 445,525,686 of OV702293.1, read as the reverse complement.
TGCAACTTGAAGTTATGATGTGCCGCATAAGCAAGAAGGATATGGATGGACTCAAGGCAAGCCACGGGTGCATAAGTCTCTCCATAGTCAATTCCTTCAATTTGAGAGAACCCTTGTGCAACCAATCTAGCCTTGTTCCTTACTATAATTCCATGCTCATCTTGCTTGTTCTTGAATATCCACTTTGTTCCAATAATATTGCGGCAATCCTTTGGATTCTCTACTAACTTCCATACTTTGTTTCTCTCAAAGTTGTTGAGCTCTTTGTGCATAGCTTCTAACCAATCCAAATCTTCAAGGGATTCCCACACTTTCTTTGGTTAAATCATGGAGATGTATGCTTGGTGTTCACTGAACCTCTTCAATTGTGCTCTTGTGGAAATACCTTTCCTTAGTTCACCAACAACATTTTGGAGAGAGTGGTCTCTTAATTCCAACATTCTTTCCTTTCTAGCTTTGCGGCGAGCGTGGATCTCCAAGTTGTTTCTTGGAGGACCCTCTTCATCATTTTGATCCTCGTCTTGACCATCATCTTGACCTTGATCATCATCAGAATCATCCTCTTCATTAGGAGGCAAAGATTGACCTTGGTCTTAATCAAGTGCCCTTATAGCATCAATTTGATCTTGTCTCAAAGCAGTTTGTATAGATCTTCCTTGAGTAATTGCCTTGGCACCACTTGACATCCTGGAGAATGGATCAAGATCCCCTTGATTAGAATTGTCACTAAGATCATCATGTTGAGGGTCCATATCTTGTCTTTGGCTTGAGTCATTGTCCTCCTCGGTGGATGGAGCTTGTTGATGTTGTGAAGATGAGGGCTCCACTTGAGTGGAGCATAGTTCTTCTCGATCCGCCATAAGGGGTTCCTCAACAGGGCGGATATATCCCACACCCATTCTTCCTATGGCTTCCTGAGGCATTTCATCATCTGCATCACAAGCATCAACATGCCCCCCTTGGGGACCATCATATTCTTTGAAGGTCACACTACAAGATTCTATGACGGCTCCGGAGAGCTTATCATAGATTCTATAAGTGTGAGATTCGAGACCATAGCCAACAAAAATACCCTCTAATGCTTTAGACTCAAATTTCGACAAACGAACACCCTTTATGAGATAGAAATACTTACAACCGAACACCAGGAAGTAAGATATGTTGGGCTTGTTACCGGTAAGTATTTCATATGGAGTCTTGTTGATTTCTTTGTGGAAGTAGAGCCTATTTGAAGCATGGCAAGCGGTGGAGATGGCTTCGTCCCAAAAGTTGTAAGGAGATTTAAACTCCGCCAACATAGTCCTAGCCATCTCAATAAGAGTCTGGTTCTTCCTTTCGGCCACACCATTTTGTTGAGGGGTGTATGCAGCGGAATATTGATGTTTAATCCCCTCATCACTAAGTAAATCATTCAAGGTGTAGTTCTTGAACTCGGTGCCGTTGTCGCTTCTTATAATCAACACGGGAACATTGTATTGCCATTGAACCAAGTTGATGAAGTCGATAAAGGTCTTTTGAGTCTCACTCTTCAACTTGAAGAAATAAACCAAGAGTATCTTGAAAAGTCATCAACAATCACCAAGAAATATTTCTTCCCACCAAGACTTGCATGAGATGGAGGACCAAAGAGGTCCACATGGAGGATCTCCAATATCTTGGTGGACTTGATGTGGTTCTTAGGCTTGTGAGGAGCATCATGCATCTTTCCTAGAACACATGCCCTGCAAACACGATCTTTGGTAAAGGAAACATTTTCTTTTAGTCCAACAATATGGCCCTCCTTGTGGAGACTTTGCAAAGTTCTCATATTGACATGGGCTAGTCGGCGATGTCATAACCAACCCACATCGGCCTTTCCGAATAAGCACATTGCACTTGTAGTGGCTTGCCCCGAAAAGTCCACCACATACAAGTCATGTTCGACATACCCAACGAAAGCGACCTTGAGAGAATTGCTCCCCATGAGGACCACAATATCAACATCAACAAAGACGGCAAAACCCATCTTTCCAAGAGCACGGACTGAAAGTAAATTGTATCCAAGGGTCTCAACAAGCATGACGTTCACGAGTGTAATGTCGTGAGTAACCAAAACCTTGCTGAAACCCATTACCTTAGACTTTGACTTGTTGGCATATGTCACGGTGATTTGATCATCATTTGGCTTTAAGTCCTTGACAATAGACGAGCTTCCGGTCATATGACTTGTGCAACCACTATCAAGCACTCACTTTTATCCCCCGGAAGCATATGTCTACAAAAGATCAAGCTAATTTTTAGGTACCCATTTTTCAATGGGTCCTCTTTTGTTAGCAACAAGGGTCTTGGGAACCCAAATAGACCAAGCAATATAACCATCATATGGGCCAACATATTGTGCATACACATCACCATAATAATCACGCATTAGAACATAGTGAGGGTTAGCACTTCCTGCAAATTCATCATGATACATAGTTTTACCACTTGTGGACTTACTATCCACAATGGCCTTGCTAGTCTCTCGTGTGGGCTTGGCCTTCTTCTTCTTGTTGTTCTTCTTCTTATTAGTATTAGAGACAAAACCAATGCCCCCTTTATCACCACTAGGCCTTTTCTTGCTAAAAAGATCATCAATGGACTTGTTACCGTGTGGAAATGTGGCCTTAGCAAGCTCCCCCTTCAACCTAGCATTCTCTTCAAGAATAGTTGTACTACTAGATGGAATGAACTAGGTGAAGGAATATTGGCCAATTGAGTTTGAAGCGTTTCATGGGACTTTGTGAGTGACAAGAGTTCACTCTCCAAAGCCTTGTGGGCCTTGTTAAGCAAACTAAAGTCCTCGGCAAGTTTTTCATGAGCCACACCAAACTCAATATTGTCCTTTTTAGACCTTTTGTATTTAGCAATAGCATGATCACGCTCTTTGATGAGTTTGTTAACAATAGTGTCATTGGCCTCATCAAGCCCTTCAAGTTTTAATTCAAGTGACAACCTAGTTTCTTGTTCTTATTCTAGAGCATTGTTTAAAGCCTCTAGCTCAATCATGTGTTCATGCCCAAGTTTACATCTTACATCTAGAAGCTCTTGTGTATGGGAAAGTTGATCTAAGATGTTTCCAAAATGTATCTTAGCATCTACTTGTAGGTTAGTCATAAACTCATCAAAGGCAATTAATTCCTTTTTAACATCAAGATACGTCTCATCTTCAATTTCATCATTGTCTAAGGGAGTAGAGTGAGATGATGAGGATACCTCCGTTCCTCTTGCCATAAGGCACGTGACGTTCTTGATGGGAGAATTCTCATTTGGAGAATCAAAGAGTGAGAATGTCGGAGTAGAAGTAGTGGCTAGAGCCGCCACACCATTAGAAGTTTCCTCTTCCTCATCTTCATTGTCGGAGGAGTATTCTTCATGAGTGATCAAGACAATTTCTCCCGACTTCTTGTTGATGGGATTCTTCTTGATGAAGGGTTTCTTGTAATGTGCTTTGAGAGTCTTCTTCAACACAAGCTTACCCCCATGATCTTCTCTCTTCTCATAGGGACAACTTGCCACAAAGTGATAGCGGTCACCACAATTGAAGCAAGTTCTCAATCAAGTAGTATTTTCTCTTTTCCCATTTGGGTTGCTTCTGCGTTGCATTTCCATCTTGGCCTTGGCGGGGTTCTTCCAAAAGTTCTTTGCATAGAAGGCCATATATTGACTATGTGCAATCTTGACTTCATCAGGGTGGTCCCTGGAGAGGCCTTCATCACTATCATCTTCATCCCCATGGTCCACAACTTTGGCCTTCAAAGCAACACTAACAACATTGCTCATACCAAGGGCACGAGCACGGGCATCTTTGGCATTCTTGGCGGCAACCTTGAAAGCGGCCATCTCTTGCATAACTTCATTGGAGGTCATGAGATGGTAGTTGTGTCTTCCTTGTAAGATCTTCAAGTCCGTGGGCTCAAAGGGCATGAGTGCACTCACATATTTCCTTTTTATCCATGCATCATCCACATGTGAGGCACCCACATTTCTAAAAGCGGTGGCGGTGGTCTTTAGCCTTCGGTACATGTCTTCATGATTTTCTCCTTCCATCATGTAGAAGCCTTCGGCTTCATTGCTTAGTGCATCATACCGGTTCCTCCTCATACTCTCATTTCCAACAAACAATACCGTGAGGGCATCCCAAGCTTCTTTGGCAATGCTAAAGTGCTCAATGTGTGGGTAATCCTTTGTACCCAATCCTTGTTGAATCATGTGCAAGGCAGTGGCATTGAGTTGACTGTTTACAATATCTCTTCTTGTCAAGTTGGTTGGATCCCCAATAAATAGTCCATGCTCGATGATGTTCCATAGTTCAATGTAAGAGCTGCGCACATGAGTTCTCATTAGTGATTGCCGTTGAGCAAAAGTAGCAGATTCTTTAAGCTTAGGTGGGTCACCTCTATTGTACACATGAGGGTGAGGGATTGGAGGGTCGGGAGAGTACCAAGAATCACGGTGCTCACCCTTCCCCCCATCAATTGGTGTGGAGGAATTTGCGTTGTCTTGTTTACCCCCCACCATCATACCCTCGGGGGATACCGACGTATTCCCTTTAGGTAAAACGGATGGTGGATCCTCTTGAGGAGATGGGGTGATGAGCCATCTTTGTCTTTAAGAAGTTTCTCAAGCATCTTCTTGACTTTGTTGACCAAGGAAGAGCTTAATCTTGTTTCCAAGTTTCTAAGGTCTTCCATGGTCACTGTGGTCGGCTCACCACCACCATCCCCTTCGTGGTTACCCATATTCTCTTAGGCGGTAAAGCCCAAATAAAGAGCCGAGGCTCTGATACCAATTGAAAGGATCGTATGGGCACCTAGAGGGGGGTGAATAGGTGCTACTTCAAATTTTCTTCTTTTTCAAATTAGGGTTTGACAAGAAAGGTAAATTCTCTAGATTATGCAACTATGGTGAATTTACCTATATGTCAACCATGCACAAGCTAACACAACACTAAGCAAGAACAAGGAAGTAAAGTGCGGTAAAGGATAGAAGTAACCAAAGGAGTGGACGCGGAGACGCAAGGATTTGTTTCCCGTAGTTCCTTTCTTTTGAGGGGAAGTACGTCTACGTTTGGAGAGGGGGTGGTTTCAAACCACCAATGCCATGAGAGGCATCCCTTGTTCTCCGATGAATCTCACCCCAGCGGGCTCGATCCACCTTCCACTATATCGGCAACCTTCAAGGTGGAAGCCAACACCTTTACAACAAGTTCGGGGCACACATCCACAACTTAATTGGAGGCTCCTAAATGCTTGTAAGAACCAAATCAAAGTTAGGGTTTCCAATGAAACACTAGAGCTTGGGGGCCCTCAAGTGAATGAGGGGGAAATGAAGATCTCTCTTGGTGAAGATGTAGATCAAGGCCTCCTCCTTCGATTCTCCAAAGATCAATGACTTTGGATGGTTGGATGGAGAGATCTTGTAGATTTGGTGGCTCTAATGGAGTTGGTGTTCTTGAGCAGCTCGAGCAACTGGAGGAAGAAGATAAGGGTCCCTTTTTATAGGCAGCCCCCTCCACGAACCGTTTTCTGACCGTTGTAGAAAAGTCAGACCGGAGACTCCGATCTGTAGACCAAAGACTCCGTTCTACACCAGAGAATCCAGCCAATCTCTGGACCATCCTCCGGACCGCCCATATGAATGACCAAGACCAATCATGACCCAGCAACATCGGAGACTCTAGTCTTCCAACACCGGAGACTCCAGACTGAACAAGGTCCGGAGACTCCAGAGTATCCTCCGGTGCAGGCTCCGGACCCCTAGTCAGAATGTCCCAGCCCAGATCCTGAAGACACCACCGGAGACAGATCCGGAAACTCCGGACCACACCGTAGACTCCGATCTTGGCAGACCAGAGACTCCGGTCTGGAGTTTCCAGATATGTGTCAAATGAGTGTGGACTTTTCCCAAGTGTGAGGGTGCTTTTCACTTATCATAATATCAACCTGTGGACATTGACAAACTGTAAAATGATCTACTTGTTGTTACCGAACACCAAAAGTGATTATGACAATAAATGCCCTTTCAATGAGCTTTCGGAATAGAAGTTGCAACTTGTTGGTATGGGTATACTATCAATCCTATTAAGCCATGTGTCAGGGTCTCACATACACCCACACTTAGAAGATCGATGCCCTCGTCGATCAACCACAAGCCAGGAATGTCCCCTCTTGGCATACGTCTATACGTCCAGTACCCACACATGTGCCATGTCGTGTCTATTCCGGACCACACGCGCCATACTCCATATGTATGACACTGACTAGCACACGACCGTGTAACTACGAGGGTCGGCTCTGATACCACTTGTAACACCCCGGCCTCTCCGGACTGGCGTCTGTCACTCCTGGCAGCTTAATAGGATCTCTAGACTAGCCCCACAAGCTAACACTAGTTTTTTTTGCGTACTGTGTCTTCACTCATGCGCATCCAGTACCCACTTCCCGATCGGTCATCCATCCTTAAATTTCTCTAGGCCAAGCACGCTTAACCTTAGAGTTTTTTTAAGATGAGCTTCCGGAAGTTGCAACTTGTTGGTATTGGTATACTATCAATCATATTAAGCCATGTGCCAGGGTCTCACAGTCCCCTGCCTAACTTTGCTTTTACACTTGAAATTACTTTATGGTACCCCATTTAGAAGGACAAAAGATACGTAGTTCTCAATAACTTGAAATCCTGCCACATCATTTTCCACCAAAACCCTTACTCCTCATGTTGTCAAATGCTTTCTCAGAATATATTTTAATAGCAAAATTTCTTCCCTTGATACATGACATTTATGTATGTATTCATATCTCCCATGTAAAACAACCCTGAATGTTCCTTGGCTTGATGAACCCATATTGGTTCTGGTGAATAAGTTGCATAATTACACCTTGCAACCAGAAGTTTGGTTATGATCTTGAGGGCACAATTTTGCAAGGAGATGTGCCTAAAGTCATTGACAGTCAAGGGAGTACTGCATTTAGGAACTAGGGTGATGTATGAGCTATTTATGCTTTACACATTTAGAGACTCATCATGGAACTGATCACATAAATCATAGATGTCTTTTTTGATAATATGCCAACACTTCTTGAGGAATTCTCCATTAAATCCATTAGGTCTAGGGGACTTGTTATTAGGCAATTCTCTAACTACTGCATCAATATCTTCATGAGTGAAAGGGTTCTTCGGCTCTTGCAAAATATTGCTTCTGTGAATTATAGCATCAAAATCAAACAACATTTCGTGAGGCTCAGATTGACCCACTATCTTTGTAGGCTACCAACACCAGGGTAGCTTTTCCTTCATGTGCTGAATGGATAGAGCCATCTGAGATGATAATACTAGAGATATGATTTCTTCTATGTTGTGTAGTTGCCAAGGCATGAAAGAAACTAGAACTCCCATCGCCAAATCTGACCACTTAATCTTTCCTCTTTGTTTCCAAAACAACTTCTATTTGATTAATAGAGAAGCTTGCGACTACTTAAGGCTTTGCCTAAATTTCGACTCCCTGTCCGTTAGGTTTCTACTGTTTTCCACAGAGTCTAATAGACTAATTACATCATTCATATCCTGAATAGTACTCCTCAAATTTGTATGCCCTTTAGACCATTTTTTAGAGCACTTCGGAGGATTTTTTTTATGTGAGTCTCTTGGTTGCATCACCATAGTGAATAGATTTTTGCCAAACAGATTCCACCAGTGGGAGAAAATTCTCATGCTCCATCCGATGATTCTCAAATATGAATACTAAAGTCTATAAGTTTCTCTTCTGATGTAATTTCATGTAGTTTGTCTTGGAGTTTTGATTTCTACTCCTCCATATTTATATTTGAAATGTTACGAGTTTAAAATTCAAATGTTGCTTGATAATTTCGTCCAGTATTAATTCGATTATATCTGGTAACCATGGTTATCGGAAATCACAGCCCCTTCTGATATTTCTTATTTACATATACACAATCACTTTTCACGTGAGAGAATCCAAGTTCTATGTTTCTTTCTTGATGACATAAAATGGCTATTAACCACTAATTCTATGTTTTCAAACTTAAATTACAAATACGAGTCCACCATTTAATGAGCGACAGTTAGACTTAGAAATAGAAGGAGCTCCATCTGAGGTTTATTTTTTTGACAAAGGTAATATATTAATATAAAAAAGTCAGAAAAGAAAAACAAAGACCCTATTGTAGTGGTTCGCAGCATGAAAAACAAAAAAATTATATCACATGAACACACATAAGCCAAGATTCAATCTATGAGATCGGTGCAACGAGTTTGTAGTGTACTAACCCTTGTAGATCCAAATCATTTAACGAGATCGGATTCTCCTGGGTGTTGTAGTCGTTCACTTGCCGATCTCAAGATCGCGTAGACGATCCTTTCGGCGCCGCGTTCCGGCAGCGCATCTGCAGTCGGTCACACGTATGGTACTCGATGAAGACCTTCCTCTCCCTTGTTCCAGCAGGCAGCGGAGGTTGTAGATCTCTCCTCACGACTCCAACAACATGACGGTGTGGTGGTGGAAATAGAGGGGAAATTTCGCAGGGCTTCGCCTAAGCCGGAGCAGGTATGGTGGAGTAGAGAGGGCCCTTGGCAAGTAGGGTTTAGAGGCCAAGCGGGTGGAGGTGTCCGGTGGCTAGGAGGTACTAGGCGGCGACGACTTTAGAGGGGCTCTAGGTGGCGGCGACTTGAGAGGGGCTGCAGCCAACCTAGGGTTTCAAGGTGTGGGGCAAGGGGGCACCCATCCCCTCCTTTTATGAGAGGGAGAGGTGGAAAGGGGGAGGGGAGTCCTCCCCCAACTCCTCTTCCCAGACCGGCGGCAAGGGGAGGGAGGGAAACCTTCCCTAAGTGGATTTCCTCTCCCCCCTCGAGTAGGCAACCATGTTGGGATTTGACTTTTCAAACTGACGTTTGACTTTTCAAACTAGAGTTTGATTTCTCTCTCCCATTGCCCAGCCAAGTGACCTAGGACATGATGCAACCATTCCACTTTGGTATGACATATCTATGTACCCTTCCCACTTCGGAGTGATGGACCTTCTAGACCCTTCTAGAAGATTCCGGTGAAAACACCGAAAACATTTCCGAACTCCGGAATTGGACTTTCCTTATATGAATCTTATTCTACAGACCATTTCGGATCTCCTCGTGATGTCCTGGATCCAATCCGAGACTCCGAACAACATCTGGTCTCCTACTCACATTCCATATCTACTAAACAATATCGAATCCTTAAGTGTGTGTCCCTACGGTTCGTGAATTATGCAGACATGATCGAGACTCTTCTCTGATCAATAACTAATAGAGGAATCTGTAAATTTATATGGATCCCACATATTTCTACGATTACTTCATAATCGAATGAACCATTTACATACGATACCAATTTCCTTTTTTCTCGTGATACTTTACTTCCGATGTTTGATCGTCAGTATCTCTGCATACCTAGTTCAACCTCGTTAACGATAAGTAATCTTTACATGTTCCTGTGATATTGATTCCTTGTGAGCTAGTCACATGTTTGCAATCCAATTGGATGACATTCCACCGAGAGGGCCCCGAGTATATCTATCCGTCATATGGATGGACAAATCCCACTATTGATCCATGTGCCTCAACACATACTTTCAGAATACTCAATGTCACCTTTATAACCACCCAGTTATGAAGTGGTGTTTGATATCATCAAAGCATCCATCCGATGATGGTGATTAACATGATCTTATGGTCGAAGGATTTAGGTTACTATGTATTTGAAAGCTTATAGCAAGTGAACTATTTAAACGACTTGATCTTATGATACGCTTAGCTATAGGAGTGTGTTCATCACATCATTCTCCTAATGATATGACCTTGTTATCAATAACATCCAATGTTCATGATCAGGAAACTATGATCATCAATCAATCAACAAGCTAGTTTAACAAGATGCTTTACTAGAGACTCTTTTATGTATACAAATCATACAAGTATTAAAGTTTTCAATTAATACAATTATAGCATGGGATATAAACATTTATCATAAACATAAAGATATGATAATAACCACTTTATTATTGCCTATTGGTCATATCTCCAACATCTGTCATGGTATTCGACCACTTACAACAGAATCACTCTAACCACCACCGAATACAACACTCGTACTATAAACAAGGCTCTCGAAAAGCAACGCGTTGTCGTTGCCCGATCAAAGATCTTGGGGTTTTAACCTAGAGGAAGTCAGAGTTTTCAAAATAATGTCTTCAACAAGACCATTGTCAGGCACAACCAATGAAGGCCAAACCTTGGGTTTAACCCTGAAAGTCTAGACTCGGTACTCAAGGAGCACCACCAAAAATTGCATCCCACTTGTATTACCACTCCATCTTGCCAAGGATGCTGGTGCAAGTCTCCAAACACCATACACACATGAAAAGCATGTGTCGTGAAGTCTTCATCGCAACCAAAATACTTCTCCGCCATTAGAAACCTCCAATCCACCATGACTTTATCCACTTCGGTTAGTTCTATGGAAATCTGTACAAAGATATTTCCATGGCACTCACAAGATATCGAAACTTCACGTCACACCCTCATAAGGCCTCATCGGCAGAAAATAAGGGCATGCGCGACCAGATTGATTCTAATCTAGAAATCCAGTAGCACTATACGCCAAACTGTAGAAAACTCCGAAAGAAAGACCGGAACTCGTCGATGTCCAGATCAAGGGAGCCTTCATGAATCAGATATGTGGCTTGGTGCTCGAAGAAAAGAAGGCCAAACCACCTTTATTCAGATCGATCCAGCAACCCCCACGCCACCAGACTGCTCCAGAGGAGAAGGCAATTCAGCACCACAGTCCGGCATCAAAAAAGGAGTAACGATCGGCCCAAGGCGTCGGCCCAAACTAGGATCGGCGCCGCCACCTCCAAAGGTTGAGGCGCCATCGCTAGCGCATCCCTGCTCCTCCAGCCCACAGCCGTGCCCGATCGACGCACGCGACGGCCACCACCCGTGGGCCCAGATTGTGCCCAGGATAGCCCCGCGCCATCGACGTCCACGCCACGGAGCAACGCAGGAGAATGCCAAGGGTCGTTGTTTCGTTCGCGCCGCCCTAGCCCAGCGTCGTCGTGGCAATCCTCATCTTCATCTCCTCCTACCACCACGTGCACTCACCCGACAGTGAGATCGTCCGCTCCGAGACTCGGCCAACACGCGCCGCTCTGCCCTTCGCCTTCAACTGGGCGGGAGACGCCACCTCCATCGGCGCCACGACCCTAGCGGCCAAGAAAGGCACGAGGGAAACACGCGCTTAGGGTTTCGGGGTTTTTTCGGAATCGCCCGACAGAGGCGACCAGGGAGTTTTTTTAAGCACCATACATGCTGCCACATGAAAACAGCAACCACCATAAATTAGAGCGCTGCTAGACCACAAGAAAGAGTCCAAGACTAGACTAACTCGTAGACGCGAACGGCATTTTCTACTCGAGTGATTGCAACCCCCGTACGTCCTCAAAAGGGTATTAATTTGAAGGAGGAACAGTCGAGGAGGCAGTGGCCTTGGCAGGAGCAGGATACGGCGAGTGTGGCGAGAGCCAACATCACAACCAACCTCGCTACGGCGCCCCCCTCTCGTTTCACCATGTCGAAAGATGTCGCCGCCGACATCCCAGCCGCTGAGGCGCCGGCGAAACGCGCCCCACTCAACAAGTACGCCCTCGCTTGCGCCATACTGGCTTCTATGAACTCCATCCTTCTCGGCTATGGTTCGTGCACCTCTCTCTCTCTCACTGATTCATGGACGTACACAACAACTTAATTGCATCGGTAACTGTGTGTAACGATTCTTGTGCTATGCGGCTGCGTGCGCGATCGATCGAGCAGATGTGTCGGTGATGAGCGGAGCGCAGATATTCATGAAGAAGGACCTGAAGATTAACGACACGCAGATCGAGCTACTGGCCGGCATCATCAACATCTTCTCACTCGTCGGCTCGCTCGCGGCGGGCCGGACGTCGGACTGGATCGGCCGGAGGTACACCATGGTGCTCGCGGCGATCATCTTCTTCGCGGGCGCCCTCATCATGGGCCTCGCCCCGGGCTACGCCGTCCTCATGGTCGGCCGCTTCGTGGCCGGCGTTGGGGTCGGCTACGCGCTCATGATCGCGCCGGTGTACACGGCCGAGGTCGCGCCCACCTCCGCACGCGGCCTGCTCACGTCCTTCCCCGAGGTGTTCATCAACACCGGGGTGCTCCTCGGCTACATCTCCAACTACGCCTTCCACAGCCTCCCGGTGCACATCAGCTGGCGCGCCATGTTCCTCGCTGGCGCTGTGCCGCCTGTCTTCCTGGCCTTCGGCGTCCTCGCTATGCCGGAGTCACCGCGGTGGCTCGTCATGCAGGGGCGCATCGGCGATGCGCGCCGCGTCCTCCAGAAGACCTCCGACTCCCCCGAGGAGGCCGTGGAGAGGCTCGCCGACATCATGGGCGCCATGGGCATCCCAGAGGGGATCTCCGAAGACAGCGACGAGGTGGTCGCCATCGTCCGCAAGAACAAGGGCACCCACGGCGAGGGCGTCCTGAGGGACCTGCTGCTCCGTCCAACGCCGCCGGTTCGCCGCATACTGATCGCCTGCCTCGGCCTCCAGTTCTTCCAGCAGGCGTCCGGCATCGACTCCGTGGTGCTGTACAGCCCCCACGTGTTCGAGAAGGCCGGGATAAAGTCCGACGCGAACTCCATCGGAGCCAGCATTTCCGTGGGCGCGACCAAGACGCTATTTATACTGGTGGCCACGTTCTTCCTCGACCGCGTCGGCCGGCGGCCGCTGCTGCTCACCAGCGCCGGCGCGATGGTGGTCTCGCTCGTCACGCTTGCCTCGGCGCTGCACGTGATCAGCGGGCGGGCTGCCCCTGCTGACGGGACGACGGCGCTGTCGGGGGTGGCCATCGCGTCGGTGCTGGCGTTCGTGGCGTCCTTCTCGATCGGGATGGGGCCCATCGCGTGGGTGTACAGCTCGGAGATCTTCCCGTTACGGCTTCGCGCGCAGGGCTGCGCGCTCGGCACGGCGATGAACCGGATCATGAGCGGGGCGATCACCATGTCCTTCTACTCGCTCTCCAACAAGATCACCCTCGCCGGGAGCTTCTACCTGTACGCTAGTATTGCTGCCGCCGGGTGGGTGTTCATGTTCTGCTTCCTGCCGGAGACGAGGGGCAGGAGCCTGGAGAACACCGAGGTGCTCTTTGGTGGCGGCGATGGCGTGGGGAAGGAAGATGGCCATGAGCATACCAAGTCCACGGAGTTGACTACTCAGTAGTGAGTACCTACGCAACATCAGTGTACTGTTAGCGGTCGTGTTCAGTCTGGATGGTCCAAGTAACTAGCTGGATATTCAGACTCATGTTTTTTTTTCCATACGACTCCAATAAGCCGGTTCTCATTACAAATAGATAACAGAAGAAAAGTCTCGATCTAAAACGTAAAAACGAAAATAAAACTAATAACACTAGGTGCTCCACACTACACAAGATCCACCACAAAGGATAACAGGTTTAACAGAGCTAACCAAGTATCGCCCAAAAACAAAAGGAAACATTCTAGTTTTTTGCTAATCAACCCCACACGGGGAACATCGATCATTCTCCATCAATCTCCGGAGGCGTTGCTGTCATCATTCATCGCCCCTTCTCGATTCTTTGAGTCGCCATATGTTGTAGGCGATCAGCGCCATCCACCAGCACATTCATGCCCCGTTCATTTTGCAGGCCGGCCTAATATCGAAGGAACGCATACATGTAACATATCAATCCCAAAGGGAAAGAAACTAGCTTTCATTCAAAACATGCTTGATTTCTAGTTTTCCATAATGCCCAGCACATAGTAGCAACATAAACAATATGAACATTATAACCATAAGGAAGAAAATACACAATCCACCAGAAAAACTGAGTAAAACAAGAGGGACGTGAATTTGCACCCAGACAACAAGCAACGGTACTCCACATATAAACAACAGCAGGGCAACAAAAGAACATATGATTAATCGTCTCCTCCCCAGGGCAGAACTGACATATATAACTGCCCACCCATTTCATCTTCTTCATATTATCTTTGGTAGCAATAGCGTTATGCCAAATTTTAATTTTAAGAGGTAGTTTAGCTTTCCACATATGTTAGAACGATCTATCCAAACCCACATCCGCAAGCTTGTTATATAAGGATTTTATAGAGAAAATCCCAGATTTAGTGAACTTTCATTTAGGCCTATCCTTTTCATCATTCAAGGATACAGAGGTTAACTGATTCCTCAAAACTTGCCACTGACAACCATCTTTTAAAGGTAAAAAACCAACCCAAGTCAGACATCTATCTAATAGTGCCAATTTTTTGGTTGCAAATGTCAAAAGTATCTGGAAACCTCTCATAGAGGGAAAGACCCCCAAGCCATTGATCATGCCAGAAATCACTTGCCCTACCATCCCCAATTTCCATTATCCTTCCAGAAAGATATATATTTTTAAGTCTTAGTAAATCTTTCCAAGCAGCATAATCTCCCTGTTTCCCACTCAACCTCCAAAAACCAAGTGTTATTTTGTACTTTGCTCTAACAATTCTCTGCCTGAAACCATCCTGAAACTCGTCTCCACCACCATTTACACAACAGACAGATATTAAACAATTTCAAATATTTTATTTCCAACCCTCCTTTCTTCCTTGGCCTACAAATCAAAGACCATTTAACCATGTAATACTTCTTCTTGTTATTAGCCCCATCCCAAAAGAACTTACGAATGATTTTGGTAAAATCCTCCAAGTTATATCAGCAACCAAATACATGGACATATAGTAAATCAACAGACTACTGAGAGAGGGTTGAATAAGAGTAAAGCATCCACCAATCGAAGAGGAATTGCCAATCCAATCATCAATCTTCTTTTTAAGTTTATCATAAAGAGGTTATAAATTAGCTACATAAATCTTGGTGCCACAAACAGGAACACCAAGATATTTAATAGGCCAGGAACTAAGCTGACAACCAAATAAATCAGCATACCTCAAGCCTTTATCTCCATCATCCAAAAGCAGCATGAGTTCACTTTTATTAAAATTAATTTTTAGTCCAGACATGGCCTCAAACATATACAAAATCAACTTAACATGTATTAATTAACCAATGTCATCCTGAATGAGTAGTCGTGACCCGTATATGATGCACACATGATCAATGTCCGAGACAATTTTGAAAGTAGAAATGCAAGATTAGTTTGTAGCGTACTGAGATGAAATGTGGGGCAGCAGGCAGTTTTTTTTTATCAGTTAGGAAAATATACCGGTAGGCAACAGTATTTCAAACCGGTAAATTATAAAATTCCTCCAAAATTGAATAAATTATTAAAGTACTGGTCAATTTATCCAATAGTATTGTTAAAATTTGGGTCAAATGAACCACACGGCTACAAAATCTGTTAAATCTCGTGATCAATCTCAAAGACTAGAAAATATCGGTAGAAGACAACAAATACTTACGAACTATTATTTACCTCTTAAACCATATGATGTGTGGAGATTTAACTTTATGGGTCCCCTTTTTACCGTCAAATGGATATACTCACATTTCAGCTGCAATTTATTATGTCAACAAATGGGTGGAGGCGATCCCTACCAAAAGTGATGACCATCGTACATCAACAACGAAGATGTTTAAAGACATCATACTTCCTATGGTTAGAGTATTTAGATGTCTCATTACATATGGTCATTCTCATTTTTTATCTAGCTAGTGTTCTTAGGAAGCGAAAAATCGATTTGGAGGATGTCCTCCATGGAGGACTTTTTAAAAAAAATCAAAAAGCGTCAAACGTTTTTAAAATAAATATATTCGTATAGCCCACAATGTAAAATACATGTATGCAAAATTTCAAAGAAAAATATATTGTATTTTATGCGCAATAAAAAAGACAAATATGACAAATTCTGGGAAAAAAGAGGCCAATTCAAAAATTGCACTTTTCATGTCCACATCTAAAATGTTCTTTTTTTCTTGAGGCTAGGAATACAAATTATTTTCGCATGCTTTTTTGAACGCGCTTATTATAAATGATTAATTACGTCCCTATATTTTTCCGGATTTTTTGAAACTTCAAATTTGAATTTTTTTAGAAAAAAAGTCCTCCCTGGCGCCCGTCCGCCGAAACGACGCTCTCCTAGCAAAATATGATATCACGCATAGAATTGTTTCTCCGTCGCATGCACAAATATGTGGTCAAGTTAATTTGAGTAATAGGAAGACTAAACTTATTTTACAAAAAAGGTTAATAAGTCTATATCTGACCGAATGTAAAAAATGATACTTCATGGGCATATAAAACTATTTTTAAAAACAACTTATGGATATGTCAACTTATAAAATGGTTTATAGTAAAGCTTATCATATTCCAGTAGAGTTAGAACATAAATATCCTTAGACGGTCAAACATTTGAATTTCGATTCAAAACTGCCGATGAGAATAGAATTTTACATATAAACTTGATAGGTGAATGGAGTATTAAAGCCTATAAGAGTGGTATCTTATTTAAATAAAAATTTAAAATTAGGCATGCCAAAAAAAAATCAGAAAAGAGATTCTAAAGTAGGGATCAAGTGTTATTGTTCAACTTTTATTTCAAGTTTTCTGCAGGTAAGCTAGTTTCAAAATAGCAAGGACCATTAGTTATTTAGAAGGTCTACCGCTCCGTAGCCGTTCGTTTTCAAGGAGATGTTGAACATAAGACTCGTGAAGTTAATGGTCAATGCATTAAATATTATATTATATGTCAAAAAAGTTGTTGGATATATGGAAGATATACATCTTCAAAGTCACAAGAAAGAAATTATCTCAAAATATAATTTGTCGAAAACTTTGAAATCAATAAAAGGTAAATTTAAGATACATAACTCTCTTGAAAAAATTCATAAACTTCTAGAAGGAAAGTATTTTTGAAAAATAAGTCATATCGCAATAGGATGGATTCGGAGAAACAAAGCTGTAAGGAGGAGGACCTCTAGGGGCATGGCCAGGCTGGCATGTCGCACCACCAGGAGGATCTTTTCCCTATGGACTTTGTTTCACCTCTGTTTCATGTCAAACTCTTCATACTTCTAAAAAACCCTTAATATGCACCCCTCTTTGTCGATCTAATCTCGCATCGAGTTTTTTTGAAGCAAATATTGTTTTTGAACCCATGTCTTTCAGACCCCGCCATAGGATTTTCACCATGTCTTTAGAAGATTCCTATCAATGCTCATCGATGCAAGAAGATAAGGATGATTCTCAAGGACTCAACCCTATGTCTCGATGGAGAAGCAAAAGGAACAAAAAAAGACCATTTTGGCGAGGAAGAAAGGAAAGAAGATGTTGCAGCGGAAGAGGAAGATGATGAAAAGTTAGATGAAAAGCATGTCGCTAACATGAAATACAAAGGGAAGCTACACTCGTCCTTTATTCCCTTTTCTGCCGTGAAGGTGACAGGACCTGAGTCTTCGCAAAGAAGGAATACACACATGAGCACTAGAGTTAAGGTCCAAGCCATTATCTTTCTTCTAAAAATCTTGTTGATCTTGAATTACACAGAATATATGTGTGTTCCAAAGTCTAAATTATCACGAGAGTGGGATAAATTCGTCCATAAGGTAAAGAAGGGATCAAGCCCTGATTGGAAGCCTAACAAAGAGAAAGTTAAGCAAGCACTTTGGGATGATATGGATCGGGCTGCTAGAGACTTCAAGGGAGCATATAACCTCATGATGAACATCATGGACGATATCAAGAAGTATGATAACCCATCATTGCCAAATAAAATGCATAAGAAGCTACAACAACCACTCAAGATTGTGAGAGTTTTATCTAGTTTATCATATGTTTTAGTTTATCATATTGCATTCTAATTACCTTTCATTATGAGGGGTTTTATTTTATTATTAGTTATGCATGGCTCTTGGAGAATTATCTATGTATCCTTTGTGCGAGTGATTTATAATGAGATATAAGTATTGGGGATATGCATGTTTCCATCAATTGAGATTTATGGGACATCACTCATACAAATGATCACATCATAGTTAGAGGTTTCAATTACACTTTGCTTAGAGTTAATTAACTTGAGCGTGTTGGAGAAGCATAGAATATGTCTAAAAATGAAATAAATAAAGTTAGTGGTAAACCTATAAGTGGTTTTCATTGAAATTCAAATCTAGTGTTATTTAAAAGGTTTAATCTTTTTGAAGGGGTTCGCAGTAGAAAAAAATCGGTTAGGAGTAATATTGTAGACCAAAATCTATTTAGGAGTAATATTGTAACGGAGAGAGACTTCAGTAATATATCCTTGTAGACCAAAATCGGTTAATACTCATGCAGGAACGTCGACAATGGTGATTCGTACACTCGGTTCCCCAGCGACGTCGACCAGGCTGTTCGGTTTATTTTCCCTGAAATACTCGCGTTGGTTACTTTAATGGTTACGCGCGTGCACGCAACCTTGGCACTGCGGCTCAAATTAAAATTATGGGAGAACCATTGTTGGTATTTACAGGTCTGGTCATGTTTTTTCGGCTACCTTCATGAAAATACAACATTTGTCATGGAAGAAGAAGAATTTAAAAACCTCGAAGATTTTCTTATTTCTTTTTAGACTTTATTTTGTAAACGCCGAAGTCGGCTTATCTATCCCTACCATATACTATTTGTCGGTATAAATATACATGTTATTGATCGTAAAAAAACTGAACCCGTTCCTGCTATCGTCTATTTCATTCTCTCCGCTTTCCATATCTTCCCTACCCAATCCCCTTTTCAAATTAGGTCGTGACAGTACCCAGTGGATGTACTCTGTGTGTATGGGTACCGTGCGTAATAATATGGACATATATCGATATTGCTGACACCCCGCCCTTTAAACAGCGGTGGCGAAATTTCATGTCGCGTGGGCTCTAGAGGATATACTAGATCGTACTGCACGTGCAGTCCACCTCACCGCGGCACGCGGGCCAAGTGGCCAGCACAAGACACACATCGCATCCCTCAGCAGCACCTCGATCCATCGGGCCACCCACCCTCTTCGTCGTGACCAGGGCCACGTTGCCGCCATGCACGCTACGGCCTCCACACGTAGCAGGGCTCACGCCACGCATCAAACACTTCGCCACCTTACCACCCGTCGTCTACATATGAGGCGCCGATCCCTCCCGTTCAATCCACAGACCGCGCGCGAGGTCACTGAGAAAGGAAAACAAAAAACAAAGACTTGCAATCATGGCGGTGGCGACTGCTCGGTGGTGGCTCGTCCTGTTCCTGTCCGTGTCCGCCGCGGCGTGGGCGTCGGTGGCCGCGGCGCAGGACAAGCAGTGGAAGGCCGGCGGCGCGGTGGGCGGCCAGGTCGTGCCGAAGGAGAAGCGGCGGATTGTGGCCGCGAGCGAGGCCGGCACCGTCACGGCCGCCGACGTCGCCGACGCAGCCGGCACCGTGTACCGGCTGCAGTTCATCACCATGGACCCCGGCGCCCTGTTCCTCCCCGTGCAGCTGCACGCGGACATGGTCTTCTACGTGCACAGCGGTACGCGGCAACAGCGCATACATTTTCTTTCAGAGATTGACAGTGCATACCTGATACTGCAGTTTATCTGACTGATGATTTCTGGGGGCAGGGAGGGGTAAGGTGACTTACATCGAAGAAGGGGCCAGCGAAGCGAGCTCGATGGAAGTGGAGCGAGGCGACGTGTACAACTTCGAGCAGGGCAGCATCCTGTACATCCAGAGCTACCCCAACGCTACCAGGGAGCGCTTTCGGATCTACGCCATTTTCACTAGCAACGCCATCAGCTCAGATGACCCCTCGGTGCGTACCAAGTACAACTCCCCTTCTGTGTTTATTTGGTGGTCTGCTTGTTCAGGAGTATTTTGGTGATACTGACGAGTACCTGCACCCCAATATTTCAGCATCCGACGTCGGAAGCGTACACGGGCGTCAGTAACCTGCTGAAAGGATTTGATAACGAGATTCTTCGGCTGGGATTTGGGGTGAGTGCGCCTAAAACGTCAAATTAATACGCATGCACCATCTATCTAGAGAAACCACATCGTCGGTTGCAACATTACATGAACTGTTCGTCTTTCAAGGTTTCCCCTGACGTGGTGGAGGCGATCAAATCCGCCAAGAGCCCGCAGTCGATCATACGGTACAATCCAGACCAAGAGAAGAAGGGAGGGGATTCGAACTGGACGGAGGATATCTTCGACGCGCTGTGGGGGGTCGACCCGCTGAACAAGAAGAAGAAGCAAAAGAAGGAGAAGAAGGACAAGAAGTCCAAGACATTCAACTTCTACTCCGGCAAGCCGGACGTCGAGAACTGCTACGGCTGGAGCAAAACCATGACCAACAAGGACCTCCAGAACATGAAGGGGTCTGACATTGGCATGTTCATGGTGAACCTGACCACGGTGAGTGGGCTAGCACACTCCACTTTGCAAAAAAAAAAAAAAAAAAAAAATCAGTTTTCATGCTAAGACAGAAGTGTTTGAACTGATCGATTGCAGGGGTCCATGATGGGGCCTCACTGGAACCCGAAAGCGACGGAGATCGCCATCGTCACCCACGGGTCGGGGATCGTGCAGACGGTGTGTCCGAGCAGCCAGTCGGGCGGCGGGGGCGAGAGCGGGCCCGGCCACCACGAGCACGCGGGCGGTAGGGGCGAGCGTGACCACCACGAGGAGGGCAAGGGCGGCCACCAGGAAGAGTGCAAGAACTCGGTGTTCAGGGTGAAGGAGGGGGACGTGTTCGTGGTGCCGCGGTTCCACCCGATGGCGCAGATGTCGTTCAACAACGGCTCCTTCGTGTTCGTCGGGTTCAGCACGCACATGGGCCAGAACCACCCGCAGTTCCTGGCCGGGAAGCAGTCGGTGCTGCAGGTGATAGGGAAGGAGATCCTGGCGCTGTCGCTGGGGCAGAAGAACTCTTCCGCCGTCGAGAAGCTGCTGTCGGCGCAGGGCGGCTCGACCATAATGGCGTGCATCTCGTGCGCGGAGGAGCTGGAGAGGAAGGCGGAGCAGGAGGAACAGGAGGGAGGGAAGGGAAAGGGTGGCGGCGGCGAGGAGGAAGAAAGGAGGAGGAAAGAGGAGGAAGAACGGAAGAGACGGGAGGAGGAAGAGAGGGCGAGGAGAGAGGAGAAGGAAAGGAAGCAGAAAGAGGAGGAAGAGCGGCGGAGACGCGAGGAGGAAGAGAGGGCAAAGAGAGAGGAAAAGGAAAGGAAGCAGAGGGAGGAGGAAGAGCGGAGGAGACGCGAGGAGGAAGAAGCGGCGCGGGAAGAGGAAGAGAGGCGCAGGAGAGAGGAGGAAGAGGGCGGCGGTGGCCACGGCGGCGGAGGAGGAGACAAACCACCGAAGGAAGACGAGGAAGAAAGGCGGAGGAGGGAGGAGGAAGCAGGAGGCCGTGGTGGTGACGAGCCGCCGGAAGAGGAGGAAGGCGACTGGGGAGGAGATTCGTCCAAGACCCTCAAGAAACGCTTCCTTGCTCGCAAGGGCGCAGTGTTCCGTAGCGCCTGAAGATCTCCAACGTTCAGTTCGCCCTCCCATTGCAGCATGCGCTTTCTGCAATTCCGCTCTGCCCTTCCCAGTTCCCAGGGTACTAGTAGTACCACGAATAATGGTGGACTCGCCGTCGCCGTGTCTAGAGACGGCGAGCCTAGTCGTGTGGTTTCTGTTCTGTCGAAACTTTTATCTGCAGTTTTGTTGGGTCCGTTCTGTTCTGCTGCCACTGTGTGGCGCTGTAACTGGTACGTATATATATTCTGTATTAAGAGTTGTGTTTCGTAAATAAAGAACGTTGTTTGCTTGACTACGCAGTACATTGGGTCTGTCACAATGGAAATTCCATGATGTCCTTGAGATTTATCTTTCTTTTTTTTAGAATTGCCTCCTTGAGATGGGTTGCAGCTTGCAGGATGTGTTTTGGCGGTAGAAGAAACAGGCCGTTGGCTGTCCAGCATTCGAGCCTGTCCCCCTTTTGGCCTGTTCTGTCTACCTGTTCTTGTAGTCGTCAGCGCTCACTCCTCTCTTCTTTAGTCCCACCTCGCTACTTTAAAAAGAGAACCACCAGCTTAAATACCCGGCTGAAGGAGAGTGCACGCCGAGCTCAGTTGCGTGAGCTTGTAACCCATGTGGGGGCATTAAGGTGGTGTGGATGTTCGGATTGGACTTTGGGCCTGGGCCTGTGCTGTATTACGCTGGCTTGCCCATTCCAAGTTGCGTAGTGGGCCGAGGGGCTGATGCGAAGGCATTGGCTTCTCTGTCCCTGAAGTGGCAGGCACTGCGTGAGGCTGGTTTCACAGAGCAGCGTTCACTGCCCGTTTCCAACGGTGGAAGGATAACAGGCCTCTGCAACATTGGTCCGCTCTGGCCCAGGATCCATCCATAACAGACCACCATCTTTTTGCACTTAAAAAACTCCTTTCTTCATAGCATCAGCACCTGGGAGGAGTAGATGACCGATGAATTCTAGGTCACTACACCTGGAGTAGAGGTTCTGAAGATAACATTGACGAATTCTATGTTGCTGAGACGCTCCGAAAAGACAATTTTCCTAGTTTTCTCTAGGAAATGTTCATCTCATCCAATTTTATATATTTTTATGTTTACTTTAACACGAAAACGCAAAAAAACAGACGAGTGACCAGAGTACCAGACACATGGAGTAGAGGTTCTGAAAATTACATTGACGAATTCTGTGTTGCTGAGACGCTCCAAGAAGACGATTTTCCTAGTTTTCTCTGGAAAATGTTCATCTCATCCAATTTTATATATTTTCATGTTTGCTTTAACACAAAAACAGCTTTGTGAACTCGCAAAAAAAAAACAGACGAGTGACCAGAAACTTGGTGCCAACAATTATGTTGCACTCCCTCCGTTTCATTATTTAAAATGTTTTAGCTTTTAAGAAATGAATGTATTTAGATGTCTTTTAGTGTGTGGTTCACTCCAAACCTACACATTCAAAGATACATTGAAAACGGTGGTTGTACAATTGATCTGCACGTTCTAACGTCCAGGTCTCCACGGCCATCGTACACTCCACGATCATTGAAATCAGTTGGACAAGAGGAGCTCTACAGTCTACTGCTCTAGCCATGCATATGTAGGAATATAGGGACTAAATGAATTCAGTACGGCCAAAGATCGGTAAGAACAATGCATCAAGAAACAAAGCATGGCCAATACGACCAATAGATATTCATACTCTGTCGCTACAACAATCTGCAGGACAGCAGACCCTTGCTGGAAACTGAACTCGTTGCTACAGGCCTAATTTCTTCCAGCAATGAGCGCGAAACCTATGGCACCAACTGAAAACCAGAGCACATAACTTGGCAGCATTTTCAACCACATCAGATCAATGCATCATAAAATAAGAAGCATGACAGCACGACAGTACTTCCAACAGCAAAACATCTGTACAGAATGTTAATCCAGGAAATTGATCAGCGTTGGCACAGGTACATCTTAGCAACAGATGGGTAAAATCCCTCAGACAGGTATAGCGATCCCCTTGCTCGACATGCTGTCAAGGATGTCGTTCAGTGCTTGGCACAATCCAGCAATCTGCAGATGTAAAAGGTTGTGCAAAAAACGTTTAGAAATCAATAAATATGTTTTCTAGATAGCACCAGGTTATATACAAAGGTATGTTGAGACAAATTAGTTTCTAGAACAGAAAGGTAGGCACAAGTATACAATAATGCAAAGGCATGATTCACACTTAAAAGAGGGGAAAATACGGTTTAAAGTAAGAAACGATGCGCTGCTAACTAACCTGTTGGTCCCACTGCTGCAGCCCTTCAGTGTCATCCTCAAAGTGTATCACAGCTTCAACCTGTGAAACAAAGACGTCGGAATAAATCTCAGATTGATACCACAGAAAACTTGTTGAGTATATCTATTCCAGAATCTCATTACTTAATTAATAGCAAATACCAAAAAAGAGGGAGCTCGTCAAGATACCTGATCAATTGAACCCCGCATTCTATCTTCACAGATCATCCGAGATGCTATCTTCTCGGCCTGACAGTATAGAAGTCAACAGTAAGAGGCAAAAATTTAAATGGTTGCTACTCCGTTCCTTAAAAAAAGGCGCATAAATTTTCTCAAAAAACCCATGTAAAGTTTGACCAAATTTATCGAAAAAAGGGTCAGCAATTATAATACTACCTCCGATCCTAAATAAGTGTCGCCATTTTGAACTAGAGTTAGTTCAAAACCGTGACACTTATTTTGGATCGGAGGGAGTACTATTAGTTGACTCAAATTTGTCTAGATACGGGTGTATCTAGCACTAAAGCTTGACTAGATACATTCGTATCTAGATGAATCTCGGTCAACTAATATGGGTCGGAGGGAGTACTATATAGGCATAATATAAAAATATATTTAACAATGTTTGTAATAGGATTGATTTGATATTGTATAGGTTGAGAGTTTTTCTAGAAGTTTGCTAAAACTTTATAGGGTTTGACTTTTGAAAATTTATACGCCTTCTATGGAACAGAGGGAATACATAGTATCCCAAATTAAGTTTAGAACCCTACATGTTCTATTTGTAGAGTAGAAACCACAATACGAACAAGGAGCTGAGCCTAATCTATATTTCCATGTTGTGGTTCACGAATTTAATGTGTTCCATTTGTTGCTATACATAGCAGCTTGAAGTTTCCTTTACAAGTCATACATGACAGGCAGTCCAGGTTGCTGGCAGAGTTCAGGGAAATGAAAGAAGCAACACATGAGCAAAGAATATTACCTTCCTAGGGTCAATGCCCAACAATGTTCCAAGCTCATCAAAGCTGCAGAAATAATTTGACGATCAGTTAAATGGAATCGACCATGATAAATATACAAAGTCATCCATGAACATTGACCTGATATTGGTGTAAAGTTTGCTGGCAGCAAGGAGATTATGTTCAATCATTGCCCGGTCAAGCACAGTAGACTTGTCTGGCAGAAGAGCTTTCTGTTCAACAGTTGAAAACTCCAGTCAAGAACACCATAAATGACATCTTATCTGGAAAGAGGTGCATATGATTGAAGGTTCTTACTTGATGAGGCTTCAGCTCCTCTGCAAATGCATCAATTTCTGGTCTCCTCAAAATTCTTTCAAGAAAAACCTGAATAGTTGGAAAAATTTAGAGACCTTGTCGAGTAAGAGAACTTAAACTCCAAACATGATGCCGGGGGAGAGAGGCGGGGGAGCATATCAACAACAGATACCTTCTGCAGTATTGGGTATATCTTGAGCTTCGAGCATCTTTCATCCTGGAAGGGGCAAATCATTATAACATCATGTCGCAAGTCAAAGTTTAGGAGTCGTTATGATAAGATGTACTCTGAAAAATAAATACATTTGCAGCTAACTATAAAGGTGCCAAAATGTTGGTTCTAGGCAGCATAGCCAAAAGGCCAAAAAATCATTCAGATATATAAAAGTGATGGCTCAGATAAAGGAAATAATAAAGAATGTATGACAGTTTAAAACTGTGAGATGAAAGATGTACAAAACTAGCAAAACAATACAAATGATTCAAAGGATTATGATATTAGCAAAGTACTAAAGTAGTACCAAGCTCGATAATTTCATAGAATAGGATGATAGCCACCGCTAGCTTTACCGATGATTGGTTACCACAATTTCAGGATGCAATTTAATTTATTTCACATTATGTTGTTCTTTCATACTAACAGAAGAAACATGATGAGTGGCAAATTTGTTATCTACTTCGTCCATCCCATAATATAATATGTCATTACAGCCAATATTACGGGAAGGGATGGAGTACAAAAAGTATATACAGAAGAAAGGGGGACTACTCAACTAAGTTAGCAACCATTGCGATAGTAAGGCACGACTCAACTAAGTTAGCAACTTAAACAAGTCAGTCTAAAACTCTAAGTGGTGCAGCTAAAAAAAAGCTGCATTTCATTGATTGTGTCAAATTGGCAAACACAGGATACAGTGAGAGAACTAAGACAATCATGATGTTGCTAAGTTATTGCACCAATTAATGATACTCAGGATACTGGGTACTATCTCCGTTCAAAAATAATTGAAGATCTAGGATTATCTGAAGTCAAACTACTTTTAAGTTTCAACAGAAAAATATATCTACATCTAAAACACCAATTTTTTAGTAAATTAGATTCATCGTAAAATATATTTCTGTACTTGCTGTTGTAAATATTAGCATATTTTTCAATAAACTCGGCCAAACTTAAAGATGTTCGACTTAGGACAAACCTAGAACTTCAATTATTTTGGAACAGAGTGTAGAAGAAAGAGGGTAAATAAAATAGGTGTGGAAACACAGGATACTACTAGAAGTAATAGGGTAAATAAAATAGGTGTGCAAACACAGGATATAGAGATGAGCCAATAGCCAATACCTTATACAATGTAGCAAGAACACGAGAGCGTTGTGGACCAGCACCAGCCAATATTGTGCATGTTACAGCAGCACTAAGAGCTTGTTCAAGAGCATTTTCATCAATCTCTCTGAGAAAATACACAAAGAATGGTCCCTCAAGATTTTTTGTACAGTAAAATATAGAAACAATATTAGTTCCGAACATGACTTGCCAAATCAATCCAACATAACCAACTGCACTATGTAATATGGGACTCAAGTGGGGCCTATGCATAATACATATAATGAGTTAAATATTGAAATTTGCCTGAGAGGTGGTGAACAGAAATTATACTAGCAAGACAACAAATGAACCATACAAGAGAAAATTACTAAACAGGGTAAATAACAGAAAAGAAACTGCAGAAAAGAAAAAAACAAATGCAACTGAATGGAGTAAGCCTTACTCATCCCCAATTTGGCGTTGTTCAATTTGAGAGATACCATAGTATCGAAGTGCAGCTTCCAAGAATTTACGCTTTAGGTCTAAAATTCTAGCATAGCAGACCTTTAAGAAAATAAAAAAGTGAGGTAAATATTATTGCCCTGGGTTGTAGGAAGATAAATTGTTAAAATGTTTCTGAATCAACAAACCCTGTATTGTAAGTTCAGAACTTCCTGGTTGCTGTTTGTGACCAAAAACGAGGCTTTGTTAATAAAAGCTTCAGCATTCACTGCATCATCATCCTACAAAATGAAGAACTACATTAGTCCAGTTGACAATGCATTGACAATAAACGATAAAAAACACTAACCTCCAAATAGAGTCGTGCAATCTGGACACACTTGGATAATTTGTTTGTGTCGTCAAGCATCCTGGTTGTTAGAAGATGGTCAGAATTCCAAGATTTAAGAGAAAAATTCATTCACATATTAGGAGAGACTTGTTCCTACCTGATTCCTGAGTCCAAGTCAATGCCACTAAGCATTTGTGCTGCTCTCGACCATTGTTGTTCAGATTCATAGAGTTCTGCAAGCTTCTCTCTAATCACTACTACCTGCAAATAGATAGCCAGCAAAATCATTCCGTTACATTATAACAAGGGTCAAACACAATGTTGCTCAAAAAGATTCAATAAGAGGTTACAAAACAGACATGTATTAAAAAGTTGCCTGTAATAGAGAAAAAACGAGATTCTTATCTCTAATAAACAATTTACATGCAGCTACTGGATTAGAAGTAACATTATCACATAAAATCACTGGATAACTTATTTCCACAAGATGACAAGCAGTAAGTATTTTATGTATTGGTTATACATCAACCAGCTTCGATCTACTTCATAATCTTCCACAGTTAGGTAAATTTTGTAAAAAGAGCACTTGTACCATATTGTTTTACTTTCATGGTGGCTACTGGGAACTTCCTAGCAATGAATAGCTAAGACTTATGACATCATTACTATAATTGCAAACAGAAATCACACTACTACAACTGCAATGGATAGAAATCACACTGCTCCATAACTGCTAGTTGTAGTGACAGTTTTCAGTAGCTTAACAAAGTTTAAACCCATGAGACAGTATAAATTGTAACTTCAACAACATCTCACAAACAGGAAGACTAAAGAGGTAACAAATAGATATTTTTATTTCTGAAATGCAATACTTAATATAAAAATGATGCATCATGCTATCTCCACATATTTAGAATTCTACAATGCAATACGTATGAGCATGGACTAAGTGGCAGAAGTGATTTTCTGCACTGCATTGGAACTTTATAATCTCTGCTCGTAAACATGATTATACAGTATAAACAAAAACCATGCAGGAAACATTACACAGAATCTGCAGAATTAAGGTCACAAAATAAAATAATTTAATCTAACACTCAGCCCAGATTTGCACAGCCAACTTTTACTATACAGTCAGTTAACTGCATCCCTAGAAATTCAGTGGTTACTAGATTGATCAATAGTTCAATGCGCATTCAAGGTCTCAGACAATACACAAAATTCACTAGAAGATGACAACCAACTAACAACTATACTGTTCCAACATAATATCGGACCATCGAGAAAATACTCAAAATAACTTAACCATATGGCGAAGCTTATAAGGAATTGGCTGAAATGGCTGACATGTGGCATATAATTGGCAAGCTGGCATAGTGCTAGGTCCTCTTAATGGCTAACGGCCTAACACGCATAGCTCTACTATAGCTCTATTTCCCCTGAAGAGTATACTAAGACAAAGTATAAATGATAGAGAACATTATCCTGACTACTTGCCCCTGCAAACGCAATCTAGGCTTGAGATTGCATAAACAAGCAACATGATGATATCATCTCCATGCATTGCACAGTTGCATACTCCGTTGGAGAAAAATCAGCCAGAACCTGAATTGGCCATTGCTAGCCAAATCTCACAAAAACAGCAGAAAATTCCATTGCAGAAGCAGCTCTATATGTACTACTATTAGTTAGTTGGTAAGTTCAAAACATTTAGTGGTAGATATGTTGGCCGTGTGCAAAAACAGAAGTGCTAAGATAGAAATTTCCCTACAAAAATCCTGGCATTGCATAGCAGCTCTACCTACTGTGCAGAGAAAACACACTAGAACTACTATAGAGCAATCTGCTAGTACAGATTAGCCTGGTAGGAACCGAAGGGTGCCTACCTGCTCCTCGAAGGAGACCACGCGAGGCTGGATCTGCGTGAGGGCGTAGTGGGCAACCTCCTTCTGAGATTCCGGCTCCAGCTTCCCGAGCTCCTGCGCGAATGTCTGCAGCAGCTGCCGCGACACCACGAGCGGCACCTCGTCCGACACCACTGCAGCCGAGCCAATCCAAACCATTAGGCCCAAATAAAAATCAGATACCCATAAATCTACGGTTAGGGTTTGAGTGGAGCGCGTTACTGTGGTTGAGGAAGCGCTTGGCCTGGGCGATGTCTGGCGGGGAAGAGGAGAGGACGGAGGCGAGGATGTGGCGGTACTGCTCGATCTTCTGCCGCTGGTCGGCGATCGCCGCCGCGCTCGCGAGGGCGCTGTCCATGGCTTGCTCCGCCTCCACTAACGCGGAAAGCCGGACGGGTCGGAGGTTGTCGCCGGCGTGGGAAGCGGAATAGCTAGGGTTTTGGCGTTTGATCTGCGGAGGAAGGTGAGGGGAAAAGCTAGAACTGGGTTTTACTTTTACTCATGAACTGGACTCTTCGCTATATTTCATTGGAGAGCAAGGCGCACAATGGACCGCGTTTCTATCTGGACCTACAACTCGCGACTATTGGCCAGCTCAGATCTCCGGCCTTTTCAAGCCCAGCTTAGATGGACCGAATTTTAGCCAAACTGGGCCGAATGGAGCACAACTTTTATACCTTACAAATCTATCTATCTATCTATTTCTCTAGAGTTAGGTTCGTCCAATACGTTTCCGTCAGCTAGGATACGTTTCCATCCGTTAGGCCTGCCACCGCTTACGTAAACATCCTGGTTCGTCAACTTCACGGGGCTCCGCGAACGCCGCCTCCCCAATCCCTAGCGCCGACGGCACTTTCCTACCGATTTCCATCTGCCGTCGGCCATCCCCGCAGCCTCCCAACCAATTTCACGACAAAGAGATGGTGAGGGAGAGAAAGAAGGTAGGGGTGAGTCCACCTCCTATTATTCAGAACAAAACCGTCTCCTGGCTGCCTTGCTACAATCTAGATGTTGTCATCACCCTCTCGATCTCCGGCCACCGGCGACTACCTCCTCCTCCCGCTGTTGGAACGGAACCAAGGTGTCCCCAAACCTCCCCGCCCGCGAGATCTAGACCCTCTCGAGGCCGAGTCCCCATCCCCTCCTCTGCCATGCCTGGGGGAGATCGTGAAGGAGGAGCGGCGGCGCGTCGATCTAAGGGAGGAGACAGCGGCGGGGGAAATGTCGCATTATTCTTTCAAGCTATGGGTTTAGCAACAGAGTTCGATTAGGTCATCAATTGGCGATGAGTATAAGAAGCTGGCCATGTACAATTAAATTCCTTCCTGCCAAGCTTAAAGTGTCGTGGTTGTTTTCTTAATGGTGAAAAATACTCTCAAAGTTGTTTGTTATGCTAAGGTATTCCCCTGCTTATGCAATCTTTTTGTCTCGGCTTGCATGGTTGTGGTAAGATTGTTGTTGGAGAGAGTTCAGCATGTGGAGCAGCAGCAATGGCCCTGGTGGTAGCAGTGGCAAGAACCTGGAGAGGCTCAGCTCTCGGAGGGCTCTGCAGACCAGAGGCTCTGCTCCCTACAAGACATGGGTGTTGGGCTTCCTGTGTGCCGTATGCGCCATGCACCTACTCGGGACTGCTCTCCCTCGGATCCCGGTGATTTGGTCGGTGTATCCGCCCCTGCGTTGTGTGATTTGTGGAACTCAACACTACCTCATGGCAATCCTTGCACGTCTGGGAAGAATACTCTGATGCTTTGTTTCCTATGGCAAGAGCCTACCTTAGTAATCTCCAAGCAAAGGTTTTGACTCTTGGAATCATATCCTTGCACGTCTAAACCTTCTTCATGATGATTTTTGTGGATTCCTGGACCTGTTCTGGACATGGTGTACCTGTTTCAAAAAGCCACTACAAACATGTTTTATAAGTAGATTTTGAGTTGCATTTCCCATTAGGTGTAAGCTTCCAGCAAAGAATGCCCTCCTCATTTGAGGGAACAATGAGAGTGTTTTTGATAGCCTCGGCGGTGTGATTTAGAAACAGGGAGTCAATTAAAGTGTCATCCCAGTTTTTAGTTCAAGTTATCCAAAGTCGATTAATGGTGGCGGGGTAGATGAACCCAGGATGTTGAGTAATAAGATTGTCATAGATATTTTCCCACCCAACAAACCAAGGCGTGCTCTAGATTGAGGAATTTCCATTGCAAATCTGATAATACAAGTTGTTATGAAGGAGATGAATTACTTTGAGAACAGAAGACCAAAAAGCAGATTTGGGGACACTTTTGTTTGCTCTCCAAATAGATGACTAGGGAAAGTATTTAGCTCTAAGAACACTCTGAAGGAAAGAGTTTGGTTTTTTAGTTATTCTCCGAGGAGTAGAGATAATAAGGCCCATGTTGGTGGCTTGCAAATTACGAACACCTAATCCTCCTTTAATTTTAGGAGCACGGATATTTTTCAAGGCAGTAAGGCACAAAGCTTTAGTAGTAGGTTCGAAGGATACACCTGTCCACCAAAAGACTCTGATGATGGCTTGCAATTTTTTCAGAAGCTTTTTGGAGAAAATGATATTAGACATGTAGTAGACAGGGATGGAGGAAAGCATAGAGTTGATAAGATTTAATCGGATTGCATGAGACAGAGAGTTTGCTTTGTAAGTAGAGAGTTTAGATCTAAACTTTTGAATGATGAAATTGTACACTTCACTTCTGTTTTTAGGAGGCAGAATAAGAGGGTGGCCTAGATAAGTGAAGTTTTCATCAATGAATGGGACAGGGAATATTTGATTAATATCATTGGCAGTTGAGGGGTCCACTCTCTTGCTAAATATGATACTTGATTTGTTCCTGTTTTTTTATCTGACCTGATGTAGCACAAAATTCCATGAGAATATTCTTGACAGCCTATGCAAGTTGTCCCACAAACCAATAAATCATCTGTAAAAAGAAGAGAGTGAATCGGTGGGCACATGGGCCCAAGAGAGATACCTGCAAGATTAGAAGTAGACAAAGCATCCGACAAAGCAATTGATAATTCATTAATGGCTAGAATAAACAAGTAAGGGGACAAAGGACATCCTTGTCGTATTTCCCTAAAGCTGACAAAGTTTGTATATGTTTACCTATTAATAATAACAGAGAAAGCAGGGGTTGATATGCAAGCATGCACCAGTTTAATGAAATGAACATGCATCCCTTTATGGGCAAGGGCTTTGTATATGAAACTCCACTCAAGCCTATCGAAAACTTTGGCCTGATCAATTTTAAGCATGAAGGCTTTGTTTTTCCAACATGAGAGGCTAAAGGAATGAATGATTTCCTAAGCTATAATAATGTTATCACTTATTCTTCTTCCACCAATAAAAGCATGATGGGAAGGGTGGGTGTAACTCAGAAGATGGGATGTTAAACGATTAGCCACACATTTTGCAATAATTTTGTAGATGATGTTACAAAGACTAATGGGCATGTAATATGTGGGAACCATGGGAACCAGCTTTTAGGAATCAGAGCAATATTGGTGTCGCTAATGTGTTCAGGGAGAGTGGCAGAGACAAAGAAATTTTGAATCAAATTGGTAACGTTATTTGCAATCCAAGACCAGGTTGCTAAGTAAAACTCCACATTAAACCCATCAGCACCAGGAGAGGCATTGTGTTTCACCTCATTTAGAACCTCCCAATTTTAATTTTTATCAGGAATGGAGTAGGTTGGCTCATTCAGAATCAGTTCTGCAAAATTCATATAAGTTTCAGCATTGCGTGTGGTGGAGGAAGTAAAGATTAATCTGAAGTAGGACACAAAGGTGTTTGCTATACGATATGGCATAAAATGAGTAACATTCTGCTCATCCTTAATTGAGAGAATCATGTTTTTACCTTTTCTTTTAGCAATGGCTCTATGATAGAAACTTGTGTCTTTGTCTCCATCTTTAATCCAAAGTTTTTTTGCACGCTGCATATTGGCATCATTCATTTTCATAATTGTTTGTTCATACCTTGTAACTAGGTTCGCTTCCTTTTGATGATCTTGTTGATGAAGAGGAAGTGATCAAATCTTTGAGATCTCCTGCTCCAAGTTCTTAAGCTCCTCCTGCAAAGGCTTCTTTTTTCTGCACCAGACTTTCAACTTAGAAGCAAGGTGATTATTTTTCTTGTGGATGTTGAATAAAAGAGCAATTTACCAAGCGAATTATCCATAATAAACGCTAGATAAAACATGATTAGAATAATAGACAATATACTAATCATGTGAAATAGCGAATACATATTAAGGCATATAACCAAACAGACTGCAAGACAAAGATCTTGAGATGCGATCAGAACAACTTTGAGAAAGAAAACATACACGACAGCAGCAGAAGAGGAACCGCTGGTGTTCGTGTTGGCACCGTCGTTAGCCATGTCGTCGAGGAAGAGGATTGTCGTGGTATTTCCGACGAGTACGCCATGGAGGGGTCCTCACAGTGCGTGTTTAGAGACATGGGGGAAGACGGACGGTTGACGGGTACGAGGTAACACAGCTTACCCAGGTTCAGATCCCACGATGGTGGCGGAATCCTACTCCTGCTATAAATCACTATAAGGGCAATACGCCGGTTTACATGGATTGGTTCGCTGTGCGAGGTGCCGGGTTACAGGGATTGGTTCGCTGTGCGAGGTTGTGTGAAGTTTGTCTATGATCGTCTGAGATTGTGCCCTAAAGGCTCCCATAGGCCCGACTTATATAGTCGCCAGGTCCTAGGGTTACAGGGAAAAGTCCTAGTCGGACAGGTTACAGAGTCCTACACTGTCTATTACTAATCTTGTGTATCTTGCACTCCAAGGCTCTGGGTACGTCGGTGACTCCAACCGTAGCCTTCCTTTATCCGGCATGGTCCTCCCTTCTGGATCCATCTAACTGGGCCGCCCAGCAGGCCATAGGCTATGCTACCAACTGTGGGCCACCCGGGTTAGCCGGATAAGAGACATGCTATAGAGATACCCATATAGCATATCCCCAACAAGGATGCTGATGTCAGGGAAGAAGTCCTCGTTGGGGAAGACGTCGGCGCAATCGCTATCCGAGAGGGAGTCCATGATGAAGCCAGTAGTCGCGTCGGTAGTGCTCCCCAAAAACCTTATCGCCCTTCTCTCGTACAGGACTCGAAGCAGCGGGGTCTCGGAGGCCTACTGTCCCGGCTCGTGGTGCACGCAGCAAGACGGGATGGGGAAGATCTAGGTAGCGCAGTGCTCTGGAACTGGAGGCGCAAAGGATGTGTGGCAGTGTGTCTGAGAGGAGGTGCGGCCTCTCTCTTATATAGACATAGAGGGGTAGACTGATAGGCTGCGTAGAAGATGAAACGAACGGACAAAAGTTGAAGCAAACAGGCGGCAGCCCACCGGACAGCCTCCACTCAGTTCGTATTAAAAGTCCACTCGAGCAAAACGTTTCAACTTCTATATGACTATTCATATACCATTCATGCGTGGCAAAATAAAGCTCGGCTCGGCGAGATTCCCGTAACCCGCAGCGCGCGCGCATCGTGACGAGGCTAGGCGAGCGAGGAGGAGGAGCGCGCGTGTAGAACTCTCTCCTTCTCCTTCTCATCCTTTTTACCAAGTGGTAGGAGAGCTCACCTTATAAGCTGGTCCAACTTCCACTCAACTAGCAATGTGAGACTAAACATTTGTCCCAACTCTTGCCTTGCATGAATGGGGCAAATAGGCCTCTAGGATTTCAGGAATTTATTGGCATATAATAAATGGGATGGGCCTAATTAGGCAAAAATTCCAACAATCCTCCACCAGATCCCAGAGGCACATGAAGTTTGACTTTGGTTCCAAAACATTGTTTATATGCCGGTACTGTAGTGGAGACTATTAAGTTGAACTTCCACCTAGAGCTTTATGTTTTACTAGGTTGTAACTTGTACAGTGGAGTATGCCTTGAACTGCAAGTTTGCTGCAAACCTAGCTTCACAAAAAGTCTTAACCGATACTAGGCTACCGTGGGACTTCCCCGCGGGTGGAGCTTATACGTCATACTCCATGACCTTTCATGAGTTTATTAGAGAGCACCCTACTCTCATAGACTGTGACGTTTTAACAGTCAGACTCATATAGGTGTGTTCTTCAAAAGATGTTCTGCAGGACAACATCTTTGCTTAGGATAAGCCACTTAGAACACATTAAGATAATAAATCAACCTGCCGTGCAGAATAGGAAAGTATTGCATCTTTATGAAGTGGTGTTTATTAAAGTAGGGATACTTTCCTCTCATCTAACCAACAGCTTGTCTCCCAATTCTAATTCACGGGATCTCCGATCATATAGAATGGTTTACCACTATGGAAAGCTCAATTTGTGGGTCTCATGCCCATCTCCTTCGATGCATTTTCTATCACGTTGCGTGATAGACCCTTTGTGAAGGGATCTGCCAAGTTTTTAGATGTTTGGATATAATCCAATGCAATAACTCCGGAGTTTCTCATATTCCTGACAGATTTCAGTCTCCTCTTCACATGTCTTGATGACTTCATATTATCCTTAGAACTATTTACCTTGAAAATCATAGTTTGATTATCGCAGTTCATAAGGATTGCGGGTATTGGTTTTTCAACCACAGGTAAGTTCATCAAGAGTTCACGAAGCCACTTTGCTTCAACAGTGGTTGTGAGTTCTGCTTCCATAGTTGACCTCGTTAAGATGGTCTGCTTGCAAGACTTTCAAGAAACAACACCACCAGCAAGTGTGAATACATATCCACTTGTGGCCTTTATCTCGTCAGCATCAGATATCCAATTTGAATCACTATAACCCTCTAGTACCCTCGGATACCCGGAATAGTGTATGCCATAGCTCGCAGTGCCTTTTAGATATTGCATAACTCTCTCAAGAGCATGTCGGTGATCATCTCCTGAATTTGAAACAAATCGACTGAGTTTGCTTACAGCAAAGGCGATTTCAGGCCTCATGGCACTAGCTAAATACATAAGCGAGCCAATAATTTGAGAGTATCTCAGTTGGTCTCTAGCATTTCCTCGATTCTTTCGAAGCAATACACTAGGATCATACGGTGTAGGAGAAAACTTGAAGTCGCTATACCCGAAACGACTCAAGATCTTTTCCCCATAGTGGGACTAAAGCAATGTAATCCCACCATCATCATTTCTCAATAGCTTGATGTTCAGGATGACATCAGCTTCTCCCAGATCCTTCATCTCAAAGGAACGAGATAAGAAATCTTTGACCTCCTTAATTGCATTAAGGTTGGTTCCGAAAATCAGTATGTCATCAACATACAAACAAAGGATGACTCCCTCACCCCCACCATGGCGATGGTACACACATTTATCAGTTTCATTTACAACAAAGCCTGCAGCAGTTAAAGTTCTTTCGAACTTCTCATGCCACTACTTAGGGGCTTGTTTTAGACCATATAAAGACTTCAACAACTTGCACACCTTTCCTTCTTGACCATTTACCACGAAGCCATCTGGCTGATCCATGTAAATTTCCTCATCCAACTCTCCATTAAGGAAAGCTGTCGTAACGTCCATTTGATGAACGAGAAGACCATGAGAGGCAGCCAATGAGAGTAATACTCGAATGGTGGTCAATCTGGCAACATGCGAGTAAGTGTCAAAGAAGTATTCACCTTCTTTTTGAGTATATCCCTTGGCCACAAGCCGTGCCTTGTACTTCTCAATAGTACCATCAGGTCTAAGCTTTTTCTTAAACACCCACTTGCATCCTACAGGTTTACACCCATAAGGGCGATCAGTGATCTCCCATGTTCCATTAGCTAAGATGGAATTCATCTCACTATGGACGGCTTCCTTCCAGTAGTCAGCATCAGGAGATGCATATGCTTCTGAAATGGAAGTGGGAGTGTCATCCACAAGGTACACAATGAAATCATCACCAAAAGACTTTGCGGTCCTTTGTCTCTTGCTCCTTTTAGGAATTTCACTATCATCCTCCTTAGGACTTTCAGAGTGTTTAATTGGAATGGTAGGTTCAGAGAATGTAGCAAATTCCTGATTAGATGAACTAGGTATCTCCGGATTTGATGAGTTAGGTTTATCCTTCATTGGAAAGATATCCTCAAAGAAAGTCGCATCAGTCGACTCCATAATTGTTCCGACATGAATGTCAAGCACTTCAGATTTTACTATCAAGAATCTATAACCAATGCTATGAAAAGCATAGCCCAGAAAAACATAATCAATGGTTTTTGGTCCAAACTTGCGCTTCTTGGGGATTGGTACATTAACCTTTGCCAAACAACCCCAAGTACGTAAGTAAGAGAGTTTTAATCTTTTCTTCTCCCATTCTTTGAATGGAGTAATTTCTTTGTTCTTTGTGGGAACTCGGTTTAGGACATGACACGCGGTCAATAGTGCCTCCCCCCACCATTCCTTAGAGAGACCCAATGTGTCTAACATGGCGTTAACCAAATCTGTTAGAGTATGATTCTTTCTTTCGGCTACTCCATTTGACTGGGATGAGTAGGGAGGCGTCCTCTCATGAATTATGCCATGTTCCGCACAAAAGAAATCAAACTCATTGGAAAAATACTCTCCACCACGATCAGACCTAAGCTTCTTAATCTTTCGATCAAGTTGATTTTCTGCCTCAGCTTTATAGATTTTGAAGAAACTCAAAGCCTCATCTTTTGATTTCAAAAGATACACAATATATCATAGAGTCATCGATCAAGGTCATGAAATATTTCTTTCCACCTTTTGTCAACACACCATTCATCTCACAAAGATCAGAATATATGAGCTCTAGTGGTGTTAAATTTCTCACTTCTGCAGTCATATGTGACTTGCGAGGTTGTTTAGCTTGCACGCAGACTTGGCACTTAGATCCCTTAACAGTTTTGAAATCAGGGATTAAATTCATTTTGGCTAGCCGCATCATACAACCAAAATTAATATGACAAAGACGAGAGTGCCAGACATTTGATTCAAAATTCGTGTAAATATGATTAACAACTTTATTACAAATGTCTGACAGAGATAAGCGGAACAAGCCTCCGCAGTCATAGATTTTACCAACAAAGGTTCCATACTTTGAAATTACAAATTTATTGGACTCGAGTACAATCTTGTAGCCATCTCGACACAGAAGAGATCCGCTAACAAGATTTTTATTTATTGAGGGAACATGATGCACGTTCTTCAGGCGCACGGTCTTTCCCGAAGTGAACTTCAGATCGACCGTACCAACACCATGAATAGAAGCATGCGAGCCGTTCCCCATCAGCATGGTTTGAGTCCCTCTGACCTGATATGAAGAAAATATGGAAATATCAGTACAGACATGTACATTAGCGCCCGTGTCAATCCACAATCAGGAGAATGACATAATGAAAGAACAGTAGGTAATATACCATACCCAACATCTTTCATCTCAACGTCGCTGATGACAACATTAGCAGTCTTGCTGCCCTTTCCATGATGGCGCTTGTCAAAGCGGTTGGGACAAGCAGGAGTCCAATGATTAGGATCACCGCATACATGACAAGCACCTTTCCTCTTATCAGTCTTCTTCTTGAAGCTGGTAGACTGTGAGGCCTTGTTCTTTCCGTCGAACTTCCCTTTTCCGTCAAACTTGCCTTTGTTCTTGAACTTATGATGCTGGAAGTTCCTTTTCTGTACCATATTGGCATTAGAACCTCCCTCGGTACCTCGAGCACGTGTGTCTTTTGCTCTCGCCTTCTCTTCCACATCAAGAGTCCCAATGAGATCTGTCATGGAGAACTCTTGTCTCTTGTGCTTCAGAGAAGTAGCAAAATTGTTACAAAGTGAAGTGCCAGCTAAGCGGAACAAAGACTGAGGAGACTCAAAGAAGCATCGGAGAATAAAGTTCATCAACCATCTTATAGTCATAGAATTGTTCCATGACATAAAGTTCACTGCCAGCATCGGAGACTCCAAATTTTCTCTCGAGCGCATCCCACATATCCTTGCCGTTGCTAAATGACAGATATGAATCGACAATATTGTCGCCAAGGATGCTGATCAAGGCAGCCTTGAAAGTGGTATCAAGTTTTTGGAACGCCTCTTCCTGAGCGGGATTAAGTTCTCCCTCAGGTGCGCCATAGATGGCGTTATAGCAGCTCATGGTTTGAAACCAGAGCACCGCTCTCGCACACCATCGTTTGAAATTGACACCTTCGAACACAGGTTACTTCATAGAAGCAACAAAGCCACTTGGGGCAAATTGCCTGAAATAAGGTTTTTGGATTGTTGAATAAAAGAGCAATTTACCAAGCGAATTATCCATAATAAACGCTAGATAAAACATTGTCAACACCCGGATTTTTTATCCCAGATGCATGTTTTGCGAGACATAACAGAATTGGATACCACAGTACATCATCCATTACAAACCATACATAAGGTCTTACACAAATAAGGATCTCATGATCCAGTTCTTAATACAACTCAAGCAGTGGAAATACGTAATAATAAAGGTAGCGTAGGCGAGGCTCCATCTTCGGGGTCATAGGCAATGCTAACGATGGGAGATGATCCTAATTGTCATAACCTTCCTGGGGTCCATCATCCTGGTACTCCTCTTCATAGTCTGGCCACGGGAATAGCCAGGGACAAAGCCATGAGTACTCTTTAAGTACTCGCAAACTAATACTAACAAGTGAAGGGGGTTTTTGTAGTAGGACACTAAGCTCTAGGGTTGTTTTGCAAAAAGCCAGATTTACATCTACTAAGTTCAGAAGCAAGAGAAAGCTAGTCAAATTTTATAACACCTAAGTGGGAACTTGTATCTCATGCCACAACTCTGTTGTGGTCAAGTCAAAGTCTCAAGTCATTTCACAAGTCATTTTGAAAACATCTGATGGGGGAACAGTATGGCCACTCCAACTGTCCATAACCGCGGACGTGGCTATTTGAATAGTTTGACACTCTGCAGAGATTGTACACTTTCACCACAACATTCGATACATCCGTCAGTAACAAATTCTGAATTCACCATACTCAGTATGCGGATAATCAATCCTAACTTTCAATTACACGCCCTAGTATAAGCACCTCTCCTGTGAGTTTGGCCTCCCAACCATGACCAACTGTCATCTTGGGTACTGCACAGGTGGACAATCTTCACAAGGTAGCCTCAGCTCAGACCTTGGTCGTGAGGGAACCAATACTAAGGTATATAAGTTTCCAGTCAAGCCCTACCCAATCTTCGGGTATTGTGGTTGTATGGTAAAATTGGAATGGTATCGTATCTAGACAACCATCAGTTTTATAAAGGGCTAAGGCACATGCCTCAACATTTTCATCATCAAAATCATATGGTGTTCGGAAACACATGTCAAAACATCTCAGTAGAATGATCCATCATTCTAAGGTTTTCATAACCATTTTCACCAAGTATTCCCATCTAAAGTTGATCAAGCTTTATGCTTAGCACTAGCATCTACAAGTGGGGTTGAGTACTAATGAGGGGTGGTAGACTAGTGGAGTTTAACTCGGTTAATCTCATGCCTTAGGATGATATCAAGATTATCTAGCTTAGGCCAAATTTTATGCTCTTTATGCAACCTTCAGTTAACTTTCTAGAATCTACAAGTCACTTAAGTAAACTCTAAGGAAAGCTTTGATAAATAAAATAAAGTAGAAAGCTTGCAAGTAAAACTAGGATTGGGTTATCAAGTGGGTATGATCACATAGGCTTAAGGCATAGGGTTGGCATGGTAATAAGCAAGTATTAGCTTGCATAGGTCAACTT
This sequence comes from Avena sativa, assembly GCA_916181665.1. Lineage (NCBI taxonomy): Eukaryota > Viridiplantae > Streptophyta > Magnoliopsida > Poales > Poaceae > Avena > Avena sativa. The sequence goes on along the minus strand of OV702293.1, from coordinate 445,484,834 downwards.
GATTAGTAAGGCTTGCTAAAGTAGAATATCTTGCAAGTGTTAGCTTGCTCAATCAACTAGTAGTATTAGGCTTGCATCAGTCTCAGTAGAAGCTTGCCTTGTGCAGAGCAGTGGTTGAAGTTCTCCCCGGCTTCTTCTTTGTAGTATCCTCCTTCCTCCTCGTATCCTTGGTCGGTACTAGCGTCTATAAATAAATACTAGGTATACAATCACCAAAAAATACTTAATTACTCTCAATCATCACACAAAAGGGTTCTATAGATGATCTAGCATCATCACTAACATTACAAGACTAAGCATTTGGCTTAATGATTTTATTTTTAGAAAAGTAATTTCTACTCATTGAAAAACTACTTAAGATTTAATATTCTCCAAAACAAACATGGGATCATGTTGACACATGTCATCACCACATATTTTAGTCCATGGGAATGTGATTTAAAGTGGTGTCACAATTTAATAAGGTTTAACCTTTTTATTTTAAATAAAATAAGTGACTAGAAATGCCTATGTGGCATTCTTTTATTACTTGAACATTATTTCTATAAGTAAACCCATATATTTTTATATATTCTGAAAGGTATGGTTAAATGTGATTTTTTGAGAGTTGGAATCAACTCAAAAGCTATTATGGTTTAAATTTGAAAAATGTTTGAATGCAGAAAAGCTTCTGCCTTGTTATTTTTACCAAGGGTGATCTACAGATCCAAATGACTTGAATCCAACGGGCTTGGATTCAACATTTCCAGACCTTTCTAGCAAAACTGGTTTCATTGAATTTGGTTCACTGAATCGAGCTGGGTTGATTTTTGAAACTAGGTACAGAACTGTGTTTGAATGAAAATGGAAAATCCAAATTCAAACGAGTGGGCTGCGCGGGAAGAGAAAATGGGCTGGCCTAGTAAGCACAGCGCTTACGCGGGCTGGTTAAGTTGCTGTCCCCACGCGTCAGTGATACGGGGGGTGCGAAGCGGTACGGGGTAACGTGGTGCGTTGGATCTAGTTCTAATCCAACGACTATGGTTCATCGTCCACGTCGGGCAGCGCCGACGTGACAGAACCCTAACGCGGCAGGTGGGGGTCGTGGGAGGCTCACCGGGGCTCAGGCGAGGGTCGGCGAGGCGGGCGAACGACAAAGTCGACGACGGCGAACCTCCTGGTACCGGCAGCTTCTCCTGGGGTAGCTCCAATCGTTGGCTCCCTTCTTCTTTAGCAGCGACGTGCTCCGGTGAAATTCTAGCGATGCGCTGCTCGCCTTGCTCCGGGAACGGGGTGGAACGATCAGTGAGGAGAGGGGAGTGAGATGGTGTGAAGAGTTTGAGCGGGGGAGGCCTCCTTTTATAGTGGCGAGAGGGAACCGACGGGCGCAAGCTGAGCTCGTCGTGGTCGACGGCACGGAAGCCTATCAGGGTGGGCGACGGTAGGGGGCGGTGCTGTGCTCCCTGGCGAAGCTCAACGACGTGGTGGCGAGACGTGGGGCGGTGCTGATTGGTCGGAACACTGCGGTGCTCTGCGCTGGTCTGACGGAAGATTTAATGGCGCACAACGCGTGTGGTCCGCGCGGCGGCGAACGGGCGTGTCTGCGGGATTGCTGGGACGGTGGTGATCGCGTATGCACGCGGCGAGGGCGGCGCGCGGTCTATGGGCGTCTGTCGAGCGTGGCGCACGGGGCACGCTCTCGGCATGGTTGCAGAGCGGCTTGGCATGGTCTGTGCGTGTGGTCCAGGGGCTGGCATCGCTCGCGGCTGGGACAGGGAGTGGTGGTGGGGTGCTAGCTTGCTCCTAGACAAGGTTGGCGAGGCTAGTGCTGCTTGTAGCTTGCTGTCCACACTGGGGTGACAATGGTGCATTCGGTTTGTTCACCATTGATGACAAAGGCTAGCTTATAGTGGTGCTAGAGATTAGTTAGGGTCGTTAGATGATATACTAAGGCTAGTGGTGTCCAGAGAGGGAACAAGTTAGGCTCAAAACACTGCACACTATAGTGTTTTGATTTTGTTTGATTTGAATCTGCAAGGTGTTTGATGAAATGGCCGCATGAATTCAAGTTTTGAATTTTGAAAAGATTTTTGGTGGGTGTATTAGGCATGTGCTGGTGAGTCTGTGGATGCTTGGGTTTTGAAAGTTGAGCTTGTTTGAGCGGTTTTTGCAAAAGTGGGATCTTCCCATATGATATAGATTCAATTTTGAACTGTCATTTAAACTATGCATTCAAAAGTTTCTGGATGATCACAAGGTGGGCCTTGGTACTTTGTTATGAGTGCTATCAAGGGGTGTAAAGATCCAAACAAGTTTCTGTTAAGTTTTGAAAGTTAGAGACACCCAAATAGGCATGGGAGTTAATTTGGCCAAAGTGACCATTCCCTTATTTTGTTTGTTTTGATTTATTTGTCTTTGGGAAAAGTGTGGGGATTGTTTAGATGATGTTTATTTCACCTAATAATCCTTTTGCAAGCAAAGAATCACACAAGCAAGGCAATTCAAAAGAATCCAAATTGGAATGCATACACACATGCATGCTTTCATATTTTTATTTTAAAAAGTTTTTGTTAACCCTAATTTTGATGATTAGAGTTTGATGATCCAAGTTTCATATTTTTGGGATGTTACAAACCTTCCCCCCTTAAACAAATTCTCGTCCAGAGATTTGAAAAAGGACAAAAAATATTACCTAGGATTTGAAGAGATCGGGAAACTCCGTCCTGATGTGATCTTCGCGCTCCCAGGTAGCTTCCTCTTCTGTGTGGTTGCTCCACTGAATCTTGAGAAACTTGATGCTTCGAGTTCGGGTAGTTCTCAAAGATTCTTCCAAAATAAGGATGGGTACTTCAGGATAGGTCAGGTCATCGTTGATCTTTATGGTCCGGTGATCAATATTCTTGAACACTTCGGTCTTCTCTGGAACTTCGAGGCACTTGCGAAGTAATGAGATATGGAACACATTGTGCATGGCTGACATCTCTTCGGGTAGTTCCAATTGATACGATACTTCTCCTCGACGGTTCAGAATCTTGAAGGGTCCGATATATCTAGGGGCTAACTTTCCTTTGAGTTGGAAACGCTGCATCCCTTTTAATGGCGACACTTTCAGATATACAAAATCTCCTATGTTGAAGGCGAGGTCTCGACGTCTCTTGTCGGCGTAACTCTTCTGTCTGGACTGGGCTGTCTTGAGGTGCTCACGAATCTTGTGAACCTTCTCTTCTGCTTCTCGTAGGATGTCAGGTCCGAAAATCTGACTCTCTCCTACTTCCGACCAGTTCAAAGGGGTGCGACACTTCCTTCCGTACATGAATTCAAATGGGGCCATTTGCAAACTAGCTTAATAACTATTGTTGTATGAAAATTCTGCAAACAGCAGACAGTCTTCCCATTTGGATCCATATTCCAACACACATGCTCTTAACATGTCTTCGAGTATTTGATTTACTCGCTCCGTTTGTCCATCGGTCTGAGGGTGATATGCGGTGCTGAAATCTAGGCGGGTTCCTAAACCTTCTTGGACTTTCTTCCAGAATCTCGAGGTAAACTGAGTTCCTCGATCTGATACGATGTTCTTGGGGACTCCGTGCAAACTAACGATTCTAGCGATTTATAACTCCGCTAGCTTCGAACTCTGATATGTGGTCTTGACGGGTAAGAAATGGGTGACTTTGGACAATCTATCCACTATGACCCAGATAGAGTCATTTCCCCTACTAGAAGTAGGCAATCCGGTGATAAAGTCCATTCCAACGGAATCCCATTTCCATTCCAGAATCTGCAATGGTTGCAACAATCCAGTGGGTCTTTGATGTCCTGCCTTGACTCGCTGACATATATCACACTTGGCGATATAGCTTCCGATTTCTCTCTTCATCTTATGCCACCAAAATTGCTCTTTCAAATCTTGATACATCTTAGTTCCTACGGGGTGGATAGAATAAAGAGTATCATGAGCTTCTTTCAAAATAACTGCTTTCAACTCAGAATCTGCTGGTACACAAAGGCGTCCTTTGTACCACAGAACTCCTTCGTCTTCGGTGAATCCGGGTACTTTGCGTGTACCGATACGACGCTTGATTCCATCGATACTAGCATTTCCTTTCTGCGCCTCTTTGATCTGGCTGATCAAAGTGGGTTGAAGTTCTATGCTAGCCAAAAATCCTTCACCCACTAATTCTATTCGAAAATCTTCCATTTCTTTGTGCAAGCTTGGTTGCTCCTTCAAAATCATGGAGTTCAAGCGACACGGCAATCTGCTAAGGGCATTTGCTACCACGTTGGCTTTACCAGGGTGATAGTGAATGTCCAGATCGTAATCCTTGATTAGCTCAATCCATCTTCTCTGTCTCATATTCAGCTCCTTCTGAGTGAATATATACTTCAGGCTCTTGTGATCCGAATAAATCTCATAAGGGTTTCCCATGAGGTAATGCCTCCATGTCTTCAGGGCTAGAACTACGACTGCGAGTTCGAGGTCATGGGTTGGGTAATTTTGCTCATGTTATTTCAGTTGTCGGGATAGATAAGATATAACTTTGCCTTCTTGCATTATCACACATCCGAGACCGATCTTGGATGCATCGCAATACACGTCGAAGGGCTTCGTGATATCCGGCATGATTAAGATTGGGGCTGAAATCAATCTCCTTTTGAGTTCTTGAAAACTCGCTTCACATTTGTCGGTCCATTCAAACTTCTTGTCCTTCTTCAGCAATTGGGTCATGGGTCTGGCAATACTCGAGAATCCTTCTACGAACTTGCGGTAATATCCCGCCAATTCGAGAAATGCACGAACTTGGGTTTGAGTGGTTGGGGCTTGCCAATCTTCTACATCTTTCACCTTTGTAGGGTCCACGACAATTCCTCCGGCTGATACAATGTGGCCGAGGAATCCTACCTCCTGTAACCAGAATTCACATTTGCTAAACTTGGCATACAACTGATGCTCTCTAAGGGTTCCAAGAATGGTCCTTAGGTGTAGCTCATGTTCTTCTTCCGATTTGGAATAAATCAGAATGTCATCGATGAAAACAACGACAAACTTATCCAGGAAGTCCATAAAAATCTTATTCATGAGATTCATGAAATAAGCGGAGGCATTGGTTAATCCAAAGGACATGACAGTATAATCGTATAATCCATATCTGGTGGTAAAGGCAGTCTTTGGAATATCCTCTGCACGAATTTTGAGTTGATGATAGCCAGTTCTAAGATCAATCTTAGAAAACACTTTGGCACCGGTCAACTGATCAAACAAATCTTCTATCTTGGGCAAGGGGTATTTGTTCTTGATGGTGACATCATTCAACTTCCGATAATCCGTACACAAACGGTTACCTCCATCCTTCTTATCCACGAACAAAACAGGTGATCTCCAAGGTGACGCACTTGGTTGAATCAATCCAATTTCCAACATGGCATCCAGTTGCTTCTTCAGTTCTTCTAGTTTAGACGGGTTCATACTATACGGTCTCTGGGCTATGGGTCCAGTTCCGGGGATTAGTTCGATGATAAATTCGATATCCCGATCTGGGGGCATACCGGGCAGAACATCTGGAAATACATCGGGGTATTCACAGACTATCCGTACTTGGTCAAGGGTAGGTTGGGCTATACTCTTGTTGCACTTGAATTGACGAGGTAAGGTTTCAGATATATGCTCGACTGATATTCCGGCTGTACTGGTCATGGTTATGGCTTTCTTGGCACAGTCAATCAATCCTTTATGTTTGGACATCCAATCCATTCCTAGTACTACTTCCAAACCTTTAGTTCCGAGTACTATCATATTAGCATAAAAATCTATGCCATGGATTCGGATAGGGACGACTTTGCAAATTTGCCTAGCCTTGGTGGTTGATCCGGGGATTTGAACGATCATAACATGCTTCAGTTTGGTTGGTTGAATTTTACTAGTGCATGCAAATTCTTCGGTGACAAATGAGTGCGATGCACCAGAATCAAACAACACTCTAGCAAGTACTGAATTAACAGAAAACATACCCAGCACGACGTCTGGCACTTCCTGAGCTTCTTCAGCATGCATGAGAAAAAGACGGCAGTTGCGGTTGAGCGAATTCCCTGGGGCAAATCTTCTTCCGGGCTGAACACGACGCTGCTGCTGAGCTGGGGCATTCGCATTGGGGGCTGCGGCATTCTTCTTGTTGGATCACTCGTTGGAGTAGTGACCCTTATTTCCATAGTCATAACAAGTCACTTGTGACTTGTCCTTTGCTGCAATAGGCACGGCATTGCTTCCAGTCCTCGGGGCAGTGTTGGTGTTGGCGGTAGCATTGTTGTTGTTGAACTTAGGTGGGGCACGGTTGAAATTGTTAGAGTTGCCGGGGTTGTTGTGATTTCCTCCGGGCCTTGGGTTTCCACGGTTGGGATAGGTCGAACGGGTCATCGGGGGTCTGTTGGTTCTCGGGGCAAATCCTGGAGATGGGTTAGGACGATACTTTGGGGTCTGATAGGTTCCTGGCTGATGCATCATGCGACGCTTGCGGTTCTCATTGGCTTGGTTGATCTTTCCTTCCATCTGGATGGCAGAGTCGACAAGGGCTTCAATATCAGCAAAGGGGATATTGACTAACACAGTCTGCATCTCATCGTGCAGACCATTCAGGAATCTCTCTTTCTTCTTGGCTTCGGTGTCGTTCTCATCCGGGGCAAACCTAGCTAATGACAAAAATTTGTCACGGTATTCCACTACGGTCATCCTTCCTTGCTTCAGTTCTCTAAACTCATCTCTCATTCTCTTGATCAAACCCGGTGGCACATGGGTTCTGCTGAACTTGACCTTGAATTCCTCCCAGGTCATCATCTGTCATCCGGTCATGGCACGAACACTATTCCACCATGCTCTTGCATCTCCGACTAGATAGTGGGTGGCGAATAGAACTTTCTCGTTAGCTTCCACTCCGGCGACTTCTAGGTTATTTTCCATGGTTTGCAGCCAATCGTCGGCATCTAGAGGCTCTTCTGACTTAGTGAAAACTGGTGGGTTGGTATTCTGGAAATTCTTGAGCTTAGATCCATGGTTGTCCTGATTCCCTTGGCCTTGATTGTTGTGGACTAACTGAGATATCTGCTGAAGGGTGGCTAGGTTGGCTTGACGTTCGGCTCTTTCAGCTTCGCGGTCAGAAAACAACATTTGCACGATCTGCAACATCGGGTCCGGGGATGAACCACTTCCTCCGCGTGGCATCTGAAGATTGAGATAGATCATGAGAAAAGAGGGAAATTTCTAAGGTTCTGGGACTTTGAAAAGTTTTTAAAGTTTGACTCAGGTTTTCTAGCAACTTGCTTTTCATTCATTCATTCACACGCTACAACACACACCACAACAAAGGTAAACAAATGGTTTTAGGAACCATTCTGGAAACTACGATACAGTGGGACCGAATACTACTCACTACGCTAGTGCTCAAGTGCTACTACTCCTCGGAGTCAGTGTAGTCGTCATCCTCATCATCATCGTTGTCATTGATGAAGGCGAAATCATCCTCATCGGTGAAGAAGTCCATAGCCTGATCCTCCAGAAAATCATCATCATCGCTGAGATAGGAGTAAGGGTCTCCACGAAGATCCTATCCGGCATTCTTCCTTTCCTCCAACTGCATGTCTCTCTCGTGGATGGTCTCCTCCAAAGCCGAGATACGGTGGCGAAGACGAGCAATGATGCGCTCCTTCTTGTCGAGCTGACGGCAGCGAGACTTGAGATCCTTTGCTAGCATGGCGGTGGTCTGATCCTTCGTTTTGATGATGGCGGACTTTTGGTTGGAGTAGTCACAACAATTGTCCAATTCCTGCTGATGATCATACATCATGAAGCTAAGGTGGTCCAATTGAGTCTTCAGCTCGGGGTGGTATGGGGCTTCCAGTGGTTGTCCATTAGCATCACGCCTTGGGCAAAACTCAAAGCGGGTACCCTTGATATGGTTGATACTCTGCCCACACAGATGGGCAAGAGCTTCCTGCATGGCCCTGGCAAGTCCATCGAGCCAGTTGTTCTCTCTTAAGGAAAACTGAATTCCCTCAGCAGTGGGAGGTTCAATCTTTCCTCGGAGACTTGCAACAATTAGCCACTACAGATCTTCTCCTCCTTGATCATTGAGCTGAGCTCCGAAGAACTTGGGGTGCGGATGCTCCAGAAGTTCCGAAAGCTAGTCCAAATCCCTCTCAAAGATAAGGTCTCCTCCATTCCCCAACTGAGAAAACTTGCTGTACTTCACATCCATCTATTAAGAATATAGGATGAGTAAGTTAGTAGAGTGATCAAGTGTGTCAAATTTTATGTATTTTGCAAGAGTTTTTGAGGAACATGAATTTTCATGAAAGAATAAAGGTGATAAGAATGGGAATATGTTTTTGTAAATACTTGCTTCCTGTGGTTTTGAAACTAAGTTTTTGATTCAAACGTCCAGTCTAACTAGGGCCTCCTATGGTCAGGATGGCTCTGATACCAACTTGTCAACACCCGAATTATTTATCCCAGATGCCTGTTATGCCATACCTCGCAATCCCAGGATTACCATTTTTGCGAGACATAACAGAATTGGATACCATAGTACATCATCCATTACAAACCATACATAAGGTCTTACACAAATAAGGATCTCATGATCCAGTTCTTAATACAACTCAAGCAGCGGAAATACATAATAATAAAGGTAGCGTAGGCGAAGCTCCATCTTCGGGGTCACAGGCAATGCTGAGGATGGGAGATGATCCTAGTTGTCGTAACCTTCCTAGGGTCCATCATCCTGGTACTCCTCTTCATAGTCTGGCCACGGGAATAGCCAGGGACAAAGCCATGAGTACTCTTTAAGTACTCGCAAACTGATACTAACAAGTGAAGGGTTTTTTGTAGTAGGACACTAATCTCTAGGGTTGTTTTGCAAAAAGCCAGATTTACACCTACTAAGTTCAGAAGCAAGAGAAAGCTAGTCAAATTTTATAACACCTAAGTGGGAACTTGTATCTCATGCCACAACTCTGTTGTGGTCAAGTCAAAGTCTCAAGTTATTTTACAAGTCATTTTGAAAACATCTAACGGGGGAACAGTATGGCCACTCCAACTGTCCATAACCGCGGACGCGGCTATTTGAATAGTTTGACACTCTGCAGAGATTGTACACTTTCACCACAACATTCGATACATCCGTCAGGAACAAATCCTGAATTCACCATACTCAGTATGCGGATAATCAATCCTAACTTTCAATTACACGCCCTAGTATAAGCACCTCTCCTGTGAGTTTGGCCTCCCAACCATGACCAACTGTCATCTTGGGTACTGCACAGGTGGACAATCTTCACAAGGTAGCCTCAGCTCAGACCTTGGTCGTGAGGGAACCAATACTAAGGTATATAAGTTTCTAGTCAAGCCCTACCCAATCTTCGGGTATTGTGGTTGTATGGTAAAATTGGAATGGTATCGTATCCAGACAACCATCAGTTTTATAAAGGGCTAAGGCACATGCCTCAACATTTTCATCATCAAAATCATATGGTGTTCGGAAACACATGTCAAAACATCTCAGTAGAATGATCCATCATTCTAAGGTTTTCATAACCATTTTCACCAAGTATTCCCATCTAAAGTTGATCAAGCTTTATGCTTAGCACTAGCATCTACAAGTGGGGTTGAGTACTAATGAGGGGTGGTAGACTAGTGGAGTTTAACTCGGTTAATCTCATGCCTTAGGATGATATCAAGATTATCTAGCTTAGGCCAAATTTTATGCTCTTTATGCAACCTTCAGTTAACTTTCTAGAATCTACAAGTCACTTAAGTAAACTCTAAGAAAAGCTTTGATAAAGAAAATAAATTAGAAAGCTTGCAAGTAAAACTAGGATTGGGTTATCAAGTGGGTATGATCACATAGGCTTAAGGCATAGGGTTGGCATGGTAATAAGCAAGTATTAGCTTGCATAGGTCAACTTGATTAGTAAGGCTTGCTAAATTAGAATATCTTGCAAGTGTTAGCTTGCTCGATCAACTAGTAGTATTAGGCTTGCATCAGTCTCAGTAGAAGCTTGCCTTGTGCAGAGCAGTGGTTGAAGTTCTCCTCGGCTTCTTCTTTGTAGTATCCTCCTTCCTCCTCGTATCCTTGGTCGGTACTAGCGTCTATAAATAAATACGAGGTACACAATCACCAAACAATACTTAATTACTCTCAATCATCACACAAAGGGGTTCTATAGATGATCTAGTATCATCACTAACATTACAAGACTAAGCATTTGGCTTAATGATTTTATTTTTAGAAAAGTAATTTCTACTCATTGAAAAACTACTTAAGATTTAATATTCTCCAAACCAAACATGGGATCATGTTGACACATGTCATCACCACATATTTTAGTCCATGGGAATGTGATTTAAAGTGGTGTCACAATTTAATAAGTTTTAACCTTTTTATTTTAAATAAAATAAGTGACTAGAAATGCCTATGTGGCATTCTTTTATAACTTGAACATTATTTCTGTAATTAAACCCATATATTTTTATATATTTTAAAGGTATGGTTAAATGTGATTTTTGAGAGTTGGAATCAACTCAAAAGCTATTATGGTTTAAATTTGAAAAATGTTTGAATGCAGAAAAGCTTCTGCCTTGTTATTTTTACCAAGGGTGATCTACAGATCCAAATGACTTGAATCCAATGGGCTTGGATTCATCATTTCTAGACCTTTCTAGCAAAATTGGTTTCATTCAATTTGGTTCACTGAATCGAGTTGGGTTGATTTTTGAAATTAGGTACAGAACTATGTTTGAATGAAAATGGAATAATCCAAATTCAAACGAGTGGGCTGCGCGAGAAGATAAAATGGGTCGGCCTGCTAAGCACAGCGCTTACGCGGGCTGGTTAAGTTGTTGTCCCCACGCGTCAGTGAGACGGGGGTGCGAAGCGGTACGGGGCAACGTGGTGCGTTGGATCTAGTTCTAATCCAATGGCTCTGGTTCATCGTCCACGTCGGGCAGCGCCGGTGAGACAAAACCCTAACGCGGCAGGTGGGGGTCGTGGGAGGCTCACCGGGGCTCAGGCGAGGGTCGGCGAGGCGGGCGAACGACGAAGTCGATGATGGCGAACCTCCTGGTACCGACAACTTCTCCTGGGGCGGCTCCAATCGCTGGCTCCCTTCTTCTCCAGCAGCGGCGGGCTCCGGTGATTTCCGGCGATGCGCTACTCGCCTTGCTCCGTGAACGGGGTGGAACGATCAGTGAGGAGAGGGGAGTGAGATGGTGTGAAGAGTTTGAGCGGAGGAGCTCTCCTTTTATAGTGGCGAGAGGGAACTGACGGGCGCAAGATGAGCTCGTCGTGGTCGACGGCACAAAAGGCTATCGGCGTGGGCGACGGTAGGGGCGGTGTTGTGCTCCCTGGCGAAGCTCAACGGCATGGTGGCGAGGCGTGGGGCGGTGCGGATTGTTCAGAACGTTGCGGTGCTCTGTGCTGGTCCGACGGAAGGTTTATTGGCGCACAACGCGCGTGGTCCGCGCGGCGGCGAACGGGCATGTCTGCGGGGTTGCTGGGACGGTGGTGATCGCGTATGCACGCGGCGAGGGCAGCGCGCGGTCTGTGGGCGTCTGTCGAGCGTGGCGCACGGGGCGCGCTGTCGGCATGGTTGTAGAGCGGCTTGGCATGGTCTGTGTGTGTGGTCCAGGGGTTGGCATCGCTCGCGGCTGGGACAGGGAGTGGCGGTGGGGTGCTAGCTTGCTCCTAGACAAGGTTGGCGAGGCTAGTGCTGCTTGTAGCTTGCTATCCACACTAGGGTGACAATGGTGCATTCGGGTTGTTCACAATTGATGACAAAGGCTAGCTTACAGTGGTGCTAGATATTAGTTAGGGTCGTTAGATGATCTACTAAGGCTAGTGGTGTCTAGAGAGGGAACAAGTTAGGCTCAAAACACTGCACACTATAGTGTTTTGATTTTGTTTGATTTGAATCTGCAAGGTGTTTGATGAAATGGCAGCATGAATTCAAGTTTTGAATTTTGAAAAGATTTTTGGTGGGTGTGCTAGGCATGTGCTGGTGAGTATGTGGATGCTTGGGTTTTGAAAGTTGAGCTTGTTTGAGTGGTTTTTAGAAAAGTGGGATCTTCCCATATGATATAGATTCAATTTTGAACTGTCATTTAAACTATGCATTCAAAAGTTTCTGGATGATCACAAGGTGGGCCTTGGTACTTTGTTATGAGTACTATCAAGGGGTGTAAAGATCCAAACAAGTTTCTGTTAAGTTTTGAAAGTTAGAGACAACCAAAGTAGGCATGGGAGTTAATTTGGCCAAAGTGACCATTCCCTTATTTTGTTTGTTTTGATTTATTTGTCTTTGGGAAAAGTGTGGGGATTGTTTAGATGATATTTATTTCACCTAAGAATCCTTTTGCAAGCAAAGAATCACACAAGCAAGGCAATTCAAAAGAATCCAAATTGGAATGCATACACACATGCATGCTTTCATATTTTTATTTTAAAAAGTTTTTGTTAACCCTAATTTTGATGATTAGAGTTTGATGATCCAAGTTTCATATTTTTGGGATGTTACAAACATGATTAGAATAATAGGCAATATACTAATCATGTGAAATAGCGAATACATATTAAGGCATATAACCAGACAGACTGCAAGACAAAGATCTTGAGATGCGATCAGAACAACTTTGAGAAAGAAAACATACACGACAGTAGTTGAAGAGGAACCGCCGGTGTTCGTGTTGGCACCGTCGTTAGCTATGTCGTCGAGGAAGAGGGTGCTGATGTCAGGGAAGAAGTCCTCGTTGGGGAAGACATCGACGCAGTCGCTATCCGAGAGGGAGTCCGTGATGAAGCCAGTAGTCGCGCCAGTAGCGCTCCCCATAAACCTTATCGCCCTTCTCCAGTACAGGACTCGAAGCAGCGGGGTCTCGGAGGCCTACTGTCCTGGCTCACCGTGCACGCCGCAAGACGGGATGGGGAAGATCTAGGTAGCGCAGTGCTCTGGAACTGGAGGCGCAAAGGATGTGTGGCAGTGTGTCTGAGAGGAGGCGTGGCCTCTCTCTTATATAGACATAGAGGGGTAGACTGATTGGCTGCGCAGAAGATAAAACGAACGGACAGAAGTTGAAGCAAACAGGCGGCAGCCCACCGGACAGCCTCCATTCAGTTCGTATTAAAAGTCCACTCGAGCAAAACGTTTCAACTTCTATATGACTGTTCATATACCATTCATGCGTGACAAAATAAAGCTTGGCTCGGCGAGATTCCCGTAACCCGCGGCGCGCGCGCATCGTGACGAGGCTAGGCGAGCGAGGAGGAGGAGCGCGCGTGTGAAACTCTCTCCTTCTCCTTCTCATCCTTTTTACCAAGTGGTAGGAGAGCTCACCTTTTAAGCTGGTCCAACTTTCACTCAACTAGCAATGTGAGACTAAACATTTGTCCCAGCTCTTGCCTTGCATGAATGGACCAAATGGGCCTCTAGGATTTCAGGAATTTATTGGCATATAATAAATGGGCTGGGGCTAATTAGGCAAAAATTCAAACAGTAGAATGAAGCATTAGTAAAATTCGTCCAACAGTTCTTAGGCCCAGTTATTTTGGGGGCTTCTCCGAGAAGCCGCCCTCCCCCAGCTTTCTAGGAAAGCCGGTATAAAAAATTTACGAGGCTTCCAAAAAAGTTAAGACTAAACAAATTTGAAAGCCTCGCAAATTTTTTGAACCGGCTTCCCCAGGAAGCTGGGGGGAGGGCGGCTTCTCGAAGAAGCCCACAAAAGAACTGGGCCTTAGCTCTTTTGGTGCAATGCACGGGCTCTAAGTGTCTTTGGTCACTTTCATATAAAAATCTATATGAAAAAAACATAGAAACATATCTTGCTTGGAACATCAATTCAGCTGGCATGTGCACGTCGATGCGTCCACAACACTACACACTACCCCCTATTTGGGTGTATGAATTAGAGCTTGCAATTGGCCATCTAGAATTTAGTAGCCCAAATTCCATTGTTTGGATGTCCATGGATTTCACGCTTGGAAATCGTAGCAAATTTGAAGCCCAGCTCTGAGTGTGTCTGATCGTGCTCACGTGATTCAGAGCTCCATGCTTGGAATTTTTCCTGGAATTGTTCCTCGCATACCGTTTTTTCTTCCCGAATAGAACACGAGAGAGCTTTGCTTGGAACTCCATGAGCCATGTTTAGGACTAGAAAGTCGGTGGTAGCACTAGTACGCCACCTCCCCTGCCATCCTCTCTTGTTGTACCTTCTCCCGATCCCTCCATATGTTGGAGATATGCCCTAGAGGCAATAATAAATGTAGTTATTATTATATCTTTGTGTTTATGATAAATGTTTGCATTCATGCTATAACAGTATTAACCAGGAAACATTAATACTTGTGTGATTTGTAAACTAAATTAGAGTCCCTAGTAAAGCCTCTTCATAATAACTAGCTTGTTGGTTAATAGATGATTGTGGTTTCCCTATCATGAACATTGGGATGTTATTAACAACAAGATCATATCATTAGGAGAATGGTATGATGGACATACTCCTATAGATAAGCGTAGCATAAAGATCAAGTCATTTTAATAATTCAATTGCTATATGCTTTCTGATACATAGTAACCTAATTCCTTCGACCATGAGATCATGCTTATCACCATCACCGGAAGGATGCTTTGATGACATCAAACACCACACCGTAACTACGTGGCTATAAAGGTGGCATTGAGTGTTCGGAAAGTATGGGTTGAGACACATGAATCAAGAGTGGGAATTGTCCATCCATATGACGGATAGATAAACTCTAGGCCCTCTTGGTGGAATGTCATCCAATTAGCTTGCAAGCATGTGACTGGCTCACAAGGCATAAAATATGACGAGAACAAGAAAAGAGTACTTATCGGTAACGAGGTTGAACTAGGTATGCAGAGATACCGACGATCAAAACCTCGGATAAGTAAACTATCGTGAGACAAAGGGAAATTGGTATCGTATGTAAATGGTTCATTCGATCACAAAGTAAACGTAGAAATATGTGGGAGCCATATGAATTTCCAGATTCCTCTATTGGTTATTGTTCGGAGAAGTGTCTCGATCATGTCCGCATAATTCACGAACCGTAGGGAGACACACTTAAGGATTCGATGTTGTTTGAGTAGTTATGAAATGATGAGTAAGAGACCGAACATTGTTCGGAGTCTCGGATGGGATCCGGTATATCACGAGGAGATCCGGAATGGTCCGGAGAATAAGATTCATATAAGGAAAGTCCTGTTTCGGAGTTGGAGAATGATTCCGGTGTTTTCATCGGGAATGTTCTAGAAGGGTCCAGAAGGTCCGGCACTTCGGAGGGGAAGGGTACATGAATGTGTCATAACAATGTGGAATGATTGCATCATGTACTAGGTATCATGGCTGGGCAAAATAAAGGAACAAATCAAATCCTAGTTTGAAAAGTCAAAAACCAATTTGAAAAGTCAAACGGAAGTTTTGTTTGGTGGAGGGAGAGTAGGAAACCTACTTGGGGAGGAGTTCCTCTCCCTCCACCCGCCGACCAAGGAGGCCGACTTGGGGGAGGACTCTCCTCCCCTGGCCGGCGCCCTCCCACCTATAAAAGAAGGGGCAGGGGTGCCCCCTCTAGCACACACCTCTCTCCACCAAAACCCTAACCCTAGCCGCCGGCCTCCTGCTGCCGCCGCCGCCCTAGGGTTTGCCCTAGCCGCCGACTTGGGGATCTCCCCAAGCCCTAGCCGTCAGCCTAGCCTTCTCTCCTTGGTGCCTCTAAACCTTAGATCGCCAAGGCATCTCTCATAGTCCTGTTGGAATTATGCCCTAGAGGCAATAATAAAGATGTTATTATTATAATTCTTGTTCATGATAAAGTTTCTATTCCATGCTAGAATTGTATTAAGCGGAAACTTTAATACTTGTGTGGTTTGTGAACAACACCGTGTCCCTAGTACGCCTCTATGGACTAGCTCATTGATCAATGATGGTTAAGGTTTCCTAACCATAGACATGAGTTGTCAATTGATAATGAGATCATATCGTTGGAGAATGATATGGTGGATAGACCCAAACTAAGCGAAGCAATTAGATCGTGTCATCGTGTTCGTCTTTGCGAAGTTTTTCTTATGTCAAATATTGTATTCCTTAGGCCATGAGATAATACAACTCCCTGGTATCGTAAGAAAGCTTTGAGGTCATCAAACGTCATCCTATGAGAGGGTGATCATAAAGGTGTCTCTCAGGTGATCGGAAAGTATCTGTTGGGTTGTATGTATCGAGATGGGATTTGTCCCTCCCAAGTCGGAGAGATATACTTCGGGCCCACTCGGTAATCGATATCAACACCGCTTGCAAGCATGTGGTTAAGGAGTTGATCACAAAGTGATATCGGATTACGGAACGAGTAAAGTACTTGCTGTGAACGATATTGAACTAGGTATGACGATACCGACGATCGAATCTCGGGCAAGTAAAATATCGCGAGACGAAGGGAATATATATATGGGATTGATTGAATCCTGGCATCGTGGTTCATCCGATATGATCATCGATGAATGTGTGGGAGTCAATATGGGTGCCCAGACCCCGCTGTTGATTATTGATAGAAGATCATGTCTGCATATTCTCGAACCCGCAGGGTCACACACTTAACGTGTCTCGACGCTAGGATAGATTGGATAATTGGTTTATGAATTTTTGTTCGGAGTCTCGGATGGGATCCGGGATATCACGAGAGGTTCCGGAATGGTCCGGAGAATAAGATTCATATAAGGCAGTGCAGTTTTTGGAGTTCGGAATAGTTCCGGGTTAATCGGTATTGTACCGGAAGCTTCTAGAACCTTCCAGAAGGGGGACAACGTGGTCCCACCTTCCAGGAGGGGGCATGGGCCTATGAGGGAGTGTCCTGGCCGCATTGGGCCAGGGGCACAAGGCCCCATAGGGCCCAGCCGATCCTAGAGAGTTTAAATCGTTTAAACTAGAGATAAGATAAGATAGGATTTCTAGATAAGGGAGAGTTTAAATTGTTTAAACTAGAGATAGGCTTGGAGGAGAGGCTAGGGCTGGCCGCACCCCCCTCTATATATAGAGGGCTGGTGCGCCCCCTCTCACACTCCCCTTACACCTTCCTCCAAACCCAGTTGCCCTGCTGCCCTTCCTCTCTCCCTCCCGACTGTTTGTAGGCGAAGCCCTGCGGCAGAAATTCTCCACCATATACACCACGCCGTCGTGCTGTAGATCCAATCTATCTCTCCACCATACTTGCTGGTCCGAGGAAGGAGGAGACGTCGAGGTGCCGCACGTGTGCATCTCACGGAGGCACCGCCACTTGTGGTGCTAGATCGGATCGGATCGCGAGGAGGAGAAGCGAGTACGACTACATCACCCACGTTCCGACGAACGTTCCGCTGTGCGAATCTTCAAGGGTATGAAGATCTAATCCAATCTCTCTCGTTGTTTGCATCTCCTAGATTAGATCTTGGCTTTCCCTCTGTTCGCTTCCGTAGAAAATTTTGATTTACTATGCTGCGAAACCCTTCAGTGGTATCAGAGCTAGATCTATGCGTAGATGTGATTCACGAGTAGAACGCAACATGGTTGTTGCGGGCGTTGATGTTTTCTGTTGCAAGCCTCTTGTTCATGTTCTTCTTATGACGCGGGATAGTGAGATTGAAGCGGTCCAGGCCAACCTTACGCGACGTCGTTCGCGAGACCGGCTCCGCACTTGACGTGTGGCTTGTACCACACATGCGGCTGGTGGATGTCAGTTTCTCTCACTATAGTTGTCATGGGATTAACACTGGAGTTTGGCAACCATAATATCACCGTTGTGGCTTTCCGTAGGTAAGAATCGTTCTTAGCATCTACTCCCATGAGCCACGTAAAACATGCAACAACAAAGTAGAGGCGTCTAACTTGTTTTTGCAGGGAGTGTTTTCTGTGATATGGTATGGCCCAAGATGTGATGTGTATATTGTATGCGATGATCATGTTTTGTAATGTTTCACGACTTGCATGTCGATGAGTACACAACCGGTAGGAGCCATATGGTTGTCTTTATAATTGTGTATGACCTGCGAGTCAACTTCTTATACGCCATGTAATAGCTTTACTTTATCGCTAAGTAGTTAGCAATAGTTGTAGTTGCTATTCGTGGTGAGGCAATCATGGTGGAGTGATGGAGATCATGCCGGAACGCACAAGATGGAGATCATTGCGCGAAGATTGGCTATACCATGTCACATAAAGTTATATGCATGTGATGTTTATCCTTTTATGTATCTTATTATGCTTAGATCGCGACGGTAGCATTATAAGATGATTCCTCACTTAAAGATCAAGATAAAAACTAAGTTCTCCCCAAGTATGCACCGTTGCGAAAGTTCTTCGTGTCCAAGCATCACGTGATGATCGGGTGCTATAGACTCTACGCTCACATACAACGGGTGCAAGCCAGTTTTGCACACGCGGAAATACTTGGGTCTAACTTGACGACCCTAGCATGTACAGACATGGCCTCGGAACACAAGAACCGAAAGGTTAAGCATGAGTCATATGAATGATATGATCGACACTTCGTTGTCCACCATTGAAACCACATCTCTTCTCGTGATGATCGGATTAGGTGTGGTGAATTTGGATAGTGTTCACTAAGCAACTTGAGGGATGTTGAATTTAGTGGGAGTTCATCTAGTAATTTGATTAAGTTGAACTATTTATCATGAACATAGTCTAAATTGTACTTGCAAATACTGTAGATCACATGGCCAAGTCCAACTTCAACTTCAACGTTTTTGCTGAGAAAGAAAAGCTTAGAAACAATGGGTCTAACTTCACCAACTGGTTCCGCAATCTAAGAATCATTCTGTCTGGCGGACAAAAGGACTATGTCCTTGAGAAAGCGTTAGGTAACCCCCCTGCTGCAACTGCGCCGGCTGATGAGAAAGCCGTCTATCAGTTGCGCAAAGATGATTATGGTGTGATTAAGAGCACCATGTTGTTTGCTATGGAACCGGAACTTCAAAATCGTTTTGAAAACTATCCCGGGCCCTTTGAGATTCTCGAGGAGCTGAAAACCATGTTTCAGACTCAGGCCCGTTCTGAGAGATATGAGATCTCCGAGAAGTTCTTTAACTGCAAGATGGAGGAAGGGTGTTCCGTTAGTGAGCACGCCATTAAGATGTCGGGCTACACTCAATGCCTTGAGCAACTGGACTGCAAGATTCCAGAGGAGCTCAAGATTGACAGGGTTCTGCAATCACTCCCTCCCAGCTACAAAAGTTTTGTAGTGACTCACAATTAGATTGGTTCCACTGATACGATCACCGAGCTCTTCGCAAAGCTGAAGGCTGCGGAGGTGGACATCAAGAAGGATAATCATGTGTTGATGGTCAACAAGCCCTCCTTTAAGAAAGGTAAAGGTGCAAAGAATCCCTTCAAGAAAGGCGGCGGCAAGCGCGTTGCCCCTGCTGAGAAGAAGCTCAAGTCTGGTCCCAAGCCGGACACTGAGTGCTTCTATTGCAAGGACAAGGGTCACTGGAAGCGCAACTGTCCGAAGTACTTAGCGGACAAGAAGGCTGGCACCATCAAAGGTATATTTGATATACATGTTATTGATGTTTTCCTTACTAGCCCTCGTTGTAGTGCCTGGGTATTTGATACTGGTTCAGTTGCTAATATTTGTAACTCGAAACAGGAGCTACGGAATAGACGACAGCTTACGAGGGATGAGGTGACGATGCGCGTTGGCAACGGATCAAGAGTTGATGTGATGGCCGTCGGCACGCTCTCCTTAGTTTTACCTTCGGGATTAGTTTTAAACCTTAATAAATGTTATTATGTGCCTGCGTTGAGCATGAACATTATTTCTGGATCGTGTTTATTGCAAGACGGTTATTCATTTAAATCGGAGAATAATGGTTGTTCTATTTATATGAGTAACATCTTTTATGGTCATGCACCTATTGTGAATGGTTTATTTCTTCTAAATCTCGAAAGGGATGAAACACACATCCATAACATTGAGGCTAAGAGATGCAAAGTAGATAGTGATAATACTACTTATTTGTGGCACTGTCGTCTAGGTCATATTGGTGTAAAGCGCATGAAGAAACTCCATTCTGATGGACTTTTGGAGTCTCTTGATTTTGAATCATTTGACACATGCGAACCATGCCTCATGGGCAAGATGATCAAAACCCCGTTCTCCGGTATGATGGAGCGAGCAACGGACTTGTTGGAAATCATACATACCGATGTATGCGGACCGATGAGTGTTTCGACGCGCGGTGGATATCGCTATTTTCTCACTTTTACAGATGACTTAAGTAGATATGGGTATATCTATTTAATGAAACATAAATCTGAAACGTTTGAAAAGTTCAAAGAATTTCAGAATGAAGTGGAGAACCATCATAACAGAAAGATTAAGTTTCTACGATCCGATCGTGGGGGCGAATATTTGAGTTATGATTTTCTCACGCATCTCAAGGCAAGTGGAATCGTTTCACAACTCACGCCACCCGGAACACCACAGCGCAATGGTGTGTCTGAACGCCGGAATCAAACCCTATTAGATATGGTCCGATCGATGATGTCTCTTACTGATTTGCCGTTATCATTTTGGGGTTATGCATTAGAAACTGCTGCATTCACTTTAAACAGGGCTCCATCTAAATCCGTTGAGACGACACCGTATGAACTGTGGTTTGGTGCTAAACCTAAGTTGTCGTTTCTTAAAGTTTGGGGATGCGAAGCTTACGTCAAGAAGTTGATGCCAGACAAGCTCGAACCCAAAGCGGAGAAATGCGTCTTCATAGGATACCCTAAGGAAACTATTGGGTATACCTTCTATCACAGAACTGAAGGCAAAGTGTTTGTCGCAAAGAACGGTTCCTTTCTTGAGAAAGAGTTTCTCTCGAAAGAAGTGAGTGGGAGGAAAGTAGAGCTAGACGAGATTATTGAACCTTCTCTTGAATTGGAGAGTAGCGCAGCACCTGAAATTGTTCCAGTGCCGCCTGCACCAACAATAGAGGAAGCTAATGACAAGGATCATGAAGCTTCGGACGATGCTGCTACTGAACGACGCAGGTCGACAAGGTCGCGTGCCCCTCCTGAGTGGTACGACAACCCTGTCTTGACTGTCTTGTTAGTAGAAGACAGCGAACCTACAAACTATGAGGAAGCGATGATGAGCCCAGACTCTGAGAAATGGCTAGAAGCCATGAAATCCGAATTGGGATCCATGAGCGAAAACCAAGTATGGACTTCGGTGGACCCTCCTAGCGACCGAAAGGCCGTTGAGTGCAAATGGATCTTTAAGAAGAAAACGGACGCGGATGGTAATGTTACCGTCTATAAAGCACGGCTTGTTGCGAAAGGTTTTTGACAAGTTCAAGGTGTTGACTACGATGAGACTTTCTCTCCCGTAGCGATGTTTAAGTCCATTCGGATTTTATTAGCAATTGCTGCGTTTCATGATTATGAAATATGGCAGATGGATGTCAAGACTGCGTTCCTCAATGGCAACATTGATGAAGAGTTGTATATGATGCAACCCGAAGGTTTTGTCGATCCTAAGGATGCTGATAAAGTATGCAAACTTCAGCGTTCCATTTATGGACTGAAGCAAGCATCTCGGAGTTAGAACCTTCGTTTTGATCAAGTGATCAAGAGCTTTGGATTTGTTCCAAATTGCTACGAAGCTTGCATCTACAAGAAAGTGAGTGGGAGCTCGGTGACGTTTCTGGTACTATATGTGGATGACATATTGATTATTGGAAATGACATCAACATGCTTAACGATGTGAAGAGTTATTTGAACAAGTGTTTTTCAATGAAAGACCTAGGTGAAGCTGCTTATATATTGGGCATCAAGATCTATAGAGATAGACAAAGACGCCTGATAGCTTTAAGCCAGAGTACATACCTAGACAAAGTTCTGAAAAGGTTCAGAATGGATAAGGCATTGAAAGGTTCAGTGCCTATGTTGTCAGGGAAGATATTGAGCAAGGCTCAGTGTCCAGCTATGGTAAATGATAGGGAAGCTATGAGCAAAGTGCCTTATGCCTCGGCCATAGGTTCCATCATGTATGCCATGCTGTGTACTAGACCGGATGTGTCCAATGCTCTTAGTTTGACGAGCAGATATCAAAGTGATCCAGGAGTGGAACACTGGACAGCCGTGAAGAACATCCTAAAGTACCTAAATAGGACTAAAGAAATGTTCTTAGTCTATGGGGGTGATGAACAGCTTGTCGTAAAAGGTTACGTCAACGCTAGTTTTGACACCGACAAGGATGATTCTAAATCTCAGACAGGATACGTGTATATTTTGAATGGAGGAGCTGTGAGCTGGAGAAGCTGCAAGCAAAGCGTGATCGCGGGATCTACAGTAGAAGCGGAATACATGGCTGCTGCAGAAGCGTCAAGTGATGGAGTTTGGATCAGAAACTTCATCACTGAGCTTGGCGTGGTTCCAAGTGCATTGGACCCACTGGAGATATTGTGTGACAACACTGGCGCCATAGCACTCGCTAAGGAACCAAGATATCATCCAAAGACCAAGCATATCAACCGCAAGTTTCATATAATCCGAGATTATATAGCAGATGGAGATCTGAAGATCAGCAAAGTACATACAGATCTGAATATTGCAGATCCATTGACTAAACCTCTTCCACGTGTAAAACATGATCAGCACCTCAGTGCCATGGGTGTGAGATTGTTGCCAAATGTAAACTATATTATTGACTCTAGTGCAAGTGGGAGACTGTTGGAATTATGCCCTAGAGGCAATAATAAAGATGTTATTATTATAATTCTTGTTCATGATAAAGTTTATATTCCATGCTAGAATTGTATTAAGCGGAAACTTTAATACTTGTGTGGTTTGTGAACAACACCGTATCCCTAGTACGCCTCTATGGACTAGCTCATTGATCAATGATGGTTAAGGTTTCCTAACCATAGACATGAGTTGTCAATTGATAATGAGATCATATCGTTGGAGAATGATATGGTGGATATACCCAAACTAAGCGAAGCAATTAGATCGTGTCATCGTGTTCGTCTTTGCGAAGTTTTTCTTATGTCAAATATTGTATTCCTTAGACCATGAGATAATACAACTCCCTGGTATCGGAAGAAAGCTTTGAGGTCATAAAACGTCATCCTATGAGAGGGTGATCATAAAGGTGTCTCTCAGGTGATCGGAAAGTATCTGTTGGGTTGTATGTATCGAGATGGGATTTGTCCCTCCCAAGTCGGAGAGATATACTTCGGGCCCACTCGGTAATCGATATCAACACCGCTTGCAAGCATGTGGTTAAGGAGTTGATCACAAAGTGATATCGGATTACGGAACGAGTAAAGTACTTGCTGTGAACGAGATTGAACTAGGTATGACGATACCGATGATCGAATCTCGGGCAAGTAAAATATCGCGAGACGAAGGGAATATATATATGGGATTGATTGAATCCTGGCATCGTGGTTCATCCGATATGATCATCGATGAATGTGTGGGAGTCAATATGGGTGCCCAGACCCCGCTGTTGATTATTGATAGAAGATCATGTCTGCATATTCTCGAACCCGCAGGGTCACACACTTAACGTGTCTCGACGCTAGGATAGATTGGATAATTGGTTTATGAATTTTTGTTCGGAGTCTCGGATGGGATCCGGGATATCACAAGAGGTTCCGGAATGGTCCGGAGAATAAGATTCATATAAGGCAGTGCAGTTTTTGGAGTTCGGAATAGTTCCGGGTTAATCGGTATTGTACCGGAAGCTTCTAGAACCTTTCGGAAGGGGGCCAACGTGGTCCCACCTTCCGGGAGGGGGCATGGGCCTATGAGGGAGTGTCCTGGCCGCATTGGGCCAGGGGCACAAGGCCCCATAGGGCCCAGCCGATCCTAGAGAGTTTAAATCGTTTAAACTAGAGATAAGATAAGATAGGATTTCTAGATAAGGGAGAGTTTAAATTGTTTAAACTAGAGATAGGCTTGGAGGAGAGGCTAGGGATGGCCGCACCCCCCTCTATATAAGAGGGCTGGTGCGCCCCTCTCACACTCCCCTTACACCTTCCTCCAAACCCAGTTGCCCTGCTGCCCTTCCTCTC
This sequence comes from Avena sativa, assembly GCA_916181665.1. Taxonomy (NCBI): domain Eukaryota; kingdom Viridiplantae; phylum Streptophyta; class Magnoliopsida; order Poales; family Poaceae; genus Avena; species Avena sativa. Next base: position 445,460,734 of record OV702293.1, on the reverse strand, counting down.
TCCCTCCCGACTGTTTGTAGGCGAAGCCCTGCGGCAGAAATTCTCCACCATATACACCACGCCGTCGTGCTGTAGATCCAATCTATCTCTCCACCATACTTGCTGGTCCGAGGAAGGAGTAGACGTCGAGGTGCCGCACGTGTGCATCTCACGGAGGCACCGCCACTTGTGGTGCTAGATCGGATCGGATCGCGAGGAGGAGAAGCGAGTACGACTACATCACCCACGTTCCGACGAACGTTCCGCTGTGCGAATCTTCAAGGGTATGAAGATCTAATCCAATCTCTCTCGTTGTTTGCATCTCCTAGATTAGATCTTGGCTTTCCCTCTGTTCGCTTCCATAGAAAATTTTGATTTACTATGCTGCGAAACCCTTCAAGTCCACCATACTCGCTCCGGCTTAAGGCGAAGCCCTACGAGATCTCCCCTCTACTTCCGGTACCACGCCGTCGTGCTGCCGGAATCACGAGGACAGTGCTACAACCTCCACTGCCTGCTAGAACAAGGGAGAGGAAGGTCTTCATCGAGTACCGAACGTGTGACCGACTGCGGAAGCGCTGCCGGAACACAACGCCGGAAGGATCGTCTACACGATCTTGAGATCGGCAAGAGTACGACTACTTCACCCACGAGAATCCGCTCTCGTTAACCGCTTTGGAACCTTCGAGGGTGAGTTCCTCTATCGACTCGTTGCTACAATCTAGTAGATAGATCTTGGCTTGTTTGTGTGCATGCGGTATAAAATATTTGTTTTCCATGCTACGAACCCCTAAAGTGGTATTAGAGCCGTGTCTATATGTAGATCTGTTGCACGAATAGAACACAATGGTCATTGTGGGCGGTGGTGCTTTTATTATCAATTGCTTCTTTTGTACTTTGCATCTTGCGGTATGATGGGATGAAGCGGCTCGGGCTAACCTTACATGACATCGTTCATGATACTTGCTCCACGCTGAACATGCAACTTGTATTGCATAAGTGGCTTTGCGGGTGTCTGTCTCTCCCATTATAGTATAGATCCAATTTACAACGGGCACTTGATAGTTCAAGCATCTACGTTGTGGTTCTTGTTCGTAAGTTAGAGCGACACTTATTGAAAGCCCCAAATCACGTAAAATACGCAAAGAAAATTAGAGGCGTCTAACTTTGTTTTGTAGGGGTGTGCTGTGATGTGATATGGCCATGATTGTGATTATATTTGATGTATGCAATGTTCCTTATTGTAAGTTGGCAACCGGCAGGAGCCATATGGTTGTCTTTAATTTATGTTAAGACCCGCGTGTCTATTCAAAGTAGTTGTAATAGTTGAAGCCGGTGGACGACAACCATGGAACGGCGTCATTGACCTTGATGCAATGCCGGTGATGATGGAGATCATGTTCGTGCTTGAAGATGGAGATCGGAAGCACAGATAAGATAGGCCATATCATATCACATATTATGAATTGCATGTGATGTTAATCCTTTATGCATCTTGTATTGCTTAGTTAACGACGGTAGCATTATAAGATGATCCCTCATGCACATGAATTTCAAGTCATAAAGTGTTCACCCTTAGTTAGCACCGTTGCTAAAGCTTGTTGTTTCGAAGCACCACGTGATGATCGGGTGTGTTAGATTCCGCAAGTGTATACAACGTGAGCAAGCCAGGTTTGCTCATGCGGAAGCTAAGGTTTGATCTTGACGAGCCTAGCATGTACAGACATGGTCTCGGAACACGGATCACCGAAAGGTAAAGCATGAATCATATAGTAGATATGATGAACATGTCGATTGTTCGCCATTGAAACTATATCAACTCTCGTGATGATCGGTGTTGATGTGGTGGATTTGGTTCGTGTGATCACTAAAACAATGTGAGGGATATTGTTTTGAGTGGGAGTTCACCTAGATTAATTTAACTATTAATTAGAACTCAATTTGTCGTAAACTTAGTCTAAACTATTGCAAATATGTTGTAGATCAATGGCGGCCCCTACCATCAATTTTAATGCGTTCCTAGAGAAATAAAATTTGAAAAACAATGGAAGCAACTTCGCGGATTGGTTCCGCAATTTGAGGATTGTCCTCAATGCTGGTAATTTGACCTATGTGCTGGATGCACCGCTGGGTGACCCGCCTGCAGCTAATGCTACCGATGAGGTAAAGAATGTTTTCCTTGCACGGAAGAATCAGTACTCCACAGTTCAGTGTGCTATCTTGTATGGTTTCGAATCGGAGCTTCGGAAAAGGTTTGAGAACCATGACCCACATGATATTGTCCGTGAACTCAAAATGATATTTGAGGCTCACGCGGCAGTTGAGAGTTATGAGGCAGTTGAGTGAAGCGTATGAAGAAACTCCATTCCGATGGACTTCTTGAATCACTTGATTTCGAATCACTTGAAAGATGCGAAGCATGTCTGATGGGTAAAATGACTAAGACTCCATTTTCTGGTATGATGGAGCGAGCTACGGACTTATTGGAAATCATACATACCGATGCGTGTGGACCAATGAGTGTAGCATCGCGCGGTGGTTATCGTTATGTTCTTACCTTCACGGATGACTTGAGTAGATATGGGTATATCTATTTCATGAAACATAAATCCGAAACTTTCGAGAAGTTTAAGGAATTTCAAAGTAAGGTAGAGAATCAACGTAATAAGAAGATTAAATTTCTACGTTCTGATCGTGGAGGTGAATATCTAAGTTACGAGTTTGGCGAGCATTTGAAGAAATGCGGAATACTTTCACAATTGACAACGCCGGGAACACCACAGCGTAATGGTGTGTCCGAACGTCGTAATCGAACTCTCTTAGATATGGTTTATTCTATGATGTCACTTACAGATTTACCGCTATCGTTTTGGGGTTATGCATTAGAAATAGCCGCATTCACTTTAAATAGGGCACCATCTAAATCCATTGAAACGACATCATATGAACTATGGTTTGGGAAGAAAACTAAATTGTCGTTCCTTAAAGTTTGGGGTTGCGAAGCCTATGTAAAGAAGTTACAGCCGGACAAGCTTGAACCCAAAGCGGAAAAATGCGTCTTCATAGGATACCCGAAGGAAACTATCGGGTATACCTTCTATCATAGATCCGAGGGCAAAATCTTCGTTGCCACGACTGGATCCTTTCTAGAGAAAGAATTTCTCTCGAAAGAAGTGACTGGAAGGAAAGTAGAACTCGACGAGGTTGTTGAACCTTCTCTCAAACTTGCGAGTAGCGCAACACCGAAAGTAGTTCATGTGGCGCCTACACCAATAAGAGAGGAAGCTAATGATGATGATCATGAAACTTCGGTTGAAGTTACTACAGAGCCTCGCAGGTCAACGAGAAATCATACCACTCCTGATTGGTATGATCCCGTTATGAGTGTCATGTTGGTGGACAACACCGATGACCCTGAGACATATGAGGAAGCAATGATGAGCCCAGATTCCAATAAATGGCAAGAAGCCATGAAATTCGAGATTGGATCCATGTACGAAAACCAAGTATGGACTTTGGTGGACTTACCGGATGGCCAAAAGGTTGTCGAGAACAAATGGATTTTCAAGAAGAAAACAGATGCTGATGGTAATGTTACTGTCTATAAAGCTCGACTTGTCGCAAAAGGGTTTCGACAAATTCAAGGAGTTGACTACGATGAGACTTTCTCACCAGTAGCGAAGCTAAAGTCTGTGAGGATTATGTTAGCAATCGCTGCATATTACGATTATGAAATATGGCAGATGGATGTCAAAACAGCGTTCCTCAATGGAGATATTGATGAAGAGTTGTATATGATGCAACCCAAAGGTTTTGTCGATCCTAAAGATGCTAACAAGGTATGCAAACTTCAACGGTCCATATATGGATTGAAGCAAGCATCCTGAAGTTGGAATCAACGTTTTGATAAGGTAATCAAAAGCTTTGGTAATATACAAACTTTATGGAGAAGCTTGTATTTACAAGAAAGTAAGTGGGAGCTCTATAGCATTCTTAATACTATATGTAGATGAAATATTGTTGATTGGGAATGATGTAGACCTTCTTAATAGTGTCGAGGAATATTTGAATAATAGTTTTTCAATGAAAGATCTTGGCGAAGCAGCTTACATATTAGGCATAAAGATTTATAGAGATAGATCGAGACGCCTAATATCATTGTCACAAAGTACATATTTGGACAAAGTTCTAAAGAGGTTTGGAATGGAAGACAGCAAGAAAGGGTTCTTTCCCATGTTGCCCAATACGACCTTGAGTAAAACTCAAAGTCCAGCAATGGCAAAAGATAGAGAAAGGATGAGTAAGACTCCCTATGCCTCAGCCATAGGATCTCTAATGTATGCCATGCTATGTACTAGACCCAACATTGCATATGTTGTTAGTTTAACTAGCAGATATCAAAGTGATCCAGGAGTGGCTCATTGGACAGCGGTCAAAAACATCCTTAAGTACTTGAGAAGAACTAAGGATATGGTTCCTTATGGAGGTGATGAACAGCTCGTTGTTAATGGTTACACCGATGCTAGTTGGAACACCGATCCAGACGATTCTAAATCTCAATCTCGATACATATTTATTTTGAATGGTGCAGCAGTTAGATGGAGGAGTGCAAAGCAAAGCGTTGTGGCGAGATCTTCAACTGAATCGGAATACATAGCTACTTCAGAGGTTTCACAAGAAGCGATATGGATGAAGGAGTTCGTTACAGAGCTCGGTGTGGTTCCAAGTGCGCTGGACCCAATGTCTATCTACTGTGATAACATGGGTGCCATAGCCAATGCGCAAGAACCAAGGTCACACAAGAAGCTGAAGCACATCAAGCTACGTTTTCACGCTATTCGAGAACATGTCCAAGATGGTGACATAGATATTTGCAAAGTACACACAGATCTGAATGTGGCGGATCCGTTGACTAAACCTCTCCCGAGGGCAAAACATGACCAACACCAAACTGCCATGGGTGTTCGGTATATTACCATGTAATCTAGATTAGTTGACTCTAGTACAAGTGGGAGACTGTTGGAGATATGCCCTAGAGGCAATAATAAATGTAGTTATTATTATATCTTTGTGTTTATGATAAATGTTTGCATTCATGCTATAACAGTATTAACCAGGAAACATTAATACTTGTGTGATTTGTAAACTAAATTAGAGTCCCTAGTAAAGCCTCTTCATAATAACTAGCTTGTTGGTTAATAGATGATTGTGGTTTCCCTATCATGAACATTGAGATGTTATTAACAACAAGATCATATCATTAGGAGAATGGTATGATGGACATACTCCTATAGATAAGCGTAGCATAAAGATCAAGTCATTTTAATAATTCAATTGCTATATGCTTTCTGATACATAGTAACCTAATTCCTTCGACCATGAGGTCATGCTTATCACCATCACCGGAAGGATGCTTTGATGACATCAAACACCACACCGTAACTAGGTGGCTATAAAGGTGGCATTGAGTGTTCGGAAAGTATGGGTTGAGACACATGAATCAAGAGTGGGATTTGTCCATCCATATGACGGATAGATAAACTCTGGGCCCTCTCGGTGGAATGTCACCCAATTAGCTTGCAAGCATGTGACTGGCTCACAAGGGATCACATATCACGGGAAGGAGAAAAGAGTACTTATCGGTAACGAGGTTGAACTAGGTATGCAGAGATACCGACGATCAAAACCTCAGATAAGTAAACTATCGTGAGACAAAGGGAAATTGGTATCGTATGTAAGTGGTTCATTCGATCACAAAATAATCATAGAAATATGTGGGAGCCATATGAATTTCCAGATTCCTCTATTGGTTATTGTTCGGAGAAGTGTCTCGATCATGTCCGCATAATTCACGAACCGTAGGGAGACACACTTAAGGATTCGATGTTGTTTGAGTAGTTATGAAACGATGAGTAAGAGACCAAATGTTATTCGGAGTCTCGGATGGGATCCAGGATATCACGAGGAGATCCGGAATGGTCCGGAGAATAAGATTCATATAAGGAAAGTCCTGTTTCGGAGTTGGAGAATGATTCCGGTGTTTTCATCGGGAATGTTCTAGAAGGGTCCGGAAGGTTCGGTACTTCGGAGGGGAAGGGTACATGAATGCTTCATAACAATGTGGAATGATTGCATCATGTACTAGGTATCATGGCTGGGCAAAATAAAGGAATAAATCAAATCCTAGTTTGAAAAGTCAAACGCCAATTTGAAAAGTCAAACGACAGTTTTGCTTGGTGGAGGGAGAGTAGGAAACTTACTTGGGGAGGAGTTCCTCTCCCTCCACCCGCCGGCCAAGGAGGCCGACTTGGGGGAGGACTCTCCTCCCCTGGCCGGCGTCCTCCCACCTATAAAATAAGGGGTAGGGGTGCCCCCTCTAGCACACACCTCTCTCCACCAAAACCCTAACCCTAGTCGCCGGCCTCCTGCTGCCGCCGCCCTAGGGTTTGCCCTTGCCGCTGTTGGGGATATGCTATATGGGTATCCTCATAGCATGTCTCTTATCCGGCTAACTCGGGTGGCCCATAGTCGGTAGCATGACCTATGGCCTGCTGGGCGGCCCAGTTAGGTGGATCCATAAGGGAGGCCCATGTCGGATAAAGGAAGGCTACGGTGGAGTCACCAGCGTACCCGGAGCCTTGGAGTGCAAGATACACAAGACTAGTGATAGACGGTGTAGGACTCTGTAACCTGTCCGGCTAGGACTTTTCCTGTAACCCAAGGACTTGACGACTATATAAGTCAGGCCTATGGGAGCCTTTAGGGCACAACTTCAGATAATCGAGTAGCGATTAGCACATACCTCGCACAGCGAACCTATCTCTGTAACTCGGCGTATTGCCATTATAGTGATTTATAGCAGGAGTAGGATTCCGCCACCGTTGTGGGATCTGAACCTGGGTAAGATGTGTTACCTCGTACCCGTCAACCGTCCGCCTTACCCCACGTCTCTAAACACGCATTGTGAGGACCCCTCCATGGCGTACTCGTCGGTAATACCACGACAGTTGGCGCCCACCGTGGGGCAAGAGGCGCTTCAGGCTCTTCAGCGGGCGAGGACCAAGATCTTCACGGGAATCGGCGAGACCGTAGCCATCGGCCGCGTTCTCTTCTCCGGCAATGTTACGATCATCCCCCGTGACGAATTCTGGATCCCGGCGAAGACGAACCCTACGCGGTGCTCGATCGTTCCTATCGGAGACATCCACCTCTTCATCGGCGAAACCGACTCGGGCACTAGTTCCCTGGGAGTCGGAGGAGCATCAAGACCCGCACGGACCGCCTACGGGCAGGATACACTCGTGGAAGGATCGATGTCGGATCTCTCTTCGGAGTTTGCCGGCAAAGATCGGAAAAATCCAAGGCCCACCCAAACCGCCCTTGTGCAGGATATAAAGGTGGAAGATCACTGCAAGTCCGCCGGCTTTGTCCGTGCGTCTGGACAGCAGAGATCCAAGTTCGTCGGCGTGGTTACCATCTTCGATCTAGCGCGTTGCGTTCAGAGAGAGGGCGAAAACCCCCGCGACTACCTCGCCAGATGGCTCCGCATACGGAGCGACCTGACCAACTACCCCAATGATGATGCCATCTATCACTTTGTGGAAGGACTGGACCATGGCACGCTTCTCCGACATTCTCTAAGGCGGCAATAGGCGTTAGGCCGACTTACCTTCGAAGGCATGGTGAACACCGTCAACACCTACGCGGAGGCTGAAGCGGCTGCTCAGGCAGCGCTCGCACCCATCGACGGAGTCCCTCCGATTCAGCCACCACCGCCTCCGGCCGCCATCGTCGTAGCGGCACCACCACCTCCAGTCATCGTCGAGGCCGTTGCACCTCCACCGCCCGTCATCGAGGAAATCCTGGCACCCTCCGACTCTGTCATTGACGCGCTTTATGCTGATTTTAGTGCAGATTCAGAGGAAATAGACTTCAGTCCAGAAGAGCTAGACTCTGTTATGTAGGAGATGGAGGAGGAGTACTCGCACGACGAACAAGCTAATAACACCGTCATGTCTCGAGGGGTGTTCGTCACCATTGGGACAGCGATGGATGAAGACCAACCCGGGCAAGCTCCGCCTACCGCGCTGGAAAAAGGGAAGGGGCCACTTATTACTACTGACGATGATCGCACAAGAGTCATGCCTCCTCCGCCTAATCCAGTGCAGCAGCCGCAGGAACTCGGCACCGGTCCGAGCAACAACAACACCGCAAATTTGCCGCCTCCCGCATCTACGTCGGCAGCAGCCCATGTTACTCCAGCTGATAGAGTGATGTATGGCAACCTCCTCGTCGAGCCACTAACCGTTGATCATATCCGGAACGTGACTTAGCTTGACGAGAAGCGCCGACAGCTACTGGAGAAGCGCAAGCTATCACGGAGCAAGGTGCTAAACTAGATCGAGATCTGGTGAACGCACATAAGTCCATAGATAAAGCTAGAGCAATTGAGGCCGAGTACAAGACCCTGCTACAGCAGCAGAAGGCTAAGAAAGCTTCGGCTCGCGTCATCAACGATCCTGGTGTACGGCGTAACCTAGGATGGGCTCCCTCGAAGCTGGCATAGGCCAAGCCATACATTGATAGCGAAGGCAAGCAGGTGATGCCCACCCCACTCCTTAACCTCGCCGTCGCCAAGACCCTTCTGGAGCAGGATAGATCGCCTGAGGCAGTGGAACAGGTCTATGACCTAGTGGCCAAGGCGGTAAAGCAGCAGGAAAAGGCCACCTCTCAGAGGCTCGAGTCTGACCCAGCGCTATGCCGATCTAGCCAGTACAAACCACCAAGGGACAGATCTCCTCTAGATGTCGGATCACAGACGGGCTCATCAGAACGAAGACGGAGGGATGCACGCAACAGGAAGGACGCTATCTCCATATCCTCCGACCATGGAGAAAGGGCCCAACCTTGTCGCCCATCGCCACCGCCCCGATCCCCCCGACTTCAGGAAGACTACAAGGCTCGCCATAGCACGGATATGCCTCCACCAAAGCAGTGCGGCATCGTCATCTGCGACAACGTGGAGCAGACCCGTCATGATGGAGAGCGCAACCAGGGACACATGAGAAGATCACACATGACCCTCCACATCCGACAAGCAACCGCGACAGGCGCTAAGCGTTGTAGGAGGGTGATAGCAAGAAAGCTAACCCACCGCCACCTCCTCCTCCGTCGCTGCCAAGCAGTCACCATGGCAGAAGAGGCCCGCGTCATTCACGCAGCCCGTCCCCTGTTGACAACAAGAAGAAGAACCCGGAGCCATATGACGCATGTTCACGGATCGATAAGATCCACGAAGCCCGGGAAGGACCATACCTGGGACCACGTTGCTTTGGACCTGGAATACGGTCCGCAACTTACCCCAAAGGTTTTCGGATTGACAAGACCATCAAACCCTATGACGGAACAGCCAAACCTGCCACATGATTGCAGGACTACAGCAACACAGTGGAGATTGCCGGAGGCAACCCCAACGTTGCCATCAAGTACCTCCCGTTAATGTTGGCGGGTACGGCCCGTCAATGGATCGACGACTTGCCAGAGAAATCTATCTACAACTGGCTGGACATGCAAGAAGCGTTCACCAAAAACTTTGAGGGTACATACAAGCGTCCCTGCACTGTAGGCGATCTACAGCGGTGCGTGCAGGAGAAAGACGAGACATCTCGCGCCTACCTCTCCCGTTGGCTGGATATGAAGAATTCCTGCACAGGAGTGCATGCTCAGACCGCCATGGCCGCCTTCATCGATGGGCTGTAAAGGGGCATGTTGCTCCGACATAAGCTGAAGCGCTTGTAGGACAATCATCAGCTGGACTTGAATCAGATGATTCAGTTAGCTAGTGAGTTCGCAGCTGCCGACGACGACGCTCGTGGCTCCTTGCCGGCAACAGCCGTTCCAACTCAAGCTCGGAGGAACAGCAGTACAAAGCGGAAAACCGCTCCAGAAGAAAAGCAATCTACCGACATGGTCGCTATGACTTTTGCAGGACGAGGAGAAGGCGGACAACATGGCCGAGGAAGGGGAGCAAGCCGCGGGCAGCAACGAGGAAGTGAAACCAACTCGGCGCCCCTCCGCGTTCCCCAAACCTACGAAGAGTACCGCGATATGCCGTGCCTCGTACACCTCGACGCCAACGGCAAGGCCACCCATACCAATCGACACTGCAAGTTCGTCAACGACCTCAAGGAAGACCCGAAGTCTGGCTACAAGCGAAGTCGGAAGAACAGACCGCACGACAAGGGCAAGGGGAAGAAGAAGGAGGAGGAATCCAAGGATTCAAGTGACATGGATGAGGACGTTGACCCAAAGCACGCAGCCAAGAGCGACGACAAGGGCAAGAACCCCTTCGCAAAGAAGGCCCCAGTCTACCACACTTTCCTTGGTACCCCCACCGTCCGACAACAGAAGACTTCTCTAAGGATCCTGATGGCAACTCTCCCCCAGTCCCTCAGTACCTGCGCTGGTCGGAGGTTCCAATAACTTGGGACAGGACGGACCACCCAGACCTTGTGCCCACGGAGAACCAATACGCCATGGTCATCAACCCATTGATTGACGGCGTGGAGTTCACAAAGTGCATGGTGGATAGTGGAAGCAGCATCAACATTATGTACCTGGATACACTGCAGAAGATGAACTTGACGGAGGCAAACCTAAGGCGGACCAACACCGTGTTCTATGGCGTAGTGCCTGGTCGGGAGGCTCGGTCCCTTGGGTGCATCACACTTCAGGTAGCCTTTGGCGCGTTAATAATTACCGCCAAGAGCGCATGACCTTTGAGGTAGTCCCCTTCAAGAGAGTGTACCACATCATATTCGGCCGTGGCATATTCCACACGTTCATGGCCAAGCCATGCTTCGTCTACAACAAACTCAAGATATCCGGACCAAACGGTGTCATCATCGTATCCGGAAGCTTTACCAAGGCAAGGGATTGCAAGATCAATAAAGCAGCCGTTGCAGAAGTTGTCCTCTACAGCGAAGAATTCAAGGAGATCCAGAGCAAGGTCGATGACTCAGAGATGCCCGTGTCGAAGAAGCAAATCTCCGACTCTGCTCCTGCGTTCAAGGCCGCCATCGATACCAAGCTGGTGGAACTTGTGGTAGGCGATGCCTCCAAGACCGTCGCCATTGGAACGAGCCTGGATCCCAAATAGGAAAGCGCGCTCGTCGAGTTCCTCCGTGAGAATAGGGACATCTTTGCCTGGCAACCTGCCAACATGAAAGGTGTACCTAGGGAACTTGCCGAGCACAGCTTAAACATAGATCCAAAATGTAAACCAGTGAAACAACCTCTACGACGCTTCGGAGATGAGAAGAGATGCGCCATTGGCAAAGAGATAGCTAGGTTACTTAAGGCTGGTTTTATCCGAGAAGTCCTTCACACCCGATGGGTGGCCAATCCTGTACTTGTCCCCAAAAAGGGAACCAATGAATTAAGAATGTGCGTTTATTACACCGGCTTGAACAAAGCATGTCCCAAAGATCCGTTTTCTTTGCCTCGCATTGACCAAGTCATTGACTCGACGGCTGGCTCGGAACTTTTGTGTTTTCTCGATGCATACTCAGGATACCACCAGATCAAGATGAGGAAGTCAGACCAATTGGCCACTTCTTTCACTACCCCATACGGCACGTTCTGCTATGTCACAATGCCCTTTGGGCTGAAAAACGCACGTGCTACCTACCAGCGAACAATGCAACGTTGCCTTCAAGACCAAATTGGTCGGAACGTTAACGCCTATGTGGACGATATCGCGGTGATGTCGAAAAAATCAAACGACTTAATCTCCGACTTAAAAGAAACCTTCGATAATCTCCGGAAATACAACATGATGCTCAACCCTAGGAAGTGCGTCTTCGGGGTTCCAGCCGGCAAATTGTTGGGCTTCATCGTTTCCCAGCGCGGAATCAAGGTCAACCTGGAGAAAATCAAGGCCATATTAAACATAAATCATCCGACATGCCTCAAGGACATTCAACGACTAACAGGTTGTGTTGCGGCAGTTAGTCGGTTCGTCAGCCGACTTGGAGAGAAGGCTCTGCCGCTGTACAAGTTGCTGAAGAAGGCGGACAAATTCACATGGATAGACGAGGCAGACGCAACATTGAAGCAGCTCAAGGAGATTCTTTCCTCAGCGCCCATCCTTGCAGCACCCGAGCCTGGAGAGCCCCTGTTAATTTACATGGCGGCAACCAACCGGGTTATCAGCATCGTCATCGTGGTAGAGCGGAAGGAACCAGGCTATGAGTAAGGAGTTCAACGACCAGTTTACTATGTAATCGAGGTCTTGACGGAGTCCAAGCAACGTTACCCGCACTACCAAAAGATAGCTTATGGAGTATTCCTTGCTTCTCAGAAGTTAAGGCATTACTTTCAGGAGCACCCAATCACAGTAGTGAGCAAGACTCCACTGTCCGACATTATCAACAACAGTGACGCTACAGGAAGGGTCGCGAAGTGGGGCATTGAACTTGCCGCCTTTGAGATCACCTACAAGAGACGCGACGATATCAAGTCACAAGCCTTGGCGGATTTCATCGCAGATTGGACGGAGATGCCGGATGCTACTCTGCTGCCAGAACCAGAGTACTGGGTGATGCACTTTGACAGATCAAAGTTTCTCAATGGCTCGGGGGCTGGTGTACTGCTACAGTCACCAAAAGGAGACAAGCTACACTACGTTCTGCAGATCCACTTCGAGGCTACAAACAACATGGCGGAGTATGAAGCACTCATTCACGGATTACGTGTAGCCAAGGATATTGGCATCAAACGCATAGTTTGCTGTGGAGATTCTGACTTGGTTGCCCAGCAGGTGGCTGGCACCTGGAATGCGCGGAACCCTATGATGGCGGCATATCGAGACGAAGTGGACGAGATAGCCAAGAGCTTCCTGGGCTACGAAGTCAAGTATGTGCCTAGGGAGCAAAACGAGGCAGCTGGTCTACTGTCTAAACTTGGATCAGGGCGAAAGCAAATTCCGCCAGGAGTTTTCGTAGAGCATCTACGCACACCATCCGTGAAGAGCACCGACATCGACAACCCGGACAGAGCTGACTCTTTCGTCAATATGGTGACAAAGATCCCTCCGGCTTGGACAAAACCGTTCATGGAGTATCTCGAACACGGAACTTTGCCCGACGACAAAGTCGAAAGACGGCAAATAGTACGACGAGCAAAGGGTTATACCATAATCAATGGACAACTCTACAAGAGGAGCACTACTGGTGTATACCTAAAGTGCGTTTCCCAGCTAGAAGGTATGGAAATCCTACGCGAAATCCATCTCGGAGATTGCGGGCATCACGCCGCTCCTCGATCCTTGGTCGCGAAAGCCTTCCGGCAAGGATTCTACTGGCTGACCGCGAAGGCGGACGCCGACAAGCTAGTTGAGACATGCACAGGATGCCAGTATTATGCCCGACAACCACATGTTCCTACTGAAGAATTGCGAACAATACCAATAACTTGGCCGTTTGCAGTCTGGGGGCTGGACATGGTGGGACCGTTGCAAACGGCACCATGTGGATTTATGCATCTGCTTGTAGCAGTTGACAAATTCACCAAATGGATAGAAGCTAAACCCATTAGAAAGCTTGATGGGGCAACTGCCCTCAGGTTTGTCCGAGATCTAGTGGTGAGATTTGGTCTCCCACATAGCATCATCACCGACAACCGAAGCAACTTGTCACTCGGAGAAGTGTAGGCCTACTGCTGGGACAAAGGCATCCGACTTGACCTTGCATTTGTGGCACACCCACAATCCAATGGTCAAGTTGAGCGAGCCAATGGATTAATTCTGCAAGGGATAAAGCCACGTCTTGAGGCACCGCTACATAGAGCAGCTGGAGCCTGGGCGAAAGAATTGCCATCTGTACTGTGGAGTTTGTGAACTACACCCAACTGATCTACCGGCTACACCCCCTATTTCATGGTATATGGAGCAGAAGCCATCCTACCCTCCGACATCCTCCACGACGCACCAAGAGTTGCCGCCTACGACGAAGATGACGCTGAAGAATCCAGACGCTTAGATGTGGACCTTCTCGAGGAGGAGCGTGTTTTGGCATGCCAAAGATCCGCCATCTACCAGCAGAAGCTACACAGCTACCATAGTCGCTGCGTTCGGCATCGCTCGTTTAAAGAGGGGGATTTGGTGCTCCAATTTAAGCAGAAGAAGTCACACAAATTATCCCTGCCATGGGAAGGAACGTTCATCATAAGCAAAGCGCTGCTCAATGGGTCTTATTACCTTGTCGACAATCGTGAGCTCAAGGATAGACCTAGCGAGGATCATAAGCGTAAGCGACGTGACCCGGATGATGACTACCCGGAGCTTGATCGGCCATGGAACATAGCACAACTACGTCCTTTCTACACTTAGTATTTTTTATCTAACTGTGTACCTCTTATATGATCAATGAAATAAAGCTCTCTGGTTCACTCATTTTGCTGAGTCTTTTACCTCCTTTAGTGTTCATTTTTGGATCATATAAAACTTTTATGCACAAGTCTTGAAATTGCACTTGTGAAAATTCCGCCTACGGGCGTTAGCTTAAGTTTTCTGGTCTACACGTTCTTTGTTGTTTTTATGTGGATTCTGGAGTAGTGACTTTCGGCACTTGTTGTCGGCGATTTTGTGCTCAGGTTATTGACGGTGCCATTGGGCATCATCACCTAAGCGCATGGTTCCGACAACGAGTCTTCCGACTCACGAAAAGTCAAGCATAAAAACCAGAGTAATGGATAAGCCAGCACTTGCTTAAAAAATATATACAAACTGGCAAAAAATTCTTAAGTAGCAGGATACGATAACCATTGTTTTCTGCCTTAAGGATTACATCAGCAAAGTTTTTCCGCGCACACACCAGAGGTGAAATACAAATTACAAAGTGTTGTTCATTCTTTGGGTGCAGGAGACTTGGAGGCCGCATCATCACCAGCCGGAGCATCACCCTCAGCATCGGTGCTATGGTGAGACTCGGAGGATTCTGGGTTGGCATTGTCGATAAAGTTCCTGGGCACGAAGACGTCAACATCCACCAACTCGGCAACCCTGGTGTCATACCCCGCGAGTGCTGACAGGATAGCATCGTCATCGATCGCCTTGCCGTCATCATCCGCGTCAGGAATGCCTGAGGTTACCGTGTCGATGTCGGCATCGTCATAGTGCGCCTTCACCATCGACAACGCCATCCTTGCGCCAGCCCGTGCACAAGAAGCTTTCTAGCTCATGACACGCTCGGGGGCTCGACGCAGAATCTCTGAGTACTTCGCCACGGAGTCCGAGGCCTTGATATAAATCTGCAGGGGCTTGGCGATCTCCTTGGCTTGGGCGATGGCGGTATTGATGAAGTTGCCGGCAAGAACCATGCACTCTTTGTCAGAAGAAGGCGAGCGGGTTAAACCCATGGGCGCTGAAATTTCCGACAACGATCGCATGAGTTAAAAAATCCTAAGTATCCAGACTACAGAACTACAAGGCAGAGGAAACTTACTGAATATGCTGGCCTTAGCCTGCCAGACGACGTCCGCCAAGGATTCATTCTCTTGTTGGAGGAGCTTAAACGCCTCGCTATGGCGAAGGTTTTGCTCATCGGCAGCTTGCTTCTGATCCTTTAGGATCGCAAGCTCCTCCTTCAAGCGATTGATCTCAGCGGAGGCGGGGTCCTGCAGGAATTTCATGGAGTCCTCGTGCATCTTCAGCATTTCTTCCCTCTCCTTCTTAAGGATTTTATTCTTGATGTCTAACTGCTGAATGTGCTTGGACTGCTCGACAATATCCTTGGCCTTGGCGACATGTTCTGCAAGTCGGAGAAAACACAGTACTTAGTAAGTACTCGGAGATTGAGGATACAATATGAATTTGATGATCTGTTCCTTCAAGAAGGCGGTTTTACCCTTTTCAGATTCAAGATCCGCTCGCATCTTCTGGTACTTATCATTGGCCATACCTCTCCGAGCATTCTCGTTCTGTGGAAACAAAATACAAAGTCAAGTCGTTGTTTAGTCTGCTTAGAGCTTCTAGTCGGAGATTTTCCATCTAGACGCTCGGGGGCTACAACGAGAGTTTTTAACTTAGAAATATGCTTAGCTTTTCTTTAAGCATCTAGTCGGAACTTGTTCAGTTCTCAACTAGAGGCTTGGGGGCTACAGTATAAAGTTTTAAATTCGGAAGAAAGCTTAGCTTTTCTTTAAGCATCTAGTCGGAACTAATTCAGTTACAGCTAGAGGCTTGGGGGCTACAGCATTGAAAATTATGAACATTGTTAGGCTACTCTTAAAGCATCCGGAATATTTCATTCCATCTAAAGGCTTGGGGGCTGCAGTGAGAGTTTTTTCTAACTTAGTCACTCTTAGAGCATATAGGTGCAAAACCTATGGTTTTCCGTCTACATCCTCGAGGGCTACAGTGGGATACTCATATGAAATATAAAAGGCAAAGTAAAACTTACAAGTGCGATGATCTTGAGGTTTGTAGCACTCTCGGCTAGCAGCTTGCCAAAGGAAATACTGTTTCCCTGCAAGATATCTGCTTGTCGGAGTAGCTCCTCTAGACCGCACGTCGGAGATGACGGCACTCCTCCTGCAACCATAGTAGTGTTACTCGGGCAGAAGCGCCGGGTAAACTATCTTGGGGAACTCAATTGATTTTTGGGGAGTGGAGGCGCCGCCTTCGGCAGAGGTACCAGTTCCCACCACCGCCCTGCCGCTACCGATGGCATCCTTAGCCGGAGCTTCAGCCATTTGAAGAGCAGTGCTCTCCTGCGTCGCCTGCTCGCCGACAACAGCAAGCTCGGTTGAGGCACCAGAGTCCACTTCCATGACGGAAGGGCATGGAGCCTCCTGGACTTGGGAGCTTGTCAGAGCGGAGGAGGGCTTGACGGCAGGAGTGGCAGGGGCGATAGCGGGGGAAGAGTTGCGATGCAGCATCTCTTTAATATTTCTAGAAGCCCCAAGAGTCTTGGAGGACTTCTTGAGGCTGGTTGTGGCTTTCTTCCTGAAACGTGCGTAATGCATAAGTACAGGAATAAGGCAGATAAATGAGACAATGTCGGAGAAAGAGAGGCTTACACTAGGGGTGGCGCTTTGGCAAACAACCCGGTAGCTTTTCTCTTTTTCGCCTCCAGGGCGGCAGCACTCTTTTTGGAGGCTCCACCCTCCGTCTTCTTTTTCTTGCCTCCGTCGGCAGCGTCAGAGGTGGAGCCCTTCCACTTACGCGCCAACAGAGCATCGTCGTCGGACACGACCATGACGTCCTTCATCTTCGGATCGTAGATTTGGGCAGCCAGGTTACCCTCCTCTAGATCGCTAAGCTGTTAAGTAAGAAGTCATTGTGTTAGACGAGATGGTATTAGCAAGACGGAAAAATGGAGTAATGTCATACACGGAAAATAAATGTCTACCTTTGGGCACTTTCCCTCTACGAACATGTCGTAGGTGAGGGTGAAGCCGCGCTTCTTGTCCTTCACCTTGACGATGTCCTTGAGGCGGAACTTGACGGAGTCGCTTGAGAAGTTATCCCCGGAGATCCGGAGGGTATCCCTTCGGTCGCCAGTATACTCGTGCATGAGCTTCGCGCGGTGCTGCAGAGGTTGGATCCGCCTGATGAACCAGCACATGGCTAGGTCCAAGCCGGTCAGACCCGTCTCTACGAACCACTCGATCCACCTTATTGCGCGGGAAGTGTCGAGGTCGGAGGGAAGGGAGGCATGGGACCGCCACGTGGAGACTTCGGCGGCAGCTCCATCCACGAAATCCGGGTACGTCACTTCTCGGCCCGACAAAGGAATGTCGGGGCCGTAGAAGTACGTCCGTTGCCAGTTCTTGCACGATTCGTGGCCGACGATGTCGGGGAACCGCCGGCCAGGACGGATTTTGAAGCTTATGGTGCCACAGTTTCTAAGCTCCTCCCTACTGTGTCCGACTTCACGCTTGACGGTAAAGAAGTATACAAACAAATCTAACCTAGGTCTAATACCTAGGTAACCCTCACAAAGTGTTGCGTAGTTGCTAAGCACTAATATGCTATTGGGTGAGAGGTTGTGGGGTTGGACATGGAAGTGATTCAAGATGGACAGGAAGAAGTGGGAGATGGGCAGAGAAACGCTGCGTACCAATTGCGCCTTGAGGTACACCTTCTCTCCGTCTTGGGGAGAAGGAGTCACCTCGCCGGCCGGCGCCGCCCGCCAGACGAGTCCCTCCGTCGCAGGAAGATAGCCCTCAGCGACCATCTCTTGGATGTCGTGGCCGGTAGTGTCCTAGCTGCGCCAATCGCCTTTATGCGAGTCAGGCTCCTCTTCTAGGGGCTCCAGCGCCGCCAGGTTTTGGTCGCCGCCGGTGGTTTCTATCACCGCCGATGCGGGGATAACCAAGCCCTCTGGGGGCACGACGACAGAGCTCGCCGGCTTCGCCGCGGCTTCGCTCGACGTCGCCGTTGAAGGGGATGAGCTGCTGCTAGCCATGGAGGAGGAGGAAGGCGAGACTGGTGCAAGGAGCAGGGCTAGGGTTTCTCGAGGTTTTCGCGGAGAGCTCGGGGAGGCGCGCGGCTAGAGGAAGAAGATGATGACGCGAGAATGAGGTGAAAAAGTAACAAGTGTCCCACGGTTACTATTTATCCTACTCTGTGTAAAGATTCGTGCAGTTAATCGGACGATTGCCGCGTAGACGACGTGGCCGAGAACGTGTGCAGTAATTTCGGCACTTCTCCAAACGGTCGCCGCCAACGGTTCGCATTACTTGCGCGGGAAAATCGGCTATGATTGCGTTCTCTGCATGTGTGAGTTACGAGGCGTCGCTCACCTAGGTCTACGTCGTCATAACTGACATGGTAGATGAGCCGTCACATCAAAGATTCCGGCGTGGGCGGATTCAGTCCGACTAAACGGAAACGTACGATGGAAGATTCAGCATTTCTCCGACTTACTTATCGAAGACGGAGACAGTTTTGCAGGGTTCTTTGGGAGGACTACAAGATATTGCTTGACGATTTGCCAACATCCATATAGACGGAGCATTCCACGTGAAGAGGCAAGACGGCGCAAGATCTCGGAGTTCTCCGGGGGCTACTATTGGGGATATGCTATATGGTTATCCTCATAGCATGTCTCTTATCCGGCTAACCCGGGTGGCCCATAGTCGGTAGCATTGGCCTATGGCCTGCTGGGCGGCCCAGTTAGGTGGATCCATAAGGGGGGCCCATTCCGGATAAAGGAAGGCTACGGTGGAGTCACCAGCGTACCCGGAGCCTTGGAGTGCAAGATACACAAGACTAGTGATAGACGGTGTAGGACTCTGTAACCTGTCCGGCTAGGACTTTTCCTGTAACCCTAGGACTTGACGACTATATAAGTCGGGCCTATGGGAGCCTTTAGGGCACAACTTCATATAATCGAGTAGCGATTAGCACATACCTCGCACGGAGAACCTATCTCTGTAACTCGACGTATTGCCATTATAGTGATTTATAGCAGGAGTAGGATTCCGCCACCATCGTGGGATCTGAACCTGGGTAAGCTGTGTTACCTTGTACCCGTCAACCGTCCGCCTTACCCCACGTCTCTAAACACGCATTGTGAGGACCCCTCCATGGCGTACTCGTCGGCAATACCACGACAGCCGCCGACTTGGGGCTCTCCCCAAGCCCTAGCCGCCGGCCTAGACTTCTCTCCTTGGTGCCTCTAAACCCTAGATCGCCAAGGCCTCTCTCATAGTCCACCATACTCGCTCCGGCTTAAGGCGAAGCCCTGCGAGTCTCCCCTCTACTTCCGTTACCACGCCATCGTGTTGCCGGAATCACGAGAAGAGTGCTACAACCTCCGCTGCCTGCTGGAACAAGGGAGAGGAAGGTCTTCATCGAGTACCGAACGTGTGACCGACTGCGGAAGCGCTGCCGGAACGCAGCGCCGGAAGGATCGTCTACACGATCTTGAGATCGGCAAGAGTACGACTACATCACCCACGAGAATCCGCTCTCGTTAACCGCTTTGGAATCTTCGAGGGTGAGTTCCTCTATCGACTCGTTGCTACAATCTAGTAGATAGATCTTGGCTTGTTTGTTTGCATGCGGTAGATTTTTTTTGTTTTCCATGCTACAACCCCCTACACCATATGCTCCCTCTCCTCCGAAGTGTTCTCGTCCCTGGGTCGTCCATTCCCAGCATGATCCCGCCCTAACCCTAGATCGACATCCGGAGCAGAACCATCAAGCAACTCCTCCTTAGACCAGTTGGACAGCACGATGGCGTACATCAAGCAACTCAAAGGCTAGATCGACAAGGTGAAGCGTCACAAAGAACGAGGAACCATCGCCGGCTGCTCCTCTCCGACAAGAAGGGGCCATCAACGACGTCGACACCGCTGCATGTGCTTGTCGTGTCCATGGCTGGGTAAATTAACTAATCTGCAGACATACATATGTTTGAGTTAGCAAGAACTCTTGTTTAGCTATGTAATTCAGATATCCTCACTTTTTTCTTCCAAAAGTTATGTTGAGTGCCTAGTTTTTCAAACTAGTTGGTTAAATAAATGACGATCAGTTGCCAAGATTAACTGCTCAATTTATAGAAATCATGTTTCTTCAAGATTGATAATGATATTTTGATTCAGCCACACGTTAAAGAAAGGATGGAGCCGTGGACCGTATGCCAACATTCTCTTCTAGTGAAAAAAAAATAGTCGATTTCTCAGCAACAAAGTTCATCTTATTTAAGCAAAAGTCTATGCAACATGTCTGTGCTGTCTGAACTCAACAAAACATCCAAGTCCATAGTTTATGTGCATCCAAACAGGAATTAGAAATGTGTACCACCCTTTGATAGCAACATCAAATACTAACCTACCAACGACAAATACTAACCGCACCTAAACAACCGGAGTGGAATTGTAAGCCATCTTTTTTTCATCATGGATTTGGAATCCCGCTAGTAAAATTCAATTCCAAGGCTAGATTTTTAAAGAGGTATATACATTTTTAGTCCCACATCTTGCACAACGAGAGCTATTTAGTCCCACATCTTGTAAAGTAAACAATACTAGTCCCACAACTTGCATACATAGAGCATTTTATTCCAATTTAACTAAATTTCAGCAAATTCGACTAAATTCCTCCACCTATAGTGTCACAATTTTCTAAAATAATCTCTATGCATTTTTTTTCTAGTATTTATGTCCTGTTGGGGTTAGTTGATTAAAAAAACATAGGAATGAACAGGATTCGAACTCAATACCATTGAGTAGCTACATACCGCACATACCATTACGCCAATGATGTTTGCTACTTTCGGGAATGTAACTATATTTATATTCCTTTCGTTTCAAAATATAACTAAAATATAAGATGTTTTAGGTTTATAAAGAGAATGTATCTAGACTTGTTTTAGTTTATAGATTCACTCCAAACATGAGTGAATCTAACATTAAAATAAGTCTAGATATATTTTTTCCCACAAAGCTAAACCATATTAAATTTTGAAACGGAGGGAGTACAATATAAGTGCACACACGCACTCACATCTACTATTAGCATACTCTTTTTTGTAAAATAATTTTGGATTGAAAAATTGCATAATCCTTTTGTCAGCACACACACGCAAATAAAAATGCTCATGTGTGCACAAATTATTTTGGACTAAAAATTCGCAAATACTTTCAGAAATTTTTACAGCTTTAGAACACGTATTATTTTTAATGTCCAAAAGAAAAGCTACAAATAACCTGAGTGTATACACTCAATTAATCAAGCTTCACTTCACTCCTATGTGTATACGCTGTTATACGTAACTTCTTTTTGATTGCACGTGTGAACCAACAAAAACTAGCTAGCTTGTTGTGTAGATGATACCTAACTTAGCCTAAAAGTAATATATAACAGAGGAGCACTCAAAATATAAATACATTCTCTTATGTGCTGTGATGGTTTTGAAGCTTGATTTATTTTTGCACTGTAGGTGGTGAGATCGAATCCCACTTGTGAATGTAAATGTTATTTGTATTCTTATTTTTACAATGGTGGGGCTTCTTGTCAGGTTGCTCGAAGGCCGCAAACGGCACAGAAAAAATACATAGAGGGCATTTTACAAAAATTAAAAGCCACATGTCAGTTTCAAAATGAGTTTTGATCTACATTTGGACAAATTTGGTTAAAATTATAAAATTTCTATTGAATTGGACTAAAATGCTCCTCGGTTACAAGTTATGGAACTAGTATTACTCACTTTGCAAGATGTGGGACTAAATCGCTCTCGCGGTGCGAGTTGTGGGACTAAAGATGTATATATCTCGTTCTTAAATCCAAACATAACATAAACCTAAACACTTTCTCAAATTAGAAACAAGTTACTTTCTCCGACCCATATTATTGACTCAAATTTATCTAAATTTGAATAAATCTAGACACTATTTAATATATAGGTTCATCCAAATTTTAACAAATCTAAGTCAAGTATGGGTCTGAAGGAGTACTTGAGTTTATCTACATCTGAGAGAGTGAGAGCATCTCCAACAGGCGCTGGGAATTTTGGCGCTGTAAAAGTCCTATCGCGCGCGCTGTATAACGTTTCGCGCGTCTGGAAGCTTGTGGCTAAACTGAGGCGCTGCATAATCGGTTTTAGCGCGCCGCGGGCAGAAAACGAGTTTTCACAGGCGCTGCATATTTACTGCACGCGCGCTGCGCCAAACCACAAACAACCACCAACTACAAACAAAGAAGATCAAACACACACAAAATAATTCAACAATAAATAGTTCAATTGTTATTACAACACAAACAAATAGTTCAAATATCATGGAACAAATACAACATCAACACATACAACAATATAGTTCATAGGACAATTCTTCCAACTCCAATGCATGCAATCAATGGATCCAAGCATACCTGGAAAACATCTCAAGCACGTGCTCACTGAGGGAGCTGCCCTATTCCATCTTGCAGTTAAAGAACTTTTTAGAAGCCTCATAACTCTCAACTGCCGCGTGAATCTCAAATATCATTTTGAGTTCACGGACAATATCATGTGGGTCATGGTTCTCAAACCTTTTCTGAAGCTCTGATTCCAAACCATACAAGATAGCACACTAAACTGTGGAGTACTGATTCTTCCGAGCGAGAAAAACATTCTTTACCTCATCGGTATCATTAGCTGCATGCGGGTCACCCAGCGATGCATCCAGCACATAGGTCAAATTACCAGCATTGAGGACAATCCTTAAATTGCGGAACCAATCCGCGAAGTTGCTTCCATTGTTTTTTAATTTTTATTTCTCTAGAAACGCATTAAAATTGATGGTAGGGGCTGCCATTGATCTACAACATATTTGCGATAGTTTAGACTAAGTTTATGACAAATTGAGTTCTAATTAATAGTCAAATTAATCTAGGTGAACTCCTACTCAAAACAATATCCCTCAAATTGTTTTAGTGATCACACGAACCAAATCCACCATATCAAAACCGATCATCACGAGAGTTGATGTAGCTTCAATGGCGAACAATCAACATGTTCATCATATCTTCTATATGACTCATGCTTTACCTTTCAGTGATCCGTGTTCCGAGACCATGTCTGTACATGCTAGGCTCGTCAAGATCAAACCTTAGCTTCATCATGAGAAAATCTGTCTTGCTCATGTTGTATACACTCGCAGAATCTAACACACCCGATCATCACGTGGTGCTTCGAAACAACGAGCTTTAGCAACGGTGTTTACTAAGAATGAACACTTTAAAACATGAAATTGTGTGTTTGAGGGATCATCTTATAATGCTACCGTCATGAACTAAGCAATACAAGATGCATAAAAGGATTAACATCACATGCAATTCATAATATATGATATGATATGGCCTTTCTTTTTGTGATTCCGATCTCCATCTTCAAGCACGAACATGATATCCATCATCACCGATATGACGTCAAGGTCAATGGCGCCATTTCAAGGTTGTCTTCCACCAGCTTCAACTATTACAACTACTTTGAATAGACACGCAGATCTTAACGGAATTTAAAGGACAACCATATGGCTCTTGCCGGTTACCAACTTACAATAAGGAACATTGCATACATAATATATAATCACAATCATGGCCATATCACATCACAGCACACCCCTGCAAAACAAAGTTAGACGCCTCTAATTTTCTTTGCATATTTTACGTGGTTTGGGGCTTTCAATAAGTGTCGTTCTAACTTACGAACAAGAACCACAACGTTGATGCTTGAACTATCAAGTGCCCATTCTAAATTGAATCTATACTATGATGGGAGAAACAGACACCCGCAAAGCCACTTATGCAATACAAGTTGCATGTTAAGCGTGGAGCAAGTCTCATGAACGATGTCATGTAAGGTTAGCCCGGGCCGCTTCATCCCATCATACCACAAGATGCAAAGTACACAAAAAGAAATTGATAATAAAAGCACCACCGCCCATAATGACCATTGTGTTCTACTCGTGCAATAGATCTACATATAGACACAGCTCTGATACCACTGTAGGGTTTTGTAGCATTGAAAACAAAAAATTTCTACCGCATGCACACAAACAAGCCAAGATCTATCTACTAGATTGTAGCAACGAGTCGATAGAAGCACTCACCCTCGAAGATTCCAAAGCGGTTAACGAGAGAAGATTCTCGTGGGTGATGTAGTCGTACACTTGCCGATCTCAAGATCGCGTAGACGATCCTTCCGGCTCCGCGTTCCGGCAGCGCTTCCGCAGTCGGTCACATGTTCGGTACTCGATGAAGACCTTCCTCTCCCATGTTATAGCACGCAGCGGAGGTTGTAGTTCTCCTTTTATGAATCCGGCAGCACGACGGCGTGGTGTCAGAAGTAGAGCTAAGATCCCGTAGGGCTTCGCCTAAGCCGGTTGCGAGTTATGGTGGATTAGGGTTTCCCGAAGATCTAGGGTTTATATGACCGGGAGGAGGAGGAGGTGTCGGCGGCGGCTAGGGCGGCGACAACGCGAGGCAGCGGCGGCGCGGGGGCGGCGCGCTGGCGGCGACGACACGCGTGGGGCGGCGGCGGCGCGGCGACGGGGCTGCGGCGGCGGTGGCTCGTGTGCGGGGAGAGGGGCTAGGGCTTGTGTGCTTTGGGGCAGCCCTCCCCCTCTATTTATGAGAGAGGGAGCAGCCTTGGGAGGGGTGGGTTTGAATCCGAACCCAAACCCAAGTTGGATTGAGAAAAGGACCAGTTCCTTCTTCCACTAGGAAACCATTGTTCCAGTTTGACTTTTCAAACTCCCGTTTGACTTTCAATTTAGAGTTTTAATTCTCTCTTGCAAATGCACATACCAAGTGACCTAGGATATAATCCAATCATTCCACTTATCCATGAAACATTCATGGACCATTCTCCTTCCGGACCGGTGAACCTTTTAGACCCTTCTAGAACCTCTCCGATGAAAACATCAGAAACTTTCCCGAACTTCGGAATCGGACTTTCCTTATATGAATCTTATTCTCCGAACCATTCCGGATCTCCTCGTGATATCCCGGATCCCATCCGAGACTCCGAACAACGTTCGGTATCCCTATTAACATTCCATATCTACTAAACAACATCGAATCCTTAAATGTGTCTCCCTACGGTTCGTGAATTATGCAGACATGACCGAGACACTTCTCCGATCAATAACCAATAGAGGAATCTGGAAATTCATATGGCTCCCACATATTTCTACGATTACTTTGCGATCGAATGAACCACTTACATATGATACCAATTTCCCTTTGTCTCACGATAGTTTACTTATCTGAGGTTTTGATCGTCGGTATCTCTGTATACCTAGTTCAACCTCGTTACCGATAAGTACTCTTTTCTCGTTTCCGTGATATGTGATGCCTTGTGAACCAGTCACATGCTTGCAAGCTAATTGGATGACATTCCATCGAGAGGGCCCAGAGCATATCTATCTGTCATATGGATGGACAAATCCCACTCTTGATCCATGTGCCTCAACCCATACTTTCTGAACACTCAATGCCACCTTTATAGCCACCCAGTTACGGTGTGGTGTTTGATGTCATCAAAGCATCCTTCCGGTGATGGTGGTTAGCATGATCTCATGGTCGAAGGAATTAGGTTACTATGTATCAGAAAGCTTATTGATTGTAGCCCGCACCGCCAAAATGATAGCAAGATCTTCTTCCTCTTCGAGATCCCACTCTTCGTTGGATGATTCATACGACCGACGCGACGTCTATAAATAGCACACCACATATTTCAAATGCATCCTACGATGAACATTGGTCTAGCTTTCGTCAAGAAATTACCTTCGGGAATTTCGTCGAACACCTTGGGCGCGCGGCGTTGGAGGTGGTGGCGCGCGGCAGATCCGCAAACGGTCCGGCGGAGAAGCGTGACGGGGAGGTTGGAGACCGCGGGCAGCGTGGACGCACGGCGGGGAAGCTCGAGAGCGAGGCCGCTGGCGAGCTTCGGCCGCGACGGGTGGTGGAGGCGCGACGACGGGTCCGGGATGCGCGGCGAGGCGCGGCGTCGGGGATGCGCGCGGCGTCCGGGTATGCGGCGGCGACGACACTCGTCGATTTGGGGAGAAATGGGAAGGGGACGCGCGGGGAAAGTTTCAGCTTGGCGGTTGGCTGTTCGCGCGCAGCAATTTCGTTTCCAGCGCGCGCGAGCGGAAGCGGCAGATGCCCTGCTTTGGATAGCGCAAAGTTCAGCGCGCCGAACGTTTTTTTCCAGCGAGCGGTATTTTACTGCGTCTGCTGAAACACGATTTTGATCGCTCGGCGTGGTAAATTAGCGGTTAGTTGGGCGCACGGTATAGATACAGCGTTTGTTGGAGATGCTCTAAGGCTAGTGCAGATGAGAAAGGGACGGGACTTGAACTACGGAAGGGAAGAGGTCCCATCGAAATACTACCCGTATCAGAACCAGAACGCAATCAATCGGCGGTACGAACTGGATTAGGCGGGCTTGGCATGCATTGGCGGTAGCGTTGGTCGGAAAGACAAGCGTGCCAACTGCTGTGCCAGCAGTGGCAACAGTCCCATGTTGTTCAGCGAAGAAAAAGGTCCGATCCGACACGAACACAGGCAGCGTTCAACCTGGTGCCGCCCCGCGCGCTGCTGCATGCAAACTCTGATCATAAATTTCTCGGCCCCGATAAAAGCTGCACGTACGCTCGCTTGTCCCAACGTGGAACCGAACAGCATTAAATGCGCGTGCTCCCGCACGGCCACGGCCAGGCCCGAGCACCCACTCTCGGCAGCCGCCTGCGGCGAGCCAGCCAGCGAGTTCAATGCGCGGCTATGCACTGCACGGCCGGCGCGCACACCCACCGGATCAGGTCAGGTCAGCAGCCGGCCGCATGAGGCTATACACTGTACTACTACTAGGAGGAGGCTACAGCAACCACGGGCGCCAATGAGGACAGTGGGCAGGCCAGGGGCCTGTGTATGCTGCAAAGGCAAAGCAGGAAAAGTGATCGGTGACAAGCCAGGGCAGGGAGAATTGAAATGGCCTGCGCGTACGCGCGAGCACGACACGATCAGACCCAGTACCACACCCGTACGTACGTACGTACGTACGTACGTATCCCCCTGCTGCAGCGGGGAACAGTCGTGCCCGGTCAAGATCCAGCATCGATCGAGTTTAAAATGCCCGGTCCCCCGCGGTGCGTGGATCAGGATGCTACGATCACCGGGGTTTTTGGTTAGACGATTTGCGCGCGGTGTTGAGTGTAGTGTGCTGGTTGCAGCTTGGGTTGTTTTGCCTGCACTGCACACGAACGGCGAACGTTTTGGCACGGTGGCACGCCGAGAAGGACCGGTGAAACCAGTGTTTGCTTCCCGAGGTGGTACAAGTGCTCGTCAAGATTCCAAGTACCTTTCTTTTTCCTAGTAGTAGTAGGTGAGTGAGAACCTTTCTTTTCCCTCCGTGCTCTCTCGCTCCCTCTCCTCCCCTCCCCGTGAGAGTCGCTCCAGCGTTGCCGGCCCCCCCTCCTTTCTTCTTCGGCTCCGGCTGGAGAGGATGGGGTGGACGAGGCTGGCCGTTGTATAGCTGTAGATGTAGGTGTCTTGGCCCTGTGCCGGTCTTGGGCATGATGACCGTAGGAGGAGGCGGCGCTAAGGCTCTGTGCAGCCAAATCCTTAGCTTCCTAGGATTCCTCGTTGCTTTTCTCTCTGTCCATGGTGGAGGAAGGAAGACAGCTACGAACACCGCGCTCCGATATAAAGCTGTTCTTGATACGAGAGTTGAGTGGTTGTGCCCAGATCTGGGGCCCTCTCTGGCCGGCCGTGGCGGCGGGGGGAGACAGCCCGGTTATGGGCGGCGGCTACGCTTCTCCGGCGGAGGGTGCAGGCTCAGTGGCTCGACCATAAAGCTCGGGTGCGCCTTTGCGGTGTCGTCGGCGACTAGCTGCCTCTCTTGATCTCGGCCTGCCGTGGTGGCGAGGGAAGGAAGGAGGGTGGGCTTGCTGCTGCTGCTGATGCTTGCGAAGGACAGGGCCGCCTGTTCTCTGGTGACGATGCTGCGTCTTCTCCGGCGATCTCCAAGCGAAGCAAAAAGCCAACCGCTATTCCTTACCAAGAGGATGGCCACGCCGAGCTCGGGAGGCCTCTGTGCCTGAGCTACTTCAACCGCCTCCGGCGGCCTTTTCTCTCCCTCCTTGCGGCTCCCAGCGTCGACGTTGGGCCAAGTGGTTCGTCCCCGTTCCGACGACGGCGGCCGCGGTTGGAGGCGAGCTTCAAGCGGCATGCAAAACTCGATTGCTTTCTGAGCTTTCCTGCAGGGTGCAATGTGTAAATTTGAGGGGGCCAGTTATAACCTTATTTTATTTTTCTGACCCTTATTGTAATTTGTACTCACCGCTTTGACTAATAGCAGCATCTCGGTCCTTCGAGATCTTTCCCCGTTAAAAAAAAGGTGAGTGAGGCGGTCAGAGTAGCGCGCTGAGGTTGTTCGAGTTGGTAGAGAGAGAAGTTGTCCGTCAAGTTACGACGGCCCAAGGGGCCAGGATACTTGTTCCTCGTCGGATTCAGATCGGGCAGTGTGTGCGCCGCTGGTTAATGAGCATGTCCAGTCACGAGAATAGGACAAGGTGCTAGGCAGTCTGAGATAACTTTGCACCGTGACCGAACTGTCCAAGGGGAAACGTGTTGTTGTACCAGCAGCTTGGACGCGGTTGGCTCTGGCATGAGATAAGATGAAAAAGGTTTCGCCATGGTTGTGCATGGAAACCCTAGTCGTGGTACTTTTTTTTTCGAAATAGGGTTGACCCCGGCCTCTGCATCCAAGGATGCACACAACCCTTTATTACGAATTCATAAGTTTAAAATTATTATAAATCACGGATCAGATAGGGTTGATACAAAAATCATACAAAAATCAACCATCTGAATAAAACCAAAAGTCTGACAAGAAGATGTAAGCGACAACTAGACATTCTTCAATCTACTAGTATGTCGCCACGAAGCTAGGTAGTAGATATCCTGAGCGACCATCACCAAACGGTTGCATCCAGAAACCATGGGCTTGCGCATAGGCTCTGGGACAAGAAAAGCCCAGAGCTGGATCCAATGAGCTGCCGAGAGGATAACCTGCAAAAAAGATTGAACTCGAGCCTTGTTAAAAATAATATTATTACGACATTTCCATATCGACCAACATAAAGCCGAAACGTCTATACGAATTCTAGCTTTATTCTCCTTATCCATACCATTTAACCAATTCCCAAACATATTAGTGATATTGGTGGGGGATGGAAGGTCATAAGTAAAGAAAACAATGCGCCAAATAATTTTTGCGAAAGGGCAGGCAATAAAGAGATGCTCAATAGTTTCATCTTCGTCACAGAAGCAACATTTTTTGCATCCATTCCAATTTCTTTTAGCCAAATTATCTTTTGTCAATAATATTTTATTATTCAGAAACCACATGAAAATCTTAATCTTAAGTGATATTTTAAGCTTCCATAGGTATTTCGTAGGTAGTCGCTGGTGTTCATTCATGAGGTCTTCGTACATAGATTTGACTGTGAAAACCCCATCCGTGGTTAATCTCCACCTAAACAAATCTGTTTCATCCGTTAGATTTACTTGCATAAGCCTCTGACATAAATGCAACCATGCAGTCCATTTT
Source organism: Avena sativa (assembly GCA_916181665.1). NCBI lineage: Eukaryota > Viridiplantae > Streptophyta > Magnoliopsida > Poales > Poaceae > Avena > Avena sativa. The sequence goes on along the minus strand of OV702293.1, from coordinate 445,430,645 downwards.
GTCCCCAATAAATTCCTCCTAAAACCAATATCAAGAGGATATTGGGACAAAACGTCATGTACAGAGATGTGTTTTCTATGCACGATATTATACAAAGAAGGATATAGTTGGGCGAGAGATGTATCTCCAAGCCAAACAACTTCCCAAAAGCGAGTATCTTTCCCGTTTTCAATTTTGAAAAACCTCTAGCGAAGAAACCGTCCTTTACTTGCATCATCCCTTTCCAAAACGGAAAGTCTGTCGGTTTTGCTTGGACTTGTGCTAGGGCCTTATGTTTGAACTATTTTTTATGTAACAACTCTTGCCAAACCTCTTTGTCGGATAATAACAAACCATTTGCTAAGGAGACATTTATTTTTTAGTTATGGCACCTCAATTCCCAGGCCTCCCTGGTCTTTGGGTCTGCAAATAATATTCCATCGAGTTAATCTATATTTTTTCTTGTGTTCATCACTTTGCCAAAAGAAACGTGAACGAAAGAAGTCCAATCTTTTCCTAACCCCTTTTGGTATTTCTAGAAAAGATAACATAAACATGGGCAAGCTTGTTAGTACAGAGTTGATTAACACTAATCGATCTTCATAAGAAAGAAGTTTTCCTTGCCAACGGCCCAATTTTCCTTCAAATCGGTTTTCTACAGGGTTCCATTCAGAATTTGTTAGCTTTATGTGATGAATAGGTATCCCAAGATATCTAAACGGTAAAGAACCTAGCTCGTATCCAAATATATTCCTGTACTCAAGTTCATGTTCCTTAGCTTTTCCAAAGCAAAAAATCTCGCTCTTATGAAAATTAATTTTAAGGCCCGAAAGTTGCTCAAAAATACATAAAATCAGTTTCATATTTACCGCTTTTGAAAAGATCATGTTTCATAAAAAGAACCGTGTCGTCTGCGTATTGAAGAATGGATATCCCCCCTTCAACAAGATGGGGGATGAGACCACCTACCTGCCCCTCCTCCTTAGCCCTAGCTATGATAATGGCCAGCATGTCCACTACGATATTAAATAAAATAGGTGATAGGGGATCTCCTTGTCTCACACCCTTTCTTGTCTGAAAATAATGACCTATGTCATCGTTAACCCGGATCCCAATACTCCCCCCTTGAACAAAATGTTCGATCCATTTGCACCATAAAGGGTTAAACCCCTTCATTCTAAGTGCCTGTTATAGAAAGGGCCATTTAACCTTGTCGTAGGCTTTCTCGAAATCAATTTTAAATAAGACCCCATCCATTTTCTTCTGATGAATCTCGTGGATAGTTTCATGTAGTACCACCACCTCTTCCAAAATATGTCTACCAGGCATGAAGACAGTTTGAATAGGTCTAATCGCTTTGTGAGCAATCACGGAAATGCCCAGTCGCGGTACTACTCTGCTACCTAAGAAAAGCTTGGGAGGCAATGGCTCCCGGCCGGCTCGCTTCCACCAAGTCATGTCCGATCCATTCAAAAGTACAGTACGTCCAGAACAGCATGGAAAAACGCGAGTTCAGTTCACGCACTTGTTTAGTCATGGTAAACAGAGCGCGCAAAAAAGCAATATTTCTCTTAAAATAATAAGCAGATAGCGACAAGGCTGGTCGGCACCATAAAAATATGCGAAATTTCGCGCAACCGTCCGTGCCATCCCTCCGTGTGTCATCGACCCCTGACATTCGGCCCCATCACATGTCTGGTCCCACGCCTCAGCGTCAAACCATGGTCGCACAGAGAGGAACCAGGAACGGACATAAAAGGTTCCTTAAGATATAGTGGAGTGTGATGATAATCTAATCAGCCGAAGCCAATGAGTGGGTCAGTGGACTAACTAAGCCCTTTAATTATTCAGAGCGGTAGACCTGATGGGACGGTAAAGAGGAGGGACGTAGCAAGCAGATGGTGCCAGTCGCATTAGTCAATGGCTGCGATGATGGTGGAGTAAAAGTTCTGCAAGAAGAAACCCATGCCGGCTTTTTGGTAGTATCTGTCTCGCCCTGTCATCTCGAATTCTCGATCAGCTTTGTCTTTGCGGCATGCACAATCAGTGGAAGTGTTTTCGTAACGCAACCGTAGCGCGAGGACTGCTGTGTGGGGTTTGGAACAATAAGACGACGATGCTGCCAAATAAGACCCGTGACTATGCCAGAAGGACCCTTAAAGTTTTATAGAAAATGTAGTCGGGTACTTTGACCTTGCTACCGCCGCTGAACCCTCATTGCCGGCCATCTCCATCTCGCCAGGAACGAACCACTTGACTGAACGAAATGTTGGATGCCGACGCAGAGGCCTCCATCTTGGAGGTGAAAGACATGCCCTCTTGGCGTGAAAAGGACCATCATGGTCGCAGATGCCGATGGCAGTCGTGGCCACCGAGCGAGAAGCTCGTCGAGGCAGCAGAGAGCCGCAGAAGCAGACACCATCACCGCCCTTCTCATCTTCCCCCTTGCCTCATCGCTGGCCAAGACGATGGGATGGTCGTCGATGCTGCTGTACCGCAGCGAACAACGGTTATGACTTCGGGGCCTTGCGAGAGGAGCTGCAGCCAACGGCTCCCACCACGAGAGCACCGCATCGCAGCTCCACCTCTCCCTCCTAGTACAACGCCGATGCACCAGAGAAGAAGACCCCTGCCATCCTTCTGTTCCGTAGCCGCCCACGTTCATCCTTCTTAAAATATGGAAGACCATGTCGACATCATTTTTTTCTTAAAATTTGATATCGAACAAGCTTTTTGTTAAATATACTTTATTGACTCAAGACATCATATCAAGTTGGTAAAACTACTTACAGTTCACTCATTTTCTCTACATAATAAGATACATGCAACCCTAACAAGCAACAAGTATTGTCTACAAATAGATGCAACATGGTTTGGCACACAAAGAAGAAAACCTAATCTACCAGGCGATCCATTCGCAGATGAAATCACCACCCATATTCGTGAAACACTTGGTTGGATCTATGCTTGAAAGGACATTTTTACCATAACTGGGTTTGAGTGAAGTTCAACCTGGAATTAGGGGATTAATGTTACATTTGAGTATATACTCGGGTTTTAGTCATGTGTGATGCTATTGAAATGGAGAACAAGACCCCAACTTGACAAGAAGAAAGGGCATCCCTAAATGGTTTTGGTGGTTAATGGCAACATATTTGATAGACTAACCATGTGTTTAAGTGTGATAGGTCTAAGCACATAATTGCACAAGATGGTTAGCAACCCCTCAAAGTGAAAATCTAGAAATATAGTGTTGCGATGCCTTTTCATTTGTTTGAGTTTTCGGAAAACCATACTATCAAGAGGGGTCCATTTTGAAAAGTATCAGTGGAATCAAATCACGCACACATAACCATATTTTCACCCACTAAGCCTTCCCAGTTTGGTGTGTGAGAGATACCCTCTAAAATCTGGATATTGGAGTTTTGGTTCTTCAGGTCAGGAACTTCCGATGGTTAATACCTTGGAGCTTCCTGCGACCGAAACTTCTTAGCTACCTAACATTATTGCAACATCTTTTTATGTACCTTTGATAATGAATCCTTGTCTTATGAGATGATTTATTGAAATGAAATATTGTCTTCTATATAATATAGATCCACATTGTTTTGCATTCTTGATGTTAGGATTGGCCACCTGGTGGATAGAAAATTTGGGATAATCACATATGCATTAGTTGGAACGGACTCGTAGTGTCATTAGATTGGTCACAATAATAAGAGTAAACACACTAAAGTATGTTGATAAATTTCCTAAGATACCCTATTAGAGATAAAAATGGCTAAAAGGGGTAGCGTTATTAGCTTGGTGACGATAAGAGTTAAATCGCTAGTGAGTTCCCAACTTCATGTCATGAAACTTAAGGGAATATTTTGTACTTATACTTAATTATGCATGTGCCAGACCCCTACCCATATCGACCGCGACCCGACCCAAACGGACACAAACAGAACGTTTGGGGTGACCGTATGGGTCGGTCCGGTGGATATGCCCTTATATATATGTTTTATATTGCTCCACAATGGTGACGAGCGATATCAAGTGAACCCATAAACTCCAGCCATTCTTATTTCAACTTGCAACAACTCTCTTTCACATTGCTTTGTTACATATTGCTTTATTTATTCATTTTATTGTTGTTTTAGAACTCTCGAAAAACCATCTCTGTTCTGTTATTCCATTTAGTGCATAGAAAGCTAGAATATTGACAATCTAGTTTGATAGAATAAGTAGCTTTACCTTTTTGCTACATCAGACCGATACTCTTTATTTTTCACATTGGTGGATGTTAACTTTCCATGCATTTGGGGACAATCGGGGAGCCATATTTAATACCAAAGGACACAAAACCAAAATCAATATGGGGGTTTCCATTCGACATGATAGATTTTTTTTTTTGGAAAAGAGTATATATTAATATCACAGGGATACCAATTACACCCAGCCTCTATAACAACACATGCCCTAGCGGCTCTACGGATGTACGCAACTCAGAAAAAAAGAATTACAAAAAAGAAAAGTCCCGCTACAGAGAACTAATCCTCAAAGCAATGGTACTGACACCATCAGAACAACACAAGTAGTCCTTCACTCCAATAACAACGCCTTCAAGAAGAAAACAGTGCCCAAGCGCCATCGCTGCCAGATCAAAGATCATAGGTTTTCACCCTGGAGAAAGTACTTGCTCACAAAACAATGCCTTCAACAAAGTCATTGCCAGGCACAACCAGTTAAGGCCAGACCTTGGATTTTCACCCTGCAAGATAAGACTGGGAACTCCCCATGTGTTGTCTTCTCGCACCAACAGTCGCTGCAACGAGTCCCAGATCACACAGCCAGTTCTTCGTTGCCACAAGAACAAAAATCACCATCACTACCCTCATATTTCCGCTTTTCTGACATTCTCCGCATCTGACTTCACCATATCTCTAAGAATGGCACTTGGTGGGAACAAACAACAGAGCTTCGCAACGCTCCTGCTGAAACCAAACGGCCAGAAAAAACAAGGTGCGCACGACCGAATACCTTCCGATCCAGCAATCTCCAGACATGATACGCCTATAGGAGTTTGCCGGTGGAGCCTTCCAAAACCCGCCTCTCCAGACCAGATCAACAAGGGCAGACATCAAGCAGATCTTCGTCTTCGTGCGAAAGAAACCAAAAGACCACCTCCTTTATTAGATCTGACACAACGATCCCCACATCGCCGGCCTATTTCCGCAGAACGGATCGAGCAGGCAATTAGGGATAGAGAGCCGATCTAGGTCTTCCAACGAATCCCATCGCCGACACCTTCTCCACCAGATCGGCACTTGCCCCACTCCGGTAGAGGCCGCCGCCTCGAGATCCAAGCTCCCACGAAGCCACCGCCAGCCGAAGCCGCGGAGACGTCGATGGTGAGGGGGGCCCGTCCAACACCGGCGATCTCTTCCCTACCGCCGTGCTAGGGCCGGGAGGCTAGATCCCCACCGCCCCCATCACCGGCGCCGCGCACTTAGGCCGGCTGCCCTCCGGGGGCGACGAGGGTCGAGGAGGGAGATGGATGAAGGGGGAGGAGGTGGCGGCGGGGTAGGGTTTGGCCCCCTCGGTCGCCAGGAGGGGGCGACGCGAGGGGGAGGAGGTATCGCGAGGAGAAGTGTCTGTTTATTGGCCAACTTAATTTGACGGTATGTACCGATCTCGACCTGATAGATAGCCTTTGAGTCCATGTACTTATTCCTTGGGAGTCTGGGAGATCATGTCACACCGTCCTTCGTAGAAAGTTTAAACAACCATTTACCAAGGAGTACCGTGTTTTTTGTCTCCAGATCTTGAATCCATAGGACAACTTGTTTTTTTGGACAACAAATGAGACTCTATTTGGCTAGGTGATACTTCATTTTCTCATTGTTATATTCAAAAATAAAAATCTCATTGTTATAAGAATATGTACATAAATTTATATAGGCTTTGCATTTACTTTTCAACGCTTGAATGCAAGCTCGTGTTAGTTAAAAGCATGGTTGGTTAAGACACGTTGTCTACATGAGGATCATTTTTTCACTTTTCAATTACTTGGATGTTTCCACAACCTTTCATCGGCATGCTTCCACCTTACATTTTGAAGCTATCAATTATGAATCGAAATTTGCTCGTAAAGAAGATGAAACTGTCCTCTCCCACATCATCTTGCGTGACATGTCCGCTAGAAGAACTAGAGATGGAAAGAAGTCCGGCTAGTCTCTTCATGCTCATTCAAACTTTGAATTACCTTTTTTTTTTTGGCAAAGGAGAGACATCTTAGGACCTAATCCTTTAATGGGGTAGTAGTTGTAGCTGTGGGTAAAACTTTTGTTCAACTCGTAAATTAGTAATTTGATTCGCCTACTCTTTACTATAATGAAATAAACATTTTAGAATGCGGAGCATCAAAGTTTTATCTTGATTATTTATGCACCCTTTTTTTCTGTTTTAGTTTTGTCTGATGATTATTTAAGATGCTTCACCGGGCCGTTGATCCATATAATACCAAAATACAAAATATGCTCATGGTACGATCCATGAAAAGAAAAGAAAAAAGCATTGTTTTGGAGAACATCAAAGAAAACTAGCTCCTCTTAGCTAAATTCTTTTTTAAAAATGGTGAGCCCAACCATTGCATAGAAGTTTGTAGAGCGCTTTTATGTCAGCAAGCGAAATTTCCAGGGTATGAAAATCAAAGTATACAATTTATAGTCAATACGAAATCCATTTACAAAAAAAAGATCCAGTATATAATGAGACCGCTTTCTACATGTGCAACCAAATCGATCAAGAATAGTGAGAAATCTTCGTGACCACGATTAGGCTTCCCAGGTTCCGCAGAAGCAGAATATTACAAACCTTCTCTTGCAAATATCACTCACCCAATCTTAATGAAAATGACACGTCGGTATCTTGTGTATCGACAGAAAAAAATATATAGTCCTACTACGTCCGAACAGTTGCTCGAGATTGTAGAGCGTTGGTTTGGAACTGGACGAGTATATATCATCTTTACGCATGTCCGTCTATGCTGGTCCTCTGAATCTCTGTTTTCCGTGGCGGCGCATGACATTTTCCCTTTCCCAGAACAAGGTTGTTCCACCTTTGCAACCGTTGCAATTGAACGGTCATTCTCCCGTGTTCCACCTTCAAGAAAGGAGAGAATGATTGTTCATTGATCAGGTTAAGCGTGTCGAGTACTCCCACGGCAATCATAGGAGCTCTTTGTACCCCAAAACATTCGAGACCAGGATCGACAGCAAAACGATCGGAGCACCTTAAATCTTACACGCAACACTGCAACAGTACTTGTTAGGCGAAAGCGTGAAATTGCCGTGCATCCTTTAATAAATCCAGGTTCGGCGTCCGTTCTCCAGCATCCAAATGCGTATGGGCTAAGGACTCACTCGGTCGGGGATGCATATCCAAGATCTGATGTGTTTGCATCCACACGTCTCTGGCCAACAGATACCTGCTCTGCTCCTCCTCCATAGTAGTACTACTACTGAGAGTGCAAGCAATGCCTTCCATTGGCCCTAATTATTGGCGCTGTCCCGCTAAGGAAGGGTCCGTCAGCTTAATGCGATCCTGACTGTTCCCTCTGCTTCGTGTTTTCTTTCCGGCTCGTGTATGCCACCACTGTGGGAGCAACATCTGTAGAGTAGCAGCTAGCAACAGGACGATGGGCACAGACTGAACTTGAAGGGGGGAGGGAGGGAGTGTTCGGAAAACAAGGCGGCTTGCCCCAAGTACGCGCTCGTCGACACCTGCGCGATCGATAGATAGATGGACATGGGGGGTTGCTTCAGCTGACATCCTCCTCCGGTCGCAAAAACTCGGCAAGGAACTCTGCGAAATCATCGGATGTAAGCAGATTGCAATCAAGGCAGACGGAGACGGCTGCTAGCTCCTTTGCCTGATTATCCTTCTTCCCTCCCAACAGCGGCCTCCTTTTATTTTTTTCCTTTTCCTCCCCGTCCAAAACGACCCAGCCACTATACTACTCCTACTGTAGCTGTAGTAGGAAGAGGAGAGAAAAAAAAAGGTAAGGCCCGCAAAAGTCCAAGGGAATATTAGGGGGCGCGCTACGCGACAAGGCGCCTGCCATGCTCGGCGCCCCGCTTGAGTCCACTAGCCAGATGCCAGCCCCTCCTCTCTCTCCCCCGGCCCACGTGTACGACAGCGATCCCTCCGCGCCACCTCCCGCTGCAAGGGTAACCTCACCGTCGTCGTCAGCCACTCTCTTCTTCCGTTCCGCCCTCCCCCAACTTAATGCACCGCTCTTTGCTCTCTCTTCCTCTTTTTTATATACTACTCTACCACGGCCGGCCTCGTCTGCTCCTCCCCTCCCCCTCCCACCGTTCTCGTTCGGCACACGCTAGCTTTCCTTTCCCACGCCCCCGTCGACCGGTGGTTGCCGCGCCCGCGACTGGCCGGTAGCTCCGATTGCCCCCGCGCGCGCGCTTTTATGCTCCACGCAGCTCGCTTCTTCTTGGACTGTCGTAGCAGCAGCAGCACCACCACCGGGAGAGGTTTCGGAAGCAGCAAGGTTCAAGCATGGAGGTCGAAGCACCGGCCGAGCGCGGCGTGTCGTCTTCCGCCGCGGCGCCTCCGCCGCAGCTGCCGCCGCCCGGCCCGCCCGCCAAGAAGAAGCGTGCCCTCCCCGGCATGCCAGGTGATTATTTAATCAATTTCCCGACTGACCAAAACCGCGCGTGGTTAATTTACCGAGTCAAGCGTTGCTTCCTCGTCGGGGTTGATCGATCGATGGCGATACGATGTCTCCTGACCTGCACCTGCACCTGCGCGCACGCAGATCCCGACGCGGACGTGATCGCGCTGTCGCCCAAGACGCTGATGGCGACCAACCGGTTCGTGTGCGAGATCTGCAACAAGGGGTTCCAGCGGGACCAGAACCTGCAGCTGCACCGCCGCGGACACAACCTGCCGTGGAAGCTCCGGCAGCGGAGCGGCAAGGAGGTCCGGAAGCGGGTCTACGTCTGCCCCGAGCCCACCTGCGTCCACCACGACAAGTCGCGCGCCCTCGGCGACCTCACCGGCATCAAGAAGCACTTCTGCCGCAAGCACGGCGAGAAGAAGTGGAAGTGCGAAAAGTGCTCCAAGAAGTACGCCGTGCAGTCCGACTGGAAGGCGCACACCAAGACATGCGGCTCGCGCGAGTACCGCTGCGACTGCGGCACCCTCTTCTCCAGGCAGGGTCCCCGATCCTTTTTTGCTTCCATTTTCCCTCCCTCCCGATTAATTCTGCTGTGACTGACTCCTGAACAAACTGGTGTGCAGGAGGGACAGCTTCATCACCCACCGCGCCTTCTGCGACGCGCTGGCCGAGGACGCCAAGGCGCGCGCGCCGCCGCCGGAGGACGGGACCTCCGCGGCCGCTGGTCGTTCGCTCGCGCTGCCGCCACTACCACCAGCCGCACCGGCGCCACTGCAACAGCTGCCGCCGCCGCCGGCCCCTGCACCCGCGCCGCAACACGAGGAGCAAGGTGCGTAATCATGGTCAACGCAATACTATTCGTCCGTCCAATTTAGCTGCTCCCATTCAGGCATATTACTTGGTCAAAATCGACAGTACTGATAGTAGTACCACTTCTTTGACGCTTGTGTTAGAATTTTGGATTGTTGTGGTCTTGTCTGTAAAATCGTGAACCCGCAGAGACACTGGGAAGAAGTTACAGTGATGAATTTTTGTCTGGAACCCCGAGAGTTTCCAAAAAAAAAAAATGCAGCGTTTGTCCGATAGTCAAGGGGAGCATCTCATTATTTTACGCACGCATTAGAATACACCAAGATACTACTATGAGTTTTGGAATTTGGGGATTGTTTTTGAGAAGGATCGTGCAAAGGTGTCCTCCTGATTTCTGTATTAGGGGCCTTTGTGATGTAATCTCAGTTGAAGTGGAGAACCTTTCTTTCTGGAATCCGAATCATCGGCCGAGAAAGCTTGTCCACGAACACACGAAAAAGGACCCATCATGACTTGGCTCCTCTCTTGTTGCTTTCTGCGGCGTGGCGTCTGTCTTTAGTGGCCGAGCTTTTGGAGCTTACTACTATCACTAATCTAATGCTAGCTGTAATCTGAATCTTGCTCCTGATTCGCTGACACTTCGGTCTTCATGCAGAGTGGGAGATCAGCGCCGCGCCTGAGCCCGTCGTCCAGTTCGCGCCGCCGCCGGTGCCAATGATGCCGTCCCCGCCTTCGGTCAACGGTGCCAATGTCAGTGCCACCACCAGCAGCGTCTCGGCCAACTCGCAGAGCCTCCTCGGCAGCATGTTCGCGCCGTCCTCCGTGGCCCAGCCGCCGCTGTACCAGGAGCGCGCAAACAAGCCGCCGTCGCTGTGCCTGGCGACCGACGCCTCGTCCTCGCTCTTCTCCGCCCCTGTAGCTGACCGGCAGCAGCCGTCGGCTTCCCCGTCGCCGCACATGTCCGCCACGGCCTTGCTCCAGAAGGCCGCGCAGATGGGCGCCTCCTCGTCCAGCTCCTCGTTCCTCCGCGGGCTGGGCCTCGACATCTCGTCCTCCTCGTCCGCGGCGTCGACGTCGTCGGGTCAGCAGCAGCATCTGCACCACCACCATCACCAAGAGGCCGCCATGCAGATGCCGTTCCCGGACGGGGGTTCGCTGCAGCCGTGGCCCCCGCGTCTGGAGCAGGAGCCGGCCCCGATGATGTCGGCCGGGCTCGGCCTCGGGCTTCCGTACGACTCGACCGGCGGCTTGCCGGAGCTGATGATGGGCCAGTCGTCGCTGTTCAGCGCCAAGCCAGCCACGGTGGACTTCCTGGGCCTGGGAATGAGTCCCACGGGCGCGGCCACGAGCAGGGGGTTCTCCGTGTTCGTGCCACCGATGGGCGGCGCGGTGGGCATGGCCGGGAGCGTCACCGGCGCCGCCGGGGAGGCGTTCGGCGCGGCGCGTGGAACTCAGCCGAAGCCGTGGGAGAGGAACCCGAGTAGCTCGCCGATCCTGTAACGCTACTCTCGAGGCAATAACAACACGTAGCTAGTAGCGCCGCCCAGGTTACGTTTAATTAGCAGCTGGAAGTAGCCCTTCCTTCCACTCTCGATCGATGTTCTTTTGTTTCTCTAGCTTAGCAAGAACTTAGCACAAGCAAGTTTACTTTTGTTTAGTACTCCACTTAGCAAGAGTGTACTGCCACGAAAAGGCCTGGTCCTGAAGCAAGTTTCCTTTGTTGTTATTATCCTCGGTCTCTTTCTCTTCCGGGCCTTCTCCTCTTTGTCGTCTACCGTTTGTTCCTCCTCGTTTGCTCCCTTGTTCTTGTCATCTTGCTGCCACGGGCCCCCTGCATTTAAGCACAGCAGTAAAGCAGGTTACATAAGTGGAATTAAATCTGGTGCCCACCTGCCTGCTGCCTCCCCCTTCAGCTATTGCAGTGGGGGTGACCATGAGAGCATTCAAACTACTACCCCTACCCTAATTATTCCGAGCACGCATCGTCACCGTCATCAGATTAGGAACAATTCTCCCGCTCCTTGCAATTCATTCATTCATAGACACAATAAGTAATGCTACTAGTACTACTTCTGTGGCGCCAGGTACATGCATGTGTTGGTGATTGATGCCTTAAATAGGATATCTCAATGATGTTGTAGTAGTATTCTTTTCGTGGGTGGTTGGCTGCCTGCGTGGTGCGTGCCTCCATCAACGGCCGACCTGATCTTTGTTTAGTCTGTTTTGCATGCGATTATAGATATAATTGCAGCACCCTAAGTTTCATATTACTCGGGTGTTGACAATTTTTTGCTAACTTAAGTCTGTTTATTGGTAGCTCGTACCTATGGACCCTATTTTAGTATGATGATGGCGCTTGACGAATGCTACGTTAATACAATTGCAATTATTGGTTGGACGTCTTCTTCCGGTACAATCTTGTCAATGTAGAGTGGAAGGAAGCATAGGGAAGGAACTACTCTACTACAGTGGTAGTAGGTCATGTTCACATGGAATAATCGGTGGTTAGAACAGTGGAATCTAGCTAGAGGGCAATGCTACTATCTCACCCTGAAGTTTACGGCACATGATTATCATCTTGTGCGACGCCGGAAGAAAAAAATGAGAGGAGAAGATTGAGACGCATCCTAAATGGACACTGTTAATTCGTTTGGTTTGATTTACTCTTGAGATTTGGCAGCAGTACTTCCTGCTCGATCTTCCGGTACGAAATTGCTGGGTTCAGTCAGTGAGAAGTGTGGTGAGGTCTCAGCTTCCCCGTGAGTCTGTGGCTCTGACTTGCTTTTCGCTTGCGTTCGAGTGCCTGCCCGGCATGTGACCAGGGACGCTGCGGCTTCTGTGGTATGGGCAGGTCGCTTTCGTACTCGTATCATGACTTGTGACTGCTAAACTCTGAAGAATCCGCGTAGCTGCAGGGTATGATCGATGGGCTATGATCTGAGAAAAGATCGTGTTGCTGAGCGCCGATGATTTTTTTTTTTTGAACGGATAAGGGGCCTCGAAGGGCCCCGAAGCTGCATTCAATTAACCGACGGTGGGTGCACAATACAATCAGGGCCTAGAACAGAAAAGGAAATTACAACAAAGGCCAGGAAATTTGCACCGAGGACCCTGACAGAAAAAGCAGAAAAGCAATCGAGTCCAGGGTTCTCTCCACCGAGATTGAGCCACGAGCGCCGGCCACCATGACTTCGCCGGGGACGAACCACTTGGCGCTGACACAGGGGGAACTCCGGCGAGTGACTCCGAAGAAGGCCTCCACTGTGGAGGTTGGAAAGGCGTCGTCTTGACGCCACACAAGGCCACCATCTTGGCCGAAGCTCGCGTTGGCAATCGTAGCCGCCGCGGGATTTGCTCGACGTTGTAGCAGCAGGTTGACGTCCCACCTCAACGAGGCCGGGAAGCACTTGTTGCTTCGCTTCCTCCCCTCGCCTCCACGGCCGGCCGGAGAAAACGTCGCCACGCAGCACCCCTCTCCATCAAGGCAAACACCAACCTGCGGAGGGCAAGGCCGCCCCCCCCCCCCCGCCGCCAAGGCCACCACGCCGCAGCACAGCTCCCCCTCGCCACCATGGCCGGACAGGAGCTGCTCCGCCGCGCAGCTAACTGCACCATCGATCTCCTCTTCCTCGCAACCACTACCGGCCGAGAGGAAACCAAGAGTGCAGCACCTCAGCATCGGAGGGCAGGCCACCACCACGAAATTATTCAGTGGTGCGTCGGTTCCCGTCTCCACTTGGGCCTCCATCCATTAGAGAAGAAAAGCAGAGACAAGGAACCCTAAAACTACATAGATCTGGGTGGCAAGATCTAGAGTTCCGCACAAACTACCGGGGAAATAGCCCCAAGACGGCAAGTTGTCGAACCTACAACTACTCCTATCTACTCCTGCGTCTTCCCTTCGCCGTCTCCGGCCGGCGACGCCGGCGGAGAGGGCTAGGGGTCGAGCCGGGCTTCTCCGGGAGACTCTCAAAACGGGAGGGAGGGAGGAGGGAGGGAGAGGGCTAGGAGTGGGCACGAGAATGATTCTCTTGCATAACACTTGGGGATCTCTAGATAGAATTCTTGCGCCGATGATGATTGATGCTCCGTGGAAGTGCTTGGTTGATTGATTTGGCTTTGCTTTCCGGAAAATGTGGTGAAGAAACACATGTAACTGCATAGAGTAGTGGTTAAGCTACAAAAAGTTAGCTTTGGTCACTCTTAGATGTACTTTGAACTCCTTTTATATACTCTTAGACGTACATACTCCCACCTTCAGTATACCTCTTACCTCGTTGGTCTCCTTTGATTCATTGAATTTTGAAATATTTATATAGGGTTGACATCCTATGGAAATTTTCCTACAGAAGTCATTTGAAATTGAAAAAAATCTCATAGGAACCTCGTAATGTAAAAGTTCATAGCCAAAAATTTATTTGGTAGGACTTCATTAAAAATTTCTACACTGCATCAAAGGGAATTGCTCTTGCCATAGAATTCAGGTGAATATGACATGGCAATCCTATGGGTTTCCTATTCCTACACTTTTCCTATCTTATGAATCAATTGAGCACTTAACATTGTCAATATACCTCATCAATTATTCTAAGATACCTCAATACAAGTATATGAAAACATCAATGGAGCTTTTAGTTTTCTTAACACGGCGATTTTCAGTATAGAAAAGCAGTATATATATACAAAAAAATATAAAGTATATACACTAAAATGAAATTTGTCGTAGAACTAACTTTGGGTATATAGTATTTAGTAATGAAGTATAATAAAAATATAAAGAGCTATAATCATCTATGTAATGTATTGAACTGTGTCACTGCATACACCTAGAGCAACAAATCATTTCTCCATATATATTTTGATGAATGGACAAGCCCTGATTTCATTAATAGAAACCAAAATCTATGGAATTCCATAACTAGCCTGCCAAATTTCACAAAAAGGACTACGACCCGGTTCTTTTAGCGGCTTCTTCGATAAGCTACCATTCCCTACCTTTCTAGGAAATCCGGTTCCAAAATTTTGTGAGGCTTTCAAAATGGTTAAGGCTTCCAATCGCACTGGGATTGGGACCTTTTGCACTACTTTCTTTTGTCGAGTAACTCTTTCAATCTTACCCCACCATGTACTATCCCATTAGTCTTGCTATACAAAAATTCCATCTTCTCCCTGCATTCAACACCTTGGTGGAGACCCATAGCGGAAACTTCGCAACTTGTTGTAGTTCTAGTTTTTTTGTTTTCCTTCACCTGCAATTTGCTCCACCAATTAATCAACTCGCATCTTTTGAATATTGACTCAATAGGATCATCCGACCATTTGTTCTGAAAACATGAGAGATTACAAGTTTTTGATCCCCTCAACACCACTGAAACACCCATCGTGACTAATTTATTTTTCTTCCCCCCAAACTTCTTATAGTTATCCAACGAGATATGAAAGGATAGAGACAGTAACCTAGAGGGGTGGTGAATAGGTTTCCACAAATTTTACCTTTTTCACAAGTTTTAGGCTATACAAATAAGTAAGGTGAGCCAGACAGCTAGATGAAACAATCTATATGACATAGTAAGATACTTCAAACATGACGGCTATCACAAAGTAAATAACACCAGTAAAGAGGCATGACAAAAATAAGAGAGACACGTGAAGACAAAGATGTAACTTGGTGTTTGCTTTCTTGGGACAAAATTACATCACTGTTGGAGAGGTGTGGACCTCTAAACACCATGAAATCTCACATTCTTTCCCTTGAGCCTCTCCCACGTAGTAGGAGATCAATCGCAGGCAGTAATCCTTAAGGCGACTTCCAAACCCTCACAAACTTTTATGAAACACAATCCACAACCTGGGAGGTTACAGGCGACCTAGGATGCCCAGATTTCCCCATAGAACCAATAGTAACAAGCAACTTGCTGAACTCAAGGGGGAATCATGATTTGTCTTGGTCAAAATTTAGACCCGGAACTCCTCTTTTGATTCCTTAAAGGAAATTGAATTTTGGGAGAGGATATACGAGATCTCAAGCTTTTGGTGGTGCTCAAGAATGGAGGGGAGACTGCGGTGTTCCTCTTTTTCATGCAACAAGGTAGGTACCCTTTGGTGAAGAAATAATAAATTATAAAGGTTCATCAAAAAACTAGATGTTGAGCATTTTCGTGACCACTGTGTGGATTCAGTTTGGATTTCTTATGATTTAAAAAATGACATTTATTAGACGTGGTTCTATTTTTTTTTGGATTTTATCAGCATATTTTCCTTCGGGAAGTGTGATAACTCCATCATTCTACCTATCAATGTCTAAAATATCTTCTTGAAAATCATCCATCCTTTAAAAATTGTCGACTTGAACAAGATGTGAGAGACTTTGTTAGAATTCAAGGATAAATTCATCAGGTCCTACAGCCTTATTATTTTCCATGTTTAGCACAACGTCCTTTGTTCATTTTTCAAAAATCTTTGTGCCGTTAATTTTTTTGGTCAATAGATTTGTTTTTCCGCATCGGTACATCATGACTCCCAAGTGCAGAAGATCAATTGTAGTACCTTTTAATAAGAAAAGATTGTCAAACGCACGAGAAGCTAAAGGTATTGGTTAGCAACTTTGACAAGTAAAGCAATAAAAGATGCAGTGGTTTGGTGTTTTGGGTTTGTAATCTGCAGTAATATAAATTGCTGAAATTAAATTGTAGTAAATAGATGCTCTTAGTAAGATAGATCCCAATCCTATATGTATCAAGATGACTAGCTCATGTGTGTATTCGTATATGTGACAAACGTTTCCAAGAGCGGCATGAATTTACCTGGTAGACAGATTTCTATACAATATAGTGAATATCTTGTCAAGTTTAGCTCTTTTAGGACGGACACTAGTGTAGGTGCTTCCATAAATATGAGGAAGTACACCCCTTATGATGAGTCTTATAGCCATTTTCATGAGCAAACATAGGAATCATTGAGTCATAAATGTCTCACCATAGCATTAAGTTCATGGGTCCCGATATAAATCCCTCTAATGCAACTCAAAGTATTGGAAAACGGTTTATATCATACCGTCCCTTCCAACCCTCTTCATTACATTAAAGTGCAACCCTATAAGCCCATATTGGTGAAGTCATATGCAGTCGACGTTCGCACATCACCATCATAGAACAACATAAAAGATATAAACTTGACCAAATACTCACTGCATATTATATGGAAATCATAGCCAATTCATCTTATGCCCTCGGGAACATGGTGATCTACTCACAAGTGTCAAACATTATATGGATCAGTGGCATGTGGACTACAACACAATCTAAAAATATAATCTCTCCACCTAATAAAGACAAGTTACCAATCATAAATATGTAAATAGCTCTCAAACAATATCTAGGGTTCAATCAATAACGAATTATGAGGGAAATGAGATGGATCTTGGAGATGGAGGTGGTGATGATGTTGGTGTTGATGGAGAGGCTTCCCTACGCCAAGGAGGAGTGGTGATGATGATGGCATTGATTCCCCCCTTGCCAGAGGCTCCGAAAAAAGCAGGATTTGCCCTCTCCCGAAGTAGGAGAAGACTTTCGCCTCCGCCGCTGGCTCTATAAATCGTGGAAAAAAATAAGGCGTAGTTACGGAGGCATCTTTAAAAAGGAGGAGTCAGGGCGACGCTCGAGGGCCGGCCGGGCCTAGGTGGCGCATGCACCCATGTTGTTCGTGCCACATGGCCTCTTTCGGCCTTCGAGGCTCCTCACGTGTGTTTTCTTCTCTCCATAGTCCTTCTCATGATGAAAAACTGATCAGATATTTTTCCTTCAATTTAGTGACGTCTAGAAGGTCCCTGAAACAACAAAATAATAAAAAAGAGGTTTTGTGTCTTCCAAAAATTAAATACCAATGAAGGAAACTTTGTAGTAGCGTCCCATAAATCATCTAAAATGCATAAATAAGGATTGAACAATGCAAATATCATTCTATGATGAGCATATATGTTGTTATTATGATTATGCAAAGTGCAAGTATCAGTACACGTGTGAAGGTCATAGATGATAGCACATAGAGACAGAGAATTTATACAGTTTGGGGTGAGGCTACAACGTTTAGTAAAAACCTTACTCATGTTAAGTTTGTGATGAGTATATAATCTTTGAGTATGCTCGAGGACGAACACAAGGGGTACTAGTGCTCGCATATGGTGGATGGATGGTGAGGTTTTTCTTAGATGAGTTGTTTGAGAGTCTTGTGTCCTGCTCGGTGGCCCTAGGTCCCTTATATATTTGGAGACTTAGGGTTGTATCGAGTCTTTTCCTACGATGACTTGATATCCTTACAAGATAATGCAAATTCGATATGAGGTTTGATATAGATTATATTTGGTTGGATCCTTTGCTTGATCGTGGCGTGGTTTGCATTCCAAGATAGTCGCTTAGTTTCCTAGATCGTGTGCCCGTACCCTAAAGCCGTGGAGGTCTTTGGTCCTACTTCCTTGTCGGTGGGCCTAACCGGGGCCCATGAGCTTGTCACTTTTGAAGGACCTGGATGTCGCCTAGAGGGGGGAGGGATGAATAGGCATTTTAAAACAACCTGTTAAGGCTCTAATAAATACGGAATAAAACTAGCATTGAATTTATCAAGAACAAAACCTAAATCCACTAGGTTCATCTAATACTTGTACTTGTGGACTGCTCCTCCTTTTTATACCGGTTTAGCTCTAGTTGCTCCATGTGCTCCTCGCATGTTCCTTCTTTTGCTCCTGGCCTGCTTTTCCTTATGTAATCATGCTAGATGTGATGGCTTTGGAGTGTTGGGTTGATGAATTGGAATGAACAGGAAGTGTTCTTGTTGCTTTGGTGGTGATCTGATGAATATGAACTGATGTGGATGTGGGTGAGAGGTGGAAGTGGAGAATTGGAGTGTGTGTGTGTTGTGGCTACTTGTTCTCTTTCTCTTCCCTGTTCTTTCTTCATATGTTGACAACACAGATGTTTGCATATGTTGTGTGAGATGCTTACATGTGGGCTCCATTAGTGAAAGTTTCCATGTCCAGAACTCCTTGTTGTGGATGAGTTCAAGTAAAATGATATTTCCTGGATATGACCCTTTTTTACTTTTACAGTCAAGATGAAAATTTCCCCTAACCAATGATGCAAAAGGCCGACTCAATAATCTTGATAAGATCAAATTCTAAGTTTTCCCCCTTTAATTAAACACCGAATGATGATCTGGGCATCAGCAACACTATGCCAAATCTGAGAGTAAACTAACCAAAACTAACCTTTTTTCTTTGTTGTTTGTTTTCTTTTGTCGCCTTTTGCAGGGATTAAAAATAATAAGAAGAAAGGGTATGGAAGATGAGAAAGTACATGGGGACTCTAGTTTAGGGCTTTTCCTTTTGTATTTGTTGTAATCTTCTTTTAATTTTAGATATTGTAAAGACATTGTAACATCCCAGCATTAGAGCCTAGAAATAAGTTGAAACCAGATGTGTGCATTGCATTCATGCATAAAAAATCCGAATAATTTTCGTGCTTTTAAACAAAACTTTTCAAAGTGATTGAAGCTTCTCTTAGCTTGATGGAATGGAAGTAGATCATCAAGTTAACTGCGATAAGTTTCAATAGGACCTTTGTTACAACCTCATATTGGGCAAGAGAGATTTGATCTAAGGGTAGATCAAATGTACTATAAGTTAAACCTCAATACAATGAGAATTATCTTTGATCATTAGGTGATCATGTTATAGTAATCATTATAATCATTCATAAGTACCAAGTTAAAGATATAAAACAAATAATAGAAATGTGACCACTATAACTTAATTCCATATGCATACATACTGAGTATCATAGTAACACCCAATCTTAAAAACTCCTTTGATGAGTTGGAGTTGGAAAGAGATTAAGTCAAGGTCATCCACTATATAGATCTCTTTCTTCTATAGAATCTACATAACACTTATTTCAATATCTGTTGTTCATCATTGTTGGATGATTCCCCATTGATTCACAACTTCTTTTAACTATCAGTCTTTGATCTATTATTTGATCTTATCAGAACATCTACTCAAATTTTCTAATAAGGGCAAAGACCATTAGTAACCTTAATCCAATATAAGATACTAAGGAGATAACTTTCAGACAATAAAAAATAGGATTGATAAAGCCCTGCTTAGCCAACTAATAATTTTAGTAATAAATGATTACAGAATTATAATGGTAATGTTTTGGCCACCAACATGGAATGCTTATATTTAGTATAGGTAATACTAGTGGGTAGAACATGATTGGAACCTTAGTAAAGATAAGTGATCCCAGAGAAGTCTTTGCAAACCACATAAATATAAGTTAGGGATTGAAGTGTAAGTTATGAGGGTTAAGTACTTGTAAGATGGTGTATTCAACTAAAGTTAGTGTAGCATAGAGTCATAAATTGGTGTTATTCATCTTTAAGGAAGGCTAGGAGTAAAGTTTGAAGGAATTACTAGTTGGATGGAAGATTGTCAACAGTAGCATAGTAAATACAACCAAGCAAGGATCTGAGAAAGCTCTGTAGTGTCTTTGTGTCAAACTCATTGGATTCATCCATGAGTTTAGAAGAAGGACATATTGAAAAAGAAGATTTTAAGAAGTAAGTCCATCAAACTAACCATGATGATGGATAGAAAGGGGTATTATATCTAGGAAAGAAATTCTTTAATTAGAGATTCTAGATTGTGAAATATAATTATATGTTATATATAATTTTCTTATTTAATCTTGGTAAGCAATCAACTCTAAGTCCTAAATCAAGAATAATATCCATTTTATACCATTGATCCATCACTTAATGTCTATAACACTTTATAGAAATATTTCCCTATAACATACTTAAGCATATCTCTGTTAATTTCAACCACCATCACTATATGTGCCTAAGTATATTTTTATAAGTTCACTTCTATAAAACACTCTAAGGATAGCTTCTATTAAAAAGAGAGATTTCATCCAATAATATATACATATGGCAATATGCTTAGTTATTAAACCCTAACTCTTAAAAGGAATCTAAGCTTATACAAAACCCTAAAGCCAAGGGTAGTACTCATAATTCAAAACCCTAAACTTCTTTGTTTAATCACATACATTGCTATTTTCCAAATTAATGGGAGTAATAATCACCATATCAATGTCTTTATATTACATGCAGCAAATAATGGTATAAAATCATTATACTTATATATAAAGTTTCTATTCAAACTATAAGCTCACTAAAAGTTGAGTTATATACAAATAAGAATATATTACCAAGAAATCCCTAACACAAATAAGGAGAGAAAAATAATAAGAAGAAGTTTCTTCCAATTATTAAAAAGAGGTTATTATTGAGTAAATAAAAGAAATATAAAAAGAAGGCATAATAAAAGTTCACAAAGATTACCAAATATATTTTAATATTACTGCAAATATCCAGCAAATAAATCATACAAAGACAGATTCAAAATATAAATCAAATTTGAATCTAAATAAGAAAACATAAAATAAAAAAGGTAAAACAAATAAAAAACCAAACCTGGCCGCAGCCCAACACACTCATACTTACCTGACGCCTATGTGCAGCCCACAATAGCCCAGCACCAGCCCAGGTTCTTTTTCATCTGAGACTGACAAGTGGGGTCGAGAGAGGACCGCGGGTTGAGCTAAAGAAAACGTCAGGGTGTTATCCACAAAACGACCATCCTCATCACCGTCACGCACACAGACAGCTCGCTGGTGGAGCTCGCCGCCGCCCGATGCCGTCATCGCCGTCCTTGCGCCAAGATACTCGCCGTCATTGCCAGGAGGGGATAAGAAGGATACCGCGATGCATTGCTTCCGTCCCTATCCCCAATCCCTCCTTATCCTCTCAGATACGAACGAGACCGGACCCTAGCTCACCGGAGCCACTCCTCGCCCTCGAACCACGTCTTCCCACACCATTATGAGCCATCATGGAGAAGCGTCGTCCTCCGTAGATCCTCTGGGTAGAAGCTTGCATCAAGGGGAGCACTGGAGCGGGTGAATTTGGTCGTGTTCCTTCGCTATAGTTCGTCGGAATCCTCGTCGGAAAGCTCGATTCCGGACGCGCTTGTCCTCGCCAACCACTCAATCATCATCAGGGTGAGTTCCTGAATCTTCCAGCATCCTTGAATCGTTTGATCTCGTTGTAAATCGCCGTTTCACTGTAAGCCACCGTTGGCCACCCTTGAAACTCGTCGGAGCTGAGGCTCCGATGACCATTTCCGAGCGGCGCTGCCACTATTAGGTTCCGTAGGTCGCGCTGATTCAAACTAGATCCATCTTGTTTGCTAGGGCGTCGTGGATCATCGTCGGTGATCACTCACCGATGACGGTTGTAGTGCCGACGTCATGATCGAGCCACGTCAGTTCTTTTGACCAGTCTTTGCCTCGTGTGGTGGATGACATGGCTCAGGGCCCACATGTCATCGACAGTGAGTAGAAGGGGGATCAGTAGCAAAAGCATTTCTTTGACCTAAGAGCTGAGGTGGACAATGGCCCACTAGTCAATGACTGGGGCTAGCTCTGGGTACGGTATAAAAAGTATTTTCTATTAAGAATTAAATAAAATGTTATAATCCAATTAATATTATTCGAGAAATTTAATAAATGATTAAATCTTGTTTAATTATTAACTTTTGATTTATAATTCACAAAAATATGTGCAATATATGAAAATTTTCAGAACAATAAAATCTACAACTTAAAATTATTATAAAATAATATTATGAAAATTATTTAAATAAATATAATTGAGTAAAGGTTTTATAAATAATAAAAATTTAATAATTCATATCTTTATAATGATAAATGTTAATAATATAAATAAAATACCAAAAATCTTAGAAAAATAAGAATTCTAATTCAAAACTACAATCATGTATTATTAGTTCACTTAATTAAATATTTGTTATCTATTAAATAATTATAAAGTAATAAGAATTATAAAAATCATATCTTATTTTTAAATCACAAAAATAAATGTAATATATCAAAATGATCACAAAAATAATATCTACATATTAAAAATTTAATATTCTACTTTTGAGTTAAATAAAAATTCAAATAATTTAATAACTCAAATTTAAACTTATTTACTTTATTAAAAATTCATATAAGGATAAATAAAATTTATTAATATTTCTAAAATGAGTCAAATAAGTCTAATAAATAGTATTATTCTTAAATATTAATAATATAAAGCCATAATGGTTTAAAACATTATAAACATCTTTGTATTGAACTATCTTCAACTCTAAGTGAAGATTATATTCTCAAAGGATTCCAATTCATGATAAAAAACCTTAAAGAACATCTTGTAAATAAATCAGATTCTTTCCATTTACTTTAAATTATCAAATTATAAAAATTACCACAACACTATAGAAAGTTCAAAGGTAATTAAGTGAAAATATACCTGGAATTATAAACTCTACTCACTTATCTATAAAAGGTAAATGATATTATTCTATCATAGAATTAAGAAACCATTATCCCAAGTAAAAGAATAACCAGTCTTAAATAACTTAAAAAATACCTTTCAGATATACAAGATATCAATGTATAAGTATTATACTTTCAAAACTATCTATATTTTAAAGTTAACTTTAATCTCCAAGAGTCTAAATAAAATACCATACACATTACTATATGTTTTATAGTTAACTTTGGTCCGAAGTAGTTAAAACTATAAAGCCACTCAAGCCAAACCAATTGAGCAAACAAATAACATCACCCACCACTAACTAACCACAAGGTTTGTTTGGACCTTAGAAGAAAAACCTTTTCTTCGAAGGTTATCCTTTTTGCCACTTTAAATAAGAACTCTTGTATAAGTAATCCTAACTAGTATGTCATAAGAATGTATACTTTACTCCTACAAATGTGTTGTCTACAACCACTCGTAAACTCTAATACAAGTACAACTATGAAACTTATCTAAAAGAACCACACATTCTAAAGTAACCATTTCCGGAATCCAAACCCTAAAACAACGTTATCCCTGAGATTTGCGTTTAGAACATGCATCACATTACTTATGCATAAAAGCATATTGCTTCTTTAAAAATTAGTCCTTACTGGACCAATGATGCTGATTTCAGATTTTTGGATCTTATACTGACCCGAAGACCGTGAGTGCATAATCTTGCAATCACAAAAGGCAAGTTCACACTTGCTCATGTCCTTTATTTATTTTCTGTAAAGTATTTTACAAATCCAGTGTTATCTTCACCTGCATTTGAAAAAGGCCAAAAAACACTATTTTCAATAACAAAGAGGACTATTGATTACTGATCCAGGGTGATCAGCTAATCTATTAAATCTGACAGTTGGGATACCACTGTTTAGAACTATATCACCTAGGACTTAACAACCAATGTCGCCAGTGATTCTTGCGTCGTATATTACGCGTTGACCATGAGATTCGGAAAGGTACGGAGAAGTTAGCTGTATCTTCTACCTCTCGCATAAAGCCGGATGTGCAGGTCGTGTCTGTTACCCTCGCAGCGTGCATATTAATTGGTAATTCATAGAGGATATGCAGCATATGGGTGGGAACCCTCATCGTCCAACAATAGTTCTGACATCTAACGGTTTGTACAAACCATTGCCGTAATTCTTTATGTGGGCATGGTGTACACCAAGGAGGCATGCGGGGTCGCGAAGGGGGCAGTCATAGGCGGATCCATAGGGTGGCCAGGGTGGTGCTTGGACCACCCTGGAATTTTGGTCCGCTCCATATACCTAGCAGAAAAATACTTCTTCTATCCTGAAAAGAATATCGCAAATTTGACTAAATTTAAATTAAACTTGATATATTTTAGTGTATAGATTCATCTAATTTTTGAAAAATCTAAGTCATCTTTTTTGGAATGGATAGAGTATAAAAAAGGCTATTTCCAGAGGACGCGAGCAGCAAGTCGATCCCAAGAAAAAACATGAACTGGCCTCCTTCGTTTAGTCTTTCGGTTCATGACTTCCTCCATTCGATATTAGACATCACCGCCCGTCGCCCAAGATGGTCTCCTTCGTTCGGTCTTTCGCTTCATGACTTCCTTCGTTCGATATGGAGACCATCGCCCGAGCCCGGTGCCTCGCCGACTCCCGGCAACAAGAACACCTCCTCCCTACTGCTCCTCCCTCTAGCGGTCCCTCTGGATGGCTCAGGGCCGGGTTTGCCCCCCACCCCATACCCGCACCGACCCTCCCCCACGAATTGGCCCGAACCCGTCATCGGGTTTAGATCTTCACCATACCCGCTACCCACTAGGTTCCCTGGGACCCGACGGTACCCACTCATTTCCATGTCCTTTGCCTTGTCGAGCGTTGGCCGTTGGTAGAGGGAGAGCATCGCTGCAAGATGGGAGGCGGTGATACAATGGGTGGCAATGCAAGATGGGTAGGGAAGGGACGAGGGAGCGGGGGACTACAGACCTCGATCCTCCTTGCTTTAGTTTTGTTAAAAAAATTGAAGGTGGACCACCCTGCTTCCAAATTATGGATCCGCCACTAGGGACAGTGATTGGCTTGGATCATCTTATGGGCCCCACATCATGGAATTGTGGATGGGAATAAGCTGCCTGGTTGTGCAACAAAGAGTTGATCTCTCATGGGTAAAGTAACGCACCTCTGCAGAGTGTAAGAATTGTAACTTGTTACTCCCTTTTCCGGGAAGGAGCTGCGAACGCGGTGGGAAAGGATGTTGGAATTATGCCCTAGAGGCAATAATAAAGATGTTATTATTATAATTATTGTTCATGAAAAAGTTTATATTCCATGCTAGAATTGTATTAAGCGGAAACTTTGATACTTGTGTGGTTTATGAATAACACCGTGTCCCTAGTACGCCTCTATGGACTAGCTCATTGATTAATGATGGTTAAGGTTTCCTAACCATAGACATGAGTTGTCGATTAATAATGAGATCATGTCATTAGGAGAATGATATGATGGACAAACCCAAATTAAGCAGAGCAATTAGATCGTGTCATCGTGTTTATCTTTGCGAAGCTTTTTCCTATGTCAAATATTGTATTTCTTAGACCATGAGATTGAAGGGTTTTGCTGCATAGTAAATCAAAAAAATTCTACGGATGCGAACAAGAAAGCCAAGATCTAATCTAGGAGATGCAATAAACGAAAGGGATAATGAGATCTTCATACCCTTGAAGAAATCGCACAGTAGAAACGTTCAACAGAACGTGGTTGGTGTAGTCGTACTTGCCGTCTCCTCCTCGCGATCCGATCCGATCCTACGCCGCAAGTGGCGGCGCCTCCGAGAGATGCACACGTACGGTGCCGCGACGAATCCTCCTTCCTTGGTCCAGCAAGTGGGGTGGAGAGATAGATTGGATCTGCAGCACGACGGCGTGGTGCTATGGTTGAGAGTTTCTGCGGCAGGGCTTCGCCTACGCGTAGTCAGGAGAGAGAGAGAGGTGGAGGGCAGCAGGACAACGGATAGGGTTGAAGGAGTGGGGGGAGGGGTGCGCCCCTGCCTACCTTATATAGGGGGCTGGCCGGCCCCCTTGGCCCCTCCTCCAAGCCCTAGGGCGGCGTCCCCAAGGGTTGGAGTGGGGGGCAAGTTTCCCCCCTCCTTCTAGAAGGGTTCCCTAGGGTTTCCCCTAGGGTTTGGCCGGCTGGGCCTATGGGGCCTTGTGCCCCTGGCCCAATGCGGCCAGGGCACTCCCCTTAGTCCCACGCAAGCCTCCAACAAGTGGGGCCACGTTGGTCCCACTCCGGAAGCTTCTAGAACCTTCCGGTACAATACCGAATACTCCGAAACGATTCCGAACTCCAAAAACTGCTTTCCTTTATATGAATCTTATTCTCCGGACCATTTCGGAACCTCTCGTGATGTCCTGGATCTCATTCGAGACTCCGAACAAAAACTCATAAACGAATTATCCATTCTACCCTAGCGTCGAGGCACGTTAAGTGTGTGACTCTACGGGTTCGAGAATATGCAGACATGATCTTCTATCAATAATCAACAGCTGGATCTGGAAACCCATATTGACTCCCACACATTCATCGATGATCATATCGGATGAACCACGATGCCAGGATTCAATTAATCCCATATATATATTCCCTTCGTCACGCGATATTTTACTTGCCCGAGATTCGATCGTTGGTATCAGCATACCTAGTTCAATCTCGTTCACAGCAAGTACTTTACTCGTTCCGTAATCCGATATCACTTTGTGATTAACTCCTTAACCACGTGCTTGCAAGCAGTGTTGATATCGATAACCGAGTGGGCCCGAAGTATATCTCTCCGACTCAGGAGGGACAGATCCCATCTCAATACATACAACCCAACAAGTACTTTCCGATCACCTGAGAGACACCTTTATGATCACCCTCACATAGGATGACGTTTGATGACCTCAAAGCTTTCTTCCGATACCAGGGAGTTGCATTATCTCATGGTCTAAGGAATACAATATTTGACATAGGAAAAAGCTTTGCAAAGATGAACACAATGACACGATCTAATTGCTCTGCTTCATTTTGGTCTATCCATCATATCATTCTCCTAATGACATGATCTCATTATTAATCGACAACTCATGTCTATGGTTAGGAAACCTTAACCATCATTAATCAATGAGCTAGTCCATAGAGGCGTACTAGGGACACGGTGTTGTTCATAAACCACACAAGTATCAAAGTTTCCGCTTAATACAATTCTAGCATGGAATATAAACTTTATCATGAACAAGAATTATAACAATAACATATTTATTATTGCCTCTAGGGCATAATTCCAACAGTCTCCCACTTGCACTAGAGTCAATAATCTAGTTTATATCTGGCAACAATCTAACACCCATGGCATTAAGGTGTTGATCATGTTTTGCTTGTGGAAGAGGTTTAGTCAACGGATCTGCGACATTCAGATCCGTATGTACTTTGCTAATCTTCAGATCTCCATCTGTTATATAATCTTGAATTATATGAAAATGGCGGTTCATGTGCATGGTCTTTGGATGATATCTTGGTTCCTTAGCCAGTGCTATGGCGCCAGTGTTGTCGCATAATATATCTAGTGGGTCCAAGGAACTTGGAACCACACCAAGCTCAGTGATGAAGTTCCTGATCCAAACTCCTTCACTTGATGCTTCTGAAGCAGCCATGTATTCCGATTCTACTGTAGATCCCGCGATAACGCTTTGCTTGCAGCTTCTCCAGCTCACAACTCTTCCATTCAAAATATAAACGTATCCTGTCTGAGATTTAGAATCATCCGGGTTGGTGTCGAAACTAGCGTCGACGTAACCTTTTACGACGAGCTGCTCATCACCTCCATACACCAAGAACATTTCTTTAGTCCTATTTAAATACTTTAGGATGTTCTTTACGGTTGTCCAGTGTTCCACTCCAGGATCACTTTGGTATCTGCTCGTCAAACTAAGAGCATTGGACACATCCGGTCTAGTACATAGCATGGCATACATGATAGAACCTATGGTCGAGGCATATGGCACTTTGCTCATAGTTTCTCTATCGTTTACCGTAGCCGAACACTGAGCCTTTTGTCAATATCTTACCTGACAACAGGGGCAATGAACCTTTCTTTGCTTTATCCATTCTGAACCTTTTTAGAACTTTGTCTAGGTATGTACTTTGGTTTAAAGCTATTAGGCGTCTTTGTCTATCTCTATATATTTTGATGCCCAATATATAAGCAGCTTCTCCTAGGTCTTTCATTGAAAAACATTTATTCAAATAACTCTTCACATCGTTAAGCATACCAATGTCATTTCTAATAATCAATATGTCATCCACATATAGTACTAAAAATGTCACTGAGCTCCCATTCACTTTCTTGTAGATACAAGCTTCGTAGCAATTTGGAACAAATCCAAAGCTCTTGATCACTTGATCAAAACAAAGGTTCCAACTCCGAGATGCTTGCTTCAGTCCATAAATGGAACGCTAAAGTTTGCACACCTTATCAGCATCCTTAGGATCGACAAAACCTTCAGGATGCATCATATATAACTCTTCATCAATGTTGCCATTGAGGAACACAGTCTTGACATCCATCTGCCATATTTCATAATCATGAAACGCAGCAATTGCTAATAAAATCCGAATGGACTTAAACATCGCTACGGGAGAGAAAGTCTCATCATAGTCAACACCTTGAACTTGCTGAAACCCTTTTGCAACAAGCCGAGCTTTATAGACAGTAACATTACCATCCGCATCCGTTTTCTTCTTGAAAATCCATTTGCACTCAACGGCCTTACGGTCGCTAGGAGGGTCCACCAAAGTCCATACTTGGTTTTCGCTCATGGATCCCAATTCAGATTTCATGGCCTCTAGCCATTTCTCAGAGTCTGGGCTCATCATTGCTTCCTCATAGTTCGCAGGTTCACTGTTGTCTACCAACAAGACGGTTAAGACAGGGTTGTCGTACCATTCAGGAGTGGCACGCGACCTTGTCGACCTGCGAAGTTCAGTAGTAGCATCGTTCGAAGATTCATGATCCTCGTCATTAGCTTCCTCTCTTGTTGGTGCAGACAGCACTAGAACAATTTCATGTGGTGCGCTACTCTCCAACTCGAGAGAAGGTTCAATAACCTCGTCTAGCTCTACCTTCCTCCCACTCACTTCTTTCGAGAGAAACTCCTTCTCAAGAAAGGATCCGTTCTTTGCAACAAACACTTTGCCTTCGGATCTGTGGTAGAAGGTATACCCACTCGTTTCCTTAGGGTATCCTATGAAGACGCATTTCTCCGATTTGGGTTTGAGCTTGTCCGACATCAACTTCTTGACGTAAGCTTCGCATCCCCAAACTTTAAGAAACGACAACTTAGGTTTAGCACCAAACCACAGTTCATACGGTGTCGTCTTAACGGATTTAGATGATGCCCTATTTAAAGTGAATGCAGCGGTTTCTAATGCATAACCCCAAAATGATAACGGCAAATCCGTAAGAGACATCATTAATCGCACCATATCTAATAGAGTTCGATTCCGGCATTCAGACACACCATTGCACTGTGGTGTTCCGGGTGGCGTGAGTTGTGAAATGATTCCACTTGTTTTAAGATGCGTGAGAAAATTATAACTCAAATATTCACCTCCACGATCGGATCGTAGAAATTTAATTTTCCTTTTTTGATGGTTTTCCACTTGGTTCTGAAATTCTTTGAACTTTTCAAACGTTTCAGATTTATGTTTTATTAAATAGATATACCCATATCTACTTAAGTCATTAGTAAAAGTGAGAAAATAGCGATATCCACCGCACGTCGAAACACTCATTGGTCCGCATACATCGGTATGTATGATTTCCAACAAGTCCGTTGCCCGCTCCATTATTCCGGAGAACGGGGTTTTGATCATCTTGCCCATGAGGCACGGCTCGCACGTGTCAAATGATTCAAAATAAAGAGACTCCAAAAGTCCATCAGAATGGAGTTTCTTCATGCGTTTTACACCAATATGACCTAGACGGCAGTGCCACAAATAAGTTGAATTATCACTATCTACTTTGTATCTCTTAGCCTCAATGTTATGGATGTGTGTTTCATTGCTTTTGAGATTAAGAAGAAATAAACCATTCATAGCAGGTGCATGACCATAAAATATGTCATTCATATAAATAGAACAACCATTATTCTCCGATTTAAATGAATAGCCGTCTTGCAATAAACACGATCCATATATAATGTTCGTGCTCAACGCAGGCACATAATAACACTTATTAAGGTTTAAAACTAATCCCGAAGGTAAAACTAAGAAGAGCGTGCCGACGACCATCACATCAACTCTTGATCCATTGCCAACGCGTATCGTCACCTCATCCCTTGCTAGCCGCCGTCTATTCCGTAGCTCCTGTTTCGAGTTACAAATATTAGCAACGGAACCAGTATCAAATACCCAGGCACTACAACGAGCGCTAGTAAGGGAAACATCAATAACATGTATTTCAAATATACCTTTAATGGTGCCAGCCTTCTTGTCCGCTAAGTACTTTGGACAGTTGCGCTTCCAGTGACCCTTGTCCTTGCAATAGAAGCACTCAGTGTCCGGCTTAGGTCCAGACTTGAGCTTCTTCTCAGCAGGGCAACGCGCTTGCCATTGCCTTTCTTGAAGGATTTCTTTGCACCCTTACCTTCCTTAAATCTAGGGGTCTTGTTGACCATCAACACATGATTATCTTTCTTGATGTCCACCTCCGCAGCTTTCAGCTTAGCGAAGAGCTCAGTGATCGTATCAGTGGAACCAATTTGATTGTGAGTGACTACAAAACCTTTGTAGCTAGGAGGGAGTGATTGCAGAATTTTGTCAATCTTGAGCTCTTCTGGAATCTTGTAGTCCAGTTTCTCAAGACATTGAGTGTAGCCCGACATATTAATGGCGTGCTCACTAACGGAACTCCCTTCCTCCATCTTGTAGTTAAAGAACTTCTCAGAGATCTCATATCTCTCAGAACGGGCCTGAGTCTTAAACATGGTTTTCAGTTCCTCAAGTATCTCAAAGAGCCCGGCGAACTCCTCAAAACGATTTTGAAGGTCCGATTCCATAGCAAACAACATGGTACTCTTAATCACTCCATAATCATCTTTGCGCGACTGATAAACAGCTTTTTCATCAGCCGACGCATCAATGTCAGGGGCATCACCTAGCGCTTTCTCTAGTACATAGACCTTTTGTCCGCCAGCGAGAATGATTCTCAGATTGCGAAACCAGTTGGTGAAGTTAGACCCATTGTTCTTAAGCTTTTCTTTTTTCTTTCTCAGCAAAAACGTTGAAGTTGAAGTTGGACTTAGCCATTTGATCTACAAAATTTGCAAGTACAATTTATACTATGTTCATGATAACTAGTTCAACTTAATCAAATTACTAGATGAACTCCCACTAAATTCAACATCCCTCAAGTTGTTTAGTGAACACGATCCAAATTCATCACACCTAATCCGATATTCACGAGAAGAGATGTGGTTTCAATGGTGGACAACAAAGTGTCGATCATATCATTCATATCACTCATGCTTAACCTTTCGGTTCGTGTGTTCCGAGGCCATGTCTGTACATGCTAGGCTCGTCAAGTCAAACCCAAGTATTTCCGGGTGTGCAAAACTGGCTTGCACCCGTTGTATGTGAACGTAGAGTTTATAGCACCCGATCATCACGAGGTGCTTGAACACGACAAACTTTCGCAACGGTGCATACATGGGGAGAACACAATTTTTATCTTGATCTTTAAGTGAGGAATCATCTTATAATGCTATCGTCGCGATCTAAGCATAATAAGATACATGAAAGGATAAACATCACATGCATATAATCTTATGTGACATGGTATAGCCAATCTCCGCGCAATGATCTCTATCTTGTGCGTGCCAGCATGATCTCCATCATTCCACCATGATTGCCTCCACCACGAATAGCAACTACAACTATTGCTAACTACTTAGCGATAAAGTAAAGCTATTACATGGCGTATAAGAAGTTGACACGCAGGTCATACACAATTATAAATACAACCATATGGCTCCTACCGGTTGTGAACTCATCGACATGCAAGTCGTGAAATATTACAAAACATGATCATTGCAACATACACATCATGTCTTGGGCCATACCATATCACAAAACACTCCTTGCAAAAACAACATACACATCATGTATTGGACCCGCTGTGTTTCTGTTGTGCCATTCTGAGAGATGTAATACTAGTGAACGGTGTTTCATTGGTGTTATGTCAACGACTATAGTATACTACATCATGCAGTGGTATGCTGGGTCACCGCAAACACTATATTTGTATTTGTGTAATAAAGTTAAAATTTCCTTTTATACATTTAAACTTGTGAATTATATTGTATTATTGGGAAATGTAAATAAGGATCAATATTCATTATTATTGTATATGATTTTTTTTCTTATTTCCAAGATTTTATAAAACATTTATAAATATTTTTGTGATGAAGAATTCTTATATTTTAATTGTCTTTATTTTCTTTTACTTTACTCTTATTTATATATTGTATATAATTATTAAGAATGCAATTTCAATTCAAGACTTGTTTGAATTACATATTTACAACATTTGAATTTGAATTCAAATTTATCCTCACAAAGAAAGAAAATACATGAAAGTCGTGTCGAAGTTCATAGCACTTATTTGATGAGCTAAGCCTAGTCATCATAATAAGAGAAACCTCGATCACCTTGAGTTCAAACAAAAGCTCGATTTTTCTCTAGACTTTCTATGCATGAATGCAATGCACACATCTTCTCTCTATTTCTAGCCTCAAATATTGGGATATAACGGTAGGAAAGGAAGGAAGGAGAGGTGGAGGGAAGGGGGTGAGATTTGTCTAGTGTCGCTGGCAAGGGGGCCTAATGCTGGCTTTCCAGCGTGGCGCGAGTTGCCAGCACCCCAACTAGCCCAGTCCCTGGTCTTCGAGGGCGGCAAGGAGGTGCAGGACAGATTAGAGGGCGGCCCAATCTACCGGCACATGTTGGGAGCCTTCGGTGTGGACCTCTTTTGGCCTAAACCCCCAA
Organism: Avena sativa; assembly: GCA_916181665.1. NCBI lineage: Eukaryota > Viridiplantae > Streptophyta > Magnoliopsida > Poales > Poaceae > Avena > Avena sativa. The sequence continues at coordinate 445,397,627 of OV702293.1, read as the reverse complement.
CTCAGTTGGGAGTTGGGGTATGGTTAGAAACGCCGGTGGAGATGCTCGTACCGTGGCTAGAACCTACGACAACACCTTCATATTGGTGGTAGTCACTGTGTCGCCTGTCATCACCAAGATCGAGTCTTTGGACTCGAAATACAAAACCCTAGAACACTATGTCTTAAGTTCTGATATGTAATTTAAAATTTATTTTATCTTTATCTATGTTAAGTTAAAAAAATATGTGCTCTCTTCGTTTCGAAACAGATGTCGCAGGTTTGTCAGAATTTGGATGCCTCTGTCCTGGAATAAATAACCAAAATTTATTAAGATTAGCATTTATCTAGACACTAAACACGCCCACATTCATGCGAATCTAGACAAATCCAAATCGGGAGTACCTATTTTTGTTTAGTTTTTAATTTCTTTTAAGTTGAAAATGTTATAAAGAGACAAGACGAACGATGTTTTGTGCAAACTGAGAACACCGATGGTGCACAACGTGCCGCGTTGGAGTTGGGCTTAGGATCACTCCAGGTATACTGTTTTTTTGGTGCTTATTTTGCTGGTTGTTGCTGATCGCACTAGCGTGCGGTGGTTTTATCCGTATAGCTCGGGTGCCGGGGTACGTACTACGTAGCCGCAACCCTCTCTACACAAGTCTAGTCTAGTGTGATCATCGCAGTGGCAGCTTTGCCGGAATCTGCGTGCCGTCCGTCCCCAGTTTTTCAGCACGCCGTGGCCCCATTCTACAGTGCGCAGAAAGCCGTATCATGATCATAGCCTCCTCCTGTCACGTGGACGTACGTGCATGTGGCGACAGAGCAAAGTCCAAGCTGGGTCACCCCTGCAGTCTGCTTCCCACGACTAGCGTTGAATATGTGCGACGGCCCGAGGCTCCGACCATGTGCTTGCCTTGCAGCATTCCGTAGGGTGTCAGATGGGATTCCGCATAAATGCCACTTTTAGTTCATTTCTTAAAATCTAGTGTAAATTTTTGCTTAAAATTTACACTAGAATTTAGCAAATGAACTAGAAATGGGATTTAGGTGGGATCTCACTTGACACCCTAGCATTCCGGCAGTCAGGTTTTTTGGCTACGCCGTGGAATCTGGGTGCGCCCTGCGAGCCCTGAGTCAAGGTTTTGTTCACATGCGGACGAGGGTTTTCCTCCATTATTCTTCTTCTCGTCAAGGAGTGACATGCACACAGTTGGTAGAAAGCCCTGACGATTTCCAAAATTTTCGTCAGTTCTTATAGTTCCCAATCCGGGTCTATGGAAGAAGGATTACATTGCGGTAAATTTGTGGCTGTCGACTGTAAACATGAAGTTGTCGGGGGACCAACAGCGGGAGTTAAGAAAAACAGGACCAGGCCACGCACCTGCTGACGCGCAGGACGGCTTCGGCCCCTAGCCGATCGAAGTGCAGACAGAATGGCCAGCGCGGCGTGCGTGCCTGTCGTCGACGCCGGGCGCACCGTGTTCCCGCGCGCGACAAAGACTTCGGACCCAAGCTAATAAGCTAGCTCCTCCCCGTCCAGCGGTCCAGCCGATCACCCGGAAGAAGGAATGGCATCTACTATACGCAGATGCATGCACGCGTCGCCGCACACCACCCCGGAACTGTGCTCGTCGCGTAGGCGCCTACAACACGCCAACACGGGGCCCGTCGCATGCGCGGGGCGATGCAGGCGCGAGACCCACGCCGCGCGTGGGCGGGCGCACGGACGTCTTGCAGACTTGCAGGCTGCTGGGACATTCACATGGATCTGTGACCACGGCCGGTCAAACGCGACAGCTCGAAGTGAATGCCGTCCCCGCACCACGTCAGGTCGATCGATTGAGCGATCCATCGCCGCGGTGGTAGGCGTGCGTAGGAGCTACCCGTAAATGCCACCCACCCCCACCTGTTTGAATTCCTTGTCCGTCCAGGTCCCGCCGGCGTCGTCCATGGCGGCGGGCCGGGGAACCTGGCCGGCCGAGGATCGGTGGAGACGGGAGATGGAAGCGGCCGTGAGCATGCATGCAGTCCTCAACCTGCATGCGATCGAGTCGCCTGGCTGAACTCTGGCACGCGGATCAAAGCGTGCTGTTAACGTCGGTCTGGTCGTTCGTTGATTCATTCCCAATCTCCCATCGAATTTGTCTGTTGTTCCCACGTTAACATGTTCGGTTTTAGCATACAGGCGGTTGCTGTTGCTCAACATCGATCTGGGCAGGAATTGCACTAATGCCCGTATTAGTATCGCGTCGCGTCGCATCATAGTTAAACTTTGGGCGTCAGGTAATGGCTGTAGGCTGTAGGTGCACGATTGCACTGAAAATCGGGACGATTGGTCGGCACATCATGCTTTATTGCAGTAGTAGTAGAAGTGACATGGTTTTTAATCATCGCTACTGCTCGACGTGAAGTTGACTTCCAAGCATCAATCATCTGCGCCATTCTTGCTAGCCCTAGTGGCCTGAAAGTTGAAACTTTGGACCTATTGGACTGGTACAAGTACAAATCAAGGCACCAAGGTCGATACTACTAGTCATATTCCCGCCGTGCAGGCGCAGCTGCGGTCACGAGTCATCAACAGATCGATCCCGGGTTCAGAGTTCTAAACGACCCTAAACTGAACTTTTGACCGGACTGGACATTGTTTCGGTTAACTAGTGTTAATTACGAGTTTATGTCGGTAGCGGGGATAGCTCAGCTGGGAGATCGCGAGACTAAAACCTGAAGGCGAAGTTTTTTTCTTTTTTCAGGAAAAATCGCAGATCGATCCTGGATTCAGAGTTCCATACTAAACTTTTGGGCAGGACTTCAAACTATTTTGACGTAATTACGAAATTCACACGGTTGCGGGGATAGCTCAGTTGGGAGAGCGTCAGACTGAAGATCTGAAGGTCGCGTGTTCGATCCACGCTCACCGCATTTAATTTTTGGCCCAGCCTTTTTCCCGTGCGAGAAAGGAGTAGAGCATCAGTCAGCCCAGAGCAGCAACATCATGGGCCTTCTCGATTGTTTTTTTTTCCACAAACATTTGATTGTTGGGCCATAACACGGATGTGTGTCACAAGCAAAGCGATATGGCATGCCGGAAGAAACCTGCTTTGTGCTTTGTACCCATAGATAGCTTTGTGCTTTCCTCAAAAAAGAAAAAAAAATCCATTGCTTTGTGGAGAATTTCATCTCGGAGCTCGATCAGATAAGAAACCTGCTAAGAATGAGAAGAAAGCTAGGTCTCCTGCTCCTAATCAAGATAGCTTTGTCTCACTCCGGCCGTTTGTGCTTTGTACCATAGATAGCTTTGGCTACCTCAAGCGGCCGGAGTGATGAAGCCACACGTCGATGTAGGAGTAGCGAAAAACAAAGAGACAAGAGTCGTTGACACCAGCGCATTTCTTGGGAGCGTCAACGGTATGAATCAACAAACTAAATAAAATGTAGACATATTTTCTTACAAATTTAAAACACCGTATATTTTGAAACAGAGGAATTAGCTGTAAACCTGAAACTCTTGAAGTTATGGCGGCCAGGGAAGGTTTAACTCTAGCACATGACCTTCGACCGAGGAAGATCAGGATAGCCAACGACTACTTGGTCGTTATCAATTCATTGAAGGAGCTAAACCTTGGCACGTCTACTTTTAGGCTCTCCGACTAATCGATATACTTGGTTTGGCGATCCTCCCGATGTCACTTGTTTTTCCGCTTTTCGTGAGTGTTATATTAACGATTTACACATTACAACATGAAGTGGTGTGCTGGATAACCGCATGATAGTTGGTAGAAGAGGAGTTGGCCGAATTTATGTCCTTTATGCAAGAAAACCATGAAATTGGTCACCATCTTTTCGTCAATTGCCGCTACACCACTATGGCTAACATAACAGATTGGATGGGTCTTCAATCTTCATGCGATTCATCCGTCGCAATGGGTGGGTCTTACTATCAAAAGTAGATGGCCCATATTAGAAACAAAACCAACCCTAAACCGCAAGGCTATGACATCCCAAACCTTGTTCACCACATAGGAAATTTGGAACGAGCGAAACCTCCTGGTTTTCAACAACAATCATACCCCTTTTGTGGTTCTAGAGAAAATTAAGAAATAACCCCGCTTGGTAACCGCGTGTGCTAAACGTCTGTGTGAAATTATACTTGGAGTGTAGACTTTTGTAATATCGGTCTAAACTTTCTATTTCTTTGTAAAACTCTAATTCATAGATTTGAGCAAAATAAGACAAGTGGCTGAAAAAGATCCATCTAGGTTAGCGTTCCCCTCGTCGATGACGCCGTCGGCCCGCTCCGCCATTAGTGATCTGTGGCCTTGGAGGTGTGGCGGACCATGGCCCTTCGCTAACGGGGTTTCCATTCTTTGTTGACTATTTTTCCGTGTATTATTTATTATGGTGAGACGGATATATCCTGAAGTCAGAATAATGTCCTCCCGTTCGACCACTTGCTCTGACGGATCTTCGGAGATTTACTCAGTTTTTATGTTCATTTGTATGATTTTAGGCCCGTCTCTTGCGATCAACGAATGTCATTATTGGTGATGGTTGTTACTCAAGTATGTTGGTCCTTTGGAGTATTAGCACGACTATTTCCCGGCTGGCTACTGCAACAAGCTCTACTATGACACGCTTTGCCAGATCGTGTGATGGAAAGGCGTGACGCACATTCGGCTCGTGCTAGTGTTTATAGTTGTCTCTAAATGGTTCATGCATCTATTTATTATTTTTATTACTTTTAGACATCTATGTATTGTGTTGATGTTTATTAATAGATTTGTAGAATTTTCATAAAAATAAAATGGATTGGGCAAAATTTTGTGCCTCCTTGTAAATATGGAAAAATAGATTTGTCTAGATTCTGTTTCAGTTTCGTATGCTTTTGATCCGTTTTTTTTTTGAAACGGAGGCAAAAGATTTGCCTCGATCTATTAATTAAGAAGAAGAGAATTGCCCAGTTAATCAACGGAAATCTGGGCGAAAACCGTTACAACCAACACCAACCCACAACAGAGCAACATCTCGATAACACAACCTCAAGAACCAACAACCACACACAACCTACTAGAACCGCAAACCAACGACACGTGGAGCACAACTCCGAAAAAGGCTCACCTACCGGACGACCCAAAATAAACTCGAACTATTAATCATCAGTTGAAGCTTTGCTCGCTACACCCATCTTCCTTCTTCTGCCTTGTAGAGAAACCTTTCTGAGTGACTTCTCCACCTTTCTGATTAAGTCCTCTAAAGCATTTCCAGCTAAGATACGGTCTATATCCTTGCCATAACTTGGGCTCACCGCCTCCAAACTGGCAAGCAACCCGCAAAGCTCTCTAGCAAAAAGAGCCTCTGAGCTATGCGCAAACACCATACTGCCCACACAGGTGGGCAACAACGGTGGCGAGGGCGTCGTGGCCACCGCCAAGGCCACAACGAAGGCCATCTCAAAAGGCTGCGGTGATGGGACACAAGGAGAGAGACAGACGTAGGGTTGCTCTTCCTCAACCACATACGACTTCTGCTCGGACGAGTCAAACGCAACCGAATCCTGTGCTTTGGCAAGCCCCATACCATCAGAAGGGATGCCTCCGCCGGCTCCAAAGAAACACCACCACGCGCCAACAACAGCCTGAGAGATGCCACCTCCTCACGAAGGGAGCGAGTCGCCTCCTCGATACGGACATCGACCAGTTGAAAGAGCTCCATGCGCATCAAGGCGACCTGGGACTGAAAGAGAGAGTCCAAAGTGGCGTTGACCTTGAACTTCCCGCAACACCTAGGAGAGGGTCTCTGTGGCACCACTGCAATTGCCGACGAGTGGCCCAGGACCTCGGCCCAATTCTGAGGCGGCGTGGGACGACGAGGCTGAGTAGATGGAGAGCGGCCCCGCTGATAGGGAGCACGAGCGACCGAAGAACGAGAAGGGGTGACCACCTCATCTCCAAGAACGGCAGGAAAACGAGCACAACAGAAACGCTCCCGATGACCGGGACGACGACAACGGATACATCTGAAGGGCTCACGACACGCGCGGACCCGGTGGTCACACTCGAGGCACCAGAAGCATCTCCCACGAGCCCAACGCTTGAAGGCGAAACTACGCTCGAGACCTTCCTTTTGAAGCAAAGACGAAGGCTCGCGGCCGGGGCGGCCGCCCCGACCCACCTGCACCCAGCCCTCAGCATCATCATCAACGGAAGCGTTTCCCTCGACTTCTTCATCAACAGTATCAGTGCAGAATTTGGTAGCCGGCGGCGTTTGAGGGGCTAACTCTTCATCATCACTGTCCTCCTCATCCTCAGCTGCAGAAGCCCACAAAGAGGATCGCATCGCGATAGGGGGTGCTGGCGGAGTCGAAGTCAAAACAGTCGGCAGCGTCTGAGGGGCCAACTCCTTCTCACCATCCTCATCGCCAATAGCAGTGTCGGAGCCAGAGACCCAAGCAGGCATGCCAAGAATGGTCGCTTGCGGAGGGGTGAGGACAAGCTAGCCATGCATTCAGCATCTTCAACAACGACAACCTCAACGGTGAGGGCCTTGCTCCCGTCATCAGCCTCGTCATCAGAGAGCCACTCACCAACCTGCCCGTCGACCTCGAGGGGCGCATCGCAACCAGACCGAACAGCAAACAGAGGGACCGCCACACTAGCCAGCCTAGATGAAGCCAGTCCGGAGAGAGCGGGCGACGCATGTGCAGCATGCAGCAATCCCAACCCGGGCGACTCAAGGACGACCTCCATCGACGAGGGAGGTGAGGGGAAGCAGCGCAGCTGATCTGCAGGGCTCGACGACGGTGGTCGCGGGAGCAGCATGGAGCCAGAGTCAGGAACCTGAGAGAGCACGTCCACCTCCGGACTGGCGCGAGAGATCATGAGGGTCCTTCCCTGAGACAGCGGAGGTCGCGACGAGGACAGCGAAAGGACACTTGAGGAGGCGCTGACGAAGGGAACCGGGGCGACAGGCGGCGGGGCCAGGACGGCCGCCCTGGCGGCCTTGGGGCGACCCACCTTCCTCCGCCCCCGGATTGTCGGGTCCGACCTGCGGGAGGCGAGGGCCGCTGCAGCCCGCGCGGCGGCGGAGGGCGGCGAGGCCAATGAAGCCGCCATCGAGGCCAAGGGGATGCGGCACAGGAGCTTCGGGAGCAGCAGAACCGCGCAGACTGGGCCCTTACATGCCGAGCAGCAGATCCGTTCTGATAAAAGCCTACACAGGAATCATTTGCATCCTACAACTGTTCTCGCACCAGCAACAAGCATAACATGAGCGAAAAAAAAATCTTCGATCAAAAGGAATAACTTCCTTTATCTGAACTTTGAAAGTTTGTAGGTGGCATTGCAGCCAATTTAGAGTCATACTATACTCAAACCTGCTGGGCATTTACGAAATTCTGATCTTTCAAACCGGGCCGCTGGTCATTGGCCACATCACCAAACCGTCAAGCGCGATGTCCAGTCCAAATGGTCTCGCACGAAGTTCTGATCCCTGTGGGCGTGAGCCATGAGCGGTTAAGCTGCAAGTGTTGCCCGGCCGCGATCGAGTCAGCGTCTTCTCTTCGATCGCCCGGCAGGCCGGCAGCATGTGGTCTGCGTCGTCGCGAAGTCATGATATTTTTTATTTTTTTTTGAGAATAAGACGGGCCACGCTTTATTTAAACCTCCAAGTCAGACAACAACAAATCCACAACAAAAGCCGGCGGCGAGCCTAGCCAGGTTTTACAAGCTTTCATAGCACAGTCCTCCTTACCTAAGCGATGCGCAGCAACATTACCCGATCGACGTACATGCGAAACAGCAGAGTCCTCAAAATCCCGAAGAAGCGATTTGATTTCCTCCACCAAAGGTCCATGGATCGATCGTTCCAGCTCCCTATTCTTCAGCTTGGACACGGCAGCCAAACCGTCCGTCTCCAGCACCAGTTTCCGGACACCCAACTCCTTCGCCACTTGAACCGCACGGCGACAAGCGATTAGCTCGGCACGTTCTGGGTCCGACACCAGAGGGAAACAATGGCAAGCTCCGGCCTGGAAAACGCCATGGTGATCACGAACGACCACCCCACCCCCTCCATGTCCTTCCTTCGAGACAGCGCCATCAGAATTTGCTTTGAACCAACCCTGTTCTGGGGGGAGCCAGTGCCCTTCCTCCCGAACCCCTTGACATGTTGGCACAACATTCAGATTGACCCATTCATCTACAGAGGCCTCAATCCTTCTAGCCGTTCTTTCCGGGTCCTCAATGACCTTGTCTTCCCGAGTCTCATTGCGAGCAAGCCAGAGGTAGTAGAGAGCCATCATAACAGTCGTAAGCTCTTTGTCTCCCAGCGAAGCGAACAACTCAAGCAGCCAGCTTTGGAGAGTTGAAGGTGAGCGCAGGTCGGCTGGTGGCGCAGACAGCGTCAGGGAGGTGGCCTCTCTCAGATATATCCATACTTGGATAGAGTGGGGGCACCTCCAAACCTGTGGACGCTCGACTCCTCGCGATTACACACAGGACACCGCACTCCTGGCTTAATATTCCGTCTGCTCAGCTCATCTCCAACTGCAAGCCCATTCCTAAATAATCTCCAGCAGTGAACTTTGACTTTGTTTGGGACGTCCGCGGCCCATAGCGACAACCACCCTTGGTGCTCCTCGCAGTTCCTTGAGGGACCCTCTCCACCTTCGGTCATGCTCTTCAGATGCCGTTTGAGATGGTACGCTGACTTGACACTGAAGCAACCGGTTTTGGTGTAATTCCAAGCTAAATAATCGTCTGTTCCAGCCCGACCTACTGGTAGCTTCACTATGTCAGCGACATCCGACTCATAAAACATCTCATTTAATTTCACCACATTCCAACCATTCCCCTCTGGCAGCAACAATTCCTTAACCATATGGACGTTTGTATCAAGCTTGCAGCCCAAAGGCCGCTGGAGTGATGCTCGTGGGATCCAATTGTCATTCCAGACATCAATTTTCTCCCCATTTCCCACTCGCCAAACCAGTCCTTGTTTCAATAGCTCCCTTCCGTACAAAATACTCCTCCAAGTGTAAGAAGCTCTCTTAGGGCAGGAGGCGGAAAGGAAGTCAGTGTCATGAAAATAGCGTGCCCTCAGGACTCTTGCGCACAAAGAGTCCGGGACAGTTGCCAATCGCCAGGCCTGTTTTGCTAGGAGAGCTTGGTTGAAGTCTGCCTGGTCTCGGAAGCCCATACCGCCTCTCCACTTCGGAGCACACATTTTTTCCCAGCTAATCCAGTGAACTTTCTTTTTACCGTATATGTCCCCCCACCAGAAGTTGGACGAGACCGATGATAACTCACTGCACTGCCCCTTCGTTAACTGAAAACATCCCATCGAGAAATTTGACACTGCCTGTAAAACAGACTTAACAAGAATTTCTTTTCCCGCCATCGATAGTCCTTGGCCCTTCCATCCTGTTACCTTTCCTCTTGACCGCTCCGTGAGGTGTTTGAAGGCGCCATTTTTGGATCGGCCCACCACAGTTGGTAGGCCCAGGTACCTATCAGACAGGGCCTCGCACTGGACGCCCAAGATCAATTTCAATGGGCCCTTTGCTTCCTCCTGACACCCTTTGCCGAAGTAGATAGATGATTTTTGGAAATTAACCTTTTGTCCCGAACTAGCCTCATACTTCTGGAGCACTCTTTTCAAAGCCTCCAAATTCCCACTGTCGGCCTCTAGAAAGACCACACTGTCATCGGCAAAAAGAAGGTGAGTCACCGTCGGTCCATTCTTCCCAAACCTGACCACCGCCACCTCCTTGTCCAACTGAGCATGTCGCAACAACGCCGAGAAACCCTCCACACAGAATAAAAAGAGGTAGGGGGATAGTGGGTCACCCTGCCGAAGACCCCTGGAGGGCACAAAAGATTCCGACAGGCAACCATTTAGCTTCACCGAGAAACAGACAGATTGTACACACCTCATGACCATTGCAATCCAAGCTTCAGCAAAACCCATGTTCCTCAACATCTTTTCTAGAAAAACCCACTCGATCCGATCATAGGCTTTCATCATGTCTAATTTGACTGCACATAGAGGCTTCTTCCTTTTCCTTGTCCTTATTGCATGTACGCACTCATAGGCCACCAAAATATTATCAGTTATGATACGGCCTGGCATAAAAGCACTTTGCTCCTCAGAAATCAAAATAGGGAGAATCCTCTTTAGTCTGTTCGCTACCGCCTTCGACGCAATCTTGTACAATACGTTACAAAGGCTGATAGGTCGAAACTGAGAAAGTAACTCCGGCGAGTTAACTTTCGGAATTAACACCAGAATAGTATCATTGAAATCAGGAGGGCACTCTTTCCCGCCCAAAAAATCCCGGACTGCATTACACACATGGTCTTTGAGAAAACTCCAGTGTCTTTGGTAAAACAGAGCTGGCAGCCCATCAGGGCCCGGTGCCTTTGTTGGACCCATTTGGAAAAGGGCCTCCGAAATTTCCTTGTCTGATAAGCCCGCGGTTAGAGCACGATTCATGTCTTCAGTCGCCAACTCGTCTATAAAGGATAGAACGTGAGCTCCTCCATCTGAGCCCCCCGATGCATACAGTTGCTGATAGAAGCTTTGCGCCAACTCAACCATTCCCCCGTTGTTGCTGCACAAAGATCCGTCCTCCCTACGCAGGCCCTTGACCATGTTCTTACGCCGCCTGTGCGACGCCCGATTCTGAAAGTACTTAGTGTTTTTGTCCCCCGCCTTAAGCCATTCCTGCCGGCTACGTTGGCAGTACATAACCTCTTCCTTTTCATACAATTCATGGAGTTGCTGCTCAATGTCTTTAACCTCCTGTGAGGTCCCTTGGGAACGAGATGCACTCTGAGCCACCTCAAGCCGACCGCGGAGATGTTTGATCTGAGCATGAACGGACCCAAAGGTCTCAAAGCTCCATTTTTTAATATCCCCCGACACCTCTCGGAGCTGTCTCCAGAGGCTGTTTATTCCCACCGACCCATCGGTCCTGTTTTCCCAGGCGGCTTTGACCATCTCCTCATACCCCTCATGCTTCAGCCACATCTCTTCAAACATGAAACCCCTCGGATTCGGGGTGTACCTTTTGGGGAGGTCTGCTGAAACCTCGAAGTCATGATATTGATACACCTACGAGTACCTATCTTCCAAAACAAGTCGCTGTACCATGAATCCATCATGGATGGTGTTGCCTAGTGGCTACAGGTTTCCTTGAAATTAGGGGGTATTTCCATACTTCTGTGCCTTGACGAAACAGGATGCATGGATGGGTCCCCCTTGTTAGATGTATATATCTGTATATTGTATTTCCCCCATATGTTAGGGGGCTTCCTGCATATTTGCCTTGTATCTGTACTATATATTGCGGCTTTGGCTCCTAGAGGAATACAAGTTGCATATTCCTGACATGGTATCAGAGCTAGGTTAGCCTCCTCCTATTCGCAACTTCGTAGCTTCAGCCGCCACCGTCCCTGTCGCCGACGGCCTTGCCGTTGTCGCCGCCGCCGCTGGCCGCCTGTTCCGTCTTCGGATCCAGTTTCGTTTCTCGCGCGGTGTTCTCTTTCACGCGAGATCGATCTGTTCTTTGTTCACGCGGGATCGTTCTGTTCTGCTCCCCGACTGCCCGCCTCGATCTACTCCACGCGGGCCTCGTCTGCTCTCGATCTACTCCACGCGGGCCTCGTCTGCTCTCTGCAACCGCCCACACGGGCACGCGGTCGATCTACACTGCACCGCTCCCTGCATCGCTCGCGTCAGGTCCCTGCACTGCACCGCCCACGCGGGCCTCGTCTGCTCACCGCCAGGTCCCTGCACCTCGTCTGCTCACCGCCAGGTCCCTGCACCGCCCACGTGACCTGCAACCGCACGCGGGACACCCGCCCGAGCCGAGCCCGCCTCCTGACGCTTCAGCTCTGCCCGAGCCGACGCGGTACTCCGCCCACGTGCCCACGCGGGACTTCTCCACGCGCACGCGCCTGACGCCGACGCGGCGCCCACGTGCCCGCCTCCTGACGCTTCGGCTCTGCCCGCTGCCTGGCCCGCCTCCTGACTGCACCGCCGCCGGCTGCTTTCGTTAGACCGTCCTCAGATCTAGATCTAGCCTGGTTTGTTAAAAAAAAGAGAGAGATATGTCTTCTTCATCGGGTTATGTTGCGATTCCTCGCTGCCCGGTAGTCTTTGATGGCGCGAATTACCCTGATTTCGCTGCCTTTATGCGCGTTCACATGCGCGGTCTCCGTCTTTGGGGTGTGCTCTCTGGCGAGGTCTCCTGTCAGCCGTGCCCCCCTGCTCCTGTGGCTCCTCTTCCGCCGACGCCGATTGTTCTCGGTGCTGATGCTTCTTAAGAAGCCAAGGATGCTGCTCAGAGTGCTGATGATAGTGCTGTTGCTGCTTATGACCTGAAGTTCAAGCAGTACTCTTCTGATCTCGAGGTCTATCGACACGCTCTGACTGCTTACACTCAGTGGGTTGATGAGGATGCTCGTGCCGCTGCTGTTCTCACCTCCAGTGTTCTGCCCCAGTATGCTGCTGAGTTCATGAGTCTCCCTACTGTTGCCGCTCAGTGGGCTCATCTTCGTCAGCGCTATCAGCCGTCTGGGGATGCTCTTTACCTGTCTGTGGTTCGCCAGGAGCATGCTCTCCAGCAGGGTGATTCTACTATTGATGAGTTCTATACTCAGAGTGCTACTATCTGGCGTCAGCTTGATTCTCTTCGTGCTGCTGTTTGTGGCACATGCTCGTGTTGCCAGATTGTGCGCTCGGACTTGGAGTTTCACCGTATCTATGAGTTTCTGTTTCGGCTCCACCAGGAGTTTGAGCCCTGGCGTGCTCAGCTGAATGCTCATGGTCGCGTTCCGCTCTCTCAGGTGTTGTCTGAGCTTCGGGCTGAGGAGACCCGTCTCCGTGGTGCTGGTCTTCTTGCGGTTCCATCTGCGCTTGCTACTCGTGGTGCTCCTTTGCCGTCTACTCCCTCGACTCAGCCGCGGTCCCCTGTGCCGCCGCCGCCGATACTACCCACTCCTCCAGGTCAGGGTCAGGATCAGCTTCAGCACCAGCAGCCTCAGGGTCAGAGTCAGCAGCAGCAGGCTCGTGGTCAGGGTCGCCGTGGTTCTCTTCGTCACTGCTCTTACTGCAACAGGGATGGTCACAGTTGGGCCACCTGTTATACACGGGACCCCAGTTTACGTCAGCAGCACCAGGCTCGTGGGCAGTCGGCTTCTTCCGGATCTTCAGCAGTTTCTCTCTCTGATCAGGACATTATCAGGAGTCTTCGTGGTCTGCTTGCTGCTACAGGTTCTTCTTCGACGGGCACTACTGGTTCTGTGACTGACTCTTCAGGCACTGTGCGACCAGCACCTTCTACACAGTCAGGTACGTCTCCGTGGTATCTGGATTAAGGAATACAAGTTGCATATTCCTGACACCCCTGAAGTGGCCACAAGACGCTACTTTTTGACACAACACTATTATCAATCTCGAGGTTTCGGCACGGCTCCGACAAGACATCTCTAGGCGGACCGAGTTTGGATTAGGTCCGTTTGGGTTCGGCACGTGAACAGGAAAGATGTACAATATGGAAAAGTCTCTCGAAATCGTGCTTGTATTTTTCATTGCACTACTCTCCGGTCTGGATATGTTTTGAGTGGTGTCCAGCGGCGCGATCTCTTTGAATCGGACACACCAGTTTAGATATTTTTCTCCAATTGGTGGTGGATGAAAAATGCCATAAAAAATAAATTCAGTACCAATAAATTACCACTAACTAGCAAACCACCAAGTTTACATGTCATACTACGAAATCATAGTGCAAAACAACACAAGTTTCATATGAAATACACAAAAGAGATAGATAATCAATGAGATTACGCTTGGCGGTCACGGATGTTATTTTGCTTCTTCTTGAACCAAGATCTTTAAACCGGGTCCAAGATTCTCAAGTTGTACCTCTCTTTGAAATACTTCAAGGCTTGGGTCACCTACACAAAACGATGAGATGCCACAAAACATGGTATATATATGCAATGTATGTAAATCAAAATGAACAAGATATTACCATGACTCCAACATTGATGCCGCTCATGGACCGAGCCTCCACAAGGTTGTATGCACCGCAAAAACTGTTGCACTCCAAATTGATGAAACCTCGTCTCTTTCGAAGACAGACGTCATCTCAATCACTATGGTTGCAGTAGGGCTTGAACTTCTTGCGCTCATGGAGATACTTGACAATTCTTCCTAAATATGTTGATCCTTTTTGCTTGCTACCGCCAATTGGATCTTGTCCAATTGTCATCCACGTCTCACAAAAGATCTTGCCCTCTTTCACGGTGTAGTCGTCGGTCCTCTGGCTCTTTTTTTTGTTGCACCATTGGTTGGATCGGCTTCGTTGCCATATCAGCATAGGTATCGTCCACGTCCATCGTGTTCCCTCCATCGCCATCCATTGGCTCGGCATCATGCCCAAAAAATGGCTCGTCATTGTTTTCAACAACATTTTGTTACACGTCGTCGTCGAGATCGTCGTCTAAGGTTGTCGCCTTAGTGAATGCAACACAGTCTCGTCATCCTCCTCCCTTATAGACACCTGGTGAAGGAAATCGTTGAATAGTACGCGCGACACGGGCATGTTTGCCGTGGGGATCCTGTGTGGGCCCTTGCAATGGCCATATGTCAGTTCGTAGGGTTGGGGTGCAGTTGATAAAGGGAATATGCCCTGAGGCGCAATCATAAAATTGTTATTATGTATATTCTAACTATATGATAGATTTTTATTTTGCATGCTATAATTGTATTAATACGGAAACATTAATACATGTGTGTTTAATAAACAAATGGAAAGTTCCAAGTTATGTCTCTCTTATAAACTAGCTCGTTGATTAGTAAGATGATTAAGGTTTCCTGATCATGGACATTGGATGTTGTTAATAACGAGGTCACAATATTTTTGGAATGGTGTGATGAACATTCATCCGAAGTATAGCATTACGATCAAAGTCATTGTGTTTATATTGCTATAATATCATACAAAATAATCCTAATCCTTATAACATGAGATCATGTCAATCACTAACACTAGAAGAGTATTTTGATAATATCAAACGTCATACCATAACAGTGTGACTATAAAGATGGGTTCAGTGCTACGAAGGTGTTATGTAGAGGCTCATGGATCAAGAGTGGAATTTGTCCATCCCGATGACGGATAGATATACTCTGGGCCCTTTCGGGGATATCACATTAGTTAGCTTGTAAGCATATGATTTGATCACTAGAATGTTATATCACGGGAACGAGAAAAGAGTACATGTCGGGAACGAGATCAAACTAGGTATGAAGATACCGATGATCGAATCTGGAACATATAATATATCACGAGAAAGGGATTAAGTTACCAGTGTAAAAGGTTCTCACGATCACAAGAAGTCATCTTTGAATGTGTGGGAGTCAGTATGGATCTCCAGGTCTCTCTTCTGATTATTGATCCGAGAGAGGTCTCGATAATGTCTGTATTATTCGCGAACTGTAGGATGACACACTTAAGAGACACCGACACCGTTTGGAACAAATAGTTTCTAGACACAAATATTTACAAAGCGCGGAAATTTATTTCACTAGACATCGGAATTGTTTTATGTGAAATTGCTGAAATTGTTTGTGCATGTGAAATAAAATACTAGCAAGGAATTTTATGTGGATGTTTGTTAATTAATGTAATTAACAAAATTCTGAATAAATAAATAAAAGGAGTTTTATTTAAAGAGAGATTACATTAAATTTGGTGGAAATTTAATGAGAATATGAGAGGATTTTTGAGTGAAGAAATGAAGGGTCATTTTGTGAGTGGGAGCTCCACCCTCACTTGAATGGAGGAAGGGGTGGAGGAAGCCCCCCATGACGCTGGCCACCCCTTGGGGTGCCCCCTCCTCCTATTAAAGGACCCACTCCTCCTCTCTCATACTCACACCTTCTCGTGAAGGATCTCTCTTCCATTCTAGTTTATTCCCATAGTCTCGTACTAGCGAGATACATGTTCCCTGTGAATTTTCGTTTGGAAAGAGTTGTTGCTTCTGCTGCATCGCTGGAGCGAGGAGACGGAGATTGCTCGGTGGCTTGGACGTGTGTTCGAGCATGGATGTGCTGCGGCGCTAAACTTCTTCTCGATCTTGAGATCGACAAACGTTCGTCTACATCATCCATGAGTACAACATCGTTAAACTTTATCGGTCTACAGGGGTATGTTCTCTATGGATGTATATCCATCCATTGCTGCTATTTAGTAAATAGATCTTGGTACTTAGTTGTTCCCATCGTAGGATTTTGTTTTGTTTTTTATGCTGCAAACCCTAAAGTTGAGGTTGATGCTAGGCTCCTCCAGCATCAACGTGATCTCCGTCGATGTTGAATGGGAGCCGCTGAGCCTGGAGCACGCTTATACGTGCGCGATGGGAGTGCATACCCCCTCCGTCGATGCGACATGCGGCCGTGGACGAAGTGGCGGACGCGATGCAGCCAAGGACATCGAGCTTGTCGACGCTATCCAGGGCCAAGGCTTTGGTGAGTGCCTCTTGTTTAATGAGAAGAAGGGTCTAGGAGGCGAGACCTTTGGCGACGACTTCGGCATTGGCCTTGGCCCAAAGAGCGGCGATGACCTCATACTGTTTCGGTTCTTCGATGGCGGCTTTTGCTTCCACCACCAGTGCCTTGGTCGCACCTCTCCAGGTGGCACGCTTCCTACTCTCCTCTGCCTACTTCGAATCCGTTAGGTCCTTTTTCGGATTCGAAGCCCTCGGCTTGGTGGCCTTCTTGGCCTTGGCGGTGGTTGGGGTAGCGGCAACAGCTTCATCGCTCTGGCTACCTGTTTGGCATTGCCAAAATTCAAATTTTGGTGGAAGTGAATTCGGGTGAAATGATTTTCAGCCATGGCTAATGGGTCAAGGGAGGACAAGACTCCTACTCCCTCCCTCCCTCCCATTTTAAGATGTGTATAAATTTTTCTCAGGATTTCCATATTAGGATGCGCATTGTGTAGCTGAACTCAAATCATACCTAAACAGACCATGCTATCCCTGTTTGGCAGTGCGCCAGGCAATTAATTTCAAACCGTTGGCCAATGCATTCATGCACATTAATGAAGAGAGGTTGCACAGCGCTACATGCTATCAATCCTGGAGGGGCATTTCAGTCCCCGATTTTTTCTGCACGGGCTTGCATGTAGCGTCTTGATATGCGGGCCATAAGTAATACGCATCATAAACTGAGATAGAGGGAGTACGTGTCCAGACGCTGTTGATGTTCGCCGACGCAAATTCAACATAAATTTAGATTTAAAATACTGCTGGACCAGGCCGCGTCCCCTGTCCATTTAGACTGTACCGCTGGACCGCGTCCCCTGTCCATTCAAACACGCTCGAACCGCAAGGGGTCGTCCAGATCAGGCCGGAGATGCCTTAAAGCCATGCCGGCCGGTCCACACGACTTCACCTTCGCCAGTCCGGTCGTTCCACTGCTCCCGTTCGACAAATGGACACACATTCCAAATGTCAGTGTACTGCCTAGGGGATTACAGCTTTAATGCAAATGTGGTTACAGCTTTAATGCATCAACTAGCCGTTCAGGCTCGTGGTTTCTGTTCGAATATTTTGCTCTGACGAGTAGTGCAACGGCACCACCTCTCCAGGGTACTGTGTGGCATATAAACGGGCGCCCAGATTTTTTTCAAGTTCAACAGATAGATAAGTACTAAACCATGACGGGTCATTGCCGGCTTAAACAAAATTTATTTTTCCTTCAATGCATATTACTTATCACTAAAATGGACGTATATTGATATGTTTTGATGATACATACATCCATTTCAACGACAAGTAACATGAATCAAAATTAAATAATATGGTTGTTCATTCCGAACCTAGCAGAGCAGGAATGTACGAGTAAGATTAAGTCTGCTTGCAACTCTCCTTTTTTTATCCAGAAACTCCTTTTGGCTCATGAGCTCTCAATGCTCTCTGTATATATTAAAAAAAGTTAAAAACTATTTTTACAAGTTTGAAATAACTGTGAAATAAAATATGAAATTAGCTAATATTGTATCCCACAAACATTGAAAATCTTGGTTCAAAATGTTTTGTATTCTGAGCTATATGAAAATGACAAAGTTTGATCTTTTTGTGAGATTTGAAATCACTATACTCAGATCTACAATTTTATCATTTTTGTGTAGGTCAAAATACACATTATTTTTTGTTGATATTTCACATTACATGTGTTCAGGATTTTGTTCATATTTTTTAAAAATTGTAAAAGAATTTTTAAAGTTTTAATATCCAGGGAGCACTGGTGCCCATCTGCCCAGAATCTCCACTCTGATCTGGCAACTAACGTCGTTCTAAATACACCATTACATTCTCTGATACCGTGAGAACATAGAGCAGGCTGTGCCGCTCTGCATTAACTCCTACCGTTGTACGTATTCAGCAATGAATCAAAGCGTATACTAGACCAACCCGAGACACCCGGACAGATCGGTACATACAGACAAAGTCAGACGGGGACAAAACAGTTCAATCTTGAATTTGCATTCGGCCGTTGTGAACTTTGAACAAGCTCATGGGATGCGCGTGCTTGCAGGTAATGTCACGAGTTCGAGCACATAATTGTCCATGGAGGACTGAAAAAAATAGTGACAATTGGTTTTACTTCTCCACCGATGTCGGTTGAAAGGAAAAAAATGGGAAGGTAAGAAGTAAATAAAAGATTCTAAGTTGTGAAAAAAGGCGATTAAGGATTGAAAGACTCCTAAGCCCAAGTGCAATATTTTCGTGGTTCATTCTCTACAACATCAACATCGACGAGCTTTTGAGTTTCAGCGAAATTTCCGAATCTTGGATAATTTGATATCCTCAGAAATTTTGTGTCCTGCAAAATTATAGAGTGTATCAAAAACAATTTAATAATTTTGATTTCGAACAAAACAATCTCATAGAATTTTCGGTTGAGGATATTGCAATCACATGTTTAATGATCTGTATCACCCAAACGAACCATCAACAGATCGGCCGGGTGCCTTGCTCCGCGACGCTTGGGATTCCATAATGTTGCCCATGAGGATGGCTATAAGCAAAATAGGTGCTATTAAGGTCACATATATATTATGGAGATCAACACTTACTTTTTTTGTACTTTGGCGGGTTTTTTTTTTGGATTGGGACTGTTTAGAAAGGTACCGAGGACATGCTCTTCAGGGTTATTGTTGCATGTAAAATGTATCCATAAATTTTGTAGTTTATTATGACATATTCCAACACATTTGCATCTTATCTACTGTTATATATAATCATGTTAAATCGATTTTGGGGATTTTCTAAATAATCACCTATATTTGGTTTATAACTCTGTAGACTAGGAAAACCCATTTTTTCCAAATATGATCTCGTTGTTTTGATATATCATATTTTCTATTCACCGTGATGTCAAAATAGCAAAGGTTATACTCTGGTTATTCTTAAATCTAGTATGCACAGTTTTCTTTTATTAGAGGAGTATTAGAAATATGTGTTGCCTCATCCTTACCATAGGACACGATGCCCATACATATTAATGTGTATCAATAATTATATAGAAAGTTTGATCAATCATCTTGTTTTATGAAGTTGTTTTCATAGCACCAAGTTTATGAGAGAGTAGACAAGTGGACCTATGAACCTGCCATGTTTTTAATCTTAAAAAAACATTTTATTTTGTTTACACACACTCTTATTTTCTACAATTATTTAATCCAAAAATACAAATACACTTTATAGCTCCCATTCATAATTTACATATTGTTTAGGTGTTCCCCTCACCGCTCAACTTATTTTTATCATTGCATATAGTTAGTATACTTTTATTGTTATTTTATTTTGTTTTCAATTCTAATACAAACACTTTTCTTGAAATCCACATGGTGGAGTTGCAGACATAAGGCAAAGCATCTTGTCTTGTAGGTTGCTCCGGAATGTATGATATTAAACCCCAAATCACTCTTTTGAGGAAAGCACACTTAATACACCATTTTGCGCTTAGAGCCTCGAGAAATCGATGTCCACATAGATTGGTGACATCATTCAATTATAAGCTTATGGATAGTCCATGCATGGTAGAAAACACTCTCTACTCTCTCTTGCATGTTGTGTACCTTTAACATGCATGTGGGCCCTCACTTATAGTAAATGTGATCTTATAAGTTGTGACTATTTCCACGAGTTGAGTGGGTCCCAACTTATGCCAATGTTATCCTATACATTGGGGGCACTTACATAAATTTCGCTCCCCTCGACATGCACAACACTCCGCCAATGCTTTTGCCCCGTGTCGCGTTCTTTGTTCCACCCACGTTGCTCCACGCTTATCACCTGGTGTCCCTATGTCATGTTGCTTGCCCCTTCTATAGTCGTGTTACCATGGGTGGTGGCACATGGTTAGATCTCGAGTAGTATCTTCGAGCTCGGGAAAGATGGGTTGCCAAGGATGAAATGGTCAAGGTCACAGAAAAGGCAGATTCATCGTTGGTGAGCAGCGAGGCAACAAACTCGATGGTCCCAATCAAGGTCAATGGATTAATGATTTTCAGGTTACATATGTTTTTCACATGTTAGTAAACTTGTGTGTGTTTAGTTGCGAATGCACGAAAAAATGGATTTGGTGACTCTAGGTGTTGCAACAAATGTTTCGCTCATGCCGTAAGTGCCTTTTGCGTTTGTTAAATTTTTTGGTTTCTATGATGCATACGTGAGAGGATATTTAAACAATTTGTGGTCATTGATGCGGATTTATTGTATACCCATCAAACTTTGTTTGATTGTTGTTTTTGTATGTTGCCACATCTTCTGGTATGGTTTTGGCACGCATTTTTGGGCTTTGGAGGATATCCCTCGGCATGCTCTAGGGGATTAGTCATAAGTCAGAGAAATAGTAAGCATTTGCAAAAAATTAATGATATACATTTCTAAAGATTATTCCACGCTTAATAAAATGTTGGTGCTCCGGAAATCCCTTTTGGCTCACGGGTGCATTTACACCCATCGTGAGAAAACATATTTTAAAATGTTAAAAAATTCGAGAAAAATGTCTACATGTTCATTTAAATATTTTATGTTCGTTCACAAGTTTTTGAAACAAAAAAAACATTTTATGTATCATGTATTAAAAAGACAAAAAATATCACGCGAGTACGACTTTATGCACAAGAAATTTTTTGTCTTTTTTGCACGGGACACATAGAATGCTACTTCATCCCGAAAACTCATGAACGAACATAAAATATTTGAATATATATGTAAATATTTTTTTTGAATTTTTTAACATTTTCAAAATATGTTTTCACAATAGATACAAATGCATCAGTGAGCCGAATAGCCACCTCCGTTAGTGCTCATGCTATTTGTTTGAAAAAACATAGGTTAGCAATCCCATTCTTAGCAGCATTTAGAATTGGTAACTTGAAGCTTCGAAAGAGAGGATATGCATTTTGAAGTGATAGTATTTCCTTTTTTTTTTCTTCCAAAAGACACATCTTGGAAATCTTAGAGTGAGATTTTGCTGACAGGCTAAGATGAGACTACTCACGCGCGACGGCAACGCAGACTTCTAGGTCAAGGGGCGCGTGGATAAAGCTGCTTTGCGATCTTCAAACGCTACGCTTCTAGGTACAGGCCAGTCTCTGAAAATGTATGTCGCATCAAATCATTTTCACATCAACAGTTTGCCTTCTTTCTACACGGACTTTTTGGGAGATTACTGATGCCTTTATTTAGCCACCCGAGTTAGCAAAGCTAAAAAAATGGGACAAACTTTAAGCTAACAGTATATTCATTGTCGCAAATAGTAGTACACTAAATCTTTTTGAAATCACTTTGGGGATTGGCCTCTTTGTTTGTACACGTCTTATCTAGTGGTGCAAGTGAGTGCACATCACATCACTTTGAGTCATATGGCTTTTCATCGCTGTCCCCATTCACGGAAGCAAAATTGGTAGCAGTAAAAAATGAAGGGACAAACACTTGAACTGTGCGAGTAGTACTTATATTTGAGCTACTCCTTTTCACGTTACACAAAATTATATAAGATCAAACTAAAAAGCAGAAGAAATAATACGTATAGGGTCACAATCAACCAATTGCATAATTCCCAGAGAAATTCACATTTTGAGGGCCCATTTGATTTAAAAGATAGGAAAAATATAGAAATAGGTAAAAAACAGGATTAGAATATCATGTCCAGTTGAATTATATATGATTTTGAACCTACGGGAATTTTATTTAAACAGTGTTTGAATCACGGGAAAATAAAAAAAATGGTAACAAGATCTTAAGGAGGGAATTTTCCCTCCAAAATGAACATTTTCCTAAGGATATAATCTTATGAATCAACGAATGCTCGTAACAAGATCTTAAGGATCAAAATCCTCAAAAATTCTTATGGGATTCCTTTGAATAAGATAAGCCCTTATGGGTTTTTCGGGTCAACATAATAGTTTGGTAGGATTGCATGTGTAGAACAGATTTTAAAAAAGGTTAGAAATTGTCATTTGGCCGGAACACGGAAAAAGTGCCTCAACCCTACATGAACGAGTGTAGAAAATACATTAGAGTGGATGTTGAAATTTCTCTACACTGTGTTTGGACGTATGAATTTTAGCTTGGAATTGAATGGGCTAGAAATTCCAAATCCAAGTTGAGAAGGAAATGGACTGCAATTCCATGTCTGTTGTTGAATGCATATGGTATTTGCCCTTGGAATCATAGGCTAGCACCCAATTCTAAATCCAGATGTGCAGGCCATGGAATTGAAAGTTATGTTCAGTTTTGGCAATATGAACTTGTCTACATGTATACAAATAGTTGTGTGTATATTTGTTCAGGCCATGGAATAGTTGATGCATCCTAAATTTTAGATCTTTAGTGCTAGCCTCACCACCTATCGACTCCCCTACGGTTCTGCAATTTCAGAAAGAAAAAATTAGCACATACCACACTATACAGGCAGAAGAAGAGGCCAGGGAGAGGCCGTTCGGGACAGGCCAAGCGCGTGGCCGCCTTCTGCCTCCGCCCGCCGGTCGTCCACCGCCGCCTTTCCCCCTCCGCCACTTCCCCTACCACCACCGTATGCCTCCGGTCGATCTAGGGTTAGGGCTGGCTCCGACGACGTGGGGACGAAAAAGAACTTGCAGGAGGAGGGCGAGGAGAGAGAGGAGGAAGGGGGTTACTCACCGGAGCCGCCGCCTCCACCTCCGTGCTGTCGCGCGGCGTGCTCGTGCGGGCGGGCGAGCTCTCTGTCGAGAGTGGACAAAGGAGTATACGGGAGAAGGTTTCCGAGCCTTTCCAAGTTCTCACGCTCGAAAACGAGCGAGCGCAAGTTAAACGAGGCCCCGGCCGATGCGGAGCTGGCTCGACGTTTCCACGATGCAATTCATAAGCCACCCGAACAGCTGAATTGGGTTGGGCCATTTTCAAAAGATCAATTCAAAGCCCCAATTGAAACATTCAAACACAGCACGCAAGATTGTGATTTAGTAATGCAATCCATGACGCTAAAAAAAAGTAATGCAATCCATGGTTCCTAAAAAAAAGTAATGCAATCCATAAGAACTTTAGAGGTGTCATTCTTTTAATCCAAAATACTTTCTTAAAAAAATCTATGGATTAGATTCCTCTAAAAATCCTCTCAAGATCCAATGAAAAGAGGCCCCTTATAAAATTCTGCGAGAAGGTTTGAAAGAGATGAGCTGGGATCGAGAAACAGGCGTGTGTGCAGTGCAGACAGGCTCTGTTCAGGTCCAATCGCATCGGAGTGGCACCCATTTCCATACTTGAAAGATGAAGTAGCATGCAAGGAACCGAAAGGACGCCACCGCCGTAAACCCAAAGAAGAAAACATAATTTACACATACACTCGCGTCTACTCTACTACTCCATGTACCGTACAGATAATCACATTTTTTACAGGACAGACATACGTGCTCTGCACTGCACTTCTACTGACGAGACGTCGCTGCAGCCTCGCAGCGGCGTGCGGCCGCGGGCCCGGACGCGACGGCGCCGTGGCCGTGGGACGGTGGTCTTGCGAAGACGGCCTCCCACACGTCGCCGAAGGCGTCGACGATGTCGCGGCGGTGGCGCTGGTCGTTCAGCGCCAGGAAGCACCGCAGCAGGCGCTCCAGCCCGTCGGCGTCGTAGATGCCGCGCCCGACCACCATCTCCGCCATGGACCGCCGGAAGTTCGCCCGCGGGTCGTCGGACCGCTTCACCACCGCGAAGCTCCCGGCCACGGCCACCGCCTCAGCGTCGGCCGTCGCCACGGCGCCGGAGCTCCCCGACGAGGTCTCCGTCGCGGTCGACGTCACCAGCGTCGTGGTCTCAGCTGGTGCTCGGCCGCCGAAGCTGCGGCTGCTGTACGCGCTGGGGTCGTCGTCGCTGCTGAACCAGCCGCTGTCGCCCGACGAGAAGCTCGCCACGGCCGCCTTGCGGTGGAGCCGGCGGCGGCGGCGGGAGCGCCGCAGCCGGCGCCGCGCGTCGATCTTGAGACGGGGCGTCTCCTCGCCGTCAGAGGCGGCGGCCTCGATGACGTGCCAGCGGGAGCTCTTCAGCCAGCGGTAGGCGGGCGTTCCAGGAGCCGGAGGGAGATCGTCGGCGGAGTAGTCCGCGGCGCAGCCTCTGGCGCCGCAGCTCTCGGGTGGCAGGGGACGCCGGCGAGGGGGGCCGCGCGGGCAGCATGCGCCGGCTGGGGGCGTGAAGACGGGTGACTGGTGCAGCTTGGTTGTGGGGATGACCACGGCTGCGGCGGAGGGGGAGCGGCAGGAATGGAAGAGGCGCTTGGCCATGGGTGGGGGAGGAGCAACGCGAGCGGTGGTACGATTCAACGACGTGACCCAGTGCAATGGAGTGGTGTAAATGTGGCGGGTGTTGGGAGTTTATATTGGGAAATGTGGGCAATGCGAGGATGGGGTCGGAGGAGGAGGAACAGGCAAGGGGTTTCCGTGGAACTGGTGGGAAATGAGAAGTGATCTGTGATAGCGACTGCGTTTGTGGAGTGTTCCATGTAATGATGATTTTGTAGTTCTACAATTGTATTGATCTTGCTGGTACTTCTGAGATTAAAGAAACAACTGGTACGAAATTTTTTTGATAAAGAGATTATATTAAGCAAGTGCTAGGAATTAGCTTGCAAGAAACTGCAAAAATTCAGCCGCCACCGGAGCTGTCCGATGCACTTAACCAAGCGAATTCCGTTTTCAATGTAGCAAAAGTTTCATGTATACATTTTTTGTTGTTGTTGTGTAGTATATTATGCAACATCCGAAAGCAACACTTTTTTTCTTAGGGTGTACAAGTTACGAAAAAGGATTACAAACATTTTTAAGGCGTCCATGTAGCAAAATAAAAAAACATATGCAACAAATATCTGTTTTCGAATTTCTGTTTTGTTACGGGAAAAGTTGAAAACGTGTCATTGTACGCAACATTTTGAACAGATCCATGTAGCAAAACCAACAATGTGTATAACAAATCCCAATTAAGTTGTAGTAGACCTTAAAAAAGCATCCGTGTAGCAAAAACCAATGACGTATGCAACAAATATGTCTAGCAAATCCAACATTATTGAAACAGTTTTGCAACGCTGGAGAAATATTTGTAGCGAATCCAGCATTGTATCATTTTACATGTAGATACACAACAAAAAAGGGAGTTTGTAGCAAATCACAACACCATATGCACGATCAAAAATTTCCAGAGCAAATTAGTCACCCCCGCTTCAATTGTGGAGGCATTAAGATGATGATGCATGTTTAATGATCTATTTGTTTTACGCTCACGTAGAGACAAGGATGTGCCAAGGAGGAAGTTGGGTCCGCGGTGACATGAAGACCAGACGCTCGGAGGCTAGCGATGTGATGAGGAGGAAGAGATTTAGATCCAAGTTGGTGGCGTGAGGAGAAGGAGATGAGTCTGGTAGTTCGATGAGGAGGATAGGCTCCTGGTCAAGGGGAGCACGAATGAGCGAAGTCTAGGTCAAGACCAAACAAGGAGGTCCTTGGATGGGATTGGCCAGGCTCTGGTGATCAGTGGTGTATGGACCGTCGCTGAGTGAGGCGGTGACGGCGCACACACCGAAAACGGAGGAAACCTAGAAATATTATTACCGCTCGCACGTATGTTCTTGGTGTTGTTTCACTCGAGTAGAAGACAAAGTTGTGAGCCACATGGTCCACCAGAAGAGAAATTCACACGTCCGAGTGAGAAGATAAGGCACGGACTCCTGGTGTGCAACGAGCCGTTTGATGCGTCAGCCCATAGTTCTAAAGCGATTTTCTTATATTAATACCAAGATGAATACCAATTACGCCTAAACTCTACAACAATATAATGCCTAGAGCCAGGCTAAACATCAAGGATACACACGGCCAATACACCCTCCTTGAAGCAATTAGAGACATATACCAGGAGCGATATCACCACCAGTGGTGGTGACACATCGACTGTAAAAAAACCTTCCATAAAACGACGCTTGCAAGAAGCTAACATTGCACCACACCATCGTTGTCTAGTCTTACCATTATGGTGAGGTCCTAGGTTTTTACTTTTACATCGTTTTATGGTTTGGTTAGCCTTTTGTTGTACTATGAAAAAGAAAATTGTCCTTCTATCTGAGTCTAACAGAAAAGCGGTGAAATGTAATCATTCTTTGTTGTAAATGTATTGCGGGAGATATATATATATATAAGTAACTTTGCATAGTGATGTGTATGAAATGAGTTTAACGCAAAATAACTCAGCAATATCAAACCAAGCTTTAGCAAGTATATCCAAAAGAAATATAATATATATTTTTTATGTAAAAAACATACATTGAGTTCTTCCATTGTGGTGTTACATACATGAATTTAAAAAAATGACTAGACCTTAATATTCAGACATAAATGTAACATTGCATAGGGCCACATGTATGTTCTAACTTTTGTCTGTTGATGTGGCATGTATGTTTGGAGAATGATATTGTTTCCCTGAGGGATCATTCTTTTGATTCCCTAGGTCGCTCGCGCCTGCTACATCTTGCACCCATTGCATCTCGCGGTTGCCTGCACTTGCCCGCTCCGCCTGTAGCCCGTGCCTTCACGTCACCGGGTCGTCGCCGCACTATCCCACCGCCTCGGTCGAGGCAGTCTCTGCACACCGCGACGTCGCATCTCACGTGAAACTCGCCGTCGCGCCTCAGAGACGCCTCCGTTCTGCCCCACCGCGCACCGTGCTGCCTGCCACTCGTGCTGCCACGCTCCTCACATCGGCTCAACTTGAGACCGATGCCTCTAGCTCTATGCAGCCATGGCGAGTTAGCTAAAGGATTTTGCTAGGATGCTATTATAAGACAAATGTTTTGCTACTCCCTCCTATCGATATTACTTGTCGCTGAAAAAGATGTATATGACACTAAAACGTGTCTAGATATACATCCATTTCAGCAATAAGTCATCGTATAGATCAGAGGGAGTACAAAAGTTTTATTTTTTTGCTAATTGAATATAAAAAGCTTGCCATGATGGTTTTGGCGAGAATCCGGCGACTTCTCGGCGAAGTAGTTTTTTGCTACAATGGTACAAAATATTTGCTAAATTTTGTTCTCAGATTTTGATATAATAGCATTTTCTTGCTACGAAGTATCCGGCAATGTCTCTCTGGTAAAGTCAGTTTTCTACATCATCATTTTTTTTTGCTACCACCTATTTCATATTTTGCTAGAATAGTGTAATTTTTTTGCTAGAACGTCTTTCAGCGAAGTCAGGTTTGGCTACATTATTATAATTTGTTTTTTCTACAAAGTCTCCAGTGATCAATTATTTTTTATTCTATTTTAGGGCGAACCGATTGTTGCTACGCTTGTAGTAAAGGTGGAACATTTTGTGGCAAATAGAGGATAGGAAACAATTTTTAGTGAAAAGTTGGACACGTGGTTAACCGGATAAGAAGTTTTGGACGTACAACACGGTCCCGTATGTTTTCATCGTGCCCAAAAATTCGCCCCTAGAGTTGAATTGTTTATTTTATTTTGGGCATGACCATGTCCATTTTGGATGTTTCTTCTCGGTAGTAGCATATTTTCCTGCCTAAATCGACCAAACCATACCCCCAAGGCATTAATTGGCAACAAGTTTAGAGGTTCCTTGGGCTTATGATGTATGGGGTGGAACCGAAAACGAATGTTAGATTCGTGTGCAACACTTCACTATTACCGTCACTCAAAAGTTAATGTGAGTATCGTACATTCAGGATGTGGCGAGCAAATTGGTGCCAGCGAAAGAGTGGCTACAAAAAACAAAACAAAAAAATGCAAGTCGTGTGAGCAAATCCAAACATGCCCTAAATTAAACTCGCTACTCCACTTGGTATGTCTGAATTGTCTTGGTAGTACCGTGCTGTGGAGAGAATCTCACGCAGCATGTGATTCCTCCGTACCTGGATGCCTCCTTTTCGGCTGGATTCATGCAAAGGAAGACGCTTGCATTTCCTAATGTTATCGGGTACTAACTTATCCATAGCCAGTCGTGGTTTGGTCGCACGAAGCTGACCCGACTGAATCAATGTGAAGAGGAGGACGGGTACTGTACTAGCGTTTCCATGCCGAAGGCATCGTTGCATGCCAAGTGCGATGTCCGTCCTGTTGGTGTTGGCCGTTGGGCCTGTTGCCGGTCTCCGGGCGATCAGCGTTGCAACCGCTATCGCCAGAGACCGAGACAGCGTTTGTGCGCGCAAGTTGTTTCGAAACGGAGTAGTATGAGAGCAGGGTACAGGCTGTGGTCCTTGTCAGCCACTATCACCGCTTCTCCCGTCCAGCTCGCGATCTAGGAGTGAGTACTCTCGCTTTCGACGAGTTATTACTACCGTACCTTGCCTACTCTACTCTGCCTCACAAATGGTTAATTTCCCCCACAGCTTCGCCTGTCCGTCACTCCGTCCACGACATTTTCAAGCTGTGCAGGTGGGGTTTTTGAATTTTGAAGCTTCATCCCTCGCCACATTTAACTCTCCGCTTTCACTGCGGGTAGTACTACTACTCGCCCTAGTAGATCCTGGTCCGTGCTTGTATTGTACCGGCCGGCACCACCGATGAGCCCACATTTCAGCCGTACCCGCGCCATCGCTGCACAAAAAAACGCACAAAGAATAGTAACATGACAGTGGGCTCCATAATAATTTCTCTCGAAGGAATGGGGCGATCCATCGCTGATCGATGCCCGATGCAACTAGACACAGGAGCGCAGCAGCAAAGCCCTGTCTGTCTGTCTGTCTGTCTGTCACGACGCTGCCTGCTGCTTGCTTGCTAAAGCCAGAGCGCCCGTGCGGGGGCGCTGCGAACCACGGCGCTCGGCAGCACTCTCTGCAGCTCAGTCCCTTCCATCTGTGAAAGCGCGCGTGCGCCGGGCAGAAGCGGCCACCGCGACTGCACCCCGTCGCCGCGCGCCGTACCCGTAGCGGGAGCTTCCACGATGGATTTGATCGGAGCAGGTAGTAGGCTAGTAGCATCACGGCATCACCCCCCTGGCCCCTGCCGTGCGCGCGCGGTGATGCGGTCGCGGCTCTTCTGATCCTGAGTCCTGACCCTGTCTGTCCCGGGGCGTTTGTCCGCGCCCGCTTGTCGCGTACGACGGGGCGCGTCGGTGTCGCGCACGGCCGGCGCTCCAAGTGGACACGCCGGGAGAGGGTTCCTTCCGGGTCACCCAGGGCCCAGGGCCCGTACGCGTGGTGGTCGTACTCGCTACTCTGCGTGCCTCTGCTTCGTGGTCGTACGCCGGGAGACGGGGTCAGGTTCCATCCAGGCAACGCGCGGCATCGGAACCGCGGTGCATTTGCGTGAGCCTACTACTATAGTACTAGTACAAAGTATAGAAGCGCAGCTGTCGTACGAGTCGATGTCAATCGAGGGGTCAACTTCCGAGCTAGCTGTTCTGGGAAAGCTATTTTTGTGGTAATAATAAAGAAAACGCGCGCTTGACCCGGATACTCGGGCCAAATACGTGAATACAGATACTAACCACAGGCTGTGATCCACTAGCCTAAGAGAATCTCAATCTAAATTATTCAGTGCCCTCTTTTTTTTTTTGAAAAAGATCTAGACCTATTTCATGAGTTCGTACAAAGCACCTTAAACATAATAAAAATTACATCAAGATCTTTGGACAACCTAACGACCACTACTGCCGCCAGAGCGCCGCTGTCGCCGCTCCTTTACCGGAGCCGGCCTGACGCTGTTGATGACAGTCGGGAAGTCTTCGTGCACATGTCCCTAAGAAGCAGCGCCCTAGAGCTGAAGCAGTCGCCATTACACCCTTGAATTGATCTAAAACTTATAACATCAAACCTAGAACACACGTAGACTGGACGAGATCCACCACTCCATGAAAGCGATGATCAGACAAATCCCCGCCCTCCTCAACGCCAGCGACAAGATCATCGCAGACGAGATGGAAGAGGAGACGGGTATACCTTATTCTTGTCCCGTTCAACACCACCATAGCGTCGATACCGATTGACCAAACTCTAACTTTATGAACCTTCTATGACGCCGAGCGTAGATCCGAGGTCTCCACCCCCCCTCCCGTCGCCGGAGCGACAAGCGGAGGAGGCGGGGACCCGTTGATTCCCATACATAGACGACGAGGATGAAGTAGATTGCGGCGGCTGCTAATTCAGTGCCCTCTTTGGACCGTAATAACAACTAAAAAATGTGGTGATGTATGGCCGTTCTACCCTCAAAAATTGTATGGTAGTTCTTTTTTCCTTGACTCTACGCACAAGGCTTGAAATTTTCAATAATTAAGGGAGGAGTGCTTCAGTGCGCACCCTCATTGAAGAGGAGGTCCGAACTGCTAGGGGCATTTTAGTCCGACGCGTTTTGTTGGTTTAGTTTTTTTTGCCCTGGCGGAACCCATATTTAAATGTTATATTGAATAATATATGATATCTCATGGCTTGATTTATTTAGATTGTCTATGACGGCGATATCCACAGTGGCATTAACAACCATGAAGAAACGGACATGTTTGTCGATAGTGAGGTATGTGTACTGGTGTAAAATTTTATATGTCATGCACCGGATGATGCAATTGTGTACTAAATATTGCTAATTTTTTCAGGTATAAAATGTCTCTGGTATGGAGTATGACTATTTAGGTGAATCGAACTTGGAGATAGGTAATTGTGATGATTGTGAAGATGCACCAAATTTTGATATGTTTGTTGACACGAGTGAGGTACTATTTATAGGCTGTTTTCTAGCAATCAACGAACTGACATGCATACTACTATAGTTCTAACGAGTAGGTTTTGAATTTATAGCAGGCACCATTTAATCAGACTGAGAGTTCAAATAAATGTAGCACTGACACTGGATATCCTAATGATAAGAAAGAACTGTACTGCAAAATAATGGAAATGACATTTGATAGTGAAGCAGCAACCTATTTTTTCTACAACAGATATGCCAAAGATTATGGGTTCGGCATTAGGAAGCACCAAGTGACGCGGTTTGATGATGGAGTTGTTCGTCTAAGACACTTTGTGTGTTGCAAGCCAGGGAAACGTAACACTAAGTTACTGATAATGGAAGGCCGCAAATATAGGCTCAGAGGTGAGACTAGGTGCACTGTAAAGCACGTACGGTGGTGAAGTTTGATGGAAAAACTGGTCTTTGGATCGTTCAGAGTTTTGATGACACTCACAATCATGTGTTAGCGAGACCGGATGAAGTCCCTTTTCTTTGGTCCCATAGGAAGATCAACGACACCCAAAGAGCTGAGATATTATCACAGTGTAACATGGGGGTTAGGAAGCATATCATCATGCGATCAATGATTAGCAACTCTGATGGTTCATTTGCCGATGTGGGATTTACAAGGAAGGATTTGTACAACATGTGCTCAAGGGAGAAAAGAAAGATGCTTTATAAGGGTGATGCTAACACAACCTTGGGCATCATGGCAGAGAGAAAGAAGAGGGACCCTGAGTTTTTTTATGATTACACCTACATGAAGGTCGTCTGCAGCACTTGTTCTGGTGCGATTCTCAATCACGTCGGGACTACCAGGACTACAGCGACGTCGTTGTGTTTGATAGCACATACAAGATGAATAAGTATAGAATGCCTTTTATTCCCTTTGTCGGCTTGAACAATCACCGTAAAACAACGGTATTTGGCTATGCCATCCTATCAAACGAGACCGAAGAAACATATGCCTGGCTGCTCCGGACTTTCTTGAAAGCAATGTGCCAGCAGAAGCCAAAGGCAGTAATCACGGATGCGGATGCCGCGATGATCTTCGCTCTGGATGAAGTACTTACTGGTGTATACCATCGTATTTGCAGCTTTCACGTTGAAAAAAATATGGAGATGCACCTTCCTAACAAGTCTCTAAACTAGTTTAGGACTCTTCTATATTACACCACGTCGGAGCAAGTATTCGAGCAGCGATGACACGCTTTTGTTAGGAAGTGGACATCACCCAAAACTACAAATTGGCTAAAGAGAATATACACGAAGAAGAGATTATGGGCCGCCGTGTATCTTTTAGAAGGGTTCTGGCTGGGTATGAAAAGCAACCAGAGGAGTGAAAGTTTAACCTCGTCTCTTCATCTTCACCTTGATGGGGAAATGAATTTGGTGGACATGGTTAGTCACTACTAGAATGCCATCGCATGTCTCCATGAGAAGGAGGCCAAAGATGACTGCACGGCTTCACAGATATTTCCGGTGCAAGTTACTAATTTCAGAGAACTAGAGGTAGCTGCTGCAACAGTCTTCACTCTAGTTGTGTTCTATATTTTACAAGGTGACATTTCAAAGATTGATAGCATGAAGATTTTAGAAAGAAAGCTAGGATCTAACTCGCACACCTTTGTTGTCGCATGGAAAAATAATCTTGACAGCATTTTTTACGTGGAATACACAACCAACTCGTCAGAAATTATAAGGTGTAGCTGCCGAAGGATGATTCACAAAGGGATCCCTTGCAAGCACATACCGTGCGTGCTCAATCACTTAAAATCAATACCAGACTGTTGTGCTCTGCGTCGTTTCACTAAAAATGCCAGGTTTGGATTGCCTGCTAGACGCACGAGCGATATGTTTGGTTGGGGCTGGTCTGGGCCAGAGGAGTGGAAAAAATACAGCAGTATAAATGGGTTGGTCTCACAAGCTATGCATATTGCATGCAATGACACAGCGGAGTACGATCTTCTAAAGAGTACCGTCGATGGAATTATTTCTAAAAGACAGGGGTATGATAAATGCAGAGCATATGGCTCTGGTAGTCCAGTTAATGAAAATGCAGATGCAAGTCAAGCAAGCCAGTTTGATATTGGTGATCCTAAAAAAGTGTCCACCAAGGATGCGCCTAAGCAAACAAGAAAGTTCCAGTCGAGAATCAATCTCCCATAACCAAAAACGGTCGACCACTAGGATACAAAGAGCGGAAGAAGCGGGTGTGCAGCGCTTGCCAACAGGAGGAACATAACAAGAAGAACCCAAAATGCATATATCATCCCATGTACGGTTTTGAAAATTAGCTTGATATTCTGCCTTTATTTTTATTACACTATATTATCTAATATTGTGTATCATCTTATGCAGGAATGTCCTACAGCAGCAAGGGTAGTCATTTTTAAGTATCATACATCGAATTTAATTTTGAGGCAGTTATTATGAAAATATGTATTTTTGATATACATTTGTAGTCTTCTGATGTACATTTATAGTCTTCTGATGTGTGTACCTGTGGCATGAGAGCAAGTACAATAGAGCTGAATTAGCTAGGCTATAAGAAGAGAGCAGTATGGAGAGAGAAGTATGGCGAGAGAAGAGAGCAGGCGCTTGGTCCTTGTACAGACCGCATGCAGCCAGTCGCTGGCGCTATAGTGGTGGCTCTTGGTCCTTGTGCTTCTCCTTTCCACTGGTGCGCGCGCCTCTAGCTCTTCTCTTGTTGTGAGCAAGAACAATAGTGTAGCTAGCTGCTGGCCATAAGTCTCATGCCATGTCATCTAGATCCACCATAAATAAATACTACTTGTACAATAGTCTGGATACTAGGTTATCCATATTAATTTTTTAAATAAATTACTATCTTGCATGCAAGACTCAACCAACTTGTATTTAATGCATGGATCCAGTCCAAGAGATAGTACCAGGCTGTATGCGCATGGCCAGTACTTGGTTTTTGTGTTGCCGTCGGCGACTGATAAAGTGTCGGCTTCACCCTCTCTCCTCTCTTCTCTCCCTTCCAACTAGGATGGTATGCATGCATGCAAGACTCACCAACGTATTTAATGCTTGCAGCCGGCTCCGCTCTTCTCACTCGGCTATAAGCAGACTAGTTTTCTGTGCTAGAGCTGGCGCTAGATGGAGAACCCGCACCACTCTTTTTTCTCACTTCTCTTTCTTCCACCTAGGATTTAGCTGACATGGATTTACTTATAGCCTGCTGATTAGGACCTATTGTACTTGCTCTGAGTAGGATCCATTATACTTGCTCAACGCGCCTAGTCCACGCGGGAAAGATGTCGAGGAGCAGGTGCAGGGAGGCAAGGAATTTGTGGAACAGATTTAATGCAACGGGAGACTGCCACGGGGTTAATTAGGAAAACAACTAGCAAAACGTCTAGAACGTGAACTAGAAATTTTTGAAAAAGTTAGAACGCGAAGTATATATGAACGGAGGGAGTAGTATGCACAAGTGTGTTTTTGCACGAACTATAAGCACATATATTAATAAAACATGATTAGCAACCTTACATAGTAGCAAAGAAAGTCCAAGGACACCATAGTAGCATACAAGACACGACACAAACACACGACACGACACGACACCTTCTTCTTCCTCCGGCCTGGCCGCTCCCTTGCTCCTCCTGGCCGCTCCTTAGGCATCATACCCCTCATCATCCTCCGCCATGATGTACGGGAGAGAGTAGGCCCTACTGCTGATGGAGAAGATGGCGTGGAAGTCGGTGAAGATATTATAGGTCGTGAACGCGATGAACTCACATCCACGCCAGAACACTTGGCAGAGAAGGTGGTAGGCGTCGTAGTGGTTGATGAAGGTTGCGTAGAGGCCTATGACGAAGTTGTTGTTGCCGTTGGCGCCGTCGTACTGCTGTTCGATCCGGAACATGGGTGGAGTGCCGACAGGAAGGTGGCGGTAACCGGCGGAAAGGAAGAAGCGGGCCAACTCCATCGGCCCCCTCCACCATGAGATGGCCCAGATGCGGAGGCAGTTCTCCACAACCCGGCCGTGCGGCCACTACCTCTCCAGCACGGTGGCGGGGCGGCGGTACGTCGGGCCATTGAACTGCATCGTGGTGGGGGAGGGAGGGGTTGGGAGCGGCAGCAAGCGGTTTCCTGATTGGTGTGGGGCTCGGCGGCTATTGGTTGCTTGAGTGGTGGCGGGGCTCGGATGGGTGCGAACCAGTGAGAGAGGGAGAGGTCGAGGGCATATAAATGGGCGATTCGTGGTCGCTTTGTTCTCCCCTCGTGTTTAAGGAGCACTTTTTCGAGGAGGCGCGGGCGCACGGTATCGAGGAGCCTCTGACTGGTTTCCGCGGACGCGTGACGGGAAAGCTGCGCCGTGTGAAATTGTTTGGCGCGTGACCGACCTAGCGACACGCTCGTTTGAATTCGCAGCGTAACAAAAAGGTGTGCACGATGACAGCGCAACTTTAATACGTGACACTGCGACGAAACGTTGACAGGCTAGCTAGGTTGCATGGCGTATGTAAGGAAAAGGCCCGGCTATTAATGAAGGGTTTTCGCAGCATAGTAAATCAAAATTTTCTACGGAAGCGAACAGAGGGAAAGCCAAGATCTAATCTAGGAGATGCAAACAACGAGAGAGATTGGATTAGATCTTCATACCCTTGAAGCTTCGCACAGCGGAACGTTCGTCGGAACGTGGGTGATGTAGTCGTACTCGCTTCTCCTCCTCGCGATCCGATCCGATCTAGCACCACAAGTGGCGGTGCCTCCGTGAGATGCACACGTGCAGCACCTCGACGTCTCCTCCTTCCTCGGACCAGCAAGTATGGTGGAGAGATGGATTGGATCTACAACACGATGGCGTGGTGTATATGGTGGAGAATTTCTGCAGCAGGGCTTCGCCTACAAACAGTCGGGAGGGAGAGAGGAAGGCAGCAGGGCTACTAGGGTTTGGAGGAAGGTGTGTGGTTTTGGGGGAAGGGGGCGCACCAGCCCTCTATATATAGAGGGGGGGTGCGGCCAGCCCTTGCCCATCCTCCAAGCCTATCTCTAGTTTAAACGATTTTAAACTTATCCCTTATCTAGAAACCCTATCTCTAGTTTAAACGAGTTTAAACTTATCTAGGATCGGCTGGGCCCTATGGGGCCTTGTGCCCCTGGCCCAATGTGGCCAGGACACTCCCTCATTGGCCCATGCCCCCTCCCGGAAGGTGGGACCACGTTGGCCCCCTTCCGGAAGGTTCTAGAAGCTTCCGGTACAATACCGATTAATCCGGAACAATTCCGAACTCCAAAAACTGCACTGCCTTATATGAATCTTATTCTCCGGACCATTTCGGAACCTCTCGTGATATCCCGGATACCATCCGAGACTCCGAACAAAAATTCATAAACCAATTATCCAATCTATCCTAGCGTCGAGACACGTTAAGTGTGTGACCCTGCGGGTTCGAGAATATGCAGACATGATCTTCTATCAATAATCAACAGCAGGGTCTGGGCACCCATATTGACTCCCACACATTCATCGATGATCATATCGGATGAACCACGATGCCAGGATTCAATCAATCCCATATATATTCCCTTCGTCTCGCGATATTTTACTTGCCCGAGATTCGATCGTCGGTATCGTCATACCTAGTTCAATCTCGTTCACAGCAAGTACTTTACTCGTTCCGTAATCCGATATCACTTTGTGATTAACTCCTTAACCACATGCTTGCAAGCGGTGTTGATATCGATTACCGAGTGGGCCCGAAGTATATCTCTCCGACTTGGGAGGGACAAATTCCATCTCGATACATACAACCCAACAGATACTTTCCGATCACCTGAGAGACACCTTTATGATCACCCTCTCATAGGATGACGTTTGATGACCTCAAAGCTTTCTTCCGATACCAGGGAGTTGTATTATCTCATGGTCTAAGGAATACAATATTTGACATAGGAAAAGCTTCGCAAAGATGAACACGATGAAACGATCTAATTGCTTTGCTTAGTTTGGGTCTGTCCATCACATCATTCTCCCAATGATATGATCTCATTATCAATTGACAACTCATGTCTATGGTTAGGAAACCTCAACCATCATTGATCAATGAGCTAGTCCATAGAGGCGTACTAGGGACACGGTGTTGTTCACAAACCACACAAGTATTAATGTTTCCGCTTAATACAATTCTAGCATGGAATATAAACTTTATCATGAACAAGAATTATAATAATAACATCTTTATTATTGCCTCTAGGGCATAATTCCAACAGTCTCCCACTTGCACTAGAGTCAATAATCTAGTTTACATTTGGCAACAATCTCACACCCATGGCACTGAGGTGTTGATCATGTTTTACACGTGAAAGAGGTTTAGTCAATGGATCTGCGACATTCAGATCTGTATGTACTTTGCTGATCTTCAGATCTCCATCTGCTATATAATCTCGGATTATATGAAACTTGCGGTTGATATGCTTGGTCTTTGGATGATATCTTGGTTCCTTAGCGAGTGCTATGGCGCCAGTGTTGTCACACAATATCTCCAGTGGGTCCAATGCACTTGGAACCACGCCAAGCTCAGTGATGAAGTTTCTGATCCAAACTCCTTCACTTGACGCTTCTGCAGTAGCCATGTATTCCGCTTCTACTGTAGATCCCGCGACCACGCTTTGCTTGCAGCTTCTCCAGCTCACAGCTCCTCCATTCAAAATATACACGTATCCTGTCTGAGATTTAGAATCATCCTTGTCGGTGTCGAAACTAGCATCGACGTAACCTTTTACAACGAGCTGTTCATCACCCCCATAGACCAAGAACATTTCTTTAGTCCTATTTAGGTACCTTAGGATGTTCTTCACGGCTGTCCAGTGTTCCACTCCTGGATCACTTTGATATCTGCTCGTCAAACTAAGAGCATTGGACACATCCGGTCTAGTACACAACATGGCATACATGATGGAACCTATGGCCGAGGCATAAGGCACTTTGCTCATAGCTTCCCTATCATTTACCGTAGCTGGACACTGAGCCTTGCTCAATATCTTACCTGACAACATAGGCACTGAACCTTTCAATGCCTTATCCATTCTGAACCTTTTCAGAACTTTGTCTAGGTATGTACTCTGGCTTAAAGCTATCAGGCGTCTTTGTCTATCTCTATAGATTTTGATGCCCAATATATAAGCAGCTTCACCTAGGTATTTCATTCAAAAACACTTGTTCAAATAACTCTTCACATCGTTAAGCATGTTGACGTCATTTCCAATAATCAATATGTCATCCACATATAGTACCAGAAACGTCACCGAGCTCCCACTCACTTTCTTGTAGATGCAAGCTTCGTAGCAATTTGGAACAAATCCAAAGCTCTTGATCACTTGATCAAAACGAAGGTTCCAACTCCGAGATGCTTGCTTCAGTCCATAAATGGAACGCTGAAGTTTGCATACTTTATCAGCATCCTTAGGATCGACAAAACCTTCGGGTTGCATCATATACAACTCTTCATCAATGTTGCCATTGAGGAAAGCAGTCTTGACATCCATTTGCCATATTTCATAATCATGAAACGCAGCAATTGCTAATAAAATCCGAATGGACTTAAACATCGCTACGGGAGAGAAAGTCTCATCGTAGTCAACACCTTGAACTTGTCAAAAACCTTTCGCAACAAGCCGTGCTTTATAGACGGTATCATTACCATCCGCGTCCGTTTTCTTCTTGAAGATCCATTTGCACTCAACGGCCTTTCGGTCGCTAGGAGGGTCCACCAAAGTCCATACTTGGTTTTCGCTCATGGATCCGAATTCGGATTTCATGGCTTCTAGCCATTTCTCAGAGTCTGGGCTCATCATCGCTTCCTCATAGTTCGTAGGTTCACTGTCTTCTACTAACAAGACAGTCAAGACAGGGTTGCCATACCACTCAGGAGGGGCACGCGACCTTGTCGACCTGCGACGTTCAGTAGCAGCATCGTCCGAAACTTCATGATCCTTGTCATTAGCTTCCTCTATTGTTGGTGCAGGCGGCACTGGAACAATTTCAGGTGCTGCGCTACTCTCCAATTCAAGAGAAGGTTCAATAACCTCGTCTAGCTCTACTTTCCTCCCACTCACCTCTTTCGAGAGAAACTCCTTCTCAAGAAAGGAACCGTTCTTTGCGACAAACACTTTGCCTTCGGTTCTGTGATAGAAGGTATACCCAATAGTTTCCTTAGGGTATCCTATGAAGACGCATTTCTCCGCTTTGGGTTCGAGCTTGTCCGGCATCAACTTCTTGACGTAAGCTTCGCATCCCCAAACTTTAAGAAACGACAACTTAG
The DNA here is from genome assembly GCA_916181665.1 of Avena sativa. Lineage (NCBI taxonomy): Eukaryota > Viridiplantae > Streptophyta > Magnoliopsida > Poales > Poaceae > Avena > Avena sativa. Next base: position 445,358,074 of record OV702293.1, on the reverse strand, counting down.
GTTTAGCACCAAACCACAGTTCATACGGTGTCGTCTCAACGGATTTAGATGGAGCCCTATTTAAAGTGAATGCAGCGGTTTCTAATGCATAACCCCAAAATGATAACGGCAAATCAGTAAGAGACATCATTGATCGGACCATATCTAATAAGGTTCGATTCCGGCGTTCAGACACACCATTGCGCTGTGGTGTTCCGGGTGGCGTGAGTTGTGAAACGATTCCATTTGCTTTGAGATGCGTGAGAAAATCATAACTCAAATATTCGCCCCCACGATCGGATCGTAGAAACTTAATCTTTCTGTTACGATGGTTCTCCACTTCATTCTGAAATTCTTTGAACTTTTCAAATGTTTCAGATTTATGTTTCATTAAATAGATATACCCATATCTACTCAAGTCATCGGTAAAAGTGAGAAAATAGCGATATCCACCGCGCGTCGAAACACTCATCGGTCCGCATACATCGGTATGTATGATTTCCAACAAGTCCGTTGCTCGCTCCATCATACCGGAGAACGGGGTTTTGATCATCTTGCCCATGAGGCATGGTTCGCATGTGTCAAATGATTCAAAATCAAGAGACTGCAAAAGTCCATCAGAATGGAGTTTCTTCATGCGCTTTACACCAATATGACCTAGACGACAGTGCCACAAATAAGTAGTATTATCACTATCTACTTTGCATCTCTTAGCCTCAATGTTATGGATGTGTGTTTCATCCCTTTCGAGATTTAGTAGAAATAAACCATTCACAAGAGGTGCATGACCATAAAAGATGTTACTCATATAAATAGAACAACCATTATTCTCCGATTTAAATGAATAACCGTCTTGCAATAAACACGATCCAGAAATAATGTTCATGCTCAACGCAGGCACATAATAACATTTATTAAGGTTTAAAACTAATCCCGAAGGTAAAACTAAGGAGAGCGTGCCGACGGCCATCACATCAACTCTTGATCCGTTGCCAACGCGCATCGTCACCTCATCCCTCGCAAGCCGCCGTCTATTCCGTAGCTCCTGTTTCGAGTTACAAATATTAGCAACTGAACCAGTATCAAATACCCAGGAACTACAACGAGGGCTATTAAGGAAAACATCAATAACATGTATATCAAATATACCTTTGATGGTGCCAGCCTTCTTGTCCGCTAAGTACTTCGGACAGTTGCGCTTCCAGTGACCCTTGTCCTTGCAATAGAAGCACTCAGTGTCCGGCTTGGGACCAGACTTGAGCTTCTTCTCAGCAGGGGCAACGCGCTTGCCGCCGCCTTTCTTGAAGGGCTTCTTTGCACCTTTACCTTTCTTAAAGGAGGGCTTGTTGACCATCAACACATGATTATCCTTCTTGATGTCCACCTCCGCAGCCTTCAGCTTTGCGAAGAGCTCGGTGATCGTATCAGTGGAACCAATCTGATTATGAGTCACTGCAAAACTTTTGTAGCTGGGAGGGAGTGATTGCAGAACCCTGTCAATCTTGAGCTCCTCTGGAATCTTGCAGTCCAGTTGCTCAAGGCGTTGAGTGTAGCCCGACATCTTAATGGCGTGCTCACTAACGGAACTCCCTTCCTCCATCTTGCAGTTAAAGAACTTCTCAGAGATCTCATATCTCTCAGAACGGGCCTGAGTCTGAAACATGGTTTTCAACTCTTCGAGAATCTCAAAGGGCCCGGGATAGTTTTCAAAACGATTTTGAAGTTCCGGTTCCATAGCAAATAACATGGTGCTCTTAATCACACCGTAATCATCTTTGCGCGACTGATAGACAGCTTTCTCATCAGCCGGCGCAGTTGCAGCAGGGGGGTTACCTAACGCTTTCTCAAGGACATAGTCCTTTTGTCCGCCAGACAGAATGATTCTTAGATTGCGGAACCAGTTGGTGAAGTTAGACCCATTGTTTCTAAGCTTTTCTTTCTCAGCAAAAAACGTTGAAGTTGAAGTTGGACTTGGCCATGTGATCTACAGTATTTCCAAGTACAATTTAGACTATGTTCATGATAAATAGTTCAACTTAATCAAATTACTAGATGAACTCCCACTAAATTCAACATCCCTCAAGTTGTTTAGTGAACACGATCCAAATTCACCACACCCAATCCGATCTTCACGAGAAGAGATGTGGTTTCAATGGTGGACAACAAAGTGTCGATCATATCATTCATATGACTCATGCTTAACCTTTCGGTTCTTGTGTTCCGAGGCCATGTCTGTACATGCTAGGCTCGTCAAGTTAGACCCAAGTATTTCCGCGTGTGCAAAACTGGCTTGCACCCGTTGTATGTGAGCGTAGAGTCTATAGCACCCGATCATCACGTGATGCTTGGACACGACGAACTTTCGCAACGGTGCATACTTGGGGAGAACACAGCTTTTATCTTGATCTTTAAGTGAGGAATCATCTTATAATGCTACCATTGCGATCTAAGCATAATAAGATACATAAAAGGATAAACATCACATGCATATAACTTTATGTGACATGGTATAGCCAATCTTTGCGCAATGATCTCCATCTTGTGCGTTCCAGCATGATCTCCATCACTCCACCATGATTGCCTCCACCACGAATAGCAACTACAACTATTGCTAACTACTTAGCGATAAAGTAAAGCTATTACATGACGTATAAGAAGTTGACTCGCAGGTCATACACAATTATAAAGACAACCATATGGCTCCTGCCGGTTGTGTACTCATCGACATGCAAGTCGTGAAACATTACAAAACATGATCATCGCATACAATATACACATCACATCTTGGGCCATACCATATCACAGAAAACACTCCCTGCAAAAACAAGTTAGACGCCTCTACTTTGTTGTTGCATGTTTTACGTGGCTTATGGGAGTAGATGCTAAGAACGATTCTTACCTACGGAAAGCCACAACGGTGATATTATGGTTGCCAAACTCCGGTGTTAATCCCATGACAACTATAGTGAGAGAAACTGACATCCACCAGCCGCATGTATGGTACAAGCCACACGTCAAGTGCGGAGCCGGTCTCGCGAACGACGTCGCGTAAGGTTGGCCTGGACCGCTTCAATCTCACTATCCCGCGTCATAAGAAGAACACAAACAAGAGGCTTGCAACAGAAAACATCAACGCCCGCAACAACCATGTTGCGTTCTACTCGTGAAACACATCTACGCATAGATCTAGCTCTGATACCACTGAAGGGTTTTCGCAGCATAGTAAATCAAAATTTTCTACGGAAGCGAACAGAGGGAAAGCCAAGATCTAATCTAGGAGATGCAAACAACGAGAGAGATTGGATTAGATCTTCATACCCTTGAAGATTCGCACAGCGGAACGTTCGTCGGAACGTGGGTGATGTAGTCGTACTCGCTTCTCCTCCTCGCGATCCGATCCGATCTAGCACCACAAGTGGCGGTGCCTCCGTGAGATGCACACGTGCAGCACCTCGACGTCTCCTCCTTCCTCGGACCAGCAAGTATGGTGGAGAGATGGATTGGATCTACAACACGACGGCGTGGTGTATATGGTGGAGAATTTCTGCAGCAGGGCTTCGCCTACAAACAGTCGGGAGGGAGAGAGGAAGGCAGCAGGGCTACTAGGGTTTGGAGGAAGGTGTGTGGTTTTGGGGGAAGGGGGCGCACCAGCCCTCTATATATAGAGGGGGGGGGGGGTGCGGCCAGCCCTTGCCCATCCTCCAAGCCTATCTCTAGTTTAAACGATTTTAAACTTATCCCTTATCTAGAAACCCTATCTCTAGTTTAAACGAGTTTAAACTTATCTAGGATCGGCTGGGCCCTATGGGGCCTTGTGCCCCTGGCCCAATGCGGCCAGGACACTCCCTCATAGGCCCATGCCCCCTCCCGGAAGGTGGGACCACGTTGGCCCCCTTCCGGAAGGTTCTAGAAGCTTCCGGTACAATACCGATTAATCCGGAACAATTCCGAACTCCAAAAACTGCACTGCCTTATATGAATCTTATTCTCCGGACCATTCCGGAACCTCTCGTGATATCCCGGATCCCATCCGAGACTCCGAACAAAAATTCATAAACCAATTATCCAATCTATCCTAGCGTCGAGACACGTGAAGTGTGTGACCCTGCGGGTTCGAGAATATGCAGACATGATCTTCTATCAATAATCAACAGCGGGGTCTAGGCACCCATATTGACTCCCACACATTCATCGATGATCATATCGGATGAACCACGATGCCAGGATTCAATCAATCCCATATATATTCCCTTCGTCTCGCGATATTTTACTTGCCCGAGATTCGATCGTCGGTATCGTCATACCTAGTTCAATCTCGTTCACAGCAAGTACTTTACTCGTTCCGTAATCCGATATCACTTTGTGATTAACTCCTTAACCACATGCTTGCAAGCGGTGTTGATATCGATTACCGAGTGGGCCCGAAGTATATCTCTCCGACTTGGGAGGGACAAATTCCATCTCGATACATACAACCCAACAGATACTTTCCTATCACCTGAGAGACACCTTTATGATCACCCTCTCATAGGATGACGTTTGATGACCTCAAAGCTTTCTTCCGATACCAGGGAGTTGTATTATCTCATGGTCTAAGGAATACAATATTTGACATAGGAAAAGCTTCGCAAAGATGAACACGATGAAACGATCTAATTGCTTTGCTTAGTTTGGGTCTGTCCATCACATCATTCTCCCAATGATATGATCTCATTATCAATTGACAACTCATGTCTATGGTTAGGAAACCTCAACCATCATTGATCAATGAGCTAGTCCATAGAGGCGTACTAGGGACACGGTGTTGTTCACAAACCACACAAGTATTAATATTTCCGCTTAATACAATTCTAGCATGGAATATAAACTTTATCTTTATTATTGCCTCTAGGGCATAATTCCAACAATTAATACACGTAGAAACGGAGCTATGGTTGGACCGTTGGACCATGAGATTACTGATTAGGCTCTGTCCTCACCTGTGAATGCATTCATGCGCGCGCAGCTAAGCGGACACGTCGATCGACGTAGAAGGCAGCTCTCGTTTCAGATCATTGATGCATCATGCGCTCGTTTCAGGCGATGTATGCTTGTATGCGCGCGCAGCTGACCAAGACGATGTGCGTGAAGGCATGTACAGTGGCGGAGCTGCATGCATCCAACGGGGTGCACATGCACTAGGATAAAAAAATATTAAACCTTGCAATCAGCTCTAAACCTAGTGTGTGTACCGTGAGGGCTAATCAAATAACTTTGAGCAGATAGAAAAAGTTTTAGCGACCGTGAGAGCACGCTTGGTTGAAAGAAACGAACAAGTTAAACAACCAAACAATTTTATAGTTTTGAGTTGACTCGACACAACAGGATACAGACTGTTTTCCTAAAATGGAAACAATAAACTGTTTTACAAATTTCATATGAATTTAGCAGGTATTGAAATCTACAGGGACACTAGTAAATTCTCAAGGTACGCTGTTATTAATCACTGATCTGACTTTCTTTTTCACAACCTCTAACTTGTTTCTTCTAGACAGAAGAATCGTTGCAACGGTAGGTCCTCTTGATTTTTCAATTGTTCTCTGCAGTACCATATAGCAGAGTTTATAAATTAAATTATAATCATATTGATTTTTGCGACTATACAAAGAAATAGTATACATACCTGATCAATGTTCTTGGTGATACGATCTCTGTCCCAGTGCTCTAGACATTGCAATACCCATAATCCGCATGAATTGCTGCGGTACGATGAAACAAAATTCATTTACGACATCAGTAGTGAGAAATTGATATGATTCACAAGTACTTACCCATTATATTGCTTTCCAATTTCATATTTTAATAGGCCAAGTATCGACGTCAGGAAATTGTTTGCGTGTAGTTTTGTTGGTCCACCATATGTCTTGTGCAATTTGTCCTTTCTGCAAAATATTTAGAGTTACTGAAACGCCAAAAAATAACAAGGTTTTGATGAGAAAAGTAGACAATACCAAGTCATCCACAACTGCATGCGAATAGGTTAAACTGTACTTAGGGTCAAGAACTTGGAACTCCTGCTTGACGTTATGCATTACAACTATCACATAATGTTCTCCGCGTATATTCAGAGGGAAATATGCCTACAAAATAAGATCACTAGCATGTACTATGTAGGATTTCAAATAGTTAACAACAACATCAATTTTATAAAAAGCACTCTTTACCTTTTCACGCGCAAAATATTTATTCATAACCCTTTCTACAACTCCTGGTGTTGATACTTCTTGTACGTCAAAAAATTTCAATTTTTTTTGTTTTGTATATTTTAATGGCTTTTTTGATAAGATAGCTTGACCTCAATGGTCCACATATGTGCCGATCATAGTCAAGACGGGGAGCTAGCTCTAGAATGTAGGCATCAAGTATCTAAAAAAATAATTGTATAATAATTGCATGTTCATACTTCACTAGATGGCCTCATATGAGTTTGTGTACGCCCTTTTTACAACTTCTTTGGGGATCTTCGCCAAAGTTGAAACATATTTGACAGCACCTTCTATTTCATCTGGTGTTAATATAGTGTAACATTCCCCAATATCATGTTGTTCAAATAATATTGCTGCATAACATTTATGAAAACACACAAATTACCATACTGAACCATTTTGTTTGCTCAATAAAAATAAGTAACAAAATCTATAAAACATTATATCTTTCGTATTTTTTTGATTTACGTTTCGGCTGTTTTTATCGCTTAAATAATGGGGAACCATACTTACTATTACCTTTGGGTACGCATTTCCTTTTGCCTGGACCATTGTCAATTTCCTTTTTGCCGCTATCAATAGAATTAGCACACTTTGTTGCATCTTCCTTACTCGTGGTAGAAGTCATATCATTACATGCATCATTCTGCACGACACCACTCTGTGCACCATTTGGTGTATCCTTCTGAGTACCCAAAATGTATGACGGTACCTCTGATGACGACGCAGACTTGGTATTTTCATTTACGTCAAATGGATGCTCCAGTGTACCATCCATCTTACGAAGGTGGTCTGGTGTGTTATTCATTGACATGTCATCAGCAGTTGTCGGCATACGTTTGTCCATCAAGGGTATGACATAACTGTCACCACCAAATGGATCATCCGCCTGGACTGCTTTAGAATTAGCCGCCATTTTTCTCAGTATGTCATCAAGTTTGGCTTCTTTATTACCTTGTTTATACATAAATTGTTTGTCTGATTGTGATTCACTGGAAACAGATTTTACATCCTCATCATCTCCTCCTTTGTCCGACTATGATGCTTCAGTTGGTTTGTACATGACACCATTTGTATTTAACAATTTTAGAACCTCCTACATAACATAAAATATTAAGTACTAAGTTTTCATTCATAGCGTACTATAGTTATCTTCAAAACGAAATAACACATAAAATATAGACCGTATCACCTCTCCACATTTCTGGGATATAAGTGACATCTGCATGTCCATGTGAGTTTTCAATTCTGTCGTCATACGTTCGAAATGGATACCCATGTTACTGACCCGTTTGTTTGAACTTGACTGTTCACCATTCATTGATGGTTTTTGCACATTATTTTTCTTATATTGCTTCCCAATATTATGTCAGATCTGCATGTTTCAAAAAATGAACAAATTATACAACTTACAAATACAAACTCGAGCTATTTATGGTGGAATATCAAAAGATTGATTAAACTGACTACCATCACTTTAGCGTTGTTTCTGAGGCCTCAGCCATTCTTATAATCATAGCAACATCTCATTTCTGTTTCGTCTTCTGTCCATTTTCTCATTAGTGGCCGAATGGAAACAGCGGGAATATAAGTAGGATCATCAACGATGACTAACTTCTCCCAGTAAAGAAACTGCAAATAAATTATACAACAAACAAATTTAGTTTCATATCGAGAGCTGAACATAAGAACTAATGATTGTTTGACTTAACATATATATCTGTGTTAGACCTAGATTTCATTTGGGCCATGCTCTTATAGTAGATCCTTCAAAGCTATCCTTCAAACTATCTATGAGAAACTTTAGTGTGAAGTAATTTCAGTTAATCTGAAAAATAGGAGAAACGTCTTCCACTAAAAAGTAGAAGCTCTTAGGTACAGTTACGCTACTCGATGGAGCTATAACAAGACCAATTAGCACAAGCACCGATTTGCGGACGAAGTTATCATCGTATGCCTTCTCAGTCTTTATGTCATTAATCAAATCTTTTATTACTATATTACCAGTTGACTTGCCGAGAAAAAATGGGGTATGTAATGCATATTAGTCTGACCATATTTCTTCATAATTTGAAATGCAGAATAACCTTGGTTATGTAAACCATAAATATGTTCTACGTCCTCACAAGATCCTACTATTTCTCCTGATCCTTCTTTTATGACAAAGGTGCCTGACAATGGATTGAACAACTCAACGATGAATCTGATTAAGTTTTCCCGCATCGTGATTCGTGGCACGTCCAACATCGCCCGCAAAGTAGTGCTGGTAAATCTTGCACGTTGCGCGCTTGTAAAGACGGCTACCAAATCTTCCCATCTTATGTAGTTACAAAATATCTCCCCATCAAAATCGTCCATGCTGCACGAATCATTTAGAGAATGTGTTAATATTTCGCCATCTAAATCTACAGGAGTTTCCCAAAAACCTATATGAGCATCTTGTATGCACGACAAACAATCGATGACATATGGAATCAGTACCTGGGACGACAGATGAGAAGAGGCGGCGAAGGGTGACACCAATGAGGGACGGCGAAAGGGAGTCCTGCGAGGATGAAGTGGTGAGAGGCGACGTCGATCCCTAGAGGACACACGAGAGGGGCTGGAGAAGGGAGGCGGCAATGTGGGATGGCGAGTGCGGCTTGTAATGGAGGCAGCGGTGATTGTCAGCCTACCTAGGTTGAGTCATGGGTTGTGGGACGATCGACGTGCCGATAACTACGCCCTCCGTGATTTACTGCTGGCGCTGGGCCTCGTTGTGGGTAGTTAATTGGGCTTATAGGTTCATTACTTTTTAATGTCTTGTTTTTCCTATTTTTTCTGTGTCCTTTCGTATTTTTAAGTATTTATTATACTGTTTAATGTCTTACCATATTTAGGTTTTAGTATTTGCCCCTGTCTTTGGAGAACTTTTAGTATATACAACGCAAAGGATGTGTATGGCGCACACGAATCCACCGAAGGATCACCAAAATAAAGAAAGGTTTGGATAAACCCAGATGCAAAAATAAAACATGTGTTCACGACGAGAAACAAAAAATGAAGCATCAACAATTCTGAACATAACATGAAATAACGATTACTTAATAATTTCATGTAGACCGAACTAAGTAAGACATAGTTGTTACATAAGTGTTCCACAAACATGAGAGTACATAGGCATAATATATAAATAGAAAACGAAATTCAGGTCGTTTTCACACTTGGTCAATGTCAACACCCGGATTTTTAATCCCAGATGCCTGTTATGCCATACATCACAATCCCAGGATTACCATTTTTGCGAGACATAATAGAATTAGATACCACAGTACATCATCCATTACAAACCATATATAAGGTCTTACACAAATAGGGATCTCATGATCTAGTTCTTAATACAACTTCAAGCAGCGGAATACGTAATAATAACGGTAGCGTAGGCAAAGCTCCATCTTCGGGGTCACAGGCAATGCTGACGATGGGAGATGGTCCTAGTTGCCATAACCTTCCTGGGGTCCATCATCCAGGTACTCCTCTTTATAGTATGGCCACGGGAATAGCCAGGGACAAAGCCATGAGTACTCTTTAAGTACTCGCAAACTAATACTAACAAGTGAAGGGTTTTTTTGATAATAGGACACTAGGCTCTAGGGTTGTTTTGCAAAAAGCCAGATTTATCTCTACTAAGTTCAGAGAGAAGCTAGTCACAAATTTTATAACTCCTAAGTGGGAACTTGTAACTCATGTCACAACTCTGTTGTGGTCAAGTCAAAGTATCAACTCATTTCACAAGTCATTTTGAAAACATCTGACGGGGGAACAGTATGGCCACTCCAACTGTCCATAACCGCGGACGCGGCTATTCGAATAGTTTGACACTCTGCAGAGATTGTACACTTTCACCACAACATTTGATACATCCGTCAGGAACAAATCCTGAATTCTCCATACTCAGTATACGGATAATCAATCCTAACCTTTCAATTACACGCCCTAGTATAAGCACCTCTCCTGTGAGTTTGGCCTCCCAACCATGACAAACTGTCATCTTGGGTACTGCACAGGTGGACAATCTTCACAAGGTAGCCTCAGCTCAGACCTTGGCCGTGAGAGAACTAATACTAAGGTATATAAACTTCCAGTCAAGCCCTACCCAAATCTTCGGGTATTGTGGTTGTACGATAAAATTGGAATGGTATCGCATCCAGACAACCATCAGTTTTATAAAGGGCTAAGGCTCATGCCTTAACATTTTCATCACCAGAATCATCTGGTGTTCGGAAACACATGTCAAAACATCTTAGTAGAATGATCCATCATTCTAAGGTTTTCATAACCATTTTCACCAAGTATTCTCATCTAAAGTTGATCAAGTTTTATGCTTAGCACTAGCATCTACAAGTCGGGGGGGGGGGGGTAGCACTAATGAGGGGTGGTAAACTAGTGGAGTTTCAACTAAGTACAACCTTATATCTTAGGATGATATCAAGGTTTCTAACTTAGGACAAATTTTATGTTCTTTATGCAACCTTCAAATATATCTTTCTAGGATCTATAAGTCACTTAAGTCAACTCTAAGTTAAGCTTTGATAAAGAAAAATAAAGTAGAAACTTGCAAATAAAACTAGGATTGGGTTATCTAATGGGTATGATCACATATGCTTAAGGCATATGGTTGGCATGGTAACAAGCAAGTATTAGCTTGCACATTCACTAGTAGTATTAGGCTTGCTAAAGTAGAGTATCTTGCAAGTGTTAGCTTTCACATTATCAGTATAAGCTTGCCTTGTGCAGAGCAGTGGTTGAAGTTCTCCTCGGCTTCTTCTTCGTAGAATCCTCCTTCCTCCTCGTATCCTTGGTTGGTACTAGCGTCTATAAATAAATACGATGTACACAATCACCAAGCAATACTTAACTACTTGCAATCATCACACAAAAGGGTCCTATGGATGATCTAGCATCATCACTAACATTACAAGATTAAGGTTTGGTTTAAAATCCTTTTATTTTTAGAAAAGTAATTTCTACTCATTGAAAAACTACTTAAGATTTAATATTCTCCAAACCAAACATGGGATCATGTTGACACATGTCATCACCATACATTTTAGTACATGGGAATGTGATTTAAAGTGGTGTCACAATTTAATAAGGTTTTACCCTTTTATTTTAATTAAATAATGTGTCTAGAAATGCCTATGTGGCATTCTTTTATTACTTGAACAATATTTCTGTAAGTAAACCTATATATTTTTATATATTCTGAAAGGTATAGTTAAATGTGATTTTTGAGAGTTGGAATCAACTCAAAAGCTATTGTGATTTAACTTTGAAAAATGTTTGAATGCAGAAAAGCTTTTGTCTTGTTATTTTTACCAACAATGATCTACAGATCCAAATGACTTGAATCCAACGGGCTTGGATTCAGCATTCCTAGACCTTTCTAACAAAATTGGTTCATGCAATTTGGTGCACTGAGTCGACCTGGGTTGATTTTTGAAACTGGGTATAGAAGTGTGTTTGAAATAAAATAGAAAAGGTTTAATTCAAATAACTGGGCTGCGCGGGAAGCGATACTGGGCCGGCCTGCTAAGCGCAGCGCTTCCGCGGGCTATTTAAGTGGCTGTCCCCATGCGTCAGTGAGACAAGGGGGGGCGAAGCGGTATGGGACGCTGTGGTGCGTTCGATCTGGTTCTAATCCAACGGCTGAGAGTCATCGTCGACGTTGGGCAACGCCGGCGAGACAGAAACCTAGCGCGGCCAGTGGGGGTTGTTAGGGGCTCACCGGGTGCGAACGAGGGTCGGCGAGGCGGGCGAACGACGAAGTCGACGACTGCAAACTCAGGGGTGGTCGCGGCAGCTCCTGGGATGGACGAAATCGATGGCGCCCTTCTCCTCTAGAGGCGGCCTGCTCCGGCGCAATTCTGACGATGCGCTGCTCGCCTTGCTCCGGGACTGAGGTGGGGTGGTTGTGGGTGAGAGAGGAGTGGAATGGTGTGAAGAAATCGAGCGGGGAGTCCTCCTTTTATAGGCTCGACGGCGAGACCGAACGGGATGGGCAGGCGACGGTGGCGACATGGCTACGGGCTACTAGAGGCATGGCCGACAGTGGCGATCGCTTGGTGGTCTCCTGGCGATGCGCTATGGCTTTAATGCGCGAGTAGGGGCGGTACGGTTTGGTCTGGAACGGGCGGTGCTCTGCGCGGCAGAGGCGGCGTCTTCGACGGCGAGCGATGGCTGTGCGGCATGGGGCAGCGAAACGGGATGTCTGGCGGTCTCCTGGGTCGGTGGTGATCGAGTATGTACACGGCGAGGGCGGCGCGCGGTCTGTGGGCTTCGGTCGAGGGTGGCGCTCTGGCGCATGCTCGACATGGTTGCTGGCGAGCTGGGCGCGGTCCGTGCGTGTGGTCCAGTGGCTGGCAGGGTTCAAGCGCTGGACAGGGGGTGGCGGTGGACGGAGGGATGTGTCCTAGACATGCTATTTCGGCTTGGTGCTTGCTCTGGCTAGCTAGCCATGGTCGGCTGGCAAGGGGGTGCTCGGGTTGGCATGGCATGGGGCAAAGGGTAGGGGCTAGAGTTGGTCCAAGAACTGGTTGGCACTGAGGGAGACAAGGGTGATCAATGGTGAACATGGCTTAGTCAATTTACTGCTCAAAACAGTGAAGTTTGGCCAAACTGATTTGTTGCCTCCAAATGTTTGATGAAATGGCCGCAAGAAGTCAAGTTTTGAATTTTGAAAAGTTTTTTGGTGGGTGTGCTAGGTTGGTGCTGGTGAGTCTTCAGATGCTTGGGTTTTGAAAGTTGAGCTTGTTTGAGTGGTTTTTGAAAAAGTGGGATCTTCCCATGTGATATAGATTCAATTTTGAATTGCCATTTAAACTATGCATTTGAAAGTTTCTGGATGATCACAAGGTGGGCCTTGGTACTTTGTTATGAGTACAATCAAGGGGTGTAAAGATCCAGAAAAGTTTCTGTTAGGTTCTGAAAGTTTGAGACAGCCAAAGTAGGCATGGGAGTTAAATTGGTCAAAATGACCATTCCCTTATTTTATTTGTTTTGATTTACTTGTCTTTAGGAAAAGTGTGGGAAATGTTTAGATGATGTTTATTTCACCTAAACATCCAGTTACAAGCAAAGGAACACACAAACAAGGTGGTTTAAAAGAATTCAAAATGAAATGCATACTCGCATGCATGCTTCCATAATTTTGTTTAGAAAAGTTTTTGTTAACCCTAAATTTGATGATTAGTGTTTGATGATCCAAGCTTAGTATTTTTGGGATGTTACAAACCTTTCCCCCTTTAACAAAATCTCGTCCCGAGATTTGAAAAAGGACGAAAAGATTACCTAGGATTTGAAGAGATCGGGAAACTCCACCCTGATGTGATCTTCGCGCTCCCAGGTAGCTTCCTCTTCTGTGTGGTTGCTCCACTGAATCTTGAGAAACTTGATGCTTCGGGTTCGGGTAGTTCTGAAGGCTTCTTCCAAAATACGGATGGGTACTTCAGGATAGGTCAGGTCATCGTTGATCTCTATGGTCTGGTGATCGATATTCTTGAACACTTCGGTCTTCTCTGGAACTTCGAGGCACTTGCGAAGTAACGAGATATGGAACACATTGTGCACGGCTGACATCTCTTCGGGTAGTTCCAATTGATACGACACTTCTCCTCGACGGTTCAGAATCTTGAAAGGTCCGATATATCTAGGGGCTAACTTTCCTTTGAGTTGGAAACGCTGCATTCCCTTCAATGGCGACACTTTCAGATAAACAAAATCTCCTATGTTGAAGGCGAGGTCTCGACGTCTCTTGTCGGCGTAACTTTTCTGTCTGGACTGGGCAGTCTTGAGGTGCTCACGAATCTTGTGAACCTTCTCTTCTGCTTCTCGTAGGATGTCGGGTCCAAAAATCTGACTCTCCCCTACTTCCGACCAGTTCAAAGGGGTGCGACACTTTCTTCCGTACATAAATTCAAATGGGGCCATTTGCAAACTGGCTTGATAACTGTTATTGTATGAAAATTCTGCAAACGGCAGACAGTCTTCCCACATGGATCCATATTCTAACACACAGGCTTTCAGCATATCTTTGAGTATTTGATTCACTCGCTCCGTTTGTCCATCTGTCCGAGGGTGATACGCGGTACTGAAATCTAGGAGGGTTCCTAAACCTTCTTGAACTTTCTTCCAGAATCTCGTGGTGAACTGAGTTCCTCGATCCGATGCAATGTTCTTAGGGACTCCATGCAAACTAACTATTCTAGCGATGTATAACTCCGCTAGTTTCGAACTCTGATATGTGGTCTTGACGGGCAAGAAATGGGCGACTTTGGACAATCTGTCCACTATGACCCAGATAGAGTCATTTCCCCTACTAGAAGTAGGCAGTCCAGTGATAAAGTCCATTCCATCGGAATCCCATTTCCATTCCGGAATCTGCAAGGGTTGCAATAATCTAGCGGGTCTTTGATGTCCTGCCTTGACTCGCTGACATATATCACACTTGGCGATATAGCTTCCGATTTCTCTCTACATCTTATGCCACCAAAATTGCTCTTTCAAATCTTGATACATCTTAGTTCCTCCGGGGTGGATAGAATAAAGAGTATCATGAGCTTCCTTCAGAATAACTTCTTTCAACTCAGAATCTACTGGTACACAAAGGCGTCCTTTGTACCGCAGAACTCCTTCTTCGTCTTCGGTGAATCCGGGTACTTTGCCTGTACCGATACGACGCTTGATTCCGTCGATACTAGCATTTCCTTTCTGCGCCTCTTTGATCTGGCTGATCAAAGTGGGCTGAAGTTCTATGCTAGCCAAAAATCCTTCGCTCACTAATTCCATTCGAAAATCTTCCATCTCCTTGTGAAAGCTTGGTTGCTCCTTTAAAATCATGGAGTTCAAGCGGCACGGCAATCTGCTAAGGGCATCGGCTACCACATTGGCTTTACCAGGGTGATAGTGAATGTCCAGATCGTAATCCTTGATTAGCTCAATCCATCTCCTCTGTCTCATATTCAGCTCCTTCTGAGTGGATATATACTTCAGACTCTTGTGATCCGTATAAATCTCACAATGATTTCTCATCAGGTAATGTCTCCATGTTTTCAGGGCTAGAACTACGGCTGCGAGTTCGAGGTCATGGGTTGGGTAATTTTGCTCATGTTGCTTCAATTGTCGAGATAGATAAGATATAACTTTGCCTTCTTGCATTAGCACACATCCGAGGCCGATCTTGGATGCGTCACAATACACATCGAAGGGCTTCGTGATATCCGGCATGATCAAGATTGGGGCTGAAATCAATCTCCTCTTGAGTTCTTGAAAACTCGCTTCACATTTGTTAGTCCATTCAAACTTCTTGTCCTTCTTCAGTAATTGGGTCATAGGTCTGGCGATACTTGAGAATCCTTCTACGAACTTGCGGTAATATCCCGCCAATCCGAGAAATGCACGGACTTGGGTTTGAGTGGTTGGGGCTTGCCAATCTTCTACATCTTTTAATTTGGCAAGGTCAATGGCAATCCCTCCGGCTGATACAATGTGACCGAGGAATCCTACCTCCTGTAACCAGAATTCACATTTGCTAAACTTGGCATAGAACTGATGCTCTCTAAGGGTTCCAAGAATGGTCCTTAGGTGTAGCTCATGTTCTTCTTCTGATTTGGAGTAAATCAGAATGTCATCAATGAAAACAATGACAAACTTATCCAGGAAGTCCAAAAAAATCTTATTCATGAGGTTCATGAAATAAGCGGGGGCATTGGTGTAACACCCTCAGAATCGGCCCTATGCAAGTGTTAGCGAATCCCGCCAAACCCGCATAGAAACGATTCAAAGGTGCCCACTAGGCACTTGCGTGCGGGTGGAAAACGAAGTAATAACATTGCTCAACAGTCCTCGATGGGACCCACAGAACAGATATATATACAACAGCGACTCAATGAGTCAAGAATACAGATATAATATACAAAGATCCAAATCACCTTGAAAACGATAGAGCGTCCGACTACGGACAAGATGCAAATGGGGCTAAGAGCCCTGAAGAATAACCAATGGCGTCCATAACCCTGCCCAGGCCAAGCCGGAAGGGTAACCCTGCTAACGGCGTCGATCTCAAAACCTGTTTAAACAAAAAGGGGTGCCGACAAAGGGCAAAGGAAAAAGAGGAGCGTCAGTACTGAGGCCAGTACACGGCGAGGCTAGAATTCGGCGGTCCTCGCCTACATAGGTATGGTGGACTGAAGCGGCAGCGGCAGCGTGCACTAAACAACCTATAGAGACTCGATGTCACTGACGACTATCAGAGAGGGGTAAGAAAGACCTATCCGGAACCAGCCTGATACTAACACCAAACAATCCCATCCTGGTATTCCCCCTCGAGACCAAACGAGGAAGTCAACCGAGGAACTCACACAGTTGGTAGTTTTATTTATTCGGTTATCGTTGCAGCAATTACTAGTCAGGTTTAGATAATCATCCTGATAAAATAAGCAGTGGGCACTTTTAGTTGACCATTCCGTGATAGTTGCAACACTTACTAGTCAGATACAATTAGCATGAGATAACCCCAAAACCCAGCAGTTGTTGGTACTTTTACTTAGCCATTCCGTTGTAGTGAAGCTGATTACTAGTCATATCGGATACAAGTCAATTTATAACAATAAACTTTAGTTATAGTTGTCTATGATCAAGCACTGTGCTCCAAGTCGTCCATAACCGCGGACACGGCTTCTCGAAAAGATTTAACCCTGCAGGGGTGCACCAAAGTATCCACAAGCACTTTGACCCTTTTTGCCAGATCAGTTAACATACACCCATCGGTATGTCGGCGGGGCCTAAGTCACGACGTTCCCAGACCCAAAGCAAGTACGTGGGGGCCACCCCACCAAGTCGACACCCGCAACGAAGTCGGCCGGTCTCCGAGACGGACTGGGGTTTGGGCAAACGGCTGTGAACGACAGCAAATCCCCAAACGGGGACTGTCGACACCGCGAAACGTGGCCCGATCCTAAACAGTACAGTGTGCTCCTCGCACAAACGTAATAAAGCAGTAAAGCATGGCATAAGTACAGGATAGTAAATAAAACCTCAAACTAGTTGTGGCCCCCAGTACAATACTTTGAAATCAGGTAATAATCAATGGGGGGCCCATATCTCCCCACCTGTGGTTAGCGCGCTCGATCTCGGAACAGGTGTCAAGAACTCGGGGTCCTACGGGACACAAGTGGGCGGTCGGAAACCAAAAGTTATCTATCACCCACCGATGCCTCTGCTTACTTACTTCAATTTTAGTTGTTAAACAATAATTGAATTAAACGATGATAATTAAAGCCATGATCATCTCCAACATTAGACATGCGGCATTACTCCAACAACTGTGGTACTTGACGACACGCAACCGCACCTGAGCAAGCGACCACGACGCGCGAGTCCAACTATCTACCAATCAACAGGTAATAGGATGTGTCCAAGGCAATATAAGGCTGCAAGGGATATCACGGGCACGAAAACTAGAGCATCACAACACAGATAGCAATAGATCAACAGGAGGGAATAAATACTATAAAAGTAAGATAGGTAGAAAGGGGGAAGGTGCTCGCCTGAAAACATTGCCGAAGGTTCATCCGAAGATCGGGGCGAAGCTCACATCAACTCAACGGCCTTATCCGCGAAGAAGCAAATCACTAGAAGAAACACCGGATGCACTATTTAATACTACGGCAGAAGATCGGGCATGATGCATGTATGATGTATGGCATGGTAAATATGCGGTGCAATTAGGCCATATTAAGCGGAACCGGAGTTCCGACAATTAATTAAACGGTTCAAGTTATTTATCTACCCCGCAAATTAGATGTTGTCTTAACATGGCAAAAGATAGCACCCGGTTCGCTACACAAATTTAAATGGGACCAATATTCGAGCCCGCATATGGATCCCATATTTAATTTAGGTGAATCGGCATAAGGCCCCTAAACCACAAACAAGTATGCATGCATGAACAATTTAATATGCGACAGTTTTATATCTAGCATTTATAAAAATAAGGGTTCGGATAAGGGTCACACATTTAGGGTTCGGCAGATCTTGGTCCGGGGGTTCGGGGTCGGTCTCCGGGATCGTTCTCGGATTACTGGGTAGATCTCGTTGTTCTGTGTCGGTGACCTCGGCATCCGGGAAGCAGGACTTGGTTCGGCGCCGGGGGCGCATCGGATCTTTCGGGTCGGTGTCGTTCTTATTGTCGCGAAGATCTTGTCACGGCTAGCAGCTACAGGGAACACGCGGGAGCATCTCAACCGGCTCCTGAGCATCATCACAGAAGCATGTGGCCGAGGCAGCGCCGATGCGGGCTTGGGCCAGATGAGGCCTAGAGGAAAAAGGCCGATCGAGCGCTGGCGTTGAACAGCAGAGGGGCGACAGCAGAGGGGGGTCGCGCGTCCCTGGCGGCGGCGTGCAGGGCCGACCCGCGGTGGTCGCTGGCGGTGGAGGAAGATCTCGGCGAGGCCGGCGAGGAGCTTGGCGGTGAGGTCGACGGTGGCCACGGGCGCGCTCGAGGATGCGGGAGACGACGGCGGTGATGGCGGGCGAGAGGCGCAGACGAGGCCGACGGAGGAGGAGACGGGGCGGCGAGCGCGGGCGAGGCCGAGGGAGGACGGGCGGAGGGGTCGCAGCTGGCGGGGCCTCGAGCTCCTGGTGGCGGCCGGGGAGTTCGCGGGGAGGCGGAGGCCCGACGGCCAGCGAGGTCGAGTAGGGCGCGGTGGCGGGGTGGAGGCCGCGGGCGGCGGGACGGCGGGTGGCGAGAAGGGCCAGAGGAGGGAGACGGCCTGGCGACGGAGGCGCGCTCACGGGGACACGGCCGGCTGCAGGCCTGCGTCGGGGTTGCGGGGTAGGTGGCGGCGGTTGCTGCGTCGGGGGGCAGAGGAGGGCAGGTGGAGGTGGGGGAAGAGAGAGAGAGAGGAGACAGGCGCGGGGGTGGTGGGTCCGGGCGGGCTCGGTGGGACCGGGCGGGGTCGGTTGGGCAGGTGGCGTTGGGGCGAGTGGGACCCGCGGGGTGGGGCCCGGGTTCCAGGGAGAGGGTGAGGAAGGGGAGAGAGGGAGAGGACGGTGCGGTTGGTGGGGGTGGGCCCGCGAGGCAGAGGGGAACGGGCGTGGACTGCATGGCGGTGTGGGGCGCGAGTGGGGCCGGGGTTGCGTGCGTGCTCGACGTGTGCGTGGCGTGTAGTGTGCGTTGTGTGCTGGGGTGGGGTGTGTATCCAGGTGGAGAGAGGGAGTGGGGTAGGTGGCAGCATGGGGTTGGTTAGAGGGGGAAAGAGGGTGAGGTGGCAGCGTGGGACTGGTCCGGGTGAGGTGGTCGGAGGGTGTGGGTAGATAGGTTGGTAGCTTTAGGATTTAGAGGGGGCTGATTAGGTGGACCGTTTTTGGTTCTGGGGGTGGTCGTTCGGGTCGGGTCGGCCCGTTCGACTGCCCCCACTAAAAATAATTAAACATTTTATTTGTTTTAAACGGGCCGTTTGCAAACCGATAGCAGCCAAAACAAAATAATCCGGTGACCCGGTGTTTGCGTTTGAATAAGGACGGGGCGTTTTTAGAAAACAAGAACAGGTTTTTCCGAAATAGTTTTATGCAAGCAAATGCAAGATGATGACGACGCTCAAATGCAATGTGGCATGATGACATGAGCATGCGGTCGTGATGATGCAATACACAAAAACAACGCGATTTTCTAGTAGTGGTTTTGCGGGGCGCCACAATTCGACACCACTAACAATGGATCTCGCCCTCGAGATCCGCCTCATGGTACCGGGAAGAAGGGCGGCGATCTGAAACTTCTCGCTTCGTGTAGATCCTCGCGACACCACTAACAAGAGGTCGTTGTCCGTGATCGTCGAGAGAACACTCCGGGAACAAAAGGTCGAAGGTAGAGGTATCACAAATAAAGCCACCTCTAGCTTCGATGGAAAGAGGGAACCGATGCATTCTCATCCACTTTAATGTACAAAAGCGAATAGAAGGGGTAGTCGGCATGGGGGCCAATCCATCACGCACCCAAACTATTACTCCGCACAATCAGTGGAAAAGCGTGCAACCATTCTCGGAATTAGACTGAAGATCTCGACAATCGAGGTTCGGAACAAAGGAGTGATGCAGACTCTGCATCGGGTCTGGCGCAGATGATGTCATCGCGTCGGAAAACACCGGAAGGCACAAACAAAGAACAAAGAATGGTACCACAGATAAAGGATCACTCAGATAGCATGAACACCGGATGGTAGAACACCATTATCAAAGGAGGAAGCGAAACCCTGAAGGTACGACGGAACCCAACCACGAGAAATCCTGGACTCGAAGAGAGAGAAGAGAGCGGATTCAAAACACGTAGGGGTAAGAGGAGAACAGCAGAGGGGTAAGGAGTAAAATCAGACCTAATCAGAACTATCCAACCGATTTTTCAAAAATAGTTTTGACACTCTACTTCGGCCGTTAGCTAGGTTATCCTACAGGCTGGACTTGTGGGGTATCGCAACTGCTGAGCTCTGATACCACTCTGTAACACCCTCAGAATCGGCCCTATGCAAGTTTTAGCGAATCCCGCCAAACCCGCATAGAAACGATTCAAAGGTGCCCACCAGGCACTTGCGTGCGGGTGGAAAACGAAGTAATAACATTGCTCAACAGTCCTCGATGGGACCCACAGAACAGATATATATATACAACAGCGACTCAATGAGTCAAGAATACAGATATAATATACAAAGATCCAAATCACCTTGAAAACGATAGAGCGTCCGACTACGGACAAGATGCAAATGGGGCTAAGAGCCCTGAAGAATAACCAATGGCGTCCATAACCCTGCCCAGGCCAAGCCGGAAGGGTAACCCTGCTAATGGCGTCGATCTCAAAACCTGTTTAAACAAAAAGGGGTGCCGACAAAGGGCAAAGGAAAAAGAGGAGCATCAGTACTGAGGCCAGTACATGGCGAGGCTAGAATTCGGCGGTCCTCGCCTACATAGGTATGGTGGACTGAAGCGGCAGCGGCAGCGTGCACTAAACAACCTATAGAGACTCGATGTCACTGACGACTATCAGAGAGGGGTAAGAAAGACCTATCCGGAACCAGCCTGATACTAACACCAAACAATCCCATCCTGGTATTCCCCCTCGAGACCAAACGAGGAAGTCAACCGAGGAACTCACACAGTTGGTAGTTTTATTTATTCGGTTATCGTTGCAGCAATTACTAGTCAGGTTTAGATAATCATCCTGATAAAATAAGCAGTGGGCACTTTTAGTTGACCATTCCGTGATAGTTGCAACACTTACTAGTCAGATACAATTAGCATGAGATAACCCCAAAACCCAGCAGTTGTTGGTACTTTTACTTAGCCATTCCGTTGTAGTGAAGCTGATTACTAGTCATATCGGATACAAGTCAATTTATAACAATAAACTTTAGTTATAGTTGTCTATGATCAAGCACTGTGCTCCAAGTCGTCCATAACCGCGGACACGGCTTCTCGAAAAGATTTAACCCTGCAGGGGTGCACCAAAGTATCCACAAGCACTTCGACCCTTTTTGCCAGATCAGTTAACATACACCCATCGGTATGTCGGCGGGGCCTAAGTCACGACGTTCCCAGACCCAAAGCAAGTACGTGGGGGCCACCCCACCAAGTCGACACCCGCAACGAAGTCGGCCGGTCTCCGAGACGGACTGGGGTTTGGGCAAACGGCTGTGAACGACAGCAAATCCCCAAACGGGGACTGTCGACACCGCGAAACGTGGCCCGATCCTAAACAGTACAGTGTGCTCCTCGCACAAACGTAATAAAGCAGTAAAGCATGGCATAAGTACAGGATAGTAAATAAAACCTCAAACTAGTTGTGGCCCCCAGTACAATACTTTGAAATCAGGTAATAATCAATGGGGGGCCCATATCTCCCCACCTGTGGTTAGCGCGCTCGATCTCGGAACAGGTGTCAAGAACTCGGGGTCCTACGGGACACAAGTGGGCGGTCGGAAACCAAAAGTTATCTATCACCCACCGATGCCTCTGCTTACTTACTTCAATTTTAGTTGTTAAACAATAATTGAATTAAACGATGATAATTAAAGCCATGATCATCTCCAACATTAGACATGCAGCATTACTCCAACAACTGTGGTACTTGACGACACGCAACCGCACCTGAGCAAGCGACCACGACGCGCGAGTCCAACTATCTACCAATCAACAGGTAATAGGATGTGTCCAAGGCAATATAAGGCTGCAAGGGATATCACGGGCACGAAAACTAGAGCATCGCAACACAGATAGCAATAGATCAACAGGAGGGAATAAATACTATAAAAGTAAGATAGGTAGAAAGGGGGAAGGTGCTCGCCTGAAAACATTGCCGAAGGTTCATCCGAAGATCGGGGCGAAGCTCACATCAACTCAACGGCCTTATCCGCGAAGAAGCAAATCACTAGAAGAAACACCGGATGCACTATTTAATACTACGGCAGAAGATCGGGCATGATGCATGTATGATGTATGGCATGGTAAATATGCGGTGCAATTAGGCCATATTAAGCGGAACCGGAGTTCCGACAATTAATTAAACGGTTCAAGTTATTTATCTACCCCGCAAATTAGATGTTGTCTTAACATGGCAAAAGATAGCACCCGGTTCGCTACACAAATTTAAATGGGACCAATATTCGAGCCCGCATATGGATCCCATATTTAATTTAGGTGAATCGGCATAAGGCCCCTAAACCACAAACAAGTATGCATGCATGAACAATTTAATATGCGACAGTTTTATATCTAGCATTTATAAAAATAAGGGTTCGGATAAGGGTCACACATTTAGGGTTCGGCAGATCTTGGTCCGGGGGTTCGGGGTCGGTCTCCGGGATCGTTCTCGGATTACTGGGTAGATCTCGTTGTTCTGTGTCGGTGACCTCGGCATCCGGGAAGCAGGACTTGGTTCGGCGCCGGGGGCGCATCGGATCTTCTGGGTCGGTGTCGTTCTTATTGTCGCGAAGATCTTGTCACGGCTAGCAGCTACAGGGAACACGCGGGAGCATCTCAACCGGCTCTTGAGCATCATCACAGAAGCATGTGGCCGAGGCAGCGCCGATGCGGGCTTGGGCCAGATGAGGCCTAGAGGAAAAAGGCCGATCGAGCGCTGGCGTTGAACAGCAGAGGGGCGACAGCAGAGGGGGGTCGCGCGTCCCTGGCGGCGGCGTGCAGGGCCGACCCGCGGTGGTCGCTGGCGGTGGAGGAAGATCTCGGCGAGGCCGGCGAGGAGCTTGGCGGTGAGGTCGACGGTGGCCACGGGCGCGCTCGAGGATGCGGGAGACGACGGCGGTGATGGCGGGCGAGAGGCGCAGACGAGGCCGACGGAGGAGGAGACGGGGCGGCGAGCGCGGGCGAGGCCGAGGGAGGACGGGCGGAGGGGTCGCAGCTGGCGGGGCCTCGAGCTCCTGGTGGCGGCCGGGGAGTTCGCGGGGAGGCGGAGGCCCGACGGCCGGCGAGGTCGAGTAGGGCGCGGTGGCGGGGTGGAGGCCGCGGGCGGCGGGACGACGGGTGGCGAGAAGGGCCAGAGGAGGGAGACGGCCTGGCGACGGAGGCGCGCTCACGGGGACACGGCCGGCTGCAGGCCTGCGTCGGGGTTGCGGGGTAGGTGGCGGCGGTTGCTGCGTCGGGGGGCAGAGGAGGGCAGGTGGAGGTGGGGGAAGAGAGAGAGAGAGGGGACAGGCGCGGGGGTGGTGGGTCCGGGCGGGCTCGGTGGGACCGGGCGGGGTCGGTTGGGCAGGTGGCGTTGGGGCGAGTGGGACCCGCGGGGTGGGGCCCGGGTTCCAGGGAGAGGGTGAGGAAGGGGAGAGAGGGAGAGGACGGTGCGGTTGGTGGGGGTGGGCCCGCGAGGCAGAGGGGAACGGGCGTGGACTGCATGGCGGTGTGGGGCGCGAGTGGGGCCGGGGTTGCGTGCGTGCTCGACGTGTGCGTGGCGTGTAGTGTGCGTTGTGTGCTGGGGTGGGGTGTGTATCCAGGTGGAGAGAGGGAGTGGGGTAGGTGGCAGCATGGGGTTGGTTAGAGGGGGAAAGAGGGTGAGGTGGCAGCGTGGGACTGGTCCGGGTGAGGTGGTCGGAGGGTGTGGGTAGATAGGTTGGTAGCTTTAGGATTTAGAGGGGGCTGATTAGGTGGACCGTTTTTGGTTCTGGGGGTGGTCGTTCGGGTCGGGTCGGCCCGTTCGACTGCCCCCACTAAAAATAATTAAACATTTTATTTGTTTTAAACGGGCCATTTGCAAACCGATAGTAGCCAAAACAAAATAATCCGGTGACCCGGTGTTTGCGTTTGAATAAGGACGGGGCGTTTTTAGAAAACAAGAACAGGTTTTTCCGAAATAGTTTTATGCAAGCAAATGCAAGATGATGACGACGCTCAAATGCAATGTGGCATGATGACATGAGCATGCGGTCGTGATGATGCAATACACAAAAACAACGCGATTTTCTAGTAGTGGTTTTGCGGGGCGCCACAATTGGTTAATCCAAAAGACATGACAGTATACTCGTATAGTCCATATCTGGTGGTAAAGGCAGTCTTTGGAATATCCTCTGCACGAATCTTGAGTTGATGATAACCAGTTCTAAGATCAATCTTAAACACTTTGGCACCGGTCAACTGATCAAACAAATCTTCTATCTTGGGCAAAGGGTACTTGTTCTTGATGGTGACATCATTCAACTTTCGATAATCCGTACACAAACGGTTACCTCCATCTTTCTTGTCCACAAACAAGACAGGTGATCTCCATGGTGACGCACTTGGTTGAGTCAATCCAATTTCCAGCATGGCATCCAGTTGCTTCTTCAGTTCTTCTAGCTCTGATGGGTTCATACTATAGGGTCTCTGGGCTATGGGTCCTGTTCCGGGGATTAGTTCGATGATAAACTCGATATCCTGATCTGGGGCATACCGGGCAAAACATCTGGAAATCCGGACTTGGTCAATGGTAGGTTGGGCTATACCTTATTGCATTTTCATTGACAAGGTAAGGTTTCAGATATATGCTCGACTGATATTCCGGCTGTACTGGTCATGGTGATGGCTTTCTTAGCACAGTCAATCAATCCTTTATGTTTGGACATCCAATCCATTCCAAGTACTACTTCCAAACCTTTAGTTCCGAGTACTATCAGATTAGCATAAAAATCTATGCCATGGATTCGGATAGGGACGGCTTTGCAAATTTGCCTAGCCTTGGTGGTTGATCCGGGAATTTGAACAATCATTACATGCTTCAGTTTGGTTGGTTGAATTTTACTAGTGCATGCAAATTCTTCGGTGAAAAATGAATGAGATGCACCAGAATCAAACAACAACCTTGCAAGTACTGAATTAACAGAAAACATACCCAGCACGACGTCTGGCGCTTCCTGAGCTTCTTCAGCATGCATGAGAAAAAGACGGCCATTGCGGTTGAGTGAATTCCCTGGGGCAAATCTTCTTCCGGGCTGAACACGACGCTGTTGCTGAGCTGGGGCATTGGTATTGGGTGCTGCGGCATTCTTCTTGTTGGGGCACTCTTTGGAGTAGTGACCCTTATTTCCACAGTCATAACAAGTCACTTGCGACTTGTCCTTTGCCGCTACAGGCACAACATTGCTTCCAGTCCTCGGGGCAGTGTTGGTGTTGGTGGCAGCATTGTTGGTGTTGAACTTGGGTGGGGCACGGTTGAAATTGCTAGAGTTTCCGGGGTTGTTGTGATTTCCTCCGGGTCTAGGGTTTCCACCGTTGGGATAGGTGGGACGGGTCATCAGGGGTCTGTTGGTTCTTGGGGAAAATCCTGGAGATGGGTTAGGGCGATACTTTGGGGTCTGATGGGTTCCTGGCTGATGCATCATACGACGCTTGTGGTTCTCATTGGCTTGGTTGATCTTTCCTTCCATCTGGATGGCAGAGTTGACAAGGGCTTCAATATCCGCAAAGGGGATATTGACTAACACCGTCTGCATCTCATCATGCAGACCATTCAGGAATCTCTCTTTCTTTTTGGCTTCCGTGTCTATCTCATCCGGGGCATACCTAGCTAATGACAAATATTTGTCACGGTATTCCACTACAGTCATCCTTCCTTGCTTCAGTTCTCTGAACTCGTCTCTCATCCTCTTGATCAAACCCGGTGGCACATGGGTTCTGCTGAACTTGACCTTGAATTCCTCCCAGGTCATCATCTGGCCTCCGGTCATTGCACGAACACTGTTCCACCATGCCCTGGCATCTCCGGCTAGATAGTGGGTGGCGAACAGAACTTTCTCATTGGCTTCCACTCCGGCGACTTCTAAGTTATTTTCCATGGTTTGCAGCCAATCATCGGCGTCTAGGGGCTCTTCTGACTTAGTGAAAACAGGTGGGTTGGTATTCTGGAAATTCTTGAGCTTAGATCCATGGTTATCTTGATTTCCGTGGACTTGGTTGTTGTGGGCTAGCTGAGCTATCTGTTGCAGAGTGGCTAGGTTGGCTTGACGTTCCGCTCTTTCAGCTTCGCAGTCAGAAGTCAACATTTGCAGGATCTGCAACATCGGGTCCTGGGGATGAACCACTTCCTCCGCGTGGCATCTGAAGATTGAGATAGATTATGAGAAAAGAGGGAAATTTCTAAGGTTTCGGGGACTTTGAAAAGTTTTAAAGTTTGACTCCAATTTTCTAGCAACTTGCTTTTCATTCATTCATTCACACGATACAACACACACCACAACAAGGAAAAACAGATGGTTTTAAGAACCATTCTGTAAACTAAGATACATGGGGACCGAATACTACTCACTACGCTAGTGCTCAAGTGCTACTACTCCTTGGAATCTGTGGCTTCATCATCTTCATCATCATCGATGAAGGCGAAATCATCCTCATCGGTGAAGAAGTCCATGGCCTGATCCTCCAGAAAATCATCATCATCGCTGAGATAGGAGTAGGGGTCTCCACGAAGATCCTCTCCTGTATTCTCCCTTTCCTCCAACTGCATGTCTCTCTCGTGGATGGTCTCCTCCAAAGATGAGATGCGGTGGCGGAGACGGGTAATAATGCGCTCCTTCTTGTCGAGCTGACGGCGATGAGACTTGTGATCCTTTGCTAGCATGGCGATGGTCTGATCCTTTGTCTTGATGATGGCAGATTTGTGGTTGGAGTAGTCACGGCAATTATCTAACTCCTGCTGACGATCGTACATCATGAAGCTAAGGTGGTCCAATTGAGTCTTCAGCTCGGGGTGGTATGGGGCTTCCAGTGGTTGTCCATTTGCATCACGCCTTGGTCATAACTCAAAGCTGGTTCCCTTGATCTGATTGATGCTTTGCACACACAGACGGGCAAGAGCATCCTGCATGGCCCTGGCAATTCCATCGAGCCAGTTGTTCTCTCTTAAGGTAAACTGAATTCCCTCAGCAGTGGGAGGTTCAATCTTTCCTCGGAGACTTGCAACAATTAGCCACTGCAGATCTTCTCCTCCTTGACCATTGAGCTG